>JAVMKO010000001.1:224741143-229541143 GCA_032164245.1 Sternotherus odoratus | reverse complement strand
TAGCTATGTGAATGGTGTCACTATAATATAGTACTTGTCAGATAATACTGATGAGGTCAGCGTCCTGTGGCAAAATAATTGCAAGTTGTGTTTCTGCTGACAAATTATCTTCAATATACTGTACTTACACACTGTACAAATCTAATGTGGTTCACTGAATTGAATGCAGCCTGTTCACTTACAGTAAGTGATCGCTTAAATAAGCTCACTCAAAAAATGCTGTTCTGAAAGCTTTTTACATCACTCCTGTGAACTAGAATTTTATAAACATAAAAGAGGACATTTGTACCTTACAAGATGTTTTAAAATGTATGTGTAATTGCATGCAAAATGTACATGTGAAAACACAGTATATGGCCCTGCAAATTAGGCATAGATATGTACACTTGTGTAGGGTTTGGCTACCTCTATAGCACCCCTTGGTGGGTAGTCCTGACACTGCCAAACCTTCATGCCTCAGTTTTCCTCCCCACCATGGTAGGTCAGTGCTAAAGATGTGCTTGGTCTTCCAGTGTAACAAAGGTCCAACTCAAAAGTCCTAGAAAGCAAAAAAGATTCTTCAGCCTTTCATTGGCTTCTCTTCAGCCCCTTGACCTCCTCTGGTCCCTGTTCACAGCCTCATTCTGAGCTACCTTGGAATCTCTCCTGCTCTGGTATAGACCAGACTGGTTTTCCTGGAGTCAAACCATCCCGTGGAATACACCTTAATTGATCCCTCTTTGCTCTTTTGTGAGGCTCACATGTCCATCAAGCTGCCATCTGAGCCCTTAATACCATTCCCTCAGACTGAGAAGCAGCTAATTAATTTTGGCACAGGTGCAGCTGGCCTTGCTCCCCTAAAGAGTCCAATTACCCTGTGAGTGACATGTAATTTTGAAAATAAAAGTACTCAATACTATCTTAGAACAAACCATTTTCCGTGTTTAGATCACTTTATTTCAACATCAAGGGCCAAGTCTTACTTCAAAACTAAGGAGTGGGCACAACTGAAAACTGATTGCTAGATCCATAGTTACTGTAAATTAACATAGTTACACTAACTTCAATGGAGCAGCATCAGTTTACACCAGATGAGTGTTTGGCCTGAACATGCAAATAGTCTGAACTTATTTGGAAACATATTAGGATCATCTTCATAGCTTTAGTAGGATATGGATTAATGCAATTCCTTCCTGGTGATGCTTTACATCAGGTGTTCAGATATTATGATGATAGTAATACAGGCTATTACTTTGTTAATATGGTTTAGTGATATCAGCTATTGCAATAGACAATATAACTAAGCAATAATGTAGTAGTATTTGAGGGTGTGCTTTGTTATCAAATCTACTGTTGACATACTATAGAAATATGAAGTCAGAGCCAAGATTTTTATTATTGCAAATAAATTAGGCTGATATCTCAGCACTAATTCAAAGGAAACCAGTATAGAACGATGTTAAAAGCTACTTAGCAAAGCGTCCCCTGTTCTTTGCAAACAAATGAAACCTCAGACCTGACAAACTTGCTACACCAAACATGGTTTATGGAATAGTTATCCATAAATGATAACATGCAAGATATTAATAGAAAATTCATAGATTGTCAAGAATCATAGTTACTGTGAAATGTATGCATGATTAATAAAGGTAAAATATATTTACATTGAAAGTATACTTTAAGTACTTAGAGCAAAAAGCAGTGAGACAGATCCTGTAGTGAGTGATGTCCAATTGAGACAGGAAGAAGTTGTTATCCTGCCCTCTTTAACTAGAGATTTTGAAATACAAAGCTCAGTTGCTTAGCCTTGCACAATACTAAGTCTTTCAATGGAAAAAATCATCAGAGGAAATTGCAAATAATCATAAATAAATAATAAAAATAATAATGATAATTTAAACCAGTTAAAGATCAAAAATGAACATTACAATGGAGATTTTTCTTCTCTATGAATAAGAAAAAAATATTTTGTGTGTTATACTGAGGAAGGAGAAATTCTTTGAATCCTTCCACTGAGGAGACCTCTTGAGGAGTGAGATGAATTCCGGAGCAATTGGATCCTGGTTCTTCTGAAGCCAGCTAGCTCTGCAAAAGACTGGACTTGGTGGGGTGACAGACCTACTTTACTAGATAAGAAATGTAACTATTGATACATTTAGATCCAGGCTCACATTTAATGATTTTTTTTTAATTCTAGCCCTTTGTTTCCACCACTTTTTTCCCAATTAAATATGTACCCTTTCTTAAATGAACATACTTTTGATTTATAATAAGTGCTGTGTAAGTGCTGTGCAGTTTGGAGGAGCGATGGTTTAAGGTAAACCTAGTGAATTGTGACACACTGCTCTTTTGGGGGCAGAAGTTCTGGGATTTCTGTGAGTAGCCAGTTACAGGGTCTGGATGTCACAGAGGAGTGATTCAAAGGGAGTTGGGATGCACTTATTTGTAACCAGTAAGGAGAACAAAGTGCTGTCATAGCTATTCATATCTGTCTGTATCTACAGTAAGACTGTTTAATTTAGCTGTGTTTATGAAGTACACTTAAAATCTACTACTAGTAATTGACATCATCTATAAAAGTCATAGAAAAACAGAGCGTGAGGAAGCAACAATAATTCTGAGGTATTCAGAGTAAGCATGGGCCAGTGCAGTTGTGTGGGAAACAGAATTTCTGTCCCATAGGAAATTTTGCATTTCTGAATTTTCTTCAGTCTGAATCTGAAGAAAAAGTTGGAAAGGCAAAATGGTCCAGAGGACAATTCAAAATTCGGATTCAAAATATCTGTTTTGGAAGAACCAAAATGGGATTTTTTGAAGATTTCTGGGCTTGCAAGCTGAGTCTGACTACTCAGCCATCTGTGTACTTGGCTGGCTGGGCAAGAAGACCACATGCCTGGTTGCCATTGAATATTTTGATGGAATCAATGTATTCCCACAAAAGGTTTTGATAGAAAACTCTTCCATGTGAATGCTTTCAACCAGCCCTAGAAAAGTGCTTAGGGTCCGAGGCTGACACTTGGAAGATATGGATTTAATTCCCTACTCTTCTACACAGACTTCCTGTGTGACCTTAGCTCTTAGTCTCTCAGTGCCTCATCATCCATAAAGTAGGGACAGGAATAGTTCTCAGGGGTGTTATGAGACATTTGCCATTGTAAAGGGAGCCATATAAGTAATTAAGATTGGAAGTATTTTGCCATTAGCCAATTTTATTGCTATTACATATCAGGATGTAATCAATAGTTCCTATGTATGTGGATGGTATATACAAAAGCATGTATGTGACTTGTGCTCCTAAGTCACTTAGGTACTCTTGAAACTCCCACCCACAGACTCCAACTGAAAAGAAAAACCTGGTTGCAACTGTGAGGAGTCTTATGTTCATACTGAGCTGCAGTTTGTGCAAATCTGTTAGATTTATGTTCATTAATATTTTAAAGGTGTCTAAAGTTCTATAGTTCATACTCTGCAATGTACCTAAAAGGGGGGGAAAGGGAGAGAAAAAATAACAAAAAGTTGTGAGGTGGCTTAAGAAGAATGAGAAATTCTATCACTCACTACACAGGAAAGGAGAGTTTTCAGAGAATTATAAAAATGAAATAGTACCCTTTCAAACATTTTACATGAATATTACCAGACAGACAAATGTCTCCGTTCATTCAAATATAATTTTGTGGCTCTTAGCCTTAGAAAGTAGTATTTGATTTACACACACACACACAAAAAGCTTAAAAATAAATCATGCCTTATAATATGAGGGAGAGATTTGAGACGCTTACTCTGTAAAATAATATACTATATGTGCAGTAATGCACATGCCTCTGAGAAGTGAGTTTTTAAACTAGGTTATTGTTTAACGGAACCTTCAGAAGGTGTGTATCTTAATTGAATAACTGCATAACTTTATCTTTCCACTCACTTTCAATCCTTTATGACACTGATTTGCTGTTTTGCATCTGAATTTAGGGCTAGAAACGTCCAATAGTTTTTCTGTAATGGGTCCACTCACACAGATCCATTTGCAACAAATGCCCATTCATGAGACCCTCTTCCTACAAAGCCTTAAGCACATATTTAAATTGCAGCTTGTGAGTAGTCCCACTGAGATAAATGGGACTATTTATGATGTGTAAAGCTAAGCACATACCTCGATCTGTCTAGGATGAAAATCTAACTTCCCCAGGGCAGGGGTAGACAAACTATGGCCCATGGGACACATCTGGCCTACAGGTCCGTCCTGCCCAGCCCTGAGTTCCCGTCTGGGGAGGCTGCCCCCAGCTCCTCCCACACAGCTGCCACACGGGCAGTGCTCTGGGGGGCAGAGCTGCGCACTCCTGTGGGGCAGTGCGTCTAGCTCCATCTGGGCTGCTGCTCTAAGTGGCATAGTAAGGGGGTGGAGAGTTGGATAAGGGGCAGGGAGTCTCTGGGGGCAGTCGGGGCAGGGAGCAGAGGGAGGTTGGATGGGGTGGAGGTTCTGGGGGGGAGGTCAGGGGACTGGGAACGGGGGTGTTGGATAGTCATGGGAGTCCCAGGGGCTTGTCAGGGGGTGGGGGGTGGATAGAGGTTGGGGCAGTCAGGGGACAGGGAGAAGGGAGGTTGGGTAAGGAGTGGGGTCCTGGGGAGGTGGTTAGGAGCAGGGAGGGGGAGTTTCTGGAGTGGCCGGTCAGGGGACAAGGATCATGGGGGGTTGGATGGGTTGGGAGTTCTGAGGGGAGAGGTCAGGGGGCGAGAAATGGGAGGTTGTTTGGGGCCTTCCCTACCCAGCCCTCCAAACAATTTTGCAACCCCGATGTAGCCCTTGGGCCAAAAAATTTCCCCACCCTGATCTAGGACACTAACAGCAACAGCCAAACACTTTTAATATTTGCAATGTGTAGAGATTTTTTACAATAGCTCATTCCATAGGGAACCAGCAGGAAATATTTGGCTTTCTAATTTTGCTTTAATCATTGTGCACATGAAGACCTAGAACAGGGGTGGGGAACCTCCAGCCCACGGGCCTTATACGGCCTGCCAAAGCCTTCCGTCCGGCCCGCGCGCATCCCTGGCCGGCGGCTCCCCCAGGCGCTTCCTGGCCCCTTTGCCGAACGCGGAGCTGCCCCCCCCCCCCCCGGCCCAGGGTGGCTCCGCACTCAGCGAAGAGGCCGGAAGCGCCTGGGGGAGCCGCCGGCCAGGGACGCGCGGGGGTGGCTCTGCACTCCGGCCGGCAGGCGGGCGTGGCTCCGCGCTGGGGCCGGCAAGTGCCTGGGAGAGCCGCTGGCCAGGGACACGTGGGGGCCGCCAGGCGGGGGTAGCTCAAACCTGGGGGGGGCCGCCGGCGCCGCGGGGAGCCGACGGTCAATGGGGTGGGGGGGAGGCCGGGGTGGTGAGGCGTGGGTGCAGGAGGGAAGGAGGCTTGGTGGCGGGAGGCTGGGCTGGGTGGGTCAGGCATGGGGGGCAGGAGGCTGGGTTGGGAGGGGGGAGGATGTTAGCTTTGGTGGGGTGGGCCGGGCCAGGCAGGGGTGGGGGAAGAAAAGCAGTTAGATGGGAGGCTGGGCGGGGGTAAAGCAACATTACCCCCTACACCCAGGCTGATAGCGGGAGCTGACTGGGGCAGGTGGCAGGACCCCAGCTGGCAAGGGGCCAGCGGGGAAACCCCAAAGCAGTGCAGGGCTAAGCACTCCGCTTGCCACTGCTTTGGGGTTTCCCCCGCTGGCCCCTTGCCAGCTGGGGTCTCAGCTCCCATTGCCAGCCTGTGCTTCCTCGGGGGCGGGGGGGAGGGGGAGCGGCCCGTGGGGGGGGGGGGGAGTGGCCCGTGAAGGACATTATAAATGTCCAAATGGCCCTTGGCACAAAAAAGGTTCCCCACCCCTGACCTAGAAGATCCACCAATGAGTTTCTTGCAGATGAACCCCTGGACCTTTGTGTGGGTACATGGTCCACCTATTTGGACCTAGTATTATTTAGGCTCCAGTGCTGCAGTTTACGCTCCAAAGCCCTGATCCTATTCTCAGTGAAGCTGGCATCAAAACTCTCCTTGACTTCAATACATGTGGAGCTAAGGTGTGTATAGCAAGCTGCATAGCTCAATCCAACATCCAACACTTCTGGCACTCTCAAACTTCCTAGTGGGTGTTCCGAATGCACAAATAGTATTGAAACAGACCCCATGAAGGCATCTGTCCATCATAGGGATGTTTTCAAACAGCAATAGAGGTTTCATAGATGTGAGTCATCACTGACATCTTCAGAACTCAAATTTCTGAAGCGTCATGTCTGTTAAACTGGGCTTTTTGAAAATGCTTACTGTTTACAACAATGACTGACAAGGCATTAGATGAAAGCAAGAAGTTGAATCACCATACACCCACTTAGTTTGCTGAAAATGGTAACTTATTCAATTTTTAGTCCCGTACGCGCTGAGAGGTAATTATCTTATCAAATGTGTTCCTTTGCTAGTGCTTAACCATATTGTTCTGAGATTGACAGGGACCTCGTAACAATTTAAAGCTGACCATGCTTCTGCATGTTTCATTCCCGAAAAATCACCCAGAGAATACAGGATTATAACAGCAGGGGAGGAAATAATCAGACTTAAAAAAAAATCAGCATGTTCTATATTTCTAGCCAGGCTTCCAGATGTAATTAAAAATGGCTAAAGCCAAGATTAGTGGAATAAGTTAAAGTGGTGGACACGAAACATTTACTTGGAACAGCATCTTTGTTGAAGAAAATTCAACATGGCTTTTTTATAATGTGAGGATGGCTAGAATAGAATGTATTATGTAACAAAGGGTGGGACTCTCTTTCCCTTTCAGTGACACTTTCAGTGCCTTGTAACAGGGATCTTAAAAAAAATATTGCTCTTACTAAATGCTTGGAGGGGGTTGGAGGCAGGAGACTTATTAGGATCACTAAAGAAGAACCAACATCAAGAGCTGTGTTAGTGTTTATTTTTATTTTGAAGAGAGACTGATAATTCCAAAATAATGTTATGAATTTACATGTAATCAGTGCTACCTGCTGGGCATTATGGGGTAGATGGATAATCAGAGATTTTAGTTCACTTCTCAGTGGCTAAACTTTGTGATTTAATATCCAGAGTTAAAAACAATCATTAGATTGTGGCCTCAGAAAAGACTTGCTGCTCCTGATCCACTCACCTAAACAAAATGAGCTTTGCTGGCTGGCAGAAGAAGAAGGGGGGCACACATTGAAAGTTTAGTGCCCCCCCACTTCTTTCCCCATGTGACTTGTCTATGAATAGAATACAACTGATCCAGTGTGTGAATCTATTTCAGCCTACAGATTGTTTTCTGCTTTCACATTAAAATATTTTATAGAATAGAAAATTCTGAATATCTCCATATTAAATATTTATTTAATATTTTTTAATATTAAATAAATCTTAACAATATTGGAATTATTTATTGACTATTTCTCAATCTGAATATCTCTAGATTGAATATTTATACCAACTGTATATAAGTGTGGGGATTTAAATATCTAAAATGCATTGTTATAGTAATAAATATAATCAACAAAACATGGGCATTAAGTATTTATATGTAATGAACATCCTCATTTGAACCCTGAATGGCTATGTGGTGAGAACAATAGGACTAAACTGACCAATGTGGGTTCATAAGAAACCATAGAGTGACTTGAGCCTTCCCCCTTAGACTTACAGTGTCTGACACTAGTCCTTGTGTTCACCTGACTGCAAAAAATGTGTGTCATTCACTCTGGTAGGGGCACTAGCCACACAAAGAGACCAAGGGGGAGTTGAGATGATTCCATACATTCTCTGCACTACCCATGGGAACTCGCTGGCCAGTAACTTGATCCTGCATCCTGAATTCTAGAGAGTTTCTGGAGATGTTTTGCCTCCCACCCCTGATAACTGAGAGCTCCTCTTAAGAGCCCCAATATGCTCCAATATGCAGCAGTGATGAGGCACAATCCAGCCCATAACATACAGTAACTCAAGCTTTGTAGTGAATTTCTTTACTTATTTTTTGACCTCCTTGTTTCTGCATCTTCCTATAGTAATAAACTTGAGAGTTCCTTCAAACCTTATATATTATAAAAAAAAACAGCTTGTATTTCTGACAGTGATTAATGCAATTTCTCCTTAGCACGGAATGAGGAATATCAAATATATCTCCAAGCCTATCTAGGGACTCTACTTTACAGAAGTGACAATTTGTGCTACAGCCTTTGGACGTACTTGGTTTGGGTTATAGTTTGCTGTTGAAAATAAGGCCTTACAAATAAATGCTCCAGCTATGAAACCTCACCAATATGTTTATGTGATCACATAATTTATCAGCATGGTTTCCCAATTTGGATTGTGATTCACTGTGGAATTGGTGGCATAAGGGGGACATTCAGAAGACTTGCATATATTACCTTCTTAATTGTTTCTTGGTTTATATTGTTCATTTTGTATTTCTGATTTTTGTATTATAAAGGAAAACAACCATCCCCAACAAAAGAAGATTTAAGCCTTTTAAAATGTGCCTTAACTCCGAAGAGTGACTGTTGAAAGCCATAGTAGGGTTCTGTTTAAGTTGTTTCTTAGCAATTTCCATATCAAATCCTTTTAGTTAAGAAGTAAAAATGTTTTTAGACATCAGCCCTACATACATAGACTGGATCAGGAATGAACAACTCTTGTGAGGGCATATAAGGTATGTGTACTTACAGGCCACAGTAAAATGCAGGCTGCATCCAGACTGTAATGTGTAGCTACGTGTGCCAGTGACAGGGCCGGCTCCAGGCACCAGAGACCCAGGAGTGTCCGTAATTTGGGGGGTGCACTGCTTCCTCTTCAGCGGCATTTCTGCGCCATACCCATGCCGCCACTTCTCTTTTGGTGGAATTTCAGTGGCAGGTTTACAACTTCAGGTTTGTTTGCTTTGGGGTTTTGGGTTTTTTTTTTCCCGCCACTTGGGGCAAAAGGCTCAGCAGTGAATAGTTGCCAGAGAGTCTTTCCCTGGTGTTGAAACCTTTTCTTGCAACAGGGAAAGACTCTAGCAGCTGGGAAGCATTGGGACACTGCATTGCTAAAAATAGCAGTATAGACAGAGGAGACACTGCATGTGCAAGTAGGGACTCTGGGATCTCTACTCACAGGATCACAGGATTCAGGAGCGTTCTTAGGCTATTCCACTAAACAGTGGTTCATTATCTATGCCGCCATTTATATCCATGTTAGGAGGGCATTCAGTGTATGTACTCTTCATTACACTAAAAGAAGTATGCACTGTAAATGTACCATTTAGTGGGGATGCATTTCAGGGGTCCATCAGCGACAGCATGATGCTGTGTGTTTCTCTTCAGAATGATGACAATACAATGATACTAACATGAATCATTACTAAAAGGATCTGTGCAGATTTGAAACCAAGAAATGCACAGGGGATACCAGAGGGCTAAAACTAAGTTAACCAGCCATAAGTTTTTAGGTAACATAATTTTCCCCTCTTTGAACTGACTATCCCACATAGTTGCTGGCAGCAAATACAATTTTAGCTCATCACTCACTAGATTTTTTTTTTATGAAAACTTCAAAACAACTCAGAAAACTCATCTACTGAAGGTAGAGTGTCTGGAGATTTTTTTAAAAAAATCAGTTTATCATTGAATTTTATTGGGCAAAGAAAAAAATGTTGAAAGCTTTTGGACATAGGCATTTTAGCCTAATATAATTAAATGTTCTTTCAGCTGTTTTCAGCAAACTACTTCCTTAACTGAATTGTCTAGATTTTAAATGTTCAGTGAAACAGAACCCCAAAATGCACCAAACCATTCATAGGTAAAGCTCTCAGTGACATCAATGAGAGTTTTGGTTAAGTAGGGTGTGAAGTATTAGGTGCTAAGTACATTTTTGGGGGGTGGGGAAATAGAAAGATGGTATAGCGGACCTAGATATAGCCAGCTATCATTTAAGGCAATATATCATGGCTCTTGAGAGGAAAAAAAAAGAGTGAAAGGGATGCCAGGATTTGGGATGTGAAATTATCTACCTTTATGTCTATGAAAGAAATAATGTCTTCTGGTGGAAACACACTAATTGGGGAACGTGTTACCCCTTTAAAGAACTACATTTAACACTCCCTGAGCACTGCCTTGAAAGTAGTTTCAGGTGCATAAGAGGACAAAACAATGGCCATGGACTAGGAGGCCCAATCATATCCACATAGGGTACTGTGCATTGAGACAGCCCTAGTTATCTTCATCCCCTCATGCTCAATCCTCTTAGTCCTGCCCTCCTGGGCAGCATGGAGAGAAGCCGTGGCCCGTTGCCTGCCGGAGACAGAGAACACTGGTGCCCACAGCCTGCAGCTCCTGTCCAGAGAACCTGGAAATGTTTTTTTTTAAAAAAAAAATGAGAAATCCTGCTATATGGCAACCCCGCTTTTAAAGTGATGGGATTTTTTGGATCCCAACTGTCTGGTTATAGCGGGGCTCCACTGTATTTTAAAAGCTTATTTGTATATTGAATCCATTTACACACACATACACACACATAGTGTCTTTGGGTTTGACACTTCAGTGTTCAGATATGGATCAGTATGTACATATACACGTAAAAAAAAAGTATTCAGCAAGAGAGTGAGCACAGTGGAACTTGTATTCATGAGAGCACTGCTTTGCTGCCACCACTATAATGCTTCCTAGAAGCAAGGTAAGGTCTAAGAGGTGAATGAGAACCTAATTATTTTATTCACATGACAAAGCATATGTCTCCGCAGACACACCCTGTGAAGAGAGAACTTCCTCCCCCCTCTAAACACTAGGGTAAAAACGAGGGGGGTCTCTTCTATGACCACTTAACTGTAAGCTAATTTCCCAGCCTAAGTTAAATCCTTTCCCCCCAAAACCCACACTTTACCAGTTGGGGATTGCGACCACGCTGCCACCATTCATGTGAATCTCCAAGACCCCGGAGAGGGGCACATGAACACCCCAAACTCCCCCTCCCTCTCCGTGAGAGATCGGGACACTTAGACCCTGCTTCATCCCTCCCTTTCCAGCCTGAAAGCAGAGAGAGAGACGCAGCACACCAGCTCACACTGTGAGCCTCCCAAATCCAAAGCTAGGACAACTTTAAGGGAATAACCAAACACTTTTTATAACAAAAAGGTTTAATAAAGAAAAGAGAAAACTTGCAACTAATCCAACTTCACAGATATAAAGCTTTCTAACTCCTCCCTCAAGATTTCATCCCCTGAGGAGGGTTAGTGACACTCTAAATCAGGTACAAAGCTTATGCAATCAATATGCTACTTACAATTCATCTAACTTATGGATATATGAGGGAGAAGGAGGAGATGGGATCCATAGCTGGAAAAGAGGTTGAGAGTCCGAAATCCTCCGGACGAACTAAAACTGAAACTAAACTCTCTCCCTCCCATAGAAATGAGAGCTTCTGATGTCACTGTCCTCTCCTGTTTCAGTTAACCCCCAACAGGTAAAATAGCACTCCAAGGCACTTCACACTTATGACACACTCATTCTCTACCCTGTTTCCCTCTCATACCCCACTTTAAAAAATACAACAACCCGCATAATTGTGATGAAAGAAGGTAAGAGCAGCTTAGAATTCTTCTATACAGTGTAAAGGACTATGCCTAGTACTTAACCTTACTTCACACACTTATCATCCAATCTGTGCTGGGGTGCAATAAACTTACACACTATTCTTGTCCTAAAAGAACATGTAGAAGCAGGGCCTATTTTCACTATATTTTGATGAGTAGATGCTCAGCTGTTGCAAATTATTACAGCTTCTTTTACTTCAATGGAGTTATGATAGTTTGCACCAGCTGAAAATCTGCCAATCTGTTTTTGCTAAAGATGTATTCAGCAATCAAAAATTGTACAATCAACTTAATGGATGATATCAGGTCATTTAGAGAAAAATATTTTATGTCCAGAGGTTTCTGTTTATATTACATCTAGAACCTCCAAATTAGACTCTCCATAATTTATAACTTCAGCTGTTTGGGGAAAAATATGTATATAAACACATATTTCCAGCACTGTTTCAAGATTTGGAAGAAGTTAACTAAGGGCATGTCTACATCACCACGCTACTTTGGTGCAGCTTCACAGATGAAGAGTCTATAGAAGAGTAGATGCTTATTATAAGATGTATTTTTAATCTCAGAATCCTGTGTTAGATATGAGCATTTGAAAATCAGTTCCCTGAATATTCAGCTACAGTAACTGACATGTCAATACAGACAAAAGAAAAGGCATAATCTATTGTACTAATATCAGAACTGCAGATGCTATATTCAGTTGTTCAGTTTGGAGGATTATACCTTACTGATTGCATTTAAGTATGGTATGGAAATATCCCTCCTCATCTGTTTCAATATCTTGAATGACAGTCAATGACAGAGTGACTGATCCTGCATTCTTTTCACATACAAGGGATGTGGGAGTACAAACAAAATTTTGTATTGAAAAATTAGTAATGTCTTTTCTTACTGAATCCCAAAACAAACAAATTAATGCTGTACAATCATTGCTATAAAAATTGCCAGTCAATTCTATAAAGTGATATTACTATTTTCTTCTACACAAACAGGCACCATTACATCATGTTTTATAAGCTAAAATAAACTAAATTAATAAGGAATTAGTTCATGGTCATGATTAACTGTGGTAGTAAATGTTAACCTTTATGATTTTTTGTATGTTTAATACTCAATTTTTGCATGTTAATGATTCTCCCAAAATCTTTGCAATACAGTATTAGCAAAAAATGTATCAGAATTCCAAGGCCTCAGGGTTGGTTCTTAACCTGAACCTAGTGTGTGCTTGGTATTCAATAACATATATAATGAAGTAGTGGGCTGTACCCAATTATCTTCAGCAACTCTCAGTCTGTGGGTATGTCTGCACAACCACTAGAAAGCCATGACAGGCCCATGCTAGCCAACTTGGGCTCATGTGTAGATGTCTAAGCTCAGGATAGACCCCAGGCTCTGGGACCCTCCACCCCGCAGAGTCCTATAGCCTGGGCTTCACCTCAAGCCCGGCTGTGGGTTTTCCTTTGCTGTGTAGACATACCCAGTAAGAGTCCAGATGTCCAAGGAAAGAGAACCCTTGAAACTAATGAAAGACACCTATAGAAGTATGTTATAGTAAACAAGATGGGGTAATTGAAAAAAGGACTTCTAATCCAATAGTACTCTGTGATTCATAATCAGGATATGTTATTGCAGATATTCTCTGTAATGGATGAAATCACCCATTGAAAAATTATTCTAACTCATTAAGAAGGGCTGCTTTCCACATCTGTCAGTCATGATGACTAGATTTGAAATCCCCCTAGTTTTCTGATTGATAAACCGAGATAAAAGAAATTGCATAAGCAAAGAGGTAAATTGCAACACTGAAAACAATACACATTGTGGGAAAGTAATTTTTGCCTCCCTTGAAAGGAGCCTCTTTATCTGACCTATGAAAGGAAAGGGGTTTTGGCAGTTAGACTGGGAATGAACATGTCCAGAAATCCACCACTTACAGAGGGTGAGAAAATAGGGTGCTCTCCTTTCACCAGTCACAGAGAGTGGTGAAATATTATTTTCTTTCTATATAGTGCTGTATTATCTTTGAAAAATAATGTTTAATTAAATTATTTCATTCGAGCCTTTTTTGACACCTTGCATTAAGTTCAAATATACAAAAGGTGACTGTGCAGTGGGGAATAAGGAACTGTCCTTGCAGAGCCCACATAAGGAACAGTCATAAGGACAGGAAGGGGTAGGGAGTAGGCACAGCTGGCTAGCCAGGCATCAGGACGTATGCAACACCCCTTAAATAGACATCACATGCCAGTTTCCCCACAGAACTGCTGAGGTACTCATGAAGTATTCACACTAGCCACACTTCATGGCATTTTTTTAATGCCACATTCTAGGCCTAAATAAATTCCCAAATAAAAACTATTTCAAGATAGAGTTAATGCTGGGAATACCAGTGACTTAACTGTAAAAAAACAGGGATGTTGTAATTATGCCAAGACCAATTATTGCAGACATAGGAAATTCAGAGTTAGAGTTATATTTAAAAGAAATTTAAATATGTTTAGGGATGGTGTAGAGCAGTAATACTTAATGGGCAGTTTATGGGCCAAATATGACCCACCAAGGCTTCCTGTATGGGCCACCAGCACCTCTTAAATATGTTTAATTAAATTCACAAGCAATGATGCACTGCTGATCATTTGCCTGTGATGTCCTTACTAAGTAATTTACTGGCAGTGCTACATTGGTAATGAAAAAGATGCCAGGGATGAACCCTGGCAAGCCCTGGCAAAAATTAAGCTCCAACTGGGCAGCCAGAGAGTGGCAGCTGTTGTCCAAGTACCCAGCTCTGAAGGCAGAGTTGCCACCAGCAGCAGTGCAGAAGTAAGTGTGGAATGGTTGGGTATTGCCATGAGCAGTAGCACAGTCTTCAGAGCTTAGCAGCCAGAGAACAGCAGCTTCTTGCTGGTAGCCCAGAGGTGCCAGAGCTATGAATTGCCAAGTCCCAAGTTGCTGGGGCTCAGCTGCAACAAACCTTGGCACAAATTAAGGACTTACGTTTGCCCCAAAATGAATGTGAGTTGGAGTGAATGTCAGAAAGCTGACAGCAAAACACCAAACTTTTAATCCATACTGGACAGTGGGTTTTCTTTTTATGATGCTAAGTTGATTAAATCTATATATATATAAGTCAAATGGTATATGCGTGTGTGTATGCGTGCGTGTATGTATGTTCCCTTACTCCTTCCACACCTTTTGAGCTACAGACTTGAAATTTGGTACAGTTATAGACTTTAGGGTCCTAATCAGGGTAAGAATTGATTTTTTTTCAAATCTCACCTCTGACGCCCCCTAGGGGTGAAATTATTTAAAACCCATTAACATCAGCTGGGCAGCAGGTTAACAACTGCTGTTCTCTGTGACATAGTTATGATGTAATAATACCCACGTCCAACAGACCCCCCACTCTCTCAGCTCTCTCCCCCCTCAATGCCTCCCCCACTCGCTCAGCTCTCTCCTCCCCTCCCCCCCTCCAACGGACCTGAGCAACGCCGGATATTTGTGCTAGTTCAAACATAAAACCTTTGTGTTTAATATACCAAACCACTATATCTGTCTATAAGGTCATTAATGTGATGCACCACTTTAAATCAATCCAAAGTAACGCCAACATGACCTATCCTCCTAACACCATTGCCAAAACTGAAAATCTGAAGTCTTCCTATCACCCCTAAAATGTCATTCTCACAACATCAGTGACTGCACAGGAAAAAGCAACAGCTGCTTCTCTTCGGACAACAATGGTACTAGCTAAAGAAAGCTGTTCCTGGATGCCAAGCTTGTGAAGGAGTGCACATTGGATATGCTGGAGAGCTTTTTGATGGAGAACAAAAGGTGACATTGTGAACCCTGTGAAGCAAGTTTGCCTGTCTGATTCCATGGCAATGTGAAGATTGGTAGTAATTTACAAAGATTCTTTGTCAGCGTGTCTCTCTCTTTTTTTTTTTTAAACACCAAATACATGTCTCTTGCAGTGGACAAATCAAGTGATTTTAGCAACACTGCCCAGCTATTCCTGTTTATTAGATGTTAAGATTATGAATTTTTCGAGGAAGATTTTTTGTGGTTAAAACCATTACAAACCTACACCACAGAAGAGATCATTTCTGAAAAGGTAATTAAAAAAATATATATCTGCTTGAGAGTAAACTAGCTCCTTACAGATGGAGGTCCCACTATGACAGGGGAAGAGAAGGGCTTTACTTCACATTGGCAGTGCTATATACTTCATTAAATAAACTTCACTGCACCATTCACCATGCTAAACTTTGTTATAAGTTGTCCAGAATCTTGAAAAAAACAACAGCAATGGATATTATGATGAGATGAGTGAACTATGTAATGAACTTCTAACATGCAACATCTTTTAAAGCTCTTTTACAACACCTTCCAGCTGAATACAGTGACCTGTTGCAGCACAATGGCATGCACTTTTTCAGTAGGAAGCATGTGTTGGAGAGGTTTATGAGCTTCAAAAAGAAGTAGAATTTCTTTCAAATCACAAGATCAACAAGGCTTATGAGTTACTGGTATGTATGGATAATATCCCCTCTATGTTACAGGTAGCTTTTCTGTGCAATATTACTGGTCACTTGAATTTCCTCAACTTACAGCTCCCAGAACCACGCAGGAAGTGTCAGGGATCTGTCTGAAAAAGCATGTGCCCTTCAGAGAAATCTTGAAAACTTTCTAACAGACTTAGTAGGAAAGATGTTGCACTTTCCCACATTGTATGTTGTTGCTACAGATGAAACTTTGATGAAAACAGTGCAAGAATTACTAAACAATCTGATTGAAAATTAAAAAAAAAATGCAATTTGAGAATTTTAAAATTCCAAAGGATTTGCTTGTATTTGTTTGTAATGCTTTTAAGTATCTTATGATGGACCTCACCCTTCTGAAGCAAAGAACATTCTTGATTAAACTGATGAGGGTGACTTTCAATAAAGTATAAGGCTCCAGAGCTCAGATGTCTTGAAGGAAAAATTCAAAGAAGTGGGACTTTGATTTCTGGACTTGATATGCTGACCAGTTTCAGAATAGCAAGAATCCAGCTATCTTTTAATGATGTTTGGATCAACATACCTCTAAGAATCTGTGTTTTCTCCCATTAACATTATAACAAACTAACACTGCAATCACCTGAGAGAGGAACATCTTCTCCACTGCATGTGCCTTTCCTTGACTTCCAACAAACCACTCTTCCCAAAGTTTGCCAGAGATGGTACATGGTACATTTGCAATTCCTTTTAGTTAAACCTTAACTCTTGTTCTGAGTTTCTGGTGCTTGGTTGGGGGATAATTACAACATTCCTGTACTTATTTTTTTATCCTTATGATTATTCTCAATCTTAACTCCATTTAAATGTAGGGTTTTAGGAGCTTGAGTGTCTTTGGGGGAGGGGCTGAGAATATACTTATAACTATTAGATCTCAATTTTAATAACTTAGCATAATTGCTACCATATTTATTTCAATAGTCACTCTACACACAAGAGCCTAATGAATGTTAGGAAAACTTGGAGTGTGTGGTTCCAGTATTGAAATAATTCAGGACAAAGAAAAATCTGACATACAAAATTTCATAACCAGATATTGCTTTTAATTAAATTTTACCTGAAAGTAGATTTGTTTTAAAATTATCAGAATATTAAAAATATTTATATTACTCAAAAAGGAAATTCTGCAAATTTATACAAAATACTCCATATTTTTCATATGAAAGAACTTAAATCCCTGCTTTCAGTGAAAAATAAAAGTTATCCTTAAACTCCAAATATACAGTATTTATACTTCTTGGAGTTTTGACCTTCTTCTGATCATCCAATATGTGTGTCATTGTTTTTTAGTAAGGGTCCAGATGTGCATTTACAGATACAAAAAGTGTGCCTCCTCTTCATGATATGTACATGCAAATTCCTAATCTGCATATCAACATGGCTAGAAAAATGCTCAGTGTGTGTCCAACATAGGACTGGATTGTGCTCCCAGTCTTTTATCACTGAATTCAACATGAATAGAATCAGGCCAAGGTTCCAAGTTCATTGTAGCAGGAACCATGGCTTCTATTATTATCTGCATAGCACCCAGAACAATGTTATTACTCAAAATATGCCTATATCATGAAATCTCACTGAAATAAAAAATGAGTACCTAAAAGTAATCACTTTCCAGATTACCTCATGGCGTGAATTCAATTTCTGTAACAAGTTGTGTAGACACTATCAAATGCTGATTGTTTCCACTTTAGGCAACATTTCAGCGGACTACTGACACACATGGGTATGTCCACCGAATGCAGAAACATGCAATTTGGCAGCATTTTGGCAGACCTACTAGGGTCACGATCGAAAGCTGAATTTGCAAAAGGGGTTGCTCAAACAGTAACTTTGAGAACCACTGTGCTAGATAATCTCTGTAATGAACTGTAACTATTCATGAAGTGGAAAGCACATTAAAGATCTGTTAAATACAATATTTACCTGCCCTTCCTCCTCTGCTTTTCAAAATTAATCCTCTCACATTGTTCCCTTGTTGACCCTGCAAACTTTAAAAGTAATTGTTTAGTGTCTCACACCAATTAGGCTTGTCAATTGCTGCATTTATGCTTTGCAGGGAAAGTGAGAGGCAGCTCCGGAGTCTTTTCTCATATATTCAGCCTTCAAAAAGACTGGTTGTAGAACTATGTTATAGCCTAAGTAATCCTTTATTCATTATGGGTAAAAATGTATTCATGTTTCTGAAGTATTACTTAACATTAAAAATAAGATCACCCATGAATGATAACAAATAATGCATATGGTCTTTGACTAGTAATAACATTTTATATCTGACTAATGCAGTTTTCCAGTTTCTAAGATAAATACTGATTCATCGGTAAAATGACTCAGAAGGGTCTTTTTGTTTTCCTAAACAATGTGACCATCAGGTTCCTAGTAGGGTTTAAAAAAATGTCTATGCAATTTCCGGGTATTGACGACAATAAATCCTAACAGTTGTTGATATATATTCCATAGCTA
The DNA here is from genome assembly GCA_032164245.1 of Sternotherus odoratus. NCBI lineage: Eukaryota > Metazoa > Chordata > Testudines > Kinosternidae > Sternotherus > Sternotherus odoratus. Next base: position 229,522,557 of record JAVMKO010000001.1, on the reverse strand, counting down.
GCATGGTTATTTAACAAAGCTGACCTAAATGAACTACAGATATTATTTTATGAAAGATTGCATTGGTCTGTGGTGCTTAAAGTTCTTCCAGAGGTCCAGGATGATGAAAGTTATGGTGTCTGGGTGTTTGTTTTATAACATGCCCTCCCTGAAGCTCACTTTGGAAGAGAAAGAGAGACTGTTTTCACAGCTATATGCAGACATGTATTCATTAAATGTTGTAATCATCCAAAGATAAACAGATGGCTGCTATTCAAGCAGGGCAAAGCAATGATTATACACATCTGTATAATATCAATAAACCCTAATATATCCAGAAGCAATTGGCTGCTCTTTCAGAGTAAAGCAGAGACATTTTCATTACAGTTTGTATTTCATTATTTGGTCAATTTTACATAAAAAACTGTAACTATGCAGAACGGATTTTGATAATAGTGAATGCAGCAATCTCCGATGATTGCATACTGTGTGTGGAAAACTTACATAGAGCGCATACATGGAAATATCAACCTTGCTTCCTATCATAAGCCACAGTTTTTCAGATTTAGTGCCAACAAGAATTTGTCTCAACACTACTTTGTAAAGTTGCTGTCATATTTGTTTTTATGGCTTGAACAGACTGACCAACACCTGCCATTAAGAGTACCCCTCCCCAAATCACACCTCATTTGGCAAGCTGGAAGTACACCTAAGAAATGATAACTGAATGACATTTCCTGGAGACTAAATTCTCACTTCAGAGCTTTCATGAAATGGTGTTTATGTCTGCTCTCAAACTTGGGTTTCTCAGGTCCCATTGCATAAACAAAAGCTCAGTCATCTGGATAGCTATTCTGATAGGTTTTAGTATCCAACTGGAACCCTGCACTCCATTCTAACCAGCCTTTACACACCCACATATGCTTTCTAGAAGTGTAAATTGATTGGAGGTGTGGTGGAGGGTTGTTGATCACTCAGCCGTTGTCTCAGTCTCACTGTCCAGGATTCTGGGTGTCTACTTCTACGTGATTTGGCCCTCCAGACAAGTCATTTTAATTCTGCCCTTCCAAGGATCTGTCAGCATCTTTCTGGACAAGCTGTCCCTCTGCTATTCCAGGCAGTCCTCCATTCTAAATCTACAGCTATTCCACTTCCTCAGTGGCTGGTAGGGTAACTTGGGCCCATCCTCTTTTCCAGGTTCCAACTGCACTAAACAACTGCACTAAACAACTATGGACCCTGCATTAAACAACTATGGTCTAGTTACTCCCAGACCTGGTTGCTACTTTCCTGATTGCTACTTTCCTGGTCTCCATCCTACTCCTCCTTTTATCATTTGGCACCTAAGCAACACTTCTATGGGTACCCTCGTGGCCCCACAGCATGCCAACATTTTTATGGCTGACTTAGAATAGTGCTTCCTTAGCTCTCATCCCCTGACATCCCTACTCTACTTGTGCTACACTGATGACATCTTCATCATCTGGGCTCATGGAAAAGAAGCACTTGAGGAATTCCACCATGATTTCGACAATTTCCATCCCACCATCAACCTCAGCCTGGACCAGTCCACACAAGTGGTCCATTTCCTAGACACTACTGTGTTAATAAATGATGGTCACATAAATGCCACCCTATCCTGGAAACCTACTGGCCACTATACTTACCTCCATGCCTCCAGCTTCCATCCAGGACACACCTGTCATAAGTATGGAGTGCCTTAGAATTACTGTTTTACCTGTGAAGGGTTAAACCTGAAACAGGAGAGGGAATGACATATCGGAGATGCTAATACCTAGCAGACCAAAGGGTTTAGTTTCACTTTGTTCCTGGGGTTTTCTGTCTTTCTTTCTCTCAGGCTACTGGGAGCCTGTCTGCATTTCCTGGCTATGGGAAAGAATCATATCTATGTTTATATTCATCATTTCAATAACCTGCTAAGAAAACAAGTGGCAGTAAGTGTATTCTTGAATTGTATCACTTTGTAATCGATCCATGGTGTACTTAAACTGTTCAGCTAGCAGGGAGAGAACTTCCAAATGAGGGGGGGGGGCTCCATGAGGGGAGTAATACTAGAAGGTTAGTATCTATAAACTTCTGTGTAAGGAGTTATGCTTTTCTCTTTTCTTCTATTAAAACTTTTTCTTGTGTAAGAACTGTCTGTTAATTCCATTGGAGTGATTCTAGTTTGGATCAGGCTCGTCTCACAGCTAGTGAGGGTTTGTGTTCTCAAATCTCTCCCAGGTAAAAACGGTGTGTGTGTGTGTGTGTGTGTGTGTGTGTGTGTGTGTGTGTGTTACTATCAGGGTTCCAAAGTGCCCCATCCCATAGTTCTAGGGACTCATTTTGGTGGTGGCAACAATTTCCAAGCCCCAACTGGAGAAGTTTGGGTTTGGAGGGAAAAGGTTTAAACTAAGCTGGTAAAGTTAAGCTTGGGGGGTGATTTGTCTCTCATGCAGGGTCCCCACATCTTTACCCTAGTTCAGAGTGGGGAAACAGACACCCTGACAACACCACACAATCCATTGTCTACAGACAAGCTCTAAGATACAATCACATTTGCTGCAATCCCTCAGACAGAGACAAACACCTACAAGATCTCTATCAAGAATTCGCAAAACTACAATACTCACTTGCTGAAGTGAAAGAAAAACAGATTGACAGAGCCAGAAGAGTACCCAGAAGTCACCTACTACAGGACAGGCACAGCAAAGAAAATAACAGAACGCCACTAGCTGTCACCTTCAGCCCCAAACTATAATCTCTCCAATGCATCATCAAAGATCTACAACCTATCCTGAAAGATGACCCCTCACTCTCACAGATCTTGGGACACAGACAAGTCCTCACTTACAGACAGCCCCCCAACCTGAAGCAAATATTCATCAGCAACCACACACCACACAACAAAAACACTAACCCAGGAACCTATCCTTGCAACAAAGCCCAATGCCAACTCTGTCCACATATTTACTCAAGTGATACTATCATAGTACCTAATCACATCAGCCATGCCATCAGGGGCTCATTTGCCTGCACATCAACCAATGTGATATATGTAATTATGTGCCAGCAATGCCCCTCTGCCATGTACATTGGCCAAACCAGACCGTCTTTATGCAAAAAAGAATAAATGGACACAAATCTGACATCAGGAATCATGATATTCAAAAAACAGTAAGAGAACACTTCAACCTCCCTGGACACCCTGAAGGTGACAATTTTGAAACAGAAAAAACTTCAAAAACAGACTCCAGTGAGAAGCTGCTGAACTAGAATCAATTTGCAAATTGGATACCATCAATTTAGGCTTAAATAGAGACTGGGAATGACTGGGTCATTACACAAATTGAATCTTATTTTCCCATGTTAAGTTCCTCACATCTTCTTGTCAACTGTCTGATATCGTCCATCTTGATTATCAGTGCAAAGGTGTGGTTTTTTCTCCTGCTGATAATAGCTCATTTTAATTAAATAGCCTCTTAGAATTGGTATCACAACTTCCACCTTTTCATGTTCTCTGTGCATATATATACAGATATATAGATAGATATAGATATTGTCCATCTATCTATCTATCTATATCTTCCTATTATCTGTTCCAGTCTATGCATCTGATGAAGTGGTCTGTAGCCCACAGAATCTTATGCTTAAATACATTTATTAGTCTCTAAGGTGCCACGAGTACTCCTGTTCTCTGTTGTCTGCAATCTCTTAGGTGGAGTAGTTCTTGTTCTGTTCAACACTCATTCTTGTAGTAACTTTCCCTTTTTTATAAGCAGCTGTCCCCCCATCCTCCCAGAGGCTGAACAAGCCTTGCAGGTGTGTCTCCTTAGTGCTGAACAGGCCCAGAAGAGCTCATTAGTCTCCTCCTCCACACCAAGTGAGGGTGTGTTAACCAAACCAAACATCTGTTCTTGTGAATTACAAAAAAAAAAAAGAAAAGAAAATGAAAGTCCAATGGTGAGCACCATGAAAGCTAGATGCTACTTCAGTGAAATAAGGTACATGCCCCCCGAAATATACTGTGGCTGTGTACATGGCTCCTCAAATGTAAAACTATCATTGGTTCCTTCTTCCTGCCTCAGAACAGGTTGAAATATAAGCCACTGGAAGCAAAGACTGACATTATGCCTGAGTGTATTTGGCACAGCCTAAATCCCTGGTTAGTTAGAGGCATAGCACTCTGAGACATTGTGACACAGCACAACAGAATCATCACAGCAACAATTCAGATAAGGTCTAGATACTTGCTGACCTAAACATGACAGTGATAGGTGATTTTAAATACAACAAATAGAAAAAAGAGAACAGATACTCTGTTTGTTGATACTGACTCTATATTGCGCTGGCAGCTCAAGAGGGATTTGTGGCTGACCTTGTGTTCATAAAAACTCATTAGTTACATCTGTGCACATGTATTTAAAAATAACCATTCTCCAGCTACTTTCTGTTCTTTTGTCTATTAGACTAGTCCTTTGGGTCACAAGATTTTTGTTTTCTTATCCACTCTATTCACTTTTCCTTTGGGATTACTTTCCTAAGCAATGGGCACAGTCATTTGCATAAATCCATTGTATCATTTCATTGTCTCTTTTCTGCAAACTGCAGAGCACCTGAGCAGCAATTTTCTCCATAGATAACGAAGTAGGAGAGCTACACTCAGATTTATGCTGCTTACATCTCCTGCACATCCTCCTCAAGCACTGTGGTGAATTTTATCCCTAATTTGTAACTTGTAAATGTCCTTCATGTCATTAAATATAATCAGATCATCTAACCTAACAGAACTAGGTCATAAATTAATGACCCTGTGTAAAACTAGTTATTATTGTGTTAGAGTATAAGCATTAAAATGCACAACAGCAGTGTAAATCCACCCAACTTTTTTTTAAAATGTACTGTCTCAAGTTCTTTTCATATTCTCAGCAATGCCATAAACAAATTACAAACTCCTAACTGTCTAGGTACTTAAATTTCCCTTTTCCATCGCTAAGTATCTGAGTGTCTCTCAAGTATAACACCAGTCTCCATCTTTTTCCCCCTCCTGGTTTTAGGAGAAATGTCTTCCTGGGGTTACAGAGTATTTGCCTGTTTGGTTTTGTGTTGGGAATTGAATAGGTGTATTGCATGTGTTTGTAGTAATATGCATGGGTTCAGAAATTATGAAGAAAAAATAAGTTGAAGAAGCAAATTTTGAATGTAGTTTTGAATTTGATTAGTTTCATGGCACTCAGTATAGCTGTTTTGAAAATGTTATCCTATCATCAATAAAAGCATAGTTTCTTTACCCTAATATACATATTGTCTAGCACCATTTTAAAAAGTAAAATCTTACATATAAGAGATAAAGAATTAAAAAAAAGAAGTAGGCTCTTTATAGATCTTGTCTGCTAAATTCCAGTATGTTTTTTTCCTGCAGAAGACATGATCCTTGAAGCAACAACCCCATTAGTTTCATTTGCGGATGTTTCTCATATATTTGCTGTACAACTAAGTGATTTAATCTCTATTGGCAAGTTGTTCAGAATCGCCTACATGAGTATCACATTCCTTGATGATAATTGATGTTGGCTTCCGTGGAAATGCTAATTTTGGAGCAGTCAGTGTCAATCAGTCATCATCAGTTACTGCTTTGCAGTTCTGTCCAGATGAAGTAAGTGGTGACCAACATGAAGTCTCTAGCTAATAATTAGAATGCTTAGGGAGGGGAAGGGAAAAGTTGTTCAGTTAGAACTGGACAGACACTAGAAGAAAATTCATGCTTATTTGAACATCACAAAAGCAAGAGAACTGAATTAAGGCAGGAATTGAAATTGGAGGGGGTGTTCGACATTTCAGGGGGGGGGGTGTAGCAATGCGACAACTCACCCCTGCGGCGCTTCCTGCTGGTTGTCTGGGACTTAGCTCTTTCCAGCTTGGAGCGCCCTCTGCAGGCTGGTGTCTCAATGTCCGCTGGCCCCCATGCCTCTCCCAGACCCTAGTACCCTTGTATGTGGGGTGCTGCCTGCTGGCAACACCCCCACAGTCTCTATCTCTGGGTCTCCTCTTCCTGGGGAACCCCCAACTCTCTATCCCCACCTTGCCTCAGTTTGGGCTCCTGCCAGTCAGCATCAAGCCCCCACTCCCTGGGGCAGACTGCAGCGTAAAAGCCACTCATCATAGGCAAGGGGATTTGGGCCAGCTGTCTTTGCCTAACCTCCAGGACCTTTTTAGGTCTTGGCATCAGGCCTGCAGCCAGGGAGGTCACCAGAACTGAGCTCCCCAGCTCAGCCTGTCCCTTCCCCAACACTGCTCTACCCTCAGTGCCCAGTTACGCAGGTAGCCCTGCCCTCTCCCAGCCTGGAGAGAGACTGCCTGACCCTAGCTCACAGCCCTCTTATAAGGGTCAGCTGGGCCCTGATTGAGCTGGCCACAGCTGTGGCCAGCCACACCCCCCACTTCTTTCTCAAGCTGCAGCCCCCTGCTGGGCTTCTTTTAACCCCTTCGGGGCCAGAGTGGGGTGATCATCCCGCTACACAGGGATGTCAGGGCGAATGAGGGATGAGACCGTGAAGGTGAAGGTGAGCTGTATGGCACCACAGTAAAAACTGAAAAATGTTTCATGACCATCGTATTAGATTTAACTAATAAGATTTAACTAAATGCAAAGTAATGCACATTGGAAAACAATCTCAACTATAGATACAAAATGATGGGATCTAAATTAGCTGTTAACACTCAAGAAAGAGATATTGGAGTCATTGTGGATAGTTCTCTGAAAATATCCACTCAGTGTGCAGCAGCAGTCAACAAAGCGAACAATGTTGAGAATCAGTAAGAAAAGGATAGATGATAAAACAGAAATATCATATTGTCTCTATATAAATCCATGGAACGTGCACACATTGAATAGTATGTGCAGATCTGGTCACTCCATCCCAAAAAAGATACATTGGAATTGGAAAAGGTACAGAGATGGGTGTGAAACAGAAGGAGAGATTAAAATGACTGGGAATTTTCATTTTAAAAAAGAGACAGCTAAGGGGGATTATGATAGAGGTCTATAAAATCTTAACTGGTGTGAAAAAAGTGAATAAGGAATCAGTTCTGTCTTTAAACAATAGAGACTTGTGACTCAGACAGACCATCAGAGCTAAACACCTGTCCCCACCCTCTCTCTTGATGCCCTCAATTAGCACAGGTTAAGTACAGTTCTACTCATCTTTACTCATACAATAAGAACAACATTTCATTCCCCCCATCCATTTAAGTGATTTGCAACTCAGCCCCAGCTAAAATCTATCACTTGCAACATAGCTCTATTTTCTGGATACCAAGGTAGATCAGGTGTAAATGTAAATACAATCTGGTCCTGAAGCCTTTCCCCCCAGCTCCCAGCTCATCACTTGCTGTCAGGTAGAGCTCATTTTGACTTTGCTTACAATGTATAAGGAAGCTAGTCTATGTTCATACTTTTCAAATCTATTATAGTTTTTCATATACACAAATTTTATCCTACACTGTATATTATTTTAAAGTGTGTATTAAGGTTTCAATTTCAATTCAAATTTCCAAAATTGGCATGTAACTAGTTCACAAAACTGGGGGGGGGGGGTTTGGGAAATTCGAGGGGGGGGTATACACCCCCCCAGGGGTGTTGGGGAAATCCCAATTTAGGCTCAGTTCAGAAGTCTGTATTCAGCCTCTTCTGTTCAAACAATTGGCAGGTCCAGATCCCCAAAGAGATTTAGGTGCACAAATTCCTTATTTAGGCAATTTACTACAATCCTCTCAGTTCCTCCTGGCTACTGCTTATTGGCACTTTTTGTGTGTGTATGTCTGTGTGTGTGTAATTGGTGCAATATCGCAAACACCTTTGATAGCTGGATATCGATTAGGGAACTTTGGAACAGTGCCATATTATTACTAGGCATTACTGTGAAATTAATGAATATGGCGGAACATAAGTTTGGTATGGCTTCATACGTCTGAATTTGCTATAGGATTCTGGGAGCAGGGTTCTTTTAGCATTAAACAGTTGGTATTGAAATTTACTGAGAGTGATTAGAAGCTCTATCTGCGCGTGTGTGTTTCAACACAGAACTTTGGTCATATCAGCCAGGGGCCAGCTCACTAAGTAAATACAAAACATGCCATTAATGAGCTTGGCCCTGGTCAAAATGACCCTTTTGGATGATACCGTGCTAAGAGCTCAAGGGAATGATTGATAAGAGGGTAAACATCAACTGATCTTTGGTCTGTGTCTGTTCGCAGCCCCCTTCTAAAATGTTAATTACACAATAAAACAATAATGAAACATTCACAGGGCATATTTCTGGGACATGTGACTCCTTTAAGAACAAAAGGTATAAATGCTAAAAATCAGTGTTAGTTAGTTACTTAGTTTTCCTATTAACATCTGACAATGATGCTGTAAGACAGAGGACATTGGGGTAACCAAGATCCTGCGTTGGGGACATTTGGCTGACCAAGTACTTGAAAGAGGAAAGGAAGAGAAGAAAAGAAATCTCCATCTAGGACTGGTAGCTATACCTGCTTAAGACGCTGTGTGAGGCCAACATAGTTACTGAGGGGTTATGCTTGGGGAATTGAGGCTTATTAGGGAGACATATTAAATTACCTTTTACTGCTTGTGTGAGTCTCTCAAATAAATTGCTGTGCATTGCACAAACTGAATCAGAATTTTCACTGGTACTAGTGACAATCTGCCCAGCTGTGGGCCATTAAAGATCTGTTTCAACAGGGCATATGCACTTCTGCCTCAGGCAAACTTATGAATGCTTGTCTTATGCATAAACCCAGAGCACTCTTCAAAACATGGGCTTTCCACATTACAGCTGAGTGCCTTATCCACTAGACTATGAGACATTCAGTTGTGGTGTTCTCTCTGCTGAGATTACACTATTCAATGTCCCAGAAATCCCAAAAGGACTCAAAGTTTCCCCTCAGAAGTAGAAATGTGGAGAGTAGAAGCCAATAATTAAATAATAATTGGGCCAGAGAGCATAAAGAAGAGTTTGTAATCCAGTGATTAGGGCACACACCTCATTTGGAACATGGGGAACCCAAATTCAAATCCCAACCCCTTCCTCCCAAAAAGTAATTTGAACCAATCTCTTAGGTATGCATGTCTTGTAACAATTCAGATTATGTCCCATCCCACACCACTGGGGATATTTGCTAATTGCTGATGGCATTGTAGGCAATGTCATCATATCATCCCCACCTTAAATTTGGCAAGCTCAGTCTTAAAACCACCTGTTTTTGTACCCTCTACACCCTGGGGAGGCTGTTCCAAATCTTCAGTCCTCTGATGGTTAAAAACCTTTGTCTAATTTTAAGCCCAAACTTATTTTGGGGCGATTTATATTTATTTGTTCTTATGCAAACAATAGACCTTAACTTAAGTAACTCCTATTGCTCCCTGATGTTAATCCCTGTTATTTACAGAACAGATTCATATCTCCCATCATCCTTTGTTTGTTTAGGTTAAACAAGACAAGCTCCTAAAGTCTCCTCTCATAAGGTAGCTTCTCCATTCCTCTGATCATCCTAGTAGCCCATCTCTGCACCTATTCCATTTTGAATTCATCTGTCTTAAACATAGAAGACCAGAATTGCCTACAGTATTCCAGGTAAGATCGCACTGGTGTGTTGTATAATGTCAAGAACACTTCTCCATCTCTACTGGAAATGACTCATGTGATGCAGCCTTGGATTGTATTAGCATTTTTCACAGTTATATCATGTTGGCGGTTCATAGTCCTTCTGTGATTGACAAATACACTCAGTTCTTTCTCCTCCCCTATCACTCGCAGCTTATAGCAAAAATTCTTCTTGTCAGAGCCTAAGTGCATGACTTTGCACTTTCTACTATTAAATTTCATGCAATTTCCATTATTCCAATTTTCATGGCCATCCAAATTTTGTGGGATGTCAGTCATTTTGGAAATACCTCACAACTTTGTGTCATCCACAAACTCTCACTTTTTGTGCCAAGGTCATTAAAGAAGATGGTAATTAGGACTGGTCTCAGACTGATCCTTGAGGAAATCCATTATTAATCTACTTCTAGCCTGACAGTTCACCGTTCACCATGACTCTTTGTAGTTTCCCCTTTAATCAGTTCCTTCCCCACATTTTGCTTCTCAGATTAATCTCTATCTTCTACAATTTAACTAATAACTTCCTAATCTGTACCAAAGGTTTTACTGAAATCCAGATAGGTTCGATCTACTGCATTTCCTTTGTCTTCAAAAATTAGTTATTTTCTCAAAGATACCGTTCAGGTTAGTCTGGCACGATCTATCTTTTATAAAAGCAAGATTTATCTCCATCCCATCCTCGGTGCTTAGTGGCCCATTTTTTCTTTATTATCTATATGTCTAGAGAATCTTTTAGTATTCATTTTCATTACCTTTGCACAGTGCAACTCTGCTTCACTTTTGGCAGTTCTTACTTTTTTCCTACTTTTTCATCTTTCATTTTGTTGTCCTTGCTGGTCCAATCATCTTGCATTTCGTGTTCATATTCTGCTTTCTCTTAATACCGGTAGCCTGTTTGAGGTGCTTGTTTATCCAGTTTGGTCTTCAAGCCAGTCCTTTGATTTTGCTTGAGATGCAGGCTTCAGATAGTTTATACAACTCTGTCTTGCTACTTACCAGTGCTAAGCCTAAAATGGCATCACCTCTTTTTGGTTAGGTGACTCTTGGGTGAAGAAATCTGTTGTCTATCACATACAGGAAGTTCTGGATGCTACCTTTCGCTATAGGAAAACTAGGCAGGTGCCTATGACAGCAGATTTCTGGGATAAGTCATTTAAAAAAAATAATGCTCATAGGCTGGTCTGCTTCTGCCACTGCCAGTGCTGCCCTTACAGAACTATCCATTTCCGTGTCACACATGCTCCTTCAACCAACCACCACACAACCAGTGCCCCACCCTGCTCAGAACTCCACCCACTGTAAAATACAGCTCTGCCTGCTCTACCTCAACCGCCACCAACTGAGCCACACAGCACCACCCACTGCATAGAGCTCTACTTATTGTACAGCAGAGTCCCATCCACTGTACATTGCTTCACCCATGGTGGGAAGGGCACACTGGAGTTTTGTCTAGGTAGAAGATTGTCTTGAGAGGTCATTCCAAGGCCCAGTTCTCATTTACAGTAAGATACTATTTTACACCACTCCAGGAATGTAAAAAGGACTTACAGTGGGCTAAAATTACATTTACAGTAAAACCTCCATTTAATGGACTAATTCGGGCGAGGGGGTGTCCATTAAATCAAAAAGTCCGTTATTTAATAATAAAAAAAAAAAAGCTGTCGGAGCAGCAGCCCGCCTGCCACAGGGTCGGGGCGGCAGCTCCGCAGCCCGCCCGCTGCCGGGACCCGGGCGGCAGCCGGGAGCCGGCAGCCAGCCCGCCCGCTGCCGGGACCCGGGCGGCAGCCGGCAGCCCGCCCGCCCGCTGTTGTGACCCGGGCGGCAGCCGGGAGCCGGCAGCCAGCCCGCGAGAAATGGATTTCAGATGCATCAGACTTGCTCAGAAATTTTGTCCATTGCATCCGAAGTCCGTTAAATCGAGGTCCGTTAAATCGAGCGTTTACTGTATATTAATTTCGAGGCCTCTTTACATTGCCAGTGCAGACTAAAACAGTCTTTGTATAATGAGACTCAGGACCACATTTTTCTGTATGTGTTTCAGCCAGACTTTTTCTATATAGGTAGTGGCTGAAGATATTAACACCAGAAATAGTTTATTTTATAGAATTAAGTAATAATAGGGTAATTTTAAATGCTTTAGTAATCCTTAAGCACTGAGGTTTTCAAGTGGGAAATTTATCAATTACAGCATACTTCTGTTATTTTAAAAAATAGAATAATAAAATCACATACATGTGAGACTGGAAAGGCCCTGAAGAGGTTATATAGTCCAGTGCTTCTCAATGACTGGTCTGTGGACCAGTGCCAGCCCCTGAGATCTCCCTGACACAGTTTAGGAAGGCAGCAAGGAGATCCTAATTAAAAAAGGTTGAGAAACACTGATCAAATCCATTCCGCACACCGAGGAAGGATTAAAAGAAATCAAAATCGATAAGGAGTCACCAAAATTACTTGGGTTTCAAACAATCTAAAATTGGAGATGTCCCAGAATTTGAGACAAACTACAATTCTGAGACAGTCTATGTGTAGGTAGGAATTTGAGGCTAGCAGACTATTGTTTCATGTTCAGAGCTTTGTGAGCCAAAAAATATTGGTTGTGAAAGACATGGACATTGTGCACAACATGTTGAATCAGCTCTTAAATATTTAGCTAGAGTGGAGGATTATTTTTAAAAGGACTTTTTAAGCTCTAAAATGCAAGAGTGGGATTTATCGGAAAATGAGACCACTGAGTTATGAAAGGCAATGATAAGATACCTCATTTGTGTCTGATTGTCATAACAGCTATAGAGCAGGGATCGGAAACATTGGCAAATGGGGGAAGCAACCTTACCAGGCCCCTGCGCTTTGTTTACCTGGTGTTTCACCAACCATGGCACCCACTAGCTGCGGTTCGCCATCCCAGTCAAATGGGGGCTGCAGGAAGTGGTGCTGTGTCTTGTACAAAGCTGAGAATATAGTAGACATATTACAGCTGAACGAAATTTTACATATGAAACTTTTTCCATCAAAAAATGAGGACTCAGGGCAAGCAAAATGTTTTTCAAATTCAAATTGAATATTCCAAGTTGAATTGGTTTGGCCAGTGACACAAAAAATAAGTTATCTGCACTGCTGTAATGCATATTAGTTTCTAATAGGCAGATTATTATTTCAAAATATAAAGTACTGTCTAGACTTTATCTAGCTGCTAAGAAAAAGAAATGCATTGCCTTCTTTAGGTTTGGGAAGACTAATAACCAGTGTGACATTTATGGTTTCTTCCAGGCCTGAACCAAATCTCTCAGCAAACCTTTGAAAATAGGTTAAAATTTATTAAATACAGTAAACTCCATATCTGGAACTTGAAATTGTACTCTGATGGCAAAATTTGAATAAATTCTATAATGCTTAAGATCTTCTGAAAATAAGAATAGTGCCTGTGCTTAAAGATTTATATTATAGAGGAATTGTCATAGAAGATACTGGTAGCAGAAACTGAATATCTAACGATACATGAACTATTGTGAAAATAATGATATTTTTTCCATTCAAAAGCTATCAGAATACAAACAAGACAGATAGGTACAAAAGGATACTTGAAATTGGTTAAATGCCATGTTCATTTACATTTTGTATAAATGGAAAATGATAACATATAATTTGTACATTATATCTTCAGGGTAATAATCTTCGCAAGGATATTGTTAAGACCCTCAGATTTAGCAGGTTTTGAGAAAAAATAAAATGTAATAATGGAACTTCAAACATTTTTAAAACCAGAGGTTAAAATAAGGCTAATAGATAAATTATCATGTCCCATAAAGACCTCCATCATGACCTCCATACCTCAATTAGTCTTTAATACGTTTTTCCATTTCTGTGGTGTACTGGGTACCTCTTCTAATTCCCAAAAAGAAAAGACCATGTGCAGGGAGCCCTGTGCCCTTCTGGGAGACTCATCTGAATTAGCTTCCCAGGGGTTTGGAATTCCTGTTCTGAACTTTGTCCCTCTGCTAACTTCAGCCCATATTGTGCAGAAATGCTTGGTGGTCTACATCAGCTTCAGCCCCACATAGAAACTACTAGAAGTTCTAGCTCTACTAGGAGTGTCATAGTGGCAGCAAGTGGTTCTGAAGGAGAGAAGTTACATTAGAGATACTACTTCAGGGGGTGAAATCCTGACCACACTGTAGTCAAACTAGTCAGACTATTACCTACGGTCGGGCCAGGATTAAACTAAAGATATAGATGGCAGAGAGGCATTGGTGGTGGAACCTAGCCCCCAAAGCCTGAAATGACCAACTGCTCTGGAAGGTTAGGAGAAGTTTTTAACATTGTTTACTAGTTTTTGACACCTTCAAGCCCTTAATTGGTTGTGTAAAACAGAATGTATTTATCTATACAGGTTAAGTATTAATATCATGTAAAGAACTACAAGCGTTTGTGGGCTCTACATTCTGTACGCAGTTTATGGAGTAATTCCAAAAACTCTAGTTTTAAATATTGACATCTTAAACCCAATATATCCAGGCATCTCTGGGACAAAACTTAAGAAGGCTGAGATGTTATATTATAATGCTTAATAGTAATGGTGAAATATGATTTGTAGAATTTACAAATGCTGTGGATTTCACACAATATCAGAAGTATTAAATGATTCTTAAATTAACATATACATCTGTTCCTAAACATCAGGAGATACTATCTGGTTCGGGTGAACAAAAACACAGTATAACCAAATTTGGAACTGATATATCAAGATGTTTTCATGGTATGAAGTGGAACATAAATGTGAAAAAAAAATTACCTTGGACTATGACATTGCCCAGTTACCCAGTAAATTTAAAGAGAGAGACAGAAGAAATTGAAGGTGGAGTGATTTCCCCCAGAGAATTTGCTGCAGTGGTGACAAAATTGGAACTATGTCAGAAAGGAAAGTTAATTATAGCTATAACTATGGAAAGACAGCTGAAGTCAATAAAAGGAAATGAATGTTACTATATCATTACTATATCATTTACTAAAAAAAAGTGTCATACAGTCTTTTGTAAATCCTGCACTTTCATTTCTAACACACTCTCCTGTTAATCATAGCTAACATACATTTACCAAAAAGAGTCACACTCTTTCCATCTCTCACTGCATGCATGAAAGTATAACAGTACTGAAAAATATATAAAACAGTTTAAGTCCAGCAGGGTAAATGTTTGCTATAATTCTTAGGATCTTATGATAGTTGCCATCACAGCTTCCAAGAAGAACATCTATGATTTTAAAGAGAGTTTGAGATACTTCTTTGGAAGGGACTATATTATACACTTTTGCAAATGGAGACCATGGAGAAGTGAGTACAAAAATGACCTTAGAGTTGTAGTCGGGCATACATCTCTCTAAGATGTAACATGTTGGAAACACTGAAAGGCAAAATAATAATTCTATTCATTTTCTATATAACAAGGAGAAAGTTATTTTTTATTGAGACCAGCAGGTCTGTATTAGCGCACCAATTTAATATAACTTTATCTCTTTAAACAACTCGGGAATCGTGGATGGACACACAACAGAAAAATATGAACAAAAAATGTTATCAACCCAATGCACAAGTCTGCTGAAGTTCACGCAAATTGCAATAATTTAGTCAACTACTGTGATAAATGAAGGGAAGGGAATAACTCCCTTTTATGGACACTGAGCCAGCCAGTGCTATAAAATCCCATGTAGTAGCTAAAAAGTCTCACTGTTATGCGTAAAAAAGGGGAATTGAGTGGGCACCTGGGCAAGAGAGCCAATGGTAAGGCTAGAACTTTTTAAAATTGAAAAAAAACTCCCCTTTTGTCTGTCTGTGGTTATTCTCCTGGGGAGAGGCGGACAGGGCATCAGTTATGCTGTAAGAAGCTTGGGGCGGGTATGAAAAAATAATCAGTATCATACCCAGAAACTACTAATTTAAAACCCCATATATGTAAGTAGATCAGGAAATGTCTAGGAAGACATGATTAGGTTTATCCCTTTTATTTTGTTATGATTTGTGGATTCCTCTGTGCTAATCCCACATGCTTCTGTTTTGCTTGTAACCTTCAAGCCGGACTTCAAGAAAGGTATTCTTGGTGCTTAATCCTTGTAATTACTTTTTTTAAATCTAGCAATAGCCTGAGTTCCCAGATGTATTTTCTTTCTCTTTTTTTATTAATAGAATTGACCATTTTTAAGAACAGAAATGATGTTTGTGTCTTAAGAGGTTTGTGTACATGTTGCTTTTTAGCTGGTGGCAACAGCTGATTTCCTTTTTTTCCCCTCTCTGCTCTTCCCTGGAGGTGGGGGTGAAAGGGCTTGAGGATACCCTAAAGGAAGGAATTCCCAAGTGTGTCTTCCTGGTCTCTCAAAAGGGTTCTGTACTTGGGTAGTGGCCACATCTACCAATCCAAGGTCAGAGAAAAGCTGTAACCTTGGGAATTTAATACAAGCCTGGAATGGCCAGTATAAATGTTCAGAATCCGTGGGGGCCACCATCTTCTACACTCAAATAGCCTGAGTAGGGAATCAGCCTTGACAACTACTATATATATATATATATATATATATATATATATATATATATATATATATATATATATATATATATATATATATATATATATATGAAGATATTTCCCAAAGAGTATATATAACCTAGTCCTGAGGTATGAAAGGAAGAAACAGAGAAAATAAAGAATATGGATGAATACTGGAGAGTGTTTCACTGGAATGTGCTTTCACCAATACACTGATACATGAGGGGGATGGGGAGCATCAACTTTGTAGGTTAGATACCTGGGTGTGGGATGAAGTGGTCTCTCTTCCAGGAACAGAGAGTTCTTTTACTAGGAGAAGAGCAGAGTATTCGGATATGGAGTTTGTATGTTTGCAAATTTGAGAGGGCAGGGTCTCGCCTCAGGTTGGGGTTAGGGATTTGTGAAATTGTCTCAGATGGTAAGCAGAGCTTTCTGGGGTAAAATTGTCTCTCTTTCAGTGTGGGGAGTGATAGACCATAAGCAGAGTTTACATGACCATATTGAGTTTGGCCTGTGCAAATACATGGCTGGTGACTAGGGCATAACTAAACTCAAGAATCTAACTGACTTCATCCAACAAGGTATTACAGAAAGAGAGATTTAATCTCCCAGAGAACTGTATTCTTTGTATTTTGGACACTACCTCGACTAACAAACCAAGAAAAGAGAAAGGAGATTGGTCACTGCCCTATAGTGGCTTCCAGATTCACAGACTATTACTGGCGGTTTGTGCTTACTCAAAACTCCAATAGTGCTTTTATTTGTTTGTTTTGGGCTTTTTTGGTGGTTTGTTTGTTTTCCAAACATGAAAAGTTGATTTGTCTTCAAAGTGGTTGAAATGGAACCCTATTTTTTCATTTTAAAAGTGATTCTCTGTAGGTATTTTTTGAAAAATAAAAGTGAAAACCTTATTGAAAAATATTTACAATTACCATTTACTCAGTCATGTTTATGGTAAAGAAAATATTTCAGTAATATTTCTGATCAAAACCTTTTTTAAAAAAAAACATGACTTTTTCCACAAAATTACAAAGAAAAATAATCTAAAATGTAATCAATTTTTTCATGAAAATATTATAAAGCTATTTTTCCAACAATAATTTTCATCTTTAGTAGTCATTGTCATGGGTGTGGAGGGCTGGAGAGGGTTAATGTCATCTGAGACAGCAATGTCGTCAGAGCCTCAAGTCCAGGAGGAAGGGAGGAGTTTAAAGCTCAGTTCCATCTTGGCTGGCCATGAGGCCGGAGGCAGGAACCAGGGTCAACTAGCATCTTTGGTTATGGAGATAGCTCAACTTTTCTTCTATTATACTTCTACTTAGCTGATATAAGTGATTTTGATTCTTCTATTAAGCCTGTGCCTTTTGGGGTGTCTTTCTGTTTCAGAAGGGAGTTAGAGAACCCCAGATTGTAAAGTGTATTGTATCTTTGTTTCATTCCCTTTTCTTTATTAAATCTTCTAGTTATAAAATCGTCTGGTTTATTTCCCTTAGGGTTTTCTCTGCTTCCAGTCTGGGAAGGGAGAAGGGAAGAGAAATAGGGACCAGGGCAGCAAGTGCATAGCTGGAGTGCGGAGACTGTCTCTCCTTACCATCAGGTTAGACGGAGGAGGAGGAAAGCAGCCTCCAGGTGCCTGTCTCTTCAACGAGAGGAGAGGAGGCGGGGAGGTGAATAGCCTTCAGGTGTCTGACTTTGGCCCTCGTGGAGGGGGACAAAGTTAGGGTGGGGACGTTCGGGCCCCCCTCCCCCCCCAAGGTTTTCGAAGTATACCCGAATGGTGGCAGCAGTTGGTAACCCTAAGAACCCCACTGGTAAAAAGGGGGGTGTCTTGGGGTGTAGAACTTAATTTGGGCTGGGAAGCAGCTTGGTTAAGTGGTTTGGCTAGTAAAGAGTCCCAGCGTTTGTGGGGGTACCAGACTCTTACAGTCATGCAACTGCCAAATCTGTTGACTCATTGGATTTATTCTAGTATTTGCTGATTGAGGGCAACTTTTGATGCTCTTGCTGCATCTCTCACCATGTTGCCTTTAACTATAATGCCATTCTCTGAGGCTCCACCACCTAGCCCAGTTCTTAGTGATTTTGGTGAGTAGTGAGGAACCTCATTGTCTCTTTGTGTTGCCTTTCACCAGAACACTGTCCCCACACCAGGTCTATTGCTTACCCCTTCAAACCAGCTTATCAGTTGTCAGTGAAGCTATATCTACACTCCAGCTGAAAGATGTGACAAAGAGTCCTGCGGCACCTTAAAGACTAACAAAAGTATTGAAGCATAAGCTTTCGTGGGCTAGTAACCACTTTGTTGGATGCATGCAGTGGAAGTATCAGAGGCAGGTATAAATAAGACGTGTTGTCTCTTTAGAGTTTTCTTTGTGATTCATTCATGGAGTCTAATCTCCAATCAGTATGTGAATGTTCACTATTATTTCATATTACTTGTAACAAAAATTGTTCTTGTATGAAAAGCAGCCTATTAGAGTCAAGCTGAGCAGGGTTTGGCAGGGCACAACCTAGCAATGCAATAGTGGACTCAATTTTTCCCATATTATCACCCAATGTTACAATAGAACAAGGTTTCACAACTCCCTCCCCAATTATCCGTGTAGGCTGACCATACAGCCCGTTTTGAACAGGACAGTCCCGTTTTTAACATATTTTCTGACCGTCCCATCTTTTTAATATAAATTTCAAATTTGTCCCGTTTTTGGTAAAAAAACGGGATGCGGCTTATTTCAGGGACCCACGGCCGGGTCCCGCCTCCTCCCGCAGCCCTTAGTCCCTTCTCCTCATGGCCTCGGGTCCCCCTCCCCAGCCTGCTCCCCACTCCCAGCTGAGCAGCGGTGCGATTGGCTGAGCCGCCCCCAAGTGTCGCGTGCCCAGCTGAGCACGCGTGAGCCGGTTACAGCAGAGCCCGACTGCTTGCCGGGTAGGGGCTGCCTGGTGCCTCGCTCACCCCGCCCTCCACCGGACGTCTCTGTCCAGGGGCCCGGCTCGCGGTCCCCGCTTCTCTGGAGCAGGTGGGTGTTTGGGGGCCGGGCGAGCCGGGCTCAGGGGGGGCTGGAGTCTGGGACGGGCTCCAGGACTTAGTTTCAGTTTCTCCCAGCTGCAGACACCATGGCCCGGCCCAGGACGGGCTCCGGGACTTAGTTTCAGTTTCTCCCAGCCGCAGACACCATGGCCCAGCCCAGCTGCCTGCTGCGGGGCCTCCTGCTCCTGGCTCTGATCGCTCGCCCAGGTAGGCACCGGGCGCCCCTCACCGTGCACCCCAGCCGCTGCTCCCGCCCAGCATCCTGCCGTTCTACCCGTGCCCCCCAGAGCCCAGGGCAGGCGCTGCCCGGAGCTCTCCCCCCACCACGCAGGGGCTCCCTGGGTCTCGTCTCTGCCCCCCCGCTGGGGTCTGGCCCCATCGTGGCTGCACTGGTCACCTGCCAGACTGAGCCCCCGGGCAGGACCCTTCTCCCCCAGCCGGTCAGAGGAGCGGGTCCCCCAACCACTCCTTCCAGCGGGCTGCAGAGTTGGGGGGTGCAGGGGGAGAGGTAGCGGGGTGGGGGGCTGGGTGTTTGGAGAGGGCAGGGGAAGTGGTAGGTATGTAGGGTGAGGGGCTGGGTGTTTGGGGAGGGGTAGCTGTGTGGGGAGGGCAGAGGAGGGCGGTTGTGTGAGGTGAGGGGCTGGGTGTGTGGGGAGGGAGGAGGTGTATGGGGGAGCTGGGTGTGGTAACTGTGTAGACTGGGGGTTGGGTGTGTGGGGTAGGGGAACCAGTATCTGTGTTGGGGGGGCTGGGTGTGTGGGGAGGGCAGGGGGATAGGTAGCTGTGTAGGGTGAGGGTCCGGGTTTGGGGGCTGATGGCTCAGTCTCTCCCCTCCATTAACTTTGGAGCTGGCTCTGGGTGGGGTTTGGGGCCCCTTGTTTGAGTGACCCCCTGTGGCGGGTCCGGTTCCACAGCGCCCCCTGAAGGCTGGGGCCAGGCATGGCAGCGGACCCCCACCTGTCTTTAACCCTGCCCTTAAGAAGGGGGGGCAGCATGGCCCAATGGCCGGAGTCAATGTAAGTGCTTCCCGCCCTCGGGGTAGCGTGGCCCAATGGCCGGAGTCAATACAAGCGTTCCCCGCTCTCGGGTAGTGCGGCCCGATGGCCGGAGTCAATACAAGTGCTTCCCGCCCTTGGGGTAGCGTGGCCCAATGGCCGGAGTCAATACAAGTGCTTCCCACCCTTGGGGTAGCGTGGCCCAATGGCCAGAGTCACCACAAGCATCCCCCGCTCTTGGGGTAGCGTGGCCCAATGGACGGAGTCACCACAAGCGTCTCCCGCTCTCGGGGTAGCGTGGCCCAATGGCCGGAGTCCGTATAAGTGCTCCCCGCTCTCGGGGTAGCGTGGCCCAATGGCCGGAGTCCGTATAAGTGCTCCCTGCCCTCAGGATAGCGTGGCCCAATGGCCGGAGTCACTACAAGCGTCCCCCGCTCTCGGGGTAGCGTGGCCCAATGGCCGTAGGGGTAGGGGACCCGGGCCCGCCCACTCCACCGGGTCCCGACCCAGGGCTCACCTATCAGCGGGGCTGGTCTTGCCCCACGCTCGGCGGGGATCCGCCCGCAACACGCCGAGCTAGTCTGTCCCTTTAAAAGTCCCCTGGGTCACTTCCTACCCTGCCTTCGGTGTCCGGGGGTCCGTCAGAGTGTTCTCCCTCAGGGCCGACGGCGAGTGGGGCCTCCAGCGGCGTCACAGCAAGACTGACGTCTGGGTCCCAGAATGCTGGCTGTCCCTCCTCAGGAGCTGGTAACATGCATCCTTCCCCTCTGGTGGTCAGCCCTAACTGAGCAGCTCTGCTGGCTTTTATGCTGGATCTCCAGCTGGAGCATGCCCAGCAGAGCTTCCGGGGCGTGGCTTCCTCTGCCCAGAGAGAAGGGTTAACCCCTGCTGTACCGGTGCGGGGCCGCTCAGCCCCGTCACACCCCCCATTTAATGGGGTGAAAGCCGTGGGGAATGGAGAGGGGTCTGGGAGGGTGAAAGGGAATTTAGTGCGATCTCCCCCCCTCAGCCGCCTGCCTCCCCTTCCCCCCATGTCCCCTCCCACACTGCAAACCTTCCTCATCCCCTCCCCACCTGCCCTCTGTTTGAACAATATTACTTCTTATTTCTTATAGTCCCCTTCCCCGTCCCGTTTTTACCCCCAAAGAATTATGGAGTGTGAGAAGTTTTATGATAAGGTGTTGAAAGATCGAAATTTGCTGTGTAAGATTACTTCATCGGAGAAATATTCATGGTACGATTGTGGTAAAATACAGCCCCCCTCTATGTCTATGTAACGGTGTCGTCCACTCACCCGGTGGCGCCCCCGTCTGGTCGTCATGGGAATTAGCTCTTTGACCCCGGAGCGCCCTCTGTCAGCCGACGTCCTGTTCTCCACTCTGGCCCCATGCCCCTCCCAGACCCCGGAGCCCCTTGCTGAGGGTGCTGCACTCCTGCAGTACCCCCCTGGTCTTAGGGTCTCCTCTCCCTGGGGGAACCCACCACCCACTATCCCCAACTCGCCTCAGATACCGCCACTGCCAGTCATCACTGGCCTCAGTTCCCTGAGGCCGACTGCAGTCTCATGGCTACTCATCACCGGCAAGAAGGGCCTGCTGCTTCTATTACTAGCCCTGGGCCACCCCCTTGCAACCCCCAGTACCCTGTGGGTCGGGCCTTCCCTAGGCTCAGCAAGCTGGGGCCCTCTCACTAGAGCTTAGGCTCCCTGGCTCCCAGCTGCCTTGCCCTCGCCCTGTCCCAGTATGGATACTCTATTACTAGCCCCCTGCAGCCAGGCCCTGTCTCCTGCTGCCTACAGAGGAGACTGACTGCTTCTCTGTCTCCCAGCCCTTATATCCTGGCTGGGCAGTGTTTGGGGCGTGGCCACACAGCTGAGCCAAACTCCCAATCAGCCTGGGAGTTTGCAGGCTCCCAGCCACAGTCCCTTCCCTGGCTGTTACAAGCCCCCTTGCTGGGCTGCTTCAGCCCCTTTTCAGGGGGGGAGCGGGTGGCCACCCCGCTACAGTCTACCTAAATTTTTGTATCAGTTCTTTCACTGATGAATAATCAGAATAATGGTAACCTACGTATGCACATATGTGTAATATGCAATATGTTTATATAATTAATTTTTATTGTCTTTCTTTTCCAGAAATAAAAAATGTTACAAATACAGAACATTATTAAATTATGTAACGCAGTGATGCACAACCTTTTTCAGCAGGCGGGACAATTTATCCATTTCCAATTGTTCGCAGGCCGCAAGTTGACCGAGTTCTCTAAAAAACGGCAATCGCCAATCGAATTCTCTAAAAAAACAACAACCGCCAACCGTCAGCGGGCCGCGGGTTGTGTATCACTTGTAAAATAACCCCGTCTCATTTTTGCCATCCCAATGTCCCGTTTTTGTCACAAGGAAATATGGTCAGCCTAAGTATGTGCCACACCAGGACCCATTTGTGCTAGGAACCATACAGCTGTAACACAAAATGCAATAGAGAATCCTCACAGGTCACAGCAAACTCTGCAAGTCCCTGCTTGAAGGTTCTGAAGGTTCAGTATGGAGCAGCAGACAATAGGATCTTGAAATAGATACAGTTTGATTAATATGACAATAAGGGGTTTGTTGCATGGTGCCTGTTAATAGCAGATGTGTTTGACTATGCAGTGATAGTCTATGGTCTCTTTAGCTGCCACTACGTCTCTGAGATGCATAACAGAGTACTTTCACATATGTACTAATTAGCATTGTTCTGTGCAATCTGTGTCTCCAATAGCTGTAATAAAGGGTGCCTTTATAATTAGGCAGATTTTCACTGGAAGAGGCACATCTTTCCCTCACCACAACCCCACCAAATTTCTACTGATTTGAGAGTGAGGCTTAGATAATTTTCAAGAACCTTCCCCTCATTCACTCCCACACTGAGACACATTTCCTTTACTTAAAAGGGAACAGACAGACATTAGGTATTAGTCATGGAAAAATCATTTAGGTCACCCAATCCATTCTCTTGTCAGTGCAGGAGTTCTTTAAGTGACTCTGAACAAACTATAAAATAAAATAAATCTTACTCTTAGGAGAGTTTTCCTCACAATCATCCTAAATTTCCAGTCTGGTGTATAAGGAATTAATTTTGCTATGTCTTCTAATGTCTTCAAAATTCTGGGAGTTTCTCCAGCACAATGCTGTAAATTTGCCTGATTAGACAGTCTTGCTCTTCTCTGTTGCTG
The DNA here is from genome assembly GCA_032164245.1 of Sternotherus odoratus. Lineage (NCBI taxonomy): Eukaryota > Metazoa > Chordata > Testudines > Kinosternidae > Sternotherus > Sternotherus odoratus. Next base: position 229,499,144 of record JAVMKO010000001.1, on the reverse strand, counting down.
GTGTAAAATGTTGTCTGTCTTGATCTCAGTTTTATTAACACTTGTATTTCACTTAAAGAAAGAAAGAAAAAGAAAGAAGCGTGCTTTGGATGATGGATAAATTGAGTAGGAAGCTCTGAGATACATTTCCAGGAAAGTAAGGCACTCAGTGCCATAAGCAGTGTTCTTCAATCAGTAACAATGCCAGCTGCACCACTTAGAATATTCACTTAGGATGGACATTTAAAAGTGGGCAAGCCAAGTACAGAATGCTAAACTGTTCTACTACAGCTGCCTCTTCTCTTCCATATTACGCACATGGCTCTTGCTGTTGAAAGCTTTCATATCATTCATAAAGGTATTTTCATAACGTTATGGAAGCCAGTTTTTCCTTTTTAATATGCCGAGGTGTTAAAATTAAACATAGTATTTATTTAACTGTGTATTTCCTCCTTCCTCTTGGGAAAACCAATTGTGATGGGGAAATGCTGCTCTTGTGTGGACTTGTCAATACCTAAAAGCTGAGGAAGTTTCATTTCTCACGTATATAACCTTTCACTTTTCTCCCACTTTGAAAAGCCTGTGTAAGTCTGAGTTCTGCTGTGATGCCAAAAAAATATCCTGACTTCTGTCAATTGCTGTGCAGGTGGAGAACTGAGATGTTTGTTTAATGTGCAAGGTTATGCTTTTTTTCAGGGTTGGCTCTAGGCACCAGCCTAGGAAGCATCTGCTTGGGGTGGCACCCAGCAAAGAACAGCATTCCATCCATTCATAGGGCGGCACACTCTGCTCCAGCCGTTTGTTTGTTTTTTTGCTTGGGGCAGCAAAAAGGGTAGAGTCGGCCCTGGCTTGTTTCATTGTTTCCTCATCATTTGGCCTCATCCATTTTGCCTGTCCCATTCACCTGTGGCATTATGGTATAGATCTGAGTCTCAAACCTGTAGTGAACTCCACAGATGCACACCTCTGTAGTCACATAAAGTCCCATTCAATTCACTGGTTCTACATGCAGGCTCCTGGGACCACATTCAGAGAAGCTCAGTGAAGTCAATGGCACTCTACTTGAGCATTGAGGTCTGTCGGTGTGAAGCTCTGATCTAATGTACACTCACTGAGGAAGGAATTATTTTTTTAATTATATGAATATTATATGTGGTATGATAAGGCCCTAATTGTCTTATTATTGTTTCTAGGTGCTGCCATAATACAAATAAGGTAACAACAACATAAAACTGTTACTTGACCCACAAGACATATTTCTACAATGATCTGGACTAACAGGGAGGGGATTAGCTTCATTTTTTATGACAGGATGTGGGCCAATGGCTACTGAGCTAACTAATGTTTTGCTGAGATGTCTGAAGTGTGTGGTACAACTTTGCTTATTTGCATCTGTTCTGGTTTATTTATTTTAACACACGTGGCTGTATATTATACATATAGGTATGAATGAATGTATAATTGTTTATCTGAACATATCAACAGAAATATAAAAATGAAACATGGGTCAGTCAGAACTATCATTACTGTACAAAACACATACCGTTTTAGAATCTTTTTGTAGTCTCATTCTGCCGATTCACATAAGCACTCTAGATTTTGGTGTGAGACTGTGCCTTGAGAGTTCCATATCACTTTTTATTGATACAAAAAACATAAGGAAAAGTTGCAGCACATATCATATGTATTTAAGTGGGGGATCCTTGATTCCGTAAATGCTAAGTGGCTCCTCCAATAAATTATTTTTGATTAGGAGAAAGCGAGACATCTGGCTGGATCTCATTGGGGGTATTTTTCAACTGCATGTTAAGAGAGTCACTTCCTGAACTGCTGTTATTTAAGTTATGCTGAAAGCATATTGCTCTTGTGTGCTCTTATGGGGAACAGAGTATTGATGTCAGTAGTGCCCCAGCAGAATAACTTTACTAGCAGTAACAGTAATGAAAGCACAGCTGACTACCAACTGTGAAGAGGGAATATGTTCAGGTAAAAAAGTAAAATTCATACCTAAATTTAATTTAATTGAAATAGCAAACAGCATTCTAGAATCTAAGGCACAGATCTGCAATGTACATCAGAAGTCACTCTGTCTGATTTCTGTCAGTATGATTGTGTGAGTCTTTCCTTAGTGTGTTAGTTAGATAAAATGTGACACTAGTATTGTCAGTCCCCTATTGTCTGCTTTGCTTATGGACATCTCAAGGAAAGGGTGTGAAGCTCCTTACTGGCATTTCACACAATCTGTGGCCAAGGAGTTGACATAACTCTGTCTAATTAGATATGTATCTATATAGAAAATGAGAGCTGTAATTAAGTAGTGGCAACCACTACTTTTATCATAGTGAAAAATGCATGTATGTGGTTGATTAAGTCTTCATTTCCAAGGAGAAGTTTGTGGCTGCTTTGTGAGGTCTGGAACCCTGCACACTTTCTAGAGTGCAACAATCACACCAATATGAATCTCAACTTCCTGGGTAGAGTTTCATCATTAAAACTAGTAAATGCCTTTCTTTGGGGGAATGATGTGTAATTATTTGAATATAGTTCTCATATTTCGAATTATTCCTTTGGGACAAGTTCTGCTTACGTGGGAAATCTTACACTTGCATCTGAGGACAGAATTTGTCTGTACATTTTGTCTTTTGGTGTTTTAATGAAAAAGTTTGGGTTCTGGTTTTTTTTCCCTCCTATTTTGGCTGCCATGGAAATGTCAGAGAAATTGTGTCAGCTGCAATATCACCAGGTGTGTTCCAGGGTTGAGGCACACTGTCAAGGTAATGTCATGAATCTTACATTACCACAGGCTCTATTGTACCTATTCTTTAGCTCAGTAGAGAGCTAAACCTAGAGGGTTGTCACTCTGATGATGCCTTCTGTTGATGCTACATTGACATAAAACAAAGACTCAGAATAAAAAAGGTATTTGAACAAATTTGAACATATATATTGACAGAACATACAGGTCGTTTAGAGCTGCAGTATTATTTCTCAGTGGGAGGCCACTAGGAAGCTAATATGGATAACTGGACATAGAGAATGTCTACACTGCAACTGGGAGCATACCTCTGAACCTGAATAGGCAGAACTTGTGCCAGCTCTGCTTGAGCCAGGGCATTACAAATGGCTCAGATGAAGAGGGTCCAGTGGGCTCATACTCAGGTGTACAAAATGCAAATGGAATTCTGCCAAGCCTACACATACAGTCATGGCCAAACAGACTGGAATTCAGCCCAAGTTAGATATTTATCAAGAAAGAAACAGTGTGTTCTCTAAAGGGTTAAAACCCACAGCTGCTTTCAAGTAAAGGTCACACTCAAAACATACAACATACCAATGCACTTATTATAAAGAAAAATGCTGCTGTTATGTATTCCTTTGTTGATGAGAGCTCTGAACATAAACACACAGATCAATTTGCTGTATCCCCAGTGAATTCATCTAGTTTGTTTCCTTTGGCACCTACTGCATTCCTCTCTTCTCTGTATCCTACTGAGTTAACAAGGTAGGGACCTGTTGGTGTTTCTTACAGATACTGATTAGGGCAATGAAGGTGTCATTTGATTTACATTGTGTTGCAGGACCATCTGTTCAGAAGTAAACAAGTCACTTGGACAACAGGATGAGCATCCAAAACCTCCTCAATATTATTGTAGCTATAATCCCTACTACACACAATGCATTCAGTTTGGAAAGTCTGAAACTATTACAATTTGGCAACAAGTACAAATATGCTGTGTTTACCTGCACAGAATAGCCTCCCAGATCAATTGGGTGTGTAGTAAATGAAGTGCTACTGAGTCTGCTGGGCACACTCATCTGCAGATGGCACATGTTTAGCTACTTGTATATGTTTGATGGCCTCAAGACAGATTTCCTGCTGGCACTCTCATTCTCTAGGGATATCTTTTTATTGTAATGTTTTTGTTTGTTAGGGATTCTTGGAAACTGGTATAATGACTTGCTCTCCTAACCAAAGATCTGGACAACTAACTAATCTCTGTGGTTTCCCCTGTGCTCTCAGAAAGAAGAAATGTGTATATAATAGCAATACGATTTAAAGTACTGCAGGAATTGGAATAGATTTAAAGTAGTACAGGAATTGGAATTTCCATTTAGGAGGATATGCAGCAACTTTAAAATTTGGTTTTGTTCTGAATCAAAATGAAAAAGAATTTCAAAATTTCACATGAAACAAAATTTTCAAAAAAGTTTTCTTTTTGTGAATGAAAATATTTCATTGTGATATATGTGATATTAAATAAATATTGTGATAATAAATATAATTTAATAAATCGTAACATATAAATGATTTAAAAATAAAAAAATCAATGCATTCACTTCTGAAACTGTCAAAACAGAACATTTCATTATTGTCCTAATGCTCTGCATAGACCATTTTTCTAAACAAAATTTTATCAAAATCAATCTGTCCCCAAAGTTTCAGTTTCAACTGAAAGGCATTTTCCACCAGAAAAAAATTCTATCTAAAAACAACAAAACAAAACAAAACAGAAACAAAACATCTCCACAGAGCGTTCTGTTTTGTTTTTTAATTTGATGACACATACAAAGTAGTCCAGGAGATTTAAATACACATCTCCCATGAAAAATTAATGGGGCACATATTTAAATCCCTTAGGACTACACTGAAAGTGACAGCCACATATTTTAAATACCAAATCAATCACTAAAAACCTTTTCTTTGTGAAAATATCTACAGGAAACTGCTCTTTCCCCTCCTGCACAAGGAAGGTATCTTCCTTCATTGATTGCCATTGTTATCATCACAACACCTATTTGCAAGGCAGAAAAATAATTGTATCCTTAATACTCTGTTTCATGTAGCCTGGGACTATATTACTAATGATTGTAAAGTATTTTAAAAGAGGTTAGAATGACGGCTTGAGTAGCCATACTGAACAATTCTAAATCATAACATCTTTGGGCTTCTTTTCAGTTTATTATGAATTACATGGATTTAAAATATTTGTTCTCTAGATAATTACAACATGTCTTTTGGGTTTCATTGTCAAAGGCACAAATGGCATTTAGGTGCCAACTGCCATTCATGCCTTGAAAAGTCAGTGGGTGTTTGGGGCCCAGTTGTGATCCGTGTCTTCAAAAATCTCTCAGAATAGTATTTTTTATCTATATATTTAAATTAGTCTTCCATAATTCCATCTAAATGTGGCTTTTAGCCTGTAATAAATAATAAATTATTTTACTCAGTGTCCCAAATATAAAATCACTAAGAATGATAAAATATTTGATACAAAAAATCTTTCATAACTTTTATTGTGATAAATAAAACCATTTCTTTGTTATCATTTATTCTTTGTAAAAAACAAAATTGTCAGTGTAATATTTTTTTATCACTTTGGCAGATGCTTCTACACTGTACATAGGCCAGCTTGATAATGTCTATCATTTCCAATTATATTTGGGTAATTGGGAGAAATGTGGTTCTGCTTTGTGTGTTTCTCTTTGCTAATTACTAACAAAAATTTCAGATGTATATTTTCTACCAAACAACAGGGCTGAGATTTTAAAAGCAGTTCAGGGGATAAAGCTGTACATTTTCCATTAAAACAGAGGGAAAATGTGTAGCTAAAATGATGACCATGCTCTGAAATGCTCAATCCAGATAAGTAGGACCCCTCGTTAGCCTCCTATGCAATATATTTCAATAGAAGGGAGTCGAAAATGATTGGTTTATCTGGCTTTCTAGATAGGACCTATGCTGTTTGTGGCTTCCTTGCCTGTGACCTCTCACAGAGCTGCGCTCCAACAGGTGTTATATGGGAATGGAATAAACCTACAAGACTTACTGAAAACTGTCTTAAATAAAAACAATGATGATTTGATGGTATCTAGTTTGCAAGTCCTGCTGTTTCCCGTTGGAGTTTGGTTTTGATTTTTTTTGTTGAAGAATTGCTACTTTTAAGTCTGTTATTGAGTGTCTAGTGTCCACTCCCTGCCAGTGCATCTCCTACTTGTGTCTATGAATTTGGATAACAATGGATTGGTACCCTTGAAGTTTATTAATTTGTGTTCTCCCAGCAGAGAGCAAACTACAGAGACATGAGTTCCATCAGTGGCCACTGCACAGTTTGGAAAGCCCATTCTTTCAAAACCAGCAATTATTTCAGGAACATTTGTAGTGCCCACCATCTCTGGATACATTATAGTCCTGATCACTTCACAAACCTCTGCCTCAATAACCCCCACAATTAATTTACCAACTCCAAACTAGTTAGCCATTGTCTTGTAGCAGTCTGGGGTAAACAGCTTCCAGGTTGTATAACAACCCACTTCTTGACTATCATGGCCTCCTTCCTGTGGGTATTGTGGCACTGATGGGATGGGACAAGTTGATAATAAACCTTCAGAAACATATGCCACTTGAGTGGACAGTGAACACTCAGTAACAGACTTAAAAGTGGCAATTATTCAACAAAAAACCTTCACAAACAGACTCCAACAAGAAACTGCAGAACTGGAATTAATTTGAAAACTTGATGCCACCAAACTAGGCCTTAATAAAGACTTGGATTGGTTTGGTCACTACAGAAACTAATTCTCTCCTCTCGCCTCCGCTGATACTCACACCTTCTTGTCAACTGTTTGAAACTGCCCACCTTGATTACATTGAACTCATTAGCATTACAAAAGTGATATTTCCTCCCTTTTTGTCAACTTTGAGAATAGTCCACTTCCACCTCAGTTGAATTGGCTCCTTAGCCCTGACCACCCACTTGGTAAGTCAACTACCATCTTTTCAGGTGCTTTGTATTTATACAGCTCTACTGTATTTTCCACTCCATACAGCTAATGAAGTGGGCTTTAGCCCACAAAAGCTTATGCCCAAATAAATTTGTTAGTCTGTAAGGTGCCACAAGGACTCCGCATTGTTTTTGCTGATACAAACTAACATGGCTACCACTCTGGAAACCTGTCTTAAACAAAAGTGACAAAGAGTCCTGTGGCATCTTAAAGACTAACTAAAGTATTGAAGCTTTCATGGGCTAATATCCACTTCGCCGGGTGCAAGCAGTGGAAGTGTACCTCTCCGATTCCTGTCTTAAACAGTTTGCCCTATGAATTTGGAAGGAGGTAGGGAAAGATCTGCTGATGCAGAACAGGCCCCGTGTCCATATTTTCTTGAATTCTCCTGAACTGTACATATGGATCCCTAAATAGCCTCTGCATAGCTATTGGAAATTTGGGTGCTCAAGCAAGCACTCCAGATTAATAGATTTGCCCAATTTCACTTGGTTTGAGCTTTTGCTGCAAGAGATTTCACAGCCCTAGTTACAGAATTCACACTTTTCAACCCAATTGGGCTTAAACACAGCCCTAGTTACAGGATTCACACTTTTCAACCCAGGTGCGCTTAAACTTTACCTATTGTTTACTATAGTGTTAAGTATATTAATAAGTGAATTTCTAGTAAGTTTCAAGACATGATGCAAAAGGGGTAAAGCAACAGACTTTCCTTTCTGCTAGTACGTAAGTGATGAAAAGTTTAATGTTAGCATCCTATGGCCCCAGGTATGCTGAAACAATTCATATAGTTGGAGTGCTGAGGGTCATTGAACCAAACTGTAAACCCTGTATATTATGGAAACCACTTAGAGCCAGGGGTGCAGCAGAACCCCTAGTTCCTGCACCGATATATAGCCCAGTTCTGCAATTATTATTAAGCCAACACTCCCATTGGTTTCAATAAAAAAACAGGTTAGGCTGCTGGTTTCAATGCTAGTTTTTTTTCCTGAGCGAGGGATACATAGCTGAATTTTTAAGTTAGTCTACTTCAGTTGTTGTTTTTCAGTAAATAAACCATAATACACTCTATAAAGCCTTTAGCCACAACAAAAGGATTGTTAGAAGTTACAAATATTTATTACAATTTATGACACATTGACACCATATTGTTTGCTATCAAACAGCATACGGTAACAGGAGAAATGCCTGTGGCAAACATTCCTTGGTGGTGATTTGAGTCTCTGCTGTTCCTGGAAAACCAATGCATGACTGACCTGCTTGTGATTTCCCCAGTTGAAAATGATTGTATATTGTTCTACATTTTTCAGCACCAAAGTGTACTACATATTTGTACTTGCATAACACAACATATCATACATACATAACACAATGTGACAAAACTGTGCATGTTTTAATCATGAAATTCCAGTTTCCCTAGTCATTTTAAAATACTACACATTGCTTTGCAGCCCCAAACCTACTACGGTGATATATCAAGATGGAATACAACAAATTAAATTAAGGTGGTTCATGCCATGATAAATGTCTGTTAGTTTCTCACTTGTAAGCAAGGCCAGGACTCCAAGTGTTGAAATTACCAGTTAAGCACATTCAGCCAGCCTCTAACTGTTACCTTAGCCAGAGAAGTGCTAGCTTTAAAACATCTTCTGCCTGTTCCTGAACAACAGGAAGTGGGTATCTAAGTGATATTTATTGACTGAACAGCCAATCTGTTCTAATTCACTCCATGTTTGGAGAAAGTCTAAAACAAAGGACGTATAAAAGGACATTGTGAAGCAGGACCAATATCAATTTAAACATGCTTTAAAATTGCTGTAATTTTTTAGATTGTGCCCTATAGAATCTAAATTCTTATTTAAAAAGTGATAAATAGGACAACAGGTCAGCCACTTTTTGATTAGAGAAACCAGCAGGGGACATTTTGCCCCCCAAAGAGTGTTGAGATTATCCCTTATGCAGGATTTGAAAATAGAGTAGGATCCTTGTGTGGTTCCTATGATTTCCCACATGTATAACTTACAAATATCTGCAAAGAGCCAACCTAGAGCAAGATGTGGGGATCTCTGTCTTTCTGCCATACAGAGCAGCCTGCTTTCTCCCTCTGTTTCTTGTTCTTGTGAGTTAAGGTTCTGGATTTTAAGAAATAGAGTAGCATTATGTGAAAACTTCCAGAAAATGCATTGTACATTTTCAACTCATTTGTCTGTATGTCCTGAATATCCATTATTCTTCTAAACAGATGATATATACTTATTTTAAGGTATTGTCAAATGATACACCCTTGTTACAATCCTCTTGATGCAAGGAGTTTAGTTTTTATAATGTTCTACAACTAGTGAATATTCAGCGAAAACTAACTGGCTGCTCAGAATCAAGTGTTTAACATATCCTAATCAGATATATGATCACATATAACAAACAATAGCCCCAGTTCTCCAAACAATTGTGCTAGCACAGATCCTGGACCTTACACTTGACATGGGTGCATGGTTCTGGATTAGACATTATATAGATGATGAAAACATTCTTTGATTAGTCAGAGTAGGATTTTAAAAGACATTTAGATAGTATATAAACTGTTGTACTCCATGGCATAAACTAACCACTAACTGATTACCATGAGGAAGAAGTTTCTTCTGTGGACAAGTTATTCAGGTGTTGTCCACCTCAGGGTTTCTTGTACTTCTTAAATCTGTTACTCGTAAATGTATATATATTACCGTATTTTTCGTCCCATAGGACGCTCCGGCGTATAAGATGCCCCCGCGTTTTCGGACCAAAAAAAAAAAAAAGCGCCGCTTTTTTCGCGCCGCTCTCCCGTCCCCGCTGCGCGGCGGGCTGCTGGGAGCGCACCGCTCTCCAGTCCCCGCCGCGCGGGCGGGCTGCTGGGAGCGCGCCGCTCTCCAGTCCCCGCCGCGCGGGCGGGCTGCTGGGAGCGCGCCGCTCTCCAGTCCCCGCCGCGCGGGCGGGCTGCTGGGAGAGCGGCGCAAAAAAAGCGGCGCTTTTTTTTTTTTTTGGTCCGGCCGATATTCGGCGTATAAGACGCCCCCCCTAATATTGAAAGTATTTTTGGGGGTTAAAAAGGCATCTTATACGCCGAAAAATACGGTATATGTGTGTGTGTGTGTTGCTTTTGAAAAACATAAAAACAAGAATTAGAAACAAGCAAGATAACCAATTTTTCAATGCTTTGTGTATTTGAAACTCACACTCCAGAAGGGCTTTCAAAAACTGCAGTAATTGGAACTTTTCATTAACAGTACGGGCCAGTGAGAGCTGATTCAAAACCTAGCTTGACATCTGGAAGCCAGAAACAACACCATTACAAACAGCACATCAGAACAAGAGAGAATTTTCCATTCATTACAAATATTTTTTTGGTTTTCTAGCTAAGAGCCAAGACCTGGCATAAACTAACCTATTAAAAAGCCAAGACCTAAAGAGAGAGATAACTATTCCAATTAAAAAGGGAAAATGCTTGTCAAATATAATAACAAACAGGTGATTTGAAAAGCTGGAAGCAAATCATAAGATTAATTCTGGAAAGGGAGACGATTGTTGCCAGATGTCCCTTAATTGACTTTGTTGACTTTTTGAATAACCAGTGTTGTTCCTGGTCTCCAGCTACAGTTATTACCATGCTTACATTGATCTATTACTGTCTAACGTCTCCATTATGTTCAAGACTGAGTCTATGGTCTTGCAATATGTTTTACAAGATTTCTCTATACTTCCAAGGTACTTCAAATGGAAATATTATACTACGTTGGACCATTGAGTGCAAGGCCAGATAGGCTAGGTCTACAGATAATAAGTCTGGATCTTTAAGATAATAAGTTGTCCTTGTAGACTTGGTGTTTCTGAGTCCATACCTCAGTGTACACATTGCACTAGAACTCTGTGCCTCAGAACTATGCTGGTATGTCCATATTGCACTATGATGATCCCAGTCAGAACATCAGCCTCCGTTGGTGAATATCATTGTATTGCAGGGTTCCTAGTGCCCTAGCCAGCTCTAATCACTCTAGAGTTTGGTTCATAGTGGGTTGTTAGAGAATTTGTCTGTCTGTCCTGCTGGTGTTGACTGGAAGTATTTTGGGTGATTTTAGCCTGCCAACCCATTTTAGGGCTGCACACTCCCTGCAGCCAGTCATCAACATGGATCCCAAACTGGTGAAAGAACTTCTCCACCTCACACTCGCAGTCCTATTTCATGAATTAAACAGAGCACCTGCAAGGCATTGGTGGATATTTTAGCAGCAATTTTTGACCTGCCAAAGTCATCTTTTGACTCATCTCATGCTGTAAATGTCTGTTGTCTTAGCTGCAAATTCCACCTAGGTAGACCAGTATTTCTGTAACAGGGCCACAAGCGCAGACTGGTGAGATCACAGTGCGATGGCCAGCACTGGGTCTGGAACCTTCACAGATAGAAGCAAATATTCCTGGAGGTTTATGAGGATGGTCAGTGTAAACAAACTGTCTCGCAGACTTCCAGGGACTTACTCTGCTGGGCCGCATGCAGCCATGGTGAATGCCGGCTATGCAAACTTTTGATGGCCCTCATTCAGATGTTGGTTGGTCAGGGATAAGGCAGGGGGTCCTTGGAAGGGAAGCCTGGGCCTCTCACTCCATTGGACTCTGACAGAAGTCCCTTGAGGACTATTACTGATCTAATGGCCAATGATGCTTAAGGCTGTGCTCTCTGGGCCATTTCCTATCTTTGCCTCCCCCTCCCTCCTTGCAATTGTCCCAAAGTCACCATCCAGGCTAAGGCGATGTGAAGGCTGCTCACTCATTCCAAGGCATCTTCAGTGGTGGTGTGTAGCATGATAGTTATCATTCTCAAGCAGCAACTGCTACACTCCTGGACCAGTTCAGTCCCTTGCTTGGGTAGTCCACACAAAAAAATAAGGGAATTACCAAAGCCCAGAGTTCAAGGAGAGAGGACAGTTCAGGTCTCTGTGGCAGGTCCTCCCTTCCCTCAGGGAGGGACTTTGGACAGTTGTCTTTGGAAAAGATTATCTGCTGGAGCTGCAGGTAGCAGGTCTGATTTTTGACCCTGAATTGGCGCCAATTCAGATCTGTTCCTCTGCCTTTTAACTCCTCCACTTGGAGCATTTGCTATAGGTGTGGTGGGGCTGGCTGGATCCAAGTACAATAGTTCCTTAACCCCTTGTTGCCCAGTGTGGGTTTTATACATGCCATAAGAGGACTCCTAATATAGACACACAGCCACCCTCCACTATAAGTTTGACTCATACATGAAAGCCAGTAATGGATTCAAATACATACTCCAGTTTTGTTTGGACTTACAGCAGCCAAGCTTTTTGAAACTCAGTTTACAGATAGTCCAGAACAGTGTGAAGCTGGCCTATTTATAAGTTAAAGAAAGTGATGAATACTTGTAGCACTCTAGAGACTAACTAGTTTATTTCATCATAAGCTTTCGTGGGCTATAGCTCACTTCATCGGATGCATAGAATGTAACAGAAGTATGATACATTTATACACACAGAAAGAAAGAAAAAAAATGTACATTAGCATACCAATTCTGAGAGGGCTGTTAAATATAGAGGGGCCATTATCAGTAGGAGAAAAAATACCTTTTGAAATGGATTTCTGTGTTAGGTAAATTAACTCAGGAAATGCAATCAATTAGTGTAATGGGAGAACCATTCACAAGTCCTATTTAGCCCCTGTTTAATTGTATCCAATTTGAAAATTAATTCCAGTTCCTCAGTTTCTCGTTGGAGTCTGTTTTGGAAGTTTTTCTGTTTCAAAATTGAAACCATCAAATCTTTAATGGAATGGCCAGGAAGACTGAAGTGTTCTCCTACTGGTTTTTGAATGTTATGATTCCTGATGTCAGATTTGTGTCCATAAGTTGCTGCTGTAGGAGACAGAAGGGGTAAGCAAGGCTGTTAATTGTAGAGACCCAACCCATATTTACAGCAAACACCAAGGAACTAATAAACATTTCATCACTGTGTTCTGTTTAAAATTTTCCATTATTGTGAAGTATCCAGTTTGAATCCCACTTGGTGTTGGAGGCAAAGTGGGGGGATGCTAGAGGAAATGGTGTGCGGGTTCTGTCCTGAATGGAAGCAAACCCTGACTTGAATTAATACCTTAGTAGGGCTATATGTTGGAAATTTCTCCCATCCATGTATCATTGACAATAAACATGGCAGCAGAAATGGACTTAGCTCTGGCACCGGCGCTTACTCTGCTCTTAGTTGGGCTGCTCTCCAGCTCCTCTGAGTACAGCCCCATGATGTGTTCTTGTGCTCCAGTGGCAGAGCCTCTTCAGTTATGAACCTCAGCACCATGATCACTTCTTGCCCTTCACCCAGCAGCTGGCTGGCCTCCAGCAGTGCCTGTGACTCGGGGGCGATAAGGGTATCATCCCTGCTCTGCAGATTGTCATGCAGTTCTGTGATCTCAATGCTCACGATGGTTGCCAGTCAAATTCCTTGTAAAAAGAGGCAAGAAGACGGGAAGCTCCCAGAGGTGCTCTTAGAATCTTTGACTGTGTGGTACTCTGGCTTCAACTGCTTGATTTGCTCTATATTGTTCTGTAGCCACCATCCTGCTGGTTTGATCCCCAGAGCCACCAACCAATCAAATATAGCTATATAGACATGCTCATTTCATGTGTTCTTGTTGAAGCTGAATGTTTTGTTCTCCTCACACCTCTTCTCTCTCTTCACAGGAGAGAATGTGGCTATGTTCTTCTGGCCACCTAGTCGAAGACTTGATGCAGGACATTTTCACAGTGCGGGGCATAGATAATACACAGGAGAGCTAACTTTTCCAGTTGAGCAATCCATGTGGAAATGAACGGTTAAATGTTGAGAAGCTGCATTTGAACAGGAGGTTACTCTTAAGTTTCTTGGGAAGCAAATGGGCATTTTGGGGATGAAAGGGTTGAGAAAAACAGCCCAAAGAGATTATGGGATAGTGTTGGTGAATTCTCCAGACCCTAGTCTGGCCTTGCAGATTTGAACTCCATCCACATTTCAAAGTGCTTGGTTTTTGACGCACATCATAGTGGGACTTGGGCTCTGATCCACCCACCTATAGCAGGGTCTGGGGGCCTGAGTGCAGAGGGGTTCCTGTCCTGAGTCTGACTTATTTCTGTGTAGATGGAAGGGGGTCTTGGGCTTAAGCCTGAGTCAGTACCGAGTCTTAGCGTGCTGTGTAGAAATAGCCATAGTCTCAAAAGAGGGTCCGGCTATGGTGTCAGGGACTTGCTAATGCAGTTCACCCACACGTAAAGCCATCAGTATTTTGGGTGGCAAGTATGTATAAACACACACTGTAAGACCAAGCCTATTTACACATACTTATTGGGTCGTATCTCAGCCAGTGCAAATCAGTGTAACCCTATTGATTTAAATGGAGCTATACCAATTTAGATCAAATGATAATCTGGGTCAATATTATGTTTTATTAGGCCTCCAGATCTTTCATGTGAGGGAAGCCAGTGACACTGATTTCAAGGGGAGTTCCATGGAGGACTGGTGGTATCAGATCTTTGTTGCATGTCTGAATTTAATAACAATTCAAGATTGTCAAATAACAGCTCAAATTGAATTATTTTACTAAAGACTATCAGTCACAGATTAGTACATAACCATACAGAACACAGAAAAAATAAAATCAGAGAGGTAGCCGTGTTAGTCTGGAATTGCAGAAGTGACTAAGAGTCCTGTGGCACCTTAAAGACTAACTAAAGTATTGAAACATTAGCCTTTGTGATACTTCAATACTTTAGTTAGTCTTTAAGGTGCCACAGGACTCAGTCATGGGGCAAGGTAAAGAGATGTCTTCTGTGTCTCTCTCTTCTGTATCTGATGAAATGCCAGAAGTTTACCACCTAATTCCCAATACCTCTGCTTTTTATAGGACAAAGAAATCCCTTCTGTGAATGGAAACCAATGATCAATTTCCAATGATCAATTTTGCCGTATGTTATTTTTTCAGATTTTTGTGTATCTCATTACTTATGGTATTTCCCTTATGGAATCTTATGTTACATGATTAATAAGCAAAAATGATAGTAACTCAGTTAGAATTACATGGGTGAGAGGGGAAAGCATCTAGCACTTCCCCAAAACATCTTTTAATATATTTCCATTTCATCATTACTGAAAACATCTGCAAAAACGATGGTTCTTTATCGAACAACCAGTCCTGCTTATGTGTCTGTAGTCTCTTTTGGTAATTTAATGGGGTCTTTTTCATAAACATATGTTTTCACACAGACTTGCAGGTACCAGTCATGATGGATTATCATCTTACACTCAATTATAAGAAATTCCTGAATATAGGTCACTTATAGGTTATGGACCAACACTCTATTCTTACTTATTAACACAGTCTTTGCTGATACAGGATTTTGGGAAAATAATTAATATGTAAATATCCTGCATCAAGAGTTCACAGGAAGAAGAGGGCTAAAGGAACACAGGCAGATTTTAAGCTCTGGTGTGAGGCGAGCAAAGCAAAGGACTAAAAGGGTTAACATTTATTGACAGATACCAACATCCGTAAACTGGTAAACTCACAATACGGGTGAGTCAATAAACTTGGTCACATACAGGATTCAAGTTCAGGCCTATTTCTGTTTAAAGTAAATAAAATTCAGTTTCATGTTGGCTCTTTTAGACATGATAGCCTCACACATGGAATATGTTATTAAATAGCTCTTGCATTTTAGATGTTTGTAAGCAAGTTTCCTCTATAATCTTAGTTGTCCAAATTCCATTGAAATGTAATGGGTATTTGGACCCTAATTTCCATAGGCTTTTTCAAAAATCCCAGCCAGAGATAAAAAACAGATATAATTATGAATAAGCTTAAACTATTGCCAGTAGTTGTAACCACAACTCTGAGATAGCATGTGACTTGCCAAGGTCATCCAGTCAGAACCAGGAATTCAACACAACTCTCCTTGGTCCCATTCTCTCAAGAGCCCTATCCACAAGGCTATAAAAGAGCTAGACATATTTTATTATTATTATTAGTATTATTATTATTATTATTATTAATAATAATAATATTTATGTGTTTATTATTACATTATAAAAGAAAAGTGATGCCAACATATTTATTTCCTGGAAATACAACCTCTTGCACTCCCTAACAGTGGGAAAAATTGATTATTTTTTTAACACAAATAAATTTCTGAGATTGTGCTTCCGGAAAGGAAAATGATGTTACAGGATAGAAATGAAAGCAGTGTGAAATAAAAAGGGAAACATCCAGATGGTTGCAAAAGGAATCACTCAACGTCACAGATATGCTTAGAGAAAGGTAAAGGACATGAGAGTGGGGGATTGTAACTGTAAAGTCCCCTGTGCTAAGCAAAAATAAGTGCCAGTGAACAAAGCCAGCAAAATAGAGCAATTTATTTATTTGTTTGTTTAAAACTAAGGCTTTGAAAAATGTGAGAATCCCAGTTGTAAATGCTGCTTCATGGGAAAGGGAAGCTACCAAGGCTTAATTGCTAAAGGTACAGCAGTAACAGCAACATTTCTTTATTCAGATGTATATACATCTTTGATGTCTCAATGAACGTCTCTCTATACAAATAAGAATCAGAGAGGTAGCCGTGTTAGTCTGGAATAGCAGAGGTAACAAAGTCCTGTGGCACCTTAAAGACTAACTATAAAGTTTTGAAGCATAAGCTTTCGTGGGCTAATACCCACTTCGTCGGATGGAAGCAGTGGAAGTGTCCAGAGGCAGGTATAGAAAAGTAAGCAAGAACCAGGTGGGAGGTAAAAAGGTTAGTCCAATTAGGCTGAACCAGCTTGTTATCTCCGATCAGGGAGGGTGGGTTATTCTTCTAGCATTTGAATGGGGGGTGTGAACATGGAGAGAGGAGAAACTATTTCTGTAATTAGTAAGCCATTAGGTCTTTGTTCAATCCGAGATTGTTTGTGTTGAATTTGCAAATGAATTGTAGCTCTGCAGTTTCCCTTTGCAGTCTGGACTTGAAGTTTTTTTGCTGCAGTATGGTGACTTTTAAATCTGTAATTGTGTGTCCAGGCAGGTTGAAGTATTCTCCTACAGGTTTTTGTATATTGCCATTCCTAATATCTGATTTGTGTGCATTTATCCTTTTTCGTAGGGACTGTCCAGTTTGGCCGATGTACATGGCAGTGGGACACTGATGGCATATAATGGCATATATATGACATTGGTTGATGTGCAGGTGAATGAACCAGTGATGGTATGGTTGATCTGGTTAGGTCCTGTGATGGTGTTGCTGGTGTAGATATGTGGGCAGAGTTGGCATTGAGGTTTGTTGCATGGATTGGTTCTTGAGTTGGAGCTTTTGTGGTGCAGTGTGCTGTTGCTGGTGAGAATTTGTTTAAGGTTGGCAGGTTGTCTGTGTGCCAGGACTGGCCTTCCTCCCAAGGCCTGTGAAAGTGAGGGATTATTGTCCAGGATGGGTTGTAGGTCACTGATGATGTGTTGCAGAGGTTTTAACTGAGGACTGTAGGTGATGGCCAGTGGTGTTCTGTTGTTTTCTTTCTTAGGCTTGTCTTGCAGCAGCAGGCTTCTGGGTACACGTCTGGCTCTGTTGATCTGTGTCCTTATTTCCTTGTGCGGTATTGTAGTTTTGAGAAAGCTTGGTGAAGATCTCGTAGGTGTTGATCTCTGTCTGAGGGGTTGGAGCAAATCCGATTGTACCTCAGTGCTTGGCTGTAGACAATGGATCGTGTGGTATGTCCGAGATGGAAGCTGGTGGCATGAAGGTAGGCATAGCTGTCGGTAGATTTTCGGTATAGGGTGGTGTCGATGTGGCCATCATTAATTTGCACTGTGGTGTTTAGGAAGTGGACTTCCTGTGTGGACTGGTCCAGACTGAGGTGGCTGTTGGGGTGGAAGCTGTTGAAGTCATGGTGGAATTCTTCCAGAGTTTCTTTCCCATGGGTCCAGATGATGAAGATGTCATCAATGTAGCATAGATAGAGAAGGGGTGTGAGTGGACGAGAGTTGAGGAAGCGTTGTTCCAGGTCAGCCATAAAGATGTTGGCATACTGTGGGGCCATGCGGGTGCCCATAGCAGTGCTGCTGGTCTGGAGGTATATATTGTCACCAAATTTGAAATAGTTGTGTGTGAGGATAAAGTCACAGAGCTCAGCAACCACCTGTGCTGTGGCATCATCAGGGATACTATTCCGGACAGCTTGTATTCCATCTTTGTGTGGGATGTTTGTGTAGAGAGCCTCTACATCCATGGTGGCTGGATGGTGTTTTCTGGAAGGTCACCAATGCATTGTAGTTTCCTCAGGAAGTCAGTGGTATCACGGAGATAGCTGGGAGTGCTGGTGGCATAGGGTCTGAGTAGAGAGTCTACATATCCAGACAGTCCTTCAGTGAGAGTGCCAATGCCCGTGATGATGGGGCGTCCAGGGTTTCCAGGTTTGTGGATCTTGGGTAGTAGATAGAATAACCCCGGTCGGGGCTCTAAGGGTATATTAATTTGTTCCTGTGTTAGTGCAGGGAGAGTCCTGAGTAGATGGTGCAGTTTCTTAGTATATTCCTCAGTGGGATCGGAGGGAAGTAGCCTGTAGAAATTGGTATTGGAGAGTTGTCTGGTAGCCTCCTTTTGGTAGTCTGACCTGTCCATGATGACAACAGCACCTCCTTTATCAGCCTCTTTGATAATGATGTCAGGGTTGTTTCTGAGGCTGTGGATAGCATTGCGTTCTGCACGATTTAGGTTATGAGGCAGGCGATGTTGTTTTTCCACAATTTCTGCCTGTGCACGTCGGCGGAAGCATTCTATGTATAGGTCCAGATTGTCATTTCGACCCTCAGAAGGAGTCCATGTGGAGTTCTTCTTCTTGTGCTGCTGGTGGGATGGTGTCTGTGTACCAGTGTGCTGTTCCATGTTGTCTGGAAAGAATTCCTTGAGTTGGAGACGGCGAAAGTAGGCTTCCAGATCACCGCAGAATTGTATCATGTTTGTGGGGGTGGTGGGGCAGAATGAGAGTCCTCGAGATAGGATAGACTCTTCTGCCGGGCTGAGTGTGTAGCTGGATAGATTGACGATATTGCTGGGTGAGTTAGGGGTACCACTTTTGTGGCCCCATGTGGGAGGTAGGATTTTAGATAGTTTGCAGTCATTTTTCTTTTGTAGAGAGGTGAAGTGTGTGATGTAGATCTCCTGTCCTATTTTAGTAAAGTCTATTTGTGTGGAAGGTTGGTTGTTTATGAAGGTCTCCAGGTTGGAAAGCTCTTTTTTGATGTTTTCCTGTTTGTTGTACAGGATGCTGATCAGATGGTTCCTCAGTTTCTTAGATAGTGTCTAGCATAATCTCTCACTGTGGTCTGTGCAGTATGTGGATAGCAATGGATTTTTCACCTTCAGTCCATTTGGTATGATGTCCAGCCATTTGCATTTGGAGAGAAAGATGATATCTGTCTGTACTTGTGCAAGTTTCTTCATGAGGTTGATGGATTTCCACTCCACACGGCTAAATGCAGTGCCTTGCATGATGTCAAGAATCAGAGAGATAGCCGTGTTAGTCTGGAATAGAAGAGGTAACAAAGTCCTGTGGCACCTTAAAGACTAACTATAAAGTTTTGAAGCATAAGCTTTCGTGGGCTAATACCCACTTCGTCGGATGGAAGCAGTGGAAGTGTCCAGAGGCAGGTATAGAAAAGTAGGCAAGAACCAGGTGGGAGGTAAAAAGGTTAGTCCAATTAGGCTGAACCAGCCTGTTATCTCCGATCAGGGTGGGTAGGTTATTCTTCTAGCATTTGAATGGGGGGTGTGAACATGGAGAGAGGAGAAACTATTTCTGTAATTAGCAAGCCATTGTAGGTCTTTGTTCAATCCGAGATTGTTTGTGTTGAATTTGCAAATGAATTGTAGCTCTGCAGTTTCCCTTTGCAGTCTGGACTTGAAGTTTTTTTTTGCTGCAGTATGGTGACTTTTAAATAAGAGCTTTAGTTCTTTTAGGCAGACATAAAGTAGCATTGTCAGCACTGTTAAATCCCAACTTATTAAAAAAAATTCTTACATGCATTTATTTGGCAAGACAAACTGCTTGTGCAAGAGTCATCGGCATGGAAGGGACCTTGAGAGGTCATCTAGTCCAATCCCTTGCACCTATGGCAGGACTAAGAATTATCAAGATCATTCCTGACAGGTGTTTGTCTAACCTGCTCTTAAAAATCTCCAATGACGGAGATTCCACAACCTCCCTAGACAATTTATTCCAGTGTTTAGCCACGCTGAAAGTTAGGATTTTTTTCCTAATGTCCAACCCAAACCTTCCTTGCTGCAACTTAAGCCCATTGCTTCTTGTCCTATCCTCATTGGAAAGAAGAACAATTATTTTCCCTCCTCCTTGTAACAACCTTTTATGTAATTGAAAACTCTTATCGTGTCCCCTCTCAGTCTTCTTCCTCAGACTAAACAAACTCAATTGTTCAATCTTCCCTCATAGGTCATGTTTTCTAGACCTTTAATAATAGTCTGAACAAAAGAGGCTTAAAATCTTTATTTTTTCATTCCATCAAAACTTGGAGCCTGCTGTAAATTGATTCATTCCTAAATATAAGTTATAGCACCCTCGAGGCAACATTTACTTCTTCCTGCTGCCCACAGGACCCATTCTGGTAATTAGAGATTGCTGGGATTTAGGTTTCTCCTAGCCAAATACCTTTTCTAGGGGAAAATTCCCTGTGCATAGTACCAGGAGGGGAATAAGATGGAAACCATTATGATGGGTGTATACGGAATCTTTAGACACTAGATTCATCAGCATAAGGGCTGCTAGATCTAGAGCTAGATCATTCAATACCATGCCCTCCAACTCACTATGTCCTCCAACTCACTGAACACTCTTAATGTCCACTTTAAGAACATGATGAAAAGAGACAGTGATTCCATGCCCTCTTGTCTTACACCAAACTTAGACTTGAAGCAATTGCTTAATTTTCCATCAATTATGACAGCACTGCAGGAGTCTTTGTACATAGCTTTTATAATTTCAATTATCTTGTATGGAAATGCATACGATTTTGCTACTTTTGATAACGCTGCTCTACAAACCAAATGTAACACTTTCTTGAAGTTGATGAAAACAGCAAACAAGTTTAACTCTCATTCCCTTCCCATTCAACTGTTGGAGTCTGAGTAGCTGATACATTCAACTTCATTCTGATCTGAAGCCACACTGTTCCTCACCTACTACTTCCACTAAAATTGGCCTTAATCTGTTGACAGATACTTTCATTATGCTTTTTCTTGGTATTGACAAAAATATTATACCTCAATTATTATTCAGATTGGAAGGATCACCTTTCTTCAAGTTTGGTAAAACTACTTGTGACGGAGTAGGAATACTGTGTGTGTGCCTCAGTTTCCCCAATGAATTTCTTGAGAGTCTATGTGAAGGAATAGGGGCTGATAGTGTTGCAAAGCACAGCCTCTCTGCAGGTGTCCATACCTGAAGCTATAATCTGACTCCAAGTTGGGGAGGGAGATCACCTGACCTGGCTGAGCCAGGGAGGAGAAGGGGCTGGAGAGTGAGTTTCGGTTTGGGGTCTGAAGCTGGCTGGGGAGAAGGGAACAGGCCCAGACAGGGTCTGGCCTCCCTGAGCCCCCAAAATGGACCCAGCAGAGGGGTCGCATTTGCTCTACCTAGATTACGTTCCTGCCATCGAATAAACCTCTGTTTTACTGGCTGACTGAGATTCATGTCTGACTGTGGAATTGGGGTGCAGAATCCACGGACTCCCTGAGGACCCTGCCCGGGCGGACTCGCTGGGGGAAGCGCACGGAGGGGCAGAAGGTGCTGAATGCTCCAAGGTCAGACACAGGAAGGTGTAAACAGGGACCTCTAAGCTCCTAGCCTTGAAGACAGGCTGTGTACAGAGAGAGGACGCTTTCCCTCGGAGTCCCAACTGGCTTCATAGAGAGCAAGTTCCAGACCATCGCCCGGGCACTCCGTGACACTGCTGCCTTTAGGCAGTTATCTGGTACCTTTTCTTGCTCCCATACCTCCTTGTAATTTTTTTTTCTAATGCTTTGATAGCACTTATCAGACCTGATATTAGCAACTCAGTTGTTATATTGTCTATTCCTTTGCATAATGCTTTACTTTCTCTGCTTTCCCAGGAGTCTCGGCTTGTTTTACCTCTCCTATAATCATCTTATTTTGTTTCTTATTCAGACTTTCCTTGTTTGTTTACAACTTCAAATAGTTTCCTCTGCTGTATTTGTGTCACTTATTTGAATATTTGTCATCTGGTCTGTAGTGAAATGTCTTCATCATCACAAATCAATGGCCTGAAATGCACTTCAAATATCACCTTGTATGCTTCCCTCACAGAGCTATACATTAATTCATTAAGATCAAGTTTGGCTCCAGTTACACCCATCTTTTGTCTTGAACTTTAACTAAATCTTAATCTTTCCTATTGGTAGTTCATGGTCACTGTCACACTTGTCACTTCTATAGACTCTAACATCCAACGGTGACTGTCTATGCCTCCTACTGCTAATAGTGTGGTCAATCTGTTTGATTTAATTTTTTGCTTTGTCCATCTGGTGAGTTCTATGTAATCGTGTGCATGTGTCAGTAATTAGATTGTGCATATCATGAGTTCTTAACCTTTCCCCATTATTATTGGCTACTCTGATGCTCTGTGGTTTAAAACTATTCATTTGTTTACCATGCCAACTACAAAGCTTTTCATAAAATCCATCCTTCTCTTCCTTTTCTACTGCTTCTGTAAGTGTGGCACAACTGATCACAGTGATGGATAGTTTATTGTAGGCAGCAGTAAATCATGCTATGACAGTCCACTTAGACACCGGTTTCCAGCTATTCACTGAAGTCACTGTTCTCTTGTCCACTGCTATAGCAACCCCATCTGTGTGCTCTGCTTGTTCATTTGAATGTCCAGAGTAAAGGAAAGTATAATTTCAAAATTCAACACTCCTGTATCTAACCAATCTATCTCCCGTATGGACAGTGAGGAAAACTTGTAATGTCCTTCACTTATCTATATTAATATGCTTAGAATTCTCAGGTCTGAAATCAGAGTTTTCCTTCTCCTAGACAGATTTGACTAAAGAGGTTAATCATGCTCTCTCTGCCTCAGTTTGAAATCAGTTTTCCTTTCCCTAGACACTGTTTGTTCACAGCACCTTATTCTGTAATATTCAGTGATACCCTTCTGGGTCTCCCCAAGATAAGCTACCTCCATCCACCACTTGGGAGGTGGACCTCTATGCAATAGTATCCTTGTGTGAGGAAGTGGCTTATCAGACCAGAATTGGGTACAGGAAAAAAGGGTAATTATGAATTAAATTTATAAATATAATTCTTTCAGAAAAGTGTAGAAGCATTTGACAACTTGCCCTGAAACTTCTCTGAAAGTACATAGAAAAAATAATGACTGAATACACTACATTTTCATTGGTTGGTCTGACTGGTGTTCTGATTATGATATTTAGGACCTGATCCTATAAGCTGGTAAGCACCATCAATTTCCCTTGATCTCATTGAGTGCTGAGGATATTCGGCACATCCCAGAAGGAAGCCCTTTGTGTTCTATAATGTTACTAACTGGATTTAAGCTCTCCATGTGCACAATTCAGACTGAAGCCAATGGGAGTTCTGTATGGGATGGTTTGCAGAATTGGAGCCTCTAGTGTATGGCAGAGTTATCAAAATCATTAACTACTGTATTTTAGAGAAAATCTGTTGTGGTTTTACCCAATATAAATCATCACTTTTACTCTAATCTAAATGAATGGATGAGTATTTGCTTCATATTCTTATTTTAGTGACAATATAATTATTTTTCTTGTTAAGGTGAAGTGTCCTTAGCATTTACTCTCAAAGCTCATAATTTCTGAAAGCCTGCTGCATTAGCTGCTTTATTAGCTTTCCTGACAGCTTGGAGACAGGGCCTTATAATATGTCATCAGTACATAATATGCTTTTTTTCTGAAGAGTCTCATTGTATTTGGTATACTCATCACATTATGATAAATGATAGCCACAGTATTACAGATTAATATTTCTAAAAAGAGTATGTAATGTTCAAGTATTCCTGTTAGATGTGGCATGAATTAACATTTTTTTCTAATGTAACAGCAATGTCTATGGATTTCTATTTCTAGTATGAAATGTAGTAGTACTTTAATTTAAAAAAAATCAGAACCAAAAAACATTCTTTGCTTTCATCTTTTTGTTTTCAAACTGATTTCACAAGACATTGTACTTACCATTCAGCAAGCGACTCAGTTCATCAAAATCATATTAACTATGGACTTTCAAATATGTAAAACATTAGTAACTTTTCAGAGTACTACGAAGCATATATATTTGGATTAGAAGATATGCACCATACTCATATATTTACTAGTATATTGCTTCTCTTGTTACCAGATGCTGTAATTCAAGAGTAAGCATATACATTGTACTCTTTAGACTTTATGAAAAGCTTCTACTTAGATGAAGATAAATAAACACATACCAGTAGTTCTTCTGATTTAGAGCTTGATCCAAAGCTTGATCTGTATCACAGATAGCATAAAAAAAAATTCTGCTTCAGATGTATATAAGAATTCAGTTAAATACACATTTGAAACTAAGAATTCCTCGATACGCATACAAAGCTATTATAAAAGAAACTACCTAAATAACTAACTATGAAAGATGATGTTTCAGAGCTTATATAGTCACACATGATAGAATAGTGCTAAGGTTTTATTGTATGCCCCCAAGGGAAAGAAAAGTCATAACATAAAGTGGATGCATACAGATGATTATGCCATGCAATGATCCTAAACTGTACCATACATTAAATCAAAACCTTGTAATGCACTTGAACTGATATATTACAGTAATAGGTGCTGGGTGAATGCGTAAGATAGATAAGTGCAATCTGATTAAAAAAATAAAACGAAAGATGAGTATTATAATAACTAACATATTCTCTCTGGGTCTTTCCGCTCTGTAGAGTAAATTTCACTCTTATGCAAAGGGCCAATGGGAATTGCATGCTTGAAAAGCTTCCAGGATTCCACAAGCTAACTCTGCTATCTATGTTCCTGGAGCTGTTACCGCACACACTTTCCTTCCCTCCATCCCCTGCTAGCTACTGGTGCTGGACTACCACTGCTACCATGGAAAAGTCCTGTAGAAAGAGGGGGACAGTGTTGTGGTTAACACACACAAAACTGGGTTGTGGAAAACTAGCACTCAATGCTTGGTTGTGCATGGACTTTGTATGTGACCTTGGTAAATCGTTTAATCCTTCAGGGCCAGAATGTTTAAGGCATCTCAGTTCCTAATTATGAAAATAGGCACCTCATGAGCTTTTCAGAAGCATCTATGCCTCAGTCTCCTTTCACCCTTCTGTGTATTTACACTGTAAGTTGTCTGAGGCAGCCCTCTTTCCTCTACAAAAGAAACTTCAAAACATTTTGGTATTGACATTTCAGCTCTTCATTTTGGAAATATGTTTCAATTTAAATACCAGCCTTAATACATAATAGAATTTCAAAATAGCCATGGAGGCAGTTGTGTAGGAATTGTGTTGGGACGCAGCACTTCATGAAGCAATATTTCACAATGGATAAATGACATGACATCAGCTAGAAATACTTTTAGTAGATTTACAAAAAAATATGTTGATAAGTGTGTAGCATTTGCTCTAATTAATTTAAATTTTAGCCACAAATATTGTACATATGTAAGGAAATTTGCTGCTCACTTTTTAGTTCTCTGGAGGAGGTAATATAGTTTAATATATTGGAGCGAATGATGTCATGCACTGAGCCCAAACTGTGTCATATACTAAATCCAAACTTTGTAAGGCACTTGAACTAAGATACTGCTGTATTCAACATTCTGTGAATACTTAAGCTGGATATATCCAATATACTTGGCGAAAACAAAACAAAACTGTCCCTGCCAGCAGGTATATGGGATCTTGGGGAGCAATTACCACACAGGTGGGGTGCAAAATAAACTTTATTAAGAAAATGCAAAAACAGGGAAAATTCAATAGTGAGGGGTATGGGGTTTGTTAAAGTAGACAATTGGGGAGGGGTTTCTTTTAGTAAATGGGATAGGGGGTTTCAATAGTGGGGTACAATACAGTGGGGTACAATACAGTTGGTAACCAATTAACACTGAAGTATAAATGTAACAGGTAGCTAACAATTTCTATGTAAAGAGTGTGTCACAGCAGCATGTAAGCGACTAACAGTATGGGTAAAATGTGTTAAATAACCAACAATTTTAGGTAAAAATGTGTCTCAGTGGTGTAAATGTAAAATGTGAGGTGTGTTAGAGAGAAAAGGGGTAACCAATGGGGTTTTATGCTAGAAAGAGAGAGAGAAGACAGGCTGTAAGTTGAAACAGCAGAGAGACAATTATACAAAACACAGCAAAATCTTATCTATGATTTAACTTAACCAAAACTACACAAATTAGCAAGTAACAAAACACAATGCAACAATTCTTTAATGCTAACTTACAGGGTACAATGCAAGCAATTTCCTAAACCTAACTTAACTACAGCTATGCAAAATGAAATTACAACTTATCTAGACTAAAAGACAAAATCTAACCTAATGGGTGCACCTTATACTAGGGGTAGTTTCAGAGGGCAGAGTGGTGTGTGCCCAGGATACAGCTCCAAGGGGGGAGGGGGATTTAACTAGTGGTGGCTGCAAGCTGGCAGCCCAGGATACAGTCCAGGAAGGCACAGGCTTATTTCTAGCAGCAAAGGCGCTGCAAAGCAAGAAACAGATTACAGATACAGACCAAGGAGTTTAAGAGAGGTTTTAAGACACAGACCAAGGTTTAGTTTGAGTCTGTCTGCTGGGGAAACAGAGCCAGCAGCTAAAGTAATAAAAGTATAGAAAGTTTCACAGAGGGATTCTTACCAGTCCCCAAGGCAGCAGCAAGGGCAGAAGCAGCAACAGCATCAGAAGAAGCAAGGAGGGCTCGGCACGGTCTTGATAATCAGGAGGTCTCTCAGGCAGCAATTCGTTCTTAGTGGGGGGGGGGTTAAAAATGGGGGTACGCTCAAAAATAAAACGAGAGCGGAGAAAGGACCCCCCAGAACCCCTGGCTGATCAGACCAGGTAGCAATGCAGGAACCTTTCTGATGTTTGTTTCAAAAATGCCTGTTCTTAAAGGCAAGCTCAGGCAGTTTCCCCGCCAGTAATCCTGATAGGCTCCTTCTGTCACAGGGGAGGAGCTACAGGGAAAAACTGCAGGTGAGCATAGAGACATGCCTGGGCAGAGTCCTGGATCATAGGCGTGAGTTCCCACCTCATGACTCAAAAGCACATGAGGCCTATGACTCATGCCCAGGATCTCAAAAACACATTAGGTCTTGCAGCTCTGGACATTGCCTACCCTACACCGAGCCCAGGTTTAACAAGGTGATAACAGGACCAACCCTTTGAACAGGGCAGTCGTCCCACTTAGCACGCAGCACAAGTGGCCATCCCTTTGTGAAGGGCAATGGCTCTTGGTAAACAACTTAAGGGGCCCTCCCTTTGAGAAGGGCAGTGGCCCTGGTAAACAACTTAACAGCCAGGGAGGGGCGGCCACAGGAGGAGAACAAAAACAAAATGGAGTAAGGGGACAGCTGTAAGAAACAAAATGGAATAGGGGGAAAGCTGTAACAGACAAAAACAAAGCAAAAAAAAAAAGCAAAACATAAAGCTGTCCTTCCTCATAATTAATATGTCACATTCATTGTCTTTCCTTAGCTTTTGTGGCTAGAAACTCATCTCAAATATAGATATAAAGATTTGTTTGTCTGTATGTCAAACAGCCCTGTACGTGGATGTTCACCAGAAATGCTGATGTTCATTGCTGTCAAACTAATAGGATGCATACTGTGCAACCCTAATTAGCTTCATTCTTTATTGTGACAAAGAATGAGGCCTTATGTACCTCTTTTCATTCAGTGGATTTTAATCAATCTCTTTTGTATAGTCAGGTGGTTAGTTGAGGCAAAGATCTTTTTGGATGGGGAACTATCATTCCAATTGAATCAAATAGAATTACTATTTAGAGACACATTTCCCAATAATTTGTAATATGTAGGGGTTTAACATTTTCTTCTGTATCTATCTATTCTTTTTTCTGGTGATGGACATAGACCCAAGACATACAGATTTGATCAAACCACTCCAAGTTTGGGAAGAATCAGGATTTGGGTTTTCAAGTTCAGTCTATTTTAACTTAAGGGAACAGTTTCAGACAGATCCACTACAAAAGGTTTTTTCCTCCTGCTGATACTGGCCCATCCAAATTAAACAGCCTCTTAGAATTGGTATGCTAATATACAACTTTTGTGTGTGTGTGCTTTCCGTGTATATAATTACATTTTACTTCTGTTCCATTCTATGCATCCGATGAAGTGGGCTATAGCCCACAAAAGCTTATGCTGAAATAAACTGGTTAGTTTCTAAGGTGCCACAAGCATTCGTCGTCTTATTTATAGTTTCAGAATAGAGATATGTGTTCAAATCTTGAACACACAAACCTTTTATCTCCTTTCAGTGCTAGGTGTTTCTGTATGTACAGGCCCATCTTTAACAGAAACATTTAAATTAAGATTAAAGGCATCGTCCCAACATTCTTCTTTAGAGACATGAATGGGCCTTAGACAACTCTACGGAACTCAAGGAATCTGGTGGTAGAGCCTCCCACCTACATGTCTCCCAAGGCCCATTTCTGCCTCACCTCCAAAGCCCACTGTGCAACTGCACATAAGAAAGCCCTGCTGAACAAGTGTGTGCAATGTAGAGGGTCTCTCTCAATAGCTCCAGTGGGAGTTGTTCCACTTTCTAAAAATGATTACATATAAAAAATCGAAAGATTGACTTTATAGCCCAGTGCTATATAGAGCAAGCTCCTGCAATGGAGGAGTCACGTTCAAGTCCCTGTTCCAATGAATATTTAGTTATATATAGAAAGTGGAACAGTTCCAACAAGAATATCCTATAGTCTGTTGGTTAGGGCACTCACCTGGGATCTGAGTAATCTGCATTCAATTTCCTGCCACAGTTGCCAACTTTCATGTAGTAAATAAGGACCCTGACTTTCACAATAAGCCAAAAATCAAGCTAATCCCATTTCAAAACAAGATCAAAACAAGCCAATCCCTAAGAACCCGAACACTCTATGTGACTAGATTTCCCTGGCCTCCAGTCTGGGACTATGGTGAGCCCTCTGTACACCTCTGATCTCCCCATGCTCCTGCTTGCCCCTGGCTCCTGCTTGACACACACACACCCCGCAACACACACACCCACACACACATATACACACACTATGCTGCTGGTTGTTCCTTCAAAAAGCAACAACAACAGCAACAAAAAAGAAGCAACAAGCTACAAGCCAAATAAGCTACAAGCTAAAAACTAGCCAACAAGAACTCACAAAGCAATTAAACCAAAACCAAGTCCAATTCATGTGTTGTTTTTTTTTAATGGGTTTTGGTATGTCTGATCCCTGCTCCAAATTAGTCAGAGTGGGGATTTGACCTCTGATGTGAGTGCTCTAACTAGAAGGTTATTCAGGGACACACCCAAAGCCAGCCCATCAAGTCTGATCCCCAACGGTCTTTTGTATTGTTTAGACATGCTAACTGGATTGGACTTTGCAGGCAAGGAAACACCAACTTTAAGAATCACACTGGGTATTGAAACATGAGCTAGAGCCCTGTGAAGCTTAGTAGTGGCAGGGCGTAGGCAACTGTGTGCATGCCCACCAGTGGAAACTTAGATGCATACAAGTGTTCAGCATCAGCTGAACAGGGTCTTTGTGAATGCCAGAAGTGCCTAAATGTTGGATTTAAGCATCTAAAGAGGAAAATAGGCACCTCAGTCCTTGTCACAGTTTCAGATAACTGCACCTATATTCTCCCCACATAGTCCCTCGGGGACACACACAAGTTTTGTGGCTCCAAGCCATTATCACCCTTAAGTAGAGACCCACATTTCTCTTTCTCTCCTGACTGGGGTTTTAAGGCTGCACAGATCCTTTCTGAGACACGCTGCACCCCAAAGCAACTCCCTAGCTTCCCTATATTCACAAGTCATATATTTATGATATGCTTTGTACAAAGTATGCCTTGCAAGGTATCATTCTAAAAGTTTTGATCTGTTGAACATTAATATCCTGTTGGATTGTATGTGCTCTCATTGTATGTGGAGTTATTTTAGGTACAACAGTGAAGAAGCTATACAGTGTTTATGGCCCATGAATAAAAACAATGGGCCATGGGAAAAATGTATCCTCACCTGATGATCTTTCCTGTGGATACTTCAGTCAGGGTATGATCAATGGCTGCTAGGACTCAACAAAAAATTCAAGGGGCATGTGACTAGATCATGTGATATTGAACTCCATCTTAATGCTTGTACTTTTACACAAACTGTGCTAGGGACTTGGCTTGAAACAAAGAATCCCCCTCCAGTTGGAAGAAGCTATAAAAGGGGGAAGTGACATCACCATGAGGCCTCAGTCCCCCTCCAACACAACACCTAAAAACACCTGAGGAGCAAAGACTGAACTGGGGAAGGAGATCCCAGATGGGAAAGAAGGAAGTGTGCCTCTGTAGGAAAGCTTGATGGACTGTTTATATTATCTAACAGGGTGAGATTGATTCAAATCCCTTCAAGTTATAAGTAATCTGCTTTGATCTTTATGGCCACTACTTATAATCACTTAAAATCTATCATTCTATAGTTAATCTATTTGTTTTATATTGGTTTTTTATCTAAAATAGTGTGCTTTGCTAGAAGTGCTTAGGAATCGGCTCAGGGACAAAAACTAGTTCATTGTCTTCCCTCTTTGAGGGAAGAATGGGCTTGGTAATAAATATATACTGGTCAGGCTTCTGACCAGGGCAGGACGGTAGAGCTCCTAGGGTCCTAGGCTATGGAGCTGGAAAGAAGCCTTCATGTAACTGCAGTTGGGTGTGTCCCTGCCTGTGTAAATGTTTGTGTGAGTGCAGGACCAGAATTGGTCTGCAGTTTGTCACAGTAGCACAGTGTCAGAGGGAGCCCAGGCTGGTGTGATAGAGGGCTCAGTGGTATACCAGTTCCAGATTGAACCCTGCTGGGGAGGGAGCAGTCACGCCTGCCCTACAATGTAAAATCCCTAGTGAGACAGTCTGCCTGAACGCCCGTACCTGTGCTTTGCTTTGTCTCTGCTATGAGCAGTGTATGCCAGCAACTACAAGTTACCATACAGGTCTTTTTCAGGCCTGGACTACAGAGCAAAGTTAGGTCAATGTAAGTAGCTTTATGTTAACTTCGTTGTGCATGTGGCTACAATTAAATTAGTCTCCCACCCAAAGTAACTGCCCCATTATGCTGATAGAGTAACACCAGCTCTCCACGCAGCATTGAGACACAGTAAATGTATGGAAGTCAATGCCACACAAGTGTAGACATTGCAATACCTATGTTTATTCTAATGGCCCTCCAGCAGATGCCCCACAATGCCTGACACTGACTTCCCTGATTGCAAGAGTGAACTCCACTTCTCGGGGTGACTCATACTGGAATAACCCCCATCCATATTAAATCCCCACAAATAGTTGAAATGCCTTTTTCTGGTTGTCCAACTTGGTGAGCAAACCTAGCAGATCTCCATTGTTGTGCACACAACTGCTCAGCTGACCATGCCAGCTACACACTCCTGAGTTGCTCCTACCTGGAATAGAGAGGAGATACTGGATCTACTGGGCCTGTGGGGAGAAGAAGCTGTGCAAGCACAGCTCTGAACCAGCCATAGAAACGTTGACATCTACAGGCATATTGCTATGGGGATGTAGGAGAAGGGGTACATCAGGGGTACAACAGAGACCAGCAGTTGTGCCACATGAAAGCCAAGAAACTGTGGTAGGCACTGATGCAGTCCAAGCTTCAGACCTGCAGCGTTTACAAAGAGTCGCATGTCATATTTGGCAGAGACCCCACCACTACCACTCTGAACACTAATGTGGATATTTCCAAGGAGCCTGAATTGAAGCCCCTTGCCATGAATAGTGAGGAGTAGGAGTTGGGTGAGACAGAAGAAGAGTGTGGGGGACAGAGACTAGGGGAATACCAGCTGTGCCACAAATCAGGACCTATATTTGACTTCCCTGCAGTCCAGCCAGTCCCTGCAGTTGAACATAGATGAGTTTGATTCAGGGGAAGGAAACTCAAGTAAGTGTATAAACAGGTTTACCATTACAGTGATGGCACCCCCAACTTAGCAGGACACAGTTATCAACTTTTCATTAATTGACTCATACAAGAGGTAGTGGTAAATAAAGATTGATAAAGTTGATATCTTTTTATTCCACTCTTTAGTCATGGGGCATGCATAACAGTTTGTTTATGTACACAGGGATGTTCCTCCTTAGAGAGCTTGATTAAACTCCTGTGGAGGTACACTGCAATCCTTTCCTGAAAATGTATAGGGATAGCAGCCTTATTTATTCGTTTGAAGTAGGACACTTTCCCAAACCAGTCAGAGATAACTTCTGCAGTTAATAAGTTATGGCATACAGGCTTCAGTGACTTTGGGATGTCAGAAGCAGCTGTACTCGTTTTGCCTTTGTTACCCTTAGAAGTGAGATATTACCTAAAACCATCCCACCTGTGGAAAATGGTGCCAGTATTGAGTGTCAGTGCCCTACATTCAGTTTCATGCAACAGAGCAATTCCCTCCTTGTTTCCCTCACTCCTGCTGGGTCATATTCAATACAGCTTGAGTTGAGAGTGCCTCTGGGCACAATCAGTCCAAAACAGAAGTGTCAATAACCATTTTTCATTTAACACTTTAGGGGAGTAAGGGAAAGAGGGAGTTCTGAATCTTAAATTTTGCTTTCCGTTCCTACTATCCTGACAACAGTACCTCTGTGTGTTTTGTCTGTTTTGGTGGCTGTTGTGGCCTTGAAGGCTACCTCCTTCACACCAGTGAAACAACTGACCTAGATAAGGAGAAAAAAAAGAGGATGCAGGAGAACAGGATATTCAAGATTCTACAAGCCAGTACTGCATCAGACCTTGAACAGAGGGCCTAGAGCAGTGGTCCCCAACCCCCGGGCCGCGGACCGGTACCGGTCCGTGGATCAATTTGTACCAGGCCGCGGGCGGGGGGTCCGGCGCGTGGCTGATCGGGCGGGCGGGGGGTCCGGCGCAGGGCTGTTCGGGTGGGCGGGGGGTTCGTGGGGCTGATGGGGCGGGCGGGGGTCTGGCGCATGGCTAATGGGGCAGGTGAGGGGTTCGCGGGACTGATGGGGCGGGCGGGGGTCCGGCGCGGGGCTGATGGGGCGGGCGGGGGGGTCCGGCGCAGGGCAGTTCATGCGGGCGGGGGGGGGGGTTCACGGGGCTGATGGGGCGGGCGGGGGTCCGGCGCGTGGCTGATCGGGCGGGCGGGGGGTCCGGCGCAGGGCTGTTCAGGCGGGCGGGGGTTCACGGGGCTGATGGGGCGAGTGGGGGTCCGGCGCGTGGCTGATCGGGCGGGCGGGGGGTCCAGCGCAGGGCTGTTCAGGCGGGCGGGGGGTTCGCGGGGCTGATGGGGCGGGCAGGGGTCCGGCGCGTGGCTGATCGGGTGGGCGGGGGGTTCGCGTGGCTGATCGGACTGGGGCTTGTTTAATGCCTGGAACTGAAGGAAGGGGTAAGAGTCAAAGGAGTAGAGCTTGTGAGTCTTAGCGGGCACACCAACATGCAGAAGCCTTATCTGACGGTTCAACCCCCCACTCCCCTCTCCCCCCCCCCCCGGGCCGCAGTAAAATTGTCAAGCGTTAACCAGTCCACGGTGATAAAAAGGTTGGGGACCACTGGCCTAGAGGGTGAATATTTCAGAAAGTATGATGAAGGAAAGAGCAGATAGGAGAAATGCACAGGAAAAGGAGACGGGATACACCAGGACATAATGGTGCTACTCTGTCATCAAGCTTGGACCTCCGGGTTCAACAATCCCAAGCTCACCTCCCATTGCAGTCTGTAAAGAACTGCAGCAAAACTCCTCCCTACACACTCAGCATTCCACATGGTCTCAGGACCTGCATGATTACCCCTCCCACTCCACATCGAAGGAAAACATGACCAACCACAGCTTCACTTACACTGACCTGTGAGAGCAATGGCTGATGTATTTGTAGCTACTATGGACATCAATGTTCCTTCCTGTTGTTTATTTATTAATATTGTACTTTTTTAAAGTTAAAATGTATTTACTTTTAAGTTCTTCAGATTTTTGGATCTGTTTTTACAAGTGAATAAAACTCTTTTGTTTTGAAAGCTATTCATCCTTTGTCGTTTCCAGCACATGGTGTATAATGCCAGCTGGCAGTAAAGGTAGTGGACTTGTACACTCACAACCCAGAGGATCAGTGGCAAACAGTGTAGTCTTCATAAACGTACAGCAAGCACTCCAACATTAATAGTTGCACTGTCAGTGATATATGCACAGATGTGCAGCAAGCACCACACAATTCCTAACAGGCACCTAAACTGCAGTGTCAGGTTGAGCACAGTACACCACAACATATTAACCATGGCTCACTGTTAAAATACTCTTTCAATGCGTCTTGTATAGCTCCTCATTGAGCTCATCCAATAGCCCTTGTGTCTGGCTGTTCAAACTCAGCAGACACCACTCCACCCCCATCCTGTGGCAAGTTCCCCCCCCCCTTGTTTCTCAGGTACTGTAGTATGCAAGACACAACTCTAATCATTGGGATATGTTTTGCAATGAGATCCAACCTGTTGAGGAAACAGGTGCCACCACCCTTTCAATCTATCAAAAGCACATTCAGCCACTTAATTGGTAGTTGAATCTTTCCTTGGTGCTGATGAGGCGGTTGGCGTATAGCTTCATGAGCCATGGGAGTGAGGGGTAGGCTAGATCCCCTAAGATCACTACTGCATTTCAAAACAGTCAATGGTAATCCACTGGTCAGAAAAGAAGGCCCCTGCTTGTAGCTTTCAGAACAGTTCTGTGTTCTTAAAGATGTGAGCATCGAGCACCTTCCCTGACCAGTCAAAACTAACACATCAGCATACGCATAACCATGGAAAAGTATCTTTTTATGCAGTCTTTTTATGCCATAAGCCTTTTATATGTCTGTTAGTCTTTGGAAAACCATTTGGACCAGTATATGCAAACCTTCCGATGGGGCGGTACCTCTCTGGAAGAGTTCACAACTTGAGTGATTCACCTTAATCATCCTCAGTGTTTTTGGAGGAGTTGTGGAAACCCTTCTCTCCCCTCTCATCACAGAGCTGTATACAATCTCTGGGCCATAGAGATACATACACACTTAATAAAATATGATCCCCACAGATACTGCATGTGGTTGTGGATCTCTAGCCCCTAAATATCTTTGAAAATTCAGCCCTTGATGTCTAAGTCAGTTTTGAGAAAAAAAAATTAGGAGGCTATGGCTTGTAGGGTTTTTTTAATTTTTTTTTTACCCCACATCAGTAAATTATATTGTTCTAATTCATTGTCTGTTAATTTGATATAAAAGAGAAAGTCTGTAATACATTAAGCTCATGGTGACTGCTGCTGAGCAAATCAGCAGTTGCATTCTGTATGAGCCAAAGCCCTTCCAAGGTAATTAGGCTTCATTCTTAGATCTGGTGAGTTGCACTATTAGAGTCTGAAGAGTAGCAATGGGTTACTATGGACTTATCTATCTGATCAAAAATAATGCTGTTTCTCTGCTAGCCACAAATAGAATGACATATTTTGCAGGCAGGGCTATTTGGGCAACTTTATAGTCAGAAGATGGATGCTTTCTATGAGAGAAACAATTTCTTCATAGCACAGCATCACTTTTTCTTTGTCTGTTTTCCACACCTAGAATCTTTGTGCCCATGCTTGGAATGTAGGAGTGAATAAGGTTCTAAGAGTTTGTCTTTTTTTAGGAGGCAAAAGTGATTTGGAAAATGTAAACCAACTGGAAAAGAGCAAGTTCGGGTTATATGAATCAAAGTGAAATCATTTGGGAAAGTCTGGCAAGAGTCTATTTCAATAATAGGGCAAAGATGCAACAAGCAAAGTAAAGGAAACATAAAATACAAGCTGTTTAAATGCCATTTCAAAAGCTTCTTCTTTGAAAAATAAAGGTGGCCTTTTGTGAGGCAAATAAAGGTTGTGATTGGATCATTATAAATTAGGCCACAGAGACTCATAAAGGATTGTTTGTTCAATCTGCAGCCCTTATCTGAGTTAGTCAAGAAGAAATGAGAAAGACCCCCTTGGGGAAATCTGGATACTAGAAAGAGAATAATTTACCTTATTCTATATGATTTACCTTATTCTATATGATAAACAGAGGAGCTGAAGGTAAAGCACTAATCTGCAAATTCTCTTAGGAGGCTGAGGGTCCTCAGATAGAATCCACTCCAGAGAGTATAGGGTATCTACACTGCCTTGTACCTTTTGCAGTATTTCACACTGGTTCCAAGTGGGTGTAAAATGCTATCATTCTGATCGGTAGTGCCGGGGAGGATCAGGCTTGGCTTCTTGATTTATGTAACCTTGCAAATATTTAAATTAGCATGCACAGTAACTCTATTCTGTTTACTAGTTTTAATCTGGCTACATTAACATGTTTACAAACAATTTGTATCATCGATTGTGATGCACAACATACGCCATTCCTCTTTTTATAAGTTGAAGTAATTAATCTTCTAATAGAAAAGGAGGATTCAGCAAATAAGGTTTAAAAACCAAAACCCTCTGGCTTTTGCACATCAGAGGCCCTGAAACAGCTGTTTCTGCAGTTTGTCTCAGTGTGAAAGTCTGACCTCCAGCTATGTTATGGCTTTTAGCCACAGGCCTTCATTGCTGGGATTACAGCGTTGTCTCACCCCATCTGGAGTCCTAGGAAGCTTTATACCTCAGACCTATGGCCCCAGCCCTTCTTCTCCCTTTTGGGGCAGAATTTGTCCTAGAGGACACTACTAGCAAGGATTAGTCCTGTACTCAAGAGAGCATGGGCTCTTCAGCTGCAACTGTCCCCTCTGTGGAGATTGTCTGGGAGAGAAGCTGCTTTGCATTAGTTCCGTCCCTTATGCATCCACATGAAAGAGTCAGAAACATCCGGACCCATACTAATTCATGTGTCAAGATGAAGGTAGCTTTACATGTAATTTTCAGTCGATACACGTGTAGCCCTTGTGCAAGGTACAGTTGGCAGCAACAAGGGCTGGGTTTAATGTCTAAAGCAGGGATCAGCAACGTTGGCATGTGGGACCGCAGGGTAAACACCCTTAGTGGGCCCCGCCGCTTTGCTTACCTGCCGTTTCACCGACTGCGGCTCCCACTGGCCGCAGTTCGCTGTCCCGGTCCAGTGGGGGCTGTGGGAAGCTTTCCGCAGCCCCCACTGGACTGGGAAGACAAACCACAGCCAGTGGGAGCTGCAGTCTGCAAAACAGCAAGTAAACAAATCGGCAGGGCCCGCTAAGGGTGCTTACCCTGCGGTCCCACGTGCCAACTTTGCTGATACCTGGTCTAGAGATATCTCTTATCAACATAGGATAGAATTGGCTTGAGCCTCCAACCAGTAATCTGGGGAAACTAAACAACACTTGCGGCTCTATAAGAGACAATACTTCCCCTCGTGCAAGCACTGAGTCTGTGTACAACAAAATAAAACTTTTATTAAAAGGGGAAAGGGAACTCAATATTCATTTGGGAAACACCATAACCATGATTCAAAAGAACTCCACCAAAGGCAAACATCCTTGTACAGTGGGTCTGACACACAAATGTCCCATAACACACCACTCCCCTTTCCATGCATGGCACCCCACTCACAATTGGTGGCCCTTGGTTAGTGGAGACCCAGATGTGCATTCCTGGGGAGTACACCTCCCACCCAGGAGAAGGGGTGTTGAGCAATGCATCTGTTCCTACCACTGCCAGTTAGTGCTGGGTTGTTGTTTTTTATTTTATTTTTTGCCACAACCTATCTTCTGCTGTGACACCACATTCTGATATTCCACTTCTTAATCCAGCTTTCAGTAATTTCAGGAGGAAGTGGGAAACCTTATTGCCAAGGCAGATTTTGGGTTGTCATCCACACAACATTTAAGTCTTATTCTCTAGAGTTGCTCAGTTGTGAGAACATCTTTAGGAATCATCAGGTGAAAACAAGGATACTTGACTGAGTCTAATCAGCTCTGTCATTAAATACTGGAAAGGGACAAATCAAATAGCATTTAGGAATTTTTAGGCAGAATCTATATCATCAGATAGAAACACCTGTCCCCAACCAACTTTCATCTTCACTAGGATTTGAGATCTCTACCACCTTCTTTGCAACTGACATTTATTTTAGGGTGATCCCCTAGATCAGGACATGTTAAATACAGTCCTGCTGCGCTTTACT
Organism: Sternotherus odoratus; assembly: GCA_032164245.1. NCBI lineage: Eukaryota > Metazoa > Chordata > Testudines > Kinosternidae > Sternotherus > Sternotherus odoratus. Next base: position 229,460,948 of record JAVMKO010000001.1, on the reverse strand, counting down.
CATACGATAAGGATAACATTTCATTCTCCCTGCATTCAGATACTAGAGTGATATGTAAGCCAAAACCAGCCAAAACTGATCATTTTGGCAAATCATCTCCATTAACTATGGACCTACTCAGAGTCGTCATGACTATGCAAATAAGTCTGCTCCTGAAATCTTTTCCCATAGCTCATCACTAGATATCAGGGGAGAGTTCATTCAGACTCCGTTTATACACATTTCTTTACTCAGCATCCCAAAGCCACAACACCTCAGTGAATGATCTCAACAGGTCATATAAGAAAAGCAGAATTGTGCTGGGTCAGTATTTTTATGAGTACATGGAATAAACAGATGCTGAGAACTCAGTGGATGGAAATCTCCTCTTTGGGACAGTAACCTAACATATCATTAGGGGACATGTCTGTGTTATACAGCAGGTCAGACTAGATGATCACAGTCATACTTCTAGCCTTGGAATCTATGAATGAGGTAAAAATCTATGCCACTTCCACAAGGGTAGCCATGTAACTCTGCAGTTTTAAGCAATTCTTTTCCTAGTAGTTTCAAAGTATATTTTTCAGGTTTTATTTTTCACTTCCTGTCCTAAGCTTTTGTGCTAATATTGTTACATGTTTAACCCAAAGGTGATTACATTTCCCTAGTGGGGATTTCCATAGATGTGGTTTGTAAAGTGCTTTGAGTTCCTTTAGGATGAAAGTCACTTTTTAAATGTAAGATATTGTCATATAATTAAATTATTTAGAGATTTTTTTTTCTGATTGTCTCAGAGAAACATGGATAATAACACTTTCCAAACTTTTTGTGGTATTGTGAAGATTATTTAGCTAACTGGCCAAGTCCTTGCCAGTTTCTGCTCAATTAAAACTTTCCTTCAAATTAATGGGAATATTTTTAAGTGAGACCTGAGTAAAAACTGAGTAAGGACTCGAGGCTAAATATATTTAGGTATCCAGAAATGAAGATAGTTCTAAGTGAGTTAGACATCCAACTCCCATTAGCTTTTACTTTGTAACTGCCCCTTTAGGTGCCTAAGTCCTACGTTTAGGATCCTGAGATCTTCAAAACCTCTTCTCAGCTGCTAACTAAATCTGGAGCTGCCTAAAATCCCTAAGCACATGAGTTTCCACTGTTAAAGTTCCCTAGCCACGTAAGTTTCTACCAGTGAGGATGTACACAAAGCCTCAGTCTAGAGACTGATCTCTCATCTCATGCCTAACCCCCAGAAGAATCCTCACATTAGGATTTCTTCTGCCAGTCTCACCTGCAGGGCCCAACACAATGTGTTCTCAGATTATGCCTAAACCTATATAAAACAGTCAGAGTTGGGGGACAGGAGGCAGGCACAGTCTCCTTTATAACCTTTATCCCAGTTGTTGGGGTACTCACCCAGAATGTGGCCTAACCACACTAGCATGGTTGTCTTTCAATTTCACTTATTGAAGGTATTACACTAGGTATAAATAATGTAATATGCATTAATCCAGAGAGTCAGAATGACTCTATAGGACAGTGATTAGGGTAATTCAGATGAGAGGTAGAAACCTAAGTTTGAATTCCTGCTCCACATCAAAGGGTTGTGAGGGGGTACTGAACCAGGATCTTCCATATCCTGGATTAGTACCTTAACCACTGGGCTAAATTTTATCAGGGAGGCCTGCTTCTTAAACAATAAACTGTTACTTAATTAAGGTACACCTTTCCCACACTTATTGTAGTTGTTTACTCTTCACAATGCTTTCCTCATGCATACAGGTACCTTTAATCAACAGATGAACTTCACTGATTCAGCTCCATATTGTAATATTTTAGCTTTTTCATAGTCTGCTAACTGAGCTGCACAGTTTGATGACTCAGATGCCTACTTCAAAAATCCAGCTGCATACTTTGATGATACAGCTGTTGAGTTTATAAATATATTACCAATAATGCTGACTGATTTGTCAGTTGGGCTGTTTACTTTTATAATTTAACTCACAGCATTCTACACTAGATTATTCAGACAGCAATCTTCATTGACTTGAGTTTTGTATTTTAGGTAGGATTTTTCATAGTCTGCTGATTCATTGCATTCATTTATCATACACAAAATAACTTGATAGAGAATTTAAAAGTTCATTTCTTGCTGTGTGCTTAGACATTTGGAAAATCTAGCTAGCTAGCTAGCTATCATTTCTAGTCTACCCCTAATACTTGCAATACCTATAGAAGTAAGATAATAGTATAGGAAATTAGGTACATTTTCCAATATATTCTACATATTGTCACAGCTAGGCTGATATATAAGTTAAGACCTTGATCCTGCAACAAATGTCCCATCAACACACACTTGGATTTGCATAGAACTCCACTATCTTCAGTGGTGCTCTGTATGGTTAGAGGTGTCCCCCCAGGCAGAGATCTTCTCAAGATCAGAGTCTAAACCATGAATTACAAGATAATGTATGACAGCGGGCAGTGCCATATGTTTATGTTCTGAGCCCTTCATTAGAGAAGGAAAACCATGATTTCCATCCAGAGTTAGTTTTGTGGTGCCCTATTTATCTGTACAAGATCACAGAATTTAAAATATGGATTACCTTTAAACGCTCAAGAGAGGTTGACAGTACCCTTGACAAGGGGTATGCCTTCAACTTTGGAAATTACATGCTGAAACTGAAATAAGCAACTTGATCTGGAAAACTTATCAAAATTATTTATACAAATAACTCCTGAATTCAAATAAGTTTAAATTTTGCTCTCAGTTACATCCAGGAAATCATTCCCTACCCCACTAAAGAAAATAACACATGGAATTGAAAGCAAAAATTAATCTAAAGTAGAAGGAACAAAGAAAAGCTCCGTATTAAAACTGGGGACTTAATATCTTGTGTATTTATTGTACCCGTTATAAAATCAGTTATTAACATTGAAGTATAAATTGACAACAATAGAAATATGCTGCGTACACTTTATATCACTAACAACCAACAAAACAACCCTATCACATGAACAATGTCAGAACAGGACTATGCGAAAGGGTAGAGCTTACTGTTCCTAATCAAGTATTTGATTTTTTTGTTTAACTTTAGCTTAAAACAATTAAACACCAATCAAATAATCAATTACAGGGACATATGTAATCAAAGGAGAAACTTCCAAAACTTAATTCCCATTTCCCCTAATGAGGTCATCATATTAGTTCTCAATTTATAAATCTTGTGAATTAAAAATAAGCTATACATAGCCCCAAAACACATAAATCTCACTCTCCCTCTCTCACACACACATACAAAATAATAGAGCAGTGATCATAGAAAACCATGAGATTTTATACCTTCTCAATAATTTTTCCTCATAAAGGCAGTATTAAAAAACTTCAAGTACACAGCGCAATCAGTGTGAATGTAAATGCAGCTACTAAAATATGCAACTTAATCAGTAAAATATGCACAAATTCAACTGTTGGAGTATGCAGCTGTTTCTGTGATAAATATCAAAGTATGAAACTTGAGACATAATAAAAGAAAAATATAGTGTATCAAATATCCAATCTTTCAAACCATTATATACAGATTGGCCAGTAGCATAAGCAATGGCGTGACTTGCACAGCCTGCTAAATCAATGAAATTCATAGGTCAATCAAGAAATCATACAGCTTGATCACACTTCACAGCTTCACTGCCAGGGAACCATGGGTGCAAATTAACTAAACCCAGATTCTGCTCAACTGAGAACATCACAATATTGCTTTAAATTTGATTCTTGCTCTGTAGTCAGAGCCTTGTTTGGGATGATTGTCCTGACTCTCTGGGCTGCTCTCCCCTCACTCTTTAATCATTTATTTAATCGTGGCAAAAGTTTGTCTGATCAATTCTGTAAAAGGCTAAGATTTGAGGGTGTTATTTTTACTTACAGAAAGGTGATTTTCAGATTAAACAAAAAATCATTAAGTTTTACCCCCTAACAGTCAAGCATACAACTTGAGTATGAAAGTATGGAACTTTTTTTCTGAACTAGTAAAAACTGTATCTACCAAGTCTTTTGATTTAATTGGCACACCTCTTAGGCAATATGTATCTAGATTTTTCCAATCACATAGAAATGATTAAGAGGGATAGTAGTTCCACATCTGACATTCTTAATCACATCATAATATTTTCTGAGCACTTTTATAACCTATATGTTGCACCGTTATGTCTTTCTGTTAAACTGACTTGCCTACATAAACTAAACCAGTACAAATGATAACATCCTGCAAAGATTTACGCATGTGCTTAACTTTAAAAAATATGCCTAAATCCTTGCAGGATTAGGATCTTATTTTCTGTTTACTGGGCGCCCATTTGCCTGTGATTATGCTAACGTCTGAGACACTAATAAATGCCAAAACTACTATAACAAATTTGGCTTTGCAAGCAGTTACCTGTGAAAAAGAATTATAAGTCCTTGTATTACATCACTGAAAGTAATGGTGCTTCTGCCATTTAGTTTAATGGGAGTAAGATCATAGCCTTTGAAAGTCTACCCCTACGGTATTTAGATCCTAAAGGTGCAAATTGGCATCTAGTGGGATTTTCAAAATTTTACATACCTGACTCCCATTGTAATCAATAGGAATTTGCACTTAAGCTGCTTAGGCCTTTTTGCAAATACCACTGACCATCTACCTACATCTTTAGGCAACAAATATCTTTGAAAATCTGGTCTATAAGTGTCTGAAAATCTCAAGAGCTATTATACTGATAGTATGCACAATCTACATCTTTGAATATTTGTAAAATTGATCCAGTATGAAACCTTACCCTATTCAATAGTATCCAGACTGCAAATGGTGAAGTCCTCCTTTCAACCCAAGGGGAAAAAATGAATTTTCTCCAGTGGAATATTGTCATTTTAAGATAGAAATGTCATCAGTTAACAATGGAAACAGCTTTTTACTGTATTTTTTTTAACACTTCAGAAAAGTTTCAAAAGTAGATATTTTAAAAAACCATATGCTTATAGTTCTGGTAAAATTCTCTTCACAATCGTTATCCTCACAGCACAGATGTATGGTGGGGCAATACTCTTATCCCCATTTAAAAGACAGGAAACTGAGGCTCAGAGACGCCAAGGCCCAGATCCTCAAATGTATTTAGGCATCACTGTCTTCACACTGGGTTGCCACCTAACCCTGCAGGCATCTAAACTCACTAGGTGCCTACATTTTTCTGTTTGTTTGTTTTGAAAGTTCCCTAGATACCTAATTTTCTGCCCTAGGATATGCACACAACACCTAATTCTAGGAGCATGAATGCTTATCTCCTGCCCAAACAGGGAAAGAATGTCTATCTCACCCGTGGAGCCCAATCCATTAGACGTGGTCAGAGGCTACCTTCTGGACCTATTCAAAATATGGGGGTGTGGAGCCCTTCTTATAACTTTTAGCAAAATGGTTAGAGCACTCATGTAGATGTGGAAGACCTAGCTTCAGTCCTCCTCTCTGTCTAATGGAGAGAAAGAATTTGGCTAAATACTGAAAGTGCCATTCTTTGGGCTGGATGCATAGCAAGTGAGAATGACACTCTAGCCTGGTGATTAGGACATCCATCTAGGAGGTGGGAGACCCAGACTCCAGTCCTCTTGCCCCAATGACTTTAATTACTTATACACAGAGGAACAGCTTGAACAGAAGAGACTGAGGAAGCCAACCCCTCCATCCCACTCCAATCATAATATCCCTTAGCTCACGGGTAGAGCACTCTCTTGAAATTTTGGAGAGCCATGTATAAATCCTTGACCACCGTCAATAGATTGTATCTCAGAAGATACTCAGAGTTTTTCAATATTGATTCAAAGTTTGGAAGGCTGTTATAGATAGATAGACAGATAGATAGATAGATAGATAGATAGATAGATAGATAGATAGATAGATAGATAGATAGATAGATAGATAGATAGATAGATAGATAGATAGATAGATAGATAGATAGAACAAACATAAACAGTTTAAGTACTCAAACATTCAGATCCTTAACCAAAGCATATCTAAATTAGCTCTTTCTAAAAACTGGACTTGAAAAGTGGTGAGAAGATATTTTACCCAAAACACATGAGCTAATTCTTTTTCTTGGTTCAGTTGGAAATAGTACAAGAACACTCTGTTATTGTTCCAAGAAACTTACTTCTTGGCTTACCTGAAACGCAGATGTAAAATATATATGAAAAAAGAGTAATTTTTATGAACCCCTAGCAACTTTTGTCAAAGTTAAATTACAATTTAGGGTGAAGGTTCACTTTAGTTACGTGAACTTCTTCCATCTTCAAAATTAGGCTGGAAATATAAGGACAAGGTGTTTGTGTTTGTTTTGGTGGGGTTTTGATGTAGGGTTGTTGACAAGATTTCTAGTAATTGCTGCTTCTAGTCACACTTAGAATACTGCTAATATAGATGTTCTAGAATTTCAACATACAGTCTGGATGGAAGTATGACTCCTGGCCAAACCTAAAAAAGGCAGAAAATATTTTAAAAAGGGGGAAAAAAGGTTCTGATGGAAGTAGAAAGTTATAAAAAAAAAATAATAAAAAATCAAAATGTATTGTTTGATTTTGGGGCAAAGGTTTGACCCTTTCCTTTTTTTTAGGGTGAATGCTGTTCCCTACATCCTAAAATGTATTTGTTTCCATTTAATAAATGCAAAATGCATCAAAACATGTATACAGCATGCACATAAAAGGCCTGGTTTCTTTTATTTAATCAGTTTAATCTACAGCACATCCCTTGAAGCACACTAGCAGTCCCAAGATGCCACAAAATTGCCTTAAAGAGGCAGTTGAAGACTTTTTTTTTCACCTTGGGGGAATCCCAGGGTGGTGTAGAGAAGACACAGCCTTCTCTGTGTCAGCATAATGACCTCTAAGAAATTGCTAAAAGGCAGCAAAAGACTTGGAGTATCCTCAAAGTTGGTCTAATTTATTCTGAATAGATTCTCTCAGAAATTAGGGAGAACAAAGATGGCGTAGAACCAATATTTTGATTCCCTTGTGTCTTGTGTTTAGCTGAACCCAAGAATCAGGATAATCTGATTTCAGCAATCAGAGAGGTAGCTGTGTTAGTCTGGAATTGCAGAAATGACAAAGAGTCCTGTGGCACCTTAAAGACTAACTAAAGTATTGAAGCATACGCTGTCGTGGGCTAATACCCCCTTGATTCATCCAACAAAGTGGGTATTAGCCCACAAAAGCTTATGCTTCAATACTTTAGTTAGTCTTTAAGGTGCCACAGGACTCTTTCTGATTTCAGCAGTTAGGCCAGTAAACCACAATATATATAAAAAAAATAATAATTGATTCTGTACATTGTTTAAATGGGAGGTTTATCAAACCCCTTACAGCAGTTAATTTATTTTCCCGCCAACTCTTGCCAGTAGTGAGATGGACTATCCATCATAGAGTTAAAGGCTCCTGAAGAAAAACGCTCAAGAGGCTCCCGGGAATGAATTATTGGTGCCACCTGAATGTATTGTTTACTGATTTGCAGGTAGAGGGCACTTCTCCTTCTTTCTTATGGATTGAGTAGGTAGCAACAACTACAAATTTATGTCAAAATTTGACAGCCAGGTTAATTCACATGGTAGAGGGCACTGAGGAAATTGCTGAAGTACTGAGAAGGACTGGTCTCAAATTTACTCCACCAGGTAAGAGAATCCACCACGACTCATTTATATAGTCTAAGATGAGGTTATATTTCCTGAATGTTAGGACTCCCGTGTCCCTTTCCATTGTCACTAAAATGGAGGGAAAATGTTCCCCCTAATTCTGCTTAATGGGGTATTTTCCAATAAAGAGAAGTCCCATTATATTTTTTTCCCCTGAGTCATGAGAATGTTTTAGCTGGAAGTGGTATGAAGGGGATAACAAGGGGAGTGTAGTATATGTTGCCTTTTTATTTGATCTATAAACATTAGTGCTCCTTGTTGTACCAGCTGGCTATTCTCTGGATGCTTGCCTTTGCCCAATTATTTTGATATATTCTCTACATAGCCAAGGGGGAGGAGGGGAGTAATGTGTTACTCTGTATTGAGGAAAGCAGGAATGGAAAATGTTGATCTCTCCCCCCCCCAACAAATTTCTGCCAAATCTCAAGTGTATGTATCATAAATGTCTTTGTAACCATCTGTTTCAGAAATAGAGAGGAAAAAGCATGTCTCTGAAAAGCAAAATCATGCATCTCACACCTACAGTATTACAAGCCTTTAGGGGAGCCAACAAAGTAGTAGATAATGGAAAATGAGTAGATACAATTTAGATGGGTGCTCAGGAAACCTTTTACAAAACCCCTCATATAAAGCTAATACGAAAACTATGTGGCCAGTGGCTGAGAGGGATTACCAACTGTCAAGAAATAGAACACAAAGAGTTGTACTAAATGATCAGTTCTCTGGATGGATAAAAATAAATAATAAAGCTGTTTCTTCCCCATCCCCCATGAAAATTTCAACAACAAAAATTAACAACAATAATTTTTTTGTTTGTTTTTTTGTCCAAATTTTCCACTGCAAATTTCAGCTGCTTGGCAGAATAACAAAGCCTGAAGTATTTAAGATGAAAACCCAAATACTTAGATTAAAAATGGTAGCATCCTGCCTCATAAGAGAGCCTAATGCTCTCATTCTCTTCTGTGAAGTGGGATTTCTGGCCACACAGCATCTCCCATAAAGGTTGATGAGAGGACTTGACTGTCTGCTGATGTTTGGTTGAAAGCCACACCATCTGATCTATAGAAAAAGTAGTCCTTCTTCCTGATATCAGTCTGGACATTACTTGTAGCTTCTCTTGGATTCCTCTAGGTGGGTTTTCAGGTCATTTTGGGTCCAATGGATCTGTTGCACCCAGGCTAAGGCTGCTGGGTTGGAGATGGACAGGAGTAGTTCTGGGTAAAATGGGTAAAATTGAGGGTGAAACCCATAGTTTAAAAAAATGGGTGGTGCCTTTGTTCCATGTTACTGTACATGAACTCTCTGTGGAGTAGTACTGAGGATCAGTCATCCTGGTGGTAGTTTATAAAGCACGTAGATAATATTCCAAAATTTTGTTTGTTTTCCCTGTTGTTTGACCATTTGATTGCAGGTGATAGATAGAGGAGAGACATAAGTGAATGCCCAACATACAGAGGACTTCACACCAGATAATTTGTCTGAAGCTGGATAAGCAGGAGATAATTTGTGACTGCAAATCATAGATGATGCACTGTGGGAGGCTGTGGAGGCAGGGAATTTGATCCACTCAGAGCCAGACAGTTGCCTGGGAGGAAGACAGCACAATTTAGTTGCTAGGTGCATTGTACAAAAATTTAAAAGACACGGTTTCTGCCCTGAAAAAGTTGCTGGCAAGTGGAAAGTTCAAGTAATCTTTACACATATGAATAATCATGTTGAATACCGACAATATTTGACAACACTTGACAATAGATAAAGGACAAACAGAAGAGGTGGGAGTGTGGGAATAGAAGACAAAGGTAACCTAAATAATATTCTTGTGGACATTACCACTTGAACAATTCTAATAGAAAATGTGTAATCAGACTGTGCATTTGCTAAAAAGTTATTATATATAAAATTAATCAGTTTGTTGAACTGGCACTCAGAAAAGAACTGGATGGATAAAACCCTCACTCTATTGAACCCTAAATGAGATTTCACCCAACATTCTTAATTTCACTAAAATCTCACAAAAGTACAATATTTTAATTGACTTTGTTTTGCACTCTTAATACTGTGAACGACCCTTTCACTATGTTGAAAACTAGGAGAAATCAAAGGTTTTATTTAGTGTTATTTATTAGCAGAACAATGGTTTTCTAATATTTGAGGCCAGATCTTCAGTTGGTGTAAACTGATGTCGCTCCACTAATTCCAGTGCAATTGTTTTGATTTATACCACCTCAGCATCTTATTGCCTATTAATGTTAATTTGCCTTATAGTAAGAATTTTTTTAGCAAAACACATATTAACTGGAGTTGTTTGGTTTATAAAACTATTGCTTATTACCTGCAGTTTTGGACAAATATTTGGCACTTTTGTTTAGTCTACGAACCAACAGCTTTCCATAAACAGCTTCAGTTTAAATAATTAGATGGAGACTAGGATGTTGGAATATACATCAGAAGGCATAAACACAGAATAATAATTGCGTGAAACAGTAATAATGTAAACTGTATATGCATGACAAAAGAAGAACATGATGATTTTTATTCTTCTGTTAACATAAAGTATAAAAATTGCATATATTTGTAGTTTGCATTTGTAGAACATATTTTATTTATGGGGTTCTTTTATTTGTTAGTTTATCTATGAATGTTTTTGATGGGGTGATTATTTTGTATGCCTTTTTATTTATTTCCTGGTTAATTTTAGAGTCTGGTTGACTTATAGTTCTGTTTGTCTTTCCTTTATTTAATTGCAGTTCCATTTTCTACAGGCTACTTCTACAATTTTGTTGAGATATAAATATCATGCACTATTAACAGTATGTTGAATAGAAATTATTCTTTTGCTAAAACTACTCAAATGAAGTTTTCATGATATTTCTTAGGTATGAAAAATCGTATTGTTTCTGTGTACTTGAAACAGGGGAAGGAATATGAATATTTCAGTAGCAGGGCCAGCTCCAGGCACCAGCTGAGAAAACTCATGCTTGGGGCGGCAGATTATAAGGGGCCGCATTTCATCCAATCCTAGGGTGGCATGGCTGACCCCCCCCCCCCTTTTTTTTCCTGCTTGAGGTGACAAAAAAAGCCAGAGCTGGCCCTATTCAGTAGATATGGTATAGAGTTCAGAAATATATGCAAATGCTCCTTTTCAACTCATTATTCAAATGGATGTAGTGCTATCACTCACTATTCTGAACACTGGATTGTAGCAAATGCATTGCAATCGTCAAAGCCCTACCTTGATTACAATCTTATACTGAGGGTTGTTTTGTTACTCTTACTGTGGAACTGATAGACTGACTGCTTACATTAGTCGAAAAAAATGAGTGTTCGTGACAGGTTAAAAGCTTTTTTCATGAATTGAAACACATTTTTTTCTTAATGTACTAATGACCTGAAAACTTTTCTTTTCTATAGCTTTATTTTATCAGTTTGACTATTCTGAAGTTAAGCATCTGCATTATACAGAATTTTAATACAGGCTATTGGTCCCATCTGGTTCAGAATTCCAGTATTCTGTCATGTTCAGTGGTCGATTCATCATGCCTCAAAAGATAGAAAGACTCAATTTGCACCTAACTCTGAGGGGAAATTATCTCTTTAGCTCTCTAGGTCATCAGTATTACCTTAATGAAAAGAGCATATACTTTATTACGAAAGAGTAACAGTGGAAGTGTGGATTACAGTCCATTCCTTGGCTTCTTTGTCTGGACCTGACTGAGGAAGATCTTGTGTTGTAACACTAAGCACCACAGATGGTGTTAGACTAAAATCCAGAGAGAAATATAAGAGCTTTCTAAATAGATACTATGCCTAGATTTGTTTCAAATGGGGTCCCTTTAATTCCATGTCATTCAAGAACACCTCAACATTTGCAAATGATATTCAATATGGTCCTTATTTCATATGGTCTTGTGATATCTGTAAACTTACACTTGTCACCAGTGAGGATGCTGTTGGAATACATTAAAGGCCTGCTTGTTATATTTTAAATATGTATTAAAATCTTGCCTTACATTGAACACCATGAAGTGTGGATAGCATATGGCTGATGTGCCAATTAGAAACCACTTATCAACACTTTTTTTAATTAAAAGTCCTGTTCTGGTTTCTGTAAACCTTTGCAAAATTGCAGGACTAGTCACCTAAATGCCTATATTAAGAGACTTAACCACCATCAGAGTTCATTACACTTGAAATGATTCCATCCAACATCAGAGGACTTGCCATAAATATCTATAATGTAAGGGTCTCCAAGAATAAGTGGACTCCCTTCCATACTTAATTATTCTCCATTCTGTTCCTTGAATAAGGGTTATGAGGTTATCCTTAGATGTCTCTAGCCGTGACCTGCTTTTCTTTCTCCTGATTCTATCACATATTATGTGATGAACAGCTTGTGGGCTTCCTACTAACTAAAATTGTGAAGGCCTCTGTGTTATATGCTGTGCAGGGCTTTTGTTCTTAGACTCTATAGTTTGCAAATCTCCTTTGAGCAGGACCTTTTACAATCTTTTCATCTGGCAAAAGTGTGCCCTATTAAGCACAAAATAGCATTTTGGTTTTTTGTCCATTAGAGTTTGTAGAACTGCATTACAGCTGTATTATAGTTACTAGAGTTATAGTGCCAATGTGTCACACAGACATCTTCCTGTAGTACACATTTTAGCAATGATGAGTTTCTGCCAACCCTCTAGCAATTCCATATTCAAACTATTCCCCTAATCTCTTCCCCATTTACCAAAATAGCAACCCAGCATTTGCTTCCTCAACCACTCTCCTATGCTGATCACTCCAACTCACTGGATTACTGCACCAGTAAAAAGCAGGAAAAGTACTAAGGCTCCAGTCAGTAAAGAATGCAACTAATCTGCCTCTTCCATGGAATTCACCATTATGACAGCAACTGTCAGGCCTTCTCTCTCCCTGTGCCTCTCTGACACCCTCTTGCTCAAGAAAAAATCACTCTGGCCAGACTATCACCAAAACTTAGTCCTCCAGAGACCCAGAAGAACCAGAAAGACACTCTGACCAATAGGGAGCAACAGGCCAGTATGAAGGTTTGGCTGCTTCTCAGGGCCAGTGCTAGATGAGAGTGGGATGCAGCAGATCCAGCTCTTCTCCTCAGTGCTAGCCCAGAATCCCAAAGCCAGGTGCGGGCCTTGCCCTCAAGTATTGAAATTTGCCTTTGAAGATTGTTTCTTTAAAGGCACAGACAGACAGATCGCAAGTTTTGTTCTCTTTAGTTAACTGTTTAGAGACTAAGGCCGATCATAAGGCACAGGCTACCTTGCTTTGAGCAGGCAGAATCTTCTCAACGATTAAAGCAGGGGAGTCTGCAGCACCACATTCCAACGCAGGGTTCCCATGGAGCAGCTCCACCTTGAATCACTGTCATTAATCTAGTACAGGGACCGGCAACCTTTGGCATGCAGCATGCCAGGGTAAGCCCTCTGGCAGGTCAGCTCGGTTTGTTTACATGCCGCGTCCACAGGTTCGGCCAATCACAGTCCCCGTTGGCTTCCGTTCACCGCTCCAGGCCAAAGGGGTCTGAGGGAAGCAGTGCCCAGCACATCCCACAGCCCGTGCCACTTCCTTCAGCCTTCGTTGGCTTAGATCAGTGACCCACAGCCAATGGGAACTGTGATTGGCCAAACCTGCTGATTCGGCAGTTAAACAAATCGACCCGGCCTGCCAGGGGGCTTACCCTGGCGGGTTGCATGCCAAAGATTGCCAATCCCTGATCTAGTATCTAGCATTGCTCTTTCCACAGGGTCCCAGTCCACACTCCAAGTTCCAGCATTTGGTCCTAATATTTAAAGTTATCAGCAAATCAGTGACCAGATTTTTATCAGCCCACAAAGACAGGTATGCTCTTTTGAGACAATGCAGCTCACAAAACCCATGATGAAGTACATGAGAGCCAGAGGCGAAGCATTCTCATCCCAGGCAGTTCAGCTGTGAAATAAGTTTCTAGGAATGTCAGACTAATTCAGAATTTGACCACATGTAGTGTACTCTGAAAGTCCCTCTTTTAGAGAAAGTTTGGTTACTATAACTCAAAGGAATAAAAAATAATGCACAATAAATAAATAAAATTAAATAGAATTATACAAACATTTTAAAGTTAAAATAAGTGGGTAGGGGGATTCATAAATACACCATTCCGTAGGAAACCAGAATTGTATTTATATCCCAAACAGTGCTTCCTATAACCATGGAAGGGAGAAAAGCAGAAAGCAAGGACTTCACTCTTCCAGTCTATTTGGGAATTGCTGAGATACTATGATGTTGGGTAGCAAACATATTGAGATAAAGAGATAGAAGCCACATGAGGATCTTGCAAAAGGATGAGTAGCTAATAGGTGACTGCCTTGCTGGTCAGACCTACTGTAATTTCCTGCAGCGCTTACCTTCACATATCTTGTGGATGCCAGCACTGTGCCGCTTCCCGTAGCCCCCACTGGACCGGAGCGGTGAACCGTGGCCAGTGGGAGCTGCGATCGTCCGAACCTGCAGACACAGCAGGTAAACAAACTGGCCGGGTCTGACAAGGGTGCTTACTCTGGGGGGCCATGTATCAAGGTTGCGGATCCCTGGCCTAGGCACTTTTGGGAATGTCACTAAGCATCAATCTGCATCTTTAGGCACCTAAAGACATTGAAAATTTGGCCCTATGTGACTTGTCCAAGGTCACACAGAAAGACTGTGGCACAGCAAGAAACGAAATTAATATCTCCTGAGTCCTGGGCTACCTGCCCTAGCCATTCACCCATTCTTTATTTGCTATCTAAGAATCAGTGAATATTTTTTCTGATGTTATTTCTAATCTCTGTTTGAGAAGATCTATAGGAGAAATAAATACATGTGGATGCTTAAAAACTACCTTCTCAATTTTGAAGACAACTTTTTGAGCTAAAAATAAATCTCTTTAATTCCTACTTACTTGATAAATTTAACAACAACAAAAAAACCACGTAATCACTTTCTTCTCCCACAGGCAAAATAGTCATAATAAAATGTGTGATATATTTTCATTTCATATGCTACATTCAATTTCTAACAGGAAGAAAATGTGAAAGGCATTCCAAGCATGCATACTCCTTTAACTAGATAGCGATATAAGTTTACAGTGGTTTTCTAAGAAAGTGAAAGTCATGGGAGCTTGCAATACAGAACTGAGCTTTCTACATGTCATTTCAACTCATTATTCCCAAGTGTCTCAGAGTTGTCTATACTAACCATATTATCAGAGACAAAAAAGAATCAGAATACAGTAATTAGGTTTTTTTTCTTTCAAGTATATAAGTTCAAGCATCTAAAAGCTTCTACATAACAAAGTTCTAAGAATTCAAGTGTCACTTTAGAACTTAAGTGAATGTTTTTGGTGAAGTGGAGCTTTAATTGTTCCCACTTTTAGGAACAATTAAAATTAAAGCTTCTGATAGACACACACAAAACAATTAAAACAACGACAAAATAATGCAAAGTATTAAAAGTAATATCATTACTTCCAAATCCACACATATTACTCTACAAGAGCCACTGAACAGCTATTTTTATTGACTTTTGTCTCAGAGTAATTTTAAAGTTGCTTTTGTTCAGAGGCTCTTGATGAGATTGACTGAGACAACTTTTGATGCTTAATGTAATAGTACAAGTTGTCTCTAACTCTTGGCTTGGAATTAATAGCTTATTGAATGATAAATGCCAGCTATATAATTATGCATATGTGATTATCAGTGCTGGAACACATAGTCACCATCAGTGTTTTTAAATATTTAATTGTTTATGCTAAGTGGAAGAGCTTCAACAAGAGGGATTGAGGAGCACCCAACCCAGACTATGCAAGAGCTGAGGGTGCTTCATTCTCCTATAGGAAACCCAACTTCAAGTCCCTGCACTGAATCAGGCAGAAGAGGGGTGGAGTCAGTTATGATGGCAGAGGATTGTGTATGGTAAACTGATTTTCAACTACAATGGTATAGTTTGCTCAGTTACAGAAGACTGCTCATGTAACTCTTCCTAATGTGTCACTTGTGCCAGCATGCTGTCACTAAGCAACCTGTATAGACTTCCCTCTATAAAGGGAGTTGTCTCCACTCTACTCTCATTTTTGAAAAGTAATCATATTTTCTCTCAGGTATCTCAGATCATGTCTAATAAAGTAGGCTGGTTGAAATTTTTCTATTGAAACTTTTTGATGGAAAATTGTGCTTTTGACTAATCATTTTTTTTTCCCTGAAAGAGTCAGCTTTCCATAAAATATTTCAGTTTTCCCATGAAAAATCATGAAAACAGAGGTCTGGAAGGTCTTGTTAAGCCATCTACTCCAGTCCCTTGTACTAGGGTTACCAGGCATTCAATTTTCGACCAGAACACCCAGTCGAAAAGGTACCCTGGAGGCTCCAGTCGACACCGCCTACTGGTCCATGAAAAGTCTGGTCAGCAGCACAGTGAGGATCTGGGGCTAAGGCAGGCTCACTGCCTGCCCTACCGCCACGTGGTAACCAGAAGAATCCGCCAGGTCCTGCAGCCTCTAGATGCATTGGCTGCCAGGGAGGCTCTGCCCTCCTCCCTGGGGGGCAGCTCCACAGCTCCCATTGGGTGGGAACCATGACCAATGGGAGCTGTGGGGGTGGCACCTGTGGACGAGGTCCTTGCCAGTGCAAGGGCAGTGCACAGAGCTTCCCATCCCCCTCCCTCCTTTGCTCACTCTCCCCCACCCTCAGCAACTTTGATCAGTCTGGGGCAGGGGGCTGGGGTACAGGAAGGGAGTGAGGGCTCCAGTTGTAGGGTGTAAGCTCTGGGGTGGAACTGAAGATGAGGGGTTTGGGATGTGGGAAGGGGATCCAGGCGCGGGCCAAGGGGTTATATATAAATTATATATACATTTATAGCAACCGTTTATGTACTTGAAGTACATAATACTCAGTTTTTTCTTCTTCAGATTAAACATATATACCTCAATATTCTCTTCTTCAGACTAAACAAATCCATTTTTTTTTCAAAATTTTCTTATCAGTCATGTTTTGTAGGCAGAAAAATCAAAATACACTTTTCACTGCCATGCACTTTGTGCATCTAAGGTGGAATTTTGCATTCAGCTACAACTTTACCTGTAAACTTTGCAAACAAGTTGCAAACAAGTCCTTTTCTTTGAAAAAAAGAATTATAAAAAGGTGTAAAGAAAAATTGAGAGCCTGCTAATGGCAAAGAATGTTTGCATCAAGTACCTAGAAAGAACTCCTCAAGAGGAGTTAATCTAGCAGAGAAAAGTATAACATGATCCAATGGCTAGAAGGTGAACCTAGATGAATTCTAATTGGAAATAAGGCAAATGAACAGTGGGAATAAATAACCACTGAAACAATTTACCAGGGGTCGTGGCGGAGTCTCCATCACAGACAAATTTTGCATCAATCATTTTTGTTGCTCTCCTCTGTACTTTCTCTAATTTGTCCACATCTTTCCCAAAGTGTGGTGTCCAGAACTGGACACAGTACTTCATCTGAGGCCTTATCAGTGCTGAGTAAAGTGGAATAATTACTTCTAATGTCTTGCTTACAGAATTCCTGCTAATACACCCAAGAATGATGTTTACTTTATTTTTTGCAACTGTATTAAATTGTTGACTCATATTTCATTTTTGATTCATTATAATATTCTAAACCTTTTCTAGTACTCCTTTCTAGGCAGTCATTTACCATTTTGCATTTGAAATTGCAAATTGAGAAAAATTTGCATAAATACACCGTCTCCCTGCTCCCATTTTCATCAAAATTTTCAGTGGGAACAAAAGCCACTTCCACGTGTTGTCCTAAGAAGAGCCAGTAGCCATGTGCATGTCTTACAATATGCGAGTGAGAATTCTTCATGCATCCATTTTTGATCCTTCCAGTTAACACTTTCAGTTGCTAACTATTGTTTATATTAATTGATATCAATTTTACACTTTTTTGTACAGCACAACAGGAGTGGATATCTCTGGTTCATACAAAGGTAGCTGTGGAATTCACTCAGGTGATTGCAGCTTTCCCACTTGAAAAGTCCTTTTCGGTATGCCCTGCACCATTGAAGTCAGTAAATTTTACCAAGGACATCAACAGGAGCACAGCTTGGTCCACTGACTGAGCCCTTATTCAGATATGATGTGCACCTGAGACAGTTGGCAACAGACATATGCATTTCAAAGGGTTTAAATTTAAAGAACTAACCCACAAATCCCCTTGAAAATCTCATCCAAATAGGTCAAGTAAGATCATCAGGTTATGTTCCTGAGAGATGGTAAGCACTTAGAGCTCCAATTACTGACAAGCATAGTCAAGGACCCCTAGCATCTCCAAGGAGGATCTCAGCACTTCACAGAAGATCAGGACTTGCATTTTAAATGCATCTCTCATTTTTGTTTCTTTTAATGCCAAGCTATTTGTAAGACATTTTACTGTATTAGTTGATATTCAATAAAGTAGTTCTAAAGTGCCTTGGGCAAAGTTGCTCTTTGAAGTAAACACATATGTTAGATTTTTACCAAAATATTAACAGGGCAAATTGATACCAAAAATCTATCAGGAAAGATGCTGAAGTTGGCAAAAGGCATGTATGATTTCTGATTCCCTCATTTTAAAAAGCACATTTTCACGGATTAAAATCATTTCTAGCAGCCATTCCCCTAATACTGCCAAAAAATAAAAATAAAAACTAAACCTCTCTCTACATTACTGTGGGTAAATGCTAGACCTGCAAACACAAAGCTCAAATTAGGAATATAAAATACCATGGTTGCCTCATTTTTTAATTTTAAAAATTACCAAATTGTTACATAAAGTGCTTTGTGTGTATAAAAAATAGGGTCTTCCTTTCCTTTAAAGTTGCTTCATGGGCACCTTAAGGAAAATAATCTATCCAGAAAGGTTTATAAAGCAACAGTCATTATCATACATCAGCCTAATTAATGGAAATATATTCATTTCACTAAGATTTTAATGAAATGCAATAAAGCTTTTGATCAAGCCTGGGAAACTTCAAAACAGATTTTTTCTTTAAGAAAAAAAGACAAATATAAGCAGCACTGAAGGCACCAGCCTAAGGAAAAAAATACGTTCTGTTTTGATATAATTATTCTGCCCTTTGTATGTTTTTTTAAAGATTAGAATAAACATTAATAATATGAAAAGAATATGCACTTTAGAGCCTTTCCACTGCATATATTGGTATCTTAAAATGTCAAACTAGTGTTGTACATCTAAATAAAAATTACTAAGGAACACTATTATGTGCTTGTTAATCACTAGCAGCTAACATGTAGTTCCACTGGGAAACAATCTCATTTTACCAGACAGGTAAATAGCATAAGACATGTGTATGCCTCTTTTCCATAGCTTAGGAGTAAATCTCCAACAATGTATGTGTTTTTCTCCGCATGGGATGAGCTACAAGCAAGAGCTCTCTGAAAGCATAGAAAGTGTAATGCTTAGAGAATTATCATGTTTTACACACACTGTTGTACACAGGAGTGCACAAATAGACCCCAAAATTTCTGAGATGGAATTAAAACAAAAAACCAACCAACCAACCAACCAAAAAAAAAAAGCCACCTCACTCCACTTTGTGTTTTGTGGAAAAATGATAGATCTCGGGGCACACAAAATGTTAAACTGTTGTAGAAATGAACCTCAGGAAACACTGTGTCATATTTTCAAAGCCCACTTGCAGCCCATTTGAGGAACTCAAATGGCATAAAAAGGATCATAATCCATTTGCAAATCACCAGCAGAGAATTCCTCTGGTACAGGCCAATGTTTTGCTGGCACATATGTTGCTGTGTGGCCCTGCATCTTTGCCTCTTCTCCCTTTCCTGGCTGGGAATGTATATTGGAGGCAAGAAAGGGCATGTTGAAACTCTTATGCCAATCTTCAACTGGCAGAGGGTCCATTAATAACCCTAAGCCAGAGATATAAACCAGAGCTTCCTGGCAGCAGCTCTACATGGTCTCAGGACAGGGATAGTCCTCAAGATTAGGAAGCTAGAATAGGCTCACTCATGTCCACTCTCTATAATGGACTGCGGCGAGTTGTATCACAGGAGAGAATCTACTCCACTGACATCAGAAAGAAACTTGCTCCATTTTCTCCTCTTTCCTTTTCAAAGAAAGTTTTATTTTAGCTGTATTTAAAACAACAGATGTATGCTACACTATTTACTGATGCTGATCACACTGGAACCAGTCCAGCAAAGCACTTAAGCACATGGTTAACTTTAACCACGTCAGTAGTTCCACTGAAGTCATGAGAGAACAAGTCACTGAAGTCAAGAGAGAGCAATATCATTAATCTTACTAATATTAAAAAGATCCCCACACACTTAATTTTAAAAGAATTTTGGTTGGAGAAGCATTACATTTTCCTAATGTAATGAATTGTCAAGTTATGATACCTCTTTTTACTATACCCTAATGTATATCACATTTGTAATGATGGCATCAGACTTTTGGGGCCAAGTTCCTCAGCTGGTATAAAATGATAATTCACCACAGCTGAAGATCTGACCTTTTATCTTCATTAAAAAACTTACTTTCCCCTCCAACATACCACATATATTCATCTCCTTCACCGTACACCAGAAAACCTTAATTAGGACCTAATGCTTTCTCCACAAATGCATAACGCACTATGTACTTAATCTCTCCACATATATCTGAATATTTGCTAATGCTGCTGAGGTATGTTTATGCTTTTGCCCTACACTGTGAAGGAGACTAAAGTGTTCTGTATAGTGTGTTTCCTTAGTTGGAGGAAGAAGGAAGCACCTTGTAAAAATGTGGAATCTGTCGCCAGTGCCACTAGGAATCATGCTGTGTGGATATTAGAGTATGGTTAAGAGATGCATCATAACTTGACATTTCCATTGCTTCTAAGGGTCTGCATGAAAGAATAGTGGCACTTAATGAAACTTAATCCCCTTTAAATGAAGTTTTTGTTTATAAATTATTTAATGAGGCTCAATCCCTTTTAAATGAAGTTTTTGTTTATGAATGTATTAATAACATAGGCAGGGCTCATAGGACTGCCAGTTATTAAGGTTGCCCAACACTTCTCATCACAAGACCATAGTCGCGGTTACTTATAACTAGGCTTGAAAGGATTAGATTATTAATTGATAAATGCCAGTAAACATCTATTTCACCATACACACACAAATCAATGAAAAAAATATTTCTGTTGATTATAATAAAATTTATAGCCAGACAAAATTTTAAAAAAATGCTCCTTGAGAACTTCTTATCATTTGATGTATGGATATTTACTTTCTATATTTTGACTTGTGATATTGACAAAATGTATTTTAATAGTTATAAGGCTTTCAGTTTTTAGATCTCAAGGTCTACTGTCATTAAATAAATATTGTCTAGCCCCTCTCCATAATTTACCAACCTATGAAAATTCAAATTGATAAAAATTGACAACATACTTTAAAATATATATCAATATTAACTGTAACATTTATTTCAAAAATAAAAAAGCCAAATTCTGCCATGCCTACTTATAGCTTTTGCCAAATTTACTGCTTAGACTGAAATTTTCCAAGCTAAGGGTCTGCCTCAGGCTAAATTTTTTTTGAAGGGAAAAAATCACCTAGAGTTGTTCAGCTACTCCGAGAAAAAGGCAAAGGAAAAAATATGTTGTTTTGCCCAGGCAAAAGTTTTTGGTGACCTTTCCTTTGAGAAGCTATAATACTCCTCTGGTTTGGAGCAAGAACTTGAAATTTGCCCAGATTTTGTCAAGTGATAAGCCTTTTAAAAACCATAGTTTGCACATGCTCAATAGAAAATTGCTAGAGCTTCACAGATTAAATCTCAGAGATTCCATCAGCTCAGTGCTGAGCACAGGTCTGAGCAGCTGCAAACTGGACAAGGCCAGGCACTGGAACAGAGAGCAAGAAACCTGTCACTCTCCTGTGCAATCAGCGACCTGAAACTACCACCAAACCAGACAACTGCCTGATTTAAATACAGTGGGGACAAGAGACAGAAGTGGTGGAGAGGATGTGGGGAGTAAATAGAAAGTGGAAGAGTTCAGGTAGGGGTAAGGTGATAGGGACTGGCCTATTGGTGTGTGGGTGGGGGAAGGGGAGAGTGGAGAGAAACTGGGACTAAAAGCAATGGAAGGGGAAACACTGCTACTGGCTGCTTAAGGAGAGTAAGGTGAGGTGGATGAGATTGGGATTTAGTGCCTGGCTGTGGGGTGAGGAGACTGGGACTTGATGGGGTGTGTGGGAGAGAGACTGGGACTGGCTAGACAAACAGACAGACTGGGAGCTGGTGTGGGGACACAGATTGGATGAGAAATCCCGGAAGCTGGGCACTAGAGTGATAGGTAAATGGGAAGCAACTGGAGGCTAAAGGGGCAAGAAAGTCAGATGGAGGGTAACTGGCACTGGCTAGGCAAAAGCACTGGGGACGGTGAACCTGAACCAGAGAATGGAAGACAGAGACAGGAGATTGGTGGAGAAAAGATAAAAGGGATCAAGTTTGGAGGACTGAGGAGAAGACTCTGTGTCCACTAAAGAGCACTCCCCTCCAGATAGTGGAATAGAAATCAAGATCCCTGAGTCGCACCATTTCCAAATACAAGTGTAAAGCCCACTTACCAAGTGTTCTATCACTTTCTAGTGCTGGTCAACACAGAGGATGACCACATACTAGCACTTCCTTGGCTCAAATGACAGAAGCCGTTCAGACTATCTAGACCAGGGATCATCAACCTTGGCACGCGGGACTGCAGGGTAAGCACTCTTAGCAGGTCCCGCGCTTTGTTTACCTGGCATTTTGCCGACCGTGGCTCCCACTAGCCATGGTTCGCCGTCTTGGTCCAATGGGGGCTGTAGGAAACGGCGCGGTGCCAGTGGCAACCGTGTGTCAAGGTTGCCAATCCCTGAAAAGGTTCCAACCCTGCTGATGAACTATGTGGGTGTCAATATGAGGCCAATGAATTTTTTTTTTGAGGTGGTGGTTAAGTGGACTTTTTAAAAAGTATAGGAAATTACATTGTTGCACTTAAAGTACTATTCAGGATCTTTTCAGGGGGAATAAGGCAAAACACCACATTAATTAATAATACATGCAATAATCAATACTATCATATGCATATGATATATATATCACACTCATACTCTCACACACTAACACAAACACACTCCGTCTTGCTGTTGTTACCAACGAGTTGCTCCCCTTAACTGCACTGGCAAGGTGAGTTAGATGGGGAAGGGGTGGAGCCAGGCTTCTGCCGATCCGGATTGATGCTCCGATGTTGAAAAGATGAGACCCGGGGATCCTCTGCAAGGCACCTCACTTTTATAGCAGCTTCTTCCCTCTCATGCAAATCTGTCCCAGATTCAAAATCCATGTCTGTGTCAGTTGGTCCTTTGTGTCTCTGGGTGTTGTCCCAATGCTGCAGAGAGGGTGTTCCCAAAAGAAGGTGGTTGCTTCTAACCCCAGAGGCTGTCAATATGTCTGCTCTTCTTTAGTCAGCCCACTTGACACATTTGATTGTCCTTCCATCTGGCTCCCATCACCTCTCCAAGGGTGCAGCTCTCTGGAGGTACCTGCCTTCCATGCCTTCCTCATTCACACCTCGTTCATTCAACAGGGCAATTGATTACAAAGTGGGGGAAAGATATTATTTTACTTCTAGCAAAAAGACATTTTTCTTTTACCTTAATTATCCTACCTGAGGGGCTATAATATATATTACCAAAAGTTTAACACAGGGTTTCTAACACAGGGTTATATGAAAAGTTAACACAAAAGTAATAAAAGTTACACAAATTTATCTACAACATAAGATAAATATAAGAATATTAATGTTAAAAAGACAAACATTTAAAAATTAGGGAATGCCAGAATTAAGGTTGCCTATGCAACCTTAATCTGCCCCTTTCCCCTGTAGGCATTCATGATTATATGCTACATCAGGGATCGGCAACATTGGCACGTGGGACCGCAGGCTAGGCACCCTTAGCAGGCCCCGCCACTTTGTTTACCTGCCATTTCGCCCACTGCAGCTCCCACTGGCTGTGGTTCGCTGTCCCGGTCCAATGGGGGCTGTGGGAATGATCCCTGTGCTACATTATCATATATTACTTTTCCACAGCCCCATTCAGTACACAGCAGCTCTGGGATTGAGTCAATGTTGTGGAAGTATATGTGGGTGAGGCAGTAGACCACAGTAGGAAAAGAAAGGGTGGTGTCTTGGTTAAGGGAGTTAAATGCTGCTTGTACAATTGGATTCAGTCCCTGCATCTGCTACACAGGTCCCGTGTGATGCTGGATAAGTCATTTAAAGTAAACTTTTCACAGCTGGTCATTAATTCCATATTCCTCATTTCTAGGTACCTAATTTGAGAGACTGACGACTAATCTACAGAACTACTGAGCACTCACAGCTGCAACTGAAGTCAATATGATCTGTGCTTTGAAGTTATAAAGTGCTATATGATGCTAAGTACTCTGAAAAATCAGTTCCTATTTTTTTTTCAAATTAGGCATTCACAATTAGTGGATCTGTTTGATCGTAATCCCACTGATTCTCAGCTCTCCATCAGTAAAATGGGGATAATACCACCCCCTCACCTCACAGAGGGGTATGGACCTCTTTGTGAAGCACTCAGATATAATATATTAAGAAGAATCACAGAAAAAAAGCCCTATGTGAAAATTAAAAGACCTCTCTTTGGAGCACAGTTTGAATAGTTAACAATAATGAAGGCACAGAGCCACACATAGAACCTCTGTTTGCTATGTCATAATCCAGTGGGCTATCCACAAGGCCAAACTGCCAATGTTGGAGAAAACACAGAAGATTCAGTTCTCCCAGAAACTAAGTAGATCAGAATTGTAGGGGGATGGTGGGAGAAGAGAGAGTCAGGAGATCTCAAGGCACAAAATCCAACCATCTAACACTTTCTATGGGAATAAACTATGAAAGAACTAGTGAACCCTAAGCACAAGATATGTGTTGTGTCAGAGAACCGGAACTATATGTCATATTGTTGGCTGCACATGACTTGACTCAGTCAGTGCTGCACTTAGAGAGATAGAAACAATTTTGTCAAGCCTCAAAAGCCTAGTGGTTTTTCAGGTGTGTAATGAGCTCCCTGGTTCAAATATTAATTCCCCAAGTAATGCTAGGGAAAACAAAAACAAAAACCCAAGGCATGTCAAAATCCATGTGGGCTATATTACTATTAAAATAGCTACTGTGAAGTCTTAATCTTCTAAAACAAATGACAAGTCTACCTTTAAGAAATCCCTTGCTACAGAGGATAATGACATTTACACATGCCTTGAGAAAAAGAAGGAAAAACAAAACAAAACTGGGAATTGCCTGGAGATAGAAAAAGAATGAAGTCCATGGAAGCACGGGTTTTGCAAAACATATTCTGAAAGAACATATGCAAAAATTAGAGTCATTGGAATATAAGAAAGAAATTTACTAACAATAATAATAAAAAACATTTTGTACAGGTAATATCAGAGCAAATTTTAGCATAAATGGCTCACAAAACGGATGTGCATGAAATAGCTGGTTGATTCAGTTATTACCTCTCCATGTAATTCCTCAAACAAGAGAATAAATGTTTGTAAAGCACAATGCACATAAGTGATTCTGTAAATAACAATAAGATATAGTACTAGTTATATCATATTAATGTATGTGAAAGACAGTGTGTGTCTACACAAACACTTAATCTAGAATGTGAATATACCCTGCACTGGCCTACTGCATACTAACTGTCTGTGTGGACACTGCTTATGCACACTTTGATTTACCCCACTTTAAAATCAGAGTGTATTAAACTGTACTAAACTGTTAATGACAGGTTCAAGAATAGCAGCCATGTTAATCTGTATCCGTAAAGAAAGCCAGGAATACTTGTAGCACCTTAGAGACTAACTAGTTTATTTCAGGTTAGTGTTTTTGTTGTGTGGTGTGCGGTTGCTGGTGAGTATTTGTTTCAGGTTGGGGGTCTGTCTGTAAGCGAGGACTGGTCTGTCTCCCAAGATCTGTGAGAGTGTGGGATCATCTTTCAGGATAGGTTGTAGGTCTTTGATGATGCATTGGAGAGGCTTAAGTTGGGAGCTGAAGGTGACGGCTAATGGTGTTCTGTTGTTGTCTTTGTTAGGTCTGTCTGCACACCACACAACAAAAACACTAACCCAGGTACCTATCCTTGTAACAAATCCCGATGCCAACTCTGTCCTCATATCCATTCAGCTGACACCATCATAGGATCTAATCACATCAGCCATACCATCAGAGGCTCATTCACCTGCACATCGACCAATGTGATATATACCATTATGTGCCAGCAATGCCCCTCTGCTATGTACATTGGCCAAACCGGCCAGTCTCTTTGCAAAAGGATAAATGGACACAAATCTGACATCAGAAATTATAACATTCAAAAACCAGTAGAACACTTCAATCTTCCTGGCCATTCCATTAAAGATTTGATGGTTTCAGTTTTGA
This sequence comes from Sternotherus odoratus, assembly GCA_032164245.1. Lineage (NCBI taxonomy): Eukaryota > Metazoa > Chordata > Testudines > Kinosternidae > Sternotherus > Sternotherus odoratus. Next base: position 229,434,740 of record JAVMKO010000001.1, on the reverse strand, counting down.
AACAGAAAAACTTCCAAAACAGACTCCAACGAGAAACTGAGGAACTGGAATTAATTTTCAAATTGGACACAATAAACCAGGGGCTAAATAGAACTTCAGATTGGTTCTCTCATTACAGTGATTGATTGTATTTCCTGAGTTAATTTCACTGACAAGAGAAATCCATTTCAAACGATGTTTTTTTCCCCTAGTGATAATGGACCATCTACATTTAACAGCCTTCTTAGAATTGGTATGCTAATGTACATTTTTTTTCTTTCTTTCTTTCTGTATGTATAAATGCATCTTGCTTCTGTTCCATTCTATGCATCCGATGAAGTGAGCTATAGCCCACGAAAGCGTATGCTGAAATAAACTAATTAGTCTCTAAGGTGCTACAAGTATTCCTGGCTTTCTAAACTGTTAATGTACATCAGCAGGGTCTACACAGAAAATTAGCATGCAGAAGGCTAGTGAGGGGCTAGGTACACTCTAGCCTGTAGCAAACAAAGTATTTGTTTACACAAACCAAAAGTTAGAAAATAAAGGTTTAAAAATTTTGACTTAATTTTAATTTTCTCACCATAAATGTTATTTTTTCTACATTTTCAATTGCCTCCTTTCCCCATTGCCATTTAATTTCACTATGAATAATGTGAAGGCAACTTCTATAGCACAATTCTTAAATGAATCAAAATAATAACATATTGGATCTGCTTTATATTGTCAGCTTTTGGCTGTAAGTACAAATTAATAAGTCTTTTAAAGCAGGGAAATGTCTTCACTGTGGATTGTCCTAAAATGCCAACATTAGAGTTGGTCAAATAATATCAAAACATACTGATTTTAAAAAATACTAAAATTCACCAATAGTTATGAGACCATCTCTACCCAGCCTTATACAAGAGACTACACTTACCGGAAGAATAAAATCCATCAAGACAACCAGCCAGCGATGCTATGAAGCTCTCTACATAAGATCTTGCTTCCTACTTTTGTGTTGGGGTAAAAAGATTATGTAAATGGTGGTTCATTCTTTACCTTGAAGGAACTCAGATACCATGGTGATGAGAGCCAAATAAGTACCTAGATAGAAGTACTCCTTGAGTAATCATTTTGACAAAGTTCCTTTAAATAGTTTTGATGGATGATGTGAGTTGGTGTTTACTTTGCATGCCATACTGCTTCTAAGCTATTACACAAAAAGTGCTTCAACTTGTGTGGGAAACTTCGGAATACATTTGAAAGTAATAATGCTTGATACCAATACATGCAGTGCATCTCTACATGCATTATATTTAAACAGCAGTATTAACCTATCAATCCCACTTCCAGTAATTGAAGCTCAAAACTCAGATTTTTGGGGTAGGATCTGTCTTTTTGTTATGTGTTTCTAAAGTGTTTACCACATTAGAGTCCTGATCCATAACTAGGACTCCAGGTGCTGAATTAATACAAATAATAATTTCCCATGATGTACCACAAACCTTCTTCTTGACAAGAGTAAGCAGTGTGCATTATGGAAGCCACTGGCAGTGGTTCATCATATTAGATGTAGTCTGAACACGGAACCCTAGAGGAGCATAGGAAGTGAGGAAGCAAAACTACAACTCCCATAAGGCATTGCAATGACATACAAATCAAAATATTTCATTTCAATTTTGGAGATTGAATTGGATTTTTGAGGAAAAAACCTAAATTTTCCATAGAAAACAGACACATCACAAAAAATATTCATTGTGCTGAAAACTTAATTTCCCATCAAATATCAATTTTGATAAGGACAATTTCAACGTGTCCTAATATTTAATTCATATATGTAATATAACCAACTGAATAATTTGAGACTGTAAAAATGTTGGACACACATAAAATGCTTGTCCCAATATGAAGGCTTTTCCTGGCTTGAAAGATGTTTTCTATGTACATGGGGAATAAAAATAGAGGCAGTAAAGTCTATCAGATCAGCAGAAAGCTTTTAAGTACAATCATTGTGCTCAAACTCTTTTAAGAGCTCTCACTCAATGGATGCTTTTCAGCTAGAAATCTCCCTTATTCAGTGGTATAAAATTAATATCTCTAGTTCTGATATAATATTGAACTGTTAACCTGTGACTTCTGTGGCACTAATGGCATGTCTACACTTACCAGAGGATCGACACTGTGGTGATTGATGCCTCAGTGGTCAATTTAGTGGGTCTAGTGAAGACCCGCTAAATCAACCGCCAATCGCTCTCCTGTCAACTCCTGTACTCCACCTGGTCAAGAAGAGTAAGGGAAGTTGACAGGAGGGTGTCTCCCATTGTCATCATGTAGTGTGGACCCGGTGGTAAGTGAACCTAAGCTACATCAACTTTAGTTACGGTAGTCTTCTAACTCAAATTGCGTATAGGGTGACCAGATGTACTGATTTTATAGGGACAGTCCTGATTTTGGGGGCTTTTTCTTATATAGACTCCTATTATACAAACACCCCATCCCATCCTGATTTTTTACACTTGCTATCTGATCACCCTAATTGCATAGCTTAGATCAACTTTTCCCTTTAGTGTAGACAAGGCCTGAGTATTACAGTCTTGGGCCTTGTGACAGCAATAGAGCTTGACAACGATGTTTTTTCGTTTATTACACCAAAATAACACCTTCCCCAAAATCATTTATTTTTGTGTGTCTTTTTACTGCTGTTGTTAAATCAAATGATTTTTTTTAAAAAAATGTAATTTCATAATAAAAAATCAAAAGATTTCATTTCCAAAATGTCAAAATGAAATGTGATTTTGGGGAGGAATTTTTCCTTGCAGTTTTATTTCACTGAGACTGCTTGATGTGTTTATGAACAGTTTCAGTCAATCCCAAATTGCATTTCTCAGTGAATAAACTATTAGCTGAAAAAAAGTCAGCCAGCTGCAGTTCATCTTAATTTTGAGTATGAAGAAATCATGTATTTGGAAGAAGGAGGAAAATATTTCTTTTGCATGTTTGTCTGTCTATTCTGATGACAGTGGTTGAGAGCTGCTCCAAGGCTTTGGATGCTGAAGTAAATACTCGGGGAGACAGATTAGTGGTCAGGCTACAGTAGACAAAGGTCCATCATAAATCCATGTAAGAGTATCATTTCTTCTTTGTGCTATGCTATACAGTGAGAAACACATGCAATAAGAGCTAAACTTGAACTAGCTTTTATCAAAATAGCAGCAAGCAGGATGAAGGGTACACAGGACCACTCTGTAAATTGTTATAGGTATATAGCACTGTTAATAAAGAGAAGTCTAGTATTCATTTCAATATGTTAAAGTCCCCATCACATAGGTGCATTTTGTGTTGTGTGCAATATAAATATTTAAAATCCATTTTGCATGATGGTAAAGAAGGGACTGAGGGAGCCACAACAAACCTCTGCATAGCTGAAAAGGTTCTTTCCTATCCTGAAGGGAAGTAGCCTCTCTCCAGTGACTACAGCTACACCAGTCATTGTACATTATAGCCAGGGTCTTTAATATTAACCTTTAGAGTCACTGAATTTATTAGAGTTGTGGTATCTCCCTCAGGAACTGGTTCATGGGGTGTACAAAACAGTACATAACCTTGAATGGGAGAAGGATTCTGAATGTATACAAAAGAAAGTAATATTTAGTCTCTGAGACAGCATATTTTTCAATACCCTTCTCTCAAAGACTGCATATGAGGAGGAAAGAATATCATTTCCAATCATTTCAAGTCTCACTCAGTGGGCATGAGAGTCACACACTAGCATGCTATGTCATGCTCACACACATTTATAAGCTTGTCTCATGCATTTTGAATAATTATATAAAGATTTTAAATATTTTTACTCAACTGCTGCAAAAGACAACAATACATCTAGGGTCCCAGGCATTGGACTTAGAGCTTGAAAAGCCGCTATCAAAGCTTGTGTACTATTTTAACCATGGAGACTACAGGCCCATGTTCTACACGTGTGCAAGAGGAGAGAAGAAGCTACGTGGAGGTTTTCTGTGTGTGTGTGAACAGTTGAGGGTCAAGAAATATGAGGTTATCCAAAAACCAAACAGGACTTGAGCAAATGTTTGCAGGCTCCGTAAAGTATAGTTCAAAATGTAAACCACACTGGATAAATTCATGACCCTTCATTGTCCCAGTAGCAGGCAAGACTTTTTTTTTTTAAATGTACGCTGTGTCATCAAGAGCTGTCCTATGGTCCTCAAAGAGAAAATAAATAACTTGTTATCTGGAAAGTGAAATACACCACATAAATATTAGAGCAATGTCTTCAGAGTCATAAATTCCTGTTGTACCTGTGGCAAATCTCTCCACTGATAAAGTAAGTTGACTGTGGTTAATACTAAATTATTCGTTAATAGTAATCATAATTAATTATTTATTATTACCATCATCTTCAACAACCCTCTTCAGGGCACCTGTGTTATCCAGAAGTAATTTGTTTGCTTGCATTTTTCTTTTTTAGTAGTACATCATTTATTCCTAGTATTTTGTCAAAAACTGTTTGCAGTGTTCTTTCAGAAAAAAATGTTTTATTAAATTATTTTTATTGGCTCAAATATATTCTGTTTTCTGTATAGTTTTCAGTATGTGTTCATAAGGGTTAAGTATTACTTAACTAATTTTGCAATGCCTTAATCCAAGGCAACAGAATTATTAAAATACAGTATGTTACATATACAAAGTTACACAGCCAAAAAGTTGCAATCCTTATATCACATTAAAGAATCCACTCACTATTTGTATCATATTATTAACATACATGCTTGTGAAAATCTGGTTATAGTCTTTGCATGCCTTTTAATGGCCTATTAATTTTCCATTTTAAAATTTAACTTTGATAAAATAGTTTTATTTGTATAATTACACCTTTTCATGTACAAAATATAAACATTTTCCCCCCAGGAGACACATGCAGAAGTGAAAGTCACAGCTCTGCTGACTCAGTACAATATTCCTTTTGTGACTTCAGACTACCTGAGCCTCCTTATTTAAAGATATTTTCCCTGGCAGCCAGAGTGCCAACATCATGCACATTTAAGAACCAAGTCAACATGAATTCTGAATGGTGCCATTGCTCCCTATTTCCAAGAGCGTCTTGTGAAGCAAATGATGAGTGAAGGCTTTTGATGGCCCTAATGACACAGGCTTAGAAAAAATGAACCCACTGACAGTGAGGGTTTTTGATACCCAGAAGCATCTTGTGACAATGCAGTCACTTGGCTTATGCCTCACTACTGGCATTCATGCAGCCTCTGCAATATGTATACATATTCCAAAACTGGTGAAAGAATGATGTCACATGAGATATCATGAGATAACTTTGCTGAGTTTTCTGTAGACAGTGCCAGAGTAAACCTGGGAAAGAATAATTCAGTTGAGACCCTGGTTCAAAGTAAGAATGAATGTGCGTATTTCATGGGATGTCCATGACACATCATCTATGATACTGATGGTGCTTCACAGATTTCACAAGTGTCAGGATTTGATCTTGAAGATGTATGTAGTCACTGCTACTATTACTTTGACAAATGCACAAAATGACAGACATTCTTGGAGAAGGTTTTCTTAGTTTCTGTGATGCTGAATACTGACAGACTCTGAAGCCCCTGTTATCTTCAGTGGGTTAGCCTGGAAATAGCTATTAAGAGATTGTTGCAGCAGTACAAAGTTCTCAAAAGTGACTTGTCTGTTGATGATAGCTGTGCAAGTTGCAGGAGAGTAAAGTTCTGCTTTCAGTCATCCTAGGACACAACTTTATCTGTCGTTCTACCAGACTGTACTGCCAGTACACTAACAACTTTCTGCAGAGGGAAGATACTTATATTTACACAGTAGATGCTATGCTTTCTACTTCTGTGAGAAATCCACTAGGAAAGTTTACTCCGGTGGAAGTGATAAAAAATGCTGCCTCACTTACAGATGCAGACTTTGTTAATTCTGACAATCAGCTTCCAGACACATCTGTGTGTAGATTTCATCACAAAACAGGTGTACAGAAGTTGGAAGAGCATGGAGATATTAGTCCTCTTGAAAAACAGAAATTCTTTTGTGCAACCAGAACATTCGATACTAGTGTAGCCAAGTATGCATGCATAGGTGTATCCAGGCACACCCTAGTACAGGGAAGGGCAAACTACATCCTGTGGGACAGATCCAGCCTGTCAGGGCTCTGGATCTGGCCCACGGATTTGCCACCTCTGTGGTGCTGAGGCTCGCTCAGCTATGGGAAGCAGCTGGCAGCACGTCTGTGCAGCCCCTGGGGGAAGGAGAGCAGAGAGCTCCGCATGCTGTTCTTGCTTGTGGATACCTCCCCTGAAGCTCCCATTGGCCGGGAATGGGAAGCAACGGCCAAGAGTAGGATTGGGGGCAGGAACACAGGTGCACAGAGCCCTCTGCTCCGTGCTTCCCAAGGGCTGGGGTGCTAGCTGTTTCCCAGAGCAGAGTGGCATGGGGCCAGGGCCAAAGCCAGGGTAGGAGGGGAGCCTACCCTGGCCCCACTGCCAGCCCGGAGTGGCTCCAGGTAAGCAGCACCAGCTGGAGCCCACACCCCAAATCCCTCCTGTCCCCAGCTGCACCCCCGCCCCATGCCCTGATCCCCCTGCTGCACTCCACGCCCCTCCTGAACCCCAACTCCCTGCCCTGAGCGTCCTGCCACACCCCACACCGCTCCTGCACCCGAGCCTCCACATCCTGTGCCCTTCCTGCACCCCAACTCCCTGACTGAGCTTCCTACCACACCCTGTGTCCCAGCCTCTTTATATACTCCTGTTTATCAACAGAGCAAAAATTTGGTATTTTGCCTCTCATTTTTAAGTTTGTATTTTTTTAAGTATAGTTTAGTTTTTGTTTTTAAAGTTTAGTTCAGTTTTAGTTTCTTTAGTTAGTTTGTTTGATGAATAAAAATAATGTCCTTCAAGTTTGAGCTACCAAAGGAAGTTATAAAAACAACAAAGGGGGGCACATGGCAGTATAACAAAGCACATGAATAAACTGTGAAATCAAGTTAGATATTAATAAAATGTTGAATCTGACTCCTTTATTTATGTTTTTTTAATCTTCACATTAATGAAATTAAATTTAATTACTTCATTTATATTTATAGTATTGTTTGTGTTTTATTTTAATTATTTGATTTTACTTTATTTATTTTGAACTTATTTATCTTGGAATATGATTATTTTAGTTTGCTGTAAATGTAACATAAGCAATAATATACAAACCAAATAATATCTGTACTGTAAAGTGTTTTTCAAATGGATTGTCATATAGGGCCCTACATACTGAGTCAGATCGCCCCCATTGACCTAATGTTGGGTTGCTACACCCCATCCTTCCTATACTCGTTGTGACTCCCTGTTGGATCAGGCACTTTCCAGGAGGGGAACTTAGGGCCCCTGGTGGGGCCCAGCAAACACCCAGTCTCCTGAGCCTCCTGGCTGGGGCAGGAACTCTGTTGTTCAGGGACTCTGACCTTCTGGGGACGGCAGAGCAAACAATCCATCTGTAGCTCCTAGATGGGGCACAGAAAGCTGTGAGTTAGTGGCTGTATCCTCCAGTATCCACAGTAATTGCAAGTGCAGAGGGGGTTGGCATAGGGAAATCCAGGCCCACCCTACTCCACTGGGTTCTGACCTAGGGCCCAATGAAGCTGGGGAATTCTCAGTTAAGGATTTAAGCACTGACTTCTAACACATTCACCTACCACAAGGCTCATCTTGGGTACCTCCTCGACTGGGAGCAGTTCAGTAACCCAGTCAGTCTCCGTCACTGGGTGGTCAACCACAGGTAGTCCAGGTCCATGCTTCCTATCATTTGGGGGAGTTGCAGGTGCCTCTGCAGGAGCCTGCAGCACACATCCTTCCTCCTCCTCCTCAACCAGCCTAGACTGATCTGAGCTTCCTCCTTTTATCAGTCCCTTCCATATGAAGCATGTGCAGCAGTGGCGAGGGGGGGATTGTCTCCTGGGCCCATAGTATTGGGTCTGGACCTAGTGGCCCACTGTGGGGTAGGTACACCCTGTCACACTGATGATCACTAAGAGAAGATGATATGCAAGATAAACATATTGTTGTATTGAAAAAAATAGTTTCCTTTTTTGTTAGTGTAATGGCTGGATTAACCATTGCAGGGCCTCCTGATGATCACTCTGATGGTTGGTATTTGTCATATTCTGATACCATGTTTCTGTTCAATTGCACGGGAATATCCTGCAGTTACATGATATAATTCAGAAAGTAAGGATAAAACAGATTCACAAATTTCTGCTAATAATAGGCTAAAAAGAATTGGACCACCACAACAAGCATTTCCCCGCTATATGCTTGTCTGTATAGTCAGATAAACACAACCTTTTGTGTTAATCTGTAGCAGTACCTTTTGGTGACTCCCAGAATCTCAAATTCCAACCCTGACACAGAAAGATAATTTAAACATATATTAGTATTATATATACTTAAATTTGATTTTAGCAATTATTTCTGAACACTACTGTTTACCTTCAAACTTCATTATACAACTAAAAACTTAATGACAGATTCAGTTTTTCAGGTGGTGTTCCAATATGGTCAGCATAAATACTCCAGTGATTGGCAGCCTCTCTCTGAATCATAAGAAAAAGTCTACATCAAACATCTTTAGATATCTTTGAGGTGATGTTAAAAAATGAGGGTGAACAAAACAGGCTTGCATCCGACGAAGTGGGTATTAGCCCACAAAAGCTTATGCTTCAATACTTGAGTTAATCTTTAAGGTGCCACAGGACTTTTTGTTACAAAAACTGTCTTGTGTTCTAAAAAAAGAAAACACTAAAATCATAATAAATGAGCAAGTCTTGGCAGAATTTTTATTTCTAATAATTTCAATAGATTAATGTCAGTGTTTATTTTCAGTTTGGGAAATTATGGGTTGTGTCAGGCCATAAGAGGCTCAGAAAATTATTTAATGACAGTAGACACTGAAATTCAAAAAAGATAAAACCTTGTAAACTTTAAAATACAAATTGCCAACATCACATCAATATACACAAATAAAATATCAAAAATCAAAAATCTAGTAAATTCTCAATCAGTACTCTTCTTACTTTACCTAATTATTTTTCTAACTGTTTTTCAATAGTTTGTGAGTGTACAGTGAAATTGATGTTTTCCAACCAAAATCTGAATCCTTCAAACCTATATATGGCACTTCCATAGTCTGCCTGATAGCAGAGTGACATTGTATCCTTGTTGAAGTTAATGAGAGTGGGCCAGGATTCTCTGAAGATTAAAGAGGATAGTGTGTTCAGGAATTCAACTTGCGAGTGGTCAATCATGAAGTCAGAGTTTAAGGCCAGAAGGGACCATTAGATCATCTAGTCTGACATCTTGAGTATGACAGGATGCACTAAACCCAGCAATTGAAATGAGACCAAGGTAAATGAGACTTACAGGAGACTAAATTATTAAGTCACTGGCAGGGAACAGGAAGGACCACGCTGCACCAGTGCTCAAGGCCCCTGCAATGGCAGGGAAATGATTAAACGAGATATACCCAGATATTCCTGGCAAGTGACCCTCATCCACACATTGCAAAAAAAAACCAACCAAGATCACTACCAATCTCCTCTGGAGGAAAATTCCTTCCCAACCTCATACAAGTCAATCATGAAACCACTATTCTATCATTTGTAGTGCTCTTAAACCATATTTAGTAATTAAAAAGTGGGTTGGGGGTGTGTTGGCACAATCTATTATAATTAGTGTACTTTTGTTGAAATAACTTTAAATTCACACTTTTATCTCTAAGCACACCAATTCAAGATTGCACTTCCTAATCTCAAGGCACATGTGTATTACAGGGATAGTACTAATACCAATATATGCTTTCCTCCCACCCCCACTGAATTGGGCACATGGCTCTAGATTGGTAACCCCTTACTTTAAAGTTTGCCTTGATGTGACTGGGAGGACTCCTGAAAACAATTACATTGGGAATAACTGCACATGCATAAAGAAGGCGCCTTACTCTAACCTTAGAGGCAATTTATATCTGACAGCTATGAGGTGCTGTATCCCTCTTGCAAGGGAATGAGGACCCTCAATTCCAATTAAAGTAGGGATCGGATCCACGACTGCCTGCTAATTTGAGTGGTCATTTACATTTGTGTAGAGTAAGTGTAAAGGGCAAAGGCTCTAATTTGATTCCCCTCTACTTTGCAAGTGTAAACGACCACACATAGTGCAAAATAGGAATGAATCAGACCCATTAATTATAGAGGGTCCTTGCAGACACAGGCCCTCAGAGTAAGATAAATATGTTCACTCCCAATCAACAGCAAAAGGAGTTGTGATGCCCTTCCCTCCTCCCCCCCCCTCCCCCTACAAAGAATGCTGAAAGGAACCCAGTGTCAGCATGGACAAGCTGAATAACCTGGTGGGTGACTAGGCTTTGCTCCACATCAGCAGTTATATTGTAATGATTAAATGAAAAAATTGTGCATGGTCAGAAAGGGACAGACAAGGTCACGTACTAGGTTATTTTCACCTCTAAATTCATTGACTCTGAGTCAGTTTGTAGCTCTTCAGAATGTCCCAAAAGAAAAAAAAATAACAATTTTGACTTTTTTGGCTAAGAAAGCATTATCTAAAATGTTATAACTGCTTTATTATGCACATCAGAAGTTAATTTTTAACCAGGAGGATTTGATATTAGTTAGATATTCATGTAATTTAACACTGTTGTGAAAGCAGGAAAGTGACAGTCACTCTGTTGGGATATTTAAATAGGAGTGAATTGCAATCTTTTTGCATTACATAGACATCATATTGAGTTAGTGGACAAAGAACATAGTAATGACGGTTCATATTGTATGTAGGAGTAGTTTCTCAGCATAGTGTAATGTCAATTCAGTCTGATACAACAAGAGGTAGCTCCTCATTTGATTCCAATGCTGCCCCGTAAACAAAGCATTCAATGTATTAACTGAAGACACCAGGACTGTTTAATTTTTAAATATACAAATTTGTAAGAATACCAAATATTATGCTGAAGTCATATTGCCACAGTTGCAGTCAGCAGAGAACCTCACTCTGGGATCTCCAGTATCACTTCCTGAGACTGCCCCTCAGTTGTAGAATGTGCTCATCTAGAGGCCCACCCGCTACTCTGGGCCCTGACTCAGGGACCCTATAGCCAGCCGCAACCAACTGCTCTCCTCCAACCTGCTGCCTATTTTCCCTGGGGCACTTCCAACATAGCCCTAGTACTCTCTCAGCCTGTGTAGCATGGACCCAGCCTGGTCATGGTCAGCCAGCAGCTCACTTTCACACTCTGCTGTCCTTCCCATCACTGCTCTATCTATGGTGCTTCTTCAGGTAGCAAATCCTTGCCTTCCAGGGAGACACTCCCCTTTGCTTTTCTGAGCAGCCCTTTGTATATGGCCTTCACCAGCCCTGATTGGCTGTTCCATCAAGCCTTCCCCCTGTTGGTGGGCTCAATAAGCCCTTTCCTGATTAGTGGGTTCTGCACAGACTCCCTGGTCATGCTTTTAACCCCTTCTTTTTCCTGTGTGGGGAAGCCTCACCACCACTTTTAGGTTTATATAAAAATAGTTTATTTTTGAATGTTTCTCTTCTTCTGTCCACTCACTGTGTGTCTAAACCAGGGCTTATTAACTGTGGTCCTCAGGGATCTCCAACCATCCAGGTTTTTGTTCCAACCAGCAAATAATTGTTTTTATTATAATCCACTGGTTTGCATTGCATATATAAATCTGACGTGCTGTAGACTATAGTATGAATTAGAACATTTCATTCTTTCACATGCAATATTATACAGTATTCATTTTAAAATAAACTATTACATTCTGGCTGGATTAAAAATCTGGACTATTGAATATTGCCAAGGACTAAAGAGGAGAGTCCTTTTCTTAACAAACTCCACCTCAAAAGTCTCACTTTTTGGGACTCTTAATCATACTCCTAAGGACAGCCAACCCTTGACATCTCTTCATTCATGTAGCACTTTGTGAAAGTGTGGCTCAAGGCCCATGCAGCTCCATTTCAGACCTCTTCATCGGTACCTTGAGACTTCTTTATCCAAGAAGTCACTGCTAAGACAATCATAGTTTTGCCATTGATTTAAGTGGCAACAGGACTGGGCCCAAGGTTCCCAGGATTCTTTCAACAGATAGCAGGCTCCACAAATGTTAGCCTTCCTCTGAATGAACTCAGGCTACCCTTATATTACCCCAGAAGACCTGGTTCTGAGGTACATTCTTCCATAACATTGCCCACAGGCTCATTTTCTTCACCTAGGGAGGGGACCTAAACCTGGCAACTGTGAGGCCAAGTCCCAACCTCAGCATACCCAGAGAGAGGTTCTACAGAATTTTATTCAAGGTGTTCTATTTTACTTATTGTATACTGAGGTGATGGAAGAGCCCTGAAAGTGGGGGACCATTGGCTTCTGAACATGGCTCCACCCCCCATTATCCTTTAGCCCCCACACTTGAACTGCCCCTTCCCCAAAGACTCCATCCCCTACTTGCTCCTCTCTGCCCCTTCTTCCCCCCCCCCACACCCTTCCGTCCTCACCTTTACCGGATAGTGACAAGTGGAATGGCATAGATCTCTCAGTTTTAAAAGTGATTGAGCCAAGACCACTTGTCCCCACTCTCCTGTTCTGGTGCCCCTGATTCTATAACTTACATAACAGAATAGAAACTACTAACTTTACCACATGGCTCAAAAACTTAAGAGAGCAGTTAACATGTAAGGATCTTATAGCAGGGATATAATTGAGTATATATATACTGGTTCAAAAACCCTGAAGGTATCTAAAAAACTCTACTCTTCACCTATTTAATATACATTATTTACACACAGAAAATCAAAGAGGAATAGTACTTTATGCATTTTTGTTTAAACCTGCTCTATCATCTCACAAAGAAAATTAAAACCAACAATGCTACCTGCAAAAATAAGAAATATATATTCCTGTCTCTAAGTTGCCTCCCCAGCTAAAATTATGATCTAGCACTTAAAATGTCTACTCCTGTCATTAAAATTATTAGTGGCACGGGGTCACAAAGCAGCAGCACAGTATCCACAGTAACTTACACAGCCAGACAAGTAAAGAATCACTTGAATGAAAGAACATAAATCGGAAGTAAATGTGAGCATGTATTTGCTCACATAAAATAGTGATTTCATATTCTGAAAAAAAACCCCTTTGTCAAATATTCAACCAGTTAAAAATGATGCCCTTAAATTCCAGAATATTCTTTACCATACTGCAAAGCCCAATTTGTCAGACAAATGATTTCACTAAAGGGCCTAATTCTGCCATCTTTACTCACATTGAGCAATGGGCATGAGGCCATAACATTGCTGTACAAACCGCTCTGTGCTGAGGGATGGAGCACCTGGATTCAAAAAACAATGTTGAGCAAACAGGTAACAAGACTATTTTGCTTAACTCCTGTATCTAGTTTGTCTTTGAAGCTATGCCTATAACATAAATGTGATAATGAGGAAAGAATAATTTAGATTTTACTGTTTTGGGTCTTATATTTTCCTGTATCAGGGTTTGTTTGTTTTAAGTCTATATACTTAACTGAGTGGTTGGTTAATTGGTTAGCTGAGTAGATAACTGAATAATTTCAGCAGAGGAGGAGAAAGCATGGATCCCAGCTGAACATTTCTAAAAGTGGAGGGGAGATGTTGCTTTTGATTCAGCTCACTGTATTGATTTGGTGATCAAAAACTCTAACTGACACAGATGAACTGAACCTAAGCTCTGGGAAAATCTGAGTTTCTTCTCATTGTGTTTCTATGGGGACTGAGCTGTTTAGATTTAATTTGTTTCCTTTATTTATGTTTATGTACCATTGTGCAGATAACATATGTAGCGTATAAAGTGGCCATGTTATGTTGTAAAATATAATTTATTTATTATGTTTCTTCAGCATGAGATTTTATAATGTTGGTACTTAAGAATTAAGTTAATTCCTGTTATTCTCTTGGACTTGATTGTAGGGAGGCTGACCCTGCACAATCCTTGCTGAAAATCCTCAGTGAGTGAATTCTGGGTCTCCAGGTGCTTTTCTATAGGAGTTGTGGAGTTGTTTAACTTTTTAAAGGCACTGGAGAAGGGCAATGAGGTAAACTGTAGTCCAGTGGCTCTTAACCTTTGCAGACTACTGTACCACATTCATGAAGGTGATTTGTCTTGTGTACCCCCAAGTTTTTCCTCAATTAAAAACTATTTGCTTACAAAATTTGACATAAAAATACAAAAGTGTTATAGCACACTATTAATGAAAAATGCTTACTTTCCCATTTGTACCATGTAATTAATCAATTGAAGTATAAATATTGTACTTACACTTCAATGTATAGTATATAGAGCAATATAAAGAACTCATTGTCTGAAATTTTAGTTTGTACTGACTTCACTACTACTTTTTATATAGTCTATTGTAAAACTAGGCAAATATCTAGATGAGTTGATGTTCCCCTCTGGAATACTTGTATGTACGCCCAGGGGTCCATATACCCTTGGTTGAGAAAAAGTGTTCTAGCCTAACCAAAGATTAGCATAGTTCCCTTTTCACTGTTGAGGTGCTGGTCAAGCATGCACCATCAATGAGGAAGTTAAGCAGCCTTGTTCAAGTCCTTTTATTTTCTTTTTTCCCCAGCAACATTTTATATTGTTTCTTTTTGAAGAGAAAAGCTAAAAGATTTGGGCAGAAATATGTTCATACTTCCAAAGCAGCCGTTTGGATGTTCATGTGTTTAAATGGTACAAAATTGGGGGGGAAACGTTCATAAATTCAGAAATGTGTGGAGTTTTTCCTGCCTTTGCTTTTTTCCAAAGGCCAGGTGCATGTGACCAGTTATGCTCAGAAAAGCAGAGATGCCTAAAGAACATTTTCCTATCTAAAAGAAACAAAAAGCTAAGTAAAAAAGCCAGATACCTATTTTACATTATTTCAGCCCCAGTGAAGTTTGAAGTTCCTGTCAGAGAGAAAAGCTTGATGTAACCTTCATTAGGCAACCGCTATCAGTATCTTCATAACTCTATACATCCAGAAAAGGCAAAATTAAGTTAGGTTTCTGTTGACTGATAACTATTTTGCAGCAAGTTCTAGTACTCAGAATACAACTGGTTGGGAATTGTCCATTAAAATGTACTTTGATGGAAAATAAAATTGCTGGAGACTGTGAAAAAATTCCAGTTTACTCCCCCCCCCCCCCCAGTTTTCCCAATAAAAAAATTAAATGAAAACTATTGTTTTGTGTCAGGTAAAGTCAAATCAGAACATTTTGGCCTGTCAGACCAAACTGAAAGATTTTGTTGTGGGTCAAGCTGGATCAAGGTTAATCTGTATCCACATTAATTTATGTGATGCCTCATACCCCCACTCTCTTCTATTGGCGGTCCCCCTATCTGTACTACATATCCCATGATGTATAGCTCTCCTTTGATTGAGCAGATGTGGTACATCATAAGTCATTTAACCATGTTGCCTGGTCAAAGAGCCTGGCCCATAGAGGAGAATGGGGATATGAGGCAGTCAATCTACAGCCCCTATGAGACAATCTCATGGGTAAGAGGTACACAATTTCATACTGAACTAAGCCAAAACAAAATGTTTCATTTGGTTGAACAAACCAAAATGAAAAATTTTGATCCAGGAACACTGAAATGTTTGGTTTCAATTGGTAGTGTCAAAACATTTAGATATTAAATATTTTTTTGAACTTTCTGGCATATTTGTCAGAATATTTTGATTTCTTTGTCCAAATTTGGAGCAAAACAAATGTTGAAATATTGGAATTTCTCAAATGTTGGAAAGCTCTATTTCAGCTCTAACTCAAAACTTGAAATCTGTTCAATTTCTATTTGGTTCAGGCTTACAGGAATTTAACCTTAGTAAGGAGTATAGAACATATTAAATTCATTGTTTTAAAATATCCAACAAATCAGATTCAGATTTTGAAAAAGAAATTGGGGTAAATTTATATTGGGATTTTTTTTATTGGGTAATCACATGAGTATGTAATCAAAATATAATTGATTGTTTTGTGAATCACTTATAATGTGAAATTAAAAGAAAGAAAATTAAATGATTTGCTTTCTCTGAATGCAAAACTTTCTGTAGAAGTTAATTATACAAAAGAAAATATTATTTTTAGATCCTTCTTTCATCCATTAACAGACACAAATGTGAGAGTTTATAATGCTTTAAGTCAGGGATTGGCAACCTTGGCATGTGTGACCGCAGGGTAAGCATCCTTAAGCAGGCCCCGCTGGTTTGTTTACCTGGTGGTTTTCCGATCGCAACTCCCACTGGCCGCGGTCCATTGTCCCGCAGCCACCATCGAAGCAGTGGAGCCAGTGGGAGCTGCGATCTGTGAACCACGAGGTAAACAAACCAGCGGAGCCTGCTAAGGATGCTTACCCTGTGATCCCGCGTGCCAAGGTTGCCGATCCCTGCTTTAAGTAAAGTTTGCAGATGATACTAAACTGCTCAAAGTAGTAAGGACCAAAGCAGACTGTGAAGAACTTCAAAAAGATCTCACTAAACTAAGTGATTGGGCAACAAAATGGCAAATGAAATTTAATGTGGATAAATGTAAAGTAATGCACATTGGAAAAAATAACCCCAACTATACATACAATATGATGGGGGCTAATTTAGCTACAACCAATCAGGAAAAAGACCTGGGAGTCATTGTGGATAGTTCTCTGAAGGCATCCACGCAGTGTGCAGCGGCAGTCAAAAAAGCAAACAGGATGTTAGGAATCATTAAAAAGGGGATAGAGAATAAGTCGGAGAATATCTTATTGCCCTTATACAAATCCATGGTGCGCCCACATCTTGAATACTGCGTACAAATGTGGTCTCCTCATCTCAAAAAGGATATACTGGCACTAGAAAAGGTTCAGAGAAGGGCAACTAAAATGATTAGGGGTTTGGAACGGGTCCCATATGAAGAGAGATTAAGGAGGCTAGGACTTTTTAGCTTGGAAAAGAGGAGACTAAGGGGGGATATGATAGAGGTATATAAAATTATGAGTGGAGTGGAGGAAGTGAATAAGGAAAAGTTATTTACTTGTTCCCAAAATAGAAGAACTAGGGGCCATTCAATGAAATTGGCATGCAGCTGGTTTAAAACAAATAAAAGGAAGTTCTTCTTCACACAGCGCACAGTCAACCTGTGGAACTCCTTACCTGAGGAGGCTGTGAAGGCTAGGACTATAACAGGGTTTAAAAGAGAGCTGGATAAATTCTTGGAGGCTAAGTCCATAAATGGCTATTAGCCGGATGGGTAATGAATGGTGTCCCTAGCCTCTGTCTGTCAGAGGGGGGTGATGGATGGCAGGAGAGAGATCGCTCGATCATACCTGTTAGGTTCACTCACTCCGGGGCACCTGGCATTGGCCACTGTCGGTAGACAGGATGCTGGGCTAGATGGACCTTTGGTCTGACCCAGTATGGCCGTTCTTATGTTCTTATGTTCTTATGTTCTTAACCAAGAAAGTTATGACTGCAATTAATGTCTCTTAGAAATAGACATCGTATTCAAGCGTAAAACCCTTAAAAAGGGATCGGCAACGTTAGCACGCAGGACCATAGGGTAAGCACCCTTAGCGGGCCCCACAACTCTATTTACCTGCCATTTCACTGACTGTGGCTCCCATTTTCTTTGATTCGCCGTCCCGGTACAATGGGGGCTGTGGGAAGCAATGTGGTGCTGCTTGAATACATATACGCTTGAATACGATGTCTATTTCTAAGAGACATTAATTGCAGTCATAACTTTCTTGGTTACTTTACTTAAAGCAGGGATCGGCAACCTTGGCATGCGGGATCACAGGGTAAGCATCCTTAGCGGGCTCCTCTGGTTTGTTTACCTCATGGTTCACAGATCGTAGCTCCCACTGGCTCCACTGCTTCAATGGTGGCTGCGGACAGTGGGAGCCACGGCCGGTGAAAAGGCAGGTAAATTAAATCGTGGGACCTGCTAAGGGTTCTTACCCTGCGGTCCCGTATGCCAATATTGCTGATCCCTGCCCTAAAAGGATTTATTAATGTTATAATCTCAGCACTCAAGATACAGTGAAGCCCCCCAGAACCATTCTAGTTGTTACTTTCTTCTTTTGCATTGTGCAACTTGCTGTTTAATGAGTGGTGACTGGACAAAAAATTAGCAAGCAAGCACCTCTTCTCCAAATTCCTCAATATAATTCCATTACTCTGTCAAAAATCAACATATCAGATCTTATGAGATTTGTTTCTTTCTTTCAGTCTGTTAGATATTTATCACTAATACCATTATCTCAAAAAGTCATTTATATAATAAATATCTAAGGCCAAATTATGGTTACTCGTATAATTAATCCCTTTTAGAGAAGAGACATTACTTGTGTTATTAGGGCAAATAAGATTTGACCTACTGTTACATTTTCTGATCACTTCATTAACTGTTCTTATATTAAAACATTTATGCTGAAATTTTAATGAAAATATATTTTGGAGGCAAACTGGTTTTGGCAGCTGTGGATGTACCCTATATTGATTTAATTTAGAAATATGTAATACCATTTGTTTTATTTTATTCACAGGACTGAAAACAGGGACACTATCTTTTCTTACCCATGGAGAGTCAAGCTATGTCTTTTGCCAATAGCTATATGGAGTAAAATCAATTTATTTGAATCTATGCCTTGGAGTCACTATTTGGGAAAAAAAGATTTGTAATGCAAAATTGGCAGCAACTGTTTCACTATAGAGATTCCTAGAATTATAAAAATCATGTTTATGTTTTAAAAGGTTAGAGGAATGCAGGCATGGTTTCCACAGTCAAACTAAAGTTCCCCTGAGGAAAGACAAGGAGATCAGATGTGGTTTATTTTAATATATAGGATCTGGGGGAAAAAACCCTTCTGAGAGCTTGGGACACAAGTATAAACAAACAGTGCAGCTAGTCGGATGAGATATTGAATGCCCTCTACTGCCACTGAGATGATCATGCCCAGCGCCTTGTAGAATCAGGATCATTGTTTTTTATAATTATCTACTGTAGAGTCAGTTCTTGGACCTCACAAATTGGGTAAGTATTTGGATTTTGTCACTGGTGCCAAAAATGTAGTTTAGATGCTGATCACACATTTCAGGGACAAACAGTTCAATATCCTTGGAAGAGCAAAGCTGAGCAACTAAGGCTTCTTCTAGTCCCCAAACATTCAAGTTCTCCTACATGTTACTTCCATTTCATGAGTTAAAGACAGCACAAAGTGAATAATCTTTGATGAATAACCCTCCCCAAACACTGAAGGGACCTGATGTGTTCATCTGAAATTGTCATCTTGCCCTTGGAAACTGCACATTTCTAAAGAGCAACTAAACTCTGGACCAACCATTGTTTCTGAAATCTAGACACCACTTGAAATAGGAGTTTTTTGTCTTCAACCCTTAACTGTCTAAATTATACTAACAACACTATTAAGAAAAATAATAAGGTGTGTAAAGTATTAAACTAACAAGTGTGTATCTATTTTAAAAACAGTGAGAACACAATGTGGGCTCCATAATTATTCTTGAAAGCCGAAGAGAAGGAGTTAAATATGTGGTCAAAGCTTTTTGTGCCTTGAGTCCTAGATTTTTGCCAGATACATAGCTGGTCCATAGTAGCTAGAGGAAGAGAAATTCATTTATTTTTCCAGGTGCTGAAATTTTTTGAAAATTAGTCATTTCATTTTGGCACCTATATGAGCTCTTTTGAAAATCTGGCTTGTGATCTTGAACCATGTTTTTGTTTCCTATTTAAAACACACAGAAATTTCCACAAACACACCCATCCATACAAAAAAAGAGTACTTGGGCTAATGAAATTTAGAATGAACACAATAGGTCAGTTGGTGCCAATATAATGAACAAGGGTGTCTCTCTTTGGTAACTGTTCCCAGAAAGTGTACATCTGCTACATCACAGCTAAAGGAATTCACCATTAGAGTTGTAGAGATGTGTATTTTTAGTGCTGGGGATTTCAGATTCTATCCTTGCTGGCAACTGCAATGGTTGTGTGAAGCCATATTTTGCTACAAAAATAACCTAGATGAGATCTGAATTTCTGTACCCTCCAATGCTCAGGACAAGATTGCTTAAATTGGGGAGTACACTGGATTGGTCTAATAAGTATGGTCATGTGTCCTTCTAGTTATCACTCTCATTGAGTATATAGTCTAGAACAACTGCATAACTATTAGAGATCTTGCTCTAACTGAATTGCTAGACCAGGGATCAGCAACGTTGGAAGGCGGGACCGCAGGGTAAACACCCTTAGTGGGTTCCGCCAGTTTGTTTACCTGGCGGTTCGCTGATTGCGGCTCCCACTGGCCACAGTTCGCCATCCCGGACCAATGGGGGCTGCGGGAATCTGTGCAGTGCTGGCCGCCACTTCTCACAGCCCCCATTGGACCGGGACAGTGAACCAGCGCCGGTGGGAGCCGCGGTACGCGAACCGGTAAGGGGCCCACTAAGGGTGCTTACCGTGTGGTTCCACGTGCCAAGGTTGACGATCCCCTTTATAAACATTGTAAAACACAACATTGGAACACATCACAATGACTAAGTTGTTCTTTTTCTTAATTTAATTGGGTGCAAATTCTGACATTTATGATTTATTTCTAAGGCAATCCTTAGAGAAAGACACCACATAATCTGCTGTGAGTAAGAGGGGAAAACAAAACATTAATTCATTGCGCTCAAAAGAAATATATATTTTCATTCTATTAATTTCTAAGCAAATTAAGTACCTACTTGTTTTAAGTTAATTGATAGTCATATAAAAGTGGCCTGTCAAGGGGAAAGTTTGAGCAACAACCACATTAGTAAAAAAAAAAGGCCTTAGCATACATCATCATCTTCTATTTTTCTGCCAGTTTTTAATTTTCCAGGGAGATACAAAAGCTGGAAAAGAGCAAGTGTATTGCACTCCTGGGTTATCTTGGGAGTTGTCAGACCAAAACATTGTGTGTTATTGGTTAGAGATATGGAGAGCAATCTCAGATAGTGTGATTAGTAAGAAAACAGAGCTAACAGAATTTAAGCCACCTGGGGGGGGGGGGGGGTGTCACACAATGAGAGGCTATACGAAAGCAGCATGTTGTTTTTTCCATGCGAACAAATGGCATATTACAGCTCTCCAATGGTAGTCTGATTATGACAGGAGGGCCAAATCCATGTCCTATTTTGTAAACCAGATTATAGCTTCTCTAGAGATGTACCATAATATTTTGGTTTCCTGCAGGTCTTACAGTAGTGAGAAGGATATCTTCACGTCTTTTAAGAAAATGCTCTATTTCTTAATGCCCTGGCTATGATTAATTAGACCCACAATTCTTTTTTGGCACAAAACAATGTCCTCTGCTATATATTTCACTGGGAAAAAATAAGTTTCAGTTTATGTGAAAGTACCTGTGATCATTAGTGATGCACTGTTATTGAAAAATCATTTCAAGCTCTTCCAGTTCTGCCAGACTTGTATTCAGGGCCACAGGACAAAAATGCATGGTCTAGAAAGCCAGCTATTTTATCTGTACACACAAAGGAATAGGCTATAAATAACAATAGTTATTGTTAATTATAAGTGAAGTAAGTAAAGTAAATCTGACATCAAGCAAATCTGACATCAGGAATCATAACATTCAAAAACCAGTAGGAGAACACTTCAGTCTTCCTGGCCATTCCATTAAAGATTTGATGGCTTCAGTTTTGAAACAGAAAAACTTCCGAAACAGACTCCAATGAGAAACTGAGGAACTGGAATTAATTTTCAAATTGGACACTATTAACCAGGGGCTTAACAGAAGTTCAGGTTGGTTCTCTTGTTACAGTAATTAATTGCATTTCCTGAGTTACTGACAACAGATCTCCATTTCAAAAGGTGTATTTTTCTCCTAGTGATAATGGACCATCTACATTTAACAGCCCTCTTAGAATTGGTATGCTAATGTACAATTTTTTTCTTTTTCTTTCTGTGTGTATAAATACATTTTACTTCTGTTCCATTCTATGCATCTGACGAAGTGAGCTATATGAAAGCTTATGCTGAAATAAACTAGTTAATCTCTAAGGTGCTACAAGTATTCCTTGCTTTCTTTATAGATCATCTGTGTCTCACTGGCTCAAAATACCAAGGAAAATGCAGTACAATTTGCTCTAACACAACCAAGGCAAGGACAAAAAGCCATAAATTACTGATGTTTCAAGAAAGCACATTTCAAATCCAGAGCATAACGGTTACATACAACTGACACAGCTAAGGAAAATTCAGTTAAAGTTAAAGCAAATTTACTGTTATTTCACCATTCAAATAGAACTATGTTGTACCATTGATTTCTAAGGAGAACAACCTCATTGAAATAATTGGGTAATGCATGTTTTAAAAAAGGATGATACAATATGGCTTTCTTGAATATGAAGTTTGTAAAATGAGCCTCGCTGCCTATTGGGTTTGTTGTGAAGTAATAGTTAGGTGTATAGGGGAGATACGTTATAATCATGCTATCAAAACATTCCTGTTGTTTAAAAAGGGCAATATCACTTTTTATACTTTGTGTGTGTTGCATCTATAATAAAATGTTCAGCAATGATCTGAAAACAGGAAATATTGTAGTAAAATTGAAGCTGAGTAAACAGAATGCAAGTGCTAGCAACTCAAGACTAAGTGGTTTTCTCTATTTATTGCTCTGTGTCAGATTACACAGGCTACTTAGTGAAATACATCATAACATTTGGGTACATGAAATTAATGGAAAGATCCTCAGTGTCACTGATTTTTTTTAATGTACTGGTATAAAAGAAACCTTTTGTCAGAACTGTTGCTAAATAGCACTCTGCAAAGAGCTTTTAATGGTCAGTGACTCTAACCTGTCCTTAGGTTAAAAAAAGTCCTCTAACCATTTAAAAACAAGTTTAAGATTAGCAGCCGAGTTAGTCTGTATCCACAAATAAAATGAGGAACACTTGTGGCACCTTAGAGACTAACCAGGTTATTTCAGCATAAGCCTTCTTGGTGAAGTGGGTTATAGCCCACGAAAGCTTATGCTGAAATAAACTGGTTGTTCTCTAAGGTGCCACAAGTATTCCTCGTTTTATTTTTAAAAAAGTATTTAAAAACAAAACTAGTCACCTAAATAGTGTAATACCAAATACAAACAAAAAACAAACAAAAGAGGGCATAACACGCTTTAACATGCTTTTAACTAACTACTAACTAACTACTAACTACTATATTACAGTCGGAAGCACCAACAGATGCTATAACACAAACAATCCAGAAACTCTGAGAAATGGTGATCTACTAGTCAGCCAACACCTAACAAAATGTCACAGCTACTGGCAAGTATAAATGGCAACTTGGTTTAAAAAACGAACAAACACAAAAACAAAGAAAGAAAACAACCAAGCTTTCCAGTAAAACACAGAACTTACAATTTAATAAATATCAATATGCCCATACATGGAACAGTTCAACAATAATATTTTATGCTCTGATTCAGCAATGAGTTCTACACAGGGACAGCACCTAATTTATTAAGATCAAATTCTGTTCATCAGGTGCATGTGGTAACTTCACCATGGAGCTCTTATATATATTACTTCCCATTTTGCTCCAGGTGTTCCAGTTAGAAGAAAAAAAAATGCAGTCATGACTGTTCATGGAATATTGTTTATTTACAAGTAATGTACAAAGTCCCATTCCCCCTGAATAAAGGAGGAGCTACACAGGAAATAGTGTCCTTACTTACAGTCCTAATTCTTTATTTGCCAGCACCACACAGTCTGAGTAGCTTCCTTCTCTGACCGTTTTGTCTGCCCGAGTCAGTTCCTGTGCACTTCTCCCATCCACCCACACCCCCTTACCCCAAAAAATAACCATAGAATCCCTTCAGCCACATAGTCCTAATACCAGGGTAGTCTCACATATGCCTTTATTTTGGGTGGGAGCTACAATAAAGGGTTTTAACTGTTTCTTACAGCTATCTTAAATGATGTTTTGGCAAACTCACAGCAATATCAGTGTGACCCATACATATCTGTAAGGGCAAAAGTTTGAGCCTTGAATTGTAAGTACCCTTTAAAAGCTTTTTTGTATGTAAGGACTTTATTTGAATGTTTCTGCTGTTCAGACATTGCATTCACTTGTTGAGAGTTGTCTGACAGCACAAATTATTCTTAAAAAAGAAAAGAATCTATAAAACATTTTATCATCATCCCTCAAATGTCTGACAGTGATTGCAAGTAATAGAACACTTGGCCCCAAAATGCTTATAGTACGCCTGATCCCACCCGTTTCAAATCAATAGCTTAACTCCCACTGACTTCAATGGGTGCAAGAGCAGGCTTTATAAATGGAAATAAGTAGTTGTTCCCCTGTGGATTTGTTAGTTACCTACAATTCTCAGTGTAACCCTTCTGCCCTTCAGAATTGGCAGCAACAAGGGCCGGGTTCAGTAAATAGGGGTTCCCTCTCAAAAATACAATGCAAACTGGCTCGAGCCCCCACCCAGTGACCTGGGAAAATCCTAACACACCCCTGGGCGCCTCAATGAGGCAATACTTCCCCTCTTGCAAGCACAGATCGGTGTAACAGAAGATCTTTATTAACATGAGGTAAATGACATCACTAAACTGGGAAAAACACCACACCTAGGGTTCATACACCAACCCGTGAGCAAATTGCCCCTCCCCAGCAAGTTTGGGCTGTGTCCTCTACTGTAGGTTCAGGAGTCCAGCAACCCCAAAAGTCACCCAAAGTCCCAAAAGTTCAACAGCCCCAAAGTCTCTGGAGTCCCTGGTCAAACGTTACTCTGCCGAGTCTTACCTCCCAGGCTGGGTGGAAGTGGAGGGCAGAGTGAAGGGTACCTTCACGAGGTCTGAGGCCGACGGCCCAGTCTCTCCGTGGGGTGCTGGTTGCTCCGCTAGCCGCCCTGCTAGCCGACACAGGAACTGCTCTGTCTGCGGCTCGACTCTGCTCTGCCCGCTGTCTCAGGAACTGCTCAGGAACTGGTCCACTAGCCGGCACAGGAACTGCTCTGCCAGCTGTCTCAGGAACAGCTGTCTCAGGAACTGGTCTCAGGAACTGCTGTCTCAGGAACTGCTGTCTCAGGAACTGGCCCACTAGCCGGCACTGGGACTGCTCGGCCAGCTGTCTCAGGAACTGGTCAGCCGGCACCGGGACTGCTCAGCCAGCTGTCTCAGGAACTGGTCAGCCAGCACAGGAACTGCTCTGCTTAGGGCCCCCCACTTAAGATAAAGCTCAGTGATTTTCAGCTCTTAAGTGATTTCAGCTCTTGAGTGATTTCAGCTCGGGGGGGGGGGGGGGCTTAGTGCAGAAGCACCACCAGACCCAAAGCAACTTCAGCTCAGTGGGCTGAAGTTAGACTCCTAATGGAAGCAAAAATCAGCTCTAACATTCCACAGGGGAGAGAGGCCAGGTGCAATAGGCCAGTAAGGCCCTCAGACAAGGCCCTCACCACAAGGTATGGCCTGTCCACAGCCTCTCTCAATTCAGTGAGTTTTGGAACCCCTGTCCCTTGTCTAGTGAGCGCTACCTAGCTGATGGCGAGTCCCTCCAGCATGCCAAAGGCCAAATACATGTCCCAACCCCTCATTCACACAAACAGGTCAATCAGCACTCTATCATTCTTGCCCCAATACTACAGAAACTGGGGGTCCCACAGTAGCCAAAGTGATCATTTGGGCTGTTAGAGTGCAGGCCAGGTGCGGTGGGTGTGTCTAAGCAAATCAGGTGTTATTTTCCAAAAGTTACTGCAATTTCTGCAATTCACCACTGGATGTCACTCATACCGACACTGCAAAGTCATTGCAATTCCTGCAATTCCCCACCGGATGCCACTCATCCTGACACTGCTTACATCAGTAATGTCTCTTCTGTTCCTCACCACCTCAGATTTGTATGGCCTTCCCATTTATGTTTTACGTACTTTGAAAAGTAATCAACATTTTAAAATATAAAAATACATTTTTCAGTAACATTCTTCAGAAAGAGTCTGTAAAATCTTATTGTATGGGAAAGTGCACTTAATTACATGTGAGTTAATACAAGGTTGAGGGCAACCATCCTCCTCCTTATTAAAGTAAAAGGTATAAAATAGATGGGGAGATACAGATGATTGTACACTAAGAACTAAGACCCTAATTTTTAAAATGTATTTTGCCATTGTTCTGCTCAGTGTTTCCATCCCTAACTGACTTAGGAGCCTAAATCTCCTTTTCAAAAGTGACTTAATGAAACTTAGGCTCCTAGACCCAGACCCTCAAAAAATGTAAACACTTTACTCATGCAGTTTTAACTGAAATTAGGCACCTCCTTTGCGAATCCACACACCCAAGTATCCTTTTAAAAAATGTCTTATGCGCCTAATGTTCAATGGACGAATATCTATGTACCTTAAAAATATTAAATTTAATTTAAACAACTGGAACCACAATATAGTATATAGTATGTTGCTCAGTTACATATTACTCTGAGCCATTTCTTTCAAGTCTTGAGAGTTATATGTCAAAATAAGATGTAGTTCTATAACAAATAAATCTTATTTTGACACACAACTCTCTTAAGACTTGAAACCCCCATGTAAACTGAAACTTACTGCCAAATGTAAGTAAATTGGTTTTCAATGACAGATTGACTAGGGGGAGTAGGCATTTATCATGCAGCAGTCTATGTTATAGTTGCCTATAATGGGGAGTTGAATAGATAAAATTTTCCTCTCAGCCTATTCTTCCCTAGAGATGGTCAAATATTGCTCTAGATTAGCAACTGAAAATTTTATTGCCACAGTACAGAAAATAGAAAAGCTTAAAATTAAAGTTAAATAAAAATAAATGAATGTAGTAAGATTATTATAGAAGGTGTCCCAAGACAAACCTGCATATTAATTACAGAATATTGTTTAAGAAGAACGTAAGCAGCAGCACATCCCAGGCAACAATTTGAAGTCTCTCTTACGTTAGAGCTTGGAGGGTATCAGTCTCTGATGGAAGTGCCACTGTGCCAGGAAATACTATATCATGTAGAATATGTTCTGTTGGTTTTGTACTTGAATTCCTACAAAATAAACACTGGGGAAAACTGGAGGAATCACTCTGATGATTGGTATTTGTAATATTCTGATACCATGTTTTTGTTCAATTGCACAGGAATTGTATTTATATTAAATAATTCAGAAAGTAAGGATAAGACAGAATAACAAATTTCTGCTAATAATAGGCTAAAAAGAATTGTACCACCACAAGCATTCCCCCAAGGTATGCTTGTCTGTATAGTCAGATAAACAGAATATGTGTGTCAATCTGTAGCAGCACGGTTTGGTGGCTCCCACAATCTCAAACTCCTCCCCTGCCACAGAGAGATAATTTAACAAATCTGTAGTTGTGTCACAGTGACTGTCGATATGCCCCCCCCTAAACAGGCTTGAACTATCAACATTACTGACCTTGGTGAGTGAATCATTTGTTTCCTGTGACACAGCTGCATTTGCCACACACTTTGAGTAA
Organism: Sternotherus odoratus; assembly: GCA_032164245.1. Classification (NCBI taxonomy): domain Eukaryota; kingdom Metazoa; phylum Chordata; order Testudines; family Kinosternidae; genus Sternotherus; species Sternotherus odoratus. The sequence goes on along the minus strand of JAVMKO010000001.1, from coordinate 229,407,181 downwards.
AAAGTGACTCATCAAATGGTAGATTATCAGAAGAAGAACATTTTGGTCAGAATCAAAAGTCAGGATTAGTTACTATTAATCCTTTGATCACATCAGTGATTACCTTTTATTTTAGGAACACGATTGTCAGAATATAAGGGCCAATATTTCCCTGGAACAAACATTAAAAATCTTCAGTAGTACTATTATGGTTGTAACCATACGACCCGTTACAGTGATCCTGTCAGATTTCACAAGGTAAACAGCATCAGCTCTGAGTACCTTCAAAGGAAATCCCGGTTCCTACAGGACTTAGCATTGGTGATTCAGTAGGTAACAGGCTTCCCTCTATTTCTGTGATGAATAAATACCCAGCAGTCCATAAGCATGTGACACACTTCCTAGTGTACCCCCCTGGGGGGACAGGGGGGCAGGGCTGGCTCTTATCCTTTATCACTCCCTGCTAACAGCCATTCTGGCCCTGCACTAATCTGCTGCTTCTTGTGACTCAGCTCTCCAGCTGGGTCGCAGCCCTGCCCTTTCCATAGTACCAATAATCCAACAAATAACAGTCCATCACCTTCACATTGGACCTTTGGTCAGTCCAGTCTCACTTACCTCTGGTATCCTCGGGGGTGGGAGGAGGCTGCAGTCGTCATTACTGCTTGCTGGAGAAGGGTTCCTCAATGGCTTGGCAGGGAACCCAGGCTCTCCTTTCCACTGGATTCCAACCCAGGGATAATCAAATAGGCACCCAGGCCAGACTATACAAATCCCTGTCTGCCGCCATGGACTGTTTTCTACGTTGCCCTGCCTTGGGCTTTTGCCTCAACCTTCTCCCAGACTCTCAGGGTATGTCTTCACTACAGGACTAGGTCGATTTCCCTTAATTCGATTTTCTAAACTTGACTTTAGAAAATTGAATCAGTGTGTCCCCACCAGGACAGCAGGTCGACAGTTGTCGACACTGTCTGTCCTAGAACTTTTGCAGGGGTCGACATAGCCCGCATTGCACTGTGGGTAGGTAGCCCACAGTGCAATGCATGCCGGACCCCCCCCCCCGCCCACCCAAGCAGATCCGCGACCCCCCGCCCCAAGCAGCCCCGCGCCGGACCCCCCGCCCGCCCGAGGGGGGGGGGAGCTGGTGCCGGGCTGCTTGGGCGAGCAGGGGGGGGGGGCTGCTCGAGCGGGCAGGGGAGTTCTCGGGGATGCCCAATCACAACCTTTGAATTCCCCAGTATGAAATTGACCAGGCAGCTGAAATTGACCAGGCAGCTGACCTGCTTGCCCGAGCAGCCCCGCGCCGGACCCCCGCCTGCCTGAACAGCCCCGCGCTGGACCCCCCCGCCCACCCGAGGGGGGGGGGAGCCGGCGCCGGGCTGCTTGGGTGAGCGGGGGTGTCCGCGGGGCTGTTTGGGCAGGCGGGGGGTCCGGCGCGGAGCTGTTTGGGCAGGCGGGGGGGTCCGTGGGGCTGCTCGGAGGTCGGAGGCTTAACATCAGATGCCTCTTCACTTCCTCACAATAGACGTAGAGAAGTCGATTTTAGCCTTACTTCTCTCGTCAAGCAGGAGTTACAAAGTCGATTTTGAGGGCCCTTTAAATCGACTTTAAGGGCATGCAGGTGAAGACAGGTACATGTTTAGTTCGACTTAACGTCGTTAAAGTCGACCTTAAGTCCTAGTGAAGACATGCCCTCATTGTATCAGCTCCCCTGTCTCTAAGTCTCTTCCTCCAGCTCTCTGCTGAGCCTTAGTTTCAGCAAGGCAGCTCATTCTCCTGGAGGGATGATTTCTCCACTCCCTTTACAGGCCGCATTATTCAGCACATTAATCCACCTCCCTGCAAGCCACTTCCTTCTAGGAAGGTTCAGTTCCTGCTGCTTTATTTCCCAACTGCCTTGGGTTCCCTGTTGCAGAGGTACCTTCCTTCAGGCAAGCTCTATCTGTCAGCAGTTCAATTCCCTGACTCCAGATAGCCTGCTCTCACTGAATAAAAGCCAGAGATCTGCTCTCCTTCTTAAACAGGCCCTGGATGAGCAAAGTTCAGTTCTTTTAAATTCTCTCTTCAGGCTTGCTACATATTGCAGGTGTAGCAGGGCAAGACTACTAGCACTCACAGGCTCTCATTAATCCCTTCAAGCCCTATATGGTGTTGGTAGAGTCTTTCACACATGACTTTATAGAAAGCAATGCTGTTAAGCATGCTGTCTTAATTAAACACAAAATCAAAATCCAAACTATTCAATTTTTTTAGTGGCCTTGACACTTTTCACAAGGGTAGAAGTGTTAAATTTCAATTTACATAATACCAGCCTCTTTATCTAAATCTGCTCTGCAGAAACTTCTTAATTTCCTATCCAGGATTGTTATGTACAGTTTACTAGTATTATGTTTTGGCCCAGAACTGACTGCATTTCAATGAGGGTGAAATGATTTCTCTATATTAGTGATTTCTAGTTACAATGAACACAGCATAAATTTGTGAAGTACTTTGTAATCCCTCAGATTAAAATGTGCTAGGTGACTTTCATATATTGTTAAATACATACAAAGATAGATAAGGAATTAATGAACTGTAAACCATTTAAAAGGGTGATTAATGAAGGAGAGGTTAGAACAAGATTACATGAATCTTAATATAAATCTGAAGCTTGATACTATACTTCCAGGAATTTTCTTTTCATCCTATGGCAGGATTTATGTAGTAAACCTTAATCCAAGTTTTTGTAACAATGCCATTTAATCAAAGTTTGTTCTCCTCTACCAAAAGATGAAGGATTTAGTTTTTCACCAGGCCATTTTCAATAGACAGACATTTTCCCCCTTTTTGTCTAGCTAATGTTCTCTTTTCTGCGCTCCAATAGACTAGGCCCGGAATCTGACTCACTTTGATAAAATAGAACAGAAGCTTGAGGCAAACTGTTGGTTCTGCATTCATCCTTCTTTCTAAAGGGCAAGCAACTGAGTTACAGACAATCCTGTTCTTTCTTGTGCCTAAGGAACAATTGTGGTTGCATGAATCTTTAACTTATATTGTTTATTTTTGGTTTTGGTCATTTTATGTATGATATGCACAGACGTCTGCTGTTTTTTGTCATTATATTAGTTTCCTGGAGTAGTAAAATTTGCTGACATTATTCACAGAGCTATTATGCAAAACAAGTTGCTCTGAATGACAGATCTATAGCTCCTGTCATTTTCTTCAAATAATGAATGAAAATACAACACTTTAGAAAGTTCAGATTGGATTTCTATCATACCTTCTCTTTCAAAGAATGCAGTTTGATCAAAGAAAGAGTTATCAACAACAAGGAGTACTATATTTAAGATGTCTACCACCATAAATTTGTGGAACACATCTCTGTTTCCTGGTCTAGGTTTCTCTGTTGTTAATAGTATATTTATTGAACAGTTGAAACTCTACATATCCTCCAATAATATTAATATTAATTAGGGTCTGATAAGAGATCAATTTTGTTATTTTTTCTTAACATTTCCAGTGTTTTCCTTATCAGAGGGGTAACCATGTTAGTCTGGATCTGCAAAAGAGTCCTGTGGCACCTTATAAACTAACAGACATATTGGAGCATAAGCTTTCATGGGTGAATACCCACTTCGTCAGATGCATTCAGTGGAAATTTCCAGAGGCAGATATAAATATGAAGGCAAGAATCAGGCTAAAGATAATGAGGTTAATTCAATAAGGGAGGATGAGGCCCTCTTCTAGCAGTTGATCTGGAGGTGTGAACACCAAGAGAGGAGAAACTGCTTTTATAGTTGGCTGGCCATTCACAGTCTTTGTTTAATCCTGAGCTGATTGTGTCAAATTTGCAAATGAACTAAAGCTCAGCAGTTTCTCTTTGAACTCTGGTCCTGGTTTTCTTGCTTCAGGATGGTACCTTTAAATCTGCTATTGTGTGTCCAGGGAGATTGAAGTGTTCTCCTCCAGGTTTTTGTATATTGCCATTCCTAATATTTAATTTGTGTACATTTATCCTTTTTACGTAGGGACTGTCCAGTTTGGCCGTATAACCTTTAGCCCAATATTTAAGGTAGCCTCTTTGGTTGTGGTAGAGAATATCCCCATAGCCCAGTGACTAGTATACTTGCATAATGGGGGAGACATAGGTTAAAATTCATGTTTCAAATTAGGACAGGTGGAGAATTGAATGTGGATTCCCCACTTACCTGAGAAGGAGACAACAGCCACTGGGCTACAGGTTATAAGGGTTGACCTCCCCATCCCTGCTGGGCTTTTTGTGAATCTAGTCTTTGTTTTGCTTTTCTTAAAATGCCCCCAAATCAAAATGAGTAATTTCAGGTTGTGTCGAAAGGAAACATTTTGATTAAACATCACTGAAACATTAAATTTCTTGGTTTGGTCAAAACTATTGAGATAACTCAACATGAATTCATAAATAGTTTCAGGTTGAGTGAAATCACATGTTTTGGTGAATAACCTATTCACCAAAAGCAATTTGCCCAGCTATAATTCCTCAAATTATTCTCTCTCTCTGCTTCACTGTAGCATTTCTGCCTAGGATTACACCTCCCAACCCCACCCCACTGCCCTCAGTGTTTTAGCTTCCTGCTACATATTTAAAGAAATATCACACATATCCACACAGGTCTGTCCATTGCTTGTTTACCAGCCCAGTCTAGAGGTAATTTGTAATTTAAGTAAGGTGCATGTATTGGAAGGGAAGAAGGTGGATGGACATGGAGGTCAGCCTGGTGAATTCCCTCCCCTCCACAAAATATTGTTAAAATGGCAATAATTTATGTTTATAGGGAATCATTGAAAAATATACTTTGTTAGTTTGGCTTTGTGAGTGACAATATGTAGAAATCTTCGCCCATAGGGCCAGTCCTTCTTTGTTTCTTCTACTTCGCCCAACCCAATTAAAAACAACAATACTTTTTTTCTTTTCAGTTTACTAGAATTCCCTTCTGTTTAATGGTAATACTGACCTATCACAGCTTTCTGAAAAGCAGCCTGGAGATTTTTTTAAATGAAAGCAAATGAAATTATATGCATCAAGTGTGAAATGATGTATTAATTGCATTCTAATCTCAACTGACATGGTGTAACTCAGAAAACATAGAATTATCTTGTTCAGTATTTTGTAAATGGCACTGTTAACCTAAAAAGAATCAGTGTTTAAAATTCACATAAATATTCCACCTCTACCAAATTACTGAGAAATTTATTTGTAACAAAATTGGGCTATTTCCTTTTTTTCCATAATTATACTAGGGTATATGCTACATTTATCATAGATTTTTCTTTCAACAGTGTTGTATTCATAACCCAAGATGGACTTAGGCCTATATTTATTTATTTATTTATTTTACAGTATGGCACTCTGATAAGAGGCAGTCTTTGTCATCCTTTCAGACAGACATGTATATAGATTATAACAATTAACACCTTTTCTTGAACACATTATGTGATCATGGGGCACTTTAATTTCCCAGCTATAAATTGGAGGACAAGTATTAATAATAATGGTAGGGCCCAGATATACCTGGATGTGATAACTGACAGATTTTTTTCACTGAAAAGTCAAAGAAAAAAAAAGTGATGCCATTTTGATTTAGTGTGGATAACTAGTGAGGACCTCATATAAGAAATGGTTGTAGAGGAGAACCACGGTGATCATGAGTAAATCAGTTTAATCTAAATGAAAGGATAAATAAAAACAGATCTGCAAGTAGGATCCTTGATTTCAAAAGGGCATACTTTCAAAAAAGTTAAGGAAGGTAGTTAAGGAAGTGGACTGGACTGAAGAACTCAAGAATCTGAATGTGGAGGAGGCATGGAACTACTACTGCAAGTCAAAGTAGCAGAAACTAAATGAAGCCAGCATCCCAAATTACTGGAGTGGGGGAAAAGGGGAAATCATAGGGGAGGGTTTCAGACCAAACTGGATGAACAACAATGTTGCACAAGTTATTAAGAAAAAGCAGAAAGCCTACAAGGAATAGAAGATGGGATGGATCAGCAAGGACAGCTACCTCTTGGAGGTCAGAAAGCATAGGAAAAAAGCTGAGAACTGCCAAAAAGCCAAGTATAGCTGAATCTTGCAAAAGAAATAAAAACCAATAGTAAAAAGGTTTTATAGCCATATTTTTTTAAAGGAAAAGATAAAGTGGGATTGATAAACACTGAGGATGGGTTGGAAATTAAATATAATCTATGCATATCCCCAAACCTAAACAAATACTTTGAGTTTTTAATAAGGATAACAAGGAGCTTAGGGGCAGTGACAGAATGGCTAATAGAAACAACGTTTGGAACTAGAAATTAGCATATTCAAGGTGGAAGTTAATATTAAACAGCTTAATAAAACCAAATCAGGGGACCCAGATAATCTCCTTCCAAGAATATTAAAGAAACTGGCATATGAAATTGCAAGCCAAATAGCAAAGACTTTTAATGAATCCATATATATGGCTATCATACCCTGTGACTGGAGAATGGCTAATATGATACTTATTTTAAGGAAGAGGGCAGATTTCCACAGCTCCTATTCACTGGGAACGGTGAACCATGGCCACTGGGAGCTGCGGGCAACCATGCAAATGTCAACAAACTGTCTGGTGGCCCACCAAAGGATTACCCTGATGAGCCACTTGCAGCCTGTGGGCCGTAAATTGTCCAGCACTGGCTTAGAAACTAACAATAAGATTTTTTTCTATAACATGAGGACTCATCAGTTGGAAGAAACACATGGGAGGGGAAAGACAAGGGTGTATTGTTTGATCACAGGAGGACTAGAAACTGCCAATGTAATGTGGCTGTGAAAAAGGCTAATGCAGACCTAGGATGCATCAGGCAAGGTATTTCTAGTAGAGATAGGGAAATGTTATTACCATTTACAAAGTACTAGTGAGACTCACCTGGAATACACTGTGCAATTCTACTTCTCCATGTTTTTAAAAAAATATGAATTCCAACCGGAACAGGTGCAGAGGAGGGTTATTAGGATGATCAGAAGAAAAGAGAACCTACCTTATGAGAGAAGATGCAAAGAGCTTGGCTTATTTAGATTAACCCAGTGGTTCTCAACTCTGGCCTGGGATTAGGGACCCAATTTTATGAGGTTACAAGGGCTCCTGTATAGATTATTTGGGTTAATCTTTCTATCTACCCAATAGGACTAAGTGCTCAGTCTAGAAGATAGAAATAATTAGTCTTGCAGTTTTCAAACTGTGTATTTGTGTCTCCAGAGATAAATATTTTTAAATAAATACAATATTGAGTTGAGAAATACCAGACCTCAACCCTATTGTCCCCCTGCAAATTTGTGCATATGGAGCCAATCCCTTACCTCTCTCTAAAAGTGAAAAGGGAAATCCTATAATGGCAGCAGGCTGTAAAAGAGACCCAGTTTGGGACTATATGAATGAAGTTCCTCTACCTGTGGGTAAGACAGGTATACCTGCGGAATACAAACAGTACAACAAAGAAATGCAAGGCCTAGTTGTACAAAAGGAGAAGTGTTCCTTCTTAGAAGGAAGCTGCACTGAAGATGATGAAAGAAACATGTGTGAACATGCAGGGTTTTGGGGTCAGTAATATTTTTTATTTCATACTTCGTTCTTAAGGGTCCTGTCTTCCTTCTAGACTATTCTTGAACTCTCATGTTTGAGCAAAAAATATAGTTGTTATTTTATGGTACTATCATTTTAGATGAAGTTGTGATAAAAATAAATGGCTGGAATAGGCAGATCTTCCTTGTACAATTTCAACTTTAAAGTGGTACTGAATGTCAATGAATGTAATAAGTAATACTAAATGAGCAATATGGTAATAATAATTAAATAACGGCATTGACTTATTTTGTTTAGGAGAATCCATCCTCAACATACAGGGTTTTGAAGACTATCCGCCTTCAAGATCACCATCATTTTCTATAGCTTCAGAGTCAAAGTTTTAATCACATCATGTATGTCACATAGCCACAGTATATTACCTGTAGCAAAAAGAAAACGAAATCTCCATCATCCAGAAACAACTGTAGATAAGTTGGTGATAAGAACAAGCAGATTACAAAAAGAGATAATGGATGAAAAAAATTGCCCCGTTTGTTTATACAGCAAATTTTCCTTTCTGTATGATTGAGAACCCACACTTCATTAACATGGTTCAGTCATTAAATCCAGGGAACAGGCCATCCAACAGAGCAGGTGTCACCGGCAAATTGCTGGATAATGTGTCCGAAAGAGAAATGGAGCAGTGTGCAAAAGGTCTAGAGGGTAAAATTGTTAACCTGAGTCTTGATGGGTGGAGCAATGTTCCCAATGATCCTGTTGTATGTGCTTGTGTGACAACAGAAGAAGGGAATTTCTTCCTTACAGAAACAATTGAGACATCGGGAAATGCATACACAGCAGAATACTTACAAGAAATAGCAGTAAAGCTGAAAAACTGAAAAACATTCTAATGTCTAGTGTGGAGGTTGGTCACAGACAGTGCTGCAAATGTATCCAAGATGAGAAGAAATTATTTAGAAGATAGTGAAGTTAATAGCATTCAATTGCAGTGCTCATTTGATGCACCTCCTTGCCAAAGACCAGAGTGTTCCAGAAATAAAGACTAATGTTGTTGAAATCTCAAAATACTTCCATAACAACCACGTTGCAGCAGCTGCTCTGAAAAATGTGGGAGAAACCAAGCTAACTCTCCTAAAAGACGTGCAATGGAACTCAGTAGTGGACTATTTTGAGCAGTATACCAAGAACTGGCCTAATTTGATGACAGATTGTGAAAAAAATCATGAAAAAATAAATGGCACTGTCACAGACGAAGTTCTCAACATTGGGTTTAAGAGAAATGTGGAACACCTGCTGAGTTGACGCTCTTGAAATTTGGAAGGAACTGATTAGATCTTTAAAAGAGAAATATGCAATGACAGAGTTAAATTTCAAGCATTAAAAAACAAACACAAATGGGACAAGTACTATCTCCACTTCATTTTCTTGAACATATTCTCAATACTCGGTACCAGGGTCAAATCTTAGCCAACTTCTCTTTGTCAACAGTCATGACATGGACATCCAGCAATCATCCCTCCATAATGCCAACTATAATACACTTCAGAGCTAAGGGTGAAGCATTTGAGAAATATATGTTTGCTGATAGTATTTTAAAGAAAAATCACACCAGTGAACTGGTGGAAGTCACTTAAGCACTTGGATTCAGAGATGGTTGAAGTAATAATCTCACTTTTAACAGCAGTAGCTTCTTCTGCTGGTGTAGAAAGAATATTTTTTTCCTTTGGACTAATTCATTCCAAATTGGGACTTGAAAAAGCTTGTTTTTCTTTTACATATTATGAACAAGCAGAAAATGAAGTTGAAGATGACTGAGGTAGCTGTGGAAGCCAATATTTTAAGTTTCTCATGTTGACCTGGATGACATAGACTATTTATTTATTTTAAATATTTCATTTAATTATTTTAGTTAAAAACAATTTTAACAAAAACACACCTGATTTTTAAAAACTTGAATGTCTAAATTCAAAAAATCGTATGCTTGTTTTGTTAAAATGTTATATGTTTGCTGTTGAAGAAAAAAATCGAGAATACATAACGTTGTTGTTTTAGTTAAATAAACCAGTTTCAGTGTCTGTCTGGTGATGTTCTCCTCCTAATACCGCATGGCAAGAAAATCCTCCAAATATTAACCTGATTAACCAAAATGATTAACCTGTTGAATTGGAGATATTTATGAATTCATTGTGACATGAACTACCCTCTTCAAAGTCTATTGGTAAATGAATATAACCAAACAATCATTCATTTTCTGATATACCTGTACAACTAATCTGAAAAAGTTTTCAAAATAAATCACTTAAAATGTGTAATGTATACCTTCTAAAAATGAAACCTACATTTATCTCTGAGTTGTGAAGAATATGTATTAAGGTTATAACAACCAAAAAGAATGCACTTTTATGTAGAAATCCATGATTAAATCGAGTCATCCTTACTTGTGCTTTAAATTGTGATTTAAATTGATTTAAACCAAATCCACCCTGTGGAAAAGGCTATCAAGGAAGCAGTGGGAGGCAAAAAATGTAACTGGCTTGAGGACTGATCTTGTTAAGTGTATGGAGGGGATGATAGGATGAGGTTGCCTATAATGGCACATGGTCCATCTGGGACTCCTAGATTAGAAGAAAATATCTTCCACGGCTGGTGAGGGGTCATTAGATGGGGAGCGCACTGAGATATTACAGAGAATTCTCTTTCAAGTATCGGTGTTCCTGTTGACATGACTTGTTGGTCTTGCCGACATGCTGTGTGTAATTAATCACCATATTTGGGGTTGTAAAGGATTTTTCCCAGAAGTCAGAAGACCCTTCCCCCCCACCTTCCTCTGTAGCATGGATCACAGTGACTTGCTGATTTGAACTGTAGTTAATAATGAACTCTCTATAACTTGGAGTCTTTCCTGATTTCCAGTTAGCCTACCTCCTTACAAACTGAATGCATCTGCCACAGAAATAAAAAATGGCCTAGTCTCAGCTCCGTCTCCCTGTTGTAACCATCTTGCATGGAGTAGCTGCTTTCTCCAGCAGACAAAGTGAGTATTTCCATTCCCGGGTGCTATTTTGTTATGGTCAGACACTGATATCAGGTATATGACATCTTTTACAGTAAGTGCATATTTAGAGAGCACCTGAACATTCCAGAGGATATTTTTGTTCTGCTTTGGGTGGTCGGGGAAGATTTAAATAACATTGTACAATTCCAAGAGAACACATACTTGGCGTTTTGCAAGTGCTGGCTGGGTATTAGATGCGTTTGCAGTCCTTCCTACCTGAGTTTGCTTTAGGGCAAAACGGTTGAACAAAGAGTGTAACTGTTTGTATGACCCTACATTGTAAGAAGAATAAGAAATATAATTATCTTTTTCAATCAACAGTGTTGTGGGTTGGATGATAAGTTTAAGATGGGGATAAGATTTTAATTTGATAAATATTCTCTGGTAAAACTCAAGAGTGCTACTGGTTATTTTTACAATTTGTTCCAACATTATTATTATACTTCATCACAATTTACTGATGAAGGATGATCATTTGAAAGTGGGATTATAGGGCATGCAATATTAAAGAGCTTATTGCCCATATTAGAATTTAGTTTGAGCCACTTTATTGTGCTGGATTTTTCATCTTGTTGCATTCAGAAGCTGATACTTAAACACTTTGGTAAAAATGACTGCCTATTTTAAAGTTTGCAACTAACTGCCTACTTAATAGAGAACAAAGGGTACATCTGTATTTCCTCTGGTGTTTAGCAGCACAATTTATTATTCAGCCATTAAGTTTCTTAGAAATGGAAAGCTAGTATGAAAATAAGATTTCTGTAGGAATTTGTCCATAAATTAGCTGCTTCAGTGCTGTGCCATGAGCACATTAAGGGTCACACCTTATGAATCCAACAAAACAAATCTGAGAAAGAGTATATCATCATATGCAGCATCCATACTAACAAGGTGTATCCAAGGCAATCTTCATTAGATTAAGTATCCAAAGCATTGCCAAACCATTTCCCCCACATCTCAAAGAAATGTTATCGGGATTATTCTCTTAAAGAACCCCCTGTATATTTATTTTCCATCCTTATATTGCCTTCCTCATTTTTCCATTTCCTAAATTTAATCTGAACAGAGAGAGATCTGATCCATAGATTTCAGATCTTAATTCAGGCTTGAATCTTTCAGCATCTCTCAGAATGTTAAGGAAGTTCCAGTATCAGTAAGATTTATTCTTCAGTACATAAAACTTTGGTATCATTGAGCAACGTTATCTCTATCATATTTTCTCACAATACAAACTCTAAAAGGTGAAGAAACTGATAAGGTATTCAGCCTCAACACACACAAAAAAGGTCTAGGTATTAGTTCACCACACCAACAGAATTACCTCCCTTAACTCGAAGAAAAATAATAATCTTGAATGGTTATAGATATATGTCATAACAGATAAATCACGAGATGGGGTATTAGCTAGTGTCTCCTTCAGACTACCAGGTCACATTAGGGAACAGGATGACTAATTCTTTACAAACCTATCTGTAATGTATAGGCAAAGAAGTTGTGTGATCATGGGAGACTATAATTAGAGTGACTTATGCTGGTGGGTTTATGCTGCCAGTACAAAATTTTTTTGGAAATTTTATAAATATTACAGAAGACAATTTTCTAATTCCAAAAAAATATTGTATACAACAATGGGGGACTTCTATATTACACCTGGTCCTGGAACATGGGAGAAGTTCCAGAAGACTCTAAGAAAGCTAATGTGACAATATTTTTAAAAAAGGGATGACTCGAATAATTATAGGTCTGTCAGTCTGACATTAATCCTAGGCAAGATAATGGAATGACTGATATTAATAAGAATAAAAGGAGTGTAATATTATTAATGCCATTCAACATACGTTTATGGAAACTAGATACTGTCAAAATAAACCTCTCTCTTTCTGAGAAGATTACAAGTTTGGTTGATCAAGGTAATAGTGTTGATGTCATATATTTAGATTTTTCTAATGCATTTGACTTGGTACCATATATTTTTACTTTAAAAAAAAGCAACAACCCTAGAAAGATATAAAATTAACACAGCACACACTAAATATATTAAAAGCTGTCTAACTGATAGGTCTCAAAATGTAATTATAAAATGGTTAAACATCACAGAACGGGTATAATTCTAGTGGGGCCCTTCAGGATTTTTTATTAGCCCTATCCCATTTATCATTGTTACTAATGATCTGGAAGAAAACATAACTTTCATCACTGATAAAGTTTGCAGATGACAAAAATTGGGAGAGTAATAAATAATGAAGGAGACAGGTCACTGATACAGAGTGTAGCGAGGCAACGACTCAATGGCATGGTGTCTCCTGCTGGTTGTCTTGGGAATTAGCTTGCTTCCAGCTCGAAGCACCTTCTGCTGGCCAATGTCTTACCTGCCGCTGGCCCCCGTGTCCCTCCCGGATTCCAGTGCCCTTTTCCTTGGGGGTTCTGCCCCAGCAGTGCCCTCACGCACTGTGTCTCCCCTCCTAGAGGAACCCCCAACCCTCCCATCCACCTTGCCTCAGTGGGTACTGCCAGTCATCATCTAGCCTCTGCTCACTGGGGCAGACTGCAGTGTGTAATGACCACTCATCATTGACAAGAGGTTAGGGCCTGCTACTTCTGCCTATTCCTGGCTGTATCTCTGCAGCCTGGGAGTTGCCCAGCTGGAGCTCCCCAGATCCTCTTGTCTTTCCCCAATCCTGCTGAACCCCAGATACCCTTTTCTCCCAGAACTAGCTCTCCACAACTAGAGAGGGACTCCTCACAGCTCCTGGCCACAGTCTTCTTATGAGGGCCAGATGGGCCCTGATTGAGCTGGCCACAGTTGTGGCTGCTTCCCCAATCAGCCTAGTTTGGATGTTTTAACCCCTGTTTTGCCAGAGTAGGGCTTGCGCCCCACTACACAGAGCAATCTGGATATCTTGATAAGGTGGGTGCAAACAAACAATATGTATTTTAAATGTCTAAATGTAAATGTATACATCTGGGAACACATTTAGGCCACATTTAGAGAATGGAGAACTCTATCCTGGCATGCAATGAATCTGAATAAAACAAATTGAGAAGCATGTGGATGGTCCACTAGGAACATGAACTCCCAATGTAACACTTGGCCAAAGAGCTAATGCAATCCTGAGATGTATGAACATGGGATACTTGAGTAGGAGGAGAGATATTCTCTTTGTACTTGCACTGTATTGCTACTAGAATACTGTGTGCAGTTCTGGTGCCCACAATACAAGAAAAATGTTGATAAATTGAGGAGGGTTCACAGAAGAGCCACAAGAATGATTGATCTTCAGAAAACTTGACTTTATAGTGGTGGTTCCCAAGTAGCGCAGTGCTGGCTGCCGCTTCCCGCAGCTCACATTGGACCGGGATGGCGAACCACAGCCCGTTGGAGCCGTGATCGGCGAACCGCCAGGTAAACAAACTGGCGGGGCCCACTAAGGGTGCTTACCCTGTGGTCCCGCATGCCACGGTTGCCGATCCCTGCACCAGAATAATATTTGTGTATTTCCCAACTGCATCAGATTATGGACTCATATTAGCAGTCCTGATATTAACATTCCCTTACCATTTCCCTCAAATAGTGATTTTTCTGCCTGTCCCATACTGACAACATCTGGGTTTGGCCCCATGGCCAACCTCTCCTCACCTCATGCTTGGGCAGTGGCTCTGTTACCCCAGGCAACTGACTGCATATTGCCTTCCTCTATTTGGCCATCCCTCTTACCACTTCCAGTAGTGTCTACCCTTAGTAACTTCACTGTTCTTGTTATGGGACCCATTTCTCCTCTTCTTCACTGTTCTGTGTGTCCAACTTTTAGCTATTGCTGCCCACTCCAGGTATCAGCCACCAACAGATAAACCATCATCCATGTTTCTACTCTCCTAACAACAGTTCCTGCAGCCACCAGCATATACTCTAACTTAGCCAGTGGGTACTCCACTTGTCCTCCATATAGCACTGTAGTGTTTAGGTTACTTGCAGTCACCAATCCACATCCCTCTGTGGTTACCTATAGTCCTGGAACCCCTCTGCCTACTGCCAGCAGTCCTGCCTCAGTTGCTCCCCTTCTATTCTGCTTGCTGCCATTACTGGCACTCCCTTTGGCTACTCAACTTCCCCCACTGGTCCAGAGACACTATCAATCCCCTGTTCTCTAGCTGCGGGTTTTCCTGGCCACACCCCAATTACAGCAGCTGCTGTACTAATATGCTATCCCCCAGATCCCTCTGCCAGAGCCACATCCCTGTGGGAGCCAAGAGAGCCTCTCTGAACCACCAGACACTCTAAGGTCTCCACGATAATCACCTGTCCAAAGTCATGGCAGAATCCCACAGAGAGACACAAATCTTCCCACTTCCTCCTCCTCCTCTCAGTTCTTTCTGTGTAGCATCTGAGCCATGCTGAGGCACAACTCTTACCTACAGAGCAGAAGAAGCCATACAAGCAGCCATACACTTCATGTACAGTTAACATATTCCTCTGCTATCAACTTCCTCTCAGCCAAAGGCAGTCATGTAGCTGGAGGATGGACCAAGTATAATTAGAAATAAAGTCCAGCTTAGGAAGGGCAGGGTTTATTTCCATAAAGAGATGGGTGAGCCCAATTGGGGAGAAGAAGCTTAGAGAAAAGTAGTATTGCTCTGAGAGGCCCTCAGAAAGAAGGCAGAAAGGAGAGAAAAGCATACACGCTTCTTCCAGGACAAGCTGGATGCCTAGCTGGAATCGCCTAAACCACTGGGAAAGGGAAAGAGTATGCCAGCCCTTGGATCATGAAGTCTGATGGTGTGGCTGCTAACTGAGTCCAGGTGAGCTGAAGGTTTAGTTTTTGTATATATTACTTTAGGAGTCAAGTAAAAGAATTTTGGGACCCTAAAAGGGACAGCGCTGTGTAAAATAGTCTGGCCAGAGGGCCAGGATGTTCCTATAGCTGTAGAACAATGAGGGTAGGGAAACTGAAGCAGGTCTGTTGAAATGCAACAGCTGACCACAAAGGGTTTTGGGGTAGAAATTTGACATTGCCCCCCCCCCCCAACACCTCCCAGTAAGAAAGGAAATACAGATATTCCACTGCTATAGAAAGCCCACTCACCAATTCCCCTGCTGTTCAACTCCAAAGCTCACACCTTTACTGCATCTTTTAATTTCCCTCAATACATTTTGTGTTCTAGTACAAAAAGCCTGCTTCAGACACTCAGATTTATTCTTTAATAAAATAATTGCTTCCTGTAATATTTGGAATTTTGCAGTATTTATATTTTATTGTCTCATATTTTACAAAAAAGATAAATACAGTATTGCTTGGATCTCATCTCCTCCCATGGGATATTGCAGTTGAAAACATTGTACGTATGATATAGGTTCCTGCTTATGGGAAGATTTAGAAGGAATATATTTGGTATCCTATTGTACTACACAATGATAATGGAGTTCCATATACTTCATATGCAGTCTGCGAGTTAGGGGGTGTTTGTATTTCACACTGGCTTTGCATCAACTACAATGGATTTACTTCTGATTTACTGCAGTGTAAACAAGAAAAAAAAGTTGTGAAAAAGCCTGATATCAATCTTGGGGTGTATTAACAAGAGTGTCACATGTAAGACACTGGAGTTAATTGTTCCACTCTACTCAGCACTGGTAAAGCCCTAGCTGGAGTATCATGTCCAGTTCTGAGCACCACACAGTAGGAGAGGTCTGAATAAAATAGAAGGAGTCCAGAGGAGAGCAACAAAATGATAAAGGGTTTAGAAAATCTGACCTAGAAGAAAACATTTTAAAATGGGCATGCTTTATTCCGATATTTTTCTAAGTTCGGGTTGCAACCCAGCACTGGGTTGCATGTAAGACCCTGGGTCACCTTCCTCAGCACCCAGGTAGCCTAGAGGCTCTGGTGAGCACCACTGACCAAGACAGTAAATGTCCTGTTGGTGGTGCTTCCCAGTTAAGGCAGGGTAGTGCCAAACTGTTCTGAAACCACTGCGCCGGGAAGTGGCCAGCAGCGGGTCCGGCTTCTAGGCAGGGGAGCCACAGGGCTCTGCACATTGTCCCCGCCCTGAGCACTGGCTCTGCATTCCCATTGACCGGTGCCTGCAGGTCAGAGCCACACAGAGCTTCTTGCGTGCCTCCTGCTACCAGTTTCTGGGGTGCAGCATGGTATCCACTGTCAGGACATGCGGGAAGCCTGCCTCTGCATCCCGGGAGTGCCACTGACTGGGAGACGCCAGAAGTAAGCTCGTGAACAAAGCCCGCATTCCAACCCTCTGCCTCAGTCCTCACTCCTGAGCCTCTCCCAAACCCCTCATCTCCAGCTCCATTTGGGTCATGGTCATAAACAATTTTCTTCTAGTGCATCCCCAGAAACACAGCTTGAAAACAAAGACTTTATTCTTCAGAAAAGAAGATTGAGCGTTGGCGGGGGGGGGGGGGGAGGAGAGGAGGGGGATGGCGGATGATCTGAGCACAGTCTTCAGATGTGCTAAAGTCTGTTGCCTAGAGGACAGTAATCAATTGTCTTTCTATGTCAAGACATACTGGGCTTAATCTACAGCAGGGGAGATTTAGGTTAGATACTAGGAAAAACTTTCTAACTATAAGCGTAGTTAAGTACTTCTATAGGTTGCTCAAGAAGGTGTGGAATCCTCATCATTAAGAACAGGTGCGGCAAACACTTGGCAGGGGTGGTATATTTTTGCCTCAGCACAAGAAGATGGTTAGACTAGATTTATGACCAAATTATACTGCAAATGCAGAATAAAGTGTCCACACCAGATCTGATACTCTATTCACCAAGTTTTGTTCACCAAGATCAGAAGGACCAGGGAAAACTGTTTATTCTTCTTTGCCCATCAACCCCATATCTATTCTCAGTTACTTTTGCCCCATCTAAGGATTTGTTCCATTATTCTTGATCTTGCAAGGCTCACTGATACTATGATGAGTATGGCATCAATACCTCCATTGGTGAACAGATACTTATGAAACAGGCCACTTTAAATCTGCATTGTAGCAATACACTTATATAGCTTGGAGAGCTCTCACAATTAGTTTGTTTTTAATTCCATTCTCCTCTCTTTTTCAACAATGTACCAGCTAGAGATATGAAAGCTTTTGACCAAAACATATAATTTGTAGGCCCAGTGAGTGCAGTAAATTGCTTCACACTGTCATTTTACTTTACTAAATTATATGCTTGTGTTTTTGTTATATTTCACCTATATAATTTATACACTAGAAACAAAAGACACCAGGGAATGTAATTTTCCTGATTCAGATGAATTATGGTACAGAATTTTCTGAATGATAAATTAGCTAAGAAAGATTTACTAAGAAAGGATTCAAACAAAAAACAATGTTTTGGGATAATCAAAGTCTATAGACACGTCTGAAAGTATAGGCATAGATAGCTTGTCTAAGGCCACACAGCAAATGAATTTTAGAACTCCCAAATTCCTTGCTCCCAATTCCATAATCAGCCCACTAAAATACACTAGCAAAGAAGCAGACAATTTGAATGGGGAAAAAAACCTCTTACTGAATTTGTCTGTAGTTACACAGAAAGGATTAATTTATTTATGTTTCCAACTTGATAGATTAGCATTGCTCCAGACCTCATGTGTTGTAACCCTGGAGGTCATATTTTAGAAAGACTATAATTAAGAATTTTATACATATATTTCTATATATAGAAATTAGAGTATTGACTATTGTGGATGTATTGAAAAAAGATAATATCGTAAGAAAAGAGAAAATAGATAAATACTTGAAAGAGAAGGGGCAGAGGGGAGGGGAGGGAGAGAAAAAGACCCACGTTGCAAATTTTAGCTAAGGCTCCAGACCAAAAAAAAAAACCCCAAAACCCTGAAATTTAGCATTTTTATTTTCAAGATTTTGGATGAGATCCGGTTGTAACACTGAGAAGTATGTTAGGTGGTAATTTGTGGGAATGTACATTTCCAGCACTGATATTCACAAATAGTTATCAAATAACACATACTATTCCTCACAAAGAACATATGGCTTCACTGATTTCTACACAGAGAAGCAGTTGGCTCTTTGTGTGCTTCATGTCAGTTCTCTTGTATTTAATTGTGTTCATTCACCTACTTTCTTTTGTCTTCAAGGTTTTTATGACATGCTGTGTAGTATTGTAACCCACACACCTCCTGTGTGTGGTGTTCTGTCCCATCTAGTGGCACCGAGAGAGAGAGAGATTGTATTTCATATATCATAGGCTCATAGACTTTAAGGTGAGAGAGGACCAATGTGACCATCTAATCTGACATCCTGCACATTGCAGGCCATAGAACCTTACCGATCTCCTCCTGTAATAGATCCATAACATCTGGCTGAGTTATTGAAACCCTCAAATCATGATTTAAAGACTTCAAGTTGATGAAAATCCACTATTTACTCTAGTTTAAACTAATATGCAATCTCTGCCCCACATTGCAGCTAATCTGATCTGTGGGAAAATTCCTTTCTGACCCCAAATATGGCAATCAGCTAAAACCTGAGCATGGCAGCAAGATCTATCAGCCAAACACCTGAGAAATAATTTTCTGTGGTAACTCAGTTATCCCCATTTAATGCCCCATCTCTAGCTGTTGTGGATTTTTGCTACTGACAGTCCCAGATGTCCCATATGCTATAGGCAATCTCATCCTAAAATCCTCTCCATATATTTATCAAGCTCAGTCCTGAAGTTAGTTAGATTTTTTGCCCCTACAGCTCCTCACAGAAGGCTGTTCCAGAACTTCACTCTTCACTCTATCTAATTTAAAGCCTAAATTTGTTGATGGCCAGTATATATCCATTTGCCTTTATGCCAGCATTGTAATTATCTTAAATAACTCCTCTCCCTCCTTGGTGTTTATCCCTCTGATGTATTTATTGAGAGCAATAATATCTCTCCTCAGCCTTCTTTTGGTTAGGTTAAACAAGCCAAGCTCCTTGAGTAGCTTTTCCATTCCTCTGATCATCCTAGTAGCCTTTCTCTGCCTTGTTCTAGTGTGAATTTACCCATCTAAACATTAAACACCAGAATTTCACTTAGTATTCCTCATAAGGTCTCACTAGTGCATGGCAGCTCATAGTCATCCTGTGATTGACCAGTGTACCCAAGTCTTTCTCCTTCTATGTTTCTTCCAAGTGATATGTTCCAATATTTTAGAGAGCATTCTTGTTTACTCCTTACACTTTGCACTATTACATTTCATCCCATTTCTATTACTCCTGTTTTCAAGGTTCTTCAGATTCTAGTCCCCCTCTGTATGGGAAATACCTCCCAATGGTGTGTCATCCACAGATTTTATTAGCACACTCCTACTTTTTTGTGGCTAGGTCATGAATGTGAATGTTAAATAAAATTGGTCCTAATCTAGATACAGAGGTATATGGATAAAGGCCTACATTTTCAACAGTGACTAGTCATTTGAGGAGCCTCAGATGATTTTAGGTCCCCACTTGAGAAACCTTAAATACAGTCTGTTGTGTTTGTTTTTTTTTAAAAAGTGCTGTGCACCCACCTAAGAAGATTAGGCCCCTTTATGCTATCTGAATTTAGCCATCCAAAATAATTAGTCACAATTTTTTTAAAAGGGGGAAAAAAAGCATTGTGGCAATATATTTCTATGGTATGCACACCCGCACATTATAGGGCTGATGCAAAACCCATTGATGTCAGTGGAATTGTTCAAGCCCTATATATACATGTGGGCATACTTTATATTCCGTACAGTATAAAGGTATTTTGTAAGTAAACATAAGCCCTTACAGAAGACCTCCAGCTTCCAAATGCCTTATTAGTTTGAATGAAACCAAATAGAGGATTATCATGCTGTTAAATATTCTATTGAGATTAAAAATAATAGTACCTTTATATTTAACAATTATAAAAATATGAACAGCCATATTGTTAGGACCGGAAGACATTGTGACGGGCAATCTCTAGGAAGTGTAGTTACGCTTCTGAGTCAACTCCAGGAGAGTGCATAGTGATGCTATGAGATTGACCTTGCTGTTATCTGTGTGTTTGGGAACAGTTCCCAGACTGTTCCCAGCTGTGTGAGTGTTTACCCAGTCTGTGTGAGAATGAATGCGTGGGAAACCAAATGGGGAAACTGAGGCAGGACAGCGTGTAACCAATCAGCTTGTTGCTTGCAAATGAGACATGAGTATGTATGAGATGCAAATGTGTGAGTGTACTTAAGCCCACTCCTGTGGGCTGTCTGTGGGCTTTCTTTCTTTCTTCCCGGCTACTGCTCCGAAGAGTCGGGCACTCCTTCTGCGGTCGCGCTGATCTGATAAGCCCTCTCAGCGCCGGGACCGGGACCTTCCAATAAACTCACTTACATTACTTACTTAACCACGTGTGTGTGCCTTGTCTTGCAATATCCAAAGTACCTCACTACACATATGTTTCAGTACTGAGGGCAAATTAGTACAGTAATGCCCACAGCTGCAGTTCTGTAGACAAATAATCAATGTTGTACCACCAAACAGGGTCACAGAAGTTATTTGAAGGTTAGAATACATACATCTAATAAAGCATGTTATAAAATCTAGAAAGATTTTGAGGTTGAGTACATCCTGGAAATTGTACTAAAAGATGTGGCAGTGTTAATTTTAAAACAATTGGAATGGTGAAGGTTATACAAACTCAACATGAAAAAAATGTCTATTAATTATTAGGAAATGTCAGAGAAAAAAACAACAGATAATCTGATTCCATATTTTAACATTTAGTATCAGTGTAGTTGACATTGAGAGCAGAATTAGGTCCTAAATTCTGAAGAAAGACGAATGATGCAGCTTTGTATTACAACAATGTTGTTATTACAACCATGATCAGTTTACAAGTATTTCAGCTATGAACAATAAATAAATTTAAATACTTTAAAAATAGGGCACACATTGGTGAAAAGATGATAAGATGATAAGTCACTTGTGAAACTGTCCTTGCATCATTCAATGTTTCAAATTTTATGTATATATGCATTTATTTATTTATTTTAATGTAGAGATCTTATAGATACATAGAAATATAGGGTTGCAAGAGACCTCATGAAACCATCTAATCTATATCTCTGCACTGAGGTAGCTCTGGCAAATTCAGTATGTTTTCTTGCTTTCCAAGTGGAACAGAGCACATTATGTATGATTTATCCATATGGAATTGAAGTTTGAATCAAGAGCTCAATCTCTGTTAGTTGTC
The DNA here is from genome assembly GCA_032164245.1 of Sternotherus odoratus. Classification (NCBI taxonomy): domain Eukaryota; kingdom Metazoa; phylum Chordata; order Testudines; family Kinosternidae; genus Sternotherus; species Sternotherus odoratus. Next base: position 229,385,384 of record JAVMKO010000001.1, on the reverse strand, counting down.
TCTAAATTAAAAGGTCATTACAACTAAGAAAATTATCAGTATGGGAAAAATTGTAAGAAAAATCATTCATGTGTATGAAACTATTTTAAATGGATGGTAAAATATCTTGCCCTGTTCCCAGCAGAAAGATGTTGAGGAAAGGAATGTTGAATACTTTCTTTAAAATAATAGTGTGGGATAATTTAGTTTTCATGAACGTAAGCAACAAACACCACTGAGTACATTCAGGTTATATTTCAATTCCACTATACTTAGTCTGTCACAAACAAGTAAACACTTTCATAAAAATTATATATTCAAAATGTGAAAGATTTTAGAGGTAACAAAGAGTCCTGTGGCACCTTAAAGACTAACTAAAGTATTGAAGCATAAGCTTTAGTGGGCTAATACCCACTACCTCAAAGATTTTAGAAAATCTCTAAGTTTTGTCCAGCTATAAATGTGCTTAAAAATGAATAATTTCTGGATTTTTGTCAAAACTCATTTTTACAGATAAAAATATGCGTCAAAACATAGTCAGTCACTTGTGAAGTTAGCAGTGAGTGTTAGTGATCATGTGTTATCCCACATACCACCATCCACAGATATCACTGGGGATAGAAACTGGTGCCTTCAACACAGGCCTTATCATCTCAGCTAAAGGAGTAGTTCTGTTAGATGGTAGCACCAGCAGTTTGTTTTCATTCAGGTTCGCGAGCCGCTAGTGGGAAACATGATCCCCCACCTTTGGCCTGTGTGTCACATGGACAGTCATGTCCTTATTAGGGTATGTCTTCACTACAGCAGTAGTTCGATTTCCTTTATGTCGATGTTGTGAACGCGACGGTATACAGTCGATGTTGTCTGTCTTCACTACGCACAGCTAAGCACAGCAAGTCGACAGTGTCTGTCCGCAAAACTTTTGCAGGCGTCGACATGACGAGCGTTGCACTCTGGGTACCTATCCCACAGTTCCCTGATCCCCCAGCAGGCACCATTTCGAGTGCTGCACTGTGGGTAGGCATTTCCAAATTTCGCGCCCTTTTTCCGCGCCGCCCACCCCCATTACAAGCGGTGCCCTGTGGGTAGGCATCCCATAATTCGCGCCCTTTCTCCGCCGTACTAATGCCATAGCATTTCAAGCATGGAGCCCGCTGACACCACGGCTGCAGTAATGGCCGTTGTGAGGACCTCGATCACGGTTGCTGAGTTCCTGCTGCACCGTCTGCAGAGGAGGAATGCGATCCGGGGAGAACCGCGCTTTCTGGAACCCGACGACAGTGAGGAGGAGATGGACGAGGACAGCGGGGACGACAGGGACACTGACGTGCACAGCGGGGACGACAGGGACACTGACGTGCACAGCGGGGACGACAGGGACACTGCCGTTTTTGCAAGTAGGGCGACTGACAATCTGTCAAAAATGGTGGCAATGGGGCAGGCTCATGCCATCGAACGCCAATTCTGGGCCAGGGAAACAAGCACAGACTGGTGGGACCGCATAGTGCTGCGGGTCTGGGATGACTCCCAGTGGCTCAGAAACTTCCGCATGCGAAAGGGCACCTTCATGGAACTTTGTGACTGGCTGTCCCCTGCCCTCCGGCGCAGGAATACCAAAATGAGAGCGGCCCTTACAGTGGAGAAGCGAGTGGCGATAGCCCTCTGGAAGCTTGCAACGCCAGACAGCTACCGGTCAGTGGCGAATCAGTTTGGGGTGGGTAGGTCTACAGTGGGCTTTGCTGTGATGCAAGTAAGCAGGGCAATCGTCGAGCAGCTGCTACACCGGGTTATAAACCTTGGAAACCTGCAAGCCACAATAGATGGCTTTGCCGCCATGGGATTCCCTAACTGTGGTGGGGCTATAGATGGGACTCATATCCCTATCCTGGCACCGGACCACGAGGCCGCCGAGTACAGAAACCGGAAGGGATATTACTCAATGGTCATGCAAGCAGTGGTTGACCACAAGGGACGTTTCACCGACCTGTACGTGGGGTGGCCGGGAAAGCTTCATGACGCTCGAGTGTTCAGGAACTCTAGGGTTTTTAGACAGCTGCAGCAAGGCACTTTCTTCCCCGACCAGAAAATTTCCGTGGGGGGGGGGTCGAAATGCCGATCGTGATCATTGGGGACCCAGCCTACCCCCTAATGCCCTGGCTTATGTAGCCCTACACAGGAGCCCTGGACAGGGGTCAGGAGCTGTTCAACTACAGGCTGAGCAAGTGCAGAATGGCCGTAGAATGTGCATTTGGCCGCTTGAAGGGGAGATGGCGTTGCTTACTCATTCGCTCAGACATCCGCGAGAGAAATATCCCCATTGTTATTGCTGCTTGCTCTGTGCTCCACAATATCTGTGAGAGCAAGGGGGAAACGTTCATGGCGGGCTGGGAGGCAGAGGCAAGTTTACTTTCTGCTACTTATGAGCAGCCACACAGCAGGGAAAGTAAAAGAGCCCACCGTGAGGCCCTGCGCCTCAGGGACGCCTTGAAAGACAGTTTTATCAGTGCCCGAGATGGCGTTTGAGAATCTGCTCCCTTGCTGGGCTCTAAGTCTGCTGCCCTTGAACCCTCTTTCCCTCCCCCCTCCCCATGCTTTCCCTCCTCCCTCCCCATGCTTGCAGAGAAAATAAAATCACTGTTTGAAAAATCATGGTTCCTTTATTGGTTACTCGGAAATACAAATACAGGGGATCACTGTCCTGGTATCCTGGAGGGAAACCGGCAGTCGCAGTGGGGAGGAGCGGGCAAAGGAGGGGGGGGGTGGGAAGGGTGGAGAGGAGGGGTTGGCAAGACTCAGCAGCTTTCAAAAGTTTTCCGAGAATGTAAGCCTGCTGCTGCTGCTGCTTCTATTGGCTTGTGGGGTAGAGTGGAGCGGCCCACGGAGCTTGCCCCCCCGTGTTCTCAACCCGTGTCTGGGTGGGGAAGCTATGGGAGTTGGGGGGCGGGGGGAGGTGGTTACACAGGGGCTGCAGAGGTGGTCTTTGGTCATGCTGCAGCTCCACCAGAGATCGCAGCATGTCGCTCTGGTCCTCCATTATGCGGAGGAAAGCATCCATGCGTCTTTCCTCACGTTCTACCCTCTTTTGTTCAGCGGCTCTCCATTCCTGCCTCTCTCGATTCCTTGCCTCTCTCTCTCGATCCCTTGCCTCTCTCTCTCGCTTCCTTTCCTCTCTCTCTTGATCCCTTGCCTGAATCTCTCGATCCCTTGCCTGAATCTCTCGATCCCTGGACTCTATCATTCTTTCCCTCCAGTCCGTCTGGCGGGCTGCCTCAGCGCGCGAGTTCTCCACGAGTTCAGTAAACATCTCATCGCGCGTTCGCGTTTTCTTTTTACGCTTTCTTATCTGCGGTGCACGGCATGTTGAGGAGGCATGGGGGTTGTGGCATACTTGTTGTTCATCTGTGGGCAAGTGTGTGTGGGAAAAGAAAGTTTGAAAGTTATGAGACAGATACATTCAAGGTTAGGAGGCAGATGTAGTCTCGGACTGTACACAATGGGAGTACTATGCCATTTGCAACCTCAGTATTCAGAGCCTGCCTGATATGATTTCTGTACAAGGTCATGTTGTACACCTAAAACTGACTGACAAGCTCTCAGAAAATTCAGAGCATCTGAGACACATATGCGCGCCTCAGCCCAAGACGGCTTCTGAAATCACCGTGCAGCCGGCCATGGTAAGTTAAAAGTGGCGCTTGCATACTGTAGAGTAACCCCGCCCCCTTTCCCCCACCACGTGGCTGGCTGCCACTGAAACCGCAAACTGCAAAGCAAATGCCAAAAAATCTCTCGCTAAGGGCTAAGGTCTTTTTGGGGCTCTTCAGACCGCGTGCAGACTGCTCAGATTCCCTGCTAGCTACCGCTACGGGCGGGGGGGGCGGGGTTGGGTGCACGTTGGCTGTGAAGCGGAAGCAATGGCGTGCAGACGGCTCGGATTCCCTGCTAGCTAACGCTACGGGCTGGGGGGGGGTGGCGGTCAGCGTTCGTGTGGGGGGGGGTGGTTCGGTTCGTCGGTCCTCAGCAGAAAAGAGTACTTTGCAGCTGGGACTCTTTATCTCCCGACTAATTGCAGTCCGTATCTCAAACAGGCAACCCTGAATGACATCACTTTGCTGAGAATTTCTCGGAGAGATAGGGAGCGCATGCTCCTTGAGTCCATGCAAAGTCCTGGTCCATACGCCGCAATGCTAGCCTGCTCAATGATACCAGACAACCTACTACTTTCGTGGCGTGGGTTGGTGTCCTATCACAGGGGGACCAGATAAGGCAGCTCTCCCCAGAAATCTGCTGCGCTGGATTCATCGCTACCTCCTGGATAGCTTCATTGAAATGTCCGCGGAGGACTTATGGTCAATCCCGGAGTATATTGACAAACTCTTTGAGTAGAAATTGACCAGCAGTGAAAGCACGCTAAGTCCTTAGGGCAAGTTACTCATTAATAAATGCTTCCTTTACAAAATCACGCATCATGTAATCCCTTAAAAAAGAAACACTTACCCCCCTGGGAGGCTTGGGAGGGTACTGGGTCCAGGGTGACAAACAGCTCCTGGCTCTCTGGGTACAGGGGTTCTCCGCTGGGCTCCTGCTGCTCCGTGATATTTTCCTCTTCATGGTCGTCCTCCTCGGAATCAGTCTCCTCCCTGACGATGATCCCATCGGTGGAGTCCACGCATACCGGCGCGATGGTGGTGGGGGAGCCCCCCATTATCGCATTTAGTTCATTGTAGAACCTGCATGTCCGTGACGCGCCCCCTGATCGTCCGTTTGCCTCCTTGGCTTTCTGGAACGATTGCCGCAGCTCCTTAATTTTTACGCGGCACTGTGTGGTGTCCCTGTTGTGGCCCCTTTCTAGCATGGCCTTGGAGACTCTTCCATAGGTGTTGGCATTCCGTTTGTTGTTGCGGAGTTCCAACATCACGGATTCCTCTCCCCAGATAGCGATGAGATCCAGCACCTCACGAGTGGACCATGCTGGAGCTCTTCTCCTCTGGCTGGTCTCCAGGGTAGATGAGCTCATCATGGATTCCTGTGATGCTGATCTCTGCATGGCGGCTAGTGCTGCTGATTGCTCTGAATGGCGACTGATCAGTTCAGGTGAGCTGGCCACGCTGACCAAACAGGAAATGGCATTCAAATGTTCCCGGGTCTTATCTACCTGGCCAGAGCAGCGAGTTCAGAGTGCAGTGCAGAGCGGTCACAGTGGAGCAGTAGTGAGGCAGTCCAGAGCGGTCAGAATGGAGCATTGTGGGACAGCCTCTGGAGGCTATTAATGTCGGGTTCCGTCTTCACTAGCCCACGGTCGAGCTTGGAATGTCGAGATTAGCCTTATGCCACTGGTTAGGCTGGAGTGCCAAGATCGATCTTTAAGGCCCTTTACATCGACGTTAAGGGCATGTATGTGAAGACAGGTACACGTTTACTTCGACCTAACGTCGTTAACATCGATTTAAAGTGGTAGTGAAGACATGCCCTTAGAAAAGAGGAGAGAGAACTGTACGTCTGTTCTGCCTAGGTGCAGGGAAGGTTAAAAAACAAAATGATAAATATTGCTGAAGGGCTGGTTGTTTTTAATCAGATGAGGAAGATTGTCTTTGTCAGGCCAGAAGGGGATCAGCGGAAGGGGAAATAACAACTAACGAATTAATCCATCTCAGACCAGGATTCACATTATAAAATATTTTTTTATGCCATGTAGAATTAAGTCAAGAGGTGAATGGGGCGACGTGATTCTTTGGTTGAACCAAGGCTCAGCTCAACTCTAAATCAGTACAATAGAAGAAGGAAGTCTATTATCACACCAGTTTCCTTCCACAGATCCTTATTTCAAATATATATATGGTTTCCTTAACTTCTTACACAGTGAACATTAAACATACCTGCAGCCTTAACTGCTAATAAGCAAGAGTTGCTCATTCCAGTGGATTTTAGTTTTTGTCTTGAATGAGCTAAATTCTGTGTGAACTTAACTCACACAGCTGTGAATTTGACCTAAACCTTCTTTCTGTGTTTGGCACATCTATTCCATTATGGCTGTGCTGCTGATTGGAACCTACAGTTTACTTGTCTTTTTCATTTTAAATTAATCTCTCTCTCCCGTCTGTCAGATCACTTCACCATTAACAAGAACGATAATACCAGAGGAGATGATATCCTGGATGTAACTGCAGTATTAGTTTTCCAACTGAAAATAAAAAAAATCAAACATTTTAAATGAAGTGTCTGAAACATTTAATTTAGAAGATGACAGAAAGGAACGGCATGCAGCCTGACAGGGCTAGTGTTGAAATGATTCTTGTGGAGGCAGAAATTAATTTATGGCAAAAAAAAATTGTAAAAAAAGAAACTCAATTTCTGTAAATAAATAGAAGATAATTCTAAAGGGGCATGTAATTAACTCAAAATTGCACTAAGCAACATTTTTTAAAAGTAGCCTGAATGATCTTCTAAGTTTGCAATCTCTAGAGCATCCATTGAGATATGGTATTTGGGACCATTTTTTCAAATGATAAAGTGGAAGAAAAACTGACTTGGAGAGCCTGATTCTCCATTGCCATGCAGCTTGTTTAATCATTTACCTATGCAAAGTGACACACATTTTGCACAGGTGTAAGTGACCACGTAATGAGCCCAATCCTCAGATCTTGAGCTCAGTGCAGGACCCAAGTGATGTTGTGGTTCTATTCCATGTTTTTACCCTCTCTATTCCTGGGCCTATTTTGGCCCAGCTGGGGGAGAGGGACAGGATTTTTCTGGATTTTTCAGCTGACTGAAGTGTGTGAAAGTATACTAGAATTATTTTCCCTCTCCCCATCCCAGTTCAACCCAAACTGGTCTGTAAATACCGAATAAACATACTTTTTAGAACTTTCATAGTAAAGTCAAGCCTGTGCTTAAGTGCATTACTGGATTAGACCCATAGTGCTCTCTGTTTCAAACTGATTGATTTGCAAATATAAAATATTCATGTTTTTAACAGTTTGGATTAGATTTTAGGTGAATACCAAAAAACAATGTTGTTGGGGAAAGTGGCTGTAAATCAGTGGCTGCCCCCCTGGAACAGTTAGGTTCACCTCAGCACATATTCCTCTGGAAGCTCTGAAGGAGTTCCACCATCCTATAAAAAGAAGAAGCCTATATTACTTGAAACCAGCAATGCTCTGCTAGTGTAAATGGTTTGAAGGCATCATTAAGGCTCCACCCCACCCTCATTCTGTCTCCTTTTCGGAAGCTAATTCTGGTGATAACGTAACTTAGTGCCTTCACTCCCCACCCAGGCAGGGGTGGCAACTCTGACTGAAGCTAGCCCAGGAGATTTTTTTTTTTCCAGAATGACTTAATGTCATTTTCTTAAAATATCCTATTAAAATCTCCTGGGTTAGTTTCAGTAGTCACTGGGGGATCAATGACAATTTCAGGAGACTCCAGGCCAAACCTGGACGTTTGGCAAGCCTACACCCAGGTGGAGACAAGCTCCTGTGTAAATGGAGGAGGACAGGAAGGCCTGAACAAGCTTTCTTGCACCTACACAAGGACAGGAACAACTTTCCCCTTTATTTCTAGCAATGTGTGGAGGGGACAGGAAAGACGTGCACATGAAAGTAATAAATTAAAAACTAGTGACTGGTATGACTTCTGTTTAGTGTATGTCTACATTGCAATGCAGAGTACGTATCCATGTAGCTAGTTTTAAGCTAGCTCAGAGGTCTCCAAACTGTGGGACAACCTCCCAACGGGGCACAGAGGTATGTTGAGGGGCACAAGGGAGGGGCTTTGCTTCCGGCCCCTTGCCAGCCAAGGCTTCACTCCTGGCCCCACGCTGTGGTCCAAGCCTCGGCTCCCTTTACCGCTGTCCATGTTCCCCTTCCCGCAGCCACGGTCACATTCCCAGCCCTGGTTGAGGGAAGGGCAGACAGGAATAAGACTGTAAGGGACCACTGAGCTAGCTAGTGAAGCTAAAAAGAGCAATGAAGATGGGGCAGTATGGGTTCAACAAAGGTGGAGTAACTCAAGTATGCACCCAGGGTTCGAGGAGGGCTTGGACAGGCCTTGATGAAGCCCATAATGTCACAACTTTGAGGCTATTTTTAATGTGTTAGTTAAATTAAAGCTAGCATGGATACACCTAGCAATGCCAAAGTGCAATCACATCTCCGACTGCAGTGTAGACATACCTTTAGACCAGTGGTGTACAACCTAAAGTCTGCAGGCTGCATACAGCCCATTCAGGTAAGCTGATTGCAGGCCATGAGACATTTTGCAGGCATGGACCTCCACCATTGCAGCTCCCAGTGGCCGCAGTTCGCTGTTCTCGGCCAATGGGAGCTGCAGTTGACCGAAACAAGGGGCAACCAGGAACCAGATTGGGACTCTGAGTTCTAATTTGTTTCCTTGTCTACTCCTGGGGTGGTGCAACTTTGCAGTGTTCCTTGAACAGGGCTTGAGGGAAGACATAAGTTAGTTTTTGTATTGGAATTCTAAACATCTATTACATCCAAAAAAATCTATGTAAAAAGGATGTTAAGGTTGCAGAGTCAAAATATCTTGAAATGACTCTCATAATGCATATCCACAAAGGGTATGACTTCACTAGAACAAAAGTCCCATGGGAAAGATGGGGATGGCCCAGGTCAGCTGACTAGGGCTTGTAAGGCTTGGCCTGTGTAGACATTTGGACTACAGCTGGAGCCTGAGTTCTGGGTAGGGGTGATGGAGCCCAAAACTGTTTGTGTATGTTAGGGGAGAGGGAGGAGGACCATTAGGAAAAGGATGGATAATAAAACAGATAATAAACAGGGGGCAGAGAGCTGAGCGAGTGCGGGGTCCGTTGGAGGGGGTATTATTACATTAAAACTATGTCACAGAGAACAGCAGGTGTTGCCTGCTGCCCAGCTGATGTTAATGGGCTTTAAAGAATTTCACCCCTAGGTGGTGTAAGAGGTGAAATTTGAAAAAAATTCGATTCTTACCCCGCTTAGGACTCTAAAGCCTATAACTGTACCAAATTTCAAGTCTCTAGCTCAAATGGTGTGGAAGGAGTAAGGGAACATACATACACACACGCATACACCATTTAGCTTCTATATATATAAATTAATTATTATTATTATTATTATTATTATTTTATACAAAGGTACTAAGATGCTGAGTGATTCCATGATACTTTTGCCACAAAGCCTCCAATATAATTCAAAAAATGGCATTACTCATTTTAAGATATACATGATAGAATGGGTCAAATCTTATTTCATAGGTCACATCTATTCAGTCTGAAGGGAACCAGGAGTCAAGTAAAGTAAGCAATTAGGTTTGCACTTGTATTCTGAGATCATTTGGGCAGAAGGAGATCCAAATCTGAGCAAGGGATTTTTTGGTTCCACTCTGATGCTGTTTTTTTTGCTTACATGCCAAGACTATATTTACAGAGTACTACACATTTTTTTAAAAAAAAGACACGATAACACCACTACTCATCCATCACTTTGACCCTGAATACTTGTAGCCACCTTTCCTAGAAGCTATCACATTAAATCTCCTCCCTGCAAAATTGCTTGGTCTCCTTGACAATTTAGATTAATTGCACATTGTCAGGAATAATTAGAAATACACAGTGTATGTGGGTGAGGGAAGATTTGGGGGAATGTTGCCGAGAATGTTTATACAGTCTGGAAGTGCACTTGAAACTATCTCAGATGAGAAGGAAGAAATCATAATAGTCTATTCCACTTACAAAGCAAATGTGATGTGCAAACATACGGTACCCATATGCTCATTATGTAGCTTAAAATCTTAAGACTGCAAAATATCCTGTACATAAATTTGCGGATTTGTGTGCATATTGGTTGAAATTAACTGATGTGTAACTCTCTCTGCCAGATGTTGTTGGAAGCAGCAAGAGCTGGGTTCAAAGAACTTGTTTTAACTAACAAACAAAATGGGCTTGAGCCCCAAACAGAATTTCTGCCATCACTAAACAACATTCCAGGCCATCATTAATATACAGCTCTTCCCCACTCACAAGCACTGTGCCCGTGTGTGAAACAAGGGAGTCTGTTAGAGGAAAAGGGAACATAACATTAACTTGGAAAATAAAGCAACAGTATACCTATATGTATGATAAATAACAGACTTGCCCATGGTAATTTGGTAATAGTCCATTAGATCAGTTGCCCACTCATTACTGTAAGTGTCCAAATATCTCTTTATCTTGAAAATTCCCCATCTTCTAACCCTACCCAGAGTTTGGTGTGAGAGAGTAGCATAGTCTCAGAATCCTGAGGTACACTCAGGCATTCCTGTCCCTTCAGAAGTGATGGTTGGTCCTGTCTTATCTGATCCGGTCCTCTCCTGAGGCTTTACCATCTGGTCTAACTAAAGTAACATCAGCTTTATTTAGTGGCTAGATAGGAGGGCCTCATGGAAGTTCACTCATCTCTGTTGCTGTCCTCTGAAGCTTCAGCAAAGAATACTTGACTTCACGTAGCACAGGCTTTTCAGTAGACAGGAACCAGTAGTATATAAAACCATTGCATAAAGACCCTGTTGCTGAGGATGGACTTTTTTCCCCAAGGTTGGAGCACAATCCCCCCTTAGTTCAGTTCCACTACTCAGTCATTTTTCAGTTTAGGGTCCGTTATGGTGATTCCCACAGTGTCAGTGGAGGAACTCTGAGTAGAAAACTTATGAAGATGAAGCTCTCTGTAGCCATACTTCCCTCTCTTCACCAACAGTTATGGCTCTAATCTCTGTACATTCAAGTTCAAGCTTCTGACCAGCACAATTTCTAGGTAAATAGCTTATGACCATGAAGGAGCTATATGGTAGTTCTTCCCCCTGTTCACAAACAGATGGGAACAGAGAGCTCCTTACTCTCTTGAACTTCAGGCCACAGGGCTTACAGATGTTTTGCCACTGACATTAACATGGTTTAGAAAAATTGAGTGCATTTTCATCCTTAAGTGATGCTGCCCTTCTGCAGTTCTTTTCTTAACTAAATTGGCACTTTCACAAAAGTCTAATATAAGGCATTCCAATTAACCAGATTGAACAAAATGTCATCTTGATAAGTAATTAGAAACAATGTTGTCAACCTTTCAAAAAATGCTGAAAATATGAAAGTTAAGCCCTTTAAAAAATTGCTTCCCCTTTTTATGAGAGAATCTGGACCATCCAAATAAATGTTAGAACATTATGTTGAGAGTACTTATCATATCCCAGCCACTAGCGTATATACTAATGTATGAGCTCTTAGGGAAGTGAATACATTATTCCACTTCATACCATATCCCTCCCACATTTACAGGGACTCTCAAGACGCATGAATCACAGGTGTGACTATGGATTCTGCGTTATTTTGAGGATTTGAGAAATGCAGCTTCCAGCACCTCATGCAGACAGAGGCTGAAGAAATTGGAGCTGCCTTAGCCTGTGCTTGAGATCCCAGTCAGAAATGGGTCTAGAGACAGGACGAGAGAAGGAGTTGCTAAGCCAGAAACCTGAACAACATATGAGGGCAACTACAGGTTTTAACTGCCTGAACATATGCTGCCTGCATAGAGAGTGAACATTAAGGGGAAAGGAGTCAACGTGACATCAACTGCTAGCAAGAAAAATAGATGCTCCTCTTTGAACTCTGAAGACTAGGGGCTAAAACCTCATTTTGGCTCTCAACCAGAGAGGCCCAGCTGAACTGAGGCCTGAGACTCCTAGGTAATGCCTCCCTTCAGCCAGTTGTCTGAAAAAGCTTGGCTATTGAACACTGTAGGGAGGGACAGAAGTCAGGCCTTCCACAGAAGGTATAATCAGCCCTAAGACAGGCCCAGGAGGAGAGAAGAAGCCTCAAGACTCCATATCTAGAGGGAGAAATTCATCTGCCAGACTCCCTCTCTCTCTTCTCCCCTCCCCTCTTGTCCCAGAAGGCGAGGGAAGGCCAAGACTTCAGCCACACAGGCATGCTTCACACCATAAGACCCACAATGAGGGCTCTCTTTTTCCCACAGTTGGACATCACAACAGTGAGTATTGATTGAATTTCACACTTAATTAGCATGTAGAGGGCTCTGGGGAGAGGAGGGTCCCGGTCAGTGGGCCCATAGCCAGGTGAAGGTTCACCAAGAGTTGAAGGGGTGTGTGGAACCACAGCACAATGTAATGCTCAGGCTTGCAATATTGTTTAACTCAATACAGGTAACTATGTCCAGTAAAACATCTCTATGGATATCCAGCACAGAGAGTGGCATGAAAACCAATTCCCCAGAACCTGTGGGCAGCTTCTTGAATTTCACCCCTTGGCTTTTTATGTTCTATGGGGGATTTTGACTATTCATAGTTATAGAGAGGATATTTTCATTTTAGGCAGGGCCTGATTATTGTTGTGGGGTTTAACATGGTCAATCATTTATATTTTTCCTCTTGATTCTCCTTCCTTTTCCCTTTACCCAGAGTCCATCCTTTCCCCTTTTAAGTTAGCACTGTCATTTCTCCTAATGATGTGGATTTTCCTTTTTAAACTTGATCCTTGATTGATTTTCATTTAAGTTCTAAAGGTCATAGGTGCTGCCTATTAATTTACTCACCTGGCCACTATGCACCAAGAATTAAGTTTATTACCAGCTACCAGATAGCGTAGGAGTGATATTCACCTCTAGTCCAAGCAACACTGACAACCCAGGCCTGCTAGTATTGAGGATACAGAGCCATGAGGGGGAGGACCAAGTGGACTCAGATGACCACAGTTAGGGATCATGGGTGCTCCAGAAGTGGGTTACATGACAAAAGTAATGATTAATGATACAGAAAATGGGAGAGACATACACAGTGTCCAACCACAATGACATGCAACTGATCAACTAATCTTAAAAGGAAGCAAAGTAGCTGTACATTTAAAATAATCATAACAGAGTATCTTATATCACATAACAAAATCATAATGAACATAGATATAAGTTTGGGAATTAATAGAGGCCTCAAACTGCCAGGAGGACTGTGGCCTTCATAAGCCATCAGGATCATAAGCTTATGCATATATAAACACTTCTCAAAACCTAAAGTGAAATGTGTTCTCCATTTAAGTTAGTGGGAGTTTTGCCATTAAATTCAGTTGGCATAATGTATAGAACATATGTGATGGGAAATTGCTTATAGGTGTAACATAATGGAGACTCCTACCTTGTATGAAAACAATCAGATGAAAACATGTCAGTCATGACTATATTGGTTAATAGGATACCACGACTGGCACAATCATAGGAGCCAAACGAGATCTTTCTCCAGTTGTTTTTGCCAGGTGAGCAGGTACTTCAGTAACCTATCAGAATCTTCTTTCCAGTTAGCTATAGTCCTCATGGCAGAGAGAACAGACATCTGCCTTTGTTCTTCCAGCCATTATCTAGCGTGGTGGGTTCAATGAGAACTCCACACTTCTTTGCCCCAGAATACTTAGTGGGTTCCATCAATGGTCATGTGAAATGGGATCCTGGAGTTAGGGTCAAAATTAGATTCTCAAAATATTAGCTTTGTTTAGACAGTGTATGTAAAACACTTCTGATGAAGGGCATGGTAGTATTTTCTTTACTGCGTAAAGGTAAACATGTAACTAAAGCTATTAGATTGCTGAGAAAACCTTGAAGTTGTATATGGAAAAATATTAATAGTAAATTAAGTTTTACTTATTCATAAGTAATATAAATTTACTTATTCATTTAGACATCACAATCAAGAGCGGACAGGGTTTAGTGTGTAACATGTGAGTTCAGATACCATTATTGTAACTCCCACAGATATTTCCACAAGCTCTCTTCTTTTTTTCTTTTCTTTTTTTCCATTTATGAAAAAATTGCCCCTTCTCAAAGGGAACAGATTAGCATAAAAAAAGAGAAGCCCTGACTCAAAAGAATAATATGCTGTCCTAATTGTATATTGTAAGTCTTCCCCCCCATAGAATAATTAACATGTATACTAAACACTAGTTTCACAGAAGCTTTATTATATCTTTAAAGAAAAGCTGTATTTAAGCTGTACTAATTCAATAACAATATTGTATAGAACTAATTTAATAATTTCTTACTGTGTAATTGTTGCATATCTTGGTACACGTTTTAGAGCAGCAGTTTTCTATTCACATGACTAATGCTGCATCTTTCACAAATCTTTAAAAATCTGTAGGACAACAGAACTTTAAATAGAGAAATAAATTGATGGGAGTATTAAAATACCCACAATTTAGCTTAAAGCCAAGAAAACCATTTAGTTTACATATATCAGGAGCAAGAAGGCAGATATTTACTTCAATTCAGATTACATTTAGCTAGAATAAGATTGTTTTAAAATGTAATTTTTACTATGTGTATGATGTTTAAAGCTTTTAATTATCTTTGGCTAGCAATTTTACCACAAGGTTTGAATCCTATGAGCTGGAATTTACAAATCAGTAACTGTAAAGAACACAAAAATGCCAAGCAAAGAATGCTTTGCTTTCCAGATTTGCCTAGCATAACTAGCAGTATCTCAAAGTACTGCTTGAGTACTTCACCTGACAGTATTGTATGGTGTTCTATAACCATTTAAAGGTTATAGAACACCATACAGTGTGCTGTAGCTAACTGGCTTAAGATCATATACTGTTGAAAGATCTCTGTACACCTAGAGTACATCACAGTTAAGGAGAGGGACAAATTACTCTTGAATCCCTAAAGAGGTCAATTGCCAGCAGAGAAACAAGGGAGGGATTTAGCATAATGTGACAGCTTTAATTCTAAAGGTGTATATTTTATTGTTGTAAATTAGACCATTAACATTACTTAAACATAATTTTCAATGTTCAGTGTTTGGTCTGTTTTCACAGGAAAGATATATCACCCAGAGCATGTTCCCATTTACCAGGATAATGTTTAACATACTCTCCCTGAAATCATACTGGGTCCCAGTACAAAATTGATTTAATTTGAATGATAGCTTAATATCTACCCAATAGCAATGAGATTTAAATAAAATCATTACAGTTCTATCACTAAGGCTGCAAGGAATCACTGAGAGAGCCATAGTGAATATGTATGTGTACGAGAAAAGTGTATGGTGTCTATTCTGTGAGAGGGTCCTTGGTGAGTCCTTGATGTGTCAGATTATTGTCATGATACATTGTAATTGTTTCACTGGAGACAGGATGTTCCGTTATATCAGTACATACAAGAGAGAATTTCATTTGTGCATCTGCACATGCACAGTAACAACACAATGAAAATCCCTTTGGAAGGTCTGAGGAAAAATAGATAATGTGCATGCGCTTTAACCAGATTATGGAACATCCAGGCAGCAGAGGATTCACAAGCCTATTCATGATTTATAACATTACCCATTTCGGGCCAGATTATGACGTGTCCTGGACCACATGCATAAGGTGAAAGGTGGGGTCACAAGGTTACAGGGACCAGCCATACTGTGGAGGATCATTGCAAGCATTTTTTGAAGCGAGTGTTTCTGACAGAAATAGCCACCTCAAAGAGGATCGGGGGGAGAGTCATGTTATGGCTGGGGCCATACAGATGGAGTAGTGTTGATATCCACAATACTATCCAATGTTATCACAAGGGTTGGCTGAAGATTTATGGGGAAGTTGATTATCTGGGGCACACTAATGTTATCTGACTTATTCAGAAGGATTGTAGAAAACTGCAGAGGAAAGATCTTCTCAAGAGCCATTCATCTGATGAAGTGGGTCTTAGCCCACGAAAGCTCATGATCCCTAAGATCTGTTAGTCTATAAGGTGCCACAAGACTCTTTGTCACTTCAAAATCCATAGATCACTATCGGGTAACAGCTAATTTACAGATATAGGATCAGGATCATTGTAGTACAAAATGATCACCAACCTTACAACTGCTTACACATAGCATTGGTAAAACTTGAAACTAAAATAGACAATTCATTAGAAAAGCTGAACACTAAAACAGTGGAAGTTCAAAAAGCTGTCTCAGATATGGAAGGATGGATCACTTCCCTCAAAGTTGAACAACACAGACAGACAATCAACATGCAGAAACGCCAGAGCCACTAAATAACAAACTGAATCAAGGATAAATCTACGGGCATGACTTGCAGATGTGTGAAGCTTTCACTGACATATAGTTCAGAAATGGAGAGGCAAAGGGGCTTTTAAAACCTCCTTTCTACTGCATCTAAACGTGAAGCAGTCTGAGAGCTAAAGTGCCTTTCCCCCAGCTTCAGCACAAATTAGAGTAGCTGTATGGCTATTCTAACTTGTGCAGGCAAGAACACTACCTTTGGAACCCATGCCACCCAGGTTGCCAGGGTGCAATTTTACTGCAGTCCTGTCTCCTCCTGCCTCATCACAGAGGCACAGAACAGGAGTAGGAGGTGACATAATGCTGGCATAGATTTGTCTCCTAAGGTTCCAACTATGACAAGGAAAATACTATCTGCCACAAGATTATCATTAGATGATAGTTCTCTACTTCATGAGTGTAATGTGAGAATAAAAGTCTGAGAGCAATGGGGGTCATATAAGTACCTCAAAGGAGGTACTAGAATATATAGATGATATACAGGAAACTAGAAACTATGCTCTTTGATTTAAAAAGGTTTGTCTGGACTTGTTTATAACCCAGATAAAGGTAAGTGAGGCAGGTCTCAGCTGTGGTGCCACACTTGGCTGACCTCTACCACAGAGGGCTTTTGCCCCAATTGTCTCTGAAAACTGAGCAAGAACAGGTGTCCACAGGCCTAAAACACCTATTTCTTCTCTCACAGCAGAGCATATCCATGTGCTTTAAGGTGTAGATCTAAATCTTCCCCCCATCGTGCAGGGGTCAGAAGCAGTATTTCCCTCTTTTGAATCACACATCCTTGGGGTTCCTTCTTCTCCTGCCTTTTCCAGCATCCTTCTCCCAGGTCATTTAGAGGCCACTTCTCTTAGTCCTTATAAACCCCCCACTACAGGTCTGGTTTCTCCCTGGTCTCCAGAGTTGAAAGTAAGCCGGTACGCCTTGGTATGGTGTCCCAGCAAGAGCCAGTGTGCCGGACCGGACCAGCTTCCCCAGGTGCCAATGTAAAGGGCCTGAGGCTCCCAGCAATGGCTGGAGCCACTGGCCCTTTAAATTGCCACCAGAGCCCCATTGCCGGAGCCGTGGGGTTTTGGTGGTAATTTAAAGAGCCCAGGGCTACACTGTGGTAGTGGTGGGCCCTTTAAATCCCCCAGGCCCTTTAAATCACCACCCGAGCCCTGCTGCCAGAGTCCTGGGGTAGTGGTAACTGGACTCCAATGGTGATTTAAAAGGCCAGGGGCTGCCAGTGTCACAGCCAGAGGGTGCTTTAAATGTTAATTTAAAGAGTCAGGGGATTTGAAGACCCCACCTCTTCTGGTTGAGGCCACACCCCCTGCAAACCGGTAAATCCTTTAAGTTACTTTCACTCCTGCTGGTCTCTCTATTAAAAAAAGGAAGGCAGCTTCTCTTTTTATCCCTTCCCTTTCCCCACTATGCATTACCGCCACGACTAACAGATTAAATTCCCTAGAATGCCCATGCTTGGACTCAATAAGGACCAGGGCAATGCTGAGTCACTATGTTCCCATAAGGCCCCCAGCACCTCTTTTACTATGCCAGTGAGGACAGATAATTGAAAAGGCCCTGTGGGATTTTCAGGAAGTTAAGAAGGAAGCACAAATCAGGTAAAATGTGATATTTCATTTAGAAAATAAAAATAGAACCAAATAATGAAATGAAGAGGCTGTGCAAGACAAGGGTACTGCTAGAAATGGGGAAAAATATTTATCTGCAAAGTATTATCATGAAGATGTATTGTTTCAATAAATACCAATTCAAAGTAACGTCAATGGAAAACATTGACTAATTACAGAAAAAAGTATTTTTTCATGAAAACACTTTGCCACATCACCAACTATGCCATGAATCTTCTTTGTTTCCCATGTAAAGAACACACACTCATCTAGTTTAATTGCAAAATATACATTTAAAACTCTAAAATCACTTCAAAGTATGGTGGGCTAAAATACTGATCAGCATATGTTATTTTTCATATTTATATAATGATAGTGTGCAAGTAAACTGGGGATTTATTGTGCTAGATACCATGCAAATAGGTAGTAAATAATAATCCCTGTCCCAATTCAAAGTGATTACAGACATTGGGCCAAAATCATCCTTGGATTCCTCCTTACTGATGTTGATGGGGTTCTATTAAGGAGGTAACGAGTCCATTAACTAATTAGTCCTCCCAGCATTATTGTCAGATGTCTTATTATCCCAATTTTACAGGGAGGAAAATTGAGGCAGACAGATTAATTTGTTCTCAGCTGCCAAAAGAATTCCTGTCTAATCCAAGTTTTAATTCAACAACATATTTTTCCCAGTCTTTTGCTCAGAACATGCCTCTCTCATAAGATGAGAAGTATCTGTTTTGTATTCTGGGATATTCAGTAAATAGCATAACTCCAATTTTACTCCATTTACCTCTCCATTTTTGTCACAATGCTAATGCCATCCTTTCTGCTGAGCGCTGCATGTGGAACATCCTGCAAACTGTCAATTTTCCTAAATCAGATGGCCTGGCTATTATAAAACCTCTGCTAGCCCAGAGAGCAAGAACTTGGGATCAGGAGTCTAACTTGAGTCTATTGGACCAGGTAATATAGAGCACTAACAAGCAGGTCAATTCCTTTGACTTTTAACTGTGAATTTGTGCTCACAATGAGTCCCCTGAGAAGAAGATACTTCAATTTTCTAAAGGAAGAAGGGAAGATGGATAAACAAAAGAAGGTGGGGGGTCATAATTGTCTTGGACTAGAAACTATCTAGAATCAAAATTGTTCTCATCAGGCCAGGATGAAATCAAATTTCAATGGACCTGCCTGAGATAACTGGACACCATTCACTAAAGATTCCACTGTGGAAAAGGACAAAATAGTCTGATGAAATGACTTACAATGGAAGCATTGATTCTTCAGGGGAGAAAATCATCTGTTGAAACACAATATAAAAAAGTATTTCTCCCAGAAACCCAAGGGAGAAAATATCATATAGTATCTTTTTCTTCTTGTCATATTTGGTTAGCAAAAAGCCTTGTAAAATAAATTATGTAGCTAGTTCAACATGTTAATGCAGTAAGTGTTCAATGAAATATGACTTTTGAACTGTCACAAAAAACTTTTTATTAAATAACAAATGCTGACTCCAGTTCCCACTCCTATAAGTCTGAAATATAATGACCTCTATATAGTGCCATGGGGCTCAACATTAAAAATAGAGCATATTTTAATGAAATATCTTTGATACAGAAAGCATGGTGAATATGAATTCTGATTAGATTAAAACCTCAGGGATAAGGAACTAAATCATTGTTGAGGCCTGAATTTTATGCCTTTCCTAGAAACCTAAACTCTGAGGTAATTCACAGAATACCAAAAATAGCTCTGAGAATCTACAATGACCCGCAACTCTTTTCCGAGGGTTTTGCCGTTATGATGACTTCAGAATAATTGTGAACTGGAGAGCATTATGGGTATGAGAAGAAATTAGGTTTCCCAAGTTCCTTATTTTGCTCCAGACTCCATATATCCTTAGTGTATGTACTTGGAAACAACCCTGTTGAATGAACTACAACTTTTCTAATGGTTGTATAAAATGTATTCAAATTTAGGTCACGTTTATCATAAGTAAATCTACTTTAACGATTAAACTGTTCTCCATTTTGCAACAGGAAGGGATAAAGGAACAAGACTGTTCTCCAGGAGCCAGTATTATGTCAAAACCTGAGAGTATTTTTAGTAGAATATTAGCATGAAAACACAGTCATGTGATCTAATGGCTCAAGGAGCTGATGTAAGCTGTGTTAATTGTTAACATAGCAAAAGATCCTCCTTATCATTATCAGGTTTATATTTTCCAGAGGATAGGAAATTATGTATTAAAGAAACATCCCAGAAACAATAGGAGTGCCGGAGGGGACACATTCTGAATTGAAACAAAAGGCTATAAATCTGGAGTATGCAACCTATGTCATGAGTGCCAAAGGCAGCATGCAAACTGATTTTCAGTGGCACTCATGCTGCCCAGGTCATGGCCACCAGTCTGGGGGGCTCTGCATTTTAATTTAATTTTAAATGAATTTTCTTAAACATTTTAAACACATATTTACATACAACAATAGTTTAGTTATATATTATAGGCTTATAGAAAGAGACCTTCTAAAAGTGTTAAAATGTATTACTGGCATGCAAAACCTTAAATTAGAGTGGATAAATGAAGACTCGGCACATCACTTCTGAAAGGTTGCCAACCCTGCTATAAACATTAGCTCAGTCAGGCTATCTTTGACCTACTACCACAAGTAAGGGATATCTACCCATGAGTAAGGGAGTTTCTTTTGGCTTAATTTATATGTCAAGGATCTAGACAAAGTTGTAAGAAGATATAAGCTACTGTAGGTCTATTCTAAGGTTAAGCTTTAGGTTTGGATTCAACAACATTAAAATCTTGCAAGTTCTTTTTATGAGAATTGGGACCCCAATGTCAGAACATTCATATGATCAGCCAGTCACAGGAGATGTCTACACCTTGGGAATCATAAATCATAAGAATGGCTGTTCTTCTGCCATTTCCGTCATGTCCACTTTGGAACCAGTTATCAGGCCCTCTGCTTTTAGATCTGCCCCAATAAACATCCCCTAGTGACAAATTGTAATCTGAGAATTCAGATCCCAAACCCTCATTTTTCCCCAGGTTATAGTTCTTTTTTTTTTTTTTTGACCCATCCATAAGCCTGTTTCCTACTTTGTTTCCGTCTATACTTTACATAGACTTTCCCTTTCATTTTAGAAT
The DNA here is from genome assembly GCA_032164245.1 of Sternotherus odoratus. Lineage (NCBI taxonomy): Eukaryota > Metazoa > Chordata > Testudines > Kinosternidae > Sternotherus > Sternotherus odoratus. Next base: position 229,364,558 of record JAVMKO010000001.1, on the reverse strand, counting down.
TTGGGATATGCTTGCTCTATTCTACATTTCTGTAGTAAATCAGATTTTCACTGAGATTTGTTTAACATTCCCCCCCCCCATATCTTTATGTGTGTTATATTGAAAGTAATCCATGTCAGACAATCATTACATCAGATATCTTCCCATGCCAAAGCCGCAACAAATACCCCAATACTATTTTCAGCTTTTTGCAATGTGAATTATTATCACAACAATGTTCTTGTTGTATTAAAATAACTATAAAGGCATTAAATCTGACAGATTTTAGAGTCATTTAAAAAATCAGTACTCCATTTCCATTGTTTTTTGTTTTTTTCTTCATTCTCTACATTTTCTTCATTGTACATTCTACATGTAGATTCTACATCTACACTCTACAGTTTCTTCATTCTCTACTAAAAAATATTTTAGTCTCCCATTACTTTGGCTTACAGTAATGATATTTATTTTTAATAACAAGTATTAAGCCTGCCGGTCTGAGTGCCCTCCAGATAAAGTACATGAAAAGGAGAAATGAAAAGCAACAATTTACTATTTTAAGATACTTTCTTTGGCTTTATATTGCAATAGAGTACTATTACATTTTATTCCTGTCTGAAGACATGCCTAAAAATTGGCATTATATACTAAAAGGTTACATTTGCATTACAGTTGTATATCACAGTTTTTAAATATCAGTTATGATAGCTTTTATTGTCCGTCCCTTATTATTTGGCCCCAATCTTGGGCTATATCTAAGCTGTAACTTCTGCAGCTTGATTGCAGGGCAAGGGAATGCGGTTTTGTAACATCTTTATCCCAATCCCAGCCTATGGTTGGCTGGAGACCAAGTGGATCCCTGGTACCAGTACAAATAGCTTCTAATTTATGCCATCTGCCTATGACCCCAAATGACCATTTTTGAAGCTAGGGATTGTCAGGATTCAGAAATCCCCCTGCCATTCCACCTTTCTTTTACACATTCCTTAGGCTTGGGGACAGAGAGCTCTAAATCACTTGAGAGTTTCCCTTTCCTGTGGGAAATGTCTTTTGCCCAGGCAAACCAACTTTCAGTTATTTTGCACCACCAGGACAGAGCAATGCAGCCATACTGCAGCTGGGGATCTGGCCTTTTCAATCTCTTTTGTTGTTGTTGTTGTTCTTGTTGTTCATGCATTTTGTCACATTTAAATATTCTTTATGTAGCAAGGAATTCCAGCATTCAGATGTTAGCTTGAAACCAACCAAGGCACTACAACCAGATCATAATCTGTGGATCCAGAGGCTTTTTCCAAACTCAAGTCGTTGTGTGGTAGGGCATTGTAATATAACGACTGGGCCTCTGGAACTGATGTTGCTCAGCCATTAGCACAGACACATAGCAAGTTCTTTATATTCTCTCAGGATTATCCTGATCAAATTACCTGAGGAAGGGTTATGTTTTGGCTTTGGGATTTTCCTTGTGTTGACAGTTTATCAGTTTCAGTTTTATTTTAATTCATGTGGTTTTATATCTATGTTCATATACCAAGAGGTTACAGTAGGCACATATTACAGTTGAAACATAAATATATTAAACAATCAGTATGATTATTCTATTTCTTTTTTCTGCTCAAAATAGTTATTCAATGAGCTATAATAGATCCCAGTCTAACCATTAATTAGCAAACCCTGACTTTTTCTTTCTTTTCTCTTTGGTTTTGAAAGTGAGGATTTCCTAGAGCTAAACATTCATACAGTGATTAGTAAAATATCAGAGTTTAGTAAAACTATAACATATTTTTAAAACAACTAAAGGAGGAGAGGATTTTATCTTGCATTATAAGGTAATTATGTTTTAGTTTTTCAACTGTTTCATTCTCATGAAAAGCTGACTGAGCAAATTACTGATACTTGTTCACAAAAACAGTTAATTATTTCCTTCTCCATTTCAGTCACTAGCTGTAGCAACATATTTCTCTTAGGTAGGTGTATGGATATAAATATCTGCTTTCTAGAATAAATGCTGTATATCTAGATGTGTGAAGGTTCTATAGAGGTGAAAATCAGTCATTGTGGAATGAAAGATGAAAATGCCAGGAAGAAGAAGCTTGTAATGAGCATTTTCACTCAGTGTTACTTCTTTTGTCATGTCCAGGCTTTCAGTAATCATGCTTTATCTTACTGTCCTCAGTAAGCAGTGAGCGAGGAAACGTAAAAATAGATGGTGATTTGGACAACATGCTCACCAGCACTTACACCTGTTACAAGCTACTTGGATCTTTGGTCCAGGTTTATGGGGTAAATGAGTGTTCCACACCTGTTTGCTCCCACATCCTCCTACAGAGCAGGTGTGCTGGTAATGGGCAGAGAACTGTAAAGCATGTATAATCTTAGAGCTAGATTGACAAAAAGGATTTATGCATAGCGCTGCTTAGCTTTTAGCAGGGCCGGCGACAGAAATTTGGGGGCCCCCTACTCTGATCGTTTGGGGGGCCCCCAGCCCAGCCGGCGCTCCCCCCCAGCTGACAGCGGCTGGCGGCAGCGCGAGCCCGGGAGCGGCACGAGCCACCCTTTCCCCCCCGCGTCCTTTCTCCCCCGGACCTGGTGGGGGAAGCCCTACAGTGCTGCGGAGCCTCCCCGCCCTCGCCCTTTTTGCAGGCGGTGGTGCGCTGCTGCCGCCGGCCGGGCTCACTGCTCCTGCCGGGGATGCGCGCTCGTCCGCTCCGGAGGAGAGCTGCGCCGCCTCCCCGCCCCTTCTCCGCTCTCCAGGCCCGGCGACAAGGGGGGATGACTACGGGTACTGCTGTGTACCGGGCCCCGGACTTAAGGGGCCCCCCTAAAGTCCGGGGCCCGGTACAGCTGTACCCATAGTACCCCCCTGTCGCCGGCCCTGGCTTTTAGACACCCTGCCATTAGATGCCCAAATCGATGTCCAAGGTCTCTACTGGGAAGAGATAGTCATCTAAAAAAGGGAATCACAGAACCCAGCAGGGAGTCACTTAAGCTACCCATTATTTAATTGTTTATTTAAAAAAACAGTTCAAGCCGGAGAGACTGGTAAAGACCCAGACCAAAATATCTTATAACCCATAAATTAGGGCACTAACCTGGAAAGCAGGATATATAGGTTCAAATGTGTGACCTGACAGAGAGTGAATACTCTAACCATTAGGCTATTGGGTAAAAGGTGGCATATTTCCTCCAACCATCTTTTCTGGAAGATTTGGTGTGCTCTAAGCAGAGACGATGGATTGGATGAGAGAGGCAGGATTTAGTCATGAGCTAGATGCCAAGCTGCTGAGTGGTGTCAGAACTTAGGTAGATGTGTGCATGCCCATACCAGAAATAAGGCCACCTTGGGGACTTTAGATATCTCCAGGATTAGAGGAGGATTTTGAGGATCTCAGTGGCGCCTAAATGTTGGAATTAGGCACTAAGTCCCCCTTGTGAATCTAGCCCTTGGTTCTTCTCTCCCTGTTCTGCCCTCCCCCCCCCCCCAAAAAGCAGCAGTTAACAGATCTGCACTGACTGAGAAGATATCATAATTTGTCCCAGAGCAAGAGGGAAACAGAGATGGAATCGTGCTGCAGATGGTGACTAAGACGGAAAGCGTCCAAAGTTACTCCTGGGTATTCACCTTCATGCATGTATGTGCAATTTCAATCTAAATCTTAACAAATCACAATCTTTCTTTTAACTAGGAAGGCAAGATAAGGTGTGCCCTGTCATGAGATCCTTTGACACTAGAATTTTCCAGCGAAGGAAATGCCACATATTAAGTATTTCAGAAGCTTCTCCCACTTCAGAGTTAAGTAGGGAGCAGGAGCTGGAAGTGAGTGGGAGAAAACTCTCTCTTTTCAAAATATTGCTCATTTTAATATGAACTTCTAATCTTCCTTAGCTAGAGATTATGAACTGGATCTTCTGCCACTTGATCTGCAGTTGGAGGTTAAACAACCAATGTGCAGAAGAAAATATCCATCCAATAGGGAAAAAGTATTTCAAGGTGAACTTCAGGGAGCTGGTCCCTAGCTTCTTATCACTGTTTTGTTTGATTTTGCAGGAGGCCTGGCTGCTGATGCATGGGAAGCAGGATAGAAACTGTCCAGTCTGATCAAAACCTTAATTTAAAATAGAATATATAGACCAATGTCACATTATAGAGCTTAGTCTTCATGTTGTCCTTAGAAATCAGGGCTTATTTCAGCACATTTTACAAAGTGGCATGTTGACAGGTTATATGTTAATAGGGTGACCAGATCACAGGACCAGAATATCGGGACACACTGGGGCCCCGCCCACATTCCACCCCTGCTCCTCCCAGACTCCACCCCCACCCTGCCCCAGGTCCTGCCCCCCTTCTCCTGGGGCACAGGACCCCCCCCCCCCACACACACACACAGCTCCTCCGCGGGTCGGGGCACCAGCCCTCCTCCTAGCTCCAGGCACAGCCCCACCGTGGGTCAGGGGCACCAAGACCCCCCACCATCCGGGCAAGCCCTGCTGTGGGTCAGGGGCACCAGTCCCCCCCAGCTCTGGGCACCACACAGTCAGGGGCACCAGTCCCCCCCAGCTCTGGGCATCACACAGCCCCACCGTGGGTCGGGGGCACCACCCACCCACTCCTGATCCGGGTACAGTCCGCTGTGGATCAGGTGCACCAATCCTCCCCCCCCCAGCTCTGGGCACTGCAGAGCCCCACCGCGGGTCGGGGGCACCAGCCCTCCCCCCCCAGCTCCGAGCACTGCAAAGCCCCACCGTGGGTCGGGGGCACCAGCCATCCCCCCCCCGATCCGGGTACAGCCCCGCCGTGGGTCAGGGGCACCAGCCTCCCCCCCCCCCCCGATCCAGGTACAGCCCCGCCGTGGGTCGGGGGCACCAGCCTCCCCCCCCATCCGGCTACAGCCCCGCCATGGGTCGGGGTCACCAGCCCTCCCCCCCTCCCCCCGATCCGGGTACAGCCCCGCCGTGGGTCGGGGGCACCAGCCTTCCCCCCCCCCCCCCCCGATCCGGGTACAGCCCCACCGTGGGTCGGGGGCACCAGCCTTCCCCCCCCAATCCGGGTACAGCCCCACCGTGGGTCGGGGGCACCAGCCCTCCCCCCCAGCTCCGAGCACTGCAAAGCCCCGCCGTGGGTCGGGGGCACCAGCCCCCCCCCCAGCTCTGGGCACTGCACAGCCCCACTCCCCCCCCATTCTCCAGGCAGCCCTGCCTCTGGCCGGGGGCGAACCCCCCCTCCAAAACCACAGGCTGGGGACCCAGGGACTTGGCTCCCGTCAGCCCGCAGCCCCCCCTCTCCCGCCCTTACCTGGCTTTTCGGATCTGGCTCCTAGGGTCAGCGGGGGAGGGGGGCCCTGCACTCCACGTGCTATGCCGGCCACGGGCCATAAGCACTGGCTCCAGCTGCCATTGGCTGAAAGCTGGGGGGGGGGGGCGTCTATGCCCACAGCTCCCATTGGCCAGGATGGAGCCAGTGCTTGTTGTGGCAGGGAATTGCCGCTCCTGTGCTTAGAAGCCGCAGGGTCCTACTGCCCACCCTTTCCTGGGAGCAGCCACGAGCCAAAATATCGGAACAGTTAACAGTCCCGGCCATACCTCCGTCGGGACGCGGGACAAACAACGAAATATCGGGACAGTCCCGATTTTATCGGGACATCTGGTCACCCTATATGTTAATGAATGTCTAAGAGCAGGAACAAAGGCACTAGCTCTTTGTGTAGAATGTTTTCCACATCAAAGTTGCTAAACTGCCTCCCCTTCATCATTTAGCTTCCCCTAGAAACACTTCTTTTTCAATGCTCACAAGACATGAACAATATATATAGAGAGAGAGAGAGAGAGAGAGAGAGAGAGAGAGAGAGAGAGGGTCTCAGCTGATGTAAATTAGTGTAGCTTCATGAACTTTAATGGAGCTAGACGGCAGCTACATCTTCCAGGTTCCCCAGTATGCCCTATGTTCCCTGTATTTACCTTTCAGACAGTATAATCTGAGTTAGGGCACTGTCTCATTTTGTATATTACACAGCACTGAGCACAAGGTCAGGGCTTTATAAATCATAATAATCACTATTTATTTAGATCTTCCACTAGGCATAACTAATTACAGTTAATTATTCTTCCACTTGCCTTTTTTTAAATCATTGCAATGATTTAACTATAAAGAAATGTTGACTTCTATTTACTCTTCTAATAGCACCTCTGAAAATGTACTAATGCACAAAGCTAAAAATGTTTCTCTAGACATAACAGCAAGATATGAGAGGGTACTTTGAGAAATGTTTTCCAGTGCTAAGAATAAACTGGGTCATAGTGACCTTTATTTTGCAGGTGATGCACTAACCAAATGCCTGGACAAAAAATCAGTGAGTTAAGTAAATGAAAGTCTGTGGAATTTGTTGCAAAATTAATATGCCTGAATCATTAACCTCTTGTGTGCTTATTGCAAATTTACTCTTGGTACATGTGATTTTTCTCGCTATAAATTAAAATTTCAAAATATCCTAAGTATGCACTCCTTACTGACATCTCCATAATACATATCATCCTCATGCCTGGCATATATCTGTCTTCAGCTTGTATGGTCACAGTCATTAATTAAGTCCTCACAGAAAAGGACTCTTACCCACCCACTCAAAAAGGCCAAATATATTGCTTAAACCTACAGGGTAAAATCCTGTGTCCATTAAAGTCCATGGGAAAACTCCCATAAACTTCAACAGGGCCTGGATTTCACCCCAATCACTTGTAGAGGGCTAGGTTTTGATATACTTAGTTATCATGAATCAAAACTTACTCCACCAGTAGTCTGAGTAACTATCGTGGGACTACTGGTTGAGTAATATGCTACTCAGCATGAGTTATGGTATCAAAATCTGTCCCCTAGTAAATTAAGAGATCACCGTGTTAGGCCATACAAAGTACATGAGATCTTTTGTAGGGGAGAAGGCAGCTTGCTTCTTGTATGGAGAATACAAGTTAGCATATGCTTTTCAGTCACACACACACACACATACCATACACACAATACCACCAGTTGATGTTATTGTTACGAGTTCAGAGTCTGGATCAAACTAGTGCAGTGGTTCTCAAACTTTTGAGAACCGCAACCCATTTTTGCTTCTCCGGCTGCCACGGTGACCCTTGTATGTCCGCCGAAAAGCTGCCGAATGAATTACTTCCGCATTCTGTGGCTTTTTGGCGGACAGGCCACACGCTCGGTGGAAGTAATTCATTCGGCGGCTTTTAAGCGGCACCGGGAGCTCGCAACCCCACTGGAAGCACTCGGAGACCTCCAGGGGGGTCGCAACCCCTGGTTTGAGAACCCCTGATCTAGTGGCCAGCCAGATTGGTCTGAGAGGGAAGCTGGGCTCTGTTGGTCATGATCCAATGCTCCTGGGGTAGTGGCAAGAGGAACCCAAAGTCCCATGGCAAACCACCCTCTTCTTATAGTCTTTTTGTTTTCTGTAAAAGTCTGTGGATATCACTGTGTTAGTTTATGACCAGTTACTCCTTAATTGATGTTATCTTTTGATATTCACATTCCAAAACACCTTTAAGAGGGTCATTTTTAATTAATGGAGATATACCAATCTCCTAGAACTGGAAAGACCTTTCAGGTCATCAAGTCCAGTCCCCTGCCTACACTAGCAGGACCAAGTACTGTCCCCTGACAGATTTTTTTGCCCCAGATCCCTAAATGGTCCCCTCAAGGATTGAACTCACAACCCTGGGCTTAGCAGGCCAATGCTCAAACCACTGAGCTATCCCTCCCCCCTGTCATTTTGTCCTAGATTGATTTATCACTTGTCTTTAGGGGTGCCAGCCTCCAGCTCCGGGTTGTCAGTCTGTCCCCCCTCAATCATGAATGCACATTGATGGTTCTCTAGCATTGATAAGTCTTGTAAGCTTCTCTGCTCCTCCTTTTTTGACCATCAGGTTAACAATGGCCTTCACATCTCATCTTTTCCTGATGTGTTCATTGCTCATTCACAGTCTTTCAAAGAGACCTTCAAAGGTATACAAACAGCAGTATTTTATATTGAGCAGAATACATTGTAAATCAAGCCTTGTTAAATCTTATAACTAAAACAATTCACATTGTTACATTGGGACTTCAGGCCCTCAGCATTTCTCTAATATATTTATCATATACACAATTCAAAATCCTGTCTCTTACTAACTAAACTTTATAACAAAAATTAAAAGGGCCTACAAGACCCTAACTGTAATGCATATGGGGAACAGACTCCCGTAGTCTCAAAAAGGGTCATTCCTTTTTGCTCTTCAAAAATCATGACTGACAGAATGAAATTAAATTTTACATCAATTCTTATAGCACAATTATAATTTCAGCTCCTAGAACAGGGAAGTATAGTTTCCACCCAAATTTGGTTGCACTTAATGACACATTGATTACAACCATTTTTGATGACTGCAGCCATTTATAATGAAAGTGCCACACTAACCAAAAGGAAAAGCTATGGTTACTCAATTCTCTTGATATGATCAAGTGGATCTTAAGTCCTTCAGGATTTATCAAGGTCAAATCATATACCGTGCTTTCTCCAGTAGTTTTCTAGGCAGTCAACATGGTACATTGGCTAACAGGTGGGGGAGAAGGGTAGCTCAGCGGTTTGAGCATTGGCCTGCTAAACCCCAGGTTGTGAGTTCAATCCTTGAAGGGGTCATTTAAGGATATGGGCAAAAAAATTTGTCAGGGGACAGTACTGGGTCCTGCTAGTGTAGGCAGGGGATTGGACTCAACAATCTTTCAAGGTCCTTCCAGCTCTATGAGACAGACTGTGAAGTGGGAGACTTCCTAGGTGATATTAGGCAAATAACAGCCTCCTGAACTTCAGTTACCCTGTCTGCAAAATAGAAATAATGATTTTTATTCCCCTTTGGGATGCTTATTCAGGCCATATCAGCTTTCAACAGTAATGAAAGGGTTAATGTTATGATAGTGATAATAATAGCAGAAGTTGTCGGTTTTTTTCCTAGCAGGTATTCCTTAATGTTATAATGAACCCCTTGTTTATTCAGATATTAAATAGAAATTGATATCCCCTCATCATTCGACTTTTTGTTTACAGTGAGAGGAGCTAAAGAGAAAGGCAAGTGGTACAAATACATGCACATGCTTAAATTTGTGATGAGGAGGATTACTTAGAGTGACATTTTGTAGAATAACTTTCTTGCCTTGCACAGGATGAGTTCCATTTCCTGCCTGTTTGTGACTTTGAACATTACGGTTCTGTTTGAGTTCCAGATTCAGTGAATGAAAGCCTCAGCGGGTGTAAATCAGTAGCGCTCTCACTGAAGTGTTGCCAGATTGCACCAGCTGACAACTTGGCTCTATATTTTTAAAGCAGATTCAGAGATCTTTTTAGAAATAAAATCTCTAACATATCGAGATTCAGTCCATGGAAGGCTCACTTTTCTGGGAATGAAGATGGTATTTCTGCTCACTCTAGTAAGCTGATATATTTTTTATAAAGTTTTGATTTTCAGGAATTTCAGTTACATTAGTCAGAGATGTTTTTCACAGAAGTATAAGTACTGTAGCAAGACAATTCTCTCGTTTCTTTTATTGTAACTTTACCAGGATTGCAGCTATCACTTGCTTCTCTTTGTACACTTTTGTAGCTAACATTAGTAGTTCCCTTCCCACCCCATATCACATAGATGAATAATGTATCAAAAGAAACCATTACATATTTATCTCTGTCAAGCATCCTTTTTAGGAACATATAATATATTTAAAAGTCCAATTTGCCCAATGGCATGGTTGTAACAATCACTTGTCAATTTTCAACAGAATCTCAACCAAGATGATGATTTCGCAGTCTTTAGAGTTCAAGCCTTAGACTCTTGGCTTGGTTTTGTGATGTGACACTCATGAAAAGGTTAATTAGTAAAAGGCAGAACTCATTCATCAACAGTCGTTAACCTCAAGATCACTGATCAGTCAATGAAAGTTTGTGTTTATGATTTAATACTTGTAACTTCATAGTAGAGCTAAGAGACATATTAATTGCATTTTTAGAATAATTGTTATTTCTAATTTTGGAAATCTTTGGTAAAATAGGAGAACTTTTATTCCTCCCCTGAAATTACTATCAGCAAATGTCATGATTGTCACAGTTTTCATTCCTGGGACATTTGGAAAAAGAAAAACACCTCCAAAAGGCCCTTTCTCTCAAAATCCCACACTTTGGCTTTTAAAATAGTTGTCAGTAGTGGATAAAGTGGCACCCACCAAGAGCTACATGTAACAGAATGAACAAAAAACTACATGATAAATAAATAAGGATGGTCCTTCAGTCTATTCCTTCCCATGGCCCTGTCTGTCTTTAATAATATTTTGAATTTATATAGCATTTTAAAATACAGTTTAATTTTCCCTAAGAAGAGCAGGACCATTCCCCTATATCATTTAATAGGGATATTCAGGATAAGCTCAGATACATCGTTTATCACACAGAAGGTCTAGTCAAGTCCCTTGGCCTCTCTGCCTGTCAATTTCCCCATCTTAATAAATAAGTTCTTGTCTTCACTACCGTCCTACAGTGACTCAGCAGCATTGAGGCAGCTGGGCTGATGTAGCAGATCTGATGAAGACGCGCTATGCTGATTTGTAGAGCGCCACCTGAAAGAGAGATGGAAGCTATGTCGGCGAGAGATGCTCTGCTGCCAACATCATGCAGTGTAGACACCACTTAAAGTCGATGTAAGTTCTGTCGTGCACCCTTGAGTGACATAACTTACATCCACTTAAGCACTAGTGTAGATAAGCCCTAGGAGTGTAATTATGTTGACATTTAATCTTTCACACACAAAAGAGCTATATTTGTACTATTAACAAAGAACCCTGTGACACCTTAAAGACTAACTAAAATATTGAAGCATAAGCGGGCTAATACCCACTTCGTCGGATGCATGCAGTGGAAGTATCCAGCTGGATACTTCCACTGCATGCATCCAATGAAGTGTGTATTAGCCCACGAAAGCTTATGCTTCAGTACTTTAGTTAGTCTTTAAGGTGCCACAGGACTCTTTGTCACTTCTGAAATTCCAGACTAACACGGCTACCTCTCTGATATTTGCACTATGCATCTCTTTATCTCTTTCTCCTTTGCAATGTTGCCTGTTGTCTTAGATTGTGAGCTCTGAAAGTTCAGGATCAGTGACTTTATATGTACTTAGTTAGTCCCTAATACATGGTGGGTACTACCACAGTATAAAAATAATGATAATATTTTGGTTTATGTAAAAGACTCATATACATTTCAGAACCAATTTACAGAGGGTGGGTTCATGTTGTCTTATTTTTGTGAACGTCATTTCCAGTTTGGGAAATTTCTCAGGCTGGGCAATTGCTGTTTTCAAAGCACCCTTTCCCACCACACCCCTTCTCTAATCTTTTTTATTCTTCAGCACTTTAACGTCTGAGTCAACATTCTGGACTATATCTGTCACAGTTAATTTTGTTTTCAGTGCATGGGAGAACATTCTTGCTTCTGCTATCCACCTATATGCCCCATTGCCCTCCATCATATTGAAATCCAAGTGCCTCACAAATATTTGTCCTCACAATATCCCTATAAGGAAGGGAGATAACTATTATCCCCATATTTTAGATGGGAAACTAAAGTACAAGGAAATTAAAAACTTGCCCAAGATCATCCAGTAAGTTTGTGGTGGAGACAAGAACATAAGTCAGATCTCCTGGGTTTTACTTCAATGTCTTATTCCAGTGTCTCTATCCCCGCAGTCAGCCAGCTTTCTTCTTCCCACATCTACTTCTTCTGCCTATGATTTTTAACAGCCAAAATATTCTCCCAGGGGTATTATTGCCTTTGAATGTTAGGATTTGTCATTACTACTACACCTTAGTGGTATAGTGTTCACTGAGCAATGCAGTTATGCTTCCTCACAATGAATAGATATCAAATGAAAGAAAATGGATTCACTCACTATATATTTTAATCATGATTCATGTTTAAAAGTACAAACATTTCTCTAATTCTGTTCTCCCTCTCTCTAATGCTAATAAAATACATGATTATGATTTGTACATCAACACAGGAAAACATAGTTTATTGGCAAATCACATTTTATCACATCTCAGTGGAGTATATCCACTATACTGAATACAAATACTGAAAAATGTCTGTTCAATTTAATAGCATGATATGTCAGCTGTTAATATTGATAACACATTCACGCATTATGGATGTTTCTGAGAGGTTCTGAACATCTGTAGGACCCACTGAAACCATACTCAGCTGTGAAAAATCTCCACACAACTTCTGTTGAACTCACTAGGGGAAGATGAACCTCCCAACAAACACCAGTGTCAATTTTAGCCCAATGGGAGTTGTACATCCTCACCAATTTTCAAATTCAGGACCCAGAGCATATGGTATTAACCCCATTTTAAACTGAACTTGAAAAAAAATGAAGAAAACAAAATATCTCACCGAATATTTCAGTCTGTGATTTCATTCAGTTTCCTTTGACATTCATTTTGGCTTCCAAGGATTGTGGATATGGTGGTTGAATAATGTGAGCCAAATTAAGGAGTAATGTGTGGGGTGGGGCTACTTTAACTCACAAATTCTTTCCTTTCCTCAGAGTGTAAGAGATATCAATTTAGTTTCTTTTACAGCATGGCAGTGTGGCCCAGTTTGCCCTGAAGAGTTTCTGGAGCAATCACACTGGATAATTCAGTTTTAAGATTATAGTATATTGTACCTCTGAAGGAGTATTCTTGGTCTATATGTGAATAGCAAGTAGGAGTCAAAGGCTCTTAAGTATAAATGGGGGAAATGTCTCTGATCTGGCCCTAATAGTTTGCAAGATCTTCCATTATGACAAAGAATGGATGGGTGGATTGATGGACAGTCAAGTTTTAATTTGAAGAGCAATCTATATAGAGAGAGTATGGGAGATAGTAGGGGTATTATATTGAGCATATTTAGATAGCTAGATGGGGTAGGATGGACAACTATAAGGGGTTTGGGTCCTATAGGGGTTACTTATGTATGGGGTACTGTCAGCAGAGTTATTTGTGTAACATTTGAGGTTCCTAATCTTTTAAAAAATAACTCCAACATCTTGTCATAACCATTTAAAAGCTCTATAGCTATAAGTATAAAAGAGCTGATAGCCCAGAAGCTGGGGTTTGAAGTGTTCTTGGATACCAATGGTGGTAAGCAGAAAGCTTAGAGACCCGGTATTGTTTCCACTGGAAAAAAATAGATGGTTTTTTTTTATTAATCTCTTACCTAGTTGCCATAGACAACAATTTCCAGAAAAGAAAGTTATCAATTTAAAGATTTAATATGTCTGTTTTTGTTGTTGTTATGTTCACATAAATGATATAGTGTGAAGCTAGGTATCATTAGAATAGCTTTCGATGGAGCAAAATCTGACAAGCATGATTTGGCATGATGGTTCTGAATTACATATACACGGTACTGAGAAGTCACTGAAGCTCCTACTATTTCCACAATACAGTGTAATGGTTATATTTAAATTTAAGCCCTAAAGGATTTTAAAAACCCTACATTATTATAAGAAGCATTTAAATATCATATATTATGCTTTTTTAGATTAAAGACACTTCTGAATTTCATTGGAGTATCTCAATGCATTTTTAGTTGATGGAGTCTTCCTTTTATGTTTTATTATTATTATTATATGAAGCATAGTAATAGGCCATAGGAGACATCCTACCATTGTAATTGGAAAAAGCAAAAATATTTGATTACTCCATATGACGGATTTTAATTATAGAACAGAGGTAATGTGCTCCCTGTATTCTACGGAGAAAAAGTCTGCATCACAGTTTAAATTCAGAGTGCCATCTAGTGCTGAATATAAATGTTAAATTAATGTTCAGTCAAACAACTCAAACAATATTTTTAGGAAATTATATTTTTGAAAACTAAAATATCTCCTTAATGTGGTTGACAGTAATTAATGTCAAATAAACCATATATATCTTAGCAAATTAAAAAGCAAAGATTTTTTCTTCTACATGGTATAGAGCACACATTTGATTTCAGTGCACTAAAATCTTATAGTGGGGTATCCAGTAGGTGTTGTTTAAACTTAATGTTCTCCAACTTCATACATTTTAATGGTGAGATTGTATTGGGCACATATCCCTATCTGTTCCTGATTGCACATTCCACTCTCCCATTCGTTCATGTGCACTTAATACAGTGTTGACAAAAGAATGTGTCCATGGAAAGTAGTTGCTTATGTGGGAATGTATTTATTGTGTGTTTAGTTGTTTTTTAAATGTAATTTAGGTGTTGGAGATAATATGGTGGGGCCACTCCTGTGTGATTAGTTAGCTGTTTGTGGAAAACCACTAATCACTCTTCCAAACATGTGGGCTATGAAATAATTTGAGAACGCCTCAAAATCATACCACAATGAAACAACAACTAAGTCACCTTCAAATCCCACATAGTGTGATAGTATAGTCTCATATTCCCTCAATAAGAAAACACAGCACAGGACATATTCCCTCTTGTTGTACATAATGATCAATGTTCTGGCTAAATGTACCATATAAAACTAGAAAAGTCCTTTATTAACGTATGCTATTTGCAGCTTTGTTATGGCTCAAACTACAAGGAAAGTAAGAGGCATGTTGTATTTTGGCCTCAGGTGACTGGTATGCACACAGTCCATATGTGACACTTGTATTCTGGAGCTTGGAGAAGAGAGTTGGAGCTACTCACACACATAAAGATCATTAAATCCACACATATTCTTACTGACACAAAAGGGAAAGATGGTGCAGTCAGTGTGGCATTAATGTCTGAGCTTTTGTGTTCTCATTCCCTTTTCCAGATTTTGGCCATTTGCTTCCCTAAGAGAGTAAGGACTGAGCAGTCTTTGTTCACAGAGACAGATATTATCATTCTTGCACAGAAGGAGAGATTTCTTGTCCAAACCTGAATAACCAACAGATCACAGCCTCAGTATCATCAAATATAATCTTCGTTCTGTTCACAAAGTGTACAAATGGCAGCCTGAGGAAAATGGTATTCCACGGCCAGGAGCAAAATAAATCTTTCTTCCTTGGGAGCGTAAACATTAAAGTTTGCCCCACTGATCATCATACTGGATAGTATTGCTACAAATCTTAAACCAACAGAGAATACCGGTAAACTATTGGGAATACTAGACCCAGTTGCCAGACAAAGATAACTGTTTAGTACATTGAGTTGGGCAGTTAAGCTCACAAGAATCTTGTTAACAGAGTTTAGGAACAATAGGTTTTCTATGCTATACTAATACTGCTTTCACCTGGAAGCAATAATTAAACCTGCACATCTGACCTAGATCATAAAAAACTATGGGCAACAACATGTTTGGTGAGTCTTTAGAGTCCAGGGAGACTTTAGCTTCAAGAACACAAAATTGTTACCACCATGTCCTTGACAATATTCTTTTTATTAAAATGAATCTATTCTTTTAGATCCTTCAAGACCAGTAACCAAATGCAAGTATTTTCTGCCCCAGAAAAGGCATTGTTTACAGTTTTCAAGGAAATATGCCACCTAGTTAGTATATTTATCTGTCAATGTTCAATAGCAAATAATCCTGAAATTACTAGTTTTGTCCATTTAGAAACATCAAACGATCCATCCTTTTGTAATCAAATTCCAGATAAGGATGTTAATTTATGTCCTATTATATGACTTCAGGACTTTAGATTCTAGGCTTGAATTAGTCCAGTGGCCATGAACTTTTCACCTCTGCATCAGGAATGGCTGGGATTCCAGCAGGGATGAAGCTTTAAGATCAAGCAGAGACTTCATAGAAGCCCCAATGGAGGATATTAGTAAGGAGCTGTAGTTAATCACTGTAGCTCATGTGTGTCCTGACCCCCACCATTGCTGGGCTCGGCTGTGCGGTGCTAGCAGGCAATTTATGCTGCTAAAAAACTCCCATCTCCAGGAAGACTTGTTATTCCTGGGGCCCATCAGGCAACAAATCATTTTATTTTATTATTTTTAAGGCTGAACTCTGATTACAAAGAACTTGTAGGCTAAAAATATATCTTCTTGAGATAAGAGCTTTTTGCAAGGGAACTGAAATATTCCTATCAGGATTGTCTTCAGTATCAGGAGATCATACAGATGAGTTTTAAATCTAAACGATCTAATCATTCCAGCTCCTTAGCTTTTTTTTTTTTTTTCTGTTGCTTCAGAAATATGGATCACCTCCAATCTGAATGCAGATAGATTTAAATGATGGAAATAATTATGTTTTTCACCACAGTTTCAAAATGGAAAGCATCCTCTTTCATGTTGGAAAGATACATGGTGGAAATGTCTGAGTCCATCAAACTTTTCTTCATCACACAGTCAGTGATCATATGGTTTAAAATGAGGAAGAAGTGTTTAGTGTTACAGCTGCCTTCTAGTATGTTTTATGGTGTGTATTTTTGTCTTATGCAAAATTAAGTTTTCTTCTCCCCAGCAATTTCAGAGTATCTTGATTTCAACGGTGGGAATATCTTTCTTGTTTTTTAGTTTTGCCTCTAACAAAAAATATAAAATATTTTTTTCAGATGGAACATTATTACTTGTCTTGTTTAAGAAACTGTAACACAGCTGATTCATAAATTTAACATTTAACACACCAAAAAAGGGCAAAAATTATCTTTTTTAAGACAAAAGTTTAAAACATAATAATTGATACAGGATAATATTTTCAAAATCACCTAAGTAACTTATTAAACCTAAGACTGAGGACACTTAAGGCTCCTAATGACTAAGAGACAGAAATTTCAATGGGAGTTAGGTGCCGAAGTGCTTTTTGAAAATCCACTGGGTTCTATTTGCATATTTTAAGGTGTCCAAATACCTTTAATTGGTATTTAAACATCTGGCCCTAAATCACTTTGAAAATAGGATTTAAGTGTCTAAGTGATATAAGAATCAGAGAAGTAGCCATGTTAGTCTGGAATAGCAGAGGTAACAAAGAGTCCTGTGGCACCTTAAAGACTAACTAAAGTATTGAAGCATAACAAGCTGGTTCAGGCTGATTGGACTAACCTTGTTACCTCCTACCTGGTTCTTGACTTATCTATACTTGCCCCTGGACACTTCCACTGCTTGCATCCAATGAAGTGGGTATTAGCCCACGAAAGCTTATGCTTCAATACTTTAGTTAGTCTTTAAGGTGCCACAGGACTCTTTGTTACCTAAGTAATATAAGTGCTTTTTAAAATTTTACTAACAGTTCATTTTGGGGAATCATGAAAGTCTAGTGGAAAAAACATGAGTCTCCAAAGAGTGTTGGTTAATTAATTATCCAAAAGGAACAAAGTGGAAGGAAACTGAAATACCTATTTTTCTGTGATAAAGTGCAGTCAATGTAAAATTAATGTGCTATGTAAAAATTCAATGGGTGAAAACATATATATTTAACTGGTTTTGTTTGGGCTCCTCTTTCCCCACCTGTCTCATAAAGAAACAGAATGGCACAGACCTTATTTGTGCAAAGACCTAAACAAACAAACAAAAATACAAATCTATCCAAACCTAGAAATTATGTTTCTCATTGAATTCTGGTTCTTAATTACTAAGTTGTTAGTTACTATCTTGAGAAACATATTGATTACTAACTGGTCAGTAAAAAATAGTAGCTTATTATTTATCGTTTCACATGAGCAATGCCATTACTTAAAAGCCTGGAAAAAAATCAATGTCCTAAGTGGAATTAATTGGAACATATGGTCAATCTTGGGCTCGTATTAATCTCATCACGCAAGTTTTAAGTTAAAAAAAACCCAGAGGATTCTTTTTATTTAAACTACAAACATAAATTCCAACTCAGTTCAGTAAGATACAAAATATTTTACACCTAAAGTTTGCGGATAAGCTGCTTTTGCCTTGTCACGTCTTTACTTTTCATTTTATGAATGTTATGAAGAACTGAGATCCACTGACAACTAGCAACATTACCTTAGCAAGTTGTAAAATGGAGAGACTGTCCATACCTTGAAATGCCAATTTCACCAGTCTAGCACTCTTCCCATTTAAAAAAATAAAATATAATTAAATTAAAATAAAAACATAGGAACCAATATCTTCCGTATGAAATGCATAAGAACAATAAATCATTCTGTGCAGTAGAATGTTTCATTGTCACTATCTGAAGAAGGCAGCTAGAGGCCTATTTTTAGAATTTTTCAAAAGGAATTATTCACAATCGTATAATATATTTCAATGGAAACTAAACAACACATCACCAAGGTTAAAGAATAGGAGGGCAGGCTGCTACCACAATCTTTTTTCCAGCTGTCTCCTGTAACCTATTATGTCTACCTTGTACTACTTCTGTTCCATATTTTAGACATTACTATGTCCCTCTGCCCTGATTCCTTGCTCAGAATTTTTTTTTAATGTTTAGAACTTCCTATGAATTGAGTCAACACAAATTCCAAGGCTGCATCATTTTGCAGCTCTAATGTTACATTTTCAAGAGCCACCTGTTATTTATTCATGTGAACAGTCTTATTTAAAAAGTCTATATGAGGTTTTAAAAGAGAAGTCAACCTAGCAGTAAAACAAGAGCTATCAGTCAGCTCCCTGATCAGGGTTTTACTGCTATAAATGTCTCACTTTGTTCTCTTGGGCAAGTCACACAGGCCAATGTTTCAAATATAGGTGCCTAAAGTTAGGTACCTAAATTCATACCAAAACACTTACATTAAAGTGGACTACCAAGGATATGCAGGTGCTCAGAGAATCAGGCTACTTTAATGTAGAAGCCTAAATATGGCTTTCAATGCCTAATGTTAGGCACCCTAATTTGAAAACATTGGCCTTGTCTTCTTTAAATCTCAATTTTCCATATGGAAAATGGTGATAATACTTGCTTTGCAAAGCACTTTTAAATGAACCATGTCAAGTATATAAACATTTATAAAAAATACAGATTTTTTGGGGGAAGAGGATTTTTGCTATCTGACTAGTTTTATGATGACAAGTCTAATATCATGGAAATGTAGAGTTGGAAAGGGCCTCAAGAAGATATCACATCCAGCTCCCTGCACTAAGGCAGGAGCAGTCTTGAAATGTCAATATATGTTCAATATGTTCTCAAAAATTTTCAATGATGGGGATTCCACAGTCTCTCTTGGATACTCTTATAGATAGATTTTTTCCCCTTAATAGCTGATCTAAATCGCCTTTGGCTCAAAATAATCCAATTACTTATTGTACTATCTTCTGTGGCTGTGGAAAACAATTGATTACCATCTTCTTTATGACCACCCTGAACATATTTCAAGACTGTTATCTGTCTTCTTTTTGGAAGATTAAATATGTCCAGCTTTTTTAAACCTTTCCTCAAAGGTCAGGTTTGCTAAACCTTGTTCATGGTTAAAGTAAGTCTGTCATGGCTCTTTAGTACAGAAATTTATTCTTCATCTTTTTTTCCTTCTGTGCTATTACTTCTGAATCATTTCCTGTTTTTCCCTGAAGTGACACAGCAAGTAGGCTTGTGGGCATAGACACTACACTGATTTGTTTTTGCTGTGGAACTAATAACTTTACTTTGCTTAAACTGAAAAAGTATACTTTAGTTTAGAAAAAAAATATGGGATTATTGACTAAGCTAAAAGTAAACACAACAAAAACAATGTGTAATCCCAAGATCTCAAAGTACTTTACAGTCATGGGAAACTATCACTACATAAAGGATAGCCTGTTACCAAACTGGGGGGATGCAGAGGAAGCTCTAACAAGTCATCAGAGACAAACACCTTCATAGATTAAATGGAAAATGTCTGACTTGATCTCCAAGATAATATTTTCAGGGGTATTTAGTTTAATTATGATGAGAAAATAAATCAAGTCTGACTAAGGGCCAGACTCTGAACATGTTAATCACAATGCTCAGTAGTTACTCACACGAGAAATTCTGAATTTACTGAAAATATCTGTTCAGTACTACTCAGAATAAGGGAATCAGAAAATGACTCTCATTTTATTTGCATGATATAACAATATCTATGAGGGGAAAAAATCCCTGGTGTTCTCTTAAGGAAAACTCCAGCTGATGTAAGTTAAGAACCATAGAAGATGGGCCTATGGCATAAAAACTTTGGAAGGGGAAGAAGAGAGTTTGGATAACTGATGGAAAGATGTTCATGTGGTCTCATCCATTTCATCACTGTGCAAACATTCCCCACCCCTAAGGTTACAAAATGTACCAAATCTCCAGGGTCAGGAATCTCCAGTTTCCTATAGAATATCAGATAATATGTAACAAGGAAAAGTTTGACAAACTGAATTTAAATAAGACATAAAAATGAAACACTGGCAATACATACGTTCACGTCTATTTCAGGAAATTAAGTGGTTACATTCTGTGTTATTCAGCAGTGTCCCCAGGCTTTGTATATTATGACAGCCAGTTCAATTATTTTCAAAGTGGGAATTACTTTAAAATGACAATCCCCTTTTTCCTGCTTTGTTCTGGGAATCAAATGTTAAAATGGATTTTAAAAGAATATATTTTCTTTTTATCAATTCAGCCATAAAGATTTATTTGTCAAGTGCTCTCAGGTTTTATTATCTAACCAACCTTCCATTAACCAGATGCTTTGTTTATCGGGTTCAAAAGAAAGTATGGAAAAGGGATAGTGTCACTGTAAGAAATATTGATCCCTCCCTGTGAACATTAGCTATGGTAGGTAATAATATAGCAATTCCATTTTCCATATTGTCAATATCTATACGAAAAGAGAAGTCTCAGAAAGACTAAAGGTAAGTCCCTGCCAGATTTTCAATATAGCCTACTTGCCAATATTTTTCCATTATGAAGTTTAACCATTTAGCACTGTTTAAAAAAAAAAAACTGCTTGTAAAAGTGCCAAATTGGCTACCCTACAAACTAATACCTTCTATTTTTCCACAGAACAGGGAAAGCACAAATAGTGTTAGTGCCAGTTTTACTAAAGCACTCTATAAACAAGCTATGACCTTGATCTGGGGGAGATGGCAATTATTTCTCCATGCCAATTTGTTCCTTCCCCCGTGTGCCTGCCAACAAGAGTCACAATGAATGCTTGTTGCAATGGTGACTGCAGTAATAAGACAACCCCACTAATAACTGAATTAACACTATTTCATTGAGATGACTAAACATATGCTTTCACGCACAGATTAATATTTGCTCCTCCCCCCCCCCCCCGTATATTTTGTAGTGTTTGGAGGGTTGTACAAAATTATGAGGAGAGACAGCCAGTATTCAGCTAATAATAAATCTAATGAATGCTTTGATGCAGAGTAAATAAGAGGCTTTTTTTAAAAAAACTACTCTTTTGGTGATCTGTACAGCCTAGATAGTAGCCATCACACTTGCAGCTTTACCACATCAGCCCATTTGAAAGCTGAGAAGTATGCGTCATACAGGCAGTGACAAAGGAGCCAAATGAAGTCAGATCTGCTGGTATAAGACAGACACAAACACCCTGCTGCTGCAGTTGCTGCTATGTGAATCTAATTTCCAGAAGTCCGTGAGAGGTTAAAGCGGGTTCTGGAAAGTAACTGATGACAGAGACTTTGTCAAGGAAGTTCCCTTCAGCTAATAGGTTATGACTTTGCTGCTAAACATGGAGTGTAGCTCTTGCTGTACTTACTTTCAGCAACTTTAAAAGAGAAATAAGATGCTACTGATACAAAGAAATTACTGAGACACATGCTAGCCTCTTACATCCTTCAGGAGGCTTGACAGAGTCAGGAAAAATCTTAGCAGTTTTTCTCTCTGCTTCCTAGGCCGATGTAGCTCCCTGTCTCTCAGAATCTGGGGAGTTGTCCACCAAGATACGCCAAGCCATTTAAGAACCCTAGGAAATTCACACACACACAGATTTTAGTGACAGCTGAGGTTGCATAAGGAAACACTCCATCTACCAAAAGCTTTAAAAGTATGGAAATAAAAACTTAAGTGGAAAGCCCTGTTTATTCGTTTCCATCTTGATATTGCTTATAGCATTGATGATAATGCACTCTAACATATCAGAAGGCTTTCACTTCCATCTCCAGCCATGCTGCAACTTCATCCATCTTCAACTTAAAAAACAAACAACCCCACCCCCCCAAAATACCCCTTAATAGTGACCTCAGGAGTGCTAATGAAAAATAGCTTCCCAAAAAATTGTAACATATGGCAGCGAACTGTGCTCATCTATTGATATAAAACAGTGAGTGATCACTGTCATATATCAAGGCCATATATAGAGATCAACTTTTATGCTGGCCTACCTCTAACTGCTGTGTGTGAACTCCATTTCATGTTTACCAGCGATTTCCATAAGATTTACCCAGAAAGAAGAGACCCAACAAAAAAATGAAAACTTTCTTAAAAGTCATGCCAGACTTTCTAAAATGTACAAAAAAAATTCACAAAAAACACAAAGGGCCATATTCTCAGTTACACTGATATAATCCTATTAATGTCAATTTTCACAGTATTTCACAGTATTTCTTTCCCACTTCATACTACATTTGCGTTAAGACAAAACAAGGTGTTTCTTTTTTTTAATTTCCACTCAAAATGTTACATTTTAAAATAACCTTTACAATCATTTCAGGATCTAAGCTTTGGTAACAAGATGCAGTATTTTTCAGATTTAACAAAATGAGTAAAAATACTCCAGTTTCTCAAATTAATTACAGATGCAAGTGGTATTTATTTTTTACTGCGGGAGGAACAAAGGAAAGGAACAAAGGGAATTCTTATGTCAGATATTTCCAGTACAAGAACCCATTTCAAAAAAGCATCAGCTCATAAAAAAATTCTGACTTTCAGTGCTAACATAATCTTCACATTAAAAGGTTTGGTGTCTCATTTGATATTTTGGACCAATTTATAAAATGCCATAAAAATACTTTCAAACAAGTTGATTCAAGACAGAGTTAAGATTCAAAATATATTGTTCTTAAGAGGACGTATATATTATGTTAAGTTAATATTAGGAACTAAGGGAATTTGAATGCAAGGGTCTAATAAAAATCCTTGCTTTTCTTCATATGCCCCCATCAGTCTTCAAAATTTTGAGTGGGACACTAAGCAAGATGATCTAATGAATCTATTTTTTTAAATGGATCAATGATTCAAAGGGAAATTACAAAACTTTTCCTATTACTCTGTACTTAAACAACTCTTTTCTCATAGGCCAAGTTGGATTTAGCAAAGGGTGGGCTTTTCAAAAATGCTCATCAATTGCCCAACACTGCTCCCTTTTAAAAAACAATTAGCAGAATTAGGACAACACTCTGCACTTTTGAAAACCCCACCTTTTGAAAAACCTCAGTCACACAAATACTTTCTCCTTTTTTTGTAGTAGATGCCTAACTATTGTCCTCATATTTTTCTATAATCAGAATTAGGACATCCCTAATTTCCTCATGAGACTCAAGAAAAAAAAAGTTTGAAAGAAACACCAAAAGTAATAGTTTAAAAGTGCTTTGTAATTTGCACAGGCATTTTCACCATGGAAACAATTTCATTTAAAAAAAAAAGGCATTACATGTTTGTGGAACGTTTGTAAACTCCACTAAAATGGTAAGGGATTTTGTCTGGCTAAGTGTTTGCTTGGGTTATTATTTGCTTTGCACTTTTCTCATGGCTTCAGTGTCGACTGTCTAAATTACAACAGCATGCAAAGTTTGATTAAAAGAGGTGAGAATGGAAAAAAGCAGAGCTGATGGTACTCTCAGAAGCCCCACTTCCTCCCCAGTACCAAACCTCACAGACACCTGAAACACTTACATGGAAGTAAAAACCCAAAGAGATATTGTAAGAGTGTCCTACCCTGCCTCCGTGCTCTTGAGTACAGAGAAAGGGACTCTTGTATGCCAGACCAACTAACTTTAACTGATCCTCAGCTTAAGTTAATTCTCTACACCCCCAGATTCCCACAGTTTACCAGCTGGGAACTTGGGGACCACCGGCTGCCACCATCTGAGTAAATCTCCAAAGCCCTGGAGGGGGGTACCCAGACTCTCCCAAATCCCCCCGTTCTCTCTCTCCCTGAGAGATAAGGGTACTCTCGCTGTATCACTCCCCCTGATAGCCCAGGGCAAGACAACACAGAACTCTGGTCTCTCTCTCTCTGAGATTACCAGATTTAAGCTTTGACCACTTTACTAGAATCACCAGTCAATTCTTATGAGTATAAAAAGTTTAATAAAAAAGAGAATAAGCATACACTTAAGACACTACACAGGTACAGAATCTTTTAACCTTAATCTTCTTGCATAAACCAACTTCTTACCCACTCTGCTAACTACACAGATACACACCAAGATCAAATGCAAAGCTTTTATGCAGGACAATTTTTACTTACAGTTTCTAGTTATGAAGACATATAGAGAAAAGACAAAGTTGGAGGTCCAGAGCTGGACCAGAGGTTTGAGTCCATTCAAAGCCCAAATTGAACTGAACTTTCCTTCCTGCTCTCTCTGTGTCTAGCTAGACTGCTCTGACGACACTGCCTTCTCAGGTAAAATTAGCCCCACCCAGGCAAGGCAACACTCCACACTTATGACAGATGTAATTTGGGTTTTTCCCTGGGGCCTTGGTTCTTTCTCACTGGGTTGTGTTCTTTTCTTCCTGAGCTACATCTGCACCAAGGAGGCTGCCACAATTCTGGCTGTCTTCAGAGGGTATTAGGACCGGAAGATATTGTGACGGGCAACCACTAGAAGGTGTAGTTACGCTTCTGAGTCAACCGCAGGAGAGTGCATAGTGATGCTATGAGATTGACCTCGCTGTTATCTGTGTGTTTGGGAACAGTTCCCAGACTGTTCCCAGCTGTGTGAGTGTTTACCCCGTCTGTGTGAGAATGAATGTGTGGGAAACTAAATGGGGAAACTAAGGCAGGACTGCGTAACCAACAAGTGCTGACCAATCAGTTGTTGCTTGCAAATGAGACATGAGTATGTATGAGATGCAAATGTGTGAGTGTATTTAAGCCCACTCCCGTATTTGCTCGTGGGCTCTTCCAAACTGGCAACGGCTCCGAAGTGCTAGGTAACCCTTTCTGCGGTCGCGCTGATTAGAATCGGGCCCCTCAGCGCCTATTTGAGGGACCGAGGCCTTCCAATAAACTCATCTACTTTCCACAACCACGTGTGTGTGCCTTGTCTCGCAAATTCCAAAGTACCTCACAACAGAGGGCATTGTGGTGCTTTTGAGCTACTGCAGTCTGACACACAGATCATTGGACTCTCCTCCTGCTTCTGCCCCTTCTAAAGTTGGTTGTGGTGCTAAGGGGGGCAGGAAGTAGATGGGACAAGATGGAGGAAGCCTCAGAAAGGTGCTGGGACAGTGTATGGACATGTACCATCTATTTCCAAGCCCTGACAGGTCCCACTGTTTAAGGTGCATGTCATAAGAGTACTTTACATCTATATATACACATAGTTAATTAACAGATAATGTTCCACTTCAAATGGCTTCCTCTATGCAATTATTTTACATCAGCACCTAAGAAAATGAAGATAGCTGAATGACTAGTGAAGTTTGGAATTCAGAGTCGTATAGGAGTTCTGAGTTAAACTCCAGTTCTGTAATAATTTATTTCTTTGACATTTAAATTTTAAATTAAAAAAATCAAATAAATAAGTAGATGGAGATAAGAAGCAGCAAAGTCACAAGAACATCTGTTTGACAATAGTTCATAGTTCTTCCATTCTTTTTAATCTAAACCTAACATCATCACTGATGGATAAAGGAAAGTAAGGTAGTGAAAGATATTACCCTATTATAAATAACTTACAATTCAAATCATAGTAATCCTCTCATCATATGAATTTAAATGACAGAATTTGAATTCTTATTCGTTCATGGAAAATTAGAGGAAAATATGGTAGCCCTATAACCTTTCAAGTCATTATAAAGGTTATTATCCACAAGAGATTACACGAGAGCTTTCTATACAGGCAGGGGTGAAAGTGAGTCGGTACGGAGTACTGGTAAGAAGCCCTTACTAGCCCATAAGCAGCCCATGTTAAAGCACAGCCTCAGCAGCCAGCTAAGGAGGGTATTTTGCTGCAGCGGCCCTTTAACATTGCTGCCCTTTCCCTTCCTCCCTCCCCTAATCAGCATCCCTGCCAGGGCTGCCGATGGGGGAGGAAAAAGGGGCGACAACATTAAAGTGCTGTCACAGCATTGTTGCTTCTTGTACCCACCCCAGGCCACTGACGGGGGGGGGGGGGGGGGGAGGAAGGGATGAGGGCAAAAGGGGCAGCTGCCCCAGAGCCAGTGATTCAAAAGGACCCAGGGTTCCCGGCTGCTGCCACCATGGCTAGAGCCCCAGGGCCTTTTAAATCACCACCAGAGCCCAGGGCAGCGCGGATGAGCTGTTTAGGGCAGACTGACCACCCCTACGCCTGCCGCCCAAGGTCCTGCCCCTTCTAGGGGCTGGAGATGGCCCCCGTTTCGATAAGAATTTATTATTACTTTCACCCCTGTGTACTGGATTCCTGTTATTTTATCTATAGCTGCTAAAATTTACATGATTATAATTATCCCAAGGAACTGCTAGTCTTTCAGGTTTTAGGATTTTTTCCACTTCAAAATACTCAGTTTAAACTTGATTTAATAATTTTAAAGACATTTTTAAGGTGACCGTGTAGTGTCAGAGTGATTGAAAATAATTTATCTTTTTAGTGGTTGGAAAAAATGAGTAATAAAAAAAGAATTAATCAGCTTTCAGCTATGAACTTCCAAGCAATGTACATCTAGAAAGTTCTTCAAAAAGATCCTAAAGAGTAACTTTTAGCCTATGTTACAGTGTAAAGTAGCTAGAATATATCTAAATCATATATATATATATATAATAAAACTGGATAAATTTGTAATTTAAAATATAATCTCTTAAAATAATCTTCAGATGCTTAACAGCAACAAAATTCATATTTTTTATTTTAATATTAGAATTTAAATCCACTGGATCTCATTCTCCTAACACTATCCAAATCCAATTTTGTTGAACTCGGTTGTGTTCCATGGGTGAAAAAGTGGAATTTGGACTACAGTTCTATTTTTCATTTAGAAAATGTCCAACAAATTTTGTGGTTTATCACTTTGCATTCCTGTGACATACCAGGGTACAATCCACACTAATGAGCAGCTGTGTCACCTTTGCCATGCAACTGTGAGACATGAGTGCCTTACAATGTCTTGTTAAAGTAGCTTCCACCTGGGCCTCTCACTAACTGCCTCCCAACATGCAATTGCAGCCTTTGATACCAGGCAGCTCTGTGTTTTTGGAAACCAGGGCACAGTTTGATACCAGTCTGCTCTGTGTTTTGGGGGAACCAGGGCACAGTATCCAGCCTGCCTGTCTCATGAAAGACACTCCCCGCCCAGTCTCTGTTTGAACCAAAACTGATCAGAGAAAAGGTCTGCAGAGAACAATGAAGGGTGTTGGGAGACACGCCTGGACCCCTCCTAACAAGGTGACAAGAATAAGACATCTCGATTAGCATAAGGAATGGAGACCTGAGACCACTCCCCATGCCTCATCTGCATGAAAGATGGACAGGAATTAGCATGAAGAATGAAGAAAAGAGAACTGAACTGAACTCTGGGACCTAAAAAGCAGGGATGCACTGCTCCAAATGCTAATGGATCTACGCCTGCACACACCCAGCTCAGCAATTATCAGACCAATTCTAGTAATAGATCTTTGATTGCTATCCCAAAATACTGAAGCAACCTGGTTACATTGTGAGCTCCCTGAAGAAAACACCTCCCATAGCCAAGAGTGATCAGCTCCTATTGTCTATCCTAAAGAAAACCCTTGAATCCGCAGTTTACTCCTAAACAAATCTTTGTTCTCCCTTGAACCTTTGTATTTTCTCTATAAAACCCCCTACCTGTGTCCCAGTCAGTGTTCTGATGCTATGACACAAACTGCACCAGTTCCACTCCATCATCACCTAACTGATCATGCTGGGGGCTCTGCCAGTCTCCTACCTTCAGGACCCTGAGCGGCTACCATCACCTGGGAACCCCGACTAATTCATGCTGCAGGAGTGGTGAGATCCCCTTCTCTCTCTCTCTCTCTCTCTCTCTCTCTCTCTCTCTCTCTCTCTCTCTCTCTCTCTCTCTCTCTCTCTCTCTCTTTTCTCTGTTTTCCTTCCTGTCTCAGGAATTATCCTTTAATAATGGATGCGATGCTGGTTTAGGCTCTCTTTGTCTGGTTATCATTATT
Source organism: Sternotherus odoratus (assembly GCA_032164245.1). Taxonomy (NCBI): domain Eukaryota; kingdom Metazoa; phylum Chordata; order Testudines; family Kinosternidae; genus Sternotherus; species Sternotherus odoratus. The sequence continues at coordinate 229,336,324 of JAVMKO010000001.1, read as the reverse complement.
ATTCAATAAATAACCCCTTATGGTGAAGTTGGTTGTTTCTCTCTCACTCTCTGAATTTTACTCATTTGTGTCTGTAGCTTCCCCCATTTACTCCTCGGCAACGCTTCTTTTACCTCAGCTAAAAGATCCCTGTGGTGCCCAAAGATATTGTGGGGTTTGCTCATCGAGTTGGTTACTGTAAAAGTGGGATAGGGACGTGTTCAACTTGGGGCACATAAGGGGGGGCGGCAGCTGAGAGTGCTGCTCAACTCAGCCCAGTGAGACCAGGAGCACATAAGGGGATCAGCTTGAGAGTGCTGTTTAACCCAGCTCACTGAGCACAGGGACACATAAGGGGATCAGCTGGAAAGTGCTGATTGACCCAGTCTGCTCAGACTTGCTCTGTTAGTGTGTGTGTGTGTGTGTATGTGTGTGTGTTCATCTAGTTCTAGGGCTGGAGGACCCCAGCCCCGGGGAACCTAGCAGGATAGCTCCACTGGGAGGGGACTTGCAGAAGGAAGGAGTAGAGCTCCATATGAACACAAGTAACATAAGCAGCCCATTAATAGAATTACAGAACTACCCCCCCCCCCCCAGAAGAGTAACCCGAATAAATGAGCATACCCCAAAATAACGGGCACATTTGGTAACACCTTCCAGCCATACTAGGTCTACACTCTGGTTTTCACCAGCCTTAATTATATAGCAGGGTGATCCCAACCCACCCCTGGTTTTATATTTTCCCTCATACATGTATGTCCTGTACTTCCCAGCCTGAAATATTTGTAAAAAGTAGTTTAAAGCATCCTAAACAGTAGAAAGTCATAATATAGAAAGTTCTGGAGTTATATGGCAAAATGAATATATCTTTTGGAAGCAAAACTCACAGGGTTACTTGCAACAGCAACATTCACTTTGCCATAGAACCTCATCCACTTCCAGCTATACTCTTATCCTACCTACTTTTACAATACATACTACCACATGATAGTTGAAAAGTCACTTATTGAAAGATATTGACTCAACTCTAGTACTCTGTACTAGTTGATATCAGTCTGGTCATTGGGGAGACATGGCTATTAGAGTCAATACTTATGGCACAAACTCTTTCTGCAATTTTTGTTAGCTAAGAAACCAATAAGATAAACTGGTGGAACTGAGATGATGTTAATTTCTCTAAATCAGAGGTCTCAGACACTTCTTATATGGACACATGAACTGATTAAATATGAAAGTATTTGGTGATTGTTAGGTGACATCCAATGGAAAGGCAAGAACATACATTTTTATTTTTCTCAGGACTTGGCATTCTGTGATGAATGAATGTACAGAATTTCAAGACTCTAACTAAACAGGAAAAGGGAAATAAATTTTGTGGGTCCACCTATTGTTAGAAATACATGAATTGTATAAGTGTGAATGAAATATTTGAAGCATTGTCTAGGTTCAACATAAAAAGAGAAGCCAAGAGATTGCATATACAATTTTGTATAATCCAGGGAATCTGACCAATATGAGTAAAGGGAAGTTCTTCTGAGAAGAAAATGGAATATACTGTGTGCACCACTGAGGACACCCAAACCCATTTGTAGGGGTAGCACTGGAGAAGGCAAATAGTTTAATGGGAAATGTCCCCCTTAAGAAATATATACAGTACAATGGGCAGTTAAAATATGTATATAAAGAAGGTCATGATATGGAACTATGTGGGAACAGGCTTACTCAGAAACAAGAAAGAGTGAGCAGAAACTAAGAAGAGGATTTATTTCAAGACAGTTGTAGAGAATTTTCTTTCAGAAAAAGTATCTAATGTATTGAGCAGATCACCATTATAGGCAAGGTATGTGTTAAATAAAAAATGTCATATGTTAAATCTATACAGTCTGTCAAGTGACTTCATGTGAGCTTTATATCAAGACATTAAAAGGAAAGATAAAGGCTAAAATCCACCTTTGTGATTATGGACCATAACATGCTACACATCTTCATTTTGTCAGAGAATCTTACTAGAGAGAGACAAGTTGGGTGAGGTAATATCCTTTATTCGACCAACAGCTCTCATCAAGATCTTCACATATGAGAATAATTAACAACTAAAATTATTCTGGACAAGCATCATCTGTGAGTAACTTTTCCAGACCTGAAGAAGTGCTCAGTGTGGCTTGAAAGCTTGTCTCTCTCACCAACAGAGGTTGATCCAGTAAAGGATATTACCTCACCCACCTTGTTTCTCTAATAGCCTGGGATTGACATGGCTATAACAGTATATACAGAGAATCTTACAGTTTTCCAAGTCATCTTTTTTGTTATTTTTCCTGATCCGGGAACAGTTGTGTTGTGCTACTTGATATTATGAGCATATCTACTCAATTGGCACTCGTGTTTACAGTTAAAAGGCTTACCAAAAGAGACTGTAAGTATTTGTTTCATTTACTTCTTTTATTGGATAATTCTCATCATTCTCCAGAAGAATGAGTGTAATATCTCTAAAAGTGACAAAGAGTCTTGTAGCACCTTATAGACTAACAGATCTTAGGGATCATGAGCTTTCGTGGGCTAAGACCCACTTCATCAGATGAATGTTGTGGAGATCTCCAGAGGCAGGTATGCAGGCGAGAAAGCAAGGTAAATTCAATTGGGGGGAGGGGGATAGGTGGCGAGGCCCACTTTCAGCAGCTGATCTGTTGAGAACACCCAGAGAAGAGAAACGTTTTTTGTAATTGGTGAGACATTCACAGTCAATATTAAGTCCAGACCTGATGGTGTCGAATTTGCAGATGAACTGGGGCTCAGCAGTTTCTCTTTGAAGTAAACTCTCTGTGTGTAGGTATGCCAAATTCCAAGTGCAGGCAATTCTCAGAAGTCAAACACTAGTCACGTAACCTAGCTCATATTTAGAAAGGTAATTATTTCAAGTGGATTTACTTAAATTAATCTATCCAGGAGATAGATAGATAGATAGATAGATAGATAGATAGATAGATAGATAGATAGATAGATAGATAGATAGATAGATAGATAGATCTTCTTGGCTCATATATATATGTGAAAGTGAGCCGGTACGGAGTACAGGTAAGAAGCCCGTACTAGCCCATAAGCAGCCCATGTTAAAGCGCAGCCTCAGCAGCCACCTAAGGAGGGTATTTTGTTGCAGTGGCCCTTTAACATTGCTGCCCCTTCCCTTCCTCCCTCCCCTCATCAGCATCCCTGCCAGGGCTGCCGATGGGGGAGGAAAAAGGGGAGACAACGTTAAAGTGCTGTCATAGCATTGTTGCTTCTTGTACCCACCCCAGGCCACTGACGGGGTGGTGGTGGGGAAGGGATGGGGGCAAAAGGGGCAGCTGCCCCACAGCCAGTGATATATATGAGCCAAGAAGATTAGCAGAATACATATTTGCTGCAAACACAAGCAAACTTGTAAAGCTGTATTTATAGTACGTTTGCTCTTATTGAGTTTCAATCAACCTATCACTGAACTGGTTTAACATTTGCAACTGTACTGTAGATATGGAATCTTAAGTGAGTAAAATCAATAGGGTTCCATATGTGGCCAGGGGTCTCTTGGTATGGATTTTGTTGCAAGATCAGAGCCTCCACATTTTTTTTATTTAATAACAAACTTTGAAACTGGGTAATTGGTTATAAATATAGATGTCCTTGGATGTGATCTACTCTGCAAAATAACCTAAATTGTTCTAACTCTGATGCCACCTCAGAGTGATTTATTTACCTTATTTATTTGTGTTACCAAAGCACCTAACACAGATTGAAGCCCCAAAGTGTATACAGTCCTACCAGACAAGATGGAAACTAGAGGACACCAGGAAATATTACCCCCACTTTACAGATAGATAAATGAGGAACAAGAGGCTAAGTTTCCTGCCCACACTGGAAGTATGTGGCAAAGCTGGGACCTAAAGTCAGACATGCTTCCTGATTTGTGATTCTACTTAAAACTAAAATTAATCTGAAGAAAACAAAGGTACACCTAACAATCCTCTTTGCCCATTTTTTTGTTACAGTTCAGTCCATGCATTCTTGTTCTCCATGGCAGAGTTAATATTTCAATTGTGCAAAATGTTCTTTCTCACTCCTCTTGTTTAGAAAGGATTGTACTTTGCAGAAGAGCAGAGAGAAAATACAAAAAAGGACACGGAAAAAACCAAAAAGCAAGGAACCACATGATTTCAGCACAGAGCTCTATCCTGAACTGAGGGCAATCTTGCTAAATATTTTAAGGAAATAATTTTAAGGTGAAATATCTTTCATAGCTCTGTTTCTAAAAGAAAAACAGCAGTTCAGGGTGGTTTTTTCCCCCACACCATCCCTGATTATTCTCCTATGTCAAGACTATGATGAGATGTTCAAACAACAACTAAAAAATATTCTGGACCAATCATCTATTTCCTAGCTCCAACATAAACAATGTTTCTATCATTCTTGTTTATTTCAATAATAAAATTAATAATGATAAAATAATAAATTAACAATTAATAATAATGTTGCTGCACCAAAACCACACTGACTCAGTCCAGATGAACTGCAAGTGATGCAGGTCAGGAAAAGAAAAGCAACAGTGGCTTTCAACCACCTTTGCATTTCCACACTCTAGCGACTGTGCAAGATCCACAGTATAGTTAGAAGTGGGCCATTAATATCTATAAAACACTGTTCTGGCAGTATGGGACAGCGTGGGTGTATAGATCCCTGACTACGTGCCCTTCCTGATAGCCATATCCTCTGAAACATGAGTCAGGATCCCAGGACTCCCTATACAATATACATAACTAAGGAATTCTCCCTATACAAAGTGAATACTGATGGTTAGCTCTCCTAGCTGACCAGCTGCTTCAGGCCAACAGAGCTCATAAAGCAAGAATGGAACAGAGAATTGGATCCAATTTCCTACCTAGCTGTAGCAATGCCAACCAGTTTCTGGTGTACCAAACCACAAACAGTAATGCTGCATGGACACATCAAAATGTGCATTTACCCTTTATAACAGTTCTCAATATTTAAGTGTATTCCTGTTTATTTAATTATGAAGGCATGTCTATGTACATATAAATAAAACTCAACATTTGCAAATAACAACAACAAAAAATATCCCAGCTAATGAAACAAATCCTGTAGACTTTATTCAGGCCAAACACCCATTGCAGTCATAAGCAGCCAGGAAGGTATGTGGGAAAGAATATTTTTGAAGTCTGTGTGAATTTTACCAGCACAAGGACTTGGCCTTGTAAAGATATTTAGAAACAAAGGAAATAAAACAACTAAAAAAAAAAAAATTGTTCCATTTAATTTTACGAGTCCCCCTGCATCTTTCTGAATCTCATACATATTCAGATATTTCAGAGAATCTTTGGTACTCATACTTCGTAGGGGCCCTTAATGACCTGTGACGATATCTTATGTGCACCAGTAAGCAACTTGGCTGACTTGGTACAGACCAAAAGACTCACACACGGAATAAGATGGTAAGTCCCTCCACAGGTTTAACAGGCAGCAGGTGATAAAATCTCCAAACCCTTATCCCCTGGCTTGAGGCCATGGTTCAGAGAGTAGTGGGTCTCCCAAATGATTTTCATGACTAATTAAAACATGTACACATGACAGATCCTCAGGTTCAGAGATGAATCTGGACTCCTCAGCAGCACCAGAGAGCTGGCAATCGCTGCTGGCAGGTGTCCTTGCTGCAGGTTTGCTGGCCACCACTTCCCACAGCCCTCATTGGATCAGGACAGTGAACTGAGGCCAGTGGGAGCTGCAGTTGGCAAAATGGCAGGTAAACAAAGCGGCGGGGCCCGCTAAGGGTGCTTACCTTGCGGTCCCGCATGCCAGTGTTGCCGATCCCTGCTCTAGATGATAAGTAAGGCCTTACTAACTTCATAAATATGAAAAAGGATCACAACTGTGAAATCTGTTCTTCCCTATGAAATATGGCTGTTGTAGGGGGTCACAGTATTGCCACCCTTACTTCTGCACTGCCTTCAAAGCAGGATGGCTGGAGAGCAGCAGCTGCTGGGTGGGTAGCCAGCACTGAAGGCTGCGCCACTGCCATCAGCAAAGCAGAAGTGAGGGTAGCATAGTGGGTAGGGGTTATCAACTTTTGGCAGGTAGGACTGACCTTATGGGTGGGCTATGTGGGTGACTGCCCAGGGCACTGTGACTGGGGGGCTCTGCAGTCACCCCGTGTCCCTCCCCCTGTGCATACTGACAGCCAACACCGATTACTGTTAGTCAGACTAATTTCATTGATAACACTAATCTTTGAATGCAAACGTTTATAGACTTCCCTAATTCAGTTGTTGACTACAATCCCACAATGTATATCAATGTTGACTAGGAAGAATGAGATTATTACACAATTAATCATTTTATCTAACTCTTGGCAAATGATTTATGTTCTTGTTGTTTAAATTGTAATAATTTGGCTACAATTTTAACTCAAACTAAGTTTAACTGAAACTGCCGGTGCATTTTGATTCTAAAGAAAGAAATTACCATCTCTCCCTAGCAGTCAGTGCAGGATTACACACTATAAAGGTACATTTATACTAGGAAGTTTTTCAACACAAGTGCAGCTGCACTGGTCCTAGAATAGGTTGGACACATGCCTTTTTATAATAATATTTAATCTAGAATATCTGTGGCAGTTCTACAGAGATATATTGCTAGTAGTAGCTAAGCATCTGAAAAATGGCTAGCAATTTTCCTCATGCAGACAAGTCCTGTTTTTAAGTAATGAAGGATTGATGGCTCATTTCATCCTTATCTTTGTTTGTTTTTATTAGTTTAATACACTTATTTATTATACTTCCCATTCATTGTTGAAATTCAGAATTCAGTGGAATTATGTTATATTTGCCATATGGATGTATAAATTTTGTGACTTGAAGCTTCACTGACTATTTGCATGAGGAGCTGCTTTAAAAAGAAAATTGTGGATGAGATGGATTTATAAAATCAGGCCAAATTGGGGTCTTGTTTAAGGAGATGTAACTCCCGTTACTTAGGTGGGGGAACTGCACCTCACTTATGCCAGGTCTGAATGTAGGAATTTGAGGTTATGCTAATAGCAGAGGTAACAAAGAGTCCTGTGGCACCTTAAAGACTAACTAAAGTATTGAAACATAAGCTTTCTTGGGTTAATACCCACTTCGTCGAATGCAAGCAGTGGCCACTGCTTGCATCCGATGAAGTGGGTATTAGCCCACAAAACCTTATGCTTCAATACTTTAGTTAGTCTTTAAGGTGCCACAGGACTCTTTGTTACCTCTGCTATTCCAGACTAACACGGCTACCTCTCTCCTAATAGAACAGTCTTTTGTGAATTGAGCATTACTATATAGAAGTTACAGTATGACTGAAAGTCAGACTTTGTGGCCAGTACAAGAAGTAAAACCAGTGTTTCTCTCAAATGTCTAGAAAGTGCCTCAGGGACAAGGTGGATGAGGTTATATCTTTTATTGGACCAACTTTTGTCAGTGAGAGAGACAAGCTTTTGAGTCTCCTCACTGAGCTCTTCTTCGTGCCTCGGAAAAGTCTGCGGCATATCATGGGACAATGATAAAGCAATATGAACATGGTAGAAACAGAGATGGTTGCTGTGTTTTGGAAGATAAATAGAAAATATTGATTCCCGTTACTACATTTCCACTTCAAATAGTTGAGGTTAATTAAAAGATCTCCACACTTCTGGGTTTTTTTAGCTCAACCTCGGTTTCATGTTTAACATTTTTAACTGAAGTCACAATTCAAGTGGAAAGACACTGGCTTTTCTACTACCTTGGGTTCTTAATTGAATAATATTTTACAGTAGAGATTTTTTTCTAAACTGACTTCTTAGACCAAGTTCCATTCCCACAGAATATGTGTACACAGCCCGGAGCAGCGAGTCTCAGAGCCTGGGTTGAAGGAGTCAGGCTTGCAGAGCCCAGACTATGGAACTAAAAATAGTGGTGTAGACATTGTGGCTCAGAGTCTGAAGCCCACCCCCCCTCCTTCTGCCTCAGACCCTGAGCTCCAGCCCAAGCTGCAATGTACTTTTAGTACTGTAATGCAAGTCCCACAAGCCTGACTCCTTCAACCCAGGCTCTGAACTTGCTGCCATTTGATCTGTAGACATACTCACAGTTACACTGGAGCAACACCACTTACTTCAGCATTCAATAGTCAAATAATTTGACATATTTATGAAGGGGATAGCTTCAGACATTGAAGCTTCTTTTTCCGCACCATTTCTAAAACTGCAGTGCCTTGAGGCTCTATAAAGGAATCAATAAAGAATTAAAGCAGAGAATTAAAGAATTAAGCTCACTGTAGAGCCCAGGCTCTGGAACCCACACCACTGCAAGCTCAAGTCAGATGAGCCAGACCATCCACAGGTGTTTAATTGTTGTATAGACATCCCCTAAGTTTCAGTGGAAGGTATAACTTAGTACAGCAGTTCACCAACTTTAGCAACCTGAGAACCCCCATTTTGTTTTAAAATTTTCTGTGGACCCCCAAGCTTAGTCCCAGATCCTTCCCCCACTCCACCTCTTTTCCCAAGTCTGACTCCTACCCCATATCTTCCTGCCCATGTCCAGCCCTGCCTCTCCTCTTTCTGCCTTGACCACATTCTGTTCCTGCTCCTCCCCTCTCTCCCAGCACCTTCTCCACACTGCTGAACAACTGTTTCGCAACATGCAGGTGGCCTTTGGAGGGAGGGGAAGGATTTGATCAGTGGGGCTCTGCAGACTTCCAGGGGTCTTTGGACTCCAGTTTGAGAAATGATGCCTTAGTACGTACACACAGACACACAAACCTCTGATCTTTTTTCAGAGATGACTTTCATTCTATGCAGTGTCGTTTCAAGAGTGCATGTGTGTTACCCAGGCTCCTTAGAGCCAGAGGATAATGGCAGATCCACAGTCCCGCTCAAAGCTCTTCATAATCTCCTCAGTGAAAAGCAGTCCAAAGATCCTTACTGTGAGTGGCATTTCCAATCCCGAAGTCAATATCTGGTGTCCCCTCAGGTTCTAGCAACAAAGGAACTCTGTAGTCAGGATTCAAAGAGGGCACAAGCTCTGGAATGCAGCTCTTACAGCAGATACATCTTTGACCTGTATTATTCGGCCACCTAGTCCACAGGGAAACCTCTAATTACCTCTGTTTATAACTTTTCCCCAGAGTTCCCATTGAATCATCTATCATGTGGTGGATGTGTGAAACCTGATAGGCCCCTTGCCCATAATGGAAACCCTCTGCACAGCTACCTAGCATGTCCAGTAGCTATCACCCCCCTCTTCTAGATGCCTTTGGACCCTTTTAAGCGCCCTGCTATGGAGGACAACAATAAATCCATGTATCCTCCCCACTGCTTCTCTCCCTTTCTTAGACTAAGGGCGGAAACAATTGCTGGCATACATATGTGGGTTACACTGAGCACTCAGGGTCGAATCCTGGTCCCACTGAAGTCAATGGGGGTTTGCCATTGACTCCAGTAGGGTCAGTATTTCACCTGCTGTTCCACAAGCCAGAAAAGCACTAATACATGTGATTTCAGAGGACCTACTCACCTATTGAAGTTAACTATGTAACTGAGTGCTTTGCTGGATCATGGCCTGAGTACTCAGCACATTGCAGGATAGAACCTTATGTGGATTGGGGTGGTGGAGAGGTATTCACAGGTATGAGTGGATGGTGGTAAAATAGAACACTCGCCATGGCTCCCAGTGGACTGGGACGGCCCCCATTGGACCGGGACAAAGAATGGGGGGCCCCATTCGACCGGGACGGCCCCCTTTGGACTGGGAACAAGAACCAGAGCCAGTGGGAGCCATGGTCGGTGAACCGCCAGGTAAACAAACCGGTGGGGCCCACTAAGGGTGCTTACCCTGTGGTGCCGCGTGCCAACGTTGCCGATCCCTGCACTAATTCCTCATCATATCATTAGTCAATCTTTCTCTTGACAAACACACACTTGTTTCTCTTGCCTTCTGAAACTGTTTACATTATTTCTCTCCTAATTCTTCCAAAAATGCATGTTGTTGAGCAGATGTCCAAAGGGTGAGACAAGTGCCTCTTCAATGGATGTATTCAGTACATCATCAGCTTAGAAAGGGGAAAATGTAATAACAGTATCCTATTGCATTTTATAAATTTACTCACACCTCATCAAAGCACCCCCCCTAGGTATCTGTTTTGCATAAACCAATGCTTAAACAGTATTATTGGATATAAAATTGAGAGTATAATAATACAACCTTCATACTATGTTAGTAAAGGAATGTCTTTTTCCTCCAGGTTTATACTCCCTCTTCCCCCGCCCCACGCACCCATGAGCATAAGGGTCTGACATACATTATTTGTTACTAATGGCTATACACCACACACAGGAACAAGTGAACGGTCATTTAAATCAAAAATATGTTTTATGCTTAACTCTACACCTGCCTAAAGCTGAGCCAAATTATGGTGCATGCGTCACTTCCATTCTGCATTTTCTTTATGAATTAAAAGAAAAATGAATTTGCATTTAAGCTTAGGCGGCAGATGGTGTTCGATAGGTACAAACATATTGCACCATATGCCTGCAAAATCCTCTCAAAAAAGCACTTGGCAACATTCAAAATTTTTCACTGAATTAGATAATGGTGAATTTACAAAGATATAGACATGTATATATTTGTACACATCTTTCAGTCCAAGTGTATTTCAGTTAACCCTTTAAAAATCAGTCACTATGAAAGTTTGGACATTAAGGTTGGGAACATCAAAAGAACTGATAGGAATTAGGTACACCATGCATACTGAAATTTAGTGGGTGAGGGATGCTTAATTCTCTCAGGCTCTACTGAAAATCTTAAACTCAGTGCAAAAAATGCACACATTTATTTTTTATGGAAAAAACATGTATTATGTTCTGAAGATTCAGTATTAGAGAAATTCATATTTACATCATATTCTTGGCTATCTATGTTCTTATACAAAGAACACCAACATAGTATCTGACTGTCCCGCATCAACCATACGTGTGATGAAAAGATTAAACTACAGTATAATGTTTAGTCGCTAGGTGGTGCTGGGCTGGAGATCTTCTACGTTCTTTTTTGACAATAAAAAATGACCGTACACTTGGTCCCGTGTGTGATGTATTCAGCCACGTGCTGAAGGTTACCAACCACTCTGTTAAACCAAAAATTACAACAATATTCAGGTCACTTTGTGTCCCAAAGGACCAGTCACTTACTCCAGGTCAGCTGTACTCAGATCTCAAACCAGGGGTATTACAGCCAACTCTGTAACAATCCAAATAAAGATTTATTAACTAAGAATAGCAATGAGAGTTTTTTTACAAGGTTAAAACAGGAAACATGCACACACAATTGAGTTGAGTCTTAGATTTAAAAAGAACATAAAAAAAGCTATACTGGGTCAGTCAAAGCTCCATCTATTTCTGTCTTCTAGTGATGACCAATATCAGGTGCCCCAGAGGGAATGAACAGAACAAGTAATCATCAAGTGATCCATCCCTGACGCCCATTCCCAGCTTCCACCAAACAGAGGCTAGGGTCACCATCCCTGCCTATCCTGGCTAATAGCCATTGATGGACCTGTCTTCGATGAACTTATCCAGTTCTTTTTTTAACCCTGTTATAGTCTTGACCTTCACAAAATCCTCTGGCAGGGAGTTCTACAATTTGACTGTGTGTTGTGTGAAAAAAAACCCACTTCATTTTGTTTATTTTAACCTTATACTTATTAATTTCATTTGGTGACCCCTAGTTCTTGTATTATGAGAAGGAGTAAATAACACTTCCTTATGTACTTTCTCCACACCAGTCATGATTTTAAAGACCTCTATCATATCTCCTCTTAGTCATCTCATTTCCAAGTTGAAAAGTCCCATTTTACTAATCTCTCCTCATATTGAAGTGAAGCCATTCCATACCGCTAATCATTTTTGTTGCCCTTTTCTGAACTTTTTCCAATTCCAATATATTGTTTTTGAGGTGGGGCAACCACATCTGAACCTATATAGATTTATCTATCCCTTCCTTCAAGATTCCCAACATTCTGTTCACTTTTTTGACTGCCGGCACATATTGAGGGGATATTTTCAGAGAACTATCCACAGTGGCTCCAAGACTTCTTTCTTGCAGGGTAACAGCTAATTTAGAACCCCTCATGTTATGTGTATAGTTGGGATTATGTTTTCCAATGTGTATTACTTTGCATTTATCAATGCTGAATTTAATCTGCCATTTTGTTGCCCAGTCACCCAGTTTTCTGAGATCCTTTTGTAGTTCTTCACGATATACTTGGGATTTTACTATCTTTAACAGTATCTCCAAATTTTACCACCTCACTGTTTACCCCTTTTTCCAGATAACTTATGAATATGTTGAATAGGTCTGGTCCCACTATTTGCCTCTCTCCAGTCTGAAAACTAATCATTTATCCCTACCCTTTGTTTCCTAGCTTTTAACCATTTACTAATCAATGAAAGGATCTTCTCTCTTATCCCATGACAGCTTGTTTTGCATAAGACCTTTTGATGAGGGACCTTGTAAAATACTTTCTAAAAATTTAAGTATACTATATCCACTGAATCCCCCTTGTCCACATGCTTGTTGACCCCCTCAAAGTATTCTAGTGGATTGGTAAGGCATGATTTCCCTTTACAAAAAACATGTTGACTCTTCTCCAATGAATTATTTTCATCTATGTGTTTGACAATTCTCTTCTTTACTATAGTTTCAAATTATGTTGGGGGAAGGGAGGGGAAGGGAGGGGAAGGATGGCGCAGTGGTTTGAGCATTGGCCTGCTAAACCCAGGGTGTGAGTTAATCCTCAAAGGGGCCATTTAGGCATCTGGGTCAAAAAATCTGTCAGGGGACAGTACTTGGTCCTGCTAGTGTAGGCAGGGGATTGGACTCATGACCTTTCAAGGTCCTTCCAGTTCTATGTGATAGGTGTATCTCCATATATTATTATTATCCTTTCATCTGCAAGAGATGAGGGAAAATTGCAGCCTATGATGTAGATGGTTAGAATGTCTCATGTGACTGAATAGGCCAGTCCAAGATTTGCATGATCTTTGGAAGTTATTTCAAATATATGTATCTTGATTGGGAACCGCTTGCTTTATAACCAGTTTGCCCGCTACTGAAGTCAGGTTTACCGGCCTGTAATTGCTAGGATCACCTCTGGAGCCCTTTATAAAAAAATGTCATCACATTAGCTATCCTCCAATCCTTTGGTACAGAAGCTGATTTAAATGATAGATTACAAACCACAGTTAGTAGTTTTGCAATTTCACATTTGAGTTCCTTCAGAGCTCTTGGGTGAATACCATCTGGTCCAGCTGATTTATTACTATTTAGTTTATCCATTTGCTCCAAAACCTCCTCCAATGACAGCTCTGTATGTCCTTTAGGATTGATCTATGCCATTGATCTATGTGAATCTCTGAGTCAAGAAAGCACAAGGATCCCAGTTTCTCCTTGTTAAGGATTTTCATCCACTTTACCCCCGAATCCAAGCTGATGGGATAAGTTTATGAACAATTCTCCCCTTTCCTGGAGGAGTGCAAATATAAACAGCAAAGTCTCAGTCCTTTGTTGCTAGACAATGCCTCATTTGTCTTCAGTGGATGATCTTGTATGAAGAACAGACCCTTTACATTAATTAAAGCTTCTTTTCCTGTTCGGTGAGTTACACAATTAGAGGCTTGCAGTGAAAACACTCAATATATCTTTATACCATGGGATACAGATAGTAAAATTTGGATTAATACATGCAGCATTCTACAAGAATTCCAAAACTCTAAACAATAACCACATTCTTATAACACTAATATGTAGATTAACTAAGCCACACTGGTTTCCAGTATTCAGTGAGGCCCTGGGTTCTTAGAATGAGCAGGCACCTGGTATGCCAGCATCACAAATATAATTAATATAAATGAGGGATTGGCAACCTTGGCACGCAGCCCCCTAGGGTAAGCAGGCCCAGCCGGTTTGTTTACCTGCCACGTCCACAGGTTAGACCAATCGCAGCTCACACTGGTCACAGTTTGCTGCTCCGGTTTGCCAGCACCACGCCACGTCCTGCAGCCCCCATTGGACCGAAGCAGCGAACCGCGGCCAGTGGAAGCCGCAATTAGCTGAAGCTGCGGACCTACTGGCAGGTAAACAAACCATCCGGGCCCGCCAAGGGTGCTTAGCTTGGGGGGGGGGGGGGCACATGCCAAAGCTGCCGATTCCTGATACAAATCAAAGGGGTTTATGAAAACTAGATCCTGTCAAATTAACTAATATCTTTTTTTTTAATGAAATTACAAGTTTGGTGAATAAAGGTAATTGTGCTGGCATAATATACTCTTACGTCTGTAAAGCATTTGACTTGGTACTGTACAATGATTTGATTTAAAAATATTATAATAATTATTAAAAATTGGCTAACTGATAGATCTCAAATTGTAATTTAAATGGGGTATAGTAATTGAAAAATGTATTTCCATGGCATTTGGCAGGGATTGGTTCTTGGCCCTATGCTATTTAAAATATTTATTAATGACTTGGATGATAACATAAAATCATCACTGATAAATTTTGCAGATGACAGAAAAATAGGAGGTCATAAATAATAAATTGGATAGGTCACTGGTTCAGAGAAATCTAGATCACATGATAAAATCCATATTGTTTATTTATGCCCAGTTTACTATGGCTAAACATAAATTTATACCACCTAGGAACAAAGAATATAGGCCATATTTATATGATTGGGGACTGTATCCTAGGAAGCAGTGACTGAAAAAGATTTATGGGTTGTGCTGGATAGTCTGCTTAACATGAGCTCCCAATGCAATGCTGTCAGGATTTCCTCCCCACTCTGAACTCTAGGGTACAGATGTGGGGACCTGCATGAAAAAAGAAAAGAAAAAGAAAGACCCCCCACAAGCTTATTTTACCAGCTTAGGTTAAAACTTCCCCCAGACACAAGTTTCTTCTGTGTCTGGAATGGTACACCACCGCCACCAAGTAAAATATCCCAAGACCTATGGGGAAGGGCCACTTGGAGCTCTCCCTTCTCTTTCCTAAAAAAACCACCCCAAATCTATACCTTCCTTCCCTGGGAAAGGCTTGAGAAAAAAAAACCCTCATCAACCTGCTAGGTGAGCCCGATCCAAACTTGGATCTTACACAATGCAGATCAAGCAGTCAAATTCTTAAAAGAAAGATTTTAATAAAAGAAAAAAAAAAGAAAGGAATAAATCCCTTGTAAAAACCAGTGGAACAGCACTTACGATCACAAAAGAATCAAAGAGAAAGACACTAGAGGAATTCCTTCCCCTTCCCCTCTCTGTCTCTCCAAGTCTTTAAAGTTACAGAAAAACCTAGAGATAATTCTCAAAACCTGAGAAATTCATGAGTGATATAACACAAAGATAAAACTTAACTGCCTTGCCTGGCTACTTTACTTACTGTTGCTGTTTAGAAAGGTTATAGGAGAGAAGAAATAAGTTATTCACCTGATAGCTCCATAGTGAATGAAAAGGAAAATAAAACCTTTTCCCTCCCTGCAAGTTTGAGAGCATCTTTGGTTCCTATTGGTTTCTTTGGTCAGATGCCAAACAGGTTTCCCTTAGCTTAACCCCTTACAGGTAAAGAGGAATTCTAGGCTACTTTATACTTATGACAGATGCTCTGGCCAAAAGAGCCAATGTGATACTGGGATGCTTAATCAGAGAAATTTTGAGTAGGAGGAGATAGGTTATTTTAACTCTATATTTGGAACTGGGGCTACTGCTGCTGGAATACTGTGTCTAGTTCTGGTGTGCACAATTCAAGAAGAATGTTGACAATTTGGAGACAGTTCAGAGAAAAGCCACAAGAATGATGAAAGGACTAAAAAACATGCATTATAGTGAGCCATGCTCCCCAAACTGGTAGCTACTCCTTTCGTGGGGTGGGTTTTTTACAGCGCTGGTGCTTTAACGTTGCTAGCAAAGACATAACCTCAGATGCCAAAGTAAATTTTACCCTGGATATTTAGGTACAGAGTAAATGTGGGTACGTACAGCTTTTGACAGGACTTTTGTGAATCACAATGGAACCTAAAACTGAGACTTAGGCTTGTCTACACAGTGCATTAGTTCACGCTAGAGGGGTATACATTCCTGTGAAAAAAACTGATTTATGTGGATCCCTCATGCACACTTAAATTTCCTTCATATGCATTAATGTAAATTTTATGTGGCTAAGGGTTTGGGGCACTGCAACCTGTAGGGGTCAAAGAGTCACAGACATGAAAAACCTATTAAGTGATCTATTTCATCTTAACACAAGTGCTGAAGTGGATATAACAAAGGCAGGAGCTGAGGAAATGAAATGGAACAAGAAAATTATATATAATATTGACTTTGACAAATATAAGCTCATAGGAGAGTGCTATTATTTAAGTATGCTTTGTTGCCTGGTTTAGAAGGGAGTGGATTGAATATGAATGCAGATTTCCAGATAATATGTATATTGTATATTTTTTTCAGTGGTACAGAGGAGCTAATTTATGCTAGTAATGTACATTTATTAATAGATTTGTGATGTTTTTCCAAGCAATTAAGGCACATAAAGAGAAGCATCCCACCTGGTACAACCCTTTGAGCTGGTACAGAGGCAGAGTGATTTGCATCTGCAGCTCTCACAAGATGTGACAGGTTGTGAATGCTTAAATTGACAGCGGACTGTGAGTAATAGCTACATTTCCCCTCAAGTTCCTTTTGTTTGTCTAGGAAAACACCAACTGTCAAAATCAAGGAGTGCACAAAATATGGCACTTGGACAAACTACCCTGTAAGGCACATGCCATTTTTTTTTTTTTTTTGTCATCAGAAATAACAAACACGTAGGACAGAGACAAATGGTTGAGATGGACTGCAGTCTTGTCATTGAAGTGCATTCCTTGTAAGATTTTTTTCTAGCTAAGCAATGTCTTTTGCAGGTGGTTGGTAAGTGTTAGTATGCATGAAAGAGAATCTTGGCTATCTTTTTTTCTGAGGAATTTTTTTTTTTAAATGATACTCTGAATTTTTTTACAGATGTGATCAGTTGACTTTTTATAGCATTCTCTCTGATGCTTTGTTATAGATATTTTTCAAAAGAAGCACCTTTCACATGTGAATTCCCACCTTTACTCTACTGTCACCTGTTTCTACACAAATAGGAGAGGAATAATCTCTCAATGGTGACACTTGTCTCCTTTTCAAATTGCATGCCAGTAGTGCAAATGGGTATGCACAGACTCCTCTTTCTCTCTCTCTCTCTCTCTCTCTCTCTCTCTCTCTCTCTTTCTGTGGCACAACCATGACAAAAAATGCTGGGCTATTCTTCTTCAGCCACTGCTGTTTCCATGTGCAATCCTGACTTCCAGGGTGGTTTTTGAGCTTTATTTTCCTTTAGACTTGGATTCCTGTCTCCTTTGATTTTTCAATAATCAAGCCCAATACCACATCACCATTTCCCCAAGTCCAGTACCACTATATCTGTTTGCTTGGTCTAGAAATGTGGTGGTCTTCATATTTTAGGCATTATTAAACCGATTCAACTAGAATGTCTAAGCCACTTTCTCTCTCTAGAGATGTTATCAACAATAGTGCAATTGATCTTCCTCTGCACAACTCCTTGACTCATTCATATGCTATAGGAAACATCTTGCATCTTTATGCCTTGTACAGGAACAACATCATTTCTGGGCATTCGCAGATAGGATGCTCCAGGGATTAGGGAGCTAGCTGCATTCAGAAAACTTGCTTCAATTCTCTGCCCTGCTACAGATTTCCAATGTAATCTTGGTTAAGTTACTTAGGGCCAGACTTTCAAAAGTATTAGGGCCTAAAGATACAGATGGGTACTAACTGGGATTTTCAAAATGGCCTAAACCAGGTTAGGCACCTAACTGCCATTGGAATCACATTTGCCTCGGCACTTTTGAAAATCTGACTCAGTGACTATTTGCATCCTGAGGTGCCTAAAACCCTTTGAAAGCCTGTCCCTATCAGTTCCACTTCTGTAAAGTGGGGAGGATAGTATCTGAGTAATTCATAATATTTACTATGTTTATCCTTACAACACTCCTGTGAGGTAGGGAAGTACTCACCTACTACAGTAAGGGAGGGCAGATAAGTATTGGCTACAGAAGAAAATATGGAGAAAAAATAGGTAGAATTTTTTGTTCTCTCTCCCAGAGCTGACCCTCATTGCCAGAGTTGTCCAGCCCACCTTGTAGGTCACTCCCCTATGTAGTTCAAAACCTTTATTCTATATAGAATTAACAGATTTGAATGCCAGAAGGGAATATTGTGATAACCTTGTCTGCATAATATCAACTATAGGACTTCCCATAATTAATTCCTGTTTCAGGTCCAATAACTATGGTTGAACTAAAAAGAACAAGGAGTACTTGTGGCACCTTAGAGACTAGCACATGCATTTGAGCATAAGCTTCATCAGATGTATAGAGTAGAACGTACAGTAGGAAGGTATATATGTGACGTTGAACTCTATATGATTTTATGATAATATGCTGATGAGTGTGAATATGATGTAACTAAAATATGCTTCACGCAAAAGGTCTCTTGCAAGTATCATTACAAATCTTATAATCTACTGATTGTGGTCATCCTATTTGTATAAATTTATCATTCTTGTATCTGAAACTAGAAATATGTAATATAACTCTGAGGGCCTATTGCATTTATGCAAAATGTGGGCCATTAGCGGTGGTTGGAATCTTGATGGCTTCTATTAACCAGGACAATTGATGGCGGATGGCTCTGTTTGCAGGCAGGCTTTCCAGTGAGTCAGGATGGGAGGAATGAAGGCTTGTGGGGTCACAGAACATGTGACCATGTCACCTGATACTGAAATCCATCTTGAACTTTGTACTTTTCCATTTAGAAGGTGGGGGCTGGGGACCCAGATAGACAAAGATTTCCACCTTGTGCCAAAGCCATATAAGGGGATGGAACAGAACAAAGGGGCTGTAATTATGGGAAATCTCTTAGCTACCACCTAAGCTGGAACAAGGGCTGTACCAGGAGAAATAAATGTGCCCAGACTATTGAAACACTTCTGAGGGTGAGATTTTATCTGTATTTAGTTTTATTGATGTATTAAATATAGACTTTCATATTATTTTATTTTACTTGGTAATTCACTTTGTTCTGTCTGTTACTACTTGGAACCACTTAAATCCTACTTTCTGTATTTAATAAAATCCCTTTTTACTTACTAATTAACCCAGAGTATGTATTAGTACCTGGGTGTGGGTGGAGCAACCAGCTGTGCATCTCTATCAGTGTTATAGAGAGTGAATAATTTCTGAAACTGTATAAAGCTTATACTGGGTAAAATAGACCCCACTGAGAGTTGAGCATCTGAGTGTCAATTTTAGGGGACGTGTTTCAGACCTGGGTCTGGGTTTGCAGCAGGCTAGCGGGTCTGGTTCAAACCAGGCAGGGCTCTGGAGTCCCAAGCTGCCAGGACAGGAAAGCAGGGGCAGAAGTACTCTTGGCACATCAGTTGCCAACTCCAAGGGTGGTTCTGTGGTCTAACCCATCACTATATATATATATTCAGAGTACTTGAAAAGATGGGGGTTTTCATACCAACTCTAAGAGGCTAATTAATTAAGGTGAGCTATTATCAGCAGGAAATAAAAAAAAACTGTTTGTAGTGATAATCAGAATGGCCCATATCAAACACTTGACAAGAAGGTCTGAGTAACAGTAGGGTAAAATTAACATGGGGAAAGAGCTTTCAGTTTGTGTAATGACCCAACCACTCCCAGTATTTATTCAAGCCTAAATTAATGGTATCCAGTTTGCAAATTAATTCCAATTCAACAGTTTCTCATTGGAGTCTGTTTCTGAAGGGTTTTTTTTTTAATTGAAGAATTGCCACTTTTAGGTTGGTTACTGAGTGACCAGGGAGGTTGAAGTGTTCTCCTATTGGTTTTTGAATGTTATGGTTCCTGATGTCAGATTTGTGTCAATTTATTCTTTTGCATAGAAACTGTCCAGTTTGGTCAATGAACAGGGCAGAGGGGCATTGCTGGCACATGGTGGTATATATAACATTGGTAGATGTGCAGGTGAACAAGCCCCTGATGGTGGGCTGATGTGATTAGGTCCTATGATGGTGTCACTTGAATAGATATGTGGACAGAGTTGGCACAGGGCTGTTTTGCAAGAATAGGTTCCTGGGTTGGTGTTTTTGTTGTGTGGTATGTGGCTGCTGTTGAGGAATGGCCTGTCTTCCAAGATCTGTGAGCGTGAGGGATCATTCTTCAGGATAGGATGTAGATCTTTGACAATGTGCTTGAGAGGTTTTATTTGGGGGCTGAAGATGATGGCTAGTGGCATTTTGTTACTTTCTTTGCTATGCCTGTCCTGTAGTAGGTGACTTCTGGGTACTCTTCTGGTCCTGTCAATCTGTTTCTTCACTTCAGCAGTTGGGTATTGGAGTTTTAAGAAAACTTGATAGAGATCTTGTAGGTGTTTGTCTCTGTCTTAGGGATTGGAGCAAATGCAGTCATATCTTAGAGTTTGGATGTAGACAATGGACTGTGTGACGTACCCTGGATGGAAGCTGGAAACATGTAAGTAAGTGTAGCGGTCAGTAAGTTTCCAGTATAGGATGGTGTTTATGTGACCATTGCTTATTAGCACTGAGGTGTCCAGAAAGTGGACCGCTTGTGTGGATTGGTCCAGGATGAGGTTGATGGTGGGATGGAAATTGTTGAAATCATAGTAGAATTCCTCAAGATCTTCTTTTCCATGGATCCAGATGATGAAGATGTCATCAGTGAAGTGCAAGTAGAGTAGGGGCGTTAGTGGGCAAAATCTAAGGAAGCATTGTTCTAAGTCATCCATAAAAATGTTGGCATTCTATGGGGACATATGGGTACCCATAGCAGTTCCACTGCCTTGAAGGACGGGGCTTGTTTCTAGTCTGAATTTGTTTGGTTTCAGCCTAGCAAACAAAGAGAGAATAAGATTCCATAAGTGGAAGTTGAAGAGAATTCTGTCATCAAATGTCTGGTCCCCATTCAGGTACTTATAGACTGATCATATTATTGATTAACCTGGTCTTTGATGAGCTAAATACCTTGAGGTCCTTGATTCTCTCACTATAAGGCAGGTTTCCCAATCCTGTGACCATTCTTGCAAAACTTCTCTGAACCCTCTCCAATTTATCAACATCCTTCTTGAATTGTGCATACCAGAGCAGGACCCAGTATTCCAGTAGCAGTTGTACCATTGCCAAATATACAGATAATATTGCCAAATATACAGATAATTGACTCCTACTCAATAATTCCCTGTTTATACATTCAAGTATCATATTAGCCCTTTTGGCCACAGCAAAATGCTAGGAACTTTTGTTCAGCTGATTATCCATCATAGCCCCCCATTATGTAAGTATGGCCTAAAATCTTTGTTCCAATATTTATACATTTACATTCAGACATTTACATTTAGTAGTATTAAAAATATTGTTTTCTTCACTCAGCATACCAAGTGATTCAGATCACTCTATATCACTGACCTGTTCTCTTATTTATTTGCCACTCTCCTACATTTTTGTGTCATCTGTAAATTTGAGTGATGATTTCAGATCATAATATTAACACACACTCTCAACAATGATTCACCATTTACAATTACATTTTGAGACTTACAGAAGCCATTTTTTAAAAATCTGCTTAACTAATACAATGTTGATTTGTATCATTCTAGTTTCTTAATCAAAATGTTGTTCAGTACAAAGATGAATGTTTTGGAGAAGTCTATAGATATTTCGTCACCTCTGACTGTTATGAGTGAGTATGTAATCTCATAAAAAGATATCATGCTAATTTGACAAGAATTATTTTCCACAAACCTGTGATGATTGGCATTAATTATTTTATCCTCCTTTAACTCCTTATTAATCATGTGCCATATCAGCCAGTCCATTATTTGACCAAGATCCACATCATTTTGACAGGTCTAAAATTAACCAGGATGACAAGGTTAAACTTTTTAAAATATTGGCATATTCGTTTTCTTCTAGTCTTCTGAAACTTCCCCCATGTTCCCTAATTCTTGGGCAGCAGGTATCAAAGCCAGGGGAAGGCTGTGCCTCACCAAACTGCCTGTGTGGCTCTGCCGACACTCCACCTCTAGACCCCCTCCAGCTTCCCACATGCTCTGCTGGGCTCTTCCTTCCCCTGTGACCAGGACCCCAATCCTGTGGTGCCAGAACCAGAGGGTCCATGGGGGCAGGGCTCTCCCACTTTTTAAAAAATGTACAGATCTTCTTCCTCCCCAAGGCCCTACCCACCAACCAGGCAAGCAAAGAGTCCAACTGGGGAGCCCAGGCAGCTGTGGGGAGCCGTGGTGAACTCTTTATCTTCCAGGGTATGGTGGGGCTGAGAGCAACCACTGACCCATGTCCAAACCACCTGGGATCTCCACCTGCCCCAGGCAAGTGGATGGTCCACGACTCCACGCCAGCTCCCTACAGCTGCTTGCATGGCTCTCCCCAACCCGGATCCACCCATTTGGAGAGAACAGGCCTTGGAGCCACAGCCTGGCCACAGTAAGATCCATCCAGGAAGCTGTGAGGAACCTCCACCTGCCCCACATGGCAGAGACACAGGCCAAGGACAAGCAGTCCTGGGCCCCCTGCACTGAGGGCAGGTGGAGGGTCCACCATGACTCCCCACATCTGCCTGCCCAGCTCCTAACATGGCTGGGCTGTAGCCCTGAGCCCGTGCCCTTCCTCCCCTCCCCCCCCCCGGCCATCAAGAGTCAGGTCGGGGAGAGCTGCACAAGAGAGCTGGGTCCCTCCACCGCACCTGCCCTGGGTGGGGGGCCTGGGGCAGGGGGTTACTTTCACCTCCACCTTGGGTGAAGGGGGGTGGCCTCTGCCCTCCCCCTCCCCCCCACATACACACTTTTGGGAGGGACCTGGCACCCTTGACCTGGGCTGAGGCTAGTGGGATCCCGGCCAGCTGAAGTGAGTGTTCATGCTGCTTGCCTGCCTGGGGTTAGGAGCACTGGGGTCCACATTGCCCACCCTCCTGGCTCATGGACTAATTAAAAATAAACATTAATTATTCAGAGTGCTTCTTGTCCAGCTCTTTTAAAAGTCTTGAATGTAAGTTATCTGGACCTGCTAATTTAAAAATATCTAACTTTAATAGAGAGACTAGGTGAGTGAGGTACTGTTTTATTGGGCCAACTTCTGCTTGTGAGAGAGACAAGATTTCAAGCAACAAGGATCTCTTATTTTGGTCTGGGATAGGTACTGAGGGGAACAGGTACAAGTAGTTAGCACATATTCTACGGGACCATTAAAGATGAATTGGCCTGTTAATACCCCTTTAATCATAGTACAAAAAGAGGGGTTAATATGTCACAGATTATTGTAATGAGTGGCAAATGCAGGATCTTTTTTAAGACTATCAGTTTTAGTGTGCAGCAAAGTTTACTCTATGACTAGAGGGGTATTAATGGGCCACTTCATCTTGAATGGTCCCTTAGATTATATGAGACGAGGAAGACTTCGTAGCACCTTAGAGACTAAACAGTTTATTTCAGCATAAGCATAAGTCTCTAAAGTGCTACAAAGTCTTCCTCGTTTTATTTATTGGTACAGACTAACACTGCTGCTAATCTTAAACCTGTTTAGATTATATGCTAATTGCTTATGCTAAACTATCTGTTTGATCATGTATTTATCTGTGACCCTTAAGGCATAGCTACACTGGAAACTTCAAAGCACTGTTACTGGAATGCTCCCATTGCAGTGCTTTGAAGTGCGAGTGTGGTTGGGCAAGCGCTGGGAGAGAGCTCCACAAGGGGATTAGCTCCCAGTGCTCGGAGCCTGTCTACACTAGCGCTTTAAAGTTAGAGCGCTATGAGCAGCCAAGCCCTTAGTAGCTTTCCGAGGCATTAAGAAGATTTCTGTGTAGCTCAAAATCTTGTCTCTCACACAAACAGAAGTTGGTCCAATAAAAGATATAACAGGGAACGGCAACGTTGGCATGCGGGACTGCAGGGTAAGCACCCTTAGCATGCCCTGCTGCTTTATTTACCTGGCATTTTGCCGACTGCAGCTCCCACTGGTCAGCACTGCACTGCTTCCCTGAGTCCCCATTGGACTGGGGCATCGAACCACGGCCAGTGGGAGCTTCGTTCGGCGAAACGGCAGGTAAATAAAGTGGCAGGGCCCACTAAGGGTGCTTACCCCGCAGTCCCATGTGCCAACGCTGCCGATCCCTGAGATTTAACCTAACACACCTTGTCTCTCTAGTATGCTGGGAATTACATTGTTACAATTACTACATAAAACATCTGTGGATGCTGTTTAGCATCCTCAGTTCTATCGGAATGGAAAGTATTTCATCATCACATGACATAATTATATCAATTGGCTCTTCTCCAGTACAGACCAGAAATATTTATTGAATGTTTCTGCCTCTTCTGCATTATTAACCTTTCCACCATTTCCACATCATAATGATCCAGCACTACTGTTAGGATTACTTTTGTTCCTAATATACTTTAAACAATCCTTATTGTCCATAGTAATGCTGCCCATATATTTCTCCTTTTGCTATTCTTACCAATTTTCTATAATACCTAGCAGTAAATATAAAACAGAAGGTATCAACTTCACTTGTTTTCTATTTGTTACACAGTGTAGGGACTGTTAGTTTTTATTGTTTTGTTTTTTCACAGGTGCTTTCATGCCCCCATCTAAATCGGGCAGGGTTTTTTTTTTTTTTTTTTTTAACCAGTGTAGCCTTCTCTCTTGATTGTGTGATAAGTTAAATATTCTTAAACTTTACCAAATTATCCGCCTCATTTGTCTGTTTAAATTCTTTCTCCCAACTGCTTTGTGACTCTATTCAGCTTTGTGAAACTGGCCCTTTTAAAGCACCATAAGGCAAATGATTGTTTCTTTCATTTTAAGAAGTCAAAATTTGCCTATGTCAGTATGGATATAAGTGATTGTGATTGTTTAGCTAAAGGGACACACAGAAATGTGAGGAAAAATGACAACATTTCAGAGAGAACATTCTAAATGTTGCCCTTTTAAAAGGTAGTAAAAATGTAATTAGAAAGATTAAAGAGAAAATTCAACTGTCATCATAAGAAGTGAAGAATTATTATACCACATTTGGAGTCTATATTCATTCACAGAAGTGTGTGATAGAGGGATTTTAGACTGGCTTTTAGTGCAAGTGTCAACGCAGCCTTCACTATGGGGTTATTAATGATACTCTCATTCTTATGGTTATCCTTTTTTCCTTGCCCCTACACTGACCCATTTTGTTTGTCTCATCCATGTTTTTATTTTTTTTCTTTTATATTGTAAGGTCTTGGGGTAGGGACTGCCATTTTCAATTTATTCGTGCAGCAGCCAGCACAACAAGGCTCCAGTCTGACTGGCCTCTACACTGTATCACTATAAATGTTAAATAATAACACAGATATTACTACAGCTAGATTCTAGTTTTACGTGTACAGTCACTTTTGCTTCAGAGATGATGCCATCTTTGTACTGCCCAATTCTTGAGCAGCTGGAGACTTGCTTGACCCTTGGCATAATATGAGCATCCTCCGTGCTGATGAACCAGAGTAGTTTATTCCAGCCATGTGCCCTCCTAGGTCAGCACACCCCACCACTAGAGAAGGGGAGTAAAACTGGCATTTGTACCAGCTGTGGAGTGGAGCCTAAGATATAGCCTGTAATATTAGAGTCTGTCTTACAAGTCCGTGTTGTTAGTTTGAAATATAAATAATTTATAATTAAAATAAATAAAAATAATTTTAAAATATGCAAGACTATCCTAGACAATTCTGCTATAATATCTGGTTTTGCAAGCATACAGCAAGTTTTTTCCCCTTTCTTTCCCTTTTCCTTTCAGCTAGTCCAGCTGTCTGCTCTTTTTTCCCCCACTTGTCACTGATCTATAACCTGTTTAATTCCCGAGATCCTCCAAGATTCTGATTTTCTGACTGCTCTTCTAGGCCACTGTTCATCCCTCTTCAGATGCTTACATTCTTCATTGCTGTCCATTAAGAACGTCCATTAAACACGTCCATTAACCCTACTTTTTTTAATGCTGGGTCTTGTTGATATTTTTTTCCTGGACCACTTCTGGAAAATTGTTTTTCCTCATTTGCTCTGGGTCTATTATATTTTTATCTCCACCTACTGTCCTTAAGCTTATCAACCTAACAAATCAAATATCAGTGAAATTGTGTGCTTGAGGGAGCACTAAGGCCATGTCTACACTTAAAAGCTTATAGTGACACAGCTGTACTGATACATCTGTGCCACTGTAAGAACTCTTAAGGAACTGCATAATGCTGACAGGACAGAGCTCTTCCACTGACATAATAAAACCATCTCAACAAGTGGCGGTAGCTATATCAATCAGAGTACATCTCCCACAAACATAGCACTGTGTACGTGGGAGCTTACACCTGCAAAACTTATGTCTTTAAGGGGTATATGTTTTTTTTTCACACCTTAAACAACAAAAGTTTTGCTGATATAGGCGCTACTGTAGACCTGGCCTAAATAAGCTTCTCCAGAGGTGGGATCTGAATGTTTTGTTGCTTGTTTTGTCAATGAGGCTTGGGAAAATCAGTAGAAAGGTGTATGAAAGATAGGAGCAGTTAAGAGATGCATATAGACTGGAAGGGCTAGATAATATCACAGAAGCTTTGCCAATACTGGAAAAAATAGCATGTTAGAAAATATGTTAACTATTACAAAGTTAAGCATAGTTTTGCCCTTAAGGTGGATGAGGACAGTGGAATTAAAAAGCCAATTTGTGATGACTAGGAATTTTGGTAATATTTTTATGATCAACATGTGTATCTCAGTTTACCTGCTCAATACATACCGTTGTATTCTCAATGTAAAAGGGAATGAGGCATGTCCAAGTGTCTCATACGCTATCTTGAGTGAGTCCAGATACTGTATCAAAGACTGGCTGGAGTTAATATATCTGAATATGTTGAGAATGGGAGTCCCAATTTGTTAATATTAATGCTTAAACCCTGGGAAGCCAAACCAAAACATGGTTCACCTTTCCACACTAGGGAAAAATCATGTGTAACATTGTGTTAGTCAGCAGGTTGTGTTACACAATGCTTTTTCACAATATGGACAAGGCGAGAGAGGATCTGATGAACCAAGTCAGCTCATTTATTATTTATCAACCTGTCACTTAGCAGCTCCCAGGTAAACTCTTATCACAACTATGCTTTGCTAAGTATGCTAAATTTAAATCCTTTTAGCACATAAGGATTTAGTACAACTTTACTACACAGGGTCATTACAGCCTATATTTTCAGATGAAATTACTTGCCAAGCAGTAGCTGAAGAAAGACTGGGCAATTTTCTACAATTATTATTGACTACACTGATGGTAGCACTTTAAAAATAAATGTACAGTCCTTTATGTTCTTGAATTTCCCATTTACAATGCAATAACATCAGTATATCTGATTTCTATTAAACCAGGAGATGAAGGAGATTGCAGGTTTTTAAATTTCAATAAATAGGGGGTTTCATTTTTGTTGTTAATTCTGGCATGGCATATTGCAATATATGTGTGGGAATGTGATCCAATTTGGATTAAGTATTGCTTTGTTCAGTACCTGATCATGCTTGGTAAATCGTAAACATTTTAAAGTTCTTGTTTAGACTCCTGTGACAGTGATTATACCCAGAAATGCTTCCTCCTTGAATCCCAAGCTTGTCTTTAGATTCTAATTGTGATGGGAATCTTTGTGGGTATGTCTGCATTTTCCTACATTCATCCCCATTTCCAAATCTGGAAATATTTCCTTTCTGTATTATGTTCAAACAGATGGTAAGCACAAAGTTCAAATGATGCATTTCCTCTAGTACTGCAGCTAGTGAATATGGTGAGGATACAAGAGTTTTCTGTAGTTGTTCCCCTTGGTGGGTGTAAGAGTGTCACCCTCCTTCTCTGAAACCTGGGTACAGAGAAAGGACTCTTGTATGCCAGACCAACTAACTTCAAAACTGCTTCCCAGCTAAGTTAATTCTTTACACCCCCAGATCCCACACTCTACCAGTTAGGAATTTGGGGAACTACAAGTTGCCACCATTTGAGTAAATCTCCAAGGCCCTGGAGTGGGGTACCCAGACTCCCCCAAACCCTCCGTTTTCTTTCTCCCTGAGAGATAAGGGTACTCTTACTATATCACTCCCCCTGATAGCCGGGCAAGACAACACAGAACTCCAGTCTCTCTCTCTCTGAGATATCAGAGTCAAGCTCAGATCACTTTACTAGAATCACCAGACAATTCTTATGAGTATAAAAAGTTTAATAAAGAAAGAGAATAAGCATACACTTAATACACTACACAGATATAGAATTTCCTAACCTTAATCTTCTTGCATAAACTAACTTCTCCCCTTCTCTGATAATCACACAGAGAGAGACACCAAGATCAAATGCAAAGCTTTTATGCAGGACAATTCTTACTTACAGTTAGCTAGTTATGAAGTCATACAGAGAAAGAACAAAGTTGGAGGTCCATGGCTGGACCAGAGGTTGGAGTCACTTCAAAGCCCAAATTGAACTAAACTTTGCTTCCTGCTCTCTCTGTGTCTAGCCACTAGTCACGACACTGCCTTGTCAGGTAACATTAGCCCCACCCAGGCAAGGCAACACTCCACACTTATGACAGTGGGATACCAGAATAATCACTGAAGTCAATGGGGCATAAAGTCTGTTTTGTGGCTGGCTTGTGTAAGGAGGATGATCCTTCCCCCTTTTGTGGCTGGCTCCTGAACAGGTGAAATATGGACTTTCATGCTCAAAAATCATCATGGTTTACACTTGCAAGTTTAGCAAGTTCTTGAGCTTATGAGCTGATCAGAAAACCACGTTTTTCTTGAAAAAAAACCTGTCAGAAACAAGTTCACTTTTGTCCAAAAATTTCCACAAAATTAAGAAAACTCTTTCAGAAAGGAGGTAGTGCCTCATGGGAGCCATATGACCTCATTGCATCATAGGTAGATTTGGAAGGATAAGGTTTTTATCAGTAAGTGCTTGTAGAGATTAATTTAAATGTACACACATAAATCAATGAAACATATTTCCATCAATAATCATTCAAATTTACAGACAGGCAAACTAAAAAAAAATGCTGTTTGACAACTTATTAGGGTTTAATTTAAGGATATTTACTTTGCATATTTTAACATGAGAATTTGTGTTGTAATAGTTATAAAGCAGAAACTTTTTGAATCTGCATCTACTGTCATTACATATTTTCTGATGTCCCCATTGATTACCCCCCAATAATTTTCTGCCATTCTGAAAATCTAAATCACTGAAAAAAATACTTAAACGTTGATATTATTCATCACAATTATAAACAAATAAAAATTGTATTTTGCCAAGCCTAACAATAGGAGATGAAGTCTGTCTGGGGAGCCTGGTTCATATACCAGAATGGGAACATGAGGTACACAAATCATAATTCCCATTAGTCACTATGGCAGCATTTCACAATCTGGTAATATAGTGAGGTCTTAAAAAAGGTTTGCGGTGCTTAGATTATATGTTTTTTGAGTCAGGGACTATTTCATTGTTCTGTGTCTATACAACAGCTATCCCAAAGGAATGGCTTATGACAGGGATATATGTGTGGGAATGTGATCCAATTTGGATTAAGTATTGCTTTGTTTATGACAGGGATGCTAAACATAATTGTAATACAAATAAATAAATGAAATATTTAGATTTTTGGCTGAAATCACAGATTTTTGTGTACTCTGTTTTTAATGAAGAAATCATGATTTTCATGGAAAGCAGTGCCTTTTTGCAAAATAATTTAAGTGAAAATCCAATTTTTCATTAAAAAAAAAAGCTACAAGCCCTATACATGGGGAAGGGATAGCTCAGTGGTTTGAGCATTGGCCTGCTAAGTTCAGGTTTGTGAGTTCAATTTTTGAGGGGGCCATTTAGGGAACTGGGGCAAAAAATCTGTCAGGGGGCAATACCTGGTCCTGCTAATGAAGGCAGGGGACTGTACTTGATGACCTTTTAAGGTCTTTCCAGTTCTATGAGATAGGGATATCTCCATATATTTTTTAAAAAACCCTATTTTCTACATTATGGATGTATTGGCACAGTAGATGTACACAGCATCAAATAAAAGTTGGCTAATATTAATGTACTACATTGTTACCTAGTGATTCTCACTGTATTCAGATTCATCTCAGCTGGCAGTAGCCATTGTAAACAATCTCTGGAATTCAACCACTTATTTTAAAGTTATATTCAGAATGAATTACTTCAGAGTGTTGCAAGTATTAGAATCAGATTGTTTTCTGTGAAATTATTGCAAATATATAGAAAGTGGCAGGCTGTAATTTTTAACATGGAATTGGACAAAAAGGATTTTAGTTTTTGTGTTTCCTAAGCTTCATTACATTTCCCAGTGGACCTCCATGGGAATAGTGGAACAATGTGAGGACAATGATCATTGTCCCTTCCCACTATTACCCAGCACCTACCCACCACTAATTCCCTGCTCTTACCAAATGGAATACCCTCCACAAGGAAAATAAACCCGCAGAAGTGAGAAGTAGCACAAGCTTCCATACACAGATCACAGGCTGGTTCCTCTTTTCCTTTAAGAGAATGGGTAAGATCAAACCCAAAATCTCTAAAGGTTAAAAGTAGACTGAGAGGGTTGGTTGATGTGACTTCACAAGTGACAAAAAAATCTTTGAACAGAATGGTATTTTCACATTTAAAATATAAAAAAATGATTACTTGACTCATTCCTTAGTTATTTGGCAAAGTTACTGGAAGACAGCAAGTAAAAGTCACTGCATCAGTTTGATTGTGTCAATAAAACATTCAGATACATGTAATTCCCCATTAACTAAAACAATTTGGAGCTGAGAAACGTACCTGTGATGTTCTAGCTGTCTAAGCAAATTGTAATGGCACTATAATCTGAGTTTCACATAAAAAAATTCAACACTTTTCTGGAGTTAAGTGCAGTGAGGTTTGTTTCTTATTATCCAGTTCCAAATGGATCACTTTGTTCTCACTTTGAAGAAAATCCTGGAGATACAAAGCACCTGAAAGATTCTCATTTACCAAATTTTTGGTTAGTTTTAGTTTAGCTACAGAAATATAAGAGATTACAAAAATGAAAACACAATGCACCTCGGCTATTTTAAAAGAGAAGAGCCCCTTTTTTATTTTTAAATTTTAATTTCCAGAAAGTGCTATGGAAGAATGGTAAAAAAGAAACACTTTGCTAATAGCTGAAAGTGACACTTAGATGGCTCTATCCTTGATAAAGTGCAATTCATTTTCAAATTAGTATGTAGGAGTTAGGTGGGACTAATTGTGGAGTAGGGTACTATTGAGCATGAGTAAGGGTGTCAGAATCTGGCTCTGTAATGCACAAATAAGTGATGGGTGGGCATAATTCCCACACACTGCTCTAGAAAAGTAACTCATTGTACATGGTTTTTATATCAACTTTCAAACATCTCACAAATATAGAAATCCAAGTAATAAAGTACAGCTTAATTATGGTAATGACAAAAGATAACAGTACAATTGCCCCTTAAATGTGCAGTTGGGAATTAAAAGCAGTTAATTAAGCATCAGAACAACTATAAATAATATAACTCTGCAATCATTTGTATTTTTAGGCAACCTAATATTACAAGTTAAAATAATACTTAGCACTTGCATAGAATTTTTCATCTGTAGATCACAAAGGTCTTCACAAAAAGGAACATCTAAATATTATTAGCCTTATTTTACAGAAAGTGAGATACAGAGACGTTAAGTGGCTAGGGAAACAGTGTCAGAGCCAGGAATAGAATCTATTTCTCCTGACTCCCAATCCTATCTCCTAACTTCTTAAACCTTCATAAATATTCAGACAAAACATACTGCAGTTTTCAACATACATCTTAACTAATCATAACAAAGAATCACACATATTTAATTTTACACCTCCAAACTACTTTCACACATTTGTAAGAGCTTTGGTTTCAAAGTGGTTTGGGAAATAGTCCTAACTTACCACTTAATGAGTCCCAGAGCCTGGATTCCATCCCAAGCACAAATGTCTACACTGCAATTTTTTGAGCCTTGCAGCCTGAGACCCATAAGCCTGAGTCACGGGCATTTAATTGCCCCAGGGTGCATGCAGCAACAAGAAATGCTTATGAAATAAGCTTTTAGCCTGATTATATGCCTAAATGTTCGTTAGTATAGCTATGGACTAAGATGTTTTACTATCTTATCGTGAGACTGTTCTGGTTTGTCCATAAGAAAAATACTGGACCACTTCAGATTAGATGCTTATTGCAGCTTAAAAAACAAAGCAGAATTATTCCTTTCAACCATTTACTATGAGAAACCTAGCTGACTAGTTCTTATATTTAAGAGGAGCATGTATTTGGACCAAAATAGACACTTTCTCTTCTTACTAGGTATTTAACTGCGTGGTTGTTATTTCCAGAGATAAGTGTGACAAACACATTATGCACTGTTTCTGGCAAAACTGACATGTTTGCTTCTATGTCAAGCTGTGTAGTCACAAATGTACCATTTAAACACATTGCAATGGTCTCCCATTCACTAGGCTGCAAATATTGCTGAACAGTCAATCACAGTTTAGATATGAACAGTGTCCACTTCAATATACAGTAAAACCTCGATTTAACGGACTTCGGATGCAATGGACAAAATTTCTGATCGATATTAGACCGCGACCCCTCCCTGCTGCGGCCCCGGTCCCCTTCCCTGGCGGCCGTCTGCTGGCTCCCGGCTGCCACCCCGGTCCCGGCAGCAGGCGGGCTGGCTCCTGGCTCCCGGCTGCCGCCCGGGTCCCAGCCGCTGGCGGGCTGGCTACCGGCTCCCGCCCGGGTCCCGGCAGCAGGCGGGCTGGTTGCCAGCTCCCGGCTGCCTCCCGGGTCCCGGCAGCGGGTGGGCTGCGGAGCTGCTGCCCTGACCCTCTGGCAGGCGGGCTGCTGCTCCGACAGCTCAGGGTTTTTTTTTTATTAAATAACGGACTTTTTGATTTAACGGACACCCCCTCGCCCGAATTAGTCTGTTAAATCGAGGTTTTACTGTATTACTGAGCTTTGCCTAAATTTTGGTTGCTATTGAATCTCTCTGCAATATGTGACAGTCTATGTTTTCTTACATCCACATTGCTGAACATATGCTTTGCTCTTCATTGGTACATTTTTTTCTAATCTTCCACACTTCCTGTTCTCTGTCTGGCTTGTTGTTTTACTCATGGGCTTGGTGGAGGAATACTTTATTACCGTGTAATTTGGATGTTTATTTTAGTTGTTTCTTATTCATTCTTTTCTCCCAATTTGTTGCGTGGTGGCTTTCCTTGACCTGTGCCATTTTCTAGGTAAGCTCCATTCACTTAATATGTTTCACAGGCAGACTGGAGAAGTTTTCTTAATAACTCGTTTTCTAGAATGATTCTCCATAATTCATGTATAAATATATCTCTAAGAATCTAATCTGGAACTATTCCCAATAAGCAATTTGCATACAGAGACCCTGATTCACCTCAGTCTTCAGCTGTGCTACTGACATACCATATTTTGTTTTCTACTCCTTAGGGCACAGACAACACACAAATTCCTGTGAAGGATTGAGCAGTGGAATCAAAGACACATTTTCTGTTCTGAGTGTTACAGTGAGAAAGTATTCAAAACACCATCTGCATATATTACTGCATTAAAGTATACAATTTCTAAGAGCTTGAAGAAATGTCTACTTAATGCTTTGTATTTCCATTTTCTACCCATTATGTTGATTAGGAAGTTGGGTCTGTTTTCACTTCCAATGGACTTCAGGGACTAGATTTTCAGAGGAGTTCAGCACTCACCACTGGAGTTTAGCACTCAAAATAATACAGCTTCCTTTCTGGCACCTAAATAAAATGGCTAGATTTTCAAGAGGAATAAGAGATAAAGCTGGGATTTTTCCCCCCTGGAGAATAGTTTATTTACTGAAAAATGACATTTCATCTTGACCAAAACTATTTGTGAATTTAATACTAATGTGCCATCATTTTGGCCAAAAAAATATTTATTTCAGGTTTTTTTAATTTAAATAAATATTTATTTATTTATAGAATCACAGGAAATTTGCATGTCATTCACAAAACTGAGAAAGATGTATCCCCTTACATCAAACAGGAATGTGGTTGGTTCTCAGTCACTTCTGTAGAAGTGGCACCACTTTTTAGAAATCTATATTAATTGGAGTAGGGACTGGAAACTGGGTGTCTCCCCTCCTAGGTGAGTGCCCTAACCAGCAGGTTATAGGCATGCTATCTCTCTGGCCCAATGAATGGGGAATGCTCAGCTAGTGAACTGAAAAGTCAATTATTTGCACAGCTGTATTCAGCATCCATCCTTTGTTCTCAATGTGGCTAGGCGGGGTGCGGAGGGGGGTTGCTAAGCATTTCTGAAGCTCTGACCACCCTACTTAAGTGCCTATCTGGGAGCTGTTGGATGATGAGATGTTTTGAAAACTTGCCTTTAAATTTCCCAGCCTATTTCAAGTTAGTGCCAACAGATTCTACATTAAGAATCTTGCAACTTGTGTGGTTTGTTTGCTGAAAGGTAGTGCAGTGACTATATATGGATCTTTAACAAATAGGTCATATGCACTATTTCTTGGGTTAGGTCTAAGGTGTTTTAAATTATATTTTAACAGCCTACTATATCTATGATAAGCATAGTGGGCATTTGGAGATGGAAGTGATTTTCTAGAATAAATTATGTATTTCCTGATCCTATAGTGATTTGAAATGGAGATGGGCAAGAATAGGGAATAACCTATTTACTATCTTTGGACAAAGTTCTACCTGACCATTACACAGGTGTGTTGTGAGCAGGGAGACCATAGGAGCCTCCCCCCACCTCCTTTATAGTCCCTGTAAGTCAGGAAAAATTGAGAGGGGAGCACTGTGGCCACTCCCTCTGGATATTAGGCGGCTTAAAGGGAGAGGGCAGTAGATAGGGCCATCGCTTGCCGGCCATGCTGTGGTTTGCAAATCTGTTCGGATTTGCAAACCCACGAAGATGAGTAATATAGTACTCATGCTGTTTCTGTGCACTGGCGAGGAAACATTCTGCATTTGCAGTTTGACATTGCATAGGTTGTCTCTAAAATGTCCCAATCTAGTTATTCATATGGGAACACAATTAGTTAGGGAAAAGTGGCTCTATATGTACTTGTGTGCTGGGTTGTTTAATTTAGATCTCTCTGTGAACATTTGCAAGTTAGGTTTCTGTTGGGAGATTCAAATCATTCTTCAATTCTAATTCCTAAATGCACCTTGTATCTTGACTAGACTTGGAAGAAAAGAGTCTGGGGGACCTGGCTGTGGATGGGAGAGGGCCACAAGCATTGTTGGAGAATTACCTGCTTTGGTTCTATGTATTCCTTTCTCTTAACTGCCTGCAATTTGACTGTTTCTGTGCACGTCTGTGGGTAAATATACATTGTCATTTGACACCTTAAGATTTCAGGGTTTGGCATTTGTTTGTTTTGAAACAGATTAAACTTTTCCACTGGCAAGTTATTTCCAAAAAAAGATTACCTCAGCTTCCATTTTATATCAAATAATATAATTGGTTTTAAATTTTGTTTTGAAATGCATTTAGAAATAAAAATATACAGAAAACTGAACCTGGCAATTAAAATCTTCCCTGGCAAGAGTTCCAGATTCCCTAGTTTATTTATTTCCTCACATAGATCCACTTATGCTTAGCTAGTTACAGGCCTGCTTTGTCTACAGACACACATATATAATAGTAATTTTTTAAACTTCTTGTTTCATTGAAGTAGTGCCCTCAAACAGGCCAGTCATTCTTTTCCCCGTTTTGCTATTGAACATTTAGGAAAACAGACACAATCTATTGCAAGAACAAATGATCATCTGCTCTGTTGCCAACTTGCATAACTATTATAACAAAGCCAGCATGCACAGAGCCATCTGACCATTTCAGACTGTTAACCTGCATATTCCAGACTGACTGGGTCACTCTGACCTGCCTTGAAAGTCACAGTAATGTAATCTTTGTTTTATTTCTCTCTCTTCTCTTCATTGCTGCACATCCTGGCAAAAGAGCCATGGGGTAGATTTTCAGAGGTGCTGAGTACCTGCAGTTCTCATTGACTTAAATGTTTTGATCACAATGATTTATTTCAGCCATAACAATAGTCTAGGCTGCAGTCAGAATTTTAAACATTCAGTTCTCTATGGAGGCTGTTAAACTACAGCCAGCAGAGAGGGATAACAGCATCCCACCTGGGGGAAAATCAAGGATGAAAACTTCCTGAGGAAGAATGGCTCAGGGAGGCAGGAAGTTTTCACTGGTGTGACCATGGCTACATTTTTGAAAATGTTTGACATGCTCTCTCATATGCTAGCTTTGCTCCACAAAGGGTTTGTAATGAGGTCAGCTTCCCATGTCTGCTCATGTCTTTGCTCACCAGAAAACATATAACGCTGACAGACCCAATCATCAGCAGGTAATATTGAATCTGGGACTTCCAGAGCTTAGAGCTTAGTGCAGAGGTAGGCAACTGATTTTCAGTGGCACTCACACTGCCTGGGTCCTGGCCACCGGTCTGGGGGACTCTGCATTTTAATTTAATATTAAATGAAGCTTCTTAAACATTTTTAAAAACTTATTTACTTTACATACAACAATAGTTTAATTATATATTAAAAATTATAGAAAGAGACCTTCAAAAACATCAAAATGTATTACTGGCATGCAAAACCTTAAATCAGAGTGAATAAATGAAGACTCAGCACACTGCTTCTGAAAGGTTGCGATCCCTGGCTTAGCGCATAAGCTTCTACTACATGAGCAATAAAACAACTAGCTGTTAGCTAAGGTTGTAGAGCAGACTCATTTTATCCCTCTGTTTAAGTGGTTTTGGTGCCACTAAATGGGACAGAACACCACACGCAGAAGCTGTATGGGTTAGAAATGCACATGGACCCATGAGGTTAATCCTCTTCTTGTGGGTCTGGTTTATTTAACAATACAAAATATCTTGACTCAGTTCAATAGAAACCATCCAGCCCTCCTTTTCAGGCTTAGCAGTTCCTTCCAACAAGGCCTCCTTCACCAGACCACCTCCCTGGCCTTTCCCAAAATCTTTCCCATGCAATGCTTCTACTCCTACTCTCTGCAGGTATCTTCTACCAGGCCGGTCCAGAGACACTCCCCTTCCTCATCTACCCAAGGTCCTTTCCCTGATCCCAGATATTTCCTCATTGGGCCTGCTCTCTGTAAAAGGAAGTGCCCCTCTAGGATGTCATCATGTGACACTTCGTCATCTAACCCAAACACAGGCCACAGCCATACAACAAGGTGCAGGGACCCATGCATGCACCCAAGGTCCAATTCTCTTTTACAGCTGTTATCCTGTCCCTGCCCATCCTCTTTGGCATCGCTATCATCACTGCTGTTAGTAAGTGCCACGTGTCCTTTAGCTCAGGGTCTGAAGAACTGGGATTCTGGACACACACACCAGAGGAACTCTAAGCATGTTGGGTTCAGGAGAGTAGATCACATCTACTGCTCCACCGTGAGCACCTGTAAGAGACATAGTGTGATGAGTTGCATCCGACGAAGTGGGTATTAGCCCACGAAAGCTTATGCTTCAATACTTTAGTTAGTCTTTAAGGTGCCACAGGACTCTTTGTTAGCTCTGCTATTCCAGACTAACAAGGCTACCTCTATGATTCTCTGAGCGTGAGCCTACTTAAAACCTAATGTGTCATCCCCGAGACAGCATGGGATGTGTCAGAGGCAATTACCTGCAAGTTTTGTGATGGGTCTCAGACCATTCAACCAGACTTCTGCCAATCCACAGGTGATCCCAAGACATGTAGATTGTCTCGCAAGGGGTGGGGACAGTTTCTTCAATCTGCTCAAAGTTACTGGCTGGCTGCACTCCCATTGTGTAATAGTTTTGAGAGACTGCCCCTGCTCCTGCCTTTGTCTATTTCTGCATTGGCCCCTGCTGTAGCCACCATATCCTTCTGCCTCAGCTGGCCCATTTGGCCATTCTGACAGGCAGTCACTACCTGGCCTTTCATTCTTTTCCCTTCATTCTTCTCACAAACTGTGTGCTATCCTACTTAATTTATTTTAAGGCAAACCACATCCTCTCTTAACATAAATCTCAGTTCAGTCAGGGCATACAATCTCCAGTCTGATTGCTAGTTAATTTTACCAAATGAAACATAAGGTAATCAGAATTCAGGAATGAATGGTTATTTTAAAATTCTTGTTGGTGACATTTCCAATAATTGCTATTAATTTCTGCATCTCCATGAATGCTGTAGTCATTTATATCTATAATAAATAAATAGCAAGGGGACTCACCATCCTAGTTTGACCAGATCAATTACATTTTTAATATACTGTTCTGCCATCCCCTCAGCTTTGATCAAGCCAGCGCCATTTCTCCCAGCATGTTCAGGCTGTGATTTAGCTTGGTATTCATTTTAGACTGAAATCCATCCAAAGATATGAGAGAGAGAGAGAGAGAGAGAGAGAGAGAGAGAGAGAGAGAGAGAGAGAGAGAGAACACCTCCCCCACAAAATATTTTTTGATGATACCACTTGCAAAGTAAAATCGTCAGTCCTGCAAAAAAACATGAGTAAATTACAGTCGCATGCTGTAAGTGTTTGCAGGATTGAGGCCTATAATTTGCATGGTGAACAGAACAAGAGAAAAATAGCAGAGATGACCTATCAGTAATAAACTGTGCTTAAGGACCTGAGGCTTTGAAATAGGATTTTTATATTCCTAGGGCTTGATCCTGCTCTGGTTGCTCATGCGAATAGGACCTGATCCAAAGCCCATTCCAGTTAATGGAAAGTCTTTCATTGATTTCAATGACCTATGCTCAATCCCATAAAAATAAATCCAGGAAAGTCCCACATGACACTGGATGTCTTGAACTTTCTTTGGTGGAACACCATGAAATTGAGGAAAAATAAACTACTGGTGAAATCTAAAATTTACTTTTAAGGCAGTTTTCTTTTTATGAATAAACACTAGGCAGATGGAATGAACAGTTTTGTTCATTTACACATCATTATTCTACCATGCCTTTCACTAGCAGGCCAAATCCTATTCACCTTACTCAAGCAATCATTCCCACTGATTCTAATGAGACTGACTATGTATGAGTAAGGCAAACAAGACACAACTTTAATCCCATGCTGAGTTAATGTGGAGATTGCTAAAAATCCCAGTATAAACAATTCAGAATATGATAACCCTGAGAGAATTACGTTGCACCTGCTCTTCTGTTCTATTCTATATAGGTTCTTAAACTCCACGCATCATCACCTGTCTATTTCTGAGTGTCTGTAGCTACCATTTTGGCTACAATACCCCAAATGTCAGAGAACAGGAGGAATTAAACTGTACAAATATACCGGGTAAGCAGATGGATAAATGTGATCAACAGATTAGAAAGATACAAGCCTTTTGTTTTAGGCAGCTACATCAGCAATCATGTGCCCAGTCATAACTTCCTTCCTCTCACAGAAAATCTCACAAGGATAGATAGAACTCTTCTCAAAATACTTTTTTAGCTAAGGAAAAGGGGAACACATAGCACATTTTGTCCCAGCTTAGGGGCTGGTCTACATAAAGGATATTAGCATATTTCTGCCATCAGTTACTTCATCAGTTCAAGTAGAAGAGGTCCACACTGCAGAGCTAAAGCTTCTGATCAAACTCTAACATCCTATGAAGGAAAATATTGTATGTGGTTATGTGAAGAAAGACTGTCATAATGCACGCATGCACACACACTCACAGAGACACACACACACAGAAACCAAATGGACTTCATTCACCAGAATTGTTAAGCCAGTCACTTCCACCAGCACTAAATACAAAGAATGTATTAATGCTGAAGCTTAGTTATAAGCAATTTACTTAATTGAATAATTTGCATAAAATATCAGCTGGAAAAGAACAAACCCCCCCCCATTAAAAAAAAAACAACCCCCCCCCCAACAACTTGGCAGTTATGCTTAAGCATCTAATTTTTAGCCACTTGTTTTTATTATTTCTTTATTTTTTGAAAATTAGGCCTCTTAGTGTATGTTAACACAGCAAAAAAATCCCTTCAGCAGTAAGGCTTGAGTGGCTTGTGCTATAGCACTATGAATAGTGTGATAGAGGAAGGTCAGGGAGCTGTGGCAGAGTGCTTGAGGGGAGATATATCAACTCAAGGTTCATTAGGGCGTGGCTCCCTGTAGACTAGGGAAGCA
This sequence comes from Sternotherus odoratus, assembly GCA_032164245.1. NCBI lineage: Eukaryota > Metazoa > Chordata > Testudines > Kinosternidae > Sternotherus > Sternotherus odoratus. Next base: position 229,295,900 of record JAVMKO010000001.1, on the reverse strand, counting down.
GGCAGCAGGCTAATTGGAGCACCTGCTGTCAATTAGGACCTTAATAAAAACCCCTGCCTCAGGCAGACAGGTGTGGGTGTTTGGAAGGAGTTTGGAGGCATCGGAGCGGAGAGCAGTTTGGAGGAGTTGGAGCGGAGAGAGTTTGGAGGAGTTGGAGCGGTGAGCTAAGTAAGACCCAGACCCTAAGTAAAGGAATACCTGGCTTGTGCAGAGAGAGGGCAGGAAGCCCCCACAATCTGAAGAGTAGGAGAGGGAAGTAGCCCAGGGGAAGGAGTAGCTAATCCCAGTGGTTTACCGCTATCCTCAGGGCCCCTGGGCTGGGACCCGGAGTAGAGGGCGGGCCCGGGTCCCTCCCTCTCCACTTCTCCCCTCTAGGATACTAGTGGGACAGTTAAGACCCTGTTCAGGGGCAAGAAATAGGCTCCCTGAATTCCCCACAAGAAGAGAAAGCGCAGGACCCATCAATATAGTGGCAGTAATTTGTCACAATAGCTATGTAGACATTCTAGCTTGGGCTTTTAAACTTGCCCTCATCCCTGGGCTTCAAAGCCTGAGATCCAGGTTAAACTTGACTATCTACATGCTTATTTTTAGCATCATAGTGTGAGGCTGAATCTGTAGATCCAGGTTCTGAGACTTGCCACTCGGGGGGGGGGGGGGGTTGTTGCCTAGCAGACCTACCTTTAGAGTCCTATTCTTTGTAGGTTTTAGAGTGGTAGCCATGTTAGTTTGTATCAGCAAAAACAATGAGGAGTCCTTGTGGCACCTTAGAGACTTGTTCACCTGCACATCTACCAATGTGATATATCCCATCATGTGCGAGCAATGCCCCTCTGCCATGTACATTGGCCAAACTGGACAGTCTCTACATAAAAGAATAAATAGACACAAATCTGACATTAGGAATCATAACATTCAAATATCAGCAGGAGAACACTTCAATATCTCTGGTCACTCAATAACAGACCTAAATTTTTCAACAACAACAACAAAACAACCCTTCAAAAACAGACTCCTGAAACTGTTGAAATCTGAAACTAAAGAACTTGAATTAATTTCCAAACTGGACACCATCACATTAGACCTGAATAAAGACTGGGAGTGGTCATTACAAAACCTACATCTAATTTCCTACATATTAATTTCCCCCTACTGCTACTCACAGCTTCTTGTCAACTGTTTGAAATAGGCCAATGTCTTCACCACTACAAAAATTATTTTTTCTTCCCTTGGTATCCTATTGTTAATTGAATTGTCTCATTAGAATGACCTCACATTTGATAAGGCAACTCCCATCTTTTCATGTTTTTATACCTGCTTCTGTATTTTCCAGTCCATGCATTTGATGAAGTAGGTTATATCCCACGAAAACTTATGCCCAACTCAAATTGTTAGTCTCTAAGGTGCCACAAGGACTCCTCATTGTTTTTATTCGTCATACGATTTTTGCCATGGACTTCAATGGACACAGGAACTAACCCTTTAAGAGCTGATACAGCAACAATGTTCAGCTGAGGAAATTCAATAGAAAAATTAAACTGCACTAGTGCAGAGGAACACATCTGTTTATTTTCTTGGGTTTAACAACAGAGATGCAGAGAAAACAAAACTTCAAAGCTGTCCTTCTGTTTCCACTGAGGCTACTGCTCATCAATGTTTCAAGCAGGATTTAGCACACTGTGCCTAAGGCCCCACTATTTTGACAGTAGCAGTGAGAATCTCTCTTCTTATGGTATGTTCTTCAGAACCCATCAAAAGAAAAAATCATCCTTTTATATTTTAGTGATTTATTTCACACTGTTGCAATAGCTTTTCTTGTTTATGGTGAGAGGTTGTTTGTTTGTAAGCTTCATTATGGGCAAGTCTAACCCACAGCAGAAACTTGTGATTGTAACGCTTTATATACCTACCACTATGGTTAGTGTTTTGTGACGAATCATTTATTTGAAATTTTCAAATATTATGATGATTCTTTATCTCTAAAGAGGGAGATAGGAATGTTGAAATTATTTTTATTTCTTAGTATTTCATATTGCATCATTCAGGAAGCTGTGGCTTTTCTGTATGAATGTATGTGTGTGTTTTAATGAATAATGTGTCTTAGAAAATGTTCAATCTCCCATCTCCTAAATCAAGGTCTCCTTGAAGCTCCCTTACTTTTGTCTGATAAGCTGCTACATTACTAGTTTATATTTAGAGAGAGCTAGTTTTAGCTTTATCATTACAAAGAAATTAAAAAATATTATACATGCAGAACTCTTTTCACACTGAACTGTATATAAAATTGGGGTCCAAATCCTGAATGAAAATTGCACACATTTAATTTTATATACTGAGTAGTCCCATTTAAATCAAATGGTTTTAGCCTAAAACAGATCCAAAAGACCATTTAAAAATGAATGAGAAGAGAATCAGGCCCTGCACATTTACTGCACTGCATACGCACATCAGGTTTAATGTAGTATATATTTTAATTAATATATTTTAAAATATTAAAATTGGAAACTTGATGTATTTTGTATATAATTTGGCCTGAAACACTACAGACAATGATAACTATAATGAATAGGCAGAGGATATTGACTCACTTGATCGGCTGGCAAGAGCAAATGGGACAAATGTCACTTTTGTAAAAAAAAAAAAGTGGGGTGCAGTGTGGACAAAGTGCAAGGGGGAAAGGGGAGATGCTAGCTCTGTGCCAGTGGGAGGCACTGCTGTGGGGGGCATGTAGCATTCCAGTGGGTTTGAGCAACCAGTGACAGCCCAGGTGGGTAGAGGGGATGATCAGGTGAGCGGCTGGGGCCAGCCCTGGGGGATGAGTGTGAGGGCAGGGGAGAAGGAGGCGAGCGGAGAAGTGGCTATGGAATTCTGTGAGAAATGGTAAGTATATAGTGGAGCTAGAGAAATTCACCTGACATGCTCGGGGACAAGTGCCAAACAAGATTTGCTTCTTTTTTGGTCTTTGAACTAAAGTTAAATAATTTAATATGTCTGCAGTACACATTAGTATGATACGTTCAAGAATTGCAGCCGTGTTAGTCTGTATCCATAAAGAAAGCGAGGAATACTTGTAGCACCTTAGAGACTAACCAGTTTATTTCAGCATACACTTTCGTGGGCTGTAGCCCACTTCATCGGATGCATAGAATGGAACAGAAGTAAGATGATTTATACACACAGAAAGAAGAAGAAAAGGTTGCACATTAGCATACCAATTCTAAGAGGCTGTTAAATCTGGATGGGCCATTATCAGCAGGAGAAAAAATACCTTTTGAAATGGATTTCTGTGTCTGCACTAGATACTATATGTTGCAGATAAATTAACTTGGGAAATGCAATCAATTAGTGTAATGAGAGAACCATTTGCAAGTCCTATTTAGCCCCTGGTTAATTGTATCCAATTTGAAAATTAATTCCAGTTCCTCAGTTTCTCATTGGAGTCTGTTTTGGAAGTTTTTCTGTTTCAAAATTGACACCATCAAATCTTTAATGGAATGGCCAGGAAGATTGAAGTATTCTTGATGTATCCCAGCTAGTTCCATAGTCATGGAAGACTTAATTTGTTAGTTGCAGTGTTCAGGAAAAGGGCAGGATAAAGTGGCCTAAACCTCAAGAAGGTGCATATGCTCTCTTGCTTCTGCCAAAGGGCTAGTGCCAGAAAGTCAAAGGTCTCAAATCCTGCAAAGTCACATCCTTAACGTTTTGTCCTGTGAGTAGTCCCACAGCAGTGAATGGAACCGCTAGCAGCATGTGAAGTAAAACATTTATTTAAAGATTTTGCTGTATCAGGAACTAAGGCATTTAAGAAATAATCTCATGATTTTATTGAGCTCTGACAATCATTTGAAAAGTCAGAACTGGAGAATCACCCAAACACTGGAGGAAAAAGGGAAAAAAAATACAAAAATTAGTCTCCAAACTTTCAAGTGGTTGTACTCCAGCAGATGCTTGTTTGGAGAACCTCTGACCACTCCCATCGCATTCCAACAAGCAAGACTGTACTGTATTTACATTTCGTGTAACTATTCAATTGAGAACAAGATTCTGTGATATGCACAAAATTATTTTAAATAAGCCTGGATATGAACATTGTCCTGTGGACTGAAAACTGAATGAAAGACTATAAAGTATAATGGTAAATACTAAAATAGCAGAGTGTCAAGAATCAGAGAGGTAGCCGTGTTAGTCTGGAATACCAGAGGTAACAAAGAGTCCTGTGGCACCTGTGGCAAAGTTTTGGCCTTGTCCCTGTGGGTACTGCACTCCAAGGCAGTATGTCCTAGCCTCAGAGGCTCACTGTGATTAGTTAGGGGAGGTAGAAAGAGGAGGGAGCCCAGGCCTACCCTCTACTCCGGGCTCCAGCCCAGGGACCCTAATAGTATCAGCTAAGATGGCTGACCTTTTAGGCACCAAACACAATACAATTCCCTGGGCTACTTCCTCACAGCAGTCCCCCACTTCTTCAAACTTCTCTTCACCTTTACCTCAAGTCTCCTTCCGTGCGTATATGTTGTCTACCACTCAGTCTAACCAACAGCACAACCTCCTCTCACAGTTCCTGACATCCACACCCACCTGCCTAACTAGGAGGGTTTTTAACTGGTTTCAGCCAGTCCCTGATTGACTTCAGGTGTCCCAATCAGGCTAGCTATTTCTACTGCCTTCTAGAATCTTCTTAATTGGCCCCAGGTGTCTTGATTGGCCTGGAGTAGCCTTTGTTTGGCTATCCGGGGAACAGAGACCTGCACATCCTGAGGCTGATATACCTGCCTTCCAGCACTCTCCTATACCCTTCTGGTCTGACTCCGTCACACACCTTAAAGACTAACTAAATTATTGAAGCATAAGCTTTTGTGGGCTAATACCCACTTCGTCGGATGCAGACGAAGTGGGTATTAGCCCACGAAAGCTTATGCTTCAATACTTTAGTTAGTCTTTAAGGTGCCACAGGACTCTTTGTTACCTCTAAAATAGCAGAGGTCAAGTATCCAGCCAGCTTAATAACACAGCTCAAATTGTGTCAATATTGCTGTGGGTTGCTTTCAGTCTCTCCTGCTGAAACTGTTCCACTTTGTATAAATACATACATATTCATTGCACCAAGGGAGAGAATGACTCTAGACCCCAGTGATTAAGGCACTCATCTGGAAAATAGGTGATCTCGATTCCAGTCCCTCCTCTGAAACATACAGAGAGATCTGAATCAATATCTCTTACCCTCCAGTTAGTTAGTACCTTAATCTCTTGCTTTGGCCCAATGAATATTTACATATTTATACAGTTTTAATAGGAGGACTTGAGAGCAGAATAACCTCTAGACTGGTAGTTAGAGATTTAAAATGGTAAGTGGGAGTCCCAAATTCAAGTCCCAGCTCCCTTGAATATATAAGTATTTATATAAAGTGGGATAGTTTCAATCAGACGGACTGAGAGCACCCTCCAGAGAAGTCGATAGCCTAGTGGTTAGGATGCTAAACTGGGCTGAAGGAAGCTTTGAAGTCAAGCACCCATTCTTGAATGTGGATTCAAATATTCCAGGCAAGCGTCCTAACCACTGAGCTGAACATTGTATGAGCAGGAAAATCACATACACAATTTTATGAAGTGGACCAGAACTAAACATTTTATGTAAAATCTGAAACAAACTTTTCTTGGGTCAAATTCCAAACTAAATCAATTCTTTTCTGTTTTTTCCAATCAGTTCAGTCAGTATGTAGTGTTATATTAATTTGTTACCTCCCAAACTACCTTCTTGTTCTCCAGATTCTCAAATTTCATTATAAATAAAAAGTGTCTAGCCATCATTGCTGCATAGAAAAATATTAAAAACACAATCAGAGTTTTAAACAATACCTTTGAGAAGCTTAAGTCCCATTCATCATAGTGAGGTGTTGACTCAGACACCCAATGATGATAGTTAATAATGTCGATATGTAAAGTGTCTCACCGGTCATCAAAACATGGAAGAAACATGTCAATCTTCATAATTTAGTCAGAGAGAGGCCATTTTATCACTATGAGAGCACAAGGTTTAGGAAATCACATTTATTTCCCCATGATATCAAGAAAAAGCAAAGTCCAAGGAGCCTACCAGAGCTTAGAGAGCATACACAGTCATATTTTGAACTACCAAAAGTGTGGTTTCCTTCTAGAATTATGAATGAGTGGAGTTTGGGAGAGCTCTTCCCCCTCTCTAATTTCAATACAAAACATGCTTATTAAGGGTTTAGATCAGGAAAATAATTATGTAATTTTCCTGAAATGTTTCACTGTTCGTAATATGGTGCCCAAAATTAATTCAGTATTGTAGATGATTGGTGTGCATTTGTGAACACTTTTTTTGGGGGGGGGGGAGGGGGGAAGAATACAAAGAGATCCTGAGAGATTTGAAATAATGGCAGCACACTAAAACATGAGACTCAGATTAGAAAAATGCAACTTTATGCATCTGGAGGGGGAAAAATAATTGTAAAACTGGGCAAATGGGAGTTACTGACCCAGAAAGCACTAATGTTTCAGAAGAACTGAACTAATCACAGGGCAAATTATACACGAGTCTGTAATGCAATATGCCAAATGGGAAGGCATTTTTAGGCTCTTTACATCTGAGCTTTGAGCTACGGTAGATGGTAACTGTCCCTTTCTTTAAGGCTGGCATGATAAAATCTGCAATACTGAATTAATCGTGGGCACCATATTACAAGAAAGAGTAACACATTTCAGTAGGGTGACCAGTTGTTCCAATTTTATGGGGACAATCTTTTTCTTATATAGGCTCCTATTACCCCAACCCCAGTCATGATTTTTCACACTTGCTGTCTGGTCACCCAACATTCTGGACTTTGCAGCAAAAATTATTAAGATTCTGGAGGACTTGATTGATGGAAAGAGGTTAAAAGACAACATTTGTAGTTTCACAAGATGATTAAAAGGATGACACAAAAACAGACAACACATGATTCCAGAGTTTATGTTAATGCCCAAAGGCTTTACCTAGGATGGTTCTCGGCTATTTGAATAGGTATATTGGAACCAATACTAACGTTTTTCTCAAGCAAAATTCAGAATGCAGCCAGTGTGACAAAGAAAGTTTAGAAAGAGGAAAATGACTAGAGCTGAGTGAAATAATGAGGAAAAATGCATTTACACATCTGATTTAAGCATCTCATTGTTTGAGATGACTAAATTCTTCACTCCCCCCTCCCACTAGACCTGAAGGTGATCAATTTTTTTTAAAAAAAATCATGTTTCTGTGTGTATTCACATTTGAATGAATTTATGCTGATTTTGTATGTTTGGGAGTGAAGGGGCTGAGGGGGCAAGGAGAGTCTGAAATGCATGCAACCTGCTCATGTGCAGGAGCAAGGAAGGGTGTGTGTGTGAATGTGGATATTCACTTATCAGAAATTGTTATGCCTGGAAATATATTGCAAATTCAATAACATTGAGTAAGTTGTTTACAGCTGTGGTCAGATATTAAGATTGGAGGACATCACCATTTAGGAATGATTGTCCAAGTCTTCTCCACACAAACCTCAGAGCAATAGATAGATATTGTTTACTAAGTACTCTAAAATATTCAACATATCAATAATCTCTTTGGGTTTTCCTCCTGCTTATAAAGATTAGGATACCTAGTCAGGGAACATAAGCCTCTTATCTGACTTAGATAATCACTAAGACAGTTTCTCTAAAGTGTTTTTCTTCAATGAGATCACCAAGAAATGTGACCTCAAAAAGTACAAACAGCACTTTATGAACAATTACCAATTGCACACTGTGACACAGTGCTTGGAACCAACAAATGTGCCAGCACTTGAGTCACTTACACACCAATTAATTCCTCCCGGGATGGAGCCAATGGGGGAAGACTAACAAATAAATTGGCCCATTAATACAAGAGGTATTAGAAGGCACAGAAAGGAAGTGTGGGGGAGAGAGGTAGGCTAGGAGAGTCAGAACCAGGGATGTCACCCTTTCATACTGACAAATTATAGAATATCCATGTCTGGTCCATGTACAGGTCATGAAGATGCCAGAGGTAGATAGGGTTTAATGAAAGTTTCAGCAATGCAAAACTGTCTCACAAGTCTCATTTATATTTTCAAATAATTTTAAATTAGCGATTAAAGGAAAACTGGGTGACAGTTTATTTAGACTTCCAAAAGGCCTTTGAGGAGATCTTGTGCAAAGGGCTTATAGAAAAATAGTCATGGTGTGAGATGCAGAGAATTATCATGAATCAAATATTACCTAAGGGATGAGAAGCAAAGATTAGAAATCTATACCCAGTTTTCATGATAGAAAAAGATTAACAACCAATTACCTCACGGTTCTGTACTAGCTTGATGTATAATATATTTATTAATCCGGAAAGAGGTAATGAAGAGTGAGGTAGAAAAAAAATTGCAGATGATAGAAAGTTATTTAGGTTGGTTAGGATCAGATTGGATTGTGAAGAATTGTAAAGAGCTCTAAACAAGCTTGGTAAATGGGCAACATAACAGGACATGAAATTCAATGTTGAAATGTGCAAAGTAACGTACATTGGAAGGGCTTAAAAACCCAAGCAAAAACTCCTATAACTTACAGGATTTTAAGTTAAATGCATCAAATTGGGCAAGGGTACTGGATATCATTGTGAACCGATGGTGGGCAAGCTACATGCAGCAATGTGGGTAATCCTCTGGCGGGCCACCAAACATGTTGTTTACATTTGCACAGCTGCCCACAGCTCCCAGTGGCCACAGTTCGCTGTTCCTGGTCAATGGGAGCTGCGGGAATTGGGGACATGTTGGCCGCCACTTCCCACAGCTCCCATTGGCTGGGAATGGTGAATCACAGCCACTGAGAGCTGCAGGAGGTTGTGCAAATGTAAAGAAACTGTCTGGTGGCCCACCAATGGTTTACCCTGAAGGGACGCATGCAGCCTGTGAGCTACAGTATGCCCCTGAGTGTTGTGGACAGCTCAGTGAGGACCTCTGCACAATGTACGGCTGTGGTAAAAATCTGTAAAATATTAGAATATATAAGGAATGGGACACAGAATAATAAAAAAATATTATAATATTTTTATATAAATCCCTCATATGAAATGTTGTCTGCAGTATTGATCATCCTATATCTTAAAGGATATTGCAGAATTACTAGGTTCAGAGAAGGGTGAGAAAAAATATTAGGGAATGGGAAAAAACGCATATGAAGAGATTGAAAAGATTTGGATTATTTACTTTAGAAAGTAGGGGGACAAGATAGCAATTTATAAAATGATGAATGATATAGTGAAGGTACATAAGGATCTTCTGTTCTTATTTTATAACACAATTAGAGGACATGTACTGAACTTGAAAGATGGGAAATTCCATCTCAACAAAAAATATACTTCCTCATACAATGTAATTACACCATGGATCTCATTGCCCCATGAAGCCATTAAAGCCAACAATTTATTAAGATTCAAGCAGGATTAGACATTTATATGGCTATTAAGAATATCCAGAGCTATCATAATTAACAATAACATGTTTAGAACGGATATTACACCTCATGCTTTTGATGCCCGGTCTACACTTAAAAATTAGACCAACCTAGCTACATCATTCAGGGCTGGGGAAAAAAATTCACACCAGGAATGCCATAGTTATGTCAACCTAACCTGCGGTGTAGACACAGGTAGGTCAACAGAAGAATCATTCCATTGACCTAAATACCACCTATCAGAGAGGATTAACTATTATTGACAGAATAAAAGCCCTTCAACTGATGTAAAAACATCTACACTACGGCACTGCAGCTCTGTACCTTGAGTTTAAGTCAATCTCTAACTATTACAGTTAGGATGAGAAGTACTGTTTTTGCAAGATTATCTCTCATATGCTTGCTATGGGGTTCTTACCTCTTCTTCTCAAGTATTTTGTACTGGCCATGTCAGAGATAGAATATTAGATAATACGGACCTCAGGTCTGATCCATTCAGGAAATTCCTCCATTCCTATGATTCTACACCTGACTATATTTTCTGCTGTTTCCTTTTGTATTATATATTTTGAACCAAAGTATTTTCCATTTTTACCATAAAGTTTGTTTGTTTATTTATCGCCCAATTTCTTTGAACTCTTTTAACCATTTATTTGGTATCACCGACTATGAAATGCCAAAAAAAAAACCATGCAAAAAACAAACAATGAAAACAACTCACACATAAACAGCTGTAATTTGATTTGTTTCCTCTAACAGGTAAATGGGCATACTGCTCTCTTTGTTATTATTTACATTTGTCCTTAATAGAATGCTCAGCATTAAAAGATAATGGCTGAAAAGCGGTAATTCAAAATAACAAAAAAATCTGTGCTGTTTTATGTTCCCAATGTTGTCTCTCCAGCTGTGATTATCCCAAATACTAAAACTGATCTGAATAAATGGAGAGATGGCAAAAAAGAAGAATTAAAATGAGTGCATCTATTATCCTAAAATTAAAATCTGAATTGAGTTTGGCACCTCTGAAAAAGATTTTTCAGGTTTTTTTGGCCTCTCTCTCTAAATCTAGGTAGCTAAACATTATCATTTCGTCATTAACATTAATTTTCTCCTCAAAATCCAAACACATTGTGATTTAGCTTTACTGCTAATCAATACATTTATTAATTTTGCCTGGGAGTGAGACTCCTTTGAAAATCCCAGCCTACATCTGCTTTTTAGTGTTTACAGCTAGGCCATAAAAATGCATTCCTGCCTGAGCTATTGCATACTGCTCAAGAGTACTCTGCAAAGTGTTCAGCCTTGACCACAAATGTACTTAAAATCAGCCACCTTTGTTATATGCCAAGAATCAGAGAGGTAGCCGTGTTAGTCTGGAATTGCAGAAGTGACAGAGTCCTGTGGCACCTTAAAGACTAACTAAAGTATTGAAGCATAAGCTTGCATGGGCTAATACTCACTTCGTCGGATGCATGCATGCATCCGATGAAGTGGGTATTAGCCCACGAAAGCTTATTCTTCAATACTTTAGTTAGTCTTTTGTTATTTTGAATTACCGCTTTTCATGCATCCGATGAAGTGGGTATTAGCCCACTAAAGCTTATGCTTCAATACTTTAGTTAGTCTTTTGTTATTTTGAATTACCGCTTTTCATGCATCCGATGAAGTGGGTATTAGCCCACGAAAGCTTATGCTTCAATACTTTAGTTAGTCTTTAAGGTGCCACAGGACTCTTTGTCACTTTTGTTATATGCATAACTCTTCCTGCACTGGGTCATCTGTGCTGTACATCCTGATAAGGATCTCCTGGTGAAAGTATATGACATACACTAAGCCAGGGAACAGCACATGATATATGTATCTGATATTTCATATGGTTATGTATGTTCCAAAATACACAGTTGATTTGGTATGTAACATTTCTTTAAATTGTCACAATAGTACACTTATGGGTACTTAGTAATAATAAAAAAAGGCATACTGATCTCCTTGGTAAGCAAAAGTATTATCAAAGGCAAGAAATATCACAGGAAAAAAATAAATGTTATCCCAGCCTTTTCTTCTCTCCCCCACATACAGAAAAGCTCAGTTCAGTGATTAATGATTTTGGGTACCGTACCTCAAATATTGGGTGCCCAAGTTGGGACCCCTTTAAGAACCTGGAATTTACCACCCTCTGAAAATCTGATTCCTTTTAAGAGTCTTACATTAGGCATGATAAAATCAAGGCATCCAAAATTTCTAGCACATTTGAAAACATAGGGGCTGTTTTATCGCTGCCAGAGAGGAGTTGCTATAGTAGTTGGATAAATGATGCCATAGCGTATCCACGTTCCTATAAATTTAAATGCAAAAAATTGCCTGTATCTACAATGAAAAAAAGGAAGGGGAAAGAGTTAAAGAACTGTAATATTGTCATAAAGGCCCTAAAAATAGAGGGTCGTTTTTCCTCATGGTCTGGAGTGAGGATGCAGAGTCAGCTCACTGCTTTGAATCAAAGGGCTAATTTATTTACATTTTCTTAAAGAAAAATGTGATGTGTTTGCACAGCTGCACTTTACCCTTCTCTGAGGGTCATGAGAGTTATTCTGATAGTCCTGGCCATCTGCAACTCTGCAAAAGATCCTGAAGCAGGTGTTTCTGCAGACTTCTCTATCATATTTTTAGTCTCTATAAATAAGGATGCGGGTGGAAAGAAAATGCCCAAAGTTACCATCACAAGTTCCTTAAGGATAGCTCACATTCTTTCTCTTTCACGGTGCTATAATGACACTAGAAAAACAGTTTTTCTTTTTTAAAAAAGACAGTCTAATCATGCAATGCCATTTTCACATGAGAGGATCTCTCCAGTGAAGATTACAAGGAGGAATCAAAAGAATGTCATTGAAAAGGAAAATACAGAATTGCCCCATAGGAAATGAGAAAGGTCATAATCCCACTGTGGCTTTCATTCTGATTCCTGCAAAGTAAGAAATTATAGGATTGGCAGCTGCTATAAAGATGCATAAGAATCTGAATAACTTTGAGCATTTTGTATGGAAGCAATTCCTGTGTTCATAATGAGAACACAGCCAACCTTGGGGGTCACTTTCATTTCTGTGAGCTCTCCTTGTGCATGCATAATACAATTAAATATGATTATACTATGTATGTAGTTTATTTGGAAATACATATTTTGTAGTGATATTTGAATGAATGGTAAACAGTCATATCAGAAAATTGACAGAGCTACAATTTATTCTATTTAAATTCTTATGACACAGCCAACAGCTAAACCCTGATCTGAGTCAATTTGGATTACAAACTAACTGAATCCCCAATTTCAGTGGTATTGAGATCCAAGGTTTTGGTGTAAGCCTATCTCTACATAATGCCTATAAATATTTTAATTCTTAATGTTAGAAAAGCTATTAATACAAAAGCTGGATATAGAGTGTATTATTATATTAGTAGGCATGGAGGAGATTTGTTGGTGCCTTATACTCCAGTGGGAGTGAAGAGGATTGATGATGATGATGATGATGATTATATTAGTGTAATATATATTATTGACAAAGAATCCTGTGGCATCTTAAAGACTAACTAAAGTATTGAAGCGTAAGTTTTCGTGGGCTAATACCCACTTTGTCGGATGCAAGATGTTGCCTCCGACGAAGTTGTCGGATGCAAGATGTTGCATCCGACGAAGTGGGTATTAGCCCACGAAAGCTTATGCTTCAATACTTTAGTTAGTCTTTAAGATGCCAAAGGACTCTTTGTCACTTCTGCTATTCCAGACTAACACGGCTACCTCTCTGATATATATTATTGTGTATCTACAGTATAAAGTATGGAATATATGCACATTGGAATATTAAATATATATTTATTGAATTTAATTAACTCATTAATAACAAAGAGTTTCTTTGAACATCTGAAGACTAGATTTCCATCGGCTATGGGGCCAAGTCCTCCTTGTCATACTCAGACAAGTAGTCTCATTGCCTTCTATGATGGGTCTACTTGTATGATTAAGGTGAAGGGATCTGAGTGAGTCACATGGTGGCTGTCTCTCCAAAAAAGTCTCATGTTATTGAAATAAGTGGAATTAGTGGAAGAATGAAATAAGATGCAGACACATGAGCTTGAGCTACACCAGCATTAGGGATTGCACTTTACTCCTTTGTTATAAACAAACTATTTTGATAATACTGATGGGAGAAATCCTTCATATTAAGGGTTACACTGCATCTTTAATTCTTTGTCAGGACTGCTGGCAGCACACACCAGCAGAACAAATATCATGCTCTTGGAGATGGTACAGTATACTCCCCTCTCTCCATCACCCAGTAGCTGTGCTTGTGTGGAATGGAGTGACTAAGCAATGATAAATAAAACAAGGAAGACTTTGTAGCACCTTAGAGACTAACCAGTTTATTTCAGCATAAGCTTTCGTGGGCTATAGCTCACTTCATCGGATGCATAGAATGGAACAGAAGTAAGATGCATTTATACAGAAAGAAAGAAAGAAAGAAAGAAAGAAAGAAAGAAAGAAAGAAAGAAAGAAAGAAAGAAAGAAAGAAAGAAAGAAAGAAAGAAAGAAAGAAAGAAAAGTTGAACATTAGCATACCAGTTCTAAGAGGCTGTTATCTAAGCAATGATACACCTTCATCCACTCTTCCAGGCCCAATTTCAGGCAACTTGGAGGGCAGGGTGGAGAGAGGCAAAGCGTGTCCCCTACACAAGGTCACACGTGAGGGGAAGGAAGCTTTTTGCACAACCACTAAAGCTAATCTACAAATGTAATGGTCATTAGTGTTTATCACTTAAGGACTAGCAATCTAAGATCCTGGTCCTGCAAACACTTACATACATGCTCAAACTCTAGAGCCAGCAGGTCTGTTTATCGTCACCAAACTCACAGATGCAGAGCCAAATACATGCAAACGTTACACATACTTACTCTTACAAATGTTTATTGGTATTATTGTATCAAATAGGACCCCAGTTATAGACCAGGCCCCTGTTGTGCTAGGTGCTGTACAAACATAGAACAAAATGGTTATTAAAAACAGGGTTTCTTTTTTTAAAAAAAGGAAAGGAAAATAGAGGTTTAAAATATCTCAGGGTTTAGGATGTTTTTCATCCTAAAGAATAATGAAGGATTTTACATCTTAGATTTTCAGGGTTGGATCCTTACTAAAGAAATCCCTACTCATGCATATACTTCCTTCTACTTTCACTACAACAGTTTACCAAGGGGAGTGATGGATTCTCTATCACAGTTAATTTTTAAATCAAGATTGCATTTTTTTAGAATAATTGCATTTTTTTAGAATAATTGCATTTTTTTATTCTAAAGATATGCTCTAGGAAATATTTTGCACAAGTTCAGTGGTCTGTCTTATATAGGAGCTATGATGAGATCAGGGATCGGCATCCTTTGGCATGTGGCCGACCAGGGAAATGCACTGGCGGTCTGGGATGGCTTGTTTACCTGCAGCGTCCACAGGTTCGGCCGATCGCAGCTCCCATTGCAATATAATCCCTCTATTTTATTATTGTGTAATCCCTGTCATTGGATGCATTTAAGAAGAAGTTGGACAAACACCTGTCAGCAATGGTCTAGTTTCACTTGGTCCTGCCTCAGCCCAAGGGGCTAGAATTGATTACCTGTCAAAGTGTCAAGGTCCATTCCAGCTTGTGCTTCTATGATTCCTTTACCAACATGCAAAGAAGCTAAGAGCTCAAAGCCGCACTCATAAAGTCAACGGTAATTTTCCCATTAATTTTCAGTTAGAAATAGGAGTACGTTTCAAATCTGCCAAAAGAGCATTAACTCAAATCGGTGAATCTTCATTTCTGTTCCACAGCAGATTTTGACCCCACTCTGATTTAGAACCTTTGCACATCAGAGTCCAACCTCACCATTCCCTATTCTTGTAAATATGCCAATCTGATCTTCAGTAAGCACAGCCTACCGGTGGGCAACCTGTGGCACCTGACTTCTCAGGGTAATCCAGTGGCAGGCCACCAGACAGTTTATTTACCTTTGCACAGCCCCCCACAGCTCCTAGTGGCTGTGGTTTGCCATTCGGCAGACACTGGGAGCTGCAGGCAACTATTCAAATGTAAACCAACTGTCTGGTGGCCTTTTACCGGATTACCCTGACGGGTTGCAGGTTGCCGACGACTGGCACAGATATTGTTGTCACATTGCACCATTCTTATTGTTTGAAAATAAGACACAGCAGCTCGCTGCGTGGATTTCCTTTCTATTTCTTGAGCAGACATTTATTATTCAGTGTTCCGTGTTAGAAATGCAGACTACAATTTATACTCAGAAAATGGTGCATGAGACATGCTGGTATTCATACTTCCTATTGTTGATTTCAGAAGTGCTAGATCCTCAGCACATTTCTGTACTTAAAAAAAATATTCCACACCATTTCTTGTTTAAGGGTTGTATGATAAACACATTTGAAAAACAGATCTCCAAGCTCTCATTTCATAGAAGCAGAAGACTGTAGCACCTTACTCTCTCTCCCTCTCTCTCTGTCTCTTTCTCAATGCTTTAATCATATGGCATTTCATGAGAAATCTCGAGAAAGCTCAGATTTGACTTCTACTCCAGAATTTTAGCCCTGCACTACTGTGGGTATTTGTAACCCATTATGATACAGAAACTTTACTAAATGGGATCCACACGATTTCAGACCTCATTGAACTGTATGTTCCCTTTGAGATAATCTAAGCAAACTAAATATTGATTTCTATGAGCACCTACTTTGCTTTCCTTTGGCATCTAGGTTATATGATATATATTCTGTCCAAGATAGGAGAATTCCAGCCCCACCCCGCAAAATAATAAAGTTGTATTTTGTGATTCAGGACATAACCAAAAGTGTTTGGCTTTGTGTCAGCTGGATCAGGAGCCAGTATGTATGTGGTGGGGTGAAGTTAAGAAAATTATAAAATATAATCAAGAAGAAATTAGAAGGAAAAAAAAGTAATGGGTATGTTTTTACCTTGTGAAAATCATGCTGTATGGTGCAACAGCTGTGCAACAATGAAAAAGAGAGCACATTATTTAGATTATCAGAAATTATTTAAACTGTGAGAAACACTATAGATGTAATTGTCACATAACAGCCCTGCACCAACCCTTTGAGACAGCTGCCTAGCCTGTTCAATTTCCTACTCACAAAACCACACAAGCTTTTTTTCACTTTTCACCACATGTGTATTTAATCTTCAATTTCAAAGCATAAGAGAATATAACTCAGATATACCACAGGCAGAGACCACAACACCCCTTCCTCTCTTCACTTTCTGGGCTCTCCTGTATTTCCTGTTCCTCGCAAATATCTCTCTCAATTACTGAGCCCAGTTACCCTACAAGCTCAGCAATTGTCACCCGAATGTCAGTAATCATCAACAGAAATTGGTTAATTTACTTCAGTTAAGCCTGCAGTCTTCCCTACACTGCAGCAATCTCAGCAACTAGGATGCCCTTTACAGGGTAACCAGATGTCCTGATTTTATAGGGACAGTCCTCATTTTGGGGTCTTTTTCTAATATAGGCTCCTATTACCCCCTCTTTCCCGTCCCAATTTTTCACACTTGCTGTCTGGGCATCCTAGCCCTGTAACAGTATTTATTTTTAAGATTTATAAAAAGAGCCCTATTATGTCTCATAGCAAATATGCAATATATACTTTTCTTATAAACAATAAACATATCAGTACTAAAATCTACATTCCACTAATCAGTACATCTCAAAAAGAGCAAAGAAATTAAGTATGTGGTTAACTTTAAGATGTTGAATAATCCCAGTGATTTTAATGTGACTACTGATAGCACATGCTAAGTGGTTTGATAGCTTAGAGTCAGGATGTGTATAAGGATAAGAATTCTATGCCAATATGAAGCAAATTTTGATTTAATGAATGCAAATTTATATTCAGCTTCAGATGTGTGTCCACATAGCTGTGAAAATTCTACACACACACACACATCTCTAGAAAGGAACTTTCCTCCTTTTCTTTCACACTGCCTTGAAGCAGTAGAGATCAGCATGGACAGACTCCAAGCTTTAAATTCCTGTGCCCAGTGCTACAGCTACCCTTGAAGTCAGGACAATCCATCAAAAGGAAAGTCCTGCTCAACCTCTATAGCCCTGGGAGGGAGCATGCTCAGTTATTCTATGGGGCAGGTGCGTGCGGTCTGGTAGACATGTAGACACTGTGACAGGATGCAGCCTGTTCAGTGCAGATGGAATCTTCAGATAATTGATCTGCCAAAACAATCTCAAGTGTATTTTTCAAATGCTCATCACTTGGCTAGTTTTGGTGATTCGTCCTGAAACAAGAAAAAGCACAGTCCTGACATGGTGATGAAGCCCCTACCAAATTTCAGGTCCCTGTTCTGAATAACAGAGGTGCTAGAGCTTCTGAAAAAAGGGGCATATGTTCGTTTGTTTTTAACATGGACCAAACATATTTTTTCCCTGACTTCATTATGAATTATTTTGGCTGAAATTTTCCAAAATATATTCAGCCTGAGGCACCCGCCTAACACAGAACAGCTTACCCCAATTCATTTCAGTTTGGCAAACAATTGAAGCAATTGAACGTAGAGTCTTACAATGGAAAGTACAGGCAACATGAAATGTAGCCATGATTACCTGTAGAATCATGCAGAATCAATAAGAACAAAATATTATGATGGCAGCAAGAATTACTCTGGCCATCATTTGAAACTATGCCAGACTAGTTCTGCAGAGTAGGGAAGGAACAAAAGAGTGCTTAGCTTTTTGAAGTCTGTAGATCTATTTCCTGTGTCTCTTAAAATGTTCAAGAATCAGGTAGCCGTGTTAGTCTGGAATAGCAGAGGTAACAAAGTCCTGTGGCACCTTAAAGACTAACTATAAAGTTTTGAAGCATGAGCTTTCGTGGGCTAATACCCACTTCGTCGGATGCAAGCAGTGGAAGTGTCCAGAGGCAGGTATAGAAAAGTAGGCAAGAACCAGGTGGGAGGTAAAAAGGTTAGTCCAATTAGGCTGAACCAGCTTGTTATCTCCGATCAGGGAGGGTGGGTTATTCTTCTAGCATTTGAATGGGGTGTATGGACATGGAGAGAGGAGAAACTATTTCTGTAATTAGCGAGCCATTGTAGGTCTTTGTTCAATCCGAGATTGTTTGTGTTGAATTTGCAAATTTCATTTTGATGAGCACAAATTTCAATTCTATAACTTTTGTATCTAATTGTTCAGTATTTACTTTCCTATGTTCCTGGTCTTTTAGGAATAAATTCTCATTAGAATCATAGAATCATAAAATCATAGAACATTAGATTTGGAAGGGACCTCTGGAGATCATCTAGTCCAACCCCCTGCTCAAAGCAGGACCAATCCCCAACTAAATCATTCCAGCCAGGGCTTTATGAAGCCTGACCTTAAAAACCTCTAAGGAAGGTGATTCTACCACCTCCCTAGGTAACCCATTCCAATGCTTCACCACCCTCCTAGTGAAAAAGTTTTTTCCTAATATCCAATCTAAACCTTCCCAACTGCAACTTGAGAACATTACTCTTTGTTCGGTCATCTGCTACCACTGAGAACAGTCTAGATCCATCCTCTTTAGAACCCCCTTTCAGGTAGTTGAAAGCAGCTATCAAATCTCCCCTCAGTCTTCTCTTCTGTAGACTAAACAATCCCAGTTCTCTCAGCCTCTCCTCATAAGTCATGCGCTCCAGGCCCCATATCATTTGTGTTGCCCTTCTCTAGACTCTTTCAAATTTTTCCACATCCTTCTTGTAGTGTGACCCCCAAATTTGGACACTGTACTCCAGATGAGGCCTCACCGATGTCGAATAGAGGGAAACAATCACGTCCCTCGATCTGCTGGCAATGCCCCTACTTATACAGCCTAAAATGCCATTAGCCTTCTTGGCAACAAGGGCACACTGTTGACTCATACCCAGCTTCTCATCCACTGTAATCTCGAGGTCCTTCCCTGCAGAACTGCTTGAATGTCTCTAAAGTTAATAATAAAGTGCTAATATATAAGGGATGAAGATGAAAACTTTGTGATGAGTGTGTTACGAAATACTGTACCATAGGTCTTAAACAGCTGGGAGACTGATTCCTTCATCTTTGTAGGTGTAAAGATTTTCTGAGCTACTTAGATCTCTCTTTTGCATGAACAGACTTACTAAAAAAAAACTGACTATTGAAATAGAAAACCTACACTTTCAAAAGTTACTACTGATTTTACTGAAATTAACACAAGATGAAAATGGCCCCTGGAAATTCACTCATCCATACCCTAATCAGAGGGAGTAAAGTACAAGGAGCATTGTGTAGATCTGCACAACCGAGGTAATTAAAGCAGCTTATGATGGCCAATGTAACATAAATTGACATAACTCTGTAATGTAAATATGGAGGGTTTGATCCTCCTTCTATTGAATGGTATTGAAGTGGAGTGTAAAGTGCACTGATAGGAGAGGGGCTGGGACTGTGATTGTGAGGATGGTCACAATGCCCTGACTAAAACATTGATCTTGAGTGCATTGGCTTATAAATGCCAAAACAGAAAGGGGATATCTCAGCAGTGCAATCATTGTGTTATTAACATCAACAAGAAAGTCTGAAACTGAGATTATGCTAGAAGCTGAATAACTTATACTTTTACTGTTTATAAAGCTACTTGAATGGTGTTAAATAAATCCTTTGGTCAGTCATTAAGTAAACTGAAAAACCCTGTACAGGTTGTACATGTACAGTTTACATATACTATAATTTATTCTTTGTGATCCCTTAGCAGATATGGGAGAGAATAATATGTGAGTCTATTTGAAGCACATTTGTAGTTTTTAAAGCATGTGACTCTCTAATCTATTTGGTGGCTTTCTCAATCTGACTAACTCTACTAGGATTTTATCTAGAGACCATAGATACAAAAGAAGTATTCTATAAAGTTGAAAAAATCTCCACTTGCTATCAGTACAAATAGCCTCCAGAGGGCAAATGTAACCTCCAGAGGGCAAATGTATATGCTTACTCTCTATTAAAGATCCATAGTCCCTTTGAAGCAATGCTTTGAATTAAAAAAAAATAATCCAGCTCATATAGGCTTGACTCTACCTGCAAGGTCCCAGTATGAGACAAAATGAGTGATGCAAATAATAATAATAATAATAGTACAGGAAAAATTAAATGACACAGGATTCATTTCATGGCATAAATAATATTGCCTATGGCCTCAGTTTTAAGATGCAGCATTTCTAATGTAAATAGTTAAAACAAAGCTGGAATAAAATCTAACCTGGTTGGAAGAGAGAGATATTTGGATAACAAATGCTCCCCATGAAAACGAACGTTTAAAAAAATATAGTTCTGCAATGTGTTGTTCACCAATTTGCTTTCTCTCTTTCCTATTCTTCAAAAAACTCCTAGGTCTTCCTTCCCCGTGTTTGTGTAGTACAAATAAGTGCCCATTATTATCAAAGAGATGGCTCTGAGTTCCTCAGCAGTCCTTTTATGTGTGGTTCTGCATTGTAGCAGTGACTCCTTTTGTAGGGATGGCAAGCATCAGGCATCGCGTAAACATTCAGACTGCTATGCTGATGCTTTTGTCCAGGTTACATCTCTACTCTTTTTCATATCGGATCGTTTGTATTTATTTTTCTTTATCTCAAAGATAAAGGCATCAGCAAGGCACCAGATATTACGTTTATTGCCTTATATTTCTAAAGATCCCAGGCTTTAGTTTCTATCCGCTGGTGTTTGCGAGTTTTATGGAAAATTAGAAATAGATTTTGCCACCCACAGTCACCTTAGGTCCTCCCATCCCCCATGAGAAATCTTATTGGTTTCAACTATTTCAATCATGCTACTCACAGAGTAAAATATGACTCACGGTGACTAAAGGTTGCAGAATTAGACTTTTAAACTCAGATTTTTAAAAGTACTTTGGCATTTCTCCACTCCATGTTGCAAGATCTAAGTGTTTTAGGCAGCTAAGTCACATTTTCAAAAGTAACATGCATTTAGGACTTTATGTACCACTGAAAGTCGATGGGATTTAGGCACCTAAACACTTTAGTGAATCTGGGCCTAAATTAGTTCTGAAAATGGGATTTAGGATTTGAGGTATTGAACAGAGCAATGACTAAATACCTTTAAAAATCGGGGCTCAGTACTTATCTTAAAATATAACGAAACCCTGCCTTTTTTCTGCAGTAATGGTTCTCAACCCATGGCCCAGTTAGCACAGAGCTGCAGCCCAGCTGTGGGCTAAAAGAAATTCAAGGAGTGCTTCACCGATTGCCTCAATCTCATGTCCCAACAGGCATAGGGTTGCCAGTTTGGCCTGATGGATTCCTAGGGATCAACAATGTTGGCATGCGAGGACAAACACCCTTAGCAGGCCCCGCCAGTTTGTTTACTTGCTGGTTCGCCGACTGCTGCTCCCACTGGCCATGGTTCGCCATCCCAGTCCAATGGGGGCTGCGGTGGGGGGAGGAGCTCAGCCCACAGCCTGCTGCTTCCTCCCTCCACCACTCCATGGACGTACTAAGGGCTTGTATTCACTACAGCAGAGAGGGATCAATGTTTTGGCAGTCGATTTATCGCGTCTCATCAAGCTCATCAAGAGGCGCAAGCTGGAGTCGACGGGGGAGCGCGCCGCCGACCCCCGTTGCTGTGAGGACGGTAGGTAAGTCGACTGTAGATATGCCGACTTCAGCTATGTTATTAACGTAGCTGAAGTTACGTATCTACAGCCGATCCCTCCCCCCTCTGCTCCCACTGAAGGCCAGACCTAAGAGCGCTGCTGCCAGGAAGAAAACTGCCTCCTCACTTCTGGGATCCATGCCAGAGGTGTCCGGAGAAATGAAGGGGGAGGGCACATGGCCGTTAAGAAAATTTCATTTGTGCCCCGAACTAGCCACAGCTGCCCATTGCCTCTGCAGGGGGATGAGCATGTTCTGGTCTGCAGCATGCGCTGGGCTGCCTGTACCAGCCAGCACCAACCAGCCCACCCACTGCTGGCCAGGTCTGAATGGGGAGCTCACACCCAGAGAAGGAGTCTGCCCTGTAAGTCCTGACATTACAATTTGTACCATTATTTGTAGGCCACAACTGGTGCAGGGTGGAAATTTGTCCCATGGGCAGCTTCCCAGTGAGAGTCCCTTGTAGCGTGGTGGGTGGGATAAACCCTGCCCCTAACTGTCAGGGAGGAAGCGTGGAGTGACATGTGCCCGACTGGGCAGCAACAGCCAGCAGGATGGGGAGGAGCCCTCTCCCCCGCTGTACAACCTCTGCTACAGGGACCTGCACCAGTAACCCTCTCCGGCCTGGACAGCGCCCCAGTACTGAGCCCCACATGGGGCTGAGTGTCTTCTCCTGGTGCCTGCTGCACTGAGCTGGGCTCAGAGCAGCATCCTCACTCTCAGCTGCACCTCCTCCGCAGTCATTACTGCCAGCCAGAGACAGCATTGGGCAGCCTCCAGCAGGACTCTGCCCCTGCCTCAAACAAGCACCAGGTGAGAGGCGCCCAGGGCACAGAGCTACTGGGTATAGGGTTGCCAACTTTCTAATTGCACAAAACCAAAAACCCTAGCTCTGCCCCTTCCCCAAGGCCCTGCCCCTCACTCACAACATTCCCCCTCCCTAGGTGGCTCACTCTCCCCCACCCTCACTCACTTTCACTGGGCTGGGGGAAAGGGTTGGGGTTTGTGGTAGGAGGTGAGAGCTTTAACTGGTGGTGTGGGCTTTGGGGTGGGGCCAGAAATGAGTGGCTCAATGTGCAGAGGGGGCTCCTGGCTGGAGCAGGGAGTTGGGGTACAGGAGGGGGTGAGGACTCTGGCTGAGAATGTGGGCTCTGAGATGGGGATGGGGATCAGGGGCTTGCGGTGCAGGAGGGGGCTCCAGGCTGGGGAGTGGAGCCTAGGGATTTGGAGTGTGATAGGGGGCTGTAGGTTAAGGGAGGGGGTGGGATGCAGGAGAGGATACAGGCTCTGTGGGTGTGGGCTCTGGGATGGGGTGGGGCTGAGGGGTTCAGGGTGTGGAAGGGGGATCTGATCTGGGACAGAGAGTGCAGTGCGTAGGGGGTGATGCCTACAGCTGTGGGTGAAGGCTCTGGGGTAGGGCCTGGAATGATGGGCTTGGGATGGAGGAGGGGGCTCTGGGTTTCAGGTGAGATCAGGGATGGGGCAGGAGGTTGGGGCTTGGGGTTGGGGCATGGGCTTACCTTGGGTGGCTCCCGATCAGCGGCGCAGTGAGGCTAAGGCAGGCTCCCTGCCTCTCCTGGCTCTGCGCTGTTCCCGGAAGCAGCCAGCAGGTCCAACTCCTTGCCTGAGAGGGGCACTTAAAACTTACTTATGATGACTAAAATACTTACACTGATGCTTATAGTTTTGTAATGTTATTTTATTTAAAGTTCAATTGTAGCTGGAGGAGCGATATTTAATTACCACTGGGTTATTCAAATTATCCTCCTTTCTTTGGTATCAGAGTCTCCTAAGTCAGCATTTCTCAAAGTTTTCCCTCTGCGGCCCCTTTCCGCTTTCCTGCGTCCTGCTCGGGGGGGTGTCCACTGAAATGCCACCAAATGGAAAGCTTACGCTTTCAGCGGCATTTCAGCAGGATACAAATAGAATACTTCTGTGCACACCCCACTTTGAAGACCACTGTCCTAAGTCACAGAACACCAGCTGTGGTGGTGAGTTATGTGAGATTGTCCATGAAACTCCAGAAGATCTATCAATTCATTTCAGATAAACCACCAGACACCACCTGAAACAATGGCCACTCCAGAACTAGGCCAGTTTTAAAGTCCTAATTCAGCAAGGTACATAAGCACATACCCAATTTTAAATGCAGGAGTATTCCATTGGTGAATGGCTTTGTATCTTGTTACCAATCTTGTGAGCCATGTAGCGCTCCATATGTAAGGTGTATGTGTAGGTGTCACCGGAGGCAGAATTTGGCCAAAGTCTGCCAACGTATATATCCAGGGACTGATTTTCATTTATACCACTCCAGGGGCCTTAAAGTGATTGTAAAATAGTCTAGTGTCACTTTATGGTCATGTTACACTACCAAAGGGGTGTAAAATGTGTTTTGAGTTTAAATGAGATTCTGGACCCTAGTGTCCCAACTCACTACATTTCTTATGTCCAGAAATTTCCGTTAAAAGCAGTGGCTGTCCCAAGCATTCAAAATTCAGGAGTCAGGTCTCCCCAATTCATGAGATTGTCTGCAATATAATCAGATTTTAAAAATAATAAATATGGGGTCAGATTTTTTACTTTCTAGATTCTGAGCCTTTAGGGTCACATTTTCCTATTTTTTGCGGGGGGGGGAGGGTGAGTTTTTGTTGCTGTTTTATTTTGTTTTACTGGCGGGGGATGCAAGGGAGAATTCTTCAAGCAGAAGTGTTACAATTTAATTTTTTATTTAATTTATAAAAGCTGCGATGCTTTCAGAATCATCCATCTTCAGAAGCTAGAATCTATCTATCTATATATATATATATATATATATAAACCCCACTCAGATAATGCAAGACACATGATAGAATCACAGAAGTTGACAACTTTGTTGTAAAATGGAAACATGCTGGACTCTGTCTATCAATCTTCCTGTTCATTGTCTTCCTTCATGGACATGAGGAGAACTGCTTATAACACCTGCAACTCTGCATTAAGTCAGCAACAGTAATCAAATCTGATGTTTCAGGGATTCAGCCTGAAGAGATGTGGAAGGATTTGGGGGAGGGGGGTGATGTAAAATTGTCCAGATGTTTTCTGTATAGGATTGTTGGTTCATTTTTCTTTCTCCTCTGAAGCATCCGCCTCAGGTGGGGGGATGGAATTCCCAAGAACAGCCCTTGGCCCGTGTCCCTGCCTCCTACTCTGGGTCTACCCTCCCCCAAGGAAACCCCAACCCTATAACTCCACCTTGCTTCAGTGGCTACTGCCAGTCACTGTCTAGCCCCCTTTCACTGGGGCAGACTGCAGTCTGTAATGGCCACTCATCATTGGCAAGGGGGTTAAGACTTGCTCCCAGGCCGCTAGCCCTTCCCACTCCAGGGCTAGAGTGAAACTCCTTTTCTCCCAGCCCTCGGCCCTCTTATGAGGACCAGCTGAGCCCTAGTTGAGCTGGCCACAGCTGTGGCTGCTTCTCTAATCAGCCTAGCTTGGCTGTTTTAACCCCTGTTTTACTGGAGTGGGGCAGCTGTTCCACTACAGTCCCCCTTCTGGAAAGAGGCTAGTGCTGGTCCTGGGCCTCTGGCAGGTGTGGAGTGGTGCTGCAGGAAATGCAAGACAAATGCTGTCCCAGAGTCATTTAGCCCAGCCTGGGATATGAGCTCTGCATTTTGGGACTGTCCCACCCAATTTGGGATAGGTTGTCACCCTACAATAGACACAAGGTTGACTTGATCCCTTCTGCCCCTAAACTCTATGAAATATGCATCAAATGTCCCCCCAGTGAGACTCTGACACCCTTAGCAGTGAAGATGATTCCATGATCTGTATTGTGCACATTTTTTTTTGATTTTGCATTTTTATCAATTATACAGTTTGTAGCAATGTTAACAGACCCTTCAAACAGGTTTTATGCATGACTTTCTGGCTTGTATGTGTATACAGTATACTGTTGACAAATTTATGTGTATAATATTAGATGCATGATCAAACCTTTTAGATTTTTCTCACAGCTCAAACAAACATTCTTAACAAAAGAGATGCTGGGGAAATTTCTGTATCTGTCCTGTGGTGGAGCAGGCAGTAGGAATGAGCACAGAGATTCACAGGTGATTACAACACCTGTATATGTTTATTATCAGTGCTCTGATAGTGAGAGAGTCACTATTACTTTTGGGTATAAAGAGACCTATATTAACTCTTTAAGTGACTTTCAGAGCGTTATTTAATAATAATTGAATATAGAGGGGATCAAAATCTGCAATATATATTGAAAACACTATAGAGAGTTGGGGTTGAGAATTTTAAGGAGAAGGAAGCACAATGATGGATTTGTTATATATGAGAAATTACTTTAAGAACCCACTTTTCTCCTGATGTTTGCTTTCATACTTGAGTCAAATATCTTCATGGTGTTTGTTAGCATACATGTGAGCAAACCAGTCACAATAATTTGCTTCTAGAATTCCGTTTTCCAAAATAAAGGGACATTATTTATTTTTTTCCAGAAAAGATACAGAATCATTTGATACATCTTATTCCTTTTCTGCATAGATCAGGGATTTTTTTTCAGTTCAGATCACTTGTTTACATTTTGTTTGCTTGTTTTAACATCTTAAAGAAATATTTGGTCTATTTTACTGACCTGCTGAACTTTCAGAGAGGTAGTAACTCTTCTGGTTATGTTACTCAATCGTATAGTAATGTAACATTAGGAAATCTAGAACTTTCCTCCATAGGTTTACTCATCGGTTTACTGTAAACAAATGCAGATATGCTTGTAGCAACCAGATGTAATCTCAACATAGATACAGTATATGTACATATGTAGATATGAGGACTGGCTACCAATAGGATGCTTTTAATGATATTAGTGCATTTGATCCACTAGTAATTTGGAAAAAATGCAACATTTATGAAGTAATTGTTTACAGTTTTGAGCAGTAAAATCACTGAATAATAATAACAGAAGATAGTACCGTGCATGAAGGCCTAGCCATATTCTGCTATTGTATATAAACAGAATTCCCAGAGTTCAGTGGAAGCTGTCCATGAATACTTGAGCGCAGAATTTGGCCTCAAATGTTTATCAAATTTGATATCTTAAAATTCTGCTTTGATATAAATACACAAATTCAAGAAAAGGCAAAATTTGCATCAAATCTGTCAGAGAAATATCCATGCGTGATTGAAAAATTGTCCATTTTTTTCCAAGTCATGAAAGAAAATTACACAATATATAGTATTTCAGTGTTCTGTGTATCTGAATCTAACATATCTCTGCTCATAATGCACCATGGTTTCTCACACTTGTGGGGACATTTTAAAAGAGCCTTTTCTCCTAGGATAAGAAACTAGAAAGTTATTCCTAGTCAGCAAGGATAAAGAGTTCTCAGAAAGAGATGGAAAGCTGCAATATACAGTGAGATTCTCTAACAGCCTCAGGTTGCAGCCATTAGAGCCTGCTCAATGATGGTGACAGAACATGATTTATTTCACTTATTTCATCTTGCCAAGGACAGTTGTATAAAGGCAGAGAAACAAAAACATCCATGTTTTCCCTTTTTGAACTTCCCTGTGACCTTTCATAGGTGGCCTTGTCAAAGTGACAGCTGTTCAGCCCAACTCCACAGCAAGATATATGTGCAGATAGCAAAACCAGGTTGAACTCCTCTCAGAGGAACAGTAGAAATGTGGAGAATATGAAAAGTTGCAAAAGCAGCTTTTATTTTTGGTAACTAATAACTGAGTATAGTGATGTGGGATAGCCATGAAAAGATCACATTCTTTTGTAGTTTAGTGTGTCGTTGACTAACCAAAGAAAGCTGTCACATGAAATCCTTTTAAAGCATTATTTTAGACAAGTGTTCTGATATATGGGCCAAATTCTCATCTCACATACACAATTTGAACTCCAGTGGCATGACTCCTGGTTTATCCATTTGCAATAGAAACTTATTTAGCCCCTGTCACTTAGTAGCTCCCAAATTTTAGTGTATTTATATCTCTGAGGGAGGGGAATGCTATTATTCCCATTTTATGGAATGCAGGGATGGAGATGCTGTCACTTCCCTTTGTCACACAGAAAGTCTGTGACAGGGTAAGCAATTGATATATCCCTTAAGTTCTAGGGTACTGCTCTACCAACTGGATCACCCTTCCTCCTATTATATTGGTGTAAGTATAAGAATAATCAGGTTACATAAGTATGTGTAAGATAGTGGTAAATAGATTGGTGTTTCTTCAGTTGTGATCTATGTGTCACTGGCATGGTTTGTGGACCTGTTTCTGTCACAGTAAGAAAACATCTGTCTGTCCTCAAGCAGAGCCACTTCCTATAATTCACTGCATAGCACAAGAGACATTTGGGAGTTTTGACCAATTAGAAAACCACTGTGTATAAGAAAAGTGGCCATTTATATCTCTGTTGTTACCACTGCTACAAAATTACCATAAATTATGTAAAACGCATGTCATGTAGTAAGGTGTCAATGGAAAAGTTATGATTTGCTAAGTATGATTATACTGTTTATATGCATATATCATCTTTATATCTGAAGTTATGGATACTGGCTACGTACTTGTTTCTGAAACATGTGTTGTATTCCTGAGTGACACCCCTCAAATAGAATTTACATTAGGGCTAAATCAGGGGTCGGCAACCTTTCAGAAGTGGTGTGCTGAGTCTTCACTTATTCATTTTAATTTAAGGTTTTGCATACCATTCATACATTTGAACTTTTTTAGGTCTCTTTCTATAAGTCTATAATATATAATTAAAATATTGTTGTATTTAAAGTAAATAAGGTTATAACAAAGTTTAAGAAGCTTCATTTAAAATTAAATTAAAATGCAGAGCTCCCCGGAGCAGTGGCCAGGACCCGGGCAGTGTGAGTGCCACTGAAAATCAGCTTGTGTGCCGCCTTTAGCACCCATGACATACATTGCCTACCCCTGGGCTAGACAGTTATGTGTTGACGGCCTTGTCTGTTACAGCTTTCCCCCTATTCCATTTTGTTTCTTACAGCTGTCCCCTTACTCCATTTTGTTTTTGTTCTCCTCCTGTGGCCACTCCTCCCTGGCTGTTAAGTTGTTTACCAGGGCCACTGCCCTTCTCAAAGGGAGGGCCCCTTAAGTTGTTTACCAAGAGCCATTGCCCTTCACAAAGGGATGGCCACTTGTGCTGCGTGCTAAGTGGGACAACTGCCCTGTTCAAAGGGTTGGTCCTGTTATCACCTTGTTAAACCTGGGCTCGGTGTAGGGTAGGCAATGTCCAGAGCTGCACGACCTAATGTGTTTTTGAGATCCTGGGCATGAGTCATAGGCCTCATGTGCTTTTGAGACCTGAGGTGGGAACTCACGCCTATGGTCCAGGACTCTGCCCAGGCATGTCTCTATGCTCACCTGCAGTTTTTCCCTGTATCTCCTCCCCTGTGACAGAAGGAGCCTATCAGGATTACTGGCGGGGAAACTGCCTGAGTTTGCCTTTAAGAACCGTCATTTTTGAAACAAACATCAGAAAGGTTCCTGCATTGCTACCTGGTCTGATCAGCCAGGGGTTCTGGGGGGTCCTTTCTCCGCTCTCGTTTTATTTTTGAGTGTACCCCCATTTTTAACACCCCCCCCCATGAAGAACGAATTGCTGCCTGAGAGACCTCCTGATTATCAAGACCGTACCGAGCCCTCCTTGCTTCTTCTGATGTTGTTGCTGCTTCTGCCTTTGCTGCTGCCTTGGGGACTGGTAAGAATCCCTCTGTGGAAATTTCTATACTTTTATTACTTTAGCTGCTGGCTCTGTTTCCCCAGCACACAGACTCAAACTAAACCTTGGTCTGTGTCTTAAAAACCTCTCTTAAACTCCTTGGTCTGTATCTGTAATCTGTTTCTTGCTTTGCAGCACCTTTGCTGCTAGAAATAAGCCTGTGCCTTCCTGGACTGTATCCTGGGCTGCCAGCTTGCAGCCACCACTAGTTAAATCCCCCTCCCCTCTTGGAGCTGTATCCTGGGCACACACCACTCTGCCCTCTGAAACTACCCCTAGTATAAGGTGCACCCATTAGATTAGATTTTGTCTTTTAGTCTAGATAAATTGTAATTTCATTTTGCATAGCTGTAGTTAAGTTAGGTTTAGGAAATTGCTTGCATTGTACCCTGTAAGTTAGCCTTAAAGAATTGTTGCATTGTGTTTTGTTACTTGCTAATTTGTGTAGTTTTGGTTAAGTTAAATCATAGATAAGATTTTGCTATGTTTTGTATAATTGTCTCTCTGCTGTTTAAACTTGCAGCCTGTCTGTTCTGTGTCTCCCTGAGTTTAAATCTCCCTCCACCACGTGCTCCTCTTCCCCCATCCCCCAACCTTACTTCTCTACCACTTTCTCTCTCTCTCTCTCTCTCTCTCTCTCTCTCTCTCTCTCTCTCTCTCTCTCTCTTTCTAGCATAAAACCCCATTGGTTACCCCTTTTTCTCTCTAACACACCTCACATTTTACATTTACACCACTGAGACACATTTTTTACCTAAAATTGTTGGTTATTTAACACATTTTACCCATACTGTTAGTCGGTTACATGTTGCTGTGACACACTCTTTACATAGAAATTGTTAGCTACCTGTTATATTTATACTTCAGTGTTGATTGGTTACCAACTGTATTGTACCCCACTGTATTGTAACCCACTATTGAAACCCCCTATCCCATTTACTAAAAGAAACCCCTCCCCAATTGTCTACTTTAACAAGCCCCATACCCCTCACTATTGAATTTTCCCTGTTTTTGCATTTTCTTAATAAAGTTTATTTTGCACCCCACCTGTGTGGTAATTGCTCCCCAAGATCCCATATGCCTGCTGGCAGGGACAGGCCTCTCAAGGACACTCCACTCTCACAATGGGCCATTGAACCTCACACTTGATAACATAGGTTTTCATTAAACCTCCCACTATTAGATTGGGTTTCCTGGATAAGAGCCAGGGCTGGTGTGGCACTAGAAAAGCTCTTATGTTTCTGCTTTGGTGAATTTAATTTTAGAATAACCCATTAGTTTTAGGGATTGTCTGTCCTGATTCTTGCAGTCTGCCCTGGTGGCACTCTCAGTGTGATCTATTCCAGGCACTCAGTCACAACCATATTTAAATGACCACCTCTCTGCCCACTATAGGTCTGTTTCTTTTCTGTCGTTGGTGTAAACTCAGCCATTATAACATATCATGCTCTTCCATAGAATGAACAGTCTATCTCCAAAATTATGGGATGGCAGCAGCCACCTTAAGTAGTCATTCTCTCTAAGAAAATATACCACACTAAAGAAGTTTGTTGCTGACTTACACAGCTAGCTGATGACTTATGTTTAAAATTTTTTTACTAGGATGTGGGAGAGGAGGCACTCAAATTTTGGATGCCTAGACTGAGATATCTCTAAAAAGGCCTGATTTATAGAAAGTGCTCAGTTAGTCTCTACTTTCTTAAAACCAGGAATCTTTCTCCAGTTGGCCAGCCCAAAAATGGAAACTCCCCCAAATCAAGTCTTGTTTAAAAATGTAGACCAATTGTGTCTCTAAGAGCTCACATCCGTTTTAACTGCTGGCTGGATTTCTGTATGGATATCTGCCAGACTTTCAGAGATTAGCCAATACCCTTCTCATTTTAAGCAATGCCCACCAATAGTGTGTGAATTCCCACACTTTGTGTGTGTGTGTGTGCTTAATGCTGAATTTTTAAAATGAAGCAAAAGACAACAGCAGAATGTGCATAAACAGAAATACTCCTTCAAGAGTCACAATTTGCAATATTAAAATGGCTCTGTTTGCCTCTGATGCATCTACATTTTCTAAAATAAAATAAAATAAAACTTTGTCCAATTAAGTAATATTCTGGGAACACACAGTTGCAGTGTGACCTTGTACCAAACAAAGATTTGTTCTCATGCATTTAGATGATTTTTCGAATGATTTCTTACTGCTTATGAATTTAGCAGTCTAATTATTTGTCTGCAGCAGCTATTTGAAATGTAGATCATTGGAATGTAAGCAGAGTATGTGAAAGCTGGCAGTTTTACAGCTCCATGATGCAGTTTCCGAATGGATACAGGATTACAGGGGTTTAAAAGTAGCCCCTTTTTGCATACATTTTCAAATGCTCCTTGAAAATTGATCATCTCAGAGCACACATGACTATGTGAAGATAAGGAGTAAGTTTTTCCACATTATGTAAATTTCCACACAAGTCAGAAAGTGTCATTTCACTTGTGAAGCTGAGATGGGCTCCTTGCTTTGAATCTCAGATGGGCTCCATTCTCAGTCTTTTTCTTTCCTCTTCAATAATTATACTTAAATCTGGCATTGTGCTGCTGAGAAGCATGTGGTGATCAAGCTCATGCACAATCAATATTTACCTAGAGGTTTTTGGATTTTATTTTCTTTATTCCTCCCACTAATAAGTAGGTTATGACATTTAAATGTGATTATGTCGGGGGAGTGGGGTGTCGAAGAAAATAAAATTTAGAGGTCAAGGAGTCATTTGAAGTGAAGGCTGCGGCAAATAAGTGCTGTGACTGTGACAAACTCGTCTAAGCAGGGTTTCTGTTCAATATAGTTCTGCCTAGCCAAGGAAATAGATGCAGTTGAAAACTAAACCAACAAAATAGTATTTAATTTATTATTGGCATTACAGTAGTGTCTAGGGGCTATAATTAACATCAGGGCCCAATTGTACTCAGTGACTGTTCAAAAAGATAATAAGAGATAGTCCCTGCCCCAAAGAGTTTACATTCTAATAGAAAAGGCAGACAAAATGAGGAGAAAAAGAAGCATTATTATTATGAAATATCAACAGTTACTAACAAGGCCCCATGTAAAACATTCAGTTGACCTGATTCTGCTTTCATTTACCCTGGAATAAATCAGGAGAAACTCCAAAGAGTAATGCCAGTGTGAGATCAGATTTACATCCCCGGTACCTATAATAATTGTTTGGGCAGTGTCATCTAATGGTTAAAATATTGGACTGGAAGTTGAGACTCCAAAGTTCTGTTTCAAACTCTGCCACTACTTGGTTTTGTGATGTTGGCATGTCATGTAAAATATATAAAACAGTAGGAAAATACTGCTTAGCTTTGTGTATAAAGCACCTTTAATTCCTATAAACAATTGTGTTATGAATACAAGGTATAAATATTATATTGATATTGTACTGCATTACTTTGAATATGTATTACATTTGTATTTTTTTAAATAAATGATACTACTTTGTCTCTTTATAGTACCTTTAATCTGGTGATATTAAAGTGTAATGGGTTAATTAAACCCCATAACATCCTTTTACAGTGGTAGGTATTTTTGTCCTTATTTTACAGGGGAGATGTGACAAAAAAAGCTCCTTGCCAAAGGGTCCCCTGTTTTTTGCAAACAACTCTAGAATCAGACCTGAAAAACTCATTACATGAAATACATTGCTTGCAAGAAAGTTCCCATAAAGGGTAATGTGCAAGGTCTCTATTGACATCTTGCATCTTAACAGTGTTCATAATCAGATAATGATGTGTGCAGGAATAATGTAAATATATTGAATGTTATGTCATTGTGGTCTTAAAGGAGTCACCATGAGTGATATTACTTGCTGACAGCCTATTCATGTAGGAAGGAGTTCCTAACCCTCCTTGGTTAGCCAGTGAGGTAATTCTAGGCTCAGTTTTCTACCATTTCCCCATCACAGAACAGTCTATGGAAAATCATCAAAGACAACTGCAAACAAACACCCCTGGAGGTAGGGGGAAAAAAGAAATGGACTATTGTAACAGACAGGAGAGGGCCCTTTCTATGAATAAAGAGAAGAGATTGTTTCAGTATAACAGAAAGGGGAGTGGTGGAAGGAAGCCAACTTTATTAGCTAAGAAAGTGTAGGCTTTATATGTTTTATGATTGTTTTGTATTTGTAACCACTTTTCCACCACTTTTGTCTTGTTTCTAGTGAAATCTCTATTCTTTCTTAAATGAACCTTCTTTTGTTTTATTACACATGCGGTGTGTTATACCAGAGGGGTGATTTAAGGTGAAATAGGGCTTGGTTACACTGGCACTTTATAGCGCTATAAAGCCTCCAGGAGTGCTATAACTCCCTACCCGTCCACACTGGCAAGGCATAAACCCACAGTTATACCACTCCTGGTAATCCTCCCTTCCTTGAGGATTAACAGCTATTGCTTATTCACTGCTTCGTATTATGGCAAGTGTGAATGGGCATTAAGACTTCTATACTATAAGTGATCTCTGGTGATGCCTCTGAGCCATTTAAGGCAATTGACATCTCTTCCATTTGTTTTGAACTCGGCAGGAGGAATGTGGAAGTACTTTTTCAGAGTTTCTCTCTTAACTCGGCAGATAAGCACTGCAAATGTTTACGGAGTGAGCCTGTGTGACTGAGAAAACTAGCAGGCTCTGAATTTCAAAGGACACCCACTGAAAAGATGTTCAGCCCGTAGAAAATCCCCTCACTCTCTCCGTCTGCATACACACAACACGTTCCCCCTCACCACCCTCGTTTGAAAAGCACGTTGCACCCAGCTGAATGCTGGGATAGCTGCCCATAATGCACCACTCCTTGTGCCACTGCAAGTGCTGCAAATGTGGCCACGCCAGGACACGCTATAGCGCTATACCTATTGTCGTATAGGGGGGACAGCTAAAAACCAAAAGAGCTACAATCCTGTAAGTGTAACCATGTCCTAAATTAAACTGAGGCACACTGTTTCTTTGGGAGTGAAGGATTTGGGATTTCTTTGAGTAGATATTATCAGGGACCAGATATTACAGGGGGACATTTCTAGGAAACTCTGGGACTGGGTTGCAGCTTTTGTTAATCTGCAAAAAAAGACAGGGCTGGCATGGACTGAAGGGGAGTAGTTGGGTAGCTGAGATGTTGGTAGTGTGAAGGAACTACCCCTGTAACCTTAAATTAGACAATGATCCTGCAATGCACAAGGCTCAAACCGCATTGAAGTGGAGCCAGTGTGCATCACATTTCAGGATTAGGGGCTAAGTATCACTTATTCTATATATTCTAAAGCTACTTTAGTAAGACTTGTACCATATGTTTTTGAAGCACTGGTCTTGGACCAGAGAACAGAACAAGAAAAATAATGTTTTTTCAGCATAGAGCCTCATGAACCATTATTATTCTTAGCTTTATTTTTGAACAGTCAAAAACAGTTAAACTCCCTCACATCTGCAGTTGTCATTGTAATGCTCCCATCACTGTTTTAACCTTTAAATTATATTAAGGCCTATGAATTTGAATGAAGGCAATGTTCAAATACATTTGTTCAAGCACACACACACACAATCAAAGTTTTAGAAATTTCAAAAGTGGCCACAGGGATTCAGTAGAAAGACAAACAAATTCAAAGGATTGCCATGAAAGCATGTGATACTTAACAGATCCCATGATGACCTTTTAAGTCTGCTGCCCTTTGAAAGAGATAGAACTTGAGATAACAACAGTTTCATACATATTAAAGGCAACAGTGTATTTGGGGAACAGTTTGGAGAGTGTGTATTGTTCAAGCTATAGTGCTATTTTTTGCAGTCTGGGTCCATTAAATTTGGATCACATAAACAATAAGAAATGAAGAAGTAGACAGCACTGATATTCTGATAAAATGTTTGTCTCTTTAGTTCACTCAGAAGTAAAATATCATGTGTGAGCATAGTATGTTCTACACACACAAAGAACAGATTTTAAACATTTGGTCAGACTGCGACAGAATGTATGTGAATGGTATCCAGAAACTGCTACAGAAATCACTATAAGAATAATACACAAACCAGCAAAACAAATGTATGGTATATGGCAGATAAATCTTTGGGAGTGCACCTTCAATTACAGATGAGAATATTAGGATGGGTGAACAACTAAACTTGCTGAAAAAAATATCTATGTTAGCTAACAACCTACTGGTGAACAAAAAGCAACTGAAATTATGCTCAAGACAAGGATGAAACAATGATATTATTATGAATAGTCATGTAAGGCAAATATTCAAACTGTTAACAGCAGCAAGACTTCAATTAATCAATTAAGATAATGTAACTAGAGAAATGAACATTCCAGATCTGGAAGATAATTAATGATGAATAAAGTTTACTCATTCCAATCTTGCCTAAAATAAGATATCAAGCGAAAGATCAATAAAAGACAGTTGGATGTGAGAAATGTAAACAGTAAGAAAAGGAGCAGATAGAGCCTATGAGGAAGGTATAGGAATCTCTTTCATCTTTAAGCCAAAGCTAATCTTGTCTTCTTTCTCCACTTTCCTCAGTATTATTTAATATTTATATTGTGGCTACACCAACAGGCCTCAGCTATATCTGGGCTTTAATGTGTTAGGTAATGGATAAACAGAGTAAGATACAATCCATGTCCCCAAAGTGTTTACAACAGGTGAATGATGAGCAGAGAAAGAAGAGAGAATAAAAACAACAGTATTACCATTCCTGTGTGGGTGCCACAGCCTCCAGCAAGACATGTCAAATCCTCCCTCAAAACCCTTTCCCTTCCATCTCTGGCTTTTCATTGTCTTGTCTAAGGACCCCATCAGTGTAGTCCTAGCTTTAAAGCCCCTGGAAACCTGCTTGTTCTCTATTTCACTCTGAATATTTCTGTCACTCTTTCTATTTCTCTTGGTCTGTGATTATATCATAGAGATAAAAGTTCTACAAAGCTATAACCATTTTTTCCCAAAATCTGGCCTTATAGTATGTGCACAATATTGCATGGTAAAGGATACCCAAAGGTATGCAATATTTGAGTCATGAATATCCAAAGCTTGATGTATGATTTCAGTGGAACTACCATGCAAGGCAAGGAGGAATTGGGTTGAAAAGCCTTAAAAGACTCAAATATAAAGCTATTTGGAATTTTGAAAAAGCTTCTTTTTCTACAGATTTTTTTTTTGAAAAAATGGGCATTTTAATGAAAAATCTATTTGTATTCAAAATCCGTGGATTTTCATATAAAAATACAAATTATTTTTTCTTTATTTTACATTTAGCAACTAGAAAAGGAACTATTTTGTTTTTAAGTGAAGCTTTTGGAGTTTTCAATTTTTGATGAAAACCTAAATATTTGCACCAGAAAATCTGAACAAAAATGATTTTTTTTTCATGGAAATTTCATGGAATTTTTTTAAGGAAAAAAAATCACTTCTTGAGCAGTTCTCCCTCAGTTTACTGTCACTGGAAGAGACTTTACGCTTATCTAACAAAAGCATTAACAACTTACAAAAGAAAACTAAGCTAATTTTTTTTAAAGAGTTGCATCTTTCACATTTGTAAGGGCTTGATAATTCTGAGAAAATCTACAAATTAAGATGGAGTAAAGTAAGGTGAACCCTTACTTTAGTTAATTTAAATCAGTTTACTCATGAAGTAAAGTATAATTCAGTGAACCAAATTCTCTGTTGACTTTCATATGTCAGCAGTTATTCCAGCCAAAAAAACTGGTAGTAAAAACTCAGAATCTATCTCTAGATACCTAAGAGGGCTGGGGAAACTTTCTACATAGTTTTAATAAGTCATAAGTTAATATTCATAGAGAAGCCAATGCAAAAGAAAACTGAACCTAAAGGTATAAATAAAAGTAATAGAGAGTATATAAGCAGGAAAGTGGAATGTGAACAAACAAGCAAGAACCAAGATATTGAACAGGATGCCCTTTTCCTACCATATTTCAGTTAATAAAAGGAAACTGCCAGACACTGACTATGAGAGGTGATAATATACCGCTGTTGACATTACCCTGTCTAAGGTAGTTTCAAACCTGACTGAATTAATTTACCGTACCAATGAACTATTCCCAGTTTTGACTTTACTGGTGACATATCCTTTATTTGATGTCCACTTATTTTTCCAAAAGATACACCACTGCTACCTAATGAATTTGGTTCACACATTTTCATGGGCTGAATATTTCAGCAGTGTCATTTCTGGCAACAATTTTTAGAAATTCCTGTGCAGAGAAATACAAGTAGGAAAAAATAACAGTCAAAGTATATGGTGAGTCAGCAAATGCAGGATCCAGAATGCACAGCTACCTTCACACCACCCATACAGCAAAAAGGTGCTGCAAGAAGAAAATGGAGAAGACTCAAAAGAGATTGGAATTGATAAATACCCTACAAAAACATATTAAAAAGCATTGTGGATTATATATATATAAGTGAATGTTGCTTAAATTCTTAAGGGCAAATTCACTTTCGCTCCAGAGCTTCACCTGGCACAGGATAGGAGGAGTGGCGGTAGGAGGTGGAGGGCATTACGTTCCCATGTTATGGCTTCCTGAGCCTGAGCGTCATCCCCATCCCTGACTACACTTAGAGCTCCTGCCAGTTACACCACTGGTGTAGGAAGAGCCCAACACCTGTAGAAGACTGTCATAGTAGAGCAGAGCTCCCCTGCACCCTCTCAACCAGTTGCAATAATCCCCACTTTCCCATCACCTCGATATGCCCCCTATGGTAGGAATGGGAATATAGAAGCACAAGGCCAAGCAGAGGTAACAAAGTCCTGTGGCACCTTAAAGACTAACTATAAAGTTTTGAAGCATAAGCTTTCATGGGCTAATACCCACTTCGTCAGATGCAAGCAGTGGAAGCAGTGGCACATATTAGTTAGACTGGAGTTCCCCTATAACAGGGAAATTCTTTCTTGATGATCTGTGGCTGGATTACAGCTACTTTGTGCTGCCTGAGTGACACAAAGGGGGCATAAGTGAGTTGAGAATCCTATTGTGGATTAAAAAGGAGTAGGTGCATGTATGTGCAAATGGCAAGACCAAACAACTTTCTGAGAGTAATGTAATCAGCAACCTGTTTTCATGTGCTCTACTTCAAAGGACAATGCCAGTCCTGTTTGCCAACTCTCTCCAAACGTTGTTTCAGCTCCTCATCTTCCCAGGACTCTGAGCATCCACAAATCATCCTCACCATTTGTGAGCGTCTGCACCACAGAAATCTTACCTCAGAGAGTCCAACAGCAAAACCTTTTCTACAGTATAGTTTGTAATAAATATATATTATTCTGAACAATTATGTCTTTCAACCAAGAATATGGTACTTTTTAGTGGTAAGTATAGTAGGACAGTACAATGACCAACTGCCCTAGTGATTCAGGCAGTGGCCTTAGCATTTCTGCCAGCCGAGTTACACCAAAGAGGCCCCAGCCAACTTATATGAAGTTATATACTGACTGGGATAAATGAAATGAAAAGACAGATTCATAAGAAGGGGAAGAGTGAATGTGGAAAACCGACCTTGATTCTGGTTGTCTGTAGTTTTGTTGTTGTTGTTATTGTTGTTGTTGAAGCTGCGTTGCTGCTAAGGAGAATAATATATTGCTATTGGCTGTTGCTAGGAAAATTATTTAATTAATAGGGGCTATTAGGAGTTATGTGCTTTCTTTGAAGAAACTCTATAAAATGTTAGTTAGGAAATCTGCTTTGGAGCAGTCCAAGGAAGATTTTCTTTGGGCAAGGATTTGACATAGGGTAAACAGACAGAAAGTGTGAAAAATCGGGACAGAGGTGGGGGTAATGGGAGCCTATATAAGAAAAAGACCTAAAATTGGGACTGTCCCTATAAAATCAGGACATCTGTTAACCCTAATTTGACACCAAAACTTTCCAACTGCTGGGCTGAAGGAGGGCCCCCAGAAGGCTGGCAGCTCATTCCTCAAAACAATCTTAGGCTTTAGAAAATATAAAGGTTTAGGATAGTTTGAACCTATTGCTAAATCAT
This sequence comes from Sternotherus odoratus, assembly GCA_032164245.1. NCBI lineage: Eukaryota > Metazoa > Chordata > Testudines > Kinosternidae > Sternotherus > Sternotherus odoratus. The sequence continues at coordinate 229,255,942 of JAVMKO010000001.1, read as the reverse complement.
CTGTGTTTGTGTGTGTGCTTGAGACCTAATAAAGAGTAGTTTTAGGTAAAAGAAATCTTGTTTGTGCCAATCATTTATCAGATGAAGGCGCTGTGTCCATGTTGATTTATTCCTGACTGAGAGAAACAGTTGGGTTACCACTGCTTTGGGTTTTGAAAACCCTGGGTAATATGTAGATCCTATCACAATATGAACGTGGAAACAAAAACTTTGTCATTGAAAGGTGGAGAGACACACTCTGAAGGGCCAGGACTATGCAGAATCTCTTGGAATTAATTCACGCCAAGAAAATTAATGGAGAGATGGAACTCTGAGCAGAACCTTCATATGGACAGGATGAATAACTGACTGTCTTACTTAGGTTGAATTGCCTACAAATTTTATTAATAACCAGATCCTGGAACAAGTCATACTTGTTTTGCTTCTTTGGGAATACATCAGATTTATGGGGAAAGTTATTTGAATGCTATTCTGTGTAGCAATCATATACCTGAACAATATGGGTCAAACCCTGACTTTAGTGGGAGTTTTGACTCAATGACGACTCCGGGATTTACATTTCACAGCACATTCTGCCTGACCCTTATTTATCTATTGGCCATGACAGGGAAGCAATAAGAACCTTCCTTTACCAGCACTGCAGTATCTACCCTTAGTGTCATTCAGCAACTGCTCTCTCAGAAGCAGAATGCCTCCATGCTACCCCCAAAGCACAGGTGACACATGCCACAATCCAGCCACATTTTAGTGTTTTAATTTTAGTGTTGGTATATATCAGGATATTGTGCCATTTTGATGAGCAATGCTAGAGACAGTTTTTGAACAAAAAATTATCTATTTATGACTCAAGTTGAGCTAAGAGTTTTCCTTCCTGCCACACTAAAGCGTTGGCGCTGGCGCCATGGGTGCTCTAGGAATGGAGCCCACATGGGAAAAAAATTGTGAGTGCTTAGTACCCATCAGCAACCCATTCCGCAATCCCCTCCCAGCATCGACCGCCCAGCTGATCAACTGCTCCTCCTCTCTCCCAGCACCTCCCTTGATCAGGTGTTCCATGGAATGCAGGAAACACTGGGAGGAAGGGAGAGAAATGGGCATGGGACATGGTTGGCGGGAGGAGGAAGAACTGGGTTGGAAGAGGCAGGCCAAAGATGGAGTGGGGGAGGGAAGAGGCGGGACAGGGTATGGGATTGGGGAAAGAGGTTGGGTGGGGCTGGGCCTGGGGCAGAGGAGCGGATAGGGGGTTGGGCACCTCTGGGGCCTGGAGGAAGCCGGTGCCTGTGAACTAAAGGGAATTTAGGTCTTTATTGACTTACATGATACTCTTTGCAGTTGGTTCTTTCCCTAATTTGTGAGACATTTTCTGTAGTTTTGGTGGGGAAAAAAACTACCGGTGGGCAAAGGGATGTATTGGTGCCTTCATTGTATACATACTTGAAAAGTTAGTGATTCTCAAGCTCATACTTGTTTTATAGTCTGAGTTGTCAGATTTCTTACATGGCTATACAGAAAAGTAAGAGGGAGTAAAGTCTCCTACATTTTTAGGTAGTTACTTTAGTTAATTGGTTTAAATACTTTATATTTATTGAAGGGCAAATTCTAAGGGATTCCCGGCAAGACTAACTACTTCATAGTGGCTACAGAGAGGGAGATAAAATTAACTGTTTTGAAGTGCAAAGTAATGCACATAGGAAAGAGGAATATAAATTACTGATACACATTAATATTGAGTTTTTAGCTCTTCAGAAGTAATTCATTTTTATCATTAAAGCTTTATCAAGATGTCTGCTCAATGAACAATGGTGGTCAAAATCAAATAACATAGTATTTGATAATCAAGAGCAGTATTGGACTACATTGATAGTGTTCATACTAAGCAGTACATGGGTGAATTGCCATAATGGGAACACTGGGATGCAGTGTTCCTCAGACAGTTACTGAATTTCACCCAGTAAAAACCTTTATAATATAGAATCTATACTCATACTCACTGAAATAAAATTACAAAGGCTATCAATATTTCCATTAAAGCATATCAGCTCATCAAAAGCTGGGGATGGAAACACACATCTTCCCCTATTGCAACTGGTCATGTGTGTTATGGATATTTCCATCTTCTCTTCAGGATAGGCCAGCCCCAACCAGTGAAGTAGCTGGTCAATATTAGCCATAGCTCTATTCTGGGATGGCAACTCCTGTGTCACTCTCATGTCTGTGGAAAGAATTATAATCACAATCAAAAATAAAAAAAAGATCTCCTTTTTATGCAGAGGGTGCCATTGTAAAATTAAATTAGAAAGACGGGGCTTAGGCCAGAATGTTAATATTTCTTCATTTCTGACAATATGATTTTTGTGAAGAAAGATGATAAGTTCTAATTTAAGTTCCTATAACCGGGTCACCAGTGTAATCACAGCAAATATAACTATGACATAGGGGAAATTTTATAATGTACTAAAAAAATGAGTCATTATTTCATTAAATTTAACCTCAGACCCTTTCTATGTGCTAATTTAAAATCATCTAGGAAAGCACATAGTCTGCAGAGTTAACAAAAGATGTATTGGAGCCAGAATCTGCATTTAACATTATTTTTGCAGCACATTCTGAACTGTTCCACTTCACTGAAATAATTCAATGTACACCCAACAAAAGAAATAATACTTCCCAATATAAATAACATTTCCTATGAGAATCTACAAAATCACATAAAATTGTATTCTTTGGACTTGTACAAGATAAGTGACATGGTTAAGGTTTGGTTCTTGTTTTTACACTTGATTTCTCTGGCTTTCTGCATCAGAAAGAGGTTTTGTAAAATGTTCCTGTGACTGTTTGCGGGAAGCAGTCCATCTCATTAATTGTCTGTACTTCTGAAATAAGTCCAATGGTAAGGGCACCATAACAAAGCAAGGTCTCACATTCCTTGCTGTTACTTTCTTGTCATATAATCTTCTGCACTGAGCTTGCTTAAATAATAGAAGTTATTGTTTTTATATTAATACTAGCAAAAATAGCTGGCGTTGCTTGGGTCCGTCAGAGGGGGAGGGGGGAGAGAGCTGAGCGAGTGCGGGGTCCATGGGGGGGAGGGGGGAGAGATCTGAGTGAGTGGGGGGGGCATTGGAGTGTGGGGACGGGGGGAGATTTTTTAAAAAAATGATTCTTACCTGAGGGGGGAGAGAGCTGAGCGAGTGCGGGGGCTGTTGGAGGGGGGGAGGGGGGAGAGAGCTGAGTGAGTGGGGAGGGCATTGGAGTGGGGGGAGGGGAGGAGATTTAAAAAAAAAATGATTCTTACCTGAGGGGGGAGAGAGCTGAGCGTGTGCGGGGGCCATTGGAGGGGGGAGGGGGGATAGAGCTGAGCGACTGGGGGGGCTGTTGGAGTGGGGGGGAGGGGGGAGAGAGCTGAGTGAGTGCAGGGGCCGTTGGAGGGGGGCAGAGGGGAGAGAGCTGAGCGAGTGCAGGGGCCATTGGAGGGGGGTTGAGATTTTAAAAAATTTCAATTCTTACCTGAGGGGGGAGAGAGCTGAGCGAGTGGGTGGGCCGTTGGAGGGGGGAGGGGGCAGAGAGCTGAGCGAGTGCGGGGTCTGTTAGATGGGGGTATTATTACATTATAACTATGTCACAGAGAACAGCAGGTATTAACCTGCTGCCCAGCTGATGTGAATGGGCTTTAAAGAATTTCACCCTTGGGGGGCGCCGGAGATGAGATTTGAAAATTTTTCAACTCTTACCCTGATTAGGACCCTAAAGCCTATAACAGTACCAAATTTCAAGTCTCTAGCTCAAACGATGTGGAAGGAGTAAGGCAGCATACATACACGCACGCACACATACACACACACACACACATACACCATTTGACTTTTATATATAGATAGATAGATATCCCTATTAAAAATTGTACAGATATCATGGTGCAGGTTCATGTATAAAATTATGAATGGACAGACAGATTGCATTCATTCTAAAGGAATCACCAGAAGGTACTTAGTGACAATAACAATCTAAATCTATTAGGGTTGAATTTTCAGAAGGTTCTGAAGTGTCCAAATACCAGCGAAATTCAGTGGGGGTTGTGTGCCTAACTCCTTTGGCTTCTTTGAAAAACCCAGCTTTAATGAAAAAACATTAGTATCTTAGTATGCCTGGATATAGTGTTTTTTTTCCTTGATTGTCATCTTATATATACATATTCCATAGCCACTACTTTATTTGTATTACTTTTACTTCTTTAGAAAGGAGAATGTAGTGTCTACAATATGTTTCAGGATGAAAGCACTGAAAACTGAAGACTATAGTTTATTTACAGAAAAAAATTGCATAATGCAATGTATGCATTAATGTACTAATCTGCCTCAGCACTAATGTGCTAATGTGCCTCAGCTCTGAAGCAATCCTGTCATTGGTGATTCCTTTGACCACTAATAAGGATTCTAGTTAGCAATGCTGATTTTTTGTGATGGAAAAAAAAATGACACATGTCACATAGGAGCTACACGGGTCCAACAACTCACATAGGAACTACACGGGTTCATCTACCCGTGGGCCACTAAATAGCCATCAGTTAGTAATGACTTTTGTCTCTCTAAAGATACAGTTTGCAGTAAAACCAGTGATTATTGATAGTAAAGAATTATTCTTTAACCCTCTAATGTCTAAACCTAATTTATTAGTGAATAAAAGTGTGACACTTTTAAATACCATGCACCAAAATGGACTGATCAGGAGGGTTTTTGAGAACTAATGTAGCAATATTGTACTAACTACGTGAGCATTAACTTTCAGTGCCACATGGAAGCTGGGGATGGGAAGAAGGGAAGTGGAACACAGTCTTACTCTTTCACCCAAAAACATTGTTCTTATTTGCTGACATGACAGCACCCACTGACAGCACAATATTGCAGCTAAAATCTGGTCTCGGGATTGGGGAACATCCATTCAAATTGAGATGTTTTGCTTGCAATGGTTAGTGGCATGTTAAGTAACATATCACATTATAGTCTCACACACTTTCCTTACTATTCTGGATTGTGTGCTCTTTCTTAAGTCATGTTGTTGCCAAATGTAAATACAGAGATATGGAAAAGCCAGAATTCTGAATGTGAATATTAGCAGAAGCCACAGACATGCATAATATTGAACAGATAAGTCCATTCCAGAGCATGGATGCCTTTATTAGAGATAAGCTTGAGAAAACTTGATTGAGTTTGGAATGCTTTTACACTGACAAACTGATTAAACTGGAACTGTACAAATGACGCCTAGCTTACAAGGCAGGCAGCAACAGTGATGTTCCCATTGCTGTGAAGACTACCTGCTTGCTATATCTGAGGGAATAAGGAACAAATGGAATATTAAGTAAATCTAGCACTGCCAAGGATTTAAAAGGACATTTAAATCACATCTGTTTATTCGCTCTTGTTTATGGCAACAGATTTTATATTAGCAACACCTAACTTCCCAAAGTTTTTGTTTTGATTTTTGTTAGTGTCAGCCTTGAATCACAACATGACAACTAATACTGGAAAGGAAGACAACATATGGAAATTGGCGTAAGCTTCTCACTCACTCATTTGTATGAGTGGGAAGAGTTCCGAAACAATAATTTAGGCATTCACCAGTAGGCTGAGCAAAATGACACTTTTCCTCTCCCATCGACCCCTTAAGTGCTAGATGGCATAAGTTAATACTGACCCCAACAGTATTCATTTGTGTGGTGTGTTGACTAATACATGATGGTTAGCATAAACACAGACCATGTAAATAATTCTATGTATTATGAATAATCTGTATTATTCACATCCAATATATATATTAATATGCATTTAGCACCAATAACGTTAAGCACAAATATTGTGACAGTGATATACTCTAAACAGACCTGTGCAATAATCCTGTTCATTTATGCTAAGTATCGCTTATGCTAAGTAAATAACATTTTGCATTTGGTGAGGTAAGCATTTGGCACAAGCAGACAGGAAAAACTTGTCAAAATCAAGATTCATTTGTTATGTGTCTTAGTACAAGATAGGGAAGTACTATCACATATCATTATCTGGAATGCTGGTATCCAAACCAAAGATAAGGAATGAACAAAACAAAAAGTTAGGGAACTGGAACAAACTGATGCATTCTATTTCAGTGACATGTAAAGAACTATTTAATTTGTAAAATCATATAGTGGCAGGTTAAATGTGTAATTTCTGTGAAAGGTGAATGTAACAGCACTACTCTTCAATGACTGGTGTCACAAACAACATTTTTCCTGTACCATACTAATAAACCTGACTGACATTTGTTATTTGGTCTCTTGAGTATATTTTATAATGAAATAATCACTAAAGGGTAATCAAGCAATTCACTATAAAATTTATCAAAAACTATCAAGTACCTATACATCCCCATCTCCAGATAGAGGATGTTATTGGTGAGCAGAGAATGAGCTTGTACTCCTAGAGAGCTGTAGTGTGTTTGTGGACAAGGAAGTGCACTTCTCTTGTGACCAAAGGTATTGATGCTTTGATAAACAATTGTTGACTCTACAGCAACAATAAAACAGAACTGGATGGAAGAGGGCAAAACACTGTGAGAAGCATTTCAAAAGTCCCTTTTTTCCAGAACTTATCCAAGAGGCCTAAACACACAGCAGTTGATCAAGGAGTGAAGCTCCACCTGTGGTCATTTCCACTGGGATCTGTCCAGGGTCTGGTTCTATTAAATATCTTCATAAAGGATTTGGAAAATGACATAGAGACTACACTTATACAGTTTGCAGATGATACCATGGTGGGAGGAGAGTATTTGGTGGACAGGATTTGAATTCTTAATGATCTTGACAAACTGGAAAAATGGTGTTCTCATGTCCTCTCACTCCAACACGTGGCAAGTGCAGCCTATTGATCTCCGTTGGCAAGAGTAGAGGACCATTTCTTTCTCTGCTTTCCCAGGCTCCCTTTCTAATCACCATTTTACCCGACAAAGAGTCAGATAGCACAGCAGTTATAGTTGGGCATATGTTCCTTATCCTGTTCCGTGCCAGCAGTAGGCCTATCCCTTTGGCTGCCATAGCGGCCACAGAATCGGATAGCCTCATAGATCTATTAATTCTAAATTCAGGGAAACAAAAGGCAGTTCACATTCTACCTGTGTTGTCATATCCAGAGAAGTCAGTTTAGATTTGGCGATGCTGATACTATTTGCCACATATAAACTCATAAAACTTAACTGTCATATATGACAGTTAAGGGTTTTCCCTTTGTTTTATTATATAATTCCAAATCCACAACTGCAGAGAAAACCATCAAGTTGTTTTCATTTTTTCCAGTCCTCCCTTTTCATGCAAGTCTTTTACTCACCGTTTGACCCTGTTAGTACGTGGGGGTGTGTGACTCCCAGTTACTTCTTGTCTGCTAAATTCCCAACAGTCCTCCTATATTCGTTTAATACTCCATCTTCACTACTTCCATTAACCTTAGCCCAAAAAGTTAAATGTAGCAATTTCATCCTTCAATGTACAGGAATTTCTGCAATTGATACATACAGCACACACAACAGAGTTGTCGAACTTCCACAGCATACAATTTGCAGAGCATGGACTTGGATCAGATCTAATATTTTCAGTGTTGATTTAGAAGCTGAATTAAAGGTTTGGTATCCATAATCTGTAACTGGTTTTATTAATCACAGCATCAACAATGTGTTCTTATCTGCACCCCAATTGCTCCCAGCAATACTTTTAAGTAGGTTCATCCCATCTTTACATGTAGTCTTGATATTATCTATCTGACTGTTGTGGGGCAAGAGCACCCTGTCCTCTCTTGGGGTGGGGTGCGGGTTATTATTTCCCCATGGCTGAGTCTGCACGATCACCCCTTGTGTCTGAATAGCATAGCCTGTGGCAAAAGCCCTTCCTAAGGGCAGAGTGGGCCAATGGCCAAAGTCAATATAACTTTCCTCTTCTTCAGGACTGTGTGCCCCAATGACCAGAGTCAGTAGGGCTGTAGTGTTCAACAGAGCTGTGCGGACTAAGGCCACAAGTTAATATGGTTGCATGGTCTAGTGGCCAGATTCAGTATGACTGCCCCGTTCAACAGAGCTGTGTAGCCTAGTGGCCAGTCAGGGATGTGGGCCACCACCTAGGGGTCCCATCTCAGAGCCCTGGCAGTGGCAAGAGTGCTTGCCACTGGGTCAGCAGGGCATCTGTCCAAAACACATTTACCCCATCCATTACAATGACTATTTCCCCTGAGCTACTTCCTTCCCTGTAGTTGCTTGGGCTTTTCCAAAGTCTACAGGCTCCTTGGCCTGTGTGGCTCTCAGCAGCTCCATTGCTCCTTGGGAATCTGCAGGAGCTTGGACATTCACCTGGGTCTCAGTGTCTCCTGTTTCTGCCATCTGCGGCCTGTAATTCCCGAGCTGGAGCCTCCAGCGTGCATCCTCCCGCCTCAGCAGTAAGCTCCAAATGTGCTGGATTGCTCCCTTTTATTCCAGGTCTTGACCTGGAGCATACCCAGCAGAGTCAGCCCAAAGAGTAGATTTAACCCTTGCAGTACCAGTGTGGGGCAAGCAAGCTCCATCACACTGGCCCTTCCAAGTTAGTTTGCTATTGAGCATAATTCCTAAAAATGTACAATTTTAAACTACCTATATTTTTCCTGCATAGAGATACAGGTTCCATTCTGCCTCACTTGTTCTTTCGGTGAATATCATTCCCTTTGTTGTAGCATGTGAGAATTTAAATTCCCAAGTTTCTCCCCATTTTTAAATATCCCTGAGTGTCTCATTAGCTTTCTCTTAAGCCTTCTTTGTTTGACAAACATCACACAGTGGTCCACAATTAGAATAATACCTATTCCTGCCTGTATGCTCTCTGGGAGGTCATTAATCATAATGTTAAATGAAGATGGGCTGATAAAACTCCTTCACTGAGTGACATTAGTAAGTTTATAAATATTGGACAAAGCTGCCTCTACCCTGACTTGCATGGTTCTATCACCTATGAAATCTCTGATCCACCAGAACATTATTCCACTTATATCAATTGCAGCTAGGTTATAAAGCAGGCGTTCCCTCCATTGCATAGCATATACTTTTTCAATGTTGAAAAGATACCTATCAATAAGTCTCTGTTGCTCATGAATTTTGTATTTCTGATTTTAATCTTACACTATGGTGAACTTTGCATCTTCCTTCCCTGAAGCTATTTGTACACAGTACATAATTTCATTTTTCCACAGTATGTTTCTAATCTCTTATTTAACTTTCTTTCCTAATTTTGCCCACACACAATGTGATGCCAATAGGTATATATGCATCAGGTATTTTGCATAATTTGTCATGTTTTCCAATTTTTATAATCACCTCATACCTACTTCCATTCTACCTATAATATTCCTTTCCCCCCCATATATTATTCTATAAATTCAGTAAAAACTCAAACTGCCTTCTTGTATGTGCTTAAGTACTGCAGTACAGATGGTATCTTTACCTGGGTTGTATTTTTACCTTTGTCCGTTGCTTTTTTGAGCTCCTCTGGCTGAAATTTTCATTCTGTATAGCTTTTCTATAATCTATGCATCTATAAGAGCTTCCCACTTTTTCAGCAAACATTCTTTCTTTGTTTATGAAACTCTCATTTTTATCACTACTCAATTTTTGCTACAATGTCTGCTTTTTTCTAAGTTAGAACTTTCAATTTTATCATTTATTATTATACCAGGCATAAATTTGCTTTTATTCTGTATCCCATTCATTCTTTTAACTTAATATATCTCTGGAACCTTTGTTCATTTTCCCACTATACTTTCTCCAACTCTTTCTTTGTCTTTTTAATATATTTTTGTGCCACTGCTTTACATCTTTTATATTTCATTAAGTCCTTGCTATTCATGGTACTATTTGCTTGTTTGTATGCCTTATTTATTTCTTTAATTGCTGCTTTGCAATCTTCTTTCCACCAGGGAACTGGATTTCTGAATTTGTGTCAATTCAGTGACTTACATATAGCTAGGCTGGCTGCTGCCACAATCCCTTTTTTATATTATCATTAAATTCCTCTAGTTCAGGGATCGGGAATGTTGGCACGTGGGACCACAGGGTAAGCACCCTTAGAGGGCCCCACCGCTTTATTTACCTGCCATTTCAATGACCGGGGCTCCCACTGGCCTCAGTTCACTGTCCCAGTCCAATAGGGGCTGCGGGAAGTGGTGGCCAGCACCACGCAGCTTCCTGCAGCCCCAGTTGAACCGGGACGGTGAACAGCAGCCAGTGGGAGCCGCAGTCAGCGAAACGGCAGGTAAACAAAGTGGCGGGGCCCGCTAAGGGTGCTTACCATGCGGTCCCGCGTGCCAACGTTGCCCATCCCTGCTCTAGTTTATCACTTATAAAATTGGTACTTAGATACTCAGCACACATACTCATAAATAGTCCCCAGTTTACTTGTCTAAGATTGCAGGTAGGAATTCATACAGTGTTTTCAACAGTACCTTGGCCTTGACATGCAGTCACTTCCCATTCCATCTTCTTTATAGATTTCTCAGCTGCATTTCAGTTGCCATATTTCTTGTTGAAATTCCCAGATCTAAACATGAAAAGGGTCAATTCACCAAATCAAACCTAGTAGGTGCTTCTGGTTGTGTATGTCAATGAACTGTTCCTGGTATTTGCCACTATGGTCAGTTTTCCAGTTTCCCCAAATTCATTTGACTATTAAGGGCTCCACAAATAATATAGGGGCTTTTGACGCCTTTCAGTAACTCTTCCAATTCTAGATTGTCTAGTTTTTTACATGTGTCTTAAACATTATAGATTTGTATCAAAGTTCTGCAGAGGAATCTCAACAGCATTGTACTCAAAACTTATTTTCTGTACATCCATGTAAATACAACTAAGACCTTCTTTGTTATTTTTCTGTCTGATCTGATTACCACATATCTTGGAAATTTAAACATAAATTTTCTCACTTACCATGTTTCTTATACTCATATTACATCAGTTTTGTTTTCCATTTAAAAGAGTTTTCTTAATTCCTGGCCATGTGTTATTAAACTCTGTGCATTCCAGCAAAACATGTAGAACTAAGTTGTTTAAACTGCACTTCCTTCATTTAAAATTGCATGAATGCAGTCCATCAAGAAACTATTTATATGCAAATACTTTTCTACTGCTTTTGTTATAATTTCTATTTTTTCAGTCTTTCTTCTTGTTTGCATAGTGCAAGTAATCACCTCTGTCTCTTCTTGACCACAAGCAGCACATCTTCATCTATTCACCTTATATTATCTTTGATGCACTGAAATGTGTTTTTGTACCAGTAGTTCTTTTCCCTCACTGGCATTTTCCTCCTATTCCATATTCTACTGTGATTATATTTTGGTAGCTTCTTCCTCAGGATATTTTATGAATAGTTTTTTTTTATTATTTTCTGTATTTATTTAGCTCATTTTGCTACACACGTTTATATGCTGCACTGTTTATATCCCCACAATTGTTGCATTTTAGTTCTGTTCCTACCATACAGTTTTCTTACGAGTGTTCTCCTCTAAAGTTACCACATTTTCCCTAATGGACAGCCATCACATGTCCAAACCTTTGACATTCATAACATCTCAAAGGTGTAGGGATATATATGTGACGGGTTCTCCCCTGGGTGCCACCTGGAAATGGGGTACCACAGAACCCTCTGGCACACCAGCCGGTGCTTCCTCTTAGACTTAATTACTGTAACAAGCTGAAAAGCCCTCCAGTCTGCTGTTTTACCAGCCTTCATACAGGTAGGGCTACAGTTACACACAGGCTCTTTGTTCAGCCCCTGCAGTGAACCAACAATGGAAAGGCTACAGCTAAGGTAACTCCCAACCCCTCAGGCATGCCCCCCTCTGGAGTATAAACCCCAAATCATATTTTCTTGCATTGCACAGGGAACTGTAATGTGTAAGCTCATCAAATCTGCTCCCTCCCTCAGTGTGGAGAGGAATATGCAACAGCTTTTGCCCCCGAGCTATGATTTCAATATATTTCACTCCAACTCACTAGTGTAGATAAAGCAAAACCAAGTTTATTCGCTACAAGACATAGATTTTAAGTGATTATAAAGGATAGCAAATGGATCAAAGCAGATTAAATAAACCAAATAAACCAAAACCACAGACCAAGCCTAATAGACCAGATAGCTTGGATATAAAGTAGCAGATTCTCACCCTATGAGATGATACAAGCAGATTCTTAGGGGCAAGCTGCACTCGCTTTACAGCTTGGAATTCACAGGCTAGAAATCCCTTTGCCCTGGGTCGAGCAGTTCCATCAGTTCAGTCTTTGTTCCTCAGCTGTTTTCAAGAGTATTCTTGTGTGGGGAGTGAAGAACCCCAGATGATGTCACTCCCTGCCTTATATAGTTTTTGCATATGGTGAGAATCCTTTGTTTCATGGATTGGTTCCCAGACTAGTCTGTGGAAAAAATACTGACATCCCAAGGTGGAGTACAGAATCATGTGGTCTGGTCACATGTCTTTGTAGAGTCATAATAGCCATTACTCAGAGGGTGTTTAGAGCATTATCAGGAAGGCTTATCACCAGGTGGGAAATAAGTGCCTCTGAAGACCTGTTGTTTTTTCCCTAATGGCCCATTGCCCTGAATAGGCCCTTTCCCACCCACTATCCAAACTGAAAGCACCATGTCTAACTACCAGATGTAACTACATTTGAAATTCAGATACACAGTCAATATTCATAACTGCAGATACAAACATGACATATGAATAAAAATAGGATAATCAGGTTCAGCAAATCATAACTTTTCCAATGACACCTCATATGACTTATCTTGAGTAAAATACATCATAATTATGTAATGATCTTATCACAATAATATCACTATGAAGAAAATGGGATGCAGTTTATGGTTTAACCCAAAAGAATTGATATCCTATATTAACCTTATCAAGTTAAATGTCACTTGGATGAATCTTGATGATTTGCATTCTCCTTCTCCCCTGTTAATTAGTCACTTAATAAACAGCATTTGATCCTCACCTATGCCCTTTTTAATTTCATCCACAGTCATACTTAGGGGAATTTCCCTAAGTGATTGCCCTAACTGCAGGACTACACAATCATTCTTTCTTCCTTGCTCTTTGGACCAACAACTGTTCCAAAGTGAATAAATACTCAAATAGTAACTGAGGGAGGAAGGTTACAGAACATGAATTGGTAGTCCTATGATGCCAAGGCTGGTACTTAGGTTCCTAAAATAAGCACATAGGTGCCTAACGTTTTTTGAGCACCTGTCCCTCAGTGCTTTCATGTGTTGGCCTTAGTAACATCTTCAGCTCATAAATATGGTCTGTTTAATGTATATGGAACATACTTCTAATTTCCTTGGGTTTTGTTGACAGGAACATCTCCGAACATCTTCAGAGATAGAGTTTCAACTCTTGATTTTATGTAGTCCATTTTCTGATATATTCTTTCAATTCTATCAGGGTTTAATAGGAATTGAAATTCTACTTCAATTAAGTTCACACATCCTCATGTCAGATATAAAGTTTCCAATCTTCAGAATAGCCATTTAAAACTTAATTAATTCTTAAAGTGTGCTTTAAACTTGAGTAGTCATTGTCCTTCCTTCTTAACAGTCTTTCGAGAGGTCACTCTTTTGGGGGGAGAATTGGATGATGGACTTGCTTAAGCCTTGCCAAATATTTAATTAATCTCCCAATTAATAAGAATATTCTGTACTCACATGCCTTCTGGTATTAGTAGCCAGTTTAGTAAGCTAGATTCAATGTTGGCACATAAAGCATAGTACCATTTTCTTGGCAATACTAGGAAGTTATTACACTAGAAGCTTTGTGTTTTAGATAAAACATTTGCAAATTTATATTTCAAAAGAAGCTTGTTATCTTAAACATTTAAGTAACAATGATTTGCACTGTTGAGAGGAAACATGATTATTTGGGAGTAACTAATGTCTTTTGTAAAACATTTTCCACCCCCCAAAGTTCTCTTAACATTTGAAGGCTTTAGAGTTCTTAAGAAGAAATTATTTTCAATAAGAGCTTTATAACAAATAAATTAGGTGCTTTTTTGTGGGAGTAATGGGGATAAGGAGCATAAGGGGAAAGGGAAAGCCCACTGGTTTTTTGGCTTCCCACAAGGATCTTCGGTGTCAATTCCTTTTTGAATCATTGCATACTTTTGAAGTCAGAACTCTTTCTAAAACACATATTTTTCAAGGTTTCTTGTTTGAAATAAAACCACATCTATGCCAATTGTTATGTTCTTTGACCGTGCTTCCATTTTTTAACAATATGGTCCTTTGATTTATGACCCATCATTCACATCATATTTACAACTTGCAACTAAAGATTTCTATTTAAATATTTCATAGAAAGCACATATCTCGATAGCCAATGGCTACATGCATATTTCAAAATGCAGCATAAAGAAAAATAGCATAGGAAGTTAACACAAACCAGAAATTGTAAAAGAGGATGTGTAAACACTCTTAGATATTTTATGTCCAAGGATATTATCTCTAACATTTTGGAAACCTGTCACTACTTGACTGAAAGCAAAAGCCTTCTGAAATTTCTTTAAGCTTGCCTGACATTTTATATAATAAAATCAGTAATCAAAATAATAATTTTTGTCTTTATATTTTCTAAGACTCATGGCTATAAACATAATTGTAGATGTCTTTTAAAAAATTCAATAAAGGTCCAGGCAAAATTGTAACAACTTAATGTAAGAATAAGCTGTACATTGTATTAAGCATTTTTCATTAACATTGAGGTTTCTTCCATAAACCCTGTGTTAAGATACAGATATTCAGGCCTGCCTGTAAAGTCCTATACTTTAAGAATTTAGGTATATGTTTATCATTTAGCTAGTTATAAAGATTTAAAAGAAGGATTTTTTTTCTCCCTTCTCTTGGCCTTCTCTCACTGTGACAGTCTGAGGCACTGTTCTTAGGCCAAGGACTTTGGCTAAACAGCAGAGATAGTCATAAGCTGGGAACCATACGGTCACATCCTCACTTCCAAACTAGGCATATTGAAATAAGACAATCTGGGGCTGTTAGAAAGGTGATCCAATCTATCACCTTCAGAGAAAGGGAAGGGCCTAGAAGACCTAAAAGGAAATTTAATTTGATAGTTTTCTGTTTGGTAAGAACTCACTTATCAATAGACACCGCTGGGAAACCTTTATGTCTTTATAGGTGTAGTTGTGAAATCCTGACTTCTGCCTTTACTGCCTTTACTGCCTGGGATGCTGGGCTTGGGGGGCACTGGACTCAGAGTGTTGTTTTTGTTGATAGCAACAAAAGGGAAAATAAGATGTTTGAAGTAAAATGTTTTAAGTATTCTATACGTGGATTCATTTTTCACTAACCTCCTACAATGTTCTGAACCTTTGTGGACTCTTGTGGAACCTTCCAGACTTTCTAAGAACTACATTTTCCTCAAACCTCCTAGATTTACAGATCCTAGCATGTAAATTTGCCATCTTATATGACAGGGGTAAATCACAAATGCAAATATTTCACCAAAATTGTGTGAAATAGGCTACAGATGTAATTAAAAATAAGGTATTCAAAACTTTAGCAAATGGAAGGGGTGCCATTTGGTCTAGGGATGGCCCTGGTTAGAGAACTTACCTCAGAGATAGCAGATCCCTCTTTAAACACTTTCTCTTCATTGTGCAGAAGGGGGTCATAAGACCCTCTACTCCTCTGTCTAGATGTATATACCTTACTATTAGCACAACTACCATACACTCCAGATTACACACATCAGCAACTTTACTCTGTTCCCCTTAACTCTACCTTTTGCATGCATCCCTTAACCCAGGGATCGGTAACAGTGGCATGCAGAACCACAGGGTAAGCACTCTTAGTGGGCCCGGCCGGTTTGTTTACTTGCTGGTTCACTGACCGTGGCTCCAACTGGCCACAGTTCACCATCCTGGTCCAATGAGGGCTGCGGCCAACAACACATTGCTTCCTGCAGCCCCCCCATTGGACCGGGATGGCAAACCGCAGCCAGTTGGAGCCACGGTCAGCGAACCAGCAAGTAAACAAACCGGCGGAGCCCTCTAAGAGTGCTTAACCTGCTGTCCCATGTGCCAAGGTTGCCGATCCCTGCCTTAACCAAATGACCTTCTCTAAACATCACTGGCTGTGGATGTTTCATGAAGCATTAGGTTTGTCAAGAGGGAGTATTTTTCTAAAGAATGGTGATGGAATGCTGGTATCCCTAGCAACCATCTGAAAAAAATAAAGCTATGCAATGGCACCACTACTCTAAAAATTACAGAAAACTAACTAGGAAACACTAGTGAAAGATTACAAATAAATAACAAACAATAGAAAGCAGTCAGATAAAGTTTAGATGAGCTTTACTAGGTTCCCATGCAGCTATAAAATTAAGTAGTGCTTCAAGGCATCTCTTTTTATATCCTCAGGTCTGATTATTCAGTGCAGTAGTGTGCCCCCGCAGTCATCCATCTTTCTCAAGGTTCGGACAAAGATGTAAAGCGTGCAAGTACATCACAAGAGCATGGATCTGTTCTAGCAGTATTTGAAGAATACCATGATTTTATAGCGAGAAAAGCTTTATTTAATTTTTAAACCTCACTTCATAAAAATTATAGAATTAAAGCTACCCTCATAAAAGTTAATACTCTTTACTTTTAAGGTCTAATCTGTTTCATAGCTAGAATTATTTCTATAGTTTGTGAGAGTTGAGGGGCTCCAAATGACTGTAATTTGACAAAAAGTGATCTCTGGGAGATGCTGGTAGACCAATTGCTAGCTCACACCAAGGCCTCTAGGCCTCACTGAACATGGACAAATGCATAGCCATAGACGTTGGAACTAGGGTGCGAATGGTGCTGCAGAACCCTCAGGTTTTTTGTGGGGTCACTCAGGTGTCCTCTCCCCATCCCAGGGCTTGGGTCCTGGCTGCCAGCCCTGCTCCCCAGCTGCTGGCTGTGTGCCCAGTACTCCGCTCCCCAGCCCTGCGCCCAGGGCTCAGGTCCTGGCAACTCGCACCGCTTCCTAGCCACTGGCCCTGAGCCCAGGACCCCACTCTCTGTTCCACACCTAGAACTCTGCTTTTTAAGTGCTGCCCTGATCCCTGGACACTGGCCCCATGTCCAGGGCCCCACACCTGACTCCCTGCTACCGGGAATCTTCTCCTGGGGTTCTGGCCGCTAGTCCTGCATCCGGGGCTCCTCTCCTGGCCCAATGCCAGCCCTCAGACTTTACCTCATTACCCCTGTCTGTGTCTTCTCCTCCCGGACACTCAGCACTGCTCACACTGCAGTTGGGGGGGAGGGGCGCAGATGGGGTAACATGGTGTGGAGACCAGACAGCAAGTGTGAAAAATCGGGACAGGTAGTGGGGGGTAATAGGAGCCTATATAAGAAAAAGGTCCCAAAATCGGGACTGTTCCTATAAAGTTGGGACATCTGGTCATCATATAAGGGTGTCAAGAATCAGGGTGGTAGCCGTGTTAGTCTGGAATAGCAGAGTTAACAAAGTCCTGTGGCACCTTAAAGACTAACTATAAAGTTTTGAAGCATGAGCTTTCGTGGGCTAATACCCACTTCGTCGGATGCTGGCTTTCATCACCCCTACTATTAAAAGGGTTCTAGCACCACTGTGCATAGCTGGAAACCAGTCTGGCTCACCTGTGTGTTAGCACTGTTAAAATAGATGTTAAATTTATAAGAATGTGTTTAGTGTTTAGACTTGATTAAATACTTGTAGGATGCTGCATGTATTCATCTCCCATTTAACATTTGTATCCCACAACATAAGTTATATTGATTGTTTGCATTGTAAACCTCTGAAACTTGCCAAATAGGAAAGGAGCATTTATTAATGCAAAGTGCTAGACCTGCACCCAAGAAGGTCCATTGAAACCAAATGAGCCATTGTGAAACATCAAAGGAGAAAGGCTTAGTTGATTGTCTCATCTTAGTCGAACATTTGTCTCATCAATTTGAACTCTGGGGTAAATAAATATCCCTGACCAGAAGGAACTATATCAGTATTCTGCTTGGGATTTGGGAAAGGCAATAGTTCTCAGCATGAGCAAGGGATTGAGTTAGCTCGAGAGGACATAGAAATCTGGCTTATCATAGCGTATTTTATTACCTTTTGGAACTAAGACTGTGGTTCATTTGTATCTGTATTGTGATAGAGGAAGGTCAGGGAGCTGTGGCAGAGTGTTTGAGGGGAGATATATCAGCTGCAGGTTCATTAGGGCGTGGCTCCCTGTAGACTAGGGAAGCAGGCAGCAGGTTAATTAGGAGCACTGCTGCCAATTAAGGCCTTAATAAAAACCCCTGCCTCAGGCAGACAGGTGTGGGTGTTTGGAAGGAGTTTGGAGGTGTTGGAGCAGAGAGCAGTTTGGAGGCGTTGGAGCAGAGAACAGTTTGGAGGCATTGGAGCAGAGAACAGTTTGGAGGCGTTGGAGCAGAGAGCAGTTTGGAGAAGTTGGAGCAGAGAGTTTGGAGGAGTTGGAGTAGAGAGAGTTTGGCGAAGTGCTGCGGTGAGCTAAGAAAGACCCAGACCCTAAGTAAAGGAACACCTGGCTTGTGTAGAGAGAGGGCAGGAAGCCCCCCCCCCACACACACACACACAAGCGGAATAGTAGGAGAGGGAAGTAGTCCTGGGGAAGGAGTAGCTAATCCCAGTGGTTTATCGCTATCCTCAGGGCCCCTGGGATGGGACCCAGAGTAGAGAGCGGGCCCGGGTCCCTTCCTCTCCCCTTCTCCCCTCTAGGATACTAGTGGGACAGTTAATACCCTGTTCAGAGGCAAGAAAAAGGCTCCCTGAATTCCCCCACAAGAAGAGAAAGCGCAGGACCCATCAATATTGTGGGAATAATTGGCCGCACGTGGTGTCAGGGGTGGGATCTACACGCTGGGGACTTAAACCAGGGTTAGCCAAAACCTTCCTGTCCCTAAGATGAATGACGTGGTCAAGACCCTAATACAAGCCACTGTGGCTCAGCAGGAGGCTACCCGGGTCCAAGTAACTGCCCAACAGGAGGCAACTCGGGTGCAGCAAGAGACTAATTGTCTATTGATGACTCAGGCTGCCCAGGACTGAGCCCTGCTGCAGGAACTAATGAATCAGGTGAAGGCCCTTACAGAGAGGAGCCGCGGGTACGAAGGGACGCAGACCATACGGGCCAGCTACTGTCTGCAGAAAATGACCAAGGTTGTGGAGGCATACCTCCTGGTTTTGAAAGAGCAGCCCTGCGGGAGGCCTGGCCCTGAGATCAGTGGTCTGGTATCCTTGCCCCGTTCCTGTGTGGAGAGGCCCAGGAGGTATACTATGATATGGCCGCAGAGACTGCGGCAGATTACCCCCAACTGAAGGCAGAGATCCTGGCCAGATATGGAGTAACGACGGCATTGCGAGCCCAGAGGTTCCATGAATGGCAGTATACCGAGAAGACACCGCGATCCCAATTGTTTGACCTGATCCACCTGACCCGGAAATGGCTGCGCCCTGAGGCTCTCAGCTCTGAAAAAATGATGGAGCTGCTGGTACCGGACCGGTATATGAGAGGGTTACCACCAGGCCTCCGGGTTTGGGTTGGCAAGAATGACCCCTCCACCTATGATGAGTTGGTCTCTCTTGTGGAAAGACAGCTGGCATCCCGGGAACTGTTCCAAACCCCAGGGGGTGAGACACGACAAACCAGGAAGCCAGCCCCAAAACCAAGGCCCCGGATTGTTGAGAACTATAGAAGAACCATAACTGGGAGGAAATACCGAGGACTGGGCCGAGACTAAGACAGGACCTGGGGGTTTGGAAAGAGAGGGTTTGGGAGGCCGACCAAATAGCCCCAGGCCGAGGGCGGCAACTGGGATAAGGGGTCGGTGTTATGAGTGTGGAGAATGGGGGCATATAGCAGCCCAATACCCCAACAGGGAAGAGCCTATGCAGTGCAATCTGGGGGATCATGGGGAACAATGTGGCCTACTAGGCCTGGTAGGGGTCGCAATGACCCCACATGGGTATACAAGGTCGGTAAAAATGAACGGTATTGTGACCACAGCATTAGTAGATTCTGGGAGTGCTGTTACACTGGTCTCAGGGAAGTTGGTGGGACAAGACCACCTAACCCGGGCCAAAAACACAGGGGTAACGTGCGTCCATGGCACTGTAAATTTTTACCCCACAATCCCCATATGGATTGAGATCCAGGGGAAGACTACCAGGGTAGCTGCAGGGGTGGTCCCCAAGCTCCCCTACCCGGTATTAATTGGTAGGGCCTTCCCCGGATTTGAGAGTTTACTCCTCCCAGTAGAGCCAGAGGAGGGTAGCACCCCCCCAGGTTGAGCCGGAGGCACCTACAGATAGCCTCACCCCAACTTTTGCTGAATTTACCCCAGAGCTATTTTCATCCCCTAGGAAATCCCGAAAGTCTAGGCGGGAAAAGAGGGCAGATAAAAGACTAGGGACCAGGATTCTAGTGAAAAACCAGAAAACCTCCCTTGCGGTTAAGCGAACCCGTTCAGAAGGCCAGGAGACAGTTCAGGCCAGTGAGGACTCAGAGGCAGCTCCTAGCCCAAGTAGGGACAACCAAAGGGATGGAGTGGAAATAGGTCCCATGGAGTTAGGTCAGATGGGTACCGCACGGGAGAATTTCGGGCAGGACCAAGTCAATGACCCCCTGTATGCGAATGTGAGAGAGGAGGTAGTGGGAGTAAATGGCGTGCCTGTGGAAGGAAAGACCAAAGGCCCGAGGCCATATTATGTAATCAAACGTGATCTTTTGTACCGTATAGTACAAATACGAGGGGAAGAAGTAGAGCAGCTTTTAGTCACGTGGAAACACACAAGGGCAGTACTGGAGTTAGCTCACAGTCATTTATTTGGGGGACATCTAGGAGTAGACAAGACACTTGATAGAGTCCTAAGAATATTTTATTGGCCAGGAATACGCGCAGAGGTCCAACGCTATTGTACCTCCTGCCCAGAATGTCAGTTGCATAGTCCCCGACCTCACTTGCGGGCCCCATTAGTACCTTTGCCTATTATTGAAGTCCCTTTTGAAAGGATAGCCATGGACCTAGTGGGCCCTCTGGAAAAATCAGCATGGGGCCACCGACATGTACTAGTCATCCTTGATTACGCCACACGGTATCCAGAAGCCATTCCTTTAAGAAACCCCACATCCAAGGCAATAGCAAAAGAACTACTCCAGGTTTTTGCCAGAGTGGGCATCCCCAAGGGGATCCTGACTGATCAAGGAACCCCTTTCATGTCAAAATTAATGAAGGACTTATGCACCCTGCTTCGCATTCATGCCATACGGACCTCAGTCTATCATCCTCAAAGAGATGGCCTGGTTGAGAGGTTTAACTGCACCCTTAAGAGTATGATCCAGAAGGTGGTAGCACAGGATGAAAAAGATTGGGATACCCTTCTACCATACCTGATGTTTGCAATACGAGAAGTTCCCCAGGCATCCACTGGTTTCTCTCCTTTTGAGCTACTATACGGACGCCACCCATGTGGAATATTAGATATTGCCAAGGAGGACTGGGAAGAACAACCCAACCCTGGAAAGAATGTCATTGAGCACGTGACACAGATGAGAGAACGAATAGCTCGAATAACCCCTATAGTACGAGAACATTTGGAAAAAGCACAAGAGACCCAGCAGACATATTACAACCGGCGAGCAAAAGTACGGAGGTTTCAGCCAGGAGAACGGGTGATGGTGCTAGTGCCGACAGCAGAAAGCAAACTCCTGGCCAGCTGGCACGGGCCATATGAGATAGTGGAAGCCATTGGAGAAGTGAACTATAAAGTCAGACAACCAGATCGCCGAAGACCAGAACAGATCTACCATGTAAATTTACTGAAGCCCTGGCGTGACCGAGAGACATGCCTGGTAATTCAGAGAGCTCCACCCCAGATGGACGACCCACAGGGGCAGGTGAGACTATCCCCCGAGTTAGCCCCAAAACAATGTACAGAAGTCATGGATATGATCCAGTGGAACCAAGACATGTTCTGTACAAAGCCAGGCCGTACGACACTGGTCCAACATCATATCATTACCAGACCTGGAGCAAGGGTGACAATAAGACCATACCGGATACCAGAAGCTAAAAGAGAAGAAATTAGGACAGAAGTGAAGAAGATGCTGGAACTTGGAGTTATTGAAGAATCCCACAGCCAATGGTCCAGCCCTATTGTCTTAGTACCCAAGCCTGATGGTACCGTGAGGTTTTGCAACGACTTCCGGAAGTTGAATGAAGTATCCCAATTTGATGCCTATCCGATACCATGTGTTGACGAGCTAGTCGATCAGTTAGGCAAGGCCTGATATCTAACCACTCTGGACCTAACTAAAGGATATTGGCAAATTCCCCTGGCCAAGAACGCTAAGGAGAAGACTGCTTTCTCTATACCTGATCGTCTGTTTCAATATACTGTCCTTCCTTTTGGACTCCATGGGGCCCCGGCTACTTTCCAGAGACTTATGGACAAATTGCTGTGACCCCACGCCAGGTATTCTGCCGCCTATTTAGATGACATAGTCATCCATAGCCCTAACTGGGAAACGCACCTAGGAAAAGTAGAGGCGGTACTAGACACCCTGCGAAAGGCCAGCCTCACTGCCAACCCCCTCAAGTGCGTGATAGGACTAGCTGAGGCCAGATATCTCGGGTATGTAGTAGGAAGAGGCTTGGTAAAACCCCAAATGAACAAAGTAGAGGCAATACAAAATTGGCCTCGGCCAGTCCGCAAAAAGCAGGTCAGAGCATTTCTAGGTTTAGTAGGATACTATAGGAGATTCATCCCTCATTTCGCCACAAGAGCAGGTCCATTGACAGACCTGATAAAGGCTTGGGGACCCGAGATAGTAAAATGGACTGATGCAGCAGAGGGAGCATTAACAGATTTATGGACATCCCTTTGCTGTCATCCAGTACTCATTGCCCCAGACTTCAAGAAGGAATTTGTCCTACAGACAGATGCCTCAGAAATAGGGCTAGGAGCTGTCCTTTCACAGATGGTAGGGGAGGAGGAACACCCAATCTTGTACCTCAGCCGGAAACTACTCCCCCGGGAACAAAAGTATGTTGAAAAGGAATGTGTAGCGGTAAAATGGGCTATGGAGACTCTCCGCTACTACCTACTGGGGTGGTGGTTTACCCTTGTAACAGACCATGCCCCGCTCCAGTGGATGCACAGAAACAAGGAGAAGAACGCAAGGGTGACGAGATGGTTTCTTTCCCTGCAACCTTTTAACTTCCGCATACAACATAGGGCCGGAAGCCAACATGGCAATGCGGATGGCCTGTCACGACAACACTGTCTCTCATCCCAAGTAGCTCAACCCCATGGTGTTGAGCAAGGGGGGAGGATATGTGATAGAGGAAGGACAGGGAGCTGTGGCAGAGTGTTTGAGGGGAGATATATCAGCTCCAGCTCCTGCTGCCAATTAAGGCCTTAATAAAAACCCCTGCCTCAGGCAGACAGGTGTGGGTGTTTGGAAGGAGTTTGGAGGTGTTGGAGCAGAGAGCAGTTTGGAGGCACTGGAGCAGAGAACAGTTTGGAGGTGTTGGAGCAGAGAACAGTTTGGAGGCGTTGGAGCAGAGAACAGTTTGGAGAAGTTGGAGCAGAGAGAGTTTGGCGAAGTGCTGCGGTGAGCTAAGAAAGACCCAGACCCTAAGTAAAGGAACACCTGGCTTGTGTAGAGAGAGGGCAGGAAGCCCCCCCCCCCCCAAGCTGAAGAGTAGGAGAGGGAAGTAGTCCAGGGGAAGGAGTAGCTAATCCCAGTGGTTTACCGCTATCCTCAGGGCCCCTGGGCTGGGACCCGGAGTAGAGGGCGGGCCTGGGTCCCTCCCTCTCCCCTTCTCCCCTCTAGGATACTAGTGGGACAGTTAATACCCTGTTCAGAAGCAAGAAAAAGGCTCCCTGAAATCCCCCACAAGAAGAGAAAGCACAGGACCCATCAATATCGTGGGAGTAATTGGCCACAGTATGTTTACCTGCTTTAATCTTGTAAATAACTCTCATTTTTTTCCATTAGTTAATATACCTTTAGTTAGTTTACTGCAAGTGTTGTTTTTGGTGAGAGGTTTTTGGTGAAATTGACCTAAGGTAAGTGAGTGGGAATAACCACAATATTGTTATGATTTATCACAAAGGCAAGTTTGCCTGGGTGGCAAGATCGATCAGAGTACTCCAGGGTGAGGTTGTTATAGTGCTTAAGGAATTCACACTTGTTAGTTGGCTAATGAAATCTAGGCATTGAACTCACAACCAATTTAGGTAGTGGGCCCTGCTTCTTGATAGTTTTCCCTGAGGTTGGCACTTGTGCTCATGAGCTACTCCAGACAGTCTGACCCTCTTCTAGCTGCATTGCATTGCAAACCGGCAAGCATGCATCACAAAGAAACAATCATGTGCTAGAAAGAATTTGTTATTACTCAGCATCACATTTGTATCTCAGAAATGTTAATGAAGGAGGGCCAAACCGCACCGTACTGCTTTCTGCAGCCCCCATTGGACTGGAGCAGTGAACCACAGCCAGTGGGAGCCGCAATCACCTGAACCTCCAGACGCAGCAGGTAAACAAACCGTCCAGGCCTGACAAGGGTGCTTACCATCGGAGGGCATGTGCCAAGGTTGCCAATCCCTGTAATATATTCTCCTGCTTCCATATCTCTAACATAGCACCACATTCACTGCCTTCACTACCTGTCCTCAGGTAGAGGACCTAGAAAGGGAAGTATAATGGGAAGAGGGGAAAGCAGTACATAACTTGCTTGTACACCAGAATGGAACCTTCCCCATATGAAGTCTTGGCTCCACCATTACCATCATTTACCTTCATGACCTTATGAAAATGAGGTATCCTCACTTCCCAGCCTCTCCTGTTTTCTTTTGGGCTACTCACACCAGAATTTTCCTAAGTCAGGGAACAGGAAACATCTTATTTAATAGCAGGCCTGAATTTTAAATACTAGGTGCACATCCAATATTAGGCAAGATCCTGACAAGCTCCACCAGCGGCCTTTCTTTCTTTGGGTAGGATTTCCCTGTGCTCTAAGACACCTATATAAAATAAGAGCATGTTCAAACGCAGCAGCAGACCCTTTGTCATGCTCTTCCAATTGGTTCAGAATTACTTCATTTTAGGATCTGCCTGTTGGTACAATGGACTCCTGAAATGATATCACTTATGTGGATTGACAATCTTTTTTTTCTTCCTACTAGAAACTGTGTCACATGGACTGCAAATTTTGACCCAGATCCTGCTAATGAATACTTGCACAGATGTTTTCAGGATAGAGCCGCATTATCAATTCACTTAATTTCAATTGCGTCGCATGCAATAGGATGAGCCATTATCTTTTGAGACAGACAACATTAAAGCCTTTTTCTGCTTTGAAATGAAATCTGCTTCCATTAAAAATAAAAGCATTGGACCTGCCTCAGTGGGTGGGAGAACTTGGTGGAGCAGGCGGGGACAGGCCCAGCAGTGAGGAAGATAAACACTTGATGAGGGACACCTCCCCCCTCGCCCCGTTGGAATCTCTGGTATCTATTGGCCAGCTGGGGCAAGGGTGGAGCTAATTGACCAGCATTCTCCAGCTCCCAGGGCTAGGGTATATGCAGAGCATCTTTTGGCTCCATACAAGCAGCCCCACCCTGCCCACCCTGAAGTAGGAATGGAAAGTGGCCTGACAGAAGTTGTGGGTCTAGCCCAGTGGTTCTCAAACTTCATTGAATCACGACCTACTTCTGAGAACAAGAATTACTACATGACCATGGGCAGGGGCAGAATCCAAGCCTGCCACCCAGGCTGAAGCCCTGGGACTTTGGCTTTAGCCCTGGGCCCCAGCAAGTCTAATGCTGGCCTTGGCAACCCCATTAAAATAGGGTCATGATCCGCAGTTTGAGAATTTAGCTGGTCTAGCTGATGGGCTGTCTGAGGGTCAGGAAGCAATTTTTTCTCCTGTAGGCCAACCATAGAACCTTTACTTTCCTTGTAACACCTTCAGGCCTGTAGAGGGGTGACTTGGCTCCCGGCGGACCGCGAGCGAGGCGGCCCTTGGCCGGGGCCAGAATGAGCCGCACCAGCACCGGTTCAGCTCCACCCCCGGAAGTCCGGGGGCGGACCTGGAAGTACAAGAGTGCGGCCGCCGGGCTCAGTACGGCAGCAGACACCGGCGAAGCCAGCCACTCCAGGGCTGGCTCCGCACAGGGACCCGCCAAACCATCAACCTCCCCACTACTGGGAGAGGCCGCCAACACTGCCGCTCGGCTGTTACCCCGAGGAGTCGCTTGACCACCGCCTGGAGGACCGGCTGGGGACGCCGCCAGCCTGCTACCCTGAGGAATGGCGGGACCCGCTGCCTGACCGCTACTGGGACCAGCCGCTGACGCTGCCGCTCGGCCACTACCCAGAGGAGGCACTGGACCCGCCACCTGACCACCGTCCAGGGGACCCTTTGCCGACACCGACCCAGCCGACAGCCTCCTACCCAGCGGACCCACCGACAGAGTCAGCCTGCTCCCCTGAGGACCTGCCCGATCTGCCGCCGGACAGTGACCCAGAGGAGCCCATGACCCTGGACCCCGGGGAGGACCCCACGACAACCCAGGTACCCAGGGAGGGGGAGTCCGGAAGTGGCCCGGGGGAAGGCCCCAAGCTGATGTCAGTGTATTTTGGCCAGGATCCCCACTGACTTCAGAAAGGCTTGCTGCAAGGGCCCCCGGGCTGGGGTGCAGTGGTAGTGGGTGGGCCTGCGCCCCCCCTGCCACCCCATTGGTGGGTGGCAGTCTCCCCCTCACCGACACCTGGCCTACCAGCTCCTGAACTATTGTTCGGCCCCTGCTTAAGGGCCTGAACCCCTGAGCCGCCACCCTTGTTGTTGTAGCCCTGACACAGGGCCCAGACCCTTTGAACTGTGCTTGGCCCACCTGAGGGCCTGAGCCCCGACACCGGGGACTCTTGCTTGGCCCACCCGAGGGCCTGAGCCACGACACCGGGGACTCTTGCTTGGCCCACCTGAGGGCCTGAGCCCCGGGGCACTGCGACTTCCGCCCAATGAGAGGCGGGGTTCGACCCCGCGTCCCCGCTAATTCCCCACAGGGTCGTCGGACAGCCTACGGGAGCGAGGATTTCCCGCCAGACCGGCGGAAGGGGGCGGAGCCCCGAATACACGAGCCTTACAAGGCCACTATGGGCTAAGTAGGAATGAGCTTGGTACTTAGGTACGTGGTGGAATTATTAATTTGTCACAATTTTCAGGCAGTTTCCAGTGTGTTTAAAAAGATAAAACAAATGGTTCCCAGAGGTAAAACACCTGGGATTTGGTGATAGGCATTGAACTCATGGATAGGGTGAGACGTTGTGGCCTTTGTGGAATGAGGTCCCCACACTTCTGCACCCTCTCTCCCCCTTATGGGGGGAAAGTGGCAGGACAAATAGCAAGCTGAGTCCTCTGGGGTTAGCTGAAGAAAACCTACCTCAAACTACGGGCTATGAAGTAGGAGCCCTGAAACTCACGCACTGCAACCAATTAGATGTTCAGTATAGGAAAATGTGGGTGATGGGTGGGTAGCACCCCCACCCCCGCTGTTATAGTTTAATAAAAATTGCAGCCTGCTGTTTAAACTCAATGCACATCTGTCCTCGTTTTCCTGCTGTGTCTGCATCAAATCTGATCATGTAATTAAATTATCTCTCTCTTTCAAGATATAATGAATATGCACAATAGGGCAAATCTGAGATTACATAAACAGTTTTAACATTGGTATTTGCTGTCTTTTGACACCTTCATTTTGCAAGATTGCTATTCTTATTTAATGTTTATTTTTTTATATGGTAAAAGTACGTAAATTGTAATTCTGGAATAAAATTATCCCTTGATAATCTTTTTTTTCTGTTTGAGATAATATTTTTCTTTCATTCCCCCAAGATCGTGTGAGCTTATCAACACCAGAGTCTCGGGTTTTGAATTTTTAAGGGATTTATTGATTACTTCTGAATAACAGGGGTTTTTTTTACACATACTGTAAGTCTAAGGAAAATAGAAATGTCAGTATTACCGCTTTCAGATGGAATTTGTTAACGAATATTCAATGTATGTTGTATTCTTTTTGAATTGTACCTGTCTGTTCTTCTCCAAGTGATTTTATTGATTGTGGTGGGTCTGTTTTCTTAACTTTATGACTTGGGCTCTTTATTGTGAAATTCCCTAACAAAGAAGCAAATAGTCCTGTGTCCAGCAACCAAATTTTTATTATTATTATTTCTAAGAAGCATGTGTAGCAAACTGTGTGTGATCATAGCTCCCTCTGGTGACTGGTCCTACAGACTCCAATCGCTTGATGCTTACAACAGACAAACTCTCCTTTAGTTTACAGAACAGCCTTTTTTGATGCTGCAGATCTTGGGTTAAGGATTTGATTTTCCACTGGTGACTATGGTTCATGCTTGTGTGATGCCCTATTTTTTTCATACAGCATATAGATAAAACACAAATAGAAACTTGAGCTTGCTGTTAAGATGCATTCTCCAATTCACTAACTTTACCCAGTCTGTATCTGCACTTCAGAACAAGGAATGTCCTTTTCGCCTTTGTTGCATCTTTCAACTATGTTAAGATACTCAGCACATCCTTCTATATCTCTAGAAGATGCCTTGATGAAGACATAACATCCCATATTATGTTCAAATGGCTTAAGATCCACAACATGTATTAAAGGGCATGAATAAAATGACCTCTTGCAGAACCTAAAGTATACGGTAGGGGCAGTTCTTGCCAAAGCAATTAAGCTAACTCACAATCTATTATCAGGGCTTCCTCTACCTCCTGACTCCCCTTCCCACAAATATTCAAGCAAACATCCCTCACATTCTGTGCCAAGAACTAGGGAACTCCCATCTTCAAGGTACTGATTGCTGAAAGGACCCCACACTAGGAAAGGTGATGTTAATCTTTAGAAGACCCCTTATTCAGTATGGAAATTCTACAGTCCTCCCTACTTTTACTCCCCAATTTGACATTCCAAACTGCCACTAAATTGTGAAGACCACCTATTGAGTGTATGTTTATACTACCTTTGCAAGGTTTAATTGTGACTCGTGTTAGACATACCCCCAGCTAGCTGTAATCTAGCTAGGACAGGTCGTGAAGCACTATACCCCACCTAACCACTTCATTGTAGACATACCATGAACTGCAAATCCTGTTGCAGAATAAACACTCAGTAGTTATAAACATATTCAATTTCCTACCAACTATTATTCCACACCCCTTAAAAAAAGAACATAAAATAATCAAGAAAGACCTCAAGAGTCAAGAGTTTCCATGAGGAGATTCCAATAGGTGCTGTATTATCTCTCAGGAATTTACAGGTAGAAGACCTGAGCATACATAGTTTCTCAAATTCTTAACTACTCTTAGTGAGTCTTTGGGATTCTTTAACTGACCCGCCACTACTTTTCCTATTTGTTATGACATGCACGTCTACTAACGTTCTTAAAGATGCAGCCACATTTTGTGCTTACATAGATTTCTGTAATCTGATTAAACTATAATCATCCTTTATTAGGCAAATCCAAATCACTTTGTGATTTCAATAGTTCACACCATTTCTATATAAAAAATTGAGACTGTGGGTCATGATATAGTTTATTGTGCAGATAAATTGACAGATATATATTTCAGTTTTTATGCAAGTATATTATCTGGTCGGAAAATCATCCTAGTATTTAATTAAGGTTGAACTGGCTGAATACTGCACAGTATTTTCCATAAATATATTGGAATCTTAAAATGAATTTCCTTTGCTGTGTCTATTTTTTAAAAATTATTTTCATATTTGAGTTGACTAGCAATAAGGTTAGCTGAAATTTGATGTGTACAACAGTCACAGAAAGCACATGTAAATATTAAAATCTCTGTGTTTCCACCATAATCTGATTTTAAAAGTTACACTTATCTGATCTGGAAAACAGAAGAATGAAATATGCTATATGTATCCAGGCAAATATTGATTATTGAATATCTGGGATGAAATCCCTTCGCATAAGTTATGGAACAGGAATTACTCATAGAAAGTATTTGGTGAATAATTCCATATGAGAATAAATTAACATTCATATCTGTTTATGGATAAGTGTCAATGGAAGAAAAAAAACAGTTTTGCCAGTTTGTTTGGAGTGGCTTGGAAAATATTTTTTGTCCCCAGGAAAAGTTCTGACAAACCTTTTTTATTATTATTGTTCATTTTTCTTCAAAAATGTTCAGGATTTTATAAAAAAAAATAAAAATCATTTTTAAACAAAAAATAATATATTTTTTTCACAAAAGTTTCAGTCACATCAAAAAAAGTCCTTAAAAATATTTTTATTTTCAACCAGCTTTATAAAATATTCACTCAACTTTAAACACACAAGATTTTTTCAGTGGACAGATTTCAATGCAGAAAGTGATCCTCCACTAAGGAATCCACATTTCCCAGAGCAGAAAGGGAAACATGCACTTTTAGTTTTAGAAATTCACAGGAATCTGTCATAAACTTCTCAAGCCTAATAACTCTAGATATTTGTTGTTATTATTAATCATGTTTGTTCTGGTGTGACTGTGGGGGGCAGGAGTGCGTGTGTGTTCCTTTTCCTTACCAAGGAAATTAAAACAACAACAAAATTTATGATAATCTAATATTAGATTATGTATTCAAAATCATATCACAATGAACAAGGGGTACTGTTAAAGTTGCAGGTTCAGACTCGGTTATATTTCCAGGTTTGGAAAAAATATTGGTTGAAAAAATGTGTCATGAGGCAGAAAATCAGATTTTTTCCTATTTATTTAAATTAAAATATTTTAATCAAGATTTCAAACGTAAAAAAATATGAAACCAACATGATATTTTAGCAATTCAATTTCTAACATTTGAATTTTGATTTGTATCCTTCATCTCTGAAGGGATCCTTAGAAACATACTATACATGTTTCTTATCAAACTTTATTTTGAAACATCACCATGCATACATAATCCATTCTTTCACTCATCTACAGAAAACTTGGTATGGCAGGAAACATTAAAACATTCAATTTTGGCTTACATGTGTGAAATATTTTCAGTTTGTTGTGTTCACTGTCATCCATCACAATCCATTTCCATTATACTTTCTTAATGATCAATCTTCCCATATCCTTCTTCTTATCAAATTATCTAGGGATTAGCCTGATAATGTGACCATACCTTCCTGAATCTTTTATCTTCTCTGCAGAACTCAGCCCAAACAGATGATTTGCCCCCCCCCCAAAAAAATGCAAAAATGGTTCTTGACATTCTCATCTATATTATTTCTTAATACAATACTTTCTTAACTCTTTTGTATAAAAGGAATCTTTAGGTGGCTGTATTCTTCCTTACAGATCAGTGCATCTCAGATTATACCACAAACCTATCAGAATCTGTGCTGTCTGCAGGCAAGTGCTGGAAACTAATCAACATGTCTATGGCTTCTGCCACTCACAGTTAAAATTAAACCAGCTTTTCTTGTTTTGTTCCTTGCCTCTGTATCATTGCTGCTTTACTGTATAGACTAGAGGCATGTAAGTACCATGGTGATAAGCATGGACTATCTGTCTATCATTCACTAGCAAGACTTAAAGCACTTTCAAGAGTCCTCTGCATTGCAGACAAACCTATATTCAAGTGGTGGATTTCAGTTGCCATTCCTTGATGGCTGTGTTCTCCTGTGGTACCCACCTGATGTTGCAGTGGCTAGTTGTCTAAGCTACTTTATGCTGCCTGAAGCATGTGCTATTTTTATTACAAGGTGGTGCCAAAGTATTCCCCGTGTCATGCTCTCAACTCTATCCACTCCTCATGTCTTCTTTACAAATAAAGGACTGAGTCCTTGGGCTCAATAATCATCCAATTCTTTTATGTCTAAGATGAATGCACAGATCACAGAGAAATCCCTGTTGAAACCACAGTAATAAATTATCCTCCTCAATGGGTCAAATTCAGCTCTGGCATAAGAGCAACTCTAGTTAAGCCAAAGGAGTTGCACAATCATATTCAAGAACTGCATTTGTCCCAATGCCTTTTTTCTTTTATAGCTCTGGTTTTATAAGTTCATACTCATCAGTATGAGAACATTTCCCCAAAAGATGGAGATTGTTTGAGGACTTGAATCTCAAAAGCTTTTTTTTTTCAAATTAGATTGATATATAACACTTTACAAGGTTTGCCAGAAGACAGGGGATATTAACAATTATCAAGTAGGAGAAATGCTACTAAGGAAAATAAATACTTAAAAATGACTTTGCAAGCCAAAATGCACAAGAGTCAAAAATACAAGGAGTCACATGTAGGTAGCCTAATATTATTATGCAATCACATTTCATCAGAATATAAGAATGGCGATACTGGGCCAGCTTAATGGTCTATCTGGCTGAGTGTCCTGCCTTGTGACACTGGTTGGGTCCAGATGCATCAGAGAGAATAAACAGAACACAACAAAAATTAAGTGATCCATCCCCTGTCACCTAACCCTGGCTTCTAGCAATTACAGATTTAGGGACACCCAGAGCATGGGGCTACATCCCTGTGTAAGGAGGAAATTATGTTAAGCCAGTAACATGCCTAAACAACTGCCTGAAGTTGGAATACTAGTTATTATGTTTATTGCTGAAATCAGCTGTAAGGTCTTTGTTGCATCCTTAACACAACTAAGAGATTAGGAAAGGAGGGGGAAGTGAATGACCACAAGGAGTAAACATGACCCTGTGCCATTCTGACTTGAGTTGGTTTTTTTCCAAAGCAAGTGGTTTTACAAGATGGGAAGTTTGGTAATAGTTAACTGTTGCTAGGTTCATTACAGCTGGTTAATTGATGGAAAACTACGGGCTAGAAAATTCCACCCTTAGCTTCTCTTCAGCAGTTTTGTTTTGTTTTGTTTTGTTGATTAACAAGTTATGCAATACTAACAAACAGGATATAAAAGTGGAAGAAACCCAGGCTACTGGATACTTGAAGACATGAACATCTTTCAAGTTCTGCAGCAGATAGAAAGCTGGCCACTGGATATCTAAAGTTGTCCACTCAAGACCTCCTCAAGACCCTGGCATATATATATAAAAGAATCTGGGGATAATTTAGAAGTTTTCAGTGAAAGCACTTTTGTTTGTCTGCTTGCATCAGCTATCTATCAGCCAGAAGGTCATGTTCCCATTGATTTATTTCCTGCCACCGCCTCATGACGAATAAAGTTATCAAGAATTTTGGGTTCAGCAAAACTTCAGGTAACAGGTAAACATCTTGACTAATAGCTATTGATGGACCTGTCTTCTGTGAACTTAACTTGTTCTTTTTTAAACTCATTTATACTTTTGGCCTCCACAACATTCCCTGTGAACAAGTTTGTAAGGAAAGTGTGTAAGGAAAACTTTCTTATGTTGGTTTTCAACCTGCTGCCTATTAAATTTCATTGGGTGATCCTGCTTGTTGTATTATGTGATGGGAAAACTAATATTTCCTTATTCACTTTCTCCACACCATTCATGATTATATAGACCTCTATTGTATATTCCCCCTAGTAATCTCTTTTCTAATTTGGACATTCCCAGGGTTTTTTAAATCTTTTTATATGGAAGTTGTTCTACATCCAATCATTTTTGTTATCCTTCTCTGTAGTTTTTCCAATTTTAATGTATAACTTTTTTGACTGCAGCCGCACATTAAGCAGTTGTTTTCAGAAGATTATCCACGATGACTCCAAGAGCTCCAACAACTAAATTAGATCCTATCATTTTGTATGCATAGTTTGGATTATGTTTTTCAATGTGCATTACTTTGCACTTACCAACATCAAATTTCATCTGCCATTTTGGCACTCAGGCACCCATTTTGTGAGATCTCTTTGTAACTCTTTGCTGTCTTTGGACTTAACTATCTTAAATAATTTGTATCATCTGCAAACTTTACAAAATTGGTGTTTACTCCTTCTTCCAGATTATTTTTAACTATGTTGAAAAGCAGTAGTCCCAGTACAGGTCCTTGGAGGACTTAGAGGACTACGTGATCTACCTCACTCCAGTGTGGAAACTGTCCGTGTATTCTCACCCACTGATTCCTATATTTTAACCAATTACTGATCTAGGAGAAACCCTTTCCTCTTATCCCATGACTGCTATCTTTGGTGAGGTATCTTGTCAAAAGCTTTCCTAATTATTCTTTTACGCTTGACCTGCCAGAATTTATGATTCTTCCTATTTTCCTCACTTGGATTTGATTTATTAAATCCAGTTATTAAAGAATGTATTTTTACCTCTAACCACCTCTTTTATTTTGTTGTTTAGCCAGAGTGGCAAATATTCTGCTTTATTTATTTATTTACCGTGCACATTTAGTTTGAGAAGCTATTACGGTGTTTTGAAATCATTTCCTTGCTTTTGTAGCTTCTCTAATCTTCCTGAGCAATTCACAGTCGCTGTCACCATCCTGGTCAGGTAGTTAGTAGTATACGCCTATTGCTTTATTCAAGCATGAAATTTCTATGCTGTCATGGGGCTGATATACCCTGTCACCCTTTGGTGATGGGGAAGAGATGCATTACAGACCTGCAGTTCAGGGTGTAGGGCTCTCCCTGGTCTTGGGACTGCATGGCCATGTAGTGTTAGTCAGTAGCCTGGCCCTTGCTATCAGGGAGAGCCAAAAGGCCAGAGTCAAGTGTCTACCTCTGCTGTCAGAGCAGTGTGGTCCAGCGACCAGAGTCAGTAATACCGCCCTTGTTATCAGAGCAGTGATGCCTAATGGTCAGAGTCAACAATACAGCCCTTGCTATGAAGGCCTAGCACCCAAAGTCAACAATACAGCCCTTGCTTGTGGCCAGAGTCAGCAATATGGCACTTGCTATCAGGACAGTGTGGGCTAGCGGA
Organism: Sternotherus odoratus; assembly: GCA_032164245.1. Classification (NCBI taxonomy): domain Eukaryota; kingdom Metazoa; phylum Chordata; order Testudines; family Kinosternidae; genus Sternotherus; species Sternotherus odoratus. Next base: position 229,220,980 of record JAVMKO010000001.1, on the reverse strand, counting down.
CAGACTCACTAGTGCTGGCGAGCTGGGACACCACCCTGGGATGGGTGGAGGCCAAGGTAGGGGGACTCGGGTCTGTCCTCTCCAGTAGGTCCCATCCCATGGCCCTGTTGGTGATGGGAATCCTACCGAGACATGCCAAACCACTCTCCGGTTCTATAACCACTTCCCTGTAACGTTTCCCTGGGTCACTTCCTACCTGATTCTCTGCACTTTGCCACCTCCAGGGCCTCCACAGTCTCTCTCCTCTGTATGACATCCTGTTTGTGCTGGTGAGTCGGGATCTGTCTCTGGCTGCCTGGCCTCCATGTCCTGAAAAGTAGGTGGTCCTCCCCCAGAAGTCAACTGCACCTCTCCTTCCTTGCCGGAAGTCAGCCCAGACTGAGCTGCTCTGCTGCCTTTTATGTTCCATTTCCATCTGCAGCATGCCCAGCAGATCTGAGGGGGAGTGGCCTCCTTACCCCAGAGAGAGGGTTGTCCCTACTACATCAATGAAAGACTAATATACCTCTTTACACATGATTCATTTAGGTTTGATTCATTTAAGATTTTTATTATATTTGAGTCTTTACTTTTTTTCACATATAGTCCCATTCCCCCATCATCATGACTACTCTGTCATTCCTATATATTTTGTATTCCGGTATTACCATGCCCCACTGAGTATCATCTCACAAAGTTTCTATGATGTTGATTATATCAATATCCTTGTTTAATATCTGGCACTCAATTTCACCCATCTAAGTATTTAAATTTCTAGGATTTATAAAGTTTTTCAATATTTATTTGAACTCTTTAATATGACGTAACTCCTTTTCATTTGACCATTTCTATTCAGTTCCTATGTGTACTTTATCAGCTCGTATCCTCTCCTTTTTTACTAGGATGCAGAATATTCCATTTAATAAATCCTCCCCTAAGGGATGTCTCTGCGAAAACCAATTGCTCCTGTATATCTGTCAGCTTTCCACTTAGTTTAAAATGTCCCCTGTGACCTTTGTAATTTTACATGTCAGAAATCTGGTTCCATTTTGTTTTACGTGGAGCCCATCCAAAAGTTTTCCCAGTTTGTATTAAACCTAAATCCTTGCTACCAACACCATTGTCTCATCCTCTCATTGTAACCGTACAGTTCTCCCTGTTGAATTGGCCCTTGTGTGTGGAACTGGAAACATTTCAGAGAGTACTACCACAGAAGCACTCATATCAGCCTAAATTTGACCTCCAGGACCTCTCTCGTACATTTCCCTCTATGTCACTGGTACTCACCATGACCACTGGCTCCTCCCCAGCACTACACTGAAGTCTATCTAGAAGTCTCGAGAGGTCGACAACCTTTGCACCCAGTAGGCAATTCACCATGTGTTTCTCCTGTGGTTCACCATGTGGTTCTCCAACTATCTATATTTCTAATAATAAAACACCCACTACTATTAACTGTCCTTTCCCTAATAACTGGAGTTTCTTCCCCCAAAGGGGTATCCTCATTGCTAGAGGATACCATGACGTCATCTGGAATAATTCATTTGCAAATTCAGCACACACATTCTAGGATTGAACAAAGATCTAGAATGGCTGGCTCATTACAGACATTGTTTCTCCTCTCTCCATGTTCACACACCCCATTCAAATGCTAGAAGAATAATCCACACTCCCTGATCGGAGATAACAAACTGGTTCAGCTTATTTGGACTAACCTTTTCACCTCCCACCTGGTTCTTACCTACTTTCCCAGACCTGCCTCTAAACATTTCCACTGCTTGCATCCGACGAAGTGGGTATTAGCCCACGAAAGCTCATGCTTCAAAACTTTATAGTTAGTCTTTAAGGTGCCACAGGATTTTGTTTCCAATTACAGGATTGTTTCCCTTTGCTCCAGCTTGATTTTCACGTTCCCCAAGACTTTCATCCCCTACAACAGCACAGATGCTGTTAGACTGGGGGGAGGGAGGGTGGAACTTCTCTTCTATGTTGCTGAAAGTTTTATCTATGTATCTTTTTGTCTCCCACAGCACCTCCAATTCAGACAAGTCTCAAGAACTTATATTTCGACTCATAGGGCTATGAATTGCTTTCACTGAATGCACACATACATCCTCTGTTCACAAGCAGGTAATCGTACATGATGCTTTCAGCACAATAAATGGATAGCCCCCACTCTGCTGCTGGTTTCTGCATACATTATGTTTACTCTTGCAGGGGTTTGTTTTTGTTTGCCTGCCCTTTTTTGGTTTTGTTGTTGTTGTTTCAGGAGAAGGGATGGGATGTTTATTGGCCTAATATTGAATATGTCTGTTAGGTATCTGGCTCTAACACTCCCCCTCTTATCTTCTTTGCAAAGCTTCTCTGTTTCCCACCTTTGCTCCTGCATTTCCCTAAATATAATATACTGTGTCATCCTAGAGATTTATGGATTCAAAAATTATTAACCATTATTAAGGGACTAATGCAGAGTTAATTACTTGGAAAATAGGATGGAGATCATGGTATCATTCCTGCTTAAGATTCATGAGCAAACCTAAGCAATAAAACATAATGCAATATGAGCTCAATCCACAACTGATTTATAATATGATCCAATTTTGGAACATTACATATCTGGAGAATCTAAAATATTTCCACAACTTGTGAATTCTGAACAGGAGGAAATTTGGCTCTAACAGAGGCACTAAATATTAATATTCAACATTATCCAGCTCCATGCAGAGGGGGACTATCACTTGGCTCGGAGTCTTTGAACAATGTCTAACCAAGGTCTTCCTTTAGTCACAATATACAATATAAGAGAGATAAGAATAGAGTGTGGGGGACAGAATATTGCGGGAAGTGAGAAAAGTTTCAGTACAATATGAATATAAAAATGGTAAAATGAATGCTTCTCTGCAACTTAGTCATGACAGCCTCCAGTAAAGGGTTGTTTTATTAATGATAAAGTACAGTGTAAAGTACAGAGATCCAGAGAGACTCCAGAAGGGCAAATAAACACACACTATGATAACAATACAAAATATTATTCTGCCTAGTGTCTTTCAAAGACAATAAATCCAGATCACTGTGCAATGATAAATAAGAACATAAGAACGGCCATACTGGGTCAGACCAAAGGTCCATCTAGCCCAGTATCCAGTTTACTGACAGTGGACAATGCCAGCTGCCCCAGAGGTAATTAATAGGACAGGTAATCACCAAGTGATCCATCCCCTGTTGCTTATTCCCAGCTTCTGGCAAATAATATAATTAAAAAAGTTAAAATAATAATAAACACATACTAGAAGGGTGAGATTGAAATTAAGAGGTATAGGAAAGGGGAATGAAATGTGCTTTCAGAGGAGTTTCAGAAATGCATGAAGACTCAGCAAGATAGAGGAATTCAGGAAGGCTGTTCAAGATGAGAGGGTCTGCACAGGAGAACCTCATACATAGAAAGATCAAGGTAAGTCAGTGTTAGGGGTGTGGAGGCAATAGGGAGCTAACAGACTGATCAAATCTGTGAAATAGGCTGGAGGAAGACCATAGAGATAAACGCAGCATGACAGAAGTAGGTTTTTAAGAGGAAATTAAATGTGGAAAGAGCAAGGGCCTAATAGATGAGTTCAGGGAGTTCCTATCAATACATATGGTGTTATGTGAAAGAAGGCACAGAGTGACTGAGGGATGTACAGACTCTGGACAAATCTGGGAATCTCAGTGGAATGGGATATAAGGGGGTCCTGAAGCCCAACAAATAAGCACAGATGGGGCAGATATAGACAACCTTGATGAGGATGTTCAGCAGATTAAATTTGATATGATTGGAAATGGGAAGCCCATTGAAGGATTCAAAGAGGGGAGAGATGTGATAGGCAGGGAGGATGACCTTAGTTTTGTCTGGATGAAGGGAGCCAAACGGGATGTGTAAGAGTGTCTGAAAGCGAGCAGGCACTCACCCTGGCGGTGCCTCCTGCTGGTCGTCTGGGGAATCAGCTCTCCAGCCTACAGAGCGCCCTCTGCCGGCCGATGTCCCGATCCTACTCCGGCCCCGTGTCCCTCCCAGATCCCGGTGCCCTCTAACTGAGGGTGCTGCACCCCTGCAGAACCCCCTCAAGTCTAAGGGTCTCCCCTCCCCAGGGAACCCTCCACCCACTATACCCACCTTGCCTCAGACTTGGCCACTGCCAGTTACCACTTGCCCCCACTCACTGAGGCAGACTGCAGTATCATGGCCTCTCATCATCGGCAAGGGGGGTTGGCCTGCTGCTTCTACTGCTAGCTGTGGGCTGCCCCCTGAAACTCCAGTACCCCTGGGTTGGGCCTTTGGCCAGGCCCTGCAGCCTGGGGCTCTCAGGCTAGAGCTTCCCCAGCTCCCAGTGCCTTGCCCCAGCCCTGCCCCAATCCAGGTACCTTGCTTAAGCCCCAGCAGCTAGGCCTGTCTTCCTCTGGAGACAGAGGAGACTGACTCTCTCTAGGCCCCTGCCTCTCAGCCTTAATACAGGCCTGCCAGTGTTTGGGGCGTGGCCACCCAGCTGCGCCTACTCCCTAATCGGGCCTGGGAATTTGCTGGCTCCCGGCCACAACCCCTTCCCTGGGCTATTCCAGCCCTTTCAGGCAGGGAGCAGGTGGTCACCCAGCTACAGTGTCCTTCCCCTTTCTCGGTGCTCTGGGGTACAGAGAGGGGACTTTTCTATGCCAGACCAAATAACTACAAGCTGCTTCCCAGCCTAAGTTAAGTCTTCACACCCCCAAACTCCCAGACTCTATCAGCTGGGAAATTGGGGAACCCAAGCTGCCACCAACCGAGTAAATCTCCAAGGCCCTGGAGAGGGGTACCCGGACTTACCCAAGCCCCCTTTTTCTCTCCCTGAGAAAAAGGGACCCTCAACGCTGTTTCACTCTCCCTGATAGCCCAAGGCAAGGTAACCACAGCACTCCGGTCTCACTCTCTGTGAGATTCCCAGATTCAAGGCTCAGATCACTTTTCTAGAATTACCAGACAATTCTTATAGGTATAAAAAGTTTAATAAAGAAGAGAACAAGCATACAATTAATACACTACAGAGGTATAGAATTGTCTAACCTCAATCTTCTTGCATAAACCAACTCCCCCCCCCTCCCCCCCCCACCGCTAACTACACAGATAGGGACACCGAGGATCGAATGCAAGTTTATGCAGGATACAATCTTACTTACTGTTTTAGCTAGTTATGAAGACATACAGGGAAAGGACCAGGTTGGGGGTCCATAGCTGGACAAAGGGTCCTGAGTCAATCCAAAGCCCAGATCGAACTGCCCTGCACTTCTTGGTCTCTCTGTGTCTACCCAGACTCCTCTGACGACACTGCCCTCTCAGGTAACATTAACCCCACACAGGCAATACAACACTCCACACTTATGACAGGAGGTCAGAGAGAAGGATGTTGCAATAATTGAATTGGGAGACAAGGAAGGGCTGACTAGGAGATTTGGCAATGGAGATGGAAGTAAACGGATGGATGTTGGAGATATTGAGAAAGAAGAATCCTTTCTGAAACTATGTCTAATAGCAATCCAAAGTAATTTCCCCCAGGTTTGCAATTAGGTTTCAGATTTCACTTATGACCTTAACAACAATAATTTCTACATTCCAAACATATAAAAAATAGCTTAGAATTCCTTCTAGCCTATCATTAATTGAAAGTCATTTAATATGTAACCTGATTTTCCCCAAATGACCAAGAATCTCAGTGTCAGGATTAGGGCATTTGTAATATACCCTTTCCTATGATCAAAAATCATAAGGGAACAAATGTAGTCTAGACAACCCCAAATAATACATTAGTTAATATTTAACTTTTATATGGGGATTTGTGAGGGAAAATTACTAATATTTTGTCAATTTGAGATTCTTGGGTGAAGACAGAAATAAAACCCAAAGTAGTATTATTATTAGTAGTAGTAAAACGGATAGAGGTAGCAACATTACTCATTGTAATGGAGATATTTTATTAAGGTTTTCTCCATTTAATTGCAAAAATTGGGTTAATTGATTATGATCATATAAATTAGGGTCATTTCACAGTTTAAGTTAAAGAGTGGTTATCAACAATAAAGATTGGCAATTTATAATTAAGTTTTCACTCTGGCAGAATAATACTTTTGACAGATTCTTAATCCCAATTTTATTTTTAATATCTCTCCATTGTCCTACAAACCTTGTAGGGAAAAATAAATGAGTCACCTTGTTTCATGAAGTGTCATCTCTGCTGCTATCAGTCACAGCATTGTGTTAAACGAGTTGGTTTTATGAGCTGGAGAAAACCCAAGGCTCATAAACTCAGCAGAGGTGAATGAGTTATGACAGTCTTTCAAATACATTAATGAAAGTTCTAAAACATCAGTATGGTACATTAGTTTTCTTAACATTTTGTTTTATTAAACATACAGATCAATGAGAGGCTGCTCTATATGACAATTGTTTAGTTTCATTAAATGGCATCAGTTTTAAAAGTGTTTTCCACCCCTGTCTGCGGTGAAATTGTCCAGTTTCAGATTTTGGATGTCCTTGAAATTTCTGTGGCTTTTCACGAGGGATGAGCCCTAGTCAGTTCAGATCTGAACTTATCCCAAGCTTGGGGTGTTCATAAATGTGTTCCAATCCAGCCCATTACAGACATGGGCCTGAGCTACGTTTTTCACATATTGATCCAACCCAGATCTGAACTGCTAAATTTGAAGGTATTGAGCTTCAGGGACCCAATCTGGACCCAGTTCATTTTTCTTGGTTTTCATGGGTGGGTTGTAAAAGTAAAATGTGTGTCTCACGGCACTTTTCCAAAGGATCAGTGGAGCTTGGAGCTCTGTTGGCCACCAGAGGCTGTGCGTATACCCCACAACCCCTGGACCCTGCAGTCTGTGGGAAATCCTGCAGCTCCTGACCACCACAAGCAGAAGTCACAGAGGTTACTGGAAGTCAGTTTCCATGACATCCATGATCCCCTGTGACTAAATTGTAGCCTTAACTATTGTTACTATTATTTATTATTTACATTAGAAGAGCTGATTAGGGATAATTGTTTTAGATACCATACACACATAGGAAAAAGACTGCTCTCACCTCAATTACTTTATAATCTATGCATATGACAGGACAACAGCAGGTGGATAAAACAAAGAGTTGGATGGAGCTGGTCAAGCAGCAACAGCACAGCAGCAGATTCATGACTATGATGTAGCCATGAAATTGACTTCCATCTGAACAATCCCCTGCAGAGTGTTTTCTTCATCAAGAGTCAGTATGGGAAGATTTAGGTTTCTTAAATGCCTCAACATTGCATCTTCTGACCTCATTTGTGTTGGATTTGTGCTCTACTTCCATCAGCATCAGCAATATACATGTTCTGTAAAAGGTTATCTTTTTCTGCATACTGGACATGACACTACCATTCTAGTCATCTTGTTTTAAGTGCTGAAATACTGCAACTTGCCAGGATCATCTATCTCTTCATTTGTGACAATCAAAGCAACACATGTTAAAAATGCACTAATTTTTATTCTGAAAATGGTTTAGTTTCCTTTCCTCAGCTGCTTTTACCAATCATGTTTCTTCTCCATAGAATGGGGTTGCCATCACTAACAGGATTTCACACAGATACCTTGCCACTCAAAGAGAGGCCTTTGAAAATGCTGAAATAATGATGTAAGACAGATCTGATGTATGACTTCTTTGGTATAGAACCTCCAGCTGTCAACTGTCTGCCCAGAGAAATAAAACTATTCACCCATTCAATGTCATTGCCATCTACATGCAGCACTGATAGGTCATTCGTTTTTATTTCATAGGAGGCATGAAAAACTTTGGTTTTATTACCATTGATTCTGCTTCTTTTCACAGCTCTTCCAGTTTTAGCTGTAGTTGGTCAGTAGTCTCTCCAACAGAAGTGGTTTAAGAAGAGTTAGGAAAAAGGACATGGGATTGAATGTGAAAGTGCTTAAGGAAAAATAGATCTAAAGGGAAATAAAAGCTGTGTTCATTAACAACTCAGTAGTATGACCTGCTTTGGGTTTTGTGCAAATGTACACCACAGTTTCCCCACATATGTAGTAACATTATAAATACTTATTCACTCTATAGTGGCTGTACAATATTATTAAGCCAATCACCACCTAGGTGGGATTGGAACTAAGGATTTCACGACACCCAGCCCATTGCTTAATCTAATGAACCAAGAAAACCTTGTGTGATCCAGTAGCTTTTAAAAATATATATGCTTATGTAAGTTTGCAATAAAAGGCACTGAAGTTTTACATCTTTACTGAAAAATAGGTTCCGTTTTCAAAAACGTCACCAAATTTTTTAATTTCAGAGGGTTAAAATCATGTGAAATTAAATGGCCAAAAAAATAATCATTGATTATTTTGTAGAAGTTTTACCATTTTCACCCAGCCCTAAACACATTTTTACCGTCACAGCTGGTCACCAATTTTATTGCAAGTGACAAGCAGGAAAGCTTTGATATAGAAGACTCTTTCCACTTAACATGAGAAGACCCAGCCAGGAAATAACTAGTTACTCCCTAGGGGAATGATAAATTACCAGTGCTGGGGACATTCAATTTCACTTTATGCACTTGGTTTATTTAATAAGGATTCACAGACAACAGCAAGTCAAAAAAGGTACCGTATATGTCATAGTGCATATAATTGTTCATTAATTGCTTTACTTGATACTATATTTATTGGGAATGAATCAGAGCTCCAGACTCTTTGAAAGCATAACTAATTTGTTTTGTGTCAGATTTCAAGTGTCTTAGGGCAACACTTCTCTTTGAATTATGAAGGAGAGAATCACGGTAGAGGTCAAGCTCACATTACACAGCTCTGACTTATTACCAAATGTGCCCGTTACTTTGGGGTATGCTCATTTATTCGGGTTACTCTTCTGGGGGGGGGGTAGTTCTGTAATTCTATTAATGGGCTGCTTATGTCACTTGTGTTCCTATGGAGCTCTATTCCTTCCTTCTGCAAGTCCCCTCCCAGTGGAGCTATCCTGCTAGGTTCCCTGGGGCTGGGGTCCTCCAGCCCTAGAACTAGATGAACATACACGCGCACACACACACACACACTAACAGAGCAAGTCTGAGCAGACTGGGTCAATCAGCACTTTCCAGCTGATCCCCTTATGTGTCCCTGTGCTCAGTGAGCTGGGTTAAACAGCACTCTCAAGCTGATCCCCTTATGTGCTCCTGGTCTCAATGGGCTGAGTTGAGCAGCACTCTCAGCTGCCCCCCCCCCCCTTATGTGCCCCAAGTTGAACACGTCCCTATCCCACTTTTACAGTAACCAACTCGATGAGCAGTATCTTTGGGCACCACAGGGATCTTTTAGCTGAAGTAAAAGAAGCGTTGCCGAGGAGTAAATGGGGGAAGCTACAGACACAAATGAGTAAAATTCAGAGAGTGAGAGAGAAACAACCAACTTCACCATAAGGGTTATTTATTGAATAATAATGATAACCATACAAAGAGAGTCTAAACCAGCATAGCATCCATTATTAAAGGGTAGTTCCTGAGACAGGAAGGAAAACAGAGAAAAAGAGAGAGAGAGCGAGAAAGAGAAAAGGGGATCTCACCACTCCTGCAGCATGAATTACTTGGGGTTCCCAGGTGATGGTAGCCGCTCAGGGTCCTGAAGGTAGGAGACTGGCAGAGCCCCCAGCAGGATCAGTTAGGTGATGATGGAGTGGAACTGGTGCAGAGTTTGGGTCTTAGCATCAGAACACTGACTGGGGCACAGGTAGGGGGTTTTATAGAGAAAATACAAAGGTTCAAGGGAGAACAAAGATTTGTTTAGGAGTATACTGGGGATTCAAGAGTTTTCTTTAGGATAGACAATAGGAGCTGATCACTCTTGGCTATGGGAGGTGTTTTCTTCAGGGAGCTCACAATGTAACCGGGTTGCTTCAGTATTTTGGGATATCAATTAAAGATCTATTACTAGAATTGGTCTGATAATTGCTGAGCTGGGTGTGTGCAGGCGTAGGTCCATTAGCATTTGGAGCAGGGATTCCCAGAATGCAGTGCATCCCTGCTTTTTAGGTCCCAGAGTTCAGTCCAGTTCTCTTTTCTTCATTCTTCATGCTAATTCCTGTCCATCTTTCATGCAGATGAGGCATGGGGAGTGGTCTCAGTTCTCCATTCCTTATGCTAATCGAGATGTCTTATTCTTGTCACCTTGTTAGGAGGGGTCCAGGAGTGTCTCCCAACACCCTTCATTGTTCTCTGCAGACCTTTTCTCTGATCAGTTTTGGTTCAAACAGAGACTGGGCGGGGAGTGTCTTTCATGAGACAGGCAGGCTGGATACTGCGCCATGGTTCCCCAAAAACACAGAAAGGACTGGTATCAAACTGTGCCCTGGTTCCCAAAAACACAGAGCTGCCTGGTATCAGACTTAATGTACAACCTGGCAGCTCCTGTTAGAAAGATGGCACTGAAGATTTTGGGATTAATTTTCCAAAGGTGTTCTGAGTACACAAATAATACCTTTAAAAGCATTTTAATATGTCAATGAAGCTAGATGAAAAGGTACACAAAGAAGGAATTATATATTTTATACACACACATACACACACACATACATGCTTCAATAAAAGTAAGCCTAAGTAACCTGCAGAAATGGTGGCTATACTTATCTGACTAATTTAGCTGCAAAATGGTGGCACTGTTATCTGATTATATTTTCTCCAAATAGTATGAAGTTTCTATTATTACACAGGTAACAAAGAGTCCTGTGGCACCTTAAAGACTAACTAAAGTATTGAAGCATAAGCTTTCGTGGGCTAATACCCACTTCGTCGGATTATTATTATTACACAGGAACTCTTTAATTACTTTCCAGTAACATTCTTCATTACTGCAAGTTACATCAAATCATATGAGCAAAGCTGTTAAGAGCCCTGCTTCTACTTTTACGGGAATGACAAGCCCTCCTCAGTAAAAGTGGTGATTCAATGGGTTTGCTGGAAAGTAATATTTGAAGGATATTGTGAAGGATGCTGAGAGTTTATGTTAAATCTGAAATGAAGAATGGTGATAAATATTATCAAATAGATTTATTAGATTTTAAAATCAGAAAGGAGACATTTCTGTTTCTTGTAAATAATAAAATATGTCCATATTAATAATTTAATGGAATGAAATCTCCATGGGGAATTGTTTTGGGGTTATTTATTTCAGTTTGCTCTTGAATTATGTTTACCTATAAAGAAACCCAAAACTACTTGGAATTTTAAGTGTTATCCAGTGAACAAATTGACAAGGCATGCCATAAAAACCAACAAAACAAAACAAAACACTAAGCTAAGGGCAAAATTCTGTTGGTACTAAGAGAATATTCCCAGCAGCAGCTAATGAGAAACATACTGTGAGATTCTAATACATTTGTTTTTCCAAATTATTATGTATGGTTTTTGGGGAACAAAAACATAGAAACAAACCAGTCTCATTATAATACCATTAGATTGCTACCCCCTCTTTCAGAGAACAATGGATTTACTTTAATTCCTATTATAGGTTTTCTCTATTGATAGTGCTGCCACACTTGCCGTTATTTCTTCAGTTCAGTAAGTATGTGGGGGTTTTATTCATGTAGTATTAAATAAAGTAGTAATACCAGTGCCACAACATACCTAAGAGTTTACATAAATCTAAAGTTAGACTTTTTTCACAGCAACTGAAACTTGGAGATCTTGTATATATAAACTGCAGTGCTGCAGCCTTTGTTCAGGTAAAACACCTCATGAAATCAGTGGACATTTGCTAGGTCAGATCTGCAAGATCAGGCCTGGCCAGGGGCAAATTGTGCCTGGCACTTCATCAGATGGGGGGAAAGGATAATCTGGACACAATTACCTTGAAGAGGGCAGGGAGTGTCTATAACACCACCCACCATGCTATGCCTGATGCCACAGAGACAGACCATCTCACATTCTTTCAAAGGATATTTGGTCAATGGTATTCTGTTGGCTAAAAGTTAATTACTTCACCATTACATACAGACATTAATTAATATACAGATGTTTGTGATATTCAAACATTTTCTGGATACATTTCAGACATCTCTAGATGAAAGCCTGAAACATATGTTTCAAGACAGGACTAGATGGTATTCAGACAAAAAGTTCTGAAGGAACTCAAACGTGAAACTGTATAACTACTAATGCAATGTAATCATTTATATCCATTTCTGTGCCATATGACTGGAGGATAGTTAATATGATACCAACATTTTAAAAAGACTCCAGAGGCAATCCTGGAAATTACAGGCTGATGTGCTTAACTTCAGTACCGGTAAAAATTGTTGAAACTATAATAAAGAACAGAATTATCAGGCACATAGATGAAAACAATTTGTTGGGGAAGCATCAACATGTTTTTTGTAAAGGGAAATCATGGGCCAGCAATCTATTACAATTCTTTGATGGGGTCAACAAGGTTGAGGACATGGGTGATCCAGTAGATATAGCAGAGGTAACAAAGTCCTGTGGCACCTTAAAGATGCCACAGGACTTTGTTACCTCTGCTATTCCAGACTAACACGGCTACCTCTCTGATTCCAGTAGATATAGTGTACGTAGATTTTCAGAAAGTCTTTTACAAAGTCCCTCATCAAAGGCTCTTAACCAAATAAGCTACTGTGGATAAGAGAGAAGGTCCTCTCATAGATTGGTAACTGGTTAAAAGATAGGAAATCAAGGGTAGAAATAAAGGTCAGTTTTCAGAATGGAGGGAGGTAAATAGTCTGTATTGGGAACAGTACTGTTCAACATATTCATAAATAATCTGGAAAAAGGAATAATGAGTGAGGGAGCAAAATTTGCAGATGATACAAAACTACTCAAGATAGCTGCAATTTAAATTATAGATTGGATGGATAAATTCAGAAACTTCTGAGGATTGTAAAATGTATTTTTTCAGTTTTTTTAAATATATTTAATTAATGCAAATTATCTCAAAATGTGGTTGGCATAATTTGTGCGTTAACGTTTACAACATAAAAATATAAGAACAGCCATACTGAGTCAGACAAACGGTCCATCTAACCTAATATTCTGTCTTCCAACAGGGGGCAATTTCAGATGCTTCAGAGGGAATGAACAGAACAGATAATGACCAAATGATCCACCCCTCATTCCCAGCTTTTGGCAAACAGGGAATAGGGACACCATTCCAGTCCATCCTGGATAATAGCCATTGATGGATCTATCATTCATGAATTTATCTAGTTCTTTTTAAAAAACCTCGTTATAGTCTTGGAGTTCACAAGATACTCTGGCAAAGAGTTCCACAAGCTGACTGTGTGTTGTGTGAATAAATACTTCTTTTAGTTTCTTTTAATCTTGCTGCCTGATAACTTCATGTGGTGACTCCTAGTTCTTGTGTTAGGGGAAGGAGTAAATAACACTAATTAATTTACTTTCCCCACACCAGTCTAATATTATAGACCTCAGTCATATTCTCCTTTAGTCATCTTTTTTTCCAAGCTAAAAAAGCCCAGTTTCATTAATCTCTTCTCATATGGAAGCTGTTCCATACCCCTCACCATTTTTGTGCTTTTTTCTGTACCTTTTCCAATTCCAATATATATATATTTGAGAAGGGGTGACCAAATCTGCACACGGTATTCAAGATGTGGGAGTACCATAGATTTATATAGAGCAGGGATCGGCAACCTTGGCACCGGCCCCACAGGGTAAGCACCCTTGGTGGGCCCGGCCGGTTTGTTTACCTGCCGCATCTGTAGGTTTGGCCAATAATAGGTCCCACTGGCTGACGTTCTCTGCTAAGGTCCAATGTGGGCTGCGGGAAGCGGCACGGTGCCAAGGGTGCTTACCCAGCGGGGCTGTGTGCCAAGGTTGCCGATCCCTCGTATAGAGGCAATATGATATTTTATGTCTTATTATCTATCCCTTTTCTAATAATTCCCAAAATATTGTTAGTTTTTTTGACTGCCGTTGCACATTGAGTGAATGTTTTCAAAGAACTATCCTGAATATCCACAATATGCATTACTTGGCATTTATCAGCATTGAATTTCATCTGCCATTTTTTTGCCCAGTCACCCAGTGTTGTTAGATCCCTTTGTAACTCTTCATAGTCTGCTTTGGACTTGGCTACACTTGCAAGATAGAGAGAATCAGAGAGCTAGCCGTGTTAGTTTGGAATAGCAGAGGTAACAGAGTCCTGTGGCACCTTAAAGACTAACTATAAAGTTTTGAAGCATAAGCTTTCGTGGGCTAATACCCACTTCGTCGGATGCAAGCAGTCTGCTTGCATCCGACGAAGTGGGTATTAGCCCACGAAAGCTTATGCTTCAAAACTTTATAGTTAGTCTTTAAGGTGCCACAGGACTCTTTGTTACCTTTTCAAGATAGAGTGTATTAAAGCCACCCCAGTCATCCTAACTCAGAACCCATCCACACTGGCAAGACTCATAGAATGCCTGGACTCTTCAGCTGGAGTGCTCCTGGTAATCCACCTCCACAAGAAGTATAACACTTTCTGAGCTTCAGGTGAAATGCCCATTGGTCAGTGTGAACAAGGTGTTGCAATACTGTGCTGTGATCAGCATCCAGAAATGTCCCATAATCCCGTTAACTCAAGTGGCCACTCTTGTCATTGTTTTGAACTTGGCTGTAAGAATTCAGATATCCCCTTTCAAAGCTCTGTTTCTGACATTCTGCATGCTTATCTGCTTCAGGACAAAGCAACCATTAGTGTGGAATGCTGCTTGCTATGGGTGTGTGAGAGAAAGGTGGTGGGGAGGTGGGTCTGCTGCTGTCTGAACTTACAAGACAGCATTCTGACACTCTCAGCACCCCAAAAAGAAACTCTCTTTCCTCCCACATACACACAGAACACTTCCCTGTCACATTCCACCACCTCTCATTTGAAAACCACGTTGGCAGCCACTTAAATGCTGGGATAGTTACCACAATGCACTGCTCTCTTTGGCATTGCAAGAGCTGCTAATGTGGCCATGCCAGTGTGCTTGAATCTGACAGTGTAAATGGCAGCATTTTCCCTGCTGCGGTCTCTGAAGGCTGGTTTAACTCCCAGCGCTCTACATCTGCAAGTGTAGCCGTTGTCCTCCAGGGACCTGTACTGCTATTCATTAAATGATCTGAAAAAGGCATTAAAGAGGCAAAGTTTGCAGATAGTACAAAAATACTCAATATATTTAAGTAAAAAACAGATTGTGAAGAGTTACAAAGAGATCTCACAAAACTGGGTGACTGGGCAACAATTGCAGATAAAATTAAGTGTTGATAAATAAAAAAGTAATGAGCATTGGAAAACATAATTCCAACTATATATTCAAAATGATGGGGTCTACATTAGTTTTTATCACTCAAGATAGAGATCTTTGATTCAGTGTGGATAGTTCTCTGAAAACATTTGCTCAATGTGCAGTAACAGTCAAAAACAAACAAACAAACAGAATGTTAGGAAACATCAGGAAAGGGATAGATAAGAATACACAAAATCTCATAATGCCACAATATAAATCCATAGTACTCCCACCCATGGAATACTGTGTGCAGTCCTAGTCAGAAAAAAAACATTAGAAATGGTAAAGGTACAGAGAAGGGCAACAAAAGTGATTAACCAAAATGAACTGCTTCCATATGAGGAGAGATTAAAAAGAATGGCCATCTGGGAAAAGAGACTACTAAGGGAGCATGGGGGGAAGTATGATAGAGGTCCATAAAATCATGAGTGATGTGAAGAATGAAGTGTTATTTATCCCTTCACATAACATAATATCCACGAGTCACCCGATAAAATGAATAGGCAGCATGTTTAAAACAAACACAACTAAATACTTCTTTACATAATGTATAGTCAGTCTGTGGAACTCATTGCCAGAGAATTTTAAAAAAGAATTAGATGTTTGAAGAAGGACCATTGGTCTTACCCAGTGCCGCTGCTTTTATGTTTAAAAGTATTGCTAACTTGTACTGTTATACAATAGCTGACAGTTTTAAAGGCTGGCTATGATGTAGGTTGCTTTTGCATTGAGTCCAGCTGTCACAGTTGAGAAAGGAAAGATATTACTGCTCTGTGAAGTACACATATTTCCTGTTTATTCTGAAAGCCATTTAAATTTCATAATGAAAACCAAATATATTTGGATGTTAAGTGGATGGAATCCCCAGTTTAAAGAAAAAATAAAGAACATTTGTCAAATTTATAAAAAAAGCAAAACATATTTTATTCCTCTTCAGGAAGAACAACATTCAGGGATATCACAGACTATAAAAATGAAAATACTGTTAAAGTAGTGGGTGATTTCAAAATGACATTAAAAAGAGAATCAAAACAAAGAAAAACTGTTCTTAACCACTTTTTTTCTAAGATTTTTGAAAAACAAAACCACTTTCCCAAGAAGGCCTGATAGATGTTTCATACTTTCCAAATCTAGGTTTTAGAGATTACACATTTCATTCAACTCAGCACGAATTTCAAATTATAGCCCAGAGAAATAGCTTTTGCATTTACTTTATTTTGCAATAACGTAAGGAATCTACAGGCCAGTATACTGTAAAACAGGGATTTACAACCTTGGCATGTGTCCCCCCAGGCTCTCTTGACGGGCCCGGACGGTTTGTTTGCCTGCCGCGTCCACAGGTTTGGCCAAACATGGCTCCCACCTGCCACGGTTCGCCGCTCTGGTCTAATGGGGGCTGCGGGAAATGGCGTGGTGCTAGCCACCGCTTCCTGCAGCCCCCATTGGACCAGAGCGCCGAGCAAACTAGCCGGGCCCACCAAGGGTGCTTACCTTGTGGGGCCATGTGCCAAGGTTTCCTATCCCTGCTGTAAAATTTTGGCTAAAGCCATTATAAGGTTTGAGATCTATGAGGACAGGCACAGATAAATGACAGTCACCCCTAAGTTTTGGGGAACTGAGAATAGAGTGTTTAAGTGGAAAATTTCTACATAACAATAGCAGGCAACAACAGAAATATGAGCTAACGCCAGCTTTTGAATATTTTAGGGAAAGAACATTTGCAGATCTCTGACCATAAGAGCAGCTCATCAATACATTAAGATATATGATAATAAGTTGGGGTCATTAATATGCCATCCTATAGGAGGACATCCCAATGTTAGTCGGGTGAGGAAATCCAAACAAAGAAGTGGGGAGAACCCCCTATTGAATATTCATTAGGTAGAGTGGCATCAGCTTAAGATATTATAAAAGTTGCACCCTCTCCTGTGTGCAGGAGAAGATGTTGCCCTTGGGAGGTGCCAGGATGATGGCCACTGGTAATAATGGAGAAGGTGATGGTGATGAGGAAGATGATGGCTAACATTTCATGTTCTTCTGCAAGGGATGGTGTAAGTACATGGATGTGCAGATGCAGAGTTATCAACCACTATTTTCTTCTTGGAGTTTTAAATGATATTTTAGATATCCTGGCCAAGGCTATTGAATTCCTTGACAAAGAGAATAAAACCTTGAACTTGACTTGATATTTTATCAAAGGGTCATGTAAAGAGTGAAGAACAGGCTTACTGTGCTCTCAGTAGCTATGTTGCTGAGGAGAAATGGTGCAGCATTCTGTACTAATTAGAGTTTTGTAAGAGCTAAGGGTGTCATTCCCAGGTATAACACATTGCTGTAGTCCAGATGAGAAGAGGCAAAGGTGTGTATAAATTAGGCCTGTTCATTGTCCACCAGGACGGAATGAAGTCTGTCCAAGATCTCTACTGAGCACAGATTGCAAAATAACTGCAAAACATTTAGCAACATACTGAACAGCAAGAATCAGAGAGGTAGCCGTGTTAGTCTGGAATAGCAGAGGTAACAAAGAGTCCTATGGCACCTTAAAGACTAAAGAAAGTATTGAAGCATAAGCTTTCATGGGCTAATAATACCCACTCGTCGGATGCAACAGCATTGTCTCACCACTTATACAAATAGAACAGGTTGGTTTCACTAAAGGAAGACTGGTTGCTGATAATAGAAGAAAAATCATACACTTTATCCAACAAGCTCATATGTCAGATATTCTCTACATAACCTTATTTCTTGATGCAGAGAAAGCCTTTGATAGGAATCCAAAATTCAGATTGGGACCAATATTCCTTAATTGAATGAGTGTATCATACAACTCTCCCTTTTCTGTACTAGTAACTAATGGAATTATTTCACCCACATTTCAGCTAGAAAGAGGGACATGACAGGGTTGTCCCCTCTAGCCCTCCCCCCCGACTTTAATCTCTCTCTTGAATCACTGGCAGTATGTCATCACTCAGCCATTGAACACAAAATCAGTTTATATGATGACACTTTTATACTACTGAAGAATCCCTCCTCATCAATCCTATCATTACTGAATGTTGATATTTTTGGAATGATCTCTGTTTTTCACTGTAGTGGAATAAATCAGATGCAATGGATATATTCAAAAGACCATATCCTTGTCAGTTTAAACATCTTTCAGTTCAGTTATGCAGTTTATTTCGGTGTTCAGATTTGTCCTAATTTTCCCAACATTGTTTCTATAAATATGGACTATATATTAAAAGAAATCTCCAAGGATGTAGAGAGGTAGTGTCTCCTCCCTAGATTCTTAGCGGGTAGAATAAAAATAGCCAAAGTTAATATCTGCCAAAGATTGACTTATCTTTATCATTAGTCTCTGGCCTTTCAATGTCTCTCTCCTGCTCTTTGAAAAAAAAAAAGTTTATCGTGTAATTTATATGGGATAAAAACAGTCTTGCTTGTCACATAAAACCTTTTAAACATCCTAAGCAACTAGAGGAGTGGGACTGCCATATCTGTATCTATACTATCTAGAATTCCAAATGCATCCTATTGTAAAGTAGCTCCCTCCAATGGCTCTGTATACACCCCAGCCTGATCTGAGATTGAAAAAAAATGTTAGTTATGCTGTTTGGTCCCTGCTATTCTTTTATATAATTTAAGATGTTACCCATATTCTTAAGGACAAAATCCAGTCTTTTCATCTA
This sequence comes from Sternotherus odoratus, assembly GCA_032164245.1. Taxonomy (NCBI): domain Eukaryota; kingdom Metazoa; phylum Chordata; order Testudines; family Kinosternidae; genus Sternotherus; species Sternotherus odoratus. Next base: position 229,201,993 of record JAVMKO010000001.1, on the reverse strand, counting down.
CATGGGGTATCCTGCAACACTTTAAGATAATTACCGCATCTGATTTTACTAATTCTCTTCTTGTTCCACTATGGGATAACTCAGGATTAAGGCCAATGCCACACTTCAGACAATTTGTATAGAAACAGAATTAACAACAACAACAACAAAAAATACAATACAAGATGATAGATTGGCCTCTTTTGATTATATGTTTAACAAATATTAGCTACTGCTGTCTCTCACAGTTCCTTCTTTCAGTAGCAGTGCTCATGGATTCATGCAAGGATGGAGGACAATATTTTCTATTTCATGACTCTCACCTATAGAATAATATGTTAAGAACGATGGAAACAAAAGTAACTTAGTAGGATTTACTTTTAGGCATCTTAATGCTTTGCATTACCTTTTCAATCTCAGTCTCGTAGAACAGAAACCTTGGAGGATATCTAGCTTAATGAGAAATATACTTTAAGTTCTTTATCCTTCTGCTTCTCCCAGAACAAGTTATTAAATAGATACTACTAGAGTGTTTGTTTAAGGCCAGATTGATAACACACAGAAAATGTTGGAGATACAGCCACATACCAACCCTTCATCAATCCCCTGAACCTGTCAAAAATGCATGTGTTCTGGAGCACCATATTCAATACTCTCTATAAAACTTTTTGTCACAATCTTTCCTTTTCCAAGCTTCTGTATTTTAGGGGAGCTGGATGAGTTGATATTACCAGTTAACATTAAGAAATGAATTGCAGTAAATATTATAGTGATCAAAAGAGCTATTAGGGAAAATTGAAATCTGTAATTCTTCCCACATCCACAGACTGGCTTAGTAAGCATTCTGCTATTTCATTAGTGGAAAAATTATTGCCTAATAAAAAACTTCTGAAAAAAAAAATCGGGAAGCTACGTGATCACATATGAAACTATAGCATACTTTTTCAGTTTGGTATCTATTAGCCCCAGATACTCATAGGTTATGTTCTCATTGACTATCCATTTAGTCATTTTAATAATTGTTGCCCTCATGACCTCTACAGGTTTAGATTTTTTGTTTGTTTTTCTCCCAGGCTTTGCAAATATTGAACATTGAATTTTTTTTTTTTTTTATATATATATATATATATATATATATATATATATATATATATATATATATATATATATATATATATATATATATATATATATGCTTTCCCCATCCTGTGCAAGTAATTATATGTTTTTTATATGTTTATATATTTAATAAAAAGAATAAAACAAAGGTTCTTTATTTTTTTAAACTCCCATGGGCAAGTATCTTAGTGAAGTTCACAAAGACATCACAATAGTAATATTTTTTGCTTATAGACTGTGAGGCTGATGCCAAAATGTCAGAACTAGCATCATTTAGCACATTTTACAAATTGTTTTGCATAGAGGACATCATTATATGTTTCTTCATGAAAAGGGACTTATTTTTAAAAAAGTAGTAGATAATTCATTCCAGGCCCTGTGAGATTGTATCACTCTATTTGGTTTCTAGTACATAGCTTTCTTTTTCAGTTGGATTTTCCCCCAGAGTATTCAGTCTCAGAAGAGCAGGGTCAGGCTCATTCAATTATTAAATCTCTGACTGTGAGCCTTCTGAATAAACTGCATCTTTCCCTGAGAGGAACCTCAGCAATGAGGATTTATTTGTGTCACAGAAGTCTTGGCAGCCTCTAAGTACTAAGTCAACAAATACTTTAAAACTGTGCCTTCTTTTTTTATTTATCCATTGTTACAGCATTTCAGAACAACAAAGCTCAGTTTTTTTGGGGGGGTTAAGATATTTTTATCTCCTTAATTGTTGTCTTTGATTTTGGAAAGACCTGACTGGCTTCCCTATAGCATCTCATTTTACCTTAGGGTCTGCCTCTCTCACCATGCACCACCAGTATAATGGGGCTATTTGTTAGCTTGGAATAATGTGAGCATAATTATGGAATATTACTAAAAAGATCCTGTAATAAGGAAACTGAACTCAATGTGGATCTCAGACACACAATCTATTGACGATTCAGAGATTATCTTTTCCAGGCACCACTGTTGGTTTCACAATTTTTTGCTCCACATTTCCTGCTTTATACTAGCTCCAAATTTATGGTCAGTGTCTGTGTCAATCTTTACTTCTTCAATGGAGCATTTCCAGTTCTGTCTCAGCAGGTATACAGAATATGTTCATCTTGTGTGAAAGGATAACTCTTGATGTGTGATCTTAGAAACACAATGAAGAGAGTCAACCTGTGGCATTTATCAATTTTTCTATTGGAGTTTTCAACTAACTCTAAAGAACCCCCACCATTTTATTTTAAGCAGCATGCTAGAAAATGATGTTATGAGATGAAGCGAAAAAAGTCACTCTTTGTGGGTCATATATATACAACACATATACCCTACAGGTAGCATGTGTCAGTGTCTCCAAAACGATTCCATCAGCCCGGTGTTGGCAAAGTTGGTGAATACATTAATGCATGTGTTCAAATACTCCGAGTCCTCAAACTTTAGTATCTACATCTAAAACTTTTAAGTCCCTATTTCACCTGGGAGTTTGCTCTCTGACAAGCTTACCTCTGCACTCTTATCAGAGTGCATGACTGACCCTACTTTCAGACTGCACCACCAGGCTATAACACAGCAGATTCCAATTGAGACTGGCTCCTCCTATTGACTTCCCTCCAAGACCTGGGACAAGTAGGTAAATGAAGTGATGCCAGGCAGCTTCTTTAAAACAAAGTGTTCCTTATTTATCTACAGGCATGTACTCATCAGTAATGAAATCCTCAGCAGGCCAGGTGGCCTAGTGGTTAGTTCACCCAGTTTAATGCCTCCCAGTGGTAAAGGCCCTCAGTCCAGATCCTTGCCCTTACATGTGGCTTATCTTCACCTCAGGGTTTTTAACATCCTTACTAGAGAGTGAGTTAGAAATAAGGCTTATGCCCCTTATGCAATAAGGGCAGTCGATAGGGGAGGCTGGGCACTCCCGTTCTGCCAGGTTCCTATCCAGGACCCTATGAGAGACAACTGTGTTAACCACTATGGAGTGTCCCGAGAGATGCCTCCCTAGGTCATTTCCTTCCATCCATCCCCCACAACATCTCCAAGTCAAGCATAAGATAGCAAAGGAAAAGACAATTAAATTTCCAGACCCAGCAGGACGTTTTTTTCTTCATGGGGAGGCTTTTTCAACACCCTTGTTACAAATCCTTCAGGGTAGGTCTGTATTCCTCACCCCTTTTGAGCTGAGTTGCTCCCTTATAAACTTCCTTTCCAATTGTAGAATGGTCTGCAGAGGGTGGGGCTTCTTGAATCCAGTATTGTCCTTTAACCCACAACAGGCCCAATGTGGGGTTTGTATGCCCCAGCATGCCATCTGAGAGAAAAGTGTTAAAATACTGGAAGCCTGAATGCATACTGCTTATCTAAGCTTAGTATTTCCCTTAAGCAGTTGGGTAGACTTGATTTAGGCTTGGTATCTCCCCATTCCCCTGGGTACCTTCCAGTCTGCTACTTTGCAGACCTTGTGTCTACCTTTTCTTCATCAGAGGCATAACTTTTAATGGTTTTCATAGTATTTGTTTTGGATTTTGCACCTGGAACGCTTGAGGTTTCAAGCTGAAACCTTCCCTTAGCCCCAACCCCTCATAGTACCCAGATGCTTGATTCCACATTGGAGGAGGGAAAATTCAAAGGAATTAACACCTCCATTTCCCATTTGATTACCAGCAATTGAAGATGAATTTGCTTCCTGAAAACCAAAGCTAAGAACAAGTCTACACTACAGACATATCAGTATAACTATGTTGTGCGGGGGTGTGAAAAATACACACACCTGAGCAATGTAGTTACACCAACCTAACCCCCAGGTAGTCAGGGCTATGTCAGTGGGAGAGCTTCTCCCATTGACATAGCTACTGCCTCTTGGGAGGGTGGATTCACTACACTGATGGGAGAAGTCTTCCCCTTGGCATAGGAGCATCTTCATTTAAGCGCTACAGCAGTGCTGCAGCTGTGCTACTGTAGCATTGTGGTGTAAATGCTTTCTACAGAAACTGAAGGGGTTTTTCCATCTATGTAAGTAATCCACCTCTTTACTCCTGCACACACACACAAAGAGGCTGGGGAAGGGAAGTGATAGAATCTCCATTGCTTGGACTCTCAGACTGGATAAAACACTAAGACACAAACCCAGAAACATGCCTTTACTGATCTGATTCCAGGTGCCACATTTCAACCCACAAACTCTAGGTACATGCCCCCTCATGCCTAAACTCCCAGACCTCAGAATGCTATATACACATGCCACTCACCTTAAAAAATATATTGTATGCAAAATTCTAAAGGTTAGTGCAAAAACTGACACTAAAATAAAGGACCAAGTCTTTGATCCATAAAATGTTTTCCATTACAAATATCACTATCTAGACTTACAAGAGCAAGGGCAATAATGTATGCATGTATGTTGAAAATACAGAATGCATATTCCATTCCAACACAAGCAAATACACACATCTTGTGCAGTGTTGCCTAGCAGTCAAAATAGGTCTGAGCTCTGCCCAGTAGGGACAGAAGTCACAGGGCAGAGTTGGAGGAATCCCAAGGTCAGGTTCCATAAAAAAAGAGTGAGGGTGAGAGCCAGGCTGGGGTCATAGATTAGAGATCAGAGGCAGTACCAGCTTAGAATTGAGAGGCAGGAAACCGGGGAAGAGTCAGGCTGGAATTAGAGACCAGAAGACAAGGCAAAGCCTAGCAGTGCAACAGATGAAAATCTTCATGGTCACCCAGACACCTTCTTGGGGAAACCCTTGGGATTGGCACTTGGCCAATCACAGGGCCGAAGGGTGCTGTCATACTGGATCTCATGGACAGGATGGAGCACAATATTTCCTATTTCATCACTCTCACCTCTAGAAGAATATGTTAAGAACTATGGAAATTAAAGTAATTTAGTAGGATTTACTTTTAGGCAGCTTAATGCTTTGCATTACCTTCTCTATCTCACTCTCAAAGAACAGAAGTGTTGGAGGATATCTGGCTTAATGTGAAATATACTTTAAGCTCTTTATCTTTCTGCTTCTCCCAGAACAAGATATTAAATAGATACTACTGGACTCTAGAATGTTGTTTAAGGCCAGATTTATAACCCAATGCAAATGTTGGAGATACAGCCACATACCAACCCTTCATCTATCCCCTAAACCTGTCAAAAATGCATGTGTTCTGAGCATGATATTCAATACTCTCTAGAAAACTTTTTGTCACAATCTTTCCTTTTCCAAGCTTCTGTATTTCAGGGGAGCTGGATGAGTTGATATTACCAATTAACATTAAGATATGAATTGCAGTAAATATATCTATATACATTTTATATCTTTTATTTATATCTTTTATTGATGAGATAACAAAGTTTAGTTGCTAAAATGTTGGCATAACATAGTTGGACTTCTGTAAGGTGTTTGACTTGGTACCACATAGCATTTTGAGTTTAAGAAAATGAGGATATAAAAATAACATAGCACACATTAAATGGATTAAAATTGGCTAATTGATAGGTCTCAAAATGTAACTATTAATTTGGAATGATCATCAAGCACGTGTTTCAAGTGGGGGTCGGTACGGAGTTCAGTTCTTGGACCAATGCTGTTTCATATTTTTGTCAATGACCTGAAAGAAAACAAAATAATTACTGATAAAATCTGGAGATGACATAAACATTGGGGAAGTGATAAATAGTGAAGAGGATAAATCACTAATTCAGAGTGAGCCTGGATCATGTGGTAAACTGGGCACAAATACAAAAAAATATATGTATTTTTAAATAGCTAAATGTAAATGCAAACATTTAGAAACAAAGAAGGTAGACCACACTTACATGATGGTAGCCTCTATCCTGGGAAGCAGTGACTCTGAAAAAGATTTGTGGGTCATGATGGATAATCAACTGAACATGAGCTCAGTGTATCGCTGTGATCAAAAAAGGAGCTAATGTGATCCTTGAATTCATAAATAGGGGTATCTTGAGTAAGAGTAAGGAGATTATTTTACCTCCATATTTGGCACTGGTGAGATTGCTGCTCGAATACTTTGTCCAATTCTCGTACCCACAATTCAAGAAGGAGGTTGAATCATTGGCAAGAGTTCAAAAAGTGGCCATGAGAATGATGAAATGATTAGAAGACATGCCTTTTAGTAATGGACTCAAAGAGTTCCAAATATATAGATTAACAAAGATAAGGTTAAGGGGTGACTTGATTACAGTCTGTAAGTGCTTACACAGGGAACAGATATTTAATAATGGGCTCTTCTGTGTAGCAGAGAAAGGTATAATGACAGGAAGGTGAAGCTAGACAAATTCAGAATAGAAATAAGTCATAAAATTTTGACAGTGAGGATAATTAACCATTGGAATAATCTACCAAGGCTGATGGTGGAATCTACATCTCTGAAATTTTTTAAATCAAGAATTAATGTGTTTTTTTCTAAAATATATGCTCTAGTAATTATTTTGAGGAAGTTCTATGCCCTGGGTTGGGCAGGGGGTCAAACTGGCAGTGGTTCTCTCTAGTTTTGGAATGTATGAATCTATGAAACACAATGGCAGACACAGTGTGAGGAAACCAGTTTTGCTGAAGCAGTCATGTGGATATAGGACTTTTGTTGCCAATTCTGATAATCCACAATCTTCACAAGTATAAAATTCACTTAAAATTAAAAATATAAAAAGAAGAAAAAAATATATGTTAGTAATTGATTCCTTTTCAACTCTATTTGTCATTATTTCCTCAGCAGCAAAAGTCCAAAAACGTTACCCCAGTGAAATACTTTAAGCTTCTGAATTTTAAACCAGATAACCATGTTATATTTTGGTGCTGAAACTGTAAAGGTGGCAGCTGTTATGAAGTTCATAAAAAGGCCAGCAATGGACCTGTGTTGACTTGCCCTAAATTTTGTACACATCATTGAAATTTACAGGTGTTTTTATCTTTAATTTGAGTGACAGTTTTGTCCTATTTTCACACACCAATTATTGATATTATTATTTTTCACTGGTTTGACAGCTGAACTAAAAAAGATTACAAACAAACTTGCAAAAATGCAAGGAGGAAGATATTATTGTACCAGGTGACAAGTGGGTATATAGTTATCTGACTTGGCATGATTTGGCAACTAGCTGTCCACATATCTATTCTAGTGACACCATCATAAGACCTAATCACATCAGCCACGCCATCAGGGGCTCATTCACCTGCACATCTATCAATATGCCACCATGTGCAAGCAGTGCCCCTCTGCCAAGTACATTGGTCAAACCGGACAGTCTCTACGCATATATAGATATATCTTCCTACTGTATGTTACCTTCTATACATCTGATGAAGTGGGTTTTAGCCCACAAAAGCTTATGCCCAAATAAATGTGTTAGTCTCTAAGGTGCCACAAGTACCCCTCGTTCTTTCTTCAGTTAAAGTGTGTCTGTGGCATGCGCTGTCATCCATTAGAAGATTCCAGGCTCTCTACTGGAGCTGTCCCCCATCACTCAGCTCTTTCAGCTTCCCTGTGGCACCCTCTCTTCCGATGTGTAAATGCTTTTGTATTCCCAGCTCTTGCTTAGTAAGAGGTAGGACCAATACAATGTAATATCTATATCACCTATGAGTCCTGCTTTGAGAGAGATCCCTTGAAAGCTATTTTTTCCCCCCTTGCAGGGAGTAAGGTTCTAAATCCCATTCAGAATATACACATTTAAATAAAAATAGGCACAACTGGGGGTCCTGACTAGTTTTGGCATTTTATGAAGTGAAAATTGGGGAGAAGAAATAGCTGCACTTTAAAGGTTCAGAAGCAGCTTTCTCCCTTCCATCAGAGCATATAAACCCTTTGAGGTGCTGTGAGATTATAAATACATTTGTTGTTTGAATTAGAGCAACCACAGACTGAGTACTGTGTGACCTCAAATACATTTTGAGAAGCATGGTTGTCATGCAGGAAACAATGGATGAACAGGTAAGCATAAGCAATATGCAAAGCACAGTGTGAATATGAATAGTCACCATATGTGAATCATGAACGCTTTTTTCCCTATTGCTGAATATAATGAACTCAGGTTGCTAAGGCCCAACATTAAATTTGGCTCTAAAGATGTGCTTTGAAAAACAGACTTTTTAAAATGCTTAATGGATATGTGGCAGGTCTCCTATTGACACTGAGTTTGTAGTAGCTGGGAGAGCACAGCTGGCAGACTGGAATATTTCCTAATGAGTTGAGGCTGGAATGTATTCCACCTTCTGATCATTGTTCCTCATAGCTGTAGTGATATGAACACATCCCCTGCAGCATTCTTCAGATCACTGCACACTCTTCTGCGCATGGCTTTGCAAAGCTGTGGAATCACACTTTAGGAGAATAATGTGCCAAAGAGGATCAGCTGCTGCACAGAATTTTATAATTATTTTTTTAAAAAACAAATTTAACGGTGACATCTGTTCACAAACTGGCTCTTCAGTGCTACATTAATTATACGGAGCCTGTGCAAACAGATTATTCATGATTATCACCTGCATGCCATAGTGTGACTTCTCTTGGACCATAGGTAATATAACACATAAAGAGATATAGCAGGTCACTCCTGCTTGTGCTGGAAGTAAGTTTTTATTTATTTATTTTTCTTTTAAAAAAGAAAAGAGGGTGCTCCCTTTCCTAACTGTTACTGATGTTTTAAAATGGTCTACCAGTATTTTTGGAAAACTCCATGTAAAGGTGAAATGTTCTTAAAATTTTCATCAAGCCATGGGACCTTGACATTCCAGAAAGACTCAGACAGAAGAACTTTTACTAAAATACCATTCATCAGTGAAACTCATTCACTTGAAATTAAATTTATTTTTGACAACAAGGAAGAAGAAAAGCAATGATTAATTATAACCCCCAGAATGTTCAAAATAGTGTATTTTTCTGTGCATCTCTTTGAAGGTCTGCTGGTAAAATGAGGTGGTTAGACTACTGGTATGCCTTTTGTTTTAACTGCAGGGATGGGTTTTAATGGTTTATAATGAAGGTTACAAAAGTACTTCCAAAAAACATACTTCACAATTAGGTTTTTTTTTTTAAAAAAAAAAAAAGCTTTGAAAATAACTGTTTTTCACAAACTGATGAAAACCCCTTCAAAAATGCCTTAGCAGATGAGATAGGGACAGGGATCTGTTCCCATCTGCACTGGTCTAGTCTGGGTGATGGGAGAGAATGGTTTGCTCACACAGAAGAAGCACTATCCCATTTTTAATTCTCCTCAGAGTGGTGTCACCTCTTACACAGGGCTTAAAAAGGTTGATCTAGCCCTATGTGTATCACTCCACCAGTCCCATGCCGAGACGATGGTAATGCCGCTTTTGTCATTTTACATCCTGCTTTACTTTTGACACCAAGGTTTACTACAGGCTAGTAGATCAGATTGCTTTAAGATTTATAAAGATTTCCCAAAGGGAAAGAAACACACCAAACTCTCTAAAGAAAATGGAGATAATGCTGGTGATGTAGCTGTTAGTTAATAAAGATGAAGTTGTTAACTGTGATGTAGCTCAATAGAATACCTCTAGAGGGCCCCAACATTGATTTTATTTTACAGCATTCTTTACTTTAAAGGAATGGCTCATTAACGAAAACTAAGATGTAAAACATAAAATAAGATCATAGTAAATTAGTGTCAGGGTGTCTAAAATACATGACCGCCAGCCAGCCAGGTTTCTTCTCAGCTCAATACCAGAAGGGAAGCAGCCGGACATCGTATGGGACCTAAGCCAGACATGTTCCCACCACCAGGCTTTTCCCAATGAGTTTGTTTCCAACAACTCCTTGTTTCCTACACCTTCAAATATTGTTTAGTGATGAAATAGCATATTCAGAGCACACCTATCTGATCAGGCCCACAGGCAAATCAGGTGGAGGGATGCCTATGTTCACCTGGTCTGATGATTGCATTTTTGTACAGGCATGAGATAGGCATCCATGGAACTGCAGCTGTGCACATGCCCAGAACCATAAATTTAGGCACTTAGGGGCACCCCAAGGGTTACCTCTGCTTGGCCTCTTCCCCCTGAAGCCCCACCATTGCTCCCACCCAAGCCCCACTCGTCCCCCTTCCTGAGCCCCCCACATGCCACTTGTACCTCTTAACCCCTCCCCCAGATCCTCTCTGCCTGCTGCTCATGCCTCCTCACCTCCTCCCCCAAGCCCCACCCACTTGCACCTCTTTTACTCCTCTCCCAACCCCTGCATCTGCCCACCAGCCAGTCGCCTGCTCACCCTCCACATGAACCTCTTTTCCCCCTCCCACAAGGCCACCATGCAGGCAGAGTGGGGACGGGAGGAGGCAGAGGAAGTGAGGGGCCTCGAGAGGAAGAGGATGAGTGGGAGCAGGGCCTTAGGGTGAAAAATGGGCAAGGCCCTGGCCGGGGTGCCCACCCTTTTGGCAGCATGTTCCAAAGGTGGTGGGCCAGCTTTTTGGGGAGGCTTAGCCTCCCCTAGTCACTTATACCCACTGCTGTGCTAGGAGACTTTTACTGTGAAAATACAGGCACTAAGAGAGTTTTGTGCCTACAGGAATAGATGGCAGTTCAGTTTGTGGCTCACAGTAGTGCCTAAATCTGGAGTTCAGGTGCCTAAATTGATTTGTGGAACTCAGCCTTAGAGCCATGAACTCTCAGGTTGATTTTACAAATTACCTGTGTAGCACCAAACCTGTTACAGCTGCTTTCTAAACCATTCCAGGTACTTACAGGGAAGAGTTTGCAATTTCAATAATCTAATCTCAGCCTTTAATCCTGGTATTGGCTCTGACTCTACCATCCTCTAAGAATTTGGGCAAACTACTTGGCTTGACTTTCTCAATTTACCACTGTAAAATGGAGATAACATACTTAAATGCTGCATAAGGCTGTTATGAAGATTAGTGTTAGTTAATAAATACTTATAAAATGCTAGATAAATATTATAGGCATATGGGTTTCTGATGGCTTTTAGAAACAAAGCTATTGTTCAATCCATTGTTGTTTGCCTATTATAGTTACCGATAAGAACTTCTTGTTCCCTACTGAAACTGACAAATTGCCTTTAAAACGTTAGGGTTTAGAAGACTAAATATATAAAACAAATGCATATACAATATTATGTGAAAAAGATAAATCACAAGCAGCTTTAGAAAACACTGTACATGCTGCATAATTCACTGAATAACTCAGAGTATGCTTTCCATCCAAATGTCAGTGCATCTTATAGTGGAAGTAATAAATCATACATGAGTTATAGTATTTTCAGTTCGTGAGGCCAAATTTTGGTAGCTAAGATATAGCTTTGAGAGTTGAAAGGGTGTTTTATTATTGCTGAATTCTCTATTTTAAACTCTCTTATGAGCTCATATAAAAGTGTATATTTACACCTTGACCCATATTAGTTATGATTTTTAAATACCTGCCAAAAGTTGCTATGCCATAGAGATAAAGAGTTAACTTGAAGGACCTTCATTTGACTTCGAAAACTACTGCATGTTTAAGAGATGTCCAGAATAGTTTTCAGAGAAAGCCAGGATGGTTTAGAAAGCAAAAGAATTTACTATTCAGATTAGGTGTATCTTAACACCTGGTGTATACTAACACTCTATTCCCCTTTTAAGCATCTTCTCTAGACCATGTGTGCATTGCAGGCATGGTAGGGCAGAGCTGCCTGGGACCAGAGCATCTCCTTAACCACTTCTTGTCCAGTATGAGGTTTCTACTCCTCATCACATTGAGTTTTCTATGCCTATGAGGTTCAGATAATTTTGTATAGACTATAGATGCACCTGATTATTTAATGCATGCCTTTCCAGCTACAATCTGTGGATTGAGAGGTAGGTTCTGTCCCTGCCAGCAGGTATATGGGATCTTGGGGAGCAATTACCACACAGGTGGGGTGCAAAATCAACTTTATTAAGAAAATGCAAAAACAGGGAAAATTCAATAGTGAGGGGTATGGGGTTTGTTAAAGTACACAATTGGGGAGGGGTTTCTTTTAGTAAATGGGATAGGGGGTTTCAATAGTGGGGTACAATACAGTGGGGTATAATACAGTAGGCAACCAATTAACACTGAAGTATAAATGTAACAGGTAGCTAACAATTCCTATGTAAAGAGTGTGTCACAGCAGCATATAACCAACTAACAGCATGGATAAAGTGTGTTAAATAACCAACAATTTTACGTAAAAATGTAAATGTAAAATGTGAGGTGTATTACAGAGAAAAGGGGTAACCAATGGGGTTTTATGCTAGAAAGAGAGAGAGACGACAGGCTGTAAGTAGAAACAGCAGAGAAGTAAAGGTTGGGGGATGGGGGAAGAGGAGCACGTGGAGGAGGGAGATTTAAACTCAGGGAGACACAGAGCAGATGGGCTGCAAGTTTAAACAGCAGAGAAGTAAAGGTTGGGGGATGGGGGAAGAGGAGCACGTGGAGGAGGGAGATTTAAACTCAGGGAGACACAGATCACCAGGTCATGCCTCTGGGGGAGCAGATCCTTTTCTATCTTCAAAGATTTCCACTACTTGGTTTTGCTGAGACAGAAATATGGTGAGAACCACAATTTTGTTGTAGTGTGATACTCCCATTTCTTGCCTTCATGCAAAATTAATAATTTAGGGTATACAATTAAAATAATCAAATATTTCACTACACTTTTTTCTATCTTCAAAATAGAGACTTTGTTGATTAAGTTTTGGTGAAAGTTTGGACCAGTCCTTATTTTATCTGAACTAGGTTTGCAAACCACAGAAGAATATTGTACAGTATAATTAAACAATAAATATGCTTCAATTAAAATTCCGTCAGTAACTTATTTCAAACAGGGCACTATTAGCCTTTAAAGAGAAAAGATAATGGTATAATTTTAAAACGACATGTAGGGGTAACAGATTTTTCCTATACAGTAAAAAGTACAATTTTCTGTTTTAAAATTAGTCAGGCACACATTTTGCATTATTTCATTTTGCAAAATGTTAATGACCTGAGACCTTTGTGTGTCATAGCAATTAACCACTGAGGGGAGCTCTAACCCAGGAAAAGATAAATTGTTTTTAAAATAGGGCACAGATGCCAAAACCAGGCTTTTCTAAAAGGAAAGCTAACTCTAAAAAGATGTAGCCAATTGCATACTGTTCCAATTACACCCTCTTTACCCCTGCAGAAATTGTTGTCTGACGACTTTTGTAAGTTAAATTTAAAATAAATTCCTGTAAAAGTAAGGCTTTTTGGAGGCTAAGCAGAATACATTAGCTTGGAATTACATCTCAATAGACTGAAGATTTTACTTCAAAGTAATTGTAGTTAATGAAAATGACTGTCTATTCTGCAAGTGTTCATGGACTTAAGTCACAGATAAAAGGAAATGCCAATAAACTGTACAATGATGAAAAGAACAGAGTGAACCCTTAATAATATACATTTAATTCTCCTGGTAAAATTAAGAGGCAGTTCTATCCAAGTGTGAAAGCTGTATGACCTATTTTTAGGGTCTTGTGTAATGATTTAAATAAATTCAATCCCAGTGACTAATATCCATAAAATTACACCATAGATGCATTTGACCTAGTGTCTTTTTAATCACTTATGAAAGTTATAGAAAGTCTTTTTTTGTTTGTTTAATTTAATTACTGATTTCACATACTGAATAAAACCCATTGCACTTAAATCCTATTATTCTGGAATGACGACTTTCCCTGCCAGTCAGAACACACTCACTGGGGTGGTACAACACTATAATTCCTATAAAGCAAGTTATCGCCTACTCCTGCTCTTTGGGCTTAGAAGTGCTTTCTACTGTTCAACCAGTGAAAATGGGGCGAAGGGAACTGCTACAGGCACTTACCTGTATGGGGCCGACTGGGGCTGGCTCTGACCCTCCAGCCCCGCTCCTTCCATCCGAGACCCCACCCCTTCTGGGGGCTAGAGCCAGCCCCAGCCCAGCCTTGTACCAGTAAGTGCCTATAGATACTTTCACCCCTGCCTGCAGGAATTATTTTAATTGCAAAGTAGCAAAGTGCACATCTCCCTGAGATAAATATACTTTGTCATATATAAACAATTGTAGGGCACTTGGTACAATTTACTATTTTAAACTATGAAATGTTATGCATTTTACTGTTACTTTCTTGATTTCAGTGGTCTTACACAAGGAATAGATTTGGTCCATTGATCTGGATCTGTGCATTACTTGAAACACTATTTCCAAGCAAACAATCCCAGCTAAATATTTGTCATGCTAGAGTTTGTTAAAGTACAGCAACAGTGTCAATAACATATTCAGTCATCCAGCAAGAAATGTGGGAAGGACCTCTCACTCTTCAGACAGAAAGTAAACAGTCTGAATACCAAATTTAAATACCAAATGAACAGAGACATTAATTTTTAAGGTGAAGCTAGTTCTACAGGTGATACTTGTGTGATTTTTTGCTTCATCTCTAAACTGAAATGAAAGAACTGACAACTGAGTAGCTAAACTAGTGGACTATATACTAACTATGTCAGTAAATATAATACCATTTCAGTAAAAATTATCATCATTCTGGGATGTATTAGCAGTAGTGTTGTAAGCAAGACATGAGAAGTAATTAGTCTATTCAGCACTGAGAAGGCCTCTATTCGAGTACTGCATTCAGTTCAGGACACCACCCTTCAGTAAAGATGTGGACAAATTGGAGAAAGACCAGAGGAAACAACAAAAATTATTAAGGGTCTAGAAAATATGATCTATAATTAAAGATTGAAAAAAAATGTTTTTTTTTAGTCTAGAGAAGAGAAGATGGGGGTGGGAGGCAGGGACATGACATAGTCTACAAGACAATAAAGGTTGTTATAAAGAGAAGGGTGATCAGTTGTTCTCATCCACTGAGGAAAGGACAAGAAATAATGGGTTAAATGTGAGCAAATTGAGGTTAAACATTAGGAAGAACTTCCTAACTGTAAGGGTAGTGAAACACTAGAACAAATTATCGAGGGAAGTTGTGGAATCTCCATCATTAGAGGTTTTTAAGAAAAAGTTTGACAAACACCTGTGAGGGATAGTCTATATAATACTTTATTCCTGCCTCCGTACATGGGACTGGATTAGATGATCTATCATGGTTCCTTTTGGTTCTAAATTTCTATAATTCTACAAACTTTAACTTCCATTCCTTTTCATACAGAAAATAACTCCACATATGACAACAGGTATTAGATATAGTTCTGAAAAATTGACCTTGATTGGCGGTCAAGCTGACAAGGAGGAAGAAATAAGCTGAAGCAGTCATAAGAACAGAAATTTTACATGCTACTCTAGCTTGTTCTGATAAAGATTGTACCTTGTGAATAATTTTAAATATGTTTGGAAAACTATAAACAAATTTATATCTACTGCAAATCAATTACAGTAAATAGAATTACAACCAAGATAAATTTAAGCCCTTCAGTTCAAATTTCCAGAAGGAACCAAATATTTTGAATCTGAGTTTCATTTAATACTATCTACTTAAGGCAAAACAGAAAACAAACAACAGTATGGCACAGGGCCATTCCTAGCTATTCCAGGGCCCTGCGAAGCCCCCCCCCCTCCACGGGGGGGGGGGGGAGGGAGGGGGGCTCTGCAGTGGGGGTGGAGGAGCTAGCTCCTGGTCTCTGTGGGGGCTGGGGGTTGGCTCTGGTTTGGGGGCCAGAGGGGAACCCTCCTAGCACTCACCGGTGGCACGGCTGGGGCTGGGTTGCTGCACTTCCCGGTGCGTACTTTGCATATGGGTAAGGATGGCCCTGGTGTGGCATCATTAATGAATACTCCAGGCCAAATGCTGACTGCAGTTA
This sequence comes from Sternotherus odoratus, assembly GCA_032164245.1. NCBI lineage: Eukaryota > Metazoa > Chordata > Testudines > Kinosternidae > Sternotherus > Sternotherus odoratus. The sequence continues at coordinate 229,186,133 of JAVMKO010000001.1, read as the reverse complement.
CATCTGTGCAATACCACCCTTCAGATTCTGCTCTTGTTTACACAAGTGTAACTCCCATCAACTTCAGTGGAGTAACTCCATATTTACATAAATGAGCCAAATTTGATCCTGCAATCTAAAGAAGCTCATGCATGTTAGTGTTTATACTAAATCTGCATCATGTTCACAAGTATCCTTCTCAGAATGAGAGGGTGGGTGGAGGATGGCACTTTCCTGCTTAGTGATTTATTTTTGACAGTGAGGTGTTTCTTTAGTAAAAAATATTTTAAGAGGAGGAGGGGAATCTAAACTGTCAGCTCTTATCTTAGGCTGGGCCTTGGAGGTGAGTTCTTCTCCTTGGGGTTTCTTATCTCCTTTGGTCTTCTTCTAGCTTTTTTTTTCTCTTCCTTCTGCTCCTATTACTTCTGATCTTCTTCCTCTCCTGAACTTCTTCTTGGACCCCAGTTTTTATAATGAATCTTGAGTCTTGCTTAGCTATACCTTAACCAATTATTTTAGTATAATTTTACTAACCAATCATAACAAAATTACCTAGCCAATCATATACCACCACCTTAATTGATTCACACCTAGCAAAATTAATTATACAGCAGACAGAGAAACCATTACAAACCAGAGATCACAGTGTCAAACAATAGGAAAGTGTAATGACAATGATCATACAATGAGGATTCCATCACATTCTCTATTGATAAGCAGTTTCTTGCCAGACAGAATGATGTTAATTATGTTTTCTGTACCCATCTTGAGATCTGTTTCTTTATCTGGTGACAGTGGGGAGCTATCAGGGCAAAGTCCCCTCCTCACAGCTTGCTGTGATCCATTTTAGAAGGAATGTGAGTATGTGATTCCAGGCCTACAGCTAATGAGGGCCAGCGACAGGAATTTTGGGGCCCCATACGGCAGATCGTATGCCCTCCCCCCCCCGGTCTCCCGCCGCCCACGGGCCCCCTCCGTCTCCCACCGCCCGCGGGCCCCTCTCCGGCTGGTCTCCCGCTGCCCGCCCTCCCCTCCCCCAGCCGGTCTCCTGCCTCCCGCGGGCCCCAACCCCCGCATGTGCTTGGCCGCGTGGCCCGGCCGGGAGAAGCAAAGGGGGGCGGGGGGAGGCTGCTGGGTGCCGGGGGAGGGGGCTGGTGAGTGCTGCAGCGGCTGCCCGGAGCCACGCCTTGCTCACAGGCCTGGCGACAAGGGGGTACAGCTGCGTACCGGGCCCACCCTGGGCTTCAGGGGACCCCCCTGAAGTCCGGGGCCCGGTACAGCTGTACTCATTGTACCCTCCTGTCGCCGGCCCTGCAGCTAATGGCTGCTGCTTTTTCAGTCTGGCTGCAGAAGGCCTTACAACATGGCTACAGAAAAGCCATATTGTTACATCATATAGACAGGATTCCAGGATCTTTCACAAAACAGCCATGAAACTCAATTCTTTGGGGGCAGGTGGAGAACTTGTAGGGGCACTACACAGATTCTCCAATACTTACTTCCCTCCCATGACAATTAATGAGGGCTCAAGTTTTGCAAAGTCTATTTCAGCCCTTGGAGATTCAGCAGATTAGCGGCTCCACTGTATTCTACCTCCTGGTGCAACATCAGCAGTCTAGAAAGAACATGAATACATAAGGAAGGTTACAAATTTTAAGTTAGAACTAGCCTGAGGCATAAGAGAAATCAGTAATTGGAAAACAGAATGTAAGGAGTCAATGTGAAATTCATTTAGCTGCTTTGCACATATTTACTAGCATCAGTCATTTAAGCTTCCTTCATGGCTCAGCCAATGTAATTAGGCTGAATGCTGAGGTCAAAATTTAGAACAAAATTTATGTAGCAAAGTTACCTTGGAGGGGAAGAAAGGGGACACTGATTAGAAGACAAAGAAAAGTTTAAAGTTAAATATTAAATCCCATTAAAAATAAAAAGAATTATTTTCAGTGTGGACAGCACTCAAGTGGCTAATGGTAGTGGATGCAGATTCAGAGAAGTTACATGCAGTTCTTGTTAGTTTCTTGCACTCTGTATTCCAATTATTGTTTTTTTTCCCCCTTTATACCCCAGACTAGTTCTAACTTAAACTTTGTCTTTCTTATATAATCATGTTCCTTCCAGACTGCTGACCTAGCACCAGTGACTTTCTCATTTATACTATTCCAGCTTCAAATCTAATAAGCCACAAGGCTCTCCTAAGGCTTCACATGAATGCATGAAAATCGACAGCAGCTCTGATATCTGCATCAAAGCATGACAAGAGGAAATTCATATTTTAAAAGTTTCTGCTAACATAGTAAAAGCTAATTTGATATTCAGATTTCAGAGGTCCTTCAATGTCTATCTTGACTATGTACCTGCTTTGAATTATTCTCAGTCCAAATCGAGCCTTATCTCTTTGCTTTCTTGCATAATTTTTTTTCTTGAAGCTTTGAGTATTTTTCAGATGTACACTAAAGCAGTATCAGCTTCTGTGAGTCAAGCCCTACTACAGGATTAAGGACATTGAAGACTATAATTTTAATAATTTCCACACACCCACCCCATTTATTAGAAACCAGTTAGTCTAATTATGAGGCTAATTATTAGTCTGAACTAATCACTTAGGGCTAGACAGACTTTATGCACAGTTCTGAGCAACGTGTGCTTCATAAACGGTACTAACCCAAATATAGACATGGGAGATTTGTGTCTTCCTATCCTTCATCCTCCTTTTTGGGGGGAGGCAGGTTTGTAACTTACTTCTATCTATACCATCAGTAAATTACTACCTACCCCATGTTGGCTTACCTATTCTGGGCAATGCAGGGGAGTGCGAAGCTAAGCTTCCACCTATTCCTTGCCCCTCATCAATTCCCTGTTCTAAAGAGGCTGAAAACAGCGGGTAACCTTCCTAATTACTATGTACCTGGACCCATGATCCAGCTACCCTGCATAGGGGCATAAAGGGGGCTCTTGCTCTCTTGCATGAGGGTTTCTTCCAAGTCACAGTCAAGCCCTGACTGATTCCCCTGTAATTTCTCATTTTGGGATCTAAATACATTGTTTGTATACCCCATTTTAATATACATTTTTAATTGATTCTTCTCTTTAAAATTGCTGCCTTTAGAACAGATCAGTTCCAAATAGAGATAGACCTAAATTTTATATATATAAAATTTGATCTTTAGAGTTGGATGAGAGTAAGGTAACTCTCACAGTATTACAAATGCAAGCATGCAACAGACTTCTGAAAACCCTGCAGTGGCAGTGTTTTACACACACACACCCACACACACACCCTCCTATACACTGAGTAGACCTATTCTCCTTTCATTTCCTAATTATTTAGTTTTACAAATATCCACACATTATAGGTTTTGGTGATTACTCCATTTGATAAAGATGACTGAGTTCACACCTGAGAAATATTTAGCTTCTTGGCTATGATGGAAACATCTAAGCAAATGAAACATTGAACTGATCCAATAACATTCTTAGTTCACCTGTGGAAAGCTCATTTTACAGCCTTTGTTCAATTAAAAAAAAATCACTAGTTAACACATTGCAGTTCATTTTCCTTTTGTTTCAGACTTTTATGCAGAGTTTCCACTTTTGATGTTTAACTCAGCTTCATTATTTAAATAATTTTAGTACAGATGTGTTTTTGTCTGAGGTCACAAAGACATACCAATTGTTACTGCTGTGGGTAAGATGATGTACTTCTTTGTCTTTTGTATCTTTTCAGTATTTCATCCCATTGATCAGAGTTTTCGTTGACTAGCTGAGTTTTGTATGAGGTTCCCAATAGCACACTGTCGGTATTATTACACCAATTAAAGGCAGTTTGAAGTATGATATGGGAAAATTTTCTCTTTCACCTCCCTTTCTTCAGGAGGGTCTATTTTTGGTCTAGTGTTATTTATACATTGACTTGTAAGGATTAGATTTTAATGGTACATATCAGTAAATGTTGATTTCATCATACACACACAAAAGCAGATGAAAAAATATTTCCATCAATAATCATCTAAATGTACAGATCAGCAAAGTAAGAAAAATGCTACCTAAGAATTTATAATTTGATTATAGGATAATTAATTTGTATACTTTGACATATGACGTTGACAATTTGTGTTTTAATGGTTATAATGCTTTAACTTTGAACATCAGTGTCTCCTGTCATTAAATAATTGTATGACCCTGTTAAAATTTTCTGCAACTGTGAATATGTAAATTAAAAAAAATCTAAACAATAAAAATCAATATCTGTCAAATTATAAAAAAAGAAATAAAATTCTGTCAAGTCTATTTATACTGTGTTTCTACATAATAGTTTTGTTGTTATAAATTCCTGGAATTTGGGGTGCAAACAGTGCTAGAAAAACCTTTAAAATATATATCTAATTCATAATCTAGCAATCCAGAAACTGATTGAAATTAATCTGAATTTTAGAATATGTAACCAAAATTTGGACAAGGAAAACACAAAATTTCAACATCATTCCATATTAAAAACTGCTAGTGAATATTAGCACTGGATAGGAAAACATGCAATGGGAATAAACCCCCTACCTTTTCAAAGCTATTTGTAATTTCTGAAATGTGCAGAGGACACTTCTGTGAGTGAAAAGGCACTTTACTCTGGGCAATGACTGCTGAAGAGAAAGTCTGGATGTATTTGTTTGGTCCATGAATCACTAGGCTAGTGGTTCTCAACTAGAGATACTCCATTCCTATGGGGGTATGGAGAAGTCTTCCTGGGGGTACATTAACTCATCTAGATATTTGCCTAGTTTTACAACAGGCTACATAAAATGCACTAGTGAAGTCAGTAAAAGCTAAAACTTCAGACAGACAATGACTTGTTTATACTGCTGAATATACTATACACTGAAATATAAGTACAGTATTTATAATCCAGTTGATTTATTTTATGATTATATGGTAAAAATTAGAACATAAGTAAATAGTGGGGTGTGACACTTTTGTATTTTAATGTCTGATTTTGTAAGCAAATAATTTTTAAGTGAGGTGGAACTTGGGGGCATGCAAGACAAATCAGACTCCTGAAAGGGTACAGAAGTCTGGAAAGATTGAGAGCCACTGCACTAGGCCATTTCTATTGAGCAAAGCACTTAAGCACATCATAACTTTAACCACATGTTTAAATCGATGAACTTTAATAAGACCTAGGCCTGTGCTTAAGTGAATTCCTGAATAGAGATGGGCTTAATACGTGCTTAAATGTTTTGCTGAATTGGAACTTTGGGGATCACAGACCAGAGCTGTATTTGATTTGCACTTCATACAGTCTGATTTAGTCACAGCAATCCACTCTTGTTTTCAATATTTTCATACTGTTCTCAGAACTGAAAGCTGAATCATCTCTTTGAAGCACCTGTTTTCCTCAGCATATCCCAGGGTACAGGACTTTTGATAGTGGAAAGTTCACCTATGGGACTTGGTAGCTACACGAAGCACCCATAGTCCCCATTCTGCAGAGAGGTAGTGCCATACCTAAAGTGGGCAATACAATAGTGGCAATAAAATTGGCACATATCTAGAGATCCCAGGGAATATTCTGAATCAGCTATTCCCCTGTGCAGCCTCAGCAACACCCATGGCTGCAGTAGAAACCCAGAATAAAACCCAGGAGGAAAGCAACTGTGTGGGAAAAAACCCTGTTCATTCCTGGGGATGAGTTTCCCATCATCTGCTGACACAAGGAGATGCAGTGTACTCCTTTTACACCTACAAATATGAATTACCTGCTGCTAGAGTCTGAGTTACAGTTTTCCAGTGTGTCTTAAATCATATATATTACTTTGGTCTAGAGCAATCAGAATTTTTAAATAACTTTTCAGTATTGTGACAGGGTAGAGTAGGCCCAGAGGACCCCTGCTGAAAGCCTCAGCATCCTGTCACACCTGTCCCAGGAAAAGAGTAGTAGAGTCCTCCAAACTGCATAGAGAGGCTACATGAGACATGGTCAATCGGGGCATACACTATGGACAGCTCAGGGAGGCATGATTTTGAAGACTTATACTGGGGAAAAGTTAGTCCCAAAAGGGATACTCCAGGTTAATGTGTCTCAGATATTACCCAATAATCATGCAAATGATTGTAGTACAATAGGAAGTCCAGGTGCAGAGTTTGTTCAAATTATTCATGAGAATTCTGGGGTATATTTAGGGTAAACCTGGAGATCTCAGTCTTGAGGCATAGACCTTCCCAGCCAAAGTTTAAGATGGTGGGATTAAGTCCTGGGCTTTTTCTTTATAGTCCTTCAGCAAGTTGATAAGACTCTTGATAGCAATTGTCACAGCAGGACCTTCCCTGGATGAAGAATAAGCAGTTTATATTGCTGATTTGAAGCTAATCTTCTATTTCCTATGCATACAGATAAACCAGCTACATCCATTCACATAAGTCAATTGGCCATTCAAACTATTAAAACAGTTTGTTATAGCATAGATAATCAAGTACAAGATAATATAAAAATATTCCTGTAGCATCTTACATCTTTGATCTTTGAGTCAATAGAGTACAGTAATGAAGTATTATAAGACAACCAGGATTTTATCCTCCACAAGCTAATTAGATCACATTGTTAAACTTCTAACAATATACATGTAAACACAGATTAATACAATTAGCATCTACCCTTGATTTTTATTACTACAAATAAATGAGTTAATGATTGCTAGTCTAGAACATTTCTTCAAAATTCACATGCAAAATGCTTGTCTTGATTACATTTCAATGCATCTTGTAAAGTAATGGGTCATTTCAAGTTGACCAGTCTGTGTCATACCCTTCTGTATATTAGACATTTTACTTTGCTGGTGGACCATTGCTCTTTTTTTAACACAAATAAACATTTGGACAAAGTGTTCTATATCCGTTTTGATAGATGTTACCCATCACGAACACAGACATCAACAAAGAAACTGCTAAGAATAATGTTCTCTCTCTTGTGAAGGGAATGGTTCTACAAGATACAGAACTAGATCAAAAGAATCTCCAATTTACACAATTAATGTTATGTCAATGTGAATTATGTGAGAATCAAGGTTGCATCTTATGAGAAATGCAAGTGAACATTCCAAAATCAGGTTTTGGAAACTTCACAAAAGTCAGACACTGTATGGATGAAGTCTATTGCCTGGAATCGTCTGGCATCCAGGGATGACAAAGACACTGAGATGAAGTCTATGTGCTATACTATGTGTCAATAAATTCAGCTTGTCTACACCATTTGCTGGCCATGGTCTCAGACTCCTTGGACATGTATTCACCTGGACATTGGTGGACATTTAGAAGATTATGTTTTTGGTCATCCATTTGAGTTGGGCCAGAAGTTTTCACAATGGACTTTTATAGCTACCAAGATCACTGGACATCTTTATACCTTGTTTAGCCAATTTAGATTACTGTTACAGTTTGTGTGACAATGGAACTCCATTCTGCTCTGAAAAATGTAAGGTTTTTAGCTTTAAATGGAACTGAGCATGTATGGATTGCACCATAACATCCTGCTGCAGACAGACTAGTGGAATACTTTGTACAGTGTTAAGCATAACAGCTAACAACTCTATTTTGATTAATCAGCAGAAATTGACAATTTCTTGCTTGTCTACAGAAACACAGCAGATGCTACTAGCCAGGAGTGACATGACCATTTTCTTGAACAATCTTTGAACATCTGTTGGGATCTGCTACATATTGCCTTGTGTAGCCAAATCCCAAACTGTGCAAATTGATCGTTTATTTATGTTGAAGAGCAATGATCCACCAGCAAAGTAAAATGTCTAGCAGACAGAGGGGAGTGACACAGACTGGTCAACTTGCCATGACCCGTCGCTTTACAAGATGGGGGCATGGTTGATAGCTGCTTTAAACTACCTGTAAGTGGGTTCCAAAGAGGATGGATCTAGACTGTTCTCAATGGTACCATATGACAGAACAAGGATTAATGGTCTCAAATTGCAGAGGGGAAGGTTTAGGTTGGATATTAGGAAGAACTTTTTTACCAGAGGGTGGTGAGGCACTGGACTGGTTTACCTAGGGAAGTGGTAGAATCTCCTTTCTTAGAGTTTTTTAAGGTCAGGCTTGACAAAACCCTGGCTGGGATGATTTAGTTGGGGATTGGTCCTGCTTTGAGCAGGGGGTTGGACTAGATGACCTCCTGAGGTCCCTTCCAACCCTGATATTCATATTCTATGATTCTATGAGACTTCTCATCATTGTTTTCATATATGAGACATAGTTTGGACTCACTAATATGTTTGTGCTGTGAAAAGAGAACTTGTAAAATGGATGGATTTATTTCTTTTGTGGTAAAAAAGTCTGTTTGTCTCTATTTTATAGAAAAAACATTTGGACCATCTGCAGCCTCACCAATACTGGAGTCCAGGGTTGTTCCAGTAGGACTTTCTGTTCCTCTGATGTAATGGAAGGAGATTCAAACTCTTACTTTTGATGGTCTTTTGGGAGAAACTTTGTTAACAGATCCACTAGATTCCTTAGCACTGATTTGTTCCTGTTGTTTAAGGTACCACCATCAACATGTTATCCCAGGAAAATACAAAAACCAGTGGTAAGCCTGAATTTTTAAATTGTGTAGCTAAAGAGTTGCTATTCCAGGGCAGAATAATCCCTTTCAGTTTAAAAAGTCTGCAGTTGTTCACCTGCAACTTTTTGTTATATTATATAATGTTTTATATTAGCCACATAAAAGATAATATGTGTGTGTGTGTAAAAAATAATAATGAGTACTTGTGGCACCATAGAGACTAACAAATTTATTTGGTATATATATATATAAAGGGAACATGAAAAGGTGGAAGTTTCCATACGTGTGTGTGTATGGAATTATTTTTAAAGTAGAGTAAAGGAATATGATACTCCATCTCTTTTAAATATTTCATCACCCTCCCCCCTTGCACAGACACATTTTCTCATTGGTTTAAGTTTTACGGCATTAACAATAAAGGTTTCATCAGCAGCAAACTGTGCTCAGATGAGTTCCTTTCTGTCTGTATCTCCTTCTTTTCTGTGTCCAAATATAACACATGGGATATAATAAAAAATGTTACTACAGCTTCATGTTCATGATTGTGAGTAGATGAAAAAGTTATATTGTATGCTCTACCAGATCTTTTAATCGTGTTATTTCTGCTGTTTGTGGTGGAGATATGCTGCTGACTTCTGTCTTACTGAATTGGCCTACATTACTTTTATCCACATAAAGGTCCTCCTACTTCTTGCCTAGGTTCTGGCACTCAACTTGCTGGCACTCATTTGTTGGCTTAGGGTGATGTTTGAGAAGGGCTGTTCTATTCACAAGAGACATGTGGTGCCAGAGTCATCAGAATACTAACTAATGAACAGTGACTATGCAATGAATGGATCAGCCCTGGGAGAGAAAGCATGGATTTTTACTGAAGTATATCAGACCATTGAGCAGGATGCTACACGGTGTGCAGATGGAAATTCCAAAAAAAAAATACTTGCTGTGTGCATTATATACCACAAGATGAAAGATAATTTTGTGTTTATCTCCTCTCTAACCTTTCAGTTTGTGGCCTCAGATGATTTTCGGATGTCATTCATGACAGTGGATTTGTCCATACACCTGATTTGCAACTTCCATGAATTTGATTTAATCTTTTAAAGAAAACATGAATAAGAGCTACACCTGTACAGATCATCCTTTTTATGTAATGAACAGCTCCTCAGCAAGTGAAGATCAACGGTGTTAAACTGATTTTGAAGGAGCTACACCAGATAAAACCACCTGAGGACCTGGCCCACATGTACTTTTTGTCTAAATGATTTTTATCATAGTGACTTTAAATGTATGTCTACAGTGTTTGTAGTTTATTTTAAATAAAAATAGACATTAGAAAACCCAATAAATAAGTTAGCTATACTAATGGATCCTCTGTTTAAAGCTTGAGTTTTCACTTGACAATAAACATGCTGTATCAAGAGACTTGAGCTTCTCACACAAAGGTGGAAAGAAGAAGAACAGACATAGTACTTAGTATAATTGTCTAGCATAGAACTGGTAGGGGATGTTTCAGCAATGACTAGTTCCTTCCTCCAATCAATATTCCACAAAAGTAGGAATAGCAGCAGTTCTCTCCTCTTGTGACTCAAGGTTTTAGAGGCATTATTATCCTCTGGCAAAACTTTGTACAGATTGCTACAAAGGATATCCAACTGTACACTATGCCAGGGGTAGGCAACCTATGGCACACGTGCCAAAGGCAGCATGTGAGTTGATTTTCAGTGGCACTCACACTGCCTGGGTCCTGGCCACCGATCTGGAGGGCTTTGCATTTTAATTAAATTTTAAATGAAGCTTCTTAAACATTTTATTTACTTTACATACAACAATAGTTTAGCTAGATATTATCGACTTATAGAAAGAGACCTTCTAAAAACATTAAAATGTATTACTGGAACGCAAAACTTAAAATTAAGAGAATAAATTAAGACTCGGCACACCACTTCTGAAAGGTTGACGACCCCTGCGCTATGCTATCCATTCCACTGTTGTGTTGGTCTTTGTTATCCCTGAGGTATTGAAGTGTTCTGAGCTCCAGCACTCTGAGTGAAGTCAATATATATATTCACATGAGTGGCTGCTACTCAGTATGAACCAATGCTACAGAATCTGTCCCAGGTTACTAACATTCAACAAGAGTATGGTCTGAGCAGATGATGTTTAACATTGCAGGATACCTGGCAAATGCTATATCATAAAAGGATAAGGATAGCTGTATACATTGAACTGAGATTCAGAAAGTCTGGGTTCAAATCCTAGCTCTGGCACAGACTTCCTCAGGACTTGGGCAAATCACTTAGATTTAAATTTAAGGGAGTTAAGTATCTGGAGACCACTTGATTTCAGTGGGATTTAGGCATCTAATTTTCATAGGCTCCTTTTTAAATCCCATCTTTCATGTTTTTAAAATGGGCATGATAATATTTCCTTACTCCCAGACTTTGTCTGACTTGTCTCGTTAGATAGAAAGCTCTGCATGGCAAGGGGCTATGGGTGGAAAAGTTATTAATCTCAGGCTGTGTAAATGTATTAACAAATTTCCTCTTGGAGCATTGAGATAATGCTATAAACCCAAGACACAATGTCCACCTTTTCTCCATTCCTTGGGCCATGAATCCTGTCCTCTCCATTATTACTGGCTCAAGGTAGTGTTTTTCACTGCTAGGTGTAGACTGAAATGTATATAGATCTCATGTGCAGCAATAACATTTTAATGTGAATTTAGTTATGCACACTTTGGAAAACTTCCTTTGTGCTATAAATGTCAGTCTTCACAGGATTAGATCATATTTTGCTTTGTTTTCTAAACTGCTCTCTGAAGTGGCTTCTCAGCAGAGTGCATAAATAATGCCAGCTCTCCTACAGTTATGCATCATGTTTCCTTTATAAGACAATTTTAAAGCAGAAATGAGTTTTTTAAAATAAAACTTTTTAATAAAGGGATGCAGGAGGGTAATCACAGTTGTCTTACTTTCATTACACCAATCAGCACATTTCCTAGTGTGTGTGGAAAGGGGGGACATAATTGGTCAAAAATGGGACTTAATTTGAAGGAGAAATGTAGTGAAAGTGATAGCTGAAGATGAAAGGTATAACATGACCTGCTAATGTACTGCCAGTTAACTTTTTTAAATAATGAAACAAACATTACAAAATCTCTTTTGTTCTGGATAACTGGTGACTGCACTGTTTTCTTGTTAGTATGAAAGGAACTTAAAAATAACCCTCAGCTTTCTTCCCTTTTAAAAATGATAAACAACTTCCAAGTGCTGTTTTTTTTAAATATTTAAACAACTAACAGCAGCACAATCTATGTAGTTTTTTGTGTAGGAAAGAGCATCCTGTGTTGATGTCCAGTGATCACAACCCTTCCCTCCCACTTCATTCCTGTACCTTATCCTTTCTGACTTTCTAAAGTTTTCCTGCAGTGAATCCAATTAGTGTGTTGTGCCTGAAGGCAATCTGACTTCCCAACAAAGACTACAAAGTGCTGAGAGGGCCTGGCAGAGAAATTAGATTCTGCAGTTATTTGTGGGTATTTTTGTTTTTTCTAAAGGCTTAATCCCAAATGTAACTTATTACACTCTGATCTACTCTTCTCTCTCTGGCTGAATTTGTTGGTCTAGAGTTCTTGCTCTATAGTAGCAGGTTTCTGTTCAACTATAAAGCTCTAACACACCAGATGGCTGTCACCTGGGAACTTTTCCTCAGGTCTGCAGGTGGGATTGGCTCCCTTACCCGTGAGACTGCCAGCCTGTGAAGCAGCAACATCAGTGTTGACAAATGAGCTTACATTTTGGAAGGAAAATAAATGTTTTGGGCTAGGTTGTGAGTTGGGCTATATACTCATACAAGAGAATAAGAGCTAGTAATAATAATGAAAGCTGGTTAAAAAGAGTGTTTGTGTTACCTCATCTGCTTTTCTTACTCATAAAAAAAATTATGAAAATCTACCAAAATAAACAATAGATCACCGTTAACATTAAAATAGGTCACCCCTAAATGCCTCTCATATACTCTTTCAAACTTTTTTTGGAAAAATCACTACATTTGATTAATCTTCCACTGCTGACCTTCATAAGCTTGTGTTCCAGATACTATCTCCAAATCTGGATACACATTATTTCTCAAAGAAGTTAGGAACATGATATTGAACATCTACGCTGTTCATAAGACTTGATCCAAAGCCCATGGTAGTTAACCAGATTTATAATCTTCCTACCTTCCTCTTTCCAGAACCCACCATTTGTTAATCCACATAAAACATAAGATGTTTAGGGCAGATATCTGTCATTGGAGGCTTGTTTGTTTGCTTTTCTGGGGAGGGAGTGTTGTAAAACATTGTTATGATAACAGATGCTAATGTCATGCAAACATCAGAAGATAATAAGGTGATAAGTAACAGTCATCATGAATTTGTCAAGAACAAATCATGTCAAACCAGCCTAGAAGCTTTCATTGCCTGGGTAACAAACCTTGACAAAATGGAGGGGAGTGATAGATGTGGTATATCTTGACTTTAGTTAAAGGTTTTGATACTGTCTCACATAAAGTTTCATAAATAAATGAAGGAAATAAAACTTAGAGGGATCTACTATAAGGTGATCAAGCAAATGGTTGGAAAACCGTTACCACATAGAGGTTATAGAGGTTATCGGTGGTTCACAGTCAAGCTGGAAGGGCATGTTGAGTGAGATACTGCAGAGATCCGTTCTGGGTGTGGTTCTCTTCAAATCATCATCAGTGATTTAGATAATGGCCCAGAGAGTACACTTACTAAGTTTGTGGATGATACCAACTTGGGAAGGGTTGCAAGTGTTTTGGAGGATCGGGTTAAAATTCAAAATGACCTGGAAAAACAGGAGAAATGAAGCAAATAGGATGAAATCCAATAAGGACAAATGCAAAGTACTCCACTTAGGAAAGAACAATTGGATGCACACATACAAAAGGGGAAATGACTGCCTTGGAACTAGCACTGCAGAAAGCAATATGGTGGTCAAGTGGATTACAAGCTAAATATGAGTGAGTGTGATGCTAATGAGTGATGCAAAAAAAAAAAAAAAAGCAAACATCATTCTGGGATATAAGCAACTCTGCACTGATTAGGCCTCAACTGGAGTACTGTGTCTAACTCTGTGTGCCACGTTTCAGGAAAGATGTGGAAAGTCCAGAGAAGAGCGTCAACAATGATTAAGGGTTGAGAAAACATGATCTATGATGGATGATTGAAAAAATTGGTTTGTTTAGTCTTGTAAATGTTGTTACAAGGAGGAGGGAGAAAAAATGTTCTTAACCTCTGAGAATAGGATAAGTACAATTATACAAGGCACTAGTGAGACCCCACCTGGAATATTATGTGCAGTTCTAGTCTCCCTTATTTAAGAAAGATGAATTCAAATAGAACACGGGCAGAGAAGGGCTACTGTATGATCCAAGGAATGGAAAACCTATCTTATGAGAGAAGACTCAAAAGCTTGACTTATTTAGCCAATCCAAAGGAAGGCTGATGGGAAAGAAGATGGATAAATTTCAGGGAGGGGAAATACAATGTCTGAGGGGGAAATACGATGGATAAATTTCAGGGAGGGAGGGGAGTTATTTAATTTATGCACCAAGGTGCACCCAAGTAAAAAATGGCTATAATCTGGCCATCAACAAATTTAGGCTTGAAATTAGGCATAGGTTTCTAAAGTTCTGGAATAGCCTTTCAAGAGTAGCTGTGGGAGCATAAAACCTAATTGGCTTCAAGACTAAGCTTGATAAGTTTATGAAGGGGACGGTATAATGGGACTGCCTATGATGGAATGTGGCCCACTGGCAACTGCTAATAGCAAACATCTACAATTTCTTTAGACAGGATACTAGATGTGAAGGTGTCATAAGAATAAAGTAGCCTAGAATTCCTGCTCACCCATAAGGGGTTAAAAAGCTAAAAGAAACCTGATTGGCACCTGACCAAAAAACGCAATGGGGACCAAAGATGCTTTCAAACCTGGGGGGGAGGGAAAGTCCTTTGTTTTCTCTTTCATTCACTCTGGGTTATCAGGTGAATCAGACAGTTTTCTTCTCTACATCTATCTATAACCTTCTAAACAGCAACAGTAAGTAATTTAGCCAGGCAGGGTTATAGTTTTATATTTGTGTTATCTCACTCATGAATTTCTCAGGTTTTTAGGGAAATATCCCTGTGTTTTCTCTGTAACTTGTACTCAGAGTACTAGGGAGGAATTCCTCTGTGGGTTGGGTTTTCCTTGATTCTTTTTGTGACTGTAAGTGCTTTTCCACTGATTTTTTTTATAAGGGATTTATTTCTTTTTTTCCTTTAATTAAAATTGTTCTTTTAAGAATTGGACTGGTTTGTTTTCCATTCTGTAAGATTCAGGATTTTGAATCAGGCACCTAGCAGGATTGGTGAGGGTTTTTTTTCTCAAGCCTTTCCCAGGGAGGGAAGTATATGCTTGGGGGGATTATTGGAAAGAGATGGGGGCTCCAAGTGGCCTTGTCCCTAGTTCCTGGAGTGTCGCTTGGTGGTGGCAGCCTATTGTTCCAGACACAGGAAAAACCTGTGTCTTGGGAAAGTTTTAACCTAAGATGGTAAAATAAGCTTAGGGGGTTATTTTTTTTTCATGTGGGTCCCCACATCTGTACCGTAGAGTTCAGAGTGGGGAGGCAGTCCTGACAGAAGGGCTCTAAGTTACTTCAGAGAATTATTTTCCATATATCTGCTTGGTGGGCCTTTCCTGAATGGTCAGTTTCTAAATGATCACTATATTTGGGGTCAGGTAGTAATTTTCCCCCAGGTCAGATTGGCTCTTTTGACCTCTAAGTCTATAAGTAAAAAGCAATGAGTTTAGCTGGGCAAGAGTGGTTTAGGTTGGATATTAGGAAAAGCTTTCTAACTGTCAGAGTAGCACTGGAATAAATTGCCAAGGGAGGTTGTGGAATCTCCATCACTGGAGATGTACAAACAGACCAAGCTTCCATACACAGACAGGCTTCCTTCTTTCTCACTTGGGGCCAGAAGTTCCCCCAGTTCATTCTTTGTCCTTCAGGTATCCCTCGGGTGTTCTGTTGTGTCAGGAGTGAAGCCCCATGATGATGTCAGTTCCCAATTTTTTAGTTTTTTCCATGTGGAGGGAACTTCTTTGTTTCAAGTCAAGTCCACCAACACAGTTTGTGAAAAAATACAGGCATCAAAATATAGTCCTGAGTCACCTGATCTAGTCACATAGCCTTGAATGCTTCAACGAGTCATGGCAGTCATTATCCACATGCTGACTGAAGTGTCCACAAGAGAGGATAAGCCTTTCCCATGTCCCATTGTCTTTGTGAATGGGCCATTCCTCTTGAATAGGCCATTCACAATGTGCTGGCTACACATAACAGACTAGAGAAATTTATAAAATGTTTTTACTGCAATACCGTACTTGTGATACCAGCACCATGCTTGCAAACCAATTCATTTGTAAACTGAAACTGTCATGTAATTGACTGAATTTTCAGTATTGCTTCCACAGTTCAATAAGTTACTTTGTTCATCTAGAAAGGGCAAGGAAATAAAACACGAGCAAAAATTATTTTCCCTCAAAACAAGAAAGGGAGAGTTCCTTCTTTTGTTTCTTTTGCCAATTGCTCACTGGAAATGATGGGGAACTCCTTTGCTATTCAGGATGGAAATAATGTTTCCAGATTTAGAATATTTAGCTGTAGCATTCCCAAAATCCCATAGCCAAGAATGGAATTCATACTGCTTTGATCATTAGTGTGGCTGGTCTGCTCTTTGCTATTTTTGGAAAATACACAATACAAACTGGAATATTTGTTCAATGTCCTTCTGTGATGACCTGTTTTCCTGAAGGTGACAGCATTTTGCTCTTTGAAATACCCTCCTCCCATATTCAACAAAATTATTACACAAATATACTACCGTGAGAAAGATGTATATATTTCTTGCTATCAGAAAGCTTCTTAAGAAGTGTCTGTGAAGAATTCATGAATAGCAAATGAAGATTTAGATTTAAAAATTTCTACAAGGCTAGTGATGTGTATGAAAACCTAACAAAGAGCTAAATGAATCTCTCTTCACAATAATACAGTAGGTGACCTCTTTTTACCTTTTTGTTAAACAAAAGAGGAGAATTAGAAGGAAAGTTCCCAAAAATCTGTAGTTTCTTCTACACAGGATACAATTAATAAAATTACATGCTACAAGCATTGTAATCATTATGCAACAGTTGTAGCTGGAAAAAAATAGTTCCCTGAAGCAAGTTCTAGACTAGGAAAAAAACACTGCTAGAAAGCACTAATTAACACCAAGCTGAATATAGTTTTGCCCTTAATATTTAAAAGGACAGTCATATTTAAACCCATATTAGCTGATTAAAGGCTTAGGCATGGACAGATAATGTTCTGAATACAACTGCCCTTACTGACACTCTGATTAAAATTGTATTTAGCACCATACTAGTTAAGACATGTGTCTTATGTTTTCTAACATGATGCATTTTCCCAGTATAGATAAATCTTTTTTTTTAAGTAGATTTCTCAGAGGCTAATTAACATGATGATTTATAACTGAAGATAAAGAAAAAAACCTGGTCAAGTCAGAAATAAAATACAATAATTCCTTCCTAGCCCTACAGTCGATAGATTACTCAAATTGGCAAAGTCTAGTCTTTCAGGATTAATTTATTATAGCATAAAACTCAAATTAACTTCCAAATTGGAGGGTATGGGGAGTGGGAACATACTAGGTTTCATCCAAAATTAACTGCCATAGACCTAATCCTGATCCCATTGAATTTAAATACAAAATCCTCATTGAGTTTAATATGATAAGGTGGGTATATCTACACTGTTGCTGGGAACAGTGTGTCTCCCAGCCTTGATAGACACACTCACACTAATTTGGCTCGAACTAGTGCACTAAAGATAGCATTGTGGGTGTTGTGCACTGGCAGAGGCTCAGGCCACCCGAGTTCAGACCAAGGGGCCTTGCACACTAGAGATATCACATGGACCACAACCTCCACATTGATAGTCTTAACATGCTAGCACAAGTCTGTCTACCCATGTTCTCAGCTACCGTGATGAGACAGGGAGGGAGAGAGAGAGAGAGAGAATATAAATTACTATGGGTTGAGCTAGTTGTAATTTTAATTTAGTGGCAATGACAATGAATATAACACAAAAATATATACTATACATTTTCAAAAGTTTTCTGTGAAAAGTCTCACAAGTTTATAGTCCCTTAGAAAATAATTGTCTGAGCCAAGGGTGTAGCCATGGGTGGGCCTGGATGAGCTGTGTTTAAATGGATCTTCAATGGCCACAGTTGGGTAGATTGTTACTGGTACCAGTGAAAATTCAGATTCAATTTGCTCAATGCACAGCAGGTTATTTGAGAAAGAATCACACGGGCAGTAAAGGTTACATAAGACTCATCTCCCTACTAAGCCTCAATTCCAACATAAATGCTCAGTAACTATGTTAGGGCAGGTCTACATTATCTGCCAGATCAGCGGGTAGCAATCTATCTTTTGGGGCTTGATTTATTGCATCTAGTCGAGAAACAATAAATCGATCTCCGAGTGTTCTCCCGTCAACTCTAGAACTCCACTGCTGTGAAAGGCGCAGGTGGAGTCAACAGGGGAGCGGCAGCAACCGACTCAATGCAGTGAAGATGGTGCGGTAAGTCAACCTACGCTATTCCCGTAGCTGATGTTGAGTATCTTAGGTTGATCCCCCAATCCAGCATAGACCAGGGCTAAGCCTTACACAGTATCCTGATTGGCAAACAAAGCAGGTATATCTACCAATCCTCGTTGGAGACCTCTTCTTTCCCCTCTGATACTTGGTCTGTCAAACATCCCCTGAAGTGGGGTCTTGGTTCCCTGAAGCCCTCTGTTCAAAATTCTTACAAAAGACCCTTGTAGCAAGGTCTTGGCTATCCTAACCCTCTGTCTTACAGCATCATGGACCTCTTCACGTGTTAATTAGGGAATTAAGCTAACTAATTTACTCTGCTTAGCATTTCTACTTTTTGTTCTTAAAGGAGTCACATGTCCTAAAAATATGCCTTGTCAGCAATTACTGGTTTTTCTAATTAATATTTCAGAAGGGAAAGAAAAATGGAGACAGACCAAAGATCAGTTGACATTTACCCTCTCATCAATCATTCACTTGAGCTCCTAGTGCAGTGGCTTCCAAAAGGGGTGATTTTGACCCAAGTCAACCTGTATCAAGCCCACTGATCATGTGTTTTTTGTGTTTTCTTTACTTTGTGAGCTGGTCAATTGCCTGACATTTCAAAGTCTTATGTTGAAACACTCACACAGATGGAGCCTCATTTAACAATTCAAGTGCAATTAAAACACCCTTAGTAAATTTCCACGACACTGGTCTGATGTTAAAATATTCCTACTCCCAGAATCCTCTAGCAAATTCAGACATACCAAGCAATACTAAAATCATGTTCACCACATTCATTCATATCAATCACAATAATTCATAAATGGTTCAGCACTGGCCCAACATGCTGTGGACCACCCATTTAGCATCCAGGCTCACCCAAATATGAGCAGGGGTGTAGTGATGTAATAGCAGTCCAGAGCGTCACTTAGACACCTAAAATCCAGCACAAAGCTATGTACCAGCCATTCAGTTCTGCCTTGTCATTTTCTGAGCCACCTCATGTGTGTGCACAGCTCAGCAGGCGAAGCCTGTGTCTGGGGGTGTGGCATCTGGGGAGAAGCTGATCTAGCACAGTGTGTCATTGCCCATCCACCCGAAAGTCAAGGGTCAACCACATTTCCTCTCCTAGCTATGCCACTGCTCTGAGCTGGAACCTGAGTGTTCTTAGTAAAAAGCCCTCATTTCAGGAATATGGTTTGGGACTGTGAAAAGTTTTGTTTGCCGGTGTGTGTGTATCCAATGGGCAGCTGTTAGAGAAATAAAATAAATCATGTCTATTTGTTTTTTTTTACATTTTGGAAAAATTACAGCGTTATAGTTTCACTTTTCCTTTTACTACTCTCTAAGTCAAAGTTTTGGGGGAAAAGTTACATGGGGGATGAAAAAAAAGGAGGAAAAATCCCTAGACAGCATTCCATTTATTGTACTTAATGGGAAGAAAAGGGGATTAAGAAAAGTCAATCTCAAATGTTTTGCTTTTTTTGAAAAACTGTAACATGTTAAGGGGAAAAAAATAGTTTTGAAAAAAACACCAACTTTTCATCAGAAAAAAATCTCAATAAAAAAGTCAACCATTTCTAACTAGAAAGATCTTCAATCATAGCAGCAAATGAAGACTTGCATATTAATGTTACAGAATAAGCTTCTTTCTTGGTCTTTATGAGCCCAAATTTTGTAACAGGGAGCACAGAAAGGAGTTTCTTTTTTAATTATTATTACTTTGGTTGTCCTTCTCCCACAGGCTTTTCCTGAAGGATATTGTGAGTGTGGATAAGAGTATGGGGAGGAGACAAGGTTTCCTTTCTCTCCCCTTTTCTATATCCCTCTCAAGTTTGTCCCACTTTTCCCTTCTCTGCCTCTTCTCTCTTATTTTCCTTCCTTCTCTTTCCTTTCCCTCCTGTCTCTGTAAAACTGCATTCCTTGGTCCCCTGCCATTCAAAAACCACACATTTAATATATCTAATGACACTGTCACAATTTCAGCCAAGTTTGCTTACTCAACCAAGTGTGAGCTGTTTAACTGAAACAACAGAAAAAAACACATAGGGGGTGAAAGTAACAGTCAGAGGATACATTAGGATAGAGAAAAATCTCTAGGGGTTAAAAGAGACCTGTACTTCTAAACACAGAAATCCTTTTGTATCCCATCCATCCTTCTTGTGTCAAGGAATGATGTTAACAGCATGGTATAAGGTCAAATCTGTAAGATTTCAGACATCTTTTATTAGATTCAATTATTTTCTTTTCTGACTGAAAGAAATTATCCCTCAATCTACCAAGTATGTACAAGTGAGCCTATTTTATGGTAAAACAGTGTTCTCAGAAGAACATTATTCCTATTACTCATGACATAGTCTAATTTATTGAATACATCTGCACAACATGAAGCCTCAATTTGTTCATGTGTCACTGCCAGAGTCACCCGCTAATAGTAAGGAATCGTCTCTATCATTAGATGAGTCACAGGCTCCATCACTTTCAGATAATTCCAGAAAAAATAATGATAAAAAACTTGCTTACTGCCCTACAAAAGCAATAAAAATTATCATCAACCAATATATGTATTCTGATTTATCACTGAGGCCTATAGGGTAGCATGAAACAAACTAAGAGTCCTTTTCTGTAGCAGCCTGGGTTTGGGGTGTTTTGCTACATCAGAACATATCAGAAAAACAAACAAATTAAACCCTGACATTCTTATTATATCATTCATTAGCTCCTTAGTACTGTTTCAGGTCTGGAGTTTGTCACCAAGTAAGAATTTATTGGGCTATCCAGAGATTGGCTATGTCAGTAGTTAGACAAAACCACACTGAGAAAACAGTACTTTCTAACCAGAAAGAAATGCAAGCTGATCTCCTCTAGGGTAGAAAGAAATTAATTCTACTTAAAACAAAAGCTTCAATCTTCAACATAATCCTCACTTCCTTCATCTCTTTTGGCTGCTGGAAGAAAGATGTGGAGAAACTCTAGCATAACCAATTACTTCATCAAAGAAAGGCTGTTCTAATGTTCAAAGAAAGGCAAAATTAAACAAAGCTGCTTTTTCTGTCCTTGGTTGATTCATTAGAAGATCATGTGCAAGATGAGATAATGGACAACAGTTCCCCTCTCAGTAATGGTGGCATTGTGCAGATCATGTAAAAGTAAGACCACAGATCTCTTATATCTGGAATGATAAAGAACAAATCCAGAAAGATCTAGATCTAAATTTAGATCAGCGATGTTGAAAATCTGAGGAATTCCTTCAATGGATGGCCACACTGTGACAGGATTAGAACCTAGGAGGAATCCTGACACTGAGTTCTCTGCTCCAGCAGTTAAGTATAGTACAATAAAATAAAGAAAGTTAAATGTAATTATCTTCCATATATTACAAACTTTTAAATCAGTCTCAAAAATCTTGGCTTTATAATTGTATGTTCTTGTCAGAACGGCCACATATGGAATGTCACACACTTTGAGAAACAATTATGCATTAGATGACAGGAAAAATAAATGGTGCTGTTTGCAAAATGAAAAGAAATATTATTTAAGGCCTAATAATAACAAACTATGATATTAAACATACAGGTGTTTATGGCTTCTCTCAATATTAATGGATGTAGTGAAGACATAATTATGCCACTGTTGCATGAAGAAAAGTTCATTAGCTTGCCCTTCAGTGATAATTTATTCAAAGTTGTCCTTTGGGAAAGCCAGCTTCTATACTGAAAGTTTAACTTTAATTGTTAATCATCATTTACAGTTCTCTGTAATGATATTAATTAGTTTCTTAGAGGCTTCATAACTGGCTTCAGAGCTGTCATCTTATCAGCTAATAAGAACAAAAATGATATTTTTTTATGGTATCTGAATGTTACATTGCAGGAAAAAAACACTGCCAAAGATAGTTCTTAAATGACAAATGACAGTACAATGGCTAAATGGACAAAGGTATTATACAATGTACACTAAACAAATCTGCAATAATATAAGAACATAAGAATGGCCGCACCAATGGCCATCTAGTGCAGTATTTTGTCTCTTTCATTGACCAGTGCCAGATGCTTATGGCAATTGAAGGTTTAGGCCACCCAGAGCATGTGCTGTGCCCATGAGTACCTTGTCTAATAGCCATTTATGGACCTATCCTCCATGAACTGATGTATTTAGTTTTTGAATCCCATTATAGTTCTGGCCCTCATAACACCCCCCTGACAATGAGTTCCACAGGTTGACAGTGCATTGTGTGAAGAAGTATTTCATTTTGTTTGTTTTAAACCTTCTACCTATTTTATTTTTTATTCCTATTTGGTTTCTCTGAACAATTCATGATTTTATAGACCTCTATCATAGACCCCATTAGTAATTTCTCTTCTAAACTGAACAATCTGTCTTTTTAAACTTTATTTGTATGAAAGTTTTTCATACCCCTAACCATGTTTGTCATGCTTCCTTGCACCTTTTCCAATTCTAATACATATTTTTGAACTGGAACAACCAGAACAGCATTCAATATTCTTGGTCTGGGCATGTGGCATAACAATATTTTCTCTCTGATCTGTACCTTTCCTAATTGTTCCTACACTGTTAGCTTTTCTGACTGCTGATGTACCTTGAGCTGATGTTTTAAGAGAACTGTCCATGGTTGCAAGATCTTTTTATTGAGTGGTAACAGCTAATTTACCGCCCTCCCCAGCATTGCGTATGTATAGCTGGTATTAAGCTTTTCAATGTGCCTTATTTTGATTAAACACTAAATATCATCTTCAATTTGGGAGTCCTCCAGAATTATGATTGGAGCATGAAGGGACATATGAATCTTTAGCACATCTGGCATGTAAATATCTTGCAATGCCAGTAACAACAGTGTCATGAAAACACCTGTTCTCACTTTCAGGCGACATTGTAATTAAGAAGTGAGCAGCATAATCTCCCATAAATGTAAACAAACTTGTTTTTCTTAGTGAATGGCTGCACAAGAAGTAGGAATGAATGGACTTGTAGGCTCTAATATTTTACTTTTTTTGTTTTGTTTTAGAGTGCAGTTATGTAACAAAACCCCCTAAATTTGTAAGCTGCACATTTATGCTAAAGAGATTGTACTGTAGTATTTGTATTTGTATTCTGTGTTGTAATTGAAATCAATATATTTGAAAATGAGAAAAATATCCAAAAATATTTAAGACATTTCAGTTGGTATTCTATTGTTTAAGAGTGCAATTAATCGTGATTTTTTTTTAGTTAATTGCATGAGTTAACTGTGATTAATCGACAGGCCTAGTACATACTATCCGGTCCTAGTGACTTATTATTGTTCAGTTTGTTCCAAAATCACCTGAGTCTAGGATAGTTCCTCAGATTTGTTACTATAAGGTACGTCTCAGGTGTGCAAATCTCCCTCACAAACTCTTCAGTGAAGATCAATGCAAAGAATCAATTTACTTTTTCCACAACTGCCTTTTCTTATTGAGTGCTCCTTTAGCACCTTAATCGTCCAGTGGCCCCACTGATATTTTGGCGGGTTTTCAGCTCCTTATGCACTTAATTTTATTTGATGTATTTATTTTTGCTGTTAGTTTGTGTCTTTAGCTAGTTTCTGTTCTCTTCAAAATATTTTTTGGCCTGCCTAAAATACACAGGCTTGACTTGCCAGAGTTTATGCTCTTTCCTCCCCCCCCCCCCCCTTCTAGGATTTGACTTCCAATTTTTAAAGGATACCTTTTTGCCTCTAAACATCCTGTTTTACTCCCCTGTTAATTCATGGTGGAGTTTTGTTTTATTTTGGATATACAGTTAGTTTGACCCTGAATTATGGTGTCTTTAAATATTTTCTATGTAGTTTTCAGGCATTTCATCCTTCTAACTGATCCTTCTAATTTCCGTTTAACTGGCTTCTTCGTTTTAGTCTAATTCATCTTTTTTTGAAGTTAAATGATACTGTGTTGGATTTGTCTGGCACTCTTCCCCCCTGAAGAGTGTTAAATTTAATTACACAATGGTTATTATTACCAAGCGGTTCAGCTATATTCACTTCCTGGACCAGATCCTTCACCCCTACTAGGACTAAATCAAGAATTGCCTCTCCATGAAGCAGACACTTACGGTGTTTAGAAATTTTCTCTCCACAGCCCTTCCTGTGGTGACATATAACCAGCCAATATGAGGGTTGAAATCCTTTGGTTTTGGGTTTTCTCCCTTTTCAGCCTTTATACTCTTCCAGAACATTTTACAGGGACCATCCTCTTCCTAGTTATAAGGTTAGTAGCATATTCCTACTGTTGGAGTTTATTTACAAAATAAAGAATCATTATACACCTTAGATATATTGTATTCCACATTTGAGCTTTGGCAGGTTGAGAGAAATGATCAAGATTGAGAACCAGGCCCTATATTTTGAATACGTACTGAGTTTACCATCATTGTTCTGCCTAGGCACAACATTATTCAAATGTCACTTTAAGATGATTAGTACAGATGTGAAATACCTTGGAATAATTTGAAATACTGTAATACATGATAAAGGATGTTGCAGCATTTCTAAACACTAGGCCAGATGCAGAGATTGTGTAAATTGGTCTAACTCCATTGAAATAATGAATCTATTCCAATTTACACTAGCTGAGAATCAGGCCCTGTTAATGATTATAACTTTAACTTGCAACAAATTGATTCAAATCATTTGGGGATATATTGAAATAAGTATGGTTGTGGCTTCACAATTTAATTACTTATTGGATAATCTGCAACAATAATTGTCAGATAATTGTAACACCCACTACAGAGTGTAATTAACAGATTCATTGGGGGGGAAATAAAACCAAGATTAAACATTAAGGATCAGATCCTCCACTACTATATATTAGCTTAGCTCCGCTGAAGTAAAATGGACCTATTTCAGCTGGTGTAAATTGACAATTTCTCATTAAGCTTTTACAATCTGATACATTCAAACAGGAGTCAGGCCTAAAATTTAATTATTTATAAAATTGCTAGTACTTTGGCAGAACTGAAGAACCTCTTTAAATCAGATATGTACCCATCAGGTTGGTTAGATTTTTTTTTTTAATGGAGGCCTCAAAAGCCCATTCCTACCCCAACTGGATGAAACAGGAGTAACTGGATATGATTCTATCGTCTGTGTTATACAAGAGATCAGATTAGATGACCTACTGTACCCTTCTGGCCTTAAAATCTAAGAATCTGTGCAGCCAATGAAAAGACCTTCACTGACATCAGCAGAGATTGACTCAGTCCCAGAACAAACATGATTTAGGCTTTAACACAGATGAGCAACCTAAACTGAAAGTAAAGTCAGTGAATAACTAGTAGACAAGTAATTTCATTGATTTTAAAAGGACCATTCACGTTTAAATTTACGTACATGTTTACATGTCTTGCTGAATCAGGACCCTAATTAGGATATACAATAAAATGATCTGAAATGAACTTCATTTTTTGAGTGCTGTAACTTATCTGACATAGTGTCAAAATTACTTAATTTGGTCTGGTGGGGATTGGCTTGGGTCAAATATTAGACTAATAGGAGAGTACATTCTGATTACCAGGTGATATCGAGAATTACAGCAGAAATTTAGCTTGATGTCCACCTAAGATCAGAATACCATTAGCTGAGAGACTGCATTAAGCAGATTCCTAGCTCTCCTATAGAGTATCCCATAGCCTGTGCATTATTTGAACTCTGTGAACAGATGTGATAAATGTGGGAATTTTGGTAATATTTTTATTAGGCTTATGCATGCCTCAGTTTCTCTATGTGCTTCATATTGCTATGCATAGAGTATACAGAATAAGAAGCTACTCTTGGGGCAAAGCAGGGAACATGAGGTGTTTGTGTAACTGCCTGGGGTGAGATGGATGGGTCATCAAAGAACTGGCTGGAACTGACCCATATCAAGGAAGGACTCATAAAGACACCCGGAATGACAGAATAATTGACAACTAACACTGGAAAACTCTGGCAGGCAGAACCTGTGAACTAAGCATGGCTTTTCAGGAGGACAATGGACAAAGGTGACAGGAGGCTGAGATAAGAGCTGGCCTTTGGAGAGATACAGGAGCTTTAACTGGGACTGCCTGAAAGATACAGAGAAATACAGGGAGTCAGAGCTTGGCTGGACAGAGCCCTAATGCTAGCTTTCTGTCTTCATCTTTATTTCTCTGTGCTAATCCTGGTGTTGTTCCAGTTAACTAATGAACACTACTCTGATTTGGAAAGGCTGCCTGGTGTCACTACAAATACTTGTGGAGGTGTGCTAATACCTGAAGAGTGAACAGAACCATATGTCATTTGGACTTGTTAGGCAAAGCACAAGAGTGCCAGAGTCTAGAAGGTCAACCTCAGAGGCCCTGAGATCATATGACCTACTGTTAAAGAAAACTTTGACCACCTGGTGGTCTGGCACACTGAAGGGGTTCCTCCAGAGGACTGTTAACAAACTGGGACAGAGGATTTGTGCTATGTATCCATGATACCATTGCCAAGTAATCTGAACCAAAAAAATGCCCTGAAGGGTTTAGTTATCCAGTTAATTCACTACAAAGTTAAAGGTCAAATGGAAAAGAGGATTGAAAGTTCAGTTTCACAAATCAGTTGGAGGTAAGGGCAGAAGTTTTATCAAACATGCCTCAGAATCCTGTTGAGAATAATCTTCAGAATCATTTACTGGACACTATAATCTTAAATAGTTAAGTAAGGCTAATGCAATCATAAGGATAGGCAGACAGCACAGTCAAGTAGATAGGGTATTGGACTGGGCATCAGGAGACATTTTGCCAGTAAAGAGACTCTGATGCATTCTTTCTCTTAATGCTTATCATCTGTGGTGTCCTTTAACCTTAGTCTCATCTCAAGCTCTTTCCACCTATGGAATGCTTTCTGGTGATTTGCTGTGTTCTCATGGCATGCCAGATTTCTAGACAGATTTTTTCCAGTGCTTTGTTCCTGTAGAACCCAATGTGGCTGGAACATTAGACTGGAAGAGTTTGTAACAAAAACACTATGCATCATTCTGGATTTTTGAGTACATAAGCCATGGCCTCTCCACTTTGTCACCTTTGGGAATTTCACACCAGTAATGTGCTGGATAGAAACTTCCATTTTCATTATCTTTGGGGAACATGACATTTTTCACTTGGCACTGTTCTGTGCCAGCTATAGTGGCTCTTAACACTCACCTGAAGGGGACAAATAAACAGGCTGGTAGTGGCGCCTGAGTGAGGGAAGATATCAGCGTCTTAAAGGCCTGTCTCCTACTACTTCAGTCGACTGCCTGTTCTCCTCAAGTGGATTCAGGGAAGCATCAGGAAACAGGAAGCTCCTTGAAGATGGTGCTAATCGGTCCAGGCTCCTGGGGGTACTAGAGAGGTATATAAGAGGCTCCTCCTCCTCTCTCCCTGCAGCTCCTGCTGCTTTCTGTTATTCCCTGTTTTCTCTTTTCTCCTGCCTGTCTGTTATGTCTCTTGTGTACTCATTCTCTCAGCATAGCACTCCACCATCTCTGTGCATCTAGACCAGAGAGAATACATATGCACCAGCAGCAGACACAATTTTCTACACCCTATGCCCTAGTGGTGTCCCCACCGTCTGGCACCTGAGGTGGCCGCCTGAGTTCGCCTCATGGTAATGCCAACCCTGCTATAACTAATACATTACTTTGAAACATGTTCTATGGATAATCCTAGAATTAATAAGTATTGGGACAATAATAAATCATGTATTACAATAATACAGAGGCCTCACTTGATTTTATCAATGAGCCTTTCACAGAGCAAGTGACATTTGTTCAGAAAATTGTGACTCGGGTATGTACAAGAGCTTAATGACCACTACAAAGACATACTGGACTTCACCACAACTCAACTCTTAGGTCCTAACTCTGATTTTAATTATCCTAGTATAAATAACTATTAACTTTATTAAACATAGTAGGCCAGCTCCTCAACTGGGGTAAAACTGTACAGAATGACATCTGTGGAGTTATGTCAATAAACAAATGTCATGTCAGTCATTTCTGATTTTATTCATACATTAAAAAAAATATCTTGGAGCAAGTTCTGCTCTCTGATGCCTGTGTGCAGCTTTCAGCAAGATCAATGTACTGCATGTACATATATGTGGATAGGACTTGGGTCTTTCTTTTTATTATATAATATTGGTCTTAGAGAAAGAGGTATGAACAATACTAGATTGGAGCAGTGGTCAGGGTCTTTTATCTTTGAGATGTGATTGTAAGTGAGAACACCAATATCCCATTTAATATGAGATGATTATTGACTTCTTTCCTCTCCATAGACAGATACTGAAAGATTGACCGAGGTATTATCTGTGTGCCCTCCTAAATGCTCACTGAGATGATCCAGTTTCTTTCAATCCATCTTGATTTGCACAGGTGGCTTGGCTGATTGAGACTCTATATTATCTTTGGATTTTACACAAGCTATTTTCTTTTCGTGTGAGTAGGAGAAAGGAACAAATCTGGGCCTTTTGACAGTTTTGTAATAAAGTACCATAATAAAATACACTTTTTTCCCAAATTCAGTTTAAATTTGTAAAAGAAGCAGTTTTTGAAAACTGCAAAAAATATTGTAAGCCCTGGCAAAAATGGATGAAAGTATGGCATTCAGTTATATATTACATTAAAGCTTTGCTTAAAAAAATCCCAAAATTCTGCACACCAAAAGTCAGCAAACTTTAATGAGTACCACTATTTTTCCTTGCCAGTACACACATATCATGCATACATTTAAAATGGAGAGTAATTAGCTCCAGATAAAATAGGATTCAGCAACCCTCAGTGGTTTGCACATTGGCCTACTAAACCGAGGGTTATGAGTTCAATCGCTGAGGGGACTGTTTAGGGATATGGGACAAAAATGGGATTGGTCCTGCTGTGAGCAGGGGGTTGGACTAGATGATCTCCTGAGGTCCCTTCCAACTTTGAGATTCTATGAAATAATTAAGTCCACAGTACAATCTACATTTTCTTTGAGCAACCCATAAAGCAGCAAATGCAGCTTCCAAGTGAGAAAATAATTGTACAGAGACAAAAGACATTGAAGTTCTTTCCTTTGCCACATTTCTAATTCATGAGATTTGCATCATGAAGAGGACCTGGCAAAGCAATATATGAGCAATGACAGAAAATCTGGTGGAAAAACAAGACTCTCACAGAATATATATTAAGCACTTCTCCTTTCTGGAGAGGACTGTTTCCGTTCTAATACACTTAGTATATCTTTTGGAATATGGATGTAGTGTATATTTGTTTCCTATGCAATTTCATAGTCTGCAGGTTGTGTTCATATTCTCCAGTAATAACAACTAAGATTTTAGACATTTTTTGATGGGAAGGGAGAGAAGGGCAAGGGTGGGACGGGGGGAGGAAGAACAGGTTTTATATCCTCTTCAATTTAGTTATGGCTCTATGGGATGAACCTGGACTTGAGAGGGGTACTGACTGTGTGGTACCATTGTGGAGGTAAGAAGAAACATTTAACCATTCCCTGTGCTCCTGAGACTTCTCTGACCTTGTGAAACAAAGTCTCTTTTTGTGGCCTGCAAAACCTGCTCTTCTGTATATTGAGGAATTATACCTTCAGGAAAGACATAAAGCAGGATAGTCTTTGCTGTTGGTAGCACAAACTAAAATTACCAGCAGCTAATGGAGAAAGACATATTATGGCAGCTGAGGTAACCCATCTACCCTACTGTCACTCTGAGAAGGGGAACTTAATGTAGGACTTCGAGAGACATAATACTAAGAGCTTATAGAGGAATGTTTTGGGGCAAGATGCCAAGAGGCAAGCAGTAAAGTCAATGTAATGGACTGCTCAGAGATGAAGGTTGTGATGTGAGGAAGATGAATGAAGTACACAATGAGTCACTACAGAAAAAGCATCTTATAGACAAAAGTGCTCAAGGGAGGCAGTTTTAGCCAACTTTAGTGGGGGGGAAAGTTGCCACTGATTAAATGAGAGACACCTGATGACAAGATGAGAATATTTTCCTAAATTAGGTCTTGGTCCAGCAAAGCATTTAAGGTCAGAAAAATTGCAATACAGGCGTGTCGCGTCTTATGCATATTTAACATGCACGATTTTAGCTTTACATGATCGGCCAAAAAAAAAGGAAGAATAGGGAAGAAAAAAAAACAAAAAACAAAAGAAAACAAAATCCACCATTAAGTTTAATGAGTTTTGGCTATACGCGATTTCCGCGGTAATCGCGGAACCGAACCCTCGCGTAAGACGCGACACACCTGTAATCTAGTCTGACCTTCTAAATGACAGAATTTCACCTAGTAACTCAAGCACTGAGTCAAATAACATGTGGTTAAGTAAATTACTGAATTAAGCCTTTTGTTCCCATGAAATGCAGGCAGGTGCACCAACTACTGTTCGTCTGTTTCGCAGGAACACCAGATGTTCGGATGTAGAAAGCGAAAGGGCAGAGTCTAGGAAGGCACTGTCTGTGACTGACAGCTCTGCAAACTCTCTGTGTAGCTACCAGGCAGAATATAGCTCTAGAGTTGGCTCTCACAGATAGACAGTATCAGAAGGAGATTAAGCCCTGATCCCTTCTAGCCTTTCTGTACTCTGTCAGCACTGTGTGAATCCTGTATTTGGATATATTCACCCTGACCCCTTTTTGCAGATGAGGGTTAAAGGAACTTCACTTTCAACTCCACAAGCCTGAAATAAAATTAAAGGAAAGAAAAAAGATAACCACCCCAAGCTTTAAGTTGTGAGCAGGAATTGCTCTGGCCACTCAGTGACACAGAATGTGATAGCAGAACGATTAACAATGGGAAAGGAAGCTACCCGAGTAGACAGTCACAAAATGACTTTCCACTCTATTTGCCTAAGATTCATCCAGCTGGATCTTAACAGATGTTCCCAGTCTCTTGTAAAAATATTAGAATACCCCTTAATTCTATCATAGGATTTCTACAAAAGAAACAGCCTCAATTTACGGTACTTTTCCTAAGTAGGATGTTGCTAAATTATGCATTAACAAGTTGAATTAGTTCCTGTACTATACTGGCTTTAATTTTGATAGAGTTCCCCAGATACATACAAGGAATGATGTTCTGTTAGTTTATAATGTGATGGAACCCCAGGGTACAACCTGAAACTATGAGATTGCTATGCCCCCTTAACTCTCAAGCTTGGATGGTCTCTTACAATGCTATGCTTGTGATAAGCAGCAAACCCCTCCAGGTGCTCTAATCACTCAGCCAACAACGTGCAAGGACACATCAAGCTAAATTGCATGAATGCTCTCTAAGCTGCTCTTGAACTATATAGATGGATACATCAGCAAAAGCCCCTATATGTCAGTCTTGCACCCTGTCTTTCACTTCTCTTGAACAATGCAAACTCATTCATTAGACAACCCCTTCAAAGGATAGTGGATATAAACCAGCCTTTGTAATGTGAGCAGATTCCCTAAGTCCTCACTGGTAAGGATAAAACATTAAAATATGTTTATTAACTACAGAATAATATATTTTAAGTGATATTCATAGTGGAAAGAGATGGTTACAGAAATAAAAATGAAATTGAAGTCCAGATTCTAAACTTTATCAGACTAAGCAAGATTTGAAGAAAGCAGTTTTTCTCACCCCACTTGGTATTGTAAGCAGTTCAGATTTCTTAATACTCAGGTTGAATTTCCTGCTCAGCCTGGGACCAATCTCCCCAATCCAAAGTCTTTTCTTCCAAATGTTCTTGTTGCCTTCAGAATAAATTGGGAAGGAGAGAGGCCAGAGGAGAGAGGTGACCTTATAATAGCATTGTCCCCTATTTATATTCCTTTCCATGTGCATGGGAAATCACTGGCCAAGATGGAGTGCCCCCTGAACTCTCCCCAGCCTGGACTGTCTCTCACAATACCTTGATAATAACCAGCAGCAACCCCTCCAGCTATCCAAGATAGCAAGCTGGCCGTATGAAAGCCATAAATCAGGTGTATCATATTTATATTTGTATCACATTTACCTAAAGAATGCCAGGAAAATGTCATGGTGTGACTAGAACTCAAAATTACTAAGTGAAATTCCCTCATACAGGATGTTATCTGGCTGCCTCATCTGACTTGCTCCTATAGGGTCTGTATTTCTAAGAGCTGATGGTGTTTGAATCTGTGTTTCTGAGCTTCACCATGCAGAGAGCTGAATTATGGAGTTCTGGTGTGAAAAAAATGGGTGCTATTTTCTGGGTCTTCCATGATATGCCACTGAGCCAGTGAGTGTTAAGCAACTAGCAGATTAAATGATCCAAATTCAACCTTTAAAAAACATAATAAGAAAATCCTGAAGTGGTAAACAAGGCCATTTCTGGTTATCAACTGAAGTTAGATAGACCAAAGTATTTGAAATGCAAGTTTGTATAGTGTCAAAGATTTAGAAGTAAATATTGTACTCATTGTATTTGTCTGTGTTTACCTATATCTCTTAGAAGCTTCTCAATATGATCTCATTAACTGGTGGATGATCCAATTCTCTTTTGGTCTGTTACTATGTTCTATTGATTCAGAGATCAAAAGGGAATATTAACATTTAGATGAAACTTGGGTGTAATAATATCATTGTGTATATTACATTTGAAGTTTGTAGTAAACCGTAGTGAAAAGTATGTCTGTGAACAGCTTGAATGGATTACTTTATGCTAATCAATGTAACTAAATTCCTGTGTAGACATAGGAAATAGACATATTGCTTCAAAAGCCACAATATATATTACCTGTTCATCCAAGGACTACCTGCTGTGTCATCTGTGTCAAGAGGCTATAGTAGCCTGCCAGCGATCTATAAAAGAACTCTAGGGCCTGATCCCATCATCTAAGAACTGTTTAAGCTTGGATAGGGGAAGCTTAAGTCACAAGACTGAGGTCTCTAGCTCCGTCTGGATTACCTTACTATTTCCATGGAAGAATTTAAACAGACTCTGCACATGGACTGCCCATTGGACTATATCCTATCAGGGGAAGCTCTAAGTGTTTTGCCGCCCCAAGTGCAGCAGTCAGGCGGCATTTGGCGGCATTTCTGCAGGAGGTCCACTGGCCCCGTGGATTAAGCAGCATTTCTATGGGTGGTACATCGGTCCAAGAGCTTTGACTTATTTGCCGCCGAATTGCCGCTGAATCCGCATGATGGGCGGACTTCCCACAGAAATGCTGGACCGACGCCCTAAAAGCTACCTGCTGGCTTCCCCCTGTGACTTGCCGCCCCAGGCATGCACTTGGTGCACTGGTGCCTGGAGCCGCCCCTGATCCTATGGAATTGATTATGGGCGAACCATCTCTGCTATTAAACTACTTAAGAACTTTATTCATATCTATATGTGTAATGATCTTTCACCCACAATACGCTCTCTCTCTTCTTTTTTAATAAACCATTGTTTAGTTAATAAGTATTGGCTGTAAGCATGTATTTGGGTAAGATCTGAAATATTCATTTGACCTGGTGGGGAATGTGTCCCATGCCTTAAGAATGGTAAAATTTTATGTACAGTGAACATGATTTTAAGTATTCCTCCCTAACAACCTTGGCTGTTTGGGTGGGAATCTAAGGCTGGATTGCTTTAAAGAAGCTGTGGTTTTGACTTCTGGGTAACCAGTCAGTGATTGTAGAAGTTGTTCTTTGCTTGCTTAATGAATCTAATTTTAGGATAACCACCAGCTTTGGGAATTGTCTTCTCCATTCTTTGAAGTCGCCCTGATTCAGCAAGCTCTGTGTGGCCCTCTCCAGGCCCCACGGTCCCACACAAATTCAAAGTTCTTAAAGCCAAAGGGACCATTCTCATCATCTGATCTGACAGACTGCCTAAACACAACTTTAGGATTTCACCCAGTAATTCCTGAATCAAGACCAGTAACTTGCAGTTAAACTAGGACTAGAAAAACAACCAGTCTTGACTTGATTTGACTTCTTATGCCAAATACAGAAATGAGGAATATGTGGTGATAAAATTGGTTTTAAAACACTTGTGTGATCTCTGTATTCTGGGGCATCCATGACCCTACTTGGCACTCAGTATAAGGTATATCAGCCTCTGCCATATTCCAGGATTCAAGAAACTCTGAACCATGGGATGACTGAAATAGATATCCAGATGTCAATTTTGTGATTTAAGACCATTTCTAGGGTGGAATCTCCTTTCCTGACTGATATTTCAGTTTAATGGTGTTTTCTGTCCCTCATAATATAATGCAATGGTGCCTGATTCCTACATTCTTACATCTTGCATAGTTATTTGTATCTGGGCAAAATGGATGTAGAATGTTGCCAACTCAGAACAATAGCATTTATATTTATTTTACACTCGCTTTTCAGAGGCCTGAGAGGTTAAAATGAAAATTTACGCTGAAAGAAAGTGGAGAAGGGTCAGTGGTTCATATCCATGTAGCAAAATGAATTGACTACCTTAATATCACAAACCAAAACAATTAGTTACAACTTAATTAAAACAATTCTCAAATTCCTGCTCCTTCTGGCCCATACAGTGTCTCAATCTGGAGCTAAGTGATACACCCGGGCATATGGTAGACTATGGTGGAACCTGAGGAAGAACAAGCAAAGGAGAAGCCACAGAATGAGCATTTCTCACTTCTGAGACAGAATAATCAGCAATAAGGTGGCAGCAGAGAGTTTCATAGGTTATGGGGGTATCCTCAAGAATTTAATAGACAAATATAAATATTTTCTAAAGTTTTTTGAACCCGTTTTACAGACTTGTTTAGATAAACATATCTGTGCAACAGAATTCTGGATGATTCAAGATACTACAAGTAAAGACATTCTCTATTAAATTGTATTGATTAGTGGAGTAACTGCTATAGAATCTTATTCAATTTATATAGCTCCCTACTGAGTTCATCCCCATTAAATGCTAAAAGATGTTTTCATAAGGAGAGTATTGTGATCTCTTCCATCCCAATAAAATATGTTTTTCATGGGAGAGTGGGTTTACCTTGATGGTCCGTCAAGGATTTGGGAAGGGAGAAAGATAGCCAATTGCTCCTTGAGGAGTCAAAAGGTGAGATACCTTCACAGGTAGTGAACTAACAGCTATGTGGAGGAGTGGAAAAATCACTATGCCTTCTTACCAAACACCATGCCAAGTTAGCAGGGTTGGGACAAGTTTTTGGTAAGGGGGCATGAGCAGTGTTGCTGAAGTTCACTTATGTTTCAGTCGAGCCATCCTTAGGCATATGCATATGCACCAGAAAATTTGAGGCACCACCAGGACAACAGGTAAGAGCAGGTCAGATTCCACATACCCAGCAAACGCTGCAGTCTCCCTAGGCAGGGGCCATATTCACAGAGCCAAATATGCTGGCACAGCACATTCTGCATGATGGAGAAAATGCGGGAGTCTCCGCAGAGAACTGTGACTCTGCTCTGCCATGAGGCAGGTGGGTGGCTCAGTATCCTTTGCCGCCTCATTCCTCATCCCCCTTCACAGTAATTTCCAATGAAATGTTGGCAAATTTTAAGAAAATATATTTGCATTGTTCTGACAATAAATCAGAATGTTTTCTATACTGCTACTTCTCTAGTGCAAGTATAGTACATCAGCATGATAGTGTGCTTAATTTGTTTAAATTGTTTTTAATAAAGTGCACATGGCAAGCTTTCCAATACTGAAGCTTATGTTTGTGTTGCTAAGAGGAAATGGGACATAGGAGGACTAGTTTAATATTACTGCATAGGGGCCCATAAATCCTAAGGATGGCCCAGTGTTTCAGTAGGACTTTTGGTGTATCAGAACTCCAAGCAAATGTATCAGACTCAAAACCCCTGAAACAGAACCTGCCAGTTTCATTTTTAGTTAAAATATTACTATAAATTTCCATATAAATCAATTTTAGGAATATATCAAACAACTAACTCAAAATGTTTTTTGCTGTCAAAATGCTTAAACATGGTTCCAATTGCAGCTGATTCTCTAGAAAATGTTAGCCACCAGTACATTCAACATTGTAGCAAGTTGGAGTTAATTTTTAGTTTATTTCATTACTGAAGTATCATACATAATCTTCTGCTATGGAATTACAATACACAGCTACACTGTAATTTTTATAAAAATTAGAAACACATTTCCCTGAGTTTTTCAGTAGATGGCAGCAAATATTCACTGATCACTGCAGCTGCTCTGATAATATATATTGAACAAAATACACATGCCATGTTTGTCTTGTTTTATGGAGATACTTTTGGAAAAGCAACGTTATATATAGTAGTACAAGAATATTTGTAAGATCTTTCTTTAAAAACACATATTGTAAGAAGATACAATACCACCACCCAGCAGGGTTAATTTGTATTCACATTTAGTTAGTGAGCTTTCATGTGATGATTAAAACTTGGCAACATCTCTGGGTTTTACTGTGAGAAATATCT
This sequence comes from Sternotherus odoratus, assembly GCA_032164245.1. Classification (NCBI taxonomy): domain Eukaryota; kingdom Metazoa; phylum Chordata; order Testudines; family Kinosternidae; genus Sternotherus; species Sternotherus odoratus. Next base: position 229,149,491 of record JAVMKO010000001.1, on the reverse strand, counting down.
TTCATTACATTGATAGATTCACTGCTCTTATGTGTGCAGAGAGGCATTGTGCCCACTCCGCAGAATGCAGAGGACCAGTGTGGAATACTGGTAAACCGCATCCATCGAATGAAGATAGATTGGCATTTGTGTTACCTGTGTTGCTCAATTCGCAAAACAGAGGGTTAGAGTCTTCATAATTAAAACTATAAATCAAGACCCCACGGTGCTAGGTGTTGCACAAACACAGAACAAAAAGATGTGCCCTGCCCCAAACAGCTTACTTCTTAAGTCCACTCAGTGACGAATGCATCCTATTTATGAATAAACCGTATGGATGATGGTTTACGTGTGAACCCTGACATTTTCCCAGACAACAAGCGTCAATCTTTTCTTCAAATAGCTTCTTATATTCTATAGCATGCTTCTGTATCAAAGGGTAGATTCTAAGGCAAATTCCACAGCTGCACACTCCTGGCATACAGAGGGTTCTGGTTAATGGTTGGCATCTGTGTTGGATGAGTAACCTTGCTCATTTCTAGAGGTTTCCTATGTGATTGAACAGTGTTGAGAACTTTGTGCAGGTGGATAGGCAAGGGAATGTGCTCTTTGCTTTGTATAATATTTGTAGCAGAATGTCACTAAGGGTATGTCTTCACTACAGCAGTAGTTCGATTTCCTTTATTTCGATGTTGTGAACGCGACTGCATACAGTCGATGTTGTGTGTCTTCACTAGGCACAGCTAAGCACAGCAAGTCGACAGTGTCTGTCCGCAAAACTTTTGCAAGCGTCGACATGACGAGCGTTGCACTCTGGGTACCTATCCCACAGTTCCCTGATCCCCCAGCAGGCACCATTTCGAGTGCTGCACTATGGGTAGGCATTTCCAAATTTCGCGCCCTTTTTCCGCGCCGCCCACCCCCATTACGAGCGGTGCACTGTAGGTAGGCATCCCATAATTTGCGCCCTTTCTCCGCGCCGTGCTAACGCCATAGCATTGCAAGCATGGAGCCCGCTGACACCACGGCTGCAGTAATGGCTGTTGTGAGGACCTCGATCACGGTTGCTGAGTTCCTGCTGCACCGTCTGCAGAGGAGGAATGCGATCCGGGGAGAACTGCGCTTTCTGGAACCCGACGACAGTGAGGAGGAGATGGACGAGGACGTGCACGAGATGGACGAAGACGTGCACAGCGGGGACGACATGGACACTGCCGTTTTTGGTGTCGTCTGTCAAAAATGGTGGCAATGGGGCAGGCTCATGCCATCGAACGCCGATTCTGGGCCAGGGAAACAAGCACGGACTGGTGGGACCACATAGTGCTGCGGGTCTGGGATGACTCCCTGTGGCTCAGAAACTTCCGCATGCGAAAGGGCACGTTCCTGGAACTTTGTGACTTGCTGTCCCCGGCCCTCCGGCGCAGGAATACCAAAATGAGAGTGGCCCTTACAGTGGAGAAGCGAGTGGCGATAGCCCTCTGGAAGCTTGCAACGCCAGACAGCTACCGGTCAGTGGCGAACCAGTTTGGGGTGGGTAGGTCTACAGTGGGCTTTGCTGTGATGCAAGTAAGCAGGGCAATCATCGAGCGGCTGCTACCCAGGGTTATAAACCTCGGAAACCTGCAAGCCACAATAGATGGCTTTGCCGCCATGGGATTCCCTAACTGTGGTGGGGCTATAGATGGGACTCATATCCCTATCCTGGCACCGGACCACGAGGCCGCCGAGTACAGAAACCGGAAGGGATATTACTCAATGGTCATGCAAGCAGTGGTTGACCACAAGGGACGTTTCACCGACCTCTACGTGGGGTGGCCGGGAAAGCTTCATGACGCTCGAGTGTTCAGGAACTCTAGGGTTTTTAGACAGCTGCAGCAAGGCACTTTCTTCCCCGACCAGAAAATTTCCGTGGGGGGGGGGGGTCGAAATGCCGATCGTGATCATTGGGGACCCAGCCTACCCCCTAATGCCCTGGCTTATGAAGCCCTACACAGGAGCCCTGGACAGGGGTCAGGAGCTGTTGAACTACAGGCTGAGCAAGTGCAGAATGGCCGTAGAGTGTGCATTTGGCCGTCTGAAGGGGAGATGACGTTCTTACTGATTCGCTCAGACATCTGCGAGAGAAATATCCCCATTGTTATTGCTGCTTGCTCTGTGCTCCACAATATCTGTGAGAGCAAGGGGGAAACGTTTATGGCGGGCTGGGAGGCAGAGGCAAATTTACTTTCTGCTACTTATGAGCAACCACACAGCAGGGAAAGTAGAAGAGCACACCGTGAGGCCCTGTGCCTCAGGGACGCCTTGGAAGACAGTTTTATGAGTGCCCGAGATGGCGTTTGAGAATCTGCTCCCTTGCTGTGCTCTAAGCCTGCTGCCCTTGAACCCTCTTTCCCTCCCCCCTCCCCATGCTTTCCCTCCCCCATCCCCATGCTTGCAGAGGAAATAAAATCACTGTTTGAAAAATCATGGTTCCTTTATTGGTTCATCGGAAATACAAATACAGGGGATCACTGTCCTGGTATCCTGGAGGGAAACTGGCAGTCGCAGTGGGGGAGGAGCGGGCAAAGGAGGGGGGTGGGTGGGAAGGGGGGAGAGAAGGGGTGGGCAAGACACAGCAACTTTTAAAAGTTTTCTGAGAACGTCAGCCTGCTGCTGCTGCTGCTGCTTCTGCTGGCTTGTGGGGTAGAGTGGAGCGGCCCACGGAGCTTGCCCCCCCGTGTTCTCACCCCGCGTCTGGGTGGGGAAGCTATGGGAGTTGGGGAGGGGGAGAGGTGGTTACACAGGGGCTGCAGAGGTGGTCTTTGGGCATGCTGCAGCTCCACCAGAGATCGCAGCATGTCGCTCTGGTTCTCCATTATGCGGAGGAAAGCATCCATGCGTCTTTCCTCACGCTCTTTCCTCTTTTCTTCAGCGGCTTCCCTCTTTTCTGCAGCGGCTCTCCATTCCTGCCTCTCTCGATTCCTTGCCTCTCTATCTCGATCCCTTGCCTCTCTCTCTCGATCCCTTGCCTGTATCTCTCGATCCCTTGCCTATATCATTCTTTCCCTCCAGTCCGTCTGGCGGGCTGCCTCAGCGCGCGAGTTCTCCACGACTTCACTGAACATCTCATCGCGCGTTCGCGTTTTCTTTTTACGCTTTCTTATCTGCGGTGCATGGCGGGAGGAGGAGGCCGGGGGATTCTGACATACTTGTTCATCTGTGTGGGAGTGTGGGAAAATAAAGTTTGAAAGTTATGAGACAGATACATTCAAGGTTAGGAGGCAGATGCAGTCTCGGATGGTACACAATGGGAGTACTATGCCATTTGCAACCTCAGTATTCAGAGGCCTGATATGATTTCTCTACAAGGTCATGTTCTACTCCTAAAAGTGACTGACTAGCTCACAGAAAAGTCAGAGCATCTCAGACATATGCGTGCCTCAGCCCAAGACGGCTTCTGAAATCACCGTGCAGCCGGCCATGGTAAGTTAAAAGTGGCGCTTGCATACTGTAGAGTAACCCCGCCCCCTTCCCCCCACCGCGTGGCTGGCTCCCACTGAAACCGCAAACTGCAAAGCAAATGCCAAAAAATCTCTCGCTAAGGGCTAAGGTCTTTTTGGGGCTCTTCAGACCGCGTGCAGACTGCTCAGATTCCCTGCTAGCTACCGCTACAGGCTGGGGGGGGGGGGGGGTTGGGTGCGCGTTGGATCTGAAGCGGAAGCAACCACGTGAAGACTGCCCAGATTCCCTGCTAGCTACCGCTACGGGCTGGGGGGGGGGGTTGGGTGCGCGTTGGATCTGAAGCGGAAGCAACCGCGTGCAGACTGCCCAGATTCCCTGCTAGCTACCGCTACGGGCTGGGGGGGGGGGCGGTCAGCATTCGTGGGGTGGGGGGGTGCGGTTGGTCGGTCCTCAGCAGAAAATAGTACTTTGCAGCTGGGAATCTTTATCTCCCTACTAATTGCAGTCCGTATCTCAAACAGGCAACCCTGAATGACATCACTTTGCTGAGAATTTCTCGGAGAGATAGGGAGCGCATGCTCCTTGACTCCATGCAAAGTCCTGGCCCATACGCCGCAATGCTAGCCTGCTCAATGATACCAGACAACTTACTACTTTCGTGGCGTGGATTGGTGTCCTATCATGGGGGACCACATAAGGCGGCTCTCCCCAGAAATCTGCTGCGCTGGATTCATCGCTACCTCCTGGATAGCTTTCTTGAAATGTCCGCGGAGGACTTATGGTCAATCCCGGAGTATATTGACAAACTCTTTGAGTAGAAATTGACCAGCAATGAAAGCACGCTAAGTCCTTAGGGCAAGTTACTCATTAATAAATGCTTCCTTTACAAAATCACACGTCATATAATCACTTAAAAAAGAAACACTTACCCCCCTGGGAGGCTTGGGAGGGTACTGGCTCCAGGGTGACAAACAGCTCCTGGCTCTCTGGGAACACGGGTTCTCCGCTGGGCTCCTGCTGCTCCGTGAGATTTTCCTCTTCTTCATGGTCGTCCTCCTCGGAATCAGTCTCCTCCCTGACGATTATCCCATCGGTGGAGTCCACGCACACCGGCGCGATGGTGGTGGGGGCGCCCCCCATTATCGCATTTAGTTCATTGTAGAACCTGCATGTCCGTGGCGCACCCCCTGATCGTCCGTTTGCCTCCTTGGCTTTCTGGAACGATTGCCGCAGCTCCTTAATTTTCACGCGGCACTGTGTGGTGTCCCTGTTGTGGCCCCTTTCCAGCATGGCCTTGGAGACTCTTCCATAGGTGTTGGCATTCCGTTTGTTGTTTCGTAGTTCCAACATCACGGATTCCTCTCCCCAGATAGCGATGAGATCCAACACTTCACGAGTGGACCATGCTGGAGCTCTTCTGCTCTGGCTGGTCTCCAGGGTAGATGAGCTCTGCATGGAGTCTTGTGATGCTGAGCTCTGCATGGCGGCTAGTGATGCTGATTGCTCTGAATGGCGACTGAGCAGTTCAGGTGAGCTGGCCACGCTGACCAAACAGGAAATGGCATTCAAATGTTCCCGGGTCTTATCTACCTGGCCAGAGCAGCGAGTTCAGAGTGCAGTGCAGAGCGGTCACAGTGGAGCAGTGAGGCAGTCCAGAGCGGTCAGAATGGAGCATTGTGGGACAGCCTCTGGAGGCTATTAATGTCGGGTTCCGTCTTCACTAGCCCACGGTTGAGCTTGGAATGTCGAGATTAGCCTTATTTCTCTCGTCAGGCTGGAGTTCCAAGATCGATCTTGAGGGCCCTTTACATCGACGTTAAGGGCATGTATGTGAAGACAGGTACACGTTTAATTCGACCTCACGTCGTTAACATCGAATTAAAGTGGTAGTGAAGACAGGGCCTAAAAGAAACAAGGATTTAAAGGCAGTTCTTCCTGCAGTGGATCTTGAATGTTTCTCTTCACTGGCATAGCATTTCTATAACTTAAATTGAGTAACTTCTATCAAGTAAATCCAGCCCCCTTGTTGCTAAGACTTTGAGTTGCTGACAGAACTGTTGCTACAAAATGACTTTGGAAGTAACAGGCTAAATGCTGCTGCTCCTGTAATAGGTGTGGGCATACTGACATAGGAAACAATAGGATTTTTTCACTCTTTGGGCTTGTCCTCACTAGGGGGGTAGATCGGCTGTAGATACGCAATTTCAGCTATGTTAATAACATAGCTGAGATTGACGTCTCTACAGCCGACTTACCTCCCATCCTCACGGTGGTGGCGGTTGGCGGCGCGGTCCCCCGTTGACTCCAGCTTGCACCTGTTGAGGAGCTGAACTTCCGGAGTCGACGGGGGAGCCACTGGCGATTGATTTATTGCTTCTTAATGAGATGCAATAAATTGATCGCCAGAAGATCGATCGCTACCCACACGTAGTGAATACGAGCCATGCCCTTTTGTCTACTTGCAGCTCTTATGTTTTTAAACCTCTGACATATCTATTTACTATAATTTCTGGTCCAATCTAGCCAAAAAAATTCAGTCTCAAAGGTAAATTGCATTTTCTTCAAAATCTGGAAAAGCTTCCTTAAAACAAAAACTACATCTACAGCTTAAAATGTTTGGGGTTCTTCACCAATAACTCAGATTTGCATTCAGAAATGAAGAAAAAAAGTCTTCTTGGTCCAGAAATAACTGGGTGAAATCCCATGGTATTTGTTATATGGGCAGACACACTAGTTGATTGTAATGGGCTCTTCTAGCTTTAAAATTGATGGGTGAAATCTTTTCTCCACTGAAGTCAACAGTAAAATTCACACTGACCTCAGCGGGACCAGGATTTTGCCCTTATGCTCTTTATTTGGTTTTACATTTTGGCATATTATCTTTATTCCTATAAATGAAGGCTTGGAGTATGATTGTAATCCAGGAAGAGTAATAATTTCAATAGGATCTGCATCCATAGAATAGATCGTGCTCCAGTTATTTGTCATATTTTCTGCTTTAAGCCAATCATTCTCATCAATTGAAATGTTATCATAGCTTTATCTGCCATACTTCAATGACATTTTTGCTTTTAAATTAAAAATACCCAGAGCAGATTTGAAACAGTACCCCTCACCACTGCATTACATTGGGCATAAATAAATAAACAAAAGCACACATTCTTTTAGTGCTTCCTCCTTCCTCAGCCTGTGAGGTCACATATGGTGAGAGCCTCACTGGATAGAACTGCCCATGCTACAACTATACATAACCTAAAAACCCTGCAAAAATGAATTATTTTGGGAGAATCATTCAGTTCTCAAGAATCAGAGAGGTAGCCGTGTTAGTCTGGAATAGCAGAGGTAACAAAGTCCTATGGCACCTTAAAGACTAACTATAAAGTTTTGAAGCATAAGCTTCGTGGGCTAATACCCACTTCGTCGGATGCATCCGACAAAGTGGGTATTAGCCCACGAAAGCTTATGCTTCAAAACTTTATAGTCATTCAGTTCTCAGTGTTAAATCCACGCAAAATTGACTGGTTTGCATCTGATTTAAAAGAAAGCACCACCAGTAATACAATAGCTTCATAATACTATTCCAGGGTATTGGTTCATTACTCATTTGGAGGAAAAAGTGATAAATCAATACTACTTTTTCAGACACTAATTGGTAAATTCAGCCCTGACATAAGGGATTAGAACTTTATTGGCTGAAATTGAGTAATGGCCATTGTGACAAAGCTCTGGCATTGTCTCAGTGGGTCCTGCACTTCCTGGTGGATTACACTAGCCTCAGAGGCTCACTGTGACCATCCACGTAGCCCTTCTCTCTCTAGAGGTAAGGGCACTCAACCTACTGAGCCATTTTCATCATAAGCCAATAAGGGAGATGAGGAGAAGCCATCCACCCTTGCACAGTCTCTGTTGTCTCCCAGTCTCAGTGATTAGTCGGGGAGAGGAGGAGGAAGTCCAGGTCCACCCTCTACTTCAGGCTCCAGCCCAGGGACTCTGACGGTAGCAGCTCTTGATATCTGACTTTTTAGAAAAAGGATAAGTACGATTCCCTGGGCTACTTCCCCATAGCAGCCCCCACTTCCTCATTAACTACATCACCCTTTCCCCAGGGCCTCCTTCCTTGTGCCTGATAGGGTTTGTACTGCTCCATTTCTCTGGCAATGTGGCTTTCTCCTACAGCTCTGGACACCCGCGCCCTCACTTGACTAACTGGAAGGCTTTTAACTAGTTTCAGCCAGCCCTGATTGCCCTCAGGTGTCCCAATCAACCTAGCTGTCTTCCCTGCTTTCTGGAAGGATCTTAATTGTCCCCAGGTGTCTTAATTGACCTGGAGCAACTGTCATTTGCTTACTTTGCTAACAGAGATTTGTTTAGCCTGGGGCTAATATATCTGTCTCCCACTAGTTTCCTAGAGCCATCAGGCATTGCCCCTCCAAACCACTTATTAATTTAGCTCCTACAGTCATAGAGATTGTGGGCCAAATGTACTCATAAAGCCAAAATGAGCTAGCTACAGTTAACATTTTTGGTGAATTTGACTGGTGGTAAGATTTTTAGGACTGCCTATAGGCCAAATTTTGTAACGGTTTATAGATTTTTTTAATGGTCTATGGAGTTGTACTCAATGGGAGTTAGGCACCAAAATACTTTTAAAAATCTGGCCCCAAGTGACTTAGGAGCCTAAATTCCAGTTTTAAAAGTTACATAGCACTTAGGACATCAGTATAATTGAAAATAAATGGTACTTAGGTGCTTAAGAAACAGATTTTCAAAGACATTTAGGGACCTATCAGGTTTAGGCATCTAACACATTGATTTAAATGGGTTAGGCATCTATGGATTTTTAAAATCCCACAAGGGTCCTATCTGCATATTAGTCACTAAGGGCCAGATTCTCAAAACTCCTTAGGTGCATAACTCACTTTTTTAAAATGTTGTAAGTTGTTTAGGCACATTTGAAAAGGTTACACTATGAATCTTGCTAACAGTTCTTGAATTTCAACATTAGGGTTGCAGGTAGAATGTCTTCAGTGAGGGCCACCTCCATTTTGGAATTGTCTTCTCTCATTCATCTAACAGAAGCCAAGTTTGTTGCCCTTCAAAGCAGTTGTATGATTCATTAAGGCATTTACCTGGAGGATTGCTTGAGTGTCTTTTTCTCTGGGAAAGTTTTCTTTTAATTGATAATTTTGATGTCAATTTCACTATGTGCTTTGACTTGTTTTCTTTAGAAATTAATATACATTCATACAAAGGCTGCAATAGGCATATCTATCAGAGCACAGTAGACAATTAATTCCTCATAACTTTCTGTTGTACCAGGAAGCTCTTGGGTTGCGTGTTATTGTGGCTGATGGATTGAAACAAAATGAATTACTGTGTGTCTCAAGTGTGTGGCAAAAACCTCTAGCATTTATATTCTAGTTATTGGAACATAAGAATTCTGCATTGCTTTTATGCATGCTGTAACTCTCTCAATATACAGTCTCAGTGGGATTTACTTGTTGCATAATAAAGACTTTTTCATATAGACTAGATTAGATATTTTAAAAGATATGCTTTCATCTAGTTACTGGGAGAAATTCTGTGGTATGTGGATGCAGGGTATGAGGTTGGATGGTTATGGTGGTTCCTTCTGGCTTTGGAATATGTGAATCCATGATTCCCCCTGTTCATTCTTTTCCTTCGTAGGCCAGAAGGGAATCCCTGCATTGCCCTCAACATGCTCATAAAACGTGCAGCTGTACATTAAGACAATAACTATAATTAAATGCAATGCTTCAGGTTTTCAGCCAGTCTCCTACAGGGATCATGAAGGATTTTTTTCAACCAATGTACAATTGGGCAGCTTTTTTTTTGGTTTCTCACCTTCCGCTGAAACATTAGATATTGATCACTGCTGGAGAAAGGACACTGGATGGGGTGGATTGGTGTTTTGAGATGGTATAGAGAGTTCTTTTACCAGGTGCCTGGCTGGTGTCTCTTGCTCACATGCTCAGGGTTACACTGATCACCAGATATGGGATCAGGAAGGATCTTCCCCCACATCAGATCAACTGGAACCTTGGGGTGTGTGGGTTCACCTTCCTTTGCAGCATGTGGTGCAGTTCACCTGCTGGAATAATTTGGGAATCTAAACGGCTTTGGGCATTGATAGTATATTGATCTCTACTGTTCTCTCCCTATGACTCACAGTTTAGTTTCCTGAGTATTGAAATACTCCTAAATACTGAAGTGCTAACTATTCCCTGGGCTTAATGTAGAGCTATATGGGTGGAACTGATGGACTGTGGAGTACAAGATATATGTTGGTCCCTTGAAATATAGGAAATTGTTTTCCTATACAGATTATTTCATCTAACTCAGAGGTTCCCAAACTTGTTCCACAGCTTGTGCAGGGTAAGCCCCTGCCTGGCTGCAAGACACTTTGTTTACCATAGTGTCTGTAGGTTTGGCCGCTCACAGCTCCTAGTGGCTGCGGTTCACCATTCCCAGCCAATGGAAACTGTAGGAAGCGGTGGCCTGCAATGTTACACGAGAAACCTAAACACTAAAAATCATAGAGTGAAAAGACACTGCATTTATGGTTTATTACAACAGTTTGTAATCCCTCTTTTTATCCTTTGATTGCAGAGGTATTAACTGACCACTCTACTTTGAATGGTCACTTACAATATGTGCTAACTACTTATGGTAAACAATCTGTTCTACCTTGCATTTTGTTGTGACATGGCAGTACCTTTCCCAGACCTGAGAAAGGGCTCTGTGCGGCTCAAAAACTTCCTTCTATCACTAACAGCATTTGGGTCAATAAAACATATTACCTCACCCATCCTGCCTCCTAGCATTTCTGGCATTGTGGGGGATGGGGTGGGGGTAGGTGTCTGTGTCTGGAATCATGTAGTTATATTCTCTATAACTAGAGAATATAATGCCTCAATGTTTTATGTGCACAAACCAAAAATGAAACATTCTGGGAACACAATGGTTATATATTTTTCCAGTAAGGGATGTTGAATATAGTTTTAAATTTCTAAATAGAAGAGTGTAGGAATGGAATTATGAGCTCTTTGGAGAAGGGGCAATATCTGCTAGTTTTCTGTGTCCAGCCTCAAGTTTGGTACACTCCCTATGTCTTATTCATGCCCAGCAGAGGTGCACATTTTGCAGATCTTCCCCTTTACTATGATTCAATTCATTATGAGGAATGAACCCAGGACCATCACTACAAAAAGCACAAGAATCTGCCAATTGAGCTAAAGAAATAATCCTGTTAGCAAGAAGCAGTACTAGGTTGATCTTCTGTGGGACAGCCACTAGAAGGGGACTCAATACTCTTTGGGGAGTATATAATACACTGTCTATGAGATTCCCCTGACTGTGGGAATCTCAAGTCCACAGGAGTTAAAATTCCTACAGAGGGCACCATTTTAGCAACACCTCCACTACAGATCATCAGTGGAAATTGAATTCAGGATCTAACAACATCAGAAATACAGACCACTAACACTTGACCCAAGGGAATTGCTTCCTAAGCAGTTTTATATTTTTACCCTCTGTGGAACAGATAATGGAGGGGGATATGACACAAGCTGTGTTTTACCTTACAGTAATTTACTCTGAGCTAGAATCAGTTTTATGACATTCTCTCCAAGCAGATCCTTTACCTCAATTTAAATTACATTAACTGTTGTTTACTCTTTAAAAATAGAAAGACATGAAGCTTTTGATGAGGTTCCATTAATAATATATGCCATGGAGTTTTGAAAACATTGCAGTGCAAAAGCATGTTTAATTTAATTGAATGCAAACACAATAATAAGACACTGAAAGCAGAAATGTGACAAGTGAAAAAAATTCCATAGAGGGAATATGGGAAAGGAGAGAATAAATTACTATAGAGTGAACAATGCGATTTGAAAGAGAGCAAGAAGTTTCATGAGAATAGTGAAAAGCTAGATAGCAATGTGATATAATATTTAAGGTAGTAAAAAATAGACATGTCTTTCTCTCTTTGATATGCTTTATGTATTCCAAACCACAGTGTTATTATGGTGCTATAAACAGTAAATATCTATAATAATTTTGTACTTCATGTGTAATATTGAGAAGCTTCCTATTAAACTATTACCAGCAGATCAAGAGACATGATAATTCTCCTCTATTCGGCATTGGTGAGGCCTTATCTAGAGTACTGTGTCCAATTTTGAGCCCCACACTACAAGAAGGGTGTGGAAAAATTGGAAAGTGTCCAGCAGTGGGCAATAAAAAAAGAGTTGGGGGCTGGAGCACATGAATTATGAGGAGAGGCTGAGGGAACTGAGATTATTTAGTTTGCAGAAGAGAAGAATGAGGTGGGATTTGATAGCTGCTTTCAACTACCTGAAAGGGGGTTCCAAAAAGGATGGACCTAGACTGTTCTCAGTGATACCAGATGATTGAACAAGGATTAATTGACTCAAATTGCAGAGGGGGAAGTATAGGTTAGATATTAGGAAAAAATGTTTTGACTAGGAGGGTGGTGAAGCACTGTAATGGGTTACCTAGGAAGGTGGTGGAATCTCCTTCCTTAGAGGTTTTTAAAACCAGACTTGACAAAGCCCTGGTTGGGATGATTTATTTGGGGACTGGTCCTGCTTTGAGCAAGGGGTTGGACTAGATGACCTCCTGAGGGCCCTTCCAACCCTGATATTCTATGATTCTACAAAAACAGCATAGAAATTCTGTTTCTGAAGAAAAATCTACCATAGTAAAGCCTCTTTGGTGTACGTTTAAACTTTTCAAGCTATTTAGATTGACCATATAATAACCAAATAGAAACTGTAAGAACTCTCGTAAATATTTTCTTTGACATTTATAACCTATAGGTTAAATGAATGAAATGCACATTATGGCATGGTTGATAGAATACTTCGGAAGAAAGGTGTAGACTTACTTTTGAAAGTCACTCAAAATGAGGATTAATGTTCCTTCCTCCATTTGCTGTTCACTAAAGGTATAATAGGTCTGCAGTACAGGCTCAGAATTTGCTGTGCTCATTTAATTGTTCAACCAGAACACTGATATGTGTTTTACCATCTTCTAGACACCCTGCTTGGTAGTTTAGAAATTTTCATTCTCCTTGAGGAATGAACAAATGTTTATTTTATTGCATTAATTGTGGAAGTTCAAGTGAAACTAATTATACTTCTAAAAATAATGTGAAGAGTTGAAGACATAAATTGTTTTCTAAGCTTCTTTCTGGCTAATGACCTAATATTTACAAGGTTGAATTGAGTTTTTAATCTTAATGTGAACACCCAGCGTACCTTGGTGCAGAATAACTTGCAAGAGTGGAGCTTTAGAACAGGACTCTGTAATATAACCTATTCCTCCATAGGAGGAAGGGATTATGCTAGGATATCACAGGGCAATTGTTGTTATTAATAGAGCTGGTTAATTTTTTTTCTTCAAATTTTGACAACAAAAATGTCAATGGAAAATAGAGGGGAAAATGACAACATCCCTCAATTCACTTCTCCCCTCTTTTAAAAAAACCCAAAACAGCTGTAGTTATTAGCCTCACTGTTTCTCCAAATACCTCCCTTTTAGCAAGGCCAGTGTAACAGGAAAGTAATTTACCTTTACATTGAGCTAGGGCAGTATTGTCCCCTACATCTGTGTTTGTATAACACGTAGCAACGTCACCTTTGATGACCACAGAGAAGCCAGGTCAAAAATCTTAGTGAGACAGAGAGCCTTCACACTCAACCATAATAGGTCTGTCTTTCTGTGAATTGGGCTTGAATTTGGATTTATGTATTTTTAAATATTTATTTTATTTTGCATTTCAAATTTTAGGGAAGGATATCTGTATATGTTGGGGAAAGAAACATTTTCCAAAACTGGTGGTTCTAATACCTATATTAATAAAGCTTATAAAAAAGTCTGCCATGTGTCAATGCTGGGAGTATTTAAATCATCTGGTGTTTTACAGACACCGTAGGGCTCTGATTCTGTTTTTTTCTTGCGAGGAGTGGGGATTGTACTTATATATGGTTTGAAAGTCATTTATGACCTGGATGTCAGTCCTATTTAGGGCTACCAAACCTTATTGGTCTGAGGCTACTTAAGCCAGCACTTGCCATCCTTGAAAGGGGCAGGGAGTAGTGCAAAAACAGAACAAAGAACAAGTTCCCTCAAATAAATAATTGCCATTCTTAAAAAAAAATAGAAATAATCGGCAGTCTTTTTAATATTCTAAATACTGATAATGACATGGCTAGAGTGATATGTGAATGTCAGGTGTTCTATACTACATTAAAATGGAGATGCTTAAAAAAATCAGTTATTTGACGTTTGAAGGCTGTTCTTCAAAATAATCAGTTTGGGTCAAACTGGATCTGAAATCTTTCTGATTTTTTGGTGAATTTAAAATGTCCATTTTGTGTTGGTTCTAAAGCACTGATTTGAACCTGGATTTTCCATATCCCAGTTTGAGCACCCGTGTCACTGGGCTAACAGTTATAACAGAGAGCTGTCTGTAAGTGACGACTGGTCTGTCTCCCATGATCTGTGAGAGTGAGGGATCGTCTTTCAGGATACATTGTAGATCAGGGATTCGCAACCTTGGCACGTGGGACCACAGGGTAAGCACCCTTAGAGGGCCCTGCCAGTTTTTTTACTTGCTGGTTCACCAATTGTGGCTCCCATTGGCCCCAGTTCGCTGTCCCGGTCCAATGGAGGCTGCGGGAAGTAGCACGGTGCTGGCTGCGGCATCCCGGGATGGCAAACCGCGGCCAGTGGGAGCTACGGTTGGTGAACCAGCAAGTAAACAAACGATGGGGCCTGCTAAGGGTGCTTACCCTGCGGTCCCGCGTGCCAAGGTTGCCGATCCCTGTTGTAGATTTTGATGATGCGCTGGAGAGGTTTTAGTTGGGGGCTGAAGGTGAAGGCTAGAGGCATTATCTTATTTTCTTTGTTGGGTCTGTCATGTAGTAGGTAACTTCTGGGTCCTCTTCTGGATCTGTTAATCAGTCCTTGCTTACAGACAGTCCCCCAACCTGAAGCAAATACTCACCAGCAACCACATACCACACAACAAACACACTTACCCTTGCATCCTTGCAACAAAGCCTGATGCCAACTCTGGCCACATATCTATTCAAGTGACACCATCAGAGGACCTAATCACAACAGCCACACCATCAGGGACTCTTTCACTTGCAAATCTACCAATGTGATATACTCCATCACGTACCAGCAATGCCCCTCTGCCATGTACATTGGCCAAACTGGACCGTCTCTATGCAAAAGAATAAATGGACACAAATCTGACATCAGGAATCATAACATTCAAAAATCAGTAGGAGAATACTTCAACCTCTCTGGTTACTCAATGACAGACTTAAAAATGTCAATTTTACAACAGAAAAACTTCAAAAATCAACTCCAGTGAGAAGCTGCTGAAGTGGAATTAATTTGCAAATTGGATATCATTAACTTAGGCTTGAATAGAGACTGAACTGGATGGGTCATTACACAAATTGAATCTATTTCTCCATGTTAAGTATCCTCAAACATTCTTGTAAACTGTCTGATATGTGGCATCTTGATTATCACTACAAAAGTTCTTTTTTCCTCCTGCTGATAATAGCTCATCTTAATTAAATAGCCTCTTAGAGCTTGTATGGCAACTTCCACCTTTTCATGTTCTCTGTATATATATATATATACTCCTACTATATGTTCCATTCTATTCATCTGGTGAAGTTGGCTGTAGCCTGCGAAAGATTATGCTTAAAACAACAATGTATACTTAACAACTATCTACTGTACAATTCAAGTTGAATTACACTAGTAGTAACCTCAATGATATTTAGTAGTTTTGATTAAAAAGGAGGAAAGTATTTTCCAAGAGCTTCCATTTGAGCTGAAAAATGGTCTTTTGCACCAAGGACATTTTTAATTCAACAAAATGCTTACCCTTGGTCTCTTTCCTCTCCTAATTACTTTGTCCTACAATATCCCATGTTTAATGAACTGTAAAAACCTGATGGGAGACATAATTGCTAACAACTCTCTATGTGTTCATCATGGACTCAAACAAAAGGTAAAAGAGAAAAGGCCTGCCCATTCTCTCTTCTATTCTTGATGTTAAAATATTACAGCATTCATAAATCTAGGCAATTGTATTGACAATTATAATAAAACAATGGGTAAAAGAGATTGATTTAATACAAACAGTTTGCTTCACAAGAAGGTCAAACCGTATAGTAATAACTAATCAATGAATTTTTAGTGAGATATTATGCTAATAGGCACATATATTGTGGAGTTATTCCTGTTTTATATAATAACTATGGAATTTTTTTAAGGGGAATTATTCTTAATTGTTAATACATTATTTGTTTAGCACTAATAATGTCTTTGGATCTGCACAGTAAGACAGATCCTGCCCCATAAAGTTTAATTGAGCATGCACTTATGTTATCTTGTAGCAAGTAAATCTAGACACACAGAATCATAGAAATTCAGCACTGAAAGGGACCTTGGGAGGTCATCTAATCCAGCCTGCTACCCTGAGGCAGGACCATTTATAACTTTACCATTCCTCTCCAGTGTTCAAGTTGTTCTTAATAACCTCCAATGACAGGGATTCTACTGTGACACTAAACAGTCTCTTAGAATTGGTATGGTAATTTACAACTTTTTTTGCTTTCTGTGTATATAAATGAATCTTACTTCTGTGTGTTCCATTATATGCATCCGATGAAGTGGGGTATAGCCCACGAAAGCTTAGGTTGAAATAAGTGGGTTAATCTGTAAGGTGCCACAAGTATTCCTCATTTTATTTATGGATACAGACTAACACGGCCGATAATCTTAAATCTGTACGTTTGGGAACAGCTTGCACCCCTATGTTCATCCTTATAATATGTTTGTGTGGTATCCAATACAAAGTTTGTCATGTTGGGTGTCTTAAGAAAGCTCATGATGAACTGAGCATAGTTGTTATAGTAATGTTATAGTAATTGTTCTTACAGTAATGTTATAGTAATGTTATAGGTTGTAATTTCATGTATATAGTTATGAGGCTGAAAAATGTGTCCTCATGACTTACAACAGTCCCAGGCAAAACCCTCCAGGAACAGAGGGATAGTTCACACCTCATCAGGACATGCTTGTGACAAACCCAGCCCAGCCTCACAGGAACAAAGGACACTGGCCTAGGCAGCAACAAAGGATCTGTTGCACTCTTGAGTGAGTCACCCCCTTCCCTTGGTCAGTTTGTGACTCACCTGACCCTGAAAGGGTGGGGGCAAAGTCAAGAGGGAAGAAAGAACATGATAAAAGGGAGATATGTTTGCCATGATCTTCGTCTCTCTTCCACCTCCATCTACATCACCAAGTGACTGAAGCGAAGTGACTGATGAAAGGGGAGAGCCTGGATGAAAAGCAACCAGAGAGCCTGTGGTGAGAAGCATCTAAGATTGTAAGGGTATTGAATGTGTTAAAATCAGCTTAGAATGCATTTTGCTTTTTTTCATTTGACCAAATCTGACTTGTTGCATTTTGACTTATAATCACTTAAAATCTATATTTTGAAGTTAATTCATTTATTTGTTTATTCTACCTGAAGCAGTGCGTTTGGTTTGAAGCATATCAGAGCCTCCCCTTGGGATAACAAGCCTGGTACATATCAATTTCTTTATTAAATTGACAAAATAATGTAAGCTTCTAGCATCCAGCAGACATAACTGGACACTGCAATACAGAGGTTCCCAGGGTTGTGTCTGGGACCGGTGATATTGACTAGTGTCAATAAGTTGCACAATCCAAGCAGTGGCTGGCCAAAAGTGCCCATTCATATAGCTGGTATCAGCTTATATGCTAGAGGCTGTTTACAAGTAGCCCGGGAGTGGAAGTTCTCACAGCAGAGAAGGGCAAGGCTGGCTCCCAGAGTCAAGGATTGGAGTGACCTAGCAAATCACCGGTCCAAATAACACTAGGGGAACATCACCCCCACAACCTCCCATTGTGATCTATTCTACTATTGATTATCTTTGGAGTTAGAAAGTCTTTCCTAATATCTAACTAAATTTCCCTTGCTGCAGAGCAGATTAAGCCAATTACTTCCTGGCCTATCTTTAGTGGACAGGAACAGGTCCAACATTATCGTACTAACAGAGCCTAAGCAGACTGTTAAATTCTCTATAACACCTTTTATACTTACTATTGACTGTTTCCACCTCAGCTGGTGTGACCTTAAAATGATAACCTATTATGCCACACATCTGAGGGGCTCAAGAGGCCATTCTCAGTCTCAACATGGCATGTAGTCTACCCCCCTCATCATTTCTTCTTTGAGGTGGTTTCTGCGTATCCCCACTTCAGAGCCTTCTGGAAAACACTGCATAGGCTGCACAAGTGGTATGTCATGGTAATGAATGGTCAGGGCTGAGGATATAGAGGAGTCAGTGTAGCCCTGATCATCTTAATAGGCTACGAAAATTAGAACATTTTTCTCCACATTTTTGGCAGAGTTCAAAATCTGAACCAGCATGTGAAAACTGCAGCTCAGCCCATCTCTAATTAGTGACATTTGTAAACATGTGTGCACAATTTCATTTGATTGATGATTACAGTACTTTGTTGATAAAGCATGTAGTTAGAAGTAAGGGATTGTGTGTTTGAAAAAAGAGAAGAAAACATATTTTCTCTCTACTACATTCAGCTGTAAGTAAACATTTGTACTAAAAGAAGTAACAGCAGAGGGAGAGAAGGAAGTGTCTTGCAAAAACAACCATGTTGTTTTTGTTTATTATTAGCATTTGAACTCCATAACAATTACGGCAACTTTGGGTTTGTTTGCACTGTAATCACAGGGTGTGATTCTCCTCATAAAATCTGATTACATATACATATACAGTATAAATACTATGGATGGGAATTTCCAAAGGGATCTAGGTGCAAATGTGCTCCTAATTCACTAAGGTAAGTCTACATTGGGTTTTAAAAAATCACGGCAGTGAGTCTCAGACCCCAGGTCTACAGTATTAGACTTCAAGAATCAGAGAGATAGCCATGTTAGTCTGGAATAGCAGAGGTAACAAAGAGTCCTGTGGCACCTTAAAGACTTACTAAAGTATTGGAGCATAAGCTTTCGTGGGCTCATACCCACTTCGTCGGATGCAAGCAGTGCTTTATCTGTCTGTACTTGTCCAAGTTTCTTCATGAGGTTGATGGATTTCCACTCCATACGGCTAAATGCAGTGCCGACGAAGTGGGTATTAGCCCATGAACCTTATGCTCCAATACTTTAGTTAGTATTAGACTTGTGCTACAGTGCTGAAAACAAATGTGTATATGCTCAGACTCAGTCTGAAGCCTGGCTCTGAAGCCCACCCTCCTTCCTATGCTTCAGAACCTAAGTTCCAGCCCAAAAGATTATAACGGGGTTCAAAAAAGAACTGGATAAGTTCAACAGTGGTGTTCCCCAAGGGTCAGTCCCGGGACCGATCCTATTCAACTTATTTATAAATGATTTGGAGGAAGGGGTAAACAGTGATGTGGCAAAGTTTGCAGATGATACTAAACTGCTCAAAGTAGTAAGGACCAAAGCAGACTGTGAAGAACTTCAAAAAGATCTCACTAAACTAAGTGATTGGGCAACAAAATGGCAAATGAAATTTAATGTGGATAAATGTAAAGTAATGCACATTGGAAAAAATAACCCCAACTATACATACAATATGATGGGGGCTAATTTAGCTACAACCAATCAGGAAAAAGACCTGGGAGTCATTGTGGATAGTTCTCTGAAGGCATCCACGCAGTGTGCAGCGGCAGTCAAAAAAGCAAACAGGATGTTAGGAATCATTAAAAAAGGGATAGAGAATAAGTCAGAGAATATCTTATTGCCCTTATACAAATCCATGGTGCGCCCACATCTTGAATACTGCGTACAAATGTGGTCTCCTCATCTCAAAAAGGATATAGTGGCACTAGAAAAGGTTCAGAGAAGGGCAACTAAAATGATTAGGGGTTTGGAACGGGTCCCATATGAAAAGAGATTAAAGAGGCTAGGACTTTTTAGCTTGGAAAAGAGGAGACTAAGGGGGGATATGATAGAGGTATATAAAATTATGAGTGGTGTGGAGGAAGTAAATAAGGAAAAGTTATTTACTTGTTCCCAAAATAGAAGAACTAGGGGCCACTCAATGAAATCGGCGTGCAGCAGGTTTAAAACAAATAAAAGGAAGTTCTTCTTCACGCAGCGCACAGTCAACCTGTGGAACTCCTTACCTGAGGAGGCTGTGAAGGCTAGGACTATAACAGGGTTTAAAAGAGAGCTGGATAAATTCATGGAGGCTAAGTCCATAAATGGCTATTAGCCGGGATGGGTAATGAATGGTGTCCCTAGCCTCTGTCTGTCAGAGGGGGGTGATGGATGGCAGGAGAGAGATCGCTCGATCATACCTGTTAGGTTCACTCACTCCGGGGCACCTGGCATTGGCCACTGTCGGTAGACAGGATGCTGGGCTAGATGGACCTTTGGTCTGACCCAGTATGGCCGTTCTTATGTTCTTATGTTCTTATAACAGAGGACAGATCCATCAATGGCTGTTAGCAAGGATAGCCAGGGATGCAAACCCATTTCCTGAAGTCTCCCTAAACTTTATTTGCCAGAAACTGGGAATGCCCAACAGGGGGTGGACCACTTTGTACAATCATAGAAGATTAGGGTTGGAAGAGACCTCAGGAACTCATCTAGTCCAACCTCCTGATGAAAGCAGGACCAACTAAAACATCCCAGCCAGGGCTTTGTCAAGCCAGGCCTTAAAAACCTCTAAGGATGGAGATTCCACCACCTCCCTAGGTAGCCGATTCCAGTACTTCACCACCCTCCTAGTGAAATAGTTTTTCCTAAAATCCAACCTAGACCTTCCCAATGCAACTTGATACCACTGCTCCTTGTTCTGTCTTCTGACACCACTCAGAACAGCCTACCTCCATCCTCTTTGGGATCATGCTCACTTGATGATTCCCTGTTCTATTCATTCCCTCTGAAGCACCTGGCACTCGCCACTGGTCACAGGATACTGGGCTAGATGGATCTTTGGTCTGACCCAGGATGGCTGTTCTTATGTTCTTAAGTTATATATATATATGCTACCTGTCCATACTGGTACCTTCACAGCTGTTGAGAATATGAAGTCAAGATGGCTTCCCACAAGGTATGTCTGCTCCCCAACTGGTCCCAGCTAGTTTGTGGATTATAATGGTCCTAGCCTTTATTTTGACAGTAGTCTTTGTCATATTGAGAAGATATTTTGGGAAATCCTTGTACCTAAATTTGATGTCACAGAAGGTGACATTCAAGCATTTCTTTGCATGGTGGTTGCTCAGGTGGAACATAGGGATGGCTGGATTTTTGGTTACCATAACAAATAGTACTCCTTTCATTTTTTTCAGATGATCGGAGAGGATGCATTCTGCTTGGGTTAAAGTGATTGCTTGGATGGCAAGTGCAAGATCATCTGCATATTCAAATTTCTGTGACTGATTTGATGGTATGTCACGGACATAAATATTAAAGAGTGATGGTGGAAAAATGGATCCATTTGGGAGTTTGTTGTTCAATAAATGAGATCTGCTGATCTGTTCCCTTTAGATGTACACAAAACTGGTGGCTGGTGAACATAATTGTCAGTAGGCACAATGTTGTTCTTCTACACATTATTTTCAACACTGGCCATTCCACCAAACTATATTATATGCCAAGAATAGGTCCACAAAGGGAATTGCTGTTTTGAGCTAATCTTGATAGCTGTCTTCGATGTAGGTCATCGGTGTGATTATTTAATCACAAATGCTTTGTCCCACTCTGAACCCAATTGCTCTTTAGAGATGTAGTCTTCAAGTATGGGTGTAAATCTCTGGAGTAGCATCCTTTGCAAGAACTTGTATGTTATGCATAGTAATGATATGAGCCTTTAGTTCTTTGGATCACCAGCTGATTTCCCTGGTATCAAAATGATGGTCACCTTTATTTGTTGCCATTCCTTGGGCATTTTGCCAGAGGTGTGCTTGTTGGTAAAGAAGCATGAAAGTCATGATGACCTAAGTTTTTCAGTAATTCTGAGAAGATGCTCTCCGGACATGTGTCCTTGCCAAGTTTAGTGAGTATTATGGCTTTATCCGCTTATTCTCTAATGAATGACTTTGACAGATTTAGTGTTGTGGGGAGTAGTACAGGGAATTATAAAGTTCTTTCTTCTCTTTTCTTTTGTGATAGCAACCTGTTTGAGATTTGGAATTCAGGAGGATTTAGGCAGCAATAATGTCAGCTTTGAAATTTGGCACTCTGCTTTTTGGGAGGGCTAGCACTACAGAAATTACAGAGGAGCCTCCAGGTTTTCCTACTTAAATGGGTAAAATCTATCTCTGGGTAGCTTTTGTCCATTGCTCTTGTCTAGCAGAGTTCAGTGATACCAGGAGACGGTGCCTATGCATGTATTCTTGTATTGATAGGTGATCCTTAAGGTCTTGTCTTCAAGGTGCATTATTTGCACTAGAGGACTGTAAATTCCAGTGCATACTAGTATATTGCACAAAACTGGCCCATGTGGACCCTGCTCATGTACACTAATAGTTCTCTAGGGTGCACTAATGTAGACCAGTTTCAAACAGTGCTACCTTAATGTGCACTAGGGAACTTTTAGTATGCACTGGCAGGGTCACTGACAGCCTTTTAGTGTGGACTAATGCACGGTGTAGCCAAGCCCTAGGCTCACATACCATTCCATTAAGGACTCCAAAACTGAGGCTGAAGACTTTGAATTGGATCCAGGATCAAATAGGGAATGAGTGGAACATACAAAGTACTGGTGTTGTGTGCTCTCCTCTGTCTTCATTGTCTAAACTATGTATTATTATTTGTTGAAGCTTTATGTGGCCTTGACTTTATCCCCCACAAGAATGCATTGCTGTAGTCCTGGGGTGGGCAAACTTTTTGGCCAGAGGGCCACATCGGGGATGCAAAATTGTATGGAGGACCAAACAGCCTGTCCCCCATTCCCTCTCTCCCCCTCCCACTTACTACCCCCTGACTGACCACCTCAGAACCTCCAACCCATCCACACACACCCCTCCTTGTCCCCTGACTACCCCCTCCCAGGAGCTTCCGCCCCTACCCACCTCCCTGGAACCCTAACCCCTATCTAAACCCCCTGCTCCTCATCACTTGTCCACCCCCTCCCGAGACCCTGCACCTTAACTGCCCCTCAGGAACCTATGCCATACCCAACCCCCTCTGCTCCCTATCCCCTGATTATCCTGACCCCTATCCACACCCCAGCCCCGTGACAGACTCTCAGGACTCCCACACCCTATCCCTCCACCCATTCCCCCACCACTGACACCCCCCCAGAACCTCTGCCCCATCCAACTACCCCCTGCTCCACGTCCCCTGACCGCCCCCTCCAGAGATCCTCTCCCACCCCTAACCACCCTCCAGGACCCCATTACCTATCTAAGCCCCCCTGCTCCTTTCCCCCTGACCGCCCTCTCCCAAAACCTCCCAGACTGTAATCACCCCCAGGACCCCACCCCTTATCCAACCCCCCTTTTCCCTGTCCCCTGTCTTCCCTAACCCCTATCTATTCCCCCCACCCCTTGAGAGACGCCTGGGACTTCCAAGCCCTATTCAATCCCCCGCTCCCTGTCCCCTGACTGCCCACCCCCAACTCTCTGCCTCTTATGCAACCCCTCATCCACTGCCCTCTTGCCACTCAGCAGCATGTCTGGCAGCCACGCTCAGCCAGACATGCTGCCCCCAACCTCCCAGAGCACTGCCAGTGCAGCATGCTGAAGCTCTGGGAGAGAGGGGAAGGTGGGGGAGGGGCTTCCCAGCTGGGAGCTCAGGGGCTGGGCAGGACGGTTTCATGGGCTGGATGTGGCCCACGGGCTATAGTTTGCCCATCCCTGCTGTAGTCTCTCCTGGTTCAAGGGATGCATTGGTCATTGTGGATAAACCCTAATTGTGGGGAAATTAGTGCTATCTCTTTGTTAGCTTAAGAAGAAAGAAGAGATTTCTATTTACCATTGCAATCTGTATTTTGAAGAATAGTAGTTAATCTTTGAAATTTAAATCTATACTATTCTTGATGAATGGAGGGTAGACACCATAAATGCAGGCTGAGGTCAATGTTTTAGCCAGTGCCTTGAAGAGTTTTCGCACTTCCTACAAGCATCGCTAGTATTTGGCTGGTCTGAGTTTGAATCCTGCCTTTCACCATTTATTGATTTAATACAAGGACTGAATTGAGTCTGGCATTTTGATTCAGACCATGTTGAATTTTATTGAAACCTTTTGCAGCTTTGAATGTGAAATGTATCAAATATCACTAAATAATATTGAAGATGGAAATGTGATAGAAGTGTATGTATCAATTATTTGATAATAATCATATTTTATAAAATTATCAGTTTTTGAAGTTATAACATTCTAGACAGAATGTTATAACATTCTGAACATTCACATCCCTAAATTAATTGGGGAGTTTTAAACAAAGAAATCAAGCAGCTTTATGGCAATTTGTAGTAATTGAATTAATTTTAAAGTATAATAAATTGCCAGATTATATTATTTTGAGCTCCTAAATTTGAATAAAAGTGTAGCCCACAACAATTCCATCAAATTTTAATTTTAAGGGATTATGTTTTCAAACAGAAAAATATACCATGTAAACTAATTAGTTATTTCCCCCAAAGATATCACTAGAGGGTGCTCTGGGTTAAATATACTAGAAGCTTTTCAGTGAATACTTTGTTTCTGTAAATTCTGAGATTCATTTTAATATCTTTGTTCACTGTATCTGTTGCTATAAAATGAGGTGCAGAAACTGCACAGCTTTATTATTTTTACTACTTTTATATGTTCTGTTTTTGAATAGACAATTGTCACAAAGGATGAGAGGATTAAATAAAGAAATCACAGATGCTGTCATCCTATCATGACTGTTGCTACTACTTAACGGTGCATGCCAATGTATCAAATTTGTCATCATTCATATTTTTATTTAACTGAGCTATAATGCTCCTGCTTTTGACTTATTAAGTAAAAATTCATAAGGTCTATAAAATATTTTTTTCTAGATGTGTTGAAGTTATTGATTTATCCTAGTTATGCATCAAAGACGATCTGATGCAATATAAATACAATACTGATACAATTACAAGTTAAATTTCCCATGTACTGCCTGGCATATAAAATACTGCACATGGCATTTCTTCAGCAAAGGCAGTAGAAATCAAATCTAAGACTTTTAACATTCATAGAATAAAAAGTACTAATCACAAATCTGCTAAAGGAAGATGTCCCTGAATTTTTTTATGGAAAGACAGACATCTATATTATAACAATATTTTCCCACAAATTTAGCCCCACATTTTATTAATTTTATAGTGGATATTTTAGTTTCCTGAGGAACCTGTACATCCGCAAGCCTGTTCTACACTGGAGAGTTAGGTCGATATCAGGCAGCTAACGTCAACCTAAATCTTTAAGTGTCTATACTAAAATGTAGCTCCCACCAATGTAACTTGCCCACTACACCAAGTAAATGGCCACCTCTGTGAGAGGTGTTGCACTTAAGTCCATGGAGTTAGGTTGACTCAGTGTCAGTGTAGACACTGTGTTGCTTACATCAACTGTTGCTGCCTTTCAGAAACCATCCAACAATGCTCTACATGGCAGTTAAACAAGTGCAGGCATTCCTGGCAAGGATGCTCAGCAATGAAACAGGGTCATAATGTAGATATATAAAACAGATTCAATTACTGGGGTGGCTATCTGTCGACATAATTTAGGTTGATGTAATTATGCAGTGTAGACTTGCTCTTAGATTTGACATGGAAAGAAAACTCATGGGTGTTACCTGTGTTATCATTGTGTATTATCTGTGTATTGGTAAATTTCAGAAACTTTAGAAGCAATGCAAGGTACAGTAGCATAACTATGGATACTTAAGTTACCATACAAACCAAAGCCAGTACTATAAGATCTGCTGCTTTACGAACACCAGCATTTGTCCACATATGCTGGATCATAGCCCTCCACACTATCCACATCATTATTTTTCCTGATATTTGTCTTCTAAAGGCAGTAACCTATTCTGCCTGTAAAGTTCAAGCAGGCGCTGTCAGAAACCTACTATATTTATATAACTTCAAAAAAATGAAGACACTTAGTCCTTTTTTTTTTAACGGAAGCATATTGCTTATAAAATGTGATTTCTTTCTTACAAACTCTAAATCAGTCTGCCTCACTTTCTTCCTCCAGTGGCCCATACAGCATCTTGGCCTACAGCCAGGTCACATTTAGAGACCCATCTCTTCTGGGGTAACAATGTCCAAACTCAAAGGATGAAAAACTGTTTCACCCTTCCAAGGCTCAGAATCTTCCCCTCTCCTCCCAGAATCGAGTGTTCCTCCTCCTTGTATAAAAGAGCACTGCCTCCCACGGCTTTCTCATTGGAGGCCCATTTCCTCCCAAGCCCATGAGGGCTTCTTGGATGGAGTCTCTCTTCTCCCAGGCCTGCTTTAGAAGTTTCTCCTCTCCTCAGCTGCCCTCTCCCTTCATGGACAGTTTAAGGTAGTGGTGGGCCATCTGCGCCCCATAGGCTGCACATGGCCAATCCGGACAAGCCGCGGGCAGGCCAATAGACCATTTGTTTACATTAGCATGGCCTCCCACATCTCTCAGTGGCCAGGGTTTACTGTTCAATGGAAGCTATGGGAACTAGTGGCCCCTGCTTCCCAACCCCACTTCCACACTGGATCATTGATGAAGCAGGTGGAGTGGAGCAAACCCCTGTGTTTCCACCCCGCTCCATCGCAGACGTGCGGGTGGGAAGTGTGGGTGGGGCACAGAAGTGCCCATTTTTCAGGGGCCTGCTGCTGGGAGTAGGATGAGCATGGGATGGGCGGACCTGGAAGGGAGCTGGGAGCTGTGCATGCTGGAATGCAACGTCTCCTCACAGAGCTGGGTGAATGCCAGGGACCCTGGGGAGCCCCTGGCCAAAATGTCCATCCATCACCCCCTGCAATGCCAGCTGTAGGGTGTGGGGGGAAGGTGGGCCCCCATCTCTCCAGCCTTCCCACCCTGCCCTCCGTAATTGCCTAACCACTCTTATTCGTGGCCTACCCAAATTTCTCATGCTTGCTATGCCGGTGGGGTTGGGTCTTGGGGAAGGAGTGGAGTCAGGGCTGGGCCTGGGGCTGAGCAAGGGTTTGGGGGTGGGACAGATTTATGTTACCAATCTGCCTGGCTTTAGGTGATCAGGCCAAGGCTGCAGGATCTTTAGGGGCAGAGATGAAGGAGTACACCAAGTGACTACGTTTTAAAGCTTTATTAACCAAACAGCAGTGGTGAGTGCCTGGGTATGTGCCACGTCACTCAGAGGAAGGAAGAAAGCATTAGTGCCCTAGCCCAGTTTCATACTCCCACACACACGGCCCAAGGCTGGCCAAGCCTGGATGTAATGTAAGGAGAAGACGGGGAAGGGTAGACGAGAGTTCTGTCCTGTGAATAGGCTGTCCGGGTTCTGCTGTAGATCTTCAATTTGCTTTCGCTCTCGGGAGGGTTTTTAAGCCCTTGGTATTTTGGGGGGCGTCTCGGCCTGGGGAGCCCCCCCATTTTCCATGCTCTCTGCTCTTTGGACCAGTTCGAAGTGGCTCTTCGCAGCTCCCCTAACATTCTGGAACACACAGGCTCCAGGGTACCGAGGCAGACCGTTGAGTCTCATCCGGCCAACCTTCGCAAAAGTGTAATTTTGCTATCCCTGAAACTTCTTTAGCTTTGTTTTTATTTTTTACGGCTACTTGAGGCTGAGAAACAGTTTTTCGCTGCTTTGCACGCCCAGTGTGTTTGTGTCAGTCGCTTGACTTTGAGCGCCGGGCAGGTTTTTTTTTAATTTTTGGGAGACCGGCTGAACTCTCCTTCCCCCTCAGCCTTTTGTAACCTGCAAACGAACCATCCATTCTACATTTACACCTTTAACCCTTTCCCACCGCCAATCCACTACATATAAAAGTGTTAGCAATGTGCGCTGCTGGTGCTTACCCGGGGACCCTAGGGAGGAGGGGGAGCAATTCTTACTGTGACAGGGGATCCACATTTTTTAAAAAATCAAAATGGTGGTCCTTGACTCTCTAACATTGAGAACTGCTGCCCTATTACATTGGTTCATCAAATCTATTCCGATGTCTGACTCTGAGGCCTTCAAGCTCTTGAAGCCACACCGGAATGGACCAAATGATGAACTATTGCTAGAGTTAATTGCTTGGTTAAGCATTGAAGAAGAACAGGTATATTAAATATAATATAAAAAAAATACCAAAAGAAGACCCTTCTGCACACTTCTCCCTCTGGGGAGAGGATGAGAAAATCAACAACACATTGCAGAAGTTACTCATGTCAATTAATGCACTACTGGAGGACATTCAGGTACAACAGCGAAGAGCACATAGTAAGAACCTATATGGAATAGAAATATTTGCAATAAACAGAACTGTCCTTTCATGGGTTTGTATTTTATTATTTTAATTCCTTGGTATGAACCAGAGCCAGAAAGAAACCCATTCGTGCAAAATAAATGGTATTGTTCAGGGTGGGAGAACAAAATCTGGATAAATAGAAGTGGAAACTGTTGGAAAACCTGGCTGGCAAAGAAACTAAAATTTCCTAGGAGTTAAGAAGAGATGATTAGAAATTAAAGATTGCCTTAGAAAATCTTTTGGATAAATAAAAAGAAATGAAGCAAAGGAGTGCTTGAGATTTCTTCTCTTTCATCCTCCAGAAATTCACTAACAATCAACATGATATTCCCCTCTCCCATATACCTTATCTCAAATGGAAAATGCTGGATGCTAGGGCCAAATTCTATCAATACCTTTGCGAATGTTTACTCTCTCTCAAGAAGGCAATAAAATGAACAAATCAGCCTTGTCTGAGGCTGCTTCCATTTGTAGGTGCATTTTGTCATGTTTGCTAAAAATGAGTTTCTAGGTGCATGCAGCAGAAAGGCATGATGCTGGGATTGCATGATAGACAGAAAGAGAGAATTTCATTGATCCCTATCCATTTGTTTTGGGATTAGAACCACAAACAATGCAAATACACTATCAACTTCACTTGGAATTAGTCATCCAGACTACAGTACAAAGCTACATGGTACTGTTTGAAGGCTTGCATGTGAATTCGCCTGGTGCTATTCTGGAGATGTATCGTGATTCAGCTTGTACTGCATATAAAGACCAATTGGGTTTTCACGTGCTTGAGCAAAGTGAATTGCAGCCCCCTGATCTTGTTCTGCCTCACTGAGGAGTAAATTAGAACTAATGAGGAATAGCTTTGATTTATACCACTGGCACAGTGTCCCTAAAGGAACTTAAGACAATGGAGACTCAACATAGCAGAGCTCAGCTACATCACCCTGATTCCTGTCCCCACCCAACCCTCAACCTACTCCCGACATGCCTTCTACACTAGAGATGGGGGGAAGGCAGTATGTGCAGGATTAAGTGAGATTGGACATAGTGGACCACCGAATCCAGTGCAGTGTTTTCTGTGCGGTACATGAATTTACAAATGTTCAAGTCACAAAGTTTCAATATGCCACTTCCAATGTGCAGTACAAACATCCAAATAGGCAATCTCTGTCTCTTTATACCACTGCCCTTTGTCTGAGCACCATTATCCCAAGGATTTTCTGCCACATCCCATCTTTTCCTTTAAAGAGGTGACCTGTGGTTAAATGTTTGATGACTGCATAGCACACTATGCGTAAAACCAAATGAAACCCAGATTGAACACAAGCCTTGTATTCCACAATATAATTAGATGTGGTTTGCTTTCTCTTACCACAAAGCCAGCTCCCTCGGGAGCTGTATTAAAGTAGGTTGAGGGCTGGGTTTCCAAATGACTTGATACAAATTCAAGGGGCACAGAAAGAATGACAGTTTTCAATCTTCAACATATTTTCAGAGGATTTGGGGGATCTTCAAAGAGAATAGGGACTTTGATTAGCTAAAGCTGTTCTTATGTATACTACTATTCCTTCCACAATATCCTACATAATATATTTTCTATCAAAGATTGTGACAGGTTGTTTGTCTTTGGCATTTTGGCTGAGATTCACGGTCAGTGATCCAGGTGGGAAAAGTTTCCACCATGGGAAGTGGCCCAATGTCTAAGAGAACACTGTGAGCATTGGTCCTGCCTGATAAGAAAATGGGAACCCACATAGCTGAAAGAGTTGTCTTGGAGCAGTTTATCAAAACTTCCCCTTCAGAAAGTGGGAATGGGTGAGGCAACACTGTCCCTAAGACCTCTACAATGCAGCAGAATTATGTCAGAGTAATCTACACACCACTGTTCCCTCAGGAGACCCCAACCTCACCCCAGTTGATGAATGCCACACAAAGAAAAAGGAATGAAGGTAAGGTGATCAGATGTCCTGATTTTATAGGGACTGTGGTAGAGAAATCTTTCCTTCACTCTTTAGCTAGGGTAAGGATGAAGGTCTCTCATACAAGACCAAATAAATACAAGCTGCTTCCCAGCCTAAGTTAAACCTTACTTCCCTCCAACACCCCCACTTTACCAGTTAGGTATTGGGGACCACTCTGCCACCACCAATGCTCTTATTCCAAACCCATGGACTGGGGCACATTGGGACCCCAAGATTGTAACACTCCCTTCCTTGCTACTGGGAGAGAAACCTTCCCCCTACCCCCTACCCCTCCCTCTTGTTACCGAGAGAGAGAACAAAAAAACCTTTGAGCCCAGCCCCTCCTTCCTGCCCTCAGGAGAGCGACTCAAAGACTCAACTACTTAGCCCCCTTTCTTCCCCCCTACCTGGGACCTGGGTCACATCCAAAGCTAGGACACTTTAAGGGAAATAACCAAATGCTTTTTATAACTAAAAGGTTTAATAAAGAAAAGAGAACAAAGCTTACACTTACAAGACCACTTTACAGATATAGAGCTCTCTCACCCCTCCCTCTGAAAAGGCTAGTGACACCCCAGACCAGGCACAAGCTTATGAAAATCAAGATGTTACTCACAAATCAGCTACTTATGAATATAGGAAGGAAAAAATAGAAGAGTTGCTCCCCTTAGCTAGAGAACGAAGAAAAGGGGTCCTGGCCCCAAGCTGGGATGGAGGGAAACTGAACTAACTATCCCTCCCCCCTCATGGGATGGGGCTTCTACGTCACCCTCTCTTAGGTAAAGTTAACCCCATACAAGCAAAACAACATTCCACACTTATGACAGGGACAGTACTGATTTTTTAAAAATATATAGGCTCCTATTACCCCCCATCCCCATCCCGGTTTTTCACATTTCCTGTCTGGTCACCCTAAATGAAGGGGGTGTGAGAGGTCCCTGACAGCTTGATCCTGGCAAGGCCAAAGCTGTAGATCAATGGTGGTTTGTGAGGGCCAGGACCCAGGCAAGGGAAATACAGCTGGCCCTAGGAGGAGCTGGGAGATCAAGCAAGAATCCTTCAGTGACAGGGATTTGCTTCATGTGCAGGTAACCAAACCACTTAAATTGAGACTGTCCATACATGGACTATAACTATAAGCAGTGTCAGGATGAGTGGCATCCGGTGGGAAATTGCAGGAATTGCAATGACTTTGCAGTGTCAGTATGGGTGACATCCAGTGGTGAATTGCAGAAATTGCAGTAGCTTTTGGAAAATAACACCTGATTTGCTTAGACACACCCACCGCACCTGGCCTGCACTCTGACAGCCCAAATGATCACTTTGGCTACTGTGGGACCCCCAGTTTCTGTAGTATTGGGGCAAGAATGATAGAGTGCTGATTGACCTGTTTGTGTGAATGAGGGTTTGGGACATGTATTTGGCCTTTGGCATGCTGGAGGGACTCGCCATCAGCTAGGTAGCACTCACTAGACAAGGGACAGGGGTTCCAAAACTCACTGAATTGAGTGAGGCTGTGGACAGGCTCCTATACCTTGTGGTGAGGGCCTTACTGGCCTATTGCACCTGGCCTCTCTCCCCTGTGGAATGTTAGAGCTGACTTTTGCTTCCATTAGGAGTCTAACTTCAGCCCACTGAGCTGAAGTTGCTTTGGGTCTGGTGGTGCCTCTGCACTAAGCCCCCCCCCCCTATGAGCTGAAATCACTCAAGAGCTGAAATCACTTAAGAGCTGAAAATCACTGAGCTTTATCTTAAGTGGGGGCCCCTAAGCAGAGCAGTTCCTGTGTCGGCTAGCAGGGCGGCTAGCGGAGCAGTTCCTGTGCCGGCTGACCAGTTCCTGAGACAGCTGGCCGAGCAGTCCCTGTGCCGGCTAGTGGGCCAGTTCCTGAGACAGCAGTTCCTGAGACTAGTTCCTGAGACAGCTGGCAGAGCAGTTCCCGTGCCGGCTAGTGGACCAGTTCCTGAGCAGTTCCTGAGACAGCGGGCAGAGCAGAGTCGAGCCGCGGACAGAGCAATTCCTGTGTTGGCTAGCAGGGCAGCTAGCGGAGCAACCAGCACCCCACGGAGAGACTGGGCCGTCGGCCTCAGACCTCATGAAGGTACCCTTCACTCTGCCCTCCATTTCCACCCCACCTGGGAGGTAAGACTCGGCAGAGTAACTTTTGACCAGGGACTCCAGCGACTTTGGGGCTGTTGAACTTTTGGGACTTTGGGTGACTTTTGGGGTTGCTGGACTCCAGGGACTTTGGGCTATTGAACTTGTGGGACTTTGGGTGACGTTTGGGTTGCTGGACTCCTGAACCTACAGGAGAGGACACAGCCCAAACTTGCTGGGGAGGGGCAATTTGCTCACGGGTTGGTGTATGAACCCTAGGTGTGGTGTTTTTCCCAGTTTAGTGATGTCATTTACCTCATGTTAATAAAGATCTTCTGTTACACCGATCTGTGCTTTCAAGAGGGGAAGTATTGCCTCATTGAGGTGCCCAGGGGTGTGTTAGGATTTTCCCAGGTCACTGGGTGGGGGCTCGAGCCAGTTTGCATTGTATTGTTGAGAGGGATCCCCTATTTACTGAACCCGGCCCTTGTTGCTGCCAATTCTGAAGGGCAGAAGGGTTACATAACTATAGGCAAAATTGGATGGTATGCTTCCTCAGATGGCTTGAAAAATATTGAAGATTAAACCTGCTTAAGGTCTAAAATCCTGTGCACTCTAATATTAGAAATACCAGATTTATAGCACTAGAAAACTAGAATCTCCCCTTTCCAACTGGATAAAAAATATTGCATTCTAGCCCTGCTTTGTCATTAGATATTCTACATTAAATTCACAACATTATTATGTAAAGAAAAACTATCCCTCTTCATTTTTAAAGTCTCTACTGCAATGTGTGATTTTCTTCTCCTTCGAAGACCTGCAAGTTCCTGTTGGTGCAGGAATGTCTTTCAT
Organism: Sternotherus odoratus; assembly: GCA_032164245.1. Taxonomy (NCBI): domain Eukaryota; kingdom Metazoa; phylum Chordata; order Testudines; family Kinosternidae; genus Sternotherus; species Sternotherus odoratus. Next base: position 229,116,629 of record JAVMKO010000001.1, on the reverse strand, counting down.
TACAGGTGAATATGAAAATGATAACAATTAAAAAAAATAGATGTATGTGCATTGCATAAACAAAATGAATGACGATCTGTGGTAAAAATAATGGGCACTCAGCTGGATGCCTTCAATGGGTGTTCCTTATTTTTTAGGCCACTTATAGCCAGATTCAAAAAGGTGTTGCAATGTCTAACTGTTAAGTGCTTTAAAATCATTGGGATCCACAGAGCCTGAGTTAGGCACCTAAGTAAGTTCCCTGTCCAATGAATGGGGAGAGATAAATGCCTAAAACTGGGATCCACAAAAGCGAGCACACTGAATACGAAGCTGCCTGTGCTAGTCAGTGGGAGATGCCAATGATAGGGGTGTGTCCAGAGTCTCACCCCGTCACTGAATTAGACAGGAAGGTCTGGGCTGTTGGGAGGTTCCTATCCTACCTTGTGATCCACTCCTGGGAAAGCTCTCCTGGAGTCAGATTCCTATGTCATTTTTTAAAAGGGCCAGGGGAGGATGTGGTGGTGCCGCTGCTGCCCATCTTACCTCTTTTAGCCCAGTGTTAAGATCACTCACTTGAGTTCTGGGAGACTCAGGTACAATTCTCCCTTCTTCTTGATGGGGCGAAGGGTTAAAAGAGTTTGAACAGAGGTTTTCTACCTCTTAGGAGAGCAGCCTAATCACAGGGCTATAGAATAACCTGATTGGTAAGGGAACTCCAGTCCTTTCACGTATTTATATCTGCTCCTGTATTGTTCACTCCATGCATATGATGAAATGAGGTATAACCCATGAAAGCTTATGCCTAGATAAATTTGTTAATCTCTTAGGTGCCACAAGGACGCCTCATTGTTTTTGCTGATACAGACTAATATGGCTACCATTCTGAACTCTTACCCAGTCTCTCCTGTTGAATCCGTTCCACATTGGACAAATAACTACAGAGCCATTTGAGCAGAGGACCCTGAGTGTCTCATGACTGCCTAATCCCAAGGCTATAGGATCACTCTCACTCTCTCTCTGGCCCCAGAAGTTGGGTTTTGTGCCTGCCAGTACCACCTAGATGTTTAGTCTAAGCACCTAAAGTGACAGTTAGGCACTTACAATTCTAGTGAATCTGGCCTTTGGTTAAGAATCAGAGAGGTAGTCATTTTAGTCTGGAATAGCAGAAGTGACAAAGGGTATGTCCTCAATACAGCATTAGTTCGATTTCCTTTAAGTCAATTTTCTAAAGCAGACTGTATAGAGTCGATTTTGTGCGTCCCCACAAAGCACAGCAAGTCGACAGTGTCTGTCCTTACAACTTTTGCAAGCTTCGACATAGCGAGCATGCACTGTGGGTACCTATCCCACAGTTCCCGGAGTCCCCAGCAGGCACCATTTCGAGTGCTGCACTGTGGGTAGGCATGTCATCATTCCACGCCCTTTTTTCGCGCCGCTGACACCATTTCATTTCGAGCTGTGCACTCACTGTGGGTTATTCGAGCCCCATCCCCGCACTGCGCTAACGCCATAGCACTGCAAGCATGGAGCCCGCAGATGTCATTGCTGCAGCACTGGCCGTTGTGAAGACCTCCCGCCTTGTTGTGGATTTTATGCTGCATCGTCTGAAGAGGAATGAGATCCGGAGACAACTGTGCTTTCCGGAAGCTGATGACAGTGAGGAGGAGGAGGACATGGACCTGGACGTGCATAGCAGGGACAGGGACACGGACGTTTTTGGAAGTAGGGCGACCGACAATCTGACAAATTTGGTGGCAATGGGGCAGGCTCATGCCATGGAACGCCGATTCTGGGCAAGGGAAACAACCACTGACTGGTGGGATCGCATAGTGCTGCGGGTCTGGGATGACTCAGAAACTTTCGCATGCATAAGGGCACGTTCATGGAACTTTGTGACTTGCTTTCCCCGGCCCCTGCGCAAGAATACCAGAATGAGGGCGGCCCTCACAGTTGAGAAGCGAGTGGCGATAGCCCTCTGGAAGCTTGCAACGCCAGACTGCTACCGGTTACTCGCAAATCAGTTTGGGGTGGGTAAATCTACAGTGGGCTCTGCTGTGATGCAAGTAAGCAGGGCAATCGTCGAGCAGTTGCTACCCAGGGTTATAAACCTTGGAAACCTGCAAGCTAAAATAGATGGCTTTGCCGCCATGGGATTCCCTAGCTGTGGTGGGGTTATAGATGGGACTCATATCCTTATCCTGGCACTGGACAACGAGGCCGCAGAGTATAGAAACCGGAAGGGATATTATTCTATGGTCATGCAAGCAGTGGTTGACCACAAGGGACGTTTCACCGACCTGTATGTGGGGTGGCCGAGAAAGGTTCATGACGCTCGTGTTTTCAGGAACTCTAGGATTTTTGGACAGCTGCAGCAAGGGATTTTCTTCCCCGACCAGAAAATTTCCGTGGGGGGTGGTGGTGGTGGAAATGCCCATCGTTCTCATTGGGGACCCAGCCTACCCCTTAATGCCATGGTTTATGAAGCCCTACACTGGGGCCCTGGACAGGTGTCAGGAGCTGTTCAATTACGGGCTGAGCAAGTGCAGAATGGCAGTAGAGTGTGCATTTGGCTGACTCAAGGGGAAATGGAGATCATTACTGATTCACTCAGACATCAGCGAGAGAAATATCCCCATTGTTATTGCTGCTTGCTCTGTGCTCCACAATCTCTGTGAGAGCAAGGGGGAAATGTTTATGGCGGGCTGGGAGGCAGAGGCAAATTTACTGTCTGCTGCTTACCAGCAGCCAGACAGCAGGGAAAGTAGAAGAGCACACCATGAGGCGCTGCACCTCAGGGACGCCTTGAAAACCAGTTTCATGAGTGCCCAAGATGACGTTTGACAACCCGGTCCCTTGCTCTGCTCAGCCCTAAGCCTGCCGTCCTTGCACCGTCTTTCCCTCCCCCCTCCCGATCCTTGCAGAGGAAATAAATACACTGTTTTAAAAATCATGGTTTCTTTATTGGTTCATCACAAATTCGGGGTGGGGTGGGGAGGGAAACCAGCAGTCGCAGTGGTGGAGGAGCGGGTGGGGGGAAGGGGTTACGGGTGGTGTAGGGTGGCCAAGACTCAGCAGCTTTTAAAAGTTTTTGGATAAACTCATCCTGCTGCTGCTTGTGCTGGCTTGTGGTGTAGAGTGGGTCGGTCCCCGGAGCTTCCCCCTCCCCTCCGGGTTCTCACCCCGCATTTGGGTGGGGAAGCTATGGGACTTGGGGAGGGGGAGAGGTAGTTATACAGAGGCTGTAGAGGCGATCTTTGGTTCTGCTGAAGCTCTACCAGACACCTGAGCATATCGCTTTGATCCTCCAGTATCGGGATCAAAGCATCCATCCGCCTTTCTTCGCGTGCCTCTCATCTTTCCTCATGCTCCAGCCGTTGTTCTTCGCGCTTTTCTGCTATAGCTCTTGATTCCTGTCTTGACTGTAGCAATTTTGCCCTCCATTCAGTCTGCCATGCAGTCTCAGAGTGGGAGTTCTGGAGCAGTTCATTAAACATGTCATCACACGTTTTCTTTTTACGCTTCCGTATCTGCGATAGACGGCGAGAGGGGCAGGAGGGCGGATTCTGAGATAACTGTGCAGCTGTGGGAAAAGAAAGGCACAAGGTTATGAGACAGAAACATTCACGGATCACAATGGGAGTACTATGCTACGGGGAACCACATTATTCAACGGCCTATTATGAGTATATTCCGCACCTAAAAGTTACTGGATGCCTCACACAAAAGTCACAGAAGCATCTCACATACAATACAGCCTCAACACAACACGGCTGCTGAAATCACCATGCAGCGGGCCATGTTAACTTTAAGCCATACTCGGATATTCTAGAGTAACCCCCTCCTTACCCTCCCACCTGCCACGTGGATCCCTCCTCCAGCACACCGCGTGGGGTTCACCGCGAACTTCAAAACAAAACTGGGCTGTCTATGGGCTAGCTGTTGGGAGTGGGGGGGGGCAGTTGTGCAGACTGGTGGGGGGGATGGGTGGGGGTGCAGCGTGGTGGGGGGAGTGGTGTGTTTGATTGCAGGCTGTAAACCCAGGCATGCTGTACCGGGAAATTTAAAGACCAACAAAACCACGGGCTGTCTATGGGCTAGCTGTTGGGGGGGGGGGAGTTGTGCAGACTGGCGGGGGGGAAGGGGGGTGCAAAAAAAGACCACTCACCAGAGGATCCTTCGTGGGCTGGGGTACCCCCTTGGGAGGTTTGGGACAGTACTGGCTCCAGGGTGACAAACAGCTCCTGGCTGCCTGCAGAAGGTATCACTCCACTTCGGTCCTGGTGCTCCGTAATATTTCCCTCCTCCTACTCATCCTCATCTTCTGAATCCTCATCAGACCTGACCATTATCCCATCGGCGGAGTCCACGGACACCGGTGCGATGGTGGTGGGAGTGCCCCCCATTAACTGATTTAGTTCATTGGAGAACCGGCATGTCCGTGGAGTGCCCCCCGAGCGTCCGTTTGCCTCCTTGGCTTTCTGGAACGCTTTCCTCAGCGCCTTAATTTTCACGCGGCACTGTTGCACGTCCCTTTTGTGGCCTCTTTCCAGCATGGCCTTGGAGACTCTGGCAAACATGTTGGCATTCCGTTTGTTGTTACGGAGTTCCAACATCACAGATTCCTCTCCCCAGATAGCGATCAGATCCATCACCTCATTATTGGACCATGCTGGAGCTCTTTTCCTTTGGTTGGTCTCCTGTGCTGCTGAGCTCTGCATGCCGGCTTGTGCTGCTGATTTCTATGAATGGCGACTGAGCTGTGCAGGTGAGCTGGCCACGCTGACCAAACAGGAAGCTATTCAAATGTTCCCGGGTCTTTTCCTGTCTACCTGGCCAGAGCAGCGAGTTGAGAGTGCTGTCCAGAGCGGTCACAGTGGAGCAGTGAGGCAGTCCAGAGCGGTCAGAATGGAGCATTGTGGGACAGCTTCTGGAGGCTAGTAATGTCACTTGCGTCCTCACTAGTCCACAATCGACCTAGAGAGGTCGATTTTAGTGCTACTCCTCTCGTTAGGCAGGAGTACAGAAGTCGATTTCGAGGTCCCTTTAAATCGACGCAAATGGCATGCATGTGAGGACGGGTACATGTTTATATCGACTTAACGTCGCTAAAGTCGACGTTAAGCAGTAGTGGGGACCAGCCCAAAAAAGTCCTGTGGCACCTTAAAGACTAACTAAAGTATTGAAGCATAACCTTTCGTGAGCTAATACCCACTTTGTTGGATGCAAGCAGTGGAAGTGACTGCTTGCATCCGAGGAAGTGGGTATTAGCCCACAAAAGATTATGCTTCAATACTTTAGTTAGTCTTTAAGGTGCCACAGGACTCTTTGGCCTTTGGTTAGATAGCTAAATATATCCTTAGGAGCCTAACCCAAAGCACCTATTTTTCAAAATCTTTGCTTAACTGTTTATAGCATTGATTGTAGTGAATCTGAGAAGTTAGAACCATGTATTTTATTTCAATGGAATCTTTGTCAATCACTATCCACTAAATCACTTGTTATTAAATTAAGGGTAGTATCCTATTGGTATTTGTCTGACCCAGAAGACAGTGTCTGTTTTATCACATTAGTTAGGTGAATGCAGGTAGTTTACTTGTGACTGGGTTTTCGATTTTTTCTATGTGATAAGGAATTAAGTGCTTTACAATTAAACTGATCCAAAGAAAGCTCCGCTTTGAATTGAAATATATAATACTTTGAATTAGTTTTTAATCTAAATGATAAATTTAATACTGATAGGTAAGAGAACTATTTTCTATAACCCTTAATCCTGTAATCCTCCCTCCAACCTAAAAAAAGTCAGGAACTACATGCACTATAATACCAGAAATAATTGATTTGTTTTTTTAAAATCAGCAAGCTTGTCTTGAATTGTTCCATATATTAACAAGTCAATTGTTTGGCCTGAAAGGGCTATGAGCCTTTCCTTTGGACCCCGACACACATAAACAAATTAACCACCACAAAGAAGTAAATACATTTAACAATGAAGGCACACTGATTTTTATCACTCATGGTATGTATTTATATATTAGACTCTATATGGGCATATTAGGCTATTATATGTGTGAAGGGTTCCCACTCTTAGTGTGGCACCTGATATACTGGGGTCCCACTGAGCCTGCCTGTTCCACCAGCCTACGCTCCTTTACACTGTCCTGCTGAACCAGGCAGGCCCTCAAACCTCCTCCAGCACAGGTAGGGACACAGCCAGCTGAAGAAAGATACAGACACTGAAGTCAGTACTGCATGGGAAGGTTTCAGCTAAGGAATTGCCCAGCACTCAAGCGCACACCCCCTCGGAAGTGTAAACCCAAAATTGTATCATCCTGCACTGGACAGAGAGCTGTACAATGTAAACTCAGGAAATTCACCTCCTCCCGCAGTATTGAGGAAGATATGCACAGTTTTTTGCCCACCCCTTCCCCATTATGAGTTCCACAAACAGGTTTTAGAGAAAACAAAAACAAGTTTATTAACTACAAGAGATGGATTAGAAGGGATAGCAAACAGATCAAAGCGGATCACTGAGCAAATAAAATAAACATTCAAGGTAAGCTTATGTTTACTAAAGAAACTAGTTACAAGTCATAGCTTCACATCCTAAATATTGTTTTAGGCAAATTGCAAAGTTTCTTGAAGGCAAGTTGCTCTTGCTTGCAGTTTAAAAATGCAGGTATTTCTTTCACAGGCCAGAGACCTCTCCAGCCTGGGCTCAGTCCTTCTCTACCCTTTGTCTTTGTTTCTTAGATGTTTCCAGCAGTCATCCTGCATGGGATGACTATAGCCCTCTCCTGTCTTAAATAGATTTTCCATATGGTGGGAATCATTAGTTTTCCAGTGTGGTTCCCCTCCCCCCCACCAGTCCCAGCCCCAATGGAAAAATACTGGTATTCTATCATGGAGTCCAGTACCAGGTGATTTAATCACATGACCCTGTAGTGTGAAAGAAACCATGAGTCTGTGGTCCTGGGAAGGTGGGAGATTAGCATCCTCAAAGACCTTTTGTTATCTCTAATGGTTCATTGACTTGTCCCTAGCTAATCACCTAGACTGACTGCATTTTGTCTAGTGGGCATTCTCCAGGAGCAAACACTTTTGTAGAGCAGATTCAGCGTCAATATTCCTAACTTTAGATACAAAAATGATAAATGCATACAAATAGGATAATCATATTATATAAATCATAATCTTTCCAATGATACTTTACATGACTTATCTTCCATAAATTACATCTTAGATATGCTATAATCATATTATTACAATATTTCTATGAAGAATAAGGGGGTAGCATCACAATATGCTCATAGGATACTGTTGATTCAGTGGGCTTTCATATTTGATTTATACTACAAGGAAAGTCACACTGTTGGCCAATGAGGATGCTCTTGTACTTATCTAATAGAACAGATTTCAAGTTCTGTCATTATATTTCTCCATTGAAAATCAAGGCATATAGGAGCAAAGACCTAACTAAAATGACATTAATTGATATAGTGAAGCCAGAAGTTATTATTCATACAGAACTCCCCTTTACTTCAACAGGAATTTTAAAAGAGCATGATATTTTTTATTTGGTTCCATTCATCAGATTTCTGGTAAGTCCTCTATGACTACAACAGACAATATAGTAGCTACTGATGGAGACTAAAACGTACAGATGAGCTTGAAACAAAATTCTGTTTCAGTTCAAGTTCACAGCTTGAACCTATCTATAATAGGCAAAATCTAAATACCCCAAATATTGGATATAGACTTTGAATTTGAATCACTATGATTGCTCAGACACTTCAGGATTTTGGCCTTCTCATTTACAGAGATACTAAAAGTATGTCTACATTGCCGTAAATGAGTCAAGGCATAGCTGGGTCATCTGACTGAGGCTTACTGAGCTCAGACTTCAGATCTATAAAATGACAATGTAGACTTTTGAGCTCATTTTGGAGACTAGGCACTGATGCCCCACAAGTGGGGAGGATCTCAGAACCTGGAATCCAGTCTGAACATCTACACTGCTATTTTTGTTCCGCAGCCTGAGCCCCACCGTCCCAACTCAACTGTCCAGACTTGGAGATTCAATACCGCAAGTTTTTTAATGCAGCACTGCGATACCCTAAGAGTCTAATTCTACATTATGTTACACTAGTTATTTTTAATTCTTAATCCACTTGGGATAATTAATTTGGTGATACTACTGGGATCTATCGTGCTTATTTTGTAGGTTGGAGAGATATAGTAGATGGTATGCAAAACCTTCTCTTTGATCTGTTCTTGAATGAGAAGACAAAAATTTAGAAATACTTTAGTGAAACTTGAAGCATGCAGTATGTTATAACTCGCAATGAACTGTCTGTCACAAGGTGTTCTCCCTCACTCTAAATGTCTATTTGCAAGCAGTCCTCAAACACATGTATATTCACGACAATGAACTTTATTTACAATGTCTTATGCAGCTTCATGTCCCATCACCATAAGACTTTTTCCTAATCTTCTACCTACTACCTACCTAGACAAGTGAGAGGGGATGGAAGTCTAACCAATCTGAAATCCTCAGCCTCTTTGTCTTCTTCCAGCCTCCCTCTCTCCCTTCCTGTCCCTCATCGAGCAGTCCCCAGCTGACAGGCTATATCTCCTTGTTAACAGGTTAATTACCCAACTCTAATAAATTATCTCTCAATTTGACTCATGTGGGGATACTTACAAAGGGATATCCCCACTCATCCATTCCCAGCTTCTGGCAAACAGACACTAGGGACACCATCCTTGCCCATACTGAGGAATAGCCATTGATGGACCTATCCTGAATTAATTTATCCAGTTCTTGTCTTATCCTTTTATAGTCTTGGCTTTCACAACATCCTCTGGCAATGAGTTCCACAGGTTGACTGTGCATTGTGTGAAGAAATGCTTCCTTTTGTTTGTTTTAATCCTGCTGTTCATTAATTTCATTTGGTGACCCCCAGTTCAAGTGTTATGAGGAGTACATAACACTTCCTTATTTATTTTCTCCACATCAGTCCTGAATTTATAGACCTCTATTATATTGCCCCTTAGTCATCATCTCTTCTCCTAGCTGAAAAATTGCAATCTTATTAATCTCTCCTCATATGGAAGTTGTTCCCATATACCTAATCATTTTAGTTGCTCTTTTCTGTATCTTTTCCAATTCCAATATATCTTTTTTTACATGGCGCAACCATATCTTGACACGGTATTGAAGATGGGCATACCATGGATTTATATAGAGGCAAGATGATGTTTTCCTTCTTATAATCTACCCCTTTCTTAAAGTTTGCTAACATTCTGTTAGCTTTTTTCACTGCCACTGCACATTGAGTGGAGGTTTCCAGAGAACTACCCACAAAGACTTACCAGTTAGCCGTACTTATATCCACCCACTAAATCCTACATACTCTTGGTGGGCACTATGTTTGTCTTGGTGTCTAGGCATACTCTCTAGGTACAGCTCCTCTGTTTGGTATCCATTCCGAGAGATTAATTTTAACTGCAACACTAATGTCACTTCTCCAGGCTTTCCCGGTAACTCCTGCACACTGCTGGGAGTCTGCAACCCCTGCCAACTTCTATCAGGATTCAGTTTAGGGTGCTTAACAACTTGCCAGTTAATTTTCAATAGTGAATGTGACAGTATGTAGTTACTGTTAAATAGTTTTGAGATCCTGTAGAATATATGAAGTTGTACTCATATACATAGCATGTAATGTTTATATTTAGGTGTGTAGTGGCTCAGTGCTGGGGTCTTCCCACTCCAAGTCCTCGGGAGGCCACCCTGCCTCACTATGTTGCTGATATGTTGGCTGCCGTGGGGAACGAGGCGGTCTCCGCTCGCAGCTGGGGCCCAGGCTGAGTGGCAAATAAATGCTTAGTTAGTCCAGGCGCTGGATCAAGGCGGGGCAGCTAAGAGTCTAAGCTCAGGCTTCGGGACTGAGGAAGTAGAGACTGCCACCTCGGGTTGGGGCAGCAGGGGGGGAACACAGGCCCACCTACTTCACTGCGTCCCGGCCTAGGACGCTAGAGGGCGAAAGCGCTTTGTTACTGACTCAGCAGGGATCCACGCTGCAACATGCTGACTCACCCTCTGTCAAGTGTTATGGCCAGATAGGGGTCTTCTACCCCTGGGCCACATCCACACTCCCCTTCTGGGTGTACCTGTTGCCATGAGGATTTTTCAAGGTTGACAGCAGCTTCCAGGACCGTGACTAAGTCTTCAGGGACCTGGTCTATCAGTGGTCCGGGCCAGTCATCCTCTTACTCTGGGGTCAGGTCCAACAGCAGTCTGGGCAGTCCAGGCCTGTTGTCTGCTTCCTTCCTTCCTCCAGGTCAGAATCAGCTAGCAACCCCAGTGGCCCAGGCCAGTCCTCTGCTCCCTCAGCACCCTCTGCCGCTTCCCAGCTCAGGAAGCCACAGAAGGCATCTGGTCTTTCCAGTGGTTGCCTCCCTACTAAGCTGCCACCCTGCCTCACTACAGGGGGATTTTAAAAAAGTATTTCCCTCTTTTTAATGTTTAGTTCACAGAAGCAGGTGATTCATGAGCTGTGCATTATTAATACCATTTTGCCATATGTAGACTACAAACATCATTATTTTGTACAGCAAATCTCCATCAGTCTAAAAAGAGAGAACCTTTTTGCATGGCAGCATGATGGAACATAGTGAAGTCTACAAGCTTGTAAACAGCTACCTTATATTATATACCTCTCCTCTGGAATAGACTTTGTTCATTGCTTTAGTGAATTCTGCTATGTCAGCTGCTTTTTTTAATCATAAAATGTTAACATTTACTTTGTCTTGAGTTTTACTTTTACTGTTATTACTTTACCTCAGCATTGTAATGAATGTTGGTTATTTTTTTTAAAGAAACAGCTGATTAGGCCTATACAATCTTCTTGACAAATTAATGTAGTGTTGCCAATGACTGGGAAATGTACACTTTAATTATTTAAACTCTAGCCTACACTCTTTCACACAACATTGGGCTGATTTTCCATGCCAAGGTAAGTCAAAGAAAGACAAAAAATGTTAGTTGTTGGGCAGTAATGGCAGGGTCTACAAAGGGTAACAGAGCTTTTAGTGATCAACTTGACAGACTTCAAAGATATTTTATTCTTTAGTACTTATTATGCAGATGACTGTAATTTGTGTGAAATGTATTTTAAAGAAATTGAAAGACAGTGAAATTCTGTTTATAAAATTAAATATTGGAAAGTATGTTAGAATTTGAAATCCCTCCCTCAAATTACAGACATAGAAATGCCTCTTATAAAAAAATAAAAAAATAAATCAGTTTTAGCAGTTGGCCATTGAAAAAAATGTGAAGCAGTAAATTATATATCAAAGTCCTGTGAGTTTCAACCTGAACTAAGTGTCTCCACCTTATGCTTATTGTACTGATATAGTAAAATAAGATAAGTATCTATCTAGATACTTAGGCTGCCCCTATCACCATAGTAACAGATCACTTCCAAGCTTTTTAAGTATTTATCATCACATCAACTTTATGAGATCAAGCAATACTATTATCCCCATTTGAAATGAGGAAGAGAGATTAAATGAGTTTCCCAGGGTCACACAAGGTGTCCATAGGAGAGCTAGGAACTAAACCCAGATGTCCTGAGCTCCAATCAGCCTTAGCTACAAGACCATGAACAATCACACCTGCTAGGTAAGGTATTAACTTAAAAAAATCAAGGGAAATTAGATAGGCTCAATTCTAATACTATTGATAAAACTTAATCCTGTCCAAATCTATCAGTAAATGTCAGTAAAAATTGATTTAACCTTATACACATATACACAGAAATATCAGAAAATCAGAAAAAAACTTCCAAATAAAGATTGATAACATCCGTCAAACCTATAAAAAATGAATTCCAACAGGCCTCTTGAAATTATTGACTTTGTTTATTTTATCTTCTAATAAAGATAACATGCAGAATTATAGCATTTTGTCCATGGCCAGCCTCATCTTTACACTGATGCTGACTTCTGAGTTTCTAATATTGTTTGTCAAGTTTGTTCTGCAGGGCTGCATTGTTAATTAGCAAACCAGATTGGTACCTTGCAATTTAGAAAACCAGATTGGTAGCCTTAGACAACTTATATTATAAAGCTTTTTGAGTATGGATAGTCTTTTTTTCCCATGTTTTTTTATGGTGCATGGCACACTGGGGTCCTAGCCCATGACTACTGCAATACAAATAATAATAATTATAGGTAGTCACAGTGAACTACATTCAGCACTTGTCTAGTTCACATATATTTATGCTCGCATGTGATAGGATTGAATTTGGACCCTTAATAATAAATTTCCCCACCAGTGATCTACTGAAGTAAATTATAAAAACACGTATTATCCCCTTTTGACAATCACATTTAAACTTGAAATCCTGATTTAAGTTGGGCCATACAACTAGTTAAAGTAGTTTGCAATGACAATAGTCTGTGCCTAAACATATTTGTGATCAGGTTTCAAAAGTCTGCCCCTTTTGTTTCTCAGTATAGAATGTAATACATGTTAATCTCATCCCTTATTATATTATAACTTTCTACAATGTGAAATTAAACAGCCCATTTTACCACAAAACCAAATCTTCTATAGTTGTTTATAAATCATCAAAAAAAACCATTTAGTTTTTTATTATTTATTTTTATAATGTAATCTGTCATATACAGTAATATCTGGTATTTACAGAATGTTCCACAAAGTAAAACCAGATATCTGTTCTCCTGATTCATGTTGGACCTTAAAGCAGTCTTAAGTTTTAATTTAAATGCCATATTTCTTCCAATGCCAAAATTGTTGCAGATTTCAGCAGATATTCAGAACTGTGTCTTAATGAATAACCCCTCTACTGTGCTCTAAAATATGGATTTTAGAATAACATACTTATTTAAACTTGAGTTTGATGTGGTTCTGAAAATTTTGACTGCATGTAAAGATACTTAGGGAAGAATATTGCAATTAGATCGCTGGGGCAGTAAGTAAGTGGAAGAAATACAGGCATTATCATGCCAGAAATCACTGCATTGTGTCCATTTATGCACCACCTCTGCAGTGGTTCCATCTGATCTCCCAGAAAGTTCATTGTGGAATCAAAAATAAAAGTTCCTCCTTCAGGCACCTCTCCTTCACACTCTCATACTAGATGTCAGAGGAAAACCTGTTCAGGTGCAAAACATATTCCATCCCTGAGTTGGAGTTTCTGATTTACAACAGTCTCCAGAGACCTAGACATTTAAAAATGTATAAATGTATTCATCTCTATATCAGTAGAGTAACTTTTAATGCAAAGGCTTGAAGACAAGGCTAATCATAGAAGTTATTGTTCTTTCATTCCCACACCATGGGTTCATTTTTTTACATAGAGTTATTCATCTATATTTTTTTCACACTAAGATAGGTACTCTCCAGGAAATCACTTTCTCTTTTGAGGAAAAGTCTGAAGTACTATTGTGAAAATATAATGACCCTGAGGAATAGACAGTATACTGGAAAGAGTAGCAATGAATATGGCCACCGTTAGAAGACAAATCAGGAATACTTTCTTGTCTTTATGAGTTTGGTGGTTAAAACATTTGTCTGAGCAAAATTTGTTTGAAAATGGACACTAAAGATCTAATAACATACATCTTTGGCTTTCTTGCCACAGGCAAATATACATTTGGATTACATGAGAGACAGTGACAAGAATGTTTTGACCTTTGAGAGAGGAACATCAGATGCTTAGCAAGGACAGGAAATTCCAGATATATACCTGGCTCCCTTTATAGGTTACTGGGTGAAATCAGGAAGCTTTGTGCATAAGGAATATATTTCCAAGACAGCTGTTTTGTACCCAGGGAAACTGAAGCTCAGATATGAATAGAATATCAGAGGTGGAAGGGACCTCAGAAGATCCAACCGCCTGCTCAAAGCAGGACCAATCTCATTTTTGCCCCATATCCCTAAATGGCCCCCTCAAGGACTGAGCTCACAATTCTGTGTTTAGCAGGCCAATGCTCAAACCACTGAGCTATCCCTCTGCCATGATTGAAATTTCTGTGGTGAAATGTCTGCTCATAAATCACTAGAGAGGGTGAAGACTGACAAACACCTGAAGGAGCCAGAGAGTAATATTGTGGAGGTGTGACGGGGAATGCCCTAACCCTAAGAAAGAGGATGTTAAAGAGCGCTTCTCAGTTCAGCCAGAACTAACCAGACACGTGCAAAAGCTTGCTCTACCAGGAAGGGGTGGGGCTGTGTGGTAGTGGTCTGAGTGCTGGACTCTGGGTGAAAATGGTGAGGCTAGACTGTAAGAACAAGCTGTGTGGAAAAAAGGAATACATAGACATGAAAAACAAAAGCAGGGTAAAAGTCATCATTTTATAATTGTCAAATCAGTGACAGAAGTGTTGAAAATACAAGAGGTTAACCCCCTGAAAATGACAGAATGGATAAAGCAAAGTGATCGTGACATACAAAGAGTTAAATGAATGTCGAGTGGAGATCTATGGATAGAATGTAGATGTAAGGTGCAAGCTGAAAAATTTCTTAAAAGTGTAATGAAAATGATAGTTACTTGCCAACCACCTACATTCCTGACAGGAGAAAGAGGGGTAATGCATGGAGTGCCCTTAGGGATGTCTGAGGATGATATCAAAAGGAGCCGGCAGGGCCGGCTCCAGGCACCAGCACACCAAGCACGTGCTTGGGGCGGCCAACATCGGGCAGGTGATTGGGGTGGCACGCCGCGTGTTTCGGTGGCATTTCAGTGGCGACAGCGCCACCACCGCATCTTGCATCGGCGGCAATTTAGCGGCAGGTTGACGATTTGCAGGGTTGTGTTTTTTTTCTGCTTGGGGTGGCAAAAAACCTGGAGCTGGCTCTGTGAGCAGGGCCAGCTCCAACTTTTTTGCAGCCCCTAGCAAAAAAAAATAATAAAAAAAAACAGCCGGAGCATCACTGAAGAAAAAAAAAAGAGGGTAGCCGGAATATGCCACCCCAAAATTGGCTGGAATGCCACACCTTAAAATGTGCTGCCCCAAGCACATGCTTCCTTGGCTGGTGCCTGTAGCCAGCCCTGCCAGAAATCACCTTTTCTCTTCTTATGTGAAAGTCATCCTTAATTCAGATACCCAGGTCCTCCCCAACTGAGCCTAATCCTAAATTGGCCCATCCATTAGGTTCAATAAGGTGCCCCAATTGCTCTCTGGTTCCAGTTCTCTTTCTCTGCTAGTGTGGGGAATATACCCCATCCCGCTATACAAATGCTGTTTTTTGCATGTACAAATGGATGACTTGCCAGAGAAGGAGAGCCTGCTACAAGCCCAGTGCCTAGGGGACATGCTGGCCCATGAGTCACTCTTTCCAGTGCAGGGATATTTGCTAACTGTTCACTGATCTCCCCATTTGCCATTATCTGACTTCTCCATTAAAAGGCAGCCCTTTTTGTATACACATAGTTACACTGACAATATCTGTGAAATATTCTTGAAAATTTAGTCTATTTTCTATCAACATCTACAGATCAAATTGTTTGTAAACTGGCACATTCTCTTTGCAGTATTTCCCCTGAACATATCCGTTATTTCCTTTCCCTTTCTTGCAAAATGTGGATGAAAAGGTGAGTTATTTTCTCATAAAAACATGAACAAATGTTTCCATCTCTTTTCAGTATGAAATCTCTTTGCTTGAAAAGGTGCTCATTTCTAATTTCTTAATGCAATTAAATTAAAATCCCATATTGGTAGTCCATTTCCACTTGTGTGTTTTGCACCCCTCTTACGATATCCATTGAGAGCAGGGTCTTTTAAAGGTTTTCAAATAACATCTTTGCTAATGTTAAACTGTATAAAAATGTCATGTAACAGCTGGTATATTTGTTTAGTAGATGGCTGACACTAAGAAACTTCACAGCCACTGCAAATGCCATTCTCCCATCAAGAGAGCTGTTCCTGTCACATCGCTCAATTCTTTATAATGCCAAACCCAGCGTGTCTTCTTCTTCGAACATGCTGGATTTAATTGACTCAGTGTCCCACACCAATGTATTGTACTAGAAAGTGAGGCCACTTCATAACCCTGACAGAGAGGGTGCAATGTGCGTACATTACATGCTAGGTCAGCTTCACTTCCCATTTACTCTGGAGAGGTTGGCACCACATTGGAACAGCCTTTGCAGTAGTTCAAAGACTGCCTTTTCATTCAACCACTGCCCCATACACTATAGGATTAATCCATGGTTGAAATCCTGGCTCTAGTGCAGTCAATAGCAAAACTCCAATCAATTTCAACAGTCAGAACTTCATTCATTGTGTCTTCTGCACACTATTGGTCACAAATGAGGCTCCTGATCTTTGAAAGCATTTAAATCAAGATTCATTAGACTCATGTTCTCAATTTTATCCTTTGCATGATAAAGGTTTCATCATCTTGTCATTAACCATACACTCCCTGGGCCAAACATAAGCATTTAGGGACAGCTGGAGCAACTCAGCTGCCTAGAGAGTATAGATAAGTATACTGGCATTAGAAAGGGTTCAGAGAAGGACAACTAAAATGATTAGTATCAGAGGAGTAGCCGTGTTAGTCTGGATCTGCAAAAGTGACAGAGTCTTGTAGAACCTTATAGACTAACAGATCTTAGGGATCATAGGCTTTCGTGAGCTAAGACCCACTTCATCAGATGAAGGGTCCTCATTCATCTGATGAAGTGGGTCTTAGCCCAAAAAAGCTTACGATCTCTAAGATCTGTTGGTCTATAAGGTGCTACAAGACTCTTAGTTGCTTTTTTAAAATGATTAGGGATCTGGAACAGGTCCCATATAAGGACAGATTAAAGATGTTATGACTTTTCAGCTTGGAAAGAGAAGACTAAGGGGGGATATGATAGAGGTATATAAAATTATGAGTGGTATGGAGAAAATGAATATTCAGAAGCTATTTTCTTGTTCTCATAATATAAGAACTAGGGGTCGCCAAATGAAATTAATGAGCAGCAGGTATAAAACAAATAAAAGGCAGTTCTTCTTCAAACAGCATACAGTCAACCTGTGGAGCTCCTTGTCTGAGGAGGTTGTGAGGGCTAGAAATACAACAGGGTTTAAAAGAGAACTGGGTAAATTCATAGAAGTTAAGTCCATTAATGGCTATTAGCCAGGATGGCTAAGAAATGGTGTCACTAGCCTCTATTTGTCAGAGAATGGTGATGGATGGCAGGAGAGAGATCACTTGATCATTACCAGTTAGGTTCACTCACTCTGGGACACCTGGCATTGGCCACTGTTGGTAGACGGGATACTGGGCTGGATGGACCTTTGGTCTGACCCAGTATGGCCTTTCTTATGTTCTTATAAGTAAATTATGCCAATATGTCATAATAGGGAATAGCAGCTCAAATCTGACACTATTCTAAAGTGATAGTAGGGTCCTTCTCTTTTTGGTATGTCTATTATCCAGAACTAAACTAACAAATCAAAACAGAAAAGTAAGTAACTGCTACACTACCTTGTGTTGCAAGTTTTTATGCACCCACATTTACATAAACAGGTATCTTGTTCATGAGTTTTTACAACACGTTTAATTTGGAGAGGTGAAAAACATGATAGTGTTGCTACAATCTAAAGAGAACAGCATAGACATAACGTAATTATGATGTAATCAAAGGATATAGAGATGATTGTTAGAACACAAGATGTCTTCTGGAAGGTGGACTCCAGTGAGATTGAACTATGTTTCCGTGTGTTACGTAGTTAACTTCAGAATATGTCCAGTTGACGAAAACTGAAGACCATATATTTTCAGTAGAAGGGGTATTTAAAAAAAAAAAAAAGCACTGCAGTTGGTTTTCTTTACTTCTGTTTTAACCTCTTGGGTATTTCACTAATATTGAAATAGCTCTCCGAGTTTATGTCTTACTGATGCAGATGGGATTATTTTGACCCATTTGTTACCTTTGAGTATCTATTTACAGCAGGAAACAAGGAAGAGGAGGCAGTGGCTTTGCCTTTAGGAGCAGAAGTGGCATGTACAAATCCAAAATAGTGACAGCTCCTTATACTATTGGTTTTTGTTTTCCTCTCTTGCTATAGTAGCACAAAATAATGGCATACTTTCCAATGAAGATTTTTTGTGGTATGTTCAATTGCTTTACCTACTTACCCTATGTTATATTTATTATCTTCTGTGATGGGGTATGAACTCACCACAATGGCACCTCCTCCTGAACAGTCTAGGAATTAGTTCTCAGTCCATATGGACCTCCCTCTGCCAGTGGTGTCCCGTCAGTCCCTCACCCTCTGATGGCATCTGGGCATGTGTTGCTCCTGCTCGTGGCGTCCTCTTCCGGACACTGTCCTCCAGCAGTGCCCCCAAGTCTATCTTCACCTCCTTCCGGGATGGTGGTGGGGGATATCAGCAGTCCTTGCACTGGCCTCAGTGGCCTGTAACAACCCCGAAGTCTAGGGGCCAGGTTGAAGCCTGCTTTGGCCACTGCTCCATGGCCTGGTGCAGCACAAAGGAGGAAAGGGGGGGGGGACCCAGGCCCACCCACTACTCTAGATTCTGACCCAGGGATCTTCCAACAGCAGCCTTCCTGCCCTCCTTCTCTCCCCTTGTCTAACTGTTCCTGGACCACTTCCCCTCTGACCCTTTGCATTCCCCTAGGCCCTTCCTATCAGGGCCCGCAATCTGGCAGGTTTTGGGACGGAGTCCTTCTATGCTCCCCTGAGCCTGCCCAGGACTGCTCTGTCCAAGGTGCTGGTCTCCTATTCAGGAGACAGTCCTTCCTCCCTGATTGTCTAGGACAGACTCCCTGCTCCTCTCTCTGGGCAGCCTTCTTATGGGGCCTAGACAAGCCCTTATTGGCTGGTTCTATCCTCAGCCCTGATTGGCTCCCAATAAACCCTTCTCTAAATGGCTGATGGCATGTGCAGCTGTTCTGGCCTACTTTAGCCCACTCTTTCATGGGGTAGAGCAGCCGCCCCACCACAACTTCATGCCATATCCTTCCAGCAATAGAATAGTTAAATGTTCAAGCCCAAATAGTCAGTAAGGGCTGTTGTGGTAACTATAGAAACCTAGTCATAAATCCAACATTTTAAAATTCAAAGCTGTTAAATTATGACTCAAATGATACAAAAAGGAATGAAAGCAAAGCTAATTTTAAACATATCCTACTCAACTTGCATAGTTCACAGAACTTACATCACTTTTGCTTATAGCTATTCAACCACACTGTTCAAGTGTCTTTAATTATATTTTAGGTTAAATTTTAATAAGTGTAAAGTGAAGCTTCTTGAGTTTGACCTCTTATTAAATTCCAAATCCCTGAGCTTCACTCTTATTAAAATATTGTTACAGATGCAGCTGTACAAAACACCATCAAAAGCCTGCCTGTTCTGAACCAACTTGACAATGAACTGACTGTCAAGGAGTTTAGCTTTTGCATGAAAAAGCTCTTGGGAAAGACTGCATACCATCCAAGATCATAAAATGTGGAAAACCTCTTCTACTGTAACATCTTAATGAGTTGCTCTACCTGTGCTGGACAGAAGGTTAAGTGCCATAAGAAAGGAGAGACACCACCATCATCTCTCTATAAAAACAAGGGTGATAGGAGTGACTGTAACAACTATTGTGGCATTTCACTTCTTAGTATTATAGGAAAAAACATTTGTCCAAGTTGTTCTAACCAGACTTTATATTGTTGCAGACAGAGTCTACTTGCCTACAAGTTCTGATGGAAAGTTGTTCAATCCTGCAAGACTCAGATCTAAAACCACTACCCAAGAGACCCCTATCCAATACCTTGTCTGTGTCAACCCACACAGAAGTTCATCTTCAAAGCCGAATGGATGGTTTTCCCAAAACCTGCCTAGACTTCGGGCTTACTATAATCCTAAAATGTCAAACATAATGTTCCAAGGAGTTGAGGAAATACACTCCACCAAGATCAACAATTAGGAACTTGAACTGGAGAATGAGTTCACATACCTTCCTCCTGCAATTAATATAAACTAGTAGACAAATTATACAAATAAGAGAAGCGTAGAGAAGAAATTGTAGTAGGATAGTGGTTACAGTATTTATGAATCTTAAAGCTAGAATTTCTACTCACTAGGCTATTTTCTCCAATTTTCCACTAGTATTTCAGATTGTATGCTTAAACATTATTCAGAACTGAAAAGGATATTAGGACAGAAGAATTAGTGTACAATAAGAGAAAGAAAACAGCAACACACTCAAGGACCTGTACTTGCTCTGTGCCCGATTCTGGAGAGTGATAGATCCCTACTACCGGGAACTGGATATCCTGAAGCAGACTTGGGTTTTGCTAGGTGAAGTATATCTGCTAAATCCTCAGATAGTATAAACTGGCATTGCTACAGAGATTACACAGATTTACACCCACTGAGCATCTGTTCCTAAAAGACTTTGGATTTGCTGACATCAGTGGCAAAACCCCCACTGACTTCAACAGGGCCAGGATTTCACCCTTTATTTCTAAAGTGCTTAAAGCTGAGTCCAAACTGAAAGCCAAGATCTGAATACCCCAGAACATTGTGCAAATTTGGATTCAGATCTGAAATATACAGCTGACTCATGTTATGAGTCAGGTGACCTGAATGAATTAAAAAGCACAAGTAAAGACTTCAAGAGTTGACCCAGTAGTAATACCAGCAAACGGATGTGTGCATATAAGAATGGGCACAGGTGGATGAGTATACAGTACCAGGGAGGAAAAGGAAGTTTTAATGATTGGAAGCAGGGACTTTAATTTAATATGTGTTTGCACAGTGGCTAGCAGAATGGGGGCCTCAATGTGGTTGGGGCTTGAAGCACTACTACTACTGATAACTATTAATATGTATGTAAATGATTAATAAGAATGTGGCAGAAGAAATGGTGTAACAAGGACAGCTTGGGATGTTACCCAAACATTTTGAAATTTAAACTTTAGCATTTAGTTTAGGAAACGCCTCAGCTGATTCATACTTTTTCTGAAGCAGTCTGCAATGTAGCATCCCCGAAAGAAGTATTTTATACTTTTTGAACTCTCTGAACTCAATTCTTGGGTTTTGTATATATTAGAAAGGACAAATATAGACGTAGCATTACAGTGAAAATAAATAAATAGATAAATGAAGCAGAACATCGTTCAGTTGACTCATCTCTTGAAAACTTATGTAACAATGATGAGACTTTCTGATCTCATACAGACAATACATGATTCTTCAGCACTGTGCTTTTGAATCCCAATTCTGCTCTAGTGCCTTAAAACCTACAGCAGAGAAGAACTGGAGCAGACTGTAATTCAAATACTGAAATACATTAACTGTTCCTTTCAGTTTAATCAGGATGATTGTTCTGTTGACTTCATTCCAGTGGTAGAATTATCTTTAACAAATAAAATATTATGATACAATAAACTGTTCTGTGTGACAGGAAGCCTGATAAATGCTGAAGGCTAGACTGTGTCCTTGTTTTAACCAGCCAAGCAAGGGAGTAAGAAAGCACAATTCCCCTTTCCCTCATACTGTTCAGATCTTTGGTACAAGCCAGCTGCAGAGTGCAGACCCTGGATATTTCCCTTTGCAAACAAACGGGGATGGATGGGTTGAAGAGGTGGCAGAGTTTGTGCTGTGCCCCCTGTTCTAACCCACCAGTGTAGCAGGCCATGCTCAAAGAGGGAAGGCAAACTGCACCCTTTCAAGAGGTCGAGTAATTTAGGAAGTGATTTGGGAAAGTATTGGGAAAGGTGCCTAAGTACTGGTTTTAGGTTGTCATGAGATCCATAAAACTCCCACTTGGCTACTACACAACCCAGTTTTACATAAACTCACTACTTTCCTTTGTTTTTGCCTCTGGACAGGAACACTGCATCCTCACACTAGGAGCCTCGGTGCCTATCTCCCTCTTGAGTATGCAAACTGCAGCCTCCTGATAGGAGTCCAGGTGCCTAAGTCCCACTCTGATTCAAGAACTGGGAAAGATAGAGTTGGCCACATGTGGGGGCTCAAATCAGTAGACCTGCTCAGAGGCTGCTTACTGGATCTGGACCCTCAGGCAAGTTCACACAAAAGAGCTAGGGAATGGGCAGAGGAGGACCTCCCTTATAAACTTTAGCCTAGTGAAGGGTTTCTCAAACCGGGGGTCGCCGAGCACTCCCAGAGGGGTCGCGAGCTCCCGGCGCTGCTTAAAAGCCGCCAAATGAATTACTTCCACATTCGGCGGCTTTTCAGTGGACATGCAGAGCTATTTCAGGAGCACGCGGCATGTCCGCCGAAAATAACCACCAAATGCAGAAGTAATTTATTCGTCAGCTTTTCAGTGGACATACAAGTGTCTGCCGCATCTGCCAATGTGTGAAAAAGGGGTCGCGGCTCTCAAAAGTTTGAGAACTGCTGGCCTAGTGGTTAGGGTACTCATCCAGGATGTGAGAGACCCTCCCACTTAAAGTCCCTCCCTTCTTCTGGGAGAGAAGTGATTTGAACAAGAAGCTGCTCCTCTCAGATGAATGCCCTAATCATTAGGCTGTGGAATAATCTGAAGTGTTCCAATTTAAATAAATACTTACACATTAAAAGGGACAGTGAAAGCGTTAGAATGACTATAGCTTAGTGGTTAGGACACTCATCTGAGAGGTAGCAGTTTCCTGTTCAAATGTCTTCTCTCCCTCAGAAGATGTGGGACTTAAACTGGAGGAGCCTCCCACTTCCTGAATGAATACCCTAACCACTGGGCTAAGGCTTATAAGGTGTAGTGAGCTGCCTTTTTCACCCTTGGACTGCTTTACTTTGGTCCCCATATAGGAGTTAGGTGGCTGAGCACCTATCTTTCCCCAGTTCATGGACTGTAAGCAGAGATAGGCCCCTCCCTCCATCCGGATTTAGGTACCTATCTCCAAGGGAAGTAGGAATTAGCGTACTCTTCCAGTTAACATCTCCCCATAGCTATCTTAGGTGCCTCCCTCCCCTGCACATCGGCTTTGTGAATTGCAGTCTAAGATGGCTTTCTCTCCCTATTCATTGTAGAGGGCCTAGGTGCCTAACCCAAGCTTTTAAGATCACAGTGTCATCCTTGTGGCTTTTGTAGGCATCTAAAAGGTTGATGCTGCAGTGTTCACCATGAAGGTACCTAAGGCCCTTCATGGACCTGGGCCCTTAGAATCTTTCTCTTCCTCTCCCTGAGAGCAAACGTGTCTGAGGCCACTCCTGGGGCAGTGCAGCCTATATTACCCTTTACATTTACCTTTAGTGACAGTGCTATCTAGTCTGGGAATATATCATTAAAGACTGTATCATAATCCATGTACCCAAGAAGGCACAGTATAGATTGCAAGTTCAACAACAGTTCTATTCCCTGACTTCTGTGTGTTTATATAAAGAGAGTGTTATGGTTGCATTGTCTAGTTTTTAATTGCATTTAATACCATTTAAACTTCTGTAGCATTGAAATAATATCTGTCAGTACATATGGCATTTCATCCATAAAGTGGAGACATGTTTTGCTTTGTTTCAAAAGTAAAGGTGCAAACTATGGAAAGCAAAAAACCCCCTAATATCTCCTCACTTCAGCAAAGCTTTGTGCAGCAATGGTCTTCATGAATGCATCTGCATTTCTTTTGACATGATGAAAAAATTTGCTCCAAAAGCACAAATGCATAATTCAGTAACATATGGCTGATGTCTGTGCAAACAGATGTAGCAGGAGGAGGTAGACTCAGGTTGAGGTCTTTGCCCAACTAGAAGACTTATTCCCTAAAGTCCACCCACTAACAAAAGACACCAGGCAAGTCATTAGAGAAAAAATGTGCCCCATTTACCACATATCAGAACCTAGTGGCCATAGCCTTTACAGGTGCATGGCATCACAGAGAAAAGCTGAGCTTTCTCTTCTACTTTTTCAAACTTTTACCATAGGCACAACTTACCTTGTCTCTCCATTATAAGCATGTACTGTTGATTACACTTATTTAATATTTTAAGATGTGCTACTGCAGTGGAAAACTCAAAGAAAGAATGTGCACTTTGAAAAAGTACTGTTCAGGGAATGTAAGAGATTGACCCAAAAAATGTTACATTGCAGGCATTAACTATGCCACAACAGTAAGGACTAAAACTGGATTTACATGGGCATACTTCTAGCATACAGGGTTTTATTTCCTATTTGAAAACATTTGGCAATGTCATGTTTCCTTTTTTATTACCATTTATTACAGACAGGCCTCTTCCCACGCTGGGTATTATATTTTATGCATTTCACAAGCTATAGCTGTTCTGTTTATAAGACATTTATTTTCCGATTTGTGTTTGTGTTGCTTTTTGTTGGCAGATCTCCTGAGGCCACACAGGCAGGCGCAGCAATTGATTTTACAAGGCACAGTATGTGGTGATGCATGCAGCATATCTGCAGGCAAAACAGAGGCTCTCTTATGGGTTTCACAAATGTTATCATGGGTTTGCCTCACGCCTCTCACAGAATCGTGGAAATCAGAGATGGGAAAGGCTAATTTGGCTATTTAGTCTGTCATGCCCATGAATAATTATTTTCTGTATATGTTCGAGTGATTTCCCAACATTTTTGTCTCTTCCAGCCTACAGTAGGGTATTCTCAGGCATCTTTTATTCCAGCCTCAGGATATGAGATTCACTCCTTACTAATGTCACTGTGCGATTAATAGATTTTTATACAAGCTAAACTCTAAAAACAGTACAGGAAAGAATAACCCTAATGTGATAAAGTTCACTCCCATAATGTCTCCAGGCTTTCTCCATTCTAGTGAAGAGGAGCAATGTCTTCTAAAAACAGCTCTCACATACAGAAAGCAAAGTGTTATCTCCATCCACTACATTATGGGTTGATAGCATGTCCTCCATGCACGGAACTAACATTGAAGTCAACTGCAATACTGCATGGAGGAATTGCAGGATCATATGCAAGGGCGTGGATCTGCATTAAACCTGGTATCTGTGGCTGTGGTAGTTGAGAGTACTTGAGGATATCTGGGAGTGCTGGATATCTGGGTGCTACTATCAAGGGTCGATGGGTTCTCAATGAAGCTGTCTGGGCAGGAATCTGGTGGGGGAGTACAAACAAATTTGGGTAATTGGACTATGACTAGGGTAGCTGTAGCTATTTGGTGAGTTGATACATGAAGCTGCTGGGATGTAAAAGTAGTGTTTGCTAAGGGAAGAATGAGTATCGAGGGAGTATGTGATAGGGGAGGAAGACAAGGAGTCTAGGGGAAATATTCAGCTGCCTCTGACCTAGTGCTGCTGCTGATCCCTTCAAGCTTTCTTGCTGCTTGTAATCTAGCAGGGGGGGGGAGTGACTGTGAAAAGTGGCTGCCTGCTCAGCAGACACTACAGTGGTCCCATGGAGCAGGAAGCAGCAGCAGCAGTGAAATGCCTGTAGCCTTTCCTGCAGCTCAGCTGAAGGTAAAAATATGTAACAGGGCAGTCAGGAGTCTTAAGTGTCATGTTTTAAACATCTATTAAGTTAGTGACTTGGGATCTTTAACTGACTCTCATTAGCGGTATCTCATATATAGGCACCTAAAGATGACCAACAGAACAAGCTACTAAATACTCAAGTAATCGGTCATTTTCAGGTCTGCATATAGTTACAGTGTTTCATAAAATTTGTTAGACATCTTTCTACATAAAATTTTTCACTATCGATTTTTTGTACCATAATTATGTGCACATTGCATACAAACTTGGGAATATAACCAGAAGACATGTTTAAAATAAAAGCTTCTTGATAAATAGTCTTGCTTGTTCTAGGTTGTGGTAATAGCTGTGGTAAAGAATAGTACAAAGAGAGTAATCTTGAGTGCACAATTAGAAAGTGTTTTTTGATTCACCAAAGCCAGGAATTATACTACACATTCTTAAGCACCATCCATTGGCACTTTCTCTATTTCAACATATATCATCCCTGATAATTGTTACAGAACTAAATGGACACCAAAATGGCAGAAAGCTGCATGTGGGGGGCCGGTCCATCCTGAAGCCCTACTGAATTTTGTGTCTTACCATTTTGGATTCATAGTACTATACAGGCATAAACTAGTTAATTTAAAGATAACTCAATAGTTCACCAGTAGCACATCCTAGAGTAATATCCCTAATGATACGTTCTAGTCATCAGCATTGACAATGTTATTCTGTATGTATCAGAAAATATTATTTCCCATCCCCGGCCCCTGTAGACAATAACTCTAAACTCATTTCAGTTAGAGCTGTACAAATAGCTGGTTTTAGGTTCGCTGGCAGTTCTGAAAAATCTAGAAGTAGGGGAAAAGATGTTTCTGATTGTATTAAACTCTTTGATACAAAATGAAGAACTTCATTTTCAGATATTTTAAACCCCTCTTTTAATAGAAGCAAAGGAAATTTGGAAACAAAGGGCTAGCGTTGCAAGGGGACTTTGGTTCACAATCACAAAACTGAGAAGGTGATGGTGACTCCTTAATAGACAATAGCTCAATGGTTGGGGAACTCACCTACGATATGGGAGGCTCAGATTTGAAACCTAGGGGTTATAGTGAATGAGAAGCTGGATATTAGTCAACAGTGTGTCCTCGTTGCCAAGTAGACTAATGGCATTTTGGGTTGTATAAGTAGTGGCATTGCCAGCAGATCAAGGGATGTGATCATTCTCCTCTATTCAGCATTGGTGAGGCCTCATCTAGAGTATTGTGTCCAGTTTTGGGCCCCACGCTACAAGAAGGATGTGGATAAATTGGAAAGAGTCCAGCGGAGCATAACAAAAATGATTAGGGGTCTGGAGCACATGATTTATGAGGAGAGGCTGAGGGAACTGGGATTGTTTAGTCTGCAGAAGAGAAGAATGAGGAGGGATTTGATAACTGCTTTCAACTACCTGAAAGGGGGTTCCAAAGAGGATGATTCTAGACTGTTCTCAGTGGTATCAGATGACCGAACAAAGAGTAATGGTCTCAAGTTGCAGTGGGGGAGGTATAGGTTGGATATTAGGAAAAACTTTTTCACTGGAAGAGTGGAGTTTTATTTATATGTTTGGGGAATTTGGGGGTGGGGGAGCTGGATAGCTTGTAGCAGAAACAACTGAGTCTGCTAATAAAATATGATCCTATATAGCAAGATTTCCTCATTCTCCATTTAACTACTAAAACCTTGGATTTATGTTGACTATTTGTAAATCTGTGACCTGAACCTATGGAGGATAAGGAGCCATCTACTCCCAACTCTGGCTAAACCACCCTGAACATGCCCGATCCCATCTGATCTTGGAAGCTAAGCAGGGTTGGGCCTGGCTAGTGCTTGGATGGGAGACCTCCTGGGAATACCAGGTGCTGTAGGCTTAACATGGGTGTGGGGCTAGCAACTCCACCCCGTAAGGGAACCAATTGCTACTGAAACACCAACACCAGTTGGTGGCCCATACCTCAGCTGGGGAGTGACAGGCAGAGAGAGTTCAGTTCAGACCCAAATCTCTCAAAAATTAGCAGACATGTCAGTTCCCCATCAGCAACTCATATCAAGGGGGGGGAGGGATAGCTCAGTGGTTTGAGCATTGGCCTGCTAAACCCAGGGTTGTGAGTTCAATCCTTGAGGGGGCCATTTAGGGATCTGGGGCAAAAAAATCTGTCAGGGGACAGTACTCAATCCTGCTAGTGTAGGCAGGGGACTGGACTCAATGACCTTCAAGGTCTTTCCAGTTCTAGGAGATTGGTATATCTTTATTTATTATTTATTTATTATGTGTGAACAGGGAGATGAATGGCCTATTAGCTGCTTCATCTGAATAAACCCAGAACTCCAGGTGGTCAAAAGCTCCCCAGGAGAAGGAGCTCTCCGACTCATTTATTGGTGAACAAGTGAAGTATGGCTACAGAGAAAGATTCATTTGCATAATCTTTCAGCCCTGAATTCCTTTCATGATAATTTAGGAGTCACCAGAACTGTACACAAACCCAATTTTTTTTTCACAGTCAAACAGAGACAGGGAATGGGTTCCTATCTTTTAGCAAGGTATTTGTCTCTAGTAACATGGATTCTGCTTAATAACCCTCTGTATTACTGGTTCTCCACTACTGAGGGTCTTGCACTATTGGGAAGAATGACATGTAATGCAGAAAAGGGTCTTTGTTCAAGAGAATAATAGCAGAGCTGAGTGAACTCCGGTGAAGCTCTCCAATGTAGCCACATTATAAAGCTGAAATCATAGGAGTTGGAGCCTCAGGTGAAGAGCAGGCAGCACTTTCCAGGAAGTGGAGACAGTTTTATCTGAATGTACCACAGGACAGTGGGTTGATACCATCCATTGACACCAAACCATGAGTGGGGTTTAGCTAATGGGGAAGGGAAAAGTGGCATTTATGTATTACTAGCAGGAATACCCGGTGTTGCTCGGGTCCGTTGGAGGGGGGGAGAGAGCTGAGCGAGTGGGGGGGCATTGGAGTGGGGGGAGGGTGGAGAGAGCTGAGCGAGTGGGGGGGCCATTGGAGGGTGGAGGGTGGAGAGAGCTGAGCAAGTGTGTGGGCCATTGGAGGGGGGAGGGGCAGAGAGCTGAGTGAGTGTGGGGTCCGTTGGAGGGGGGTATTATTACATCATAACTATGTCACAGAGAACAGCAGGTGTTAACCTGCTGCCCAGCTGATGTTAATGAGCTTTAAAGAATTTTACCCCTAAGTGGTGTAAGAGGTGAGATTTGAAAAATTTTCGATTTTTGCCCTGATTAGGACCCTAAAGTCTATAACTGTACCAAATTTCAAGTCTCTAGCTCAAACGGTGTGGAAGGAGTAAGGGAACATACATACATACACACACACACACACCCCATTTGACTTTTATATATATAGATATGCTCATACTGGAAAGTGAGAAAACAGAGTTAATAAACTAATTCAGAGGGATGACTGGACGTAGTTTATTTATCATTCATATAGATATACCGTTCCTGTCTTTTTCAAAGTTGATGTGTATTCCTTTTCCCCCATATACATTTTTTTTATTTCATACACAAACTTACTGCTTGTGGTAGGGGAAGTACTGTCTATTAAAGACCTCCAGGAAAAGTATTTCATATTCCCCTTAATTCTGGGTAGGGGATCAAGCTGGTGCTGCTTGTTAGTTTTAAGATGAACCCTTAGCTATTTGAATGAATCCCTTGTTGCTGCCAACATCACCTGGTAGAAGCATTATGCATGTATGGCACCCAGAGATGTCATTAATATTAGCAAAACTATAGTCATTTCAATTGAGTCTAAAGAAGTGAAGGATAAAATGCCAGATCTTTAACATTTTAGCAAACCAATCACTTGCTGTAGTTCCTCCTTGAAATTTCTCAGCAACTTTATCTTCTCCATTTCCATTCATAGGAACATGTGCTCTTTTCATTTTTACTTAAGGCTGATGCTGTGTTAATAGGAATATAATAACCAGTTGTAGCCTTTTCATTGTTTATTTAACATGTGGTTTTCTTAAAGGGGCTCAGAATAAGTTTCAAGCATCTCAAAGGAATTCATCAAAACACATTTTATTTCTTTGTATTGTTGAAAATGTGCTAGCTTTCTAGAACCTTTGGTGCTACAGTGTCTCATTGGACTGCATACCATATGTGTCATTGCAGAAGCCTTGAAGAAAAAATTGATGATTAAAAAGTGTTCATAGCATTAACGAGAAATAACAAAAGCCACAAGTGTGGTTGAGGATAGAGGGCTCAATTCTACTACTCTTGTTCATGATGAATAATACCACACTTTGAATAGTTCCACTGATTTCAGAGGGATTGCTGTCACATACAGCTCAATGTGAGGAAGGGCAGCAGACTCAGGCCTTCTCTACACTGGGCGGAGGGTTAATCTAAGTTACGCAACTTCAGCTACGTGAATAACGTAGCTGAAGCTGACATACTTAGATCTAGCTACCACGGTGTCTTCACTACAGTAAGTCGACTGCTGACTCTCCCCCATCAACTCCGCCGGTGCCTCTCGTGCTGGTGGAGTACTGGAGTTGACGGGAGAATGCTCAGTGGTCGATTTATCTCGTCTTCACTTCACACACACCTTTTCTGCATAGGAAGCATGATGTTAGAGATAGTGGGCTTAAGACACTGGAAGGGCCAGAACTATTCTTTTTCTAATTACTTCTCTGTTTTTTTCTCCTCCTTCATTGAGAAGGATTTTTAACTTCATGACAAATCACAAGAACTTAAACAGGATTATTTAACTTTCCAGTTCTTCTGTTGAACTATACAAAGCTGGAATCCTCTGCTAAATTAAATTCTTACCATGACTGTACAGTATAATTTATACTTTAAAAAATCCATCTTTCCAGCACTGTAAGAATATTTAAATATGAGTCTATAAGATTTCCATCATCTCTTCAAGCAATAAAAAGAAACGGGAGAGATTATTTTTCATCAGACACCTAGCTTCCTGCCCTACATCATGATCATCCTTGCTTTCTTAAGATATCCATTGTTTGTCCAGCTTAATCAGTTCCTCATTTTTCATTCCTCCAATAACTCCTCTACATCCTCCTTCTCCACCTGCTTGAAGCTGACATCCTTCTCCAACTTGACAATGTCTTACTGGAGAGCAGGAATGGTATCAAATCCCATGAAGCTGTGGACAGCATCTGGCCATGCATGGAGCCAAATGCCATTCATACATTGCGAAGTGACCTTCTCCCATGATGCATCAATATTTTCCATGCCATTCAAGATGTTGTAGGACTTCCAAAACTGCTTTACACTGGGCTTTCCTTCACCTGCCCTCTTCTTAATCATCATGGAAATGTGGCCATTACACCCTGGTCCATAGGATGCAGCAATGATATGCTGTTGGGTGGCAAAAATAGGACTTTAATGTTTGGGCAGAGGGCTTCATAGTCCAGTTCATGGGCACTTGTGTTATCCAGCAGAAAGAGAATCTTAATAGCCACATTTTCATTCTGTCAATAAGCCTTAACTTCAGGGATAGCATGGTCTACAAAACACTCATGGAAAATATTCCATGTTATCCCGGAATTCCTGTTCAACTTCCAAATTATGGGGAGATGAGACTTGGCATAGCCCCACACTGCTCTTGGGTTTTCGCTTTGGTAGACAAGCAAGAGATTCAACTTGTAATCACCTTCTGCATTTCCCTGAAGCAGAGGGGTTAAGCAGTCTTTTGAGGCTTTGAATTCAGGAGTAGTCTCTCATCACGAGAAATACAAGTCCCTGCTGGCATCTTCCTGTAAAGGTACATTTCATCGATGTTAATAATTTATTTTGGAGAGTAGCAACCTTCCAAAACAATTTCCTTTAGCTGTGAGGAAACATTTCAGACACTTCTTTATCCTCACTAGCCTCTTTTCCTGTGAGTTTGACATTATGTAGACTGGCATGCATCTTGAATCTGTGGAACTACCCACAATTAGCATTGAAGGTCTCTTTTTCTGCTGTTGATCTCGCTCCCTCTCTTTCTTTTCAATTCTTATACAGGCTTTTGCCTTTTCCTGAATCAAGCTTAAACTCCCAAGCATTTTCTTTTAACAGAGGCCATCAATCCAATCAGTCAGCAAACGTTCCATCTTCTCCATTGTATTGCTCCTCTGTTTTGTTATCTCCATCTATGACAATTTCATAGCATTTCTAGCACTTTCACGAATTCAGTCAGCACTCTTAAAAATTGTGCGTATCGTAGCACACAAACTGAGTATACAAGCAATGTTGCTTCACACTCACCTCTTTCAATACACTTTATAATATTTAATTTCACTTCTAATGTTACACTTTTACATTGCTTCTTTGACATAAACCCACTCAATACTTTGAACATTTCATGTTCATGATGTGTAGTGCTGTACAGTACTGTACTCATGGCCTGCTCGGTTTCTTCCCACACCCCAACACCTCCACCTCTACCCCACCTCTTCCCACCCGGTTCCTTCCCTTCCTCCAGGCACGCCCTATCCCTGTTCCTCCCCCTCCCTCCCAGCACCTCCTGTATGCTGCTTAACAGCTGATTGCAGCAGGCAGGAGGCACTGGGAGGGGGATGTCAGCAAACCAGTAAAGTGACTAAAATGATTATGGCTTATTGCTAAAAGCAGCCAAGTCAGCAGGCTGTAAATTGGCCAAGTCACAGCCTCAGCTTGACCAAGGCAGGAGGGAGAGGGTTTGGGTGCCACAAAAAGGGCTGCTTGACCCCATGTCCTTCCTGATAAGAGCTGTGTTGAAGTTGGTGATACATGCATTTTAGAAGAGCAGGGTGTGCCCAGGAATGTGACTATAGGGGCCTCAAGGCTGCGAGCTCTGGAAAAACCCACACTTAGTTAATCAATAATCAGAAAGAAGCCTCTCGCTTGACCATTCGGACTACTTGCTTAACATGTCATCTTTAAGGGACATGTCATTCTATTACTAATGTATAAATAAGGGGAAAAAGTTAGAGATAGTTGGACTTTTCTGGACTCTCCTTCTGGATACATCTCGCAGTCCCCAGCGGCGGATGGGTTGCCGCTGTGCCACTCGAGAGCTACACTCAGCTTCGGTAATTATTGAGGTTTTACTAACCTGTTTCAGATGTGTGTACTGAGTAAAGTTTGGCTTGTGACTAAGTAAAGTTTAGCTTTAAGTGAAAGCACTCCTGTGTTGTCCTGTTTGTGCCAGCCATCTATCGGTCAGACGGACATGTATCCCCTGATACCACTTCACACAGAGTAATAGTTACCAAGAGCTTTGGGTTGAAAGAACCCCCGGTAACAGGGAGAGGAGTTGATTGGTCACCACATGGGATGCCAGTGGATGGGAGGCACTGGGGATGGAGACTGGCTGCTGGTGGTGCTAAACACCCGCACAAAAATGATACAAAAGATGAAGTAAATAAGTTGTGAACAACGAATATTTGGATTGGGACTGATGTAAATTGGAATGTGTTTCCCTATAGATGAGCAATGGATAGCAAAACAATGAATAAGGCTGAGATTATACCGGAGATGCTCTATATCAGAATACTCCCCCTGCAGTGAATGGTGCCTTGGGATGTGAAGCAAACACAAAATTTCATCCATTGTGTACTCCTCTCCCACAACACGTAGGGCCAGTAGCATTCACCACTAAACAATATGCAGGGGAGTAAGAGGAGCACATTGGGCCCCCTTACTCCTGTATATAGGCTCCTGTTCCCATCCTTAATGCTCAATACATTTCCTGTATAGTATATCTAATAGAGCTAGAAATTCTGAACACAAAGTTTAGAATTGTGCATTACTGTAGAAGGTTACGCTGAAACACAGGTTATATTTCCACTTTGTCTATCATACTCTCAAGATATGAATATACATGTAAAAGTAATAGAATTAATTACACAGCAAAACATTATAATATTTTGATTCAGGTTACACATTTGCCATCACTAGACATGTTAACATTCATCTGCAATATATAGAAAATCCAGTGTTATTGTATCCTCAGGGAAGAGTGGGACTCATTTTAAAAATTATATTAATGTAACATTATTGGCTTCCAAATCTTACCTCTAGAAAAACAAAAATAGGAACAGAGATAGTCATAGCAGTTGATGTTGTGTGCTCACAAATTACATTTGAGGTTTTCTAATTCCCTTTTTTTGCCATCTTACAAAGTGTGAGCTCCATATAAATCAGCTGATTAATTATTTTGTCTAAGTGAAGTGAGGCCTAACACTCAATTTGGATATTAAATGTAATCAGTAGGCTTCATTCACTAAGGACGAAAATCCCCCTTGTGTGAGGGGCCACTTAGATTGTCCTTTCTAGCTTCATGACAGTGTTACCGGAAGAGGACCCATTCAGTCATGACTTTGCACTCTCATGCATTGGTGATCTTCAAGTAGTTTTCTGTACCAGCACTGCTTTGGCTAGTGAGAATGGAAGAAATGGGGTAGATCATCGCAGACACTGTGACAAATCACAATTTGGTTTTGTGAACCTCAGTTTTTTCAGTGTCTCTACTTTGTACTGCAGGACTATCAAATTCAGGAGATCAAAAATCATGAGTCAGACCCCCTCCCAGCACCCTCCAAAAACCATGAGATTTTTAAAAAAGATTATATTGTGTTTTTAACTCAGTCTCTTGAGTCTGAACTCCCTCTTCCCACCCACAGGATATGTGACAATTAGTGTTGCCCATTCTCCCGTGTATACTTGACGAAGTGATTTTGGCCCGTATGGAGGAGTTCTCACATCCCACCTGGCCATCTTCTGCCCATCAACTAATCCTGTCTGCCAGTCCCCCATTAGTTCGATCCCCACCCAACCCCTCTCAATTCAGCTCCCCCTCAGTTCAGTCCTGTATCCCCCATCACCCCATCAGTTCAGCCTGCCTAACCCCATTGACACCCACCAATCTCAGTTTATCCTCCCAACACTCACCCCATCTGCTTAGAACCCACCATCAATACAGGCTCTCCACTCCATTAGCACTCGCCCTCCTCAGCTCAGGCCCCCACAGCTCCCAGGCTACAGTTCAGCCCTCTCAGCTTCATCTCTGCACCTCATAGGGTTATTCACCCTCCCCAGACCTAGAAGGTGTGGTGGGATCTTGTCTCCCACTTCCCAGGCTCACAGCAGGAGCCTCTTCTCACAGCAGCGGGGGCTCCTGCCCTCAATCCTCCTCAGTTGGCCCCAGGGATGACTGACAGCAGGAGCCCCAACTGCCTGGAGCAGACTAACTGGGGGAGCCCCAGCCACCAGAGCGATTTCTAAATAAAATTAGTCCTGACTCATGATCAGGGGGACAGAACTCTCAATATCAGAATTTTTTTTCAGCCACAACTTAATTTTACTTAGAAATCACATCTCTGGTGATTAATTTGTGAAAGTTGGCATGTCTGATACTGCAACCTTCAGTTTGGAGGAGTTTGGCCTAATGCGTTGTGTTGCAAACTCCATGATTGATGGCCAACAGTTCCTTGTCCAGGGTGTCACAGTTTAGCACAGTGTGGGTTTTGTTAGTAAGAGGCGCACAGGTTAAGCCAATCACTAGCAGCAGTAGGTTGGGAAAAGCCTGCCCCTGGAAGAAAGATTCTGCCTCCACCATAAACAGTCTGTTAAGGTCTGGGTGGATTAAGATGGAAGAAAAAAAAACATGTCTGAAGGTTATGGGTGAGCCACTAAGAGCCATCAGTATTGAACGTCTCCTAATGAGACAAAGGACTTTTTATTGATAACCCATTGATTTTGAATGACTCTTGATATAGAAGCTGGGGCAGATGAACACAATGTGAAAGACGACCCGACCGAGAAGGACAGATGGACTGCCTGGCCTGAGGATGCTGACCAGATTTCACCCTTACAGAAGGACCAGAGAGGCTGCATTTAGGATTTTGTTCAGAGGGTCTTTAACTCTACTGTGCTTTAGAGTAGAAGTGCCCATGGTTAAGAAATCCCCTTGTTAATCCTGTGTTCCTTCTTTTCCTGACACATTGTCTCTAGAAACCAGCTCTCCCACAGCCTGGTGAGAATGTGATAAGATACTGAGGACTCCGAAAGTCTGTGGCACTGCTTCTGGGGTCTAAGAGTTCCAAACCCACATTACTATCAGTTTTTATGAATTACATTCCATTTGTTATAGAACTATAATGTGGCACAACTTTTCCCCCTCATACTTTTCTTGTGCGAAAGTGAAATACAATCTACTGAGTTCAAGAAAAATGTTGTCAAGATTATAAATGTCCTTCATACAGAAGCAATTTTGAACTACATACAAGAAAGTAATGCAAGTGTATTCTATTAATATATTTATATTAAAATAAATAATTCTTCAGATTAAAAAGTCTGCCCACTTTAACAAGGGTAGGATTTTCAAAAATGACAAAGGGAGCTTCATGCCCAAATTCTATTGAAAGTCAGTGACAGGTGAGATAATTTTGAAAACTCTTCACAATACTCGTACTTACCGTAGAACAACGGACTAACTAGTAAACTGACAGCTATTATAGTGAAAGTCCACTTCATTCAAAATCTTTTCAGCTTGATGCCTAGATTCCTTTTACACATTAGGCATACATTATGCTTTCAGATGCATGCACAGTTCCTACTGATGTTACATATGAAGCAAAGGGCAGAAGTTGATTCATTATGATAAATACATAATAAATAATAAATATAATAATAATAATAATAATAATAATTAATAATAATAAGTTCTTTTATTATATAAATTGTGATTCATAATTACTCTGTAACAAACAAAATATATTTGTTTTACAATTATCTGTATCTAAAAAATAAGTATAAATCTCTATTTTTATTCCTATTTGCAAAATTCACCTTAAAATGCCTAGTATTGGTTGATATCATACTTAATCCATACATTTCCAAGAATTATTTAAAATTATTTTAGAGCAACTCCATCTTTTAGCGACTAATATTATATTCACATCTATGTCTCTCTTAATTGCATTGGATACAGAAGTGCCTCTAAAAAACCAAGCATCACATTTTTCAATGTCAATATCAACCTCACTCTCCATGAATTTAATTGATGGCATAATTCTATTAACCTTGGTTTATTTGACTAGTCCAACAGAACATACACAACTTTTTCTTCTGTTTTTAGATCTCTGTATATACATATACAAATTTGATGGGAAATAAAAAAAAATCACATTAACATATGCAATTTAATAAAGCTGGGGAATCAACAGTCTGAGATTTTACAAATAGGCATCCAGAAGAAAAAAAAACAACAACCTTAACATCTCTCTATGGTTCCCTTTACCTTGAGTCTGAAGTTCTATTCTTATTTAAATTTATATACCACTGAACATGTTGAAGCTAATATGTACAGCAGGCTATTTTACAGACCCCTTAATGTATTATTCCCTTTATTTTTTCCCAAATGATAACATTTAATATAGTTAGATATTACTTGAAGCAATGGTCAAAGTGCAATAATTTCTCAGGAAACACAGATATTAGATCTGTAAGAGGTTACCTTCCCCCACTCCAAACTCTAGGGTAAAGATGTGGGGATCTCTTATATGAAAGACCAATTAACTCCAAGCTACTTTCCCAGCCTAGGTTAAATCTTTCCCCCAAACCCCAAACTTCTCCAGTTGGGGATTGGAACCCGCTGCCACCATTAACGTGATTACCCCAAAGCTATGTAGTGGGGCACATTAAAACCCCTAATAGTAACACCCCCTCCTCCTTGCTACGTGGGAGAGATTGAGAACACAGACTCTGATCCCAAGCTAGGATCCCTCCAATAGAATTAACAGATGATTCTTATAACAAAAAAAAGGTTTAATAAAGAAAAGAGAAAAGCATACAACTTACACAGACTTCTCAGATACTCAGTTCTAGCCTTAACCTGCCTTAACCCCTCCCTTGGGATTTCTCTCCCTGATGAGGTTAAAGACACCATAGATTGATTACAAGCGTTTACAATTAACAATTCACTTACTGCCAGGCTGACTTAGAAACTTATCAAGGGATGAGTAGAAAGGTGATTCATTACCCCAAAGCCGGGGAGAAGATGGAGACAGGCTGAGTGCCCAGGAAAAAGTGAAACTAAACTCCTTTGTCTCCAGGAATTTGCATCTCCGAGACATCATTCCCTCTTCTGCTTCAGGTTAACCCTTTACAGGTAAAACAGTAATTCTAAGGCACTTCATACTTATGACAAGAGCTAATGTATATGATTTGATAATACAAGTACAGTCAAATGATTTGATAGCAGGAGTACATTTTAAAACTTATTTTCATTAAAAATTCAATAAGCAACAACTAAACTAAACAACTAAATTTAATCAAAATACTTTTACTTCTGGATGGATTCTGCTCAAGAGGCAATCTCTACAATGTGTTCAATGAGGCTGGAAAACAATTTTTTAGAAATTCATTATATTATGTTTTCTCCAAATATTAGTGATAAACGTGAGATGAATCTCTCATCAAAATAATTATTTCAATGCAGCTACAGAAGCATACAATCTTTACTCCTCGTCTTTCACCCAGCACTTTCTTCTTTCACTTTCTCCTGGCTACGTTATACACCAAAGGACATTTGAACAAGCTCACTAGACATTTTAATCTAGAGTAAATATTACCACATTCACTTGAAAGATGAACAGTTCCTAATAAAGCAGTAAAGTCATCTTTCCTTGCTGCTCAGAAGTAGCTTAACTTTTGTCTTTCTTGATCAGTCGAATGAAAACAAATGAGTTCAGTTTTAGCTAGAAAGTTAGAGCCACTGCATTAGTGAACCTCATAAAGGTTTATATCCTGACATAAGCACATAAAGCGAGACTTACCAAACAAGTACAAAGTCAGAGTGACTGGGCCTTGTCACCAGTTCAGCAAACGACAGGTCTTCAGACCTTAAACTCACAGAAGTAGAGGTGGGGAGCCACGGATGAAGTGTGACAAATAAATCATCACAACACAACCAGCAATTCCTGGACTGAAACCAGTACATCTGTTCTACCAGCCCACCAAGATATAGGTGCCAAAGCTGTAAAGTCTCAGACGACTGGGAATTTACAATAGCTCAGGAAGCTAAATGTGCTGAACAGGGAAACCTCAGAGACCTTTGCCTTGACATCTGCTTCATAGGCGTGCACACAGGGTGTGCTGGGTGTGCCCAGGCACACACTAATGTCTGAAAAAAAGAGTGACTTTCAATGCAGAGTGCGGCTCCTTTAAAATAAATAAATACATAAAATTCCCTGGGTGCACACCCTAATGAAATGTGCTGTGCACGCCTATGATCTGCTCATCAAACTATGATTACTGAGCCAGTAAATTCACAAAGGCCTAAGTATCAACAGATCCTGAGTATTAGCATCTTCTGATTTTGTTTGTTTGTTTGTTTTCTCTATCTCTCGGATTCCATTATATTTTTGTCTATATAACACAATTCCAGGAATATCTGTGTGAAACCTGGAATGTCTGAACCTTTGTGAAGTGGTGACTGAGAGCTCTTTTGGTCAGAATACCACCAAGTTCAACCATCACTGGGATTTCCTGGTCTGCTATAGGGATCGGCAACCTTGGCACGCGGGACCACATAGTAAGCACCCTTAGCGGGTCCCGCCGGTTTGTTTACCTGCCGTTTTGCCAACTGTGGCTCCCACTGGCCATGGATGGCCACACTGATCCAATGGAGACTGCGGAAAGTGGTGCGGTGCTGGCTGCTATCATCCAATTTTTAAGTTCTCAGACATTTTGACTTTACAAATTACACCCACGTGACAACAAAGAATGCATTTATGCCATGCTAGTCCAAAGTAAACCATTGCGATATCAGAGATAACTCAACCAAACACCAACTGTGCTCTACAGGTAATTTCTATACAACAATTTCAATGATTGCATCAGGAGACTACACCCATGGTGGATTACTTACCCCACTACCAAGCAACAATACACACCCCTTATAGCATCACACCCATCATTCACCACCCATACAAATCAGCACAACACAACTCACAAAACACAGTAACTCAACCATCATTCTGAAGCCTGGTATCTCTGAATCAGTGTGAAGTGATGGAATCAGATACAAGCAGAGCGGAGAGCTCTTTATGCTTAAAATATTACCAGGTTAAATTATCCCTGAGATACATGGTTTGCTACCATCCCATTTTGGTTTATTTTTTTTCTAAACACACACATGACTTCAGGTACTACATCTTTGCAAGAGTAGGGGATTACAAATACTGGTTAAGAATAAGAACTGTGGCTATCACCCACAGGATATAGCAGCCTGAACCAATTATTCCAAGGGGGAAAGGGATGAAGTCTTTCTACATTAACCTCCCCTCCTGCAACTCTCCCTACTCCAGAATAAAATCATAGAAATTAGCTTTTTAAATGGATAAAACTAAAATAAAAAAGTTTCTTTCAAAAAAAAAGTTATAAAGGAATCAAAACAGCTCTCTGAGTGGAGAAGAGAACTTGGCACACAAGTCTCTCAAGGCAGACAAAGGAGAGAAGAATCAATCAGCCGCAGAGGCAGATATCAAAGAGTTATTGGCAGAGGAGAAAGGCCATGGGAGCTGATATTAACTCTAAGATATTGGCTCTAAATACAGAACAAAGCAACGTTTCCTCTACCATGGAGAAAAGAACGAGAGAACACTCTGAAGTAGGAGCTAAGCTACAAAAAATGAAAGCAGCAGGGAAAAAATAATTGTAACTAAAATAGGATGACATTGAAAACAAGGAGGGGAGGAATAATATATTAATTAAAAGGCTGACCAGGGAATTCTCAGAATGATAATCCCATTGGGTTTATTCAGCACGTATTAGAAGAGCTGCTTGATCAACAAAGTGCAGAAGAAACTAATTGACAGAGCACTCTACATTCACTGTAGTGCTGGCAACAGACCAAGAATTTTCATACTGAGGTTCCATTACTATCACCAAGAGGAGACTCTCATGAGAAAAATAGGGAACTGAGTGAGAAAAGTTTTCAAGGTCATACAACAGAAAGTGATTAAGTTATTTTCTGCCTTGATCCTAACACTGGGTAAGGCATTAAATAAAATAACAGAGGAATTGAAAGGAACAGAGATTGGTTGCCAGTGGGGATTTTCCTTCCGCATTTTTTTTTTTTTTGCATTAGTATGGACAATCATAAAAGATTTACATGAAGGGAGAAAACTCCTAAAAGTGCTGAGATTAATATGTAGAAACAAAAATGTGTTCAAAGGATCAGTGGAAAGATTCAGAAGAAAATTCACTAGCAATAGCAAAGGACTGTCAGCTGTTAAAAGTTGAAAAAAAATCAGAGTGCAAACAGCAATCTCAAAATCCTTTTGAAGAAGAAAGCTCAGAGGCAAAGTGTGTTGGAATGACTGTTGAAGTTCCAATTTGAATGTAATAAATAAATACAAAGAACATGGGATTTGCCCTAATGAATGAGAACACTGGTTATCCTATCTCTGGCAGTGACCAGCTATGGATGCTTCTGAGGTAGGTACAAGAAACCCTACAGGGCATGTGCAACAATCTACCTCTCGGTGATGTTGTCTCATAATCCCAGTTAGTTACAGATTTGTTTATACCTCAAGCAAGATGTTTTATAACCTGTGACAGTGTAGGAGTAACCTAAGGCTGACTCATCACTCTGGACACTCCATAAACTTCCCCACAGGGGCCAATCTGAGAAGATAATTGAGCAAGGACAGGGTGATTAACCAGTTAACAAGGGAATTCAGCACCCCAGCTATCTCTTCGCCATATAGGTCCTTTTAGACAGATATCAAATCACATCTTAACCTATTGTGGGCCAAGGTAGTTAGATTGAGCTTCTTAAATCTCTCACTATAAGGTGTATTTTCCAGACCTTAGATTGTTCCTCTAGCTTTTTTCTGAACCCTTTCCAAATGTTCTACATCCTTTTTAAAGTGTTAAACTCAGAACTGAATGGAATATTTCAGTAATGGTCCCACTAATGTCATATACAGAGGTAATACTCCCCACTCCCATTCCCATGTGGTATTTCTCTGATTTGTCATCTGATGATTGTGTCACCTTCTTTTTCCATTAACAGTAAATTGGCTGAAAAATTCTCATCAAGAGGCCTGATCCTGTGAGTTCCCAAGTTCTGCTGACTGCAGTGGAAGCTGAGGATGCTCAACACTACTTATGAGATACTCGGTTTATAATCCACAACTCCAATCAGATAGTGTACCTGCATAATTCTCCTAGGCTTTTTATGACTCCAAACTGTACAAAAGTAACTCAGAATGAAATGAGGCTTTCATTAAACTCTTTTCTTTTTAGGTCTGAAAATAGAAGCCAAACAGAATTCTATACAAATGCAAGTGAGTATATGGAAGTTAAATACTCTTCCCATGTAGCTCAGCATTTCCAGTTGTCACCCTAAGTGATGTATACAATGTTGAATCGTTATAATTAAAACAAAAGCTGTATTCACATTTGAAGCTGAACTTCACTCTTATTGTTATATTAAAAGAGCTATATTATTCAAATCCTCATTTATATAATTTTCATATTACAGTAAACCCTCGATTTAACGGACCTCGATTTAACGGACTTCGGATGCAACGGACAAAATTTCTGAGCAAGTCTGATGCATTCCTGATCCATTTCTGGCGGGCTGGCTCCCGGCTGCCACCCGGGTCACAGCAGCAGGCGGGCTGGCTGCCAGCTCCCAGCTGCCGCCCGGGTCCAGGCAGCGGGCGGGCTGCAGGGCTGCTGGCTCCCGGCTGCCGCCCGGGTCCAGGCAGCGGGCGGGCTGCGGAGCTGTCGCCCCGTCCCTGTGGCGGGCGGGCTGCTGCTCCGACAGCTTTTTTTAAATTATTATTAAATAACGGACTTTTTGATTTAACGGACATCCCCTCGCCCGAATTAGTCTGTTAAATGGAGGGTTTACTGTATTTTGAACTAGCAAAATATGCTGTTATGACTGAGTGCTGTATGCCTACACATTAATTAAAAAACTTATCAGAAAATGTCCCAAGGCTTAGAGAACTCACTTATCCCTTTCTTATACAGGTAGCATGGGACAAAACATTAGGCTGTCACTAAAACAGTACCTTTAAGTTTCAACCCTATTTTTTTCTTGTTCCTAATAGGCAGTGAGCAGCAGGACTAATTAGTTCACTCTTGCACTGGGCTGATATTGCAGAAGACAGATGATTTTTACAAATTGTCAGTCTCACACAGTAGATTTTTTTCTCCTTGAGGCAGAGAAGGATTTACCAGACTCTGTGTGTGTGTGTGTGTGCGAGAGAGAGTTAAATACCATCCTGATAACAGAATGACTCGAGAGATGGCAGGTACCTCACAATGTATAGTTGCTGCCTAATGAACTCAAAACAGAAAGGGTGTTCCTACCCTGCCCTGGACAATGTTGCTTAGAGGCGTAGAGGGGTCTTACCA
Organism: Sternotherus odoratus; assembly: GCA_032164245.1. NCBI lineage: Eukaryota > Metazoa > Chordata > Testudines > Kinosternidae > Sternotherus > Sternotherus odoratus. The sequence continues at coordinate 229,073,770 of JAVMKO010000001.1, read as the reverse complement.
CCCCAGATTTTCTTGGTGATATTAGTGATGCAGGATATCAGAAGCTATGCAGAAGGAAGAGTGACAGACTGCTTCCTGACAGTGCTCTGGCACTGCCCTTACTTTTAGCTCCTCCTAAAGCTCTGAGGAAGCTCCCTTGATCAACCTGCTTCCTCAATTGTGTCCACTGCTTTAAATGGCAGTGCAGTGCCAGGGGGCAGAGAGATCATAGGAGCTGGCATAGAAGAAGGGGAGAGATCACACACACACAAAAAGGAGACACCAGAGTCTAGGTGACAAATACAGAATGGAGAGAAAGAACTAAATAGAAAGGGGATAGGAGACAAGGGATGAAGTTAAAGGAAATGCTATTACCATATGTGAAAAAAAAATGTAATTTAAGTTTGAAGGAAGATAAAATAGATACAAAGGGCCTGATTCCTCACTACTTTGAACATTCTGCAGTCATTTACATGTATGCAAAAAGAGATGTAAAATACTACAGAGCAGAATGCATCAGTCCAAAAAAAAGAACCCTGGAACCCTAACCCCTGGAACCCTAACCTCTCCTCCCCTGGCATCCTAATCAGTGGGCTCTAGAGTCTCTCACTCTCTGACCAAATAACTAATCAAGTATTTCATTCAAGTAGAACAACTTCAACAGGAGAGAAACCTTAGAATATCCTGAAGCCTGATGGTTAAAGTGCACATCTCAGAGAGATGAGACATTGGTTGGAGTTCTTGATCCAGAATGGAGATTCAAACCTAGGTCTACTATATCTCAGATGAGCATCCTAACCAGCGGACTAAAGGTTATGTGGCCTCTTTACCTCTTTGTGAATGAAACTCTTCATTTCCTTTGCTCTTATTAAAAATACCAAAAATTCAACATTTGGTTTTGAATCAAACTTAATGTTTCATTCAACTGCTGGAGAACCATATAATTAGTTATTGATCCAGATCTACTTCCCAGTTTCCCACTGTAATACAGCCTATCTTTGACCCATGTGCTAGGAGCCCCAAGTATTTTTTTTCCCTTCCATTCTTTAAGTGTTTTGTAGTGGCAGGATGCTCCTAGCCTTTAACTGATGTTATCAGATGTGATGATGTCCCTATTATTAACACCACCGATCATTCTCCCAGCTTTCTGTGATGGAAAGCTATGACCAGATAGTAGCAAGAGATGTGAAATTCCCTTTCTAGAATTAAGGAATGCTTAATGAACAAGAATTCAGTGTGTACTTTAGAAGTTATACCTGAGCTATCTCAATGGGGTGTTAGCCCATCTGAAACTAGACCCTCAAACATTTTCAACCACCATTCAACCTCTTCTTTTCTATATTTGGCTAGATTCTGCATAATTTCCGGTACTGATAGATGGGGGTCCAGTTCCATCTAACATAAGGAGTTATCTTTGACCTGGTTCTTCATTCTTTTTTAATGGTTTATCCATGGTGAAAAGACTAAATATACTGAGTGGTATTGCTCTGTTGCAGTGTATATAATAACATGCATTAGTTCCTGGGATAAAACGTACTGAATTATTTCAATACAGATGAAGCTGTTAGAATGATTTTGTAATCATTAACAGACACATAATCCAGTGCAGCTGTGTTATATAAATGGAAGAGGCCACATAATTTAGCTTTAACATGCCACATAGCAGAAGCATCCTTGATGGTAACCAGTATATTTCATTAATCCCCCCGCTTCCTTATTCTCAGCTCTCAGTTTTTGATTCTCTAGAGAACTGTTAAAGGAAGATAAAGATGGCTTAATCCACTGTATATTAACTTTGACTCCTCCTTAGCAAAACTGTTTTTGTGATTGTTTTTTTTTCCTTCCCCTGCTTGCAAAGCAAACAGAAGAAATAGAAGAGGAGCTGATACCATTTTTTGAAGAATTCTCATCTGTTCTTCTTTTCTTGTGATACGTCTCTGCCCTACAACACTTTAGAGGTAAATACTCTCCACTGAAATGAAGTTATGAACACCCTGCCACGAGAAGTCAGCTGCAGGCTCCTGTCCTTTGCTGTTTTGCCTAAAAAAAGTCTTTTGCTTTCTTTAGCTTCAAAAAAAAAGGTCGTTGACTGGTCTTAGTATAGTTATTTCCTTCTTCCCCTAGCTCCCTGAAAAACAAAGAAACAAACAAACAAAAAAAGACTGTTCCACACTACGGTACATCAGTGGTCTTTTGGGGTAATAAATGTTCTGTGAAGCTTCAAGGTATAAATCAGGCTACAATGAATCATTCTTTTTTTGGAGAGGATAGATATGTACTGTATCATTTATGAACAAATCGTATGATTTGTTCTCACAATGCCTGTGGGATTCTGGCTTAAGTGTCCACCACACATACATATTTTAGATGACATATGTCAAAACAGATTGCTGTTAGAAACCAGAATGGAAATCTACCATATAAAAGAAATAATAGTAATAATAATTAGGGCTCCATGTCTGTTGCAGAAGACACAGATTCTGTGACTTTCTGTGACCTCTGTAGCTTCTGCAGGGGCCAGTGTGGCTGTCCCCAGAGCCACCTAAGCAACTCAGGTGGTTCCTGGGACAGCCACACCAGCCACTGGTGGAGCGGCTCTGGGGAGAGCCACACCAGTCGTGGTTCGCAGACCTCGGCCAGTCTCAGGGCGGCCAGAGCAGCCATGGTCTGCAGCCCTGGGCAGCTGTTGCCACTGGCCCTAGGCATCTCCCCTCTGTCATTCCCAGCAGAACCTCCATGCTCCTCCAATGCCCTCCCCAGATTTAATCACAGGTATTTTTAGTATAAGTCATGGGCCATGAATTTTTGTTTATTGCCCATGACCTGTTGGTGTCTTTTACTAAAAACACCCATGACTAAATCGTAGCCTTAATAATAATAATCTCATCAAAGTTTGCCAGGCTATATTGTTATATTTTTAAAAAACTGATGAGCTGCTGCTCATCAAATTTCCTTTCAGTTCAATTTAATTTTATTTGTGATAATAAAACCTTATTTCATCAGTGCTGAAAAGTCCTAACTCTTATGATTGTCAGTAGTTCATTCAGCTGTTATTTGTTGGCTGCCAAAAGTTCTGGACATTGAACAGAATAAATATCGTCCTAGATAAACACTTCTATTTTTCTGACCTGCATTTAGAAAAGACGGTTAAACCTTCAGTGAGCAACTTATTTTCCAGTTGGCTTCCCAACAATTTTCTCTGGTGTTTAAATGAACAATACATTTGTACTTATCTAAATTGAAAAAAAAAATAACTTCATGGAATAAAATTGGACCACATTCTCCATTATTAATGTAGCTCACCAGAACCATCTCAAAGGCATGAACAAAAGTGATATATTATGTATAATGGTGCCAGTGAATGGGAAAAAAAAATCCTACATTGCTTATTACTACCACTTACATAAAGTGTCGAGGCCCATTACTACAATAGTACTCTGTGCTGCATTATCAGTACTTTATCTTATAGCTATCTGATGCCCTAGATTATTAACGGCCAAACTCTACTCTTCAATGTGCGCACAAAAGTTCTATTCACTTCAGTGGGAGTCTAACATCTCACTGGAATTGTCATGGTTCATACATTGCAAAACAAGCTATCTTCCCCATTGCCTGGGGCTATTTTTGATTGAGTTACATGGTGGTGGTGTATAGTTGAGGTGGTAAATGACTAGGAGCAGGGCCCTCAGCTTTAATTTGAAAGCCACGTACACCAGTGGTGCTCACTTTGTAAATACTAAAATAAGCAATATCTGAATGGAGTTTGGTCTCCATTATTCCTTTTGCTTTGGGCAAAACCTTTGACCTGGTCTGTAATATAGTTAGGTCAACATAAGCCACTATGTTGTACATATGTCAGCACTTCAATTTCTCTCCCACTGATGTAAGATCCCCATTAAAGTGAAGCAGTCACCAACACCCCCCAAGCCAGCACTCAGCCTTGGTCCATGTACCGGTGTTGAAGCACTGTGAGTGTAGACACTGTGTTACATACGTGAACTCTAACAGTCCTCAACCAGCTGTCCCACAAAGTCGCTCCAGACACAATTGTGAACTCCACTGCTCCAGGGTCACAGAGACCAGAAAGCTCCCCTCCCCTTTAAAGCCCTGAAAATTTTTGAAATGCCTTTTCCTAGTTACCCAGCTTGGCAAGCACACTTAGCAGGTCTCCACTGTTGTGTGCAACTGCACATCCGACCACATCAGTTACACACTCCAGATGTAAGCAGGATTGGAATAGAGAGGAGATATTGGATCTCCTGGTCCTGTGGGGAAAAGAGGATGTGCATGCACAACTACAGAAATGTGGACATCTACTAGCAAATTGCATGAGGGATATAGGAGAAGGGGTGTGCCTGGGACCAGAGGCAGTGCTGCATGCAACAGAAGAAACTGTTGTAGGCATATTAGGAGACTAGGGAGGCCAACAGTCAGTCCAGTACCAAGTCACTGGCCTGCTACTTCACAATCTTCCCTTTCACTTTCCTTTGTCTATACCAGGGGTCAGCAACTGTCAGCACACAGCCCATCAGGGTTATGTTGGACCTAACAGTTCAACAATTAGTGCCTTGTCTCCTTTTGAAGTCCATGGAGAACTCCTTGACAGCACCTCCCTACATCCCCCTCTCCCTCCACAATGTTCCAGAGCTCTAACACCAGCACTGCACCCCAGGGGACATTAAGGACAACTACAGCTTCATATATACTGACCTGTGAAAACCACAGTTGCTGGATGTGTAGGTAAAATAGACATGAATGTTCTTTCCCCATTTTAAACTATGTTCCATTAATTTATTAAAATATGATATTAATTATATTAATGTATTTGCTTTTAAATTCAACAGATTTTTCTTTGCTATGCTTTTCTTAAAGAATAAACTGCTACTGTATTTGGAAAATATTTAATCTTAATTAGTTCACAACATATGAAGTGGAATGCTTAATAGTCCCGAAAGCACCAAGTTGTTTTTTAATATACAGTGTAATACAACTCACAAGTTCAGTGACGTACACTGTAATAACCATAGATGCACACCCATACCACACAATTCCTAAAAGAACCCAAAACAGCAGAGACAACTAGAAAACAGTACACGAGAATGCATTACTATGACTCACTGTTGAAATGCTCTTTCAAAGTCTCCCTGAGCTGTATAGCTTCATATTGAGCTCTTCTAATAGTCCTTGTGTCTGGCTGTTAAAATACAGCAGACACTATTCCACTTCAGTTCTGCACCCCAGGGGCAACTTTTTTCTCTTTTCTTCCCAGATGTCGTGCAGGAAACAGCAGGCAGCTGTAACCAGGTGGATATTTTTTTCACTGATATTCAATCTTGTGAGTAAACACCAGCATCCCTTTAGTACATTCAACTGTCTTCCTGCACCTGCTGAGCCAGTAGTTGATTTTTTCCTTGGTGCTGTGGAGGTTGTCAAACTACAGCTTCCTGAGCCGGGGAACAAAGGATGGACTGGGTCCTCTGGTGTCACTGTGGGCACTTCAGCATCACCAATGATAATCCTCCAGTCAGGAAGAAAGTTCCTGCGTGTAGATTTCTGAACAGTGCAACACTCTTAAAGATGTGAGAGCCATGTATTTTCCCTGAGCAGTCAACACTGATTGTTGCAGTATGCCCTGAGAGCCACCAATGCTTGCATAACCATAGAAAATAGCCCTTTCTGTTGATGTACCCTGCAGCAAGGTGGTTTGGTACCAAAATAGGAATATGTGTGATGTCTATCACTCCACCACAGTGTGGGAACCTGTAGTGGGGTGGCCACCCACTCCCCCCCCCCCTGAAAAGGGCTGAAGCAGCCCAGGAAGGGGGGTTGTAACAGCCAGGGAAGGGACTGTGGCTGGGAGCCTGCAAACTCCCAGGCTGATTGGGAATTTGGCTCAGCTGTGTGGCCACGCCCCAAACACTGCCCAGCCAGGATATAAGGGCTGGGAGACAGAGAAGCAGTAAGTCTACTCTGTTGTCAGAGGGAGACAGGGCCTGGCTGCAGGGAACTAGCAATAGAGTACCCAGAGAGGGACAGGGTGAGGGCAAGGCAGCTGGGAGCCAGGGAGCCTAAGCTCTAGTGAGAGGGCCCCAGCTTGCTGAACCTAGGGAAGGCCCGACCCACGGGGTACTGGGGGTTGCAAGGTGGCAGCCCAGGGCTAGTAATAGAAGCAGCAGGCCAACCCCTTCTTGCCGGTGATGAGTAGCCATGAGACTGCAGTCAGCCTCAGGGAACTAAGGCCAGTGATGACTGGCAGTGGCGGTATCTGAGGCGAGTTGGGGATAGTGGGTGGTGGGTTCCCTGGGTAGGGGAGACCCTAAGACCAGGGGGTCCCTCAGCAAGGGGCTCCGGGGTCCGGGAGGGGCACGGGGCCAGAGTGGAGAAACGGACGTCGGCCCGGCAGAGGGCGCTCCGGGGTCAAAGAGCTAATTCCCGTGACGACCAGATGGGGGTGCCGCCGGGTGAGTGACCGACACCGTTACAGAACCCCATTGATGCAAATGAATCCACTATGTCCTGCACATTGCTGAGAGTAACAGACCTGTGTAGCAGGAGACTATTAACAGCCCTACACACTTTCATGATAAGAGCCCCATAGTGGCTTTTACCACTCCAAAATGATTTCCCAGTAGCAGCCTGGTGTTGCAAATTTCAACAATGCAATCACCATTTGCTTCTCCACTGTCTGTGCAACTCTCATTTTGGTGTCTGGAGAGCTGGGGTGAGTCTGGCACACACATTCAGGAATGTGACTTTGCACAGCCAAAAGTTCTACAGCTGCTGCTCATTATCCTACACCTGCAATACGGTGCAATCCCACCAGCCAGTGCTCATTTCTTGGGTCCAGAAGCAGTGCTTCCAATCTGCAGCTGTTCCATGAGTGCCTCCAGAAACCTATAATTAGCTTTCACTGTGTCCCACAGCAATTTGTCCTCCCCTCTGATTCAATTCTTTTTAGGTCTGCAAATACTGGATGCTCACACATCTTGTGCTTGCAAAACTCATGACAATAGTGCAGAGCTGTGCAGGCTCCAAGCTCCTGTCAGAGGTGGTGGACAGTGTGTGTGTGGGGAATCATAGGGGTTCAGAATTTGCATCAACCACTGTTTATAGTGTAGCCATGGCCTTTGTTGGATGTTGGCAAAAATCATGAACCCTGTATATTTGGCCTTAGGCATTGGGGCATTGGGGTAGGTATAAAATATTTCTACACTTTTATTATGTGGGGGGGGAGGGATAGCTCAGTGGTTTGAGCATTGGCCTGCTAAACCCAGGGTTGTGAGTTCAATCCTTGAGGGGGCCATTTAGGGATCTGGGGCAAAAAATCTGTCAGGGGACAGTACTCAATCCTGCTAGTGTAGGCAGGGGACTGGACTCAATGACCTTCAAGGTCTTTCCAGTTCTAGGAGATTGGTATATCTTTGGGGTGGGGGGATAGCTCAGTGGTTTGAGCATTGGCCTGCTAAACCCAGGGTTGTGAGTTCAATCCTTGAGGGGGCCATTTAGGGCAATCCTGCTAGTGTAGGCAGGCGGATCCTGCTAGTGTAGGCAGGGGACTGGACTCGATGACCTTCAAGGTCTTTCCAGTTCTAGGAGATTGGTATATCTCCATTAATTTTTTTTTTTTTATTTTATTTTATTTTTTTTATGTTTTCCCCCTTGTTATGAGATATAATGTGACATAACATGATGTGACACTGAAACCAAAGGGAGCCACAGTTTTATTATTAATCAAATACACTCTAGCTCTTATTGTCTTGCTTTTTTGTGTGTGAATAAGTTACTACACAACTCTTTATAAAAGAGTACATGTATTCTTAAGGTGGAGGCATTAGAAAGAAAAACATATTAAAACCAATAAAATAACTATGCTAAAAAACGTATCAATGGCCACTCAAACTCCAACAAGGGCTCTGGTAAGGGTGAATCCTTCAAACCCTACACATTTTTTTTCCCCTCCTGTGGTTACATGTTCATAACTAGCACTCAGTGAATAGTTCAGTCTTTCTTTTATAGTGCTTGGGTCTTTGATCTCCAATCTCCAGTAACTGGTGATCAAGAGACAATGGTCTCCTCCTCAAAGTATAGCTTCAGAAAGCTGTTTTTTGCATAACCAGAGGTGGGCATTTGCACTCACCTTTCCCTTGAGGGGGTCCATAAAAATTGCCGTCCACACTACACAAACCATCCATTTAACGCAATGCACTCCAAAGATATTTAAATTTAATTTAATAAAGCTTACCAAGGAAATTATCCTGTCTGTCACAGTGTTAACTCACATGTAGGGCCCAGTCTGGTAGGTGTGTTCAGATGCCATCTATATCTATACAAAACTGAGAATGATAACCTCCCTTTATAACCTTTGTTCCTGGGGTTAGGTACTCATCCAGGGTATGGGAGAGCCCAAGTTCAAATTCCCCCATTTCCTGATTAGGAGAAGGGATCTGAATGGAAATCTGCCCTCTGTTATGATGTATATCCTAACCCTGGGCTATGGGATAGTTTAATGTAGGGATCTCTGCTTTCAAAGGTGTTCCACTTTAATTAAATATTATTTGGTCCACGAAGTGAAAGTTATGCTGTAGGTCATTGGTCAAAGCACTAATTTGAGAGATAACAGATCACTGTTCAAGTCGTTGCTCATTAGGCAGAGGGGGGGGGGCATGCAATGGTGGTCTACAGAGCTTCATACTAAGTTCAGAGGGGTTTGTATGCTGCAAAGTAGATTTTCTGGGTCACAATTTATCCAACTCACTTTTTACCTCAAAGTAAGAGGGATCAGCTGTAAGTCATAGACTGGAAAAAATACAAGCAAACAATTGTAACTTCTGCATTCTTAGATTTTTTCTTCATTTAATCTCTAATTATTGAGAAAAAATGTATTAGTCCCATTTTAAAGAAAAAAAAAATAAAGGTGGACTGTAAAAGCATTTGAAATCTCTGCTGTTATCAGTACCACAGTAAACAAACAACAAATGAAGACCAATGTTTCATTAAAAGGAAGAGTTATTCATCAGAATAATAAAAGAGATCATATTTTTTCAGCATCTGGCATTCAACCATGTAAATTAGGAAGAATAGTGTAAATGAGAATCGATAAAAGGAAGAAGACTCTAAGAAGCAACATATTTTAAAGCAAGAAACTTTCAGCATAATGGCACTTAAAAAAACAGCCTACTATTGACATATTGAATTTTTTCTAAATAATGTTATTAAAAAATCACTATTGTATGCATTACATAATACAATAATGGCCTTCCCTGATATCTTTTCCCCCAGCTATGCAAGAGACTGATGTACAGTTGCAGGTACAGAATATGGCTAATACCGAGCAATTATAAAGTATGTTCTAAAAGGACTGTAATGTAGCATCTTTCTGTCAGTAGAAAACAGGTTGTTTTTTTTTAAAAAAAGAAAACTGTTGTGAATATAGTTCTTGTGAAAAGCATGACAGGAAAATGGAGACTGGAGTCCAGTGAATAAGTATAAAATGGGAAATAGCAGTCCAAGTTTCCAAATGGTGGTTTGCTAGTGTGTCTAATTCCTGAACTAGATATATTGTCTTTGGTCATGAGAGGCTACTGGTTTCTAAGTCTATTTTCATTTAGCTTTCATAATTCCTGCTGAGTCTGCTAAAAAGGTTACTAATTAATGTTGTTCATGAAGATGGCTCTAGTCATGTGACCTAGCTGTTCACTACGATCTTGGAGAAGACCTCATTTCACATAGGTCATTGGGTATTTATGAGGGACAATGGATTAGCGTTCACAACATCCCCCATAAGTTTCCAGCTGCTATGCTATTTGGAGAAATGGATGATCCAACTAGCAGATCAAATTCAAGGATTACTACAAATTACAGTCAACTGGTCAAAGAGGCTCCAGACTATGATTTTCTTGCCATAGGTCCAGCACTTAAGGTCCCCCAGCTGAATGTTTCAAGAGGGAACTTATTGGTATTATGGCAAAGAAAGTTCTAACTGACCTCATTTGTCTACAAGAAACTAACATCACATTGAATTAAACACGTTGGTTAAAAATATTAGTTTCAATCTGTTAAATTATGATCTTCATGGGAAACATGGCTGAACTATGTACCTTCATAGTGATATACTGGATGCTGTCCATATTGAATCTTCATCCTTTTGTGACAATTGAAGTTGGTTGGTTTCAAATCGCAAATATATATGTCACCAGGTGAAACATGGGGTCCACAAGTTCTCCCAAGACTTATGCATCTGACAACGTATGCTGGTGACTCTAATAGTCATCGTAGCGAGTGGGGTTATGTGATTGCAGACCCAAACAGTGAACAATTGTTGGAGTAGGCAACAAATAATAATATTGTACTGGTCCATGATCCAAAGTAGCAAAGTACCTTCCATTCAGCATGTGGTAATAGGGACCACTGCCCAGACCTGTGCTAGGTCACCTCTTTTGCCTATCATCTGCAGCCAGTAGTATGTCCTGTACTTAATGAATTTCCAAATAGCCAGCTTTGTCTTGTGTTGATTCTGATAGGAATGTGTTTTCAGATTATAAGGAGCACACTAAAACCTAAATGGAACTTCTAGAAGGCAGATTGGGGCTCCTTTACAAAGTACTTAGCATAACCATCCCATTAAACACCATCTCAGTGGAAGATGCGAACTGTCAGTACCATTTTTTAAAGCTGGAAGTGCCACAGTGCAACACATTTTCCAACCAGTATACATTTCAAATTTGAACAAGGATTCTGCAGACTTCCTGAGGCAGTCTGAGTAGTTAGGTGATCAGGAGATTGAGAACCATTTTATACTGGGCTCAATGGGAGGAAGTAACAGTGGTGTTTGACTTTACACAGTCAAGTCAGAAGAGCTGGAGCTTAATTTGTCAATAAGGTGCGGCCCAATGTCTGTGTGCACAAAGCAAGCTAGCAATTACTCCAAATCAGATTGCCAGTCATCTGTTGAAGGTTGCCAAAGCTTGTGTTGGTAGGGTTGTCAAATGACAGGTACATAAGGAGTAGCCATGTTTGTTAAGGAGTAATCCAGCCACTAGTAATATAGAGACATTCACTAGTCTGGAATTGGATGGAGTACAGAATCATTTAAAAATAGGTGCAGCACCCAGATATGATAGAATTGCACTTGAATTTATGAAACTTCTAGGTCCTTATTTTCGGGAATGGCTCATTTGGCTTTTCAACAGAGTTCTATAGAAATCCATACTGCTTAGAAATTGGCACCAAGTGAAGGTTATTGGCTTGCTGAAACCTGGGAAAGATGCACATTAGCCTTTGAGCTACAGACCAATTTCATTTCTAAGTGTCTGCTTTAAGATGCTTCAGTATCTGATTTTGCAAAGAATTTCAGCACATTTTTGCACATTTTGCCCTTAGTAAATGTCTGTGGAAGGCATGCGGCATCAGAGCAACATGGTTTTCACCATGCCATAGTACATGTGATCAAATGCAATCACCATTTTAATCAAAAATGGATTTCAATATATGTTGAAGACTCTTTCTGTTTTCTTTAACCTGATCACAGCATAGGATATAATTTGGCTTATGGGCCTTCAAGTGAAATTCACTTTCATGTGAAAGTGGCGTGGTGCTGGCCACTGCTTCCCGCAGCCCCCATTGGACCAGAGTGGAAAACCACAGCCAGTGGCAGCCGCGATTGGCCAAACCAGTGGACGCGGCAGGTAAACAAACCGGCCAGGCCTGCCAAGAGTGCTTACACTGGGGGGCTGCCTGCCAAGGTTGCCAATCCCTGGATCGGTATTATCTCCAATGTATTCAACTTATATTAAAGTTACCTTTCACATACCAAGTCTTGAAAGTTCATTTATATATGTCTCTGCACTCAGTCACACTCTTTTGACATATTTGAGGGTGTTCTGAATGCAGATATGGAAGCTACAGTTGATTATTGCTGATGGGGGCACCAGTGCCGGTGTCAGCTTTTTGCTGCCCTAGGCGGCGAAGCCAAAAAAATTCCCTGCCTCTGAGGACAGAACAGAAGCGGAAGACACAGGAGGAGTTGCCACTGAAATGCTGCTGAGGAGGGGAGGAGCTACTGCTGAAATGTCACTGAGGATCCGAAGAGGAGACGAGGAGTCGCCGCCAAAATTCTGCCAAAGGCAGCAAAATGCCACCCCGCAAATCGTGCTACCCTAGGCGACCGCCTAGGTTGCCTACTGCTTTCCTTAGGCCCTAGGAGACACCTAATACCAAGTGGAAGCAAGAATGTGTTGAGTGTCTTCCACTTATATCATACACAAGTGGGCAGAGAGCTGAACATATTTTTCAATGGTCAGAGAATAAAGCATGATTCACACCCAGTCTAGCTAGGCATCACATCGGATACAACTCTCACAGACTGTGACCATCTTACAAAGACATTTACTAAGGGCAAAATGTGCAACAACCTGCTCAGAAGATTGGCTGGAATGACATGGGGCACCGAAACATTATGCATTTCATACTTGGCAATCGGTTATTCAGGCGTAGAATATTGTGCTCCAGTATGGGCTCACTTTTCTCACACAAAGTTGATAGACAATCAACTTAATTCCACCCTGAGTATTATTTCAGGCACACTGAAAATCTACTCCTCTGCAATATTGCTCCATCCAGTGTTTGCAGAGAGGAAAGCGTAGCAAAGCCCATGATGGAATTGTGTGATATGCCAGATCTACCTTTAATTAAAGACTTGTTTAATCTACCTTGTGGTCGTATGCCCTCAGATTCCCCTTTGTGGATAAGTTTCCTGGGTGAGAGATTGACAGTAGAGGATGTGTGGAGAGCTTCATGGTCTGCAAAGAAAGTGGCAAATAATTATCTTGTCTTTGACTCAATGTCAACCCGGGTTTGATTTATCACAAAGACATAGGAGCCTTCTGAGCTCGCTTCTTATGGACATGGAATTTGTGTTGCAGTGTAATTAGAGTGGTGTTTTAGACACAGTCCACTATGACAATGTCGGCAGCCACAAATCATGACACGTATTGCTGAGGACTGCAGAATGACTCAACTTCTTGGACGACTTCGTGCCTTGAAAATCATTTATATGAATGCTGTGGCTTGGCTTGACCAGGTAGCATCTGGCAAACAATATATAGGCCACTAAAAATATTATTTTAAATTATCTTGATATCTATGATGCTCATTTATAGTTAAGATTCTGACAGTGTTTATGTCATAGCACCAATTTGTAATGGATTTTTATCTCAGCTATAAAAATCCACTCTAGGCTTATACTTGGCATGTAAATTCTTGAAGACAATTATTTTTGTAATCATAAGATTTGTTTATTTAAGAAATATTTGTATTAAGAAATATAAAATGCCTTTGGGTGGTCCTACAACTAAAAATGGCACTATTTTAAATTAAATTTTATAACTATGGATATTAATATAGACTAGGCCCTTCTAATATTGGAAAAAATATCAATTTATCATAACCCGAACTATTGCCATAGGGGCATTATAAATATTCATTGCTGACATATATACACAGGTTAAGAGAAGAATATGTTGTCTGTTTGGCAAAGGAAAAGTATGGAAGCAAAATTAAGGTTGTGTCTTTATACTTTGAAGAAGATTAATGTGTGTAGCATGTTTCCTTAGCTGCTGAAGGCAGAAAAAAGTTTAATTTAAGTTGTGAAATCTGTAAGTAAAAGTGTGCTATGGGGATATTAAGGTACCCTAATTAAGAAGTGTCCCATTATTTGTCACTTCCTTTCTGTTAGATTATTTTGGGAGGGATGCCACACTTAACCAACCCTAATCCTGTTTAAACAAGATGTTGTTTATGGATTAACTCAGTTTATTCTTCTCATACAAAGATGAGTATATACTTGTATATGCTATGTTCCTTCAGTGATGTTTTTTTTTCTTTTTTTTTTTTTTTGGTTGGCTCATGTATTTTCATGCATAGCAAAGGACACACAATCAGTCCCAACAGTGACTGTTTCATTATCAGTATTATGCTCACAGCTCTCAGAAGCACAGTAGGTCCTATCCCATGGAAGCAGGTGTAGGTTGGAGTGGTACCATTGCCACAATAGTTCAGAAGTGTGCTTGAAGTGAATACTGATCAGCAGCCCCAGAACCCCTGCTGGCTTTAAATTCACTTGTATAAAAAAAATGAAATGCTTAAATCCATCTGGAGCTCTTCTACGTCCTATGAGAAGAAAAATAACCTTGCTTCAGCCAGAACATGTTTGCTGTGCCCTTGTCACTTTAAATCTCAGAAAACCATCAACTGTGTTTTCCACAGGCGCCAAATACCACGGACTTCCTATTCCTATTTTTACCTAAATTCACCATATGGTGCTAATGCAACATATTTTATATTTTTTGTTGGAGAATTATTACATTGATACCATGAGAATGATAATATGTTGGCAGTATTATGCTTCCTGATACAGTTGAATCTGATCTCTTGCCCCATACCAGTAATTTCTCAGGGTATGTATACACTACAAAATTAGATTGATGTAAGTCAACATTGAGCCTTTGATTTAAACAAGCCGATTCTGCATGTCCCTACTATGCATGTTGTGTCAGCAGAGCACATCCTTACTCATGGAGCACTGCACTTCTGGTTGCAATCCCACTTCAAAGAGCCACATGGAATATTGGATTGGGCTTGCAATGCCTTCTGGGACCAAACCATTTGCATGGGTAGTTATAGGAACATGGCACTAGCCTACCATGATGCACTTCCCTCCTTCTCTGCCTCCCTCCTTTCCTCCCTGAAATCAACAGCAAACAAACCAAGCCCTTTTCACTCCTTCTTTTCCTAAACCTGGGTTACCCATGCAGACACCATAGCTGTCTCGCTCACATGTATACTGTTGTTGTGAGCATTACAAACAGCTTGTGCCTTATCCTACAGTATTTGCCCAGCTGAAGCAGGATCCGCCCATGCGGAACAATGTGATGCCACACAAGCAGCCCTGCTGGAAGCCATGGAGTGGGGCAATTTGCAGATGTTGGCAACAATTGCACATCACCTTGACACACTGGGCCCAGAATACAACCACTACTGGGCCCAGAATACAAGCAATGACTGGTGGGACCACATAGTTATGCAGCTATGGGATGACGAGTAGTGGCTATAGAACATTCTAATGCATAAAGCCATTTTCATGGAACTGTGGAAGAGCTGTCCCCAGCTTTCCTCAGCAATAGTAAAATGAGAGATGCTCTGACAGTTGAGAAGTGAGGGGTGATAACTCTGTGGAAGTTTGCAATGCCCAACTGCTATCAAACAGTGGGGAATCAATTTGGAGTGGGTAAATCTACTGTGGGGTCTGCTGTGATCCCGCACCACTTCCCGCAGCCCCCATTGGACTGGGATGGCAAACCGCGGCCAGTGGGAGCCACAGATGGCGAACCGGCAAGTAAACCTACCAGCAGTGCCCGCTAAGGTGCTTACCCTGCGGTCCTGTTTTAACAGGGATAAGGTTGCCTATCCCTGTTAAAATGGGAGAAAACAGGAATCCTCTGAAAAGCTTAGTCACTAACACAATCTTTAACATTTTCTACCTTGTTTGAATGAAAAAATAATGTGAGGTAGATACACAGTTTGTAGCTATGTCAGTCTTTTTTAGTTCATTTTTAGATCTGAGAACAAATTCAGGTAAAGGCTCATTATCTTTTGCCTTGTATAGTTTATTTTCTTCCTGAAGACAATATACCTGTGAAATGAATAGTATGGTATACTTTCCAGATGGGCCGAACTATTTCAACACTAGT
This sequence comes from Sternotherus odoratus, assembly GCA_032164245.1. Lineage (NCBI taxonomy): Eukaryota > Metazoa > Chordata > Testudines > Kinosternidae > Sternotherus > Sternotherus odoratus. The sequence goes on along the minus strand of JAVMKO010000001.1, from coordinate 229,058,045 downwards.
CATTCTAACAATACAACAAACTTAGCTGGATAAAATTCATGGAACTTTTAAACAAAACAAAATCAAACAATTCCCTTGATAACTATTTCTGTTCATAATTATGCTTGTTAGGTTCTTATTCCAGTTACTGACTAATTAAAATATAATCAAGTACTTAAATTAGTACATGCTGACTGTCAAAACAATGATTATTCCCTCTGCTTGTGCAAATAACAGGAAGAAACTCTCTCACTTCTCTTGTGCCACATACACAGCATTTCTCCTCTTTCCTGGAACACCAAAAGAGTTCCTCCCTCAGAATTGTGAGGTTGCATGTCACAATATTTTGGGCTGGATTAGGAGATGGTGAGGAAAGGGGTAAACGTGACTCAGACTTGCATTAGTAGAGATGATCAGGTGTGAATGCTGGCTGAAGTAGTCTCCCTTGCAGATCTAGGGTGACCAGACAGCAAGTGTAAAAAATTGGGACAGATAGTGGGAGCCTATATAAGAAAAAGTCCCCCAAATCAGGACTGTCCCTAGAAAACTGGGATATCTGGTCACCCTATGCAGATCCCATGGTATAGCCACCAGGAGTGAGGGACATATCCAGTGACAGCACATATCCTTCATGGGACTCGTTGCCAGGGCACTCAGTGGCTTAGTGAAAAAGTCCACCTCCTGTGGTGATACCTCAGCATCCTGTGAGAATGGGTTGCTGGGATTGGAAGGTTACATCTTCATCACATCCCTTCCCTCCTGAGGGTATACTTTCATGAAAATGTAAGATTTCATGAACATTCTTTGCTCTTCCCTGATCCCACACCCCATCCCTAATCAACAGTTTTACCAGGAAGGTGGTGATTAAATAATTTCCTCTTCTCTGTGGAAGATAGCAGCTGTAAAGTAAATTTTCTTTTAAATAACCAGTCCCTCCAACTGAATCTAACAATTCCTTATCCTGCATAAAAGCACAGCATACCCTTTTTTACATGACATCATTTTCTTTTCATTTCATGAATTTCTTATTTCCATCTGGAATTCATAGAAAAAAAATGCTGACTATATTTAATTTCTCATAGGTTTTTTGTTTTCTTATCATTTTAAATAACATTGGAAAGGAAGAAAAAGCTTTGTACATAGTGTCTAATAGTAATTTAAAAACAACATTTGACTAATTATTTGATAACACTTTTACTGTAAAAGGCATCAGGTAGCATCTGCTCACAACACGTTGGTAAAAACAAACACGTTTCTGACACTACACTCATTCTAATAATATTATGATGATATGTTTATGGCATAATTATTATGCACTTTGTACAAGATGAGTCATGTAAGGTTTCATTGGAAAAGTTATGATTTGCTGAATACTATTATCCTATTTGTATGTAGGTTTCATTTTTTGTATCTAAAGTTATGAATATTGACTATATATCTGTATTTCAAATGTAGTTACACCTGGGCAACACCCACTTGGCAAGATGCTTCCATTCTTGGCAGCTGGTTGTGAAGTGCCTATTCAGGGGTATGAGCTATTAGGAAAAACAATAGGCTTTAGGAGAAGCTTATTTTCCCTCCTGGTAAGTCTTCCTGAGAATGCTCCAGACAGCCTGTGAGTAATGACTGCTATGACTCAGCAGGCCATACAAGGGCATGTGACCAGACCACATGACACTGATCTCCATTTTGGGTACCTGCATTTTTCCACAAACCGGGCTTGGAACTGTTTTTGAAAGAAAGGGTTTTGGCCATATATTAAAGCTATATAAGGCATCATCTGTTGTTCTTCGTCTCCCCTACAACTGCATGGAACTCAGATGTTCAACACCTGGAGGCAGAATTTGAATGGTCAGAGAGCAGGGCTATTAGAGGAACCCAGCATGGGATTGCAAGGACTAGGGATATGGGGTGTCCGGAGGGATCAATTTGAGGCTGAAAGCCACTTTTAATGTTTGGTGCCCTGCACAGGAATGAAGTGCTGTGCAATGAATGCTGCACTTCAGGATGGATATAATGCATGGTGATGGGGCTTGAGTGTAGTGGGTAAGGGTCATACTTTACAGGGCTTGATGGTGAAGCTACAGGTGTTGGAGGCAGATGGTGGTGATAAGAACCAGGATGTTGGGTAAATTGGGTTGAGGTGACATGAGAGCACAAAGGAAAGAGTTTTGAAACAAGAGCTGCAGTGGGGAGTGGGTGCAGTAGTGTTCCGCTTGCATAGCTACGAGCACCCGGATCGAGTCTGCTTAGCTCTCCATAATGCTTATCAGCCAATCTGTGCTTTGCTGCTGGAGCGCTGTGCTTTTCTGTCAGTGTGCCGCATTATGCTGGTGTATGCTCTCCCTCCACTCCTGCAGTTTTAGTTTTTTATTAAGGAACTGCTGCATTACTTCATGCAGCATGTCTTCTTTGCTTCTACATGACCTCTTCCTAATTCTTTGGAGTCTTTTGGCTGCTGATAAAATAGACGGCTGAGATCTCCAGGTTGCATCTGCAAAGGCAAAATACAACATTTAACAGAGGCAGCATTGTTCACACCAGACACAGCAATGATTCCCCTGCACTTAAGGGCAAACACAGACTACACAAGAACATAAATTTCCCATCCCAAAGCGAGAGCACAAAACCCACAGGAACCCCAAAATGGTGAGTAAGCACAGGGTCAAGGGGGACTGATTGTTGGCTGTCCTGTCCTCTGGGGTTCTGTGCCTTGGTAAGAGTTTAAGCAGGCGCTTATACTGAACACTTTCCCCACATTTTCCACAGGAGTTCATCCTAGAAGATATCTCACTGCTGAGAGTGACCTGTGAAGCAAGGGGGGGTCTTCTAATACAATGAGGCTTCCACCCTGGCCTATATGCAGCTTGGCTGTTTGTAGCAATGATTCCCCCACCCCTCATGGTACAGTGGCATGGACATGTTAGCCTGACTGGGATGAGGACCACAGTTGCTTTTCCAATAAACCTGCACAAGCGCATTGCCCAAGTTCTGGATGAGACCTTTGAGAAGATCACTGAGGCTGATTACCACGATGTGAGAGAGAACATCAACACCCTATTCTGCATCTAGGCATGCATGCAGCCCTAATCCCACAAGAATCCACACTCACCACAAGAACCCACACTGAACAACTTCCTTCCCAAAATAAAAACCACTTACTGAGCACCTCCTCTGGTGTTTGTTCTTCCTCAAGCACTGGCTGCTGTGACTGGCTACCTTCCTCCTGGCTTGAGAACAGCTCCTTGCTACACGCATCTAGAGATTCTGGGCTGCCCCCATCCTCCTCAGCACCCTCACTCCCACTTTCTTTCTCCTCCTGCCTTGTTGAACTGGGCTTTGAAGTGTCCCTGGTGGTCGTCGGAGTGGAATATTGCATCCAGCTCTTGTAGAACTGGCAGGTTGCAGGGGCAGCACCAGAGCAGCAGTTTGCCTTGCGCACTTTGAGGTAGGCTTTCCACTGCTCCTTCATTTTAAACTGTGCTGCAGGGTATCCCAGCCATGGCCCGTTTCCATCATGTCCCTTGATATCTGCCTGAAATTATTGTAATTCCTACAGCTGGAGCGCAGCTAGGATTGGACAGCTTCCTCCCCCAAATACTAAATAGGTCTAAAACCTCGCCATTGCTCCATACTGGGGATTGCCTGGTGCGTGGAGGCATCGCCACCTGGAAATATTTGCTGTGAATACTCCATGCCTGGCTGAGCAAACAGAAAGGGGATTTTCAAAATTCCCAGAAAATTTATAGAGCGGGTCTGATGGTTGGTCACCTGAAGGCAAGGCAGTAGAATTCAAACTGATGATCAGAGTGTCTAGAACTGGCAGTGTGAGACACTTCTGGAGGCCAATCAGAGCACGTTAGCAGAGCAGGGCACCCACACTGGCGCCGTGGCGCTCCAGCGAGGGTGGATCAAACATAATTCCACTTGCCGTGGTGAATTACCAGGAGCGCTCTAACCACAGAGTCAGAGCACTCTACATGCCTTGCCAGTGTGGACGGGTCATGAGATAGAGTGCACGGGGCTGCTTTCATGCACTCTTACTTGCATGTGTAGCCAAGCCCTCAGAGGGCTCAGTGGAACCACAGTTCCAGATGACATGCTAGGAGAAACATATCACAACGTTATTTTAGTTGTGGGAAACAACCAAGGACACGGCTAATAATATCTCTGTAACCTCCTGTAAATATGTAGTACTGCTAACCCTTTGTGCTGACCCACAGAGTATATGAGCGACAAAGAGTCCTGTGGCACCTGATAGACTAACAGATGTATTAGAGTTGAGCAGCATATGAGTTGAGCAGAATGGGATTCAAATAACAGGAAGTTTGGCAGCCCAAGGAGCATGCCAAACATTCTCTCTTTGGTCTCCTGAAATGGATTTTCTTCAGTCCCTCCCTCCCCCCGGGTGAAAAAAAAAACTTGGGTGTTTGAACTTTCTTTCTTATTTATGATGAAAGTTGGGATTTTTATTTTTATTTTTGCTTTTTCCAAAAATTTGCAATTTTTCACAGGAGAGAAAGACTGTGTTCCTACCAGCTCTACTATCAATACTGGTGGAGTAGATAGGTGAATATTGACAGCTGTGTTGGAAGAAGTGAATTTTAAAGATGCATTTTAAAGAAAAGAGGTTAATTGCTCTTTTAACAGAGAGCTGGAAGAAAGCTCTGGGGAACACTTCAATTGGAAGGGGGGATTTTCAGAAAGCTCTGAGAATGTGAAAAGGGATAATGAAAGTTCAGATAATCTTTGCCTCTGGCAGGTTCTTCCCACAACACCAACTGTGAATATTTTTCTTCATAAGTAGGTTCCAATAGTGGAATGTTTTCTTTATAGGAAATCATCATTCACTAAACAGTCAGGCAGAGTAATAGGAACTCACGCAAAGCCTTTCCCACTTTTTTTTCATCGTCAGACACCGACAATTCTAACCTAATCACAGAAGTGTCACAAGATTTAGCACTTGACTAAGAAATGAAGAATAATTCTGAATTCATAATTAAATCAATCCTCAACTATTTTTTTCCCCCAGGGCAATAGATTATCATAAGTGCATAACTATTAGAGGTTTTTCTGAAGCACCTCATCAAGTTAATGTCTGGATGATTTCTCAACAGAGTAGTTATCTTCCTCGCTTTTATAGTGCCCAGCTAGAAGGTGACTTATTAGAAATGAAAGAACAACCTCTCCTACAGAATTCATCCAGTACCCTGCCACTTACTCTCCCAAACTGACGGCTGCAGTTTTCATCTGTCCTCTAATGCCTGCCCTTCTCCACATAGGGCACTATCACTTTCTTACTCTGGCTTCTATCTCGCACTTGCTGTCTCCCCCATAGCTGCCCCACAGTCACACAAACTGAAAGGGTTTTTCCAACCTGTAATTTGCCACACCCTCTATTTCCCTACTTTAGAACAGCACCTGTAGTGACTTCTGCATTGAAATGTGGGCTATAGAGAAGGCTGTCAAATTGCAATTTCCTGTTCCTTGTCTCCTGACAGTCATATGTGTGACTCATCCTTACCTCAACTCCTGCTATGTTCCCCTCTAGGCAACCAGAGGGAGTAGAACATGGCGGTCATTTAAGCTTCATTTTGGCTTTCAGTTCTTTGTTCCCTCCCTATACCTCCACCCTTCACCACACACTTGCTCTTCTGAACAACAATGGTCTCAAGTTGCAGTTGGGAAGGTTTAGATTGGATATTAGGAAAAACTTTTTCACTAGGAGGGTGGTCAAGCATTGCAATGGGTTACCTAGGGAGGTGGTGGAATCTCCTTCCTTAGACCGTTTTTAAGGTCAGGTTTGATAAAGCCCTGTCTGGAATGCTTTGGTTGGGGATTGGTCCTGCTTTAAGCAGGGGGTTGGACTAGATAACCTCCAGAGGTCCCTTCCAACCCTAATATTCTATGATTCTGTGATTCTATTATTCTGGGCTCCCGAGCTTAGCAGAGACCATAGCACGTGAGTTTTCATAAGGTAAATGTAATAACTCAGAGTTTTTATTTGTGAAGCAATTCTGAAGTCAGCTAGTATCGCCTCATCAGTACTTCTAGCACAACAATATGATCAGGAGAGAGAGAGCGGAACAGGGGGGCAGAACATCTATAAGCACAAATATGAACATCAGCCTTTCAGAGCCACCCTAGAGCAGTAGTATCAGTAAAAAGGGTAAAGGTCTTTTTGTAGAAAATGAAATCTATATATCCTGGTAAATATCTGTTGCCTTTTTAAAAAAAAATCACTTTGGTTTAGACACCCACTCTCTGACAGGGAGTTCCTTCTTTTGTCACTTGATGCAAAACTGCTCAGCACTATATTCCAAAAAGAAACAAGCAAACAAAAACAAAACAAAACCCTTGCTTTTAAGGTTGCCAAGTGACCACAGTGTAGTCAGCTATCACATAATTTATAAAACCTAAGCTCTTGAAAGCAAAGAATAGTCAGGCCATCTTACATTGCTGACGTAATAATCAAGCAAATTAGCTGTATCTAAGAATGCACATTTTATCACTAATACTGTATTTCAAGAGCAGGGGGGGGGAAGAGCCCTGCAGAATGTGTTAAAGGGAAAACTCTGTTGGTGCTGGATTGAATGGTCCCTTCAATGATGTAATCTGTCATTTAATTTGGATGTTTCATCAATCTACCATCATCACTTGTTTTATCCAGACTGAGCCTTAGCTAGCTCACTGTCCTCCAAGCCCCGTCTTATTCAAAAGCAGAGCCAATCAATTGCACCACTCAGGTGTAATTAAATAGATGTAGACAATGAATGTTCTGCATATCCTAGGGTCCAAAGCATGTAGGGGATGTTCAAAAACTACATAACATATTAGAAGGTGCTTAGGACCTTAATTCTGTGTGTATTAGTGTTAAGGCGGGGGAGTGGGAGGAATGACATCACTTCCTGGCTATCCAGACCCCATCAAAGCCGAAGTGCCCCCTCGCACAGCGGTGGTGATTGGTGAGCATACCAGACATCTTGGGGCATCTATCTTTGCATCCCCCAACCACTTGGCACCCTAGTCAACCACCTTGTTTGTCTAGTGGTTGCACCGGCTCTGGCAACCTGCAGCCTGCAGGTCGTAACCATTTTATGCTGCTAGAGTGGTGGAAAAGAGCTTAATGTAATCAAGAAAGAATCAGGACCACGGTTGTAAACATGGAAAATAAGTAAGAGCAGAAGCAGACTGAAAATACTTGCATTTTTAACTCAAGTTAAGAGCGCAAAATTGATGTTTTGGTTCACTCTGAGGCTCTCTGAATTGATCTGTTTTCATAAGAACTGACTCCCAAAGCCTAAAGTTCTGTTTTCTATTTCATCGTGCAGTTATTATGCATTGCTTATTTTTTGCTTGACCTTTTATGGTGTCACCTATTAAGCACATTTTGACCTTTTAGGTGACAGTATATAGAACTCCTACAGTACTGATCCCACAGTGTGTGGTGAACCTCCTGCCAGCTGCTGAATGCCCTCTATATCCCCTGACTTCAATAAGATCAGATCCAGAAACTTGCGGGATTGTGCAATATAATAATCTTGTTTGTTTGTGTCATTAAATTGAGGCAGGTGTGCATTCCCGCTACGATTAAATTAGGAGATTAGACCAATGCCTCACAGATACATTCAGACTCTAAAGGATCCTTTCGAATCACATTTGCTACGCTTTGTAATTGCAGTGCCATAGTGCTCCACTGGTACATTATTTGCCCGTCTCACTGAAAGCCTCAAAGTATATATTTTGATAAGAAATTCAAATGGATTAAAGTGAAAGTATTCTCAGTCAGGCCATAAATAATTGATCTTTAATAATCTGCATCAAATGAACTCTCTTTGTCCCATATTTTCCTCTCTGTTAGAGAGCATGGAGGTGTGCAGGTTGTTCTTACAACAAAAACATGCAGCATGCCCCCTGCCCAGGTTACAAATGCCTAAGCAGCGTGTTACCATCAGGAGGAACAGGGAATAGAACAGCAGCTCAAGACACAAAGCTTTTATGTAAAGAAACAAAATGTGACAGTGCATATAGGGAGACAATGAAGGGTGGCGGCGGGATGACACATAAAGGTGAAGCAGAGAACAAATTACATGTGCTGAACGGTTTAAAAGCAGCTAGCATGACTGATTTTTTTGTTTTTAAATTGCAGTTTACTGTGGCACTACAGAAACTGAGAAACAAAATAAACACATTGATCAAGTTCTTTGCTATACTATAAGAAAGCAACTTAGCGTTATTTCTACACCAGCAGAGAATTTGGCCCACTGTGCAAAAGGCGTTTTACAATTAAAAATAAATGGGTTCCACCCCAAAGAAATACCATCTTGTTGTAGTTGTAATGTAATAAAGCAGGGCAACACACTAAAAAGTGGGTGGCAAAAGTGCTAGGTAAGAGTGGGGGCAAAGGGGCCAGATAAAGAAGGGCAAGAGTTACCATAAAAATCACAAAGCTACTTAATTATGGTATATGCATGTATCTTGAGGAATCTGTTAAATGTGTACTTTTTTGTGTTTGACTTAATTCACGTTTTATAGCTGCCAGGGAGAAGTGATTTGGGATTCAAATAAAGGGATATTCATGATGAGAATAAGATGGTTATTCTATGCCAAGAGAGCAACACAGAAGAAGGCACAAAGACAGGAGAGTAAGAATGAAATATTACAGGTAAATCACAGAAAGCAGGGATTAAAAGAGGAGAACATTTCATATATACAGGCCAGGGCAGGATAAAACTTTGAAAGTAAGAATAAGGTAGATACAGGATATAAAATGTCATTGGTATGTAAATAATGTAACAAGCTGAAAGTGGATAACTCATTACAAAGAGGGTGAGTGCAAGAAGAAAAGAACAGATCCCTAAGAGACACCCTCTAAGACAAGATGAGAGGAAGACATATTGTCCCTGAAGACAGGAACAAAGGTAGGAAGAAAACCACACCTGTATTGTGCCAAAAAAAAAATACAAAGTAAGGCAATGAGGGCCTGATCCTCCAAATTGCCTAGTAATTCCTACAAGGTACTGAACATCTTCCATGATCATCACCTTTGTGGGAGCAGACAATAAGAAGACTAGAGTTATCTGCAGTGTCAAAAGCAGCGTTGTCAGGAAGAATAAGAAGAGAAATGTGTCCTTTGGATTTAATATCATGCAAGTCATAGCTTATGTCACAGTTCAGGGTGTCTGCACCTGTGTTCCTCCTCTGGTCCATCAAGGGCACCCACTCTCAGGCTCTTGGCTCCACTGGCCACAGCTTCCTGCAGCTCCTATTGGCGAGGAATGGTGAACCGTGGCCACTGGGAGCTGGGAGCGGTTGTATCTGCGGATGCTCAGATAAACAAAGCATCTCACGGTCCACCATGTGTTTTCCCTGAACAAGCATGTAGCTCAATCTGTTCTTGCCCCTTTCCTTTGCCAAATAATCGCCACTTGAGATGTGATTGCCTAGTAACTTTGTTAACACCTTGCTAGAGGCACCAGTTTGTCTTTTCTCTTAGAGAAACTACATTACTCATTCCCCAGCCCTGTCTAGTAAACGCATTGTAGTCATAGTTTCAGCTTATGTTCATTAGTCTTAATATGCATTAGACAGGAATATTAATTATCACTGGGTTATTAGTTTTCAAATGATGCCTCACAAGGCATGTTTTGCACAAAGAATATAACAATGCTGAGTAGTGTGCTTTTGCTCACAGCTGCATTTGAAGAATGGTCTCACCACCTTGAGGGAGCTCAGCACCTGGTGTATAAGAACCTGAAGCACCTCTGCAGCCCTGACTTTTGAATCAGAGGAAGATAAGGTGGCCCTTGTTCTCCTCTCAGTTCAAGTTTATGATCACATACTGTCCCAGAAACTGAAATGGGAAAGCAGAAGCTCTGTAAAAGGGGGAACGCTACCAGGAAAATAAGGAACCTACCTTCAAGCCCCCCTTCCTCCTGATGCCTAGTAACTTTGTCAATGCTGTAATCCATCCGGACCTGGTCTTCCTCATCTAGTCCACCTTGGAAGAAGACCCATTCACCCAAAGAACACTCACTATGCCATTAAGGGCTAAGATGCATCATTCTGTTCGGGATGGTATAATCTACTTTGATGAGCATATCTATGTTCCTTTGGGGATCCTTCAGCTGCAGATACTGTGACTGTGCCACAATGCTCCATTGGCAAGTCAATTTGGCCTCCTGCACTGTTGCCTGACTTTTTTTTTTTTGGCCCCATATGTGGGCTGAAGTCCAAGCTTATGTGGACTTCTGTGACTGCTGTGCACATATCAGTATGCCCTAAACTAGACCCCTTGGCACCCTAGAGACTCCAATTAGGTTTTGGCCCCCCATAACTCTAGATGTTATTGAGGAATGCCCAGCATCCAATGGCCATACAGTAATCTTAATGGTTGTGAACTGTCTGACTAAGCCGGCATACTACTTCCCCTCAATCACATGCCCTCTGCTGAGGCTGCTGCCCAACTCCTGGTGTGAAACATGATTCTCCTCCATGAACTTCCAGACCGAGGCCCACCTCTCACTTTTGATTGTTCCCAGTGTAGTAGATGAGAGAACAAGAAGCAATGGTCTAGGTTGGATATTAGGAAACACTATTTCACTAGGGGTGGTGGTGAAGCATTGGAATAGGTTACCTAAGGAGGTGGTTTTTAAGGCCTGGCTTGAGAAAGCCCTAGCAGGGATGATTTAGTTGGTGTTGGTCCTGCTTTGAGCAGGGGATTAGACTTGATGACCTCTTGAGGTCTCTTCCAACCCTAGTATTCTATGATTCTGTGATTCTAAACTACCTAGAAGAGGCAAAAAATGTTTATAAGTAGCATGAGAACTGTCATGAACAGGAAGCTCAGATGTTCACAGTAGGCCAGAAAGTGGGGCTTGCTGCTAAGCATGTCTAGGCCAGTTGATTTTCCTAGAAACTGGACTATCAGAACCTGGGACACTTTCAGAAATGCGAACAGATCAACCTGGTTACTTTTAAACTACAGCTTCCTCAGTCTCTCAGATTACACCCAATTTGTCATCTTTTCTGTTTCCAGGTGGAACCACATCAGCACTTCAATCGGTTGAAACCCAGGGTCATGAGCAGTATTTCCTCTAATTTTCCCCACACATGTGGAATAAATTTTGTTTATTTGTCCAACGTGACAAAATTAATGTTTTGGGATGGCCTGATGGGTTCAGAGGAGGAGTCTCAGGGCTGGTTCATATAATTGAGGTGCATGGGAGTGAGGGCTCTGGCTAGGGGTGTGGACTCTGGGGTGGGAAAGGAGAAGAGGGGCTCAGGACTGGAGCAGAGGGTGAGGGCTCTGTTTGGGGGGGTGGGCTCTGGTCTGAGCCGGGGATGAGGGGTTGGGGTTCAGTATGCCCTAGAGCTACAGCAGGAAGAGAGAACTTCCCCCAGCTGTCTAACCCCACAGCAGAATCTGGGCTGGGCAGGGAAGAGGCACCTGTCCCCCAGTAGTGGCAGGTCCTGGCTGGGGCCCGGTTAGGTCACTTCTTCCTCAGCTATGGCAGGGCTAGGGCAGGGGAAAATATATATATTTTTAGACACACACACTCGCCAATCAATCCAAAATGTTTATGGAAAATGTTAATTGTTGTTATTGTTGTCATTTTGGGCTATAAGTAAATATTTCTTGGCATTTTTGTCCTTTGTGGAAATTTTGAAAAAAAACGTTGGCTAGCTTCTGACGTACACATTAGTGATGCGAACTGTATAAAAAGTCAGACTATCCTAGACATAATCATCCACCAGTTTACACTTCAAGAACTAATTTTGGGTTAACTGTGGTAACTAATTGAATGTGTCATTTGTAAGGAGAACCTCAAAGTAGTGCACACTCAAAATCAAAACACTAGTTGTCATTGCCTTGGAATATGGTGATAGTTTTCTTTGCTTGCTTTCCATCAAGCTAATCCTCTTCATTGTATATGTTCTACTACATTTTCAATCAATTCAACCTCTTTAATTTGTTCTTTTTTGGTTCACTGCATTTACGTTCATTTATGTTTTGCTTTGTGGGGTAATATATCAGGTGAGCAAATCAGTTCAGAAACATTCTGTTGCAGCTGCTACTGTGGTTTTAAATAATAATGTGGGGGAGAATATTTTGGAATAGATAATTGAAATGACATATTGCTCAGTTTATACCAATGTTATAAACATCTATTTAGCATATTGGCCTTATTGCTAGGCTTCAGAGGAACAAAAATGTCCCTTGCTTTCAAGGAGACCTCACAGTCTTCTTCATAAATCAAATGTTAGATTTAAAAACACCACCACCCCTGCAGCTAAAAGATAGCACTAAGCACAATGTTTAAATTATATTCAAGCCTTTTTTCCACTTTGACTGAATATCATTTGCCTGTTACTTGGCAAAGCTTTCTATCTTTCTGAGGTTTGCCTCTGCATCTTTAACATTAGAACTGTATTTACAGAAAAGGCTATATAGTGGTTACAGCAATGGTGCAACTCCAGAAGGAAACATATTTCAATTTCATTCATGACTACTCCAATTCCAGCTCTGTGACCACATAATCAGCAACCAATGTTAGTGCAGTCCCACTTCTTCCTACCCAGCCTCTCTCAGGCTTTATTCAACACAACTTCCCTAAAATGATCATTCTTTCAGGGCTATGATCCCAAAGCTTATTCTCTCCTTCTCCCCACAGACTTCTTCATTCTCCTCACCACCACCTCTCTTTTCCCAGAGAGTGACTGTAGACTTTCTTCTTGGAATCCCCCACACCCCATTATTTTTATGTCAAAAACTGACTTGGCTGAATAGTTTATAGCCACTACCTACTATAATTCCTCAGTACTCATTGATTTATATCTCCTTGATCTGCCCTGGTTTTTTCAGGAAACGTAGGTATGTCTTTTGAATGATATTCCATATCCCCGATGTATTTACTAATAATATAATGTGTTTTTTTTTACTTCAAGACATTTGAATTCCTTAAGAGGCTTTCCTTTCTTTATCATAGCCCTTATATTCCCCCAAAGTTGTCAGTTGGTTCATCCACCTTACAGAGTTCACAGAGTCCATCTTTGTATCTATTTGAGAAAAAAAATGTTTAAACCACAATGGCCCATTCATGCTCTAAACAAAAGCAGTTCATTTGTCCTCTCAGGCCCTGAAGTATGTCGAATCCTCAATTCTGGGGCACAATTAGAAAAAAAAAAATATTCCTCTATTTTGATTAATTCTAATTTTTGCCAGTCTTCTTTTAAACTTTTCTGTACTGTTTTTGAATTTATGTTTACTCCAGAGTATTTATGTCAGTCTTTCCATTTCTTTACAGCATTTTTAGCTGCTTTGTCCACATTTTCATTCCCTTTTATCCCAATACATGCTTGGATCCAAGATAATGCTACATATAGTCACACGTGTACTAACTTTGTTACTAGAAATATAATTTCATCAATTAAATAATTTCTGCATACTAACACCTTTTTATTGTCATAAAGCCTGAGACTGAATTTTTTTTTTTTTAGTGCTACTGCATACATCCCAGATCCAATTTAATGCTAGACTCATTGCTACCAGTTTGGCTGTCACACCTACATATTAAGATATTCTTCTGGATGTATTCATTCCCAATTTTGGTATACAAAATGCAATCCCCTGCTTCATTTTGTTTTGTTTTCCTTTTTTGGACCCATCTGTATATACTTGACAAAACCACAACCAGAAAAGATATTGAACAGGCAAATATTATAGTATATATTTACAAATATTCAATAGTCTTACTGACTTCAATAGGACCACTCCAGGGAGAAACCATGCATTGATCAGGATTTGGCTCAATCTGTGTGCTACCAACACTGGATTATTGCCCACTGGTGAAGTCCCCGCTCCCCGCCTGACAAAATACAATATTCATTATTTAGTGCATACAGTCCAATGCATATTTACTATGCAAAGTGAGTTCTTTGATATGATATGATATTAATAGCTGTTATTTTGTAGTGTGTATTAATCTCACAACATCCATTAATGGTTTAAGACATTTAAAATCATTTACAAGTATATCACTTGACGAATCCCCTGAAGGAGTAATGCTTTTATTTGCATATCTCATTCTGACATTTGTAATTTAAAATTTATATATATTCAGGATGTGGTTTGAAATGTATTTAGATGCCTAGATTTAAAAAAAAAATGGAATTCTACTTATTGTAGTTTAACTCACTAATAGTCTGAGTGCTGTATTTATAATCTACTTATCCACTGTATATGTCTCTATTAGATTTCATTTCCCCATAAATTAAATTCATATTTCTAACAATAAAACTGTATATTAAATGGCATAAACAATTAGATTGGATTAAATCAGATAACATTGACCCAAAATTAAAGTTTGTTTCCCACCATGGAAATGTCTCTGGATAAATTGTATTGTGAGTTTTATATGACACAAATCATTTCTCTATAGAGGAATGAATTATGTTAGAATGGAGATATGCAATGGAGGTTACCGTGGTAGTCCTATTTTTTCTGAGAGAAAAGTTCTCGTCTTTTCCTTCTTTTTTTTAAAAAAAAGAACCAAGCATTGTTGATACTAGTTTGAGTTGTTAGAATACCCACCTCTTATTAGAAAAACAAAATTTGTGCTCCAAGTTCTCACAAAATTCTGCTCTATATGACAAGTGTATCTGAAATAGCATCCTAGATATTTATTTGTTTTGTATATATCTCTTTCTTCTCTGATAGTCAGGATTTTGCCCAATCATGTTGATTCCTCACCTCTAACTTCTTTAAACTCCTTATACTGTAGACATGTCTACACTGCAGTAAAACACCTGTTGCCGGCCTGGGTAAGCTTGCAGGGTTTGGGCTCATGGGTATAAAATATCAACGTAGAGGTTTGGGCTACAATCCAGGTTCTGGGACACTCCAGGTCAGCTCCCCACTTGCACCACCCGTAGTTGTGTGGTAGGCATTTTATCACGGTGTTTGCATACCATAGAGAATCTCTTGAACAATAATAGGCTCAGCTGCTGTTTCGGTTACACAGAGCACACATTTGGTTACTGCAGGGGGAACTATTTTTTCTACTTCTTCTCCATAGTCTATAAATCCTGACTCTGGCCTCTGTCAGTGCTCATAGTTAAGACACATATATTGTGATAACCACACTGTTAATAATGCCACAAATGACTGCATTACATTTAAAAAAAAAAAACCATCTTTCATTAAGATGTTTTTCACATTTTCAAAACACTGAACACTCTGAAACAGGGATTAGGGGTAATTATATCTCTCAACATTTCACAAGCAATCTAGCATATTTTCCTATTTCTAAACCTGCATAGTGAGTGTGCTAAGGAAAGAAACATGCAGCAGATATTCAGCTGGTATAGATTGTCATTGTTCTATTGCAGTCTGCTGGCATAATTGTCTACTGAAGTCACTATTTATGTATTCTAATGAATTTTCTTTCCTTTATAATAAAATTCATAATTCGATCAATTAAATTGAATAAACTGTGTAGTTGAGACATGGATTTTTCTATTGCTAAGCATAAACACAGTTTGGTTTGTGTGTCTGTATAAAATCCATTCTCTGTTTAAGTTCTGAGTCAGCATCCATTTAAGTTATTGAAGTCTTTTCCTGTGAAAGAATATACTAGTTAACTCTTCCATGCTGTTTTAGTTGTTTGTGGGGGGCAGTGTGATTTAGTAGATAGCATACTAGCCTAGGAATTCTGAGACTTATGTTCTATTCATGGTTTGGCTGCTGGTAACCTTTGGCCAATCACTCCCATCTGTTAAACAGAGATAATGATATTGATAAGAGTTGGATGGAACTTCTTGGATAAATAGTGTATTTGAATAAGTGTATTCTGGCCTTTACAATTGACCTGGAACTATTCATGAACTTGCTATGAATTCACTCTATGGCGGGTAGTTATGGCACATGTCTAAGAGGTGGAAGATCCAAGTTAAAGTGCCCACCTCCCAATTAATATTAAATTTGTTATACAAAGTAGAACAGATTCAGTAGGGGAGATTTAGCAAAGCCTACCAGAGCATCCTGTAGTGCAGTGCTTAGGACATCTGTTTCTACATCAGATAGAAGGGGAACTGAACCTGTGTCCTCCCCCTGTACTGTACTCTCACCACTGCATTAAATGATGCAAGAAGGTCAATGACACCTCCTTTGTTATGAAATTAGCCCTTTACAAATGCTTAGAAAAAAATCATTTTGGGTTGAAACCCAAAATCGCTTTTACTTGCTGCAATTTTAAACAATGTTTAGATTCAATATAACCTGAATCCAATGTATTTTTTCCAAAATTATCAATGACCTGAAAAATTAGTTATTTGCCTAGCTCTATGCTTTACAAAATGGGTCATTTTGTATCCTACTTGTGAAAAATGCTATGAGAGCTAGATATTAAATATTATGTGTTATCCAAATAACAGAACTTTAAAATGACAACTCAGCGAAATAATATTGCTAGTGATTTTGTTGTTGTACTCTTGTTTACAAAAACTGAAATGATTATCTGATACTGAAAAAGTATTAGGTATAAGCAAGCCAAATCTCCCTAAACCTGTGAGCTATTACCCGCATGATTTATTAATGTCCCAGAATTATAAACCAAATCCAGATGAATGTTATCTGTCACTACACGCATACTGTTTTGAAAATAACCCAGCATGAAATTGTCTGGAAACATTTAATTATCATAAATATAAAATATTTGATATGGGAGGTATTTAAAGATCATATATCTGTTTGAATTAAAGGCAAGAATCAGCAAGTGAGTGGGTCAGGGATGGCAGTATTTCTCCTCACACGATATTTGCAGACAGGATGTTACCAGCTATACCATACCACTGGCTACAAAACCACAAGTATGACTTAACATGGTCTGCAAGCACAGATTAAAGATAAAAAAGTTCTTGAGGATTTTGCAGTACGAGTCATAGTGTTCAAGGCCAGAAGGGATGACTACATCATCTAGCTTGACTTCCTCCACACCATAGGCTCCCAAGACAACCCAGTATCCACACATTGAATCCAACCACCAAAATTAGACCAAAATTGTATAGCCCACAGGAGACAAATAATTTTTATGTACCAAAGGTAGAAAGTAGCAGGGATAGAGCTGCAACTATGCCTGAGGCCTCTGCAATGGAAGGGAGCTGATTAAGTGAGAGAGAGCCAAATATGATGGGATCCTCATGGTACAACTTGCAACTGGGGTACTGCTGTGCCTCTTTACCTTTCCAGGCCAGGTTGTGTCCCACAAGGCTTTGCTAGTGACAAGCAACACACCCCTACAGATGCTGTTATTACTCAGCACAGTAGCATGTGGAGCCCCACACCCATCTAGATTGCATGAATTCTACCAAAGCCGCTCACCCATCACGCAGTGAAAGGCACCAGCCAATTCCCCAGCCTTGCATCCCAGAGCTATACTGCCTTGCCCTGGTCAGAAGACAGACCAGTGTAAATTTATTACCCAGTCTGCCCTTCCCTAAAGGTGGAAGGGACATGTACTAGCCTTTGTATGTGAGTTGAGATTTCCCAAGGAATTCAAACAAACCACACTGCTTTAGAAAAAATATAAAACATATTTACTAACAACAGAAAGATTGATTCTAAGTGGTAGGCATAGGAGGTCAGGGATAGTTACCAAACACAATAAAAGGTACGTGCTCAATCTAAATCTTAAACCTTACTATGCTAGGCAATATTTAGATCAAGCAATTTTCTCATCTAATACACTGGCCTCTCTTAAGCCTGGACTGACCTGTCTCCTCAGTTCAAGTTTTAGTTTTCTCTGCGTTCTTGTTGCTTCCAGCACAGGTGGGAGAGGAGAAAGGCAAAAGACGATACTACAGTTTCCTATTTTATATCCTTAGTCCATGTGCCTAAACAAAACTACCAGATATGTCCAGGTGGGCTTTCCAAGTCACTTTGCTGGGCAATCCCCCTGGTGTAGTCTTGTGCAACTGAGCCACAGAGTTGAGCAGTCCCCAGTGTGTGGTACTTTGGAAGCCCTCATTGAATTGCAAATCCCTTAATTGCAACACCTCTGCTGATTAATGGTTGTTGAGCACCTTCCTGGGAGTGGTTTGCCTTCTTTGAATGGCACTAGCAAACTTACAGCATATTTCAGTAACAAACATACAGCAAAATCTGTATAACTTCATACACACTAATGATATACATACTTGCACAGAACAATGGGTTTCAGGAGATCATGACCTTTCATATACTATCTTATATGACATGCTTTGTATGAAATAACACAACCATATATGAATGATAAATTTGGGGTTTACAGTGTGCTATTCTGAGATAACAGGCAAGTGACCTGTACTGTGTCATAACAGGCAAGTGACCTGTACCGTGAGTTGTAGAAGTCCTGGGTCACTGCCCATCTGACCTGGGAGAAAATTCTGATCACAAGTGGTGATTAGTTAGATCCTGAGCACATGAGCAAAAACCAACCAGCCAAGCACCTGAATGAGAGAATGTTCAGTGCTAGCTTAGAGCCATGGGTGTCAGGTATAATAGGCCAGGGGAGGCTCAGGTTGCACTGCCACTACTGCTGGATCCCCCGTTGTGGGATTTGGAGGAGGAAGTTTTTGCTTTATTATGCCTCATGCATGTTCTGGGGTAGCCAAGGAGGCAGTGAATGCTATTCAGCTCCCTGTGTTCATCAGTGATCTCCCTGGACTCCAGAGAGGTTACTGATCACCCAGAAAGCTTAGTAACAAATACCACCTCCTCAGCCATCCCAGAACCTGCATGGGGCATATCAAAAGCTTTTTGGGGAGGAGAAACTTTTCCCATGGGCAGCTTGGCATTGGAGAGGCACAGCATAGCTGATGATGTGTCAGGGATCCTCATGGCAGGTGCAGCGGGGGTTTGGGGATTCGGCTGATCCAGGGCTCCACTGGCCAATGTAGGAGGCAGGGGATGCTCCAGCCAGCTAGGTCTCCTCCAGCCAAGGGGGACAGGACACTCGCAGCTCCTCCTGGTTGGGGGTGCCTCATGGTTCCAGCCACAGGGGGCCATGGGGCTCCAGCTGGCGGAGGAGAAATGTGCGGAAGGGGCAGAGCCAGAGTCTGAAACCCCAAAGCATGAGTTTTAGGAACATAAGATATAAAGCAGAGGTGAATTTGAGCTTTGTTGAACGTTACAATCATTTATACAATTGCACTTATCAGTTCATCAAGCTCTCTCTTAAATCAAATTTAGTTGTTTGCCCCCACAACTCCTATTTGGAGGCTGTTCCAGAATCTCACCCCTCTGATAATTAGATACCTTCTTCTAATTTTCAGCCTGAATTTCTTCATGGATAATTTAAATCCATTTGTTCTTGTGCCAACATTTTTTTTATCTTAAATATCTTTTCAATCCCTGACTGTTACCACCTGTTGTATGTACAGAGTAATAATAGCCTCTCTCTGAGTTCCTTTTGCTACATTAAACAAGCTAACAGCCTTCAGTCTCCTCTCAAAAGATAGGCCTTCTATTCCCCTGATCATACTAGCAGCTCTCCTCTGCACATGCCTCAGTTTAAATTCAACTTTTTTTCAATGTGACAATATTGTACATGAGGTCCTACCAATGCAGTGCCTTGTAATTAGGATTTTCTATTCCTTTAACATGTGTTTATAATTAATTGTGAAAAAATGTTTTAAAGCACAAGTTCATAGTATATGGAATATGAAAAATATAATTGGCCTATAAGATAGAGAACATTAAAATGGAACCAATATGACATTTCTCCAAGCCCCAAACTTGAGGGGTTAACACTGCATAACAGATTGTTTAAAAACCTTAGGCTGAAGTCTTGTAAACACTTATGCAAGTGTATAACTTTACATATATGGACCCTAATTCAGCAAAGTTCTTAAGTATTTGCTTCAATCCTGCTAACATCAGTGGAATTTAATAACACAATTAAAGGGTTTGCTAAATCAAGAACAGGGGGACTTGTTCTAAATCCACCAAAATAAAAGGAAAAACGTAAGAACATAAGAAAGCCACATGTTCACTTCAGCTGGCTTTGGATCAGACTCTAGAATAGTTCCATTAACATCAATGGAACAACACACTAATACAAAGTTATATGTGTTTAAATAATTGAAGATTTTGAGAATATAGCATGAATGCATTTAATGAGATGTGATGCAACCAACTGAAAAATTGTGGTGAAGCAATGATAATTTGTGTTTTATTCCTGTTCCTTGTTAAAGAACAAAGAGAAACAGTTTCAAATAAAGTACAAGAATAAAAATGCAAATTAAAGATAAACAGATAGTCAACATTTGAAACTTCTGAATCCACCCCAGTTTATTCCCATGGAATAGTAGCACTTAACTTTGCAGATAAAACTTTGCCCATCTATCTATCATTTGCCATAAATGAAATCTTAGAGCAGAATCTTCATTTTATTTTTTAACACTCCAAAATTGCTTAATTGCAATGGACATATAAAAATAATATGGAACTTTAGGGGTGTTTTCTCCACTGTGAAATGCCAGTATCTTCACAGTGTGGTTAGGATTAAGTGCTGATAGGTATTTCATCTAGTGTTTCCATTATCATATGCAAAGGAGCTACTAAATTATTTTTGACATAACTTTGTTGTCTTCAGTTAAATTACAGCAGAGATGAATTACACTCAGTGACTAATTTTTTGCAACAGATAATAATGCTTTTACAATGGGAAAGGGAAAATTTTATTTATGTAGAGTGCAGATTTCCTACTCCTTTCTGAATTCCTGGAGACAAGATCAAATTTATATTATTGAACAGCAAGTCCGGTTTCAATATTTAATTATGATTCTGAATTATAACTTCAGTAATTGGATTATGTTGACTGGAAGAGGGCAAAAATGACATGGAAAACAAGCTATCTTTGTGGAAATTTGTGAGACCAGCAGACCAAAGGGTTGAGGGGCAAATGAAAAAAATGGAACAAATTGCAGAAAGATTCAATGAAATCTTCAGCTCAAACATGGCTCCTAGAAGCACTGAGAAAATCACTATCTTGGGACTATTTTTAAGGATAATAAAGGTGTATCACTTTCACAGATCAGAGGCAGAGTTCTATTGGGATTATGTGTTTGAATAACTAGAGAATTTTAGTAGCAACAAATGTATAGGCCTGGAAGAAAATAACCAAGAAGAGTTCAGGAGGAGATACAAGAACAAAGCAAGTGATCAATTAAAAAACTATCATGATTCTATGGTCCTTAAGGAGGTGTATTTTCTAGGTTATTTTGAACAAGGAGGTGAAGCAGTACTAGCAGGAATGGATTATGGCATTCTGAAGCCCTAAGATATATCAAGTGTAAGGGGCTCCATGCCAAAAAAAAAAAATATTTATTTTCACCAAAACGACATTGAACATATAAACATGAAAGCCTTATATTTGCATATATGGAAACGTGAAGTTGTAAAAATAGAATAATAATTAACCAAAATATGTCTTGCAATATGCCTGTTAGCATTAGAAAATAGTTTCAAATTAACATATTTTCATCTATGATTTCTTAATTAGCAGATATGAAAACTTTATATCTACAGCAACACAAATGCAGTTACAGTTACTGACCAGCTTACTTAATGGAATTAGTACAACCTGCAGTATGTCTGTTTGTACATCACATTAATTTTAATAGTGACATTTAAAACACTTTATTTTGTGATTTTTGGAGAGCAAAGTCATTGATGATGTCCTCCGAGGATAAGCTATGGAGTTTGTCACTTTCAATGCACAGAATGTTTAGAGCAGATAGCTTTTCTTGAAGCATTTTCTAGGCAGACATCTCTCTTCAGGTTTGTTTCTCTATCCTCTGTCTCCCCAAGGACCACTAATTAATCTCAAGCAAACATTTGGACACACAAAGTGACAACAAGCTATATGTGCAAGAGAAAGAAAGAATTTACCAGAAAAAAAGACTGGTAATGTCTAGACAGGCAATGAGAAAGTGAGAAAAACTAGCCTATATTCAAACAAATATAATAATATTAAAAGCTTTAATATCTTACAAATCATATAGGCACAAAGTTTGATATAAATTGGTCACCATATACTCAGAATATTTTGATATATATGTATGTCTTCCATCACTTCTCTCAAAACCCTTTATTTATTGTTTCATCAGCACTCTCTGATATTTATTGTGAAGGTTCCCGAAACTGGTGGAGAGAAGCCAACGAAAATTTATCCTCCTCAAGATCCACTTGACCCAAGTCCATAAGACTCAGTCATGTGAAGCATGGATAGCACATGAATCAGAAAGCAGCATGCACACTAAAATACACAATTGTACGTTGCCTCTCTGAGCTCTAGGGTACAGATGTGGGGACCCTCATGAAAAGACCCCCTAAGCTTATTTTCCAGCTTAGGTTAAAACTTTCCCAACACACAAGTTTCTTCTGTGTCTGGAACAGTATGCTGCCACCACCAAATGTACCCCAAGAACTAGGGGTAGGGCCATTTGGAGCCCCCCTCCTTCCCCAAAATCCCCCAAGCCTTTACCTCCCTTCCTGGAAAAGGCTTGAGAAAAAACCCTCACCAATCCTGCTAGCTGAGCCTGATCCAAAATCCCTACATCTACAAAATGGAAAAAAAAATCAGTCAGATTCTTAAAAGAAAGATTTTAATTAAAGGAAAAGGAGAGAAACAAAATATCTCTTGGAATCAGTGGAAAAATACTTTACAGTCACAACAAGAATCAAAGAAAAACCCACACCACAGAGGAATTCCCCCATCTGCTGAGTTTCAAAGTTACAGAGAAAACACAGGGATATCTCCCTAAAGCATGAGAAATTCACAAGTGAGAAACAAATATAAAACTGACATACCTTGCCAACTACTTACTCTTTGCTGGTTGGAGAATATAGTATTAGATGGAGATAAGAAAAAGCTTGTCTGATTCCTCTGAAAGCCCCAGAGTAAACGAGAGACACAGACAAAGCACTTTCCCTCCCTCCAGCTTTGAAAGCATCTTTGGTCCCCATTGGTTCCTTTGGTCAAGTGCCAACAAGGTTTCTTTTCGCTTCTTAACCCCTTACAGGTAAGCAGGAATTCTGGTCTACTTTATGCTTATGACATACGTACATACAGATCAAATGAAGAAAGAACACATGAATACTTAAGAAAAAAAGAAAAACAAGAGCAAAGCTACTATACGACTGAGTGTGCTGAATTGTAAACAAAAGATGGCAGCATTTCGGGTATTATATTTTGGCTATATTATATTGGCTATATTATATTATAGCCAATGGTGATGCTATACATGACATCACCCTCAGGCCGAGTCCCAGATGAGTATGAGCTTGGGAGGATTGCTTCACGACACTGCTGTCTTCAAGCTCACATTTTTCCTGATTTTTATTGGCAGTGAGATTATTTATTTAAATAAGTTATGAAGGCATGATCAGAATTTTACTAGTAGCATCTGGCCAACAAAATGCTGTCTTAGGAGACTGATAGCAGATGTACTCATATAAATATTAATTTTTACAAGTGCTATTATCATTTTTTCTCAGCTCTGGCCTCCAGCCTGTCAATAATGGACAATTAATGAAGGGTAAGGTTAGGGTAAGGGCATTGGTGTAACCAGATTTGTATATTTTTGTCATATTTGAACAAAAATGTCTATATTTAGAGAAATTATTTTCCCATATCTCCTTTATTTATTAAGAAATCATGATGAAATTTGAAATTGAGTTATTTTTATCTTTTTAGAGGCCCCTCATATTGCAAGGACCTAAACTGTAATTTAGCTATTTTATGCCTTAATCCAGCCCTGAGTACTAGTCATAGAAATGGTGTGGAATCATAGAAAAATAAGCCTACTGCAGAGAAGATCAAAACAGGCTAATCTTCCATTGGCTTTAGTAGACTCTTAATCTGCACATTATAAAGACTGAAACATCAGACTCAAAATATATAATATTTGTATGAAAGGGTTTGTATATCCAGAATCCTCCCAGTAAGTAGAAGAAAGGATTAACTCTCTCTATTCAAGGAGAGATAAACCCTACTGTACCCAGAGGCCTCTATACATTGTCAGTCATGGGGGGAGGAGCATTACAAAGAGAATCATGGCAGTAATGGGAGCCCTTTGTAATTAGAGCCTTTTCTACACGCATGGGAGCAGCTTCTAGGGCCCAAAGACTTGTAGAAAAAGACTATTGAGTCTCTCCACTGAGGCATAAAAGACTGCTTTGCCTGAGAAAGGCAAAGGACTATTGAGTTTCTGCACAAAAGAGAAAATGTCTGTTTACCTTTGTAGACTTCTGAGCAGAGTAAAGTGGAATCACAGAAATGGGGCAGAAGAGGTACGACTGTGCTTGAATGACAGATGGGAAGGCTGTCTGGGAAATGATTATTTTTCCTTTGAACTGTAGATGAACATGAAATAGTTTGTGTAAATATTATTTTTGGTCAAAACCAAATGTCTTGGTTGCTTAAAATGCAAAACACTTTAGAATTTTTTATTTATTTATTTTTTTACAAAAAAAAACGTTTCGCTAAATTTTGCAATTTTTTTTTAAAAAAAGACATTTGACCATCTATATGCATGAAGTGAGTGAACATTCAATAGATTTTTTTTAAATATTTTTTTTTCTTATGCCTGTGTGGTCAGCATAGTGCCCATCATTAAAATTAAGTTTAAGATTTATCCTGGAATCTTGTCTACCTCAGTTGTTGTAGCCAAAATTCCATCTAAACTTATCTGCATGTCTAGTTTACTTGAAAATCAGCTTGACAAATGAAATGTTTGTTTCCCAGTGATAAGAAAAAAAGAAATCACAGGCCTGGGCAATCTTGTGGGACTGCTAGAAGTAATCACAAAATCTTTAGAATAATTTTTAAAATTGCAGCTTTTATCCATTTTATCAGAAACTTTTATCTGATCAAAGAGAAAAGTAACCAAAGACTCAAACCCTCTAAGAACTAACTTTTAAAACTGACAGTTTATGGATGGGAAACTGGATTAAGGATACATTTTAATTTTAGCAGTTATACACCCTTATGTATTCACTTGTATCCAGTTATTAAATTTTGACTGAACCATCTAGCTGGAGAAATCTTGTTCACCTTTCTCATAAAATAGTTCATTTCCATCAGATTCTCATTTTATTTACACTAGTATAAAACTCAAAGTAATACTACTGGCTCAAAATGAACTTGAAGATAAATTGAGAATGATAGGAAGACAAGGTGAAGTAGTGAGTGCAAAATTATAGTGACAAGGTGTCAATTAGGGATGAGGGAAACTTTCATGTTGAATGATTTTGAGATGATTATCAATCATATTTGTGCTAAATGCCCAATTTAAATTAATTGCTGTAATCTCTCCCCTTTCTCTTGATATGCGGGAAAAGATCACTCTAGTTTTTCAATAACACAAACCATTAGACTCAAATGTGAGTATGGACTCTAACCCCATATTATCTTCTTTCCAAAGAAAGCTCTCTGTCCACTTGGCTACTGTGTCCAGCCATCACTCAGGTTGAGTGATTTAATTGCTGTAACTCAAGGGACATTGGTTAATACTGATGATAAAATACTGCTATCTCACCTGGTAAAACCAGCAAAAATAGAAATGACCTAGAACAGCTCCACTCTTTTTTTCTCAGACCTTACCAAAACTTACATCATAGGTAATGTCTTGCTTGCCTTCAGTGTCTCATTAGCCTTGCACCCCTACACAAAAGCAAGGCTCTACTCATTTACGGAAACATTTCAAGGCCCAAACTACTAATAAATAAATAAATAAACTACTAATAGCTTCATTCATCTCTGTTTCCTGGAACACAGCAATGTCCTATGGTTTGAGCAGGGAGAAGGCAATTCCAAGGATATCCACCCCAACACTCTGGATGTTGTAGCTGGGCAGGAACCCCGGTGAAGTAAGTTCCATTCACTGAAGGAGGGCAGGAGCAAGTGCTGCACAGAGCTTGAAGGAGGAATTTTGACTTGGAAACAAAACTCCTACAGACTGCCTACTGCAGGGATCAGCAACCTTGGCACGCGGGATTGCAGGATAAGCACCCTTAGTGCCCCCCCCCCCTTTGTTTACCTGGTGGTTCACCAATTGTGGCTCCTACTGGCCACAGTTTGCTGTCCAGGTCCAATGGGGGCTGCGGGAAGCAGCGGCCCGTACTCCTCGTTCTTTTTTTCACATTGTCCTTGACTCATTCACTGTGTAGGGAGGGTTATAGACTGAACGAGGTTAGGCTATGGAGGACTAATGATATCTCCAGTGATGAAGATAGATGCTGTGTAATGAATTAAAAGAGGGCCCCCAGAACTCCTGCTTCATTTAGGCCCAAATTCACCAAAATGCTTTAAACATATGTTTGAGCTCATGTTTATGTGTCATTTATACTAATGCGATGAATAAAGGTGGACTTACATATCTGATGAAGTGCTCTGCTCAGTCAGGACCTCAGATTACATGTTGCAGAATGGAGAATCATCTCCCCCCTCAGTCATCCGTGGGGTAAGTAGTGCAGTTCTCTACTGCAGCTCATTCTTAAGTGTTATGTTTACATATGGCTTGTCTGTTGAGTGAAATGAGGCTAGAGGTTCTCAGTCAAATGGAAAGTTACCCATAAGAAAACCGAACCCCAAAATTTTATCTGAGGACTAAACAATAGTGTAATGGATCTACTTCTTGTATATGCATTTGTCTCTGTATAGTTCATATTATTTGCATTTGTTCTCAGGGTATTCTAAATGTCATACAGAAGATATAGAGTTGCATATTCACAAGGAATACAACAGAGTACTTTAGCATTTATCTTAAATCTGAAGGTATTTTTCTTGTTGATAGTACATAAGGAAATACAAAAATATTTGCTGAAGAGGAATAATTTGGAATTTGCATGGCAAATCATAATTCTCATGTGAAACAGAAAAGTTCTAGGCTTCCTGACAGTTTTTTTTGTTTTGTTTTGTTTTTTGTCAAGAAACCCAGGAAACTTACAGATTTCCCTTGAAAATACAGTATGTATATTTTCATAAACCATATGCTTAGGGAGGGAAAGCTATTTTATATTTTGCATCACAAATAAGCAATTTAAATCAATCTCAGCCTTTCAGTACAGTTCCCAGAGCTGAATAACACAAAATTGGATACTGAATGGTGCACTTTAACCTGGATCATCTGGATTCTTTTTGAAGATAATAATCTTTATATTCTCTGGTTCTTATTTCCAAACTCCTAATATGGGTTTTCACCCTCTGCTTCCAGAATTGTAGATTAGTATCTTTATTCTATGCCTCAGGCATCAGCATACCATCTTCTTTTCTACCAGTTCCTCTCCCTCAGCCTCCGCATGTTACATACTATAGTTAAGGTTTTCTGCGTGCCTTAAGCTTACATTTCCATACTTACCATCTCTAGATATCTTTAAAGTGTAACCTTATCTATGAATTTACTAGGACATAAGTGCTTGTTTTATAATTACAATATCTGTGTAACATTTCTTTACCCTAAATAACCCATATGTCTTTTCTACCATAACTCTATATTAATGTAGTTTTTGTCTGGGAATTTTCATGATTTACAGCTTCTTTGCATCACCACAGCAGCACAGAGAAGCCATAATGTATGTCAGTTTCTCCTTCTTGCCGTCCTTTGTGAGTAGATCTTGTGTAATATGTAATTATTAAAATTTTAAATACTAGGACTAATTGTCACTCATGGAATATACCAAACCTGAAAGCTTATCTGTCAATATGGCAGAGCTTTCCAAACTGTGTGCCCCGACACATTAGTGTGTTGGCGGCAGTGTGTAAGTGTGTCACGCGGACCTCCCTCTGCTTTCCTTGGCCCCGCCCCTGGAATTTCCTAAAGCAGCTAACGTTAAAGCAGCTAAAAGCACTACCCAGCCAAAACTGCTGGAAAATAAGCTGCTGCTGCTGCTGGCTTGGCCAGTGCCAGCCAGCAGAAAGGGGCGGGAGGGGGCCGAAAGCCCACTCCCCTCCTTCCCCCCGCAGAGACAGTCAGGGGAAGGAGGACTGCACTGCGTCCGGATGCAGGTGCCCACAGCGAGAGAGGGGGAGGGGGAAGGGCCCAGAGAGCCTCCCCCCACCCCGCAAACTGGCTCTTCCCCCCCAAGGGTCCCCCGGCCTCCCCTTGCTGCCCCTTACACCTTCTCCGTGGGAGCAGAGTGTCCCTTCTCTTCCGTTCTGTGCAGCAACATGCTGCCTCCATTGCTGCAGGGTCCTAGCGCCCTCCTACTTCTGCTGCCTGTGATGGGGGTGAGTGAGTATGCTGCTGCTGAGGGGTGGGGGCAGGAAAGGAGGAAGCTGACCCAGAGTTTGCTGCTACTGGCAGGGAAAGGACTGGGGGGAGTACTCCTCTGTGCCTCCAGTCCCAGATCAACCTGCCTACACCCATCCCAAACTCATCCCCAGCCTGCCCTACCCCAGAGCCCACACCCCAGCAAGAGCTTATTCCCCCCGTACCCCAATCCTCTTATTCCACCAAATATTGAAAAGCTGTGTTCATCCCATCAACCTTATACATCCCATTAAAATGGTAAGTAGTTATTGGTGTTATTCAACATTTTTTAATTCTTGCACATATTTACATACTGTTACTCATAAATGACAACAATGTATGTTATTATCTTACAAATCATATATTTTAAAAAATATAAATGAAAGGTTTTCATGAGATATGTTGTGTCCCCATACATTTCGTTATTACAATTTATGTATGTGTCCATATCTCTTATAGCGGGTTAGTTTAACCTCCGATTTGCTAGTAAAACTGAATTACTGTGTCGAGAAATGATGCATGTCTAAAAAGTGTGTCACCAACATGAAAAGTTTGGAAAGCTCTGCAATATGGGCTAGTGTATTGCTTTAAAGAAACTCATAATGAATAAACATTGAGTTATAATGAATGCATAACATTTTGGTGAGTTTTAATTATATGGTAAGTTTGAAGAGTCAATTCTGAGACAATGAAAATCTTGATGCCAAGTACAATAGTTCATTTTTTTTAATTCAATGGTTCAAAAAAAAAAAAAAAACATTCTGTGCCTCAAAAGTAAGTGTAATATTCTGTGTTCTTTGGATAATTATGAAAGGGGATCGATTTTAGGAATCAGCCAAGATGCCAGATATATTTCACTTTGAAAAATCTATAAAACTAGATTTGCTGATATTAGAATGAAATGTAATGAAAGATAAGGGAATGTTAGTTTACCAATTTAACGCTATATTCTTTTCAGGTCAATTTTGAACTTCAACAGGATTTCTGACATTTGAACACTTGGTCCTGGGTGAATTAGTAAATTGTTGATTGGTTAAGGAAACCACACCGGCATTAAAATCAACAGTTCACAATCGGTATTCTAGACAAATACTGAACATGCAAATATTGTTTTGCTAGCAATAATCACAGAACTAGGGTTGGGGCTCATCAGTTACACCATGGAACAATGCAAATCACCAAGATTGTGTCTTACATTTATTCATTATTATCATTTGTTTAGTAACTGAGATATTTATCACATTTCCAGCATTTTTCCAAGAAGTAAGGATATACTTATCTTTAAAGCATTTTTAAGACTATGGTCCTTTCTATTTGAATGTATTGGTCTAAAAGTTACAAGTTTAGCATATCTAAAGCAATTGCTTATAGTTATTCACATCTCTTAGGCCAATTTGCTTGGCTTTATATAGGAGAGCATGCATATAGTATCAGTTAAAATATAAAATATAGGTGCTTGATGTCTCACTCAGCAATGTCATCTACAGTTATTTATGTTAAAGAACAGAAAGGGGCATATGATATTTGAAAAGAAACATTAGTATCCTGTTGTCCCTGGAATAAGGAAGAATCCTTTCAACTTGGCAAATATTTGTAGTACTGGAGATTCTTCAGTTTCTTCATGGGTTCAATTAACTATTGTTAGTTTTGTGACCCAGGATGAGGTAGATGATGTTTACCACACAATGGGTCAGCAAGCTCTCCTTAAACTCTTCTGAAAAAAAACTTTCTCGGATCCCACAGGGTAACTTTTATATAAGGAGATTTCATGGGTTGTTTGAGGAGACCAATCTACAATTTCTTTATTATTTATTCTTCTTTATTCTTCTTTCTTTATTCTTCTTTATTTATTTATTAAATTAGTATTTGAACAAATCCAATTTAAAGCAATTGATTCCAAAATGCTATCTGTACAGTTCCATGTTTAAACAATTTAACAGTAATACAACATTATATCCTTATTTATATCTTTCAACCTTTGTTCTTCCTGGTGCCATACCATTTCTATTGCTTCTAGAGTACAGCATTTACTAACAATGAAAATAAAAAGAAATCCCTTATCTTTCAAATTTGATGAACCTACTGCATCATACATTCTTTTATTGTACATAAGCATTTTGTGTTGTTTAGGTCTGTGACGGAAGAGACACTATCCACATATAAAGAGACTTAGATCTGACTCACAAGACAAATATATGTGCAGCTTCTAATTTGGGGGTAAAAGAAATGTTGAGAGGACAGAAGAGATTATCTATGGTATTTGATTTACAAAGCAAACAAATGTATTTATTTATAATTTGAGGTGAAATGTGTATCTTGGATTTCTTGAGGTAAAAGGAAATTTTGAGTCTTACTGACAAGTATTTCTAGTTTGTTTAACTCATAACTTTCTTACCTATCTCTTTTTCCACTCACAATATACAATGGGCAACTTCACACAGAAAAAACAGGGTATTACCTTGTTTTGTAACTTTTTAGAGTTCTGCTTAGCTAAATTGGGAGGGAGACAGGAGTTTTATCCATATATAAATTATGAGAAACTCTTGCCTAGATGATTAACAATACATTCACTGCCATTTTGGATTCTATTCTTGGAGAGTGTAATTCTTAACTTTAATTCATATGTGAGTTTTTAAGACATAAACAGAAGTAAAAAGCTTTTTAAAAATTGTTTTTGAAGGGCTGGGAATTATTAATTACTCTAGGCGTATCTCTTCTCTGTATTGCTTACATTCATAAATAAAAGATTGAATCTGTGCATTAAGCATAAATGTGTACTCCATGTTTATTATGGAATCTTGAATGGCAATTTCACAGTGGATAGAAAGTGTCTGTTATGCAAATTTTCAAAGCAGGCCAAAGAAGGAGACACATATTTTGGGGGTTTGCAACAACCTGGAGGTTCTGCTCAAAGAACAAATGGGATTAAAAGTTTGAAAAAACTGGCCAAGAGAAACCGAGACATCTATTAGGCTATGAAGTATTCTCCCAAAAGAAGTAGTGGAAGTGCTTAAAATCCAGTTCTAGAATAAAAAGTGATTCCGAAATCCCATCTGTACAGTTCCATTTGTCTTCCAATAACTTTGATATCATATACATTCAGCTTATGTGCAAAAGGCTGGATTTTCTAACTGACATCATCCCAAAATCAACCAAAAATCAGAAAGTCAAGATTAATTTGTATGGGACCATGATTTAGTTGGGCTTGGTCCTGTTTTTTGAGAGAGGGATTGGACTAGATGACCTTGTGAGGTCCTTTCCAACTCTGATATTCTATGATTCTATAATATGTCACCAAGAAAAGGCTGACCCATTATTGGAATTATAACCCAACCTAAAAATTCTATATCCTATACCCGTATTAGCACTGCAGTGCTAATAGGAATTAAAAGTTACCTATACTAATTATAGTCATAGAATATCATTCTTAACTTTGAACTTACTCAGATTTGTGGATCTAAACTAGATCTGTAAAAAAGGCATTTTTTTTCATTGGAAAAATGTGATTTCTAGCCAGATCCTCAGTTGGTATAAATCATTTTAATTCCATCATTTTCAGTTGTGTTAGAGCAGGGATTGGAAACGTTGGCACACAGGACTGCTGGGTAAGAACCCATAGTAGGCCCTGCTGCTTTATTTACCTGCCGTTTTACCAACCGTGGTTCCCACTGGCCGTGGTTCACTGACCCGGTCCAATGGGGGCTGCGGGAAGTGGCATGGTGCTGGCCACTGCTTCTCGCAGCCTCCATTGGACCGGGACAGCGTTCCAAAGCCAGTGGGAGCCATGGTCGGAGAAATGGCAAATAAATAAAGCAGCAGGGCCTGCTATGGGTTCTTACCCTGAGGTCCAGCGCGCTAACATTGCCAATCCCTGTGTTAGAGCATCTTATAGCAGCTGAGAATCAGCACTTCTGTGTCTGTTCTAATTATTGAGTACCAAATGATACCTGCTTACTTTAAAGACAAATTGTGTACTTTCTGTTTAATCACAGCTGGTGTTGCAGAGCCAGTAGTTATTGGAGACTAGGCCTAGATTCTTCTCTTCTGAATGTATTGTCAACAACATTGTTAATTAAGGGCAATTTTCAAGAACATATTCTTCCTCATGGGTAGGGCCAGATGTTCAACTGCTATATTTCAGTATTGTGCCAAGTATCAGAGGGGTAGCTGTGTTAGTCTGTATTGACAAAAACAACCCGGAGTCCAGTGGCATTGGACTAATAGATTTATTTGGGCATAAGCTTTCATGGGTAAAAAAAACCACTTTTTCAGTTACTCTAATAGACCTGTGACAATTTGCACTAGCTGAAAACCTCTGACTTCATAGAAGGAGAAAAGTTGATATTTGGCAATATGGTTTCCCTACCTTTCAAGTTGGCTGACTTCAGAATTTCCTTTTTCTATTGGAAATGCCACATAAGAAATGTACTCTGTCTTAAATATAAATGCCTTATGTTACTGCCCTTTCCTTTTTAAGTTAAATGCTGTCTTTCATTGTGTTGATCATTTTTTTTAGTAGAAAGCTATGGGAAATCCTATTATATCATACATTTATTATAATCATATTGGTTCCTGAGTTAAATGGACCTACGTTCACCCTTTATCAAATCTCTAAAGACAGAGTATTTTGAGTTTGCTTCCATTGTTAAAGGACTCTTTGGGGTCCCTAAAACTTTGTAATCTGACTCCAGAGTGCATCGGGGTGAATAGACTTTAGATTCCTCTCCAGTGCACATTAGACGTTGCTTTTCAATTGAAAAGTGACCTCTTTCCTTCCATTTCAAGTTATCCATTTTTTTTCTCCCTTTTCCAGATTCACTTTTTTGGTACTGAATTAAAAATCCCCATGACGGGGATTTTCCCTATTAAAATGCTTGACAGGGCGTAAGGTAAAGTGATGATATAATGTCATCCTAATTAAATTTCCATATCTTTTTTTGTAGCATCACTGTTCCTGACAGATGAAAATACAATTATGGATGTTGCACTTAATTTCTAAAATAAAACAAAGAAAATAATGAGTATGGTTACCGGTTGTGGCCCATGCACCCTGTTACTGACTACAAATATAAAGTAGTTGGGGTTTTCCCCCCTCCTTGGAGTCATTTAATCAGCTATGCACAGGGATGCCCTTTAAAATACTGACTTTTTGGAAATGAACTGAACAGAGATGATCAAAGTTTTACTAGTGGGATCAACCCCAAATAGCACCAGTTAGAAAAAAATTCAATCTGTCAATGAAGCAAGGAAAAAAAGCAAAATAACACATGCACATTAATTAATGATCTGGTTATAAAAAAGTGATGTCCTTATGATTAGATCAGATTTTAGGGGAAATGTATTTTTATTAAATAATAAAATATTACAGCATAAAATGTGTTGCATTCAAGTCTGTGCATTCAAAAGTCTTACAATACGCTGCTTTTAAAAAAGTAATCGAGGATGGAAATTATGTGCCTAGCCTTGCTCCCATGAGAATAAATAGCAAAACTCCCACCGAAATCAGCTGAAGCAGGTTGTATTTGATCTTGAAACATTTTTTCCATATGGAAGTCCTCCTCCAAACAATCTGTGGCCTGTGATGTTAATTGGTTCACTTTTCTCACTTTTTGTGACTTCCTAAATACTTGGAAATGATGGGAGGATCACCCTTATTGTTGGAGGCTTGCAGATCTTTATCATTTTCAGCTGGAAAAAAACAAAGGGGGTAAGGGTGAGAGAATGACCTTGAAGCTGAGATAGGATGCTCTGATGGCATGATGTCAATATACATTAGCTTCATAATGATGTGACCTACATGATCTATAATGGTTTACTTTTTATTTACTTGAAATACTGAAAAACATATAGTGATACAAAGTCTAGAGAGAACTCTAGATCCCTCATATCCCCTCTACCATCAGGCGTTCTATAGGAACTATGTTTAAGGTTTTCAAGGTAACAGATTTCTTAGTCACACTGCAATAATTATGTAAAACATTACATACTGTGCTTCAGAAACTTGTAATCAGCAAAAGATGAAGCAGTAACAATGGATATGCTTTTTTTTAGCTGAAAATCTTTTCTTTTACTTTCAATTCACCTGAAGTTCTCAGGCATGATTGTGTGCAATCATGTGTTCATCATAATAGTGATTCATCATAATAACTATACAATATATAATCATGATATACAATTTATTATGTCAACTCTGGATATTCTAGATATCCACATAAATGTACAATCCCATTTTTGTATACTGCTAAATTAATTACCTAAATAATATCCTATAGCAATGAGTTTTAAAGTTTTAATGATGCATTATAAGGAAAATATTTCCTCTTATTGGTTTTGAATTTTCCCCTTTCTAATGTTTATAAATTAGATCAGGAGCTAATGTTCTCGCTAACTTCTCTACACCATTAATTATTTTATATATTTTTATCATGTCCCCTCTTATTCCTCTCCTTTCTTAGGTAAATAATCTCAGTCTTTTCAATCCCAGATAGTGGGGAATCAGGCCTATATATGTGTGTATCCATTTTTGTTTATATATTTTTTTGTTTTGTTTAACAATGTGGGATTTATTTATTTATTTATTTTACCATTTCAATATGCACATAGGGCCTGGACCAAACTGCACTAAAGCAAATGGAAAGATTTGATTTCCGAGGTCTTTCCATGGCATTCAGCCACTGCTTTGAGAGTTTTCAATAGCTTTAAATACATCTTTAATATTAATGCTTTCTGTCCAACACTAATCTTAATTTACAAGAACTAATGCTATACAATCTATTTCATGAGTTCCAAAGTTTATTCATTAGAGATTGAATGGTGATGATATGCCCGTCTAACCATAGGTTCAAAACCTTCATCAGCTTGCCGTGTCAGTGTTCATTGATGAAAATACTGCCTATGAAACTCAAGCATGCTGTATATAATAGTTATTTTCATGATAATATTCATGTACATCTGTTAGTGTGGCACTGTGCCTGTTTAGATGTTAGGCCAGAATTCACAGGACATGGGTGTTAGCCAAAGATATGTATGGAAGTACAGCCTGCAGAATGCTAAAAGTGCCACCTCCTGCCAAAAGATCCTCCTGTTTGTAAATAATGCCAGGTCAAAGTCACATGCTTCATTACATGGGTAGACAGATGTGGACACTTGTGGGCATTTTACAATCAATTAAAGTCTTTCTATTATGTCAAACACTATATTTCAATATATATTATATGTCTGGTTCAGTGCTTCAAGTTTTTATAAGGTGAACTAAAAATTGTGCGGCCTGGTTAATCAATGTCAATCACAGACCTCCTACCATATATGCTATTCAATTCTTTAATGACGTTCTTCAGCAAAGTTTAAAAATGAGACATTTTAGGAACAGGAAAAAGCCATCTAGCCCTACATTCATGCTATTATTTCTCCATTTTCTTTCTCCATTTTCTACTTTCCATGGTTGGCATTTTTTGTAGCAGTTCATCTGTTTTGGTTTCTTGGAATATCATTTTCAAGGTTAATTGGAACCTTCATTGTGTACACATAACTGGCCTGTGTAAGTACCTATTACAAATAGGAGAAAGGGGGAGGGAAAACAACAGTAAAACACTCATGTTATATTATGTCTTGTCTTAAATTAAATGGAACAGGGATCTTAGCAACAGGGTCCATACCTTCCTGTCTTTGCACATTGCACAGAGATGTCTAATCCTGAATGGGGCCTTTGGGTATTATCAAAAGACTAATAAAATGCCATTCTCCTGATGTTATTATTTCAAGGATTCCAGTGAATCAGTTGACATTCAGAAAGTTATTCTTTAAAATACTCAGGAATAAAACATTTTTTTACAAATTTGGCTTAAATTCTGAAGAAGCTGAGTAGTCATAGGAAACACCTTTCCTTATCACTATGCATCCCAGCTATTGTTAAATCTTGCAGGCTTTTCTTGTCTCCAAAACTTTTGTTTTCTCTCCATCCTTACTGCTAAAGCTTTGGTGAATGCTTTTAGTCATCTCTCAAAGTCAATGGGAATGTTGCCTAAGTAATGACTGAAGGATTAGGCCTGTGGTTCTGTCTACATATACAAATTAGTGTGTTTCTTAAATGTATGAGCATTTCACAAATTTTGTCAAGGAATTCAATAATCCTTAGCTTTGAAGTGAAGGAGCACTTGTCCCAGATTTCAGCAGGAATTCATTATTACAACACATGTGCAAAGAGTAAACTAACTATTTTACAAGCCAAAAGAGGAAGAAGGGGGAGAGAAAAACACACACATACATAGCCATCAGGAAATTGGTTTTACATTAAAAGGCAAGACCTGTTTCTAGTGAATACATAATTAATGCCAACAATTTGTATACCACTTAGAAACCATAATCTGAGCCCAGTTATAAGGACAATTTATTTGTTTCTAAAGTCCAACTCTCTGAAGACTATAAAGCTTGTGTGCGTGCACATGTATGTTTAGAGATGATGTAGTCATTGGCTTGTGGGGTTATAGCAGCAAATAAACAGTCTTTGTAAAGGCTTTTGTTGCCAGAAAAGTACTATATGTGTTTATTGGGATCCTCATTGAGGAGAGGTAAACAAAATTAATGGAGGAGATGCAGATGCAGTATATAAACTATCAGCACATTTTAGGTTTTATATTGCCAGAAAGTCCCCTACAAACCGCACATTGTTTCTGAAAGCATAATACCAGTGATTTTTAGTAGCTGCTGCTATCCATCTCCTACTTTTTATATTTCTTTCCTGTTCTAAGTATAAATCTATATTCTTTTGTCTCACTCAATATATGCATTAAGTTTTCATGATTTTATAAATATCCCCCATAACCCAAACCCCACTGGTGGTTAGTCAAAAAGGTGGAGACATTTCAACAGATTTGAAACTTTTCAAAGTTCCCCTGTAAAATAAAATTTTAAAATCCCCATGTTTCAAATAGATTCTAACACTCTGCTTTGCTGGTACTGATGCTAGATTGGGTATTCATTGAGGCTTCTGGCCACAGATGGTCTGCAGACCAGTTTGAATGGGGTACCAATACTCACTGGCAAGTATTAACTCCCTTCTCCTAGGTGAAAAAAATGTCTTTGATTGGGCAGTATGAAGTAATCTTTTTAAGAATAAGCTTTCTAAGATGAAAAAAATATGAAGGTTTAAACTGTAACATCAGTGATAATTTAATAAATCAAACCTAATATTTTAGGGGGAAAAGCTTCTATTACATTCCATCCCTTTTTACATTAAGCCAAAACCTTCTTCCTGTGTACAGCAACTAAATTACAATTGATGAGTTGAGTGAGATATGAGTTTAGTGAAGATATTTTGCCCTTGACATTGTCCTGGAATCTGAAAACTGCATTAGAGAAAGGTAAGTCTATGTAGATAGGACTTAAAATATAAATCAAAATCAATTTTTAGTGATAAATCGCCCTCTTGATCTTGCTGATTGTGATAAGAGAACACTTTTATACTGTCAAACAATCCAGTTAGTACCAAATATTTTGGCTTAGGATCTCTTATTGTCACTTGTGTGTATAGGGATTGAGACAAAACTACCTCTAATATGATATTTAGCACATTAAAAGCCACAAGTGAATTAAATGGGAAATTAATTAATCACAAAAACATCTATCCATGACATAAGACTATATTTTGAATTCCTGATCAACTCTCTTTCCATGAAATGCTACCACTAATTCTCTGTTAGTTTTGAAAAGTTGCGGTTGTGAAGGGGGGTGGGAAGGGCGCTGGTCCAAACGAATATATCAGTGTTTGACTCCTACTATCAATATGTACTCTCTGTCCCTGTGAATTAGTTGAGATAGGCTAGGTGGTGGTTACATAATTATTAGGTGGGCTTGTGGTAATATTCTAATAGCCATTTCATTCAACACAAAGAGTTCACATCTTATAAGAATGTATGTAATTGAAGTGATTGCTTGGCATATGGAAAGAGTCATAGTTAAAAATCCAAGGAATACAAAGCAATAACAGAAGGACTATGTGATTTTATTTTGTGCTCTCATTGTTTCTGGTTACAAAAGGGGAAAAAAAGATCTTCCTTACAGTCATTATGGATTCATTAGCTATAGCTGAGGTGAGCTATAGTTGAGACAGAACATGAGATCCATAGTAATATACATTCATATATACTTTATGATGGAAAAAATCAGCTAATATTTAAAGAGGAAATTGAATCATGCACACATTATATTTAAAGGTAATTTTATCAGGAAAGGAAAGTGAAAACATTTAGATTTGCTCCTGTATCTCCAATGTTAGAGGTCCATGCTGGGAATTTAAAGCTTCAGGGTTCAAACTCTGATTACTTATGTTGGAATCTTACGGTTCATGATCATCGCTTCTGACCTTAAAATCTGACCCTGTTGAATCTCACTGGGAGTTTTATTTCTGATAATCAAGGGGCCACTATAAACCTTTTGTCATTGCAGTATTAAAGTATCAGTAATCTTTTTTTTTTTTTAATGCTGTCAGGCATCATTAAAGAAGGCATGCTCCGCCCCCCAGTAAATGTTCCCTGTAGTCTATTCTTGCTACCTAAACAGGAGATGCGGAGCAGAAATATACAATCCAAAGCAGGCAGTGTATACTGTTGGTTCTCTTTTTGTGGTTTTAGTAATAAGCTCAGAATGAGATAAAAAGGAAATCAAATACTGTTATTTTAAAAGAGAAACAATCTTATGCAAAGTGCAGGCTTCATAAAAAGTAAGGAATGCAACAAAACTAAAAAAACATTATTGGTGGAAATGCTACATCTTATAATTTCAAGCAGCTTTGGTTGAGAGTGCCAAGATTCATTATATATAAATATATATCCTCTTAAAAGCATAAACTTCCTTTAAAAATAGAAAAATATATCCAATTACACAGCTGAGACTTGTTAAGGCACCATTGTAACTTAAATTTTGCTGTTCCATTGTGTGTTTGCAATTTGAATATAATCTGGGTTTAAGAGTTAACATGGAGTGTTCTCCTGACATTTCTCAGATCACTTGATGATTGTTATGCTTCTGAAAAACACACCTTCCTAAGGAAACACAGGCAGACGTGAATACTTAATACTGATTTTATTAGACATTGAAAGGAAATAGCTATTTAATAATGAACAGACGTATCCCTTAGAACTCTGTTCTTTTTTTTAACACAACTTTTAAGTAAATATTTCAGACTATATTTTACATCCTAAAAGGAAACAATTAAAAATACAAAAGTATCATAAGTGGAGTTGGGAAAAATAAAAATAAAAATGTACACAACTTTTTAAACCAAAAACTGCAGATTCAGGATGACTGAACTATTTTTTGCATTTTTTTTTCAATCCCGGCTAATTGTCTCAATAAAAAAAAAAATCAGAAACACTGAAATGGTTGTTTTTTACACCAACAAAACACTTATTTGGTGTTATTTGGGCTAGATTCAAAGGGGAATTTAGACAGAACAACCTTTCCCTAAAAGCCTAAAGGTAAAGTAGTCACTTGGGATGTGGGAGATCCAGCTTTGATTCTCTTTTCTGGAGCAGAGACTAAACCTAGGTCTCCCTCATCCTAGGTGAGTGCTATAATCACCAGGTCAGAATCCACCTCATGCTGACTGTCCCACACTATAAAGGGAAGTGATCCCTTATTGTCTTCAAATAAAATCAGATGCCTTTTGGAAGATACACTGTAGTCAAATATGAGGTACTGGGCTTAAAGTGATATTCTATGACCTCTGTTTGTTAGTAAGTCAGACTAAAATATTAATGATCCCTTCTGCCTTTATAACCTATGCATTTTTAGAGGTGATGAATACCCACAATTTAATTTCAAGCCAGTGGAAGCTATGGGTGATCACCATTTCTAAAAATCAACCTCTAGGTGTGTAAAATCGGACACCTAATATTAGTGAATGCCTTTAAAACTTTGGTCTAAGAAAGTTCCAACAGCCGTAGAACAAAAAAGCCATGAAAATGGAAGAACTGTCTTTTTAATTTTGTTTTCCTCCTATGAAGTAGCAGAACAGGGTAGAGGTCATACTTTGATGTTTATTTTTTTTTTCTTATCCCTCTGCTGTTAATTCAGTGTTTTCTTTTAATATTTTTTAAAGCATCTAGACAGACAATTTGCATATTTGATTGAGTTTGTGATTAGTTGACATGCAAGTAACAGATGAAAGTGATTATGTACATTTAATGGCCGGTTTTTCCCCTTTCAAGCTTCCTGGCGGTAACTTGGCTCCAGTCCAAACAAAGTTGAGTCTTTTTCTCTATTCTCAGCAACTTCTGAGTAGTATGAAGTGGAGTTAACTAAGTGCTTCTTATTGTTCATGTTGATATGTTGTAAAAAAGCTAGATGAAATATAAGAATGAACAGTGAATACTGTTTCTCTAGCTCAAAGTGAAAACATCAAAGATAGTGATAACTGAAATGAGCCTGCATTGTAATTTGCAAGGCCAAGCTAAACTAATTGTACTAGCCAACCTAAAACAGAAAGTCTGTTTTCAGAAAAAGATAAGAGACTTTGTAAAACAATTATATGTAGAAACTGCTATCTTTGTTATGCTTTCCTGTTTGTTTCTGAATTTGTGTAATAAATGGGCCAAACAGATTATTGTGATCTGCTATGCCCTAAAAGTAAATATGTTAAAAAAGAATACCTAAAAGAGTAAAAATAGTAAAATGTATGTTTAAGTTAAGTAGATAAAAGAATGAATGTGAATGTATGTACCGTTTAAATAATAAAGCAAAGTTACCAGAACCAGCCAAGCTACTGTTTCAACATTGCTGGGCCGAAGAATGTGCAGTATGAAGATAACCGAATGACCCTGAAAGGTAGGCCTACATCTGCGCAGCCATCGCCAGATGATGTGGCTAAAGTATGAAGAAAGAAGATAGAGAATGTACCCCACAGTCGTCATGAAGGGGGCCATCTGCTGATTGATTATCACTTTGAGTGTTGCAACAGCATGACAAGGCGATTTCCATAGACCCGAAAGGGAACAGACTCCTATAGGAATCCAACTCAGACAAGTGAGAAACTCTGTCTGGTTCTGCGACCATCTATGCTCCATGGACATCCATCTGTGAGATGGATGAGATTCCGCCCCTCCACTCTTGTGAGCAAGCTACCTGGCGAGTAGCTTGTCACAAGCAACATTTAAGCTGGTAACTATAACAACTTTGCATAACTTCATAAGAATGAATAAATGAGTGTGTGTGTGTGACTGTGTGTGTGTAGTAGAGAAAAATAGTCTTGTGACTGTGTGTGTGTAGTAGAGAAAAATAGTCTTGTCTTTTCTGTCTGTACTTACAATAAATGTGGCATTTGCCTTCTCCCCTTTATTAGATCCTGCTGGTCTTTATTTGGTACAACAGATAATCAATATATATATATTTGAAAGTGATCTATGGAAATTATGCTGTATTTTTAGTAATGTGATTAGTTAATTAGCAGTAAATATATACTTAATCCAAGCTCTCCATCATGTTTGTATTCAGTTCCTTAAAACATAGCTTAACTTAATTAATAAGTATTTTTGATCCAGCATGTTCCTTGTTAATTAGAATTTTAAACCTTTGTAGTTTTCAGCTCTGTCAAATGTATGCTCTGGGTAAATAATTACATATGTACCAACATTCTTAAATTAACATAACAAGGAAATCACAAATGTTTCCTCTGAAGACCTTTTGTTTTCTGCAACTCTAACTCATCCTGGGCACCATTCTTCCTCATTGCCAAATATATACCCCACTGAAAACGGTTTGAAGTATATTTTAATCCATCAGATTTACCTCCATCTGTCCGTTAACTATCCCATTTTAACAAAACTTTA
Organism: Sternotherus odoratus; assembly: GCA_032164245.1. NCBI lineage: Eukaryota > Metazoa > Chordata > Testudines > Kinosternidae > Sternotherus > Sternotherus odoratus. The sequence continues at coordinate 229,015,950 of JAVMKO010000001.1, read as the reverse complement.
CTTGGCTTTTAGTAACATTAAAAAAAATAGAATTCAGTGTAGTGCCCCAAACAACCTCCTAATGCATAGCAGAAGGACCTTTACATGGTAAATGAATAATACAACAGTGTCAGTAGATGTTACCAATTTCAGTTACTTATTTGGGATCTTATTGCAACTGTAAGCAGTGTCAGGATGAGCTCCACCCTGACATCTGGTGGGGAATGGCGGGAATTGCGGTGAGCTGCGGAAAATAACTTCAGCTGATGTTATTTGCATAAACACACCCACCGCGCCTAGTCTGAGCTCACAGAAGCCAAATGGTCACTTCGGCTGCTGTGGGATCCCCAGGTTCTCAGTTATTGGGGCAGGAATGATAAAATGTTGTTAACTTGATTATGTGAATGAGGGACTGGGACAGGTACATGGCCTTTGTCATGATGGAGGGACTCACCATCATCTAGGTAGCACTCATTGGCCAAGGTGTAGGGGTTCCAAAACCCACTGAATTGAGAGAGGCAATAGACAGGCTTCTATACTTTTTGGTGAGGGCCTTGTCTGAGAGCCCTACAAAAGCCTATTGCACCCTGTCTCTCTCCACTGTGGAATGTCAGAGCTAATGTTTGATTCCATTAGGAGTCTAGGTTCAGTCTGCTAAGCTGAACTCACTTTGGGTCATGTAGGGCATCTGCACTATGCCCCCCTACTATAAGCTGAAATCACTTGAGAGCTGAGATCACTTAAGAGCTGAAATCACTGAGCCCTGTAGGGGGGGGGCTGAAATTGTATTGCTGAGCAGCGGATGCAGTGGAGCAGTTTGGGTCACCACTAGCGGAGTAGCTGGTGATGAGCAGCAGCAGCAGTGGACAGAGTGGAGTAGTTTGGGTGACCGCTAGCGGAGTTGCTGGTGACGTGCAGCAGCAGCAGCGGTGGATGGAGTGGAGCCATTCGGGTCACCGCTAGTGGAGTGGCTGGTGGCATGCAGCGGCTGACAGAGCATAGCGGCTGATGAAGCAGAGCAGTTCCTGGGCACCTGATGGAATGGCTCATGATGAGGACTGCAGCACAACCCCATGGAGAGGCAGGGCAGTCGGCCTCTGACCACGTAAGGTGCCCCTTAACTTGCCCCCCCCATTTCCACCCACGTGGGGAGGTAAAACTCTGCTAATGAACTTTTGAACTCTGCAGAGGGTGTTGGACTTTTGAGACCCTGGGTGACTTTGGGGCTTGTGGGACTCAAGAACCAAACCGGAAGGACACAGCCCATTGGCTTGTGGGGGGGGGGAGGAGGGGGATGCTGGTTCATGGTTTGGTTTGTGAATCCTGGTTGTGGTGTTTACCCAATATAATGCCACAGTGTTTCTCTCTGTTATTAAAAGGGTTTTGGTACACTCAGTTTCTGTGCTTGCGAGAGGGGAAGTATTGCCTCTTAGAGGTGCCCAGAAGGGTGGTATATGGTTGTCCCAGGTCACTGGGTGGGGACTCAAGCCAGTTTTGTATTGTGTCATTAGAATGGAACCCCTGGATACTGAACCCGGCCCTTGTTGCTGCCAACTCTGATGGGCAGAAGGGTTACACAACAAAGCCCCATATGCTGCACATAGCAGAACATCATCATGGAAAGTTAAGCTGGATTGGACAGGTCTACATTGTTAAAATAAGAATGTTAGGTGTTTTCCCTATAGGATCATTAGTGGTAGGAGAGGAAAATGTAATTCCTACTTCCTCCACTTTTGCAAATCTGCACTTGATTCAGCAACTGCTCTACTCTGTACTACTATTACTCCTTTACTACTGCTGCAAAGATTTTAGCATATGTTCTTGACTTTAATCTGCTTCTTTCAAAGCAAAGGAAACTTTCCTTCTGCAGACTGAGGCTGCGGGTTCTAGAGAATGGAGGTGGTCTTCTTTTTGCACGTTTCATCTTTTCTCATCACATCATCAAAGGTTTAAGAGAACAAATAGGCACACTTCCATTTACTTTTGGAAAACATGATTCTTGGTTTATGCCCTCCCAGAAAACATTTCATTACCTTAAAATTAAACTTCCTATAACTTAAATTTTAACATTTTGAATACCAGTAAACAACTGTAGGGAATCTTGCCTATTTAGTAATATAGGGCTCAATGCTGTGACCCTTAGTTTTGTGGATCAGCCTCCCATTCTTGTCAATAGGGGTATTTTGTTCAATGATTTCAGTATCTGGTCAATACTTGGTAACAGACCAGAGAGAGAGATGTTATATCCAAAAGCAGGTATGGTTGGAGAATATACCTATATTGTAATGTATGTAGCAACAAGTGGACCTGGACCACTGACCTGGAGGTTTTAGTTGTGCAACATGGTCAGCAACCTCGTTGATGTGAACTGCAGGTGATTTGCACCAAAAACTCATAGGATGAAATCTGGGATCCACTGAAGTCAGTAGAAAAGCTACAATTTACGTCAATAGGGTCAGAATTTAATCCATTAAAGTTAGCCAGGGACTATGACTCACATTACCAGATTTACCTTTTTTCCCAATGCAGGGGTGCAGAGCAGTGGCAACATAATGTTCTTGCACAGGTTTCATCATCACTTCAGGCATACTGAAGCAGAAGTCATTTACAGTCAGTGCACAGCTACCAGAACATTTAAAATAAAGCCAGGTGAATCACAGTGTTAAAAGTAGTAACATAAAAAAATGGAATTTATAATAAACGGTGTCAGTTTGGTCTCTTTCCAAGCACATGGTCTGCAGACAGCATGGTGAATATTTAAATGCCTTGTGGGAGTTAACAGCTCTTGGGAATACTTTTAAACCAGTTTTAGAGTTGTTTAATGCTTTACTTGCAGGACTGGAAGATGTTGAAAATAAGTTATATTTTAGTCCTTGCAGTTGAGTTAAAGTCATGTGTTCCTACCTTATTATAAAATGTTCAAACACCCCACAGTGTGCTGCATGTAAATGCAGGTAAATTCTGCAATTTCTAAATTAGATTTGTCATTTTTTATTGTTCTTATATATTTTAAATGGGTATATAACTTATAATTGGCTGATCAGTTATATTTCCATTCCAATATTGCATGTTTTGCTCTCCGTAGAGTTAGTAGTGGTATGGAAAGACAGAGCATTCATCTATAGTGCTGCATGGATAGATCATAATCTGTAGATCAATTACCAATGTTTTAATTAATAAGTGTTCTGATACTGAGAAATGTAAATTGTGCACTTGATACTTCTCTTCCCTTTGCAGAGTGATTAAATCCCAAATATCAAATTTATGTATTCTGGCAGCTCTCCTTTCTTGCTTTCATGACTTTCCTTCAAACTTGTATATGCAGGTTTTCAAATTGTGTTCCATGGAGCATTTCCTGGTGGCCCACAGAGAACTATCTAGACTCAACAGTTTTATTTCTTTATGTTTGTTAATCCACATTAAACACTAAAATACTTTCCTAATTTTTCATGAAATTTCTGCAGTTTCCACAGGGATTTAATTTTATCATGAAGGAGAGGAAATTCAAGACAAGATCTCCACCAAGATGTGGACCATCACACACCATTCTGTGAAAATTCGGCTCTAGAAAATATCAAAAAGGCATTACATGGTCCTCTCATTCTTGGATAAAATTAAGGGCTGGTCTTCACTCGCGCGGCACGGGATCGATCTTCTGGCGATCGATTTATCACGTCTTGTTAAGATGCGATAAATCGATCGCCCGGAGCTCCCCCGTTGACTCTGGAACTCCAGCTCGCCAGGAGGCGCAAGCTGGAGTCGACGGGGGAGCGCGCCGCCAACTGCCGCTGCCGTGGGGACGAGAGGTAAGTCGGCGGCAGATACGCAAACTTCAGCTATGTGATTCACGTAGCTGAAGTTGCGTATCTGCCGTCGCCCCCCCCCCCTCCAGTGAGGACCAGCCCTTTGACTACTATTCATCAGACTTCTTATCCTACCAGTTAAAAGAAGGGACAAATTATATTCGTCAAAGCAAGATGGTAAAAGGAAGAAGTTTCTGGTATCTTTTTTTTATTAATATTGTGACAAAGTCAGACGTGACAGTTCTAGAAGTATATCTGTCTTAGAATGGTTAAAGCCCTTTTTCTAATGAACTGAAAGTTTTACCTCAGGTTAGTTAGATACCTGAGTTTAAGGGCAATCTGTGACCTTTAAAGACCTCTTCTAGTGAGTGAAAGGGGAGTAGGGATGGGAAACAAGCTGCAGGAGGATTTTGTGCAGTCAGGGGAGCTTCTCCTAAGTAAAGAGCTGGGTTGTTTTTTTTGGGGGGGGGGGATTCGCCATAGGGGGAAATCTTGTGTTTTATTTCTGTTTGTGGAAGGGCTGGTGTTTGGTAGCAGGCATAAGAGGAGGCAGTACTACATCTGGACTTGGGAAATGCAAGTTTAATGCATGCTTAAAGAAGCCCTTGGTCCTATCCTGTAAATACTGCACATAAACCAAATGCTTATTAAACATCTGGAGAGGTTCTGATTTAACTCAGGCCCTATCAACCCCTGAGGGAGAAACATTGAGCCCTGACATGCCGAAAGAGGTGAGGTGTCACCATATGCATATTTGAATGCACCGTATGGTTCACAGCTCTGGTCATGTGTAAGTAAGTAAATGTGTTCTCTGGTTCCTTTTTAAAGTCAATTCAGACTTCTTCTGAATATGAAGTTTGAAAGCAATACAACCACAGTAAAGTCTATTCATGGCCCTCCCCCTGCGCCTCCGTCTCCCCATGAATTGCCATAGAGAGTGCTCATGTAAGAAACTTTCCACCATATCCATCTTTTCAGCTGAACTTTTTCAACAATGTGGCCCTCTTCCGCTGCTTACATCTATATTCTTTATAGAGTTTACACAGACCACTGAAAAAAGCTTTCACTTACTTTGCCTGTACAGTGCCTGACACAAAGCCCCTTGATCTCCCATTGGGATGCTATCATGTTATCACAAAATAAAATACTTTGATACAGTGGCCTGTACTTACAATGCGTAAAATAATATGGACATGTTTTGAAATGGAAGATAAGAGTGAGTGTGGCTGGCCCCGCCATGGGTATGGAAGGCACAGGGAGAGGCATGCCAGACTCTGGATCTTGCTTCAGAGAAGGGTACAGATTGAGTAAGGAGCCAGCATCCTTCTTTTCCCCATGTGGTACTCTCCAGCTCCTCAGCTATAAAGTTGTTTCTATGGTGAAGTCTCCCCAGAGGTACAGCTGTTGCTCTGGTGTGAGCGTCCTGGGAGCCTCTAGATGGAATTTCCAGGTGAATCAGTGAGCAATGGTTCTGGAGTCACCGAGGCAACCTGGCTCCTTCTTTCCAGTGTGCCTCTGGCTGCAAAACCCAGAACCTATTTCAAATGGAGCAATATGTGTAAAGGCTACTGAAACAATGGACTTGATTCAAAGACCATGAAGTCGTAGACTTTTACTGCCTGAAGGAGGTGGGCTAGTGTGCACCTGATCTTGCTCTTACAAGTAAAACTGATAAAGGATGACACCATTGTATTTTGTGGAAATTTTTGAGACGTGAAAACTTGTTTTCATTCCAGTGAGGATTTAAAACAAAACCTCTATTTTTTCCCCTGTATCAAAATAAAATAAAACTGTAGTCTGATGGTCTAGGCACTGGCCTAGGAGGAGAGAGACCCAGCGGCAAGTCCCTGCTCTGTCCAATTTAGAGCAGAGATTTTTTTTCATCTCAGTTCACACTGATTAGACTTGCAGCTGGATCTTCTAACTCCAAGGCCAGTGCCCTAACCACCAGGCTATACAGTGAGTCTCTGGATCTGGAAATTATCAGCACTGTAGAATGATTTGGAGTGTAAGCAATGAGATCAGCCATGCTTAGAAGTAATCATTACACATGAAAGTAGTTCTACTTATGGGGGTCTATAACAAAATTATTTGTCAAAAAAATGAATATCAAGCTATATCTTCTCACCTTTACGTCACTTATGTCCCAAGCAGGGAAACAAGAAATTCTGTTTAAATAAATAAATAAATGAATGCAATCCAATTATGCCCCAAAGAGCATTCACATTCAATGCATTGTTCTTTTTCTTTTTGCCTTAAAGCTTCTCCTCATCATTCAACATGATATACCACTAACTTAGCATGTTAGTGCCAGAAGCACAACAAATTAGCATCTTAGTGAAAGCAGCCTCAGTATCCGTTTGACATATTTACCTTTCAGAAATATATGCTGTACTCTAGCACATCATATATAGTCAGACTTACTCTGCAGTTATCAACCACACTTCAAATTTGTTGTTTTGCAAATGCATTCTGAATAAGTGCTGGAAGAAGGACAGGATAGATATGACAGCAGTACTAGGCATAATAGGCCATGCTATTTCTTTGTACATGACTCCTGTACTGTTAGTTATTTAGAGTTATCTAAGTTGATTCTGCCATTGAAAGGGCTAACCTTATACTTGGGCTGAATCCCAGTATTACAAATGGGAGTTACAGTGCTTCTTGTGTTGGAAATTAAAACTGAATTAAACTGCCTCCTCTCCCTGCTTGAGGCACTGAACCAACACCTGCTAACCCAGTGGATAATTTCAACTGAAAATATGCAATAATATTTTAATGTAGGAAAATGTATTCCCATTACTGGTTTCTTTCTCACTTAAAAAGGAATGAAATGATCTAATTTCAAAATTTGTGAGGAAAAATCCCTTATGATGCAGATACTTTATATGCTAAATTTCTGCTGAAAGCAAATTTTTATGGCCAAGATATAAATGATGACAAATCCTCAAATTTAGCATCGCTTTTAGCTGTTGCTATAACTTCACTTGAGGTTTATATAAAAGATGATCTTGTCACATGGTAAAGCATTAAAATACTTCATATTATAACGTATCTCTACTATAATCATTCAGTGTCATTTCTTGAGGCTACTAGAAAGTCTTATTTAGGACAAATAGCTTGTAGAATAAACTGTCAAGCTGACTGCACTGTTTTCCCCATGATTTGTGGTCCTGATGATATTGTCGTCTGTTATGTTTAAAGGATTAGTTTTTCATGGAAAAAATTAGATTCCTAGGTCTGCAAATTCAATCTTACTGTAATTATAATATAGGATTTATGTATGAAAGCTAATAAAATTATGTAACCCAATTTTGTCCAGGAATTGCGTGGGCTTTTAGCCACACTGCTCAGATAGCAATTAACGTAAATGACAGTAGAATGGCTAAGATCCCTAGTAGTTCCTAGAAAATATTGTCTGTGGCTAAAATTCAGCTGTGAGAAGTTGATTGGAGGAATGTGTGGTTGATATAGCATTTTTGGAAATCAAGCAACACTGAATCTATTTTTAAAGAGATATGGCCATCTGAGACTTCAATAGAACACAATAATTGGAGTAAACACTGACATGTATTTCAAAGGGACTACTCATCTTGCCCAAAGTTAAGCATGTGAATAAGTCTTCGGAGGTTTATGCCTTTGAATACCATGGTAATGGGGGCTACCTAACACAACTGAGAGAGAGACATGGAAAGGTTCTGGAAATGATGTGGAGTAAGCTCATCTTAGATTTCTAGGCAAGAAGTTTCTGTTCACTTTGTTTTATTGCCTTGTTTCCCTAAGGCTATGTCTATGCCACACACCTCTTGATGTGATTTTCCTGGAATTTGTAGCCGGGGTGCTGGAACAATTTGTATACTAGGGATGCTGAAAGCAATTGAACCAAACTGTTAACCCTACATATCATGGAAACTACATCAAGCCAGGGGGGGGGGCAACAGCACCCTTAGTTCTAGCACCTATGTGTGTAGCTACACGCTGCAGTGAAAAGTGGGCTATGTCCAGGCTGCAGTGTGTAGCTTTCAGTGGGAGGGGACCAGAGGGGGCTGCCAGGGCCTTTCCCATTTCTGGAGTCTTTCATTGTGAATTTACTTTGTCTGGCTTTCCCTGTTTTCTTGGATTAGGAAGGAATTTCACACTTGATTTCTCCTACTTAGATTTGACTGCACCAGGAGTAAATTTTTGTTTCAAATAAGCTTTCAACTTCCTTAGGGACTGGGGGAATTATGCATTCATACCTTACACACCTTAAAAGTTTTACTTTTAATTTTTGTTTGTTTGCTCTGTGCATCTGTGTGGGGAGGGGAGGGAGGATGGGAGGTTGATAATGAAGCACTAGCCAATCAGTCAGCTAAATAAAGCCTTCATGGTGGTCACTCCTATGGATCTTAATCTTACTAATATCTGTAGGATGGGACCTCACCACTCAAAACAGGCAATTTGTCTGGATTAGGGGTCATCCTGTCGTATCAAGGCACTGTTAGTGGGTAGTTAGCAGTTGGCTGGGATTTAACAGAGGCATTAGCTCTGGTACCTCTGCAGTGCAGATGTCTTCTCCATATTGATTTGGATTGGCTCAACTATTAATAAAAGCTTTAGCTGCTATCATAGGGAAACTGCTCCTATATTCTCCCCTCTTTGGTACAGCAAGGGCACACTTAGGCTTCCCGCTCTTCATCTCTCACCTCCTGGGTGGAGCTGTCTATCTCTCTCCATTATGACCAGGGTATTTCCATGCTTTCACTGTAGTGTTTAAAGGGTGAGTTCTTGCACTAAAGGTGGAGTTTATATTTGCATATGCCCCCCCCCCCCCAGCCTTCCTGGGAAATCCACTTAACTTTGAAATGGTCACATTGTTTCAACTAGTTCTTTGAAACTCGTAACCTTTCCCAGGGTTTTACATTAGTCAAGTCTCCTCCTTAGAAATGTAATGTACAATCCCACAATAATACACAAACATTGGCATTTTGAATACAATTTACTCCTAAAATAATTAAATTAAATTAAATTCAATAAGAAATTGCCATATCTGTCAAAGCTGGTTTGAGTCATCACCTGTATCCAGTCCTTCCCTTCCCCTAGAAATGTGGGAACTGCTGAAAGTTAACAGGAAAGGTTTTCACCTGTCCTAACAAATTTAAAGATTTAACAATGGGATAAGAAAGCTAGGTCACATATCAAGGAATTTAGGCCTTACTTACAGAATAATGGGGCTCTGTCCTGGAAATGAGGATCTTACCATATCACTTTGTAATCCTTTGAGAAGATTTTAAGGGTCATAGTGAACAAGCAACTAAACACAAGTTGAGACTGGCTGAAACATTTTTTTTACCATATGATGCTGTATGGCAAAAAGGCTAAAGTATAAAGTGGGTAGTGGTGAGTCTGAGTGAGGAGGTAATTTATCTCTGTATAGGGTAGTGATAACACCAGTATTAGAACAGCGCCTATGGTTCTGGTGTCAAGATTTTAAAGGGGATGTTAAAAAATTAGAGAGTGAAAAGAAGACTTTCATAAACATCATTCACTGAGAGAATTCAAGAGCCAAATTTGGTTAACTTATCACAAAGTTTGAGAGATTACTTGATTTTAGAGAATACACACTTTCATGGGGAGAAAATACCAGTTAATAACAAGCTCTTCAGTCTAGTGGAGAAAGGCATAACAAGAACCAACAATGGCTGGAAACTGAAGCCAGATAAGCTCAAATAGGAAAGAACGTGCAATATTTTAAAGTGAGAATGATTAAACCATTGGGGAATCTACCATTTCCCTTAGTAGTTGGTTCCATCTCTTGATGTCTTCAAATGAAGACTGGATGCTATATTTTGGAAGATATAATTTTGTCAGATACAAGTTGTTGGGCTCAGGCTAAGAGAAACTGGATGTAATTCTGTGGCCTGTGGTATACAGAAGGTCAGACTAGTTGATCTAGTGGTGCCTCTGGCTTTAAAATATAAATCTATGAAAGTGAAACATAGTTTCAAACCTGGTATATCACTTCATCTATATTTGAAGGAAATGTAACATATCATTGAACACTGGTAGAAAATGCATAACCTTGCAGACTGTCTTGGGAAAAACTAGAACATTTGTGGGTGAGTAAATATGCTTGAGGAGGAAATATGAAAATACAGTAAAATTCAGAATTGTTCTAATTATGATTAAATTGATTAACATACATCAGATGAAGGACATAGTAGGGTTCCCAATCTGTGAATTGAGCCAAATACTTATTCCTCATTAAATTAACTTAGAACTAGCTAATTACAACTGTATTTATACCTCTGAAGTTTTCTCATCTGTCATAAGCAAGCATAGCAGCAATATACAGTATGTAAAATCTACAGTACTTCTAAATTGAGATGTCAAATATGGAGTGAGGAAAAAGTATACTTGACTTGTCTAGAAACTCTAAAAAGTGTTGACAGCAGTCAGTGTTTACAGAAGCTACTAGAAAAAATATTCTATTTAGTATAATGCCGCCAAGATCCTGAAGACATGATTACCCAATATTTACTGATAGAGTTATTCTATTAAACAACAAGAGGAACCAAATATTTTAGCTGTGTGGGTTTTGGAACCCTTTAATTAAATTGATATCTTATTTGCTTCTTTAATAATTATTAATATGTTATGTAAAAGCAAATTCTTGCTGTGCTGGGGGTGGAGAGGAGGCATTTATGGAGAATCAACTATTTTCACAAAGGGAAATACATGTTTGTTTGTTTTTCTAGATCAAGTTTGTGATGTACTGGATGAGCAACATGGAGAAGCTGGTATTGCCATTTCCTGTACTGTTCCTGTGTGTGTAATTAAACCCAGGATATGTCACTATCTATAGTAACCATGTTTTTTTTAAAAAAATAAGTATAGGTTATTACAATAAAATGAAACCAAAAAAGCTTAAAAGCTTTTCTAAAGCATCTTACACCACAAGAGATAAGTGAGCTCCATTCTGTGGCCATAGGGAATGGGTTCAAGTACTGCTTCTGTGTGTCCTGTATTTAAGTTCTCCTTCTATATTTAATAATGAACCTCTCTGGTGCACCCCCAGGAATGTCTTCACATGAATAGAAGTCCTGCAGCATGGCCATGGCTGACTTGGATCAGCTGCCCCAGGTTTATGGGGCTCGGACTGTGGGGCTAAAAATTCTGGGTAGATGCTTGGGCTAGAGCCCAAATCCTAGGACCTTCCACCCTCACAAGGTCACTGACCTTGGCCTCTGGCCCAAGCCCAAACGCCTACATGGCGTTTCCTCCCCACCATCCCTCAGCCCCATAGGTTTGAGCCAGATTTTTCATCCCTGTGTAGGCATAGCCACAATGTTCTGTGATGCTCACTTCAGTCTAGTATGCAGTGGAATTTAAACTGTTCCACATCCCAGCTTCAAGATCCATTGGGCATTAAAGTTTTCACAGTCAGTAGGTGGCACTGGAGGTTTTAGACTGTGTTGAAGAGGAAATTCTGCCACAAAGCTCTGTGACTGCTGTGTACCAGATCAAAATTCTGTGAGTAACCGGTGACACTATTTGCATGTTTTTCCATCCTTTTTGTGATACTATAAAAGTATGGGTTTTTCTTATTATTACTTGTAGTTGTGTGTTTGTGGACTTCTGTTATTAAATTAATAAAACTTTTCTATTTGAGTGTTTTGTCCAGCGTTTTGAGGTGGGGAGAATGTCTTACCATGAAATTTTGTAAAGGACCAGTGTGCCATAGTGTGTCTGGTGGTACTAGCATGTATGTGCCCTCGGCAACAGCTTGTCTACTAAGCTTTTTCACTTTTTAAAATAAATAAATTAAATAAAGTGGTCTCTACACACACACACCCTCATTCTTTGGGTTTGCTGCAATATGAAACCTATTGACAAATGGTTGTCTATTCTCATGATCTTTGCAGCTGACATAGAGCATGAATAATACAATATTATGATCAAGTACAGAAATAGAGTATGAGTTCTTTAAGCAGAACACAAGCAAAAATGCATTAATCATAGGGTTGTTTTCAGTAGACTTCTGTCATGTATCTTCCTCACACCTCCCGTCTTCTTAAAGACAATGCTGAGACCCTGAATAGAGTTTCCAGTTCAGGGCAAAGTAGAAGGGGAAGTACAGACATATATAAGTGAATCCCTCGTTCAGACTTACAATTCCTAATTCTGACAAAAAGTTTACATATTGTGTGACTCTTACACAGGCTCTTATTTTGGCTGGTGGCCTGAAAAACTCCTCAGTTGCATGAACTTACCTGAGGGCCTTGGTGTTATTTCCTCTTCTATTCATGCTCTCAAGTTTTCCCTATATCTCTTTAAAATAAATGTTCTGTAGTATAAACAAAGCTATTAGAATACTTGTGATCCTCTAGATATCTTTATTTTCATCCAAAAAAACCCCTATCTTCAAAGCATACAAATATGATCTTAGTTTATTTTTTCCTGAAAGGGTGTCTCATTCATGAGCTGCCAAATCACTGAAATAAAACTTTGTGGTGGAAAAATCTGAGCTAGTATTCCCTAGAAATTAGATGTCTGTCCCCCCTAAACCCACCTTGTCACCACCTTTCCCTAGAGTCCTATAGTCTTGTTTCCTTGTGATCTCAATCAAAAAAAGAATTCATCACTATCATATAACCTACTAATGTGTCATAATGTTGCAACGTTCTGATTAAGGCTAAGTTTTTGTCATGGATATTTTTAGTAAAAGTCACAGACAGGGCATAGGCAATAAAGAAAAATTCATGGAAGCCAGTGGTCTGTCCCTGACTTTTACAAAAAATGTCCGTGATAAAATGGGAAAGGACTGGGCAGCTGCGAGGAGTCTGGAAGCTCAGAGGCCCACATCACTGGTGAGGGCTTAGAACTCCGGGGTCCACTTTCCACCAGCAGCAGAGGGAAGCTGCAGGGTCCGCTTACCTCCTCCCCAGTGGTGGGGAGCTGGGTATCCCCCTGCTACCACCACAGTGCAGAGCTGTGGGGGTCCCCCTGCCCTGTTATGGTGGCTGGAGAGTTGCCAGGGCTGTGTCTGTCCCTTGCAGCAGCTGAAAGCTACAGGGTCACCTCCCCTCCCCCTGCCTGCAGCGGTGGTGGGGTATCCCAGAACTTCCTGTTACTGCAGGAGGCAGCTCTCAGCTACCAGGGCTGAAGTCACAGAGGTCTTTGGACGTCACAGATTTTGTGACTTTCACAACCTTTGTGACAAAACTGTAGCCTTAATTATGACCCATTAGAATCTGAATAGAAGTAACTGGCATGAGGATTTTTTCTGCCAGAGGTAAATGAAAGTTTGGAACATTTTACTTTTGTTTTTGCAAAGAGAGGCTTCCTTTCAGACTTAGAAATGAATTTGTTCTGCCAGCAAAACTGTGCAGTTGCAAAATGAACATGGTTTGTTAGTTACAGTCCTTGAGTTTACAAAGCTTTTCTGGAGGCTCAGGGAGTGTTCAGAACTTGTTGCTTTGTTTTCATGGTTTTATACTTTTAAGTTGTTCGGGGTCTTTTCTGTGATGTAATTCTGAAATGTAAATAAACCTGTTTCTAAACATTGTTATAGCTAGGAAGTTTAATTCTAACTTCCTGGATACATAGGAACAAATCATAGAATCACAGAAGATTAGGGTTGGAAGAGACCTCAGGAGGTCATCTAGTCCAACCCCCGGCTCAAATGCTGGTTTTGTGAATAAAACCCAAAGGAAAAACCTTCCCCAGGAGCTATACGGGGGTTGAGAAGACCAGAATCCTCCTCCGTCCTTCTAACCAGCTTTCAATTAGGAAAGAGAACATCTGTGCAAACATGTTGCATCCACAATTACAGGGCATGGGAAGAAGTGTATGCAACCCATGTTTCCACCCCAAATTGTTTTTTTGTCCCAGTGGATCCATGCGTGAATATTTAGGGATATTTGTCCATGTACAGTTTATGGATTCTGTTCGATACTAAGTTTATTTGTGTCAGACTTGAAGACTCCATTTTGAATGTGGGATTTGTTTGCCTTCCCTGACCTTTTAGCTCCATGTTGGACTGGGTATCTAAGGGTGGTAGCAAAGGGTAACAATAGATGGCTGTTAAACCTTGATGTTCCTCTATTCAAATAGAAATGCCCTAGACAAAAGGCTGTCTTCTACCAAAGGAAACTTGTTTATTAGAGAAGAAATAATTTGGCAACAGTCTGCTGGTAGGGAACTGTGGCACCAGTTGAGGCTGATCAGGAGGGTACATAAGAGAGGTGGCTGGAAAGTTATAAAAGGGCACAAGCTACTGTACTCTGGTTCTTTGGCCATTTTTTACCAGCTCAAGATGAGGAGAGCTACTGAAGGAGCTTGATAAGGCTTTCCTGACCACAAATAGATCATCAAGGCCTCCGATGGGAAAGGTGAGCTAATGAGGGGTATTTTGTTCAAGTTGTTTTCTAAATTATCTGTAACATTGTGTGCTTCATCACATGGGGGACATTTATGTAGTGAGAAAGAGACATTTTATAGCAGTTTGCTGGATTAAAAAAGTTGGAAAATTTAAAACCATCAATAACCTTTGTTGTATTATGCAAGCTAAGACAACATTATAAGGTCATCAAATTTCACAGATCTGGGCAACGCAAAGAGTCAAGAAGAAACTTTTCTTATATACAGTTTTGAATAATTGGGTAGGTATAGTATTAAAGTACAAGGAGCTTCACTTATCTCTGATTCTTCAGGCACTGGCCTTCTGCTAAAGTCTGGATGCAGAAGTTAAAGATCCATGGTCTGGCCTACTGTGATTGCTTCTGTGCGTCTGGAATATGAGAAGAGACTAAATTTGTCTTTTGCAAATGAGGAAGCTTTAAAGCAGATGCTGTGTGTATTCTGCTCCTTAAATTTGGGAAGTTTAGGTTTAGAAAAATGGTGCCAATTCTTTGTAGGCATACGGGTCTACGTTCTGAGAGGACCTGGTGTACTTTGTAAGGATGATAAGCAAATAAGAGGTTTCCCTCTCACTCTCTCTTAAACTGATGCAAAAGGACCACTCACCGCTCCAGGTGCTATGCAGAGTATATAGGATTGTTTACTCCTGCTCTCTTGTTCCCATCCTCACCTTCCTAGGGAACAGGACTCCAGAAGTGGTCAGGGAGGAGGTGGGGTTATAGCCTAGACAACCACCTTCCCTGAAGAGCAGGACTGACACACCAGGGTGAGCAAACTGCTCCATTTTAGGGTTTGTTTAAATAGAGAATTTTACTCTGAACATGATTGTGGACATCAGAGTGGGAGCAGAGTTTACACACAGTTAGCTGACACAGTGCTGAATGTGATGGCACCCTTATTTCACCCATTACAACTTGTTCAAACACAGTGCAATTTTGTATTGTACATAACCCTTGCATACAGAACAGATTACTCCCCCCCACCCTCCTTCAGTGAACAAGGAGCAAGCTCTTTGAAGCACAATCTCTCTGGTGTTCTGCCTGAGGCTGTACAACTGTGCACTACCCCTACTCAGGGCTGTGACTTAAAGACAGAATGGAGTCTATTGTATTGACATTATTATGGTTTATTGCTCAGTGAAGAGTCTTGCTACTCACAACTTATGTTTTTTCTCCTTGGAGACCCAGCACAAAAGATCTAAGATCATTTCATCTCACTTTTAGAGGATGAGAGTTAACAGCGGTTTGGACTAAACTTAGTATCTGGGGAACACTGAATTTTAAACCAGTGAGAACACAGTAACCTTTCTGTTGAATAACGACAGATTCCATAATAGTACTTTCTATTTAACACTCCTTAGCCTGACTCTGCGTGCCCACACAGATTCTGTGGTAGAGCTTGTCTAGGATGCAAATCTGAAAAGTTTGAAACCAACATTACTGTCAGAGTCACTAAAATGAAAGAGATCTGTGTTCTGTCTTGTTAACTATTTACCACTCTAGGTTTTTTTTTTTTTTAATGAGTTTAACTTTTAGAAAATATTTCTTAGTTCCCGTATTCTCACTGTGGGAACAGATCATATCAGAGTTGAAATGAAAGAAGCTGTTATTTGAACTAATTGGCATAAAATTATCCAATATGCATGCATTGACAAAACACTCATTTGGTCCTTATATTAAGGGAAAGTTTTTCCATTGAGAAATCGGAGATTGCAAGGATATATTAGATGAAGTGGCAAGGCAAAATATGCTAGGAAGCTATGGGAATTACCAAACACGATGCACAGTTAATAGGTTTTATCCAGTACTTACTCATGGATTTTATATGAAAGCCCCGGTCTAAAAAGAAATCACAAAAAATATTATATAGAGGGAAGCAAAAAGCTATAAACCTGGAGAACATTTATCTTTTGTTTTAATGCAAAACTTACTGATCCAAACAAGGTTGGCATATTCTTAAACCCCATCAACAAGTCATGTTGACGGTCGTTAATCCTTGTACTGATGTCCACCTCCTCTGTATTCCCTCACTCTGTGTATCCTAATTCTGTTTTTTCCTTCTATGTGTCTTTGGCCTCAGTACCCTCTATGCTGGAACACCTGCACTAGAATGGAGTGTAATTATTTTGCCTTTGTTTTTGTAAGTGAAGCACAATATTTTAGTAAGTAGAACTAGAGTGTGTATGCATGTTAATGCATTTGACAGATATTGAGTGTGCCTGTGTCACAACTTCCCAGCCAAGTGCATGTTATCACACATCACAGATACAGAAAGGCAGAGAGGTTCAGGGACTTGCCCAAGGTTGTACAGCAAACATCTGTCAGTGCTAGTACTACACCCCAAGTCTCATGATTCTTAGTCTCCAGTAGAGCCTGTTACCTTCCCTATAAAGATATTATCTCCATGTTTTCCTAGACTGTATAACTTCCTGTCTTTGCAAAACATGGCCAGTTAAAATGTCTGGGCAGTAATGTGCACATGCAGTTCCTTGAGATGTGTTCAGTGTATGCTTAATTTAGGTGTTCACAGTTATGTCTAGCTATGGAAGTCTGACTCCTTATCTATCCAAAATGGAACTGCTTTTCCTGCCTCCTAATCTCCCTCTTCCACTTCATTATCTTTGGACTGGTCTACAGTATGCGATTATTTGGGAATTAGCTGAGTTAATTTGAATTAAAACCGATTCCTTCCACACCACACAACCAAATTTTGACAATTTAAAGTGCTCTTAAAGCTGGTTTCTGTACTCCACCTTGGCTAGGGGAGTAGCACTAAAATAGATATTGCATTTCCAGATTAGAGGTACTGTGGATGCAATTCAACATTATTGGCCTCCGGGAGCTATCCCAGAATGCTCCATTGTGACCGCTCTGGACAACACTTTTAACTCTGATGGGTGGTGGAGATTGTGGGAACTATGGGATAGCAACCCACAGTGCACCGCTCCGAGAGTCGATGCTAGCCTTGGTACTGTGAATGCACTCCACCGACTTAGTGTGTTTAGTGGGGACACACACAAGCGAATGTACACAATCTGTTCAGAAAAATTGACTTCTATAAATTCGATATAATTTTGTACTGTACATATACCCTTTGTTTCTGTCTCTTTCCCAATATATCAGCTCTTTTCAAAGCCTGTTGTTTTTGCTGTCAAGTATACAAAATTCAAGCATTTCATTACCATTTGCCATTTTCATCTCTTGCCTTGATTATGGCATCATCTCCTTCTCTAGCTTCTTTGCTTCTCACCTAATCCTCCTCAACTCCTCCAGAATGATCAAACTACTCTCAATACTCAGATACTGAGAATCCCAAACAATCTTTTGCAGGCACCAAATCTATTTGTAAATCCAAACTTAGCAAAAACATTTGCAATAATCTTTTTTTCCCCAGGTATTTTGACTTTTCCCTTTGCAATGTTTCATCCAGATTTTTTGTTAGTATAAAAATGGAGGGAAAATAACCCAAAATGGGGACAAAAATAGCTTTTGTTCCAACTGAACATTTTTTTTATTTCCAATTAAGCCCCTGAACCAAAAAATCTGTATTTTTTTCTCAACTCTACTAATGATGCACTTATGTACCTGAGAGGCCACTCCCTCCACATGCTATATTACTCCAGTTGGGATCAGCAGAGGTATTTCAGCTGAAGCCCTAGGGCTACAAATAACAAAGAGCTGCTCACAGAACATTCCCTGTGGATACACTGTGCCTCAGGAATATGGTCCAAAATAGTCTGACTCTGATGACCTTCAGGGCATGCTGTAAAGCTCATGCCCTGAAGGCATGGAAATGAGGGAGTAGCTTTAAAGTTGGTAAATTGTTGGAAAGGAAGGGTAGTTTTCAATTACTATTTACCTGGGTTGCTGATTACTGAGTCAATTGAATGACACTACTGCATTTTAGTTATGTCATAGAGGTGTTTTTGATGTGGTATAGCATCAGTGCAATGTGAATAATGCAGGTACAGGGAAAATACTGGGCAATGTCCACTTCATGCTTGTCCTAGCTTTTAACTCCAGTTTCCTTTCAGTTGTATATTTGAATGCATCTACAATCCTAAGCCACACACAACAAATGGAACTGCAAAATGACCTCAAGATGGCACTGCACAGGAATGGGGTACTACCATGATTTTTCTGGGAAGCAACCACAATATGGATATGAAAGCATTGGTTGCTATAAAGTGGAGGGAAAAGAGAGACTCAAGGGTCCTTAGAAAAAATAAGAAGATCCAACATAGGTCCAGGGTAAGAATTCTAAAAACCTGTTTACAGAATTCAGCAAGTCTTTGGATAGAAATTGAATATTAAAGATATTCTGTTATGAAAAAAAAATCAGCCGTGGTATGTCAAATCTTTTCTACGCTTTTTCTTCTCCTGTCTCTTATTAATGAAGACATTTTTTAAGAAAACACATTTTTGTTTCATCACAGTTAATCTGTTTCTTCTGATTACTTCTTCATCTGAAGTCACAATCCTCTTCTGCTTCTGACGTCACAATCATTGACAGACTAACTCATTTTGAGGTCACAAAAAAGGGTCCAGGAAGGAAATGTGAAGAGGGAGAAGATACCTACTTTAAAATGAAAATCCTGTTTTTATTTCCTGACTGGTAGAGAGTGAGAGAGCCATGAAATTAAATCTATAGTAGTAGGAATGTTGTCTAGCAAGAACTCTTGCTCAAAGTTCTGCATGAGATGTGAGTGCATTTAACCACTCTGTTGCCAATTCTCCATTCTAGCTCATAATGTTGTGAAATCAATGCAGTATTGGAACAAACCTGGTATATTTAATGATATAGGAAGTGTTTGACAGACAAATGTTCAGAAGCAGTCATCTACTTACATCCAAAAAAATCCCCAATACCACAAAACAAGTCACAGGACTTAATGTGAAGGTCTTAATATGAGCTTTTCCAGAATAAACAGTGTAGGGTCAGGTTCCAAATGAACAAACCCCCAACATCTGAAGCTTTTGAGTTGCTGGCTAGAAGTGGCTGAGAATCTTTCAATGAAACATTTTTCATCAGAAAATACCAATTTGTCAAAGCTCATTTTTTTGTCTTTAGCAGAATTTTTTATCGGGAAGGTTTTTCTGGGGTGTAGGATGGAATTAAGAGTGAGACCTACCTCAGAATACTAGGTGATTGGGGCATGCACCTTGAATGTGGATGACCCCGGATCAAACCTCTTCTCTGTGTGAGTCACACTGCAGTTATTACATTCCATCTGGTTTATTCTTGAGTGGAGGGGGTCTCTCTCATTCCCACCACCACCACCAAAAAAAAAAAAATCAAAAAGTCGGAAGTCTGTATAAGAACAAACATATTTCAGATTCTGGAAGGTTCTCACAGAACTTTGAACCTCCTGTTTTCCGGTCATTGGTTCTTTAGATGGTGGGGGTGCTTTCATTCAAAAGTCACATTCTATTCATAGAATAAGCAAGGAGATGTTGTCACTGATATTTGAAGCTATATTATATTAAGGTGGAGAAAAGCTGCTACTGTAGTCTGGTGAGCATTCTTCACATTTAGGAAGGAGGAAAAAAAACTACTGAAGATATGTTTAATTGTGTTGAACTGAGACCACAATTTTGCCTTAAATCACCATTTTCAAATGCTTATAATTTCCTGGTCAAATTATCATTTGGATTAAAAAGTGCTTTTAGCTAGTGAAATATACCAGATTGAACTTGCAGCCTTTAAAAGAGGAAATTGTCATCTAGTCCAGGGATTCTGGCAACAAAATTTTGGTGGCCTCAGTGTGCCCACCAACTCTTGCTGGTGGCCACTCTGACAATTTTTCCTAAAATATTTAATAAATAAATATGCATGTATATGTGTCCAAATGTTGTAATTTCTTCATTGCAGACTCAATAATAAAACTGATGTACAGTTGTCTCTATTCTTTACTGGACCTAAACAAAATGGAAACACAAATAAGGTGCTTTGCATATTTTACTTTTTGGTTGAGTTATCTTTTTTTAGACTTGCTAGTTAGTAATTTTGCTACTGTGAAAGATATTTATATTTGTTAATATCATTTTTTACAGCAGACTTATACAACCCCATCAAGCTAGGTGACAAATGAAGCCCTGAATGGGGAGCTGGGTAGGGAAGCAGGGGTATCAAGGGTGATGGGGAAGCCTGGAGGGAGCAGCGGAGGACAGGGGTGATATGTGAGGTGGTGAGCCTGGGGCTGGATCTCTGGGGCTAGAGCCTGAAGCCCTGTATCTGGGGATCAGAGCCCACTGCCGCACAGCCAGAGCCTGCCATCCACCACTGCAGGGCTGACTCCTGAGCCCTACCACTCCTGGGAAAGTGGGGAACTCACACTGGTCGTCTGCTTCTATAGTGTTTGTAGCTCTAGAAGTTGGCATGAACAACATTTGCTTGTGGCCCTGAAGGAGGGGCCATTTTTCCCCTCCCCCAGTCACCACCTAGGAAGCTGTTGCCACAAGAAAAGCCCCTGGTGGCCGCAAGCAGCCATGGTGGCCACATTTAAGAAATGCTGAGCTAGTCCATCACCCTGCACTGAGGCAGGACCATATATACCTAAACCATCCCTGACGTGTTCATCTAAAACCTGTTATTAAAGACCTCCAATGACAGGATTCCATGGCCTCCCTTGGAAGACTATTCCAGACTATACCACAGGCTCTCATTGGCCACAGGTCCCAGCTAATGGGAGCTGTGGAGTTGGCGCTCAAGGCAGGGGCAGTGTGTGAAGATCTCCTGCTTGCCATTTGTCTAGAGCCTGCAGGGATGAGCCATCTGCTTCTGTGTGAAGCACTTAGCCAGGGAAGACAGGTAGCCTGCCTTCGCGCTGCTGCACCTCTGGAGGAGGAATTGTTGATCAGAGGGGCCCGTGAATCTGGTGGAGTGCTTTCAGGAACCCCAGGGGTCCGTGGACCCCAGTTTGAGAAACACTGATCTAGACCATAATTCCCTAGCTTGCTTAAGAGAATGTCATGTGGGACTGTGTCCAAAGCTGTTCTAAAATCAAGATGTGTCAATTTTTCTGCATCCTCCCTAAGCACTAGGCAGTGACCCTGTCAAAGAAGGAAATGCTTTTGATTTGGCATGTGCAGTGGGGTGACTGCCGCACTCCAGCAGAAAACAGCCCTGCAAAGGGTTGTGGCTGGGGAAAAGCAGCCCAGCAGAGGGCTGCAACTTGGGCCCTCCGGAAATACTACTCGGGCCCCTACTTCGTGAGCCCTCCCGGCCTCCCCATTCCCACATCCCGAGCCAGCTGCACACCTTGCAGCCGGTCTCATTCCGAACCGCGCTGAGGAACCAGTTATACACGCTCGTGCTCCACACCTTGCATCTCCTCACCCTCGTGTCCCGCCCTGACACCAAGTGGCGGGACTACCTGCCATCTAGAGAGGGTGAGAAGCCCCGGTGGGACAGATTCTATTCTGCCTTGATCCCACGGTCCGCCGGGGATATTAGTTGGCTGCTTCTTCATGGAGCCATGAGCACGGGCATTCACTTGGCGTTGTTCATCCCTATGCCCGAAGCCTGTCCCTTCTGTGGTGTGAGGGAGGACCTGGTGCACACCTACCTTGAGTGTGCCAGGCTACAGCCCCTATTCCGGCTCCTCCAGAACCTCTTAATGAGGTTCTGGCTTCACTTCTCCCCACATCTATTTCTTTTCGGGCACCCCATCCGTGGGCCCACAAAGTCCTCGTCAACGTCCTCCTGGTGCTCGCCAAAGTCACCATCTATAACACCAGGAGGATGCAAGATGAGGGGGTACATTGCAATGGTGGGATCTATTTCCGGTCCTCCCTGATCTCATGCATCTGGGCAGAGTTCCACTGGGCAGCATCGACTGGCTCCCTCGACAGCTTTGCGGAGCAGTGGGTGCTGTGCGAGGTTTTCTGCTCGGTGTACCCATCCGGTACCCTCGTTTTGAACCTGTGACCCTCCCTCCCTCCCCTGTTTTTTCATTAGTTGTCCCAAGTACTTAGTTGGACCCGGGTCCAGTGTCCCTCCCACAAGTCTGGGGGAGGGGCTTTAGAAACGGGCGGGCTTAGGCCCGCCCACCTCCTGGGAAGTCAAATAGTAGTAGCAGAGGGCTGCAACAGAAATCAGCTGGGATGGAGCAGCAACAGCTGGGGTTGAGTCAATTAGGGCCCAGCTGGCCCTGATAAAAGGGCTCAGAGTTTGTTCCAGAAAGAATCTCCTATAGCTGTGGAGGCAGACTGGCCTGGCTGCTGGGGAAGCTTAAGAAGATACCTGGAGTGGAGCAGGGCTGGGGGGAAAGGCCAGAGGAACTGGAGTGTTCCAGGCTGGCAAATCCCCAGGGTGCAGGGCCTAGTCTGGGGCCAAGAAGGGGTACTTGGGGTGTAGGGGCCAGCCCACAGGTAGGCAGAGTCAGCAGGCCAAACCGTCCTTGCCTATGTTGACTGGCTGTTACACTGCAGTCTTCCCCAGGGAGTGGGGGCTTGATGATGACTGGGAGTAGCCTAGACTGAGGCTTGGGTGTTCGCCAAGGAGGGGAGGATTGGGGGTTCCCCAAGGAGGGAAGACCCAAAGCTAGATTGTCAGGGTACTGCACCCCAGACAAAGGGCACTCAGGTCCAGGAAGGGACACAGGGCCAGTGGACAGCAGGACACTGGCCAGCAGAAGAGCTAATTCCCCAGATGACCAGCGGGAGGCGCTGCAGGGGTGAGTCTTGCCGCACGCTTACAGCATGATACATTCTTGATAAAATGTTGGCTATTACTTATCACCCAATTACCCTCTGCATGTTTACAAATTGGTTACTCAATCATTTGTTCAAGTATCTTTCCAGGTATCAGAGTTAGGCTGACTGGTCTATAATTCTCCATGTCCTCATTGTTCCTGTTTTAAAAATGGGTATTATGTTTGCTGTTCTCCAGTCCGTTGAGACTTCACCCATTCTCCATGAGTTCTCAAAGATAATTGCTAATGGTTATGAGACTACTTCAGCTAGTTCTATAAGAACCCTAGGGTAAATTTCTTAAGGTTCTGAAGTCATTCTTGCATCTCATTATGTAAGGGAATACCCACACTGCATTTTTCCAAAAAACACATCTGTGAGTTTCAGACCTGGGCCTACAAACTCAGGCTCTCACTATAGAGGTAAAATCAGATGTACAGACACTGTGGTTCTGGCTGGAGCTTGGACTCTGAAACTCATCCCCCTCCTACAGCTTCAGAAGTTGAGCTCCAGCCCAAGACCAAAATGTGAACATAGCTCTTTTTAGCACAGTGGCACAAGCCTGTGTCTGTAGGCCCAGGCTCTGAGATTTGCTCCTGTAGGTTTCAAAATACAGTGTAATATACCGTCTTATGTTCCTTCATCTGTTCTTTCTCTGTTTTGGTTTGTATTCCTTCCACCTTGTTGTTGTTAATATTAATTTTATTAAGCATCTGGTCACAATTTTGTTTATTAGTGAAGACTGACATAAAATAAACATTAAACATCACAGCCTTTTGATGTTGCCTGTTATGAGCTCTCCAACCCTGCTAACTGCATTTTCTTACTGACTTTTATGTCCCTTATTATATGTAACTCATTTTGTGCTTAGCCTTTCTGATTTTGTCCCTTCATGCATGCATTATTCTTTTGTACTCATTCTTAGCAATTTGCCCATGGTTCCAGTTTTGTAGAATTCCCTTTTTATTCTCATGAAACATCTCTTATTCAAAATGGTGTCCATCTGCTACTACTGTCAATGGGGCTGAAGCTGGAAAGATGGCTGCCATTTCCCTACAGTCTATCTGAATATGAAAATGAGGGTACACCAATGCCCACTATTTTCAATGTCTCTCTGTACTCCTCTATGCAAATATTACTGTCACAAGATTTATCAATGATTCCATTTAAGTCATTTTGCTGGTGTATATTCCCATAACCCTTGCATTTGCATATAAACATTTGAGATGTTGAGCAGATTCCTTCTCTGTGTTCTTTCTTGTTGTTCCTATGACTTCATTGCAATATTCCATTTCTCCCCAACTTCTGTGAAGCTCTCAGTGAGGGATGGGACTCAAACCCCCCACACAGAGAGGGGTACATTAATACCTAGAAATTACAAATAAATAAAATCAATTATAGTTGTGTCTTTGCAATGGGAAAAAATGAAGTGAGCTAAACATTCTTTGCAGTGATAAAACCCCTTTCACTCTGGAGAAGTCATTTGAAGTGAATCCCCATTGACTTCAGTATGAGGATTTATGTTAGTACGTGGATCCACCCAGAACTGAGGCACAAATTTGGATTTACAATGGTTTCACTAAAAGCAAAATATGTCTGCTAATTCTACGTTTTTTTAATGAAAGCTTATTTTCAGCAAAAACTGTATAAATCCTTTCAAATGGTACATATAACTGTTTTGCACTAGCATTTATCATCTCTCCCTGATGAAGGAAGTTAGGAGTATTTTATTTAGTGCAGGTATCTCACTGAAACACAGTCTTCATCATGCAAATGTCCTACCAATGCCACTACAGCTGACCAGTGGGTTGTTCATAGAGAAGGCTTAGCTTCACTAGCCTGCTAAAATCTTAACTGAAGTCTACTGAGCGGGGTCAGTCATTATTTTTCAGTCACTTTTAATATGATTTTTATATTCTATCCAAAACCTAACACTCTTCCACTTGGAGGACTAGCCAGGTGAAAAGTTTTGAAAGGCTTTTGTTCACATATGAGTAAATAAACCTCTCACACTTTTTTTCAATTTAATTAAATAATTGTACTCCCCCTCCCAGAAATCAAAGTTCTGAGAGACTTTTTCTCAAACTCCCTCCTCTCCACATACATAAATCACTTGCAGGAAGAAAAGTTTCTGTTAAAACCTTCTCCTTTGGGGGATGAAAGTATGAGCAAGTGAAAACAGGGGGTTACGTTGGATTTCCATATGTAACCTTAAATATAGCATTTGCTGCTGCAGAGACTGTAATACTTGAAATGAAAATGTGGCAGAAGCAAATACAGCTGTAGTCCATGAACCTATCTGCTAGAGGCTAATGTATTTTTAGCATTTGCTCGGTCAGATTTATTTGAAGTCAGCTGATCAGCATATGCAAGCCTTGAAGGGACAGCATTTTCACTGCAGATCTAAATGCGGAAGATTTATCTTCTCGAAGCAGGATAGCAAAATATGACCACTTCCTCATTCCCCCCCCCCCCCCCCCGACAGAGATGTCTCAGATCTACATCAGGATATTTACATTTGTGTATGGTTTCTGTGTCTTTATTTCCCCTCAAAACTTTAGCCCTCAGATGACCCTAAACATGCCCAAGATGCCAGATAACCTCTTGATTTTCTACTTTCTGATTAATTTCAACTGTTCAAAACTTACAAGATCTAGGACAAAAGATTTTCTTGCTTGTTTTTGTGCTCCTAAGTTTATTGAATCAGCCAAACAAGTTGTTATCTTTATTTTGAATTTTAATTAACTTTTTCTTACTATGTTTACATATTATAACAAGTCTCTTACCCAAAAATATAATTGCTTTTGACATATCAAAACCACAGTCATACAAATCCAAATAAAAAACAGCAGTGTCTCTTTGCCATCAAAACGTGAAAAATTAGCAACCAAAAGGTAACAATCAATTCCAGATTTTATCCTACCATACAAACAAATCGCAGATCTAATCATGGCACACCCTCTCCATAAGCAAAGAAAAAATAGTAGACTTCAGCACAACTTGAATGGAAGTTCAGGCTAACTTGAATCAAATTAATTTGTTTTGAGTGCAATTCAGAACAATGATTTGTTAAACCAATATTATGTTGGAAGAATGTTATGTCCTTTTAATGTGGTAAATTATGATTTGGGGCTGAGTGTATGTGACAGTCTAAAATTAGTTTGTGCATATGACAATATAGATGTAAATGCATTGGAAATAGTGCAATCATACTTCTATGTCAGATCTTAGGGATAGACTTTTAAGGCAATTATACACTTAAGGGTTAAGATAGGCTTTAGAGGCCTAGTGGGATATTCAAAAATCCATAATTACCACTGAAATCGGAAAACACAAGCTTCTAGACTAAGTGCACTACACAGACTACCACAATATTTGCTTCTGCAACACTTTTTCATTTCAAACACTATGGTGTTTAGAGGAGCAAATGCTATAGTTAAAATTACAGGTGGAGTTCCAATATAGTTTTCCACTTGCTCATACTTTTTGTTAAAAATGTCTTCCTTGAAATCAATATGAGTTAGGTACCTAGTGAATTTTTCAAAAAACCCATAGGCACCTACAAGCATTTTTACATAAATAAATATATTTAAAAATCTGTCCCTTACCACCTAATACTGTAATGAGCTCTGTGTGGCTAGAGTTAGAGATACATAAACTTCAGTAGTGCTCTACATAAGCAAAGGGATCCTCCTGCCCAGAGCTCATTTCTGGACCAGGTCCTTTGGCACTATTTCTCCCACAAGATAGTTAAGAATCAGGGTGGTAGCCGTGTTAGTCTGGAATAGCAGAGTTAACAAAGTCCTGTGGCACCTTAAAGACTAACTAAAGTATTGGAGCATAAGCTTTCGTGGGCTAATACCCACTTCGTCGGATGTAGGCAGTGGAAGTGTTCACAAACAGGCAGTTATAGAAAAGTAGGTAAGAGCCAGGTGGGAGGTGAAAAGGTTAGTCCAATTAAGCTGAGCTCAGCTTAATTGGACTAACCTTTTCACCTCCCACCTGGCTCTTACCTACTTTTCTATAACTGCCTGTTTGTGAACACTTCCACTGCCTGCATCCGACGAAGTGGGTATTAGCCCACGAAAGCTCATGCTTCAAAACTTTATCGTTAGTCTTTAAGGTGCCACAGGACTTTGTTAACTCCACAAGATAGTTGTGTCTTTGCAATGTTTTAATTGTGAAGATCCAGTCTAGCAAGTGATTGATGCAGGAGGAGGATTCATGTCCATTTTCACTTCAGGCCTTTCTCACCATCCACAAAGTGCAGATAAAAACAGTCACAGTTCTTGCCATGCTATGGAGTTACTGCCTAGTGATTTCTGTGACTTTTTTAACATCTAGAAGGGAGAGGGAGATGTTCTTGAAACAAAAATAAACAAACCCCACAATGTTTTTTGACAATTCAATGACATAATGGGTGGTTCTGTAAATTTAAGAAATCACTGATAATTTGTATGTAAAAAGCATCCTATCAGTCACTGCTTTTTGTTGTTTTAACGAATCAGAACTACAACTTTACCAAACACTTTATAAGCCCAGCTTAGAACTATAGATTTTGTCAGATAGTAGAGCTGCTTTGTTTTTTTATTTGTTTTTTTTGATAAGCACATCTTATTGATCAAAATGGAAAAATAATCACATATATAGGTAGAGAGTAGGAAAATGGATTTAATAAAAGGACACTATAATTAGGATGTTGGGGAGAGAAAAGGGACAGAGAATGGAAAGAAAAGAATGAATATATGCCCCTTGAGACAGTCACAAAAGGTACCAGTATCTGGCAAAGTGATTTGGGACAACAATCATAATAATGATTTGTGATATTAGTGGACTCTTTCAGATGTGTTCACAACTGTTTGAGTTCTGCAGCCCCTGGTTCCTAGGAGTTCAAGCTTATGGCTATTACATTTTTGTGACACTTCTCCTTATAAAATTGTCTTCAGTTGCTTAAAACATTACCCAACTTTAATCAATAGGGCTAAAACTTTCTGTGCCAGGAGCCCGCCTGAGACTTCCCCCCTCAGCAGCTAAAATAGTCTACTATTTCCAAGAACAATGGCAGTGATAAAAAATACATGCATTATCTCATTGAGAAGCAGTAACATGCCCATGCTCTGAAGCAGCCACTTGAAAGTTGGCATGTCCCGGTATCAGGGATGCATATCTTGATGTTCTGTGAAAGATCACCCAAATTAGGCCCAGTTATAAGTTTCCAAAAAAATTCAGTTCACGCTTGCTAGCAGAGACTTGTAAGTTTGGCAACTGAAGACTTCACTCCATTAGGCATTGTCCTTCCTCTTCTCCAATGTGCTCATTGAACTGTGCGTGCACCATCTCCACAGAGCAGCTAAGAATGTTCTGGCTTGGAACTGAAAGGGCTGAGTTAGCCAGGACTTTCCCTCCAATTGCTTCGTCCAACTGTGAGAGACTGGTGTAACACCTGCTCTAAGGAATGTGTATCTCCTGTGCTATCAATGTTCCCTCTGCTGACATCCAGGCTGTATAAAAGAGGAGGAAGAAACCACACTGGAATGTACTGGAGTGAGGAAAAGAGGAGAGATGAGGTGAGGTTTGGGGGAAAAAAGAAGGGAATGAACAGAGATAGGGTAGGAGAGAAGGGGGATGAGGAAATAAATCAGGATGGGAATGCGTAGGTTGGGATGGTGCATAGGAATTGAGAGGAATGGCCAATCATCTCTACTCATGGCATCAACAATCCAAACACACTGGCTCAAAGAAAACAATAAAACTCATTTTTTTTTAATTACAGAACAATAGATTTTAAGTGATTACAAGCCATGAAGCATAAAAGTCGGAATTGTATATGAAGAAATAAAAGGCAGAACAAAAAATATATAACTTAGTTTTTTTTTAAAGTGAACTTAGAATAAGAGGATTTATCTCGCCATATGTTCATAGCAGTCTGGCTGAATTCCTTCAGCCAGGAACACTCCCCAGATTCACTGATACTTACTTTATCTTTCAAACAGTGTTGATACCATGGGTAGAGATGAGGGGTGATTTGGGGCCTGTGTTCCTCATTTTTATATCTTTTCCTCATCTTTGAGAATCATCTCCAGCTAATATTCAGGCAACAGCAAAACTGTTCCTTTCCCAAGATGTACATTTTTCATTCACACCCTTCTTCCTGCCAAGGAATAGGTGCTTAACCAGGTGATAATTCATTTGATTATGGTGTCACCTGGCTGAGTTGTTGGCTTGACTTTTGTCTCTGGAGAACTGGTCTGAAGCTATTTGCCCAGACTTGGAACATACCTTATGCCAAACATTTTTTATCAAGATACTAACATTCCACAGACTGTCAAATACCTCACGAGTCATATTTTGTAGTAAATTGATCATACAATTATAAAAATAGATGAACATGAGGATACAGACCGTCACCATGTTACATGATAAAGCTATTTAATAGCAGACAAGATAATACTACTGTGTGTGAGAGAGAGATTGAGAGATAGGGTTTATTTAAACTGGACTGGATTCAACCTACATACAATAATATTAAATATCTGAAGAAAATATCTGTAATAAAAAACAACAATTTGAATACACACACACTAAGTGTACTTTAAATGCAACACTACATAAAATTACATCTAAATCTCTAAATGCACAGACTATTAATTTGTTGTTGTTGTTATTATTAATTATTTATTAGTTGAAGGTTCCCATTTTCCCACACCTTTCACTGGGTATTGTCTAATGCCTAAGTCAGTCTTTGAGCTTCAAGTGCCTCTCATGACTTCCTGAAGAGATGAACTTGATGCTGGTTATGTTTTCTTGTGAGAGGTGCACATCAGACAATATCCAGGAGGTCTGAGGGACCTTTGGTTCACCTGTTCTGGATGTCCAGGACTATAGATCAATGAGAGGAGATGACCAGATCTGATCAAGATCATACAGGAATGGATGCTCAGGAACATGCTATTAAAGAGGGACTGATTTGAGTAGCCAGATTTAAACTGATGGGACTCTTGCCTTTATGTATGTCTGCCCTGCCCAAGCTTAGCCTCTCAACTCACTTTGCTTCTCTCAATCCCAGTTTCCCTCCATCCCTCTCGTTGTCTTCTCTTCACAGCCGTGTTGCTCTCAGTTTACACAGAGTCTGTTTCTCTGTCTCTACCATGCTTGCCTCTGTCCCTCAACTGTCTCCCTCTTCTCCTCCAACTTTCACTTCCCCTCCTCTGAGTGGAGAGGACACCTTTTTCCACTATCTCATAGGGAGGGGCTACCTCCTCTCCATAGAACAATGACAATGCATTAACCCTGAACACAACCTAAATCACATAGCCCCATACAAATTTGAGTTTCCTTATCATATTTCACACTAGGCACTTATGGAGAGTGAAAAAGAGCCATTGGGGTGGAGCTTCTCTGATAGTGACACTTCTGTAATAAACTTTGTGCAAAATGTGATATGCCTTGTGTGGTATCATATGAAAAGTAATAACTGATCAATAATATCATGGCAAAAGGTATGTGACAACATTATATGTAAATATATGAACCCCCCCTTCCCCCATATGATGATCCTAGCACCTTTCAAAAGCACACACATCTGCCCAGGCAGAAGTATCATGAATGAAGAAATGTGTTTACAACTTATATGTAAATATACATAAATAGGGTCCTTCAGATAGCAGAGAGAAGAAATGTCAGGACACAAAGCAAATTTGCATTTCAGGAAACACAGATGAGAAGAAAATACTTGGAGCCTCCTTCTCCGTGATATTCCACAAAGTCTCCTTTACAGCTTGAATAAACTTTGCTTTGATGGATAACCCTCAGAAGAATCTACCTCAGTGTTTAACGGTACTATAAAAGAAAGGGGCATAAAACTGCAAATGCTCATGCTCTCTCTTTTTCTCGCTTTCATCTAACATGACAAAGGAACCAGCCCTTTGACTTTGGGGGGAAATCCTGACTTGAGAATGTAATCAGCTGTATTGCTGGGAATATGTGGGAGGGATTTTACTTTAAACCAAGTCTAGCTTGTTAAGTGTAAGCCACTAGGTTGCATTTTATTTTATTTCTCTTGTAACCCTTTATTACCATAGCACTGAAGAACAGCAACAAGATGAGAAAGACGTAAGAGAATTATCAATGGAAACAGTGAACTGCTAAAGCGTAACTGAAGCTGCACATTGGTAACATTATCACAAAGTCTCCATTAGGCAAAGCAGCGACACTTAAATTAAACTTGGCAACACTTCCTTGTCTATTAAAAATACATCAACAATATTCCAAAAAGCTGTGACTCCATAAAGCTTTGAAATCTAATATTTTAAAGTGTAGTTGCTCACCTATAGTGCCATACATGCCAGTATAGGCTCTTCAGAGGCCATATGTAAACTAAAAGGTCTTGTATCTAAAGCTTGAGTTGTTGTTGTGAAGATGGGCAGATGGTTGATTAATGTTTGGTTGAAGATCCCTGGCTTCAACTTCCCATGAAGCTCATGGGGAACCCTAAAGAGCATTTGCACAAACCAGGACAGGTGCGGATGCTTGCTGAACAGACCATGGAACGTATAACAACTTAATGCCCAGTTCACAAATATGAAGGGGGCATCACCGCAATACACTCTTCTACTCCTGACACGGTTCTCTATCTTAATCATCTGAATGTAAAATTATAGTCATTGCTCTACATTTACATGTCATGTGAAGAAGAAGATCATAGAATATCAGGGTTGGAAGGGACCTCAGGAGATCATCTAGCTCAATCCCCTGCTCAAAGCAGGACCAATCCCCAATTAAATCAACAGAGTTCTGCCCCCTAGCCCTAAATGGCCCCCTCAAGGATTGAATGCACAACGCTGGGTTTAACAGGCCAATGCTCAAACCACTGAGCTATTCCTCCCCCACAGAGCTGCAACTTCTGTGACAGAAAAAAGATGTAGATTAAATGTGTTTTTACTGATTATATAAATACCGATCAAACAGCAATAATGGTGTTTACATTCTACTGGACTATTTCTCTGCCCAATTCTTCAGGAAAAGTAAATTATTAGCCCCATCTCAGTGGTTTACTGGGACAATTTCGAAATGCTATGTTTCAAAACTGATTTTGATGCAGGTTCTTCAATCCATGCTCTGGAATGGGAAGTACTACATTCACTCCATTCTCCATTCTATTACATGACTGTCATGCCAGAGTAATGCAACTGATTGATCAACAAAGTCAATGGTTATGCTGGTGTAATGGAGTGAAGAATTGGTCCTTATATATTTAAGTACTGAGGCTAAAGAAAGGAGAGAGCAGCTTGCATTGCTAATTGAGAATCCGTATTGTCAATTAAAGAACACTGCTACTGGATTCAGAAGAGTGAAAGACTGTGATAGGGTTGAGATGCTGGTTGATCTCGCAGTGGAGAAGAGAATAAATGAAACTTCAGGGATTCACAGGAAATATGGAGAAGATTCAATTAAAATAAAACCATGTCCATACAATCCTCAAAGATAGTTCTGAATGCACTTCATTTCAGCTGAAGTCAGTGGGAGTTTTGGAGGCTCGTGCAGTATTCAACACTTCATAGAGTCAGGCCATTATTTTATCTGAAAGGACCCTAAAGTCTGAAAGATTCTGGAGTTTGATGGAAGCTGAATTTTAATAGTCATATTGATATTCTTCTGCTGGAATTAATGCATTTATATTTGTGCAACTGCATTATGAGCTAAATAGGGCAATTTCAGAGATCATTTCAGAAGCATCAGCATTCCTTTCATATGTATAAGGACAGGAAAGTTTTGTAATTATTTTGCTGACAATGTTTTAATCATTAAGAGTATTAGTGACATGTACCGTATTTTTCGCCCTATAAGACGCACTTTTTCTTCCCCAAAACGGGGGGGAAAAAGTTGGTGCGTCTTATAGGGCGAATGTCTTATAGGGCAAAAAAAAAAAAAAAAAAGCGCCTCGCTCCCCCGTCCCCGCCGCGCGGGCGGGCTGCCGAGGTTCCCCCCTCCCCGCCGTGGCGGGGAGGGGGGAACCGGGACGCTCCCGGCAGCCCGCCCGCGGCGGGGAGGGGGGAACCTCGGCAGCCCGCCCGCGCGGCGGGGACGGGAGAGCGAGGCGCTTTTTTTTTTTTTTTGTCCGGATTTTTTATTAAAAAACGAGGGGGCGTCTTATAGGCCGGAGCGTCCTATAAGACGAAAAATACGGTAGATGCCAATTTCAAATGACTGAGGGGAATTTTAAAAAAATAATCTTGCCAAACAACTTTTTTATTGGGGCTCAGTTGAACTAAAATTTACAGCACTTGACACTTACAAAATCTTGCTGCTATTTAATATCTCAAGCCTGATTTTACTGTCAAATTACACTGAGCCCAGAATTAAAATATAACTGAAGGTGTCCTTCCCCAGCTGCTAAAGCTTAGTCTGAAAATCAGTTATCTATGATTGCAAAATACACAAGATTATTTAGTGGTAATTTTTATAGATAATTAAAGAAAGCAGAGAGGAAGAAGCAGAATGGCTTCACTATGTATAAATCATTACTCTCCTGGATATAACCTTTGCTATTCATAAATTACATGGCTGATGTAGGTGTTTGTTTGTGAGGCTTGAGATATGCAAAAATAAATTAAATATTTTGTCACCCACTTTTCCTTCTATCTACTTAGTAATATATGTAGTACTAGAGGTACTGTTTCCCTCGGCGAATAACTTATAAATTTGTCTCTGTTGAGTTGCCACAGGGATTTCATAAAATGAGGATGGCTGCAATTGACAAGTACCTGTTACTTTATTCATAAATTCCTAGGCTACAAGGAATCACTGTGACCATCTAGTCTGACATTCTGTGTAACACAGGGCAGACAACTTCCCCAAAATAATACACAGACACTTAATCCAGTGGTATTTGCACACCCATAACAAAGATAAGATTAATTCTAAAATTGAATACAAATCTGTTAAAATAGCTTGTTTTGTTTTGACTGGTGTATACCACACACAGCCCCAAATTTTGACTATGGTACATCTGCACAATCTCAGTGTAGTGATGGGCTTGTATGAATGTAAAAGAATGTGTCCCAAAGAGTGAATGTTTTTGTATGTGGAGGAAACAACCACCAGTAACTATTTTTAAAAAAAATAACTTATTTTATATTCTATCATAAATAGTATGATCACTTAACTTGTGTATAAAGGTACAATTCAGTCCTGGTAGTGGGCCATCATAAAACTTTTGCATGACTTAATTCTTACTTGAAGATTTCAGTGTTGCAGGACTGGCTGGCCCTCTGTGTGGGAGTGAATTTTACCCAGAACTAAGCAACCAACTAGTTAAAAAAAATGTAGTTTCAACATATGGCTATTCTTTGCCAGTGTTAACTTTGATATTAAGTCATATGAAGTTTTATGTTTTTTTATTAAAATTCTGGATTAATTCTAATTCAGAGGGGAACAGTACTAAGTATAATTTATTTTAAAATGTTTAACAAAAGGGTTTACATCCACCCCTCCCTCTTCAATGTGTGGCAAATCCACTCATTTGAGAGATGCAGTTATACCAGCATACATTGCTGGAGTGGACCAAGCCTAAGACTAATGTTATTCAAAAGTCAAAACCAGTGCCTATGTAGTGGTTGTTCACAAGCGTGATTAAAAAATAAATGTCTCCCTTTAGGTATTTACCATTATTAAAGTGTTTATTTCTTGTCTTACAGCAATAATATTATGTTTCTGAATAATGAGTCATAAAAGTTGGCTGAATGTAATACTTTAAGGGTGTGCCGTAAATGAACTGTGAATTCTGTACTTCCACCAAATATGGAGATGTCTTAAATTCTCTAAAGATGATGAAAACAGGTTTGGTACTTGCTTCTGAAAATGCCATCACTAGCAGCATGAAAGACACACAATTGAATCCATAACAGAAAAGTGAATATTTTGCGGTGGATACAATCTGATTAGTAAACGTATTTTACATATTCTAATTGGCATGCAATTTGTCATAACTAGTAGTCTCTTCAGTAAAGATGACGCACATCAAAAGAAATGTAATGACACATCTGTATGGAGAAGGTTGCATGTGGAACTGTACAAAACGTAGTGGCATTGCTTCCCTTAGGAGAGTCTAAATCCAATTTTTAAGTGGGGCTCTGTAACTCACTTTCACACTATACTTTTTTATTTAGTGCTATAGTGTAGCTAAGTTGCTCAGGAAACTGATGCTCCTTTGGAGCCCCCTCCAAGATTGTGCACTATGCCGACTGGAGCTCCAGAGGAACCCCCAGATGGATTCTTCAGGTTTAACTCATGGTGTAATTATTTACACCTTGCACGTGGTGTAATTATTTACACCTGTGCAAAATGGCAAAACTCACCACTTACTTTGAACAGATGTAAATAATTACAAGGCATAAGGCAGTGGAGAACCTTGAAGGGCTATTGCTTTAGTGCCTGTGTAAAGCACATTGATTTGGGATTTATTTTATTTTGAATCTACTCACTTTCATAAGTGACAAAGTCTTGTAGCACCTTATAGACTAACAGATCTTAGGGAGCATTAGCTTTCGTGGGCTAAGAACCACTTCATCAGATGAATGTTGTGGAAATCTCCAGAGGCAGGTATAAATATGCAGGCAAGATAGCAAGGTAAATCAGGGAGGGTGAGGCCCACTTCCAGCAGCTGATCTGGAGGCGTGAACACCCAGAGAGGCAAAACTGCTTTTGTAAATGGCGAGCCATTCACATTCACTTTCATAAGTGAGCAGCATCCAAGATACTGCAAAGACTGAGCCTCAATGGGTTTTACCTAAGACCTTGTCTGCCCCTGGGTTAGAGTATAGGATATGTGTTCACACTCAGTGTTGCGTGTAACTACATGTGGCAGTAAAAGGCTGTGGGGCAACATGACAGTAAACTGCTAAAAATAGCCGTGTAGACATGAGTTGCAGCTTAGGCATGTAGAGAGCTGTTTAGGCTATATAACCTAGGGTTCAGATGTGAAGGGCATTTTTTTCACCTAAGCAGTGTATCGTACTGTCTGCACTGCTATTTATATCAATACAGGCTGGGCATGCAGTGTCTGTATGCTCCACACTGCTCTAAAGTGTAAACATACCCTAATGCTCCTCCATACATTTATTCTAGTTTCTACAGGGATGGGCTCATAGTCTCCCACATTTGGGGTTCAAATTAATCTAAAATCTCAAAGTAATGCTCAGATTATGGGTTTATTTTCTTTAATATGGATTTTCATTTTTAATGGCAGAGAGAGGGACTGCCAAAGAATTTCAGTAAGTGGACAGTGTTAATAAGTAGATGAGACTCTATATGATACCAAGAGGGAACCTTAGATGGTGAGATTGTGGAGATGGATTGTTAGTTGCAGATAAGTGGCAAGGAAACTGGCAGCAGAATAGTTTCAGGTTGGGGCACTGATTTGTGTGATAAAGAATGAGAGAGAGAAATTGCACTTTGAGAGAGAGTCATAGTTCAGGAGAGGCAAGAGTGAAAAGGATGGAGGGCTGTGGAGAAGAAGATGACTGTGCCTACCATCACAGTCTCAGTGCTAGTACCTTGAGAGCTGAGGCAAAGAAGCTGAAATGTGTTGCAGAAACTCAACAGCCTATTTCTGCTTCATCGTGACTATCAAAAGGATTCTGAATAGTGACATATTTATTGTCACACCCTCTTGTACAATGCAATGAATCAAGGTTGGATTTTAACCTTGGAATTTTCTTGCTTGGTTATTTGTTGCTGCAACTGTACAGGCACACACAGAGAATTTAAATTTCAAAGAGACTGTCTTGTAATTCAGAATAGCAGAAGAAAATAAATCACTTAAGATAACAGTATTTCAGAGAGCTATAAAAAGCTTTGGTTTGGTTTAACTTTAGCAAAAGAACAGCTATATTCTTTTGTTTATATCCTTTGATCTTATCAGTTTGACTTTCAAGAATCTTTCCTTTTTGGAAAACGTACTGATTTAAGTTCTGCTTTCATGTACCTCATGCAGTCAATTACATTTGTGCAAATGCAACATGGGTATAAAATGTCGCCAAATGATACTGCTCCACATAGTTAAATCAGTGATTGCATTTTACACCATCTTAACACAGAAGAAAATAATTACACAATATGATAGACAGTGGAGCAGTTTCAAATCATTTGACCACATATTGTCTCCTCTCATTGAAAGACTGTTTGATGTCAAAGATTAAAGAAGCAACACCATGCATGGGCCAGATTAGTGATGTACTCTACCTGGTTCTCACTGTTCCTGCAAATGTTCCTGAGTGTTCTGGTTAATATGAACTTGTTTCTGTCCCCCACACTCAAAAAATAAACACATAAATTCAATGACTTCCTAGCAAAATATTTAGAGGGTTCACTTCTACTACTCACTAATGTTGAGATGTACCTAGCAATACAATGTAGATGTATGGGAATATTTGTGGAGCAAACTACTAATCAATAGAAGTAAGCACAGATGTCTACTTAAAATAAAACACAACAAACTTTCTAAATGTTCATCATATCCTGTAGAGAAGATTTTCACTTATATATGATACAGCAAAAATTGTCTATAGTATGAACACTCATGGGCAGTGTAGAAGAACCTAAATTGCAAGTATGTAGAACTGGCTTCACCATATAACCTTATGTACATAATATAAATCTAAATAATTCATTACTAAAATAAAATAACCCTCAAATACCTATTACAAGATATAGAAATATATTAATTTATTACTATATTATTAAAATATAATTTTAAATCGTTCATCATTACATACAATAAAATATTTCAGTAGTTTGGTTGCAAAAAGAAATGTCTACTATAAAAATGGCTGAAGAATATGAAAACTAGGTTACAAAGGAAAATATTTTGCAAATTTAACTGTTACATTCACTAACAAATAACTGCATAATTCTTCTTTTCTGATACCCATTTCTTCCCCATTCAGAAATAAAGTTACAGGCTTTTTGTAATGCAGCACTCCAAACATTCTTAGAAATTTGTTCAGCCTTTCTCTACATACAGTCTGCTGTTTAATTCATGTTTTAATTCTTTCTCCACACGTTTCTCGGCATTTTTTGAGTGTTTGTTCTTATTTTACGATATTTTTCAAGGTTGTCCTTTTAAAATTTTTGTTCCATTTGACTGACACTTAAAGCCTATGTTTTCACTGTCAACAAGTGTTACTATGTATTTATACATATTAGATTTCATTTGCCATGTGTCAGCCCAATTACATGCAAGAAACTCTCCCTGCATTTCCCATGCTCCTTGCTTTGAATATTTCTTAACACCCACATTTTATCTCTGGTAATTTCTTAAAATACTGTCAATATGTCTAAGTGATTTATTAGTTAGAGATCAGAAGAGTTCTAGACTGACTGCTGTGGGACTGCAATCAAACTCTTCATCAGTTAAACATATTTCCTTTATCTTGGTTTCTGACTTGTGCTCAGACTGGAATATCTATTATCCCACTTCACCCTGAGGGTTGCAAAAACACTTCCTGTCTCCTGACCCATAATGTATCTGCATAAAGATTTAACTGGTGACCACTAAAAAGAACATTTATTGAAGAGAATGTTCCAAATATGTTGAGAAAAATCCTAGGAAACCTAACCAGAATAAAATACTAAAGTATAGAACTGCTACTGTGTTATTAACTAACCCAGTGACTCTCAATCTTTCCAGACTACTGAACCCCTTTCAGGAGTTTGATTTGTCTTGTGTACCCCCAAGTCATAACACACTAATACTGAAAAATGGCTTATTTTTACATTTTTACCATATCATTATAAAATAAATCAATTGAAATATAAATATTGTACTTACATTTCAGTGTATAATATACAGAGCAGTATAAACACGTCGTCTCTATGAAATGTTAGTTTGTACTGACTTTGCTAGTGCTTTTTATGTAGCCTGTTGTAAAACTAGGCAAATATCTAGATGAGTTGATGCACTCCCTGAGGACCTCTGTGTACCCCCAGATGTATCCATACCCCTGGTTGAGAAGCACTGAACTAACCCATCTCAATGATGTGAGTAACACTGTGACGGAGGCACCATCCCTTGATGAACTAACGCAGTGGTGCCACTTATGGAAGTGCTGTGCTAAATTCTGAAGGCAATATTCCTGGAGTGATGGCATGATTTAATTTATCAGTAGGAATTATTTTCGTTCCAGTGGCTGGCTCAATAATGAGAGCCCAATTCGTTGTTGCCTTGCATTTTGTGTAGATATTTATTCAAATGCAAAGTGGGTGTAAAGCATGACTTTTCCAATAAGGTAGTGACAATGTTGTGATGGTGACTCAAGCCTTTTCTGATTATTTTTGTATGTGATACACTTGGATAATATCTAGGTGATTCCAGATACTTAATTCACTGATCACCTGAGAAGGAGGGGAATCATTCTTATTAGCCTGCTGTAAACAGGGTGAGTTTTTGACCATCCTCTTTTGTGAAGATAGCCTTGGAAATATGCACTGATATAAAATCACTGGTAGGGCTGAAAAGAACAAGAAGTTGGCCTCCATTTCTGCAGCATGAGTCTGGGCAGGCCCTAAAGATTCTTTCCACACATGAACACCCTTTATATGAGAAAAGTAATTAAAATTTGGCATGAATCCTAAAATATCTTCTTGTCTCTCTTCTTGTCAATGTCCCTGCCAGCAGGTATATGGGATCTTGGGGAGCAATTACCACACTGGTGGGGTGCAAAATAAACTTTATTAAGAAAATGCAAAAACAGGGAAAATTCAATAGTGAGGGGTATGGGGTTTGTTAAAGTAGACAATTGGGGAGGGGTTTCTTTTAGTAAATGGGATAGGGGGTTTCAATAGTGGGGTACAATACAGTTGGTAACCAATTAACACTGAAGTATAAATGTAACAGGTACCTAACAATTTCTATGTAAAGAGTGTGTCACAGCAGCATGTAACCGACTAACAGTATGGGTAAAATGTGTTAAATAACCAACAATTTTAGGTAAAAAATGTGTCTCAGTGGTGTAAATGTAAAGTGTGAGGTGTGTTAGAGAGAAAAGGGGTAACCAATGGGGTTTTATGCTAGAAAGAGAGAGAGAAGACAGGCTGTAAGTTGAAACAGCAGAGAGGAAGAGAGAGAGAGAGAGAGAAAGTGGTAGAGAAGTAAGGTTGGGGGATGGGGGAAGAGGAGCACGTGGTGGAGAGAGATTTAAACTCAGGGAGACACAGAACAGACAGGCTGCAAGTTTAAACAGCAGAGAGACAATTATACAAAACACAGCAAAATCTTATCTATGATTTAACTTAACCAAAACTACACAAATTAGCAAGTAACAAAACACAATGCAACAATTCTTTAAGGCTAACTTACACGGTACAATGCAAGCAATTTCCTAAACCTAACTTAACTACAGCTATGCAAAATGAAATTACAACTTATCTAGACTAAAAGATAAAATCTAACCTAATGGGTGCACCTTATACTAGGGGTAGTTTCAGAGGGCAGAGTGGTGTGTGCCCAGGATACAGCTCCAAGGGGGGAGGGGGATTTAACTAGTGGTGGCTGCAAGCTGGCAGCCCAGGATACAGTCCAGGAAGGCACAGACTTATTTCTAGCATCAAAGGCGCTGCAAAGCAAGAAACAGATTACAGATACAGACCAAGGAGTTTAAGAGAGGTTTTAAGACACAGACCAAGGTTTAGTTTCAGTCTGTGTGCTGGGGAAACAGAGCCAGCAGCTAAAGTAATAAAAGTATAGAAAGTTTCACAGAGGGATTCTTACCAGTCCCCAAGGCAGCAGCAAAGGCAGAAGCAGCAACAGCATCAGAAGAAGCAAGGAGGGCTCGGCACGGTCTTGATAATCAGGAGGTCTCTCAGGCAGCAATTTGTTCTTCATGGGGGGGGTTAAAAATGGGGGTACGCTCAAAAATAAAATGAGAGCGGAGAAAGGACCCCCCAGAACCCCTGGCTGATCAGACCAGGTAGCAATGCAGGAACCTTTCTGATGTTTGTTTCAAAAATGCCTGTTCTTAAAGGCAAACTCAGGCAGTTTCCCCACCAGTAATCCTGATAGGCTCCTTCTGTCATAGGGGAGGAGATACAGGGAAAAACTGCAGGTGAGCATAGAGACATGCCTGGGCAGAGTCCTGGACCATAGGCATGAGTTCCCACCTCATGAGGCCTATGACTCATGCCCAGGATCTCAAAAACACATTAGGTCTTGCAGCTCTGGACATTGCCTACCCTACACCGAGCCCAGGTTTAACAAGGTGATAACAGGACCAACCCTTTGAACAGGGCAGTCATCCCACTTAGCATGCAGCACAAGTGGCCATCCCTTTGTGAAGGGCAATGGCTCTTGGTAAACAACTTAACAGCCAGGGAGGGGCAGCCACAGGAGGAGAACAAAAACAAAATGGAGTAAGGGGACAGCTGCATGAAACAAAATGGAAGAGGGGGAAAGCTGTAACAGACAGTCAATATTCCCCCCAAATCCTTGTTGCAGCCCTGCAAAGTGGTGATCACGAGAGCCAAAAATCAATTGGTGTTCTATTTTGTTTTGTTATTTTGCAGGGGTGCAAAATATAAGAATAATATTTATTAGTTTATTGCCCAGAATACAGCAAGCATGAATACCTGTCTATGGGCAGGGGACATATGTGTGTGTTCAGTTCCAGGAACTCATGGCCCTCCAAGACGAAGTACTGGCTCCAGAGACCTGAGTGAACTGGAAGAATTAAGGAAGACAGGGAAGCATAAACTCTGGAAGGTCAGTGTAAATTATTATTTTTTTTTAAAAAGGATAATTACACAGGCCAAAAAAGAATTTGTCAAGCAACTAGCAAAAGACACAACAGCAAAAGAAATTTTAAACACACCAGAAGTAAGAAGACTGTCAAACAGTCAGTGGCTCCACTAAATGATTAGTGTGCTAAAGGAGCACTCAATGAAGACAAAGCCATTGTGGAGATGCTACATGAAGTCTTTAATCAGTCTTCTATGAGTATGTGAGGGAGATTTTCACTTGGGAGCAGCACTTTTTAGGTTACAAATCCCAACAGCTTTCCTAGTTTGAGGTGTCACTGTGGGAAGGTTTGGAAACAAACTGATAAACTAAACAGTAATAAGTTACCAGGACCAGATGGGATTCACCTAAGCATTCTGAAGGAACTCAAATATGAAATTACAGAACTTCTAACACTGGTATGTAACCTATCACTTAAATCAGCTTCTGTACCTGATGACTGGAGGATAGCTAATGTGGCTCCAATTTTTTTGAAAAGGCTCCAGAGGTGACACTGGCAATGTCAGGTGAGTAAGCCTAAATTCCATACCAGGCAAATTGGTTGAAACTATAGTTAAAAACAGAATTATTAGACACAAAAATGAACTCAATTTGTGGGGAAAGAGTCACTACAGATTTTGTAAAGGGAAACCATGTCTCACAGGCCAGCCATGACCAAGCTTCAGGTCTTTTATCCAGTGTGGAAATATCCAGAATGTCCAGATACATGTAGTAGGAGACTACTAAAAATGAAGTGGGCAATAAACTACTCCGCAGTCATAGGGCCATAAAAGGTTAGTACAGGATCGGTAACCTTGGCACGTGGTCCTCCAGGGTAAGCTTGAGGCTTGATGGGCCCGGCCAGTTGTTTACCTAACACATCCACATGGCTCCCACTGGCCGCAGTACATCGATCCAGTCCGATGGGAGCTTCCCATGGGACTTGAGCGGCGAACTGCGGCCAGTGGGAGCCGTGATCGGCCAAACCTGCAGATGCAGCAGGTAAACAAACCGGACGGGCCTGCCAAAGGTGCTTACCCTGGGGGGCCACATGACAAGGTTGCCGATCCCTGGGTTAGCAGGATGCAGGGTGTATTACACATTATTGTAATGAGGCAATAAAGCCAGTGTCTCT
Source organism: Sternotherus odoratus (assembly GCA_032164245.1). NCBI lineage: Eukaryota > Metazoa > Chordata > Testudines > Kinosternidae > Sternotherus > Sternotherus odoratus. The sequence goes on along the minus strand of JAVMKO010000001.1, from coordinate 228,973,170 downwards.
GTTAAGTTTGTTTCCCTGTTCAGTTTTATATTGCTGCCTGGCTATGCATATAGTGAAATCAAAAGGCTCGAAGGGGGGTTGTTAAGGAGCCCAGAGTGGGGGGAAAACAATGGAAAAGATAAGACAGCCTTTCAGGTACCCACTTCAAAGAACTTAAAACAATAATGTCTGGGCCATCAACTGTGGGAAGAACCTACCTGGCTGTCGCCATCCAAATTATAATGACTTTCCCTTCCCAAGGCTCAGACTGATATCAAAAGATCCTGAGGGGTTGAAAAGATGCCCCTGGTCAAAGGGTGTGGGGGGGGGAGGGTGGTCAGCTCAGTTGGAAGCTGAGAAGAGCACAGAGTCAGCACACATTTCTGATGGAGATTCAGGGTTTGTGGCCAAGTACCTATAACCTGATGTCCCAAGAAAACAGGGGTCACCAAGGCTATCATGTCTGGCAAGGAGCTTGAGAAGAATGCCAAGCATAGGGAAGACAATATGTATGCAGGTCTCTTTGTTGTTTTTAAATTTACTCCTCTAAGCCCTGTGTACCATTCAGGCAAAAGAAAAAAAATACTCCTTGGTCACTTCATGCTATTACTGACCCTAAAGAACTCTGGCAACGTCCAAGCTCAGTTAAGCCTGCTAGGTAGCACAGTTGGCCGCTAGGGAGGTGTAACCAGAGACCCAGTCAGATAGTGGTTAGGCTGTGGTATCCCACCCAAAGAGAAGTGGAAGCATGGGTCCAAGACTTGAAAGGGGTACACTCAGGAGACTGGTAAAAGGTCTCAAAAGGGAAAGCTTGCCCAGGCACCTTGACAAGGCTGTCTTCTACTCTACTGATGTTAGTACAACTTGTGCATTTTTCACATTCATTAAAACTTTATGTACTCAGAGAAATTTCCCAATATTTACATTTGATCTTGTTTGATTTGACTTCTTTCCATGCCCAGAAAAAAAATCATGCCTCTCTCACGATACTTGTTGGCTTTCTTTCCTTTTCATTCTTTCACTAAAGTCATCCTCTCGAGTATAGTATTTTCAACCTAGGTTGACAACTAGATAACTAGAGCTGATAAATACATTACCAGGGTTTAAAACTTTTTTTATTCTATTCGCTTTGATTTTGTTTCTTTCTAAATTATAATAGCTGAGGGTTTTATAAATTTTTAGCATTCTAAAAAACACATTTTGTGAAGTCTAGCAGTAGCAGTATAGTGTTTAGTTTGGTACCTTTTTGTCTTTACTTACTATCAGTAGCAACTTACTATAAGGACTCTGTTTTTCCTTCTTTAGTTGTACCCAAATTATCTATTTAATTGAATTTCATAGATTTCTGGAATACGGCAATATGCAACTTGTGTTTACATGGCAGGGGTACACATGGAAAGACTTAAACAATGCTGAAGAGCAAATCCTGAAAACAGTTGTTTACAAGCTATATTTGTAGGCATAGAATTTCATTTTTAGAAAGGTGTATGGAAAAACTAACTACTACATTTTACGGCACACTGTAATGTGTTTGTAGTGCACCTGAATATAATAAATATGTAACCAATAATGGATTTAGGAAGAAAAATATAACCTCTAAATCCATTTCCCCCACAGTGTGAGCACTGTAGGCTGTGTCATTCGCACAAGATATGTTCGATCCCCATCATGTTGCAAGACTTTGAAATTCTATGGGAGCCCCATGATATCTATCAATGCTATTTTTACCACATGCTTTCTGTGGCTTATAGATGAAATTTCCATCAACAGTGCGGTTTGCAGCAGATAGCACTTCATGTTAGCAATTTTAAATCTGCATTTAACAGAGACTTGGTGGGATAACTCACATGACTGGAATACTGTCATGAATGGATATATACTGTTTAGGAAGGACAGACAGGGCAGAAAATGTGGGGGAGTTGCGTTGTATGTAAGAGACCAGTATGACTGCTCAAAGCTCCAGTATGAAACTGCAGAAAAACCTGAGTCTCTGGAATAAGTGTAGAAGTGTGAGCAATAAAGGTGATGTCGTGGTAGGAGTTTGCTACTGACCACCAGATCAGTTGGATGAGGCTTTCTTCTGGCAACTAACAGAAGTTACTAGATCACAGGCCCTGGATCTCATGGGACACTTAAATTACTCTGAAGGTCACCAATGCATTGTAGTTTTCTCAGGAAGTCGGTGGTATCACTGAGATAGCTGGGAGTGCTGGTGGCATAGGGTCTGAGTACAGAGTCCACATATCCAGACAGTCCTTCAATAAGAGTGCCAATGCCCGAGATGATGGGGCAGACAGGATTTCCAGGTTTGCGGATCTCAGGTAGTAGATAGAATAACCCCGGTCGGGGCTCTAAGGGTATGTTAATTTGTTCCTGTATTAGTGCAGGGAGAGTCCTGAGTAGATGATGTAGTTTCTTAGTATATTCCTCAGTGGGATCGGAGGGAAGTGGCCTGTAGAAATTTTTATTGGAGAGTTGTCTGGTGGCCTCATTTTGGTAGTCTGACCTGTCCATGATGACAACAGCATCTCCTTTATCAGCCTCTTTGATTATGATGTCAGGCTTGTTTCTGAGGCTGTGGGTAGCATTGCGTTCTGAATGACTTAGGTTGTGAGGCAGGCAATGTTGTTTTTCCACAATTTCTGCCTGTGCACGTTGGCGGGAGGTCAGACTACCAAGATCCACAAATCTGGAAATCCTGGATGCCCCATCATCTCGGGCTTTGGCACTCTTACTGAAGGATTGTCTGGATATAACTGGGGTTTGGAGGGGGGGGGGGTTGGGGGTGGGAGGGTGTTTCAGAACCAGCCATTGCTTCCCAGCTGAGAGAGAAATCCCTGCAATGGGACATGGCACACTTCTCTCTTCCCACTATAAACTTAGACAAACAAACAGAAGCATTAGGCCAGAAAGGTGTTTTATTTTTTTCCCCCACCACACAACTTCAGATTGTTTTTATGTCTAGGCCTGCAGCAGATCCTTGCCTTATTCTCAAAGTAAAATTAAAACTCCTATACGGCACTTTGCCAGTTGTGAAATATCAGACGTTTGGGTTGGTTCCTTCCTGATGGCTCCTAATAACAGCTTATACCCAGAAATATAACATTTGATTGCAGTATCTCTAATGCTATTCATCTCTATGCCTTGCTGGCATTGAGATGAATGGTGATGTATTAGTATGTATACCTGCAGATACTATTAACTGTAGGACAAAAAGGTTTCCCATTCGTCCTAGGAATAGACTTTCCCAGTTACCAATTCTGATATGAGAATGATAATACCTATATATGTGAAACCATTCTGTAACCTCTAAGACTTCACAATTCTCATTATGCTGCACACCAGACCATTCAGAATCCTTAGTGATAAAACTTGGATCCTCCTGCCTTCCAAAGTGCTTGTAATCATTCTCAATTTAGTGCCATCTAAAGATTTTATAAACATTGTGACAGGTTGGATCACAGAAACCACCTTGGGGCTACGAAATGATGTGCCAAGGCTACTTCTGCCCCTGCTTTCCTGCCCTGGCAGCTTGGGACTTAAGTGCCCTGCCTGGTTTGAGTCAGATCCGCTAGCCTGCTACAAAGCCAGATCCAAATCTGAACCATGTTCCCTAACAGCTTTAGGCTTCAGCTTAAGAAATGTTCCTGTCTTTAACACTCATATGCCCAACTCCCAATGGGGTACAACCCCCAAATAAATCCATTTTACCCTGTATAAAGCTTATACAGGGTAAACTCAAAGATTGTTCACCCTCTATAAAACTGATAGAGAGACATGGACAGTTGTCGTCCCCCTCCCCAGGTATTAATACATACTCTGGGTTAATTAATAAGTAAAGAGTGATTTTATTAAATACAGAAAATAAGATTTAACTGGTTCCAAGTAGGAACAGACAGAAGAAAGTAAATTACTGTCAGGGTATTTATTTCCCCACTCTGAACTCTAGGGTAAAGATGTGGGGACCCCGCATGAAAGACAAATCACCCCCAAGCTTATTTTACCAGCTTAGGTTAAATCTTTTCCCCCAAAACCCAAACTTCTCCAGTTGGGGCTTGGAAATCGCTGCCACCACTAACGTGAGTCCCCAAAACTATGGGGTGGGGCACTTTAGAACCCTGATAGTAACACCCCCTCCCCCTTTCTACCTGGGAGAGATTTGAGAACACAAACCCTCACTAGCTGTGAGGTGAGTCCGATCCCAACCTAGGATCACGCCAATGGAAATAAACATGCAGTTCTTAAAAAATAAGAAGATTTAATAGAAGAACAGAGAAAAAGCATAACTCCTTATACAGGAATTCATAGATCCTAAGTCACCTAACAGCAATCAGCCTCATGGCACCCCCTCCCTGGGAATTTCTCTCTCTGCTGAACTTTACAGTTAAGAACACTGTGAATTGATTACAAGTTGATACAATTCAAGAATACACTTACTGCTAGGCTTTCGTTCTCTTAGCAGGTTATTGAAATGATGAATAGAAATATAGATTGATGTCCCCCATAGCTGGAGGACTGCAGCTCAGAGCAGCCGAGAGCGAGACAGACAGAAAAACCCAGGAACAAAATCAAACTAACCCTTTGTCTGCCAGGTATTAGCGGCTATGATACATCATCCCCTATCCTGTTTCAGGTTTAACCATTAACAGGTAAAACAGTAATTTTAAGGCACTTCATACTTATGACAATTACCAAGCAAAATAAAATAGAACACACAAGTCTAGGTCTAATACAGTAATAAAACTTAATACAGATAAAACCTCATGCTCAGAGGTGTTTCAATAAGATTCCTTTTATAGACCAGTCTCCTTTTAGTCTGGTCCAGCAATCACTCAGATTCCCTGTATTTATTGTTCTTTGTTCCAGTTTCTTTCAGGTATCCTTGAGGGTGAAGAGGCTATTACTTGAGTCAACTGAAGGCAAAATGGAGGAGCCTCCCAGGGGTTTAAATAGACTCTCTTTTGGGTGGACACCCATTCATCCATCTATGTAGAATCCAGCTACAAAATGGAGATTTGGAGTGACATTGGCCAGTCACATGTCCATGCATGACTCAGAACATGCTGTCTTGAACGTCCTCCAATGTGGATTGGAGCATCCCAAAATCCATTGTTCGTTAGGTGTTTCTTGACTGGGCAGTTAACTTGCACATTCCTTTCTCAAGAAGCTGACCAAATGTTTTATTAAAGCTACAGAAATCAAGCAAGTACACAGTCAATATTAATAACTTTGAACAAAAAATGACGCATGCATACAAATAGGAGGAATAGATTGAGTAGCTCATAACCTTTACAGAGAGATGTTACATGCAATATGTAGCATAGAACATATTCCAATTATTTCATATATATTGTGACAAAGCTCCAAGTCTATACTCGTGGGTCCTGCGTTTCCTGGCGGATTTCACTAGCCTCAGAGGCTCACTGTGACCATTCAAATAGCCCTTCTCTATCTAGAGACAAGGTCACAGCCTATTGAGCCATTTTCATCATAAGCCAGTGAGAAATTATCCTTCCAGGCACAGTCTCTGTTGTCTCCCTAGTCTCAGTGATTAATTGGGGAAGGTAGGAAAGGGGGGAGCCCGGACCTGACCTCTACTCCGGGCTCCAGCCCAGGGACCCTAATAGTATCAGCTAAGATGGCTGACCTTTTAACCACCAAACACAATACAATTCCCTGGGCTACTTCTCCACAGCAGTCCCTGCTTCTTTACTCTCCGCTTCACCCTTACCTCAGGGCCTCCTTCCAAACTGCTCTCTGCTCCAACGCCTCCAAACTGCTCTCTGCTCCAATGCCTCCAAACTCCTGACACCGACACACACCTGACTAAATGGGAGGGTTTTTAAGTGGTTTCAGCCAGCCCCTGATTGGCTTCAGGTGTCCCAATCAGGCTAGCTGTTTCTGCTGCTTTCTAGAACCTTCTCTGTTTGGCTAGCCAGGGATCAGGGACCTGCTCATCCTGAGGCTCATATACTTCCCTTCCAGCACTCTCCTATACCCTTCTGGTCTGACTCCATCACATATCCCTCCCCCCTGCTGACATGATGAGTCGCAACCGAGAAGGGGTTGGGCAACTTGGGACGCTAGGCAGTGTGCCCGTGACAGACCATCAGCGTTGCTGTGCTGGCATCCGGCCCTGTGTCGTATGCGGAACTGGAATGGTTGAAGGGATAAGAACCACCTGGTGACCCATGAATTCTTTTCCTTATTCCGTTGCATCTACTGGAGGGGTGCATGGTCCGTCACAAGAGTAAATCGACGGCCTAAGAGGTAATAACGCAATCTCTCCATGGTCCATTTTACAGCAAGGCAGTCTCTCTCGACTACCGCATACTTCTGTTCTCTTGGGAGCAGCTTTCAGCTTATGTAGAGGATCGGATGTTCTTCTTCTCCAACCATTTGTGACAGAACTCCCCCCAGCCCCACTTCAGAAGCATCTGTTTGTAAAATAAATTCCTTGCTAAAGTCTGGGGCTACAAGTATAGGATCATTACATAGGGCCGTCCGAAGGTCGATGAATGCCCTCTCTGCTGTATCAGTCCACTTTACCATGTCTGGACCTCGGGCCTTCACCAGGTACATTAGGGGACTTGCCCTAGTGGCGAAGTGGGGAATAAAATGTTGGTAATAGCCTACCACGCCTAGGAACGCACGGACTTGCTTCTTTCGGGTTGGCCAGGGCCAATTTTGAATTGCCTCTAGCTTATTAGTTTGGGGCTTCACTATGCCCCTTCCTACAGTATATCCCAGGTATCTAGCCTCTGCTACCCCTATGGCACATTTAGCGGGATTATCAGTGAGGCCAGCCCGCCTTAAGGTGCGGAGTACTGCTTCAACTTTCTCCAAGTGGGTTCCCCAGTCTGGTGTATGGATGATGACATCATCTACATATGCGGCTGCATAACTGGTATGAGGGCGCAACAGTTTATCCATGAGATGCTGGAATGTTGCCGGGGCCCCATGTAGCCCGAAAGGGAGGACAGTGTACTGGAATAGCCCATCTGGGGTGGAGAACACTGTCTTTTCTTTAGCCTCTTTGGTCAGGGGAATCTGCCAATAACCTTTTGTCAGATCCGATGTAGTCAAGAATCGGGCACTACCCAGTTGGTCAACCAGTTCATCGATGCGTGGTATGGGGTACGCATCAAATTGGGATACTTCATTCAGTTGGCAAAAGTCATTACAGAATCTCACGGTTCCATTAGGTTTAGGCACTAGAACAATTGGGCTGGACCACTGATTGAGATTCTTCAATAACCCCTAATTCTAACATTTACTTTACTTCAGCCTTGATTTCTTCTCTTTTGGCTTCTGGAATTCAGTAGGGTCTCAATGTTACCTTGGCTCCGGGGATTGTGCGGATATGGTGATAGGCTTCAGTTGTCCACCCCGGTTTTGTAGAGAACACATCTCGGTTGCGACTCATCATGTCAGCTGCCTCACCCTTTTGGATCGGCGTCAGGTCTGGAGATATCTTTACTTGCTCATGTAAATCCTCCTCCTGGGGAAGGGTCTCCTTGGTGACCAAGCATGCCTCTCGATCGTGCCAAGGTTTTAGAAGATTAATATGGTAATTTTGCTGTGGGTTCGGATGGCCGGGCTGCCGTACCTTATAGTTCACCTCTCCCACAGCTTCGATCACTTTGTAGGGTCCCTGCCACTTGGCCAATAGTTTACTTTCTGCTGTTGGCACCAGAACCATCACCTGATCTCCTGGTTGGAACCATCGAACGTGGTGGTTGCTTGGTGGTTATAATGGGTTTGTTGGGTCTCTTGTGCTCTCTCTAAGTGTTCGCGTACAATGGGTGTAACTAGGGCTATCCGATCTCGCATCTGCAGTACATGCTCGACTATGTTCCTTCCAGGATTTGGCTCTTCTTCCCAAGCTTCTCTGGCTATATCCAGTATGCCCCGGGGATGGCGCTCGTATAGTAGTTCGAACGGAGAGAAACCCGTGGAGGCTTGTGGAACCTTCCAAATGGTGAACATGAGGTAAGGCAATAGGGTATCCCAATCTTTCCCATCCCAACTCACCACTTTTCTGATAATGGCCTTGAGGGTCCTATTGAATCTTTCCACAAGGCCATCTGTTTGTGGGTGGTATACAGAGGTCCATAGGGCTTGTACATGGAGCAATGAACAAAGATCTTTCATCAATTTGGACACAAAAGGTGTCCCTTGGTCAGTCAATATCTCTTTCGGTAGCCCACCTTGGGCAAAAATCTGTAGTAGCTCCTTAGGTATTGTGTTGGAGGCTGTATTTCGTAGGGGAACGGCTTCCGGGTACCGGGTTGCATAGTCCACTACAACAAGCACATGCTGGTGGCCCCGAGCTGTCTTCTCAAGGGGTCCTACCAGATCCATAGCTATACGTTCAAAAGGGAGGTCCTTTCTATTATTGAAGAGGTATCAAAGGCGCCCGCAAGTGCGGACGAGGGCTATGTAACGGACACTCTGGACAAGAGATGCAATATCTCCAAACATCTTCGTGTACTCCTGGCCAGAGGAACCTCCGCAGGATCCGTGCCTGGGTTTTCTCTACCCCTAGGTGTCCTCCAAATAGGTGACTGTGGGCGAGGCTCAATATGGCCTTTTGATGTTTTTTTGGCACCAGAAGTCGATGGATCTCTTGCTCCTGTATTTGCACCACACGGTACAAGAGATCTTTCTTCACTATAAAGTAAGGTCCTGGAGCCCAGACCTTTCCATCCACGGGTATCCCATCTATCTCGGCTACCTCTTTTCTTGTGTTATCATATCTACGGTCCTTTGCTTGGTTCCGCCCGAAATATTCTCTCCTAGAACTAACATGCCCGAGTTCCCAGGGCCTGGCTCCTGCTTCATCCAACGGCTCACCACCATCACAATTCGGGGCAGCCTCTGGCTCGCTTTCTGGGGTGAAAGTTTCTCTGTTGACTGCTCGTGTCCATCAGCCTACTAGAGCAGTCTTCTGACTCTGGGTCTCCAAAATCTCATTCGGGTTGCATGCCTTGGGCTGTAACCACTTCCGTGCAAGGTGTATGAGGTCAAATAGTTGGGACCTTGGGGGTCTGTTCTCCTGGTACTTCCGCTCATGGAACCTCTGGGCCCATACTGCTGCTGTTACCCCTAATCGTGCTAGGATTTCTGCCTTCTGCTGGAGATAGTCAGTGGCATCTGTGGCAGGCAGGTCAAAGTAGGCTTTCTGGGCCTCTCCGCACAAAAAAGGGGTGAGAATGCTGGCCCACTGCTCCTGGGCCATGCCTCCCACTGAGCAGTCCTCTCAAATGAGAGGAGATATGCCTCAACATCATCTTCTGATGTCATCTTTGGCAGACAAACAGAGGCCCTCAGGGTTTGCATCCCGTCAGACCCTCGGTGTTGGGTGGTGAGGATCTTTAGCTGATCCACTACGTCTCGCAAGAGGGCACGATCTTGGGTCGCCTGATTCATTAATAATTGATTTGTTTCCTGCTGAAGCTGCATAGACTCCTGTTGTGCCTTGGCCTGAACCCAGGTAGCCTCCTGCTGGGCTGCCATGGCTTGTACCAGAGCTCTTATCACCTCCTCCATTGTGGCACAAAACAGACAACCCACCAAAAAAAAAAATCCCAAACCCCAGTGCACTTTTTTTTAAACCTCTTTCTTCTGCCACGCTGTGTACGAAGTTCCCACCCCTACCACCAGTTGTGACAAAGCACCAAGTCTATACTTGTGGGTCCTGAATTTTCTGGTGGATTTCACTAGCCTCAGAGGCTCACTGTGACCATCCACATAGCCCTTCTCTATCTAGAGACAAGGTCACAGCCTATTGAGCCATTTTCATCAGAAGCCAGTGAGAAGTTATCCTTCCAGGCACAGTCTCTGTTGTCTCCCTAGTCTCATTAATTAATTGGGGAAGGTAGGAAGGGGGGGAGCCCAGGCCCGCCCTCTACTCCAGGGTCCAGCCCAGGGACCCTAATAGTACCAGCTAAGATGGGTGACCTTTTAACCACCAAACACAGTACAATTCCCTGGGCTACTTCCCCACAGCAGTCCCTGCTTCTTTACTCTCCACTTCACCCTTACCTCAGGGCCTCCTTCCAAACTGCTCTCTGCTCCAACGCCTCCAAACTGCTCTCTGCTCCAACGCCTCCAAACTCCTAACACTCACACACACCTGACTAAATGGGAGGGTTTTTAAGTGGTTTCAGCCAGCCCCTGATTGGCTTCAGGTTTCCCAATCAGGCTAGCTGTTTTTGCTTCTTTCTAAAACCTTCTCTGTTTGGCTAGCCAGGGATCAGGGACCTGCTCATCCTGAGGCTGATATATTCCCTTCCAGCACTCTCCTATACCCTTCTGGTCTAACTCCGTCACATATATATATAAACACATATAAGCATATTTCCATAAAGCCTTATGGGGTGCACATTCACAAACATATTATCCATTCCATTATCTAAGTCACTAAAGAAAGTGTTGAAAGTACCAGAATCATGGCAGCCCCCCTTGGAATAAATCCTCCAAGTTTGACAATGAACCATCAATAATTCCTCTTTCAGTACTGCTTTTAACTAGTTTTTCAAAGACACCATGTTTAAAAATGTGTAATTAACCCATAAAAATTACCAGTGTAGTACAAATTCAAAAAGACTTTTGCACTTATACTAAAAGAATCTCACAGTTGGAAGGGACCGGACCTCAGGAGATCATCTAGTCCATCCCCCTGCTCAAAGCAGGACCAATCGCTATTTTTGCCCCATATCCCTCAATGACATCCTCAAGGATTGAATTCACAACCCTGGGTTTAGAAGGCCAATGCTCAAACCACTGAGCTATCCCTCCCCCCATAAAATGTGTAAGAAGTGGGATTTGAACCCACATCTCTATACAGAGACCAGAACACCCGGGGGGGGGGGGCAGAGGAAGAGCCTTGAGTCTGTACCTTAGACCATTCAGCCATCCTAACACCTACAGTGGACTATTGATTATCTGGGATGATAGGAAAAAATAATCCTGGTTACTAAAATCCCAGATAATCACCATCCGTAGGTGATTCACCAGCCACCCCGTGATGGGGGAGGGGGTGTTGGTTCATTGGCTGCCCTGCACCCTGGTGGTTTGTTGGGTTTTTTTGTGCTTGGAGTGGCAACAAAGCCAGAGCCGGCCCTGCGAGTTATGCATATTTTTTGACATCCTGGTTAACCGGATCCTGGATAATTGAGAGTCTACTGTATATGTTGTGACTCTTGGAATCACACCCTGCACTCTACTGTAATAATATTTGTACAAAATATATTTTGTAGGGTATCATATGCAAGTTATTAATATTCTGATTATTAATACCATTGTAAACTATATGTGTTAATGTTATATATGAAGTTATGAATTCTCTCTGTATTATGTTACTAGAACATGTTTAGACAAGACAGACAAGCCTAGTAAAGGTGATCAACAGGTTTGTCCTAGAGAAAGGAATGTGGGTTTACATCAATTCACCTATGATCAGTAATCAAAGCCATCAAGATAAACCAGTGGAGGTTAACCTGATCCTGAACTTGAGAGACAGAATTAACATGGTTCCTAGACCCAGAGAGACAAAGGAGACTGAATCTTCAGGAGGCCTACCTGACTTGTAAAATAAAGACATCCCTTTGGGAATATAAGGAACAGACAGAGACTCCATCTTTCTCTTTCATCCCAGGAGTTAAAGAAACTAACTTATATGATCTCTGTGATACACTCTGGCCAGACTGACCAGAAAAAGCTGAAAAGGAAACTTGTGTGTAAAATAAGACATCTTGACCTAAAACTGTATCATGCTAGATTAAGTCTTAGACTTTTAGATTAGTGTTTTCACTTGTATTTGCGTGTAACCAGCTCAGCCTTTCATCTTTTTTACTAGGTAACAAACACTTAATCCATGATTCTTTTGTTAATAAATTTATTTTTACTATAAACCAATTCAGTGATGTGTTTTGAAGGGAAAGGTCTTTTTACCTAGTTAAATTAATAGGGTGTGAGGTACTAGCTTTTTAACAGAGCAGCAAACTTAATAAGGGTTGTGCATTTAAGAGAAACGTCTTTGAGAATCTTGGGGCTGGAATTTACTGATTGTTACCTGCTAGATAAGGTCTGTGCTGGAAGAGGCTGGAGGAGTTTGCTGATGAAGAAGACAGCCTGATGTAGCAGGGAGATGACACACTGTCTAATCACCAGCAAAATTCACTCTTACTGAGGCAGAGAGGTAACACAGGAGCTCACAGGTATCCCCAGAAGTGTGTTACACATGCTTGGGACAAATGGATAGATAGATAGATAGATAGATAGATAGATAGATAGATAGATAGATAGATAGATAGATAGATAGATAGATAGATAGATATGGAATGACCCTTACAAGGGCTTTGTGAGTGAGTTCATCTTGGATCAACACACAATTTAAGAGTTTCTCATTAAATTTTGGTACCTCCTGATTATGATAGTGGGATTTACTGTAAGAGAGGATTTTTTTCCCTGTAATTTTGACACTGAGGATAATCAGAACTAGAAAGTTCAAAGAAATGAGGAAAATATGTAAAAGGTTAACTATGACCTCCAGTTACAGCTGTGATACGCTGGAAGAATGGCGCTGTCAACATCAAGAATGAAATTTGTGTGTGAAGTTTTCTCAACAAATGGCTCAGAAATCTGGAACTCAGTCACGGAAGATATTGTGTCAACAATGAACTTCAGAGCACAATGCAAAATTCTTTCTTTGACCCTAAGCCTATTCGTGAGTACAATACCCACAATCCCTAAAATACCAAAATACGTGAAAGAGAGGTAGAGATATATCTTGTGTGTACTGTACGCTTCATTTGTTTGGGAAGCACAGAAATACCACAGGGTTAGTGCTACTGGATACTAGAGCTAGAAATATAACAGGGAAAGGCTTATTTAGAAGACTACATGTGATTATCCAAGCTGAATTCAGCAAGACCCAGTGGCCCATGAAAACACGTTCATCAGTCATCAGGAACTTTTATATCTCATTTGAAAGATGGACCTCTCAAGGAGTCTAGTGTCCCCTAATACCGCATTGTGACATTGAACAAGTACTGGCTCATGGGGAAAGAATAACACTGTCTATTGTGGATGTAATAACAGGACGATGTTTATTTGTTTGCAAGATAATTTGTTAAAAAAAGAGGTGATATGGTTCTGTCATAAGTATAAAGTAGCCTAGAATTACTTTTTACCTGTATAGGGTTAACCTGAGAGGGTATGACGCACCGGATATACTAAGCAACCTCGGAGACAAAGAGAGTTTTAGTTTCGGTTTATCTTTCTCGGTCTATTCTCTCTAGCTATGGGATGAACCACACCTATGTCTTTTACTCTACCTTTCTATAATCTTCTAACAAGTCAAGTTCAGTAGTAAGTGAATTGTATGCTTGAACTGTATCACTTGATAATTGATCCACGGTGTCCCTTATATTGTTAAGTTTTAGCAGAGGAAGAATTCCCATGGGGGGGGGGGGAGGTCAGTGATGCTGTGTGATGCAAGTGGGTTTTTTCTATTGATTTCTGTACATTCCTTCTTTTTTTTCTTTAATTAAAATCTTTCTTTTAAGACTCTGACTGCTTGTTTCCATTGGATAGATCCTGGTTTGGATTGGGCACGTCTCACAGAAAGTGAGGTGTTTTTTTTTCTTTGTGTTCTCAAGCCTCTCCAAGGTAAAGGGAGGAGATTTGAGGGATGTTACAGGAGGGTTCCAATTTACCCAAACCCATTGTTTTGTGGGTTTAAATTGTTGGTGGCAGTGGTTTACCAAGTCCAGACACTGGAGAAGTTTGTGTTCTGGGGAAAAGTTTTTTTATGAGGGTCCCCACATCTTTACCCAAGAGTTGAGAGTGGGGAGGCAATCCTGACAGGTTCTATCATGTGCTGCTCAGGATACATTTGAAGTTTTCCGACGGTTCAGTTTAGTTCTTTATTTCATTAGAACAGAACAAGCTTATCCATCTCAAATATAAAACAAACTTTCTAAAAGCCTATCCACTATGTGACTTTAAGGCATTTTGAATGGCAAACTTTAAATTATTTCTTCATCCAGGATAATGTGCCTCATAATCTGTTAGCTATTCCCCAAAAGAAACCAATGCCTTTGGCCATGAGACTACTCACTTAATTAAAAAATAATTCTGTGGAGAATACATACAGCTAAACAAATATTTCTCCAGCTAATCATAAGATAGAAGCTAAGCTATACTGAAGTGCATACGTCTGTGTGAAAGTACATTAGAAAATGAGAATTTCCTTGACAAAAAAAATAATACTATGTTTGTCTTTGTGCCTTCTATGTGAAAAAATTAAAAAATAAATGTATGTTAGACAAGCTAAAACATCTTAAATGATCATGAGCAAATATTATTTGATTAAAAGTATGAATAAAAATATCCCAACCATATTTTCCATACTTGCCTGTACAAACCACGGTGGACTCTAATCTAAACAAAAGGAACAATAATTGGATGACATTTTAACATGACATATAATGTATTTATCTCTAGCAAGTAGCTGTGCAAAAATACTCTTAGTTTAATCTTGCACACTTGCTTATACATATGATTAATGCCCTAAAATATGGGATCTGGCTCTGCCACTGAGCACAAGTGGGGATCCACTCATAGTGGTAGCAGGATCCTGACATTGGAATTGCATGGGTTTATTTGGCTTTATGTAGAGTATGGTAAGTGTATTACAAATATTGACTGTGGCAGTGAATAACAGCGATTGAATACTGTGAAAGGTGGAAAAAAGTTCTTGAGGACACAGCAGAGGCTAAGAGTAATATGCATAATCATGCCTCAGACTAAATTTTAAAAAAAACTGTTGCTGTGGTTGTAGATACATCTACATCTAATACACATTGTGATTGTTTAATTTCAGTAGGATTGCATGGGTATAACTGAGGGTAGAACTTCGCTTGTAATTTAGAACAGCAGTTCGCATTTCTGAGCTTTTTATTTGAGGCAGTCAGCTGGCTTTAAAATGATGTTATATCTGTGACACTGTCCATATGGGAGCCTAATATCACAAAGTATTGCCCAGTCTTCAACTGGCTTCAATAAATTAAGAGTTAAAAGGAAAAACTTGAATATTTTAAGTAAATATTTTGTTCAGTGTTTTTTAATAGTTTAAACAAAGAAACAAAAACTTAGTTACCATAATCATTTTTAAAACAAAAATGATCAAGATAGAATATATAGATCTGAATACTCTAGACCTCCAAACATGGGGGAGTTTGGCTCTACCCAAAAGCTCAGATGCAACCTGTACTGAGATTTTACAGAAGAAAAACAATTGCTTCAGGTACAAAGAATGATATCAATACTTGCATAAAGTATATAAAACAGCACAAGGGATATTTGTTGGTGGTGGTTGTTTCTATTGCCATTGCACAAAGTGCATTGATAAGTCCCTCATTGTGCTAGGTGATGCAAAAAATGGAACAAAAAGACAAACTAAGTAACAAAATTACATTCAAAGATATTGTACTATTGATATGGGCATGATCTAGCTCTACTTAGAGTATATTAGATTGAGAAAAAATATGTATTGGAAAGAGAAGAAAGTGAGGAAACAGCGAAGAAAGGAACAAAGGAGAATAACAATCTTGGTAGTACTTGGTGGCACATTAAAAAGCAGACTGTGAACTTAATTCCCATTTGGTGGGTACTTACTCATATCATTTCTCCCAAGGAAGTCTATGAGCCTTTTTCTGGCATACAATACTACGCAGTATGAGTAATGGTGGCAGAATCCAGCCTTTAGAATCTTGCTTTTTCTGTCTAGGGAAAGGCAGAAATCCAGATAATGTTTATTTATTTTGTAGAGAAAAGCCTCAACTCTATCTTACCATTCAAGGTGCAGTATGGATTCCAAAATACATTAGAAAAAGTTCAGATGGTTTAAGATTTATCTTTGTCCTATTCTGTATGTCACTGCATTTGTACTGTGTCACTTTCTGTGTGACTTCATCTCACTGAACAAAGGTGTATATTCAAAATCAACATTGATGATGGATTATGATTTTCATGTACATAGCCCATTTTGGAGGACACTAAGAATTTAAAGAATTCTCAAAGTGAGTAAGATAGCAAAAATGGCAGACAAATACTGAATTAACATCTGAAATATGTATATATGTAGAAGTCTATCTGGCAAAGATGGGTGTGTTTGACATTTAGTAATAAAATATGACTGCTGATAATTAGGTTTTTATACTAGTCCAATATTTTAATTAATGAAAATAATGCTCAGCTGACACTTCCTTGAATTACTATATTTTAAACCTATGTGGCAACCCTGGGTCCTGTGGAGGAA
Source organism: Sternotherus odoratus (assembly GCA_032164245.1). Lineage (NCBI taxonomy): Eukaryota > Metazoa > Chordata > Testudines > Kinosternidae > Sternotherus > Sternotherus odoratus. Next base: position 228,956,861 of record JAVMKO010000001.1, on the reverse strand, counting down.
ACTCCTGTTAACAAGTAGTACTTACAAGTAGTTCCTTTAACATCAGTGAAGTTACTCATGTAAAATGAGCAGGATTTAGCTTGGAAGCTCAGCTAATTAAGAAACTCATTCTCCATCTTAAATTATGTGGCCATCCAGGATTTATTTGACAGCATGTTTGTCTGACAGAACAGAGATTCTTTGGCTACTGTTTCACCTACACTTTTGAGCAATAATCTCAACAGTCTTAATTTTTAAAAAGTTGAGGGATAAGGAGTAGGGGACATAGTGGAGTTTTTATGTAGATTGAAATTATTTAAAACATGGCAGATAACACCATAGGACATTCTATTTAGGAGATAATGCAGTTATGGTAGTCTTCAAGGAAATAGCACACTGCTTTTAGTATGGGAAGTAGTTCAATGCACTATAATTAGAATTCCTTTGTTAAATTCATTAGAAAAGAAGTGGTTGCCATTCTGAAGAGATGATAAATGTATTAGTTACACAATTATCCATTATAAATTTGCATTATATATGCCTCACTCAGTCTCTAGAGTACAGCTGAGGTTTTGGATATCCACATCCCCCCTTTGTGGCACAAATATAGCTAATACTTTTCAGAGTGATGCTGAGAAATATGATTAGGGAATATTAAATCAAAATATTCTATTAAAATTGAATTAGGAAAATTACTAAGATGATTAAATTCGAGACAATAACATTAAATTGCTACAGTAGCCTTAAATAATCATTTGCATATTTCTTTGAAGAAATATTGTTGTATAATGGCTATGTCTTATTTTCACTGAACGTATTAACCTAGGCGCATTATTGGTAGGTCATAGCATTCTGAAAGTCTATTTTGCAAGATGTAAACAAGCTTGACACCCGAAGAAAGTTAAGTATCACATTGCATTGTCAGGAGAGGAGGTTTTATCGTTGTGATGACATAATAAGGTTTTGGTGCACTGGATGGTGGCTTCCTAATGGAACATAATAATGTTAGAATTCAAATGTGCAACATTATTATTAACAAGCTTGTCCTGTTGCTACAAATTTGAAAACACGTAGTCGTAGTTTGCCATCTGAACTGTTTCCTTACTTTGTTTTCAGTGAGAAATCACTGAACTACACTTCTTCTTTGGACGTTAGTAACAATTATTATTAAATAAGACAAGGAAGACTTGTAGCACCTTAGAGACTAACCAGTTTATTTCAGCATAAGCTTTCGTGGGCTATAGCCCACTCTTCCTCATCTTATTTATGGATACAGACTAATATGTCTGCTAATCTTAAAACTATTATTAAGACCACCTCATACTTCCCATTTTAACCATGTGATCAATTGCTTATAACATTACCAAACCCTAACCCACTTTGGGCTGAAATTTTCCATTTTTGGTTTCTGCCTCAGGTTTTTTATGTTTTAGTAAAAAACAACAACAAGAAGAAGCAGTCATTTTGAGAAAAAAATAGGGAGAAAATAGCATGTAAACTTTCTCATTTCTTTTTGCATCTCTTGTGTCTAGCACCTCAGAGGTTTGGAGCAGAACTTTGAAATTTGGCAGGTGGGTATGTCTGGGGGCAAAGAGAGCCTTTAGATGTGTCTGTCTGATGTGATCCCCAAAACATCACATCTTCCTCCACCCAAGTACTGTACATTCCCAATGCCAGCTACAGCTTTCTCCACTTCCACTACTTGGCCAATGGAGCAGCTTCTTTGTTCAGCCTGGAGACTTATCTAAAAGTGCACAATATGACTAGCCTTTATCCAGAGAGAAAATATCTGTCAAAGATAGGAAATATCATTGAAGCTCCACTTCTTGCCCTAATATGTGTGGAGGGGAGAGAACAACTCCCAACCACAGAACCAGGAGTCCCACAAATAGGATGCTTTGGTTTGACACAGCCAAAGATCTGAAGAGACTCCAGCCATCCCTGTCTTGTCTACCTCATTTATTGCATGTCCTTTTGGCTTAACGGTGGCCTGCTACATAGTCCTTCGTGTCTTGTATCATATGTCAGACTATATTTATGGGATGGTATCATATCTCCAGCTACTACAGAATATTATGTCATTCAGTGCTTGGATGAAAATGAAATGAAACAACAAAACAAAACAGCTCCCTCTTTTGATGGCAGAGATGATTTTAGAAACATGAGCCACATGTTCAGTTTTACAGAGTCAGCAAACCAACCACTCCAGTGCTTCAGCTCTTGCTCCTAAACAGTTTCTATATGTAGGAGTTTCCTCTTCCTTCTCTTGAAGCAAATGAAAAATACACTGAAATAGGTTTTTTAAAAAATTAAATATATAAATTAAGTACAACAGAGCCTGGAGATATCAGAGTTGGCATCAAAGTACTTGCATCCATCATTGAGGATTATGTCTCTCATGAGGTGTCATTCTAAAGGAGATCTCCCATCCCTATAGCTCACTTGCTCCTCAGCTAATTCACCAATTTCTCATATTCTCATGTGGATCCATTTTCCATGCTTCCCTACACAAGACAGCAAACATGTAGAGTGGGAATTCTCACACCAGTTCCCTGGAATCAAATGGCTAGCTAAAGAGACACACGGTAATAGGGAGAGATAGACTCCCACTTAAATATCTCATACTGCCAAATGTACCAAGTGTGTACAAAACAAAAAGCCTTGGCGCTCTCTCTCTCGCTCTCCTAATTAAGGTACTAATCCTACATGCTGATAGATGCAGGTGGATCCCCGTGGAGCCTCGCAGAAGTCAATAGGATCAGCCAATGCAGAATTGCTTGCAGGATCAGGGCCTTAATAAAGATATTCTAGATGACAACTGTTGTTAGGGGAGAGAAGGAAAAGATAAAGGAAAAATTATATCAAGAGCAATATTGCTAATACCTGTGCCCAGCTCCCACCAGTGGCACTATCTTTAGGCTACCACCTTCCAGCTTTCAGCAGCAGCGAATGGAAGCCAACATGCTGGATCTTTCTTCATTACTCAGAATGTGAGTGACATTGCAATTAAAGCAACACCAACCAAGAGAGGGAGCTCCTGTCATATAATAGACTTCTACTTTATGCTAACTATTGCAACAGTGCTCTAGCAATTGGTGTAGATCTCCACACCCGCAGTTGCTTTTCAGTCACCAGGTTCATTCATCTGACATCAGGAATCATAACATTTAAAAACCAGTAGGAGAACACTTCAATCTTCTTGGCCATTCCATTAAAGACTTGATGGTGTCAGTTTTGAAACAGAAAAACTTCCAAAACAGACTCAGAGAAACTGAGGAACTAACAGAACTTGTGAATGGTTCTCTCATTACGCTAATTGATTGCATTTTCCTTGTTAATTTACCTTCAATAGGTGTCATCTCCTGCCTGACAGATATTCATTTCAAAAGGTATTTTTTTTCTGCTCCTGATAATGGCCCATCTAAATTTAACAGCCTCTTAGAATTGGTATGCTAATGTACAACTTTTTTTCCCCTTTCTTTCGGTGTGTATAAATGCATCTTACTTCTGTTCCATTCTATGCATCTGATGAAGTGGGCTATAGCCCACAAAAGCTTATGCTGAAATAAACTGGTTAGTCTCTAAGGTGCTACAAAGTCTTCCGCATTTTATTTACAGATACAGATTAACATGGCTGCTAATCTTAAACAGGTTCATTAGATGATTCTCAGAATATCCATCATATTTAGTCATATGTCACTCTAATAGTAACTGCTTCAGTAATATGCAAATAATCTGGTGCCATTAAATCTCAATGTGAATTCTGGATTGAAGCCATCATTTCCTATTTATACAATGTGCCATGAAAAATAGTTCACTTTTTTGATGGGTGAGTAGTTCATGGTATCTTATGTTGATCCAATGTCACCAGCCATATTTGCTTTAAAGTAGCAGCAAGGTGAATTGAGGGGAAAACATAATGCTGAGAACAGTTATTGAAATATTTTAAATGAATAACATCATTAAGTTATTTTTTTCCATTAAGGGACAGGCCCATATGTAATGCAAAGCTATGGTGTCTCAAAGGATGTTCCAGGAATATTTCAGAACTCATTATCAGAGCTGCCTAATTTGCAATGGAATGTTCCTGCGACTATCTTCCTGGAGCGAGTTCATCATATCCATCATGAGTGAATATGGATCGGTACTTAGGAGCACTAAACCTGCCTTTTCTACATCCCATTCTGGGGTTTGTTCAGGAAGCAGTCTCTATTCTCTGGGAAATATAGTCACTGCAGTTGTTCTGGGTCACTAATCAGGAGTACAAGTGACGAGGGTCTCCTTGAACTCTTTATTCCTTTATCCACCCATGGGGGTGGGGGGATAGCTCAGTGGTTTGAGCGTTGGCCTGCTAAACCCAGGGTTGTGAGTTCAATCCTTGAGGGGGCCATTTAGGGATCTGGGGCAAAAAATCTGTCAGGGGACAGTACTCAATCCTGCTAGTGTAGGCAGGGGGATCCTGCTAGTGTAGGCAGGGGACTGGACTCGATGACCTTCAAGGTCTTTCCAGTTCTAGGAGATTGGTATATCTCCATTTATTTATTATTTTTTATTTATTTTAAAAGCAGAAAAAAGATACAACCTGCCCTTTACATATTAATTATATAACACACATTTAATTAGAGAAGCTTACTTCCTTTGTGCCAGAATGCTGTGCATGTTGCAGGCCACATGACAATGAGAGGATCTGGTCTTAAAGTAATTGCCATGTCTATATTTGTAATTCAACCCCACTTTTAGCCTAGCTCTTCATAAAAGCTGCTGTATGCTATAGATATATTTAACATTCTTCGCTAGCATACTAAATAGTCCATCTGCGCTGATTCATAGAAGAGAAACAGCATCTATATGGATACTTTTAAATTTAAAACAGAATAGAGCCTGTTAATATAAAGATATTTCAACTTCTGTGTTTTAATCATACATTTCCAGATTCAGTCCCTCCAGGTGAAATCTATGTTTGATTTAACTTCATAGTACAAGGTATCTTTGCTGGTTGAACAAAAATACTTTTAAAAAATCACCCCCAAAATATGAAAAAAAAAAGCTGAATTCATTATCTTTTTGAAGTGTGGGATCGAACCCTTTACAATAGTCTTTCTCTGCAGTTTTTTTTCTCCTTTGGTGGCTGTGCTGTGGTGAAATGCAGAACCTGAGAAATGGAAAAGAATTAAAAGCTAAAAGCACAAATTAGGTTGTGGCCACCACTATCATCACATGAAGGGGTCTTTGTCTGCCTAGCTGGAAGAAAAGGGGAAATGCCTTTTAAAGGGGTCCCTTACAACGGCAGCAGAATGGCTGGGACCTGGCTGGAATTATTTGGAAATGATTAAAGAAAGGATGATGCCAACGTTGTATAGCTGGTTGTTGGGTTCTCCCAGATATTTTAAATGAATAACGTTGGGGCCTAATTAGACCACATCCATTACCTCCTGTTTTCTTTATGGCACAGCTGGACAGTGACTGACTCTTCCATTCCTGTTACTCTTTTAGTTAGGGTCTGATCGAATAGCGCTTCCACACAAAATTCACATTATAATGAATGGGAATTGTTCATGTATAAGTAATGCAGAATATTTGGGAGTACTGGAATTTAGGGCAGGTGTTTTGTTTATTTTATTAAATTCATAATCCTTCAGTATTTAAAGAAATTTGTATAACTTTATTCACCTTCTTTTTAAAGTCTATTGTGCCTGTTGGTCATGCTGTAATTCATCCTGAAATTCTTTGTTTATTTTTTTTCAATTTAAATGTAATGACTTTAAATTCTGGTCTGTCCAGCAACCTCTGATAGGAACTATATAAGATTTTGTAATAGCCTTTAACTATCTTAAATTGTTTCACTCATGTTGTTACCTGGGGTTCCCGAAACCCAAAGCTCTCAGTAACTTTATTCTCTGTGGTGATGTGTGATTCTCTGTGAGGTGGTATCAAGACAAATCAAGAGAGACATTGTGCCTCTGGCTGACACAAATAAATCAAAACCAAGTACTTTCACTTAAAGCCAGCAAGTTAGTAGTCTCCAGCACTCTCACCAGAATGCCTTTACTCAAAGTCTCTACTTTATTTAATGCCAAGCACATACAAATGCAATGGGTTATAGAGCACCCCAAATGAGTAGTTACCCAACAAGTCTGGAGTTGTCATAGGGTGATTCAGATATAGATTTCCAGTGGCTGGCCTTCCCCCTGTGGATGGAGATCCACAAAGTGATCTACTTGTTCCAGATCCATAATTCCCCTTTTATACCCAAAAAGTTATAAAGACATGTCAATCAAAAGTGTGACATAGCTGACCAAACAAAATCAACTGTTAGACAAAAGCAGAAGTTACAAAAACAAGTCACTTAAAAAAAATGTTGAGCAAGCAGTTTTGAGCTGTTAGTCTGGCAGCTATATTTCCCCATAATGACAGTCCTAAACTATATCCAGACTTCCTGTTTTTTCCCCCACAGATGTTTAACCCAGAAGGTCAGAGAGAGTGTAGATTCAAACACATTTCATGTGATAGCTGCCTACCTCTCCTTCCTTGCCTTCGTTATGCAAAAGCCTTCTACATGGCTGGATGCAACAAGCAGAATAATTAACAGTCCATCCCAATAAATGGCAGTAGCTTGGACATTTGGCTGCTTGCTATAATGCCCTTCTTCAATGTCATTTTTATTAATCATCATCATCATTTCAAAATTAGAGCTGGACAAAATAAAAACCACTACAGAATTTTCATTCCCCGGGAAATGTCAAGATTTTGAAATTTGGGTTTCTCCTCATTTGGAGCAAAAAGTTAATCTTAATTATTTGCACAACAAAACATTCTAAAATATTTCATTTTGATAAGGTTGAAAAGATTTAATACTGCATATGCTATTATGTATAATATAACAACATCAAAATGATCAAACTGAAATAAGATGAAAAAATCTAAATGAAACATTTTGATTGTTTCTTGTAAAAAAATCTGTACAATCAATATGTTCTCATGAAGCATTTTGATTTTGTGAAATCAGCATTTTCTGAGGAAAAACTATTCCATATGGAAATTTTCAATCAGCTCTGCTCTCAGTGTCTCCTCATTGTATGTAAAACATTCCATTTATCAATTTAGTTACTCCTTGCTGTACTGTGAGCAAAATAGTCACAAATTTAGGGTGATCAAAACTAGATGCTTTACTCCAGATCTTGCTGCTACTTAATGAAGAGATAGCATAATGTCATATATATTTAATCTCTCTTGATAAAAGTCACCTCCTTTTGTGCTGATGCTCCACCTGCATACTCGACCAGGTTTTAGAATACTGAGTTTTTAAATACATGTAGATCCTTTTTTCTATCTCTACATGTAACTGTTTTGTCTATTTATAAATAAAAAACAATACCTAAAAGTACTAGTCCCAGTGTAGAGTCCTGTGGGTCCTCATTCCTCACCAAGTAACAAGAAGTGTACATAACTTTATTTGCAACCTTCTGTCTTCCAATTAACCAATTTCTCATTCATCAACAATTATCATCTGACTACAATTTAGAGAGCATATACAACAAATTTCATATGAAGCCGTCAAAAAGCTTTCTAAAGATACTATATTAAATATATTGGTTTCTGTTTACCCAGATTGTTAATTATTACATTAAAAGAGTAATCTAAATCGTCCACAACAGTTTAACTTTCAAACATTCATATTGACTTTTGCTTATTACGGTAAATTGTCCTTTTCTAAATATATCCTTTAGTTATGTATGTGTAAATATCACTTCAATAATGTCTCCCATCAGCTGCAGTTCAGCACAGCACTTAACCACTTACTTAAGTCCCATTATCTCCAATGGAACATGTAAAAAAAAACCCACAGACTTAATCAGGTCCTAAGTGATCTGTTGAATCAGGGCTATAGCTGTTTGCTTTACAGGTCTAAAATAGCCAGCCTCTTTCCTGGAAGAAGGAATCTGAATGATACATTTTTAGGGGAGGGGAGGGGAGGAGGGAGAGAGAACGTTGTTTACTTTCTTAAACGGAGAATGGAACTAAGATTCCAGGAAGGAGGCACACCCAATCTCTGAAAATCAGGTCTCTTTAGGTGTCATAAATCAACACTGAGGCACCAAAAATAACTAGTTCCTTTTGAAAATCTTGGCCATATTTTGTGTTGTGCTGTATCGATTAGTTACAAAGAGTCAGTGAGGAGAACATTGGGCCTCTTCCTGATAGTTACGTTACCAGATACTTGCAGTTCTCACTAAAATTAGTGCTGGTTTTGAATATTCAGTGCCTCTCAAGATCTGAGCCTTCAAAATCAGTTACTCAAGAGAGCAGATTGTAGGGGATCATGAGCATTGTATTTTACTAAGAAATACATATACCAAAAACGTAATCAAGAGAGTATTAAAAAAATAAATAAACAGTATATGTTAACACAGGGATCAGCAACCTTGGCACGCGGCCCCACAGGGTAAGCACCCTTGACGGGCCCAGCCAGTTTGTTTACCTGCCGCGTCCATAGGTTCGGATGATCGTGGCTCCCACTGGCCGCGGTTTGCTGTCCCGGTCCAATTGGGGCTGCAGGAAGCGGTGCAGTGCTGGCCCTAGCAGCTCCAAAAGTAAGAGTTAATATTTGAACCTAAAGCAGGACTGAGAATCCTTCCACACTTTTCAAACTTCTTGGTTTGAATTTTGTCTCTGTTTAATGGAGGGGACTTTGAAAGGTCAGTTGGATTTGATCAAATACCACTGTCAATTCTTTCCTGGGAATCTCTTAGTTTAAAAATTTAGAATTTAACATCAGAATTATTCCCATTATTCAGTACAACCTGATGCTTAGAGGCAAGGTTTCCTTGGGATGCCAGCAATCTGCAACAGCAGTGCTGGAACAGCTGACTGTAGGCCAATGCAAGTTGCTGCACTGGATTCCCAACACATAGGCTGTGGCACCAGTAGGGCCATAGAGACATGGCCTGACCACTTTTAAGGAGGTCATAGGGGAAAAAGAGGTGGCAACTGGCCTGCCTTGTTTTTCTGCTCTCTTTTCTGCAGCAGATCAAGAGGTGTAATTTATGGCAGGATGGTTGCTATAACTATCAGCTAAACATGTAATGGCTGGAGTATGCTGAAGCCGGGCTGTCTGAGTTCTATTCCTTGTTACTCCACTCTAGCTGTTTGGATTTGGGCTAGTCATTATGTGCCTCAGTTTCTCCAATTGTAAAGTGGTGATGTTGATACTTGCTTACCTTTTGTGAAAATGTTCTGTGTGGACGGTAGGTATATGTGGGAAAACAGTGATGGCTGGAAATGCTAAGTACAGTAGAACACTATTTACCCAGCCCTCTGTTACCTGGCTCTGCCATTGGCGGGGAATGGCGAACTGTGGCCATTGGGAGCTGTGGGTGCCATGCCTGTGGACGGTCAATGTAAACAAACTGTCTCACGGCCCGCCAGCAGATTACCTTGATGGGCCGCATGCAACACGCGGGCTGCAGGTTGTCCATCACTGCTCTGGATTATCTGAATTGTTGATTATCCGATCTGGCCCTGGCTCACGTTAGAATTAGATAAATGGAGTTCTGCTGTAGTTATTTTCTGGAGTTCTTTTTCTAAGTTTTTCTACATTCCAATTTTTGCTATCTAATGTCTCCAGCCCAGAGTGTATGTGTTGTAAACTCTAAGATAAAACATCTTGCGAGTGTCAACACATCTCACTTTCAGCAAAGGCTTTGTCTTTATAGAAAAATATACTTGTGTTAGGAAGTTACCAAAATACACTAAATTGATATATTAATATATAACCAGTTTAAATCTGTTTATATTACCAGTCTGCACCAATTAAACTTCATCAGTTTTGAAAGCTATTTCCTTAAATTCATCCACTTAACTAAATGTGACCCGGGCATAAGTAATTTATACCTGATACATGAATCTCCACTGCATTACACCTTGTGTAATCCCATTAAGGATGGATGAAAAACACTCTCATTCTGATTTTGTAGGGTGCTACCCCCATTTCATATGGGTGTAAATAATTGCAACATACACAGCACAGTGAAGACTCAAGCTCTTGAATACTAAGCCCTTTTTGTGTGTGACAAAGCTTTTACCTGTAGTATATCTAGCTATTCCAGAAACGTGAGCTGATTGTTTAGTATGCAGAATGATAAAATTATTCATCTTTCTTCATCTGAGAGAAGCTCTGTTATCTCAAGCTCCGTTATCTCTGAAACCAAATAAATAAATAAATCCCATTCTGCTTGATTGTAATTTTGCTGCAAAGGATGCAGATCAGCATTTTGAGAAGTCACAATGTTTTAGCAGCATGACTTCAGGAGAAGAAATCTTTGCATTAATGGGAAATAGATCACACTTTAAGAGCTTTAATTGATTAAATATTAAGCGTGCTGCTGTTCTAAAGAAAACTATTATAGTCAGCATTTTAAAGCTTGGCTCCCCAATCCATAGATAAGTAACTTCTGGGACCTCTGCTGTCATCCAGGAGTTTGTAAATATTACTGCTAGTGAGATTTCTTCAGCTACTTCCTACAGTACCTCCAGATGAATAGCATCTGCCCTTGCTGATCTGAATTTTTTCAGATTGGTCAGAAGATCTCTGATGTGTTATTTACTTATCCCAATCTGCCTCCCTTCCCCTTTATTGCCTATGGTAACTTCACTCGTCCTCCAGTTAGTTGTTTGTGAGCAAAGTAGGCATTGAGCAGCTCTGCCTTACTATCATCTGCCACTACCAGCTCACCCTCTCCACTGATCAGCGGATCCACACCATCCTTGAGCTTTCTTTTTTATCTGAAAGGTTTGAAGAACCCTTTCTTGTTGTGTCCAACACTCTTTTGCCAGCTGCAACTCATTCTTTCCCTTGGCTTTCCTGATTTTGTCCCTGCAAGCGCAAGCTATTCCCATGTATCCTTCCTTGGTGACATGCCCCCTTTCCATTTCCTGTATTCATTACATTTTGTTTTTAGATAGCTAAAAAACTGCTTGTGCAGTCACATTGGCCTCCTGTGGCTATTTTTCTCATTCCTCTGTGTTGGAACACCCAGGACTGTGGCCTTATTAGACAATATTGGTAACAATTGGGGGTTGGATGCAAAGTTGACTCGTCTTAAAGAAGAGGGACAGCTTGTAGTGGGCTTCAGTGGAAAGAACACTGGGCTAAGAGTTACGAGAACTAATCATGACTCTGCCACTAGCTTCCGATGGAACCTACCACGAGTCATTTTACCTCTTTTTTCCTTAGGCTCAATATAGTGATTGTTACCCTCTGGCTAACACAGGGATCGGCAACTTTGGCACACGGGACCGCAGGGTAAGCACCCTTAGCAGGCTCCGCCGCTTTGTTTACTTGGCGTTTCGCCAACCGCAGCTCTCACTAGCTGCTGTTCGCTGTCCCAGTCCAATGGGGGCTGCGGGAAGCAGCAAACTGCTGGCCACCACTTCCGCAGCCCCCATTGGATCGGGATGGCGAACCATGGCCTGCGGTCCCACGTGCCAATGTAGCCGATCCCTGGACTAACCCATTTACTTGTTCTGAGGGAAGAGACACCCAGTTTTCTTCAATATAAGGCAGCATACTATAACAGAGGCTATTAAAAAGATGGCATCTTGGGAAGGCTGCTGTAAAGTGTATACATATTTAGATTAAAAACTTGCATTTTTAGTAATACAGTATCCCCCTTGCATGAAAATTTAAAAGTTCTTTGCTGGGTGGCAAGCAATTAACATTAATATTCCAGACCAAACTGTAAATTTTCCTTCCAATTTGATTTGTAATACATTAAAAACTTCTTGGTGATGGTTGCTGGATTGTTCATTGTTGACAGAAATAGCTTCCTGGAATTCACACACTGTCACACTGACAAACAGCTAAGCTCAACTCTTCAGTCGGTTGTTGTACGGTGGAAACAAATGGAGTCTGACTCTGTTTTTTTAAAAGATGTCCGCTGCAAAACTTCCCCGTGTACATATTTGGTTAATCATTTTGGAACAAATCAACAACAATAAAACTGAACTTGTTGCTAAATTGCCTGGAAATAATAGAGGTTATTATGTTATAGATCCACAAATGCTAGGTTTTGCTTTTATGACATACAGTTCTAACCAACTGGTGAGACAAATGAATGTTAAACTAGTGCAATTATGATCTAAATATACTTCTGTAATTAGTTTACATCAGTTGACTTCTCCCTTTCCAAAACTGAGTAATGAAAGAGAGCATGGCTACACAAACCCGCTATTTGGACTACGAGTGTGTGAATAACAATGCATGCCAAAATGCTGTGCTGTAACTTCCCCATGTGGACACTATCAGCAGAAACGAAAAGGTTTCTACTTCAATGAATGTAGTCCTGTTTGAAGAAGATTACATTAATGAGAACTAGGAACCTTTTAGTTCATGGATCGGCAACATTGGCATGTGGGACCACAGGGTAAGCACTCTTAGTGGGCCCAACCACTTTGTTTACCTGCTGTTTCACTGACCACAGCTCCCACTTGCCGCGGTTCATCATCCCGGTCCAATGGGGGCTGTGGAAAGTGGCACAGTAATGGCCTCCACTTCCCACAACCCCCATTGGACCGGGGAGGAATACTTCTACTGTGTGTTTGCAGTAACCCATTTCAGATGGAATTTCAGTGCACATTAAGAATGATAATCTATACATAATATGCTGTATGATGTGAATTCATATTAAGACTAATAGGCAGGATCCCTGGCTGTAATAGAGCAGTGCTTGGTGCAATTGAGTGGAAGGATTAGGATGGCATGAAGGTAATTTTATAGTCACCTTTGTGACTCCCTGATCCTGAGACCACTCTGTGCAAGCTTTTGTTTCTGACACAATTTAGAGCAGCCTTAGTGTGGCTCTACAGTATGCCAGCTATTAACAGATCACAGGTGCCATTCTGTTGGCCCAGAAATCACAAAAAAGGCTTCAGTAACTTAACATTGACCCTTTTGCCCATTAATTTCCCTACATTGAAGGAGGGAATTGGTTTAGGATCTGTGAAGCCAAGTTTATGCCACCTGAAAATTCCCAAATGCTGTGTAAATACTGAAACTAAAATTTTAGCCAGGTTTAAGCCTGCATTACACCACCAGAGTAGCACAAAGTAAACTTAATAGGCTAAGGGTCTGACCTAAGGCACACAGAATCCTTTTTGTAAGATTAAATGGTTTTGAACCTTGTATCGATTTTTATCTAGACTGTAAAGACATATGAAAAATTGAAGCTAATCTATTTTGAAATTATCTACCAACCCCTCTCTTGCCCGTAACCCTACATTAAAAGGGTATTTATGTTACAAAGTCAAGTACTCCACATTTTAAAAATACTGGAATTAAGGCTGCACATGTAACCTTAATTCAGCCCCTCTTGTGTGTTTGCATTATGACAGAGCTTTTAACTCTATGGTGACATACTAATGTTTTCCACCTGAATTCTGCTGCCTTCCGTGCAGCTACACTGAACTCTGCAGCTGGTAGGAAACAAACAACATCATATACCAACTTCCCCTCCAGTTACCTGAATTCAACACCTGGATAAAGAGCTGGTGGCTAAAGTTGAACAGGGATAAGAGTGAGGCAGCACAAGGCAAGTGCTTACATTTCTCTCCTCTCTAACATCCTTCACTCTGAGGAAAATCTGGTGACCGATTAAAATGGGTTGCAGTTGTGGGGTCACTGTAGTTGCCTCAGTGCTACGGTATGTTCAAATAGCCAACATAGCAAAAAACCCACCCGCCTCCATCTTCAAATTGCCAGAAGAATATACACATTTCTTCTCAGAGACAGATCTGACGATGGTGAGCCATGCAGGACTAATTATTGATACTATTCTATCCAGTAATGAAGTATACTATCCTCCCCCCCCTACCCCCACCCCCCAAAAAGCTCCAACTGGTAAAAATCTGCTTAGTAACAAATAGTGGAGTGGATGCCTCACCTTGGTTTTCTATTGTATGTACAGGCCCCCAACTGGAAACAGAGTCTGATTCCAGTTCTTTGTACTGATGGTCAAAGCCCTCTATGTGATTGAGTCTAGTTACCTGAAACGTTATTTGTGACTTGACCTCTCATAATAGCATTGAAACAATAAAACTGTCAAGTAATAGAGAAAAGCTCATGAATTCATGAGACAGAACTTTCAGTGAAACTTTACTATCTAGCTCACTCCTGCAAGAGATAACAAGGACCATGAAACTTGCCATACGCAAAATGTAGGGCACTGTGCTTTACAGTGCTTTGTGTAATGTCAAATTTTGAAGGCCTATTGTTGCTGTAAACCAAGAGCAGCCCTGAAATGGCATTGCCCATTTGGGTTCTGTGGAAACAGAGCACTCTCTTAAACATACAGTATTTTAATTATTTAGGATTTTTTCATCTTTATTTCAAGAACAATTTCCACAGTTCCAATAAATGTGTTAAATAAGAATAGGGTAACGGCAAGGCCCAGGAAATATGCCTGTCTTATCTCCAGTGTTCTTAGAGATCCATAATCATAGCCCACTTAACAGTACAAATCTTTCCTACAAGCTAAGGGCTTGTCTACTTGGGGATGTTAGTGCACAGGAAGCTAGGGTGTGAATTTACAGCACAATAGCAACTCCTCACTAACTACTGATGTGGGCACTCCTATTGTACACTAAAGAGCTCCCAGGTGGCCTAATGTAGTAGAGTTTAGTATGTAAGGTCAGGCATATACCACTAAGTTTCATCAGCATTGTTATGTCAGCTAGGGTGTGTGAAAAAAAAAAAACAAACACATACACTATCTGACACAACTATGCTGGCAAAAGCCCCAGTGTATACTATATCTATGCAGAGTATAATGGACCTGACTGGGCCGGATTCATTTCTATAGCTGTTTGCTGGGAGAAGTGTCATGATCCTCCTAAATTAGCGCCACAGGCCAAGGGATGCAGAATTAGGCAGTCCAGTCTACCATCTTCCCAAGGCCAGTGAAGTTACTTAACTAGCAATCAGAGTCTTGGGAACACCAGAGGTGTTCCCAAAGCATGTGATCATCTGTTCATCTCTCTGTCAGTCTTGATGACATTCATGATTTATCATGAATGCTGCAGTATTTGGTGCTGTTGGAGCGCTGGTATTGTGAAAGACGCTCAACTTTCATTTTTTTAAAAAAGTAAATAGATAGCCCTTGTTTGTATTTTTTGTTGCCATTAATTTTAGGAAAATCTCATGCTTTCAGGGGACAGACTCATAATTTTGAATGTTTGCAGGGCACAGCATGGCTGACTTGAATTGCATAAAGCTCTGTCATGGAATTTAGAAACCCCTCACTAAGGCCAAGACTGGGGAAAGACTGGTGCAGGGCTGGGATGCTCTGTCCTTCAGATACTGCCAAACATGCTTCCGAGAAAAGGAGCAGTATAAAAAAAGGTCCAGTAGCCCAGGCCAGTGTGAGAGGAAATAAGGCATTCCTAGGAGGAGAAGGATCTCTTATGGAGGTGTGGTTGGCTGTGAATCTTTCCCGCACTCCTTGGAGATCCCCCAAAATAGGGGGAACCATGTGTGGAGCACCAGAGTTGCTTGAATTAGCCCTGAAATTAGAGGAGGGGGTGTTGGAAAAAAGCACTATAATCAAACAGGAGCCATGCCCAAAATTGAGACATTGGGTGGGGTACAAAGTGGCCCAGGGGAAGGTTAACAGGAGATGGGCCAAGGGTAGGGAAATCCATGCTGTCACACTTTCAGGGGTTTCAGTCAGGATCCAATGGAGAGGGAGGGCTTGGTTCTCATACACACTCCAGATTCCCCTATGCCTAACTCTGGGATGGAAAGGAGTGGGGATCTACCAACAAAAAAGCTGTGTCAGTTGAACCCCGGTCAGGGGCCCCTGACAAATTAAACTGAAAGACTAGAGTAGCAGGCCCTGACCACTAGGTCAGCTGACTGGACAGACCACCAAATTACAGGCTCCTATCACTGTGGCATGTGTGCATTTTTCTTAGGTAGTCCCATAGCTTCCTCACACAGATTCTTCTTTAGCTGAGTGAACAGCAGTCACCTTGGGAAGACATGGAAAAGAGTTATTGTTACCTAAAGTTTTGTTAAAAAAAGGCGATAGAAAGTAGAACCTCTCTGATCTCTCCCCTCCCAAACACAAAAGTACACATTGAAGGAACTCATATTGTTTCCCCTTCTCCTCAAGTAAAGGAAAGGAAAGAAAGAGCCTTCCTGTAGGGAAAAAAAAAAACAGAAAAAAAAAAACACAGGATGGGGATTGGAAAAGGAGTCGGATTCACTATGGTGGCTTTTAACTGAATTTTCAGTGATCAGGGAAGAAACTCAACATCTCTCCACAAAAATGTCAGAATTACAAAAACAAAAATCCAACCACAAACAAACAAAAATCTGAGTTCAAGCAGAATTTGAGCATAGGGGGCAAGATAGTTTATATTCATGCATTCCTGCCCTTCAGAGTACATCCTGTATACAATCTCAATGGTTGATTTGATTGGGGTTGTGGGGAGTTGGGCCAGGAATGCAAAAGGAGAGTACAGCTGAACAGAGAGTTGCTTTCAATGTACCACAATCTGTACTATGACCTTGGACTTGTGCGACTTGGAATGCTGTAGAGATGCTATGCTAGACCAGCACCTAAGATTCTAACTTGGATAATTGACTCCTTAATTGATAGGGTTGATTTTAATGTCTACAATCAAAGGTATTGCTTGGCTGCTTTAATGTACTTTGGGGGTAGTGAGGCTCGAAAATCCAATCTGACATCCAGTGATAGTCTGACATCTAACAAAGGATATGTTAGCTAACAAACTTTGAAATGGTGTCAGAAACAGAGGATTTCTTCAATCTGTTAATTCACTTGGAATAATTCATTATCTACTGTACACCTGTCACCTTTGACAGTGGCACAAAAGTTAGATAAGATTTTAGGACATTCAAAAAGAACTGCTAACAACTACCTCTGTCTTATCGCTTGCATCTAGGTGAATATTTTGTTTCTGTGATTTGCTGTCCACGTGTAGAGCAAATAGCCAGTATAAAATGGGACTTTATGTACATTTGTTCTGTGGTATTGTTACATGAAATCACAATGTGGTTTAGCATGTATCATACCTGCTAGATATTTTAAGTTCTTAGTCGTTTTCTATATTGGATTCTAAGCGTTGCAGGTTACTAACATTTTGATAGCACCAAATTTGTGTACAGCGGGTAGTGCAATGACTGTTTTAATGTGTGTGTGTATATATATATATATATATATATATATATATATATATATACACACACACACATTAAAACAGTCATAGCAGGTATGATACATGCTAAACCACATTGTGATTTCATGTAACAATACCACAGAACAAATGTACATACATATATATGTTTCTAAACTAGTCACAGATATCTATGGTCCAAATGCTGGTCTGTTAAACTAGCATAAATCTGTTGTAGCTCAGCTGAAAGTAACAACTCCTCAAAATTCCTGCTCATGAAAATGGGAGCAGAATTTGGCCTAACGTGTCCTCAAGAGAAGTTCTATTAATATCTTGCAAGCCACTTTTCATTTCTCTCTGCAGCATTATTGATTTGTCAAAAGTGCAAGGTTCACAAGCTCAAAATGCACCTACTGATATTTTATGTAGATTTTGACTGGAAAAATCTGCCCTCTGCTATACACATGTAATCCTATCAAAGTCACAGAGCCAGAGCATACTGTCATCTAGACTATTGTAAGTCTGGAATTTGACTCTGACTTCAGTGTAATTACTGCAGATTTTTAGTTAGATAACCTCTCCAGATTCTGCCTTGAGTGAGAGAAATGACAAGAAGATTTGTCCATGTGAGCCCAATTTATCTCTGGTGTAAGCCCAATAATTTTAATGGAGTTAAAACAGAAACATCTATGGTCCTCTAAGACTCTAATTTGGCAAGATACTGAACATGTGAGCATTAGTATTAAAGTCAATGAGACTACTGTTATACTTACATTAGGAATTGTTTATATACCTTGTGAATCTAGCCCTAACTATAGTGCCTATATGCTGTGATAGTGTTATTATTCCAGCAATGAATATTTCTGATACTCAGAACTGTTAAAGGAAAGACACGGATTATTGTGACAAATTTCCTGGGGAAAGGGAGGAGAACAATCCTCTCAGTCTCTGCTGACCGATCTAGTGTGAGTCCCCTCTGGTCCGGGTCAACTCCTCTTGTATGAAATAAGGAATTGGGGGTGATGAGGAGAATCTGTGCCCACCCTCTACCCCAGGTTCCAGCCCAGGGTCCTGTGGCTATCAGCCATCTAAAACATCTGTCACAGTTGCGTGACAATCTACAACTTTCTGGGCTACTTCTCCCTAGTTTTCCCCCTGCACCTTCTTTATTCTCACCACAGGACCTTCCTTCTGATGTCAGATAGCATTTGTACTCAGTCATCCAGCAGCATGCCTTCTCACTTCCCATTCCTTGCACGCCCCTCACTGACTGAAGTAAGGTGCTTTTTAAACCAGGTACCCTGATTAGCCCGCCTGTCTTAATTGATTCTAGTAACTTCTTAATTGGCTCCAGGTGTCCTAATTAGGCTGCTTATATTGGTTCCAGCAACTTCCTGATTGTTCTGGAACAGCCCATTATCTTACTCAGGGAAAAGGGACCTGCTTAATCTGGGGCTAATATATCTACCTTCTATCATTCTCCTGTAACCATCAGGCATGACCCAATCACATATATAAAGCATAGTTAAAATAAATGTTTTTTTTTCTTTCATGCCTAATGACATGACAGCACTTTGTTTCATTGTTTCAGAAGCCTAAATGCATGAATGAACTTTCACTTCAAAATCTTAGGCAGGGAGAAGTAGCAGGTTCCATTTTTCTCTGTAAGAGGTGTTGTGGGCAACATAGGTTTTGTAACTCTGAGTAACAGCCAATTCTCTGGCAAATGTTTTTGGTGAAACCATTCTTATTCTGAATCCCACTGGAAGAGCACCCACTAGCAGCTGTGACTGAGTGACCGATAGAGTGAAGTAAATAAATAGTAGGCTCATTCTTAATGAAATATTGACTATTATCATCTGAGATTTTCCTATGCTGTATTAATGTAGCAATAAATGTTCTTATGGAAAGAAAAAAAACTATTAGCGGTACAAACAAGCTAATGCACCTCAATTTTGAACACCAGCACATTAGTTAGCTTAGAACCGGGCATTCAGTAGAAGAATGGGCTGGGTCAAACTATGACTGGTTTCATAATATTTCCATTAAGGATTAACCTCAAATGTATTTCACATCAGATTAGAGATGAAGTCAGTGCTACAGCTGTTAGTGTTTTGTTTTGGGTTGGCATGTATGTAGGGGAATTAAAGTATAAGGTTTTTAGACTGTTCTTTACTTCTTTATTGAGTGCTTGGATGGCTTAAAAGATTGGTAATAAGATACAGAATCCTTTATCTTGAATTCACTGGCACATAAGTGGCTCAGGTGGATAATGGTATCTAACAAACACTCACTGTCCTATGTGAAATAAGTTGTGATCCCATATTACTTCCTAGCTTGCAGATATCTACATCACAGAATCTATTGCCCCTACTGACACCATTTGGAACTTCTGTAGAGAGATCCAGTAGTGAAGAGGCACTCAGAGTACTACATGCTCCCTTTCACTACCACCCAAGGTCCTTCCAAGACTGGCCAAGGGCAAATGCCAGTAAAGAAGCAAACTGTGAGGGAAGATGTTTGACAAGTTCGCAGTGCTGCTGTCTGTGCTGTATTGTACTTGCTAAGTGGACGGATACATTCACAAGAGCTGTCAGTCAGACACTTGCAAGCAGTAAACTCTTGCGACTTTCACTTGAAGCTTTAGTCCTGCAAATCACTGTTGATCTTTATGTCAGTCTTTCTTTGCCTTCAGAAAATCTTTGATTCACTGTTGTCTAAGCACTAGACACAACGAAAGAGAGAGATCTTGAGGAGCCCCTGCGTAGAGACCAGACACATTCCTTTTGGGGAAAATAGGTCATACTCCTTTCCAGTGCCCCCATGAATTCTAGCTATCCAAAACTAGGATAGGTGGGGCAAGGGTCCTGGCTTTGTCTCTTTTCAGAGCTGGCCGGGCATTGGAGAGGAATGTGGGCTGTACCCCTCAAAAGTGAGCCACCACAGCACGCACATCTGGGAATTCAGCCAGAAAACATCCCAGTCACAACCAGAATTATGTCTCTCGGCTATTGCTGCCCCATGTGCTTGAGAGGAGCTCTCGGTAAACATCCACAAAACTACCTCCTTGACCTCCTTCAAACACCTCCATGAAACGATTCTTTGGCATGATGGCTAACAAAAACAAACACATAAAATACATAAACGACAATGCTGCTGGTGTGAAAAGATTGCTGCCTGTCTTGCTGATCAATACTTTCTCATGGCTTCCTCTTGTTACCCCATCTGTCTGTCTATAGCTTCCTGTTTCTTTCCCCCCTCATCTGATGCCTAGACTGGGGGCTTTTGGAGGGAGGGAACATCTTTTGTTCTGTGTTTGTACAGCACTCAGAAGAATGGTGTTCTGGTCCAGGATTTGAGTTTCCTAAGAATTTGTGTATGGATACCAGAAAATCTAAATACATACAGTAGATTTAAATGGATCAAGGCACTATTTGAACAATCATACAGATACAGATGTGAGGCTACATTAAAATTTAGTTGTCAATTTCCTGAATATTTTATTTATTCAATAGTCAGAATGTGTTTGTGGTAATGAAGCAAAAAACAAACAAACAACCCCCCCCCCACTATGGTTTGTAAAAAATAAAGGCTCTGTCATGCCTTTAACCCATTGCCATATGAGTGAGGAAATTCAGAAACAGTGCCCTACAAGCAGAATCATATCCTTATTCTTTGCAAACTCTGCTGTCTTTAGTAAAGTTGTCCATTTCCACTATTCAGTGTGGAGCGAAGTGATTCAATATCCCCAGGGGGTTGGCTAATGCTCTTAGTAGGGCCAGCGCAGTGGAGTCCCTGATATCAGATGCATACACTTATTATTACTATGAATGGCACCTCCACAAATTGGAGAAGGTTCAGTGAGTTCAGCACTTCTTCCATGTGTTCACTCATACACCAGATCAGTGTTTCTATTATTTTCAAATAGATTTGTTATTCTTTGACAGGTCCAGCCTGCACTCGTTTATCAGAAGTTTTGCCTGCATTAGAAGTGCAGGATTGGTCATTTGGTGGATGAAGGAAACAGGGGGAGTACATAATTAAGTTTGATTAATGTATTTGAAACTGTTATCAAATCATGAAAAGTTAACTCAATCTGGCTTGGGTTGGAATGCTTCCATGTTCCTTGATTATTGCAACATCTTTTTTTTTTTCTTCTGGCTTTGATGATTGCAATCTTGCACCACTCATGTGTACTCAAAATGCAGTTTCCTAGCTTGCCACTTTGACCATATCACCCCTCTCTTTGAATCCCCCCACTGGCTCCCTCTAACACATCAAAGGTAAGATGCTTGTTTTCACTTTCAAGGTCCTTAACTATCAATCCCCACCCTGCCCATTATCTCTCATTCACTATCTCTCAATGCTAGCCTCTCATCAGCCCATTCATAGCATCCTCCCCCCCCCCCCCCGTTGCCCACATGTTAAAGTTTCAAACAAGAACCTTCATGCTTTCGCCTATGCTGATCCACATGCTAGGGAATTGCTCCCCATAAAGGCTTGAAAACTTCCTCATTATCCACCTTCAAATACTTCCTCAAAACTCTCAATTGTTGTGATGCCTACAAAAAACCATTTGGCACTGGTTAGACTGCTAGTGTGCTGACAGGACAGACGATCATGATGATTAATGTTGTTTCCTTGTACTCCCCTATCTGTCTTTATCCATCTGTTGTCTCTTGTCTTTATACTTGGATTGTAATCCCCTGTGGAAAGGGGTCAGCCTTCTGTTCTGGTGTTTGTAAAGTTCTTAGCACAATGGGGTTCTGGAACTTGACTGGGGCCTCTATAAGCTATGTTAATACAAATCAAATAATCATAATAATTAATAATAAATAACAACAACAGAAATAATATTTCAGTGCAGGCTGAAAGGTGCCTGAAAGGCTTAAATTATAGAGATCATGGAAAAGTGTAATCAATGTCAAGGGAGGAAGATATCTAATGGGGCTCCTACACAGATCAACATTGTTTGGACCTATTTAACATCTTCATGAGTTACCTAACCCCAGATCCTGCAACTGATAGTGTGTGGAGCCCCATAGACATTAGGAAACTCTGGATAGGCATAGCAGTCTTCCTCTGCACTAGCAACTACATGGTCAGGTCATTGGAATATTAATGAAATTCACAGATGATGTATATTAGGAATAGCAAATATTATTAAGGACAGAGAAAAAAACATACAAATTGATCTACTGAGATTAGAAACAAGTCAGGAAATAGCAAAATGAGGTTAAATCAGGAAAAGTATAAGCATATACATCTTGGAACAATCTTAAACACAGATATTCAATGGATGGGATAAAGTGAGTATATAAATAGGAGTTTGAGCCTGAAGTTAATGGGAACAGAATTGGATCTTAAAGGCTTGATTGTGCAAAATACTGAGTATTCTGGCAGAGATCCAGGAAACCATTTAAGTATGTGCTTAACTTTCAACACATTAGTAGACCTATTTGACTGGCTGAGTGTGGAGCTACAGTGTTCAGCACTTTAAAGAACTGTGCCTGAAATAAGGAGGCCACTAAAATTAATGATGTCTCAGAAATCCAGGGGAAACTCAACTTTTGAAAAACTAGGTGAGGAAATACTGGTGGAACTTGAGCATACAGAAATAAATGCAGCTGAATGTTATACATCACCAATGTCTGGCTAACACTGGCAATTATTTGTAAATTGTGAATCACTAGATTGGCACCAAAAGATTAGAGAGAAGCAAACGTGGGAGGTCATCGGGGCCCAGACAGAGAGACAAACGGGAGTTTAAGAGTTTCATATGTGTAGTTTTGATAAGTGATCAATACAAGAGGGAAATGACATAGATCCACAGAAAACTGAAGTGTGTAAACTCTTAAACTGTAGAGGAATTCATTTATAGTGTGGCAAATGGTGGCAGAAGGTGTAATGGAATGAAATTAAGGAAGGGGAAGTTTCAACTGAGTATTAGGAAAACTTCCTCAGAAAACATACTAGAACTGTATAATGGAAATAATCCTGAATTGGCTGGGACTGAGTAATCTCCTAGTTCTTTTCCATCTCTAATTATGTGATTCTGTAACCTCTTCTGGTTTCAGACTCATATGTCTATGAAAATAAAATAGATGTCTACTGTACTTAGGTTAAACCTTTAAATCAAAAGCTGCTAAACTTTGCTAAGTAGCTATAAATACATTCCAATAACTTTGCTAATTTTGTTTTTCAAAGTGAATTACATAAAATATGCTACATTCAAATACTAGTAAATCTAATTTAAACCAAGAAAATCAGGAAATTCAAAGTTAAGAATGTAACTCATGTCATTATAGCCTTGTCTTCCCCTGTATCTCTGTGAGTTAAGAACTAAATGCCAATCTGACCTTTGTCTCCTGACTCCTGATTAAGTCTGATCATTACTCATATCTGAAAGATTTTATAATTTAATAAATGAATGTGACTGAAATTTGACAATCATTAATGTAGCATTGGATAAGCCAATTTAGTTCCTTCCTGTATGTTTAAAAAATAACCTCCATTCAGACTTTAGTTTAGAGAGTGTCTGTAACAATCCCATTTATGAAGTGTTGGCAAATTAAAACATGATTCATTAACTGTAGAAAATATCTACATATTAGTAAAGGTTATCTCAAAACTCTTGTATCCCTGGTGCACTATTGCAAATGTAGATCAAAGTCAAAGATTTAAAAAGCAATCAAGCAATCAGAGCTTTACACATTCATATCCTTCATTGTGACACAAAAGGTACTGATGCCATGTATCTTAATTTGCTCCTTTATTTACTCTTCGGATCCCCATGTTGTGCTGAAAAGGTCAAATTAAATGCAGGCAGCTACCTGTAAAGCTGCAGAAGCTATCAGTACTGGCACAACAAAGCAAGAGGTGGGGGAAGTACTGGAATTCCGCTTTTGCTCTAAATGCCATATGGAAGTGGTTGGGCATGAGGTGGTAAAAAGAAGGGAGAAGATTTGACAAGAATTTGCAGTGAAATAGCTGATATAATGGGTGTCTGACATCAGAAATGGATTTGTTTTGTCGTACCCAAATCCTGAGATGTGACAGATTTAAACCACAAGGAGTTAAGAAGCACTCACAGACCTGCTGTAAATAGACTGTGTTCAACTTAGAGTTTTCCTTTTGATTTTAACAGTTGACATCTGTTCCCCTCAGTATTTACAGTGAAAGAGCAGTTACAAGGTGATATGTTGGTGACATATTATGTCCCCCGATGACGAGGAGTGGCAGCATTGTGTCAGCCTGAGATAGCAAAAAGACATTGTTTCCTAATTAAACAAATGGTAAACAGAAATGACAACTGCCATTTTATGAGGGGAGTGCACCTGTTACCTCCAAATAAGATGGAAGTTGCTGTTGTTTTTTTCCACCATCAGTAGTTAAAAATACATTCAGAGCTGCAATAACAGGTGTAAATGAGATGCAGGTAGGTTTTGCCCCTTAGGCAACAAAATCTGGATTTTATTTTTAAAAAATCTGTTTACTGAAAATTTTCCATATTGATGTAAACAATGTAAAAAATTCCTGGAAAAAAAAAGTATAACATGCTGTGAATAGACACAATGCACAGAGAATAAAAGTAGTCTTGGTCTCCAACCTATGGATAAATAACAAATATTGCTTATTTACAGCAATGTCCATTCTGTGCTGGGTGCTTTTCAAGCAAGGCAGGTGGACATTCTCTGTTCCCAGCAGATCACAATTTAAAGACAAATATATGCAAGTATTTTTGTTCCAAATCCCAGCATTTAAAGACACTGTTAAGCCTCAGATTTTAACCAATAATATATAAAACCTGTGGCTTTAAAGACAAAATGAGCACCTCTGCAGCTGATTTTTTTACATAATTTTTCTAAAGTAGCAAGTATACCTCTGTGAACACAGGGGAAATATGAGAAGAATTTAGAGGTCTGTGGAAAATTAATTGTAAATTCCACAGGTATTTACCACTTCTACCTAATAGTGCTTGAACTGAATATAATAGGATGTTCCATGCTGGTGTAGTATACCTTCTCATACGTATGCTAGTAATAAAAGGGATTTTCCATAGCTCCCAGGGTTAAAACACTGCTTTTATGATTTATAGGAGCCAGCACAAGAGCAGGGGCTCAAAGTAAGGTATGGCAGAAAGCTGTGTTATGTACAGTGAGAGTTGCCTGAAAACTCTGGGGTGGATTAGATCCAGGAAGTACAGCTGGCTTGGAGGAGAGAAGTCTGCAATTCTTGAAGATGTTGCAACCGGGAGTGAGCCAGGCCCAGAAGTAAGGGGAATATGGGAAACTGCAATTGGGAGGAGAGGAGAGAAATACAGACTGCCTGAGAGGAAGGAAAATGAAGAGGGAGAAATAGAGAACAGAGAAAATGGATGAGGATGAAAGTCAGGGTTGTAAAGCAAGGGAAGAAAATTAAGAAAAGAAAGGAGAAAGGGAGGAGTGAGAGTAGAACTTAACATGGAAGTCTAACAGCCTATTCACTGGTCTTACTTGCAAAAATTAGTTTCTCCTACATGCTAATAGTTTCCTGTCTTGGAGTAAATATGAAATGGGTACATGCACTAAAAAAAATTGTTCTATTTCCATAACACTTTCTATCTTGCTGTTTATATTCTTGCACTCTGTGCATAGTGAAAACAACTGAATCATGGCCACTTCTGATCTTACTTGCTGAACATGATTGGACCATAGCCGTGTGAGGTTGTGAGAGGGGGGGAACTCCAGACATAATAGTCTCAGGGAAGGAGAGAATGCTGTAAGGATTTTCCCCCAGTTTTCTAATTAAATCATTTTCTGTCTTTTGCTCCATAAAGGCTGCACATCTCTGAATCCTGGAGAGCAAGATAGAACCCAAAAGAAAGAATATCTTGGGGAAGAGTGTCTGCCAGGAGAAGGAGGGTGAATTGGTGAGAAAAACCCTGGCTGTAAATTGGTTGAAACCTGCCATGCTGACTGGGGAGACACCCATTTTACACACTGATGGTGAGCACATCATGTAATATATTTACATGATAGAAAGGATTGACTGAAATGCTGTGTTCAGTTTAAGCTCATCAGGAGCAGGAAGAAACTTTTTTCTCATTGTGGCCAGTGGTGGAGTACAGAATCTTGAGTCTAATTGCTGTCCAAAAGGCTAATTGCTCTCCACTTACCTTATCAGTAGAGTTTTCCAGTGCAGGCAATGATACTCCTTCCTTAAGGAAGCACGTGTTTAGGTTCAGGTGGATTTTGATAAACTACAAGGGGCCTAAAATGGGAGTTGTGGATGGTCCACACCTTGTAATATCAGGTAACATATTTAGGTGCCTACATATGGATTTAGAAATTGAAATTTAGGCACCTAAGTCTGAAATTATTTATTTTTCATGATGAATTAAAGAAATCAGGTCTACTATCTCTGAGCTTAAAAAACACTTTTCTCAATAGATAGAGAATCTCCTTTTAAAATATATGTATACTGCTTGTTTTCCACTTTGTGAATGTCAGTAGAGTCAACATCACCCTCAGAATTTCTGAATAAACAATTGTAGAGCTTGAGGATCAAGTTCCAGTCTTTCAGATTCAGTTCAAGGATTATAATATTAAATGAAAGTCAGGTAAATCAGAGCTTGAATATTTCTAGGGGAGACAACTTCTGAAGCTGGTATAATATCATTTTGAGGATCCATGGAGAGATCTTCAAAATTTCACATTTCAGGAAAAATGTGGACAAATTGGATAAATGCCAGAGAAAAGCAACATAAATTATTAAAAGTTTAGAAAACATGGTCTATGAGGGAAGATTGAAAGATTGAGTTTGTTTAGTCTGGAGAAGAGAAGACTGAGGTTGGACATGAAAACAGTTTTCAAGTACATAAAAGGTTGTTATAAGGAGGAGAAAGGAAAAAGTGTTCTCTTTAACCTGTGATAATAGCACAAAAAGCAAGAGGCTTAAACTGAAGCAAGGGCCGGTTAGGTTGGACAGTAGGGAAAACTTTCTTAACTGTCAGGGTGGTTAAGAACTGGAGTAAATTTCCTAGGAAGGTTGTGGAATCTCCATCATTGGGGATTTTTAAGAGCAGGTTAGAAAAAAATCTGTCAGGGATGATCTAGATAACACTTAGTATTGCCTTGAGTGCAGGGGACTGAACTAGAAGACCTTTTGAGGTTCCTCCTAGTCCTATGATTCTATGTCATGCATTCAACTAACAATCAGCTGTATGGTGAGTGGTGCTGTGAGTACATGTTCATACTCCATATGTGAGCAGCAGGTTTCCATTAAACTTACTAAGAAAAAAATGTGCTTAAAGAGGCTATAAATTACAAATAAATAAATAGAAACATAGTATGCTTATATTATTGGTTTAATAAACCCCAAACTTAATTGCATGCTATTCATACACAAAATAAAATATTTCAGTTAACTGCATCATAGAGGAAAATAAGCTTTGAAAGCTTGTACAGCACTATTGGGCTGATCCAACTTATACTGAAGTCAGTAGCAGAGTTTCTGTTGACTTAATTGGGGTATTTGGAGTGTGCTTTGAGTCCTGTCTGAACTGGCCTGGACATTAGTGAGAATTCTGTATAATTTGCCAATTGCTAAGCCCTACAATTACTTTTCATAGAATATGCAGGTCTCAATATGCCAAAGAAGCAATGCATCTTTATAAATTCTTAAAGGATAGTATTTTGGTGAAGAATATACATGGTTCTACATTTGTTTGTAATAATGTGTCATATTCCGTGGTTTCCATTTTTTTTTTTATTTGTATAAGGATACATGCTTACAGTTATTCCCTTAGCATCTAAATGTATGTGGTAGATTTTCTAATCTAGAGCCTGGTTTGGAAATATCATCTGTATTTTAAAACAATCTTATCTGAATAAAATCTTAATTTGCTCATAAAAAAGCATTTGTCTCTATGAATACAATTTATCCAACTATCCATCACCTAATACAGTGACTCTGCCCACTCATTAGCTGAAATTGTTGGGTACCATAAGACAGACCTCATTCCATTCTGGACTGCTTCTTGGGTCTGAAGACCCTGGCCTCAGTTGGATATACTCTGAGTCACCTGAAGCTGTCTCTAACAAAGCAATTAAATCTAGACCAACTCAAGAATAAAATTAGTGCTGATTCATTTCCCCAAATATGTTTCCCCCATTTCATCAGGTTATACGACTTACACCACACTAATTATTGTGGATCTCTTCTTCCTGTAAATGAATGTATACTAGACCTTTCTGCCATGGTAGCAGGAGGGGGTAGCTGGGAGATTCTCTTCTAATCCCAGTAGGATTTTCCCTCATCTTTGTTCTATAGTAGTATGTAGCCGAGTTCCCTTTCGCCGGAACTGGACTCAGCTCAGAAGCAGTGATCAGAATCCTGATGAGTACTTGACCAGCCTGATAAACCATGGTGGAAGATCCTAGGCTCATAATGGTGATTTGAGAC
This sequence comes from Sternotherus odoratus, assembly GCA_032164245.1. Lineage (NCBI taxonomy): Eukaryota > Metazoa > Chordata > Testudines > Kinosternidae > Sternotherus > Sternotherus odoratus. Next base: position 228,928,244 of record JAVMKO010000001.1, on the reverse strand, counting down.
TAATGGTGTTTTGAGACTGGGACAATTCAGAGTCTAAATAAGAGTATTATTTCCAGATCAACCATATTTTGCAGCAAGTCTGAGTGCCTTCAACACAAATGCAGATATCTGCCTCGTATTCATTGTATACTTCAAAGACTGTTTCCAATTAAGAAACTTCAGTTAGAAATAATTTCCAAAAACTGTTGAGAAACTGAATAACGATTTTGATGGTAAATTGAAAACATGAGTTTTACTAGTCTGAAGTAATTTTTATTTCATTTAATTTAATTACTTCTCACAATTTCAGCCTTCATGTTGCCCGTACTAAGAATCCCCTATAAAATGTAGGGGGTGTGATCACAATGGGAGTATAATTATTCCATAACAGTTTTGGTCATTTGGTATCAACATGCACTGTTTGCTTTTGTTATGGTTGCATTGTACAGCTGTGAGATAATAACAGGTTCCATGTCTTCTTTTATGCTCTAATGCCGCAAATAGATCTAAACAGGCCTTTATGTATCCTATTATAGTACAAGAGTTTGGGCATGTATTTGAGACCACTGGTTAAGCTAAAATTCTGCAGAACCTTCTATGCTTTATTACACTTAAAAGGAAAGAAGGCATTATGAAATAGTTTCATATCAATGGAACAGCATGAAAAGCTGGGATTGTTAAGAATGTACTGCTTTTTTTGCCCTGTGTTGAGTGACTTTTTAACATCCCCTATTATACAACAATCAAAAGGTGATACTGCTTTTGAGAATGCCCTTCATTAATCTTGCTTCCAATTTTTCCTCCATGGGTGACATTGGTTTTAATAAGAACATTTCAAAAGTTACAATCAAGTGCTCACCATTTCAGTATTCTCGTCTTTTAATAGCACAGGAAATGGAGGAAATATAAATACTTTTTTTTAATTGAAAAGATTTGATCACAATTAGAGCTGTTGCATGGAAAAAATGCTAACCCCACAGCAAACAAAAATAAATAAACACATCACTATTTTGATAGTTATACCCCCCCAAAAGGGAAAACACTTTTGCATGTTCCACTCCAGTATTTATTTCATAATAATTTTGAATAATACTGGGCCTGAGCTTACGACAAGAATCTGTCAACCCTCAAAGTGATAACTGGAATTTTATTCAGATCTATGGATGAGACTACAAGAGTACAACTCTAGCCTACACATCCAGTAATGCTTTTATTGTGTACCACCTCAGCCATTCTGCAGATGCCACCATCTGTGCTCTTTAATTTCTTTCTTTAATCTGGCTGTTGTAACCTTAATAAAATCTTGTCTCTAGAGAGGCAAGGCAGGTGAGGTAATAACTTTTAGTATCCCAATAACTTGGGACCAATAATGCTAACAGAGTGCCTGTAGGCAGTAGGAAGTGAATCTAGAGTTGTGTGATTTCATTATCCTTCCCCCTTAACTATCTATATACCACCATCTAGACTAGCACCACAGATTGAACTGGGGATTTTCGGTGCTTAAAGCATAGCTCTCTACAGCTTGAGCTAAATAGCCAAGCTCTGTAACCATATGCTCTCTGGATTGGACACAAAAGGGAATGCGTAACACATACTGACCACTAGATTAAAACTGTGCTGTTTCTTCTTGCTTGAACAGGTGCCACATTGTAGCCGTACCATGCTGACATAGATCCTTATCCTGCAGCATATTTTTTGCCAAGCTGAATGTTCTCCCTGCTGCTCTGTTTTTCAGTGGAGAGTATAGATTTGAGGTCACATGCTGGAAACCATAATCATTTTTAAATAACTTCAACTCTCCACAAGGAAATTGAGTTCCATGTTCAGATAAGGAGTTCAATAGCATACTGGAACTTCTGTTTGTTTATCAGGATTTGCAGGCTGGACATGGCAAGTGTAACATCTCTAGGAAATGAGTTAAATAGTCTGTGCTAATAAGTATCTCTATCCATTGTACTCACATAAATCTGCAGCTATCATTATTCTTGGGCCATTAGGCAAGAGAGTTGATGTTAAAGGTTCTTTATTTTGAATTGGCTTTGAATCCTACTTACAAACAGCCAAATGAAGCAAACCAGCTAAACAAGTTGTGTGCTTTTTGAATGTATTGAATAATTAGAACCCTCTGAGCCAGATTCACCCCAGCCATGACATTTTCTAGTGCAGACAAATTATGCTTTCACTGAAATTCAATATGACAAATCTGCATCCTATTCTCCTTTAATAGAAGGGACAATAGGAGTGCATCACTCGGTTTATAAATCTTCACTCTAGCTCCATTACTCTTCATTCCCTACTTCTGCTTGCCCTTCTGACAGCACTTGTGATTATATTCTCTGAGTAGCCTTTACATTATAGGGGTTCATATTCTATCTCAGGAAGAACTTTACATAAACTGATTTCAAGAGGCCAAAGTCTCTTCACTGCACCTTTCAAGCTATCAACCTGTATTGTTCAGAATACAGAACATGAAAACTACCTATGCCTTACCTTTTAGTTAAGCATATGGAAGAAATAGTCTTTGAATTTTGGTACTAACTACTAGAAACACTGATGCATCACTGGTTGGCTGCCTCTGTGGCTGTGACATCTTTCTGTCACACACCAATGTGATATCACAAAAACAGAAGCCTAAACATTTAGATTTGTGCTGTATGCCTGTACAAACACTCTTCAAGCAGATTCTGAGTTATTTGTACACTTGAAATACTCCGAAAAGAAAATATCTTTCCTTACAAGCTATAGCACATTAGATGGGATATTGGCTATTTCCTTTCAGGTCTGGCTCACTGCTGTCTGGTTGAACAATAATCGTACTGTGCAAGCTCATGTTTCTATCTGGTCCACAGTACTGATTTTGTACTTTGGAGACTCCGGTGATAGGTGGTATGGATATGAAAGGGTGCCTTTGTGATGCACATTTCCTCTGTGACCTAGATTTCCTAATATCATCTTTTTAAAATCATTGCTGCTATAGAGGGTATTCAGATTGGATTACTCTAAAGAAAATATGTTCTCTTATTAAATGAGATTTGTTCTTGAGCCTCATTCCCCTTATACTTGGTTCATTAGAAACCCCTAAAGAATCCATAACACAAATTTATTAAACACAAACTATTCCATAGAGTTGTCCTCATTTTTCATGTCACTAGAACATTAAAATAACCAGCCCTACTCGTCAAAATGTCCCAACGCTAGCCCTAGCCCTAAAAAAAGCATTACTTGTTAATTAAAATGATGATTATACATGGCAGATTACTAATACTGTACTGCAGATCCGTTCACATAAACTATATATTATCAACTGTGCAAGTGGCAGCATTTGTAAGTAACAGAGAATTAGTGATCACAGACACCAGGAGGGTACAACTATGGTGAGATACTCTGATATGCACATACACTCTTTGGCTCTGCAGGAATATAAGTATATGTGCACAAATTCCCATCTTGCATGAATACATCAGATGCTGGGTATGAGTATACATGTTCAATATATGCAAATGTGCATATTTAGACCTGCCAAATTTAACATTTGGCCCATGAAGCCCATTAAAAACTGTTCCCTGTCCCTTGACTGCCCCACAAGACCTCTGCCCCTTATCCAACCCCCCATCCTGGCCCTGGCCCCAGCCCTGGACTCCTTACTCCACCGTCGCTCAGAACAGCGTGTCTGGCCCGGAGCCAGACATGCTGTTGCGCAGCTCCGCCATCCAGAGCACTGCTCACACTGTGGCACACTGAGGCTGCCGAGGAGGGAAAGAGCGGGGGGAGGGGCCAGAACGGCCTCCCCAGCCAGAGCTCAGGGGCTGGCTAGGAGGAGCCTGCAGGCTGGATCTGGCCCACAGGCTATAGTTTGCCCAACCCTGCCAATAGTCTTGTAAGGCAAACTTACAAGGTAATGTGAGAGGACACAATAGTATCAACATAAAATAAACACTTATTTTATGGGGAGGAAGACTTTATACTGATTGTTTTATACCCCAATATCCCATAGGTGGTTCTAAGAAACTACATTTATCCTTAAAGTGAAAGCATTACAGAAAAAACATATCAGAATGTACATGCATGATAATAAGCTTACCATAGGCCATCCCTACACTCCAACAAGGGCTCTATTTTCAAGTTGTCAGTTCTTCAAAGCCCACAACTGGATTTCCCCTGTGGCTACAAGTTCATAACTGTCTCTACTTCAGAACAAAAACTATGGTGTATCTGTTTCTTTTGGTCTTTGTTATCCAGTCTCCAGCAAAAGGTAATCAGTAGAGAATCATGCTCTCCTAAGGAGGTGGAGTGGAGGTAGGGAATTTGCATTCACTTCTCTAGTGATGCATGAGGAAAATCACTTATTGTCTATTTTCAGTGTTGTCCTGTGAACTCACTGGCCTCACATCTCCCATAGCTTCCTATACAGAGGTTACATACAATCCCAGACCACAATAATACACAAACAATTCATTTAATATAGTGGATCCCAAAGATACTTAAACTTAATTTAGTAAGGTCTCCCGAGCATCTGGCAAGACGTTGTCATATCTTTCACACTGAACTCATAAGTAGCCCCAGTTTAAATCAATGTGAGTAAGGACAGCCCGCTATGAAAGATTTCTCATTGCCTGATAATGTGTACATATAATATCCTTAGGCCTTCCGATATGCTCCATTAAATTTGTTAAACAATGAAGAGATTGGCAAAGGCAGTCTTATCTTGTGCTCTGAAGCATATTTTTCATCTCAAGTGATTTGAGTGGTGTGCATGTGTGTTTTGAAGCTTCTTTGGAAGAGCAGCGTGGTAAATAAGACAATCAAACCGAATTGCCCTTGAAAACAATTTTCCTGTAAAAGCATAAATAAGTTATGATTTATGTTTATGTTCCAGTAAAAAGGTGGCTGTGTGCATAATAATAGAATGGCAACAGATTATAAAATATAAAAACAGAAAATAATATATGCTACCTTGTTGGTTAAGAAAGATCTAGAAGAGAACATATGCAAGGATTTCAAATATAACTCACAATGCAACTATGTGCATGTTTTAGCATCATCTAAGTCATCAAGAATCAAGTTTTCTAGCATCCAATAATTTTGGGCACCCAGTGAGAGACATCTAGTACTTGATTTTCAGAAGTTCCTAGTTCCCACAGCTCCAATTTACTTGAATGGGATTTTAGTGACCTGTCCTCCTGCATATCAAGACACAAGGGTCTGAGGGGCTCAGGTGCTGGCTAAGAGGAGCCTGTGAGCTGGATCCGGCCCACAGGCTGTAGTTTGCCCAACCCTGCCAATAGTCTTGTAAGGCAAACTTACAAGGTAATGTGAGAGGACACAATAGTATCAACATAAAAGAAACACTTATTTTACGGGGAGGAAGAGTTTCAAGAAACTCTTGTAAGAGTTTTAAGAAATGCTTTTACAGGAAAATTATTTTCAAGGGCAATTCAGTTTGATTGTCTTATTTACCACGCTGCTTTTCCAAGGGTTTCAGGGTGGGCACTACAAAACTGAGACACCGCAAATCATGGATATTTTTTGAAAATTTAGGTCTGACTCTGGAGCTGCTAATATAATCTCACAGGGATGTTATATGTACTGTAAAGTGATAGGTATTCTTGTTTTAAACCTTATAGGATCTACGTGTTTATAAAGATAAGATATCCAGGAGTGTCAGTAAGAGACTACCCTTTATTTCCAGGCCTCCATAACATGATGTGTGTCAGGTTTTGTACCCCATAGGACAGGGGTCAGTATTCACTTTAGTAGCCAGTGTTGCAATGCTCCTTCCCACCCTTAACACTCCTTTGTATACAGTGAAACTCATGTTAACTGCCCTCTTAAGGGACTGACAAAATAATGGACTTTTTCCTGGGAGGTGACCTTTTCATAAAGACTGAAGAGTAGATTCCAGTTTATATTTCACAAGAGTCTCAAATCACATACATTACCCTGTTCATTCAGGGCCAGCTGCTATCTTTTTTTCTCTCATTCAGACTCTGACCTTATTTCTATCTCCTCTAATTTCTTGTCATCTTATTATCCAATTTTGGTTGTTTATTTACTTTTTCACTCTCTCTCCTTTACTGTTTTCTTCCCTCTTCCTCTTCTCTCTCTTTAGTCCATACAGTCTTTCCTTCTCAACTCCTCCCCTTCAAATTCGTTCCTATTTATATAATCCTGGGGTAGGCAACCTATGGCACACGTGCCAAAGGCAGTACACGAGCTGATTTTCAGTAGCACTTGCACTGGCCGGGTCATGGCCACCAGTCCGGGGGGGCTCTGCATTTTAATTTAATTTTAAATGAAGCTTCTTAAACTTTTAAAAAAACCTTATTTACTTTACATACAACAATAGTTAAGTTATATATTAGAGACTTATAGAAAGAGACCTTCTGAAAACATTAAAATGTATTACAGGCATGCAAAACCTTAACTTAGAGTGAATAAAGACTCGACACACTACTTCTGAAAGGTTACTCACCCCTGATCTAATCTGTCTCCTGGTCCTCCATTCCCCACTCACATGTGCATATGGCTCAACTTCCCCTAAACCCCATCTCTCTCTGGTTCTCTTCTATCTCTTTTGTAGTGCCCATTCTCTATCTCCCTTCTTAACAGATATTTCTGCTTCAAATATATGCATTTTGCACATTCTCTTTCTGGGAGCTCCGCATTTGCTGTGGTGTAACTTGAAGCTGCTTTGGCCCAGCTATTTAGCTCCCTGATCATAGTGATGAAGTTGAGGTTGGGATGAGGAGAGCACATGGAAAGAGGAGGCATTGCTGCCAAAAAAGGGGGCTGATTTCAATGGAAGTTGGGAACCTAGACACATTTGAGGGGGGGGGGGGGGTAAATGGTATAGTTTATGCCGTGAGTACTGTTTGCAAAAGCCGAAGTGGCATTACACCTTTCATTGAAAATGTATCCCTTCATATACTTTGAATTACTGTAGGGCATGCCATAATTATACCCATTTAATTCATGACACCTGATATTACAACAAATCTATTTTAATTTCCTTTATGTAACAGTCCTCTGAATTATCTGTTAGAAGCTAAATAAAGGTAGTCGATTTTAGATGTAAATGACTATACTAAGTAAATCAACCACAGCTCTGAAAGAGAATTTTTTTGAAACACATCACTTGATTAAGCAATCTGGAAACTGGAGAAAAAGATCAAATAATGGACTTGATGTGCTTGGGGATAATATATTTACATTTTTAATAAGCTAATTAAAAATCACCATGGGTAGTTTATTATGTTTCTGAGACTCACAATAAACAATGTCCATTATTCTATCCAAGCAAATTGTAATCCAGGAGTGAAAGCAAAAGCAATTATTGACCACATGTTAAAGCCTCCAAGAATGAAGCCAAAATTCTTTGATCTGACAGTTTGGAAAAGAGTTCATACTTCTTTAATATTCCTGGTTTTAAGCACTACAGATCAAGAAGAAAATGTTTGGCACTTAAGAATTTTTGTCTAAGTTTTCAGAGAGATAATGTATCTAGCACATTGAATGTCCCATACAATTAAAGAGCTCTTATTATGGAGTTGTACTGTGAATGAATGAATCATTTTGTTAATCTGTTCCCTTTTGCCCACCAGACTTGTCCTTCATCCCATACTTAAATGATTCATGATGCACAGTGAGTCTAAAAAACAAAACAAAACAACAACAAAAAAAATTGGAAATTCATACAATCAAGGCAGCAGGAAATAAAACATTTCCAAGCATGTAAGCTAATATAGCCATTGAAATACCAGTTAATACTGATCACTTGACTTTCTTTGCTGGTGTATCTGTGAGAGGAGCTGAGGTTAGGCTATCTTCACACCGTCAGTGGATGTTAGAGGAAAAAGATAAAATAAAAGTAAATCATAATTGGACATACTTTTTTTTCCCTCCTTGTGCCAAAGAATGGGTTTCAGGCCCATGCATAAATTAGAATTGAGGTTCAAATGGTTTAGTGATTGAGCATTTTAATATTATAAAGGGAACATTCAGCTGTAAGGAGCTTTAGTTTGAGCTCTCACTGGCTCACCTAATCAACATGGAAAGCAAAAACATATTTTCTACATACTGAGATTGTATAATAACAAAACTAGCACTTTCATAGTTTAAAAATAAATGTTGTGTAACAAGCTATTCAGTTTTGTTCATTATTTTAGATGTCAATCATTTATAATTGGTTTTGTATTAAGACTTGAAGCTATAAAATGGACAGTGTTGCCTAAACTTTTAAGAATTCTGAGCATGTTATGGTGAAGGTAATATAGTAAACATGCACTCTTGCATGGTGTAGTATGTGTTTTACCACAGATTTAGAAGTATATATTATTAGTTTCCTTAAATACATATCTTTTTGGAGGAATGAAAGGGGAAAATAATACTTCTAGTATATTGTAATTGTGCATCATCCCCAAAAAACTTAAATTGTTTATTTAATCTATATACAAAAAGGTTAAAAATACTGATGTTGTTGGTCACAATTTACAACTGTGAAGAATGAGTAATTGTATCCCCTTTATATTTGTGGAAGCACAAAATAAAAATGGAAAAATAATATTAATCTGTTTTATAGAACATAAACAATGATGATTCTAGGGAAAGTACCTGGGCAAGCTGAACTCCGATACTGATATGATTCATGGAACTCATTTAATGAAAAGTATTCTTAAATAAAATAGACCAGACTTGCTATTGGAATTTATGATATTTTTACTATATAGGTTCTTAAACTGCACTCATCTTCATAATATCTGAGTGAGTTCCAGTAGTGTGACTAACATCTGTCACATGATTGTTTTTCTCATCCTCTTCCCAGTGGAAGAAGTGTGTTTAAATTTTTTAGTGTTTAATTTTTTTAATATATCTATACACACATGCACATGTTGCTACATGTTTGTTACAGAAGGCAAGGTCATAAAATTAAATGATAACCCCAAGTTCTACCCTTCACATCAATGCACTTTCTTTCTCATTTGTGGGTGATTAATATGTTGGAGTACACGGTCTTGTCCTCTTCTCAATTCTAGTTTGAGTCTTACTGAGAGCTCATGTTCAGACAATTATGTATCATTGCCCCACAATTGCTTTTCCGAGTCATTGCTTCTAAATATTGATTTCCCCTATCTTATAAGTATGACCTACATTTGTTGTTCTCAGGTGTATAGCTTTACATTTGGGCTGTATTAAAATGCATATTGTTTGTTTGCATCAATCTTATATTTCAACAATGTCTACAGAATGACAGTTTTCCAGATTTATGGTATTAGATCTCCACTGGTAATATGTAAAACTTGTTGACTTCTGGTTTTAATCAGTTTCCACTTTTTTAAAAAGTTCCATTTTACATCTCTTCTGTTTTAGAATTTGTTGGAATCCAAAATGGTGATCATTAACCTAGTAAATTGCATTAAGCTCTATGTACTGCATGTGACTTCATGAGATATCTTAAGTGCAAGTTTTAGCAGGCTATATTCCATACAGAAGAGCTACAACGTAATCCTTTGTGAATAATTTCATTATAAGAATAAATCTAAACCATCATATTTGGCTTCAAATATATTCTACTAGCAAAAATACCCAGCATTGCTCGGTTCCGTTGGAGGTGGGAAGGGGGCAGACAGCTGAGCGAGTGCGGGGTCCGTTGGAGGGGGAGGGGGCAGAGAGAAAACCTGACACCCCCACCTCACCCCCCCGACCAAACCCGACACCCCCACCTCACTTATCCCTCGACCAACCCCGACTCACATTTTCACCCCTCCACCCAAACCCAACACCTCCATGTCTCCCCCCTACCAACCCCAACACCCCCTGACCAACACCCACACCTCACCCCCCGTAGACCAAACCTGACACACCCACCTCACTTCCCCCCCAACTGAACCCGACACCCCTACCTACCACCACAAACAAACCCGACACCCACACCTCACTTACCCCTTGACCAACCCTGACCCCCCTCGTCACCCCCCCAACCAAACCCAACACCCCCATCTTACCCCCCACCAAACCCAACACCCCCTGACCAACCCCAACACCCACCCCTCACCCCTCACCCACCTCAACACCTTCCCACCCCCCCAGACCAAACCCAACACCCCTGACTCACTTACCCCCTGACCAAACCCAACACCCCCACCTCACCCCCCGACCAAACCCGACACCCCTACCTCACTTATCCTCTGAGCAAACCCAACTCGGGTCTGTCAGAGGTGGGGAGGGGGCAGAGAGCTGAGCGAGTGCGGGGTCCATTGGAGGGGGGAGGGGCAGAGAGATGAGTGAGTGTGGGGTCCGTTGGAGGGGGTATTATGACATCATAACTATGTCACAGAGAACAGCAGCTGCCCAGCTGATGTGATTGGCCTTTAAATAATTTCACCCCTGGGGGGCATCAGAGGTGAGATTTGAAATTTTTTTGACTCTTACCCTGATTAGGACCCTAAGACCTCTAACTGTACCAAATTTCAAGTCTCTAGCTCAAACGATGTGGAAGGAGTAAGCGCACGTACATACACGCGTACACGCATACATACACGCATACACGCATACACCATTTGACTTTTATATATATAGATGTATCCAAAAACTTCAACAACTTCATGTATCCAAAAATGACTCTCCAGGAACATGGCTGCTTTTATTTCCATTTCTGAAATAAAAACTAAACAATTTATTCATGGTTTTAGGTTTAGATGCCCATATTTGGACAACACATCTAAAATTCCCAATATACTGAAATTGCTCCAACTTCTTTCCAACCTAGGTTGGAAATCAACTTCAGAAGCTGTTGTAACAGACATTTTTCAGGAAAACTTCCATGACTGAGCTACCTCTGCTAATTAGCCAATAGATACTAAGTGCCTTCTTTTTTTGCCTCATCAGATCCATGTATCAGCGGCTGAAAGTTTGTGATTTACATGGAACTTCATCTATTTCTCCTTATCTCACCATGTCTCCACATCTCTTTATGCTATAGTTTATTTTGAAATCAGAATGTTTCATAAGAATGTGTCTGTTTTTAATCAGAAAAAAGTTGCAATAAATCATTTCAACTTTCTTCTTTCATGTCAAGAATGATTTTTATTTTGATAGTGTGAAAACTGTTTACTATTTTGATTCATTTGAATATATAAAAATATAAATTTTCATATTATATATCTGTTTTGATGTTATCCAAATGACACATCCCAATAGTCCTGAATCAACGATTTTCTAAATTTGTTGTTTCACAAAAAGTTTTGCAACTTTAGCTTTCCATTCTGATTTGGAATGAGAACAAATGTTGAATGTCAGATTTCCCCTGGAATGGAAATTCCAATTTCTAACTAATGCTACTCGTTACATGACTGTTTATATAACTGGATGAAAACACATTATTGTACTTTTCTCTTTATTGTGTATTATATCATTTCTAAATTACTGCTAATTGTATATGGAATAGAAGTACTTTGTGAATCCAAAGAAGAGAGGTTATCTAGATGATTTGCAACACATAATTGTTTTTTGTCATTCTTTAAATATATATGGCTAGAGAATGAGGCACCATATAAGTCCGCTGTTTCATATAGCTGATTTGACTGTGGTTAGAAAAACAAAAGGTGATATCTAGAATCCATCCAGAGAATCAGATGCTATAATATCATAATAAGTGATCAGTAGAGATGGTCCCCTTGGGGCTAGAACTCTCCTTACATGTTTATATAGAGTCAAGCATATTCTCATTGCTGAAATAACAGCTAATATTAATGTGTCTACAAATCAATTGTACTATCTCTGTATGTAGCAAAGATTACAGACATAGAATAAATCTTTCTGTAGGCAAATCTTCCAATGCAAACTTGTGTTTTTTGTTTTGTTTTTGTTTGTATTTTTATAAAGAATATGATTATATTAAGTAAATGATGCTATACTTATAGTATGGAGACATGAGCAAAAAGCAAAAAAAAAAAAAAAAAAACCAACCCAAGAAATTTCAAAAAATGGAAAACCTTTGAATTCGAGGATACTGATTTACATAAATTGGAATCCATTCACTACTACAGAATGCAATCGAGATATTTTAAATAAAAGGTATCCTCACTATCTGCTCTTGGATAATCTACTGCATAACTTAAATAACTAAACACAGAACAGCAAATTGAGTAATACGTATTTTCAAAGTAAGGTTTCCGTTTTAGTTTTTTCATAACTTTGGGGGAAAGTGCTTAAATTCCACAAACAGGAAAACTTTTCCCCCTTACACCCTTTCCCCTTACACCCTTACAATATATATATATATACACACACAGCCTTTTGGGGACCTACAGCATGTCCATGAATCCAGATGATTCTCCCTGAATAAAGCCCTAAACTGGGGGTGGGAAAACTTTTGGTCTGGAGGGGAAATGGTATGAAGAGCTATTAATGTAGTGCTGGGGCAGAGGGTATTGGAGGGGGTGTAGGGTATGGGGAGAGGGTCAGAGCAAGGGGTTAGGGTGCTGGAGGATATGGGTCACAGCAGGGGGCTGAGGGCAGGGAGTTGGGGTGAAAGAGGGGTGTGGAGGGGTGCAGCAGGGGGTTAGGGGCTCAGGGCATGGGTTTGGGGTACAGGAAGAGTGCCACAGGGGGCTCAAGGCAGGAAGTTAGGGGGCTCAGGGCAGAGGGTTGGGGTGTGGGATGCAGGATGGTTTGAGAAGCATGCTCCGTCCCTGCATCACTTAGAGTGGTGCTAGGGTGGCAGCAGCACACAGTGGGGCTAAGGCAAGCTCCCAGCCTGCCCTGATCCCGCGCTGCTCCGGTTACCACCCCCAAATCTCCCATTGGCAGAGGTTAACAATGGGAGGTGCGGGGAGTGATGCCTGCAGGAGAGGGCAGCACATGGAGCCCTCTGTCTCCCACCCCTGCCCAGGACCGGCAGGATGTGGTGCCTGCTGCTTCCGGGAGCAGTGCAGGGCCAGGGCAGGCAGGGAGCCTGCCTTAGCCCCACTGCACCACGGGGCTGGCAATCCTGCAGGCTGGATTGAAAGCCCTGAGAGGCCATATACAGTCCACGGGCCATAGTTTGCCCTCCCCTGCCCTAAACTGATAAAATCACATAGGGCTAGGAAACCATATGGTTTAGTGTTGGCAACTGATTGTAAACTCAAAACAGGGATTTTACAAAAGAGTTATAATGCATATAACAATTACCTTTCTCTAGTTAAATTTTTAACATCTGTGCACAATTAAATTGTTCCATTAATACCTGCTGAGACAATCCATTATATGGTGCTTAAGGGTTACGACTGACATTCAGAGTTAACTTTGATTTTTCAGAGACTGCAATCCACTTGTTTATAAAGGGAACATGATCTATATATATAAAAGTCAAATGGTGTATGCGTGTATGTATGTACGTGCGCTTACTCCTTCCACACTGTTTGAGCTAGAGACTTGAAATTTGGTACGGTTAGAGGTCTTAGGGTCCTAATCAGGGTAAGAGTCGAATTTTTTTCAAATCTCACCTCTGACGCCCCCCAGGGGTGAAATTATTTAAAGGCCAATCACATCAGCTGGGCAGCTGCTGTTCTCTGTGACATAGTTATGATGTCATAATACCCCCTCCAACGGACCCCACACTCACTCATCTCTCTGCCCCTCCCCCCTCCAATGGACACCGCACTCACTCAGCTCTCTGCCCCCTCCCCCCTCAATGGACCCCGCACTTGCTCAGCTCTCTGCCCCCTCCCCCCTCCAACGGACCCCGCACTCGCTCAGCTCTCTGCCCCTCCCCACCTCCGATGGACCCGAGTTGGGTTTGGTCAGAGAATAAGTGAGGTAGGGGTGTTGGGTTTGGTCGGGGGTGAGGTGGGGGTGTCGGGTTTGGTCGGAGGGTAAGTGAGGCGGGGGTGTCAGGTTTGGTCTGGGGGGGTGGGAAGGTGTTGGGGTGGGTGAGGGGTGAGGGGTGGGTGTTGGGGTTGGTCAGGGGCTGTTGGGTTTGGTGTGGGGGGTAAGTTGGGGGTGTTGGGTTTGGTTAGGGGGGTAAAGAGGGGGGTCGGGGTTGGTCGAGGGGTAAGTGAGGTGTGGGTTTTGGATTTGTTTGTGGTGGTAGGTAGGGGTGTCGGGTTTGGTTGGGGGGGAAAGTGAGGTGGGTGTGTCAGGTTTGGTCTACGGGGGGTGAGGTGTGGGTGTTGGTCGGGGGTGTTGTGGTTGGTAGGGGGGAGACATGGGGGTGTTGGGTTTGGGGGGGGAAATGTGAGTCGGGGTTGGTCGAGGGGTAAGTACGGTGGGGGTGTCGGGTTTGGTCGGGGGGGTGAGGTGGTGGTGTCAGGTTTGCTCTCTGTCCCCTCCCCCCTCCAACGGAAACCACACTTGCTTAGCTGTCTGTCCCCTCCCCACCTCCAACTGACCCGAGCAATGCCGGGTATTTTCGCTAGTACTTTATAAAAGTACAATCTTCTACTAATTAATATTTAGAACAAATGCAATACACAGGCTTTCACTTACACCAAATTAGGGAAGCTTTTTTCAAAATTTCTCATTGCCTTTTTGGGGAGTAGCAAGGGCAAATGAAAAAAAAATCAATATACATTTTGTGTGATCTCATTGTATTAGGAAGGAGAGGCTATGCTTCCGATATTGTCATTAAGGAAACAAAGAAGCTATTTGTATATTTAAAGTAATGAGAGTTTGGAAGCACTATGCAAATCATAGATGATTACATAACCCAGTTCACCACAGGAGATGCTGCTCGCAATGTGCTGTATTTTGCTTTATTCAGTATGCTCTCTTTGCATTGAAAGGTAGTATAGTATAGTATAGAAGGTTAAAACTCATATAGACTCATGCAATATAGAATGGCAATCTTTTCACAAAAGCCTTGATTCTATTCTAAATGCTATGGGCACCCATCTGCATATGTCATCTGAAAATCTCATTTACTATATGCATGTTGAATGACAGAAGTTTGTGTTTTTCCAAATTCTCTTTCTGCTGATCTGGTGTTTCTTTGTGGAATATTGTGTTGACCAGTAGAAATATGAACATGAGATTGCAGCGTGGTCCTTTGTTTTTTGGGAACAGAGTTTGTAATCATGAGTCTAACACATTTAACCCAAAACATGGGGAGAAAAGTATGTTTAATGTCTCTTAAACACCTGCTTGAGGTATTTAAAGAATAACATTGACTGCCCATCCAAGAAACTATTCCCATGCCTTTTTGTCAGTGAAACAGTCTTTACATGAAGGAAATGGTAGAGTAAAAATAAACATGACCCTTTCCCTTTTCCCACAATTTTTAGCAGGCATTACAGAAGACAAAAGGGAGTAGGGCTGGAAATACAGAGATAAGAAAACTTGGAAATTGTGACTGCTTGAATAGGTTCATTATACTGAAATTTTGCATATACCATTAATAACACTGCCGAAAGAAGACATTATTCCAAACACATGTTACCATTGGGGGTGAGTATGTTTGCGTAACATCACAAACAGCAAGTCCATTTCAGCCAGCCAGACTCCCTGACTAGATGCTCCAGTATAGCTGAGCTGCAATCCATGGATTGCCAAATTACTTTACACATCCCCCTGCTATGAGCTTGTGGCCCAAGAATGACCATTTTGGTTCCTGGTACAATTTAGAACTGCCTCAGGCTGCTAGATGAAACCTGGAGCATCCCAAACATTCCACCAAGCAGTTTTGGGAGCCAGGAATCATTGGAGCCTAAATGAAGTATGGCTAAGCTCTCTTTCTCCTGCAGTTGCCCATATGCCGGATGCCTGGATGGGCTTATTTTAGAGTCATTACTATTTTCAGTTTTCACCAAGAAGGTTTCTGGTGATTGGATGGCTAGCAGAGTGAGTGCCAGTGAAAATGCAGTAGGATCAGAGTCTAAAGTAGGGAAAGAACAAGTCAAAAATTATTTAGACAAGTTAGATATCTTAAAATCACCAGGGCCTGATTAAATGTATCCTAGACTATTCAGGGAGTAGACCGAGGAGATATCTGAGCCATTAGCAATCATCCATGAAAAGTCATGAAATTCAGGAAGACTGGTAAAGGGCAAATATAGTGCCTGTAGAACGCGCAAGACATTGTCACGGTGCAGGGCCTAGGATTAGAAAGTGCTCCCTCGGCCCCCCTCCTGGAAAGGGCACTAGGCCATAAACAACGCTCTCAAGGTAACGGCAACTCGTTATCTCTTGAGAGGATGAACTCAGAACACAGTCCTGCTACTGCTTGCTGTGTTTTGTCTGTCTCCTGCTTTCTCTCTCGCTTTGATATCTGTATGTGCTTGAAAGCACATTCCTAGCTGTATGAGTGTTTACCCTGTCTGTATGAAAGCAAACGCTGGGGAACCTAATTGGGGGAACTAAGGTAGAAGTACGTAGTTATTGAGTGTAACCAATCAATTGTTGCTTGCAAATGAGATATGAGTATGTATGAGATGCAAATGTGTGAGTGTACTTAAGCCCACTCCTGTGGGCTATCTTTGGGCTTTTTCTTTCTTTCTTCCCGGCTAGGGCTCCGAAGAGTCGGGCACTCCTTCTGCGGTCGCGCTGATCTGACAGCCCTCTCAGCGCCTGGACCGGGACCTTCCAATAAACTCACTTACTTTATTTACTTAACCACATGTGTGTGTGCCTTGTCTCACAATCTCCAAAGTACCTCACAACAGTGCCCATCTATAAAAATGGAAATAAGGACAACCAGGGGAATTATATACCAGTCAGGAATCAGAGAGGTAGCCGTGTTAGTCTGGAATAGCAGAAATGACAAAGAGTCCTGTGGCACCTTAACGACTAACTGAAGTATTGAAGCATAAGCTTTTGTGGGCTAATACCCACTTTGTCAGATGCAAGCAGTTAACTTCTGTACCCAGAAAGATAATGGAGCAAATAATTAAGCATCAATTTGCAAACACCTAGAAGATAATAAAGTGATAAATAAAAAACATCATGGATTTGTCAAGAACAAATCATGTCATAACAACCTGATAGTTTTCTTTGACAGGGTAACAAGCCTTGTGGACAGTGGGGAAAGTGGTAGATGTGCTGTATCTTGATTTTACTAAGGTTTTTGATACTCTCTCACATGACCTTCTGTTATAAGTGTAAAGTGCTGGAGAGAGTTAATGTTACCTGAGAACAAGTGACGTAAGCGTTTCCCTGCCATGAGAGAGGGAGGGAGGGGTTTTAGAGTTAGTTTCAGTTTGGGGCTTGCCATGCAATATGGGCAAGGGTCCGGGAGTTCATCTCTAGCTGTGGAGATGACTCAACTTTCCTTCTTATATTCCTACTTAGCTAATTGTGAGTAATATTTTCATTCTGCATAAAATCTGTACCTATTGGGGTGTCTCTGTCCATTTAAGATGAGGAGTTAGAGAACTCTAAATTGTAAGCTGTACTGTGCCTATGTTATATGCTCTTTTCTTCATTAAATCTTTTAGTTATGAAATGTTTGATTTATTCCCCTTAAGGTTTCCTCTGCTTCCAGGCTGTGAAGAGAAGAGGTGGGGGGGGGGAGAGGTAGGTAAAAGAATCATCTCAGGTTATAAGCTGAGGAACGGCGTCTGTCTCTCTCTCTTGAATGAGAAGAGAGGAGGGGGGAGGTGACAGCCTCCAGGTGTCTGACTCTGGCTCTCAGGGAGGGGGACAGAATTAGGGTTTTGGGGAGTCTGAGTACCCCAATCCAGGGCCTTGGATATCTACTCAGATGGTGGCAGCCGTGGTTTCCCAAGTTCCCAACTGGTAAAAGGGGGGAGTCTTGGGGTGTAGAGAATTAACTTGGCTGAAAAGCAGCCTAGAGTTATTCGGTCTGGCATAAAAGAGTCCCTTTCTCTGTACTCAAGAGCACAGAGACTGGGGTACCTCTCTTATACCTTCTCATAAACAAAGTAGGAAAATGCATCCTAGATGGAACTACTATAAGGTGGGCGCAAAACTGGTTGGAAAATCATTCACAAAGTTATCAGTGGTTCACAGTCATGCTGGAAGGGTATAATGTGTTGTGTCCTGCAGGGATCAGTTCTGGGTCTGGTTCTGTTCAATCCTTATATATAAAAGTCAAGTGATGTATGTATGTATGTATGTATGTATGTATGACAACGAACTTCTCCTGCACCGTTTGAGCCAGAGACTTGAAATTTGGTACAGTTAGGGGTCTTGGGGTCAGGATGGTCTTAAGGGTCGAAAAATTTTCGGGTCTCACCTCTGATGCCCCCCAGGGGTGAAAGTCTTTCAGGGCCAATCACATCAGCTGGGCGGTTAGGTGGTGATGATGTTATAATACCCCCTCCAACAGACACTGCACTCGCTCAGCTCACCCCTCCCTCCTCCAACGGAACCCCGGAGATCCCTCAGTTCTCTGCCCCTCCCCCCTCCCTACGGAACCCCGGAATCCATCAGTCCTGTGCCCCCCCGAACTGCGAAGGTCCCCAGAATCCCTCGGCTCTGGGCCCCCTCCCCGCCTGCGACAGATCTGAGTTGGGTTTGGTGGGATGGTAAGTGAGGTGGGGGTGTCGGGTTCGGTCGGGGGGTGAGGTGGGGGTGTTGGGTTTGCTTGGGGGGGTCAGGTGGGGGTGTCGGGTTTGGTTGGGGGGTAAGTGAGCTGGGGGGTGTCGGGGTTGGTCTGGGGGGGTGGGAAGGTGCCGGCGTGGGTGAGGGGTGAGGTGTGGGTGTTGGGTTTGGTCTGGGGGGGGGAAGGTGTCGGGGTGGGTGCCCAGACCAAACCTGACACCCCCCCGGCTCACTTACCCCCCCCCGACCAAACCCGACACCGCCACCTCACCCACCCACCAACCGCAACACCCCCTGACCAACCCCAACACCCACACGTCACCCCTCACACACCCCGACACATTCCCACCCCCCCAGGCCAAACCCGACACCCCCCGGCTCACTTAACCCCAGACCAAACCCAACACCCCCACCTCACCCCCCGACCGAACCCGACACCCCCACCTGACCCCCTGACCAAACCCGACACCCCCACCTCACCCCCTGAGCAAACCCGACACCCCCACCTAACCCCCCCACCAATCGCAACACCCCCAGACCAAACACGACACCCCCCCAGCTCACTTACCCCCCGACCGAACCCGACACCCCTACCTCACCCCCCCCACACCAATCGCAACACCCCCAGACCAAACCCGACACCCCCCGGCTCACTTACCCCCTGACCGAACCCGACACCCCCACCTCATCCCCCAAGCAAACCCAACACCCCCACCTCACCCCCCACCAACCGCAACACCCCCTGACCAACCCCAACAACCACACCTTACCCCTCACCCACCCCGACACCTTCCCACCCCCCCAGACCAAACCCGACACCCCCTGGCTCACTTACCCCCCGACCGAATCTGACACCCCCATCTCACCCTCCCAAGCAAACCCGACACCCCCTGACCAACCCCAACACCCACACCTCACCCCCCACCAATCGCAACACCCCCAGACCTAACCCAACACCCCCAGGCTCACTTGCCCCCCGACCGAACCCAACACCCCCACCTCACCCCCCCAAGCAAACCCAACACCCCCACCTCACCCCCACCAACCGCAACACCCCCTGACCAACCGCAACACCCACACCTCACACCTCACCCACCCCAACACCTTTCCACCCCCCCAGACCAAACCCGACACCCCTGGCTCACTTACCCCCTGACCGAACCCGACACCCCCACCTCACCCCCCCACCTACCGCAAAACCCCCTGACCAACCCCAACACCCACACCTCACCCCTCACCCACCCCGACACCTTTCCACCCCCCCAGACCAAACCCGACACCCCTGGCTCACTTACCCCCCGACCGAACCCGACACCCCCACCTCACCCCCCCACCAACCGCAAAACCCCCTGACCAACCCCAACACCCACACCTCACCCCTCACCCACTCCGACAACTTCCCACCCCCTCAGGCCAAACCCGACACCCCCCCAGCTCACGGTGCACTGTGTAGCACACAGATTATTAAATACACTGTTCGGTCGGGGGGTGAGGTGGGGGTGTCGGATTTACTCAGGGGGTCAGGTGGGGGTGTCGGGTTCGGTCGGGGGGTGAGGTGGGGGTGTTGGGTTTGCTTGAGGGGGTCAGGTGGGGTTGTCGGGTTTGGTCGGGGGGTAAGTGAGCCGGGGGGTGTTGGGGTTGGTCAGGGGGGGTGGGAAGGTGTCGGGGTGGGTGAGGGGTGTGGTGTTGGTGTTGGTGTTGGTCAGGGGGTGTCAGCTGTCTGCCCCCTCCCCACCTCCGACTGACCCGAGCAACGCCGGGCACTTATGCTAGTATCTTCATACATTATTTAGATAACGGCACAGAGAGTACACTTATAAAGTTTGCAGATGATACCAAGCTAGTCAGGGGTTGTAAGTGCTTTGAAGGATAGGATTAACATTCAAAATGGTCTGGAAAAACTGGAGATATGATCTGAAGTAAATAGGATGAAATTGAATAAGGACAAATGCAAAGTACTCCACTTAGGAAGAAACAATTAGTTGCACACATACAAAATAGGAAATGAATGCCTAGGAAGGAGTACTGCAGAAAAGGATCTGGGGGTCATAGTGGATCACAAGCTAAATATGAGTCAATTGTGTAACACTGTTGCAAAAAAAAAGCAAACAATTCTGGGATGCATTAGCCGTAGTATTCTAAGCAAGACACAACAAGTAATTCTTCAGCTATGCTCTATGCTGATTAGGCCTCAACTTGAGTATTGTGTACAGCTCTGGGTGCCACATTTCAGGAAAGATGTGGACAAACTGGAGAAAGTCCAGAGAAAAGGACTAAAAATGTTCTTGAAAACATGATTTTTGAGGGAAGATTGAAAAAAATGGGGCTGTTTAGTCTGGAAAAGAGAAGACTGAGAAGGGACCTGATAACTGTTTTCAAGTATATAAATGGTTGTTACAAGGAGGAGGGAGAAAAATTGTTCTTCTTAACCTCCGAGGAAAGGACAAGAAGCAATGAGTTTAAATAGCAATAAGGGCAGTTTAGATTGTGCATTAGGAAAATCTTCCTAACTGTCAAAGTGGTTAAGCACTGGAAGAATTTCCTAGGGAGGTTATGGAATCTACATCATTGGGGATCTTTTAGAGGACCTTGGACAAACACCTGTCAGGGATGGTCTAAATTATACTTAGTCCTGACTTGAGTGCAGGGGACTGGACTAAATGACCTCTAGAGGTCCCTTCCAATTCTATAATTCTATGAATCTTATGCAAAGGAAATTGCCAGATAGCCATCTAAACTGGTATTATTGATGCTTTGTGCCATCACATCAGTGCAGCCACCACAGGCCTTCAAGAGGTCTCTTTTTACTTCCTTCCACAAAAGTCCATGAGATCCCTACTTGGTTTCAATCTCAGCTGAGTGGCCGCTGATTCTGTGGTGTGCTGGATGATACACCATCAGAAGTTAGCATGTGGCCAGTCCTCTCCCCACCACCACCACCAGATAATTGTCTTCCTTATTTAAATATTCTCAGCATTGTATGAATATCAACTAAGTGTCTTGGGGCAGAAGGGGAGGGAA
Organism: Sternotherus odoratus; assembly: GCA_032164245.1. NCBI lineage: Eukaryota > Metazoa > Chordata > Testudines > Kinosternidae > Sternotherus > Sternotherus odoratus. Next base: position 228,906,767 of record JAVMKO010000001.1, on the reverse strand, counting down.
GAGTGAGCACAGTTCCCATGCCTAAGTGGAAGAGTAGGGAAAATCATCTTTTCACTCCAGTTGCTCTGTAACTAACTCCGGGGTAGTGAAGTCTCCAACACAGTCATTAGGAAACCTGTGGGAGTCCTTAGCAAGAAACACTAGGGATTAGGGACCTGATCGAAAATCAATTGAACCAACAGTGAGATTGTTATTGACTTCAGTAGACTTTATATCTGATTTTGTGCACAGTTTAATCAGTGTGCATAAGGATAATGAGGTTTTACTCCCCTGATGATTCATTACAACCCATTTATAAGTACGTAGAGATTTATTTCTGCCCTCCCCCATTGGGTGACTGGAGCATCGTGCTCCTCCCTTTCTATTAATTAATATTTAGTTTTCTTTTTATGGCAGAATACTGTAGTAGTACTCTTTTCCCTAAAACATCAGCATAAATTAATTCTAGTCAGTCTCCAGCAGTTTGATTGCCAGAATTACAGTTCAGTACATTCTAAATTCATGAACTGGTTGATTTTTGAACTAATAGCTGGTATCTTTTTGGCTTTCAATTTGACTAGAAAATGTTCCTTCCAGTTGCTTCCCTCCTGCTTGGCCTGAGATTGAGATACTTTCTGTGGACTGAGGAGGACAGTTTAGATGATAAGAATTGATTCAGACCTCACACATGCTTCAACTTTTTTTCAGTTTTTCAATTTCACTTTGCTTTCCTTAATATTTATGCTTCCTTTCTATGTTTCAGTGGACCCATCTGGGTAGACACCTGATACAACAAACAAGCATATACTTACAACAGAATATGAAATGAAGCTGCTCAGTTCTCTGCTGTTTTACTTCCTTCCACAAAAGTCCATGAGATCCCTACTTGGTTTCAATCTCAGCTGAGTGGCCACTGATTCTGTGGCTTGATGATACACCATCAGAAGTTAGCATGTGGCCAGTCCTCTCCCCACCACCACCACCAGATAATTATCTTCCAGCAGGGTGCTGGGGAGGCAGAGTGGACGTTCCAGTGGAGAGGCACACACCGTGCTCTCTCCTGGTGACTCCACCCTCCATCTAAACCGTGGGACTCGGACGAAATGCTGCTCTTAGCCTTGGGAATAAACGCAGAGCAGCGAGCCCAGGGGCAGTACCAGGGAGGGAATTATGACCTAAGACAGCACCACTCCCCCAAGCAAACTAACCGATCACCTAGAGCAGAGACTGGCTCCTGGATGAGCGAGCAAGCTCGCAAAGAAGGGACGTTTCTAAGCTGCCCTGACCAGCAGTAGAAAGCGGACGCGTGGCAAGGCTGAACTGACCATCTTTGTCTGAGCCATACTTATGCTGTCAACTGTATAAAGCAGCTTCCCTTTCCCCACTGGAACAAAATGATCTATTGTTTTGCATTTGCTGTCTGGACATTCACACTATCTCCAGTGGGCACCAAGTGAATGCCGCCCCCATCCCCCAATACACAATATACACTGAGTGCATCCTCCAAACTCTTCCTTGTCTGAAAATTAATTCAAACTCATTGTAAATACTTCTTTTGATTCTTGTTTGTTTCTTCTGGTAGAAATACATTGTAATTACTTATATTACTTCTGTGGCCAATGTATTGATCAAATTTCTCCTACAGTATTTTATTAATGTGTTCCTTATATTTACATTCAACTTTGAAGGATTTAAATTTACATCACATAAATACAGAAATACATAAATCTATTACCAAAGATACAAGTAAGTCACCGTACACTCTCGGACTTCACATCCCTACTCCTACAAACACTGACATGTGAGTAACTTCCAGCACGTGAGTAGTTAGTGAGCAGATTCCGTCATGTCACCTCTTGATTCTGACTTCCTTCCTGAGATATACATAAAGGATCATACTGGTTTGTTCTTGTTCCTATGTAACTTCTGTGATCCTGCACCCCGTGTGGTGCTTTGTTCAGTCAAACTATTCCCTTAAATGATTAAAATAACTTCCAATGGGTTAATGATTGGAATATTTTTGTAATCAAATCGCTCTTCCATTCCTTAGTATTGTGCAGTGTTTGCTTCTTATACCATATAAAATACAATCTGGATCTTCTTATCATATATGCCATGTGCCTTAGGTGGCGCGTGACCAGGATTCAGTACCGAATTTGATCCACTGATTGGATCATTAGCTTTCCTGTCTCTAGCATTTGTCACTTTATGTGTGTTATTTCACTGAAAACACTTCTCCTTATAATGCAGATAGGAACTTTTGATTCTAACTATAATTGCTGTAATATTACTGCTTATTATCGCACAGTGCCCTAGAAGGGCAGTCACCCTTTGCTCCTTGGGGATTAGAAGGAGCAGAACAGTCTATCCTAGCATTCCATATAAAAGTTTCATCAATAGACGTTATTACAAACTTCACTCATATGGGTTGATATGTAAAATTAAAATAATAATATACATCTATTATTTATTGCAATAGTAGTTGTATAACCAAAGGGCATTTTGAGTGTTAGGCCACTTATGTCTTCCCATACTGTAACTTTATTACTAAAAATAAAAACAACAACAACTGTTTTTCCTCTTATTTAGTTCATCCTTGGAGCCATAAATTGAGCAATTAGGATTAATGATGAAATTAAAGGTATCCCAGTGGAGGATTTTCAAATTAAATTAGCACGTTATGTTGACATCTTGTTTATATTTTAAGTGATCCAGAAAGTTCAATCAAATCTTGGCTTGAAGTTGTTACTGAGTTTTGTTGTTTTCTGGGCATATTACTCATTGGTTTTAATTGGAGGCTGTCCCAGTGAGTGCATTCTAATGGGGGGTCTTCTTTCCCTTTGTCTCTCCTCTCCTGGAAACATGATCAGATGAAGCAGATGGAAATTATTTTTTCAAGAGACTTTAAATAAATTGTTGACTTAATTTAGAATGTGCATTCAGTATAAAGACTGTTTATGAAAGTCTCCCCTCAATACAAGTGGTAAAGTCTAGAAGTCAAAATGCCACTGATGCTTCAAATTATATCCACCACTATTACCCCCTTTCACTTATAACTTTCTCTCTCTAATACATTTTTAAAATCATACAGTAACTATGTCTATAAATATCAATGACCATTAATATTATTCCAGTAAATATGATGGAATAATATTTTTTTCATTGCTGCTCCAGGCCAATGGGGGCTGCGGGAAGTGGCACAGGCTGAGGGATGTGCTGGTCACCACTTCCTGCAGCCCCCATTAGCCTGGAGCAGTGAACCGTGGCCAGTGGGAGGTGCGATCGGCTGACCCTGTGGCCGTGGCAGGTAAACATGCAGTTTGCTAGGGGGCTGTCTCTGGCAGGCCACGTGCCAAAGGTTGCCAATCCCTGGCATATCTTTTAGAAAAACCATCCAATTATTATTTAAAAATTGATAATGATGGAGAATCTACTACAACCCTTGGTAAATTGTTCTAATAATTGATTATCCTTATTGGAAAAAATGTACACCTCACTTCCACTCTTAATTTGTCTAGCTTCAACTTCCAGCCATTCGATGATGTGATATCTTTGTTAGATTGAAGATCCCATTATTAAATATTGGTTCCCGTGTAGATACTTATGGACTGCAATGAAGTCACAATAGATCATAAATGACAATAGATTGTGGTTTTGGGTATATCTCCAATTTATCAACATTCTTCTTGAGTTATGGGCACTAGAATTGGACACAGTTTTCATTCAGTGGTTGCACCGGTGCCAAATAGAGAGAGTAAACTCAAACCAAAAACCAAAAATCCTTCTCTAGTCCTAATTGACAGTCTCCCCCCCCCCCCCCCCCCCGGTTTATGCAGTCTGGGATTGCATTATTTCTTTTGGCCACAGCTTTATATTGGGAACGCATGTTCACCTGATTCTCCATCCAATTTTTTTTTCCCCAGAGTAACTGCTTCCCAGAATAGAGACAGCATTCTGTAAGTATGACCTATTTTTTTTTTTTGTTCCTAGATGTGTACCTTTAAATGGAAGGCTGCATGCTCTTGGCAACTCACTTTAGTGGGCAGCCTGTATGCTGCCCTAAGTGCAGAAACTGCAACTGTGAAAAGTCTTTGCATGGGATGGAAGAGAGTAGGAAGGTTCCTTGTACCCTTCCTGTTCAGGAACTTGCCACTGTCTAACCTGGAAGCTTTTTAGAAGGTGAGGGCCTGATCCTGCTTACATTTAATTCAATAGGAACCTAGCCTTTGATGTCAGTATGAGTAGAATCCACTCCCTTGTGTGTGGGTACTCACTAATGAAGGATGCAATCTGTTACTCATTTTAGAGTAATGAAATATGACAGTAATCAAAATGACTGGGATACAGCTAATATTAGCCAACACTGAAAGCTGCTGGGTTTTCTGGGGCCTCCTCAATGCATCTAAATTGAATAATAAAAGTAAATTATGTCCAGTCCGACTGAGGAACACTATATTTTGTCTTAAAAATAAATAAATAATCCCTCCAACATTTTTTTTTCATGTCTCACCAAAGCAAACCCTAAGAAGTGAGCAAAACAATAGGCAAGTAATTCACCAACCCAATAAGGCTAGGATACCCCCCCCCCCCCCCCCAATAAACAGGATGGGCACAGAACTCCTCTGGCCCCAGGCCTGCGAGAGCAGAAGGCAAAGAGCAAGTTTCATCCCTCTCTGGCCCTAGCGTAGTGACAGGGATAGAGCATGTGCCCCTCAAAAAAGCAGTCACATTTTTATTCCTACTCACAGCCCTGAGCTTTGGTGACACCATAATCACACATGTAAGTACATTAAGCAATGAAAGTAACTGCATTTTTTTCAGTTTAAAATTTCTTTCTGTATTTTATGAGCTTGTTTAAGATAGTGATCTTGGATTTCACTTCACAGTAAATATGCAGGTGTATTTCACCTCTGATATCAGCATGTTTACTAATGCAAACCAACTATTGTACAAATCTTGTTCCCATTGGAGAGCACTTATTCACTTGTTTAAAATCAACAAGGCAAACTAAAATAGTTTGCTACACAACAGGTATGAGTAGCAGAAGTTGGCCTTCTCATATTTGCCATTGGGGAGTAAACATTCTGTTTGCAACTGTTATCCTGAATATTTATTAAACATGATCCTGAATGTTAAGCAGCTACTCTGCATAATCTCAGGGAATTAGAAGGAGGGCTGGACTATGTGAACTGCACACAATCCATATCAAGGGACAACGTCCCAAATGAAGCACCAAGGAGGGAGTTCCATGGTGTGCAGAAGTTGCAGGCTCACTAGTCATTTGTGCAGGAAAGCTTATTCCTCTCTGGGGAGGCTGGCCAGCTCCAAAGTATAGGGGCTGCAGGTGTTCAACCCACCATAACTATACAGAATTGATGGAGTGAGAGAGAAAAAAATAGTGGTTTTTTTTAATGTCCGTCACACCACTCCTGTAGAGGCCAAGCAGAATCAATGGGATCACTTGTAGAGTCAAGTTCAACTCAGGATGAATATAGATATCGGAATCTGGCTCTGAAAAGTCAGGAAATGATCAGGTAGCACACACACAATGCAGGAACAGAGCAAGTACATAAGTGTCTTAAACCAACATATGCATGTACACTGGCACATGCACACACGCACACACATGCACACACACATATTTGAGCTCATATATTATTACTTAGCCTGAAGAAGAACTTTATTTTGGTATTAACTGATGTTTGAGAACTTTACTATGCACCCTTAATATTCTATAAATAAAATTATTTTCTTATTTTTCTTATACATAATTGATAAGCATGTGCTGCATCAGCACGGAAAATAGCAAAGAGACAAGTTTTATTATGAAAATGGACTGGATTAGAGGGGGAAGAGGAACACAATGTTTTGACTTGGAGTTTCTTTTCAAAATGCCGATGGAGAGAACAAACAATTAAATTTCATCTAGGTCTAAATCTCTGATTATGCACGTAAATAGCTTCAGGGTTTGTCAAAGAAGACAACATAAGATGCGACTCTCCAAACATTATGATAGAAATGGTTCATTTATCAACCATATTAATGAAGACAAACAAAAACACTTATAAAGGGATCCGTCAGCTATATATCTGAGCCAGCTATATATCTGCATAGTTTGATAACCCAGAGCATCATCATCATCCCAAGCTCATGCCTCATGGGATGCCTCCACTGAGAACTTCTAATGAGTCACTTTGAGCAGTCTACTTTCGTTTGCATCAGAAGTTTCCAAACTCTCTCAAAATACTCCCATGTTGTCTTCCAGCCTTCTGTGCTACATTTGATTTAAATGTGTACGTAGATGAACAGTGTTGCATAAAGCATCTCTATGTCCCCTGAAGGAAATATTTTATCTGATCTTTGAGATTAATATCAAGTTTACAACTTTTAAAGCAATCCCATGTCAATTTACTAAATGGATTTTCCTAACTGAATGAAATTACCATGAAATTGCATTTCTATATATATATAGCAAACTATAAATCTCAACAAGCCAGCCTATATATATTTTATGGATCAACAAGCCAGCCTATATATATATATCTTATGGATCCTTCATTGATCCTGATGGATCCTGCATTGTAATGCTACTTTTCCCCACCTTAAAGTTGTATTAAACTACTTAGTCACTTACTGGTCCTTCTGCTGATTCAAATGGTTTATTTAAATAATCCTCTATTTTCGTCTACCTTCCTTGTTTATAACATACACTTTTATATCTATTTTCTGTACTAATATTGACCGCCATTAAAGTCTGTAGTATTTGAGATCCACAGTCTTTTATATATTTATTCTTATAACACTCTTGAGTGGTAGATACTTTATCCCCTTTTTACAGATGGGGGAGCTGAAGCACAGAGACAAAATGACTTACCACAAATCACATAAGAAGTCAGTGGCAGAGCACTATTAACAAATCTATCTCCTCGGTACCAGGCTGTCTCATTCCTCCTGTTGTCTAGTGTATTTGATGGTACAAGCAAAATGCATTTTTATGGCCAGTAAAACTAATTCAGTGAGAAATAAACTGTCCAGAATGCTATTGGAGTTATCAACATAATTTTTTGTCAATATTTTAGCAAAACCTGCTACGCATTTAACATTGCCTTTTATTAATCTAAGAGAAAACTGTACAAATGTGCATCTATATGTTGGCATCTCAAAAAGAGTTTTTCAGCTTGCCTCATGGAGACACTTGATTTTCATGTTTTCACTGGTCACTCTTCAATAGTAATTGTATTAGTCACACACCAATAACTGGTGAAGGATATCAACAACTGCAATGATGTGTTAGTCACTAGAAGACTACCAGGGTCTTTTTTACCATTTGCTAAACAGAAAGAGAAGGTTCAGTGCATTTGCTAGTTAGCTCATTGTTGTACCAATAATATTACTGATAGAGTTTATCTCATCCTTTGCATACCATGCTGATAAAAATTTTAGTTTTGGTGCAAATCTTCCCAAGCCCATGCATCCTATAAGTGAGTATATCTAGTGACTGTGTAGGCAGAATATATTGGAGAAAATTAAGTCTCTGACTAAACAAACCTACTCAAAACAACACAGGAATTCCAGAGACACTGCTATAGAAATGAAGGAGATGGAATTGGCATTGCAGAGATACATGTGATATTGCCTGTGTCAAATATTTGTCTTTCCTCTGCCATTGTTCCCACCAAAAAGAAGTCTACTTTTTTCCCCTTCAGAAAATTTCTCTTGGGGTTTAATGAACCTAACACCTGTCTTGTTTCAACTGTGTCTGTCAAGCTCTGTCACTCAGCCAAATTCTGATAACATATGCCAAATTAAGGACCTAATTTTTGATCAAATTATTGAAAATTGACACTTTACTAATCTTCAACCTTAGCTGAAGACCAGAATCTGTCTTCATCAATGTCCCAACCCTCAGAGCTAATTGAAGGTGAAACCAATAGAATTGAGGTTGGACATCTCAATTGTGGGTTATACCTTACCCCAAAACTTTCCTCACTATTCTTCCCATGCCCACCGTCACAGAGCTTAAGGTGCCCAAATTCTCACAGCCAACTACCCTCCTTTCCCCAGGCATTCATATTCCTAAAAAACACCTACTAAACATTCTACCTTCTCTTCCACGTAAGGTGGTCAGTGGAAGGATGCAGCTGACCCATCCAACAAAGACATTGTGATGGGCTTTTCACTCCCCTCTATCCCACAGAAGATTAATGTGGCACAAAAAGAGTTAAGTAACCTGATAGGTCACACCTGAGTAACAGTTGGATTTGATGGACAAGCTTTTACTGAGTGCCTAGCTGAACAAGAGTGGCTGAGGCTGATATAAAACCAGGATGTGAGGGCAGAAGAAGGCTGGCTGAGGCAGGCCAGGCTGGCTGTGTAGGCCAGGAGAGGCTGATATCTGGGGCTTGGATGAGGTTGTCAATCCCCTGGGATTGTTCTGGAGTCTCCAGGAATAAAAGATCAATTTTTGATTAAAGATCATGTCATGTGATGAAATCTCCAGGAACATGTCCAATCAAAATTGACAACTCTGTGGCTTGGAACTCAGTCGCTTGGGCTGGAAGCTAGCTGGCTGAACAGAGACAAAAATACAGGCTTGGAGGGAAAGGTTGGAAGTTATGTTAGAAAAGCTGGGAGAAAAAGCAAGAGATGATGAATGGCTTCAGATCAGGATGAAGAAGAAAATAATACAGCTATCTGTATCTGAAGAAGAGTGAGCAGACAATGGTGGAAAATAGAGAGTTAAAAAATACGGATTAATGTTTTATAATTATCAATTGACTAGCCCAAAATTAAAAGATAGGAGACATTAATCCCTTGAAAACAGTGGATTAGGTGAGTATCAGAAATACGTTAAGAGCTAAACAAATGCAGGATGAAGATTTCTGAGTAGAATGTACATATAAGGAGCAGGCTGAGAAACTTCTTAAAACTACAGTTATAGGGAAAATAAAAGTAATATGCCAGCTACCTACATTTATGACAGAAGACTTCCTGGGCATAGGTGAGGACCAAATGCTGTTTGTTAGGCAACTGACTAACAGGAGAGAGGGAAACCCTCCATAGCTTTCTAACTAAGATTTAAAGGTGAAATGCTACCCATTAGGGTTAATGTAGTACAGGCCTGCACAAGTCAGAAAGCAGAGGGGGCCATATTGCTACAAAAAACCCAGCTGAGGGTCAAAAAGACCCGCCATCACCCTGCCCCATCTACTCCCCCCGCCCGCTTGGCTTGCCCCACCCCTACTCACCCCCCCGCGGGCCACACAGTGAGCCCGTGCAGGCCGCATGTGGCCCCCCCCGAGCCGCATGTTGTGCAGGCCTGATATAGGATATCAACTCTTTTGAGTGAAGCCATATATGTCCGCCCCTTTGAGATATTATAAATGTCAAAGGTATGGGCCTGGCAGTTGTCTGTAAAAGAAAATGAGATGTGGTAAATGTGGAGATCACTTAAATGAGAATGGTATGGAAGGAACAGAACTAAAATGAAGGAATTGTGGGGATATACACAGTGCAGCATACAAGGGGGGGGGGCAGATGAATGAGCTAGAGAGATACAGAAAATAAATAGTATCCATAAAATATCCTATGTAGAGGCTACTAAAAGATTCACAGCGGAATGAACAAATGCTATTGTTGCAACGACACTTGCTTCAGAGCAGGAAAAATAATATAAGGGAGTATATGAAGATGAACTGTTTGAAGGCAAGGAGAAATGTATAACATTAATGTAGAGATTAATAATTGTGCTTTACAGACTGGGAAGAAGATTGAAAGAATACAAAAATTAACAAATGTGTCAGAAAAGAATGAACATAGGAAATCTCTTGATTGCATTAGTGTAAATTTAAATTAAGGTAATAATGTAATTAAAACAATATGATTATTACTTTCTTTCATTAGAATGTCCATAGTTTAATAATACATGGTCAAAAATTTAAGAAAACATATTTTGAAATGAAAATTTTAAAAAAATGATGTGATATGTGTGCAAGAAACATGATTACTGAGAAAATATATGTTTTGACTTTCAGGATTTGATGTAATCAAATGTGACAGAGCAATAACCAGATTAGGAGGAATCTGTATATTTATAAAGGAAGGTGTAGTTATGTTGACACAGATGTAGTGAACTGAACTGAAGTTTTGTTGAGATTACTCTGAAGGATAATAATATCTTCATACAAATCTATAATGTTTACAACTCATGTTAAAAACAACTCAACAATCTAAAACTGGGAGAGTTAGTTAAGGTTGCCAAATCACTATATATTATTTGTGGAGATCTTAATAGCCATAATGAATTATTAGGAAACAGAAAAAAGTGATTATAATGTCAAATGCCTGGAATCGTTCATTGCCATGAACAACCCTGGTATTGCCCAATACTGGAGCATATACTAGTTTTAAATTGGTGGATAGGATCTTTTCATGTTTAGATCTGGGCATTGCAATGAACAATATAGCAAGTAAATGTAACTGAAAAGTCTAAAAAGAAGATGGAGTAGGAAGAGATTGCTTCCCTGTGCTAATTATTTATCAAAGTCAAGGTAATGTTGAAAACACAGAAGGGATTCCTACATGGAGACTTAGAAAAGCATACTGGGGACTGAGCTGAGTCTCTAAGTACTAATTGTTTAAATGTTAATCTAGAAAAATTCAGTGGTAATATAATAAAGGGAGTTGTAGTAGCACCCCACCTACCTATATGTAAGTCACCAAATTGCTACAAATTCAGAAATCCAGTTCCCTGGTGGAATAAAGATTGTAAAACATCAATTAAAGAAAGAAATAAGACATACAAAAAGCAAACAGTACAATGAATAACAAGGACTTAATGAACTATAAAAGATATAAAGCAGTGGCACAAAGAATTATTAAAAAATAAGAGTTGAGGAAAGTATTGTGGAAAAATGAACAAATATTCCAAGGCTCCAGAGATATATGAACAAATTAAATGAATGAATGGAGATATGGAATAAAAATAAATTTATACCTGGTCTTATAGTAAATAATGAAGGTGAAAATTCAAATTTTAAAAAAGCAGACATTTTAGCAAAAGAGTTCCAAAAAGTTATAGTGATACAAATCAAAGTAGAGTTTTGTGAACAAAAAACCAGAATATTTGCTGAAGAAAATTGTTAGCTCTTACATGTCTGGGTCGAATAGAGATATATGTTTTTCACACACACACGTGCACACACACACACACACATATACACACACACAGTGAAAATTTCAGCATACAGGCACTCAAAAAGCTATATATAAAAGATATATATATATATATATATATATATAAAATTAAAAAAATGAGAGATTACTAGCATACTTGGGAAAAATTTATAATCTGGGGAAAATAATTATGATCTGTGTACAAAGTGGTTTTACAAAAGGAAAATAGGATTAGTTACACATATCTACATTGCAGGTGTGTTGTAATTGTGAAATACTGTAGAATTGCTTCAGTTTTGAAGAACACACACTAAACCCTCCAGGGACTCAGGGGACCAAACATCTCTGCCTTATTTGTCACTTGCCTTTGCTGCTCCACTTTCCCAGCAGGAGGATGATGGTGACTTTGAAGATCCATATCCACAATCCATAATCCTTCCTTTTTATTGAAAATAAATTAGTCCAGTTTGGACATACCCTAAACAATCCTCTTGCAAAACATCGCTAACTCTTCAGGCTGGACCTTGGTGCATGGCTGTAATTTTAATGGACGGGAATCTGTTATTTTTGGTGCCATTCAAAAAACAACAACAACAAAAGTCATAGACCCCAATAAAAGTATGTAGAGCCTGATTTTATAAGCTAGAGTGCTGGACAGAGAGTACAATCCTTGAGCACTTAGAAAACAAGATTTGAAAACATTCTGTGACAAGATAAAAAACCAAGACATTTGGAATGGTATCATTTTCTTATTCAAAACTGAGTCATGTTCTCAGACCATCATATAAAATAGGCAGAGATCCCAGCAGACCATGTTTTACCTGCCCAAAGTTGAACAAAGGGAGAGGCCTGGAATTTTTATTGTTGGTGACTAAAGATACACAGTCTGTGAGGAGCTGAGTGCTTCACTTAATGTATTTTGTCTCTGGAGTCAATCCTATCCTTTAACTTTTTGCTCAGAAAATAAAATGAGGGACAATGATACTAATCAAAATTTAAGAGACGGGACCTCTCTTTTTGTAGCTGCTGCATGGGGATTTTGTATCTGTGTTAGTCCCAAAAAAAAAAAGTAACAGTAGTTTGTTCCATATTTAGACAAATAGCATTGCCTAACAGTGGATTGAGAAATTTACTGTTCAAATATATTTGTAGGAGTTGCCTTCATTCTTTCTGAGTAGTAATTGCCTTCATTCTTTCTGAGTAGTAAAATCTATATATATAAAAGTCAAGTGGTGTATGTATGTATGTATGTATGTATGTATGTATGTATGTATGTACGTATGACAGCGAACTCCTCCCGCACCGTTTGAGCCAGAGACTTGAAATTTGGTACAGTGAGGAGTATTAGGGTCTAGATGCTGGTAAGGGTCGAAAAATTTTCGGATCTCACCTCTGACGCCCCCCAGGGGTGAAAGTCTTTCAGGGCCAATCACATCGGCTGGGCGGTTAGGTGGTGATGATGTCATAATACCCCCCTCCAACAGACACCTCACTCGCTCAGCTCACCCCTCCCTCCTCCAACGGAACCCCGGAGATCCCTCAGTTCTCTGCCCCTCCCCCATCCCAACGGAACCCCGGAGATCCCTCAGTTCTCTTCCCCTCCCCCCTCCCAACAGAACCCCGGAGATCCCTCAGTTCTCTGCCCCTCCCACCTCCCAACGGAACCCCGGACTCCATAAGCTCTGTGCCCCCCCCCACCTGTGAAGGTCCCCGGAATCCCTCGGCTCTGGGCACCCGCCCCACCTGCGACGGATCTGAGTTGGGTTTGTTGGGATGGTAAGTGAGGTGGGGGTGTCGGGTTCGGTCGGGGGTAAGTGAGCCGGGGGGTGTCGGGGTTGGTCTGGGGGGGGGAAGGTGTCGGGGGGTGAGGGGTGAGGTGTGGGTGTTGGGTTTGGTCTGGGGGGGGAAGGTGTCGGGTGGGTGCCCAGACCAAACCCAACACCCCCCCGGCTCACTTACCCCCCCACCAAACCCGACACCGCCACCTCACCCCCCCCAACCGCAACACCCCCTGACCAACCCCAACACCCACACCTCACCCCTCACCCACCCCGACACCTTCCCACCCCCCCAGACCAAACCCGACACCCCCTGGCTCACTTACCCCCTGACGGAACCCGACACCCCTACCTCACCCCCCACCAATCGCAACACCCCAAACCAAACCCGACACCCCCCGGCTCACTTACCCCCTGACCGAACCCGACAACCCCACCTGACCCCCCCAAGTAAACCCAACACCCCCACCTTACCCCCCGACCGAACAGTGTATTTAATAATCTGTGTGCTACACAGTGCACCGTGAGCTGGGGGGGTGTCGGGTTTGGTCTGGGGGGGTGGGAAGTTGTCGGGGTGGGTGAGGGGTGAGGTGTGGGTGTTGGGGTTGGTCAGGGGGTGTCAGCTGTCTGCCCCCTCCCCACCTCCGACTGACCCGAGCAACGCCGGGCACTTATGCTAGTAAAATATATAATCTTACCTCAGGTAATTACTTGCAGAGACTTGAATGGTGTTTTCCACCTTTGTAGTCAGATGGGCATTTTGCCAAACAAAAGCGCTGGAGGGTCTTCAGTTTGAAACAGATTATTGGTATGGAATGACACTGTTACTTTTGAGCTAAATTTTGGTTGAGAGATTACTCAAGTAATACAATAATTTTTGCTCCACTTTCCCCCCTCTTTCCATACAACGTCTGGTCATCATAGCAGTCAGTGAGGTATGGCTAGTCTTGTTTAAGATAATACAAATGTCAATATAATTAAATAGGTAAGATCTAAAATCTAGATCTAACCCAGTAAACATACATTAAAATGTCTCCATGTATTTTGATATGTTAAAAGTGACTGTGACTCTTGCCAAAAAGACACTGTGATAATGAGTTATGAGACACAGAGTGGGAGCATGTACTTTAAACAGAAAAAGGAAATTTCCTTGGGAATAACTGGATGGCTTATTTCTAACATTTCTTCATTTCAGTCACTTATAACTTATCTATATGCAGCATACTGAGGAGCAATGCATTGTTTCTCATTAGCGTCACCTCATGAAACATATAGTGACAGACCTAAAGTTGATATACTGCCACTGTAAGCAGGGATAAGAATGAGAATGTTAGATATATTGAGATGAACACAGCAAGGAAGTAATAACAAATAGTCTTGCAAATAAAACCCACTGCCTCACTTTATTGTTATTCATGACACATTTTATTTGCTTATTTGTGTATATTTGGATGAAGGCACTTTATATTCATAGCATTGTTCAGAGAAAAAAATAAGTGAATAAATGCTCTCAGATTATTTGCTTCCAAAGTGCTCTTGGGGAATATTTGGGAAAAAAAATCATGTTGTTGTTAGCACAATGAATGGATTAGACTAATGATTATGAATGTTTGAGGATAATTTGGGAACAGAAAAACAAACTCCTTATTGGCATAGGCCTTCCAAATAGGAGCAGAAGTGTCACTTGTGTCCAATCACATATTGCACACAGTGAATTATAAATAGTAAATACACAAGCTATTCATAGAACGAGTTCTAATAATGAACATAATAAAAATGATTATTCACAGATAAACCATGAACAGAAAACAAGATTAAGTTCTTTCAATAAATTATTCACAATGAATAATTCAACATGATCTACTTACATCTACATAAAATCATCATTTTATTGGCCTTATTGGTATTGTATATAACAAATGTAAGCCATCCTTGCAGAAGCACTTGGATTTGCAACTAGGAATGAATATATATGAGTGCCTTATGAATTTTTACATACCATCTGAGTAGGAGAGTCACATTTGATATTCTTACTCTACATCCTTGGTATCCTATCTCTTGTTTAGAGAAGGCCGTTCATGAGAATCAGCTTATTATCTACTGTAAATCAGAAGTACAAATTATCAGTAATTCCAAGTGAATGTGTGTTTGTTACATTCATTTTTTAGATTAATCAAAACAGAGAACAAAAGTAAAGTCTCCATAAGTAAATGTATTTAACTGGGATGTCAGAGAAAGCTATGTACCACTACTTCTTCAATCCCCTTCCTTCCTTCATCCTCCACTTCTTGCTGAAAGAAAAGTTGTTCTTTGAGTGATTGCACGTGTCCATTCTACTTGTGTTATAGGCATACTCAGTGCACTGAAGCCAGATATGTTTTTTCCCAAGGTGGTACCCATTCAGGTGATTCATGTGCTCTCCATATGCTCATGCGCTAGCTGATGATATAAAGGGGTAGAGTTGCCCAGAATTAACAGCCCCCCATTTCTTCTCACTGCCCATGGTCAGTAGTCAGATACTCAGTGTGTGGCATATGGTAGTGAGCGGTGGATCCAGGACCTTCTACCCTTTGGCCAAACACTGGATCTTGGCTACTGGATGTTGCTACTGGGACCAAAGCTACCGATGGATCAAAGGATCCTGGATGGCAGGTAAATTTTTGGTGTTACAGGATCCCTCACAGCTCTTGATCTGGAGATCCGGGCAAATGCCTGACTGCACACAGCTGCCTCCTGAATAGACAACACCATGATGACATGGCACAGTTCCTTATAAAGAGTGAGTGCCACAGCTTTGGCATCTTAATCTTCCCACCTCTGGGGACAAAATGGTTTTTGACTCCATTTTAAAAATTACCAAAGTTCATATTGAGGAAACCGTGTAAAAATCTTATCCTAAGCATTTAAAATCACTTATATAAAATCACCAACATAGTCATGAGAATGATTAAAGGATTGGAAAACATTCCTTTATAGTGAAAGACTCAAGTTCAATCTGTTTAATTTATCAAAGAGAAGGTGAAGGGTGAATTGATCAGTCTATAGGCAGAGTCCCCTCTTGCGTGAGTATGTTCCTAGAAGGTATCAATTAGCCATATTAAAACTTATCATTTGCATTCACCCAGCTTACCAAAGGATTAAGATTTCCCCGTATCAGTGGCCTGCCTTTTCCATTATTTACCACTTCCCCAATTTTTGTGTCCTCTGCAAACTTTATCAATGATAATTTTATGTTTTCTTCCAA
This sequence comes from Sternotherus odoratus, assembly GCA_032164245.1. NCBI lineage: Eukaryota > Metazoa > Chordata > Testudines > Kinosternidae > Sternotherus > Sternotherus odoratus. The sequence continues at coordinate 228,890,591 of JAVMKO010000001.1, read as the reverse complement.
CTCATTAATATAAATGTTCAATAGCATAGGGTCAAGAGCTGATCCCTGTGGACCCGACTAGAAACATGCTTATATGGTGATGATTCCCCATTTACAGTTGCATTTTGAGACATATCAGTTAGCCAGCTTTGAATCCATTCAATGAGTACATTTTAATTTTATATCTTTTTTTCTGTTTTAAGCAAAGTGCCATGCAGTACCAAGTCAAACGCCTTATAGATGTCTCAATACATTACATCAACACTATTTATCACCAAACTAATCCCATTAAAAATTCAAATTAATTTGACAGGATATATTTTTCATAAATCCACGTCAATTTGCATTAATTATATTACCTATCTTCAATTCTTTATTGATCTTAGTCATAGTTAGTTACCATGGTGTGTTTTGCGTAAAACTATTTGTATTCTATGATTGTTTACTAAGTCAAAATATATCAGTCAATGTGTCTCACCTAATATAAACTAGGACCAGATATAGATATACTGATGCCACTCTCCTCACACTTTATTGATCATCTGAAAATATTTCAGAGGTTTCCAAATAGTGGACAGGGCACAAAGCAGTGAAATTAAAGGAAGTTTCACACAGCGCTTAATTTTCTTGTTTTGTTGCTTCTTCCAGAGTAAATCAGATGTGTAAATATTCAGAGTGTTGCTCACTTCTTATGTTTAGGACTTCCCATTTAGCTGCTGATTCGGGAAATCACTTCAGCACAAGTGCCAGTGTTTTCCTGTCTCTGGATGAATTAATCAGGTGCCTAAGTGTTCTCAGCATGATTCAAGATAAGCATTTGCAAAGTACTTTGATGAATGGGGACCCTTTCCTGAACCAAAGCCTTTGTTTAGTCCAGAGGTGTAGGCAACCTATGGCATGAGGGGCATAGGAGCAGATTTCCAGTGGCACTCACTTGGCCTGGCTCCTGGCCACCAGTCTGGGGGACTCTGCATTTTAATTTAATTTTAAATTAAGCTTCTTAAACATTTTAAAAACTTTATTTACTTTACATACAACAATAGTTTAGTTATATATTATAGGCTCATAGAAAGAGATGTTTTAGAAACATTAAAATGTATTACTGGCAGGTTAAACCTTAAAGTAGTGTGAATAAATGAAGACTTGGCACACAACTTCTGAAAGGTTGTCGATTCCTGGTTTAGTCAAAAAGTCTGCAAGCTTTATTTAAACACACACACACATACACACACACCACCACCATCTTTTGCAAAAAGCAGGGAGTCATTACTGAGATCAGGAGAGAAAAAGAACAGAAAGCTGACTCTTTGTATAATATCTTCCTTTCCCCACTTTAAATGGAATGTGGAGTTGGAATTTATATGGTTATTTGTTCATGAAAGTATGAATAGCTAGCACTTTCCTACTGCTGCAAAAGCAAAATTGAAGTGACAGCAGGAGAAATCTGTCCCTTGCCACCTTCACTATTCTCAAACATAAAGTATTGTCAAATGTGATTCTTTCTTTATTATTATTTGAAAGAGAGAGTGGAGACTAACAGAAGACAAATATGGTCTCTAATGGCTAAGAAGTAAATAAGACAACAACCTGTAGAAACAAACATTCTACACTGGGAAATTGTCTACTCTTACAAGAAAGTAAACATAACAAGAGTTGACAGTACACTCTTACACGTGGAGTCTTTTTTTTTTTAAGTCTGTCTTCTAGAAGTAGAAAATATTGAACAGAATACAAGAATTTTCTAAGAACTTTTTCTTGTCTAGCTGGAAACTGTTGTCTATGTTTCAAAGAGCAGAACAGTGTAGACTGTCATGTTTATCCTTCCTCAGCATGGAATCCTGTCAAAGTGAAATGAGGCAGAATCCTCCAAGTCAGAAGATATAGAAAATGGCACAGTTAAAATACAAAATCTGTGGAGAGTTTGAGGTCAAACCAGAGTTGAAGCAATAATTTTAAATTATTCTGCATTGCTCTGACTTTACTTTAATTTGCCATCCTGCATATTTATTATCAAAGTTCTCCCAAACCAGTGTCTCATTGGAATGATGTGATTAAGGCACAATTTCATAGGCAATGGTACATAAAGGAGTAATGTAGCTATCATCACATCTGACCACCTTTCAGTGCCTTAACACAATATATCAAATACCCATTTTGCAGCTGGATGAACTGGAGATGACCCAAGACTCAACCCCAACATATTAAGGTTTATGATCAAGTATTCTTACCACTCAGCCACCATATCTTGTGTGACATGCACACCCATTCATTCACTCTCTAATTACACTGGTAAACTGACTCTATTCTTCCCTCTTTTTTTCTTTATCAGCAGGTGGCCTTTTTCTTCTCCCTCTACCAGAGTCATCCTCTTCAACTACCCAAGGTGATTGTGTGTCACTTTTCACTTGCCTCCAACTTAATTTTCATTCTCTCCCTGACCTTGTATGTGTGCTGTGCTTCTCTGCTGCTTCACAGCTCAACTGTCAGAGAGAGGAACTAGCAGTGGTGAAGAAGGTCTTGCAGGTAGAACAAGTTGGGGATACTGGGCAAGTCTGAATTTATCTGAGGCAAGAGATCTGATTGCCTCAGTGATGTCAGAATGGGAAATAGCCTCCCAGATTGCCACTTGGGAGCTATGCTTAAAGTGCAGCTCTCCTCTGAGAAGTTACTATCTCTAATCACTGTTGTTTGGTTCCTTGCTTTTCATCTCCATACAACTGTTCTCAGTTTATACTATAAAATGTTGTTGTTTTCCCCTAGCCACCATCCCTACAACCTGACTTGGGTTTTAAAAGTACAGCTTGCATGCCATCAAATCTAATAAAAGCTGAGATAGACTCTCAGTTACACTTGGATGACTCCACTGTCTCAAATCATGCCTTTGGGAGTCAACTGTGCAAGCCCCATTGCCTTCAACGAGATTGCACAGGTATAACTGGTTGCAGCTTAGTAAAAAATTCCATTGGTGATACACAGGGAGGCAAAGAATCATGTGCACTCAATCTTAGTTCTGTTGGCTTAGCAATGCCAAAAAACCAACTACAGAGGAATAACTATAGGTCACCTTTACACCACTATAACTATATCCACAGTAGAGCTTATGTCAGTAAACAAAACATATCTCTAACTGAAACAGTAATGCTGATAAAACATTTAAATATAGACCAAATCTAATTGTCTTGCAACTTATTTTATTTACTAATGTGTGATGGATTGTGTCTGTGGAAAAGGGATTGCAGTGGAGAATGTTTATCCATCAGTATAGGTCTTGTCCACAAATTAAGGACTCACATAAGTACTTATTGTTTATTAATAAGACTGAAGAGGGACAAAATAAAAGAACCAGACCCAGACAGTTACTATGTGTCTTCTATACAACAAACGGTTCTGCTAATAATTCACTATAAGAGATAAATACTGGAACAACTAAACATCCTTGACTTCATTATGCTTTACTAAAGCTAATGAATAAAATAAGTCAGTTGGGGTTATTAAATTTAATCTTTAAAATTTAATGGGGGTTTGGTTTTTCTGCATAATACAATTGTTTATGTGAAAGAGGAAGAACAGTCTTGTGGTTAAGCCACTGGACTGGGCTTGTTCTTGACTTTGCCAGAGACTTCTTGTGTGACCTTGGGCAAGTCACGTAGGACAATATTTTCAAAAATGGCCTCTGAATTTGAGTTCTTATTTTGTTTCGAGTGCAAAGTTGTGTACCCAGCTTTGAGCATTCATCACTAAAGCAAGTCTGCTCATAAAATGTTGAAAAAATTGAAATAGGAGGAAATGACATCAAGGAAATCCCAGCTGATATTAATAGTTATGACAAAATATGCAATAGGGTGAGAAGTTGTCTTTCAAAACATGCTATCTTTCCAACAACAGTGACAAAAGTTAGGCCAGGTGTCAGCAATCTTGGGACGTGGGACCACAGGGTAAGCATCCTTATTGGGCCCCGCTGGTTTGTTTACTTGCCGGTTCACTGACTGTGGCTCCCACTGGATACGATTCACTGTCCTGGTCCAATGGGGGCTGCAGGAAGTGGCAGCCAGCACCGCGCCACTTTCTGCAGCCCTCATTGGACCAAGACAGCAAACCGGGGCCAGTAGGAGCCATGGTCGGCGAACTGGCAAGTAAACAAACTGGTGGGGCCCGCTAAGGCTGCTTACCCTGCTGTCCCGCGTGCCAACATTGCCTATCCCTGAATTAGGCAATATAAAAAAGGGCATTCTGAAGAACATTACGAGGCTTTACAGTGGTAGAACTGGTTCCAGAGTGAATGACTGGATCATTAAGGTGAGAATAGTCATAGGGTGAACTGCATATTTTGCAGTACTGTCCATATTGTTCTTTTCATTTAATTTGAAACAATGAAATATTAGTTGCTTAAAAACTCTTTTTTAAAGAGCAAGGAACATTTTTGTAATGGAAACAATGCAAGATTGTGCAAGTAATCAAAGGTTTATGTTAGCAGGTCTCATGTTAAAAAATGATAAAAGTGAACTCAAGGCAACCAAACTGGAATTTTAACCAATTTTGTCCCAGTAGCTTTGTAAGTGACCTCATTAGCATATTAGTGTATGGACTGGTGTATCTTGGAGAGCATAGGAATTTAATTGAAAATAGAGGAATCTATACCACTTTTGCTGTTTTTTTATATATTTTTTTCTTTGCTAAGTCCTTGCTAAGCGAGCTACACTGAGCTAGACAAACACAATATATTTGTTTTAACCTTGAATTTTGTTGGTATTAAACAATAATAAATAAATTACATTAAAATAGCAGTAAAGGTCTTCAGAATCATTACAAAAGATGACCTGATTGGTTTGGAATGTACTGTATTCCAGAATCTATTAAGCAGTGGTTCCTTCTCTTCTAGTTGCCCACAAATTGATTCCATTACATTTTCAGATATTTTATCTAAAATAGAAATTAGGTTCATAGGCCGCAAATTATTTTGGTCATCTTTCTCTCTTTATAGACTCAAACTACATTAGTCTTTCTCCAGTGCTTTGGCACCTCACCTGATTTCTGAAATGTATTAAATATTTATTGCTAGAGGTTCATCTGTTTCTTCAGCCAGTTCCTTCAGAACCCATGGGACTCATTCCATCTGGTTCTGGAAACTTATGTTCATTAAGTTAGCTAAGTAAACTTTTATCATCTCCTTTCCATAGTTTTGTTCTATACTTTTCTTTTTTGGTTCTTGAATTTGGCTCCTGGTGCATCACTATTCCTGTCTCCCTCTTCTTAAAAACCAGCAGCTCTTCTCAACTCTGTTTTCTTCTTGCCTTTCTTTTCATTTTCAGATAAATAACATCCTACATTTCTTTCACTGCAACAGGCCCCTGTTCTCCTCAAGGGTTCACTATAACGAAACCCTGAACCTGTGAGAAATCCAACTGATTTTAATGGGACACTCCCTTAGACACCAATAATGGCAATAATGGATCTCCATGAAGGATAATGGCTTCCTTAGTCAACAGAATTTTATTGCAGGGAAACATGAAAGAAAATACACATTAGGGGACAATGCAGATAAAATAAACTAGCAAGACAGAAGCTTGAGAAACTAGAGAGACCAGGAGGGAGGTAAAGAAATGAAGTTGTGAAATGTCTTGAAAGTGAAGAGAAATTGGTTTTGTTTTGCTCCATAGCCTACTGGTTGTTATGTAGCAGATTCAAACTGTAAAAATGCTTTGATTTCATTTATTTTTAAATGAATACATTATTATTCATATCCTATTATCTACAGGGTTTGATTTCCATTTATACTATGATGACCTACTGTTTCATACTTTCCTGATTTCTTCACTTATGGGGTCTGATAAAATATAGCATGGTTTTGTTATTGTCTAGCAAATTATCCTGACTGTCCTCATGTATGTCCACCGGTTATTACTCACAATGATGGTCATAGTTACTTAGTCATAGTCATATTTGTGGATATTCAATAGCACTCAGAGGCTCCATGTGAGAGTACGGTACCATTGTGCTTGGGACTATAAAATCAGAGAATAGAAAACAGTCCCCTGATGCAAACAGCTTACAAGTACAGCTGGTTGGAAATTTTCCAATGAAACTTTTTCTGTCAGAAAAAAAGCTAATTTTTCAAAACCAACAAAACATTTTGTGGAAGAGTTGATATTTGTATGACTTTTCTTTTCTTTTCTTTTATTGTAGAATCTGGCTGATTTTCTTCCAGTTCACATGCCTGTCTCCCTGGCTTCTTGGACTTCCAGCTGCTGGGCTGTACAGAACCTGGGCAGGCTAAAAGGGTACCTGGATTCCAGGCTACCTATCTCTGCAGAAGCCCATCTAGTTGGGAAGCACAAACTACAGGTGAGAACTGGGAGCTGATTGAAATTTATATTTATTTTCTTGATTACAAAGTCAAGAAAGACAAACAATAAATAATTTGTAAAAAGTATAATAAATCTTTGTAATTTCTCTTTCTTTCCCCTGCCACAGCCAATGATCTGCACTCTCAATGGCCTATTTCTACATCCTGTGGGGAAAAAAAACCCATTTTCAGCCCTAGTCTGGGAGAAGAAAGGCCAGGACAATGGCTGAATGTCTACTCCTGGGTGTTCCCCACTCCATGGCATGGGTGGATGTGTCCCAGTCATATCCCTAGGAAGAGAGGGCAATAATGTGTTTATCAAATGACTCGCCATTTGATAATGCATTATTATTATTATAACTATTTTATTTCTTAGTTAACTATATATGGAGTCGGTAGTTAGGGTTACCTGACTTTTTCTATGAGAAGATTCTGTTTCAGTTTCTTACGGCTTTGCCAAACTTGAATTGTTCAGGCTGAAATTGTTCAAGCTGAAATTTTCCATGTTAGATGTCTGTCTCAGTTTGAACTTTTCTGGAACATTTAAATAAAAATGGTTTTGAAATATTAAGTTAAAATATATTATTTTGCCGATGGTTTAAAAAAATATCAGTCCTAGAACTGTTTTGTTGAAATATTCTAGCACTCTCATACACTGGAGCAGGGACTTGGATTGGGGTGTCAAAAGAATGTGCTTTTTTGCTGTATCTGAGGGGGAAACACCCACATTTGGCAAAGATCTACATTCACATATGTTCACATACATATTAGTAGTCACTTGTTAGAGCTAAATTCGGACCTTCTGTCATCACTAACAATTCTCCAAATGGTGAGTCAAACCAGGGCTGAGCATGACCATTCTTGCATTTGCTGCTGTATGTTGCTGTAGCATGAGACATGAGAACTGAGCACAGGGGGGTCTGTCTCTCTTGTATTGCCAATGTTCCTCCAGTTGGCACCCATGAAATATGGAGGAGGAAGAAGCCTGACTGAACTGGAGAAGAAATAAAAGCTGGCTATGTGAAGGTAGGCAGGGCTCCTGTGGGCAAAAACCATGTTATCACATAATTAAAAAGACTTTATTACAATGCCTACACACATGGGGGGCAAATTAAGGTTGCATTGGCAACCTAAACTCTGACATTGCCTAATGCTTGTCTTTTCAGCCTTTTTATTCATTTCATATAGCTTTAGTTTATATATATATATATATATATATATATATATATATATATATATATATATATATATATATATATATATATATATATATATATATATATATATATATATATATATATATATATATATATATATATATATATATATATATATATATAATCACAGTATCAGAGATCAGAGCTGCATTATGTCAGGTGCTGTACAAACACCAAGTTAGGGACAGTCCTTCCCTGAAGAGCTAGTAGTCTAAATAGACAAGACAAGCTAGTGATAGAAAGGGAAACAGAAGCACAAAGAGGTTCCATGACTTGCCAAAGATTCCAACAGGTCATTTTCAGAGATGATAGGGGAACCTCACTCTCAGTTCATTTTCTTATCTCCTGAATTGTCCTGCCCTTATAATATTTAACGGACATTTAATTGCTTATTTTAATATATTTTTAAATCTTCCTATATGTATAATTACTGGTGTTCACTCTCTCATCTGGATTAAATGTTAGACATTGTATGCTCTATTATTTTAGTGAAATAATATTAATCGTTTAAATTTAAGATAGTTTTATAAACTCTCACGGCAGAACTCTTGCACATAGGCATCTCCAAAAATAATATGACAGAGGTTGTTTGCCCGATTCTGATTCATTCGAGGAATGATCATTCTGATGGCTGTGAATGACAGAAGCCAGAGGAATTGTCAGGCAAGCTTTAAGGGGTAACGAGACATGGTCTACTCTACACATTGTGCATAGATATCACCTAAGCTGGAAATGGTAGGAGTGTACCCCTCTACGTAGATTAGTTATATTTAGGGTGATCTGCAGATCATTTAGAGGGGCTTGGACATGGGGGGGGGGGTGGATTACTTCTACCTGTGATGTATGGGAATACTTATATTCTTTTGCAGCATTAATGTGAACCGTTTTAGAAGGAAATTACTTATTGAGCCAAGCTCTAGGCCTTAAGTGAGGAAATCCAATATGAATACTTTTATTGCATTCCCAGATCACACCAGCAAGACTGACACTTTTCTTTCATAGTTATGAGTTAGAAATTTTAATTTCCTGGCTTATCTCTCTGTTTTACATCCTTATTCTATTTACATCATCACATTTTATCTTTAATTGCATTCTGTATAGTTACTTTTCAGTCATTTCTCAGATAACATGTCCCTCAACAATAGCTGTTCATGCTTGATTATCATTGTGTGTAATTACCCAATGAACTTTAACTTGGTTACTTGACCCTTTAATACAGAAGAGGGAGAAAGATATTGATCTCACTGTTGACTAGAGAGAAACAAATGGATAATATTATGGTATGACCTGGAAAGTGGAAATGCAAGTCTTTAATTAGAAATCATCTCTGTGTGTTGCTCAGCTCCTAAGCCTCTTTTTAAGATGGTATTATTTTCTTGTAACACCACCATTGCACAAAAGAGGCAGATAAGTGCCATACAGAAGTACATTTAATATAAGAATAAAGGTGTCTTTGTAAGGGGAGAGGAATTTTAATTATGTAAAGACAAAATAAAATCACTATTAAAAATAGTTTACTTAACAGTACATGGTCATTCTCTTTCTCTAATAGTGACTCCACACATGAAGACAAGAATCAGGGTGGTAGCCGTGTTAGTCTGGAATAGCAGAGGTAACAAAGTCCTGTGGCACCTTAAAGACTAACTATAAAGTTTTGAAGCATGAGCTTTCGTGGGCTAATACCCACTTCGTCGGATGCTGCCTGCATCCGACGAAGTGGGTATTAGCCCACGAAAGCTCATGCTTCAAAACTTTATAGTTAGTCTTTAAGGTGCCACGGGACTTTGTTACCTCACACATGAAGAGTGAGAGCTGTTTGTATTGGGGATCATTTTGTACTTTATTATTAAGTTCAGGTAGATTTTAGCAACATTTGTTTCTGGTGTTGAACACATGACCTCATTAAACAATTACCAGTACATAATAGGGAAATGGAAAGGGGATTGTTAATTCTCTATCTAATGATCCCCACATATAGAACCTAAATTATAGATGAACATGTCTTCTTGCCCATCAGGTGGCTCAGCAATTTGATAATTTCCCCTTCAACACATCTTACTCTTGTTCAAAAAGTGGCTTTCATTCCTGAAACAACAACTCTTCTGAAATCATCCTTCTACTACTGGAATGGGGAAAATCAAGAGAGCATGGCATTGCATATACCAAGAAATGGTCAACTTTTTTGTAGAGGTTTAGTTATCTGATTAATAATATTAATATAGTTGATGGTCTTTTGAGTTCACATGACAAAATATAAGTGTATTGAAGCCAGTTTGTATATTGGCATATGTTTCACAGGATGAATATCTGAATGGAAAAGCTTATGGGAATAGTCATGCTTTGTCAAACATATACAATACCCATCCTATCAGGAGGGAGAAGGAGGGTAATTCTGATCCCAAGCCCTTTACAAACAGGAGGAAAGCAGACAATATTACATTATCCCATCATGACAAAAGATTTTGAAGTAATAAAGAAATAAGTGAAATAGAGGTTGCACTTGGATAATAGATGAACTGGGATGTGCTATAATAACTTATGACCCAGATCAGAATTCAAAGTATCTGTGATATCCAATAGGTTCCAAACCAACCAGGAAAACTACTCTAAACCTAACAACAACAGTTATCCAACCATGTATCAATATATTATATAATGTTATGTAACCACCGGACAAAGGGGAGGCTTATTTTGCTCCTGAGCCATCCTGCTAATTTGAAGATGTAGGTAGGTATGTGATATGTTTAGAGATGTCAATGTTTTGCATAGGAATGGGTGAAACTCGTGAAGGTGCAGGTTTTTATAAAACTCTCAATCTATTCCTTGGGTTCACAGTACTGATTTGATTTGCCAAACTTTTGATTCCTGTAATTATAAAACTTTTTTTCCTAGGGCAATTCAACTTAAAAAACAAATAAATAACCAACCAAAAAAATAAACAAAAAAACACCTCTCCGTTTTTCTAGCTAAACACCAGACAGAGAGCACCATTGAAAGTAAGCAGTGTAAGTGGGTACAAATATACTTCTGGGTTTGTTTGTTTGTTTTCTATATTTTCTCTCTCTCACCATTCTCTGCTCTTTTTATCACACTTTAATTTGTTTTGTTTTTACTCTGCTTCCTTCATTTCACAGTCCATTCTAAGTGGAATGAATACTCAGTAGTGAACTTCTGAGCCATCTTTAAAGCTTATATGGCTTTTAAATTAGGCAAACTGATTCTTAAATTTATAGCAACTAAATAATTTAACATTTAATATCACTTCAAAACTTCAGAGGAAATCATTCCAAAACTCTGGCTTCACTGAAATTAGTACATGACGGTGGGAGTGCTTAAGGGGATGGTGAAGAAAGCCATCCTATTATTTCTACCTGTAAACTGGGGAGCACAAGGAAGGTCTGGACAGTACTGTCAGCAGCTCTAGTGGGTCTTGTCATGTCTTTGCTCTCTACACAACATTAAGAATATAAAGAAACCCCACAGCCATAGTTCTGTGTGCTCAATAACTGTTTTAGTAACTATATACAAACACATAGGCCTAGCCATGAATGTGCATGGTCGCTCTGTTAGCATCTAGCAGTGTTTTCGGCAGTAGAGTATATGAGACTCATTAGAAAGCTCTCAACTATTTAAAGAGATAGTATGGAATTCCTATAAATGACACCCCTAAATAAGTTGTCTATGGGTTGTTTGTGGCTTCAAAATGACTCTGATAGAGCTGAGGTCAGCCAGGAGGATCCCAAAAGTCAATTAGGCTGCAAGATGGGGGAATTAAGTGTGAGAGGAAGCTCACCTGAGCAGAGGTGGGATGGGCTAGTATAAACCCAGGAAGCTAGTAGCAGCAAAAGCTGGGAGGAATGTTGTGGTCAGCCTCTATTTAGTAGACAGTGACGGATGGCACCTAGGGAATGAGTAGGCCCTTGGGGTCCTGGTCTGGAGCAGGGATCAGCAATGTTGGCACATGGGACCACAGAGTAAGCACCTTTAGCGGGCCCCACCTCTTTGTTTACCTAGTGTTTCGCCAACCGCGGCTCCCACTGGCCGTGATTCGTCGTCCCGGTCCAATGGGGGCTGCAGGAAGCGGTGAGGTGCCAGGTAAACAAAGCGGTGGGGCTCGCTAAAGGTGCTTACTCTGCAGTCCTGTTTGCCAACGTTGCCAATCCTGGGAGGGAAGGACATACCCTGAAGAGAATAGGAGAAGAGAGCCCTTTAGATAAGAAGCAACCCAGTGAGTATCAGCAAGGTTGGGGACCAAATAAACCTTAGTTTCATGTTGCAGGATCCCTGAGTTGGAACCAGACTAGAGGACTGGCCTGGATTCTCCTACTTGCCCCTGGGAAAGTAGTATTGGTGGAAAAGTGAACTGGAAGAGTGCTTGGGTCACTTAGGGGTTATTGGGACTGGACGCTGGGCATAAGAGACTTTGAAGGGGTCTACCCCAGAAAAGGGGAATCCTGAGTAACTTGACTGGAGGGCTGAGTCATGAAGAGTCACCTGCAGCTCCTGGCGTGAGAGAGAGGGGCTGTAGAGCAAGAGAAAGAGAGAGATGGTGTGCAACTACAAGAAGGGATATCGACCTTGTGGAACCAGTCCCTAGAATGGCCAAGAGGAGGTGCCTCAGTGCCCTGATCTTCATTAGGAAAAAAGTGGGTTTTTTTGACTCAGGTTAACTAGAGATAAAACTAGAGCTATGGGAAGAAGTCGCCAGTACTGCGCCACTTCCCGCAGGCCCCATTGGACTTCTATGACGAACCACAGCCAGTGGGAGCTGTGGTCGGCAAAACGGCAGGTAAATAAAGCAGCAGGGCCCGCTAAGGGTGCTTTCCCTGTGGTCTCGCATGCCAACATTGCCGATCCTTGACCTACAGACTAGTGTACCACATAGATTTTAACTTCACCTTCCAGCTCATGTAACAACTGCCAACTGCCTTGTCTGTGCTATGGTTTCAACTTCTGTTGATTAACCCGAGTTAGGTAACTTGCATTAAGACCACACCTGTTTTTCCTAATAAAGATAAGGCCATAAAAGACAAAAATAGATCCTTATGTGTTTCTATCTTGTTAGTCCCAGATTTCTTCTCTCTTTTTTCACACCAAATAATTCCTTACTATATGAAAAGCCTCATTTGTTTAATGGAGCTCCTGATGAAGTAAGGAATTATTCAAGGTACAGGTGAAACAATCTGGACTGTATGACAAGATTATAACATGCTAATTTGTTGTCTGTTTCCCCATTCCCTTATTCTGGTGGGGAGAAATAATCTGCTACTTGACCAGCAAAACTGGTTACATGTCCAATTCTTTAAATAAATTAGGAAACATAATTCTCTTAATGCATCAAAATTGTACTCCATTCACTCATTTTAGGTCACTTCCAAGTATAATGAGCTGAGATGGGTCGGTGACATAGTTGACCATAGCAGCCTGTAAATCAAGGTTGATCCATGTACAATGTTAATATTTCTACTGTAATCTCCCTAGATTTCATTTTTCTCCATTTCTTGTACAGTCCTGAACACAATATTTATGCTCTATAAATAATGCAATAAAAGTAAGCTACAGTGAATTCAGAAACCAACTAAAAATTAAAATAAGTATTTGAGAAGACCCATTGTAAATACTGCCAATGCCTTAATCTCATCATAAAATTGCAGTGGTTACTCATCCAAGAGCATTTCCTCTGTAATTACGTGAGCCTTACTAATCCTCACTATATTTATAACTTTTTTTCCTCCGACCAGCATGCCTCTCTGGGGTTGTCCCGCTACAGTAGACAGAGAAAAGCACCTGCAATCCTGCAATGATCCTTTTTAAAAAGGCAGCTGCTTGCTGCATATTTCTCTCTTCTTTCTTTTAAGTTATATCCTGTTAAGTTTTCCCTTAGTTCTGGTTTTTGTTTTATTTCTGGGGAGGTAGTTAATTCTCACATCGGTCATTTATTTGAGAAGATATGATTAAAAAAAGAATCCACCCCACATATGATTACATTCCTCTTCATGGTCATTTAGAAAACTAATGTAGTCATACCCTTCTTTCTCTGCCTTTTGGGAATCCCAGCATTTTATAGATTCCCAATACCTGGTTTAATTCCAGTTCATGTTTGATATTAAAGATACAGTGGCAAACATTTGGAATTTACAGTCATTAGGCATTAGAGAATTTGAAGACTCTAAGTCCCCCTGAAATTAAATGAACTACTCACATGAAATATGGCTTCAAGATAACACACTCATTTGGGTATAATAATGACATACATAAAACAATTTTTGTGTCAGTAAAATGCATTTACTTGTGGTATACTATTGAGACTAAATTCATCTGTGGACTCTGTAGAGTTTCAGGCAGGGTATAGTTCCAGGTAAACAAGTTAGACAAAGCTGGAACTTGAGTTTGGAGAAGGCCAGAAAATGGGAATGAGCAACAGGGAATAGATTACTTCATGATTACGTTGTTTTGTTCATTCCCTCTGGGGCACCAGGCATTGGCCACTATTGGATGACAGGATACTGGGCTATATGGACCTTTGGTTTGACTTACTGTGGCCGTTCTTATGTTCTTATGCTGTTTGTTCTGTATATGTAGCTGTTTTCTTTAATAAATATCTCCCATTTAAGATGTGCAATGATTCTATGTATTGTGACACCTAGGCCCTAATGTAAGATGGCTTCTGTGGTGGGGTTTTTAGTGTAGTGAATTAGGATTAGAACTATATAAATAATTCTATTATCTATCTTCTGTATGTATCCATCTATCCAGAGTGTCTATTGATTTTATAAAGTATTTATCACTGTGGTATTAACTACTGTACAAAGTCTAAAAATACAGTAAGAACTTCACAATGGTCAGTCAGGTAGTCTCTCAATATGTTTTTGGTTTCCAACTGAAGAGAGTCTAGGTTTACCTGTCTGGCATTTAAATAAATTAATTACCATGTGAATAAGGCTCAATGGCAGAGTTATTTTTTTTCTGATTCAGTAGGCAATAAACAAACAATTCTTCCTTTCTCTCTTATGCTCTTTTAATCTATCACAGGGATCGGCAACCTTGGCATGTGGGACCGTAGGGCAAGCACCCTTAACAGGCCCTGTCAGTTTGTTTACTTGCCGGTTCGCCGACTGTGGCTCCCACTGGCCGTGGTTCACTGTTCTGATTCAATAGGGGCTGCAGGAAGCAGCGCGGTGCTGGCCGCAGCTTCCCGAAGCCCCCGTTGGACCGGGACAGCAAATCGCAGACAGTGAGGGCCGCGGTTGGCGAACCGGGGCCTGGTAAGGGTGCTTACTCTGCGGTCCAACGTGCCAAGGTTGCCGATCCCTGATCTATCAGATAGTCACTTTACTTTTATTTGTCATTTATTATTGAAACTGAGCTCTAATAAATAATTTACTAACCTAATTACAACTAAGTTACATGTTCTTATTACATTTACCCTGTGAAATGAGTAATTTTATGTTTATTTATTTACATTTTAATAACTATCTCAAGATGATATACCTCAAAATAGAACACTCTTTCTTTTGTTTTTAATTTCCTTGCTAAGTGTATTTGTCTGCATGATACTAGAGACAGTGTGGTTCCTGTCTAGCTAAAGTGGTAACATCAGGTGGCTAAAATATTTCAGAAGCAGCATTGCCAACTCCAAGTGTTCAAAAATCATGAGTCAATCCTCCAAAATAATTAAGTTTTTTTTTTAAGTAATGATAAATGTTGGGTGCTTTTTATTTGCCTTCTGCTTATAAGCATTTAGTGACCATTTGCTTCATATTTTCAAGCTTTTCTCCATAGCTGTGCAGGAGAGAAACTTAGTCTACATGAGAATCTCAACTTTCATTAAAAAATATCACATGAATCTGGGTTTTGGGATTTTAAGAAAAACACCAAATATTAAGAAAGACAGACAAATAAAATATATTCCATTTGCATCTTATGGTATTAACTGGCAATCTGCAATAACCCTTTCAAAATACTCCATTATGCTAAAGAAGTAATAAAGTAACACTATCAATAAACTAACTGCAGTGCTTTGGCCCATTAGAGTTGAATACTTATTTGATATCAGGGAAAGGGCATGAAGTAACAGGGTTTTTGAGTATTTCATAACTGCAAAGCTCAAATTACCATGTCATCTGCCCTACACCACAGAATCTGCTCCCTCTATCAAAAATAATATTTTTTTAAAAAAGATTTTGGTTCTTTCCAGGTTGATGAAAACTGCTCTTTCTGGCGTTTATACCTGCCTCATTTTGTCGTTCCAGCATCATAAGCATTAGTTGCAGATGATTGATTGGAGTTTTAAAAATATGAAAACACTCTGCTTTTTTCTGTGACTTCTAGTCAAAGTGTTTTGAATCCTGCTTTCTTCTCTGTGCCAACACCCACAAATGCCACATTGCTGAAGAAAAGAGGTTGGCATTTCTATATCTATTATTGTGCAGCAGTAACAGCATAATGATTACAATTGCTTTACAGGTTTCCTTTTCCAGGGCTCTGGAAAAAATGGGACTGAGGCCTCATTTACAAAAAAAATATGAAACATTTTGGGCTCTGTGCTGTGCTGTACATTGCTTTTAGTGTGCTGATGCGACACTATCAGTTACACTTGGGTAATGTTTGTATATGGAGTATTTTTTAATAAAAATATATAATTGTGCTGTTGTCTATAAATGATTTTAAATGATAGAGATTTGAATATCTTAATTCAGGTAGGGATAGAGTTCAGAGTGACATAGACAAATTGGAGGATTGTGCTGAAAGAAATATGATGAGGTTCAACAAGGACAAGTACAGAGTCCTGCCCTTAGGACCGAAGAATCCCATGCACTGCTACAGGCAGGGGAATGAGTGGCTAAGTGACGGTTCTGCAGAAAAGGACCAGGGGAATACAGCGGATAAGAAGCTGGATATGAGTCAATGGCTAATGGCATATTGGGCTGCATTAGTAGGAGCCTTGCCAGCAGATCAAGGGAAGTGATTATTCTCCTCTATTCGGCACTGGTGAGGCCACACCTGGAGTATTGCCTCCAGTTTTGTGGCCCTCGTTACAGAAAAGATGTGAACAAATTGGAGAGAGTCCACTGGAGGGCAACAAAAATTATCAGGGGGCTGGGACACATGACTCATGAGGAAAGGCTGAAGGAACTGGATTATTTAGTTTGCAGAAGAGAAGAGTGAGTGGGGATTTCATAGCAGCTTTCAATTACCTGAAGGGGGATTCCAAAGAGGCTGGATCTCAGCTGTTCTCAGTGGTGACAGATTTCAGAACAAGGAGGAATGGTCTCAAGTTGCAGTGGGGAAGGTCTAGGCTGGATATTAGGAAATACTATTTCACTAAGAGGGTAGTGAATCACTGGAATGTGTTACCTAGGACAGTGGTGGAAACTCCTTCCTTAGAAGTTTTTATGGCCCGGCTTCACAAATCCCTGGCTGGGATGATTTAGTTGGGGTTGGTCCAGCTTTGAGCAGGAGGTGGACTAAATGGAAAATCAGCAAAATTCAGAAATCAAATTTTTCCTACAAAACATTTTGTTTTCAAAAACTACATTTTCAGTCAAAATCACTTTAAGGGAAAGTTACTCACCCACCCTACCTAGGAACTAACTTGCTCCATATTGATTTTTTTCTGGTCATAGCTCTTGCAGCTGCTCATTTTCCCCTACTTCTGTTTGTCAGCCTGGGTTAATTTAATCACTCCTACAGTTCTAACACCAATGTATCATCAGGGCTGTTGGAAGGATTGAGGTGAGATTACACTGTCTACAAACCCAACATTTTTAACACAGCTAAAGCCCTTACCCTCTTTTAGAGCTTGTTAACAGCACCACCCACCCAACTTTTTCCAATTCCCATTCCTTAACCTTTTCTTTCAAACCACACACACACCTGCAACCCAGCCATTAGTGGAGGGGAAGCCCATTAAAGTATCAGTACAACAGCATTACCGTCACATAGTCCATCTGTTTCAGCTGCTGTAACATTGCTGAGGTCACCAATATGGTTTTGTGTGAGTGTGAATTTGATGATGGTGGAGTATGAATTACTTTTCAGTGTCGGTTTGAACAGGAAGTGAAAGCCCTATGACATTTTAAGGTGATATTGCCTAACATGCCGTCAATATGAATGGGGCAAAGAATTTAGGGAGACTTCATCCTTAAGTTCTTAGTCCCATGTTTTTATGATTTTATCATGGTGAGATATATTTTGAGGCAACCTTCATTGTCACTAAATGTAATGTTTATTTAACAAGGGGAAAAAAGGTTGGAAAGATCGTTAATCATCCTTCTTCAGGGCATAGAGACCTTTAACTTACGGAGTTGGAAAGAAAGTGCCATGATAGGCAGTTTATTTTACAACTTCCCAGCTGGAACTATCACATTTTCCCCTGAAGCATTTGATATGGACCATTTGTCTGATACAGGACAGCAATTTCTATGTTCTGGTGTTAGCAATGGTAAAAATAAATGTTAAATTCATAGTTGTACTACAGTCTATTGTTGGAGATCTTCTCACATTGCCTGAAATCCCCTTTTAGTATAGATATTCAAGGGAGTATGTCTGGATGAGTGCAATTAAGTTTAGGAGCTGTCTGTTTCTGCATGATAAGAAAATAGTGTCAAAACATATAGACACATAGCCAAATTTTCAACTGTGATTAGTTCATGCTCAGTACAGCTGAGTTACCATATTTTTCGCCATATAGGATGCTCCGGCGTATAAGACGCCCCCGAGTTTTTAAATAAAAAAGCCGGACACAAAAAAAAAAAAAAAAAAAAAAAAAAAAAAAACCACCACCACACACAAAAAGCGCCTCGCTCTCCCGTCCCCGCCGCGCGGGCGGGCTGCTGGGAGCGCGCCGCTCTCCCGTCCCCGCTGTGCGGGCGGGCGCTCCCAGGGGCCCCGGGGCCCGAGCTGCTCCCATTCCCCGCCGGCCCCAACACATGCGGGTGGGCTCGGGGGGGAAGCGCCGCCCCGCCCCGCCCGCCGGGCCACCTGCAGCCGCCCCAGCTCCAGCTGCCCGGTGAGTTTAATATATTCAGCGTATAAGACGCCCCCCCTAATTTTGAGGCTATTTTGGGGGGTTAAAAAGGCGTCTTATACGCCGAAATATACGGTACATTGGGAAAGAAAGTTGGCTGTAGACTACCTTTCCAAACCCTCAATCATGAGTCTGCGGCAGACCTAAAATGGCCCCTAAAATGTAACACAGATCCTGTTTGTGATAGCCCATAAAGCGTCTGAGGATTTGAACCACTGTCTTTGCTCTAATCATCTAATTGCCATCTAAATATTGAAGAGAGGGTGCTTTAGCAACTGTCACCCTTTTTTATTAATCTCATAAGTATTGGTGCAACACAGGGATTGGCAACCTTGTCACACAGCCCCAGGGTAAGCATCCATGGCAGACCCGGACAGTCTGTTTACCCTGCGGCGTCCGCAGGTTCAGCCGATAGCGGCTCCCACTAGCCGCAGTTCACCACTCTGGTCCATTGGGGGTTGCGGGAAGTGGCAAGGTGCTGGCCACTGCACTCCACTTTTCCACAGAATACAATGGTATATTTCCATACATTATTCCATACGTTATTCTTTAGTGTGCTACTGTTATAATCTTCTAGATTCTATTATTATGGTTCCTGACACCTTATTGAATGAAGAATAACATTCCTCCCAAAGGAGAAGTTCCTCACAAGTCTCTTCATTAAACTTCACTTTAAAAATTGTTATGTAGAACTGTGTAAAGAACACTTATGAATATCATCTCTGGTGACTAAGTGCATTCTTGCACTAGGAAGAAATAGGTAATGTTTATACAGCACTTCTGGAATTAAAAATTGCTTTGTAATATTTGCTTTGTCTTAATTCTGAGTGTGGCCCCCCATTAACTTGCTTACAATAGCAGCAACAAAAGTCATTCTGCATTTAACTAGTTCTCAGGTTAACTGTGTCATAGAATTTTGAGAACTTCCTGAAGAAATTAATGATTACTTTGCAGCCAGTGACAAGTACATTAAAATTGTTACAGCTTTAAAAGACATTGCTATACATTTAATGTGAACCACGATATTCAGGATTCATATCTTCTTCCCTCTTCATGGAAAACTAAATGTCATTCATAAAATAACTGTTCAACTGGAAAATATAGGCACACTTCTGCTTTCTGCAATACTATTGCAATATGTAAAATTGCTATGATTCTTACTGTTCAGCATATTGATGGCTTTATTTTACATATTTTCCCGGACTTGTACATAATGGATAGTGTACCCTATGGTGAAAATATAGATTGAATAGCCATGTGCCTGCAGCCTTCTTGCAGACCTAGCAGGTTTTTGATTGGCTATGACAGGTTTGGGGAAATGACCATTTCAGACAGGGCACAATGAAGCAGAAAATGGGCAGATGCTGTAAGTTGCATAATCATATAAAGAAAATTCATCTGCCATTTATAGTACATAAGATACACTGATGGGATGCTGACTGTTTCAGGCTAATTTAATGACAACCTCTAACCATCTGGATAGAAAGCCGTATTTTGTGAAGGCCTAATGCTGACCCACATAAGTTGATCTAAAAACAGTTGGAAAGTTTTAATAATGGATTATACATCAAAGCAAGAACTCATTACTTTTACAAGCCATGAAATATTTATTTTTAATCTGACAGTTCTACAACTGCTAAACAATAAGAGACTACACTGTGAAGCAGCATATATAATAAATGACTACTTTAGCGCCGTTAATAAATGCAGAGCTTTCTGGGGGGACGGCTTTCACATGCTGGCTGTGTGAATCTGTGGGAAGTCAAGGTGTTCTCATACACCTCTAAGTGCTCTAGTGCCAGTTCTCCCTGTGTTGTGATGTAGGCCCCATGCAAGCCCTGAAAGAGTTGAATTAAGCCAGATGGGCCTGATTAAGCTGCAAATAGGCGGGGGGGGGGGGGGATTTAGGCTGTGTGGAAGGTTCTAATTAGAAGGAAGCTCACCTGTGAGGGAACAGGCAAGGCTAATCTATGAAGCCAAGAGGCTAGTATCAGTGGAGGTGGTAAGGAGAAAGCCTGTAGACTCTTTCCCTAAGATAAGAGAGGAGGAAGGGGAATAGGAACCCATAACAAAGGGTGCACCTAGTAGGCCAAAGATAAAGGGGTCTGACCAGGAAGGCTGGAAAATGAAAGGCTTAGAGAATCATGGTGGGAACTAGTACAGGGGTGAGAGCAGTAAATTAGATGTAGCCAGAAGCTGGGAATGAGCGACAGGGAAAGGATCACTTGATGATCACCTGTTCTGTTCATTATCTCCAGGGCACCTGGCATTGACCACTGTCAGAAGACAGGATACTGGCTAGATGGAACTTTGGTCTGACCCAGTGTAAGAGGGGGTACCCCCAGCCTCTATGCTCCTGAGTACAAAGGCTGGGCCTCTTCTATGCCAGACCAACAAGTCATTTTCCCCCCACACCCTCACCTTGCCAGTTGGGGTTCTTGGGGTCACCAATCGCTGCCACCAATCGGGTATACTTCCAAAACCTTGGAGGGGCCCCCAATCTTTCCCTAACCCTGACTTTGTACCCCCTCCCTGGGTTTTAAAGTCAGACACCGGAAAACTGCTTCCCTTCACCCTGACCAGCTGAAGGCAGACTTCCCTTAACCCTGTCTCTCTCAACCTGAGAGCCAGACCCTAACCTTGTACCCCTTCCTGGGATTCAAAGTCAGATACCTGGAGGCTGCTTTCTGTCCTTCACCCTCCCTGGCTGAAGGCAGACTTCCCCCACCCCTGTCTCTCTGTACCTGAGAGACAGACACCTGGAGACTGCTTCCTCCCTCCCCCGTCTAACCTGACGGTAAGGAGAGACAGTCTTCACACTCCAGCTAGGCCCCTAGCTGCCCTGGTTCCTATTCCATTCCCTTCCCCCTTCCCAGACTGGAAGCAGAGAAAAACCCTAAGGGAAATAAACCAGACAGTTTTATAATTAGAAAATTTAATAAAGAAAAAGGTTAAAGTAGAAATACAGACACTTTACATTTGGGGTTTCCCACTTTGTTCTGAAAAGGAAAGGACACCCCAAAAGACACGGCTTAATAGAAGAATCAAATGGTAATACTTACATTAGCTAAGTAGAAGTATAAGAAAAAGGTAGAGCCATCTTTATAGCCAAAGTTGGTCTAGAACCCTTGCCAGCTACCTTGGCAAGATTCCTGCCTCATGTGCAGCCAAGATGGATCTTTCCTGACCCTGGCCTCCTCCCTGGAGACCAGCCAAGATGGAGCTCTCTGGCTTTTGCCTCCTCCCTGGAGACCAGCCAAGATGGAACTGACTGTTTTGCTCCTCCCTTCTTCATGGGCTCGAGGCTCCTCCCTCCCCCATGACAGGGAAACTCTTATATTACCTGTCTCAGATAACAAACCCCACCCAGGCAAGGCACACTGTGTTAGATAACATAGCCCAACCCGGGCAAGGCACCCTTCACACTTATAACACCCAGTATGGCTTTCAAAGGGGACAGACAGGTGTCAAGGAAAGCATAATTTGGTACAAATGGGATAACATAACCTGGGTAGCAGAATCTGTTTTGATGGTGGTAATGATGGAGATGGAAAGAAACAAGCCTGACTCTCAGAGCCCAGGGCTGACAGGAGCAAATTTGATTCAGAGTTGGTGAGCCAATGAACACACACGTATCGGTCCCATTTTTACAGAGCTACTGTTCTGAATAGAACCACACCTTAAAATGTTGTTGGATTGCGGTGGAGCTGCCTTGGTGAAAGCCTGGCTGGTGTTATCATGAGCAGTGGTCTCTAGCACTCTTTGTTGCATGGACTGTGATGCACTTTTGATTACTTTATTGTTCCGCTGCTTTCGTGTTTACCATCAGTGTTCATATTGGCCAAATGGTGTGCAGCTCCATGTGACACTGAGAAAATTATTTAATGAGATACCTTGAATTTTTATAAAACATCCATATTCATCAATTTTAGGCTATGGTTACCACACTATTCCCCAAGTAGTGTCTGTGGATGGTGGGTGGTGGGTGGAGTAGAGGAGGAGAGGGAAGGACATAGATCTGCATAAAAACTTGACAAGTGTGGATACAGTATCTGGTGGTGTGGGCAGACGTGTCTGAAGGATGCTAATGCTCATGCTTTTTGAGCAATAATATTAAAGGCAGAACTGTGAGTTAATCCTACAGTTAAAGTTTCCTAACACTTTTCTGTTTCAACTTTGATTTCATCAAATCTTAACTGTTTTGGTTGAAATTTTCCATGTCGGGTCTCTGATTTTGCAAAGTGTCAGCAAAAAACAAGGCTAACATACTTTGTTTTGCCTCTAGCAATGTATTTGCATAACCCTTTCACTCCAAAGGTCCACAGCTTTCATGATCCACAGTAGGGATGGAAAATTGAGCAGGTGTTAGAATTATGTTTTGTAATTATTGAATCATTCTTGTGTTTATTCTCTGAACTCTCTCCCGTTTATTAATGTTTTTCTTGAATTGTTGACAGCAGGCCTGGACATAGTATTCCAGCAGCAGTTCCATCAATGCCAAATAACAGGGTAATATAACTTCTCTATATCTACACGAGATTCTTCTGCTTATGCCTTCCAGGATTGCACTAGCTCTTTTTCCACGGCATCACATTGGGAACTCATATTCAGTTGATTATCCACCAGGACTCCCAATTTGATTTCAGAGTCACTGCTTCCCAAGCCAGAGCCCCCCTCGTGTAATTGTGACCTGTATTTTTTGTTACTAGATGTGTACATTTAGATTTAACCATATTAAAACTCACATGATTTGCTTGCACCCAGTTAGCCAAGTGATCCAGATCACTGTGTCAGTGACCTGTCCTCTTAATTACTTACCTCTTCCACCAACTCTTGTGTCACCTGGAAACTTGATCAGTGATTTTATATTTTCTTTCAGGTCATTGATGAATGTTAAATAGCATAGGGCAAGAACTTATCCCTGTGGGTCCCAACTGGGGAAACATACACTTGATAGCAATTCCCCATTAGCTATTTTATTTTGACACCTATCAATTAGCCAGCTTTAAATCCATTTACAGTGTGCCATTTTCCTTATATATCCTATTTTTTTCATTCAAAATGTTGTGCTGAACTTAGTGAAACTTGGTTCAGAAATCTACATATATTACATTGATCAGCACGTTTCCTTTTTCAACCCAACCTGTAATCATATAAACAACAGAAAGACATTAACTGATACTTTCAATTCTTTATTAATCAAGTCTCATATCAATGCTCAATCATCTTGCCCAGATGCTGACGCTTCCCGCAGTTCCCATTAGACCAAAGCGGCGCAGATTGGCCAGTGGGAGCCGCGATCGGCCAAACCTACGGACACAGCAGGTAAACAAACTGGCCAGGCCCTCCATGGGTGCTTACTCCAGGGGGCCGTGTGCCAAGATTGCCAATCCCTGCACTAGTGCAATGAAAAAGAGTAATCCTCACCATATGATGAGACTATATCATCTGTTTTTTTTTAATATACAAAAATAAATATATATATTGAATACTTCTGTCTTTACTGCATTATCATTGACAATGATAATCTCTGTCTAGTGATACCATTGTCAGGATTCTTTTTGCTGCTAATATTTTTTAAAAAAATATCCTCATCCTTACAATTCTGTTGGTCTGTCTCTGGTTCCCATTGGCTTTTCTAGTCTTCCCTATCATTCCTAGGTCCCACAAACCTATGCATTGCCAGGTGACAGGCATATGCTCCTGGATTCCCCCACTCTCTCACCACTGTTCCAATGTACCTGGAAAGTGGAATAAATTACCGTCATTTACTAGTGAAAATGTCACATGAAAAATATCACATGAAGCTACACAACATTTGACAGTTATGCTCAGGGCAGAGTTCTAGTCCCAGCTCTTCCACTGACTGGTATAATAATTCTGTGCACATCACAGTCCTTATTGAGCACCCTCCCCTATTAGGCACACATATCTCACATTTTCCAATGGTCTAATAGGTCACCCAAAGTCATTCTTCTCAGAGATGGAAATAGAGTCCATGTTTCTCTTGGTGTAGATCTAAGTTTCATCCACTCAGACCAGGGATCGGCAACTTTGTCACATGGGACCGCAGGGTAAGCACCCTTAGCGGTCCCTGCCTGTTTGTTTACTTGCCGGTTCACCGACCGGTCAACCACTGTCTGCGGTTCACTGTCCCAGTCCAACGGGGACTGCGGTAAGTGGCAAGTAAATAAAGCAGCGGGGCCTGCTAAGGGTGTTTACCCTGTGGTCCTGTGTGCCAATGTTGCCGATCCCTGACTCAGATATTCAGAATAAATGTGCCAAGTCTATGTGACCACAAGACCACATTCCTCTCCACATCCTTGAACAGAACCCAGAGTTCCTTAGTCTCAGCTTTCCTTTGCCACCGAAAAACTGGGTGGCTCATCCTCCTTCACTGCTGGTGTCCATAGGGGCTAAAAGCCTGGTACTGCTGTCAGTTACCCTGTTAGCTCAAGTGGTAGTGGTCAGTTGTATGGATCTAAAAGTTTCTACCCTGCTAAAAACCAATGGTGCTGTAACTATGGTTCTACATAACTGAATTCCTTCTCTTTCATTTTTTTCTTTAAATGCAGGAAATGAGCATAGCGAGCTATATGTTTAAAGCTCAAGCACTCAAAAGTTAGGAAACACTAGAATTAAGATTTCTCATGCAAGCTTTATTTTTGCCATTATGTGTGCTAAGCTTATGATATAGTATTTAGTTAAAATGATCACATACTATATTTTTCCATAGGAGATCCCTGCCTCATTCAATGCACTGATGAAACAAAGCTCATTGAGTGGCTTATTATTCTAAATGTATTTATCTTCCAGGTTAGGCTTTAATAGATTAAATTTAACAGCCTTGCTTTTTAGTTCTTTGGTGTCAGTCTTCTCCCAAGTTATGTATACTCACTCTTTACTCCACGATCTCTGATGATACGAATATTTGGGGGTTTAATATAGCATTTACTATAGTGTAGCAGATGTTTTTTTTTTTGTTTGAGGAAGGAATATAGATTGGTTTAGGGGAGGGAAAGGGCAGTATTTTCCCCATAGAAAGTGATATGCATCACTGACTAAGGGAAATCTTTTAGGCAGGAATCATTTATTAAAATTTTGTTAGCATATTACTCTCTTCATATGAGTCTGCCTTCACATCTGCCCCTCTCACAGCTTCATGTAGCACCCAGGCATCTATCTCAGCCACAGGAGGCAAGGTAGAAGTATGGAGGTGGAGGGAGGGAGGGAGAGAAAGAGAGAGGGAGAAAGATTTGTAAGGTAAACAGAGTACAGGGAAGGGGGAAACTATACTTACCCATTCCCAGGGCTCTCCATCCTCCACTGGTGGTTAGTCAGTATGTAACTTTTATAAATCCCATTACATAACCAGGTATTTTGGGCCAGTTTAGCATTCATAAAACTTGTAAAATTTGAATTCAGTGCAGTCTAATGTAGTTTGCACTTGTCTAAAAACAAGCAGTCTTCTTCTTTAGTATTCGATAAGAAGCTGCTTCCAGAAACCCACACTTCATATTGTACATGAAATAACAATTTAAAATTAGAAAACATATACAACATTCTCTGTGGTTATGAATATGTTTACCCATGCCTGGCATCAGCAGAACACACTGAGTTTTATACAGGTTTGCGTCATAAATAATGCACCAGTTAAAACAGCCTATTCAAATACCAATTCACACCCATCTGATACCATTGTCAGTTACTGATTAATTTATTTTGATAAATTTGTGTATCAGTATCTATGACAGTGAAAACAACCATATATTTTATCTTAATTGATCTGAATTCTCAGGGCTGTATGACGCTTCTTTCATTTTCTGCTCTCAGCTTGCAATCCAATATGGAACAAATATAAATTCTGTGATGGGAGTCAGACCAGAAGGGAATAGGAGAGTGCTGGAAGGGAAGTATATCAGCCTCAGGATGCGCAGGTCCCTGTTCCCTGGCTAGCCAAACAGAGAACGTTCTAGAAAGGAGCAGACACAGCTAGCCTGATTTGGGACACCTGGAGCCAATCAGGGACTGGCTGAAATCACTTAAAAACCCTCCCATTTAGTCAGGTGGGTGTGGGTGTCAGGAGTTTGGGAGGCGTTAGAGCAGAGAGCAGTTTGGGAGGCATTGGAGCAGAGGAAGTTTGGAAGGAGGCCCTGCGGTAAGGGTGAAGTGGAGTGTGAAGAAGCGGGGACTACTGTGGGGAAGTAGCCCAGGGAATTGTATTGTGTTTGATGCCTAAAAGGTCAGCCATCTTAGCTGATACTATTAGGGTCCCTGGGCTGGAGCCCAGAGTCGAGAGTGGGCCCAAGCTCCCCCACTTTCTACCTCCCCTAACTAATCACAGTGAGCCTCTGAGGCTAGCACAAACCACCTGGAAGTGCAGTACCCACAGGGAGAAGGCCAAAGCTTTGCCACAACTGGTGACAGAGGTGGGATCTTCATACACAGTGTGGCGGAAGAAAGAGGTTTTAAAAAAAACTGCACTGGGGTTTGGGATTTTTTTTTTTGGTGGGTTGTCTGTTTTGTGCCACAATGGAGGAGGTGATAAGAGCTGTGGTACAAGCCATGGCAGCCCAGCAGGAGGCTACCTGGGTTCAGGACAAGACACAACAGGAGTCTATGCAGCTTCAGCAGGAAACAAATCAATTATTAATGAATCAGGCAACCCAAGATAGTGCCCTTTTGTGAGAGGTAGTGAATCAGCTAAAGATCCTCACCACCAGCTCCGAGGGTCTAATGGGATGCAAACCCTGAGGGCCTCTGTTTGTCTGCCAAAGATGACATCAGAAGATGACGTTGAGGCATATCTCCTCTCGTTTGAGAGGACTGCTCAGCGGGAGGCATGGCCCCAGGAGCAGTGGACCAGCATTCTCACCCCTTTTTTTGTGTGGAGAGGCCCAGAAAGCCTACTTTGACCTGCCTGCCACAAATGCCACTGACTATCTCCGGCTGAAATGCCACTGACTATCTCCGGCTGAAGGCAGAAATCCTAGCACGTTTAGGGGTAACAGCAGCAGTACAGGCCCAGAGGTTCCATGGGTGGAAGTACCAGGAGAACAGACCCCCAAGGTCCCAACTATTTGACCTCATACACCTTTCACAGAAGTGGTTACAGCCCGAGGCATGCAACCCGAATGACATTTTGGAGACCCTGGTCATCGGTCATTACATGCGGGGTCTGCCACCAGATCTCCGTAAATGGGTAGGCCAGAATGATCCGTCCACTTACAACGAGATGATCACAATGGTAGAAAGACGGATGACAGCCAGGGATTTGACCTGACTACCTAAGGAATGCCCCTTTTAGAGCAAGCACCCAAACCCAACTCTGGAAGGTTGGGCAACCACAACCCCAGGAAATCCTAGGTGGAAGAAGGGGAGGGCTGAAAACTCTGGGGGACCCCAGAAGGAAGGGACTGGTCTGAGTGGGAGGAAGCCTGGGTCTAAATCCCCTTTTTCCCATGATAGGGAAATGATTAGAAGCAACTATAGATGTTACGCATGTGGGGAGTGGGGACATATAGCAGCACAGTGTCCCATCAGTGAGGAGCCTATGCAGTGTAACTTTGGGGAATGGGAGGTTCCGTGCTCCCTTGTCCACCTCGTAGGGGTTACATTAGCCCCACATAACTACACCAGACTGGTGAAGATAAATGGAATAGAGACTACGGCGCTTGTGGACTCTGGGAGTGCTATTACCCATATATCAGGCAAGCTGATAAAAAGAAGGCAGCTGCTACAAGCCAAATGCATAGCTGTGACTTGTGTGCATGGGGCTGTAAGTCATTACCCCACCATCCCAGTGGAGATAGCAGTTCAGGGGAACCCCATTGAGGTGACTGTGGGCGTAGTTCCTAACCTCCCATATCCTGTAGTTATTGGGAGGGACTATCCAGGGTTTGATAATTTACTCCCCCCAGCGAGGCTGGAGGAAAATGGGAACCCTGAGGATAGCAACTTGTCACCAGGAGAATGTCAACCCCCGATGTTCACTGAAATTTCTGAAGATCTGTTCTCAGCCCCCCAAAGGATCCGAAAGACTAAAAAAGAGAGGAAGGCCGTGAAGGCCTTAGGAACCCGGATCATGACCCAGGGTCAGAAGTAGGCAGATGGACATGAGCAGCCAACAGAGAAACTTCCACCCCAGAAAGCAAGACAGAGGCCGCCCTGAATCATGATGGCGGTGAGCCGTTGGATGAAGCAGGAGCAGGCCCTGGGAACTCGGGCATGTTAGTTCTGGGAGAGAACCTTTCGGGCGGCACCAAGCAGAGGACCCTAGATACGATAATGCCAGAAAAGAGGTAGCCGAGATAGATGGGATACCCATGGATGGGAAGGTCCGGGGTCCCGGACCTTACTTTGTACCGTGTGGTGCAAATACAGGAGCAAGAGATCCATCAACGTCTGGTGCCAAAAAAACATCAAAAGGCCATATTGAGCCTCGCCCACAGTCACCTATTTGGAGGACACCTTGGGGTACAGAAAACCCAGGCACAGATCCTGCAGAGGTTCTTCTGGCCAGGAGTACATGAAGATGTTCGGAGATATTGCATCTCTTGTCCCCCCCTTTCTACCTCCCCTAACTAATCACAGTGAGCCTCTGAGGCTAGCACAAACCACCTGGAAGTGCAGTACCCGCAGGGAGAAGGCCAAAGCTTTGCCACAATTCAAAACTTCAGTTTTTGCAAATCAGAATGCTTGTTTTCTAGCTATCCCCCTTATGGGGTCAGGACTATGTTAAACTTCTGGTGGAGTTCTGTTGCTTCTCTTCTATATTAAAAGATAAATAACAGCTACCTTTCTTTCTTTCTTTCTTTCTTTCTTTCTTTCTTTCTTTCTTTCTTTCTTTCTTTCTTTCTTTCTTTCTTCTGTAATCAGTTTGTCCAGGAAAAGAAAGTCAAGGTTCCAATTCCTAACCCCAAAATCAAGAAGAAGTGGCCCACAAGTTTATATTTACTCAAATTCACAATCTGTTTTTTGCAGGCTTCAGATTTCTGGTGGAAGGGAGGGAAGCATAGCAAATAACAGTATTTTCTTTTGGCCTCATCTCTATACCTAAACAGAATCTATACAAAAGGTTCTGGAACTGTCAGCCATATGTTACAGTAATAGTGTTGGTTTCATTAAATCCTATTAGCAGAAGAAATATTTCCCTCCATGTTCTAATGGCCATGCAGAAAGCTCACTGTAAGTCATCATTAAAATAATTATTCCAGTTCTCCAGGTTTTTTGTTCTTCCCATTGTCTGACATGAGATTTATGTCATAGTGTCTTATGATATTTGCATTAAAATGTATATGTGACTCTTTACAAATTTGCATTTTGGAAATTCAAACTCTATGAGAAGAGGAAAAAGAAGATTATATTCCTAAAGCACAAATAACATCCCTTCAATAAAAGGGCTCTCTGTGGAATAGCATTTTTTTATTTCTTCAGTGGAAACATCTCATAAAGTATCCTCAAGTGCTCTTGGCACTTTTTTTTTCTTTCACTTTTAAATCATAGGTCTAGAGAGCATTTCAGTCCTGTTTCTTTATTGACCGTGTACAGATTCTGTCAGTAAACTGCTGCCAAGAGAATTATTGAATGACAAGCTTTAATGAGAAGTTTTGAGTTGTTTTAATTAATTTTGTTCTTTGTTTTGTTTTATTGTTTGTTTGTTTTTCCTGAGCACTAGTATGAAAATAAATGGGAGAACATAATCAGCAACATTTTGCCTCTGCTCCTTCATTTATCTTAACCCTTTACTTTGCTCACAGAACCATTTTGAGCACATTTTAAGTATGTTTAAAAGAAAAATGGTATACATAATCTGATTTGAATGCCCCAAGAAAGAGAATTCAGAGATAGAATGGTGTATCTTAGTATCACAACACCTCAGTAGTTTTCTTTTATTCCATCTTTGACTCACTGCATAGTGTAAATGAAGAATCAGGCCCCATTCTGCACTTCTTGCCTCTGGACACTTCCACTGCTTGCATCCGACAAAGTGGGTATTAGCCCATGAAAGCTCATGCTTCAAAACTTTATAGTTAGTCTTTAAGGTGCCACAGGACTTTGTTACCTAAGTCAATGCTCTCACTGATGCCAATGGGAGATTTGAAAAATAAAACACTCCACTGTTAGAAATCAGTGGTGACTTGTTTAAAGACATTAGATTTGCAAAGGTGTAAACTGAGAGATTATAAAGTCCCAAATCACTAACAAGTCAGTCCCCTCCCTTTATCATAATAACTCTTCCCATTTAACACAAACAGACATTCTTTCCTTTTGTTACTCTTTAAAAACAGTCGCCTCCCTACCCTTATATCGGGGGAAAACTTTTTTGGCCCGAGGCAACATTGGGGTTGCAAATTTGTATGGAGAGCCGGGTAGGAAAGGCTGTGCCTCCCACAACAGCCTGGCCACGCCCCCTATCCCACCCTCTCTCACTTCCCGCCCCCTGACCTCCCCCCTCAGAATCTCCAACCCATCCAACCCTCCTCTGCTTCTTGCCCCAGACTTCCTCCTCCAGAGCCCCCCTGCTCCTAACCACCCCCCCGGGACCCCACCTCCATCTAAGCCCCCCTGCTCATCCCCAACCACTCTGTCCCAAGACCCCTCACCCCAAATTCCCCCCAGGACCCCACCCCCTATCCAGCCCCCCTGCTCCCTGTCCCTGACTGCCCTGACCCCATCCACATCCCTGCCCCCTGACTGCCACTGGGACTTTCATGCCCTATCCAACCTCCCAGTTCCCCCTCCCAGAACGATCCACCAGAACCTCCACCCCATCCAACCACCATGCTCCCTGTCCCCTGACTGTCCCCCAGGGCTCCCTGCCCCTGATCCAACCTCTTGACCTCTCCCCCTTTACCATGCTGCTCAGAGCAGCTGCATGGATGGAGATAGATGTGCTGCCCCACAAGAGCATGTAGTCCCGCTCCCCCCCTCCACACACAGAGTGCTGCCCCTGCGACGACATGGCTCCAGGGGAGGGAGGAAGGTGGGAGAGGTGACAGGGGGAGCCTCCCAAGCTGGGAGCTCAGGCAGGACTGTCCCATGGGCAGGATGTGGTCCGTAGTTTGCTCATTCCTGCCTTATAAACATCATGACAGAAAAAAGTAGAAAATTCTCAGACTTCTTCTGTGTTAATCAGCACCGGCCTGTTAAGGGAGCCTCAGACATGCTTTTAAGAGTTATTTCCCACTCCTAGTTGGTGATCGACAATGGGAAAACAGTGAGCTACAGAGGGGGGAAAAAACTATTCTTGTGTGTAAGACTCTTCTTGCTTGATCGAGTGCAACCTTTTTAAATGTCTCACCGAGCCCTTGCATTAGCTCAGTTTATCAGTAGTTTATCCTTGTTGTTGATCTGCCTGTAGACATCAATGTGCTAGAATTTTATTCATTAAAACTACAGCTACTAGTACATACTATGCTGAGACCAAGTGGAAGAAAACAAACACACTGAAAACGTAAAAGTCCTATTCACTTAAGTGGGCCCTTGGTAATAAACCTCAGTATTGCATAGAAAGATAGTGGACCTAACTCAGAACTCACTTGCATCAATGTAAATGGGGGATACTTACAACAAAACCAACAGAGCGATGCTAGTCCAATGTATGCACTATCTAACTTGATGTGCTATACCAATGAGGTTCATGGAGCTGCACAGTATGTTTAAAATTTGGCCCATGTTGTCAATCCTTCCAGCAGCCCTGTGAGGCTGGTAAGCAGATATATGGCTAGATTTATGCCTGAATCATACTTGATTCACAGGGTCCCCAGAAAGTCTGCTTGTTAGAAGGGGATGCCATAGTGCAAGCTGCTTGCAGTTCCATTCCACTGTGGAATGGGAAGTCATGCTCTTCCAGCATAGTTTCAAAGGTGGGTGGTACTAACTCAGGAAGGGGCAGAGTCAAAGGTGTATTTATTCAGCATATCCGTGTGGTAGCTTCCATTGGTGCAGCTCCTGTGGAGGGTTGACCAAAGACTTTCCGTTGACTTTAATAGGCTTTGGTTCAATCCCATGGAACCCCAACCGCAAAGATGCTATTTTTCAGCAGTAATCTCACAGGGGTACAATGGCTTTTGGCGGAGGAAGGTCCAATTTGAACATACACATTTTACAAATGATGAAACTAAAGCAGATACATCGTTTTAGTTGCCCAATGTAACAGAAGCACACTGAAACATTAGACTTGGGATTAAAAAACGGAGTATTCCCTGTTGTTGGCTAAAACTACTAACTAGATCAGGTTGGAAAATAGTAATATTTTCATGAAAATTTTCTCAGAAATGTCCTTTTGTGTTAAAAATTTTGCACCTTGAATTTTTTTTAAAATCAGCCTTACCACTAAATCGCTCTTCTCAAAATACCAAAATACTTTAGTTCAGCTTTATATATCACTTTCTAGGACTCATTCTTGCAAACAAGCCCATGGATAACTTACTTCAAACCCCCCCCAACAT
This sequence comes from Sternotherus odoratus, assembly GCA_032164245.1. NCBI lineage: Eukaryota > Metazoa > Chordata > Testudines > Kinosternidae > Sternotherus > Sternotherus odoratus. Next base: position 228,857,570 of record JAVMKO010000001.1, on the reverse strand, counting down.
GCTATAAAAACTCTGCAGCCCACCTGTGCCAAAGCAGCTTTTTTTCCTTTTTTTGCACATAAAAACATAAAGTGCTGGAATTAAGGGAGCTGGGAGGAGCCCTTACCCTTTCCTGATGCTCTGTCTAGCAGCTTAGCTGATGTACCCTATTGCCTTGTGAAGAAAATCACAGGTGGTGACAAATTATTTGTACTGGTCCAATGCAGTTTAAAATGACTATTATAAACTGCTGAGAGTTGTAGCTGATCATGTAAGTGTATAATGGTCATGGTTTGTAATTGAGACACCTGTTGCTTCTATAATTAAATTAAAAATAAGATAATGGACACAAAAGAGAGTTACTGATGTCCTATAATTTGCTTCACAAAATGTATGTAATCTAGTTCGTTAATTAAATTACAAGACCTGGTTTAATTTACAGAATGTTTGCTCCAAATCTTTTATTGTCTATCATGTAATCTCCAAAAAGTCTTTACTCCTAAAGACATGCAAATGGTACTTATTGTGGTTCATAATTTAGTCACAGAAATCTATGTGGATTTCCATAGGACCAGAAAAGGGTGCCTATCTGATCCCCTTCCAAACTAAAAGTGCCTGCTCCAATCGCCCAAGAACCCTAAAGTTGTATTAAACATAATTTTTTAAAATGGCTAACATTAGGAAACCCTGTCGTGAATTTGATAGCTGTAGTCACAGAAATGTTGAAGTTATTTTTACTTCAAAATTAGGAAAAAAAATGTTGCAAAGAGAAAGCAGTTACATTTGACAAAGTTAATAAACAGAAGTTATAATAGGAAGTGTTAGTAAAGCCTTAAGATTTATATGTGTAGATAGATGTAGGTATATAAATATAAAAGAAAGAGGTTTATTTTTATAGATATGTTAAAAAGTTTATACATAAACAAAAGTATTTTACAGAACTGAGATCCATGTATGTTAATCAATTGAAGAACTAATTGCTATCAGTTTTTTATTTAATTATACCTACAATTGAAGGGGATGCAAAATTGCACTCAAACATTTGGACTGTGATGCACAACTATCAATAGGTGATAGAATAGCTTAAATTAAGGATGACAATGTTGCTGGGGTTTTTTCCCACTACTGTTTTTGTAAGTAGCAAGCGATTCAAAATCTTTGTTCAATCCCAGATTGATTGTGTCAAATTTGCAAATGAATTGCAGCTCTGCAGTTTCTCTTTGCAGTCTGGTCTTGAAGGTTTTTTTGCTGCAATATGGTGATTTTTAAATCTGTAATTGTGTGTTCAGACAGATTGAAGTGTTCTCCTACAGGGTTTTGTATATTGCAATTCCTGATATCTGATTTGTGTCCATTTATCCTTTTTCGTAGGGACTGTCCAGCTTGGTCGATGTACATAGCAGAGGGACATTGGTGGCATATAATGGCATATATTACATTGGTAGATGTGCAGGTGAATGAACCAGTGATGGTGTGGCTGATCTGGTTAGGTCCTGTGATGGTGTTGCTGGTGTAGATATGTGGGCAGAGTTGGCATCAAGGTTTGTTGCATGGATTGGTCCCTGAGTTGGAGTTATTATGGTGCAGTGTGCTGTTGCACACCAGCTTGTTATCTCACCAGCACACCAGCAACAGCACACCAGCAAGGCTGATTGGACTAACCTTGTTACCTCCTACCTGGTTCTTGCCTACTTATCTATACCTGCCCCTGGACACTTCCACTGCTTGCATCTGACGAAGTGGGTATTAGCCCATGAAAGCTTATGCTCCAATACTTTAGTTAGTCTTTAAGGTGCCACAGGACTCTGTTACCTCTGCTATTCCAGACTAACACGGCTACCTCTCTGATTCTTGATAAATGTCTTTGAGATTAATTATTTCAGTGCTTTGTCTTAATCTAAGAACAAGTTGATCTCCCAAGAGCCACCGGATAGCTGAAAGCCTGAAATGTTGAGTTTTAGCTTTGACTGCATCATTCTGAAGACTTGATTGAATAGAATGAAAATAGAATGATTATGAATAAAAGATACTTGGGAGATCAGTTGCAAATGTCCCAGGTAGAAAGATACCTAAACCACAAGCTATTGTAAAATCGAGGCTTAAGTCACTTGCTGAGATGAACTCAAGCCATATAATATTCTCACTGGGAGGAAGGAAGGAGGAAGAATGAAACAGTTTGTTAGCCACACAGCTAAAGTTCTCTTGTGTAAAATAGTTGAGGAAAGAACTAATGAAAAAGTCTGAATTAGTGTATAAACCAGAGTGTGGCAACCAATCAAAGCTAAACCCTTTGTATTTGACCTGTAGAAAAACTAACCTCAAAGTACAGCTCCTAATTCAAACCTTCTTGCAAGGGGAAGAATTAGCTACAGTACAGGTGGCGAGTTTATAAATTATGCCAGTCTTTGTCTTTAAATAGGATGATGTCTAAAATTGTTGCATGTGTACAGAATTGTGCTGAGATGCAGGATTGCTTAGCCAAGGTTAATAAAATAAATAAATAAAGTCATGTATTGTTTAGCCTGAACTATGGGAACTTTGGGAACAGAATATTTCAGAACTTACTTCTGTGGATAATGGGGGGAGGCTTTGTAGGAGTGGGTTCGTAACACAGCCCCACAGAGGGCTAGCCACCATGCAAGGTCCCCTCACATTCTTACCTCCAAAACACCTAAGGCCTATATAAACTGAAAACCTCTGCTGAAGAGGACACTGAACAAAACACAAACCACTAAAGGGGAAAAAAGGCCAGTATATGAACACATGATGCGTTTCAGGAAGCAGGTGGAAAACCCAATGAGTATTAGACAAATCAGATGGTTCCTTCCTCGGTATTTGAATTAGTTGTTATATTGTATATACCCTTCAAGTGACAAGCAAAACCGCTCAGTAAATTAAGAGTACATTTGAACAACTAGATCTCTGCTCACAGATTTGATCCTTATTGTTGTATCTTCCCCTCTCCAACCTTTTTCCACCCCAAAAGTCCTCTCCTCCTACTCTCTTCCTCAGTCCCAAATACTTGGATCCCCACGTCAACATTTACAAAAAGGACTTTAGTCTTTTAAGCAACCTGTATATATTTTAAAACAATATACATGCACATCCTCTTAACCCATAAAGACAAGTCCATCATATATAATTGCACCATTATAATTTCCTAACTCTCTTATTCAACCTATTGTCACATATTTAATCTATTATTTTTCCAGGAACAAGTCACTTAACTTTAATTTAAATATGGTATGACTTTTAGGACTAATGATGCCTGAGAGAACTCTCAAATAGTATAAAACCTAGGCACTAAGCTATGCTTAGTCAAAGCTTTATGAAGCATATAAAATGTCTTCAAGTAAAGCATTTGTGTTCTTTTCCAGTATAAAAATAGATATGATTTCACCCTGCAGCAGTTTGTATTATTTTGTTAGTGGCATGGAATTTTCAGTTTAACATCATAGAAAAGTCTCCATGAAACAAACCATAAACCAAAGTGTCCAGGGACCTTACATTAAGAATAAGAGCCTTTCTAAAATCTATATATATAAAAGTCAAATGGTGTATGTATGTTCACTAACTCCTTCCACACCGTTTGTACTAGAGACTTGAAATTTGGTACAGTTATAGGCTTTAGGGTCCTAATGAGAGTAAGAATAAAAAAAAATTAAAATATCACCTCTTACACCCCATAGGGGTGAAATTATTTACAGCCCATTAACATCAGCTGGGCAGCAGGTTAACAGCTGCTGTTCTCTGTGACATAGTTATGATGTAATAATACCCCCCTCCAACAGACTCCGCACTCGCTCAGCTCTCTCCCCCTTCCCCCCCTCCAATGGACCCCGCACTCGCTCATCTCTCTCCCCCTCCCCCCTCCAACTGCCCCCGCACTTGCTCAGTTCTCTCCCCCCTCCCCCCACTCCAACGGCCCCCACTCACTCAGCTCTCTCCCCCCTCCCCCCCTGCAATGGACCCCAGACTCGCTCAGCTCTCTCCCCCTCCCCCCTCCAATGCCCCCCCCCCCCACTCGCTCAGCTCTCTCCCTCCTCCCCCCCTCCAATGGACCGGAGCAACACCGGGTATTTCTGCTAGTTAAGTATAAAAACTGAATTAAACATGTTAGGCTTCTGATATAATCTCACAAAAAACAAGGAAATTCTAAGTGGTGCTTACTTCCACAACACTATAATCTAGAGTGCATTCCATATAGTCTTCCATCAGAAATACACACGGTACTTCATAATACTGTAGTTCAATATGTAGTTTGGTAGAGTTAGTGTACAGATATAGTGTAGAGATACACAGAGCTATCTATATACCAACTCTATCAAACTACAGTAATGTGAAGAGTCACTCAGATTAATTGCTATTAGAGAAGCTCTATATAAGTGCTAGACAGAGAGATGCTGATCACATGCAATAAAGATATTGTGAAAACCTAAACTCAGAAAAATGACTAATGAAAAATTCCAGAATAGCCAGTCCTTTCAAAGTTAGTCCTATGGAGTATAGGCTCTCAAGGATTCTTGTCTAAACCATATTTGAAATTGATAAACCAAATTATTTTTGAGATATGACATGGCAAGAAACTATTTGAATTTTCAAAGAAAAATGATTAAGAACTATATTTTCTCCTAAATGTAATTTCTAATAAAAGTCTAAAATACCTCCAAATGTCTCTAGAAATGTTTCTCTAGCCAAAGATCTTATATGCAAAATTTGCAAATACAGCGGACTTTTTTGGGAGTAGAGATCTAGCAGTGTTGGTAACAAAATAGTGCCTACAATGTAAATGTTGTTGCATAGTTAACTGAAACAATGGTTTTGTAATATGTTGAAAATCATAACTCAGTTACAGTATTTTAGATATAGAGCTGGAGTTTGTAAATAAGGCAAATTTAAAAAAAAGCAAAGTTATAATTTCAGATGTCTACAAATGAGCAAGGAGAAATGTTAAATGTTTCATTTCTGATGAGAAAATTACTGTAGTTTCATCACAACTAAACCCCGTCGGTGCTCTTTAACATCCCTTGATCCCTGCAAAAGCCAGAAATTCTGCTAGGCAAAAAAACCTATGTTTCCTTTTCAATATTTAAACATGATGTTAGTTAATTCTACTTTTTTGTTGTTGTTAAAAAGGGAATGCTCTTTCCATTAACAAGAAATAGCTTGTATGAGTCAACAAATATGTATCTATCGAGACTTCCAGTAAAGCATTCATGCTGTTGGAGGGTCTCATGAGGATGATAATTAAAAAAAATAGCTTGTTTTCAACTATAATGCAAATTGTCACTAACAACATATGTATATGTTTTGATTAGCATAATTTATGAGCACTAAACACATGCTTTCAAATTGGTATACAAATGGCTATTTCAGAGGCAAAAAGTAGGAATTAATAGTTACATAATTACTAGTGTTTTCTATAAATCTTCCATTTTCAACATTTATCATTCCGATGCCATATCAATTTATCTTAAAAGTAAGACTTTTGGAAAGACAGACACAAAATAATTTATTATTGTATGTGTTTCAATCCTCCTATTGTCCTTGTCCAATTAAATCAGCAAGAATAGAGTATATAGAGGGGTATATCTGGAATTCTCCATGTATTTTTTTGTAGCAGGTATCTTTGTGGCACTCAAATGCAAGTAATAAACGTATCTGAGGAGCTGAAAACACATTCTGTTGTTACTGAGCAAAATCCTGAAGAATATCTTTAAGGGGTCATTGTAGAATTCTAATGATATAATTGAAAAGAACCCCCCCCCCCAGAATTTTTTTTAAAAGATCCATGTATCACTAAACAAGGATGAATGGGAAAAAAAGGAAAACACAAGAAACAATTGGATGTGAAAAAAAATGTTTGTATGAAATAATTGATCTAGATAAAAAATCTAAAAATTCTGGAAAAAAAAGAATGGATGTGGTGCCAGGATAAAGAAAAAGAACAAGGAAATAGAAGGGAAACAGATAAAATGCTAGAGTAGGAAACAAGGGGACCAAGCCAGCTTCCATTAAAGTCAGTGAAACATCAGATCATAGATGAGGCTATGTCCTCAAGATTACTGAAAATCTATTCAACCATAGTTATTGATATAAACTATTAGTGACCAGGATGTGCTATGTACTGTCTAGACATATAGGAAGTTGGTCACTGCCCTTAAAAATTTGCAAAATATGAGGAAAAGAGATACAACATACAACCATAGGAAATAAGGTTATTAATAATTGGCACATGTGGTTAGTTCTGTTTTCTGTTTCATTAATTTAATCTTGAGTGATCACCAAATGCCTCTATGCCAGGCCATTTCAAGAAAATTAAAATACCAGAATGCATAAAGGAGAAGATAGGTTGGAAACATTACCTTCTCTGAAATAAGATGAATTTTACTGTTTTGGGGAGTCCGGCTATTGTGATGTCAGGAGATAAATCCTGATGATTTACAAAACAATTGTGAATAGAAACAATAATCTGTAGAAAAATATGTACTGTTTTGGGACAGATTTCACCCTGTTTTAAAGACTTCATAGACAGGAACAGACCAAATGATGGAAATTAAATTTATTGTAAATAATACTAATCAATAATTAATAATAAAGAATTGAAGGTAGATTCTACTTATCCATCAATGGGCCCTGTACACACATACATGACTGTCTGCCAGAGCACCAGTAGTAGCACAGCTGACATGCAGGGCTGGCGACAGAAATTTGGGGGCCCCCTACTCTGATAGTTTGGGCCCCCCCAGCCCAGCCCAGCCGACAGCGACTGGTGGCCCCCCCAGCCCAGCCGGGGTCCCCCCCAGCCCAGCCGACAGCGGCTGAGGAGCCCCCAGCCCAGCCGCCCCTGCCCCAGCCCAGCCAGCGCTCCCCCCCAGCTGACAGTGGCTGGGGGGCCCCCAGCCCAGCTGGCCCCCCCCTAACCCCGCCGCCCCCCCAGCTGACAGCGGCTGGGGGGCCCCCAGCCCAGCCCAGCCGGTGCTCCCCCCCCCAGCTGACAGCGGCTGGGGGCTCCCCAGCCCAGCCGCTCCCCCCAGCCCACCCGGCGCTCCCCCCCCCCAGCTGGCGGCAGCGAGAGCCAAGAGCCGAGAGCCGAGGAGCAGCGTGAGCCGCCCTTGCTGCTCCCTCCCTCCCCCCCCCTTTCTCTCCCGGACTGAGCCACTGCCGCCGGCCGGGCTCTCTGCTCCAGCCGGGGACAGGCGCACTCCTCCGGGGGAGAGCCGCAACGGATGACTACGGGTAGAGCTGTACCGGGGCCCCCCTAAAGTGCGGGGCCCGGTACAGCTCTACCCATAGTACCCCCCTGTCGCCGGCCCTGCTGACATGACTTGGTTTCTATGAAACATTATAACAGGGATTGGCAACCTTGGCATGTGCTCCCACCCCCAGGGTAAGCACCCAGGGTAAGCACTGGCCCGGCCAGTTTGTTTACCTGCCGTGTCCACAGGTTCAGCTGATCGTGACTCCCACTGGCTGCGGTTTGCTGCTCCGGTCCAATGGTTGTCTCAGGGTTGCTAAAAAGAAGTTACAATTATTTATCCTCTTGCATGAGGTCTCCTTTTGGAGGTCTTGATCTGCTGGAGCTTAATGTTTGTTTCTGATCTCCAGTTTCTGTAGTAAGAACACAAGGAAATCTGTCTGTCTTTCTCTTGCTTCTTTGTTAGGAAACAGATGGAAAAGATTTATTTAACTTAAATCCATGTTCTTGAGAGTCTCTTTCATGTTGCTTGTCCCTTGCCTCTCACACTCCCCATTTGAATTTTCTCAGGTGAGAAAAGGATAAAATACTTTTGTTGCATTTGACTCATAAAACTCACTGTCATTTAGTTTAAATCTTTGTCCCTTTTGTTCTCTATTGAAAAGACATGATAAAAGAGGTATGAAAGACAGTATTTCAAGTGAGTTTCTAACAACTAGATTTTTTCAGTCTATCTCTCCCTTCTCTCCCCTCCCCCGCTCTCCCTGCCCAATTCTTTTGAACTTTGCTTTTTACTTAGAAATCAGAAGGTGTGGGGGGAAGTAGAAGTGATTTTCTACCCCCAATATCATAGCAGCCTGATATTTCTAGTCTGTTCCAAAAAATGTGATCATAGCCTCACCTACATCCCTCCAAATCTTACGAGCTTAAACCTGGTGTCTGAGCACTCTTGCTGGAAGCATAAGTACTGAGACTTTACCTGGTGCATGCATATGTGTGAAAATTGGCAAGAAGAATCCTTAAAGCTTGTTTTCCTTAGGGCTGGTCTACACTATGGGGCGGGAGATCAGTCCAAGTTATGCAGCTTCAGCTGTGTAAATAATATAGCTGAAGTCGACATACTTAGATCTACTTTCCTTGGTGTCTTCATCACGGTGTGTCAGTGGGCGAGCATCTTCCATCAATTCCATCAGTTGCACTTCACATTGAAGTGGAGTACCACAGTTGATGCTAGAACGATTGGTGGTCGATTTTTCACATCTATACTAGACACAATAAAAAGACCCTTGCTGGATCGATCACTCTCATTGATCTGGCTAGTACTGTAGACAGCCTTTACACAAATCAAGTAACAGAGTAGCTATGCATATGTAGATTTTTTTAAAAACCCAGTCTTTTAAGATTATCAACTGTCCATACTGCCTTTGCAAAACAGTATCCAGAAGAGACAGTCTTTGATGTTTGCACAGTTGCTTCCTGCTACTAAAATGATATTTCAGAGATTTTGGGTCTGATCCTATATGCCCAACCTAGGCCCAAACTGTCATGCACTTTAAAGAGAGATTTGCAGAGATAAGGCCTGTAGAATGTGTGACCAGGCATTTCAGGCCCAGTTGCCCTGCTGTTGATTTCGGTAACTAAAAACTCCCTTAGACCTCAGAGCAGCGGCAGGCTCTTGGGACAGCAGGGAAAAGTAAATAAACCTATGCAGGGGTGCTGGAACAATTGCATAATGAGGTGCTGAGAGCCACTGTACCAAATTGTAAAACCTATATATTATGGAAACAACTTCAAGCCAGAGGGTAATCTCTAGTCCCAGCACCTATGAACCTAGGTTATATGAAGGAGAGAGAAAAGGATTCTTGGGAATCAGAAAATGGTGTCAACAAATTCATCTGACTCTAGCTTCTATAGACTTGCATGTATTGTTCCTTCTCTCTTCTGTCTCTGCAAGATAAGCCATTCAGCCAAACAAAATTTCTGGGTTATAAAATAAATTAGAGAAATATATTAAAGGATCACTAAAATATGCACACAGAAAATGTCTTAGATTGTAGACTGCCCTGAAACAAAGAAAAAAGGCTTAAGAATATTAGAAGCTGCTGCTTGCATATTCTTTTCTATAATATAGAATTTGTGGAAATAAATGCTGCACTTTACACATTTTTAAATTTGTGTACTGTCTCATTCAAATTGTGGATTTAAGATTCATCTTATCTTTTAAAAATAAGTTTGTGTGTAAAGTGAGACTATTTTCATTTGGATTGGACAAGTGTTTGAGCACTTTTGTTTTTTTAGTGCAAAAGTATACAAAAATTCTCTTTTGAGACACATTAGTGTGTCTAATTGCATGAATATACTGCAAATATAAACAGAGGTTTCAACATTTTTTGCAACAACAAAAATACAGTTTTTCCCCACTTGTAAATTTTTAACTTGTTAACATTTGTTAGAAAACAAATTAACTTCTTAATTTGTTAACTTAACATTTATGTAAAAAAAATGTTGTCTGTTTCTGTTTTAACACTACTGTTTATTTATCAATGTTAGGGTGATCAATTATATATGAAGAATTTTTGAAGCACTTCTGGTACCATTACAGAGCCTGCGCAACCATTGCAAATTTAAAATAATTCTTGTCTAGCTTATGCCTAATCAACAGAATTGTTAACCTACATTCTGACTACAAATTCTTAATGGTGGTGGTACAGAAACTGAAAAGAGAACACTTTCACTTTAAGATCTGAAGTTTAGTTTGTGGGTGAAAAATTAAGTGAAATACAAACACTATTTTTCCTGTGAAATTAGAAAATTCAGCGTTGAGTCGGCAAGAGACAATACATACTATGGTCCATAATGTCATATTTGCAATTCCTTTATCATTGTACCTTAACATTGATCTCAAGGGAAATATCTGCATAATTCAATATATTGCCACACGTTTTTGATACCCTTGTAAAAACCTCAATTATCTTCTTGATAATTCCCAATATCTCAGTGGTGATTCTGAGTAACTTACATTCTTTGACATACTGGAGAACTAGTATGTTCACAGGGTATTCCATGAGGAACACCATATCACTTGTCAACCTGCATATAAGGAAGGGAGTTAGCTGAAGCATAAATGTGATACTCTTTATAATACAAATGTGTTTTCCCACAGCTGCATGAGAGATAGCTTAAGGTTTTATATGAATTGTGTCTGCCTGGATTGTAGGGTGACCAAATATCTTGATTTTATAGGGACAGTCCCCATATTTGGTTTTTCTTCTTATATAGACACCTATTACCCCTCACTCCCATCCCAATTTTTCTCACTTGCCCATCTTACCCATCCAGTCCATCCACTTCTGGGACCATCTCCCTGCCCCCACCCCTCAATTACAGTTAAAATTGGCTATAAAGGGCCTCCCTACTGTGCCAGTCACAGGAGCCCTGAACTACCCTCTCCCTCTATATCCACTCCTTCAACAAAGACTCATTTAAATCCTTTATCAAACCACTTATCTGGTTGCTCTATTCTGTCCCTGTGGAGTACCCCTACACTGGAGATCCGCCCCACTTCAGCATAATGAGTTGTGAAATCATAGCCTAACTCCTGTTTGATGTTTCCCCCAATTAACACTCCCTCCCCCAATGAACCTGCTGTGGTGAAAAAAACAAACATGTAACCTAAGCTAATTTGACAGGGAGCAAAAAAATCCTTCCCAGCCCTCAGAGAGGGGAGGAACTAGCACAATGCCTACAGCAGATCCTGACCAGGTACTTTGCCACTGCCATGAATGGGAGAGTGGGCGCTGCTTCTCCTGGCTGACATGTATTTATATAACACATTCCTCTCTTCTGGTCACCTGGAGAGAGTGGGTAGGTATCTCCAAGCTGATCTGCTCTGTGGTTGCTGCAAAATCACTCAGTGTGCCTCTACATCATCCTCCAGCAAAGCCAGACAAGCTCTTGCTCCCCTCCCCCCCCCCCCCCCCCCCCCCCCGCTTAATCTGTGGTGTGGTCATTTTCTTTTGTTTTATATAAAAAACCAATGAGGAGTCCTTGTGGCACTTTAAGGACTAACCAATATATTTGGGCATAAACTTTCATGAGCTAAAATCAACTTCATAGAGTGGAACATATCAGCAGGGAGGTATAAATACACAGCATCTGAAAAGATGGGAGTTGTCTTACCAAGTGTGGGGGTCAGAGTCAATTCAATATAAGCGCTTACCACAGTAATATCTGAAACTCGTTCATATGCAGAGATTTTGTGGGGGAGAAGCATTTACCTGCTTAGCTTCCTGTTCTCTGCCAACCTCCTCTTATGACTTTGCTCTTAACAATTGAATGCACACTGATAGTTTAGCAGAAACATCCTTAGATTTTACACATACATGTTTAAGATAAAATTTCTATATGCACTTATTTTCTTGTTTACTTAGGGGAGACGTCTACACAATTCTGTACTTGAATGTATTTTTTATTCACACATAGGGTTTTTATATATTGATAATTGTTAAAACCAGTCCTGTTTGTTGCTTAAGTTTAGATTGTAAAATTGTTTTTGATATGAGCAAAATGTTGCCTTAGTCATCTTATTAGGTAAAGTTATTTATAACCACTGTCTAGGACAGGGGGGAATGTTTTTAACATGGAGTGTGCTTAAATTGAAGGACTAGAGATCTAGAAAATGTACTGCAGAAAGGCAATTTGGGAAAAGGCAAATAATTAAAAAAAAAAAAAAAAGATTGCAAAGTTCCCAAAAGCCTGCATGCAGAGAAACAGGTCAAAATATCCTGGCTAAAATAAGCACAGTTACCGTGTAATGTGAAAATAGCAAGGGACACCAAAAGCTATGCTTTTTAAACTTCATGCATGCATAGTTCATGAGTTACAAAAGATACTTATTCACAATGCTTAATGGCAATTGGAAGAGAGATAATGAATATGTATTTTGTATGTGTATACTATGTGAGCGATTGTAAGGAGCAGTAGTGAGCTTCATGGGAATAATCCATCATGACCCACCCATGCCCCAGGAGAGGGTAACTGGCTATTGTTGTTGTTTTTTTCTCTGTGCCTATCATTTCACACTTTAATAGTAATTGCAATCACAAGGAGAGTTTTGGGTTAAAGTAAAGGGTTGAATTAATAAACCTAAGTAGCTTGAATCTGAATATGTGACATTCTCGCCCAAGATACACAAATTGAGGTCACTGAAAATTGAGCATTCTAGAGAGTGTTTTCTGTTAAAGGGTGATCTACTTTATTTATTTACTACTGTGGGAGGTCTTGTTTTCTGCCTTGTTTGTTGTATGAAATGTTTACCTGCCAGAAGCCTTTGTTAAAAATAAACTATTAGTTTACATTTTATTAGGCATACATTAAAATATTGGCCACACATCCTGCATCCTGCATCTGACAGGGGAAGAGGCATGCTGTTTCAATCAGTTTCTCTGCATCAAGTGGAAAATGTTTACATGTCCTGAGCCTTTATGAGATCACTGATTTTATCAAACCCTGAGTCCTTTAGTATCGGTTTCAGGTGCAGGATACACAGATATCTCTCTAGAATATTGTGTCAAATGAGGCATCCATGAAATTCAGCTTCAAAAGTACACTACCATACAAGAACTCTTGTTCCCTTTGAGTTTACTCCCTGTATCAAACTTTATAGGAAGCTAGCAGGCTGCAAACAGAAACTGGGTACGATCCCACAACCACAATTGTGTTCTCTTTGCAAACACTACCCTGAAGAAGATGATACAAAAGGTAACTGGTTAAGATTCTTGGCTACTCCAAGGTGGTTTCCTTCAGTATCAAGTTCTGTGAGGATCTAGCTAATTTGCTGTCTCCTATGAGGGTAAAAAAATTGAATGGAATAAGAGACACCCAAATAAAACTGATTAGAAACCTACTCATTTTCCTTTGCAATGTACCATCCTTCTGAGCCAGTTTGTCCTCTATGGCCATGTCCATATAAAGAAAATTCATTAGGAAAATCCCCTAGTATAATGTAATCAAGGCTCCTGTACCTATGCCAATTTTTATCAATGTGTCATTTAGACTTGTGGGGAGAGGGACAGATCTCACCCTCTTTGGCTCCTTTATGCTGACTAAAGGGACCAGACAGGCATAAAGAAGCCTTAATCCTTATATTTGGCTGCGGGATAAATATTTCAATGTAGGAACAGCAAGAGATAGCTCTAAGGAGTCAGGGAAGTAGTCCAGTTCCCACCTGTCAGCTGGGGTTGTGAGCTCCAAAAGGTGGCCTGTCAGGCCACACAGCTAATGAAAGCCAAGAAGGAGTAGTTCATCTCCTACTCCCCCTATCAACAGTAGTTCCCACTGAGTTTAACTATCATCAAACTCTTTTCTCTTCTCTTACTGGTGATTCTTCAATAATTATTACTGCTCCAGGCCTGCAGTAGCCTCAGAGTTCCCAGGAAGGGGAACAAATAGGGATCTGAATCTGATATAGCTTAATAGAGAGGATGGATAGTTCACTGAACTCCTTGCCTTTTCTGGGCCTCCAGGGGTTTGGACTATAGAGAGGCTAAGCAGCTGCTTTCAGGACCATATCATGCTGTCTTAACTGTCCAGAGTATCAGCCAGACCGCTACATTCAACTCCCCGTTATGGTACTGAGAGCACAGCAAAGACTTAGGAAGAGCCGCAGGCAGAAGAAACAAATGCCATCTTGGATAAAGACTATTATGCATCCTCTCTCCAAATGCTACAAGGCAAGACAGCCTCCTGACTCACAAATTATCTAAGCACTTGTGCAATGCTGGGTGTGATGGGTGACCCTGACCTCTTGCAGGAGTACAATTTTTATTGAAGCAGGAGATTTGGTTATACTTAGCAATTGCATAGTAAGAAGAAGATATTTACCTTCTTAAATTCCCATGGGTTGAAGTCAATATTGCTCAGTTATTTATAATTTATTGTTGGTGATTCTACGATTTTAACACTTGTTAAGATTATCAGCAAATGAGATCTTAAAAACTACATTTTATAATAATTTGGAGGCAAGTGTTTTGTGAGATTTTAGAAATTGCCTGTGGCCTATAATATCCATTTTTGATGTGTATTTATACAAACAAACTTTGAAAAGAACATGAATTTTACACAGCTAACACAAATCTAGTGGCTTTCTAGTGGGAACAATTAAGGATAATCAGAATGCATCGAAAGGGTAATTGGTAACCAGATGAGTACTTTCTACTAAGGATGGGACAGGTGCCCAATCTCTGCCTACAAGGAACCACAACCATCTGTATGTACAACAGCTTCATTGTTATGTGACAGCTTCCTTCTGAAAACTGTGCAGCTGAGTTTGGAGTAAATTGAACTAAGTCACTTTTCATATACCTCAGTCATTTATTTGTGATGTAGTGCCACAGATTATGTTTTGTTCTGTTTATTTAGACATTGTTGGTAATTTTGTTCCACTTTCAAGAGTGAGAATGCTAGGACTTGGGCCTGGTGACTTTTAAAAAGGATTTAAAATTACATCATACCATCTGTTTGGAGTCATAGTGCCTAAACACTTAAAGATACGGAATTCACATGAATAAATATAATCTAGTATAGCATGCATGAAGGGACCACACATTATGGTTGAAATTACTGAATTCCCACACTGATTCCAGTGCAAATCTCCTCTTACACGAAAACTTCCATGCTTGGGCCTAGCCCAAATGTGATTATTTATCTTAATGACCAAAGCAAAACCAGTTAAAAGGGTTTAGTTATTTGCACATACGGGAAAAGGAGCATATTAGCCCATGGGTTCTCATCAGAATTTATTTATGTAGAAAGTCTAATCATTATAAATTACAGTTATAAATTTGTAACAAATTTATTTCCATTATAAACTGGAACTGTGCTATAAATCTGTTTTAACTCGTCCTTCTTGAATGTTCAGAGTCTTTTTTCCTCAGCAGGCCTGGCAGAGTAGTCAAGGTTCCATTTATATTCTAATATGGAACGGCGTTGTAACTCTGTTATAGCTGGGTTCCTTGATACAAGAGAACCTAACTCAAAAAGAGGTAAAGGCATATTCTTCAAACTTGCATGATTTATGGACTCATATAAATGTAGGTCTGGAAGGGACCATGTAGGGAAGCCCCATGCATCGAGGCATTCCAAAGTATGCCTAGATCATCCCTAACATGTAATTGTTCAGACTTCAACGACAGGGATTCCACAACCTCCCTTAGAAGCCATTTCTAGTACTTAGTTATCCTTATATCCCTCATCACCTTGCCTCTCCCATCTCTACTTATGGCAGGAAGATCACTTGAAAGACAAACGTGAATCATTGAACTAGGCGGAATTGTCCTGGCCTGGAGGATTACCAGGAAGTGCTAACTGTGGAAAGCTTTTGGACGTGAGAAACCTCTTTGTTTATTAGCTTTGGTTAAGTTTAGGAAATAGCTTGCGGGTTTATCTTTTTTATTTCTTTTGCAATCAATAATGTGTCTTAAATACCTTATCACTTATAATCACTTCAAATCTATCTTTTTCAAGTTAATAAACTTATTTTATTGTTTTAGCTAAACCAATGCATTTGATTAACATGTTTGGGAAATCTCTACTTAGGTCAACAGGGCTGGGGCATATTAAATACCTTTTCCTGGAATGACAACCTAATTTATGAGCATACATGGTCCAGAGAGCTACTGAATGGAACAATATACACATCTCTGGGTGACAAGGCTGGGGCTGAGGAATATGCTGGTGTCACCCCGTATCTATTCACAAATTGCTAGGCATAACATTCATGTACTCAGCTGGGAGCGCCTTTGTATGCTGGGGGTGGAGAGTGATCAGGGCCTGGAGAGGTTTGTTCAGTATCAAAACAGTGCAAAAGATATGCCAAGCTGGAGAACTAAGGGTATTCAGCACTTCATGTTACACTCTGGGGAATGTCACAAATACCTATTCTCATTATTTAATATTTGCTTGTAGTAGTGCCCACAATGTACTCGGTGATTTCAAGATATAAAAGGAGGGATGATCCCCGCTCTAAGGAGCTCACCCATGAAGGACAATTAAACAAGTAGATAGGCTAGTGGAAGGGGAACAACAATGGGCAATTTATATGAATGTCAGCTGACTCCACTACATGCAGCATGGCAGAAATTTCCTTTTAAAAGGTATTTAGCAGTGCAGGCTCCACACAATTGAACAAGCACAGCTGGTCAGTGGTAAGCTTCCTGATTGACTACGTCACCTAAGTGATAGGAAGTGTCACCAGACCACCTCTGAAGCCTAGCAGAAACACCAGATTGACGACTGTTCAAAGCATTTGCTCATGGGGTGTTATAGCTTCTGTGCCTGTTCCCACCCTGGCCCCATCCTGAATCACTCCAGATAATCCCACTCAGATCACTAGGTATGACTCTCCATGTCCTGGTCTCTGACAGTCTGTATGATAAAACTAAAATGACAGCAGTGTATTGATGTACCTGCAAATCATGCATGACCATAACTTTTCTGGAACAACTATTTCTAATTAAAATGGCCTTGTGCCTGAGAAATTCACTAAAATATTCACTCTGTCCTTCCCTGCTGTAACAAGGACTCTAGTTGGCTGCTACTACTGTATGAGTTTTTTGATGGATGCTCAGTGGTCTGCTGACATAACTGCAAGCTGCTGGAAACTCACTGGCCATTTTAATAACTTGGCTTGCATCCCGGCTGTGTTACCAGCTCTGCTTGCAGTTAAAAATATACTTAAAATCATCTCAATATTTGTCATAGGACTGGGGGAAGGACACCATCACTCTGTCTTCACATTAAATCTGTATCTGTGAAAATGAGCTTGAAACTAAAATTCCCACTTAATCACCGTGCACTTCCAACTCTTACACTTCAGTCTTCAGTAATGGGTGATGGGGGAAAAAACAGTGTTAAAGGAATTAGAAACTGCTCCTGCTGAGAAACATTTTGGGTTGGCTGTTTGAATCCGTTACGTTTTGGTTCATGAAAAATATACAGACTAAAATAACTCCACTAGATTTTCTGGATCATTCAAATTCAGTGAACTCGGAACAAGCAAAAAAAAAAAAAAAGGTTAATGCTTGCATTTAAAAAGTGATTGTCTTTCGAGCTAGCATGCCAATGAGATAAATATCAGACAGAAGTTCATACCCCTCAGTCAGTATTTCAGATTGTCTCCCAACCCAGGAAGATGACATGCTTCACACAATATTAACTTTTGAAAAGTTTGTGTGTTGAAAGTTACATTTTAATTTTTAGCAAAAGTCCATTTTTTAAAATGTTATAAAGAAGTCTAGACTCTATATTCTATATGTACAGACCATCAATATAAATTCTTAGTCCAGTAAGTGTTTATTTATGGAAGAACAATTGTGTTCATATGCAAACAAAAATCTTCTTTGGCGGTCTCATAAGGTCCATAATTATTCACATTGCTGTTGGACAAATATTGCATGCATTAGTTAAATAATGAAAATTTCTATTTGTCGCATCCCCCGCCAAACTTCCCATTTATACAATCACCAGCAATTAATAATAAAGTTGAATCTTTCTCAGAGTAAGCACATCATCTCAGCAATAAACGATACCCTTGTAGATTCCAATAATAAAATATGCAGAAGCAATGTCTTAATTAAATAAATTGCCAAATCTAACAAGTCAAGATGCAATAAAATGGGGGGCAGGGAATGGCTTGCTTTCCTGAAACTTAAGGAATGAATGCAAAGTAATAATATGTTGGCATGTACTTACTCATTATTATGTTCAGCTGCTACTGCTAAATCCCCCCACCCTCCTAGCACATTAGGCCTGAACCCTTAGATCTGACTTTTCAAAATGCAGTAGATAAATTATGATCAACTAAAAGTGTTAAAGTGAGAACATTCAGCAAATTCTGCCCCTGGGTATCCACCTTCTCAAAGTTTGCTTTAATGGTGACCGAAAAAAACCAACCTCATTAATCTCAGCCTAAACTCTCCCCTTAAGCCTGGCTATGCCAAGAGTTCCTTACAAGACCTTCTTGTTTTTTCTCTGGTAAATTATGTCCTCTTCTCCTCTGTTCTTGTGAAGTAATTGAACTGCACATGGCACAGTGAGTCAACAAAATTTGCTCAGCAGATATATGCAGGGTTGAAACTTTTGCTCACAGAATAGCTCAGTGGAAGGATCCCACAAACCTTTGTGTCATCATCGATCCTGGCAAATTTTTGCTTGGGCCCTCTGTTTGGATTGGATGTTGATCTTAATTGGGTTTAATCCATTTTAGTATATGAAAGAAATATAAGTAAATATGACAAAGTACATACAAGATCAGAATAGTGCAAGGAAATGTATAACTGTCAATCACAAAACCACCAACTATAGCTAAATTGCACTTCACAAACAATTGTCCATAAAAAATATAGCAACAAAAATGTAAAGGCAATGTTTCACATAATATTTGCTAGCAGTATGAAATGCCTCCAGGCGAGGTAATGGAAGACTAATGGCTTAATATAGAAAACAAGATGACACCTTACAGGGATAGCCCTGAAGCATTATTTAGCAACAAAAATGGAGCCCACATTGTTGGACCTAAGCGATATCTCACAGTATTAAAATATGAAATGGCAGGGTTATAAGGTCAGAAAAGCTGACAGCTTAATGTGGAAACATCTGACACCAGAAAACACCCAATCCGAGATGAAAAATAAAAACCTTAGATGTTTTCCTAATGTTGCATATTAAAATGAACAAAACCAAGTTCTATAAAGTATGTAGAACTAAACAGCATTTGTTAATTTTATTATGTTAGGTACTAATATTGTGTATGTACATTTAAGTTTCGTTATAGCTGTGAGGTGAGTAAACAAATAATGTTGCACATATAGCAGAACCAGAATCACCTGCATTTAATGTTATTTCATTTAAACAAAAAATAATGTATAGAAAGACAGACCGTTATATAGGCACTTTGCACCTAAAAAAAATGTCATATTCCCTGTCATAAGGAAGATGCAATCAAATCCCGCAAAGGCTTCTTTGTGAGAATAAGGGTCCATCCATGTGAATCCCTTTGGAAAATAAGGCCGTAAACTATATTTTTAAAATCTAGTTGATTGAGGTGGTTGCAAAAAATCAAATTTTGAAACTTTTTGGTGATAAAAAGCACATATCTGAGGGAGAAAAAAAATGAAGCAAATTACCATTTTTCTCACCAGTTCTGCTATAATTTAAGAACAATGGCTTCCTGAAAGTGTGAAAACAATGCAAACATACAAAAATTACGTGAAAATCTTTTCCTATATCTGAAAATGCAAAGGTCTGTGCCTTAGTGGGAGAAAGGGAAATGTTTAAGGCTTCATTTATTGTGCCATATTAATAGGTTTCATTATTACGCTTACCCTGCCTTGAATGTGTGGTGGAGATTTTTGGGGAAGAGGAAATTATGATTCTCTCTAGACAGTCTCCCAAAGTCTCTCTTTCCTGACAATAAATTCAATCACTGAAAGAGACTGATTCAAGAATAGCACAATTGATGTACAGAAACAGGCTCTTATTTTTGAGCAGATGCTTGCCAGTCTTTGCATGACATGCAACATCCCTAATACCAACGAACAGTGGGCAATCTGTTCTTCCCCTTTTGATGATGATTAGCTAGCCATTCATATCATTCCTTAATTACTAGGGGTGGGCAAAGCAGTTTGGATTTTTTTTTAAAAAAAACAACCTGTAACTCTGACCAAACTAGAAGCAAATCCCAACTGTTTTGTTGAGATTTAACAAATTTCTGGAAGAAAAAAATACCTAAAGAAAAGCTATGTTTATACAATTTTCAGCCCAGTTAATATCAGGAAATGGTGAAAATCACACAAAGATTCTTAATATATAGTTTCCTGAATCATTCACCCAAAGGTTTATGTGAATTTTGACTATATGCAAACCTTCAAATCTCTTTTAAGATTTACTTATCATTACTTATACTATATCAAATGACTTTTAGATGAAATGTTTCTGGAATTAATATACTGTACTTATACAGAAGTGACAGAGTCCTGTTGCACCTTGAAGACTAACAAAAGTACTGATGCATAAGCTTTTGTGGGCTAATACACACTTCATCGGATGCATGAAGCCTACAAAAGCTTATGCTTTAATACTTTAGTTAGTCTTTAAGATGCCACGTGACTCTTTGCCACTTCTGCAGATCCAGACTAACACAGCTATGTCTCTGATTCTGTACTTATATGGTTATTATTCCAGTAACACTGCTAGCATTTTGTCAGGAAAGGAGAGTACTGTAAAGAAAACTAGGGCACTGTTGCCAAGTGTACTCAAACTTTACTTATGTTTATTTAAAGAATCCATATAATTGGATGACATTTCACACTGATATTCTGAACCTCCAGAAAACTGACCAAAAGATTATTGTGCAGAAATGTTAATTAATCTAAATAAGACTTCCAGTTGGATATTTTTTTTTATTTTTACCTTTTTTCTGCCAGTCTGACTCCTCTCTTGAATAAATATTTGTTGAATATTTTATTTGCTCTGCAAAGGACAATTTTTTTTAAAGATAAGATGCATATTATCACAGACAAAGATGTGCACCACTCAGCCCTTCATTTTTGCAAGCAATTTCCAGAAATGCACTTACAAATGGCCAGAGTGGACCACTTGTGTAACTCAGCATCCAATTTATAAATGCAGTTTCACACACTAATTGAGTATGCAATTGGCAGACACATGCTATATGCCAAAAAAAATCTGGTCCAAAGTACTGAAGCATAGAGTAGTCCTGAAAATATCAAACTTGCATGGAGTAACTGCTCTGAGGTGATAGGACCAAACATTATTCTTATATTCTCTCACTTCAGGGCTTCCTCCCTTGCCTCAGATTCCCTTCTTTAGGTCCACTAATGAGCATTTTTTATACAAGTAGGGTGGAGGTTCTTTGCTTCTTTTGGTTCTCCCTGAGAAAACCTTGAAAATGGGGTTAACTTAATGTAAAAGGAGGAAGGAAACTTATAGTTATTTCCTGGAGAGGTGAAACAAATTGTGTAATGGGAGAGCTATGAGCCATTGATCCAAACTGTAAACCCTGTATACTATGGAAACCAGTTCAAGCCAGGGCGTGTAGCAGCTGATATAAATCAACATAAATCCATTCATTCTGTTGGCTACATTGATTTATATCAGATAAGGATCTGGACCTCACTTCTTCTTGTCAGGCAATTTATGGTTCATTTTCATGGGGAATTTTTATACGTGGTGTGTTTTTTTAGTTTTCCTTGAATTATAATATCTGACTAAGAGCTCTGTGTGAGCTGGCAATTTTTCTCTTTCCAATTGAAGTTGGTTCAATAAAAAAATATTTCCAGATTAGAGACTTTGGATTGGAATCTCTCTAAAATACTTTGTTCCTATCCCAGACGGTCTTGTATATCTGGGATGAAAATCTGGCACCATTAAAGTCAGTGACCAAACTCCCAGGGTTTCATTTCTGGTACCCAAGTCTCTAGATATTAAAATTGGCCCCCAAGAAGTCTCAAACTGAGAAATGATCTTACAGAAATTATGGAGGAGTCTAAAGGATATATAGTTCCACCCAAAAAAAACAATTCTCAAGTCTAGAAAGATGAAAAAGTTTGGAAATTTTATAGCATATCTATATATGTAAAAGTCAAATGGTGTATGCGTGCATGCATGCGTGCGTGTGTGTGTGTGCATGCTTGTATGTACGTTCCTTTATTCCTTCCACACCGTTTGAGCTAGAGACTTGAAATTTGGTACAGTTATAGGATTTTGGGTCCTAATCAGGGTAAGAATTGAATTTTTTTCAAATCTCACCTCTAACGCCCCCTAGGGGTGAAATTATTTAAAGCCCATTCACATCAGCTGGGCAGCAGGTTAACACCTGCTGTTCTATGTGACATAGTTATGATGTAATAATACCCCCCCTCCAATGGACCCCACATTCACTCAGCTCTGTCCCCCCTCCGCCCTCCAACAGACCCCACACTCACTCAGCTCTCTCCCTCCTCCAATGCCCCCCCACTCGCTCAGCTCTCTCCCCCCTAGGTAAGAATTGAATTTTTTTTAAATCTCCCCCCTACCCCCACTCCAATGCCCCCCCACTCGCTCAGCTCTCTTCCCCCCTCTAACGCCCCCCCACTCGCTCAGCTCTCTCCCCTCTCTCCCCTCTCCCCCCTCCAATGGACCCGAGCAATGCCGGGTATTTTTGCTAGTATTTTATAAAGACCTTTGTCATATTTTCACATCAATGAGACCTTACCCCGAACCCCCAATCCCAGAGATACAATTTATTTGAAGGAAAAACTTCAGTGTAATAAAAAAGGTATTACAATTACTGCAACACAATAGAAAGACATATCAATCATAATATTATTAGCGGTCTTAGATATAATAATATTTTTAAGGAATTTTAAGGGACAAAGCTACTATTTTGAGAACTTGATGATGTAAGGTGGGAACCTGACCTTGATCCCATTAATATCTATGGGAGTTTGTACAATGTAATCAACTTGAACAGAATCAGATCCTAGTAATAAATAAATATGATTTCCCTCTGAAGGCTCAATCCTGTGCTATTGATGTCTGTTTATAATATAACTTATTTTTGGCTCTAAGGTAGAAGTCGGCAATAGGGATTTCCTTGAAGTTTACTTGTTTGGAAATATTCTCTTTTTAGCCTTTCTTTGTCATCAGCTAAACCCCATCCAGAGTCCATGACCCACCCACCCCCCAGACAATACATATATGGAAGGAATATTTGAAGATACTGAGATTGTGATTGGTATTTAAATATTTTCTTAAATATACACTTATTTATAATCTTCCTTTCCAAAGTCAAATCACATACCCCATTCCTGCATTCACATTTGTGGTTAAATTATATATATATGAAGTTTTCCATTAACATTACATTGAAATCTGTCATTTTATGATTTTTCTGTAGCACCCAGATGCATAAAAATAACTAAAAATTAAGTGGAAAAAATACTAATTTTATTTTCACTTGGTCCCTCCCAATTTCTTTTGGCATATTCAGTGCTATGATCCTCTTTCTATCTGTGATTAACAAGGTCATATTTAAAATAAAGAAACTCCCTTCTTTCTACCAGAATATTCCCTCTGCCATTGTCTTTTCCAGCTTATGTCTATAAAAATATCCAACCACTCCCATTACGTCCCCTTCAAAACCATGTATGGGAGACTGTTTCTGGTCTGAGGATGCTCGGTAATGATGCTGACAGTTTAAGCAGCTGAAGTAATTTGAATAGATCAGTGGAGCAAAGACAACTCTCTTACCGGCCCTTACTTGTTCACTTTTGTCCCAAATTTACTTGCATGCACATTTGTTGTCCCATCTCTTTGATTGCTCAAAATTATTCAAAATAAAATTAAAGAGTCATGAAACTTTTGAGAATTATTTTCACTGAAGGACATAATCTTGCAGCATTTTAAGTTTCCTTCATGTGTTGTTTGCCACACATTGGTTCTTTGTCACACTTTATTTCCTAAAAGTTGGCTTTAGTAGGTTGAAAGAGATGCAGAGAAAGCAAGTTGGATGGGAATCTAAGTAGTAAAGTGTTAGGTTACAGGATTATAGTGCTTTTGGTTATATGGTTAGTTATGGTTGTCCCCATATACAGCAATAGGTATTGCAATATAGCATGTCCACACTTAGACCCGCCAGCGCTATAACATGGCCACATTTGCGGCACTTCAGGCGGCATTAGGAGCAGTGTATTAGGGCAGGTATCCCACAGAGCACCTCTTCCCGATCTGGTGTAATGCCTTGTGGGAATGGGGGCATTGCTTGTGGGGCATTCTGCATCCTGTTCCAACTCCCCTTGATGCTTTGTGTCATATCCCAGCAATCCCTGTGTTTCTGTCCACCTCAGGCACCATCTTTCAACGGTTTCAGCAAGGCACTCTCCCTCGTCCATTTTTGTGTGCTGTAGTGGATCCGAAACTGCTGAGGAACATGCTGACGACTGTTGCCAGCACATCTTGCAGCGCTGTGGAGTTAATCCTTGACATGCAACATGACAGTGATGGGTCTGAAGACGAGCTCAAGCCGATGAACGCATTTGACACGAAACTGCTTGTCTCATTAACAGACATGCTCACGGCCGTGGAATGCCACTTCTGGGCACGGGAAATGAGCACTGACTGGTGGGATCGCATTGTCATTCAAGTCTGGGACAATGAGAAGTGGCTGCAAAAATTTCGCACGAGGAAAGCCACTTTCATGGGACTAGGTGCTGAACTCGCCGCTGCCCTGCGGCGCAAGGACATCAGATTGAGAGCTGCCCTCCCAGTGGAGAAGCAGGTGGCTATTGCAATCTGGAAGCTGGCTACCCCAGAGAGCTACCGATCAGTGGCTAATGACTTTGGGGTGGGAAAGTTGACCGTTGGAGTCATGTTGATGCAAGTGTGCAGGGCCATTAATCACCTCCTGCTATGAAAAATCGTGACTCTTGGTAACGTGCATGACATCGTGGCTGGCTTTGAACAAATGGGTTCCCCTAACTGTGGAGGGGCGATAGATGGGACCCATATACCTATTCTGGCGCCCAGCCACCTAGCAGACGAGTACATTAACCGAAAGCGGTACTTCTCCATGGTTCTCCAGGTGCTTGTGGATCACCGTGGGCATTTTACTGACATTAACGCAGGGTGGTCGGGAAAGGTGCATGATGCATGCATCTTCTGCAACACTGGCCTGTTCAAGAAGCTGCAAACCGGAACTTTTTTCCCAGACCAGAGGATCCCCGTGGGGGAAGTCAAAATGTCCATTGTGATTCTTGGCAACCCCGCTTACCCTTTAATGCCCTGGCTCAGGAAACCCTACACAGGGAGCCTGGACAGCAGCCAGGAAAGGTTCAACTACAGGCTGAGCCGCTGTGGAATGATTGTGGAGTGTGCTTTTGGGCATCTCAAAGTGTGCTGGCGCTGTCTTTATGGGAAACTAGACTTGACTGAGGGAAGTATCTCCACGGTTATTTCCGCATGCTGTGCCCTACATAATCTTTGTGAGCAGAAGGCTGAAGGCTTCAGTCAGGCATGGTCCTCGGAGGTTCAACACTTGGAGCCAGAGAGCGGGGCACTTAGAGGGGCCCAGCGTGAGGCTGCAAGTATCAGGGATGTCTTGAGGGAGCATTTTGAGGCTGACAGCCAGTTCTAATGGGAAGTGCAGAGGGAGGACACATTCTTTTAATAGGATAAGACATTTGGTTTTCTGTAGCCAATAATAATCTACGTACATTGAATAAAGAAATCTATTTATTAAAAAGAAAATTCATTTATTGAACAGCTACTTCAGTTGCTGAAATAAAAGGTTATGAAGAATGTGTGGGGAAGGTGGGGGGTGGTGCGATCGAGGTGGGGTGGGATGGGGTCAGTCAGAGATTTGAATATGTCTGGATCTCATACCCTCCAATGCCCTTTGAGTTGCTGTGTCCTCCGAACCCCATGTCCGGAGGGCAATAAGGCATGTTATTAGGGGATGAGTGCAGTGGATAAGGGTCCTTGGTTTGTGGGTTGGGGGTGTAGACACCGGGGTTGGAGGCAGCTGTGATTGGTAATAACCAGGTAGCTTATGATAGCGGCCCAGAGGGGCCAGAGGGCCAGAAGGAGAAGGGTTTTGGGGCAAGTGATAACGGAGGTGGTGAGCGCAGTGTTTTTCCTCCTGAACTGCGGCAATCCACCGCATAGTCTCTACTTGCATCTTCATTAATGGGAACAGCATATCAGTGGTTTCCTGCCGGTAACTCGCATTCTCCTGGCGCGCCATCTCCCTCAACTTGCTCTCATTCTCCCGCCACTGCTGTGCAATTCGATACTCAGTTACAGACTGCTGCATTACTTGCTGTACTAAATCCTCTTTTCTCTTTTGTGGCCTCTTCCTCAGCTGCCTCAGCCTGTCAGCTGGTGATAAGAGTGATGCCATATTCAAGGTCGAACCTAGATAGGGAAAAAAAGTAAACAGTATAAACAGAGGATTCCCTTTTATACAACAGACAGAGCGATGATTCCCCCGCATTCCCTGTTTGTCTGTACAGTTTGCCTGTCCCACAGACAGCACACAGACAACAAGTGAGCCCCTGCCATGGCGAGTTGTCTCCGGATGCAGGGGGAATGACTGTTTCCCTGCCATGCTGTCCTCTGTCTTGGGGGGAGAGCAGGACATTTGTGGGAACTGTACTCTGAGCACTGTCCCAACATTCTCTGTAGGTGTTCATGAGGGAAGATATCTCGCTGCTGCGAGTGACGGAGGAAGAAAGGGAGGGCATTCTAATAAGATGCCGCTTCCGCCCTGGACCATATGCAGCTTGCCTCTGTGCAGCAATGTTCCCCCCACCACTCGCAGAACAGTGGTGGGGACTAGTGACCGGGACTGGGACAGGGGCCACGCTTGCTCTCCCGAGAAACCTGCACAGGAGTATTGCAAGCGCTCTTATTGAGACCTTTGAAGAAATCACTGATGACGATTACCGCGATGTTATAGACTACATCAATGCACTATTCCACATGTAGGCAAGCATGCAAGCATCCCTTTCCACCTTCGCCCAAGCTGCCTACCTTCCCAATAGAAAAGTAGCTGTACCTGTGCAATCCGCTGCTGCTTCCTTCCCCCTGCAACCGCTGGACGCTGTGGCTGGCTGCCCTCCTGGCTTGAGAAGAGCTCCTGGCTGCATGGCTTCTGGGAGTCCTCCGTGCCCTGGGTCACTGCTGCCTCCTCCTCCTCCTCCTCCCCATCTTCCTCCTCTTCACCCTCCTCTTCCCAACCCCCTTCGCTGGTGGGATGGGAAGTGTCCTCGGTGGTCGATGGAGTGCACGTTGCATCATCACCAAGTATCGCATTCAGCTCCTTGTAAAATCTGCAAGTTGCCGGGGCTGCCCTGGAGCGGCCGTTTGCCTTGCGGGCCTTGCAATATGCATTCCTAAGCTCCTTTACTTTTACCCAGCAAAGCAGAGTGTCCCGCTCATGGCCTCTTTCCATCATGGCCCATGATATCTGGCCATATGTATCATAATTCCTGCTGCTAGACCGCAGCTGACACTCGAAAGCCTCTTCCCCCCCAACAACTGATGAAATCCAGCACTTCGCTATTGCTCCACGCTGGAGATCACCTATTGCGAGGAGGCATGGAACGTGGAGTCATGGCAAAGCAGAATGGTCACCTGAAAATAGTCCCTCAAGAGCACTCCATGCCTGGCTGGAGAAAACAGGAAGGGGATTTTCAAATTTCCCTGGAAATTTAAAGGGCAGGTCTGACATGTGGTCACCTGAGGACAGGACAAAAGAGTTTGAAAGTGATGACCAGACTGGCTCGAACGGGAATTATGGGCCAAGCTGGAGGCTAATTAATGCACATTGGATGTCCACATTCGCTCCGTAGCGCTACAGTGGGAGCACTACAGCCATTATTCCCCGTGCGGAGGTGGCTTACCAGTAGCGCTATAAACTCGAACTTATAGCGCTCTACGTGCCTCACCAGTGTGGATGGGTAGGAGGTTATAGCACTCCTGGAGGCTTTATAGCGCTATAAATTGCAAGTGTAACCAAGGCCTTAGACTTGACCTCAGTACAGATATGGGAACATCAGGACAAGAAAGATGTGGACACAACTGAAGGGAATTGAGGGGGGAAAACAACAAATGTGTTTACTGTCAAGGTGCTGGAGAGACTGTTTATGTGTAATGTTTATGTATAACTCAACTAACAGATGATATAGGCAGAGGATATCAACAGAAGGAGAGGAACTCAAGGATTTCAACAGAGAGGAAGTGTTCAGATTGCTCCATCAGTGTATAAACAATAAACAAGGATTAAAACTATGCAAATGAAAATCTTGGTTTACTATAGGAAAAAAAACAATTGTAACAATGATGTCTACTAGACTGTGGAGCACTATTCAAATGGGAGTAATAGAAACTACATAAACTGAGTTATTTTCAAATTGAACTGAATAAAGTAGGAGAATACCCTGAAGTGAACAAACCTGCATTGTCACTGAGATGGACAAAATGATGAAAAGGATCTTTTCCCCACTTCCATCTCTATGATTGCATAACTAATTCATTTTTCTCCCTTAAACAAGTCATCCGGGTAGAAATGATTGCTAAACTTCTTTGGAGATAACATTATTCCTGATTCCACAACTAATATCTAGAAGGTGGTCATTTTAAAAATGTGTCTGCATGTAGTGGATGTCCTCAGATTTTACCAGACTACTGACTTCAATATGTTCATCTCTTTTAAAGGTTATTTTCCATTTACAAAAACATATTTTGCAAACAATTAATTTTCTAAAGTTATTCTTATCAGCATCTGAAGAAGCGATGGGAATGTCTTTGCTCATATGGTGATCAACTGTATTCAATAATTCTTTAAAGGACATATTTTTTTATGTTTCTGATCACAGGAAACAGGGACACTATCTCGGATTCCTTGTCTGATAGAATTAAGTGGCTTTCATAGGACTCTATGAAATCCTGCTGGAGGCTCCCAAAGATTGCCATGCTCTTCATGTAATTATAATATTAATGTAATAATTAACTTAATTTAATATAAATATTCAGAGTTTGCCAAGTCCACCAATATGACTTGGATTTTGCTACAGAGATAGGAAAATAGAAACAAAATACTGGTGCTTATAATCTATTAATGTAATTGCCTTGTTGAATAGAGATGAGCTTTCTCAGATGGTTAATGATGAGCATGTGTTTAAGTGCTTTGCTTGGACTGGATGTTGGGAAAGATAATTTATGGTTTGGTGTCTTCCATTTTAAATTTTTCTTCTCTATGGTCAACAGAAAACTAACCATAAATGAACATTGTAGCTCATAGGTGAGAATGAGCTACAATTTTCATCCAGGGTTAAAACTGAGATTAAACATGGTATTTTCATCTTTCATCATGAGCTCTTGCAATGCAGTGTAGAAGAATGTGTTGTGGGTTGGTTTTTTTTTTTTTTTGCAATCTCTACTTCTTTTTCCTAATACTTACCCTTCTCACAATATCATGGCAGTGTAAACCTGACAGTAGCAATTATCCAAAGTATGGGCCAGATCCTCAGCTGGTGTAAATCAGCATAGCTCCATTGACTCATTGGAACTATGCCGATTTAGACCAAGAGAGGATTTAACCCTATGAACTCTGAGTTTTCCTGCTTGGAAAGGGCTTAATTTTGCTTAAATATCCATGAAATGTTTGACATTCCCAGCATGGTGTAGTACTTACACATATAATGGAGTCATTTAAAAATCCATGTTGTGCAAACAAATCTCTCTGCATATCTTACAACATCTTCTGTTTGTCTACTCATTTATTAGCTAATTATCCATAGCTAGTGGCATTCTGAGAAACAAATTCAAAGGGATTTTGTTTCATTCTATCTAGTTTGACAGAAGACTATTTTTAGGTGTGGAAATGTTAAAAATAGGCATTGCTATTGTTGAAAAGGTGAATGTAGAAATACATTTAGCTAACTACGGAGATGATGACATTGGAATTAACCGATAATTCAGTAGCTACATGGATAGGGATAGGTTTGGTTAGATCTGCTACATGTAAACTTTGACTTAGCGCCACTGATTTCACTAGGGTTATGTTGGTTACAGCAACTCAGGACCGAGCTAAAGATGCTTTACTTGAAAAAAAGAAATGGGTTAGGGTTAGGGTGAGTATAATTTAGGAAAAGTTGGAGAAAACTGCTGATATATGTCAAACATGCATTGTTGATCCATTGGGCTTTTTTTAATGCATAAGTGTATTTATTTTTATTTTTTCCCCTCTAGAAATACTTCATTTGAAGATGTCTGTGAATTCAGATTATATAAGATTTTTTCAAGTGAATTCATGAAAAAGTAAAACTAACAAGTACTATAGTTAAGTTCATCTTACTGCCTTTTATTTCTTAAGTACACAAGCTTGAAGCAATACCAAATATTGCACTTTTTTGTTTCTTTTAGAAATATACTTTAATACAAATAATAATATGGCTAACATATATGATTTCAAGCTAAATAGCTTGATGGTAGATCTACACTGTAATCTGAAATATAATTTCAGCTTTGGTAGACATACCTGCACTTGGAGGCCTAAAAATAGCAGGGTAGATGTGGCAATATAGGTTTCAGAAACACATTCACTGGCCCCAGCATGCTTGTGCAGCCCAAGCTAAAATCTGTGCCACCACATCTACCCTGCTATTACTAGCTATATAATCCGATAACTTCTCCAAGTTTTAATATAGTCCAATTTAAATTAAGGTTTAAAAATACAGTGAACTCTTTGAAGAAAAATACTAATTTTAATACAATAATTTAATTGTATTTATGGATCAAGTATTGGACTGGGAATTAGGAGACGTGTTCTATTCCCAACTTGGTTATTGACATGCTTTTTAACCTGGGTCATAACACTTCACTATTCTGTTCCTCTGATTCTTATCCTAATCTTAGTCAGTCTTATCTGTTTAGATTGTAAGCCATTCATGGTAGGTAGGGTTGGTCTTTTACAGTGTGCGTGTACAGGACTTACCAACATGGAATGTCATTCTCATTTGGGGCTTTTGGGTAATTTAATAATTGTGACACATGATGCTTACTGGAAAGGTAGGCCCTCCAGATTCTGAACCCCTGAGATGGCACTGGAGAAAAGTGATACTGATTATTGTTCACATGTAGCTGCAGTTTGGACGAAGCTATTCACTTTCAGATATCCTGAGCACCCTCAGCTTCCTTTGAGTTCATTTGGGGTTGTGGGAACTCAGTGCTTCTGGAAATCAGGCCCATCTATGAGAATATCTTGGATAGGCCTCATCCTTCAAACATTTAGTAACTTTATTTGGGTGAATTGTGGACCTCCCTTATTCATATTGGACCATGTCCCCTGTCCATGTGGACCTCCCCTGTTCATTTTGAAGGGCATGGGCTGTGGTCAGCAACTTTACCAGCAGTACTCCCCCCATACTCCATAATCTCACAGAAGATTCTATACTAAGATAGGATCTGCTTGAGATGACTGGGCACTTTGTGTCAAGCAACCTTGTGCTGGAGAGGGAAGGGAAGAGAAGGGTTGGGTACACATCTTCTTTTCCATGAAACCCCTTCTTTGGTTGTTATCTTCCATTTTAAGGATGTCCTCGCATTGGAGATCTGTTGCCAAAGAGTGGCCTGTGGGCCGTGATAGATATTGCAACCACATGTTGCATCTTTGGGCACAATAGTGTATTTTATGTTTAAAGCATGCATAAAAACCTCAAAAAAACCACCATTATACCCAATATACTGAGATAGGCCAGGCAGTAGGAGTTGTAAAATATGAATGAATACAGGTGATGTATAATTGTATATTCCTTGCCCACTGAGTGGTGAAGGGGAGGGGCGGTTTCCTGCAGAATCTGGAATCACTGTGTGGGGAAGGGGATTAATGCAAAATCCCAGTGCGGGCTTTGAAGCCTGACCTCCTGGGGAATATCAGGAGGGACTGGTTTTACCCGATTTTAAGAGGCTGGAAGACAAAACAGAATCAATGGTTGCAAAGGGCTAAATTTAAACAGATTCTGGACCTTATTTTTGATCAGCAAATGGACAGGAATTTTTTTTTCCAAAGGGGCACCGCTCCTGCAGAAGATCTGGAAAGACTTTAACCTACCAGAATGCCCACTCAACTGATGGACAATTTCCAGCATGCTTAGGAATCATGTAGAATCTTTTATTGTTTTTATGTGTGTTTTCTCTGTGATTCTTTTGTTCTTGAAATAAGTGTGCTTTGCCTTGGGTGATCTGGGCGGTCACTTGTAACTGTTAGCAATACACTGTTTATAGCCCGGAGAGAGAAAACACAGCATAGAGGCTGGCTGTTATGCAGACTGGCTTGCTAGGGATATCACAGTGGAAGGGGACTGAGCAACCTTAAAAAATCCCAGTCAGAAAGGAATGGGATACAGGTCCCTGATCAGAGACAGATGATTGCTTCAGGCCTGACACCTGACTGAGCAATCCTGGAGTGGAGTGATAAACATGCAGTTACCCTGCGGGTGTATTGTTACTGGGATTCCAGAACCAATAAAGAAGTATGGGCAAATCTGTCTGATCACTTTACATTTTGTGAATATTTTGATTGCCTGAGATTATTGTGAAATGCCTCGAAGCTAATGAGTGATAACTACATTTGTAAATAAAGTAAGTAGCATGCAGTACATAAATAGTCTGCTAACAAGACCTTCAATGTCATTTACTGATGCAGCTCTAGTTTTCTTCCAGCTGCTTAGTCTTTAAATGTATCTCTATTAGAGCCTGGAGCATTATCTGGGTATTGGTATAGACTGTAGTTTTTAAATTGATTGTAAATAAGGATAATTGCAAATAGATTCTCAATTCATGGAGGATTTATTGAAATTTTTAGACTAAAAATGGCAGGATGCCAGCTATTTCTCATATTATAATAGAATATATCCCTCTTTGTTCTGCCAGTTGTCTCCATAAAATTCTCCCCATTAAATAAAGTCCAAGGTGATATACACCATTTGCTACATTTTAGACTAGCTGTTGAAACCTTCTCGGCCCACAAAATGAATGGACATTAGCATATTTTACTATGACAGACCAAATTGGTAGTATGAATGATATCGGAATCTTCAAAAGAGTTTCTAAATGAGAAAGTTCAAATCTTGCCCTTCCAATTCATAATGCTACTCTTTCCATTACAAGACTTTGTTTTGACATACTTAAATAATTAGAGTCAGGGGAACAGCTTTAAAATATAAACAGTGCAAGATCCTCAGCTGGTATAAAGTGGAGATTTGTTAATACACAGGAGCCGAGCATCTGACCTAGAGAGTTTATTTGGTCTAGACTTGATTGCACCATTTGTACTTTGCATGCAATACTTTTATTTTAAATCAAGTTTTTTTCATTATTAGGTATTATGGATCCAAACGTTAAACATAAGTATTTGACATTTAGGATCCATAATACCTAATGCCTAGAATTTGTTTGTTGTTGTTTGTTTTGTGAAAATCAGCAATACTGGGTGGAGATATATATATGGTTTTAGTTTTCCTCAACATACAGATTTATTAGTGTTAGTGGGATTTTTATGTATTTTCAGCAGCACTTTATTCTGGAACCTAATTAATGTTTTGTAATCCACTATATCCAACATGAATGCCCATAAAGTTATGCTGATTTAAACAAGGTCAGTAAATATAACAAAGAAGACCTCCATAGTTGAAGCCTGTTTAAATTAGCAGTAAAACTACTTTTCAGAGTTTATAATGGCAACTATGAAAAAAATGAATTTATTGTTGTGCTAGATTGATTGCACTGAAGTTCAATATTTACAGATCTGGAATATGGACAAAAAATATAATATGGGTTTGTAGCTACATAGGCTACTCCACACTATGTTGATACAGTGCCAACGTTTGAAGTTCTTAGCCCAATCTTCAGGATTTTTATTCATTTTATGATTACCCTTGTGGTACGCAGACATGCCAAGCCTGGGGAAAAAACAAACAAACAAAGCAGTAAATTGGGCTTGTTTTTGGCTTAATTGGCTTGTGAGTTGCTTGTGGCCTAGTTTGTGACTTGTAGATTGTTATTTGTTTGGCTTGTAGCTTGCTGCTTGTTGCTTCTTTTTTTATTGGCTCCTGACAACCAGGGGCAAGGGGGGGGGGGGGAGAGGGGGCAAGCAGAGGCAAGGGACAAGGAGGGGAGAGAGTCATAGGTCCACAGTGGGCCCATCGCAGTCCCAGACTGCACATCAGTCACATATAGTGTTGTGGTTCTTAAGGACTGGCTTCTTTTGGCCTTGTTTTGGAATGGAGATTAGCTTGATTTTTGGTTTATTTGAAAGTCGGGTTGCTTATTTACCACATGAAAGTTGGTAACTGTGGTGTTATGTTTGTGCATTAGTTGTACTCATGATTTTTGTAGCATGGATGTCTATCTATTATGAGCTAGACTGAGATGCAGTAATTGATTCCACAAACTGCCAGATGATGATGATGATGATTCAATCATTTCTAGATTTGAACCACCAATAATTTAAGAGGTAACAAAGAGTCCTGTGGCACCTTAAAGACTAACTAAAGTATTGAAGCATAAGCTTTTGTGGGCTAATACCCACTTCGCCGGATGCAAGCAGTGGAAGTGTCCAGGGGCAGGTATACATAAGTAGGCAAGAACCAGGTAGGAGATAACAGGGTTAGTCCAATCAGGCTGAACCAGCTTGTTATCTCAAATCATTCTGCTATGTACATGCTATGTACATCGGCCAACCTGGACAGTCCCTACAAAAAAGGATAAATGGACACAAATCAGATATCAGGAATGGCAATATACTAAAAGCTGTAGGAGAACACTTCAACCTGCCTGGACACACAATTACAGATTTAAAAGTCACCATATTGCAGCAAAAAAACTTCAAGACCAGACTGCAAAGAGAAGCTGCAGAGCTGCAATTCATTTGCAAATTTGACACAATCAGTCTGGGATTGAACAAAGATTTTGAATGGCTTACTAATTACAAAAGCAGATTCTCCTCTCTCGGAGTTCACACCTCCAGTTCAGTTGCTAGAGGAATACTTCACCCTTCCTGATTTGACATAACAAGCGGGTTCTGCCTCATTGGACTAACCTTGTTACCTCCTACCTGGTTCTTGCCTACTTATCTATACCTGCCCCTGGACACTTCCACTGCTTGCATCCGATGAAGTGGGTATCAGCCCATGAAAGCTTATGTTTCAATACTTTAGTTAGTCTTTAAGGTGCCTCAGGACTCTTTGTTATCTCTGCTATTCCAGACTAACACAGCTACCTCTCTGATTCTTGACAATAATTTAAGGAAAGTCTTCATGTTACATTCCTAGTAATTTAGTCCTTTAGGTACTTTATATTATATTAGCACTTCTACTACAGTAGCAGAAGACATTCCAAGAGGCATTAAATGGACACCCTTCTTGAAGACCTGGACTTCACAGATGATCTCACTCTCCTATCACATACACAACACCATATGCAAGAATACAAGAATTCTACAACTTGACTCAATGCATTCTGACAGCAAATTGGACTGAAAATCAGCTGCAATAAGCCAGATATAATGATCTTTAATATTGCATCACTTTCACAAGTATGGATAAAGGATTATATTCCCACCATTGTAGAAACATTCACATACTTGGGCAGCAACATCAATTAGGATAACAAGTCAGGGCATCTGAAATAAAATCAGTAAATCCAAGAAGACCTTCAGGAGCTTAAATACAGTCTGCAAATTATCAAAATACAATACCAAAATCAAATTCAAGATTTATCAGAGTTGCATACTCTCAATGTTACTTTATAGTGTATGCTGGAGAATGATAGTTGACATGCTCAAACTGTCTTCATTCATACAGCCTGTCTCAGAAAAATCCTCCATATCTTTTGGCCCAGAACAATCTCAAACAAAGATCTACTGACACAGTACAGCCAAGAGGACGTGAGCACCATCATTGCCAGGAGGAGTTCGAGATGGATTGCTTTGGATGGAGGCATATGCTTTGGATGGAAACTGATTCCATCACCAGAGTAGCAATAAGATGGACACCTGAAGGCAAGCAAAAACAAGACCATCTGAAAACAACATGGTGAAATGCTGTGGAAGCTGAGCTGAAAAACCTGGAGCAGAGCTGGGGAACTATTGAAAGACTTGCCAGAAATAGACGGAAGTGGAGGAGCTTTGTCGCTGCCCTAAATGCCAGAGGTGTAATGGGAACATGATGATGATAATGATGATGATGACTAATAATGATGATTTCTATATTGCCCAAATGTGACATGCACTTCACACAGATGAAAGGAAATATCTCCCTGTTCTGAACAGTTAATAATCTAAATGCTTAGCATACAGACAAGAGAGTGGAAAGTACAATGCAGAACAAGACAATTTAAATGGGGGGGAGGGAACAGCCATTTTTCTTTTTATTTTCTTTTAAAACCTGTGTCTATTTTGCTATTTTCTCCCCTTCTTAATATAAAAGAAGATTTAAAAAAAAATTCTTGCTGTATCTATCTAGGGACACATTCACTATGGGATCTGACTGCCCGTGGCCTTAAGGCCTGATGTAAAGCTCATTGAAATCAGTGGAAAGACTCTAATTGACAAGCCCCTAGTATCCAGCTGCTGCAGTGCCTACCTTTTGAAAAAGGCTAATATCATTCTGGAGTATGTTAATAAGAGTGTCATATTTAAGATGCAGGAAGTAACTCTCCAACTCTACTCAGCACTGGCGAGGCTCAGCAGTGGTGAGACTTCAGATGGAGTACGGTACCTAGTGCTGGGAGCCATACTTTAGGAAGGATGTGGTCAAACTGGAGATAGCAAGAAAGGAGAGCAACAAAAACGATAAAAGGTTAATAAAACCTGACCTATGAGGAAACGTTGAACAAACGGGGCATGTTTAGCCTGGAGAAAAGAAGACTGAGGGAGACCTGATAAGTCCTCAGATATGGTAAGGGCTGTTATACAGAAGATGGTGATGTTCTCTATTTCAGCTGGAGGTAGTAAAATGAGTAATGGGCTTAATCTGAAGCAAGGGAGATTTAGTTCAGATATGAGGAACAACTTGCTACGTAAGGGTAGTTAAACTCTGGAATAGACTTCCACGGGAGGTTGTGAAATCCCCATAGTTGGAGTTTTATAATAGCAAGTTGAATAAAAACCTGTCAGGAATGGTCTAGGTTTTCTTGGTCCTGCCACAGCACCATGGGCTGATCACTTCTCAAAATCCTTTCCAGCCCTACATTTCTCTGATTCTATGGCATAGTTTTAGCATGTATCCCAGAAAACATTTTCATTAAAAAAAATTCTGATCACCAGCCAAAACAGAGCCAAGACTCTCAAAATGTCTCCTTGCCACAAGCAACAATCTGCAGCAGCTCCTTCTTGCACTCCCTAATGGAAGAGAGCTGATCATTTTACTTAATTAGTTAGAGGCAGGGGGACAGCGTCCTGTTTTTTTCCTGTTCCCCACAGAATATTAGTTCCTTCTTTCACTCTAAGCTTTAGGAGGAAAGCCAGAATCCTAGTTCTGGAGGCTATGATGAGAGGTCGAGAGGACAGGAACCTGGTGGTCTGTTCTCTGAAGCTTTATGATCTTTGAAGATCCTAAATATAACATAAAAAAGCATGATTGTGGGAGGTTAAGAAGCTTTTTATAGTAAAAACTTTTGTTTATAGGACTAATTTTCAAATAGCCAATGCTGCAAAGCTATTTAAAGAGTGAGCTATCTAACTGATGAGGAATATGTTTTACATTTAAATAATGTGTATTAAACAGATACAATCACTCCTTTTTTTCTTTTGTTCATAACGAGTTTTGAAAGAGAGATGCAACTAGAGCTGAGGGCTACTGTGTCAAAAGCATTCCTTTTTTGTGATTGAAATCATTACATCCAAACTTCAAAGACTTCTCCATGTTTCACTATGTGCTCTAATGGATGCACTCTACATGGAAAAGATAAGTAGGGGGGAAATAGAATTTAAGCTCACAGCAGCTAAATTTCCATATTAATACACAAGATGGGGAAAAAAAACATGTTCTGGAAAACTATCAAAAGATGTGGTTTTTTTCAAAATCATTTATTTCTATTTTGTTTGATCAACATGAAAGTTACACATTGATGCTTTTAAAATTCTACATGAACCACATTATTTCTCTTTTTATTATAACTCAATCTCCGTCTGAACACTTGGGTTGTTTCCCTGCCCTGTCTTATTAAATAAGCATCTGTTGACAATACCCAGTTCTGTTACAAGCATCTGTACTCTTCAAAGCCAAAGGTCATGAATCTTAGCTCCATGGGAGGACAAGATAATATGCAGAAAAGCAAGCCTTTCAGGTTTTCCCACACTTACCCATTACTGATCCTCCCATATGTCTTTCCCTGTACACTACACCCTCCAAAAAGGAAGCTACACAACTAAACTAAGCTTTTTTTAACTGCATCCTCTCATTGTGGAGTTCTCTTATAAATTACTCTTAAAACACTCCACAGACAGATTTTGGGTTTTTTAGAACCACTGAATGGAATCTTACTGTAGGGATAAATTATCTATTAAGTCCTATCAGAGGATTCAAACACTTAAAGAATAGGTCTCCTTTTTTATTAGATTCTATAGAACTTCACTATGAAGGCCACTTCCCATGACGATACACTAAATTTTCTTTCTTCCTTGGTAACATGGGGCACAGAACATATTTCTACAGCTCCATCTGGGATAACTCATGGGGACAGACTCCCATAATCTTCCATTTCCACAGTGTGATAGCAGTCAAGGGCCAGACTTTCATGCACAGAAATAGAATGTTTATCATATTTTTTTCTAATAGTTGAATACACGTGGGTATTCCTTTCCCACTTTTGTTGGGCTTTTGGAGCTCTTCTTTTCCTTCTAGGCAGTTAAAGCCTTTTGGGTTACATTAAAGGGTGTTTTTGTAGACTCTCATTGTTCCTTCTGTTCTGTGCAGCGTGACACACAACATGGAAGAGAAACCCAAGAAGGTGAAAAGAAATTAAATGTTCATCTTGCCACTCTTGCCTGCCGGCTTTGAAGATGATCTCCACATAGGTTCCCTTAAGTGCATGGTATGAGATCTCACATACATACACACACACACACACCACCACCACCACAACCAACAACGGGGCAGTTGCCTACACAGAATATTACTGTCAAATTGTCAGAACAGTCAGGAGTGAGTCAGCCTTCCTATTATTAAGTTACTAGCATAAGTGCCCGGCGCTGCTCGGGTCAGTCGGAGGTGGGGAGGTGGCAGACAGCTGACACCCCCTGACCAACCCCAACACCCACCCCTCACCCCTCACCCACCCCGACACCTTCCCACCCCCCCAAGCAAACCCAACACCCCCACCTCACCCCCCGACCAAACCCGACACCCCCACCTCACTTACCGTCCCACCAAACCCAACTCAGATCCGTCGCAGATGGGGAGGGTGCCCAGAGCAGAGGGATTCCGGGGACCTTCGCAGGTGGGGGGGCGGCACAGAGCTGATGGATTCTGGGGTTCCGTTTAGAGGGGGGAGGGGCAGAGAACTGAGGGATCTCCGGGGTTCCGTTGGGAGGGGGGAGGGGCAGTGAGCTGAGTGATCTCCGGGGTTCCGTTGGAGGAGGGAGGGGCAGTGAGCTGAGTGATCTCCAGGGTTCCGTTGGCGGAGGGAGGGGCAGTGAACTGAGTGATCTCCGTGGTTCCATTGGAGGAGGGAGGGGCAGTGAGCTGAGTGATCTCCGGGGTTCCATTGGAGGAGGGAGGGGCAGTGAGCTGAGTGATCTCCGGGGTTCCGTTGGAGGAGGGAGGGGCAGAGAACTGAGGGATCTACGGGGTTCCGTTGGGAGGGGGGAGGAGCAGAGAACTGAGGGATCTCCGGGGTTCCCTTGGAGGAGGGATGGGTGAGCTGAGCGAGTGAGGTGTCTGCTGGAGGGGGGTATTATGACATCATCATCACCTAACCGCCCAGCCGATGTGATTGGCCCTGAAAGACTTTCACCCCTGGGGGGCGTCAGAGGTGAGATCCGAAAATTTTTCGACCCTTACCAGCATCTAGAC
Organism: Sternotherus odoratus; assembly: GCA_032164245.1. Classification (NCBI taxonomy): domain Eukaryota; kingdom Metazoa; phylum Chordata; order Testudines; family Kinosternidae; genus Sternotherus; species Sternotherus odoratus. The sequence goes on along the minus strand of JAVMKO010000001.1, from coordinate 228,817,760 downwards.
CCCAAGACCCCTCACTGTACCAAATTTCAAGTCTCTGGCTCAAACAGTGCAGGAGGACTTCGCTGTCATACGTACATACATACATACATACATACATACACACACCACTTGACTTTTATATATATATATAGATGATGTAACCGGATTCCAGAAGAAGTCATTTGCATAAAAACAAGTTTATTTTGTCCTACAAAATCCACAAACAAAGGTAACTATGCTACTGGTACTCTTCCATGGCCTATTATTTACATATATCAGTCCAATCACTATCCCTTTTAGCCGTTTCCTTCATCCTCGTCTTAGAATGTGAACATGCCTCAGAGCCTTATAAGGTGGATAGTTATGTATCAAGCATGTGCCTCTCCCACCCTCCCTATTCCCTTGTTCTCCAGCCTTCCATAAACAGACTTCAACATAGGGATTCATGTCTCCCTTCCTTTTCTTCTTTAATAGGGGCAGATTCCAAGCAGAATATCAGTAAAAATCTGCAAACTAATAAAACATGATGTTTGGCCATACAGTCCTCATCCATGTGTGGATCCTACATGGAGGAGAATTGTTGGTAAATATTAATAAACATTGATTTCACTGTACCCACACAAACAAATGGACAAACATATTTCCATTGACAGTAACAGAAATGGACAGATAGGCAAGGTAAGAAAATTGCTGCTAAAGAAAATATTAGTTTGATTTAAGGATATTTACTTTCTATGTTTAGGTGCTGAAGGTGCCCAAATAGAACGGTTGCCTTGGAATTTTAATAAACTTTTTGCCGGACAGCCGATAGCTAAATAGACCTAGTAGGTCAATACATCAGGACACAAGAGAATGTTTGGGATCTCCATATTTTCCTAGGTTCTGTTGAAATATGGAAGTTTAATTTTTAATTTCTTTTTGTTGGAGACCTGACTCGGTGAGTCTGCCATATGAGAATTTCCAATTATCAAGAAATAATCTAGAAACAAAATAGGAGCCAAATACCCCTCCCACTTCATGTTTCGGGTCATTTTGTTGTTTGCACTTTTCTAGCTTGGGTATACAAGTTGCTATTCAAAATAATGTTCCTTTGTATATTTTTTTTGCTCAGTAAAAAAACTTATTTACAGGGATTATCTGTGTGTGAGTGTGTGTTGTACAAAATATGAAAGAAAAATTCCCTACATTTTGAATTCATAACAAGTTCTATTATAGGTTTGATACATATTTGGAACTGAATGAGTGGCCTAAATTTCCATTTCATGGATATTCAGGAGGAAACCTGCTTGGTCCATTTATATTAGAGCTCAAATATGATGTACAGTATCAGATATGAACATGATTGTTGTGTTGATGGCCTTACAGTTGATTTCATATGGCAGATTAAAAAGGAGAACAAAGACTTTTGAAAGAAGCACCAAATTACAGCTGAGAAACTATTTTTCTGTCTACTATCCATGGGGTAACTTTAAATTAGGTTCTGAACATCCAACTTTAGTGTTATGAGACATGTACAAAGTGAAGAATATCCTAAATAGTTGTAATTATCTGCAGATACAAACAGTATTGATTTTGAAGTTGGAGCATCTCTGTTCAGAGATTCTGCAGAGTAAGAGCAGAATACCTTGATTGAAACTCTGCCACCCTTACTTGTGTTGAGCAGGATGACACCTTTATGTAAGTGATCACAGTGTTTGTTGGTTGGTTTGTTGGTTCACTCATACTTTTCAACATCGGTAAAGAGGGCAACATTGGGTGATTAATATTTTAACTTAAGAGACCAGGCCAAATTCTGCTCTAATGTTCCCTTATGCAATAGCAATGACTCAGAGGCTTTCACTCAATAACTGAGAGGAGAACATTTGTGTAACCACATAAATCTGTAATCATATGAGAATGTCATATAATAGTCTAATAAAAATATATTATATAAAGAATAACATTCATATTTTCCTGGATTGTTTGCATATGATTCTGCTCAAATGTTCATCAGAGGTAGCTCCCTTGAAGTCAGTGTTGTTACATTAGTTTAAAAAGTGTGAATTGAGAATCAGGCCTTTTGTACATTATTCTCAATAATTCATTGACATATTTTCAAGCAGTAGTTAAAGTCTCCTATGAACATCATCACTGCTCCACAGACCAGTTGAATTTATTTATTTATTTTTAAGGTTTGAAACATTTTTGAAATGTCTCATTATGAATCAGTAAAAGGTCAATTGCAAATGAAACTATTCAAAAATAATGAGGCAGATATGTCTGACATATCTTATTATTATTACTTGCACGGCAGATAATCATTTGAAATGAAAACCATGGAATTTTTTGTCATAGGTATCAGCTTGCAAATATGACATTTCAGCTGAGTAAAGTCAATCATGTCCTATAAAAACTTGTACCAAAATGGATAAATGAAACCCTTTCCTTTAGGAATTCTTTATAATAGTTTTCATTTTAAATAAATAAATAAATCCAAGCCTGAATAACAGGAGGTAAACCACTTCTGAAAAATATGATTTTTTTCATAGAAACAAAATGGGTGCTAGATCACCGTAGGGAGTGCAAGTTGAGAAAGTCAGAAAAAAGCTAATATTATTAAGAATCACATATCATCAGAATCTACTCCAAAACTGACTAGTGCTTTTGGGTGCTTCAGTTTTTGGTTGTCCAACCTTAGGCATCTTAAGTGATGGCTCTGACTCTCTCTGTGACCTTGGGCAAGTTGTTCAACCTTTGCATACCTCCATTTCCCAATGTGTAAACTGAGCCACAAATGAGAACAGAATCAAACTTTTTTTCTTACTCCTGTGCCCTGTCTACTGGGCTACTCAGCTTCAAAGAATGATTCTATATGGTTATATTCCATCCCTGACATGTCCACAAAACTGATGTGCATGTCTAGTCTCCTACATTGGCTCAAACATTGTTTTTGAATCAAGTTTAAACATTGTTTGGCTCTGTCTATTGTGGCTGGTCAAAACTGTTAAATCATAGTTCATTTTTAGGAATTTTTCAAAACCGGGGCCTCAGGCTGACTTGGAGAAGAGAGAGTTCATGTAATAGTCAAATCAATTAATTCTTTGTGAGAAGGCCTATTAGTGTTTGGGTGAAGACAGAAATATCAAGGGGGGAAAAAGTCTTTCTTGCCAGTGTAAAAGAAGGGATGACTCAAGGATTTTTAATGGGATATTACATCTTTCATCTGTAGGCTGCCGTTTTGAGTTAATCCCAGGTCAATAGTAACTGAAAGTTGTTGCCATTTGGTGGCCTATTAAAAATGTGTTTGGTTGTCAGTGTTTGCTTCCCAGAGCAGGATTATCCACATTACAAAAATGATCACTACACCCGGTACTAACTGCCAGTGTGATTGGGAATCACAGCAGAGAGGATGAGAGCTGGATGGGCAGGGATATCAGATAATTGCCTCACCCTTAGAAGTGATTCCTTCACAAGAAAAAGCTTGTACTGCTATAACCCATGCTGTTGGGTACTTGATCTGGGGCTAATGAGTATTAGTTCACCTTGCCTGTGAATCCAGCATTTTTCCTGAACTCTAAATATACTCAGACACAGGAAAGTGCATGAGGAAAAGGATGGCTCCTAACCGTGATGAAGTGATATAGCCAAGAGGCAGTCAGCGAGTGCACTTAAGAGTTCAGAGCCATCCTAATTCCAGGTTTGAAGTTGGGAGAGGCTTTCATGGGTTTAAAACTTACTGTGATAAAATGAAATACAGTGAAGTGCAGGGTTAAACACCAGGAAAAGGTTCCTGTGATGAAATGTTCACCCACACCTGCCGAGAAAGGGTTAATGTGGGGGTGAGGTCTTTTAACCTGTCTGCTCACACCTGGAAGGTGGGACTGGCCTAATTAGGCGGAAAGGAAGCCCATCTAGGGGAATAGCAGGGCTTGTTGCCTTACAGAGTAGGGTGAGCCAGAGGAGAGGAGGTAGAGCATTCCCTATCTCTGAGAAGCAGAGAACAAAGGAGTGAGTCAAAAGTCTGACTGGAAGCAGGGGCCCTGGAAAGCAGTAGCCTGCTCAAACCCCTGAATGAGAGGAGGAGTGAGCCTAGCCCCTGAGCCGTGGGCTTGATCAAGACATAGAAGTCTGTGGCTAGAAAGAATGGCAGTGCAGAACAGCAGAGGTATGCCTTTGACAGGGTGGCTTCCACATGAGCCCAGCCAGACTGAATCGTTTGGTTTGGTTTGGTTAGTTTTCCTTTGGACTTTGGTAAAGGGTAGGTTTCTGCAAGGTTTTGAGGCCAAAGAGCCAGGAAAGATTTACCTCTTGAACACGCTGAAAGAAGGTGAAAGAAACTGAGGCCAAAGGTGCTGCAATGTTATATTCAGCCAGGACCGACATGTTGGGTGGCAGCAGTAGTACAGCCCCATACAGATTATTGACAGGCTTGTGATAGAACATAGACCAATAGGAATGGAAAACTTGGATTCCCAGCTCTATCTTTGGTTCTCTTTGTGATATTGGACAAGTTGCTTAACCTCTGAATACCTCAATTCCCTATGTATAAAATGTCTTAATGATGCTTGCTAGTGTCTTGTAAAGCACTATAAATCAGCACATGAAAACCATTAGATAAGTGCCAGGTATGATTATTATTACTTGATTTGTGGCCCACTGATGCTACTGAAGTCTGAGAGAGACTTTAAGGTTTAAGGAAACAAATATCAGTTTGACATAGTACTTGTACCTTATTTAAAATAGGTGCCAGTACTTATATGAAAAAGATTATAGCAATCCATTTGCTAAGGGAGATATTTCTGTAGTACTGAAAAGAAATGTTAACTATTGTGTCTAAAAAAAAGCTAAATACAACACTATGTATCAGGAAACTATTGTTCAGCATTGCGCTAGCCTGATGGTAGAAGTTTCTTCTGATTTAGTAAGTAGGCACTGAAGCCATCAAGACTGGGCTGGCTACATCTTCTCAAAGAGGAGAATGGTCTGATAATGAAGCCTGTGAATTTTAAAGAATTGACTTCATAGTGAACATAGTCTTGTGTAGTTGGCAACACACAGTGATTTCCTGTTAGCAATGTCCTTTGGGACCCTGTTTATCAGCAATTTAGAAAAGCTGTTGGGAAGGAGGACAACTTAAGATTTAAAAATGCAAGTGGCTAGATTTTAATATCCATTGGAAAGGAAAATGTGACCAAGTAGAAGACAGCTGCTGACTACTAGATATGGGCCAAATTACTGATCTCAATTTCAGATTCAGCCACTATGTTCAAAAGTTTGGTCTGAACTCTAGTATTACTGGGTTTGCATCTTGCTTAGGAAAGACTGAAAAGATTAATGCTGGGGGGGAAATACAAGAAGAAATTTTGTTTAGATTAAAAAATGTATTTAAACAGAGTTACCTTGGGGAAACAAGACATGAATTTAAATCACCCCCCCAAAAAAAGTGTTTAGTAAACATAAGCTCTTATTGCAACTCCCCTTCCCTCCAAAAAATAGTCCAATTAATTAATAAAACCTAAAAGTCCATGAGGTTCACTCATTTGTACTTTTTACCCTCTGTCAAAATTAAGTCGGTGTGAAATGGAGGGCACTTGTGAGTCTTTTTGCTGTTGTTTGAGGTGATTTTTGAGAAGTAGATTTGCTCCACAGATCAAGAGGCAGTTTGGCCTTTGATTAAATTTAAAAGGAGAGCTCTGAGGCTCTATTGAAAGGAAGATATAATTCCCTATGAACTAAAGTTATATGAAAACACTATCAAAGGACAGATGTCCAATTAGAATGGCTTTTCTGAACCTTTGACCTATCCCTTCTGCAGAGTAACTGCAGGCACTAGAGAAACAGTAGACGTGTTTTAATATGTTAGATGTTTAAGGAAATGTTCTTAAATTCTTAGAGAATAATGTTATTCCAATGAGCAACAGAGCAAAATATGTGGTTATTATACTGTGAGCAACTTTTTAATTTTATTCATGTTAAAACACAGCTTTAAATATTTTGTGAAATTTATAGCAAGAAAAGTAATGATCATTTGCTGCCCAGGACTTAATGTTTTCCATTCTGACCTCTGGTCTTCAGTCAGTGTTTTCTGAAAATTTCACCTACCAGGCATGACAGTTTCCATGTGTGGTCCCTGTACAAAGGTGAATGTTTGTTTGTTTGTCTGTTGAAATTGTGAGCAAAAATAGTATGAAGAGGCCAGAGAAATCTACATTTCTAATCTATAAAATGTACTATGATCTATCTTCGAACAGAGACTCAAAACAGCTAGGTGTAGCAAGCTCTTAACCATGGATGCTTAATAATTTCTCAACAGGTTTTTAAAATATGTATTTTTAACATTAGTCTAAATCTTGTCCTATTCAAAACTATTCATAGTATTTAAAACATTTGGTGATTTTCCCCCATAAATTTGCTACGCTGTCATGGGCGGGAGGGGAGAAATGGAACCAACCCCTCAAAATAACAACCCTCTGAGATCTTGCAAAGCACACTAAACCACTCCATCCTAAGAATGGCAAATATGCCATCTCAAAAACATAACTTAAAAATGAGACACTAATGAAATCAATGTATACGCTTCTAAGTCACCAGAAGCTTTCCTGGAGACAGCAATAACAAAACCAGACTTTTGTAGTACATCTTTGTAATGACAGAAATGGAGATGAAAAACGAAAGAAAAAAATTTCAGACAAGCTAGCAGAGCTTAAAAGATCGTTGGTACATCACAGGGTTGCTAGCACATTGCCACTGTTAGTCTTCATTACTGATCCATCATTTATACTGCTAAAATAATCACATCCTCAGAGAACATTGATGGTTAATCTCAGATATGATATGAGAAATGTTACAAAAACTGTAATTTAAAGTAAAAAGGATACAGAATGGTAGGACGCTTTCTGGAGCACTGTCAGTCTAGCAGAATACAGTACATTAAATCATAGTAAGTGGTGGGGGGGAACAACATCTTAGTAAATAGTATATGGCATTTCTAGTTGATTCACCAGTGTGTTAGCCCAGAGTTATAATGGTGTAACTCTACTCAAAATGTTACATGCCCTAGATCACGGAAACAGTATCAAATATGAGTTCTTGTTTATTATGACAGATGAGTAATACTAAAAATATTGACAGCTTGTAATAAAAAATAAATATAAAGTGGTGTGAAGTCTGACAGATTAGACTAATGCTATTGTAAATAATTTTGTACATTAACTTTTTGTGTGTTGATACAAAGGATTTTAACATTCTCGGCACTAGGGGTGATGTTGGTGTAATTCAATTGACCTCAGTAGACTTATAGAGGTATATGTGTGTAAAAGTGTAACAGAGGGAAAAATCAGGCCCAGGAGCCAGTAATGTAAACTCAAAGTGCCAGATTCTGCTCTCAGTTATGCCAATGTAAACTAGGGGTAGTTGCACTGAAATAAATTGTTATTCCAGATTAACACTGGTACTACTTATTACTGGAAGCACACCCGACTGAAAAACTCTCCTGTATAGTTCATGAGCAAATGATTTTATTTTCTGAAATTCAAAATGAAAATCAGTGTTTATTTTGGTCTGGGCTCATATTATCCAAACCCTACTGCCCAGAGTTAATTCTGGGTACTTCAGCTTTCCAGTGACATCTTTTCAGCTACATTACTACGGTGAACACAATACCTGATTATCTGTCACCCCAAATCAACCAGTTTAAACATGTTGCGGCCATTCTTTTTTCTGGTTAGAAACAGATGCACTATTGTAATGTCTGTAGTTTGTAGTAGTGTTTGCGGGAATCTTCCAGCAGTTATTGGGAGAACAGCATGTGTTTAGACACTTTCTGGAGGAAATGGAACTGCTCACTGTAAATATGAACACTCACAAGCTTCAAAGGTGCACTGTCCTCCTTGATGCCTTCTTAAAGGCTGTTTCACAACTGTTGTCTCATGTTTCAAATCAAATCATGTGAAACAATACCACTTAGTCTGCTTTGACTCAAACATTTGTAATCCAAGAGATATGGTTAGATGCTTTGGGAGTGCTTAAGGCCTGAACTCTTTGGATGTGTGTGCTTTTTTGCCCCCACCTGCTATACTTGTATAAAACAGGCAGCATCTATTCTACTAAAAGAAATATCCTGCCCTCTTTTGCACTGTTGCCTGTGGAGGAAGACATAGGAAGTCTTTCTTCTCAGCATCAGATTAACTCCAGAGCAGAATTGCAGTTCGGTATTCAAGAGGGACAGGTGGGGGACTATCTACTTACATAACAAGGCTGCTATTAAAATGCCAGTTTTTATCTACACTTACCAGGCAGTGACATCTGAGAAACTAGAATTGCACAGAAAGGGAGTGACTTCTCAGGTCACATTGGGTAGCTATGCAACTACTGATTAGTAAGAGTGACTGCTATGTTTTCCATGCATAGTATAAGCATGTGTACTATGTGTGGATTACAAAATGCAATAGATATTTCCAGAGGGAGACAGTCAGTTCTCTGTTCTTTTTTTTGGGTTTGCAACTGGCTTCAAACTTTGAGCATGCTGCCAGGATTTTCTATTGCTCCAGTTATTTAGGGAATGTTTTAGTGAAGCTAAGTCTTTCCTAGAACGTAGTGAATGTTGGACTTATCCTTGTGTCAATCTTCCCCAAAGGTGTGGTTTCCTTGCTGGTGCTCGCTGTTTGGAGTGGCTTCTCCCGTCTCACATGGGCTTGGTCCAGGGTTCTTTTTTATGACACCTCATACCTCTATCTTCACTGTGCTCGAAACACAAGGGGTGATATCACTTGGGAAAATGAATAATGCTACTACTGCTGGAAAGGTGCATAAAACCCAGTACACACAAGAAACAATTTTATCTCTCACCCTTACATACATTGAGCAGTGTCAGTGTAAGTCACTCAGTCTACAATGATACTTTGAAAATCTCCAACCCCTATTATTTGTTATTTTTAACTTCTAAACAGTTTTACTTAGTCCATATAAAAATACTTTAATTACTTGATCACATACACTGATATTTTTCTAAGGATCAAAATTTGATCAAATCAAAGTCTTACTTCACTATCATACAAAGAAATACTTCTCAGTGAGTAGTATATTTACCCTCCAAAAATCAGGAAATAAAGTTAAGGTCCAAATACAATCATAACTCTTCCCCCTCGTGCATATGAATTCTTTACTTACATGATCACATACAATTTGTCAAATGCAATATAAAATTATATTTTTCGACTACCTTAGTTAATGTGTAGGTTCTTATATTTCTTTTATTCTTGTAGACTGGCCCTAGATTTAGTGTCATAATGGTTACTTTATTGGATTAGACTCCTTTCATAAATTCTCTTCTCTCTAAGATGAAGTATTTTAATAGGACTCTGTCAGTCTATACCAAACATTTGATGCCCCCTTGCTGGAGCTGCCCCCTCCCACACACAGGTGGGCACACCCATCCATAAGAAGGTGTCCTGCTGGAAGGGAAGAATGGGTGTTGCCTAGAGATGCCTCCCATTATCAGTGCAGGTAGAATCAACAAGAGCTGGTCTTCTGGGACCTACAACAGTCTGGAGCAGGCAAAGGCCAATCAGACCCTGGTAAAAAAGCACTGGCTACTTCTATTGGGAGCCAGATCTGGGTGAAATCTGAGCAGATAGGGAAGGCTGTCCTTGATTTAACCCAAGTCAGGGGTCTCACCTAGCAAATACTTGTTTTGGACCTATATGAAGGACCAGTCTGGACTTCAAATCTAAACTTAAAATAGCCTCCTACATATTATTCTTTCTTTTAATCCTGGAAAACAGCTGGACTAAGAGCTGACATGGCCACATGACTGGGCCACTGAGGCAGCAGATCATTATTTAACCAGGACATAAGGGAGTGATAGAAAGGAAAAGTCCTTAAATCAGGCTTTAAAGATCTCTTCAGTAAATTGGCCAGCTGTTATGATTCAATTACAGGAGTGAGTGGGTGAGGTTCTGTGGCCTGCCATATGCTGGTCATCAGACTAGATGATCATGATGGTTTCTTCTGGCCTTGAAGTTTGAGTCTATAAGTCTTTTGAAGCCCCTGTGCTACCTGTGTACTATTGGTTTGCACTTTAACCCAGAACAACCTTCACATGACATGACAATAGATGTTTTTCCATCTTTTTTATGCTCACTGTGTTCATCTTGTGCCTCATTCTTGGAGAAGTACAAATAAAAGTTTCAAAATTAGGAATATTATCATGATTTATTTTAAGAAAATTTGAGCAACTAATTACTTTCTCTCACACAGGGTTCTTCAATGGGGGGAGGGGGCGGAGTGTTTCCTGCAGTGATACAGAAGCTTTTAGAGTAAATGTGCAATGGCAGTTAAGAACTGCAACATTTGCCAAAGGTCCCAGCTGCCTTCTCAATTTCCAGTAAATTATACAATCTTCTCTTGAATCTACATATTTATTATGAAAGTATTCTACTGTTATAAATTCATTGCTTATGTCCTCATAATGCCATCCCACTCCCAGCAGGTGAGGCTGAAGCAATGCAGCTGTACAATACCCCCTGGGCCAAATTTATTCCTCATACAGTTCTATGTAGCTATGCCAGGGATTAATATGATCTCATATCTAACCAAAGAGGGGTTTGTGCTAATGAAGTTCTGACACTAAGGAGCTGAAGAAATCCTGTCTAAATCCAAGATTCAGTATTAAGAGCCTCCTACTCTACAACTTAAATAATGCTTTACCTGAGGTTACAAAACTTCATCTGTCTGCTGGTGGCATAAGAACTAGGGTGCCAATATAAATGACTAGCTGAGCTCACTTCATATTATTTGAAGTTAGTCTCCATTTTAAACTAAAATAAAATGTGTCAGCTGCATTCATCAATTTTTGATTGGATGATTATCTATGAATACTAGTAACATAAGTTGTGTTGAAGGGGAGCAGGGATCAGCAACCTTTGGCATGTGGTCTTCCATGGAAATCCGCTGACAGGCTGGGGCAGTTTATTTACCTGCAGCATCTGCAGGTTTGGCCAATCACAGCTTCCACTGGCCCCAGTTTTCCGTTCCAGGACAATGGGGGCTGCGGGAAGCAGCAGCAAGCACACCCTTCAGCCTGAGACACTTCCTGCAGCCCTCATTCACCTGGAATGGCAAACTGTGGGCAGTGGGAGCTGTGATCATTCGAACCTGCGGACACTACAGGTAAACAAACCATCCCGGCCTGCCAGTAGATTTCCCTGATAGGCTGCATGTCAAAGCATGTCAGTTTGCTCAGTAGTACCTTGAGAGATCCACTGGGACAAAGTTCAAGCTCTAGATTCAAATATATCATGTAATTAATTATTCATCGCCATACTATATGTATATTTATCTCCAGCACATAAGAGTTATGCGTAGGTAACCCATTGATAAGTGTATTAGAAATCCTCCCCTCAGTGGTGATTCACATATAAATTATTATAGCTTTCAGCTGCCAAGCCTTGGCTTTCTAACTCAAACTTGTTGTAGCTAATACTTTTTAGTTCTGGAAGTGCCCAGAGTGTTACCGGAAGATTTCTGTTCAATTATATTAAGCCTATGATGTTTGTTTACAAATGCTGCTTTTAATTCAAAATCTCTTATTCTTAATCTGTCTATTCTGGTAATTAAGGTTGTGGCTGCCTAAAGGAATTTCCAGGAAAAGCCGCAATCAGCTAACTTCCCCTAGAAAGGACATAGAGACAACCCTCCAATCAAGAATAGGCAAACAAGCAGTACATTCTTTAAAAATAATTAAAAAAAATATTTAGGAGTACAGTAAGAGTAGAGATAAGTTACAATTAAAAAGTGAATGAAGTAGTGCAGCAAAAAAGACATTATATCATTATGGCAGGGCTGGGGTGAAAACCCCTAGAATGCCCTGCCTCTGTCAAGTAAACCCTGCTTGCTGTCAGAAGGCTCAGGGGCACGGGGCCGGCCGTTGCTGACAGGAGACACAGGTGGAAGCCCTAATTAGTGCTAGCTCGCAGAGCTAGGCAGGGTTAAAGGGCTACTGCTGCGGCTAGGAGCTGGAAGGACTATAAGAACCCCTGACTCACTATCAGGAGGAGGCCAGGCAGGGAAAAGGAGGCAGCAGTACTATCCCCTCACTGCTAGAGAGGGGCCTCAGGGGCCTGGAGACCCAACAGCCAAGACAGTGGGGTAACTGTCAGGGGATTGTGGGGAGCACTGTTTGTTTTACTTGAGCCACTGTGGAAGCACTGTAAAATAAAGGACACATGGGTGATGCACCAAAGAAAGGGTATCAAGACCTTTATTCGGGCAAGGGAGAACACAGGGCCGGCACAGACCCTGTGACACTGGGGACTTGTCCGGGAGCCTCCTAGGCATTGGGATCGGTGGCTGCAGACATGGAGGAGATCCTAAAGTGGCTGGTGATAGTGGTGCAGGAGATGCAACAGGCCCAGCAGGCGGAAAGGCAGGCCTTAATGAAGTGGCAGGCAGAGAAGCAGACTGCACTTCATTAATTCATCCGGGACCAGTCCACCACGCAACAAGAGATCCTCCAGGGCATGGTGAGTCCACCGGCGGGGGATGGTGCCCGACCGCCAGGATGGGGACTCTGTAAAATGGGCCCTGCGGATGAACCCGAAGCTTTCCTGGGGACCTTTGAGATGGTAGCTACTGCAGCGGGCTGGGAGCGGAGGACCTGGGCACTGGGGTAACCCCATACCTGGGCGGAGAAGTCCAGGCTGCGTTTATGGCCTTGGGTGACGCCCAGGCTAAGGACTACGATGTGGTTCTCCCTTGCCCGAATAAAGGTCTTGATACCCTTTCTTTGGTGCAGCACCCACGTGTCCTTTATTTTACAGTGCTTCCACAGTGGCTCAAGTGAAACAAACAGTGCTCCCCCCAATCCCCTGACAGTTACCTCACTGTCTTGGCTGTTGGGTCTCCAGGCCTCTCTCTAGCTGTGAGGAGACAATACTGCTGCTTCCTGTTCCCTGACTGGCCTCCTCCTGATTGTGAGTCAGGGGTTCTTATAGTCCTCCCAGCTCCTAGCCGCAGCAGTAGCCCTTTAACCCTGCCTAGCTCTGCGAGCTAGCACTAATTAGGGCTTCCACTTGTGTCTCCTGCCAGTCACGGCCGGCACCTGAGCCTTCTGCCAGCATGCAGGGTTTACTTGACAGAGGCAGGGCATTCTAGGGGTTTTCACCCCAGCCCTGCGACAATCATATAACACTATAACAATATAATCATTCACTTAAATTATAAAGTATTATAAAAATATTTCAAGTAAACATATCGATTCATGCTTAACTATTTACACTAACATGCAATGAATGCTGATCAGACAATTATTGAATGAGTAGGGGTAGATCTCAGGCCACAGACACCTGGCTTTATTAACAAGCAAACCCCATACAATCTTGGCTGGTAAATAAGGGAAAATTTAAATTTAGAGGCTTTAAAATTCCTTCTAAACCTTCTGCTATGTCTGGGGCTGGAGTATGATGGTTGTCAATAGTGATCTTGCTGTGCCTGCGGCGGCTGGTATGGAGTGGCTGCCTGCTACTGTTGAGGTAAAACAGCTTCCCAAATGCAGGAGACAGAAGACCGCTTGGTAGCTGCTGTGTTGGCCTCCTGCTGGCTGGGTAGCAGACAAAGCTATTTCCTGGGACAACCTCAGAACTCTGGGTGGGCTGCTGCTGCAATAGCTGCTTTTCAGGCAGCTCTTGGCTTTGAAGAGTTCCAATCCTGCTTTTTAACTAGCTTCTCTGTATAGCAGGGATTGGCAACATTGGCACGCGGAACTGCAGGGTAAGCACCCTTAGCGGGCCCCGATGATTTATTTACCTGCCGTTTCACTGACCGCAGCTCCCACTGGCTGCGGTTCACCGTCCTGGTCCAATGGGAGCTGTGGGAAGAGGCGTGTGCTGGCCGTCCTGGTCCAGTGGGAGCCAAAATCAGCGAAACGGCAGGTAAATAAATCGGCGGGGCCCGCTAAGGGTGCTTACCCTGTGGTTCCACGTGCCAACGTTGCCAATCCCTGCTTTATAGGCATCTTCCTATAGGTGTCTGGCAGTGTTCCGCTCTCGTGATGCTCCCTGTTCTCTACAGAGTTTTAGCCTGCCGGCTGTCATCCTTATATATAATTTGCGCTCCTAAATTCAGCTGATCAGCTTTCTGTAGCTCCGCCCATTACATAGACTTCTATGGGGCTGCAAAGTATCTCTATAGGATTGTGCTAAATTATCTTCTACAGGATGTGATGCAATCCTATGCCTTGATTACATCACCCAGAAATGATGCAATCCTATCTCTCAATTACATCTTCCATAATAATTCCTGTAGGGCAGTGGTCCCCAACCCCCGGTCTGTGGACTGGTACCGGTCCGTGGAGCATTTGGTACCGGGCCGCGGCCGCGTTCCCCTCTGGGCCGCCTTCCCTTCCGCATCCGGCGGCTTCCCACTCCGCATCGGCCGCCTTCACTTCCGGTCCGCTTTATCTTCCGCATCCGGCGGCTTCCCTGCCGTATCCGGCGGCTTTTCGGCGGACATACAAGAGCCCGCCCCGCCGAATTAAGGTGATCTACTGAATTCTGCGGGTTTTCGGCGGACATAAAACAGTCCGCCGCACAGAGTGAAAAATTAAAATCACCCCCCGGGCCGCAAGCATTGACTCGCCCGCGTGTACCGGTCCGCGGCGATAAAAAGATTGGGGTCCACTGCTGTAGGGAACAGCTTCCCAGATGCAGGAGATGGAAGCCCGCTTGGTATCTGCTGGGGGATGTTTCTTAGCTGACCTGTGGATGACCCCAGCTACCTCCTGTCTGGAAGACCCTATGTATTCCCATGGGCTCCAATGCTTCAGATGAAAGAGATGACCAAATATAAAATCACAGTGAGAGGAAAATGAAATCAGATTGGTCGGAAGACCATTCCTTGAAGAATTCCACTAGTTACCTTCCAATAGTTTTCCTTTCAACATAACCCATTCCCTTCTCTCCTTTATCCACCTTAAAATTCTTCTACTAATCACCATCTTCTCTACTTTAATAATTTCCCATGTGGTACCATGTCAAATGCTTTACAGAAGTCCAAGTATATTGGATCTGCTGAATTTCCCTTATTTAAAAAAATCACCTTTTGCCTCAAAGAAAGTAATCAGGTCTTTCTTCACCATGTGTAGAACCTTACATTTGTCATGGTTGAATTTCATTTTGTTTTCTATAGCCCAGTTCTCCAATTCATCAATCTATCTCTGAATTGTAGCTCTATCCTCCAAACCGTTGGCAACCCCCCTAGCTTTGTATCATCTGCAAGTTTGAGATCATACTGTCAAATGAGTCTAGAAACGGGGAATTTGTATAGTTTCAGGGCTTTGAAAAAGATGTTAAACAACACTGGGCCCAGAACAGACCTCTATGGAACCCTGCTTTAAAACTTAATTATTTTTTCCATCATAATTTGTTCTAAAACTGCACATACTACTGAGGTCAGACTAACAGTTTTGTAATTTCTCAGATTGTTTTTTAACAGAAAGGAAAACATGAAAATCTACTGGAAAAAGTGGTGAGAAAAGGTCTCCAGATAAACTTTTTTTCCCCCCAGGGGGTCGGGTGATGATAGAGGAAAGGTTAGAATGGGCTGCTGCTTGTATCATTGATCAGAAATTGTACTCTTCAGTGAAAAGAATAATAAAAATATCGTCAGATTATTTCTTTTGACTAAATGTGTGTGTAGGTTTTTTTTTTTCATCCTCTGTAAAGAAGAGTGAACATGAACTTCAATGTGAATATCACATCCCTTCTCTGCTTTGATCATGTTATATCTATTGTTTGGCAAAGAGACTCAGTGTTGAAAGTCTGGGTAAAGGCTTTCTGCAGTAAGAAGAGCTGTATGCTTCTCTGTGAGGCAAACAGAAGGGGTTTTGTGCACAGCCGCATAAGCATTAAAATGGCAGATGCCTTAACTTTCAGCAGCTTAGAGTGATCAGTCTGAAAAAGCATTCATCAGCAGACATACAATGCAGACTTCTAGATGTCAAAAGAAGAGATGGTCAGAATGATTAGTGCTCTATGTTTCATGAAAAGTGGTCTCCGTCTCGTATTATGTAATCATCCCTTTTCCTTAGTATAGTGAAACTTACCTCATTGCTTTCAATAACAGAAAGAATAAAGCTTTTGATTATAACTTGTTTTTCAGCCATTGACCAAACAAACTGAAAATGTAAATCAATGGAAATTAAAGAAGGTGCTACTGCGTTAAATAGCACAAATCTGTAAACAGCCTGACCTTTATTTTTTTTATTTAAAAGAATCTGAGAAATAAAACAGTTTAAACATAATGGTACAAGTTTATCCCTGGCATATATTCATTGAAACCACCAGGATTACACACAGGATGTATTTGACCAAAATATATTTATACTGTTGTATAGGAAATGTAGGGTTATTGCCAATGTTATTAAAAATAGCCTCTGATTTGGATATCTAATTGAAGGTGTCCCAGTTTGGGCATCAACAATCATAGGCTGTGTTGAACATTTTATTCCTTACCTGTGTAACCCTTCTACCAGGCCGAGTTAATAGCAGCAAGGGCTGTACATAGGGGTTCCCTCTCAACATCGCGATGCAAAACTGGCTCGAGCCACCATCCAGTGACCTGGGAAAATCCTACACATATCCCTGGACACCTCAAAGAGGCAATACTTCCCCTCTTGCAAGCACAGAAAATCTTTAATAACATGAGGTAAATGACATCATTAAATTGGGAAAACACCACAACTAAGGTTCATAAACTGACCCATGAGCAAACCCACACCAGGAAATTGGGCTGTGTCCTCTCCTTTAGGTTTGTGAGTCCAGCAACCCCAAAATCACCCAAAGTCCCCAAAGTCCCACAGCCCCAAAGCCTCTGTCCCTGGTCAGTACAGAGTTCAAAAGTTCATCTGCAGAGTCTTACCTCCCAGCCTTGGTGGAAATGGGGGGGGGGACAGGTTGAGTGGCACCTTATGTGGTCTGAGGCCGATGTCCCCACTTCTCCATGGGGTTCTACAGAGCCCTAACCACAGGCTGCTCTGCTCCTTCAGCTGTTCCACGAATTGCTCTGCTCTGCCAGCTGCTCTGGTCCGCCAGCCCCTCTGCCAGCAGCTCGGCTCCGCTCTACGAGCCGCTCTGCTCCACCAGTTGCTCCGCTCGATGATCAGCAATATATTTTCAGGCCTCCCTACTTAACACAGTGCTCAGTGATTCATCTCTTAATAGATTTCAGCTTATATTAGGCGAGCCTTAGTGCAGATGCACCACTGGGCCCAAAATGACTTCAGCTCAGCAGTCTGGAACTAAACTCTTAATGGAATAAAAAAATAGCTCTAATATTCCACAGTGGGGACAGGGAGGGGGAGGGGAGTGTGAGTGAGTGACTTTCAGGGCGCTCAGGCAAGGCCCTCACCAAAAAGTATAGAAGCCTGGCCATAGCCTCTTTTAAATCACTGGGTTTTGGAACACCTGTCCCTTGGCCAGTGAGTGCTACCTAGATGATGGTGAGTCCCTCCATCATAACCAAGGCCAAGTACATGTCCACAGTCCTCGATTCACATAATCAGTGTAACAACACTTTATCATTCCTGCCCCAATAATCGACAAACTAGGGGATCCCAAAGCAGTCAAAGTGACCAATTGGGGTGCTGTGAGCTCATGCTAGGCAGGGTGGGTGTGCCTGTGGAGATAAGATCAGCCCCTGACATTTTTTCCACAATTCACCACCGCTCATCCTGACACTGTTTACACCTGTACTGAATTTTGTTTCAAATTCAGCACATCTTCCCCTGATATTCTGATGTTCAAATTTGTCCAAATAACTTTCAAATACTCATTGTAAAGTGAATAGCAGCTCTCTAATATCATGAGACCAACATGGCTACAACACTGCAATCAAGAAATTTTATGAGAGTTCTAGTGAAATCTGTATCAGCATTTGTTTTGAAATTGTTATCCAGTATCTTTTGTTTATCAGAAATCTGGTTTAAATTTTTTTAAAAAAATATTAAACATGTACTAAAGATAAAAATCCTCTTTCTCCCGCCCCCCAAAATATCCATTTTTAATTCTGTGAAATATAAGCACATTTGGAATTTTTCATCATTATTTTTTTTGTTCTAACTTCTACTTGCACCATTCTCCGATTTGATAGTATTGGCCCCTTTTTTCTCCCCATGGGTATACATGACTCCATCATATTACACTTTCTGTAAAATTAGGCCCATAGGCCATGAGTCACCATTGCCTTCCATTTTGGGTAGTTATTAACAATGTGGGCATACAACTCTACCATGTGATCTGGTATACTACCTTTTCATATCAGGCAGAGATGGAATTGAACCTTCTTTCAAGTGAGTAATCTAACCACTGGTCTAAAAGCGAAAAGGAGGCTGTCTTTGCTCCTTCTGACTCTGTCCATTTTTGTGGGGGATGGTTATATGTGCTTTGAGCATGTCTACCAAATTGGGCCCTGAAGGCAAGGTAAATATAGGAATGCCTTGTTTGTGAACTTTGCTGGGTCTTAGGCATCAGTTAGGCAATGAGCTGCTGGAGAGTATCAGAACTGATGTGGCTGTATATGTGCCCACCACAGAGGTTTGGGCATCTTGGGAACTTTAACTTTGGAAATGTAGGTGCCTGGGTTCTTTAGAGGTGGGATTCACAAAGGTACTTAGGCATCTATTGAGTATTGAAACCCTAGATGCTTAAAGAGTTAAGTATCCGCTAAGCTCAGAGTTTGTGAATGCCAGTGTTATCTAAATGTTAACTTTAGATGCCTAACTGCCTCTTTAGTCTTCTAAGTCCTTCTTCTGAATCCCTTCCAGAGAGCCTATTGTACTTATTCCCAAAATCAAAGATAATACAATGGAGAATACAAATTGAGAAAAAAAATGTAGAAACTAGACCTAGCAGTGGGACAAATTAGACTGTTGTTGGCAGTACTTTATGTGCTTTAGGACTTCTATATATCTAAGATATGTCAAGAAAAATTAACCAATAAATCTTTTATATTTGTCTCTTGAGGGGAATCATGATTAGCATACTGTAACAGGGTGCTGGTGAAGAGAAGCAAGCCAGGCCCCTGTTATCCTGGACCCAGGGAGAAAAAAGTACTAGCTGGAGCTGACTGGGAAGCTACGCCATAATTGCCTGAGGGGAGACACCTGCGGGCCTGAGTAGCCAGCCTGCTATAAAAGCTGGCAGGAAGGAAGCAGAAAGAAGGAGGAGACCAGGGAGACTGGAGAGGGAAGAGTGTGGGGCTCTAAATCACTGCTGGCCAGGAAGCTAGCAGTCTGTCTGAGTGTTGGTCTGTATATATCTGTAAATAGATTGGGGGGGACAGACATAAGCAATAAAGGACACCGGTGCTGCACTTAAAGTGGTCTCCGGGAGTTTTTGTAGAGAGGACCAGCAAGGGCCCAGTTACATGTACTTTAAGAAAATGTTATGCTTGAGCAATAATTATAGAGCCATGACCTTGCACACCCACACAGCACCAGGCTGTCCTTGAAAAAAAATATTTAATTTAAACTATTTTTAATAAACAATTTTCAGTGGGCTTCTATGAATTCAGTTGGGATTTAATTCAAATGTTCAAAGTAACTGAATCATTACCCAGGTAGCATTTTGCCCTTGCATAAGAGGTGGATTAATATAATTTAAGCCTTAAATCTCTAAATAATTATGTCACATAGTGGCCTAAAGAGACAAAGGGGCCTTAGATCTGATTTTTAACCAGAGATTCCCATTAAATTTAATGGGAAAGATCTGCTTAAAAATGGATACAAACTGATAAAAACTGGTAGAGCATGGCACAAAGTTAGCAGCTGAATAAGACTTGGATCAGAATATGAGTAGAAGATATACATAGAGGCAGGATTATCTGTGGAATATAATCCTGATAACTGTCCCTTGTCTTCTGACATACCGTTGTTTGGGTCTGATGGTATCTTAAATTATTACTATGTAGAACTTTCAATATGGGGGTTGTGGATTTATATGGGTGATTAAGATTCCAATATCCTTACAAACCTTGGCTCAAATGAAGAATCCAAGGTAAGGGATAATATTTTTTGTCAACTATCTGGACTTTGCCTTCATGGTCTATTTTAGCTGTGAAGTTCACTACTTCTTTCCATATGCTTTCATAAGTTAATCATGCAAGGAATATTCTGTGAAATAGGATATATAATAGAGAGTTGAAAGTATGAACATTGTCCTGGTTGTAGCTGAGTTATAGAAATCAATTGTGTATTTTCCTGTTTGGTGTAAGTACATTATATTATGTCTTTAATAAAGTAGCTTATCTTTCCTGTGACGTAGGTATTGTAACAGTCATTTTTCAAAGGGTTACTGTGAAGAACGGAGAAGTTCAGTGACTTCCCTGAGGTATCAGTGGGTCATTAGCGGATTTAGGAACAGAAGCTAGGAGACATTACTCATTCGCTCATCTATTCTACTTGCCAGAACACACTATCCTCCTGCAATATGCCAGAGGCAAATATGTTGGGCCTGATTCTTTCCTCATACTGATTTTATGCACTGTAATTTCATTGACTTTAATGGTATTATTCTAGATTCACACCAACATGAGGGTGGAATTGTTGCTTATGTAATTGCTGACGTATTACTTTATTTGGGGAATATATTTAATTTTTTTTAACAAAAAATCCCAAAAGACACAGCTGCTTTTTTTCCGTGCCAGAAAAGCAATCCCAATTGTTCTTATCATAACAGCTGATGTGTTCCAAACATGAATATGGACTTCATAGGCTTAGCAATGGCCTGAATGCCGGAAAGTTATACTTATTAGTTGTGAGTCTCATGATCGCAGGCCTGTAAATACCTGCAGTCGTGGTACAGACAAGCTAAAATCCAACTGTTTTCATTGTAAAGCTAATCTGATGCAGTGGAATTGTCTGTCAGACTGTGAGTCCATCTTTTCTATATCAACGACAGTTCACTCAATAAGCATGCTCCAATTACATCCAACATAAACATGGGATGAGAGCCACGTGCGTGTGGGGAGTCTTTGATTTCACAGAAGGCAGAGGGATGGTGCCTGAGCCTGAAAATCTGTTGCACCAGGGTGAAATGCTACTTTGGGTTAATTTAATCAAAAAGAATCTGAATTTGTACTCTGTGAGTATTCCAACAAGTTGAAGATTGCTAGGAGAAAAAAATAATTGCAAAACTTTTAAAGACAAATCAAAGCAAGGGAGGAAACTAGGAAGGGAGACTATTTTTTGTTGTTTTTTTTTTTTTTAACCTTCAGGAAATCTTTACAAAAATCACAATCTGGTCACATAACACAATGCTCATTTCAATATAATTTTGGCCAAAGATTCTTTTCTGTTTGTAGATTAATGGATTTGAGGGCCAAGACTTGAGATAGGAGAGTCTGAAATAATTCAGAAATTGGGTTTGCTTCAGATAAGCATCTAGACTTTGGGATGTTTATCTGAGTATATCTGTATTATCAAAACACTCGACAGCATTTTCTTATCAGTACAAAAGTTGTGTGAACTTTCCTCCTAAACCTACACACAACAAATCCTTATGTTCTGCTGCAAACCTTAGAAGGAGGTCCTGTGGTTGCTGTCCTTTCTAGAACACAACCTTCTCTCCAGTGGTGAGGCGGTCATTTCCCTTATCACTTGTGCTCAAGGGAAATGGCTTCCATCCAGTCTCTTTTCTAGGGTGATTAGCTTCCGCTTCATTAGATTTTGTGGCTAACTGGTAGATCTGGTCTCCTACATTCTGGGATCTCTGAAGTGTGGCCAGTCAGCTAACTAGACCCCTTCAACACCACCACAAGTCTTGCCCCCATGCAGGAAGCTCAGAGTATTTTATTTGCCAGTTAGCCACACTATTGGCAAAGTAATTTGATACAAAAAGGGCTGGAATAGGAGTACCTAGCAGAAGGCTTCATATTTTCTTGCTATCAGACAACTAAAACAAAATCTTACTCTTACTGCAGAAGTACAGTTTCTGTGTAGGGACACACACAGAAATGGTGTTTATCTCATAGACTTTTGGTCTGAATGATAAAAGAAAAGAAAATTGGTAAACTGGATTAGTAATAATTTCCCTATTTTCTTTGTGGGTTTTTTTCTACATTTTGGAATGTTTAGATGAGCAAAGTAACTTGAGATATTGTGCTCAAATCTGAAAATAAGCAATTTACTTGCTAAGCATTAGAAAACTATAGTACTTGCCCCATTCTACATGTGTTTTAGTGTTCTGTCCCTCAGAATGCTTGAATATTAGTGACAAATAGAAACTGACAAGCTTTGATTTGGTGATATGGCTGGGTGAGACTTAATTCTTAAAAGTAGAGATGTGAATTTCACATGTCCAGATGTTCCAATGTGTGCAATAGCAGTCTGGCTATTACAAAGAGAACTAGAAGGGGCAGGGGGAGGGGTTGTATAGTTTCACGTGAACAAGTTTTGCAATGCAGGTGACTTGATTTCTGTTTTTTAAAAAGGAGATATTGACTCAACTGCCATGAAAATAAGAGTCTAGGTTTAACTATGTATGGAGTTACCTTAATTAGGTATATACCCCTTCCTATTTTCTGGTTAGAGTGAATAAATACAGCACATTACTGTAGTATCTGAATGCATTTATTTTCACAGCACTCCTGCAAGATATGGAAGTATCATTCCCATTTTACATATAGGAAATGGAGGCACAGAGAGGCTAAAGTCACACAGCAGGAACTCTCTAGTGGGAGCAGGAAATTAAACTAAGGTCTCCAAAGGCCTTGGCTACTGTCCTAGCCATTGGACCAGCCTCCTTTTTCTCCATAAGCTATTTTTATCAGTAGCAATAATCAGGAACAATCTTAATTTAAGCATTTTGTTGCTGCCAATTAGCAGTATAATTGGGAACCTGGGTTTTACCTAGTAAATTGTCACTTTTTTAAGATATGAAGTTCCACTCCACTTGAGGCATATTGAAAGACTTGTATTCTCTAACCTTTTTTAAAACAATTAACTGTTTTCATTAAAGTAGAGAAGGTTGGCTATCACACAGATCCAAATTAAAAGAAAAGTAAGGATACTACAGGAAATGCACTTTACATTTTGCTGTAAATAATCAGATAATATGCTTTGTTCTATGTCTGCAGTTCATTAATTAGGTGTTTAATTGGCATGTCTGCACCAGCAAATTTGATACCTTTTCTTGTCTTGAAAAATAAAAACACAAATCTGCAACATGAAGGACAGTTGGTAACATTACTCCAACCTTCTAGATGTTTTAGCTGCATGTCTGTCTTCCCAATAAGTAACAAATAGTACCGACGTGTGAAAATAGTACCTGCTGGCCTTTCAAAATGAGAATTCTCTTGCAGTTAAGGTCAGAGCCAGCTTACAATGTAAACTAATTCCTTTCTTATGGTCTTGACCATAACACTGCTTAGGCCTTCACAAAATAAACATTTGCAAAAAGGTTCTTTTTAACAACTTATTCCCACCCCCACAAAAGTGCTTCTGAGCTGTTACCATATCTGTCCTCCTCCTATGCTTTTAATTTGAACAATAATCTAACAATTACTGAGGATGAGATGAAAGGAAATATTCCTGACATCACTTGCTGTTTGACAATGGAGATATCATTCTTCATTTACAAGATTCTTCTGTATATTCTAAACCAGCCAAGTGCTACTTAAGGTAGTTTGGGTGTTTTGTAACTTTTTTTTTTTTAACTCACTATTTCTACTTGGTGCTCCATCTATTCTGTGTTTGAAAATCCCATTGACTTCAATGGAAGTTCTGTGAGTGATGTGGATAAGCAACTGGGATATTAATTATTTAGCTAGGTACATAAAGAAGAGAAGTCCCATTAGAGCTTTACATTGGACCTGGAAGTGAAAATGTTTATACATTAAGATGTGTTGCATTGTAATGGCAGCCTCAGTCTGATTTCTGTTAGATGGGGATTTACAAATGATCATAACAGTTGGCACCACTCGCATTCACATTAGTAACCTAAATGCTGAGGCTAAGGGCTGGAACAGGTGTGAAGATTGATCTACATCAGGTATGGTGGGTCTGTTTCTTCTCTCATGTAAACTTGTACATGGGAGTAACTCCCTTGATTACTGGTTTACATCTGATTTACATTGATGTGAGAGGAGAATCAAACCCTTTGACTGTTGGTGTGGTTGGAGGCTCACTGGTCAACTGGTGCCTCAATGTTGCTGCCCATTGCAAGTCTGATTCTTCACTGACCTGAATCTTGTTCACTCATTTACCACAGTACAAAGTGGGTGAAAATGGTTACTATTCAGGTGTGGGAATATTTAACACCAGTTTGCACAGGGTGTTCAAGGACTACAGAAGGTGAAAGGCAGTGAAGAATCAGGCTCTCTATCAGTTCTCTAAATAAATGGGACTGTCAGTGTCCACAACTGTAAATAATGAACCATTCAGGAACACTAAATTCACATTACACATCGCGAAACACTGTGTCTCACTTACCACTATCAGGAGCAGCATTGTCACTTTGACTGATTAAGAGACTCACATAGCTTTTCCTGCTCGTTTGCTGTAGTTACAGGTTTAAAACTGACAGTGAGCACCACAATGATGATCATCATCAAATTCTCCTCAGATTCTGTTTGCTCAGAAAAGTCTTTCAGTCTTAGAGGAATTTACCAAATTCACCTCTCAAGAAAAAGAATGAAAAGTAAACTACAGAAGAGCACTCAAAGTGAACTGAATATGCATCTCATCAACTTCCTTTTATTTCAAGGCAGACAATTGACTCAGAAGGCTAAGCTTGGTGCAGAAAGTGAAAAAAATATTTTAATATGTATAACATATAAAACATTTCTATTAACAATGCATTTAACCGTGTAGTTGATTTCAGCTTGCTGGTGGGTTTAACTTCTGTTAGCACAACTAATTATTGCTTGGAAAGCACTTTGAGACCCTTTAGTGCAGCGGTCTTCAAAGCTTTTCTGCCGCGGCCCTCGTTCACTCTCCTGCCTCTAGTTGCAGCCGGGGTCTTGCGCACCCCACTTTGAAGACCACTGCTTTAGTGAAAGTCTTTTAAAAAAATAATTGTAACAAATATGTATGTTCATTTATTTAAGCAAGAAACTACCATCTCCATTATCCCCCACTACCTTGCTGACCTGTCACCTCAAGGTAGGCCATGCAAGTGCATCTCCGTCCCCTATCCAGTAGGGGATTGGAGGGGGGAGAAAATTAGGAAAGACTCTTAACTCACAATGTGACCTCTTTTTTGCAGGAAGGTATAAACCCTGTGACAAGCTGGGAGCAGAACAGGGAAGCTGATTACAAGTGAAGTTGTTGAGCAGCTGCATGGGTGCAGGTTGTGACTGGTAGATGTTGTAACTCAGGGGTGGACAAACTACGGCCCGCAGACCACATCTGGCCTGTGAGACCATCCCATCCAGCCTGTGGCAGCTACCCCTGGCTCCTCTCCCTTCGGAGCTGTGAGACAAATATGAGACATTCCCTACCCTCTGCACTGTTTGAGTTGTACTGTCAGTTTTAGCCATTTTTAGCCTTTGAAGAACAAATGCTATGACTAAAAAATAAACCTCAGGTTTCTGGTATAACAGTGCAGTACATTTCAAACAGGCAACAGGACAAGCACTCTTTCTTCATTCTGGTGCACAGTCTTGGAAAAGCGGTTTAAATTTTTCGAGAAAGTAATAAGTTATAAAATACCTGAAACTCAGAATTATTCATCATTGTATCATTAAAGTCCTTCATGGAAATATCATTTTTCTTTCTAGAAATATTTCATCCCAGGAGATAATGCTTCTTGAACAAGTGTAATTGCAGCAACCAATATGATGATGCTTTGTAAGTACAGTTGCTAAGGCTACATCCTCATCTGGTGTAAATCAATGGAGCTACAGATTCACATCAGCTGATGATCTGGGCTTGAAAAATAAAGAGCATTTTTCAGGCAAGAAGAACACAACAACTGCTGGAGTCAATGGGCCTGATCTCACATCATATTTATGCTGGTGGAACTTCATTGATTTCCATAGAGTTGCTCCTTATTTACACAGTGTAAGAGAGATCAGAAACAAGGCCAGTGTTTTGTTATGTGTGTTTCACTGTGCAACCTGAAAACATCAGAGACTGCCAGTCCTTTACCTCAAGCTAATTCTACATTTCAGCAGTTTCCATAATAAACATGGGTTGGTTAGTAACGTACCTGCCTGAGCATGCAAGTTGGATGATGCTACATTTCCTGATTTATTTTCGGTTCTAAAAAAAAAAGAATTAGAGAGGTAGCTGTGTTAGTCTGGATCTGCAGAAGCGACAAAGAGTCCTGTGGCACCTTAAAGACTAACAAAAGTATTGAAGCATAAGCTTCGGTGGGCTAATACCCACTTCATTGGATACATGCATTAGCCACGTAAGCTTATGCTTCAATACTTTTTGTTGCTTCATTAAAAAAAACAGTTGTTTTATTGCATTTATTACTTTGTTATAATAAAGTCTTTCCAAGGCAATGCCAAACAGCATCTGTAACAGGTAATGTTTTGTTTTTTAAGATCTACCTGCTCATGATCATGGTAAGAGCTAGGTAAATATGGCAAAATATTTTTTCAAGAGAAATTTGTTATAATTTTTTACACAATTTATTTTACAGAGTTCAGGTTACTTTTCTATTCACTCTCCTCAGAAGTTCCAGAGAACTAGTTTACAGGCAGAAAAGTGAATTGAATCAGCAAATAAGCTTAAATCCATCCCCTGTCCTCAATCCAAATGGCCAGGTCACATGATATGGAGATTACAAGGAGGAAGAATCCTCTCCCAACCACAGTGCATCTTTAGTAACATACAGAATGTCTTTCTACACAACTGCCTCTGGGTAGAGGATAGGAGGATCTGTACATCACCGTCCTTCCCCTGGTCTGCTAGTGCACCAACTGCATGTACTGCCACATAGTTCATTCCCCACCCCATGGACTCCTCTATATCCAGCAGCAGAACTAAATGTGATCCGCTGTACTGGGAGAAATTCTGGCAGAAGGTTTTGACACAAAAATCAGAAATAAGGTTCTTATTTATTGTTATAGTGGAAGGTATTACTGACTTCCATCAATTGTGTCTTTGATCAAGAAATCAACCACAGATCCAGTTAGCCAATAGAAGTAATAGCCTCTCTTTATTTAGGCAGAATGGAAAAAGCAATTATGTTTTTTATGGAGTAAGGTTTCTGGAGGCAAGCAAGTTACCACCCACTGCAAGAGAGTGCATGCAAAACAAATTGGAAACTAAACTGTGTGGATCAAAATATTTCTAAAGGATTGATTGTGAATGAAACAGCTAAGCAGGGATCGGCAATGTTGGGACGCAGGACCACAGGGTAAGCACCCTTAACCGGCCCTGCCGCTTGTTTTACCTAGTGGTTCACCGATTGTGGGTCCCACTGGCCCTGGTTCGCTGTCCTAGTCCAATGGGGACTGCAGGAAGTGGCAGCCAGCACCGTACCGCTTCCCGCAGGCCCCATTCGACCGGGATGGTGAACCGCGGCCAGTGGGAGCCTCAGTCGGCAAAATGGCAGGTAAACAAAGCAGCGGGGCCCGCTAAGGGTGCTTACACTGCAGTCCCGTGTCCCAATGTTGCCAATCCCTGGGCTATAATATGCTTGTTTTTTACTGATGTATCACAAGATAAAAATCAACTGAGCAGTGAACATTAAGTAAAAAAGTTCTCACCTGTATTTGATTCTCATACGTTAAAAGTGAGATTGGACCCATTTTTAAAGCCTTTTTCATAAGGCTTCATACACACTGTGCTAGAGTAATCAGTGTGCTGAAATTGTAATGATTTCTTGGCATCTGTAGGGATTTTTCCCCTCCCTTAGACTTAACTTGCAGTGTTTGATTAAACTACCTCATTGTCACAGCATCAAGGAATAGAAGTCATATGCTCTTCTGTGTTTCAAGAGTTTGCTGTGAAATGCAATCTTCACATTATCCCCATCACAGAGATATTTAGAAAGTTAATGAAGAAAACACCACCATCTGTTGTATACAATGCTCCCCTTTTACTGTCCAAATGAGGAAAAGAATAAAAGGAAACAAATCTTTATTTGGACACACTTTATGATAAACCCTTATTCCAGGATTATTGTAATTGACTGGGGAAAAAAAACATCACTCCAGGCTTAAACTTCCAGTAAATTTTGGTTTGCAAAATTAAAAACAAACACGCTGTGCCAAAAATGTATGTACTAATGAATGCCAGAGTCTGAACTCAGTCCAGACACAATTGTATAGCATAGAAGCCCTTTTGGATATTGTTTTCTTTAGCATAACTCCTTTTGCTGCTCAGTTATATGCTGATGGCCAAGTGAAATTTACTAGATTCCTGATCTTTGAAATAATAGCTCTTTGAATGTCAGAAATCTTGGAAATTTTCACTTTTTCTCATCAAACAGGGAGCAGAACACATTGGAACAGAGAGCATACGGATAGAGAGCCATGCAGCAAAGATCAAAATAGAGTAGCTGGGAGACCAAGCAAAAATAGCAGGAGGACCTGCTGAAGAAGCACCAGTGAATAGAAGGAGTAGGCATAGCTTAAGTGTGCAACTGGTCTATTGTCTGAAGTTTCTCTTTTTTTGTGTTTACAGTTTTCATGAGTTATATTAGAGTCTTGGGGAATGAGACAGATTTAAAAGATATATTCAGTGTAAATAGGTCAACATCTTTCTCTTAGTTCTGTGTATTTCTTGTTTACTAAAGGAAATTGACTAAAATGATAATTTTGATAACAGTGTTAATATGCTCATACTATCACTACTACACTGGCTGATACGGAATCATTGAGAAATAAAATGCATTGTGCAGTTCCATGTTTATTAGCACTGGCTTTTCAGACTAGAACTGCACTTTGAAGATCCAAATACAACAGGTGAACTCAGGAACCCAATCTAAGAAACCTAGGGAAAGTCAATTAGAGATAAAAGATGCATCACTGCATGGTGGAAACCAGAAACACTGACAATTCCAGAAGTGCACGTAACAGGTCCAGTAGTTGAGGAACCCCTAGGACATGATGATGCTAGAACATGTCATTACTTGTCAGTTTCTTTGTTCAACAGTGGTTTTAGATGAACATGACAAAGAGATTGTCTGTGTATTTATTCAACTTCTTTGCCCTATATTTGACATTCTGGGCAGGATAATTCTGAATGTGACCCTTAGTTTAATCACATTCAATGAGAGCTAAGATTGGCAGGCAGCCGGCTTTCAACTGGAATGCCTGGTCGAAAAGAGACCCTAGCCGTTTCTTTTGGTGGCACAAGGAGGGGCCAGGACTAAGGCAGGCTCACTGCCTGCCATGGCTCTGCCGGGGTCCCAGAAGTGGCCTCCAGGTCCCTGTGGCCTCTAGGTGCTTGGGTGGCCAGGGAGGCTCCACACACTGCCCACACCCTGAGTGCCAGCTCCACAGCTCCCATTGGCTGGAACTGCAACCAGTGGGAGCTGTGGGGGTGGCAATTGCAGGAGCAAGGGCAGTGCATGGAGTCTCACTGGCCACCCATGCACCAATGGGCCTCAGGCATGGGGCATGATCATAACAAGTTTTCTTTAAGAGACACGTCACTGTATATAATAAGGGGGGAGGTTTAAGGTAGTGGGACTCTTTGGGACTGGACTCTCCATCTGGATGCATTTTGTGTTCCCCACCAGCAGATGGGCTGCCGCTGTGCCACTTGAGAGCCACACTCAGGTTTGGTAATTATTGAGGGTTGGGGGTGTTTTACTAACCTGTTGGGAACATGTGTTAGTGCTTGAGACTAAGGAAAATGTAGCTGTAAGTGAAAGCACTCCTGTGTTGTCCATCTATAGGCCGGACGGCCATGTTTCTCCTGATTTATTTCCTGATACCACCTCACACAGAGAGTAAAAGTTACCAAGAGCTTTGCAGTGAAAGCCCCCCGGTAACAGAATTTGGTAGAAAGTGAGACTGGTAGAGAGGAAGGAGACGGATGGTACAAACAGTTTGTAGTTTGTCCATTGCAATAGAAGATAAAAGATGGCGGGGTAGGGTCACTCCCTACAAGTTCCCATGTCACAATTTGTGAGTTAATTTACAGATACATTCTGTTAGTGGGACTCAGAACTCAGGCTGACTGCCTGCTTGAGTGGAGAAATTATGTCCAGAGAGAGTGAACCATCTCGAGGACACAGGCCCAAAGATCAGAGCTGCCAGATGACTCTGCCAATGACACTGAGCAGAAACTAGAATCCCCCAGATGTACCTGATTCTGACTGGCCAGCAGGAAAAGTTCATTTGTCTTACTGGGAGTGGTGAGTACTGTATGTGTAGCATGTGCAGTCAGTTTTTTGGGACTGTTAATAAATAGAGGTTATGTGGGATATTACTGTGTAAGGCTCTTTCACTGGTAAAAGACCCTATAAACCTGCAAAAGATTAAGCTCTGAGTCCAATGGGAAATTTCAGGAGTTTGCACTGAGTCCACAGGGAATGGGTACTTGCCAGGGAGTCCATGGAGGAGTAGAGCCCGGAGCTCACAGAGGGGTAAATTTAGGTGCTTTTCACCTGGAGCCCTAGGAACTGGGTAAGGGTGGGTGCCCTTGAATGTGTGAGTGACAGAATTTTGTGCAGGTAACAAATTTGGACTGAACTGATAAAGTCCAACACAGTAAATAATAGCAAAGTACCTGTGCCTTCTTTCAGAAAGGGTCGCTACCTACCTGGAAGAATAATCTCCACAGAGCAACAAGAGAGAAAGAGAACAAAGTAAAGGGACCAGGAGGGGTGGGGAGCTAGTTGAGGAGACCACCCTTCTTGCTAAGTGGGACAAAGTCTGTGTCCATGGGAAGGGGTGGTTCAGCAAGGAAAAAAGGATCATGCCCAAACAAGTAGGTAGGGAACAGATAAAGAGAGTGAGAGGGAGAGTTAAGTCTGCAGAGGCTGGAGGGAATTAAGCAGTCGAACCTTGTAAAATGTTAACAAAGGAAAAGTGTTATAGAAAAAGAATTTTTGGTTTCTTTGCACCCATTCTGAAGGAAAAAAAATGGGCCCTTTTCCAAAGGACTGTTTGTAAATAAACCAGTCAAAAAGACAATCTGCTTTGAATTATTTGACTGAAAAATTTAATCAAATTTGCTAAAAGAAGATGAGGAGTTCCTATTGGAACTTTACTGACCCCAAATGTATACCAATATAATCTATTTACAGCTTTGTAAAAATTAAAGCAGTGTAAGGGATGTTAAGCAGAACAGTATGTATGTATCTGTGTGTGTGTACAACTAAATTGTGTAAATATGTGGAGTGTTTAAGACCTTAACCCTTAAGGTGCAAAACTGACAGACACTTTTTGCCAGACACACATAAGTAGTATTGTTTGGCTTTGGTATTTAGCACTCAACACTTAAGGGACTCCAATGCTTTATAAAGTTCAATATCTTTCTAAATACCAAAGTCGTGGGAGCATCAGGGCAGTCAAACCCAGGAGAATGGGGAGAAATTCTGGATTTATTTTTTTTAGTAATGAAATAGCAGATAAAAGCTGTCATAAGTATGGAGGGTGCCTTGCCTGGGTTGGGCTATGTTATCTAATACAGTGTGCCTTCCCTGGGTGGGGGCTATGTTGTCTGAGACAAAGGACGTGGGAGTTTATCTGCCATGAAGGAGGGAGGAGCCTCCAGCCCAGGAAGAAGGGAGGAGCAAAACAGTCAGTTCCATCTTGGCTGGTCTCCAGGGAGGAGGCACGGGCCAGGAGAGTTCCATCTTGGCTGCACATGAGGCAGGAGGCTTGCCAAGGTAGCTGGCAAGGGTTCTAGACCATCTTTGGCTATAAAGATGGCTCTACCTTTTTCTGATACTTCTACTTAGCTAATGTGAGTATAACCATTTGATTCTTCTATTAAGCCGTGCCTTTTGAGGTGTTCTTTCCTTTTCAGAAGAAAGTGGGAAACCCCAAATGTAAAGTGTCTGTATCTCTGCTTTAACCTTTTTCTTTATTAAATTTTCTAGTTATAAAACCGTCTGGTTTATTTTCCTTAAGGTTTTTCTCTCTTCACAGGGAAGAGAGGAGGTAGGGGGAAGTGCTTAGCCCCCAGGTATCTGACTTGGCTTCCAGGGAGAAAAACAGAGTCAGGGTTAAGGGAAGTCTGCCTTCAGTCGGGGAGGGTGAAGGGAAGAAGTTTCCAGGTGTCTGTCTCTCAGGTAGAGAGAGACAGGGGGTGAAGGAAAGCAGCCTTCAGGTATCTGATTTTAAAACCCAGGGAGGGGGACAAAGTTGGGGTGGGGAAGATCGGGGGCCCTTCCAAGGTTTTGGAAGTATACTCAATTGGTGGCAGCGATTGGTAACCCCAAAACCCCCAACTGGCAAAGTGGAGGTGTGGGGGGCGATGGACTGTTGGTTTGGCATATAAGAGGCCCAGCCTTTGTACTCAGGAGCATACAGGCTGGGGGTAAACCCTCTTACAAAAGCTGTAGTAAAAGAATAAGAAATTAAAAAGACAGTGCAACAGCAAGGGTGAGATGCAACAACAAGAAACTAAAAAGCACAACATTAGAAACAATGAGCCTTAAGATGTCTCTGAATAATCAGATTGTCACTTTGATAGAAGTACATAAAAATTTTGTGAGCACAAAAGAAACAAGTACTTATACCATATGTAAGAATTGATATTGCTAATATAATGTTGTAGAAGTTACACCAAGGATCGGCAACCTTGGCATGCGGGACCGCAGGGTAGGGGCCCTTAGCGGGTCTGGCTGCTTTGTTTACCTGCCGTTTCACCAATCACGGCTCCCACTGGCTGCGGTTCACCATCCCGGTCCAATGGGGGCTGCCGGAAGCGGCGCAGTGCTGGTAAACAAAGTGGCAGGGCCCGCTAAGGGTGCTTACCCTGTGGTCCCGCATGCCAAGGTTGCCAGTCCCTGATTTACACTATGAAAGGAATGTGCATTTTTCCCCAAACATGTGCAGTGTATATTGTAGAAGGGGTTAAAAAAATGCAAGCAAAACATGTTACTTAATTAAAATCCTATTAGGGCTTGTAGAGAAGCAAGGACTCACTGGTATAGTTCTCCCATCCTGGGAATTTGCTCTTTCAGCACTGAGAGCACTCTCTGCTGCCTGGAGGCTTACCAGCCATTGCCTTCCTCCCATCTCTCGCCATGTCCCTCCTGGACCTTGGTTCCCCTTTCCCTTGCGGTGCTGCCCCCTGCAATACTCTCACACTCTGGGTCTCTCCACACAGGGGACCCCCCACCCTCTAAATCCACCTTGCCTCAGTAGCTACTGCCAGTCATCATCTAGCTCCCTCTCACTGGGTCAGACTGAAGTCTTTAATGGCCACTCATCGTTGGCAAGGAGGGAACAGTGTTTCAGTCATGTTTTCCTTGTATAAGGACAAAGCACTTTTTAGCTACATGACTTATAAGAATAGGCTTTCCAAGTTTCCCCTGCTTATTTGAGGTGGATTCAAGTTAATATAATCTATTTCTTCCCTCTCAATGCACTTTAAATAATTATTTCCTGGCTTCTGAGACCATGATGGGAATAAAAAATAAACAAAAATACATGCAGGCTACCCTAAATATTTGCATGCTCCTGTGTGTTTTTTGGCAATCCCACTCCCCATTATCCCGGAATATTACACACAGGAGCACGCAGGAAAACAGCTTCCTTATATGCTGTCAATTTTGGTGGCAGATGACAGATGTAGAGGGGCCAAGTGAGCTCTCTCTAGAAAGTGAAACATCACTTTTTCACTTCCTGTGGTGAACGTCTTCGGGACTTGATAAGGATCTGGCAACTAGCTCTATTGTACTATCTTTTTATATTGACTTTTTATATTCTATAGCTTTTGGTATAAAACTCTTACAGTGAAGTTAGTGTCATGCAGAGGCATATGCCAATATTTTATTATAAAAGCTTATTTCTAATCCTTTGAAGCCCATATGATTGTAATCATTGCATACACCAAGAGCTTTATATGGAGATACATAAATCATGTCATATTCAGCAGAAAATGTAATCCAATGGGAATTTCTGATTCTGACCCAAGGTTTCCTCCCATGAGGCTGAGAAACAGTTATTCATTTTTTCCCATCAATTAACTTCAGATCAGTAAATGTATATACATTGTCTGTTGTGAGAAAGTTTTGTAGATTTTGGTGATAATGTAATCACTTAAAATTAGATCGGGATGTTTTGGTATCTGAGAGCCAAACTAAAGCTGGAATTTAACATTAACAGTTGTTCTGAGCTGGATATTTAATTTTTAATATTCCTGAGAGAGACAACTCAAATAGTTCTACTCTTCTACCACATCCATCCTCCTTGAAAGAGAAAAGAGGGAGGGGAGGACAGGAACATGCTATACAAAAGTACTTCCCCCAAACCTTTGTGAGACCCGGTAGGTTTGCATCATTCCCAAGTTGCCTTCTTGAAAAAGACACTTCTCAGGAACTGACAGACTATTGCGATATGGCCTTTTCTGTGCTGCTGTCTGGGCTGTACGTTGTATGGTCAAAGGAGATGAAAATGATAACAGCCAATAGTTTGAAACTCAGGAGGTCTGGAATTTTAAAATATTAAATTTATCTCCACACGAAAATGACTCCAAACTTTTCTGAAACTCTTAATTCTGGTCAGTTACTTAAGGTTTAAATAATTACTGGTCTTGACAAAGATAGCAGATCAGGAAGTGGGCATGGTAGTTACTCTCCAGAACAGTTGCAGAGGAGCAGGGAACAGTTTGGGGTTAATGTTTCAGACAACGTAAACTTTACATAGAATCTTTTGTTTGAATCAAACAATCCAAACAAAACTTCTAGTTCTGTTGCCATTTGACTTGGATACTTATGACCTCCTGTGTCACAAAAGGAACTTTATTTGCATATGGATTATTTCCTTTTAGTATAATAGTCTGTTATTTATATTATACTTAGATAAATGCTTTAGCAACCCTAGTCTAAACAGGTACAACAAAGAGTGAGAGCATTTGGATGCATAAATTTTAGCATAGAACATGATTCATGATGCTAGGCACAGCCATCACAAACAATGTGACTTCAACCTTGACAATACATTAATCAAGTTGTAAAAAAAAAATGCAAGGGTTCTGACTGGACAAGGAGAAACTAACCACAGCAACCTCCTTCAATCACATTATTTAGTTTCTGTGCCTGTTGTTAAAAGCAACAGAAAGGAATATATGAGATTTAATATTCTCAGACTCATAAAAGAGGAGGGGAGGCCATAAAGAAGATAAATGGGTATTTCAACCCTGTCCAGGTCACCTTGATAGTTTCAGAATATTGCTATGTAGAAATACCCGTGAAATGGTTTTAATTTTCTAAACTAGTGTGTGTACTCAAATGGTATGTAATGTTAATGCAGTTGGCTCCTTAGGGCCAAAAACAACATAAGAGAAAGTACTCCTGATAATTTTATCAGCACAGTGATAGTGAAATGCTGCTGCATGGATACTCTGCCATTATTAAATGTCTCTGTCAAAGGCTAATATTTTCCTTTGTGTTATGTCCATGCAGATTACTGGAGAAAACACAAACAGCACACTGCAGTGTGTCACAGTTTATATTAGCTGTCTATGGGCTAGACAGCAGTTGGATCTAATGCAGCAACAAAAAGGCTCACCCTCTACCTTGTGTGGCCACATTATACTTGTCCCTGGACACATGTGATTGGGGAAAAGGAAAGGATTTTTTTTGCCCAATGCTAACCCCTGTGAGCAAGCAAACAAGAAGTCATGACTCTGCCTACTTACTTGTCAGCTACTGGAGATGTCTACATAGAATTGGTGAGTGTGTTGTGCCCTCTATATAGATATAGCCAATTACTAAGTATATCCCCCAATTCTCTACTCTCACCCTTCCACTTTCTTTGACACTCTTAGAGTTGGAAACTATTCTTTTGCTCCTTCGCTCATTACCAGCTGTACTATTTTTAAAGATTGTATGAAATCTTGTTATTAGAACAAAAAAACACACTTTGACAAGCATTTAATATTCAATTCTATGCAGAAAAGTAACTGTGACTATGATTTTGGGGATGGGGAGAGTTCATGTCTGTCTTAATTATTCCATTTTAAATTCTATCAATTTACATAGAAAAATAGTTTCTACCCACCTGTTGTCCATACTCTATCTGGCTCAGAGAATCAAACACTAGGTACTCATCATGACTAACATTGATTCTGAAGCCCAAATGCCAATGACTATCTGCTGTGTCTGTGCTAGGCCCCCTCCCCCTTTAAATTCCTTTTTCATCTGCATTAATGGTCTGATTTAATGCCCAGTGAAGCTAAAGCTTGGTGTTGCAGCTAGCAAGGGATGTTAAGTGTAAGAAGAAGAGTTTCTTCAGGTATGTTAGCAACAAGAAGAAAGTAAAGGAAAGGGCTCCTTATTGAATGGGGGAGGGAATCTAGTGACAGAGGATGTGGAAAAAGGAAATGTACTCAATGCTTTTTTTGCCTCGATCTTCATGAACAAGGTCGGCTCCCAGACTGCTGCATTGGAGAGCACAGCATGGGGAGGAGGTGACCAGCCCTCTGTGGAGAAAGAAGTGATACAGGACTATTTAGAAAAGATGGACACGCACAAATCCATGGGGCCAGATGTGCTGCATCCGAGGGTGCTAAAGGAGTTGGTGGATGTGATTGCAGAGCCATTGGGCCATTATCTTTGAAAACTCATGGTGACTGGGGGAGGTCCCGGATAACTGAAAAAAGACTAATGTAGTGCCCATCCTTAAAAAAGGAAAGATGGAGGATCTGGGGAACTACAGGCCAGTCAGCCTAACCTCAGTTCCTGGAAAAATCATGGAGCAGGTCCTCAAGGAATCAATTCTGAAGCACTTAGAGGAGAGGAAAGTGAACATGAACAGTCATCATGGATTCACCAAGGGTCAGTCATGACTGACTAACCTAATTTCCTGCTATGATGAGA
Source organism: Sternotherus odoratus (assembly GCA_032164245.1). Lineage (NCBI taxonomy): Eukaryota > Metazoa > Chordata > Testudines > Kinosternidae > Sternotherus > Sternotherus odoratus. The sequence continues at coordinate 228,780,846 of JAVMKO010000001.1, read as the reverse complement.
TAACTGTCTCCGTGGATGAGGCGAAAGCAGTGGATGTCTTATTCCTTGACTTTAGCAAAGCTTTTGAAACGGTCTCCCATAGCACTGCCTTCAGGGTATCAAGCTATTTTCTTATTAATCAAGATGGCTGATTTCCTGTGCTTATTTTCTCTACAAAGAAATGCAGATCATAGACATTATTTAAATTTAACTAGGGGAGCACAGTTTGAAGGGCCTAGGTTCTTCTTGCTGTATATGGAGAAATCACATTTGATGCTCCAAAAGGAACGTGAGTTACCACCATATACTAATTGCCAATCATTACTGTGTTCAATAGTTAGTTGATTGGAATAACCAAATGTATTTTATTGATTTGGATTTTCACTCTCCTACTCTAAAAGCATTCAATTCTCTGAGTGCTTTTGACTATCTTTATAAAGTATACAGTAATGAATATACAGATCTGTCATTAACCAAATCAAATGAAATAACCCAGGGATAATAAATGTAACTAATTAACCTCCCCACCAGTGCTCCTCAGCTCTACCAAAATGATGGCAATGCCATGCTAATAACTTGTAAGTATTGAGAACTGGTATTAATTTTTTTGTGTGGGAATATCTCAGGTTGGAAGGGTGTGTCTACACTGGATCTGTGAGTGAAACTCCCAGGCTGGGAAGACACTTTCAATAGCCCTGATTGAGTTAGTGTGCCAAAAGTAGCAGCATGGAAGACGTGGCAGTGACAACAGCTTGGGCTATCCTCCTGAGCTTGGACCCAAGGGCTTTGGCAGGCTTAGATTTAGGCAGCTAGCATGTGAGTCTAACTAGGTGGTGAGGCATGCCTCGATGCAGAATAGATGTAGGCTCCTAGGTGCCACTAAGCCTGTTGATTATGAACCTATGTTGTCTGAGAACCTGGGTCATCCTGGATATATAGCTGATCAGAGATTTTTGTTCGGCTTGATTTAAGGTCTGTGTAGATATGTCCACTACATTAGATTGCATGCCTCACTTTAACAAGACAGGGAAATTCATAAATAAGACATTCATTATTGCCTTATATGGAACCATCTATTACGTCTAGGTATATTACAGTAACAGTTTAGCTTATGTATCATGTGGTACCACATCTCTGTATAACAAGAACCTGCAGGTTAAGGATGAATTACCTTTTAATTCTTTATTTTCATATTAAAAAATGTGGACAGAGTGATGTGAAATAGCAAAGTATAAGTTGATTTTGAATTTCCTTGCTTACATCTTTGTCTGGCTTGTTACATCACTAATATTAGTGTGACTATTTACTGATCCCATAAAGCTTCTCTTTATTACTCAATGTGTTAAATGATCATTAGTAAGCAGTAAATTCTTTCTTATTATTTCAGAGAAGCCCTAAAGAAGCTATTACCCTTCTTTTATCTCATGGAATGTTTATCCTCAACAACGCTTATTATTCAAAGACAAGGATCAAAATCACATATTCATGCTGAAATGCTCTAGACATAAAAAGCAACAACAACAACAACAAAAAGGCCTGAAAATAAAATCCCCTCCTGTGTTACTTCAAAAAAGACTTGTGGTCTAATTTTTTTGCACAGCATGCTCTTTTGCTCTTTTCCAGAAAGGAAGACATTTTTGGAGAGATGAGAATGGTCGACAGGTGCTTTTGTCAGCATCACTTAGGATTTTCTGGTTTTGCTTTGCTAACAAGCACAAAGAGAAAGAAAAAGCACAATGTTATAATCCTTATAAAGACATAAACCTTAGAAGTGATGGCTGACATTTTATCTCCTTTTTCTTTACAGCACCAAGGTTTTCTTTATTATCTTTTGCAATGAGGTTTCATCATATTTAAATTTAGGCAAATCTATATACACATTCTTTATCTTTTCAACATGCCACAAATTTTAGCCTCTCCTTTGTAATAAACCAGTTATAATTTCCACTGGGATTACAAATGTACTCAAATATTTATATTTCCTCTGTTCTGATTATTTTCCCTAACTAATCCTTTTATGTTTTGTTTTGTTTGCTTGTTTCAGGTTGCCCTTCTCTAAATAGAACATTCAGTGCATGTCCCTGAAAACATTATTCCATGTTGCTCATTTAAAAATATACCAGTTACCTTTCCACTATTTCTATTGATGGCCACCAGTCAAAAACACATGCACTATGACATTTAATTTTGCTTTTGTCTTTAAGATTAAAGGTAGGAAAACTACACTTAACAAAAACAGAAGTCTTCAGGTTTACAGATGTTGGCATGCTCAGATCTCACACAGAGAGCTTTTGCTGTCTGATGTTTCTAAAGCTACATAATGTCTGTATATCAAACATATAATACATTCATATATTTTTTTTAAAAGCTTCTCTCCTTTAGTTGCCCCAGCATGTACTCATGTGCCTCTGAGTTGGCCACAAGATATACACAGCATGTTCCTGATGACTTATTTTAATCTAAAATTATAGTACATTAGTAAAACTATCCTAAAAACAATCTGTAATATTCTGCTGACATTTTTAAATGGACTTTGTTGCTTGTGTAAAAAGCAAAACCAGTGTTGTTGTTTTTTTCCCCTGTTAAATATCCTTCTAATCGATTTGCGAATAGTTTAACCCAGGCTTGTCCAACCTGCGGCCCACGGGCCACATGCGGCCCAAAACGGTTATGAATGCGGCCCAACACAAAATCGTAAACTTACAACATTATGAGATTACATCCACAAATAATGGAGTATTATTCATAATTCACATTATAATTGCAAACAGTTCAACGAAAAAACCGAAAAACTGACAAAATTGACTAATAAAATAAAGAGCGAGAGGACTCTAATGTTGCGTAAAATGAATTGTGACAAAGAATTTGTGTCTACTAGGCATAACGCGTGGCCCAAGACAACTCGTCTTCTTCCAATGTGGCCCAGGAAAGCCAAAAGGTTGGACACCCATGGTTTAACCCATATTGCCGTCCTGAGTGGGGCACAAGGAAGGAAAGCAGATAGATGCAGAAGACTTTGCATATCAATTACAAAAGCAGTTTCTCCTCTCTAGGTATTCACACCTCCAAATCACCTGCTGGAAGTGGGCCTCACCACCACCCTGATTGAATTTACCTTGCTTTCTTGCCTACATATTTATACCTGCCTCTGGAGATTTCCACAACATTCATCTGATGAAGTGGGTCTTAGCCCACAAAAGCTTATGATCCCTAAAATCTGTTAGTCTATAAGGTGCTACAAGACTCTTTGTCGCTTTTGTATGTACTGCTTATCTTTGAGATGAAATGAAAACATTCTCTGGCTGGAAAAGGAACACTTGAAGTGTTGGGAAGATAAACACAAGCCATATCAGTCTGATTTGAGTTAGCACCTTCACATATATTAGAGACTTTGACAGTGCTGAAAAAAAAAGAGAAAGATCTAGTCATCACACAGATGTATTTCAAACTTTTTGATGTTTTTTACGAGCCTAGTGGTATTAGTGACACCACATAAGGCTCACATGGAAATATTTTTAAAAGACATATCAAGTCTGTGTGCAAAAATGTGCATGCAATTGTGTGTCTGTTGTTGTGTAGTCCATTATGACTTCACGGAAATCAGATGGTTGCATGCACACTGTTAACTACTTATCACTCAAGTAGGTCAGTAGCCATCTCCAGATGACTCTGGACACTGAGACTGGGGGCTACCCAAGAGATGTCAGGCTGAAAAAACTTTCCCTCTCATGTACTCGTTGTCATTTAGTGATCAGACTGGAAAGCTTCAAAGATCTCAAAGGTCAAGACAGGTGGAGCTCTTTAGGCAACCTCTCCCAACAGCTTCATATACTAAACGTGAAGGAGAACTGGCAGGAAGAGGGACTGACTTTGTTTCTGAGAAGGCAGTCTGAGAGGACCATTATGTGGGTCTGAAAGAGCCCATTGTCTGCCCGTATGTGTTTGCTCATGCCAACACAGTAATATCATGTGGACCTTGGGAATTGTTTATTTTATTTGTAATTTGGCCCACAGTTCATATAGCAACCTGCAATTTTATTGAAGGTAGGGTTTATAGTCTCAGTGATCACAGGGGTCTTAGTGCTGAGCAGTAGAATCATAGTAAGAGAGGAAGGGTGGCCTTGTGCTTAAGGCCCTAGCCTAGGTTTCAGGAGATCTGGCTTCAAGTCTTGTCTCTGCCACAGACTTCCTCTATGAGCTTGTGCAAGCCCCTCAAACTCTCTAGCTCAGTCCCTCCCACCCTGCACCCCACAAGATGGGGATGATACTAGCTTTCTAGTCCTCCTCCACTTTATTTGCCGTGCCCATTCTGCAAAATCTTCTTGTCAAAGATTGTCACTTACCATGTGTTTGCATAGTACCTAATACAATGGAGCCTCAATTCCAGTTGGGTCCGTTAGGTGCTATTTTCTGACAAATAGAATCAAATGAAATGCTCATATTATTTTATATACGGTGAGAAATACAAGGTTCTCATTGACCCTGGGAGTAGAAATTAGACAAATTAAAGCCAATAACAACTTTTACAGAGAAATATCGTATTTCTGTTCATACAGAGCTAAAGGAAAGAAGGTTCTCTGAGGTTTTCAGATCACTAAAGGTAATGTCACATTTGACTCACTGGCAGTGCTCTGTCAATTTCCTCTAAGAGAACTGCCTTCAGACATCAAAAACACAAAAATATCTGCCCCGAAAGGGTCTTAGTATGTCTGGGGGTGATATGCCAGCTGAATTTTCATTAGCAGACACAATCTTCAGATCCCTTGCAGAATGATTTGGAGTGAGGCAGGGAAAACAAGCTACATCTGTCCTAATAGACAGCAGTTTCTTATCCTGACTTACAGCTTGAGGATGGGGACAAAGAGAAGGGCCCTATAGAAACAAGAAAGGCAGCTTTGAACAAGACAGTCCCAACCAAAGTACAAAGCTTGCCCTACCTCACCACACCACAAAAGCAAAGACTAACAGTTTAAGAAAAACAACAAGGATTTTCCCTGAAGAACTTAATCTGTGGCAGCTGCAATAATTTGCCATACCCTGACAAGTGAAGCTTTATACTTGTAGACTCAATGTCAGTAATATCAGAGTTACCAATTTGCAATCTGATCTGGCACTCTGATCCACCTGGCCAGATTCCTAAGCCTTCTCAGAGCCCCATTCACAAGCTTGCAGCACTGGTGCCTTAGAGTAGCTATGACTATATAAAGGGGAGAAGAATTTGCTTTACCATGTTCAACTACTCCATGCACACAAGGTGAATATGTAATGTCATTGTCTATCTAGAGTGAGCATTTTACCATATTGGGTATAGTATCACTGGCTGAGATCTGAACCTATAGGTAAGGTTGGGAGAGAGCAATTGGATCAGAAACACTTTGACAGTTTCTCTTTCACTATCATTTTCTGCAATATTAACTTTTTAATATTTTATTATAGAAATCTTGATTCATTCTTCATTTATAGCTTCACTACCATCTCTCCATATTTTGTAGCATAGAGGAAATACATGACTGTGTGTCATGGTATAAATGTTTCATCACCATGTGTTTGGGATGGTAAAATCACTTACAAGTAAATGATGCAAATAATTTCAACTGAATGCCAGAAAAATAAAACACCTTTATATCACTCATGTATGTGTAAATATTGTAACCTAAAATGGTTTGGATATTAAGTCTCTCTCTCTTTGTCTGTTTAAAAGTTAGTATAATCTAACCAAAGGTGACCATGGGATTCATCTTCTGTGCAACTAGATAGGAAACAGAACTCAGGATAAACTTAGAGTCTTTGAAAGGGACCTATTCAGCAGCCAGTCAGAGTCAGTAGGGGATTTAAGTGTTGCAACACCTAACTTTTAGCTGCCAAGAAAATCACTGGTACAACAATGGATCCACAATGGGATCTACTTGAGTTAGCTGCTTACTCTGCCTATACAATGAAGTGGGGGAGAAAGAGGTTTCTAAGAATGTGACCCACAAAAGCTAGGCAGAGAGCCATCAGAGTTAACCCACTGGAGATGCTGGTGAGAGGGATGTGTGCTGCTGTGCCCAGCCCTTGATGTGGAATTTAGTGTCTTTAAGTCAGAGCTGCAGGGAGGTACCTATCTGCTCGTGATCCTCAGTTGGGAACCCCATTCCTGAAGACAGAGTAAGAGCCAAAGCTGTTTCTTATGTGAAGGAATTAGACAGAGTAACTTTGGGTGCTGAGTAAGTTTAGGCAACTACTTTGTTAGGCAGCACCCTAGTGAAGGTTTTGTGAATTGCAGTGGTGCCTGAGGCCTGGATTTAGATGCCTAAGAGCTCAAACCAAAAGTCCCTGAAGTAATTTAAAATATTATTGTTGACTTGAATGGGTTTTGCTTGCTCTGTATTTTTACTTTACTTCTAGTTCACTTTCCTCTTTTATCCCCCTCCTTGTATTGTGTGTCTTTGTTTTGTTACTTTTTTCTGCTTCTGTATCTTGATAGAGAGTAGAAGAACTTGTCTTCATGTTTCTCTCTCTGTTGTTTACCTTCTAGCTTTCTTCTCCCCTTGCTGCCATTTCTTTTGTTCTCATTCTACTGGCTTTCTTCCTTTCCCCAATTATCTTACCCAAATGTCTAGACCCTACCCAAGGCTTCAGCGGCATTCAGGCCCTGTGATGCACCTCTGTCCTTCCGGGGTGATATCTGGAGCATGTCAGAGGATACATGTAGAGGTCTCTATACCCCTGTACACCAGTGCTAAATAGGTGACGGGGCTATTATGAGTAGGTTGTGGTTATTGAATCCATGCTTCTTGAAATCCAGTGGCCCTCAGTTCTTGTGTAAGGTTGGGCAGAAGGCACTACTCCAGCCATCTACCCCAGCTCCTTTCAGAGGGACCTTATATTTTTCTGTTACTCCATTACCTAGAAGAACATGGTTTTGTCTTCATTACAGCATCTGTGTATTACTTCAAAATTTTATTCCAGTCCTCTCAGCCAATCTTTTCTATGAGAACATCATTCCTCCACCATTGCCCCACTCCTCTGGTAATGTCCCTCAGCCAGCTAGTGTGACAGCCCCCATCTTTGCTAACACATCTGTATTTGAAATAGGGACTTCTGGCGCTGAAAGCACAAGTCTCTACAGCTTGAGCTAATGATTCAACCAGCTAAAAAGCTAGAAAAGACCCATAGCCTGGGTGGGTCAGGCATTGAAGGGGACATATAGCACACACTGACCAGCAGGTGACTCGAACAACTGTCAGTTAGATCCCCATTCATATTAACTTTTTCAGTCCTGGTCTCTTTCCACTGCTTGCTATTCCTGGTCCTCCATCACCATGTGCCTGCTATCTTCTTGGCTCTCTCCTATCCCCCTTTACTCTCCAGAGCCACAGCTTCCCATTATCACAACCTACTCCTATTCTCCACTACTCAGGAATTCCATCTGAAACAAACATCATTACTGCCCCTGTGCAATCTACCCACACACACAGCTGTTGCTACTACCCCAAATTCTGATTGTGGGGGGGGGGGTTAATAGGAATGAGTTGTTTAAAAATGAGTGTACTCTGTAATGGGAACCTATCCTGTGTACCTTCCCATACATTAGAAATGAGGTAACATTAAGGAAAACTTCACTTACTCTTAAGAAACCTTGTCCTTGTGATTTCAATCTGATTGTATGACAATTAAAAGACTATCAGAGCCAAAAGGAGATTTTGAATAATGAGCAGGCTGAGTGTGCCATTAGTGAGCACTATTTTATTTACTCTTTATTTAATTGGAAAACTTCATCCTCCGTAAAGTAACATATTTTATGTATTTACTATTATGATTTGAGCAAATCATTTCTAGTGATCTAAATTAGTCTAACCTGTATGATGTCTTTAAAAATTAAGGATTTCAACTGTGCATGAACATTTTTCAAGCTGTGATTGATGGAAATGTTCAGCAAGTGTGCCTCTTTTGTAACCATTTTTTTCTTGATTAGAAGCAATCAGCTTCCTGATGTTTGTCTAAAGAACATAGAAAATAATCTGTAAATGAGTCCACATGATCCAAAATAGCAGGGAAAACAAGACTTTGTGTAATTTAATTTGTAAACTTGTTACAAACTATTTTAAAAAGTCTACTATGTATGGAATCAGTGTTTAAATCTTAAATTGGGTCAAAAAAGCTACTGGCTAGTCTTTCAATCACTTTTTGCCTCCAGCACAACTACTACTTTGTTCTCATTTTTTCCCCAACAACAAAACAATTCCCACTAGTAATTTACATACAATTTATAGTTGTAAAATGTTATTTCCTATGAGCTCAAAAGTTTCAGCTCTTTGAAATGGGATATCATTTGCCTCCCCGTAGATCAAATAAAAAAGGAAATAACTGATTTAATTCTCAGAAAATCTTTCTGATGGTGAGTAAATAAAAATTACATAAGCTACTCTGAAATAACTGTAATGTGAATGCACCCCAAATAATGTTCCTCTGTTTTTATTACTATAGTAAACTTGTTTACACATTGTTAGAATTTCCTTGTCTACAGTATTTCCATCAAAACAGCTGCAGCTGAAATAAATTGTTTACCAAAATTCAGGCACGGCAAAAGTACCTTTAAATGCTCTTTGCCTATTAAGTTGGTCATCAGAGAGAGAGAGGACAAACATCAAACCACAGAACTGTTGAACTAGAAATAAACATCAAACTGATCCAAATAAAAAGAAACCAGTGGGGCTACTGAGACAACAGAGGGATTGAAATCAAGATCGCTGGGTGGTGATCTCACTATGAGGATGACTTAGGCTTTATCTATTCCATCGGGGTAAATTGAGCTAAGTTACACTACTCCATCTACGGGACTGAGGTGCAGAACAGCTCTGCAGACACAACTTCAGACAGAACCCTGATACACAGGGTTCTGCCTCCCTCCCCTCCCCCCCCCCCCCCCACTTGCCCCTGCTGGGCACTGGCAGGTTTAAGCTTTGGTTATAGCAGGGATCAGCAATCTTGGCATGTGAAACCACAGGGTAAGTACCCTTAGTGGGTCATGCCAGTTTGTTTACTTGCTGGTTCACCGACCGCGGCTCTGTTGCAAAAACTGCTTTTACCTTTGGAGCTTTAATCCCAATATCTCCCAAAGGACAGGCGTGACACTGTAGGTTTCTGGAAAACAAGATTTATTGCAAGCAATAGGAGTCAGAGGGGTTATTACCCAAACAACTGGCTCAGCTCCATGCAAGGCTGAGGCCTCTCTTATACTCAGGTGTGAATAAGGGAGGGGGGCTTTCAATACACTTACACAGGTGATAACACTTAATGGCTATCACATCTATTGTTCAGTATTAATCTATGCCATTTACATGTCTGGTAAACAGGAGGCCAGGATCCTTAGGGCTACTCAGACACTATGACGCCTTGCCCAGCTGTGGCAGGGTAACTATGAGTTTAAGATGCATGCCAGGCTAGAGGTTGAGAGTTCATATACAGGGAGTGAAAGTACAGTTTGAGAGAGTTTTTAAAATCATACTACACAATATTCATAATACGGTTGTTTCTAAATTGTGTTATTCCAACAGCTCCCACTGGCCACTGTTCACAGTCCCGGTCCAATGGGGGCTGCGGGAAGCAGAAACCAGCACCAAGATCCCTGAAATACAACAATCCTCTTGCCAGTACAGACTGTGGTCCCCAAATAACAGATGAAAAGTTCTTCAGATTTTTCTCAGTCCCATCTATACTACAGAACCAGTTACTTGATAACTTAGGTGAAGGAGGCATAACAGGAACTCAAAGCCACATTTTAGACTATGTACAAAAGTTTACTGCATTTAAAATGAGAGATAAGAGGTGTTGGTGTATAGAAGTATTCACTCCAATCTTATCCTGTTTTCTCCCAGTTGAGTGGTTTGAAACAAGGCTAAATAGTTCTTGGCTTTAGTGTTCAGGGTGATCCTGCCTGTACAAGTGAATAATTCTACAGTTCATCAGTTCATTGCCTGACAGGGCAACAAGGCAAACAAGCAGCTACAATTTTCCCTTAGTTCATTCTAAAGGGCGTTTGCAGTCTCAGAGTTATTTATCTGTAATAGCTGGGAAAATGAGCTCTCCCAAGTATAACACAAAGTAAAACTATGATATTCATCTGATGCATCCATCCTCATATTTTTTTTAAAGAAGTTTGTTCAAAATCAACTAGAGGCTTCAGCCATATCAAATAATTTCCAGTAATAAAATCTGCTTTTAGCATCTAAACTTTAATTTACCCATAACAATTTCTAAACTATCAATTAAAAAGTCCACAACATTACTCAGGAGAAAAAATCCAATAAAACTCTTCCTGATTTTTCTTCTAAGTTACTATTAGAGTTTTACTGGATGTCCTCAGTGGACATAATTGAAAATTTTACATTAATAGACTTTAAATGGATATTCTGAACAGACAATTATTAAGAATATTGCATTAATTAACATCTGCTTTGGAGTGGTTTGGTCAGAAACAATTTAAGGCCATGTCAGGCTTTTTGTAGCAAATACAGTCTCATTTCCTGTGCATATCCTGTATTTGGCTTAGAGCAAGCACAAAATATTCAATCTTGTCTGTTTCAGAAATATAGGCACAGCTAGTGGCATGAGATGGGATATGAGTAGATTTGCAAAAGGCAGGAGTTTCCAGATACAAGCACAGGAATTACTGCTACAGATCTATGTATCCATGTGCAGCAGGGATTTAAATCCTATTGAAAGTAACCCTTTGCTACCACTTGGAAGGAATTGCAGACAGTAGTAGAAATGTCATTATGGATAAGTGATTCTATAATTAGGGGGCATGAAGAACAAGAACTATACCCCCCACCACGTAACTGGGAAAACTGTCACTAATGTGTTTTCTTATGTCAGGAGAGTGTTATTTGTTGCCAACTCCTCCCATCGGATTTCACAACATCTTTAGGGAAGGAAGAGCAAGGATTACTGACAGGGCTAAACATCTGATGTGGCATCCACTGACTAGCAAATGTGGAAAATTCAGTCTCAAGTTCTTCATATAGTCAGAAAAGCTAATTGGAGACCAGGCGTGATATAAGCTGGTACTGCAATTTTTCACTTTTCTTCCCTTAAATATTCCAGTAGGGATGGGATAAAAGAAAAGAAAAGGAAATGGTGGAGGAAAAAAAGAGAATACCGTAGACCAGAGAAAGGCAAAGCAACACTATAATTGTTAAAAGAAAAGATAACATGCATAATTACCAAAAGTATTAAAAAAAATTCTCTCTTCTGGTCATGCCCTCTGGGGAACTCCATTTATCATCTCCACCCAACTTTTTTTCCCCCTAAGCGATTGTATGTTTCAATACCTGTATAGTTCCCAATGAAATGAAACTCTGCTGCTCAGGACTTCTGGACACTACTACAACATAAGAACTTAACAGCAACAAAAATAGTACTAATGTGATTTCCATGTGCATCAGACTTCAGATAAGGACTAAATTTAGTGGAAGAAGTGAGTAATGTGTTATATATAGAATCCCCTCCCCCACACCCTTTGCTGTCACCCTGGATTTGAGGTGTGTGTATACCCCAGAATGTGATTAAGCTAATTACAGCCATATTATGTCCATTCAACCACCATGAATTAATGAAATAGAATACCATGTACTTAAGGATTAATTTGGAGACAGGCTTTCAGAAGCAAGTGTAACTCCGAAACACCCTAGTTGTCGCCAGGCAGGATCAAACCAGAATCTCTGTAGCTAAATGCATGAATCTCTACTGCATGAGCTAAAACAGGGATAGGAAACCTTGGCATGCGGCCCCCCAGGTTAAGCACCTTTGACGGTCCCGGCCAGTTTGTTTACCTGCCGCATCCGCAGTTTGGCCGATCACAAATCCCACTGGCCACAGGTCGCCGCCATTGGACCGGAGCGGTGAACTACAGCCAGTGGAAACCGTGATTGGCCAAACTGCGGATACAGCAGGTAAACAAACTGTCCAGGCCTGCCAAGGGTCCTTACCCTTGGGGGCTGCGTGCCAAGGTTGCCAATCCCTGAGCTAAAAGTTATCTCGCTCTTAGATAAGGCTCTAGAGCAGACTTATTAAGCTGTCTCCAAGTAATCTCGGTGCCAACAGATGGGACAGAACACCACACCCAGAAGATGTGTGCATTAAAACAAGGTCAAAACATGCTACAGTTTCTGCTAATCAAACAAAGAAGTTTAAGTATAAAAATATGACACCATAAACATGTATTTGCAGCAATAACCAGTTTGACGGGTCCCCCTCTGGGGTACTGCCTGGAATTAGGGTACCACTGAGCCCTCTGAACCACCAGCCTGGGCTCCCTCTCTCACTGTGCTTCTATGACAAGCTTTAGCCCCACTCCTGGTCCTACACTTCCACAAGCATTCACACAGGTAGGGACACACCCAGCTACATGCAGGCGCTCTGCTTAGCCACTGCACGGACCAGCAGTAGAAAGGCTAAAGCCAAGGTAACTCTCAGCTTCTCAGGCACACACACCCTCTGCAGTATAAACCCTAAATTATACTGTCTGGTGCTGCACAGGGAATTTACAGTGTAATCTCATAGAGTTCGCTTTCCCCCCAACGCCCAACGTGGAGCAGAATATGCAACAGCCTTTGTCCCTTGAGCTACAATTTCCCCCACACTTCACTCCAATTTACTGGTTTAGATAAAGCAAAAACAAGTGTATTAACTACAAAAGATAGATTTTAAGTGATAGCAAACTGCTCAAAGCAGATTACCTAGTAAATAAACATAAACACAAACTAAGTCTAAGGTACTAGAAAGATAGGATATGAATTAGCAAATTCTCACCCTGGATGATGATACAAGCAGCCTGCAGATTCTTAAGGGGTAAGTGGCACTTGCTTTACAGATTGGAATTCCCTGGTCTTTCACACATGGGCTAGAAATCCCTTTCGCCCGGGCCCAGCCCTTCCCCAAGTTCAGTCTTTGCTTCTCAGGTGTTTCCAGGAGTCTTCTTGTGTGGGGAGTGAAGAACCAGTCCCTGCCTTATATAACTTTAGCATATGGCAGGAACCCTTTGTTCCAAACTTCAGTTTGTGGAAAAACACTGACATCCCACGATGGAGTCCAGAAGCATGTGGCCTGGTCACATCTTGCTAAGTCATAGCAGCCATTACTTACACTGTCTGGAGCATTCTCAGTAAGGCTCACGAGGCCCTTATTGTTTTTTTTCCTAATAGATCATTACCCTGAATAGGCCATTCCCAACAAGCTATCTAGAATGAAAGCATCTTCAGTAGTGGCCATCACCCAGGTGTAACTACATTTAAATATAGATTCATAGTCAATATTTAAAATTCAGATACAAAAATGATACATGCATACAAATAAGATAATCATATTTACCAAATCAGAATTTTTCCAATTACCTCACTTGACTCATCTTGTACAAAATGCATCATAATTATTCTTTAATCATATCATAATAACTATGACAAATCTGGGGTGCAGTGTTACAAGCAGCTTTCTCTCAAATGGTCTGATTTTTTATTTAAAGGGTCCTGATTTTAACATACAGTAAACCCTCGATTTAACGGACCTCGATTTAACGGACTTCGGATGCAACGGACAAAATTTCTGAGCAAGTCTGATGCATTCCTGACCCATTTCTGGTGGGCTGGCTGATGGCTCCTGGCTGCCGCCCGGGTCACAGCAGTGGGCAGGCTGGCTGCCGGCTCCCGGCTGCCGCCCGGGTCCAGGCAGCAGGCGGGCTGCGGACCTGTCGCCCCGACCGTGTGGTGGGCGGGCTGCTGCTCCGACAGCTCTTTTTTTTATTATTATTAAATAACAGACTTTTTGATTTAATGGACACCCCCTTGCCCGAATTAGTCCGTTAAATGGAGGTTTTACTGTACTGATGTCAGGAAAGGAGGGCAAATGTCCAGATCCTATAATTGGATCTGCTTGGGAAAAAAATTGTTCCTGAGTGTGATTGTGCATTATGACAAGAGTCACCCCAATGGATTCAGTTGCAGAATCAGGGTCTGATTTTCAATGTAATGGAGAAATTCACAAATAGTGACCATATCAAATTTTGTTCCAAATATTTTACCAATCTCTATTTCCAGGATTTTAAACAAAAAAACTCTTTTCCTCCTACTCTATGTTCATATTGGGTTGTTTCTTTTGCTATATGGAATATTTTTATTTATTTTTAAAATAGTGCCTATTGGGAAATAATGTAGGTGTAGCATAATCATGAATAAAAGAATTCAGAATTTTTGTTAAAAAATGTCATGTTAAAATCTCAAGTGGGTTAAAACATCCAACTAGCCCTAGAAGCTAAATAGAAATCTCCAAAACATAAGTTTTCAGGGTAGAAGATAGTCATTGGATCCTAACCTTCATATTGCATGGAGATTGTTTTTAAATAATCATATTAGATTCTAATCTTTTCTCTTGCTTTGGTGAATGAAATGCCTTTGTCTCTACTGATGATCTATGAATGAGATATGTACTTGCCACAACAGCATTAATGACTTGTTTTGTTTTCAGCTCTGTTAATATCCAGAAGTCGGAGACTGGTGCAACTATCATTAACTGCTAAAATCCTGTGAAGATTTTACATATAAGCCAGCTATTGATGTTGACCTACAAGGCACCCTTACTACTAAAAAGTTTTTAAAAATGTAATTCAGAAGGTTGTACTACCAAAAGAAAGTTTGACAGAGTTATGCCTCTAATATGTGCAATGGACATACATATTTTTCAGTAAGGCATAGTTATTTTATACATGTTTTGTGAAGTAGAGTTTGTCTGATTGATTTGTTTTTATTGCTGACAGAGTGAAATTATTGTATAAGGTTGCTTTGATTTCTCCAAAGGAGTAAGTCCAAAATATTTTTTATTGCAAACAGAAAAAAAATAGTATAAGTATTGTGTTTTTTTAATTTCTGTTTTGAACAAATTTTGGGTTGACAGACTTGTTTGTTGGAAATGTGAATGCTGCTGAAAGAAATTAAACTGAATAAATTGTTTTTTGATTGGAGTTAAAAAACTGAAAAGTCTCCCTCTTTACTTCCAAATATACACACAATTGAATTTTAGACAGATTTTAGACATTAGAAAAACATTGCTTTAGCTGAAGCAAATGGAAGTGTTTTGTTTTTAATTTTGGACCCAGATTTTAAAGCTATAAATGTAAAATTCATGGCTGTACAATGGGTCTGTAAAATTGTACATACCATGAACACACTAGTTATAGGTCAATATCTGCAATCCTTACTCAGGCAAAAGTTGACGTAAAAGGGAGGGTTTCTTGATAAGAACTGCATGATTTTGCTTTACAGGATTAAATAGTATTTAAAGGGTTGTGCATGCTCTCCTCTAGCACTGGAAAGTTATTCAGATACTGTGATAATGAGAACATAGGAACTGCTATATTGTGATGCTTTCCAGAGGTACCCAGTGTTATGAGGCACCTCTCTACTACATGCCTTTAGAATAACCAACTTTTGTCTGTGACTGCTGTGGATAAGCTCCCTGATGCCACCAACCTCTGGCAAAACAAGCACTGCCTTCCAGCCCTCCACAGGTCTTGCTCTCTCTGGGCAGGTTAGTGATAGACACACAAATCAACCTCTTCGTCTCTGAGTATCTAGAGTGCCACTCTCCTGTCCCTCTGAACACTCAAAGAACTCTCCAATTTGCTATGTCAAAGGAAACAGTACACACCAGTTGCTTAGCACACAACACTTACATATGTTTATAGTGAAAACAAGCAAAGGCTTACTTTCAAAAGAACTGAGACTCAAAATATGGTAAGAAAGAATATTGGAAATAAATGGTTACATAGAAGACAAAACCATAACAATTTTTATAGCCTAAACTTAACTCACAAGACAGTCTCTGTTTTTTTAGAGTTAGCTTATTCCAGGTTCTTTACCCAGAATTTTCAACCAGGGTGGCTGAGATCCCCCTTTCATAAGATCAAGTATGCAGGCAGCTTGTCTTCACAGACTGAAGGATTTCAGGATCTCAGGGTATATGTACATGAAAAATGAAATGAAATCTGCAGATAGCCCAAGTCAGCTTACTCTAGTTCAGGCTGCGGGGTTGAAAATATTGCTATGTAGACGTTCAGGCTTGAGCATCAGCTCTGGGATCCAGTTTGAACCAGAATATGTGAGCCTTCCCAGTAAGTGGTACCTCTCTGGAAATGTTAGCACCTCAGTTATTTGCCTTAATCATCCCTACTCTTTTTACTTCCTGGAGGAGTTGTGATAAACTTCTCCTTGTGGAGTGCATATAATCCCTGGCCCACAATGATACATAAACCCTAATCATTACCTTAATCTTTTCAGTGTTTGTTTGAGGGTTTGTAATTCATTCAGTTGCTCATTATAATTTAAGCAATGGGACAAAGAATAAAAAATATCTAAACAAACAAAATGTAGAACCTAAAAAACATCAGCAAAGACACTATATAGTCTTTCGCAGACTACCTTGTATGTAATAATTCTGATGTATGTGTGTGTGTCTTATGACAAAAGTGTCTTCACTAAGAGAAATTTGCACTATATGAATTCATTCCCAAGACGACTGTATCAGGAATGGGAAATGGCACAAATTGAATCTATTCCTGTTGTTACTATTTTAAGTTTGCAATATCAGATACCATAATAAGGACAGGTTGAAGACAGAGATGTGAAAAGAATAAATAGCAATAGAATGGTATCCCTTCTGGGGGGACATAAAGATTAAAAATGAATTATAATTTAACGCAAGAATGGATTAGCTAGACCTTGTCATGAAAATGAATTCTTTTGTGCCAATTCTCAGTCCATGAGGACAATTAGGGAAAAGTGTTTTAACAGCCACTTCAAATATATAAAATGGAAAAAATTATCTTCCAGAACTGATGTAAAACATTTTATTTTAGAATATCCTCTTTGTTGGAATGTTTTTCTGTAAAGTTATGAGGTCTTTTGAAAGTTGGGGAAAAAACATTTTTTTCCCTCTCACATTCCCGATGACTATATACCAAAATTCTGTGCAAAATTACAGAGTACAAAACTCCACAGCAAACGGGTGTAGCTATTACTCCAGGGCAGAGGAAGGTGAGTTTTGGGGTGCAGGTTATCTTTAAGAGCACTATTTCTTGAAAGAAGGTGTATTGAGAAGTGTTAGTGCTATACCTTTGTCTGAACACCATTAGGACCTGGCCTCAGTCTGACCTCTTCTGACAAGGAATTTCACAGCCAGTGTCCTCTCACAGGCCATGGTTTGTTCGCTGATTTCTAGTAGTAACCTGGGTCTATCCAGATGCACTGATGTTACAATGTAGATATCTTTGCTCAAAGACTGACCCCTGGTCTAAACTACAAGCATAAGAAGCTCTCCCATCTTCACTAAGCACTACAGTAGTCTTGTTGTACTGGTGCTGCTGCAGCACTGTTTAAGTGTAGACAAGCACTGAATGCTGTAAGTTTAGGGAGGATACATGATATTATTCACACATAATAGAGCAGGTTCATCCTTACTTTAAGTTTGGAAAATCAAATCATAGAATATCAGGGTTGGAAGGGACCTTAGGAGGTCATCTAGTCCAACCCCCTGCTTAAAGCAGGACTAACCCCAACTAAATCATCCCAGCCAGGGCTTTGTCAAGAATGACCTTAAAAACCTCTAAGGAAGGAGATTCTACCACCTCCCTAGGTAACCCATTCCAATGCTTCACCAGTCTCCTAGTGAAAAGTTTTTTCCTAATATCCAACCTAAACCTTTCCCACTGCAACTTGATACCATTACTCTTTGTTCTGTCATCTGGTACCACTGAGAACAGTCTAGATCCATCCTCTTTGGAACCCACTTTCAGGTAGTTGAAAGCAGCTATCAAATCTCCCCTCAGTCTTCTCTTCTGTAGACTAAACAATCCCAGTTCCCTCAGTATCTCCTCACAAGTCATGTGCTCCAGGCCCCTAATCATTTTTGTTGCCCTCCACTGGACTCTTTCCAATTTTTACACATCTTTCTTGTAGTGTGGGCCCCAAAACTGGACACAGTACTCCAGATGAGGCCTCACCAATGTTCAACAGAGGAGAATGATCATATCCCTCGATCTTCTGGCAGTGCCTCTACTTATACAGCCAAAAGTGCTGTTAGCTTTCTTGGCAACATGGGCACACTGTTGACTCATGTCCAGCATCTCATCCACCGTAACCCCTAGCTCCTTTTCTGCAGAACTGCTGCCTAGCCATTCGGTCCCTAATCTGTAGCAGTGCATTGGATTCTTCCATCCTAAGTTCAGGACTCTACACTTGTCCTTGTTGAATCACATCAAATTTCTTTTGGCCCAATCCTGTAATTTGTCTAGGTCCCTCTGTATCCGATCCCTACCCTCCAGCGTATTTACCACTCTTCCCGGATTAGTGTCATCTGAAAACTTGCTGAAGGTGGAGTCCACGCCATCCTCCAGATCACTGATAAAGATATTGAACAAAACCAGCCCCAGGACTGACCCTTTGGGCACTTTGCTTGATACCGGCTGCCAACTAGACATGGAGCCATTAATCACTACCCATTGAGCCCAATGATCCAGCCGGCTTTCTATCCACCTTATGGTCTGTTCATCCAGCCCATACTTCTTTAATTTACTAGCAAGAATACTATGGGAGACCGTATCAAAAGCGTTGCTAAAGTCAAGGAATAAGCTTGTATGTTACAGAAATGTATATTTGAAGTAGATATCCATGTTTCTGTCATATATAACTATATATTAGGGTGATATTAATTTTACAAATTTACATCCCAGAAAATAAATAGTGGAAAGTTTATGTTTTTTGCAGTAAGGTTAAATCACATGCATTGCACATGCTGCAATCTGAAATATATATGGTTAACTGCCTACCTGGTAACTTGAAAATTACTTTAAGAGTTTGAGGGGTTTTTTTAATCAGTTTATCTGAGGTAAATACACAGTTCCAGGCTATCTTTTAAAAATATTATTCAAATAATTCTGCTATTACTTAATTATAAGTAATTATCAGTGCCAGTTGAGATTAATCAAAGTGGACAAAATTTCTCCCTGAATGGTTTTAATTAAGTTATTCCAGGCATGAATCTGAAAACAAATTATTTTCTAATTCTTAAATGGTTATGACAGACAGGAACTAAAGTAACAATTATGTCAATACAAGTTTACACCTCTTTCTACATTTTGTAGTAAATTAGTTCAATCTGGAAAATATGTCCTTGACAATGCTTCATCTTGCTTCTACTGTGAAAAAGAAGAGTTTAAAAAAATCATTAGGGTTGGCCAGATTTGTCCTTGTAACAAACAAATGATGGCTACCTATTTGCAGCATTAAATAAATAGAAAAGGCTATCTGTGATTGGCTGGAAATGTCTTGATACTAGATGCAACATGCACAATGAATTTGCAAACTAAATAGTTGCTGGTGTGACTCATCCTGTGTAACATAAACATGTACAGGTCAGAGCAAAAGGACAATTTCCTCATTCTATACCTGAAACATATAGGAGCTAAAAGAAATTTGTACTTTAGGAGTTTAACCATGCCTAATTTGTGTGACCTTATTTTTGTACAATGGAGCAGCTACTTAAAATTTAGAATGTCTTTAATTCTCAATTTCATAAAGATTATGGAGAGAACCTGTATGATTTATTAATTTAGTATTAGTTAAGAAGCTATAATATAAAATATTATTTAAATCTGATTATTAGGATACTAATTTATTGTAAAATCTAAAAGGTTCCTGTTACATTTTCTGTTGGCCACTTCTGGGACACAGCCCCATGTCAGAACAGATTGGAACTAGCCTTAACCAGGCAGCACCACTGACAGGACTTCTAATGTCCCAATCAGTGGTGCTGATCAGAGTGATCCAGTGCCTTACATGCAGCGACTCAGTACTGGGTTGTGACTCCAGCTTTGAAAAAACTCTGACTTATGCCATCATTTGATACCTCCGGTACAGTCTCAAGATGGGTGACATCTGCAGAAACTTTATGAAAGAACATGTCATTATATTAATCTTCTCTTCCTTTTCATATGAGATAAAAATATATAGGACTTGCCCTTTGAAAAGGATGGTCTTTTTTAGTTTAAAAAATGATGAGACACTGGAAAAATTGAGAGAGACTCTGTCCAAGATCTTTAGGTCTTTTGTCTTCTTTTAGAAGGAAGACATTTGTACCTGTGTTCAGGTATCACAGACAATAAGCCCCATCTATATATAATAATAGTTAAGAGGAAGTCTTTCTACCACCAGCACCTTCAACAGCAGACATCTTCAGAAACAAAAAAACAGGAAGAAACCTTACAAAGTCCATATGGGAACAAAGGATTTCTCTGTCATATCCTTCATACTGAATTTCAGGCCACAGGTTTGGCATGTTATTTGACAGCTTCTAATCACCCTTGGAAGAACTCATCTACAATTTTGGAGTCCATCTGTCCAAATTTTACTATGCATGGACAATTATCACCGTGGACCAATGTGCCTCTCTTCAGTGGCCTTTCCCACACGTATCAGTTAAGAGCTGAAGTACAGGCTGTACTCAGCATGGGATCTTGTCATAAGTGTAAAGTGCTGGAGAGGGTTAATGTTACCTGAGAACAAGTGACGTAAGAGCTTCCCTGGCATGAGAGAGGGAGGGAGGGGTTTTAGAGTTAGTTTTCATTTAGGCTGGCCATGTAGCTTGGCAAGGGTCCCGGAGCATCTCTGGCTTTTGAGAATGACCCTGCTTCCTTCTTATATTCCTACTTAACTGACTGTAAGTGATCTTTTGACTTCTTAAGCCTGTGCCTATTTGGGGTGTCTCTGTCCATTTCAGATGAGAAGTTAAAGAACTCTAAATTGTAAGCTGTATTGTGCCTATGCTCTTTTCTTTATTAAATCTTGTAGTTATAAAACATTTGGTTTACTTCCCTTAAGGTTTCCCTGCTTCCAGGCTGGGAAGAGAGGAGGGAGGGGGGAGGGAGGAAAAAGGATCAGCTCAGGGTATAAGCTGAGGAATGGCATCTGTCTCTCTCTCTTCAGCGAGAAGAGAGGAGGGGGGAGGTGACACAGCCTCCAGGTGTCTGACTCTGGCTCTCAGGGAGAGGGGAGAGAGTTAGGGTTTTGGGGACTCTGAGTACCCCAATCCAGGGCCTTGGATATCTACTCAGATGGTGGCAGCCGTGGTTCCCCAAGTTCCCAGCTGGTAAAAGGGGGGAGTCTTGGGGTGTAGAGAATTAACTTGGCTGAAAAGCAGCTTAGAGTTATTCGGTCTGGCATAAAAGAGTCCCTTTCTCTGTACTCAAGAGCACAGAGACTGGGGTACCCACTCTTACAGATCTATAGAACAAATTTATTTAAACTTCAGAAACAAAGGGTTCTATTACTATTACTTTCTAATCCCCCCAGAAGAAGTGATTGATTGATTTTAGATCTTAACGTTCTAAACGAATACATCACAAAGTTTCTGTTCAGACTGACTTTAATCATACTGTCCCTGTCTACTCTACATTGTTTCAGGGATCTGAACTTCAAAGATGCATATTTTCATATTCCGATAAAATTATCACACCTCAGGTATCTACTTTTTATTGTGGTTCAGACTACTTCCAATACAGAGTCTTACCCTTCAGTCTTTCATCATTCCCAGCTTTTTACCAAATTTCTGACTCCAGTAGCAGGACATTTAAGTTAGAGAGGGATTTTAATCTTTCCTTATCTAATAATAGGGTGTAAAATAGCCAATCCAAAGAGGAACAAGAAGAAGCCATTAACATGACCTCTTCTTTTTGAAGTTGTCTTTATAAACAGAGAGAAATCCCTATTTATTCTGCCTCAAAAGATTCCTTTCACTGAACCAAGCATTGACTCTGTGAGGGGAAGGGTTTTTTTCCTGGAAGAAAGATTGCTGAAAATAATTTATCATCAAGATACTGACACTACAGTGCTTCCAAAGGGCAATATGTTTTCTAAAAATACTAGAACTCTTGACATTTATAACATATGTGATTCCATACAACATACTCAAGATGTAGGCACTTCAATACTAGCTTTTTAAGTTGGGAACAGTATTCTAAAAATACTTGCACTGCTGAAACAAATTTGTTGTTGCCTAATGTGGTGTCTGAAGCCACAAAATGTCCTTAGAGGTGTATTATTCAACCCATCTCCTATTCTCATAGTGACCACAGATAGTTGGGCAATGGTTGGAACTTCAGCAAATCTCTATTACACCTAAACTTGTTAGAACTGCAAGTGATGTTTGGCTCTGAAGGGTTTTCTTCCTCAGATATGGAATACAATGATCCAGTTGGCCACAGACAATATGTCTGCAGTATATTATATAAACAAGTGAGATGAATCTCAGTTGTCCCAGCTGTGTCCTCAGGTAATAAAGCTTTGGGACTGGTGCATTCTATTTAACATTTACCCAATTACTTTAAATGTGGTGGTGAACATAACAAGATTGTGGATCATCTAAGCAGGGACTCTTTACCGATGCACATGTAGTATTTAAAGGATTCAGAACATCTTTGGTCATTGGAGGTTTGCAGACAGAGATCTTTTTTCCCCACTAGACTCAAGACGAAATGTCCCTAAAAGCATGTTTGGACTGTTAGTCATTAACAGATGTATTCCTTTTAGACTGGGGAATGGTTCTCATGCATTTATTCCCACCTAATTCCCAAAGTTCTGAAGAAAATAAAGCTAAATGTGGATGATTCTAGTTGCTTCAACATGGCTAAAACAACAGTGGGGCACCAAATTTTCCACTTATCCTGTTGAATGCACAAGTAGTTTCCATTGCCAATGGACTTGCTAGCTCAACAGAAGGGAATGACTCTCCACCCATATCCTCAATCATTATGTCTAGCAACATGAGTGATAGGACTTTGATGGTTTTAGAAAGGTCATATTCCCAGTAAATGCAACAAGCCATCTACCAGGAAAAGTTATGGCTCTAAATGTAAGAGATTTGTTGGAAGGCAGCTGATAGGAATATTGACCCAGTTTCAGCCCCTATACCGTGGGATTTCGTAATATATGCTACGTTTAAAGACAATAAGGACAATAAAGACAATTATCTATACCCTCTATTTTTAAAAAAAAATCTGTCAGCAATAGCAGCAGGCCATACTCACGCTGGATTAATTCATTTTCTCAAACAAGCAGGTAAAAAACTTTTTAAAGGGTTTATTGACCATTAATCCACTAGTTCATTACCTGGTCTCTGCATGGAATTTGAATTTCATTCTAACACACTTCCTGTCTTCTCCATTTAAACCTTTACTGGATTGTTTTCTGTTTCACCTTGTTGCAAGGAACACTGAGTCCCATAGAAACAAGGCTCACACACAGTGGCTAGATGAATAAAAGTGGTGAGTTTATTGAAGGCAAACAGTGACACAGTGCAATGGGGGCCCCACAGGCGTTGCAGTCACTGAAAGACAGGGGAAAAGCCTAACAAATCGAAGCCATGCTCAGGATGAAGCCCAACATGTTGGGGCCCATTGACACAGAAATACCCATGCACATTTGCATCTCATACATAACTCATGAATAGCAAGCACTTGTTTTGCAGTACTGCCTTAGTTTACATTTCTAGTTTCACACAAACTGAATCTCACACACCTACAGGTTGAGAAGCTCTTCTCAGACACACCCACACGAGATAACAGGAGGCAAGGCCATTCTATGGCTGATAACTTTGATTGACAATGCGTTACCCTGGAGACGAGTTGGAAGCGTATTGCACCTCCTAGCGATGGCCCATGACATTTTCTTCCACACCCTACACACCTTCTATAAAGATGGTTTTTGTAACAGCAATCACTTCAGCTAGAAGTTTTAGTGAGTTGCAAACACCAGAGGCAGATCCTTCCTACACCACTTTTCATAGAGTGGTTCTTAGGTCACATCCTAAATTCCTTCCAAAGGTAGTCTTGGAGTTCCATGTTAACCAAAGTATCAATTTGCTTGTGTTTTTTTCCCCCAAGCCTCCAGGCAGATAAATGATAAACTAGATTTCATGTTTTAGATGCAAAGAAGGTGTTTTCATATCACCTAGAGACACAGTTAAGACCTATAGGTCTTCTAAGTTATTTATTTCATATATTGGTACTTCAAAAGGTCTGGCCATTTCAGTTCAGTCCCTATTCAGATGGGCCAGGAGTAGAAATATGTTCTAGAGAAGCTTTGCTCTCTTCTCTGGGTTTTCTTGGAGCCAATTCTGCCAGAGAAGTGACTACATCTGTTGCATTTTAGAAACATATTTGCCTTATTGAAATATGCCACATCAAGTACAATTCACACTTTTACAAAACATTTTGTATTGGATTTTCATCCCAGATCTAATACTAGGTTTGTCAGAATGATCCTTCAGTCAATTTTCAATGAAGACTCTTCTCTCTCTTTCATCTGCAGTGCTGCTTATCAAACTATTCCAAGAGTTGAAATATGCAGGGAACCCTTGAATAAGTAATGCAAGTTACTTATTTTTAACTGGAAGTCTTTGAGATGGACAGTAATATTCACAATCCCACCCACCTTCCACGGTATTGTGGAGTCCTAATTCTGGGATTACGTGGTATTCTGCTTTAGTGGTTAAAAGGAACTGAGAGTCAGTGATGCCAACACCCTTGATGGTCACACCATCTGGCATACTTCAGCACTGTGTGGGGAAGGAGAGGGGTAAGCTGCTGCTAACACTGATACTAGAAGGTTCCAACTCCTGACTGCAACTCATCAGCATAACCCAAAAGTGTGAATATGCACAGTCCATTTTGAGATTCCACCGTTTCTGTAAGGATCTGGACAGCCTTGGAGCCTGTAGGTGTTAACTAGTTGTGAAACAGACTGATGTAGAAGATTCCACATTTTATGAATCAGAGATAGAGATCATAGGAGTAGATGCATCAGTTCTGTGACATGCAGCAGACTTTAGTGGTGCTCTTACCCTGTACCACATTTCTATCAGACATCATTGTAATCTTGATGTAAAGTGTGGACCAAACTGATATAATACCACTAATTTCAGTGGAGTTATCCTGAGTTGAATTGTGTGTTCATTTATACAGCAGGTCAGGATTCTGAAACTAATGTAGGCCTTTTCATGTCCTTTTTCCAAACAGAAAGCAAAAGAAATACATGTTCATCTTGACTTGTCATTTTGTCAGGGGAAAATTAATGGCACGTCTCTCCCCCTTACCGTACACTCCGGATAGTAGTGGCGGCAAGGACCTCACAAGCTGTCAGAGACCATTGAAGAAACACACAAGTTAACTTTGATCAAAGGGGAAACTGAGGCACCCTCCTCTCGGTCCAGAAAGGGGGTTGGCAGCAGCTCCGTTTATTATCAGTACCAAGCAGCCTTTTATAGAGTATATTCAAAGGGGCGTGGGAATGGGTGGATGGAGGGAAAAGACTTACTTGAAGCATGCGCATTAGCAAACCCTTACATCACGCCTAAGTCATTGCCTTCTTGAGGCACCTGGTGTGTAGACCTTGAGAACGCTTACATGATGCCAACAAGCTTATGAATAGGTGTCTATTCATTCCCTAGCGAAATCGTTACGTACATATAATGCAATCTGGCGATATAACACATTAGCTCATCTCGTGAGGCCTACAGCCTGTGATTGTCTAGGCAAGGTCACATTCTTGGTATAGATAACAAAACAGAAACAACTTGTTGTGCAGCACTATTACACTGAATGTCTAAAGCCTAAAGCGAATGCTGTGCCACTCTTGGGGGTTTAACTATGTGATTGCTGGTGAGGAAGAATACATGGGGAGAAGGAGCAAGGGAAACTGAGTCTGCCCTAACAATTTCACCAGTATAGGATTTGTATTGTAGCGTGGATTTTCTAAACCTGATACATTACCACGGTTGCAACTTTCATGAATATATATTTTACCTATGTTTATTTAAAAAACTGATGTTCATCACTTAGGAACTCTGTTCACAGGACAAATCACACCAAAGAGGCCTACCTCTGGGTGTATTAAAGCAAAGAATATTACATGTAGCCTGCTCCTGGAGAGAAGCTGGGCACTGGACAGAAACATTGTTGAAACACTGTAATTATAAGGTACCGTAGGAACAGGTGTTTGGGGGTTTTTTTGCGGGCGGGGAGGGGGAAGCTATGTTGTTTCCCCTGAGATAAAGATAAAGGATAGATGCTGTTGGCCCACTTACATTTTAACAGAACACAGTATATTTCATCCTAAGGCTTACATTTTTTGTTGACAGGCTTTGAGGACACCCTTATATTCGTATTAATGGAAGTGATATTTGTCTTCTGAATGTACTGCAGTCTATAAATAGAAACATAAGGGTTTGGGCTACTCTTAGCAAAGACAGAGGATTTGCAGGAGAAATCACGAGAGCTGGAGTCCTTTGAATAAGCCTACAGTGTCTGTACCGCAGGGCCAGTGACATGAGATTTAATGCAGCTAAATTAGAATGAGACTTGCAGAGCATCCTTGGAGAGTACTTGTAAAAAACTTATTTTTTTCCCAAATAGCATATTTTTATGGCTCAGTGATAAGGGTTTCATTTTATTTCCACTGGAAATCAGAGTCAATGAATTTTTTTGTAAGTTCAGAATGTGGCAGGGACTGGAAGCAAGCGCCTCAGTGGCCATTAAGCCTCTTTGGGCATGAACACCAAAGGAAGGATAAAAATCACTGAAATAAAAATATGTTTCTTTTTTCTGCATATTTTTGTGGTTGTTAAAAATGAACCACTTTTTTTTCTTTTTAAAGTAGTATTCCAAGGTCACCCAACCATAACTGAGGCACACAACACATACTGCATTTTATTTCTTATCAGCATCACTCCCTTTACAGAAATGAGACTTTATTTTCTAATGACATCTAACTGGTCATCTTCACACACACTCTGTCTAGTTGGAATGCATAATTGTGGAGCAGTAATTGTGCATATAAATTAAATTATGAATGTCGTGGATCATTTTGGGAACTTTGTTTTAGCTGCTAGCGCACAGATTTGGCTTTTTCTAATCTCAACACTGTCACCGATTGACAATGTGGTCTTGAGTATCTCCTTTAATTTACTTTGCTTTCAAGCTGTTTGCCAGTAATAAAGATGTTATCTCAATGTCTGTCACGCCATTCTACTGAAGCACAAGACACCCCCAAAACTGAATGAAAGAAAAGAACAAATGACCAGGGAGCAAATGTGGTTGTCCAAGTAATTAAAGAAAGATTGCATATAAACAAAAACACCTTTTGAATCTTTTGTCCCATGATATTATGCCCTTAAATATTCCTATAAGGTTCTTTGTCCCATCATCTCTATCATATAGGCTTCTTTTTACTAACCTTTAGGGAGGGAAGTGGTGGACACAAGGAAAACAATAAGAAGGTAAGAGAGGTGGAAAATATGAAGTGAGGAAAGACGTGCTGACAAAAGACTGTAGGAAAGCATACGAGACTTTCTTAACAAAATACATCCACAGTCTGACAGCCTATTTTGTTTGAAATCTTTTTCTTCTCTTTCTTTTTAAAGGTTACCATTTTAAAATGCCATTGTAAAATAACCTTCGGGTCATTCCTACTAACTGGGTAATAACAATTTCATAAATTAATAAACTTTGCACCTGAAAAAGAAGAAGAGCTTTTTGGTTTCAGAGTTGATTTAGCTCAGGATATGGTTACCACCTTATAAACAGTACCCTCAAGTTTTTGTTACAATAAAATTAATATTATGCATCTGCTTAGTTTAGGAAGAGTATTCTTTAATAAAACTTACCATCATAACTAGTAGCTACTGCATTAAAATTCAGATCTTCAGTAGCCTATCTGCTGCAGTTCTGTTTTAGTATCTCATTTCTTGGAATTATGCAATCAGAGTAAATTTATGATAACTAATAGAGCAAGTTTACAGGAGTCTGAACCAATTATACACAATATCTTTGAGAGACTCTTCCCAATGAAGTTGCTTTCTCTGTTTATTGAGAACTGCTGTATTGAATACAGAAATAAGGTGTTTCTATAGTTTTCAGATGTGGAGTGACATTTTCCAAGCAAGAACAACAGGACCTGATTATCCACTTCCTTACTTCTTGTACTGTCACTTACCCCAGCACAAAGTGAGTGTAAATCACTATCATTCTGATTTGTTAGTATTTTACAAACTCTTTGAACTCTTTTTTCACATGTGTAAATGAATATGTGAGGTACAAGGCAGTGTCGCATTAGCCCACTATTTTCAATGAGATACCTATATATTCACTATTTTCAATGTATATATTCATGTACTGATCTTCAGGGCACTCTCAATACCTTTTTCCCTCCAAAATATTTGGGACACAAAGGCAGAGTAACATTTGAAACCAAGGGTTTTTGTTGTTGTTGCTGTTTTTGTCTCCTCCCCACTTCAGATTGGAAAGTGGCTTATTATTATAAACTATAAATGAAAGGCAGAGGCTATTTGGCTTACGAATCAGAATCTGAAATCAAATGCCAATACCATAAAGATATTTGCAGTATTATTGTTGGCATTCTATAATATATATCCATGTGGCATCAATTTGTGTACAGCCTTGTAAATAACTCATTTGTTATCTTAGATTTTTATAGCTTGCTACGGTTTATTTCTGCTCTACTTGTTTCCTATGCAGAGATATTTTTATTATGTTACAATATTATTGATCATATCCTGGTTAAACTGCAATGTTAGCAGTTTAATACCCACTGCAATTTAGGACCGGATATTGATCCTTCAGCAAAGCCCCTATAAAGTGGGCTCTATGCAGTTTACTCAGATGGCATCATCTGGATCTCTGAAAAATTGTCACTATGAGACAACTGGGCACATCTGTGGTGTAAGAGAAGCTGTGCTCGTGGACTTTAATGGAGCTTTGCCCATTTACTTTAGCTGAAGACCTAGTCCTATATATACAGTAAGTAGAGTTGGTCAAATACCAGATACACCTGTTGGCAAATAACTAATGAATAACTGCTATAATTTCACAATTAACTATTCAACCAGCTCTGAGGGGAAGCATGTATTCTATGATGCAAATGGATTGTAGCCGATGTAGTATGGAGAACTAGCTGTGATATACATTAAAAAAAATAGATGTAAAAAGATTGTTGTGGCAATACCCTTCTTGTTTGTCAAACTTTCATTCTATTTACTGTTATTTACTGTTATTGCCCAATAAGCAGCCCTAAGTCTAGAAGCATGAACTCAAAGGGCTCTTTACTTCAATGCATTTTGTAGTGGCAAAGAAAGAGGAACTGAGCCAGAGCAAGTGCTGAAACTCCCATTTTTAACCATCCCTATCCTATCTAGGAAACAAAAATTTGGGGTTACCTTTAAAACTCATTGAAATCTCTGATACATGGATCAGGTTTGTGATCTTATCTGCAAGTCCAGGATGAATTTTGAGTGCCCAGTGACACCAAAACAAGATGAGCTTCAATTCTTTTGTGCTTTGAGTGTGAGTTGGATATTTCAAAGATGCAAAATACTGACTTCATATTCCAGTGAGCCTCAAGATCCATTGTGGTAAATATTGAATGAGCACTAGACTATATTTACCTTGCTGGTCAGTAAATATTGATATTCACCTTAATTAGTAAGTCTTCTGATAAACAATATCTAAGCTCCCATTTTGATTTTATTTTTGGGGATGTTGTTTTATTTTATGTATGAATACACTGGCTATGTTTCTTGAATCGAGACACGATATTAAATACATTGTCACATTCTACATACTTTGGGGATTTATTTGATCCCTAAACACTTTTTTTTTTTGGTGGGAATATACCTGGGAATCTTAACTGACAATATAAAACCTACATCCAAAATAAATAAAATGAAGGTACTGTAACTTTAATCAGGCTGATATTCATTCTGGGTTATAGATTTTTAAAGGTAGTGTCTAATTGTTGATGCTTCAATTTGAGTGCCCAGCTTGAGTATTCTAGGGCCTAGTCCAGGGGTGGGCAAACTTTGTGGCCCGAGGGTCATAACATTTTTTTTAAATTGTATGGAGGGCCAGTTAGGGGAGGCTGTGGCTCACCAAACAGCCAGGTGTGGCCTGGCCCCCGCCCCCTATTTGACCCCCCCCCCCGCCGCTGCTCATACCATGATGCCCCCACAACTCCTGCCCCATCCAATCCCCCTGTTCCCAGTCCCCAGATACCCCCCCCCCAAACCCTTGCCCCATCCACCCCTCCCTGTCCCCTGACTGCTGCTGGAACCCCTGACTGTCTCCCACTGCCCCATCCAACCTCACATCTCCTTCCTTACTGGCCTTCCGGGACCCCTGACCCCATTCAACCCCTCTGACCATTCTGACCCCATCCACACTCCCGCCTCCTGACCACCACCTTGAACTCCTCTGCCCTCTATCCACCCCACCTGCACCCTGTCCCCTTTCCACACTGCCTGAAGTGGCACTACAGCCATGCTGCCCAGAGCACCAGGACAGGCAGTTGTGCCACCCAACTGTAGCCAGTCACACCACCGTGCAGAACAGAGCACTGGGTCAGGCCAAGGCTCTGCAGCTGCACTCCCCGGCAGGAGCTTGCAGCCTCGCTGCCCAAAGCACTGCACTGGTGGTGCAATGAGCTGAGGCTGCAGGGGAGGGGGAACAGCAGTGAAGCGGGCAGGGGCTAGCTCAGGGGCCAGGCAGGAGGGTCCCGTGGGCCACAGTTTGCCCACTTCTGGCCTAGTCTCAGCATCTATGGCTCCCATTGACTTCGGCTGGAGTTGCAGATACTCAGCACAAAGTGAGTCTGCTCACGTCAACGCTACTGATGTTACTACTTCAGATGGCTTTACCGCTTCTCTTGCTGGTGGTATCTCTTATTATTACACTCACTCTTGTGTCACTATGAGAAAAGTATATATTGTTATTATATATTAGCTGTTTGTGTTACAGTAGCTCCAACAGATCCCAATCATTATGCGGGTCCCAGTTGTGCTGTGCACTGTACAAACACGTAGTAGGAGACAGTGTCTGCTTTGATCCTGCAACTGACTCAGTGTGAGCAGTCACATGCACGCACATGGAGCCTCATTGAAGTCAAGACTTTGTGCAAGCATCAACTGATGTGGATCAAGTTGTAGGATCTTTTCCTAAGACACTATGCCAGCATTAGGAGTAGGAAACAGTTCAAAATTTCAGCAGTGATATAACAAGTCCCAAGGTCATTAGTTCATGCTTCCACTTCCAAATTTCTGTAACAATCTGGTTTTGGATTCAGAGTAGAAGCTGCATTAGTCTGTATCCTAAAAAGAACAGGAATATTTGTGGCACCTTGGAGTTTTCTAGACTGATTCAGTCTATTCCTGGGGGGGAAACTAAAACCAGACATGAGTTTGGAACAAAGTGTTTCACTGGAATTCCCCTAGTCAGGGGAATTAAACCAGAAATGGAGAATGGGTTTTTCTTTTAGTGATTACTCACAGCAAAGGAAAAATTGCCCATCTTGTTGAACTGAACCAACCTGCAAGACTATATAATTTCATAGTTAATATTGACAAAGTTAGTGCTATAAAAGTGTAAGTGCAGCATTTTTTCCCATTACTTGTTTAAAACTATTGGATATGTTTTACAAAGTGGTATACTGGACTCTGTGCCTGAATCCAACTTCGACATTTTGCCCAAATGTATCCAAATGCATACTACTAAAACAGACTTTATTTTGCAAATAAAAGAGGAAGCTAGGCTATCATGAAATATGTAGCATATTCTTTTGATGGGCTACTGATGGAAGAATTTTGTTCTAACCGATTATGTCTGATCTTAAATATAGTGTGAAAATTCCAGCATATTTATGAACATTGTCTGTCAAAGAAAATGAAAGAAAGTGGTTTTAATACACATCCTGAAGTGATTTCAGAAAGGCTTAGCTAATAGGAATAAAAGTTTTCATGGATCTGAATATGTACTTGCCATTTAATGAGGTTCACATTAAAAAATTAAAACCACCAGTTGGAACAGTCTCTAGCACTGTACTTTATCGCATAACATTTGGGTTATGTCTACGATACAATATCTTCATCCATTCAAATAGCAGTTAGAACACATTTTACTAAACACTTGTTCTCATAGGCCCTGCACTGACTGCAATGGGACTACTAACAGTGTGTAAATCCAAGCCAGTGTGCAGATTTTAGCAAAACCAGATCTGAAAATAGGGATTATTTCAGCTGTCTATGCTGTTTCATGTAACCGAACCAATTGTGAAGTTAACTTCTAAGATTCAGAACATAAAATTCATTTTTAGTAAACAAACAACATGATCTAGTGAGTCATGAACTAAGTGGGCATAACTGAAATTAGATTAGAAAATTATTTTAAATTGAATGTCACCACTAATGGATGCAATTTATTGTATAGAGGAGGTGAGGTTCAGAAATAGAATTAATTACCAACCAACCCATTTACCAGAACACTGAGATACACTGTAATGATATAGAAAATAGCAGAGAAGTACTTGAGAGATGGTTCTGGATAATAAAAATAGAAGGATAAATTGCATCAGCTATAGCCCCTAAGGTCTGTAGAAGAGCAAGAAGAAAAATTCCTGGATTAAGTATGGGTCAAAGATATCTGGAGAACACAGGATGCAAATCCATGGAGGATTTTAATAACCCGCAGATCAGCCGGTAAGTAGTCCTAGACCTATTCCTTAAAAATAGGGAGGAGTTGCTTGAAAATGGAGACTAATAGGGAAGTCTAGTGCTCTTAGAATTCAGCGCTGTGGGGAATTATTTTTTAGAACACTACAAAAAAGTATTAAACATACAAGAGACATGCCCTAATATGTTCCATTAAATGAATTCTGGCACCTTCCTTTGATTTGTCTGGTACTAGCCTCCCAGGATTCTGAACTAGATTGGCCTGATTAGGGGTAACAATCATCATATCCATAGATATAGTCAAAATTTAAAAGAATAAAAAGCTAAAATTAATACATTAAGATTTAAAAATAAATCACTCCGAAGATAAACTTTTATATAGGCACTCCAGTGGGGTGCAATTCCACATTGTCTACTTACACTTACTGCAGGCTAAGTAACATCCTGTTTTATTGTTGGAATTACATACTCAAAATGGTGGTATGATCCCCACCAAAAAGGAGGAAGTAAAGTCGAAGGTTGAAGCATGGCTCAAGACCATAATGCTCTGAGTCACTCCGTTCTTGATTTACCTCTTGATAATCATTTTACTACATCTCTCCCATCTTAATTTACAGACCAGATGTAGTATTTTAAATAACACTGGACTCTTCTTTGTTTCGCTGGATAGCAGCCCTCCTCAGCTGCTCATGAAACCTTGGATGCTGGGGAAACTCTCTTCTCCCAGTCACCTGACTCAGTGATTCAGAATATATCCCCACTCAGACATTCTGGGCAACACCTCTTCTAGCTTTCATCCTCTCTAGACCTCAGGCTCACACATTTGTGTGTCACTTGGTAAGTGCACTTGATCATGATATCCTCTTACCACCCAACCAATCACGTGAATTGATTTTAAAAGACAATGGTCAAATTTGTTCTAGGATAGTACCTGGAATCCAGGTTAGCTGGAGTGTATTAAAACTTTTGGAATATGTACAGTCCTTCAAACACATTAACAGCTGGGCCAAATTTACTCTATTAAAATTTGAGAAGTGGTTTGGTACGTCAAAGAAATTGAGTCACCTTTGTCTTGAAGCTTCCATTCATCATCCTCTTCATTCGCTTATTGAAACTTCACAGGAAATCTTTAAACTTCAGACTGGTAAAATTTGCAAAATCAATCTTGGCCATTCTGAGTATTGAAGGGGTGTTAATGCCAGAGTCTGCTGATATACCTATCATTGTTGGCATCCCTTTTCAACTTTTTCTAGGCTTTCATCCATGATTGACTATCATACATAGCTCTGAGTCAAAGATTTCACACATAAAATGTCAGGGTGTGCTTTGGGCAAATTGTTCAGAACTTGATCTCATTCTTGTGAGGGAATAATGATGATTGTGATCCATAGTTTACATCCATTCTCAATACCAGGGATAAGCAATGTTGGCACGCGGGACCACAGAGTAAGCACCCTTGATGGGCCCCGCTGTTTTGTTTACCTGGCCTTTCGCTGACCATGGCTCCCACTGGCCATGGTTCACCGTCCCGGTCCAATGGGGGCTGCGGGAAGCGGGGTCCAGCACCGTGCTTCTTCCCGCAGCCCCCATTGGACTGGGATGGTGAACTGCAGCCAGTGGGAGCCACAGTTGGCAAAATGGCAGGTAAATAAAGTGGCAGGGCCCACTAAGGGTGCTTACCCTGAGGTCCCTCATGCCAATGTTGCCGATCCCTGCTCTATACTTATCTCTGTCCTCCTGCTCCTAAATGGAAAACATTATTTCCCATTACGCTGATATTGCCAACCATGTAATATGTGCTGCATGACCCAAGACAGGATTGGATCCTATCTTGTGCATTTTCTTATCTGGACAGTTTTTCCTGAGTTCTGGTATAGGTGTTCCATGAGTAGCCCCATTTCTCCTAGTGGTTCCATTGAACCAGATGGTCCTTGTAACAGTAATCAACTGAGAGCATCAGCACTGGCATGATGATGTACAGACTTATTAACTATTTTATATTTACAAGCAACTAATGTGCAAACCTAATGCTGTTACAGAGCCTCTGCCATGGTTAGCACCCCCTTATTTTCACTGAAGAATTCCTTCAGTGATTTGTGATCTGTCAAAAGGTAAACAGTTTCCCACATAAGTATTGATGGACTATTTTTATGCCAAAACAAATAGTGAGGTTTTCCCTGACTGGTAATAATCCTGTTCAGATTTATGCAGGGTC
The DNA here is from genome assembly GCA_032164245.1 of Sternotherus odoratus. NCBI lineage: Eukaryota > Metazoa > Chordata > Testudines > Kinosternidae > Sternotherus > Sternotherus odoratus. Next base: position 228,746,057 of record JAVMKO010000001.1, on the reverse strand, counting down.
CTGGAAATGTATCCAGTTGGCCTTTCTCTAACAGGTCTCATTTTATGGGACAATATTTACCCCATTCCATATGATGAAGCATTGGAGGACTGGATTAATTCTTTGGCTGGGTCAAAATGAACAAGGAGCTAACTTGGCTTTGTGGGGCTTGGGCTACTGGGCTGTTTAACAGCAGTGGAGATGTTCAGTTTTAGGCCGCAGACTGAGCTCTGGGATCCTCCCACCCCCAGGATCCTAGATCCTGGGCCCCAGCCGAGGTCTGAAAGTATACACCACAATTAAACATCCCCATAGCCTGGGCCCCACAACCCTGAGTCAACTGGTATGGGCCAGCTGTGGATATGTAATTGCAGGGTAGATATACCAATGTGAACCTCCTTCTCTGTCTCTTCCTTCCCCACTTCAAGAAAAAAAAGGCCGTCTGTTTCCTCCTCTCTCTCTGTAATTATGGAGTTTAACTGCTTGGCTTTAATATGCTAGTTGATCGTTCCTTATGCGTTTCCTGGCTAAGTGTCCAGCCTTGAGGCATTTATGACACTGGGCCATTTTATGCTTACATAAAATGTTTTTATTATGCCAGAGCAGAAGCTCCCTTCAGGAACCTGAACCCCTTTTTGTTGGCTCTTTATTTTGTTTATAGAATCTGTTTGATTACTCTTGTAGTCTATATGCAAATCTTGTAGTTTTGTTTACTGCTACTTCCATAGCTGTTGCCAATTCTATTACTTTGAGCCAGGTCAAGTTCCCTTTTGCCAGGAACTGTCTTTGATTTTTTTTTGCCATAAATACCACAAACAGATCTGTCTCACAGCATTTCCTTCAGGACATTTCCAAATGAACAATATTCAATTACCTTTTTAAGATCAGCCACTTACAGAAATACAGATTCACCTTGACTCCACATCTGATGATAAAATTTAAAACATGAAACAATATTGCTGGACTTTGCAGTACAGTGCTCAGTTAAGATCTTTTGCAGTGCTTCTAACCTTTTCTCTCCTGGCTTCAGAAGTTGTAATAAAGTCCTTAACAGGGAGTAGGTTTTACTGACACAGAGATATTGCTTTATGCTGGTCCTCATCTCTAATCTCATTTGCCAGAAAATAGTGACCCAACCTTTCAACATATTGCTGCCAATCTTCATTTTCTGCATTAAAATCTTGAATTTTCCCATAAGATGCCATTCTTATGTCTTTTTTTTTTCTTCATTGCCTGTTTTGTATAGGGATTTCCATGGAGTACAATAACACTATGTGTACTTCCAGCTACTGCAGGCTAATGGACATGCTCCTTTTTGAAGTACATATTCAAAATAGTGGTGCAATCCTCACCAACAAATGGGAACAAAGGGTGAAGCATGGACCATAATACTCTGAGTTACTTAGTTAACCCCATTTTACTATATAAACTAAAGAACAAAAGCGATGTTGAGAATGGAAAAGAATTCATTTATGTGTGTTTATTGCTATGCGATTCAATTAATTAATCTTTTTGATTCTTTTCTCTGTGAAATGACCTAGAAGGGGTCCTCCATCAAATCTCCTCAGTGGATTATTAAAGTATGCTCTGTAAAGCACTTTGGAACATCACTTATTGTAGAACATGAATGTCCCTCATTTGACTAGTAGTGCTTTCACAGGAAGCACATGACAGCTAATTTCCAGGACATTGATTTAGTATTTGTTTCAGATAAAAGTTCAAGATATTAGTTTTAATTTATAGAGCTCTACATGGTTTAGAATCATATTGCTCGTCTCCTTGTGTAATCTCAAGCATCTCTGCTCATCTGCCATTGTATCACAGCCTCCAGCATTAAAAGGAGGAGGCAGGTGGGAAGCTATCTTCAGAGGGAGGCCTGGCGTGTGCTCCTGCCACTGGTTTTACAAAGACCAAGTGTTTTGATGCGGCAGAATAGCATCTGTATGTTCAGCTGTCTATCTTCATGTCTAACTTGTATATATACACATTTTGTATTGTACATTTCAGCTTGTATCATACTGCACTGACAATATATGCAAAATAATTTAAGGAGATATCATAATTTTAAGAAATAGGCACATGAAGACAGTTAAGGTTTGGGAAAGATGTGGACAAATTGGAGAATGTCCAGATGAGAGCAACAAACATGGTTAAAGGTCTAGAAAACTTGACCTCTGAGGAAAGATTGAAACAATTGGGTTTGTTTAGTCTGGAAAAGAGAGACTACAGCGGGGGGGCGAGGAGGGGGAAGACATGGTAACAGTCTTCAAGTATGTAAAAGGTTGTTATAAAGAAGAAGTTGATAAACTGTTCCCCTTAATCACTGAGGACAGGACAAGAAACAATGGGCTTAAATTGCAGCAAAGGAGATTTAGATTAGACATTAGGAAAAACTTCCTAACTGTAAGGGTAGTTAAGTGCTGGAAAAAATTACCGAGGGAATGTGGAATTTCTGCTTATTGGAGAATCAAAGAGGTAGCCCTGTTAGTGTGGAATAGCAGAGGTAACAAAGAGTCCTGTGGCACCTTAAAGACTAACTATAAAGTTTTGAAGCATAAGCTTTCATGGGCCAATACCCACTTCGTCGGATGCAAGCAGTGGAAAATTTAAGTTTGAGTCCTGGGGGCTCTGTGTTTCTCTTGCTATGGTTATTACATCACTGACACAGTGAGAATTCCTCACCCGACTCTTGCTATTAATTATGTCATTAACTGTTGCAGGAAAAACACAGGCTCATGAAGGCCTGCCCTAAATTCAAGTCTTGGCAGTTAAAAAGCCTTTGATTCAACTTTAAAATGCATGTCGTTTTATTTTTCAGGCTTACACATGTATTCTATAAATTAATGGTAATTTTAAACAGGTTTTTTAAATTAGCTTTCAAAAGCATTTCGGGGAATCTTTAAATGATACACAAAACCTTTGAAATTAACTTTTAAAAATCACATTTAAGATGCTTCATTTCATTTCTAAAAAGCTTTAATTGAACACAGAAACCTCCTATGTTTCAGCAAAGATTCTAAAGTACATTTTCATGTCCTTATTGTTCAATCATCTGTGAGAAACTTTTCATTTGTGTTGAATTGCTTTTGGATAATGGAATGATATACTATTAAAAACTCAAAACAAGAGAATGATTCAGTCATTTTAACAGTATCCTGACCCTTATTTTAAATTAAATTTATAAGGTAAGAATGTTAATAAAGAGGGTTACATATTTTTTAAAAAGCTCCTTGACATTTAAATTTTCAGAGACTAATTATGTACTTTAAAACTTAGTAGAATTAGTTGACAAATGTTTGTGTACCTGCAAATATGAGGTGGTTACATTTAACTGTCGTTCTTGGGGCATTATGTTCTTCATTTGCCTTTTTTTCTAATAAACAGAGAGGGGAGAGAGGGAGAGTCAGAGAGAGAGAAAGAGAGATTCCTGATTTAAAATGTTCAAAGGCATTAAAGTGACTTGGGAGCACTCATGGTATTGATTTTTCAAGGGGACCTAGGAGTCCAAGTCATTTGGGCACTTTTGAAAAAAGTATTTATTCTTCCTTTGTTTGTGTTTTTTATTCTGGTTCCTATTTTGGGTTTTGTTATTCATCTGCTTTTCCTGTCCCTCAGTCAGTCTCCTTGTTGTGTTACTTTATACTTAGCACTTACATCTGGAAGCTGTAGTTTATACTCCCTGTGACATGTCTCCTAAACAGATTCCAGATTACTTCTTGGTTGGATGCTATGAAACGACTGACTGAAACAGGAGGCAGGAAAACTGTTTCTTCGATGTGCATATTCTGACACAAATATATTATTATATTAGTCATTCTGTAAATTCACAAAGAATACATATTCTTTATCATGAAGCCTTATCTGTGTGTGTTATACATTTGTAGGCGAATATCAGTGCTGTTCAAAATTCTGGCCTCAGATACACAAAATGTCTGATGTGAAGCCCATTCACGATCGTGGAAAAGCTCCTGTTGACTTCAGTGGGGTTTGTACTAAGACCACAGTGCTAAAATTCACTATGAATGTTTTTCCACATATGTTTATAAATACACCTTTTCCTGTTATGGTCCCACTATACACAAGGAGAGTTAGGAACAAAACATAGATACTCTAACACATTACCCCATTGTGTAGACGAGTCCTAAAACACAAGAACCAAAAACTGAGAGATGCAACCCTCAAAGTGGGTTGAGTTGTACCTAACACAGAGGTATAGCTCAACCCACTTTGCTCCAGACTGGCTCTTTTGAAGACTGATTGCTGAGGTCCCAGATCTCAGGCTTCCCTCAGAGCCCACTACCCTGCAAGGAGCAGCAGGAAAACCCTTAGCATTTAAAGTGACATTTTGTAACTGTAACACTGTTTTCAATATACCACACACTCTAACCTGCATCTTTACTTATGTGTTCCTCAGTGAGGTGACTATGACTTCCTGAGTATTTGGACAATGCAAATCAGCACCCAGTTACTGAGTGTTGTTGATATCATGATAATGATAATCAGTAATAAACTGTGTTATTTATATTCTTATAAAAAAAAAAATGGAGATATACCAATCTCCTAGAACTGGAAAGACCTTGAAGGTCATCAAGTCCAGTCCCCTGCCTACACTAGCAGGATCCCCCTGCCTACACTAGCAGGATTTTTGCCCCAGATCCCTAAATGGCCCCCTCAAGGATTGAACTCACAACCCTGGGTTTAGCAGGCCAACGCTCAAACCACTGAGCTATCCCCCCACCCCTTAGACACTCTTGATATGCTTATGTAAAAATATCCAGTGACTAGGGTATTCCCACTGAAATGGGTCTCACTTTTGACCTAAGAAAAATATTTGAATTAAGATCTCCTGAGGTGTAACTCTTGTCTCCATAGACCATACCTCTAATTGCTGAAGATCTATGGTGAACTGCTACTGCTGGGAGAAGATGGGGCAAATTAAATTTGTCCCAATTTTTGGCTTGTATTGAAAACAGACTGGAAGCACTAAGAGAGAATGGAGTGTGGCAAGCTTCTTAACTATTGTCTTCTGAAGTTGTCATGGAGAAGGGAAGGCAACTGACAGGTCCTTCAGAGTAACACACTGGCTCTGTGCCTCTCTCTTTCCCTCCACTGGAGGCCCCTAGTACTATAAGCCATACTCCATGGGAGGTAGCCAACTGCGCACCTCCTCACCTCAGCATGCATATTGGCAGGGTCAATTGCACTACTTGACCAATAGTCTTTAGGTAACTGTGATTGAGGCCCAGAAGGCAAAGACACTAGTGGAAATGAGACAATAATAGCAGAAAAGGGGAAGAAGAAGTGTTCAGGGGAAGTGAAAAAATAAATGATCAGATTAGTCCATCCTTGCTGATATGACTTGTGTCCATGGCATATTTATGTTTTGCTACAACTACTGCAATCTCCTCTATTCTGGCCTCCAGTCTTTTCACCTACTCAGGCTGTTCAAAATATCACTACAACTATCAGCTTTTTTCTCACAGCTCCAACATTTGTCTCCTCTTCCAGCCTCATCTCTTTCTCTCTGTATCAAAATCCATCAAGGGAAGAAGATATAGAAACAACCAGGTTGTCTAATTTCATTGTAAGAATGTGTTTTTATCTTTCAGGACCTTTGTTCCTTTTCTCATTTTCATTTTCCTATGGTCTTTTCTCCTTATACCCACCCACATCTTATTGATTCTACTATTTAATATCCTAGTAACATCTACAGCCCTCACTCAGAGTTGTGTTAAGCATTGTACATATATAAAGACAGACATGGTTAGTCTTTGCCCCAAATTCAACCTAGATCTTTTTATCAAGTTTTATCCTAACTAAATAAAATGGTAATCATCTCAGTTAGACTGCAAGATGTCCAGAGCAGAGACCCAGCATGCATTCTCTGTACATTGCCATGCACATATAGAGATCTATATAAAATAAAATCAACAGTTCACATGAAAATGTAGGACCAGATTGTGTGTATGTATTGGGAAAGAATAGGGAGTTATCTCCCCCTCTGTGGAGTGATGGCTCTCCACCATGCTTCAGTATCCACTGTGCCTAAATGAAGGCATAAAGCCTTTAGATAATTCTTTGTGCATAGGTCCAGATTCTGTCATCTTAACTGTCATTGAATAATACCTGACTTTCAAGTCCTGCCATTGGTAAGGTCCTTCTCAACACATGTATGAGCCTGCAATGGAGATCACTTTTTTTTTTTTTTTAATAACTGCTACAAGACGTTTGACTGTTGAAGTAAAGATCCATCTGACATCTGTAGGAAGTAAAGTACTTTATCATCAGAAGTTAACTGTGCATGAATAATAAAAATTCCCTGTTTCTCATGGGTGTTTGAAGTGTCAATTATTTGCCTACAGTTTTTGGCTACGTACGTGCTTCTGAATTGTATTAACCACTGAAGAATTTTGTGGCATTTTGTTCTGAATTTCCAGTAAAACAAGTGACTTGGAAGAGAAAAGAGTAAATATTGAAAATGGAAGCTTGAGCTTGTTGAGACTTCATGAGCAATTGATGAATTTGCTCTATTGAGCCTGATAGTTGCTTCCAGGAGTAGAGAAATACTACAGAGAAGTTAAAAATAGACAGTACATGGGCACTTTGCAATAATGAGAACATAAAAGCCTGGTTTAGCACGATATAGCACTGAAATACTTAACTGATATCCTAGCACTAGAAATTTTAGATCCTCTATTCCTTGCTACTGCAGAGATATTGGATTTCAATGGAACATGGCAGCACTGCTGTTTTCCCTGTCAGACATCCAAATAAAATAGCAAAGGTCCCAGAAGTTACCTTTTGGTGAAATAAATGACAGATCTCTGTGAGGAAAGACTGCAAATCTGGGAAAGCCAGGTAGGTAAATGTGATTAACTCCACAGCACAAGATTTCTAAATATCTTAAATAAGTTGTACACTATAAATAACAGTATGGTGCACTGTTTGTGCTCAGAGCAAATTTTCAGTAGAAAGGCCATCAATTACTACTACCAAGCAAGTTTTATTACAGCTCCTTTCAGCTTTTATTGCACAATCACCAATAGCTATATGTTTGTTTCCTTCTTGCAGCTATAGTATTATACATTCAATTATTTGTCTGTCAATCAAATCAAATGGCACCACCACCTCAGTTGCATAGTAAAAGCCTCTTGCACCCTAGTTTTATTCTGACTGTTTCATAGAGTGCTGGCTACAATGTACGCACTATTGCCATCTCCTGCACAGAATCAGAGCTCCCCAGCTGTTTGCTGTAGGCCTTCTACTGCCAACAGGTAAAGCACCAACATTTTGGTGCAGGGGGATCTGAATTTTATTTCTGCTGTCACCATGAAATTCCAAGTGGACAGATTGTGCAACATATTAAAAACTGGGATAGTCCAAAGTAGGTGTGGGTTTGTTACATAATTAATGGTAAAATTAAGTTTTGGATGATTCAGATGCTTTAACAACATATGTTAGGAATCAGGCAATTCAATGCAAAGGGAAAACTTTAAATTTAGCCTCTGAAATTGTGCAAACAGATTTTGCAGACATGTCTGTTTCTGTGCCCAGGATCTACATTTTCATGCACAGAAATGTTTGTTGCAAGACAATATTCTTGAGGTTAATACTTCCCCATTTACTTTAAAAAAAGTGGAACATTCTCTCATCTAGCTAGACAAATCAGAGGACTGATATTCCCAAATCCACTGCAAGTCATAAAAAATAATTAGTTTACAGCAATACATCACTTAAAATATTCTTGTGGTGCTCTCAGGCATGTATATAGAACAGATAATAATTATTGGAGCTGAGGATCAGCCTGGATAGATGAATTAAAAGCTGTCAAATTTTCATCCTGAAGAGTTAAGGTAACCTTTTCAAATGTTTGCATGCTTCTGCACTTAATGGTTTTGGCTTGTACTACATGTACCAGTACTAAAATACTGCAGAAAAAGCTGTTCACTTAGTTATATGTTTCTGGCCTGGACAGAACTGGAAAACAATGAGATTTGGCAAAAACACTGGACCTTTTGAGAATTTCCCCAGTCCTATTTCCAGGTAAAATTGTTAAACTTTGGATAAGCCGTCTGGGGTGGATTTTGTTGGTGTTTTTTGGGGGTGGGGAGGGTAGAGGGGAGGAGATTCATATCCAAATGGAACCAAACTTTAAAATCCAGGCATTAATGATAATATTTCCAGGAGGGAACAAATGCATTTGTAATGTTTCTGTCAAAACTTCTCAAAACGTCCCTGAGAAAAATCAGTGAGAATGTTTCAGGTAAAGCTCATTGCCAGGGGATTTGTGAAGCCCAAAAGTGTATCAAAGAATTAGACAGGTCTATCAATGGCTCTTAGACAAGCTGGTCAAAAACACAACCCCATTTTCTGGGTGTCCCTAAACCTCAGATTCTCAGAAGCAGGGACTATATGACAGGGGATAGATTACTTGATCATTTCCCTGTTCTGTTCAGAAGCATCTGGCACTTGTCACTGTCACAGACAGAACATTAGGCTAGATGGACCATTGGTCTGACATAGTATGGGTATTCTTATGAATTAGTCCCATCTCAGATTTGTTGAATAGAATTGGATTCCAGATTAAAATATTAGCCAAGAGAAATCCAGTTACTGTCTTCCTGTGGCTTCACATTCTGCATATCCCTGTGGTATCCATAGCTTGTTTAAAGAATAGGGCCCTTATCCTGCAATGACATCTTTTGGGTGGACCTATGTGATTATGCAGAGATCCATTGTATGCAATTCAGGTCTATATCATCACAATAATCTTTCCACATGAATGGCATTGCAGGATGGAGGCTACGGTTATTTTTTTAAAAAATATCCTTAGCCAAACACCTCAAAATTTAGCCCAAACCAATAAAGCCTGAAAATTATCTGATATCTATCCAGTGGCCTATATAGAGTTGGTTTGATGGTCTCAGTTCAGATACTATTAGCTAAGTGGTTACAACATAAACTACCACATATTGGCAATTTTAGAAGATAAATAAGACACTGACTGATTTATGGAGGAAATAAGCTTCTTACTTCTAGAGATATGCCTTCTAGGTTGGGGTTAGGCATACTATCAGGGCAATGGAGGAAAGATTGCATCATCATTGTCCATACTTTATGGTACTTGCCGTGTAGCTACTAACAGGATTATAGATGATCATTTGAGCAACTTTCATGCAGCCTATATTTGCTCTTTTTTTTAAAGTTCAAATTATATAATGATTATAAAAAAAGGAGAAAAACAAGATACATGTAAGGAATTTTATATTGCCAAAAATAGAAAAGAACATGTAAAGCACTATAAGGACTGGCTGCCAAGCTTCTTTCAAACCTTTTGTTTCCTACTATACAGTATCATCCTTATTTAAGACTGAGAGGGGTAGGATTTGTAGTGTTGAAAACATGCTGCAGGGATACAACACACACACTAGAACAGTGGTGGGCATCAGGGTAATCTAATTGCAGGCTGCAAGATTTTTTGCTGATGTTGACTGTCCATAGGCATGGCCCTCTGCAGGTCCTAGTGGCTGTGGTTTGTCCTTTTTGGCCAATGGGAGCTGTGGGAAGTGGTGACCACAGGGATGTGCTGGCCACTGCTTCCCACAGCTCCCATTGCCTGGTAACGGTGAACCACATCCACTGGGAACTGTGGGAGGCTGTGCCTGCAGACGGTCAGCATCAGCAAAATGTCTTGCAGCCCACAATCAGATTACCCTGATGGGTCACATGTGGCCTGTGAGCCGCAGGTTGCCCACCCTCCACTAGATACTGGCTTAGAAGAAACTTAAGCCAAGACCTTCAAAAGAGACTAGTGATTTTGGGTGCCTCCATTTTTGGGTGTGCCACATGAGACGACTTAAAGGGACCTTTATTTTCAGAGAGTGCTAAACTATCACCTTTGGAAAATCAGGTTTCTTTGAGATACCATAAATTGGACACCCTGAAACTGAGGCACCAAAAAATCACTAGCCACTTCTGGAAATCTTAGGTTTTGTGGAATTCCTCCTCAGAAATCCCAAGTTCTAAGTTATTATCACCAAAAAAGTACTTTTACTTGTAAAAGTATTTGATGTGACTGCATTTTAATCACTTTATCCTACTTAGAGTATGTTGTTTCTATTGAGAACACAGAACACATGGGAAGATAAAGTAAATGGCTTTAAATATATAAAATATTGATATTGCATTGTTGCAGGTCAGTCCAGAATGTGTTGTAGCCTTTTACCATAATGACAGTAAAAATGTGTCTACCTGCAACTTGCCAATGCCTAAGGAAATGCCAAGAGCTTTAGATGAATGCCTGGAGACCGATAATGGAGGAAATGCCATCTAAAGGCAGAACCAATATTTAACTAACAGCCACCACAAACTGTAGGGAAGTCAACAAGAAAACATCATCTGTATTTTCTCCATGAAAACTATCATAGCAGAAGAAAGGCAATACAATTCTTGTGTGACATTGGATGGTGAGACTCCCTCCAGGCCAGAAAACATGACTAATTAACCTGGGCAGGAGGTTCTGGCCATTAAGAGTGCTTGCTATTTATTTACATTAGGTAAAAGAATGACCTGAACCTTCCTAAATGAATCATCACAGTAGGAACATGGAATGTGAGGAGTATGTGTGAACTGAAGCTCCGCATTGTGACCAAAGAATTGGAAAGATGTAAGACGGTATATGTGGAATCTCAGAGCTGCCATGGAAAGGTAGGAGTCATTTCATGACTATGCATGGGTATGTAACATACTATTTAGGATCTGAGAAAGTGAAGTTGCATTTAATCATACCAAGGAGACATCAAAGTGTGTTCTTGGCAATAATCCAATCAGCAATAGAATTTTTTCAATTTACCGTTGAGCAAAGTCAGTTAATATGTCAATAATACAGGTTATGCTCCGGTGACAGTAATTGCCACCATGATGATTGAGTTATATGAAAATTTTGAAAGGATACTCATGAAGACACTAAGCAAAAACATCTCCTTTGTAATTGGAGATCTGAATGCAAAGGTTGGATCTAAGCTATCATAAAGGAGTAATGGGATACAATGGTTTGGAGGCGGGGGAATTTAATTGAATGTTGCTGTTGTAATCAACTGCTCATTTCAAACACCAACTTCTCCTGGCATCCTAAACATTTATATACCTGGAGGCCATCTGACAGCATGACAAATTGTCAAATTGTAATAATAAAAGTACTCTGGAAATTGAGTGTTCTGTGGACAAAGACATTCCCAAGTCCAGGTCAGACTATCAAATGTGAGCCTCAACATAAAATTAAAAAGATAAGATCTTCAGCAGGGCCACTGCATCTGGACTCATCCAAAATTAACAAAAGCTACAACACTTCCATATAGAACAGATTTGAATCATTGCTGCAGATGAAAGAGCCTGAATGGACTTTGGAATAAAATGAAAACAATCATGCTCAAAGCCTAATAGACGCATTTGCTGAAACATCAGTGTTGGACTGCACCTTGGTTCATGGAGAAGGTGTTTGAGCTGGCAATTAAAAAAAAGGACACAGAGTGAAAGAGAAGGTGTCTTGTAGACTCAAGAACACAAGAGAAAATAAAAAGAAGTTAAGTGACAGATTCAAAGGCAGAGTAGATGAGATAAGCAAATACATCAGGGCAGAATGTGAGGAACTCGGGAATTATAAAGACAATAATAATACTAAAGGTATGTTCACTGTGGACAGACTTGTTACTGAAAAGTGTTTGCCATGACTGAACCTGATAAAAGACCATGATGGCAGAATTCTTACTCAAAATGGTAATATCAAACACATGTGGAGAGATTACTGTGGCACTCGGTAATATCTCATCAGAGACACATACAACCAGCAGTGCAAGTAGGGTGATATGGTACGCCATACCAACACAATATTTATAGCTAGTACAGCATACTGGAAAGACATAGGAGGAGCAGAAGGTGGGGACACTGGGTGACCCCACACCAGCAGCTCCTCCGGAACAGCTGTACCGCTCCCAGCCCTTTTACACAGGGTCCCCTCCATCTGTAGAGCAGACCTGGCAGAGGACAGGGCTGGGGGTGGGGCTAGGGGCAGTACAGCTTCACTGGAGAGGCTTCCGGCATGGGGTTATCCGGTGGCGCCATATTCTTCTCCTTTCACTGCTGCAGTTCCCTGGAGAGCCTGATGGTTCAGGGCTGTCCCGGGAACTGCAGCGGAAAAAGGAGAAGAACTCCAGCCCTGTCCCCTGCCCTTCCATGGAGCCTCATCTCCTCCAGCGCCATCTGTACAGCAGCAGCCCCATCAGAAGAGAGGGCTAGCAGGGGCTGAGCTGTGGGTGGTACAGCTGCCATATGAGCTGCTGGCATTCTGCCTCTTTCCCCACTGTGGTTCCTGGGAGAGCCCTGAATCACCAGAGGAGCTGTGGGCCTGGGGCCGCCCAGCAGCCCACGTTCTGCTCCTTTTGCTGCTGTGGTTCCAAAGTCTCTGGCGCAGTGGGAGGAGGATGACAGAGCCCCCACTCTCTCCTCAGGTCAGAAGGGTGGATCATAAGGCAGGGACAGGGAGAGGATGGGGACCCCGAGCTGTGGGTGGAATGGGGAGGACTCACCTGGAGGGCCACGTGAGGAAATCACATGCCCCCCATTATCTGCTGCACTTCCTCCCATACAGGTAAAAAATGGATTCCACTCACATCACTGCATACAACACAGGATGAAAGAAAAGAGAGTATAGCAATTCTGAGAGAGAAAGTGTTGCATATTATTATTAAAATGAAGCTTTGAAAGCACCAGGGATAGATAAAATATCAGCAGAACTGCTAAAAGCAATTAGTATCTGTGGTCTCAGTCACCCGTGGAAAATGTACAGACATATAGATAAATAGGAGTTGGCCAGACAACTGGATGAAGGGAATCTCTCTGCCCTTACCAAAGAAAAGGGATATAGCAGAGTGCAGTAATTATCAGATCATCTTCCTGATATCACATGCAAGTAAAGTGCTGCTCTTCATAATTCAGGATCTCATGAAGCAAATGACAGAAACAGAGGTATCCCCATACATACCTAGTTTCAGAGAATGACAAGGCACACGTGATCAAATCATGAATATCCATGAAAAATGCAGGGAATATAATCACCCATTGATCATATGTTTCACTGACTACCCTAAAGATACTGTCCGCTGCAATCATCTCTGGAGGATATTAAGTGGCATAGGGATTTCAAAACCTCTCATTGAACTCATTGCATGTGTCTCCTATTAACAGCAGACCACAGTGTGAACAGCAGTGGGTGACAACAAGTGACTTTCTATTGGTCAGGGTGTGAAACAACTGTGCATTCTTTTCACGTCATTTCAACATATACACCACTTTTATTAAGAGACAAGCCCTGATTTTTTTTTTATTAAAGAGAAAGAGCTCAGATTTCCAAATATGCTGATGATACAACACTGCTTGTTGCAAACATCTTTGCAATTTAACAACTATTGGAGTCTGTGAAAACAGTGACTGAAAACTATTCCTCAGTGTGGCAAAACCAAAATGCAAATGACATGATCAATAATAGGATGCAAAATGACATCATGATTAACAGTCAGTTATAGAAGCAGTAGATTACTTTTCTGAGATTAGACATATTCAACAAAAGAGACTACTCTGAAGAAATAGGCAGAAGACTAGGATGGTTTGCTCAGCCATGGCCTCTGTTACAAAGGTGTGAGAAAACTATGGTCTTTTGAAAGTTGCAAAGACTTGACTTTTCAGCTTTTTTTTTTTCCATAGTGACTTATGGATGTGAAGCCAGGGAAAGACATGTTGCTTTGTGTAGTGGCACTGGCATAGACTCTTGAATATCTCCTGGACATAAAACTGAGAAATGCTTAAGTGAGAAGTTTGATTGGAGAGAAGCAGACTCTTGTGCCAGAAACCAAGAGGTGCAAACTTATGCACTTTGGTCACATCATGCATAGAGATGGAAATCACCTTGAAAGTTGTCATGGAAGGAAGGGGGACAGGACACTGAAGTTGGGGCAATTAGTGAAGAGATGGATAGATGGTGTGTGGGAGATCACAGGGAAGACAACTGCTGAGTGTCCAAAACTAGCAATGGATCAACAAGACTTCAGAAAATTCTGCTGTGATGTCCAGTATTCAGACATGAATAAATAGACTTTACTATTACTCTGTTACTACTATTGCATCATTACTCTATGGTTCAGTTATGTACTAAAGGGTTAAAAGTAAGTGCAGTTGTAACCCAAACATCTCCTGGGTGTGGGTTTCTGGCCCATCGAGTGGCATGGAGACCACTTAGAGAGATATTAAAGAGTATGCTCTACAGCCTTAGCTAACAGGCATGTGGCTTTTTGCTCATGCAGTAGAGGCTCATACATTTAACTCCAGAGGTCCCAGATTTGATCCCCCACACCAGCGACTAAATTCTGTTGGTATTATGCAGTATTAAGTGAACAAAGTCAAAATAAATTTAGATGCTGAGCCTGACAGGAATAGACATTGAAACTGCAGCTCTTACTCTCTCAAAACTACTATTAACATCAAGGAGAGAATCATTTATGTACACACTGCAGAATCAGGGTCGGTGTCAGAAACTCCTAACTTCTTTTTTTAAACTGTAATGTAAAAAAATCATTAAGGCTGGGGATTCAGTTCTAAAAGTGTTGACACTTATCTGAACTTTATCCAAAGTAGATAAGCCTTGCTGTCTGCATAATTTGGCTGGAATTCTCATAGATTAGGCACTCTTATGAAATTCCTAGTTACTGTTTCCACTTGGACTAGAAATACTACAAGCAATTACTTATTTTTAATTCATGTAGAACAAGATCGGGAATCTACTTCTTACACTAAGGGCTCTTTATATTGCCAAAACTATGTACAGAGCTGTAGTGTGAGATTCAGGTCCTGCGACTTCACACCTCTTGGAGCACCCCAGGGAAGGAATTGTGATTTTCAGAGAAGCTCCTTTTCTCCTGGTGAAAAGCACAATCTACAGATATTAAACAGTCAGAGATAAATTGTCTTCATCCCTCTCCTCTGGCAGACCTATACTGACCAGTATATTATTGGGGAAAGCAGGGAGGGAGCAACGGTTCCTTCCAGTCCCTGCCTACCTTTGCAGGGGAGGAGTAGCAATTCTGAGAGCCTGTTCTGCCTGCCATGTGCAGATTGGTGATGCAGTTAAGCCACATCTTGGGGCCTTTCACCCTTGTACTCCACTGAATAGTATGGCAATAGGAAGTCACCATCTGGCTCTTTATTTATTTTGATAATGTCGGAAAGCATGCTAGGCACTTTGGAAACCATGAGCCTGACAACAGGGCTTTCTGGGCACAGGGACAAGATTATATCCTATTTTCCTCGGAGACAAAACTGCTGAGGACTGAGGAAGACCTGTGAAAGAGAGTTTAGGAAGCAATCTGTGAAAAGGACTTGGGAGGAAGCCCAAGAGGCAGGCAAGAAAGTAAGGAAACTCGTGGAGAGGAGATATTATGTAGATAACTTCTGGTGAGTGCTGCACTAAGGAGCTAAGTTTATGAATGTGTGTTGGAGCAGTAGTTCCTTTGGATGCTTTCGGACTTCCATTTCCATGGAAAGTGGTGGCGTTTATTTTGGCTTAAGGACTAAAACACCTGGTGATTGGGGGAAACTGAGGCATGACTGCATCCGAGAATAGAAAACTTGCCACAGGCATTTCACAGAACAAGTGAAAACATATAGGTACTTCCTACTTCAAGGATTTTATAAATCCAAATTGTAAGGGTAACAAACAGCAGTGGAGGGTGAGGAAGTACAAGTGAAACAACCTTGGAATAGGTCTGTACATTTGCTTCAATTAAAAATGAGTTATAAAATGTAGTGGATAACTGGTTAGAACTGCTTTTCTAACTGTATTTTAGTACATCTGCTTCCAGCCCCAACCAAAACTAGGAAGTGTTGTGCCAAATAAGGTCTGGTTTACAACTGACATCCAAAGTGTGACTGATTTCAGTGGGACCTGTGTGACTAACTGATGCCAATGGGAGTGATCCAAAATAAACAGCTATAATTAAGGCAAAAGTATCTTTAAAACAATCTTAAATTTTCCAGACTGCACAAAAATATGTTTATTGTTTCAGGTATATGCTGTGGTTGGCTCTTATTTTATCCAAACTACTTTATCCATCCCAAGTTTTAAAGCTGATTTCTACAGTATTGGGATCCTGGCCATTACAATACATTTGGAACAGTATACATGAAACTGGAAGAGGAGGGGAAAAAGCTATCCAGCTTTTTCTCATTTCAAAGTTGATAAGCAATCTTTCTATACTTGTGAGAGGTTATTTTAATAGGATATAGGAGTAGAACTAGAAAATATATTACAGAGGGAAGAATATCCAAGAGAAAATAAAAATTAACTACCAGAAAGAAAAGTGAAATGGACTAAGGAAAATTATAAACATGACAAGGAGGATTAAAAAGACTGACAGAAACAAAGTAATTAAAATCAAACCTCAATCAAGCTCCAAAGCCATAAGTGCTGATACATTTCCAGATGTAATTGCTGTCCTCAAGAAGGTGGTCTTCAAAAGAAAGAATAACAAACTGAATTGCCTTGATAGAAATATAATCTGAATTTAGTTTACAGGATGTTGTATCCCTCAATCAGGTGGAGGGAAAGGGAGGAATTGACTATTTTGACCGAGCCTGCCTATCCAAATATCAATCTATCTCCTTTCTCCCTTTTGTTTTCAGGATGCTTCAGCATGCTGCCTTCTCATGATGGTTTGATTTCCTCACCTCCAACTACTCCTTTGATGCCCTTAGTTCTCTCTTCTCTTCCCTCTACTGAAACTGCCTTTACCGGGATCTCCTATGGTACAGAGGCCAGTATTTTCAAACATGATTAGTAGTTTGGGGTGCCTCGGTGTTGGGGTACCCAAATTTGAGGCTTTAATGGTGTCAGAATGAGTAGAGAGGCACTTTAGGGGAAAGAAAA
The DNA here is from genome assembly GCA_032164245.1 of Sternotherus odoratus. Lineage (NCBI taxonomy): Eukaryota > Metazoa > Chordata > Testudines > Kinosternidae > Sternotherus > Sternotherus odoratus. The sequence goes on along the minus strand of JAVMKO010000001.1, from coordinate 228,729,106 downwards.
CAGAAATAAACAAGCTTATGTAATGTTCAAGACACAGCAAATCTTTTTGTTCATGTTTTCAATATGGCTATGTTCATGAATCTCATATTTAAAAATGCATGTGTTCCTGATTGATGGAGAAAGACTTGTTAGCCATATTTGTCACTGGCTGCATACTTCACACTCAGTTCTCTCTTGTAACACTCACATCAAGTAACTGTGGGGGCATGTACATAACTATTTCTGTCCAGCAAGTTATAAGGAGCTGCTGTTCCCCGTTTCACATAATACACAGACTTTTCCATATATCCGCCAAGTGAATGGATTTCATCCACTGGTCTCCTGGCATCATTTACTTTACATCCTCTCCTTTATAGCCTATGCAGTTCTATTTATTTCTCTGATTTGATTCAGATTCCCATAATAAGAGGGATTTGGACTCCTACTTCTGTCCTACTCCATCCTCCAAAATAAAATACTTGTGTCTTCATGTTTTTAGAGTTGAGGTCTTGTAAACGTGCGGCAACTCACCCCTGCTGGCACCTCCTTCTGTTCGTCTGGGGAATCAGCTCACCAGCCTCCGGAGTGCCCTCTGCAGGCCGGTGTCCTGCTCAGTGCTGGCCCCGTGTCCCTCCCGGACCCCGGTGCCCTCTTCCACTGGGGTGCTGCACCCCTGCAGTACCCCCACAGATCTCAGGGTTTCCCTCCTTGGGGAACCCCCACCCCCTATCCCCACCTTGCCTCAGTCTAGGCAACTGCCAGTCACCATTTGCCCCCACTCTCTGGAGCAGACTGCAGTATAATTGCCGCTCATCACCGGCAAGGGGGTTTGGGCCTGCTGCCTCTGCCTACCCTTGGGGCTACCCTCTGCACCCCAGTGCCTATTTGGCCATAGAGTAGGCCAGGCAGCCTGGGGGGTTTCCAGGTCAGAGCTCCACAGTCCTGTTATCCTTCCCCCAGCCCTGACCTACTCCTGGTACCCTGCTTAGCCCTAGCAGTCAGGTCCTCCCTCTCCAAAGACTAGAGAAGGACTGTTTGCCTCCAGCCCACTGCCCTCTTATAAGGGCCAGCTGGGCCCTAATTACATTGGCTACAGTTGTGGTCAGCTACCCAATAAGATGACCCAGCTATCCTTAATCTCCTTCCCTGCTTCAGGCTTCTCCCACCTTTTGGGTACCCGGGAAGTGGGTGGGCCTAAGCCCGCCCGTTACTAAAGTCCCTCCCCCAGCCTGGCGGGAGGGACACTAGACCCCGGGCCAACTAAATACAGGGGACAACTAATGAAAAAAAGGCAGGGGAGTGCATGATGATCATAGGTTCAAAACGAGGGTACAGGATGGGGACACTGAGCAGAGAACCCGCACAGCACCCACTGCTCCGCAAAGCTGTCAAGGGAGCCAGTGGACGCTGCCAAGTGGAACTCTGCCCGGATGCGTGACTGGATGAGTGACCTGAAGTAGGCCCCACAGTCGCAGCGTACCCCCTCGTCTAGCATCCTCCTCCTGGTGTTATAGATGCCGACTTTGGCAAGCGCCAGGAGGAGGTTGACGAGGACGTCTCGCGACTTTGTGGGGCTTCAGGCTTCTCCCAGGGCTGTCTCCCAGGGCTGTTTTAAGCCCTTCTGAACAGGAGCGGGTGGTCACCCTGCTACAGAGCTACACTAGAAACTTATATCAGTATAACAACTTCACTCAGGTGCTGTGAAAAATCCACATCCCTGAGTGATGTCATTATACCAACTTAACTCCCGGTATTGACAGTGTTTCTCCCATTGACATAGATATAGGCTGTCAAGGAGATGGATTAACTACTCTGACAAGACAAGTTTAGTTGGCATAGTAGCATCTTCACTAAAGCACTACAGCCACACAGCCGCACCGCTACAGTCTCACTGACAAGTTAAGCTTTTTCTGGACATTCTGAATAATTCCTTTTGAGATTAAGACTTTGAATTGGCTCATGACGAATGTGGGATATATTTATATTATTTTTGAATGTTTTATGTAGATCTCTGTGGACCTGGTGGTTATTGTGGTATGGCTGGCTCTAGGAAATCCTAAGGGTTAATTAAAGTATCAAGAAACTCAGTAATGACTAATTCACTTTCTTAGCATTCAAATGGACAGTACAGTTCACGTACTGGTGGAAGATTACTCCCATTTCACATAAACCAGCTTCAGGAGCCCTGCTCAAAACCTCAGGAAATCTTTTGGGAAGGAACTCTTGAACAAATAAAACTTTGAAATGGATAAAAGATTATCTGTGACCTGAGGGAGACACACATTGATGTGGTGGTAGTCAAGAGGGACCTACTTAAACTGGCAAGGAAATCTACATTTAGGTAAGATGATGCAAGTGTAGGCTTTTTGTTATTTTAACCCCTTTTTTCTTCTATGTCCCTATGGACAAATAAATAATGCTTATTTTGAAGTGTTCTATGTCACTGCAACTTCACACTGGTCACAAGTTCCCAGAAACAAGCTTATAACACGGGCCAAAGCTATCTGAACCTACTGAGGTAATACAATTGTATACTGGGAGTACTGTCACCAGATCAGCACAGTCTAAAAGTTGATTGAATTATGGGATTCCACTTTGAGAGAACTGCATCTTTAGATCTGGCCCTTGGAAAGGGTGGCACAGTTACAAAGGTACAACTGTCCTCTAAATGGTAACAGATTCATTTTTTTAAAAAAAATTGTGAAACGTGCCATGTTCTTATGTCCTTCTATCAGCCCAGTTAAATCATATTACTTCACAAAACATGTGTATGCTTACGGGCCTGGTTAGACTGGCGCTTTATAGTGCAAAAAGCCTCCAGGAGCGCTATAACTCTCTAACCATACACACTGTCAATGCACATTTTGTGCAAAAAGTCTCCCTTTAAAGCACAACTTGTAAACCTCTTCTCCGAGAGTCATAAGGCTTTTTGCGCTAGCCCTGTAGCGTGTTAGGGCCAGTGTAATCAGTCATTATGCGATAAGGGATCTCTGGCACGCCTCTGAGCCATTTAAGGCAATTAGGAAGCCATTTAAGGCATTTGACGTGTTCAGTGTTGTTTTGCAAACAGAATTAGGAATGCGGAAGTTCCTTTACAGAACTCCGCTCTTAACAGAAGCAATTAAGTAGTGAAAATGCTTACCGATGGAGCTGTGTTGAGTGAAATTCAGAGCCTGCTACTTTTCCGTAGAGAGAAATCAGTGACAGCCTGAACTTGTTTCCCTCCGTACACGTTCCTCGTTCCCCCTCACCCACCTCCTTTGCAAAGCACGTTGCACCCAGTTGAATGCTGGGATAGCTGCCCATCATGCACCACTCCCTGTGCCGCGGCAGCAGCATCAATGTGGCCACGACATAGCGCTATGGTTATAGTGCATCCCATATAGTGCAATAGGTAAACGCGCTATAATCCTGCAGTGTCACCTTACCCTTACTGATGACCTGCAGGCAAATTCACTGTTTTTTAAATCCATGAACAATGTTGAAAAAACACAGTAATAATCACATTATACATGCTGACTGAGGTAAATTAGACAATTTATGTAGATGAGATTTTAACACTGATGTATGCACAAGGCAGTCTTCAAGACAGGATTAGTAAATTAGTTAAGAAATGGCCATCTGAAATCTGAATATGGCTTTCTGTCATTGAATGTGCTGGAGAAATGGAAACCAGACTGATGGAGAAAAGTCAGACTATATTGAATGCAATAGATTTAAACAAGTAAACCAGTGTGGACTGGAACAATTACATGCTTCAGTAATAAACGAAAGCAAGTGTACTGTGTCTCAAGTCATTACGTCAGGTTTTCTTTAATCTTTGAAGTCAATGTGACACTACAGTGAGAAAGTGATAGTCATAGGGCTGAAGAATTTAATTATAGTCAGATTAAAATTGAGAAATATATCCAGTATTATCAGAGAGCAATGTGCACTATCGAAGATAAATGGTCAAAATAATAATTTAAATGTAATATTCATTTAAGGAGTCATGGCACAATGTGTAAATTGTAATTCATTCATAATGTGTCTAAGTTTTAATATCCATTTGCAGTGCCTTTTAAAAAATACTTTAAAATACTTCCATATTTAATACTGGTTAAATACTCTTTAAATCATATTTCTTTGGGATAATCAACATAGAGCAATCTTATTAAAACTAAATGAAATATATGCTAATGGACCATATTTCTGTCATCCATTACAACTATGCAAAGCTTGAATGAAGACAGAGTTTGGCCCAAGATATTTAATAAAAAGTGTTAGTTTTCATTGATGTCACTTAGTAAATAACGATTTTTATAATACCTATTATATATTAGGTAACTGCAAATATGATATTTTTTTCTGATTTTAATATAATTATAGTTCACTTTTCTATATGTCAGTATTGAAATGTACAAGATTCTGATCAATCAACCCCATTGAGAGAATAGTTATATGAAGATGATAACCTGACTTTATGAGAACTCTGGCTGCTTGTTATCTGAGAAAGCATATTAAATTTTGGGTAAAACTTATAAGAGAAAAGCAGAATATTTTGATTTAAAGAAGACTGTATCTCCTTCTTTATTATATTTGGGAGGCATACGGAAAAAAAAACACTCTCTCTTTGTCCTCAGTTACTTGTATATTTGTTTCAGAAAGACTCTCTAAAAGGTTATTTCTTTTTGTGTATAAATATCCATACTTATTGGGAAGATTGAATGGAGTTGTCTTTGGAATTTCTCAGAAATATTACTTTAAACCTTAGAGCTGTACTGTCATTTACTAGTCCCAGACTAGAGTCATATTTCACTTCAATGGGAGGGGACCTCTTGGTGGTATAAGGATCACAGCTAGTTAGTAGTGAACAAAATTAGCCTGGGCACATGTTGTTCTTGGGCAATGTGAGACATTTCGTGTTCTATGCTAGAGAATGAGCAAGCAAGAACCAAACCCATATCTCAAGCATGGTTTTATCGAGCATTACTACTCATCTGAGATCATTGATCCATAATGCACCAAATCACTGTGGTGCTTAGGTATCATTAAAGATTGGTCTGCATCATCCCCATATTTGATAAACTATGAAAAATGCTGCAAACTCGCCTCTTTTCTCTGACATTTGCCAAAGTTTTGAGAGAATTTATTTTTATTTTGTTAAGTATTTGTAATATTTAACTAAACTGCCTATTTATGACATTTTGGAAAATATAAATAACGGGTAAATTGTCAGCTGAATAAATTAGTGTACCTCCACTGAGAATCTCAACCAATGTTTTGCTATTGTGTGATCTATAAAAAGGGCCCTGAGCCTTCAAATAGTTTATATCAAGAAATAAAAAAAAATACTTGCACTGCTGAAAATGCTTATTCTGTAGTAGAGATCTGTTTTAAGAATAGGTTTAAGATTAGCAGCTATATCTGATGAAGTGAGCTATAGCCCACAAAAGCTTATGCTAAAATAAACTGTTTAGTCTCTAAGGTGCTACAAAGTCTTCCTCGTCTTGTTTTTAGAATATTTTTCATGTGGAAAATGTCATTCTTGAGCAAAACTTTTTCTGTTTTTTAATAGATTGGTTTTGTATCTGTTTCTACATATATGAACTCTCAGGCTTTCAACCATGGCAAGCTACCTACCTCTTTATCCCAACCTTTTGCATCCATTCTCCATCTTTATTATGGTGGCAGTAAAAAACTAGGCATTCAGAAAGACAAGGTATTGCCTCCCCAAAGGGCATGTACTGCAGATGGTTTGTCTTTGGCAAACACAGCTGTACATGATTTGGCAAATAAGTATGTGACTTTCAGTTTGCCAACTAGCCTGCTGTAGCCTGATATTTTTGGACTATGCCTATAATATTGCATACGGCACGGAGAAAGAACCTTTTCCTCTCTCTCTCTCAATTAAATCCAATGCTCTCATTTTTTTAAAGAAACAGTTACATAACATGCATAAAAAAGAGGAATGTTTCTCACATATTAATAAAATATAGAAGATAAGTAAAGATGGTCAAAAACCTTCTGATGAAATGCTTTTCTGTTTGAAATATGATAATTAATTGAAATATTAGAGGAGAATGTCAGTGTTTATGAAATTTTGTTTAGAAAAAAATGAAGCATTTGATAAGGTCAAATCATCATTGGAATCAGACTCATAGGACAGGAAGGGACCTAAAGAGGTCACCTAGTCCAGTCCCCTGCAATCATGGAGGGACTAAGTATTATCTAAACCATCCCTGACAAGCTAGACTAGAACACTTTCCAGATTTGACATGTACTGCATTGTCTTTTGCAAGTTCAGAAAGAGCCATGTAAATGTAATGTTATGCTGCACTGCCAAGTGATGAGTGAAAGAGCATAAAACCAAAGAATTTGTGTTTGTACAGAATTCTTCACCAAAAATCATAGAATTAACAAATACAATAGAAAATTCAAAACCTGGTAATTTTTCTGAAATGTGTTTTAAGTTTTAAACAAGATATTCTTTGGTTCTTCAATTTTTTTTCCAAATAAAGTTCCAACAAGCTAAAAAAAAAAAGAATAGAAAATATCTGCATGTCTAGCATCTTATTAAGCCATATTTGGCTGTTAAAATTAATATTTGAAATTTAAATTTGTCCCTTGATATTTGCCAGTTTGTACCATTAAAGGTGATACTTTTTCAATAAAAGTACAGTTATAATGTGAATTATTATTAATAAAGGCAACTACCAACAGCTAATGCAATAAGAAAAAAATACTTAGAAAGAAGAGTTTTCCCTCCAAAAAGGCTACATAGATTCTCTCGACACAAACTGAAGGTATCACCACATTATGTTAAGAGGTTTTAAATAACAAATCATTTTACCCAAAGGGTATGAATAATTTCCACACAAAATTGGCCCTTAGGAAATGTCAAAACCATTTACAGTGATTAATGAAAAAAGCACTTTTAGTACTCATAATATTTTACAATGGCAATTGCTTCAGTATGTTTCAATAAATCAGTTATGCAAACTCCCTTCTTCTGGAACATGGAATGTTGCTCTTTGCCTTATCCACCAAATTTAAAAAGGCAGCTTTGAAAGAACAGATTTTACAAAACCACCCAGAAGGCAAATACAGTAGTGTAGTAGTTTGTCTTGCTGAACAATAACAGAGATTGGGAAAACATAAGATTCCAATCTAAAGAAAAACCCATATCACTATAGCAATAAATTAATGAATACTTGCAATACACCATTAACCTTCTGCTTAGGTTCGTTATATAGCATAGGTTGAAATCTCAGTCATCATTTTTTTTTATTTCAAACATTAAAAAAAAACCTATCACTTTAAAGTTCTGAATCAAGATTACTATTCAAACTCCAGCTGATTATTCTGAAGAAAAATCAATTGACAAATTATTCTTTATTGGTAGTTGCAGCATTAAATTAAGATTGATTGTAGTTCTGTGAGGTAGACATGTTGCACTACCTGAGGACTTAATGACACTTGTCCAAAGTCACAGCTGTGAGGTGTACACATATTTACACAGGGTAAGATTGAAAGATTACTGCTTTATAATAAACCTGTTTACGTGTTTAAACTTATCCAATCTGGAGTTCCTTGAACCTTCCTTGAAAGCATCATTCGCATAAAGAGGACACTTGACTAGTTGGGATGCTTATTTGATTTGGTATGGCAAGTTCTATATTTTTATGATGGTATGGCTCATGAATCTTTGTCCCTGCAGTGACCTCAGCAGATCTCTATCTTAACTGTGGGGAATTCGAGGTCAGATTCTCTTCTGTGATCAGTTACCTAAGAGAGCAACTGCTAGCGGGGAATAACCAGAGCACATCGTGTTCCAGCTGTGCCTGTATCTACTATTACCCTTCATGCACTGTATGGAGATCCTACAGCTCTTACATATACAAGCAGTCCCACTGAAGACTGCCTTGCTTATGTATTTAAGGACTGATCATGCAAGTAAGGATTTTACTTATTGGGTCTCATATTTGTCACAGTTGATCAGAACAGAACAAGCTACTTTTTCTACTGTCCACCCTTTGGTGAATAACTCTATTTATTTAAGTGGGATGAATATCTATGTGCGTGCTTACGTAGTCCCCATTACTACAGTAAGAGTGCATAAGCATAACTAAGGGGTGCAGGAAAAGGAAGGACGCCACATTTTTCCCCTCAGCAATGTGTTACAAGCTGTACAATAAGATGCAGTTCAGTAGTGCAAGGGGTTAGAATACTTTCATGACCTCAGCAAATGAGCAGCTTATTGAAGCATGATGTTTTATTACCCTTATTATCTTTGATTTTATAGCTACACAGTTATTGGTCAGCACTTTTTAAAATCCAACACTTTTTGGCATGCTGAGCCTCTGTGTCACTAAACCCAACAGATGTGCTCTGTATAAAAGCACATATTTTTACTTGTTCTAAATGAACAGCCTTTAAATTTCAAGTGATCCTCTCCTTCTGATATTATGGGAGATGGTAACACTCCCCCTCCCCCCAACAGAATCATTAGATTTAAAAGCAATAGTGTTTGGTTTTTTTAATTGCCTTCTAGATTTTGAGTCTTGATGGTTCATACTTTCAGGCTCTCTCTGCAGCCATGAGAGCTGTTTAATATAAGCTTGAGATTTTCATGACTTTGGAAAATGAGGCTTTAAGAAAATAATATTAATCTTCATGCTAAAATTGTTAGAGCTGGCTATATTACAGGCCTTTTCCCTAAAGAATAGAAAACAGAAACCCCTATCCACAAATTGTCATGTAGTTTTAGATGTCTTGATATTTACAGCTACAGAAAGCCTGAGATAGGTTCTCTATACAATAAATGGAGCTTGATAGGGATCCACCTTTAGAATGGGATCCACAAAACCCAGCTGATGGGAGATGCTGATGAGAGGGGCATGTCCTAAGCTGCTCTCATGGAGCTTGGTACCTATCTCTTGGGATCCACAGCTGGGAACTCCTCTCCTGGAGTCAGGTAAGTCATGTTGTGTGAGAATGGCTTAGGTGTCAGTCTAACTCCACACAAAATGCTCTTGGGAGGGAGAAGGCCTCCTTGATAGCCTTTAACCCAGGAGTTATGGTGCTTAATCTCACCAGTATGTGGGAGATCTCAGTTTAATTCCCCATTCTGCCTGATGAGAGGAGATTTGAACAGGGATTCCTCATCTCTCAGCTGAGCACCTAACCCTGAGTATAGAGTCATCTCACTCTTTCTCTGGCCCAATTCATATGTAATAAGTGGAATGGTTTCAACAGAAGATCTAGAATATCCCATAGTTTACTGATTAAGAATGGTGGCCTGAGAGGTAGCAGAACTCTGTTCAAATCCTTTCTACTTCTCAGGCAAAGAGGGTAATTGAACAGGGTCTCCCACATTCTGGATGAGTGCCCTACTCATTGGGATAAAGGTTACAAGGAAGTTCCCCCTCCCCTTGCTGTTGTATGTAGAGCTAGGTGTTCTCAGACCAGGAGCCATATATGAGATACGTTGAGGAACACCCAATGTCTGTGGAACACCTAATATCACCTGGCATGAGACTTCCCTGAAGCTCGGGTGTGAAAGAGGCATCCAGGAAACTTCCTGAGGCAGCAGTGCAGATGCCCAGAGACAGAAACATAGGTGCTTATTCAACTTTTACAGGTATAGGTTGCAGCTGAGTGGGGATTGTATGAATTTCACAAAACTGGGTCTTAGACACCTAAGTCCCTACTGGATCTGGTTGTGAAGGTCCTCAGATGCCATTTCGGGCGTATCAAATACATTGCCAACAATTCCCTCTTCTTTTAGCCAAGGAAACGCTACCACTGGTGTCTTTGATGAGTACAAACTGCCATAGAAACACAGATGAAAGGAGTCAATTTCTAAGATAAGCAAGGTCCAAAATATTAGGAATTATTTTTTTAAAAAAATAACAGCTTAAATTTCCTCAAGAAATCAATGCAGAATATGGGCCCAGGTGTAATCTTCTCAGTGTGGAAGACACTGCTTAATGGGCTGACAGACTCACCTAGCTATAATTTGCAAATGATCTTTTAGCACATCACAGTATTCCAATAGTGAAGTTACAAAGGCATGGATAGTAGGAGCCAGGATACTAACCCCTCCCCTATGACATAAAATTGGTGTCAGAAAGTAAAGATAATTTCCTACCAATACTCTGATCTCCCACACTCATTACGTAGTGTCAGAATAATATGTAATTATCATTTAAAAGAAAACAAATGAAGTCACCTGAATTCTTCAATCTAGAAAGAGGTGGTTGCAATGCTTTTAAACTTTTTTTATAAGTAAGTGGTGCTACTGAAATCTTCCAGCCTGCTGCATGTGGCAGGCTCAGAGTGATTGGAGATGTATCATACATTCATGTGAGAGCAAGAGCTTAGCAATCTTGCTGTTTACTCCTTCCTCCAAATGATTAATAAGAATATTAAGTGAGCCTAGTTTTAGTAAAACCCCTGGGCAATTGACTGAAATCATTTCTCATTCAGAGGAGCAGTCATTAACTAAGATCATGTAACTAATTCTTATGATGACTTTTGACCTTTCTCCCATGTCTGTTTATTTTCTAAAGTTTCCTTTTTATGAGGGACATTATCTGAAAAGCTTTTTGAAAACCCAGATAAATTATGTCCACTGGATAACCCTTATTTTCCATTTCACTGACTTTTTCAAAGAACACTAAAAAGCTAGAGGCATGGGGCTAGATCCTCTGCTGAAGTGCTTCAATGGAGCTGCACTAATTTATATCAGCTGAGGTGACCCATGATTTTCCTTTGCAGGAACAATGTTCTTTTCAGCTAATCAGTTTACTCTGAGACCCCATCAATTTTGTCCTATTCAGTCTTTAGGAACTCAACTCTATGATCATAACTATGTAAAAGGTGATGCAGAAGTACTGCAATGCAAACAAGTTTTCAGGGGAAGGATGGTGCAGCATAGGGCTGCACCCTATTTCAGGTTGTTGTGTTACAGTATTCAGTGCAACAGACACTTTAAACCTTTTGTTTTGTAAAAATCTCATTGAAATGGCCAAAACCAAAGCACAGAACGTTTCATGGTCATTTGATGAAAAATTAGCTGTTCCAGAGTCAATACTAAAAGTTTAAAAATGGCCTCGTTAAGCAATTTTCATTGGATTGTCTCATTTTTCTTTGTAATCATTTTGCAATAAAATTAAAACACTCTGGTCCAAATCCTCTGGCCATATTGCTGCTGAATTACCAGAATATCAGTACCAGAGCAGAGCAGAGCAAAGCAAGGTTAAAGGAGCTGGGGAGCTCCGGCGTGGAAATCCCCCAGGCTTCCGGCGTAGTAGAAGGCTAAAAGGGGTACTGAGGTTGTAGGGGGCAGCCCATGTGTAGGCAGAGGCAGCAGGCCAAAAAAAACCTTGCCTATGATGACTGGCTCTTACACTACAGTCTGCCCCAGGGAGTAGGGGCTTAATGATGGGTTCCCAGAGAGGGGAGGCCCATAGAGACTGTGGGGGTACTGCCAGGGACAGTACCACAGGTAAAGGGCACTGGGGTCCAGGGAGGGACACAGGTCCAGCGGACAGCGGGACTCCAACCTGCAGAGGGTGTTCTGAAGGTGAAAGAGCTAATTCCCGGACGACCAGCAGGAGGCGCCACGGGGTGAATCGTGCGGTGCCGCACCGCTACAGGGTGTTTTAAGATTTTGGGTGAATTAAGTTTGTGGCTGAAAACCCTGTAACTGCTACTAGAGATAGAGGGTTTTTTTTACTAGTTTATATTTATTTGAAGGAAGTACGTACTAGAACTAACTACAAACCCAGTATATCTTACAGATATTATCTATCTTGGGGCATAAACAGATATTCCATTTACCAATTTTATATTTTGCATTTATATTTCACAAGTATGCATTTAACTAAGTATAAGGATCAATGAGAGTAATTACATTAGGTGGTTCAGTTATGCCATTTATATAGCAGTGGCATACAATCATTCTACCGGTATTGAATTTTGAATTAAATATACTAAAATGGATAGCCAACACAAAATGTCACTGCTGATGATAAACTTGGAATGTCATTCTTACAACAGCAATATAAATAATTCCCTTCAGACATTCTCTATTCCATTCTCTGAAGATAAACAACAGTAGTGTGAGCCCCTCATAAACCAACAACAGCAACAAAACGTACACATTTCCTGCCTTGTTTCAAGTGATTTCCATTTCACAATTTGCTTGAGTTCCCTAAGTGGATGACTATTAAATACTCCTGATGTACAGATTCCTTGACGATTTGGCCTTTCATTGACAAATAATATATTATAGATTGATTGATACCTACCTTTAGCTGTTAAGATAGGTCACTTGCCTATTTCAGAGAAATCATTTTCATATTTATAATTCTGTCCCCCTCTATAGTAAGGACATATTTACTGCAATTACCTTTTAGGGCAGAAGGGTAGACTGTCTCCTCCCAAATGGTTCTTGTTTGACTGGTTGCTAAGGGGAGAATAGGAAAGATAATATCTGCACCTTCCCCTAAGGAACCTGTAATTCTTGAAGTAGAAAGGAATCCATTCATTCACAAAAAGCATTACCCGTGCTTTGGTTCAAATAATTATTTTGAATATTTCTTACTCTACTCCCCTCTTAAATAATTATCCTCTTAGCAAGTGGAAATTGCTAACATACCAAGCAAAACCTTTCCATAAACTTGTTAAAACACTTGATAGATTTTATAAGTGCCCAAAGATTAATGGCGAAGGTACCTGCCAAGATGAACTCCCTTGAAGAAGGTCTTATTGTACTTCAGAATTTAAAGAAACATAAAAGGATGTCATTTTTATCTTCAACTTGTAAAACTGCATAGTTCTGTTTCTTCTAGTCCTTCTGGGAATTTTGTCTCTTCAGTATGAAATACTTGACAGAATTAACAAAAAGATAGGCAAGAGACAAATTCTATGATTAATTAGAGAAAGAAATGTTCTCTTGGCCCTGGGTATGACTAGGCCTAACTTTTAATAAGAATAAAGCAACTGGCTTTTGGCACAGTAAAATGAAACTTTAATGAAGCAAGGCAGAGGTCACAGCAAAGAGATTTTCAAAATCTTTCTTCAAGCTTTCATGTTGGCATACAGAATAATTCTCACTTTTAATTGCCTGTATTGTAGCAGATGTTGGGATTCAGTCTGTAATACCTATGTTAGGTACTAAGGTAACAGAAATATCAGAGTAAAGAAATTATCAGTGCTGGTAGGGAGCTGTATGGGCTGTGGAAAAAAATACTTACTATTTTTATCTATTTGCTAATAACAACAATTAAAAAGTGCCCAAGTTTTGAAGCCAATGGGAGTTTTGGACTTTTAGAAAAAGCCAATGGGCTTTTAGATACCTATGGCAGCATAATTTGTTCCATAGGCCTCAGTTCAGTAAAGAGTTCCACACAAGGGGACCCAGAACCTATGCACAGCTGATTTAGTTGGGGATTGGTCCTGCTTTGAGCTGGGGATTGGACTAGATGACCTCCTTCCAACCATTTTATTCTATGAGTCTATTATTCACAGCTCTATTAGAATGTCATATAAACAACAAATCAATTAGCTATAGCACTTCCACATAAGGATTTATTTAAAACCAAATCATCCTGAACATACTTGCTATGACAACACCATAAGATATGGGTATGTATTCAAGCTTGTCTCTTGATTTTGCTCAGTAATACTTGTATTCTAGTTTTTGTACTTAATTTCAGATGGTCTTTCCAGCATTTCATTTTCACAGCTAAGCATGACTACCATACAAAGGCAAGAAACTTGCAGGCAGGCACAGACTAGAACCGACAGGATTGAAACAGCACCTTCACATGGTCTTTTATTCTCCTTTTTTAAAACAACTCTTGTCCTTTCCTCCATGCAACCTAATCCTCAATGAAATTATGTCACTTTCCACATAGTGAACTGAACGTAGTGTGTGCGGAAAAAAGTAAATTATTTAACTTCTGAGCAACATTGGCCCCCACCTCAGCTTTTGTAAACTGTCATAACCTCCCAGAAGTCTATCCAGAGGATGGGCTGGTGGTTAGGGTGCTAGCATTGAGCTCAGCAGCGTTGTGTTTAATTCACCGCTCTGTAACAAATTCCCTTTGTGTCTTGGGCAGTTCGCTTAGCTTTTCTGTGCCTCTTTCCCCTATTTTACAAAGGTGTGTGTAATAATACTTCACTCTTCCCCCCACTCTCTTATTCTCACATCACCCCTGGATAGATCAATTAAATATTGTGAGATGCTCAGATATTAAGGTAATGGAGTTCATATAAGTGCCTAAGATTGATAACTCTTTACTTGTACCAACTGAGAATCGGGAACTCAATACCTAAAATAAAACAAGAGAGAGCTCTACTGAACACTGAATTCCAGTTCATTTTTTACAGGAAAGGGTGTCTTAATATGACTAGTTGCTTAGACAAACCATATGGAGTCCATCCCATTGAAACAATCAGTTGATTCCAGCTGTTTCCTCAAAAGTTGCCTCACATAGATGGTTTCAGCTTTAGGAGATTTAGCTACATAGGTTTGAGCAAAGAATGTACACGCAGTGTTTGATGAGGGGGGAAAAGCAAAAAAATAATTCCTGGTGCCAAAACTAGCCTGACACTTTATATAATGCAGTAAGTCAAATGCTTCTGCTTTCACATAGAAAAATGAAGCTAATTAAGCTGACTGTAGAGAAATAATGGGTCCTGATTCACAAGAAAGTATAAATCAAAAAAGTACTATGTACTAATTAAACCTCTGCTATGCTACTACATATGCATTTCATACTCCATTACTCATCCTGTATTGTGGTGGATTTGGTTCTAATCCAAAACAATACCTCCTACTGTTTTAGGGCCATATTGTTTTCCATACTTTCCATATATTACTATAGTTCACACATGATTTCCTATATTGGATTTGGTGATTTTTGAACCATATTGTTGGCAGCAATATCCAAACAAGCAATCAGTGAAAGAGTGATGCCCAAGCTGGTGGTTCCTTCAAAAGTGGGACAAATATTCACAGTCAATATCTACTGCAGGGATCGGCAACCTAGCAGGCCCTGCCGGTTTGTTTATTTGCCGTTTCACTGCTTCCCGCAGGCCCCATTGGACCAGGATGGCGAATCAGGGCCAGTTGGAGCCACAATCGGTGAACTGGCAAGTAAACAAACTGGTGGGGCCAACTAAGGGTGCTTACCCTACGGTCCCGCATGCCAAGGTTGCCAATCCCTGATTTACTGCAATCTAAGCTTATATTTTTCTTACATTTTCTAATGGAATAAGTCTGAACTCTTTCTCTCTGATAGCAGGAATACAACATTGTGGGTGACTACAGCATGCAGACATACATAAAAAGTGACTTTCCCGGGGTGTATTAGCACAGGAGAGGTCCTACTAGCTCAGCCAAGAGGAATTTTCCCCTTGATTACCTTGCCACTGAGATTCCACTTACAATATGTGTACACTGAAAAAATAAATAAATCCCAGAAGCAGTGAGTCTTAGAGCTGGAGTCAACTGTCTTGGGCTCTCAGCATGTGGCTAAAATTAGCAGTGTAGATGTTCCCTCTCAGGCTGGAGTGCAGACTCTGAAGCCTGGTGAGAAGGCAGGATCTGAAAGCCAAAGCGCTCCAGTCTGAGCAGGAACTTCTACAGTGCTACCTTTAGCCCCATAGCACAAGTCCAAGTCAGTTGACTCAGGCTCTAAGACTTGCTGCTGTGGATTTTTCTTCAGTGTAGACATATGCTATGGGTACGCCTACACTAAAACATTTGTGGCTGGCCCAAATCAGCTGGCTTGGACAAAATTGCAGTCTAGATGTTTGGGCTCAGGCTGGAGTCTGGGCTTGGAACCCCAATCTCCACAGCAGTAGGTTATAGAGATGAGCTTCAAACTCCACTTCATCAGTCAGAAAGGAGATCAGGAAACAATAAATATCCAATATAGCTGTAGCTATATTGCATTATAATTATATTTGCAATTATTATATTTGCATTGTAATGGTCATAGATCTATAAAGTGAGGTGAGCGAACTTCACTGGGTGGACCAAATCCTTGTAATATTAAGATTGTTGTAATAACCTACTTATAAATTGTATTTGATTACATTTATCTTGTAAAGCATTGCTATATTACATGGATATAACAATTTCAGTATATAAATCATAGTATCATAGCACTGGAAGAGACCTTGAGAGGTCATCTAGTCCAGTCCCCTGAGCTCATGGCATCTAGATCATCCTTAATATGTCTTAGTTTCCAGTACTGTATAATTATACAAACATTCCACGTTCTCAATGACTCTGCATTTTTTGTCATTCATGATCAATTTCCATTTCCTGAATAAATTAATAGGGGAAAATACAAGTACAACATATATATTTTTTTAGACTCAAGGGTGTCACTCTGATAATCAGGCTCTTTAAAAAAGCAATGCAAAATAGATGTGTGATTAGAGTATTGTTTTGTTTTCTGTGAGATTTTTTTTAGGATAGCTAATGAAGACAGGATAAAAATGTAAAATAGGGGCAAGTCACTTAATCTGTGAGTCATTGTTCCCAATGTATAAAATGGTGAATCATAATGTCCTTGTCTCTCCACATTTTTGAGGGTAAATTCACTAATGGGTTCTCTGCTATCACTTTGATAAAGGACACAAATACATGGATAACTGCAAATTAACTTTAGCCATAAATATTGTGGTAGTTTTAATGGTCTCAGAAAATAAACTATTTGTTATTAACAAATGACCCTACATTTGGATTGTAATAAAAAAGGGTTCCTCACAATCTACCTGATATATGTATTTTTAACTTATTGAAATTTGTATTTGTTGGATTATAGCTGAAGATCAGATGGTAAAAGGAGAAGATTAGTTTACACCTTCAAATATTAAAGATAATTTATGGTCAGAAAGCAGCTAGGTGAAGAAGGCATCTGATCTGTTCCTTCTGTATATCCAGAAACATACATGCTACCTTTCCTAACAACAATCCTGTTAATATTGCAGGGCCAATATTATGTACTTGAGGTAATTTATTGGGCTCCTTCCTGGCTCATTCACCAACAGAATTGTTAACCAAGTTCCTATTGTAAATTCATTATTATTGGTGATATATAAAACTGAAAGAGCCCTGCTTGACTTACAGTTCTCATGGTGAGTTTGCAAGATTGGCACTTAAGAAAATAATTATTTATCATTAAACTGAGCAGATTTCAAGGACAATACACATAGAACCCCAAGAAGCCATTTTAATCACTTTTCAGAAATACTTTACCTTTTAAAATCTTGGGAATTTTTCCTTGATCCTGGCCAGCTGGTGATATAAATTATGTTGGCTGCAAATGCTTCAAACTCCTCTCCAAAAAGGTCATATAAAGGTGCAATTTGTCACTTCTAGAAAGTAATTCCTTAGTTCCTTTTACACAAATTTTCTTTAGCTTCTAGGATAGTGAAAACGTCCTCAAGTGAGCCTGCAACACAAGTGGACAGCATGGGCAAGTTTTAAAATGTCAGTGACTGAAATTACGTCATTGTTGCTCTCTCAAAACAAAAGGCAAACTCTTTCTTCCCATACTGGCACCAGAGTTCACAGTGAAAGAGAGGAGTTTTCTGTGGATTGATAGGGGAATAGAGTTTACCTCCAACAACTCTGGTAGGTGCTTTCAAGTTCTCTAGACCCTGGCTCTTGGGGAAATTTCCAGAGACTAGTCCAACCATATTGAGCTTCTGTGCCGCCTTATG
Organism: Sternotherus odoratus; assembly: GCA_032164245.1. Classification (NCBI taxonomy): domain Eukaryota; kingdom Metazoa; phylum Chordata; order Testudines; family Kinosternidae; genus Sternotherus; species Sternotherus odoratus. Next base: position 228,711,394 of record JAVMKO010000001.1, on the reverse strand, counting down.
CTCTCCTAGCATTTCAATGTCCCCTTTGCTTCCCTGAAAGTGATGCTCTGTATGGCTCATGTTGATAGAATGCTCCTGCAACCAGATGATTAAGGCCTCCAGTGAAGGAGTTCAGAGGATGAACATACAAACAAATATTGATTGCATCACTGTTAGCTATTGATCAGTATCCCAGGAGAGGGACAAAGTGCAAAGACCTCCTAACTGCAAACTCTGCCTCTTTCCTATCTGGGTATCTTGGTTCCCCTGGAAAGTTTCCAGGATGTTTAGAGGAGGAGCAGCATGTTACAGAAATGAAACTTTCTTCTTCCTCAGCCCCCATGTGGGAAAGCCAGTACGTTTTCATCTTCTCTATCGCTAGTGGTGGTAGTGATAGTTTACAGACTGCAGTGCTATTGCCCTACTTCATAGTTAGTAACTCTGCATTTCTCACGGAAAATAGACAGTTGAACAGAAGTGTTTGCTATGTATTAAAAAACAAAGGATTAAGACATTTTCACCTGCAACTTCTGATATTATTGAGCTATAAAGTGACTTTTCCTTAAACTTTTCTTTTCTTATCTAGAGTAGATGTGTCTTATACTAAGATTGTGAATTTACATTTCAGTTTCAAGACATGAGAATATTTAAGGATGGATGCCGCTTCTATTGATTTTTCACAGACCCAGGTCTGTAACTAGAGCATTTTCTGGTTAACCTTTAGAAAACAAATGATCAGGAGGAAATGGAGTGTAATGTTGGATATAGAAAGCCTCTGAAGTTAAAAAGCATATTCTAAATTTTGATCCAATTCCAAATGAACTTTGAATAAAGTAGTAAGTAAATAACGTATATCTTGTTGATGAGCATTATGATGTGGGTGAGCAGCAGCAGTAAATTGAAGGATAGAGCATCGTGTGTTAAATTGATGCACAAACATTTTACCTTTAATAAAGAGAACATGAATCTTATACTTCTCCTCTTCACCCACAACTAGATTTTCCAACCCTCCAGGATTGTCCTGGAGTCTTCCAGATTAAAGATTGCACATATTCCTGGAGGTTTCATCACATGACAACCAAATTTGGCAATGCTACCCCAAAACAACCACCACACAGTTTAAGAGGTAGGCAGTCTGTTTAAGAGAGACCCAGGGCAGAAATTGCTAGTGTTGCGGTTGGGGTGTGAGTTTCAGCAGCAGACCTAGGCGGGGAAAGTTGAATACACAATTCTCTGACACTTAACTCAAAAACTCAATACAATTCTTAACAGATGTGGCTGATTACTAGGAGCCAGTAATATCACAACTATGTTATGTGGTTGATGTTCTGCAGGTTCAAATTCCAATGACTGTCAACTCCTGGTGGAGCTATAGCTGCCTGAAACCCTGGACACTGCAATACTATTATCTGTGACCAGGGTACTCTGGTTCTGCAGCAGATGGGCTTCAAGCAGAAGAAAGCAGGCATATAAAAGGGAATACAGGTAGGAGTGGGACTAGTCTCAAAGGGTAAATCTACACTGCAGTTAGATCTTTGTGACTGACCCATACTACCTGACTTGGGTTCTCAGGACTCAAGCGGTGTGCTGCTGTTTAATTGCACTTTCGATGTTCAGGCTCGAGCTGCAGGGCAAGCTTTAGGACCCTCCCACTTTGCAGGGTCCTGGACTCCAGGCCAAACCTGGAAGTCTATACTGCAATTAAACAACTCTGCAGCCTGAGCCTCACAAACCTGTCCACTGGCACGAGCCAGCCATGGGTGTATAAGTGCAGTATCGACATATCCTCAAAGGCCAAAAATATGGTAGAGCTCTCTGCACATATTCCCTGATACATCTGTTAAAGAATAATAGGGCAGAGCTACAATGTTTGAGATACAGAGGAAGGTTCTGTGCTGTTAGTGATGGGTGCTACAGAGAGAGGGAAAGGATTATGAGTCTGAACTTGGCTATTCTAAGTCTGGCAGTGCCAACTCTAGATAGGTTTCAGACAGTAGGGAGTACAACTCCAAAGAATTGTAAGTAGAAAGAGGAGGCACCCTCTGCCTGAAAGATAGATGTGTGTGTGTGGGAGTTAGGGAGGGTAAGTTGACAAGAAGATGGGTTGTGCTGACAGAGTGGAATTCAGGGAAAATGGAGGCAATTGGGAAATGAGGCTTTTGGTGAACTGACACAGTGTGGAGTGGGAGAGGTTGGGACTAGGAAAGAGCCGCAGAGGGATAAATACTGTTTTGTTTCACCTTGCCATTTGCTGTAAGGTTCCCAGGTATCCACTCTGAAAGGGAGAGGGCATGTGAGAGAAGAAAGGGTTTCTTTGCATTTCCTCAGCAACTTCCATGATTGCCACAAAAACGCTTCCCTGTGTCACCTCTGAGCACCACGTCCCAGTTCTTTCCTTTGAAAACAGGATCAACTTCCAGGGTTAGGGTGTATCCCCATAACTTAGTTTGTGTGCTAGACCCGGCCAATTTTTAATTTCTTTTTGTCACGTGGAACTCAGAGAGGTTTTGAAATTATGCTCCTTTCCTCCTGAGCTGGGCTTTGTAGTGATGTATTTTCCCAAGTTTTACAGTCCATAGGTCAACCTGGCTCTAATTGATTGATTTTAGGTTTCTATTTGTTTTGTTTCATATATTGATAACAATAATGAATCAGCAGAGTTCTATGACGGGAATTGAGTTCCCTTTGTTAGCTGGATGGCTGGTATTGAATCATCAGAGTAAAAAATATTAGAGTCATGTAAAAAGGGGTATTTAAAATAATTCTTTATGACAGCTTGGTTAATTCCCTATGTTTTTTTCAAAAGTATTTAGAAGCCAGAGAATTTTCAGACTCTGACAATAATAAGATCAAGCATGTTTATAAAAAAAAAAAAAACTTTAAAAAACTCTACTTATTTAATTTCTGACAGCAGCTGCTTCAGTTTCAACAAGGCATGCATCAAGGGCTGGTGATGACTGGGCCAGCAGTTACAGCCTAACCACTGATCAACAGTGAGCTTAGTATGACTTATGAACTTGGTGAACAGCTTGATACAATGATCATTTAAATTTACACCTGGCACATTTCCATCTAAAACATGGGGGAAAAACTCTAACAATATGACCCAAAGAATACCGGTTAACTTACTAAAGGAGTGTTTGCTAATATAGATCTTCACAGTAATCTAACTATCTAAAAGTATTCCCCCACCTCAAATAAAGGAACAACAATGTACTTGGAGTGGCATTGATATTCCATACTCTTTCGTTGTCTCTCTCTTACTTTGCACAGCAAAGTGTGACCTCGGATAATATCTCTTTCATGTCACTTGTCTGAGAGCAAAATACTGAATACAGATGATGAGAAAAACAGGCAATAGTCACACCATTTGCTGGTATAAATCAGCATAATTCCTTAAACCCATACATCTTTTACTTCCTTATATCAGTTCATCAAGTAACTCCTCCTGCCAGGGCAGGATTGATTTTTGTTATTTATAGTACATTAAGTACTTAGGCACAATTTTCTAAAGTCCAGCAATTGTGTTTCCATCATTTCCCCACGTAAACTAATCTACAGCTTAGTAAATGTTGCAATCAGTCATTGAATAGTTTAATGATCATTATTCTCCACCCCTCCCCAGCCAACAATTATCCCAAATAATTCCTCTTGCTTCTTGGTATTTACTTCCTTTAAATGTTTATAAATGGTTATTATGAGTTCCTGCCCCTTCACCACCCTCTTTCTCACTTAGCCAAATTATACTTCTTTGTCTCTTTTAATATTTCACCAACCTTAAACAAATGCTACCATCCCCATAGTTATAAAAACTATGTCTCTTTTCTGAACTAACTCCAGGTTTTTAGTCTCATTGTAACCAGAAAAACTGAAATACTATGCAGCATTCCAGGTGTGATCACACTACACGTGAATGGGGGAGTCCATTTCTTTTCATTGCTCTGATGTGAGTCTACTATGTGTACAGATCAAACTCTATTATCCTTTTTTCTGTCATAGGTGCATTCACCTAAAGTTTTCAGTTATCTAAGAGATACTGTCCCTGAAATCATGTGGTTTCAGGAAAAGTTAGTGATGTAATTGCAGTCAAAGGATTTCAGATTCACCAAGAGAAGATGGAGTCCCTACAGTGGCCAAAATAGACAGTATTGGCACTATTTTATTATTCTTTAGAAAGAGTCCACTTACAAAATGCTACTGATCTTTAAAAAATTACTCTATTCAGTGATATTCTGACTCTGTATAAGAGAGTTCTGACAGAAAAAGTAGACTCTTTCTGTGCAATATAGTTCTTTGGTGTAAGCCATTTTGGAGAACCAACTTAGGTTTACAAACATTGGCAGAGGTATGGCGCCTGAAAACACTTCTCATATCACATGTATTCTTCTTTATTTAGAGCAAGTTAATACAATAAGTGAATCTTGGTACAAAACATTCCCTATTTTAACTGAATTTTCTATTATATTTTCACTACTTCTGTCCTTTAAACTATGACCCTTTTCACTTCATCACTTTTCCTAAAAATTGGTCTGACAAAATCATACACCAGGGATTGTTAGCTGTGACATTTGTCCTACACTTCAATTTTCTACCTTCCCCCTTTTCCTACTTGATGGGTTTTAAATGGCACAAAGGAAACGTGTGCACATCAGAGTTCTTCCAATGTCCTATGCAGGGATGGAAAGTTTCTGACAGTTTTGATTATGACCTTGTCATAAATTCTCAGTTATTTTTTTAGCAAAATCTATTTATGTTATTTCCAAAAAGCTGAGCTAATTGATTCTTGATTAAGATTGATTTCATCATGCCAGAATCCACTATAATTATTGATTCTACTCTATTTCCAGGACATATCATAATAACCAATGTTTAAATGCTAGATCAGAGTCCCAAAACTCTAGTTTAAAGATTTAACATTAACACATATGCATGGAAATATACCAAAAACATGCCCAGATCTTGGTAAAGATTATGGTCTCTGAAAGATGCAAAAGGACTATAAAGATGGACTTAAGGAATATTCCTCCCTGCATAGGGTATATCATGGGGTGATAATAAATAAAGAAGAGGATGGGGCATGAGTGTGCTGCAATCTTTATTTATATAAAGGCCCCTAAGGTAATTTATTTGTATAAAGGCCCCTAAGGCAATTTAGAGTAACCGTAAAACAGCCTTAGCTTGTGCCAGGGACTGCACTGGTGGCTGGCTTTCCCTGGGCAACAATGTTAAAATGATTATAAACCAGCTTTGCTCCTGTGCACTAAATGGAGCTGTGATGTACATGAACATCTGGGCTGTAGTTTACACCTAAATGTTTGGAAGAAATACATAAATGGCCTTGTAGCGGGGTGACCACCCGCTCCCAGCCTGAAGTGCTTGGAACGCCCCAGGAAGGGGTTTTGGCCGGGAGACAGCAAACTCCCAGCCTGACTGAGAGTCAGGCTCAGCTGGGTGGCCACGCCCCAAACAGACCAGGCCCGTATAAAAGGGCTGAGAGACAGGGCCTGAAAGAAAGTCTCCTCTGTTTGCAGAGGTGGACAGGCCTAGCAGCTGAGAGCTTGGGTAAGTGCCCAGGGTGGTGCAGGGCTGGGGCTAGGCACGTGGAGCTGGGGAGGCTCTAGCCTGGGAGCCCCAGGCTGCTGGGCCTAGAGGAAGGCCCAACACAGGGATACTGGGGGTGCAGGAGGCAGCCCGTAGCTATTGGGAGAAGCAGCAGGCCAACCCCACTTGCCTGTGATGAATGGCAATTATACTGCAGTCTGCCTCAGTGAACAGGGGCAAGTGGTGACTGGCAGGTAAGGTGGGGATAGGGGGTGGAGGGTTCCCCCAGGGAGGAGAGACCCTAAGACTAGTGGGGGTATTGCAAGGGTGAAGCACCCTTAGTAGGAGGGCACCAGGGTCCGGGAGGGACATGGGACCAGAGCAGGAGCGGGACATCGGCCTGCAGAGGGCGCTCCAGATGCTGGGATGGTAATTCCCTGAGGAACCAGCAGGAGGGGCCGCAGGGGTGAGTTGCCGCCCTGTTACAGGACTGGAATACTTTTTTGATCAAATCCTCAGACATTTCCTCATCTCCTCAGAAACTGCATCTCCTTTCTCTATTATCTCCAACTCCTCAAGTTACCAAATGTCACTGCTCATCCTCTCATATATATAAAGGTAAGATCACAGACTCCTCTTGTGCTATGGACCCAAAATCCAGTTCTTGTTTTTAAAACCCTCCATGAACTTCAGTCTATTTCTTGCTTTGAGTCCAATTCAACCTCAACTGAACTCAATGGGAGTTAGATCAGGCTCTATTCTCTTACATGCCCTCTCCAATTCTCTATCATTGGCTTCCTATTTCACATGATCACATCACTATTGCTGCAAGAACTTTCTGCTCTGTAGCTTCTAGTCATCTTCTATGGTCTTCTTGCCACCATAAAAATCTTCATTTCTTTCCAAATCTCATCTCAAAGTGTATTTTTCTGTCCTACTGGAAAAAGGAGATGCATGTTGGGCATGTCTTCACTAGGACTTAATGTCGACTTTAACGACGTTAAGTCGAACTAAAGGTGTACCTGTCTTCACCTGCATGCCCTTAAAGTCGATTTAAAGGGTCCTCAAAATCGACTTTGTAACTCCTGCTTGACGAGAGAAGTAAGGCTAAAATCGACTTCTCTACGTCTACTTTGAGTAAGTGAAGAGGCATCCGACCTCCGAGCAGCCCCACGGACACCCCCCCCCCCCCGCTCGCCCAACCAGTCCAGCGCCGGCTCCCCCCCCCCCTCGGGCGGGCAGGGGATCTGGCGTGGGGCTGTTCAGGTGGGCGGGGGGGGGGTCCACGGGGCTGCTCGGGTGAGCGGGTCAGCTGCCTGGTCAATTTCATACTGGTCAATTTCATATCGAGGGGAGGGGGAGCCGGCGCGGGGCTGCTGCAGGGAGCAGGTCAGCTGCCTGGTCAATTTCATACTGGTCAATTTCATACCGAGGGGGGGGGGGGCGCGGGGCTGCTCTGGTGGGCGGGGGGGGGGGGCGCGGGGCTGCTTGGGCAGGCGGGGGTGGGAGGTCCGGCACGCATTGCACTGTGGGCTACCTACCCACAGTGGAATGCGGGCTATGTCGACCCCTGCAAAAGTTCTAGGACAGACAGTGTCGACCACTGTCGACCTGCTGTCCTGGTGGGGACACACTGATTCGATTTTCTAAAGTCGAGTTTAGAAAATCGAATTAAAGGAAATCCACCTAGTCCTGTAGTGAAGACATACCCGCAGTTTCTGAGGAGATGCAGAAATGGCTGCGGATTTGACCAAAAAAGATTTGGAAAGAATTTTTTTCTCTATTTTGATTTTTGCTTTGTAACTACTTAGTTCTTTGTGATGGGCTGTACAAACCTCTCAGTGAGCAACAAGGGCTCATTTTGGGCTCACCCAGCCCCACCACACCACACCTGCAGAAAATGCTTCATCTGCTGGAGGAATTAAAAATCAGCAAATTAGCTCAGTTGGGAGTGGGGGAAGTGTAGTGGGGGACAAGCTAACGAGACCTTGCCCCCCATTCTGTGTGGATCGGAACCCGGCAGCACCGCTACAATGCCATACAGAACCGGCTGGTGAAAGCCATCCCACCGTCCCTGGGGAAGATCTCTGTCAACTCCGCCATCCCCGGGACAGACGGCCGACATCGTCATGACCTACGCAGAAAAGAAGAAGGTCCTCATAGCGGACATCATGGTGCCATTTGAAAACCGGTCACCAGCTTTCCACAAGGCCCGAGCACGGAAGGCATCGAAGTACACCCTGCTGGTTGACACCCTGAGAGTGCAGGGCTATGAGGTGAAGCTCCATGCCCTGATCATAGGACAGGGGTGGGCAGACTTTTTGGTCCAAGGGCCACATCGGGCTTTAAAAATTGTGCAGAGGCTGTGCATCCCCAAACAGCTGGGTCCCGCCCCCTATGTGACCCCCACCCACTCCCCACTCCAACTGCCCCCCTAAGAACTCCTGACCCATCCAACCCCCCTCCCCCACTCCTTGTCCCGATCACCCCCTCCGGAGACCCCTCCCACACTAACCTCCCCCCCCAGCCACCTATTCTTTCTTCCCTAACTGCCCCCTCCTGAGACCCCACCACCCTAACCCCCACCCCCTGGAATCCCACCCCCAATCTAAGCCCCTCTGCTTTGTCTCCTCACTACCCCCTCCTGAGATCCCCCACCCTAACCACCACCCCTTTTTACCATACTCAGCCGGCACTCCAGCCTGAGTGCGGGGTCCTGCGGCTCGCTGCCCTGGGTCCCACCGCTGGCCCGAGAGCGCAGGCCCCGCAGCACACGGTGCTGGGCCCTGCCAGGGAGGGCGGGGCCTCACGGCACACCATGCTGGGCCCAGCCCCCGGCCAGGGAGGGCGGGGGCACGCTGCCCTCGGCCTGGCCCCGCAGCATGCCGCGCTCGCTCGGCCCCCAGGCCAGGAGCGTGGGGCCAAGGGCCCGCACACCACGCTTGCCTTTGTGGGACAAATAAAAATGGCTGGCAGGCCACATGTGGCCAGTGGGCTATAGTTTGCCCACCTCTGTCGTAGGAGCCCTGGGCACATGGGACCCCCACAATGAGCCCGTACTGAGAGTGTGCAGAGTCCGTCGGCACTACACTTGGCTCATGAGACAGCTTGTGGTGTCTGATGCCATCAGGTGATCCAGAGACATATACACTGAACACATCACTGGACATCACCAATACCAGGTCGAGTACCTGAGACCGCCGACGAGGGAAACAACCCATCTCTCCTTCCCTGACAAAGAGAGGAACACACTCCATGTACTGATCACCTACACCACCACTGACTTGGACTCTTGCTACACTCCATGGGTGGCGTACCCGAACGGACCTATACACTGATGCTCTAAAATACTCCCACACCCCAATCTGGATCTATGCTGGATATATAATATGCGTGTATCTGTTACCTACAATCGCCCATAACCCCAGCCTGACTCCAGATGTCCAGTACCTTACTTTTCAGTTTGTGTATGTTTTCATTTTTAACATTAGCTTTAATAAAATTTTAAATCTGAAGATGAGCAGACCTGCAGCCCAAAACCAAACCTAAAGGCACTGATGTAGTTGCCCAAAGGTGTCCTCTGTTAGGAAAGGGAGGACCCTCTGCAGAGACAAGCAGAGAGGGTAGTATTCTGTGGCCCTGGACAGTGGTGACTTCCTCTTGGTTCCTTGGGATTTTAATTTTCCCATCAGGCTAAGGTTTTGGACTGAGGGTCCCTGCGGGGAGGGGAAGATAAGAGGAAAAAGCCCAGGGAGGACAACCTTAAGTAGTTGTGGTTGCCAGGTTACTGGTAGCTAAAAAGGCCCTGGGTTGGAGCCTGGTAGAGTGGGAATACCTGGAATCCCCTCCTCACTACCTCCTTAGCAGTCTGGAGTTGTGCCTGCTTATTTCCCAACCACACACTGAGTGGAGATGATTACATTCTGGAGTGTTTGTAATGACACAAAACAACAATACCTTCCGGTTTGGTAGAGGTCTAATGAAGCCCAAATATTGGGTGGGGATGGTAAGGGAGAGAACATGGTCAGGATAGGATGACAGTAGTCATTCACTTGGTAAGTTTATCCCTAGAGTAGCGTCCACCAGTCAGCTGCCGTCCCTGGTATGACTCTCTCAGCACAGAAGGCCTAGGACACAGAAGGTCTCTCTGGCATGGGAAAATCAAAATAATACCATCTTACACAAGCTAGAGTGACTCTAGTCATTGATGAATGAACAATTCTCACAGTGTCATTTTTAGAGTTGTTGACAATTATTCCAGTGGAAGGCAGAAGTTTTTCAGTCTAACACAAGAAACAAATGCTAGCTCTCTAAGCCTAATTTGGATTTTCATTTTCTGCTGTCTTTTATGTCTGAACATTGTTTAGTTGCAAGTGACCTATTCAGTTTAATTTAAACATTTATGCATAAAGGAATTAATGCTCATTCAATGGATACCATCTCTTTATAATATTCAGAATGTGTTTATTTTGTGGAGAGTAAAAAGAATCCATTCATCAGAGCAAACAGGTACTACAGTGGAACAAATCAATCTGTATATTGTTAATGTTAGCCTGCCTTCAGAACAAACTATGTGAACATTTTTTTTTCATTTCCTTCAAGGTTTCATAACAAAGCAAATATGGCTACACCAAGTGTAGATCTAACAAGAGAGGTGTTACTTGATAATAGTCCAATGTGGTAATCTTGAGCTCGGTAATACATTTTCAGATTAAATCTGGATAATCTATCTAATGTTGACATGTCTCAATTTTATCACTTTCAGAGTCCTCTATAGAGACTCCCTTCTTTCCTTCTGTGTCCATATAACTCGGCATGCCACATGCCTTTCTGGGCTCTGAGGGAGGCAAGCTAGGATACAGAAAAGGCAGTTTATTCACCTTTCAATGGTGTTTCTTTCTGACACTCCAAGCTCTAACAGGTGCTCTTAAAAGTACTTCTCACTTTTTCAACTCATTGTACATAAATTACTAATTAACTCTCCATGTTTCTGTGTTTGTACTTAAGAACTGCTATCCATAATGAAGATGAGTAAATAAAGGTTTAGTGACTGGCCCAAGGTCACACAGCAAGACGTCAGAGACAGAAATTAGAACCCAGGTCTCCTACCTAGTCCACTGTAGTCGGTCAAATCACTTAATAGCTGCATGTTGAATATCTCATTGCAACCCTATACAACATGTGGTTCATTAGCCCATCATCTGAGGCTATAATCCCAAGGGAGAGAAACTGTGCAGTCATTCCTTCAACAACTGATTACACAAAGTAGACTATTATTTTTTCTGGTGTTATTGCACAGTTGGAGCTATACTAGGAATTATTTTGGCCCAACATGTGACTTTTGGAAATTGTACATGTATGCTGTAGAATCCTCCTGGGTTCTGCCACAGTACTAACCTCACTTCTCCATGACCCATAGGTTCATATACTCATATAGGGCCAATCCTAAACTAATGTAAATCAACATAGCTTCACTGAACTCAGTGGAGCTATGACACTTGCCATCAGCTGCAGATCTGAAGAATGTTCATAGTCTGACAGGTAGGTCAACTTGTTGTGAGATGGATTGTCTCTTCCACAGTGAACCTTGAGTCAACACATACAGATGCCATTATACAGAAAGTTGTTTTGCATTGTCACTGCAATTAGCTACCTGATTATTTTTAGAATGTAATAAACGGGTAAATGGTCACATTTCAACCTTAACTATAGTAATTTCTGTTTTCAATAATAATACACACAGCATCATATAGGTACTTCCAAAGGGAAGGGCAGCAGTCAGGCAGATGTTGAGAGGAGCATATATTTCGCCACATAACATGGTGAGGAATGGAAGCTGTAGACAGGAATTTCAAAGAAAGGATTTTAAAGATTTTCAGTAGAAAAAAAAAACCCACGTACAATAAACTGCTTGGAACTCAAATTCTTCAACCACAAAATAATGAAGGACTGAGATGAAACTACTAGTTTTCAAACCAGTGACTTCTTTTTTGAGGGGTGGCAAATGGCAAGGGGAGATTTCATATCTGATACTAGGGCAACTAATTTGCTCTTTGGTCTGCAGAATGAAAGCTCATAAGCAGTTTGTGAGACTTTTTTAAAAAAATTATTAAATAAGAAATATCTTCAGCTTGGTGATGTGCTGCTGTTTCTTAAAGCATGAAAAAATAGAAGGGCTGTCATTTGAAATAATTCATGACATTTAGGAAGAAATGTCTTGCACATTCTTAGTGAAGTTTAATAGGACAAAGAAGTCTTGCTGTCTCACCTCTTATTCATTATTTCTAGTCCTATGGACAATACATTTCCTCATTTTTCAGTAAGGTTTTCAGAGAAAAACCTGCTAACGCTAGTTTCACTTTGATTTTGCCACATACAAGACATGTATTTTTAACATCAAATAGACCATTTATTCTCCCCACCCCCACCACCATCTACTTAAAAATAGACCTTGCCTGGCTGTCAGACAACTTATTTCTTAAATAGGTATGTTTAAAGAATCAGATTTTTAGCTTGTACAATTAGGACACAATCAAAATTGAAGGAAGAAGCATTAAAGGATTTCTACAAGATACCAGCGGAACCATGAGCATTTTCAACATAACATTTATTTTTTTAAAGAATTGGAGAACAATTATTTGATATGTTGAAATAACTGCTTTATTGAATTGAGACTTATAGTAGGTTTTTACCATATGCAAACTGAGTATAAAAAACACATGATGTGAGATTATTTAGAACTAGATTGTAAAATGATGGTCTGCCCAAAGCAAGGGTTAATGTGCTTCTGCACTATCCCAGGAGCATAGCAGAGAATTAATTGTGACTTGGTAATGGTTCTTTGTTCTCAGAGAGGAGAGGGAATAATGAATACCTGCCGATTTTCACCCTATACTTGCTTGACTACTGGATGAACAGCTTTTGTTTCACCTCCTCCCAACCAGAATTGCCATCTGAGTACTGTTTACTCAGCCAAACAATACAATAAATAGTGATGAAGCAGATTATTCGCCTGCATAGCCAGGGTGGTGGTGATAATCTAGCACTTAATGTAATATCAGATACAATAATTTCTCTCTACATTCACATCCTTCTCTACAATAATTAATTGGAAGTGTGACTAACTAAACAAAGCACATTTTACAAATTTAGCTACAAATCAGAGGGCTAATGCAGGGTTCTATCTCCTGCGTCCTCACATTTAATTTAAACGCCAAATCCTGGCTGCTGATCTGTTGTGTATTTATTCCAGCCTGGGGATTTTCAGGAAATTTGAGAAAAGGAAATGAATTCTGACATCAGATTATAGGTGTATTCATTAGTATTTCTACAGGCCTGAAGGGAGGCTGGTAGGATGGTAAAAAATGAGCAGCAGAGATTATAAAGGCATATTTGATCAAATTCTTCACATTTTCCCCCTACTCCTTTAAATACTGCATAATATTATATTGCTTAAATGGAGAATCAGTGAATTTGCATGTATTTGTGGCTCATATGCCCATGGTAGCACCAATTAGGGTGGGAAATAATCTATTTAAAATATATATTTTTGACTTTCAATCAGATTTGTTGTTGTTTTTAAATTAAATACTTTTAAAAAAAGAAACCTATGTTAAGGCCTAATTTTACTTTATCTATTAAAATAACTTAAATGGACTTAAAAATAGTAGACAATAGTACATGTTTGCTATCAATCTTTAAGGAAAGTGCAACCACTTAATAGGTTAAAGTCACTGGTTAAGCAGGTGGAACCAGTATTTTTTTTGAAATGCTAAATGAACATTTGGTGTTTGTAGACTCTTCTGCAGGTGTATAAATATTTTTTTTCATATCAGTTTATTGATCTAGTTTAGTTCAATGACTAGTTCATTGAAAATTCAAAAAACAAAAACAAAAAACACTGGGAGTCAAACAAACAGGAACACTTAGGGCTGGTCTTCACTGGGGGGGAATCGACTGAAGATACGCAACTTCAGCTACGTGAATCACGTAGCTGAAGTTGGAGTATCTTCACCCGACTTACCTGCTGTCCTCACAGCGGCAGCAGTAGGCGGTGCGTTCCCCCGTCAACTCCAGCTTGCACCTCTCGGCAAGTTGGAGTTCTGGAGTCAACAGGGGCGCTGCAGGCGATCGATTTCTCATGTCTTCATGAGACGCGAGAAATCGATCGCTAACAGATCGATCGCTACCTGCCGATCTGGCACTTAGTAAAGACAAGCCCTTATTTTCCTCTGCCAGTCTCTGAATAAACTTCAGAATTGAAAGGATGAGATCTTCTAGTTCTAAAATCTTGAAGTGCATAGTGACAAAAAAAATCAGTTCAATTCACTAACGACAGATAACATTTCCTTTGTTTAATGAGAGACAAGATGGGTGGGATAATATCTTTTACTGGACTAACTTCTGTTGATGGAAGAGATAAGCTTTCAAACTTCACAGAGCTCTTCTTCAGGTTTGGAAAATGTAACCAGAGTGCAGCAGATAAATACAAGGTGGGACAGATTGTAAAGCATAAGGGGTTAACACATATAGCAAGAAAACACTGAAAATTAAGAGTGCCATTAACACCTTGCAGTCATAGGCCAGAGGAGAGTTAGTAGATTACAAATCATTTCAATGAGCCCTAGAACCAGTGTTGAGACCATGTTTAGTATCTAGCAGAGCTATGAATTTAACTGTCAATGCTCATTTTTTGGAGGTGTTTTGCAGGTTTTCTTGGAGGAGAAGGACTGATATGTCTGATATGGAGTGCTCACTTTGTAAAAAGTGTTTGCCTGCTGGTGAAATATAACAGATTGACTTGAATAGAAAAGATTGTTTTTGTCATTTCCTTTGTGAATTCATTTGAAACAGAGATTGTCTAATATGTCTAATATGTTCCACCCACATAGTTGTTGTTAAGATATTTGATGAACTGGAAGAGGTACACCATATACTGGATCTTGAAAGGTGTATTGTGGGAGGTATTGATCATCATAGCAGAAGAAATATTTTTGCAGGTTTTGCATCTGGTTTTTTTCTGGCAGAGTCCCATGCTGCTTTGAGTTCATACATCTTGGTCTGTGAGGAGCTTGCTTCTGATGATGAGCTTGGTGAAATTGGGGGAGTGTGGCTGTTGAAAGCCATAAGAGGGGGTTGAGAAAAAAAATATTTTAGAATGTTATCTCCATCAAGTATCGGTTTAATTGTTTGATGATATGCCCTATGTGTTCTCAGGTGGTGCGGTAGATGACAAATAGGGGTATAAGGTCCAGTGTTTTTTCTTTTTCCTGCCTCTATTGAAACTGGTTCTTAGTGGGTATATGGATGTCCCATTCCATGATGCAATCTACTTTTCTGATGGCATGCCCTGGTTTGGTGAAGGTGGTTTTAAATTTGCTAAGGTGGACTTTCTCCTTGGAGCATAGTCTGTAGTATCTGACTACCTGGCTGCATATAATAGCTTTTGTCCATTCTACTAATAATATGTGTTTACAGTTCAAGTGGAAACAATTCAGTTTTCTTCAGAAATATAACAGATTGACTTGAATAGAAAAGATATAGTGGTGATAGAAAAGTGAGGCATTGCTCTCTCAGATGGAGCAAAACAAATAGTCCTTCATCTTGGCCATTCATCCTGTCTACCTTGCTGATCTATAACTTGGACTAGGAAATATTCAGAGGATCAAAAAACAAAGAAGCAAGAAAATTCTTGGCTCACAAAACATATTATTTTAAAGATTTTGCAGCACAAAATTTTATAGCTGTCTCTCTCTCCTGCAATGTAAAAGATAAACCATATACCTAAGAGTGCTTAAATACAGGATGACACAACCTATTGTCTTCATTCTCATTCTCATTGGAACAACTTTGGGAAGACCTTCAAAGTGCATGGAACTGAGAATATGGCATGCAGTAATATGCTTGTGGTACAGCAAGAGATTAAAGGAGGGAATGTGGAGAGAAAGGTGCACAAATGCACCTTTTCTTTGAGTGTATGTCTGCATAATTTTCCTGTGCTGCAGAGAGAAAACCCATTTAGTAAGTTGGATGACTTGTACTTCTAAAATAGACTCTTTTCATGCTGTTTAAGCTTTGGACAATACTCGTGTCTTAAACAACTTGAATAATGCTGTCTGACTATTTTTTGGAAAACAAAAAAAACACTTTCATCAGGCTGACAGTTTTGCAAAAACTGACAAATAATTTTTCTGTGCAGAATTTTTGAAATACTGTGTTTTGATGGCTGAGCTTAGATGTTTTAGATTGAGGGCACTTCTTGCTTCGAGGGACAGCATTAACCTTAACATGTTTTCCTCTTCTTTTTTTTTTTTTTTTCGTTTGCTTTGTTTCTAAAAACACCTTAGAATAGTGAAAAATGACTTATTTTTGCATGTCAACTTTTTTTATTACCAATTTGGCAGCTTGTTTTACTTTTAGTTTTTTTTTTTTTCCATTTATAGTTTTCAAAGTAGAGGCTGAGGTATTGACATCCTGTTTCTATTTCCTGCTCACATGCACAACCACAATCACATCATTACATAGTTTTCCAGACCACTGCTCTTGGAGTACCATTTTATTTACATACCAAAAAAAAAAAAAAAAAAAAAAAGAGCTGCATTTGATTGTGTTGTACCCTTCAGAAATGTGAATGTTAATTGGCCAAATTCTCCCTTCAGATTCTTAGGTAGCTACCCAATACTCACTGGTTGGCTATTACATAATAGATAGCTCTGCATCCTTTCTACATTGGCTGACTATAGTGCCCCATTCATTTTAAACAGGCATTATTGGTTTTTAAAGCATTTTGCCAATGTAGTCCCTTGCTAAATTCAAAACCTTCCTCATGAGTTCTGAATGCACTGAAGTGTATTGGGTCACACCAGGAAGAAGAATGGTTGTTGGGTGAGGGCACTAGGATTTGGGAGACCTATCTGTGACAGACAGAATGCACACAGGCATATCTTGAAATCATTATATTTAAGTTGGTCTACATGTTTGAAACAGTCCTTGAAAGTATGACATCTTCAAAGTATATAATACTGAGATGGGCCATATGATATGGGCCCACAAAATATTTATAGACTTTTGCATCAATAAGTGCTATGTATTTGTGTGTTCCTGTCAAACTGGGGGAGTTTCCTGTGAAATCTACAATCACTAGGGATTAATTAATGCAAAATGCCAAAGCTGGGTAAAATTCCAAATACCCAGCATTTTGAGGCTTGATTACTTTCGACAAGGGGTATGCTCTACAGTGTAGAAAACCCTCCTTTCTTCCCCCTGAGAATATCCATCTTGTTTCATCTTAATTTTAAACAGGCATGATTGTTTTTAAAGCATTTTGCCAATGTAGTCCCAGCTACATGCAAAACCTCCTTCATGAGTTTAGCACTGAAATGTACACAGACACACTACAAAGAAGAAGGATGGGCTGATTATACCCCTATTGGAGCACCATTTATTATTTAAAAAAAAAAAAAAATTGAAGCCATCCTGGAAAATGCATAAAATATATATGTTTTCACTCAGTCATGTTGGTGAGGAATTTAGAGTTTTGTAAAATTTGCCTCTTTTTCATGGATTCATAGATTACATGACCAGGAAAGACCACTGTGAACAGCTAGTCTGACCTCCTGAATAATGAAGGCCATAGATCTGCCCCCAAAATAATTCCTGGAACAGATCACTGAGAAAAGAAACATCCAATCTTGATTTTAAAATTGTCCATGATAGAGACTGCAACCTGGTCAATTGATCCAATGGCTAATTACTTTCATTGTTAAAAATGTATGCCTTATTTCTAGTCTACCTTCAAGTTCTAGCCATCGGATCATATTGTACTATTCTCTGCCAGATTGAAGACCCCATTATTATGTATTTTCCCCATATAGATACCTAGACAGTAATAAAGTAATCACTTAACTTTCTTTTAGTTAAGCTAAATACATTGAGCTTCATGGGTGTTTCATTATAAGGCAGATTTTTTAATCCTTTCATCATTCTCATGACTTTTCTCTGAACCTCCTCCAATGTATCAGTATCTTTCTCAAACTGTGGACACCAGAACAAGATACAGTACTCCAGCAGCAGTCACAACAGTGCCAAGTATCATAGTAAAATAACGTCTTTACTACTACTTTAGATTCCCCTGTTTATGTTTCCAAGAATTGCATTAGCCCTTGTGACCATAGCTTAGCACTGGGAGCTTATGTTTGACTGATTATCCACAATGACCCCCAACAATTTTTCAGAGTCGCTGTTTCCCAAGATAGATTCCTCCATCATGTATGTGTGGTCCACATTCTTTGTTCATAGATGTGTCAATGCTGATATTATGTTTTCTTCCAGGTCTCTAATAAAGAAGTTAAACAGTGTAGAGCCAAGAATCGGTCCCTGTGGGACTTTACCAGAAATCAGTTCAATAATAATTCCCTATTTACAATTACATTTTGTGACCTACTAGTTAGCCTGCTATCTTTGTAGTTTTTTAAAATAAAAATGTCATGCAGTACTAAGTCAAATACCTTATAGAAGTCTAAGTACATTATATCAACACTAGTACCTTTACGAACCAAAATAAAAAAAAATAGTTTTACAGGATATATTTTCAATAAACCCATGTTGATTGGAATTAATTATATTATCCTCCTTTAAGACTTAATTAATTTAGTCCAATATCAGCAGCTCAACAATCTTGCCCAGGACCAATGTAAAACTGACAGATTTATGGGTCAGAGAGGTAGTCATGTTAGTCTGGAATAGCAGAGGTAACAAAGAGTCCTGTGGCACCTTAAAGACTAACTGAAGTATTGAAGCATAAGCTTTCGTGGGCTAATACCTACTTCGTCAGATGCAAGCAGTGGAAGTGTCCAGGGGCAGGTATAGATAAGTAGGCAAGAACCAGGTAGGAGTAACAAGGTTAGTCGAATCAGCCTGAACCAGCTTGTTATCTCAAATCAGGGAGGGTGAGGTATTCCTCTAGCAGCTGAATTGGAGGTTTGAACTCGGAGAGAGGAGAAGCTGTTTTTTGTAATTAGCAAGCCATTCAAGATCTTTGTTCAATCCCAGATTGATTGTGTCAAATTTGCAAATGAATTGCAGCTCTGCAGTTTCTCTTTGCAGTCTTGTCTTGAAGTTTTTTTGCTGCAATATGGTGACTTTTAAATCTGTAATTGTGTGTCCAGGCAGGTTGAAGTGTTCTCCTACAGGTTTTTGTATATTGCCATTCCTGATATCTGATTTGTGTCCATTTGGACTAACCTTGTTACCTCCTACCTGGTTCTTGCCGACTTATCTATACCTGCCCCTGGACACTTCCACTGATTGCATCCGATGAAGTGAGTATTAGCCCACAAAAGCTTATGCTTGAAAACTTTAGTTAGTCTTTAAGGTGCCACAGGACTCTTTGTTACCTCTGACAGATTTATAATTAACTAGTCATCCCATTTATACTTTCTAAATATTGGCACAGCATTAGTTTTCTTATGGTTTTCTTATGATACGTCCTGCAGTCCCGATTGGACTGGAGCAGTGAACCGCAGACAGTGGAAGCGGCGATCAGCTGAACCTATGGATGCAGCAGGTAAACAAACTAGCCGGGCCTGCCACTTACCCTGTGGGGCCGCATGCCAAGATGGCCGATCCCTGCACTAGAATATTTAGACTCATAGACTTAAAGACAAGAAGGGACAATCATGATCATCTATTCTAATCTGATCTTCTGCATGTTGTAGGCCTCAGAATTTCACCTACCCACTCTTGTAATAGAATGTTTACCACTGGCTGAGTTACTGAAGTCCCTAAATCATGATTTAAAGACTTCAAGTTAGAGTCCGCCATTTACACTAGTTCAAACCTGCAAGCAACCCAGGCCCTGTTTTTCAGGGGAAGGCAAAAAAATCACTAGTCAATTAGAAATTCCAAGGATGTTTTGATAGTGGCATTAGCTTCTTTAAATTTATTTATTTCTTTAAAGTTGTTTTTAGTTAAACATTAATGATCTATTAATTACTAGATTCCAGTCTGAGATCAAATGTGAGTGGTCCGTTGACTGTAATTGGTACTGGATTTGGTCCATAAAAAAAATCCTGCCAGCCACTCTCTGCAGACCTTTTATCATTTGCCATTTTTGAATAAAAGTGTATTTCACAACATGAACTGGTCCTGTTTTAGCATCATACACAGTTATTTCCAGATGGTGTGATTCTGCTTTACGTTAAAGAGATTCTGCTTTACATTAAAGAGAGGAATGTACAGTTCTAGAGCCTTGAGATTTTTATCTCACCCATGGAAAGAAAGTGCCTTTATCACAGGAAAATACTGCTTTTCCAAGGAATTAACACAACAGAGCAGGAAACCACATATAAAGCGGGATGTTTAAGGCTTCCAACTATATAACCTACCCGCAAGGCCAGCTTCAATTGTTGCAAACATTATTTTCTCTAACCTGCAAGACCCTTTTTTAAAAGGAGGCTTGCTGTCTACACAAGTGTCCACAGATGTATTTGCACAATTGCCTTGGTATTTGCACATGTAATCTCTTCAGGAAATAACCGGGACAGGAATCAATTGAGTATTTGCACACATATAACTCAATTTGCATGCAGGCCTTGACACTTCTTTCTTTAAAAAAAATAGGAGAAATTTTAAAGACGGGAAACTGCTGGTTTCTGGGCAAGCTTGCTTTTCTACAGTCACTGAGCCAAATTCAGCTCTTAATTGAATGGGTACAAGTCCTACTGAAATCATTGTTATATGCGCTTACACAATGGTTGAATTCAGCCGTTGGGCCAGATTATGATACCCAGGCATTCATTCACTAATACTATAAGATACAAGAATTCCCACTGATTTAATTGCCCTTATTAGCAAAATCTTTTGAGATGTAAAACAATAAGACTACTTATGAAGTAAGATATGTATGCAGCTCATATTGGTATCTTATAGCCTGATATTTCCCCCCAACCTTTACTCACATTTAAGTCTTCACCCTGCATGAAGTCCTAAAGAAATGAAGGGGAGTAAAGATGGAGTATGTATTACAAAATATGAGTAAGAGTGGCAGAAACAGTGTGTAAAATCCCGATCCTATTCAAGTCAATGGCAAAACTTCCATTAACTTTAATGGATTTCACCTAGTATATCTAGGTTCCCTAGGCATCAATTAGGCAAATATCTGGTGATCTCTCTCTTACTGTTAAGGCTCCATTTATATTTAGGCACTATTTCCCGCAGCTCCTATTGGCTGGGAACGCGGCCACTGAGAGCTGCAAGCAGCCATAGCTGCAGATGCTCAGGTAAACAAAGCATCTCATGGCCTGCCAGAGGCTTACCCTGAACAAGCCGTGAACCAAGTCTGGAAAGCCTTTCACTAGAGGGAGATTTGGAAGGTACAACCATTTCTTAGATTTAGATGAAAAATCGAATTTTGTGGAGAATATGGTGAGTGGTTTTACTCACAATTCTAATAGCTGCAAACACTTAGAAAAAGTAGGTGTGTGATAAATGAAAAGGGTGAGATATATCTCCCTTTTATGTCAAGAATCAGAGAGGTAGCCGTGTTAGTCTGGAATAGCAGAGGTAACAAAGAGTCCTGTGGCACCTTAAAGACTAACTAAAGCAGGGGTCTCAAACTCAAATGACCACGAGGGCCACATGAGGACTAGTGCACTGGCTCGAGGGCCGCACCACTGACACACACACACACCCTCACTGCCCCAGCTGTGCCCCCACTCCACCCCTTCCATGAGGACTAGTGCACTGGCCCGAGGGCCGCACCACTGACACACACCCCGC
Source organism: Sternotherus odoratus (assembly GCA_032164245.1). Taxonomy (NCBI): domain Eukaryota; kingdom Metazoa; phylum Chordata; order Testudines; family Kinosternidae; genus Sternotherus; species Sternotherus odoratus. The sequence continues at coordinate 228,690,097 of JAVMKO010000001.1, read as the reverse complement.
CCTTGCTGCCCCGGCTCCGCCCACACTCCACCCCTTCCAAGAGGTCCCACCCCTGCCCCACCTCCTCCTCTGAGCATGCAGCTCCCCATTCCTTCCGGGAAAGCACTAGGCACCACCAACAGCTGTTTGGCAAACAAAGCAAGAGCAATCTAGGAAGTCCAGAGCTAGAAACACACGCGGCCCAGCCAGGCAGCAGAGAAGCCTCCACTTCTGGCCCCTCCATCCTGCAAACTGCTATGAGGGGACCGGGGGGGGGGGGGGGCGCCAGGAAGCTTGGCGGGCTGCAGGGAAGGGCTTTGTGGGCCGCATGTGGGCCCCAGGCCGCATGTTTGAGACCCCTGAACTAAAGTATTGAAGCATAAGCTTTCGTGGGCTAATACCCACTTCGTCGGATGCTTGCTCTTTGTTACCTCCCTTTTATGGACAGTCACACAGTCAGTTAACTATAAATCCCTCTTGGTAGTTGTTCTCTACTTGTTTTATCTGTAAAGTGATAAAAAAGTCTCCCTGCATAGGTAAAAGGAAGGGAGTGGTCACCTGACCAAGTGGGCCAATGGGAAGACTAGAACTTTTTAAAAGTGGGGGAAAAAAACTTCCCCTTTGACTCTCTGTGTTGTTCTTCTGAAGAGAAGAGACAGGCCTGGAACTATGCTGTAAAGCAGGGATCGGCAACATTGGTACGCGGGACCGCAGGGTAAGCACCACTGCACTGCTTCCTGCAGCCCCCATTGCACTGGGACACCGAACCGCGGCCAGTGGGAGCCGCGGTCAGCGAAATGGCAGGTAAACAAAGCAGCAGGGCCCACTAAGAGTGCTTACCCTGCGGTCCTGCAAGCCAATGTTTCCGATCCCTGCTGTAAAGCTTTGGGCCACGTATGAAAAATCACCAGATCATACCTAGAAACCACTCATTTGAAACCCCAGATATGTAAGTAGATCAGGAAATGTCTAGGGAGATGCAATTAGGTTTATCTCTCTTATTTCTTCATGACTTGTGGAATCCCCTGTGCTAACCCTAGGTGCTTTTGTTTTGCTTGTATGTAACCTTTAAACTGGATCTCAAGAGAGCTAACTTGATGCTTAATCTTTGTAATTTTTTTTTAATAATCTAGCGAAAAGGCTAAATTCTAAATGTATTTTCTTTCTTTTTGTTTTTAATAAAAATTTACCTCTTTTTAAGAACAGGATTGGCTTTTTGTGTCCTAAGAGGTTTATACACATGTTGTTTAATTAGCTGGTGGCAACAGATGATTTACTTTTTCTTTCTCAGCTCTTCCCTGCAGAGGTGGGGACGGTAGGGAAGAAATTCCCAAGTGCACTTTCCTGGGTTCCCCAAGGGGTTTTTGCACTTGGGTGGTGGCAGCATCTACCCAACCAAGGTCAGAAAAATATCTGTAACCTTGGGAGTTTAGTGGAAGCCTGAAGTGGCCAGTATTAATTTTTAGAATCCTTGCAGGCCCCCACCTTCTTCACTCAAAGTGCCAGAGTGGGGAATCAGCCTTGACATGGTGGCAGAGTGCTGGGATCATTTTGAACCAGAAGCACAGATCTCAGGATTTTAAAAGGGCACATTTTTTCCTTTTGGCAGTCTGCAAAGCCAGGAAGGTTTTCTTTCTTTTTCTTTTCTTTCTTATCTTTTATCTTTTTGTTTTTCTTTCTTTTCTGCCTGAGGGGGAACATGCATACAAGGGTTTCAGCTTGCCAAGCCAGGGAGTCCAACAAGCAATTAATTTTTTTTTCTCTAGCTTCATGAAAACAAAATAGGTAGTCCTAGAGTATGTTCACAAAATTGGGTTTGGAAACGGTGAAAGCTTCAGCTGAGGTGTGGGTTCTGGGATCTGGGTTGGGGGCTGGGGATGAGGCTTTTGGGGTCCAGAAGGGTGCTCTGGAGTGGGAGGGGTTCAGAGGGATGGAGGAGGATCAGTGCTGGGGCATGGGTTTGTGGCACAGGAAGAGGTCAGGGGTGCAGGCTCTGGGTGGCCTGTCTCCTCTCCGGCTCCTAAACAGAGGCACAGCCAGGAGGTTCTGTGTGCTGACCCATCTGCAGGTACGACCCCTGCAGCTCCCATTGGCTGTAATTGCCAGCCAATGGGAGCTGCAGGGGCAGTGTGCAGAGTCCCTGGCTTCCCCCACGTGTATGAGGCTGACACTGAACTGCTTCCTCCACAGAACTTCCAGCTGGGAGGAGAGAGAGTTTGGATATTGAAGCTGAGTCTTCTCCAAGGCAGTGTTACCAGACTGGCTTTACTTTTAAACTTTTTGTGAACTTCTGTTTTCTGGGAGGCTTCAGGCTGAAAGCAAAGATTGCTGTGTCTACCAGATGGTGACCAGATGCTACAGTGAACAAAAATTAACAGAGGCCCCTATCTCATGGCTGGATTTGCTGTATGTGTCCTGGATATTATTACAGTATCTGAGATTTGAGCTAGGATGCATATTTTACAAACGATTAACATGAGTCAGATTCTCTTCTCATGTAGGTTGTCCTGTTCACTTCAATGGGTCTATACAGAAGCTTTACCAATATACAGAATTGGCACCATTGTGTCTAGAGAGTCTCAGCTAGGAGTTTGTCTAAGTTTGTTTCAGATGGGATCACTCAGTGAATATCTTCTCCATATTATATTTGCTTTTTGCTTGAGGGACTATTAATAACCAATAATGACAATCAGGCTGTCATGCAACCAATTTATGGTAGAAAAAGTTATACAGTAACAGTTAACAAAGTGGAACCAAAAAACATATTTATGCTTTAAAGCGCCTATCCGAAAACTAAATAAGCAGTCATAGATTCAATAGTTTCTTATTTTAATTTGATTCCTTTTTCAAATCATTTGCACTCAACAATCACTAAAGTGGGTAGGCATTGAGTTATACCTGCATATAGTAAGATTGCTGCATGCATAGACATCTTCAGACTTGAACAGTTCTAGGTAAGGAGCCTATGGAATAATGAGTCTGATCCATCGTTGCAAATTTTGCTTAGACCGGCATGCTGGGAAAGTTGTGGCAGTTTTCCAAAGCACGTTGTCTGAATTTAAATTTGTCTGTGAAACTTTTTTGATATACAGGCTAATGAAACCACTTTTTGGTAATTCTTTTATTAATTATTAGGTATATTTTAAAAAAATATTATGGATAACTTTAATAATTTGGAGTTTTATTTAAGAAGAAATATATATATAGTGCAATATATGAAATGTGCACCAGTTAATTGCATTCTTAAAGATGCTAACTATACATATGTTTAGAATCTTCATGAAAGCATCTAACTGGTGGACATTTACAGGATTAATAAAATCAAATCTTTTCAGTTACCCTTTTTGCCATAGAAAAAAATCTTCATTACAAAGTCTGTCTGTTTGATCTTTTTTGGGGTCAGTTTACATCCGCATATTTAAATAAATGCTGCATTCCAGGGTAGAGATACAATTCTACTAGTAATCTTTTATGCTTGAGGCTAGGGAAGTGGTATCAAGCTTGGTTTTGAGACCGGATCAAGAGCAGTAGCTGTAACTTGAAAAAGGAAACAGACAAAAGGCTTTAAAGAATAGAAATGCTGAAATCCCTAACTCTCACTCAGGCTCTCTGTTCACAGCAGCATCTGTTTCCTTGTTAATGGTTTGGCTGGATTGCATCCAGCCAACATATCCACTATTAATTTAAACCTGTCCAAAGGTTTCAAACTTCCCAGTGGACTCATCTGAGACACTTCCAAAGCAATCTGAATTATTTTCAAATAATAAAGTATAATAACTTTTCATTATGATGATATTAGTGTGTTGTGTGATAATGAATCATTCATTTTAAAATTTGATTCTTGAAGATGAGAGATTAAAATAATGAGCTAAATTCTGCACTCATCACTCAGTCAGGACTCCCACTGAAAACAAAATAGTAAGGACTGCAGGATTCACCAAATAATTCAATGTAAAATACCTCTGATTAAGAGAACACTGGTGTAAATTTTAGAAGTAACTACAGACGTTGGGTGCCTAATCTGAGACTCTTTAAAGCAGCCTAATTTCTCAGAGCATGCTGAGCAGCCACTTCTGAAAATCAGGTGTCCATAAGGTGGCTCAAATTGAGCACCCAAAAATCAAGACACCTAAATTCACTAATCAGAGAGGTAGCTGTGTTAGTCTGGAATTGCAGAAGTTACAAAGAGTCCTGTGGCACCTTAAAGACTAACTAAAGTATTGAAGCATAAGCTTTCGCGGGCTGATACCCACTTCGTCGAATGCATCACTAAACTCACTAATATTTTTTAATTTAATTTGGATTTTGTATCCTCAGAGGAGTAGATATATCAAAATTTCACTTTCAAAATTTTATGCAAATTTCAGAATAAAGATTGACTACTAATGAGACTTAGGCACTTCATACTTTTTCCATTTAAGACAACATCCTTTGGAGCACAGACTCCCACTCCCGTGTTTGAAAAGTCTATGGAATTTTGAAATGTGACAACTTGAACTAAAATATCTGCTATCCTTTTCTGTGAGTGAAAGCAGCTTGTGTGACTGTAGGTCAACGTGCCTAAATGCTGAATAAACTGGTTTGTATTCATCTCTGTTGATTCATACAAGACAAGGACCATCTGACTATTGATCAATGCACTCAGCTCATAGCCCAGTATCGCTATGAAACTATCAGACCTGTTATGGTTTGTGAAATGGCTGGAGGGGGACACAAAATTGCACCATTAACACACATAGACACAGGCCTATGTGGAAATGCATGGCTATAGATCAATGATGGGCAACCTATAGCCCACAGGTCATACACAGCCCATTAGGGTAATGCGCTGGCAGACTGCCAGACAATTTGTTTACATTTTAACAGCCACCTGCAGCTCCCATCACCAGCCAATGGGAGCAGTGCGGGCTGCAGGGACATGCTGACCACTGCTTCGCGCAGTTCCCATTGGCCGGGATCAACAAACCATAGCCATTGGGAACTGCAGGCAGCTGTGCAAATGTAAGTAAACTTTCTGACAACCCACCAGTGGATTACCGTGACGGGCCATGTGTGGCCGCAGGTTGCCCACTACTGTTATAGATGGATGACTCCAAAGGAGTTAGGTGAGACAGAAGGTCTGAAATATTAGTCTTATTCCACTGCTCACTGTGATTTTACTGAACTTTCACTGCTGAGACAATGTTCCTTGTCAGTGATTGATAGGTACATTCTTTTTGGATAAGACCATTCTAGAGATAAAGAGGGACTTTTGCCACAGGGAACTAGAGCTGGAAATTGAGCAGGCAATTGTTGCTGGTTGATTTTTAAACATATTTCCCTGGCTTGCTAGAAAATCCTAGCTAAGTTAATAAATGTAAGTTAGGATGTGGATGGGTATTTCTTTGGTATTTTGATCTCCCAATATCAACAAATATGCTGGAAAACTAGGGAATTGTAATATTAGCTTGGAAAACCTGTCAGCGAACATTAATGTTTATATACTATCTGATGCCCTTTTTACAAGGTTCAGAGATTCAAATAACCAGCAGCACTGATCTTACATCAGGATAATCAGGGTAGAAATTTTGAGGGTGGGGGTGGGAAGGAAGAAATCAAGGAGGCATTTTACTTGACATGACAGAGTTGTGAATCTGTACTCTAGTTTTCCACTGCTTGCATCCGACGAAGTGGGTATTAGCCCACGAAAGCTCATGCTTCAAAACTTTATAGTTAGTCTTTAAGGTGCCACAAGATTTTGTTTCCTTTGCTATTCCAGACTAACACGGCTACCTCTCTGATTCTTGTACTCTAGTTGTGACACCTGTTAAATTCCTTTCTGGCTTGATTTGATTCACATGCTATGCTTTGCCACCTTCTGATCATTAGAAGCCTATTTATGAATAATAATAAACAGTAAACAGTTAGTCCCAGATTACCAGGAGAATATAATGAACTACATAGGACATATCACATAGAAATCACTGTGGCAAAAAGGATCTACATTTTTATGTAAGGTTTTTATTATATACTAAATGATAATTAAAGTTGTTGGATTGATGGTCTTAGAGACTGAAGACTTCTTGATTCTGTAAACTAAAGAGGTGAAGCACAGGCATTTGTAGTACAAGCTTCCCTGAATTTTCCTACCTCTTGTGTCTCAAACCTGACCTGCTGGAGTAATATGGAGAGATGAGACTGGTTTAGTCTTCATTCCCTTTGATCTCTGTGTTAAGATTACTAACAAGATTGCAAAATAGTGCTAGCTGAGAAGGTAAAATAACTATTGTGATGTAATCATTTGTCCACTAGGGACTGGACTGAGTCCACAAAATTGTATTTGTAACATGCTTTTATTATTACCAATTTTGGCTGCATTTAAACAGGTGACATGGAGGATCTGCTCTTCACCAAAAAAATTTGCAGAACAAAATTGTTCTTGCATCCTAATAGGATGTGTCTGTTGTTTGTGGTACAAAGTGGTGATATTACATTTTGAAATGTTGAATACAAAGCACAAATATCAGCAGGCGTCTGCCCAAAACAGAACATAGAAAATTCTGATTTGATCAGCAGAGGTTGCTGTCAACTATTTGTCCCACTCTGTGTCTTTCTGTATTATATATCAAAAAGACCCAATGTCATAGTCTTAACTGTTGTTTAAATTTAACCACAGATATGCATGAGCCTTTACAACTCTGTTCCTGTAATTGATGATCAATTTCCTCCCACAATTGCATCTACAACTATGCTGCTCTGAAGACAAAGGGAATCTTTTTACTTCTTCCTTTGCTTTGGGCACAAAAATGCACATATAAGGGTCAATGGCTTACATTTGTATTACTTATGTCAAAGAAAGGAACACATTTAGATGATAGCACAAAGAAAATTCTTTAAATAGACATCTTAAACCTTTGTGAGATGGACTTCTCTTATTAGTGGTTTTATTTTCTTCTCCAATATATATTTGCTGTATTTTTTTTTAAAAAAATATTTGTTTTGAAACTCTCAGGTAAATTTTTCAAAAGCATTGACAGGATTTAGGTGCACAAATCCCACTGAAAGTCAATAGGACCTGCACTCTTAAATCTCTTTGCAATTTTGGACTTCTCCCCCCTTATCTAAATAGATATTAATGATGTGAGAAGCATGGTGGGTTTTGTTTTTTGAGCTAAGTTAGCACCATTGTTTATTGTGTTTTTAAGCATTTCTTTATGGGAGTTTCATTTTGAATTAGAAAAAAGTCCCATGTGAACATCATCCTGGTTGGCATAATTTTACCTCTAACACACCCAGAAGTCTTTCTTTATCTTGTTTCTTTTGGCACAACACTGCCAGAAAGATTCTGGTCCTATGTGACATTGCTATTATAATGGCCACTATCAGCACCACTAATACCTAATCACATCAGCCACACCATCAGAGGCTCATTCACCTGCACATCGACCAATGTGATATATGCCATCATGTGCCAGCAATACCCCTCTGCTATGTACATTGGCCAAACTGGCCAGTCTCTATGCAAAAGAATAAATGGACACAAATCTGACATCAGGAATCATAACATTCAAAAACCAGTAGGAGAACACTTTAATCTTCCTGGCCATTCCATTAAAGATTTGATGGTTTCCGTTTTGAAACAGAAAAACTTCCAAAACAGACTCCAATGAGAAACTGAGGAACTGGAATTAATTTTCAAATTGGATACAATTAACCAGGGGATAAATAGGACTTGTGAATGGTGCACTCATTACAGTAATTGATTGCATTTCCTGAGTTAATTTCCCTGACACAGAAATCCATTTCAAAAGGGATTTTTTTTCTCCTACTGATAATGACCCATCTATATCTAACAGCCCTCTTAGAATTGGTATGCTAATGTACAATTTTTTTCCTTTCTTTATTCCTGTTTGTATAAATGCATCTTGCTTCTGTTCCATTCTATGCATCCGATGAAGTGAGCTATAGCCCATGAAAGCTTATGCTGAAATAAAAAGTATTCCTCGTTTTCTTTATGGATACAGACTAACACGGCTGCTATTCTGGAACCGGTCACTAATATCTTTGTGCACCACAAAACTACATCAATTCACTGTTGACTCCTGATGTATCCTTTGTTCTTATCATGGCTTTCAGATGAACATGAACTTTGACAGATGCAGCTGTCTGACCTTTCTGTAACTATCAGAAATTTAGTTGCCAGTTTTCAAACGAGACATCAATGCTGAAGCTCAATGATCTATGTTTTTCCAGTCTTGTTGGACTATCTTTCAAGAGTGTCTCAACATGCTACCTTTTTCTCAATAATCCTTTAAAGTCTTCTTGCATGACCACCTCAGTTTCTGCTGTTCCTGGCTTTTTCATCATTTAATAGGTATACATGAAAACAATATATCCATGCAGAAATAATAAAATTGGAGACTTGCATTGGTTCTGTGGATCGAGGGCTATCAATAATTCATGCCAGAACATTGAAATTTAAGCACATAAGCCCATATATAGGCACTGGAACAACTTGCCTGATATTTTTTTTCAGAAGTGTCCAACTAACTTAACTTGCATTGACTTCACTTAACATTGCATTGATTTGCAGACATATTGCACATGAACTGTGGTAATGCTTTTAAACTCCAGTCATGGAATATGGTGCCATTGTTCTAGATTCTGTGGAAACACACAACAAAGTGATGGCCTCTTCCCTGAAAAGTTTACAATTTTCATACAAAAAAAAAAGACAACAAGTGGACAAAACAGACAAGGAGAGCAGAAGGCAACAGTGAAACAAAACTGGTCACCATGAAAATGCACACCGACTGTCTAAATGTTGTGGAATTTTTGTAAGCATGAGGGGCAGTATAGAAGAAAACTCAAATTTGAATGAAAATTTAACTCAGGGGTGATGAAGGCTGAAGAGAGGTGTGGGAGAGTTGATATCTTGATAGTATAGATGAAATGATAGATAAGACATGGGGATAGCCCATGATAGGCCTTGGCTGTAGCTTGTGTTTGGTGTTATGGAGAAGGGGAGCTCCTGGAGTGATGTGAAGAGAGGGGTGACATGATCAAAGTAATGAGCCAGGAAAATTATCTTTACAGTGGCATTTTGAATAGCTATATCAGAGCAATATTACATTTTGTCAAGGTAAGAGGGAAAGAGTTTGGACTAGTCAAAATCGTGAAGTCCTGGGCAAGATACTTAGTTGGGTGCATGGAAAGGAAAAGCATTATGCAGGTACAGTAGACTCTCGATTATCCAGGATGATAGGGAAAAAATTAATCCTGGTTAATAAAATCCCGGATAATCAATGACCATAGGAAATATGGGGCCGGGGGGGGGGGGGGAGTTGGTTCACCAGCCACCCTGCCTCGGGAGGGAGGGAGTGTTGGTTTACTGGCTGTCCTGTGCCCTAGTGATTTTTTTGTGTGTGTCTGCTTGCAGCGGCAACAAAGCCAGAGCCGGCCCTGCGAGTTATACTTTTTTTTTTTTTGACATCCTGGTTAATCCACATTCTGGTTAACCCAATCCTGGATAATCGAGAGTCTACTGTATTTGGCATCTCTAAAAGTCATACTACCATGTTTCCCCGAAAATAAGACAGTGTCTTATATTAATTTTTGCTCCCAAAGATGCGCTAGGTCTTATTTTCAGGGGATGTCTTATTTTTCCATGAAGAAGAATACGGTACACATTTATTGTTGAACAAAAAAAAGGAGGCCTTATTATCGGGGGGATGCCTTATATTACAGCGAGAGGCAAAACTGGAAGTAGGTCTTATTTTCGGGGGATGTCTTACTTTCAGGGAAACAGGGTAATAAATAATGTGCACAAATGTAGATTTAGGTGCTTAACTTTATTATTTTATCCTTAGCTTTTTCATCCACAGTGATCTTGTAAGGTATTTTAAGGGGTTTGTGTTTGATCTTTTGCCAAAAATGAAACTGAAGCTAAAAGCTTGTCCCTGCTTCACTGCTGACATAGAGATGGTATTTTTTCATACCTACTGATATTAAAATTACAAATTTAAATTTAATATAGCCCCTTTTTGTGGGAAATTGAGCACATCTCAATCAAATGGGCACAAAACCAGCCACTCAAGGACAAAAAGACTTACATGATATCTATCATGTTTCATAACAGAATTACAACAAAACTATGAAATTCACATTGTCACTCCTACTTCAGCAGAAGACTTTGCTTCCATTTGCATAAAAATATTTGAAGATTAAAAAAATCTTTTATGTTTCATCTGGCTAGCTACATTCCTCTGTTTGAAAAAAAAATCACTTTTAGCAAGATTTGATGATTTCCTAACCAAAGGTTTAAATAGTTCTAATTCTCTCTTGAAAGAGGAAGTCTTGTTATTATGTTTATATTTTTTCCTGTGTAGGATTGATTATGGTTAGTTGATGTCTTCTATATTTGCAATATGTGATTTATTGATACACTAACAGCGTTACTTATGGAATAGGCTCAGTGAGATTATAAAGGTACAATATAATAGCAAAATATGTGGACCCTCAAATGATAGTTGAAAAGTAATATCATAAAGTATTCCAATCTATCCCGCCTTCATTTTGTTTGATTGTTCAAATGAATTAAGGCAGGCTCTTCATTCAATGGAATGTTCCACAACATTCTACATCTTGAAAGGTTGGTAGAAATTCTTTATGAGTTAGCTCAATGGAATGTGATAATAACATAAGCTATGTTTCAAATCTTGACACGCCCCTTAAAACCCCAAATTATGACTTTGTGTATATCTATTCATCCCTATTTTAGTAACAGCATCTATTTGTAATTCTGCCAAAGGTGGTAAAAGCTGAAGAATCATCTCTTTAATACATAAAAACATAAAATGCTGCTACTGATTGCAGTTATTATATTTTTGTTATGAGGTAACTAAGTGTAGATACATCTCCCTTGGCAGAATAAGGATGGTAGCCATTATCCAGAATTTAACAAGTAAAAGATATAATAGAAGTACTGAGAGGAGTTGTGGTTTCAGGACTTATGAAGTCAGAATGCAACAATAATTTAGAATACAATGAGTAATCACTGCAGAAAAGGATAAGAAAATAAACATTTAGGCTTTTTATACTAAAGCAAATGCACAACTCATACTGCTATAGTCAAGGGTCCGGTATACTTTGGCTACTGCATCTAAATTTTATGGGGAGATTCCTGTATTCTTTATGATCATTTAATTTAATTAAATTGAAACATTATCTGCCAGCTTCATTTACACAAGTTGAGGACCTGGTTTAGATGTTATTAAGTGAATTAAATTCATATACTAAAATCACTCCTGTAAGTACATATTTTCAGGCCCGGGACTCGAAATAAGAACAAAAGCATCCCTGACAGCACTGCCCGGGTGGTTTGCACTTTTCAGTGAATACCTTAATGGCTGCTCATACCCCTGAGCAAGTCTTTGCACCTCAGCTTCCCACTCATTATTAAGAATTTCACCCTTATGTTTCCTGATCCTTTTAAATGTTACTAATATTTGTACAGATTGCCAATTTATCAGAAGGTAATGAGGTTCTTGTCCCAGAATCAGGCTGCACAGAACAAAAACTGAGGAGTTCAATATGCTGTCGGGAGCCACGGGGTGTATGAGAAGGACACTCACACTGAGGACAAAGTAAAGCCTTGGACTTTTATTAAAATCAATGAAAAAGCCAGAAAAGTTCCAAGCCACATGAACAAATAAAAGTAATACGGAATGGGGATATCTGTGCTATCATTATTTCTATTAGCTCTTCAATTTACATACCTACACCCTTCCTTGATGGCCTGGTGGTAAAAAAACAAAGGACCAGTCCTATCTCTACCATGCAAAAAAAATCAGATGGTCAGGATTCCTCAATGACTTGAAGGGCCAAATGATGGAAAGCTAACAGTAGTGAAAAGCAGCTCGAAGCTTAAAAGCAAACTCCTGGGGAGGTTTGCCCTATCATAGGGCCTGAGAACCATCATGAATATTCATGATAATGCTCAGCCTTCCTCACCCACATTCTATTTATTAATACAGATTAATGTCGTTTTAGCTCATTATCATACTAGTTACTCCTTTCTTAAGCCAGTTTAGAGTTATTACTGCCATGTTCCTGTGGTTGCCTCTCATAGCTAAGTTTCAACTTCTGATGTTGCACAATGTAAGCCAAGTTCCCCAAAATCTGAGGGATCACTGTCAGACCACTTACTGTGCTAAAGGTTACAGGCCTACTATACTTTTGCTAACTTGCTTAAGCTAATGTCTTATAGCAGTGGTGGGCTGGCCTCCTCTGACCACCGCTTCCTGGGAACGGCAAACCGTGGCCTCTGAGAGTTGTGGGCAACCATAAAAATGTGAACAAAGTATCAAGCGGCCCACCAGTGGATTATCATGACAGGCTGCGTGTGGCCCACGGGTCTTACAGTATATAGGTCTGTAGGCTTCTTGTGTTACAGCTGAGTGTAATAAAAGCTAAGCTAGCCCTATACTGTACAAAACAAAAAACACAAAACTATAATACTAGGGAAAAAAAATTATGCAGGTTCAAACGTAGCTATGAGAAACTTCCATCTTCCTTTCAGATAGCCTGATGTCTGTTATTCTGCACCTATTGAGGCAATAGTTAAATAGTCACTTTTTTCTGTGTAATTGGCCTGTACATGGCTTGATAGCCAGGGAAGCAGAAGATAAAATGGGTCCCCTCAAATAACTAGACCGACCTCCTCCCCATTAATGTTCATAGTGATCCTGGGGGCAAACTCTCCATTATTGATTAAATAAACATGTGTGAGATTTGCACGAGCAAAATTACCCTCATGCTATACAGCCTGCTTCCATGCTCATTGACATACATTGCTAAACACTCAATGGTTCAGGATAAGACCCTCTAGATAGTTTGAAAAATTAGAGACTACTAGAGGTGTTTTAATCTGTGTATGAATATGTCTGTTACAATAAAAGCAATCTGTTTGGAACTACAAATGAAAGTCATTTGTACTTTGCCAGTTATGGGTAGGCAAATCCCTTAGTGTTCTGGGGGAGCAAATGGCATCTGTCATGTAGTACATTCTCCACAAAGGTATATTCTCTCTCAAAGGTGACCCTGCTAGGTTGAGCTCTAAGGAATCACGTAGAAGAACTGCAAGTTGTATATGTCTGATGGCATTATATATCCACCACTTGATGGTGGTCTCCTCGGTGAGCTCTGTGAGGCATAGTGCCAGATTGGTTTGCATTGGAAATTTTGCAGCTGCTGATATTTGAGAGGTATTTAAGAAGTTTCTGAGATACTGAACGCACTTCAAGATTCAAAGTAGACTTAATTTGGGGGCAGGGGGAGGGAGGATCAGAGTTAATTACAAAAAGTGTTCATGCTGATTGATTTAGATCTGTCTGCAGTCTTTGTTACCACTGACCAAGTCACTTGCAGAGTCTAGCACGGTTCTATGAAGTGAACCTTTAGTGATTCAATCCTTCCTTTCCAAGAGATCCCAGATTTTGTTGTTGCTGTCTCTCTTTGAGGACTCCCCTATCAGCATATCACTGAAGCCACTTCTCTTCTTCAATGTGTCTTTTAAGCTGCTATAGAGGTGGGCTGCATGGTGCTTTAGGCCACACTGAAGTTTAGAATTTGTAGTATAGTACTCATGTCAAAAGAAAGAGATAAAACTTTACCTGGTAGTTAAGGGATCGTCAACTTCGGTACGCGGGACCACAGGATAAGCACCCTTATTGGGCCCCGCTGCTTTATTTACCTGCTGTTTCGCCAACTGCAGCTCCCACTGGCCGTGGTTCGCCATCCCGGTCCAATGGGGGCTGCGGTAAGCAGCAGCGAGCACTACGCCATTTCCCGCAGCCCCCATTGGACCGGGATGGCGAACCACAGCCAGTAGGAGCTGCGATCGGCGAACCACCAGGTAAACAAAGCACAGGGGCCTGCTAAGGGTGCTTACCCTGCGGTCCCACATGCTGAGGTTGACGATCTCTGTGGTAGTTACTACGTAAACTCATGATGTCTCTGTCAGTATAGAACACAGTTTTCACATAGGAAGTGTTCACAGATTAAAGTCATGCAGCATAAAATCTACCCTCAATTTCTTTGGATGCAATGTTCTTGTAGCTGTGTTGGTCCCAGGATATTTATAGATGCAAGGTGGGTGAGGTAACATCTTTTATTGGACAAACTTCTGTTGGTGGAAAAGAAAGGACCTGAAGAAGAGCTCTGTGTAAACTCAAAATCTTCTCTCTCTCATCAGCAGAAGTTGGTCCAATAAAAGATACTACCTCATCCACCTTGTCCCACTTCATTTCTTTAATTCATAATAGTAATCCGTAGCTGACATTTACATATGTGAAACAACAAATAACACTTATCTACATCTATATTTATTTTTTTGGAGGAAAAAGTCACAGGAAACCAGACTCAAATATAAAACATATTTTTTAAAAATAAAATACAAACTCTACAGTTTCCCAGAAATGTAGCAGATCTCTTTTTGCTCTATTATAAATAAGTGCACCCGACAGCCGGGAAGATCATCAGTGCAGAAAGCAATTAAATTATTATAAGAAATCAAAGCAAACACTATTGGCACAGATACATGTTGGGCTGCCCCAAAATAAGCCTTCATTGTGTTTTTTACAAACCCCAAACCACTTCATTGTTTCTGCTTTCTAAGTTAATTGTATCAGGGTTTTCAAGCTTTTTGGTTTTGTAAAGTTCTAGAGTTTAAAAAGGCTTTTGAATCTGTTAAGTTGCTTTAGTAAATAAATGTTGCTTCCTCTAATAAATGGGGAGAGGAGAAGGAAAGGATTACTCTGTCTCAGTAATTTTCATGGCCAGCAAGGCTTTTTAAGGAGACTAGTGGATTTTTGGATCTCCAGCCTCAAACACAATAAAGGGCTGTGATTTTTTCCAGTGGGTGGATGATCAGTACTTTTTGAAAATTGAGCCCCTTAAAGGTGTATTAAATTGGGGATTCAAATTTGTAATTCACTTTGAAAATCTTGCCCTGTATGTCCAAGCCATATGTGACATTACACTGAAGCTATTAGTCTTGGGATATCTATTCCCATAGTCACAAAATGGATTATTATTTCCAGTATATTACTACAAAGAACTAAATGGTCACTTTTACACCTATTGATTTATTCTTGTAGCCAAGGTGGAGAGAAGCTGACAGAAGGTCATGTTGAGTACCCTTCAACTGTAGTCATGTATAATATTTTGGTTTCAAATAATCTATTTTGAGATGCACTGTTAAGAAATGGCATTAGTGAAAAACAATTTACATGATGCCTTTAATATGATAGTTTAGGATATGATAGGCAATATTTTATGGATTGATGTTTAAAATGGTTTTAAATTGACAAACCATTGGAAGCTGTACTTGCTTGCTATTTTTATAATTAAGTGCATTTGCGTGAAAGCAGGATTTGAAATTAGTTGTGGCCCAAGGCCATTAATGTAATTACTGGGACATTTAAAATATATCAATATCATGCCTGGTGGGACAAAAGTAGAGTCACAGTTGTAGCACAATTAAGAACGAGAGTCTATGCAAAACACTGCCAGACACTGTTAGCTGAAATCAGAACTAAAATAAGCCCATTGTCTGATGCAATTGTGCCCACTGCTTATTACCAGAAAAAATCACTCATAAAGTAGAACTTCTTTTGACATTTTTTCTAACTCTAGTACAATTGAGAGATTAAGTCACTGAAATATGGTCACTCTGATAATCTCCACTTTAAACAATATAGTGTACAACAGAAAGCAGAAAAAAATCAAAATGTCAGCATTTGTTTACAAAAAGACTTTTAATCTTTAATCTTTTAATCTTTTAGTCCAAGATTTTTTAAAAGTGACTATTGATTTTGTATACTTCAGCTTTGGGGTACCCAAATTGACACTTTGCTGGGGCCTGATTGCGGAAAGGGCTAGGCAACCACCTTCTGAAAATCAGCCTGTAACCGGGCCCTTGCTGGTCCTTGCACAAAAACTCCCAGAGACCAACCAAGATGCAGCACCTATGTCCTTTTACTGGAAACTTTGAGTTCTTAAAGGGACAGGGACCCTAAGGAAGGGGAAACTGAGGTGAGTGGCAGATAGGGTGCTACAAGCATCCAAAAACTGTGATACCAATGCTATCAATCACTCCTGAAACTCTGACAACCTTCGAGGTTACCCAAGGGGTCCTGGATGAAGCACTACCACCTGCATGGTAGAGCCTCATCTGTGTCCATCAGGGGAACCTCTCTTCAGTTACCAGTTGTTGGGAATACAGACACTCTACTCTGGGCTCCACAAGCCCCACTTTTTCCCCGCTCACACTAGCAATTTACACACCTACCTTTGTAGCATTTGAGTTTTAGTCCCTTACCTTTGGGACACTTGAAATGTACACCACTTCTCTCCCACCATAGAAGCAGTGTACCCTAGTTTACCAACCTCACCTCAGTTCCACACTCTCGTTAACACCAGGCACTTAGACATATTTATAGGAAAACCAAATTGAAGTTTATTTATCCAAGCTTGAGACAGAGACTCAAATAAAAACAAAAAAGGGGGTTGGAAGCATAAAATTACAAGTAAAAGAAAAACACACAATGTGATCTGTAGCCTGTCCTTATTTCCCTGTCTAATAAAGTATTTCTCACCTAATGGTCAGTCCTTAGAGTATTTCTCCAAATCAGTAAGCTGGGATCCACCTTTCATGAGACTGCTCTGCTGGCAGTCTCTCCTTCTGTAATGGATGACATTTTGTGGCCTTTCTTCTTCCTTTGTACAGCTACAGACTATTGGCTCTTAGCCCTGGAAGCGTCCGCTATTCAGATAGTTTTCTTTGGATTCTTTTATCTTTGTAATGCTGAAGCCTGCACCTGATCCAGACAGTTAATGGAAGTTTGGTTCCATGGATGTTCATTGTGCTCAATTTTGATTGAATCAGCTCTGAGATTTCCTACCTAAGGTGACATGTTTGATTTCCAACAGTTACATAACAAGTAGGATAATATGTTCCAAAACTCTAACATTGTTTCCTGTAGAAACATCTCAGAATGACTGTGACAATCAGCTAGTTTTTAGCTTTTGACAGAGACCACATATGGCCCCCTTCAATAAAATATTGATGATGGTCAGACACAGGGGTATTATACCTGTCTGGGCATGTCTGTGTCACACTTTTGTCTAGTGGTGTTGGTAGTTTAATGAAAATTGAAAAATTTCGTAGATTAGCTTTGATATTTTTATCTTTTTAATGTGAAAAATGGTCATTTTTTTTAGTAGAATAAAGCACTTTCTCTGAGAAAATACAGAGCCCTGAGTTGTAGCAGGATAGAATTATACCATTCTCTACCACTGAAAATGTTGCACCAAGGATAAATTTAGCTCAAAGAATTCAACAAACTCCCAAGAAACAAGACAGCTGGGTTCAATTAGTGGAAACTCAGGACAACTGAAAGAAAAATAGGCACAGTTTAAGAAAAACGCATGGAGGCATGAGGAAAAATGTGCTAATTTTTAAGACAACGAAAGGAGTCTGTGATGTTATCCGGTTACTCAAAGAGACGTAGTACTAAAAGATAGAAACAATTAACAAATGAATAATGTGTGTGAGAAAAACAAGGGAGACAGTGACAGGGTCACTGCAAGGGTGTGCGTGTAATATTTTGATTATATGTGAAATTATAGGGATTTTTTTAATGAATCCTGTTGAAAATGTAATTAAAAATAGGAAACTGAAGTTAGAACCAATTTAATTACATAGTAACATAAGGATTGCTGCATCAGTTCAATGGTCTGTAGTATTTCTTGGATGTCTGTCTCCTTCATATGCACATATCATCTAGGACAGTGTCCTATCTAATACCAAAGTACCAATACCAATGCTGAATACTACAAAAGCAGATGTAAAAACATCATAATGCTCCTATATTTCAATATGATTCCCTGGGTAAATATATTTTTTCTAATCCCAATAGTCAGCATTCAGAGCTGAGTTCTGTGGGTTAACTATATTGCATTTTAAAAAGTATTACCTTTTATCTATGTGAAATGTATTTCCTTTTAATATCATCCGCTGCCTTTTTTTTTTATTATGGAAAAGGTGAAAATGAACACAAAATAGTTTTTTTCTTAAAACATTAATTGTTTTATATACGTGTTATAATCTCCTCTTACTCTTCTCATTTCAAAATCAAATATTGTCTTTTTAATCTCTTCTTGTCTCAATTCCCCTCTCATGCTATCTTAATTCTAATAATATTCATTAGCACTTTCTAGAAAGTTGCTGTCTTCTATATCTTCTTTTTGTAAAATCAAATGCAAATTTTAAAAATAAATAAAATCCATACAGGCCGATTTTGTTATCCGCTAACACCTCTTTTAACTGCTGGAGAATTTCTGAGCACTGGGGAACATTGCTGAAAATAAGGTGTCAGAGGCATCCCTCACCTGGGACAGGGTATGTCAGATGTTCTGTGTTCAGGTATGCACAGGATAGGGTGGGACCAGAGAGAAGCAGAGCTCTGCAATCTCCAGAGTAACATCTGGTTCCCTGCATCTTTAATTTTGAGTAGAGACAAGTGTGTGATGATTAGGGAACTATGATTTGCTCTTTCTGTCTGGCCTTTGTCACTGTATTCTCAATATCACCTGGCAAAGGAGACTCCATTCAATGACTCATTTATTGTCCCAACACACTGTTGTCAGAATCTGTATTTACAAGATGTTGTGTGAATTATCATATGCAAACTGGTAATATGCTGGTCCCTAAAATCTTTGTGAGCTGTGTGTGTGTGCCAAGTGCTATAAATATGTAACTATAGTGCCCTTTTGGTAAAGATGGAGTCTGCTCTTTAGCATGGTTCCAGCCAAGAAAATGTATGCACAAGAACACAACAATCCCTCCAGTAAACACAACCACACACACACTAGAATAGTACGATGAATATAGGAAAGGGAAATAGTTATTTTCAGAGGGATGAGTGGAGAAATACAGCAAGGGGAAAATATAGGGAGCAGTAAAAGAGGGTCACATTTCATACGAAGACCCATCCGCCCAGTGGTGCCACAATATAAAAGGATAAATGAAGAGGAATTCATCTAGGTTCAGAGTTTGGGAATCCTAGGCTGAATTGCAGTCCAGTAGAGATTCTTAGGTGCTCCTGATCATCTCTAGTGCCAGTAAAGTTGCCCCTTCTGGTGCCCTCTTCTGCTGCTCCCCACAAACACACACAGAACAAACCTCTCTCTACTCAACTAGCTACAACCTCCCTCATTGCTCCCAATGCAAAGTCACAAGACCTGGTGCTCACTGTCTCCTGCAGTTCTGGTTGATGGTAAAACTGGCTCTGGCTCTGGTTTGTCCTCCTAAGGTGATTCCATCCTAGTATGGTGCTCCTCTTGGCTTGTTCTGTGATGTCTGCAGCTGGCCACTCTGTTATTCCCATGCTTTGGGCTGGTTCTTGGCTGCTTTGATGTGTAAGGCCAATTGTCTAGAGCAGGGGTTCCCAAACTTGGTTTGCAGCTAATTCAGGGTAAGCCCTTGGTGGGCCATGAGATGCTTTGTTTACTTGAGTGCCTGCAGGTATGGCCACTCGCAGCTCCCAGTCACTGTAGTTCGCCATTCCCGGCCCATAGGAGCTGTGGGAAGCCTCGGGATGAAGGCTCAGGATAAAGTTTATAGGTGCATGGTCTTTAAACCCTAAGGAGATACAAATGGATGCTGAAAATATGTTCTTTAAAAGTGTTTGTCTGGCAATGCAAAATGAAACTTTAAAAATGAAAAATGTAACTTTATTATTTCTTCCCATTCAGGAACAGAAGGACCACAAAAAAAATTGGATACTTCCTAAAGGATACATGGATTTTCATGGGTAAAGTACTCCTCCTGTGAACTTGTTATCCACTCAATTTGGATATTAGTACTTGCTCATTCAACGTAGCAACAATGAACATTAGAGGATTGGTCTAATGCTCCATACAGTTGCAGCTGACTACAGTATTCTTTTGTGCTTTCTGCTCTAGAATCCGTATTGTGTTGATTATTTTTATCTTTTAAAATTTAAATTGGTTGTTATTTATTAATTATTGCTTGTTGTATTACTGTGGTCCCTAAGAGCTCCAGTCATGGAGGAGAACCTCATTATGGTAAGACATTGTGCAAACAGAACAATAACACAGTGCCTGTCCCAAAGCACTTACAATCTGATTATAAGAGTGGAGATAACAGAAGGATACTGACAGACAGATGGGAAAGTACAAGGAGACAATATTGACAATATGATAGACAGTAGTCTCAGCACACCAGCAACCTAGTTGTGGTCAAGTTTTTGAGAAGTATCGCGGAAAAGGAGGGATTTGAATGAATATAATGTTTTAGTTATGTTTAAGGAGAGATACTCCGAAGTGTGAGGGGCAGTAGGGGAGGAAGCACAAAGACTCAGATTTTAAAATTTGACAAGTGGGCAATGGAGGTTGGGATCACATGCCAAATGGAGATGGAATTAGACATCTCTATAATGAATGAGAGATGATAGGTAGGTAAGAATAGGCCACAAACAACCTTGAAAGTAAAGACAAGTGGTTTAAGTTTGATATAGTATAGAAAGGAAAGCCAGCAGAAGGAAGCACAGAGAGAGTTGATATATTCAAAGTGATATCCTTGGAAAATAATCTTTGCCGCAACATTCTGCATACATATGAGTGAAGAAGGTTGGATTGATCAACCTTTTCTCTGTCAGAGAGAATGATGTTGTAGTAATTGAGATGTGGAATGATGAGACCTTGGATGAGTTTTATTTGAGTGAATGAATAGGAAAGGTCTTATTTTAAAGCTTTTGTGCAGAAAAAAAGCTTGAAGGGTTGGACATAACTTGATGTGAGGTCCAAGTCGAAGATGACACTTTGGTTATGAGCCTGAGTAACAGGTCAAAAGGTGGTACTATCTGCAGTGATTGAGAAAGGAGACAGGAGGAAAGGGTTGAGGGATGGAAGGGAGATTAAATCCTCTATTTTAGGCACATTGAGCTTGAGCTGGTTGTTACATATCAATTGGGAGAGGTTAGAGAGTCAGGCTGAGATTCTACTTTTGTCAGGAGACAAGGAGCTGGAGTTCTATGTGATGTTGAGATCCCAGTGATAAGGTGTAGAAGGTGACCAAGAACAGAGTCCTGCAGAAACACACAGAAAGCTGGAGGGATGGTTGGGAGACTGCTCTGCTGGATACATTAAAAGATCTGTTAGAAAGTTTGGAGGTGAACCAGGAGAGGATAGGGTCACAGAACCAAGGGAGAACAACTTTAAGGAAGAGGAGGATGTATTTCATAGACCCTGGACTGGAAGAGTTGGTGTCATCCTGGTAGGAGTAGTAAGTGCCAGCGTGGCACCTTATGCTTGAGGGGAAACTATTGGTGTCAGGGCATTGAACCATACCTGCACAGCACAAAGATCCCCAAAGGTACAGGACTGACAGGGCCAGAACCCTCACTGCCCTGAGTGGATCCCCCCCAAAATCTCTCTCACATGCATACTATATATGTGTGGGTTTTTTGTTAGTTTTGTTTTAACCTAATTCACTTTTACTGATTGATTGATTCATTCATTCATTCATTCATTGATGTTTTGTTTCCATTATCTTTTAGTAAACTAGCTTTCCTACTAAGGGTGTGGTTGAATAGCAACACAAGTTTTGATACTCATTTTTTTTGTTAAAACCATAAAACCGTTTGTGTGGATTTCAAATTGACAATCTGCTTTTACATTCAAATATGCAGTTTGAAATTTGCAGTTGGCTATTTACAGGCAAGTTATCCAGTCATGTAACAGAAACATTACTGTGTGATTTGTGCAACTAATCCAACACAGCACAAATTTTAAAATATAGTAATTCACAAAGAAGTGTTTGTAAAGCTTGCGGATCAAGAATTATCTGGTGAGGGAATTTGTGAATATTTCTGTACAACAATTTAACTTCAACAATTCAGCAATTAGTTTACAGACACTTTAAGAAGAGAGAACCCACTTTACCAAGAAGTTATGATTTATCTGACCAGCTCTAAGTGTACAAACTTGCAATATATTATTTTAGCATATTGCTCATTTGGAGTTAGCTTTATTTATTCATTGTATTATGTATTTTTAATCATAAAGTCATTGTGGGTCATACACAAAGCCTGTGAAAGTTCATGGAATGGAAGTCTTTCCATGGACTTAGACTTTGGATCAGGCCTTGTTTCACTCTATTGTAAATGAGTTCACTGATATGTTATGAACTGTTAAAATTGGGGAAAATGTAATTTGATTTGTATTCCAACTACATTGTAATTACATCTAATTGGTGATTTAACAGATTTTAGTTGTTTGTGTTTACAGATGGAATCTTTTTACTGAGTGGAGGTGGAAGAATGCTGTCACTATGCAACTTTCTATTTGAAACATCTGAATAACTCAGGGGGCTATTAATAGAGAAAAATGGCTTTAATCAGATAAAAAATGATTTGAAGATTTGTTCCGTGCCTGAATTAAACAAAAACCATTTTTGCTGTTTGAAAAAAGCGGCCCTGGTTTGATTTTCTGTTTGTTCGTTTCACATCTGTTCATTTCCTGGCTTCAGAGGGAGTTGTTGTAGAATTGGAAGAATTCTTGTTAGATATTTCATCCACCTAAAGCCAAGAACCATCAAAAATCCTCAGTGCAAATTGGTTCTTATAGTATTTCCAAAACAGAGATTCATTTAAATCTCTGAAATCTTGGCTGCTTATCCACACTAAGTTTCTTGTAAATATTCCTTAATGTTCAAACATCATTAGTTTCTATTAATCTAAATTAATCACACCCCATGCATGAATCTATGTACTCTGTATACAGTAGAGCAGAAAGAATAATTACAAATATTTCCCCTCAAATATCTAGTCAATTTTTTAAATTAATTTACATTGGCAATGTTAAGGTACCCTTTTGTTCTCTACCTATGAGGATTTCAGTGCTATTGTTTAATGGCATAAATGTTCTTGATCAGCACATTTTGAAGTGAATTTCAGTATTTGGGTTAGATAGAACTATTTGTGTGCACATCCAGTAAGAGTTGATATGAGTTCACACCATATATAGCTTATGTGAGCAGTAACAAATAAGCTACACTTAAGGTTGAAATGCAACTAAAGTTGCAACCCCTCATTTTTGTTTATTATTTTCTTCTGACATATGTTATGAGGTGATTTTTTTCTGTGTGGTCTCAGCTAAGAAATTATTTTCCTTTTAAAGGTACAGCAAAATCCTATTGTTGCAAGTGTTTAAAAATAAAAACAAAAACTGTTATAGGTTCTAATCAGATTTTATTTTGTCTGCATAACTCAACAAAGGCACCATACATATTTTTCAAACTTAGCCTGTTCCATGGATCTCATATTTACAGAAATAAAGCTATTTTGGGCCAGTTGGTTCACATTTGAAATTGGCATTATGTTGGAAGTATATAAATGACTGCACAGTATTTTCTTCACCAAATCTATAAGGTGTTAGGAATTTACATGTACAAAAGATTTCTTCTACAGTTTTCTTACCAAAAAAAACCCCATAAAACCCCCCACAAATAATGTTTGACCTCTTTGCTGGGGGAACTGCTTTTCATAATGATAGGCAAAATATACAATCTAGTCAAGCACTTAAACATGTGATTAACTATAAACTCATGAATGGCCTGACTGAAATAATACTAAACTTCTAACACCATACTCCTGTTTCTTTTTCATCAATTTTGTGGATAAATAGTGGATTTCATTTTACAAGGCTGTCACTCTGTGCCATCAGAAGCACTACAGTGACAAAAAAAATAGTTTTTTGATTCAAACAGTGTGTATTTAACAAGCTTTCAACCAATAAAAAAGGCAAGGAAAAGTCAGAACAGTATTTTTTTAACAAGAACTTATTTCCAAAAGTTTACACTTAAAATATCAAACTTGAACATAATTATTTTATTTTCAAAAGTGAAGTCAACTCTGTGCCATCATATCCTGTCAGACATTCTATTTATTCTTCAGTGGGGATAAAAGAAAACAGTTATGAGAGTGGACATTAAATTAAAGAGACAGCACATATGGTGAAGATGTGGAGCATTGGCATTTAGAGAATAAATAAATCCTTAATGAACCAAATCTGCCATCTCCAATTACTGATTTCTTTTTCTTCAGCTTCTATCTTTATAGGCTCTGATGACACTCTTTTGTATGAAAGGAAATAACAGATATCTCCAACTGCCTGACTGTGAAATATGTTTCGGGTGGTTTTGGTTACAAAATTGAATCACTAATCAAAAATAGTATGGAAAGGAAACTGTCATGATTGAAAGCTTGAAGACTGGATCATTGCTGAACCCTAGAATGTGTTCTGCCATAGTCTACCATGAGCTAGCCAGATATTATTTATGCGTATGGATGAGATGAAGCAGCAACAATATCTGTAGAAAGGGTTTACTCATCATCACTGTGAGATCTCGCCACAGGAGTCCAATAGGAACCTTTCTTTGTCTCACAGCTATTAAGAAAAAAAGATGGTTTTGTGATTAAAATACAGAAGTAGGAATTGGAAGATGTGAGTCCCATATCTGGTGCTGTTACTAGGGTGACCAAATGTCCCAATTTTATGACAGTCCCAATTTTGGGGTCTTTTTGTAATATAGACTCCTATTACCACCCCCCCTCTCCCCAGATTCTGTTCTGATTTTTCACATTTGATGTCTCCTCATCCTAGTTGTTACAGACATCTTGCCTGATTGTGAGCAAGTCACTTACACCCCAGGTTCAGTTTCCGATCTATACGGTGACTGTGATATTCTCCTCATGTGGGTATTTTTAAATTTACCTTACTTGTGTTCATAAAGTGCTTTGTTACCCTGAGATGGATGGTGCTATAAAAACATAAACTGTTTTTACTTAATAGGCCCATGAGAAATTGTGAATTGTTCTGGAAAAAAATTAGCTGCTATTATTACTATTTATCTGTTTGTACTTCAATAGTGCTACAAGGCCTCAATGAGGCCAATATCTTCTTCCTTCTTGTCTTTAAAACACATCTTCTGCAAAGTTGTTTAACAGTGACCATGTAGCAGGTATATTGGTAGCCATTAAAATGTTGTCCTTATACTGATATTATACTGTGGTACCGAACAATTTAATCTATGTCTGTTCTTATTCAGGTTCTTACAGTGCTTATGTCTGAATCTCTTGAGTTCACTGGGAGAGGGACCATGTCGTCTCATATGTTTGTCAACAATTGGTAAGTATTATGAGTTGTCCAGAACTGTTTAAAAAGGGTGGGACTATGATTTCCATATTTTTGCATGATTTTATTGTGTGCATGGTTCCAGGAGGGAAAGCTGACCAATTGCCTATTTTTCCAAATTATTTGTACCGCTGTGCCCTAGGTGTGGGAAGCTGTGGATTTGGTTTTTGAGCTTTACTTTTGTGTATATAGTAACATGTAACAAATGTATAATAGGTTCAAAGTGACTGAGTTTCATTTGAATGTGTTAACTTTTTGCTACTCTTTAATAGTGATGAAAGGACATATTTTGCTAACTTTCTCTTTTGTGTTGATCAACTTCTATGGAACTGAATATGTATAAATGATAGCAAAATTTGACCCAGTGTTCTTACTATGTAGCCTGTTCAATAGATCACAATTATGTTACCTTTATAGTGTATTAATATTTAATTTGTTGTATCTAAGGCCCACTGAAGTAATGAGATTATTTCATAGTGTTTAATTACCTATAAATCAACCCTTTCTCCCTTATTTGTAGTCATCCTTACCTACTGTAAATCAACACAGATGCATTGACCTCAGTATAACAAAACCTAATTGTACTAGCTGAAGTGCTAACCCAGTAACATTCTTCCATTTTTTTATGGGGCAGCCTGCTAATGATCCTTATATTTAGGTTACTTAATATTTTCCATTGTAACAGATTTTTAGCAAAGATCAAATATGTGCTCTGTTTGCAGCTGGCATATGAAATTTGAAAGGCCATAGGATAAAGATGTGCTTTTTCTTTGTCCTAAGATATTACATTCAAGTTCAGCTGAGTTACAAACTATTAGAAATCACTGATTTTATTCTATTTATTTCTTGTACCCAATTTTAAAAAACAACAACACATGGTTATTTAAATTGAAATGTCAAGCACTTGAAAGTGATTAAATGCCAGATCTACAGTTGTCCAGGCAACCTTATTTCAGACCTTTTATGTACATGCATTATGCCATGGTATTAAATTATATTATCACAAATATTGACACTTCTATGTCATTTAGGGCATATGGTTGATATAAACAATGCAGGGTTTAGATAGCATGGTTAACCATAAATCTGTAATTTCTTACATTTGAGTGCCTAAATGACAATTTAGGGTGGGGTTTTTTATACGTATTTTGTATTACTACATAGTTTTGGAGCACAGAATATTGTTCAAGATTATGGGCCTCTTGAAGAGATCGCCTGTCAAGGTGCTTCAGAATAATCCTTGAGATTAGTGGCTTTAGACAGCAACAATTCATTCTTTTGTGCAATGTAATTTTGATTCCAGCTGACATGCAAGCAGCCAAAGATAGAATTCTCACAGATCAGTCTCTGAAGGAAGAAAAGGGGAGGGTGAGAGGCTGTGAGGATGACTGCCCCTGAACATAAGAAGAATTACTTGATTAGCAGCTAAAGTTACTGCAGGCTAATTAGAGGTTAAAAACAAAGAAACAAAAAAATGTTGTCTCAACAAACTTTTGGATTTATTAATCAATATTAAACGTGTGTTGATGCTTCCGAGAGATACGTAGGGTTGAAAGTAGGCTGACCATACGTCCCGTTTTGAACGGGACAGTCCCATTATTTACAAATTTTCCAACCGTCCCGTCTTTTTGTATAAATATCAAATTTGTCCTGTTTTTGCTTTTTGCTAAAAAAAAAAACCTTAACGCGGCTTATTTCAGGGACCCACGTCCAGGTCCCACCTCGTCCCACCCCCTCCCGCAGCCCTTCAGTCCCTTTCCCTCATGGCCTTGGGCCCCCTCCCCGGCCTGCTGCTCCCTCCCCTCCACCACCGCAGAGCCCGTGTGGCACGATTGTCTGGGCTGCCTCCACGTTGGGCGGAGTGGAGCTGCTGGCTGGGCAGGGGCTGCCTGGCGCCTCGCTCCCCCCGCCCCCCATGTGGAGGAAACGCGACGTGCGGCCCAATGAGGGGGCGGTGCA
This sequence comes from Sternotherus odoratus, assembly GCA_032164245.1. Taxonomy (NCBI): domain Eukaryota; kingdom Metazoa; phylum Chordata; order Testudines; family Kinosternidae; genus Sternotherus; species Sternotherus odoratus. The sequence continues at coordinate 228,662,899 of JAVMKO010000001.1, read as the reverse complement.
GGAGGCGCGGGAGGCGCGGGAGGCGCGGGAGGCACGGGAGGCGCGGGCGCGGGGATTGACGAGCTCAGGGAGCCAGGGGGTGAGGCCGACAGCTGGGGCGGGCGCCGAGCGGAGCCGGAGGCAGCGCGAGCCTGGGCGGGGAGGAGGTGGCACCGCCCCGGGCCCCATGAAGCTGGAGAACATCGTCGCCAACACCGTGCTGCTCAAGGCACGCGAAGGTGGGGGGGACCGGGCGGGGGGGCATGGCTGCGTGTGAGGGGGGCAGTGGGAAAGAGGGGTGTGTATGGGCCGTGTGTGAAAGTGGGTGGAAGTGGGGGGCACAGGGTTGTGTGTGAAGGGAGGTACTGGGGCTGCTTGTGAAGAGGGGCACGGGAAGTGGGGGGACCATGGCTGCTTGTGAAGGGGGTGGTAGGTGGTGGGCATGAGGCTGTGTGTGAAGGGGGTACTGGGGGAGTGGGGGGGCATGGAATGGGGGTCACAGGGTTGTGTGTGAAGGAGGGTACTGGGGGGGTCCAGGGCTGTGAGTGAAGGGGGTGGGGAGGAAGTGGGGGGCACAGGGTTGTCTGTGAATGGAGGTATTGGGGAGTCCAGGGCTGGATGTGAAGAGGGGCAGGGGGTGGGTAGGGGAGATGGCAGGTGGGTAAGGGTACCATGGTTAACCCCATCCCTGAACAAATGGATGCGGGGCTTGGGCCAAGCCTCAGAGCCCATTCGGGGTGTCAGTCTTCAAGGCACAGCTAAAGCCTGGGCAGGTGGCTGTGGCATGCGTGGGCGATATGGTGGGGTTGGTGAGAAGCTGTGTTTCTGCTGCAGGAGATGTAGGGAGAGGACTTGGTCAGTCAGAGGGTTACTGATAGTGGAAGCGGTTGGGGACCTGCCTGGAGGAGGAAGGCAGAGTGGCTGGCCTGGGGGAAGCTCTTGTTGCACAAGCTTCTGCCTGTGAGATGTTACGCAGGAAACTGAGCCATAGCCACAAGCTGATGTGGTTGGGGGAGGCAAATAGGTGGTCATTTGAGGTGTCTGAAGAGAATCATGGAGTGTGAGAAGTTTTATGATAAGGTATTGAAAGACCGAAATTTGCTGCGTAAGATTACTTCATCGGAGAAATATTCATGGTACGATCGTGGTGAAATACAGTCCCCCTTTACGTCTACCTAAATTTTTGTATGAGTTCTGTCACTGAAGAATAATTGTTATTCATATGGTCATGTAATAAAACTTTTTTTATCGTCTTACTTTTTCATGAATACAGAATATTACATAACCCTGTCCCATTTTTGCTATCCCAATGTCCCGTTTTTGTCTCAAGGAAATATGGTCAGCCTAGTTGAAAGTCACCTTGTTACCCCATGCCTTTAGTGTGAGAAAGCTTTGTATGTGTCTGCTGTGGGTCAGTGGCCTAACCTCAAAAACCTCTAGCACCACGAGCACTGACTTCAAGCATCTGCAGACTATCTTTTCACGTTAACAACAGGCATTCTTCTATCTCCAACTCCTCCAGTTGTCCCCCTGGACTGCCCAACTCCCGATCCACTGGAAACTCACAGAATTCCAAGATCTTCTGCTCCCAAAGGAATGCCATACCCCTGCTTACCAGTTACACCATAGAACATGGCTCCACTCAACAGACAGCAATCAGATTTGATTAGAGAGAGCAAGCAAGTATCAGTTTAATTAACAAAGAACAGAGATTCAAGTACTGACAAGCAGAAATATTGGGAAAAAAGGGTTACATATAAAATAGAATTGTAACCCATATGTCAGCACCTAAATTAAAGTAACAAAACATGCTTATGTCATATAAAGCAAAAGTTCTCCAAAAATCCTTTCTGTGTATGACAGTCAGGCTTGCCTGTGAATTCTGCTCATAAAACAAAAATACTGTCCTCTTGCCTCCACAAAGGAAAGATGCAGAATTTGTCTCTGTCTTTCCAGTTGTAGTCCAAAACTCCATTCCCTGTGTTTGCAAACAGGAAAATCACTGTTTAAGGTCAACTCTGGAGACTTTGCAATCACTTGATTAGTATTTTACTCAGAATGTAAATAGGCATTCATTGTGAAGTATACAATACTCATGTTAGACAGACTGATAGATAAACATCTTCTGCCTTAAAGAAACTAGTTTATCAGCTTCTGGTGAATGGCCCCCAACTCGCCTATATTACAAACCTAATTTCACTATACACATAATTCCATACATATTATCTGTATGTATATTTCATGATGATTATGAGGACCAGTGTGATCCAGGCTTTCAGTAAATACCTCAAATGCTACTCTTTTGTGAGCCAATTTGTAGACACTAGACCCTTTTATGTACTTGAAAACTGTTTATCTCTACCCTCAATCGTTTCTTCTGCAGACTAAACATACCTAGTTTTTCCAATTTCCCTCATAGGTCATGTTTTCATAGAATCATAGAATCATAGAACATTAGGGTTGGAAGGAACCTCTGGAGGTCATCTAGTCCAACCCCCTGCTTAAAGCAGGACCAATCCCCAACTAAATCATCCCATCCAGGGGTTTGTCAAGCCTGACCTTAAAAACCTCTAAGGAAGGTGATTCTACCACCCTAGGTAACCCATTCCAATGCTTCACCACCCTCCTAGTGAAAAAGTTTTTCCTAATATCCAATCTAAACCTTCCCAACTGCAACTTGAGACCATTACTCCTTGTTCGGTCATCTGCTACCATTGAGAACAGTCTAGATCCATCCTCCTAGAACCCCCTTTCAGGTAGTTGAAAGCAGCTATCAAATCTCCCCTCAGTCTTCTCTTCTGTAGACTAAACAATCCCAGTTCTCTCAGTATCTCCTCATAAGTCATGCGCTCCAGGTCCCTAATCATTTTTGTTGCCCTTCTCTGGACTCTTTCCAATTTTTCCACATCCTTTTTGTAGTGTGGGCCCCAAAACTGGACACAGTACTCCAGATGAGGCCTCACTAATGTCAAATAGAGGGGAACAATCACGTCCCTCGATCTTCTGGCAATGCCCCTACTTATACAGCCCAAAATGCCATTAGTCTTCTTGGCAACAAAGGCACACTGTTGACTCATATCCAACTTCTCATCCACTGTAACCCCTAGGTCCTTTTCTGCAGAACTGCTGCCTAGCCATTCGGTCCCTAATCTATAGCAGTGCATGGGATTCTTCCATCCTAAGTGCAGGACTCTGCACTTCTCCTTGTTGAACCTCATCAAATTTATTTTGGCCCAGTCTTCTAATTTGTCTAGGTCCCTCTGTACCCAATCCCTACCCTCCAGTGTATCTACCACTCCTCCTAGTTTAGTGTCATCTGCAAACTTGCTGAGGGTGCAGTCCACACCATCCTCCAGATCATTGATAAAGATATTGAATAAAACCGGCCCCAGGACTGACTTCTGGGGCACTCCACTCAATACCGGCTGCCAACTAGACAAGGAGCCATTGATCATTATCCGTTGAGCCTTACGATCCAGCCAGCTTTCTATCCACCTTATGGTCCATTCATCCAGCCCATACTTCTTTAACTTGCTGGAAAGAATATTGTGTGAGACCATATCAAAAGCTTTGCTAAAGTCAAGGAACAACACATCCACTGCTTTCCCCTCATCCACAGAGCCAGTTATCTCATCGTAGAAGGCAATTAGGTTAGTCAGGTATGATTTGCCCTTGGTGAATCCATGCTGACTGTTCCTAATCACTTTCCTCTCCTCTAAGTGCTTCAGGATTGATTCCTTGAGGACTTGCTCCATGATTTTTCCAGGCACTGAGGTGAGGCTGACTGGCCTGTAGTTCCCTGGATTCTCCTTCTTTCTTTTTTAAAGATGGGCATTACATTAACCTTTTTCCAGTCATCCGGGACGTTCCCCGATCGCCATGAATGGCTCTGCAATCACATCAGCCAACTCCTTTAGCACCCTTGAATGCAGCACATCCGGCCCCATGGACTTGTGCTCGTCCAGCTTTTCTACATAGTCCTGAACCACTTCTTTTTCCATAGAGGGCTGGTCACCTCCTCCCCATCCTGTGCTGCCCAGTACAGTAGTCTGAGAGCTGACCTTGTTCATGAAGACAGAGGCAAAAAAGTCATTGAGTAAATTTGCTTTTTCCACATCCTCTGTCACTAGATTGCCTCCCTCATTTAGTAAGGGGCCCACACTTTCCTTGACTTTTTTCTTGTCGCTAACATACCTAAAGAAACCCTTCTTGTTACCCTTAGCATCCCTTGCTAGCTGCAATTCCAAGTGTGATTTAGCCTTCCTGATTTCACTCCTGCATGCCTGAGCAATATTTTTATATTCCTCCCTTGTCATTTGCCCAATCTTCCACTTCTTTTTTGCATTTAAGATTAGCAAGGATTTCACTGTTCAAACAAGCTGGTCGCCTCCCATATTTACTATTCTTTCTACACATCAGGATGGTTTGTTTCTGCAACCTCAATAAGGATTCTTTAAAATACAGCCAGCTCTCCTGGACTCCTTCATGTTCATTTCCCAGGGGACCCTGCCCATCAGTTCCCTGAGGGAGTCTAAGTCTGCTTTTCTGAAGTCCAGGGTCCGTATTCTGCTGCTCTCCTTTCTTCCCTGCCTCCCAGGTTCCCATTCACTTTTGCGTCCCCTACTAATTCTTCACGGTTTGTAAGCAGCAGGTCAAGAAAAGCTCTGCCCCTAGTTGGTTCCTCCAGCACTTGCACTAAGAAATTGTCCCCTACACTTTCCAAAAACTTCCTGGATTGGAAGTTTTCTAGACATTTTCTGGACTTTTAATCATTTTTTGTTTCTCACCTCTGGACTTTCTCCAACTTGTCCACATCTTTCTCCAGTTGGGGTCTTATCAGAATGAAAGATTTACTGTCTGTTTACTGCTTACAACACTCCTGCTGATACATCCCAGAAATATATATATTTTTTTGCAACAGTCTTACACTTATACTGGATTTGTCTTGTGATCCACTATAACACCAAAATCATTTTCCACAGTACTCTTTCCTAGGCAGTCATTTTCTCTTTTGTATGTGTGTAAAAGATTGTTCCTTCCTAAGTGGAGTACTTTGCATTTGTCCTTGTTGAATTTCATCCTATTTACTTCAGACTATTACTCCAGTTTGTCCAGATAATATTGAATTATAATCATATACCCCAAAGAACTTTAAACCCCTCCCATCTTGTCATCTTCAGCAAACTTTATAAGTGTACTGTCTATGCCATTATCTAAATCATTGATGAAGTTGTTGAACAGAACTAGACCCAGAACTGATTCCACTTGATATGCCCTCCCAGCTTGATTGTGAACCACTGATAACTACTCTCTGGGAATGTTTTCCAACCGGTTATGCACCTATCTTATAAGAGCGCCATCTAGGTTGTATTGCCCTCATTTGTTTATGACAGGGATTGGCAACGTTGGCACTCAGCACTGCAGGGTAAGCACCCTTAGCAGGCCCCGCCAGTTTGTTTACTTGACGGTTCTCCGATCCCGGCTCCCAACTGTGGCCAGTGGTTATGAAACATAATATCAAAAGTCTTACTGGAGTCAAGGTATACCATATCTACCATATCTACAACTTTCCCCTCTCCACAAGGCTTGTTACCCTGTCAAAGAAAGCTATTAAGTTGATTGGACACAATTTGTTCTTCAGAAATCCATGCTGACTATTACTTGTCACCTTATTATTTTCTGGGAATTTGCAAATTGCTTATTTGATTATTTGCTCCATTATCTTTTTGGGTACTGAAGGCAAGCTAACTGGTCTGTAATTCACCAGTTGTCATTATTCCCCATATAGATTGGCACTATATTTGCCCTCTTTCAGTCCTTTGTAATGTCTTCCACGAGTTTTCAAAAATCATTGCTAATGACTCAAATATTTCCCCAGTCAGTTCCTTGAATATTCTAGGCTGTATTTTATCAGGCTCTAGTGATTTGAACACATCTAACTTGTCTAAGTAATTTCTAACTTGTTTTCCCCTATTTTAGCTTCAGATCCTATATCATCTTTACTGACATTCACTGTTAGATGCCCGACTGCTACTAAATTTTTTTGTGAAAACTGCAACAAAAAGGTAATTTAGCACTTCTGTAATTTCCACATTTTCAGTTATTGCCTTTTCCCCCCATTGAGTAAGGGATATTTTGTCTTGTATATATATCTCAATATTATCTCAATAAAAAAAAATCCTTGGCAAATCACTGACACATTAGCATTCCTATGTAGGACTTGATCATGTAACTGGACCCAGGGGGGACCCCTTTCTGTTCCTAGACAAGTTACACCAGTTGAGGATCCCTGCACATTGTGGTATGAAGAAAATTTAAAAAACACTTCTGTTTGTGGGCACATCGAAAATCATTTAATTACTTATTCATTGATCTGCAGCTGTGAGATTATCAAAAGCTATTTCGTTTGGTGGGATTCAATTCAATAAACATCTAACACCAGATATTAAAAATCTAAAAATAAGCGTGTCTGATTGTATGTATTGGAGAAATTTACAGAGACAAGGTGGGTGGGGTAATATATTTTATTGGAACAACTTCTATTGGTGAGAGAGACAATACAAGCTTACACAGAACACTTCTTCAGCTCCGGTCACTTTCACAAACACAAGTTGCTCCAATAAAAGATATTATTTCACCTGCCTTGTCTCTCTCATATCCTGGGACCAACAGAGCTACAACAACACTGCAAACTGTGGCGGAATTTATATCAGTGTCAGTTTATTGTAAAATCATATGTGATTTCCAGTAAATTCTTAAGTGAGTCCCATTTCCACAGTTGGTTCAAAAGGAGCTGCAGCTGTTTTAAGCATGCTGGGAAGAGGTGATAATGATTATCACTCAGTTAAAAATAAATTAATTCATTATGTTTTGCTATTTTCTTAAAGCCTGAATTTTCTATGCACTATGATGGACTGTTACTTATCTGCTCTTTTTATTACGCAATCTGTCACTAGTTGGACATTAAGGATTACTTCTATTAACATTCACTGACATTTTCTAATATAAAATCGTTTTTAGACTCTTCTATCACAATGTGATCCAGTCTCTCTTTATTTCTCAGTTTCTTGGTGATATTGTCAGTGAAATAATCAAAGATGAGTTGGTTTAGGACATAAAATAAAGCTATCATCTGGGGAAAATCAACAAGTGTCTTCCTACTCAATACATACCAACGGCTTATCTATATGAGCATGTAGGGCTTTTCTACACTTGAAATGCTACAGTGGCGTGCAGCTGCACCATAGTATCATTGCAGTGTAGATTCTATCTGTGCCGACTGGCAGGGGTCTCCCACTAGTATAGGTAATACCCCAGCCCAAGAAGTGGTAGCTAAGTCTATGAAAGAATTGTTTCTCTACACTAGAGGTTAGGTCAGTTTAACCACGTTGCTCACGGATGTGGATTTTTCCCACCCCTGAGTGATGTAGCTGGATCAACCTACTTTTTTTTAGCATAGATCAGGCCTGTAGCTTGGTATATAAATTATGTATTAATTATATTGATTACCTAAGAATTCCCAGTTATCACTTTGTGCACTTATAGCTTATTAATATATTTAGCAGAGTCATAAACACTGTAACTCAATAAGGTTGATAGAGAGACTATAGAATGTACATCTCCATATCAATATACTCACACAATCCCTTGCAGGATGACCTGAAATGTTACGCATTATCTTCCTCCTCACCATCACCTTCCTCCTCATCGCCATTGGCCATCATTCTGTCCCCTTCCAAGGGATAAATCTCTCACTCGCCTACCCCTATAAGGTGATACGTAAGTTTTATAATATGTTATGCTGATGCCACTATATCAAATGCATATTCAGAGGGGTTCCCCCCTTCCCAGTTTCCCCTTTTCCTTATTTGTATTTTTTTTGTCCTACTAATATTGAGTAGGATAACTTATACAGGTTAGTATATTGATGCATGGAATTACAATTTCAGCTCTTGATCATATTTGTCACCCCTTTCTTAAGTGGATTTGTGGTTATTACTTCCATGTTCCTTGTAGTAACACTTACTGGAATATTCTACCTCTTATCATTGAGCAAGCTCTCCTGAGTTCCCAAATGCTAAAGGTAACCACTGTTCTATGTCAAGGCTTACTGTCTACTTACCACACTTATGCTAGTTTATGTTTCAGCTAATGTCTTACAGGATATAGGATACTGTTGGTTTCTTGCATTACAGCTGAATACAATGAAGGTAAGGCAGTGAAAAAGAGCAAACTAGCCCTATGGGCTACAGGCCTGAGTTTGCAGCAAGCTGGGGTGAGAATCTACCCCACACTGGTATGCCAGGGACTACCTGTGCATGTGGATCCTGCTGTCATACATTAATAGTTTGTGAATGCACTTTGATCTAGTCCTCGTTGAAATAGGATTAGATCAAAGTGTGTTAACAAGCTGTTAATGCATGTCAGCAGGGTGCACGTATGGGGTAGAGTCATACCCCAGCTTGCCATAAACTCATTATAGACAAGCCCTAACATACATTTGAGGGCGTTCTAACCCTATTAGAAATATAACTTGTATTCCACACACATGAAACGTTTTCAACCCAATCATTCTGAGTTATTGGTTTTGTTCTCCATTTCATACTCCCCTCCCACATTCCCATTTTTGGCATATAAAAGAATCAGATTCTCTGTACCTGGGAGGGTGAATAGAATATCTTGGTCTTTCCTGAGGCTGATATTAATGCTGCTTCTTCATCAAACTGCATAAGAATTATGCAAGTTGTAAGTGATTCAAAAGGTCACCTCTGCAATACTTCCAGGTTATGTTAGTTAGGTGAGCAGTAAACCTGAAGCTAAGTAAAACTCATATTCCTAATAAAATAGCAATTAGCCCTACCAAATGAATCACTAGACCAGTGGAAGACAACCTGCGGCCTGTCAAAGTAATCCATTGTCAGACCACGAAACAGTTTGTTTACATTGACCATCTGCAGGCATGACCACCTGCATCTCAAAGTGGCGGCGGTTCACCATTTCTGGCCAATGATTCAGTGGGAAGCGGCGTGTGGCCACAGGCACATGTTGACTGCTACTTGCCAGAGCTCCCATTGAACAGGAAAGGTGAGCCGCTTCCATTGGGAGGTGAGGGTGGCCGTGCCTGTGGAGGGTCAGTGTAAAGAAACTGTCTTGTGGCCTGCCAGTGAATTACCGTCACAGGCTGCAGGTTTCCCACCACTGCACTAGACTCTATTTTTAACCGCCTGCTCTGGGAATCACCTAACCATGATATTATGGCTAACACCATCATTATTATTTGTGATCACTTAAGACACATTTTTCTGGTTCTACATTCCAGAACCTCAGTGCTGGGCCACTAGAACCCCTGGCAAAGTACCATTTAGAACATCTATGCATGCGATAAGCAGTATTTAATTGGGCACAGCAAAGCACAGGTTGTTGGACTAATAGGTCTCCTGCCTCGTGCATGACATTCATGTCTAGCTTATAGAGGCAAAAATGCCTTTTCACTGAGACAAAGTTCAAAATCTACTACCTGTATTGCTATATGGGTCAGAAATATGGGTCCTCTTACAGGCAGACTTGGAATGGCTAGAGACATTCCATGTGCTCTGACAATGCCAAATCCTGAGCGTAAAGTGGTTTGATTTTATGTGGGATGTCACAATCTTGCAGCGCTCTGGCCTTCCTTCAGTTGCTCATTACATTCAAAAGCATCAGTGCATGTTCTTTAGCCATGTTGCCAGGACAGGCAAAAACAGCTCAGCTCACTGCTCTCAAACTCTCCACAGTGAGCCGCAGCAGGGAGCTTGAAGGGGGGGGGGGGAAGGGAGGGACCCGCAAGTAGTGGCAAGGGAACTGAGCAGAGCGGGGGAAGGAGAGGAGGGATTCCTGCAGCTGTCAGGCAAGGGGATGAGTTGGGAGGAAGGACCGGCAAGCAGCAGTGGGGGTGGGGGAAGGTCATCAATGGGGTTGGATCCTTTATCAACAGCACAGACCTCTATCACTTGAGCTAACTGAGTAATTAGTAGTAGTACAAGGTTGTATTCCTCTGCATGGTCTTGCCACTAGTGGAGAAAGTGCCACACATTTTGTCAGTGCTATAAAGAAGTTAAATGTTGGGACTCAGGAATCCTTTTATACAGTTACAAGGTCTGAAAGGAAATGTGCTCTATTGGGTACAAATTCTTCCTCCCTATTGTCCTTCCTTAAGCCTAACCCCTTCTATCCTTTTCCCCCTCCAGTCTGTCCATGTCCCAGTCTTTATGTAAATCTCCAGTGAGTCACTTCCACAGTCACCCCAGCTCTCCACCTCACCCATAATTCCTGTCTTCTCTCTTCCCCAATTCCTCACACCTCTGTTTCCTCATTCTCTCCCACAAGAGAAGGGAAAGGTAATGAGAACACAGAAGAGACACTGTCCCCATTCTCAGTTCTGGTGCCCAGGAACATCATAGCCATTACACTCAGGATGAGAAAATGCCACCCCTGCAGCTTTGGTATGGAAAATGCTGTCAATTGATGGGGATGGTGCATGGAGTTAGGTCAGCACTGTAGCCCATGGAGCTAGCTTTATCATTTATTTTATTTTGCAGTAACACAAGGAACCTACAGGCCATATCCTGTAAGATGTTGTCTTCAGCAGTTAGCATAATGCTTGAGGGCTATGAACTTTGCACAGATAAATGGTTCAGTGGTCACTCCTAAATTTTGGAGAACTGGGAATAAAATGTTTAAGGGGAAAGTTTGCCCATAATGACACCAGCCAACCACAGACACGTGAGCTGACATGAAGTTTATAATGGGAACATCTGCAGATGTCTGACCATGAGAGTGCCATGGCAACAAACTGACATATATGATAATAAGTTGAAATTGCTAATATACTAACATACAGGGGAAGGACACCCCATTATTAGTAGGGTAAGAAAATATAATAATATAATATTGTATCAATTGCCTTTTTTACAGCTGTGTTGTAATTGTGAAGCTGTTCTGCTGTGTCTCAAAAGTGCAAATACCATCCTCAGGGTAAACTGTTAATAAGCAGAGCACAAACCCCAAATTAGTTGTAAGTTCTATAATTAGATTTCACTAACGAATTATCAAGAGTAAACTCCTAAACACTATAACAGCCTTACCATGGAGTCACAGTCAGTCCCCTTGGTACTCCAATCTATCTTTCTACCCCGATGAGTTTACTTTTGTGATAGATGGTCTCTTACACCAAATATAACAGCAATATTCAGATTACTCCCACTGCAAAAGGAGTAGTCACTCACTGCAAATCAATTGAACCTTAAATCTCACACCAAAGAGTGTGCATGTAGTCAATCTTATAATAAACTATTAAAAGACTTATTAACTAGGAAAAGGAAACATGAGGGATATTTACAAGGTTAAAGAAGGTAAACATGTATATTCACAAATTAATTCCAGTGTTAATTTTCAAAAAGTAATAGAAGCTTCTATCATAAGCAAGCTCTGTATGTACTTTAGAGCTCACCCAGGCCAACCACTGAGGATCTGTTATTTATATTTAATAATCCTTGCCCCTTAAAGTCCAGTCAGCATAATGTTAGGACATTTTTTCCTTCCTCCCTTCAGCTTCAAGTTGCAAATTCAGCTGTTATGATGAATTCAATTGCACATCTCCTATTCATGGGAGTGGAGGAGCAATCAGCAAAGACTTTTATCCTCTGATGTTTCACAATAATTCATCTGGTGTTGATGGGCCTTCTTTGTTGGGCAGGAGATAACACCTCCTGTGGCAAACTAGTATTTTACATTCCTTGATGCTTCTCTCCTGCCTGGTGATTTATAGTTCCAGACCGAACACTTTAATATTACCTTACAGCATGGGATGCAGATGTTACAAGTGAGATTAATGCATGCAGCAATTTACCAGCATTTCATATAATCTAAACACTAAACACATTCTTATGATGCTCATACCTATTTTAACAATATTAACACACAGGAGAGCCAGACTGGTTCCAGCTATGTATTTGTCCGTGTTCAGCTGAGACTTAGGGGCCTTGGCATGAGCTTGCATCTGATCTGCCAGCATCATAGTAATGTTAATCTAAAAAGATACAGTCAAACATATTTCACAAGGATTTTTATGGCCGGGCATGCCTAAATACATGTTTGGCCATAATAGCTCTGAAGAAGCTTTTGAAGGGAACTGGAATAGATTTTGGAAAGCATTATGTGTCCACATTTAAGAGACCAAAAGTGCTGGCACCATAATGTATACAGCTGTGACTCTGCTGTATTCCCTTATCTTTTAGATATTACAACCTCTCTCTTAATGCTTTGTAGGAAAATAATTTTGTAGCATCAACAGCTCTGTTTAATCTTTTTATTAAAAAAAAAACCCTAGTAACTACAAGCATGTCAAAGACACATTTCTAGATTAACTGCATCTTAAAACCTCAGGTTCCCCACCAAAAAGGACTCAGAACAATCTAAACAGTTGACACTGAAGGCATAGTAGACCAAATAAAATCTAGACATCATCTTAAAATAAGTATAATATTATTGTCCCATAGTGGTTTATGGAGGGGGGTCAACTATGTTTCACTCTCCCATCTTGTTCAGTCATAACTGGTCAATGCATTGTTGGTCTTGCTAAATGCAGCATTACACAGCATAAAGAAAGAGCACAATTATTTAAGATGCTGTGATGAGTTTTACTTATCATAAATTAGAGCCTATTATTGTATATATTCTTGTAAGATATTCAGTTATAATACCTTTTTGGCCATGATTGGCAGCCACTGAAGCCAGTGGAGTTACTGTGATTGACCCCAGATAAAGAACTGGCACAAAGTTTCAAGAGATGGCCCTCTGAGCATTTGTGCCAATGCAGAGTAAATAGCAATAGAATGCTCCAGGGATAGAAGAAAACATTAATTAGTGCTATGTATGAAGGATTAATATAAACAAACAACACGAGCATGTAGGGGCAAAATTAGAAAGGGCAAGGCATAAAGTGAGATTAAAGTAGATAGAGAAATAAATGGTAGCAAGAAATCATTCTACAAATACATTAGAACAAGAGGAAGACCAAGCTCAGGATAGGCCATACTCAATGAGGGTATATAGAAGCATTGTAAACAATAAACAAAACAAAAAACCTAATGTTGGTGCAGCTCTTTTGACAACAATAAAGGCAATGATGAAGTTCTCCATAAAAGCGGAGTGGTTACTGTTTCATGGAATCGATGTTATACTATACTAGCAAAAATACCCGGCGTTGCTCGGGTCCATCAGAGGGAGGGGAGGGGGAAGAGAGCTGAGTGAGTGGGGGGCCATTGGAGGGGGGAGGGGGAGAGAGCTGAGCGAGTGGGGGGGGCTTTGGAGTGGGGGGAGGGGGGGAGATTTTTTTAAAAAATCGATTCCTACCTGAGGAGGTAGAGAGCTCAGCGAGTGCGGGGGCATTGGAGTGGGGGGGAGATTTTAAAAAAATTCGATTCTTACCTGAGGGGGGAGAGAGCTGAGCGAGTGCGGGGGCCGTTGGAGGGTGGGAGGGGGGTGAGATTTTAATTTTTTTTTATTCTTACCTGAGGGGGGAGAGAGCTAAGTGAGTGGGGGAGGGGCACTGGAGTGGGGGGAGGGGGGAGAGAGCTGAGTGAGTGGGGGGGCATTGGAGGGGGAGGGGGAGAGAGCTGAGCAAGTGTGGGGTCCATTGGAGGGGGGAGGGGCAGAGAGCTGAGCGAGTGGGGGGCCACTGGAGTGGAGGGAGGGGGGAGAGAGCTGAGCGAGTGGGGGAGCATTGGAGGGGGGAGGGGGAGAGAGCTGAGCGAGTGCGGGGTCTGTTGGAGGGGGGAGGGGGCACAGAGCTGAGTGAGTGCGGGGTCCGTTGGAGGGGGGTATTATGACATCATAACTATGTCACAGAGAACAGCAGGTGTTAACCTGCTGCCCAGCTGATGTGAATGGGTGTCGGAGGGGTTACCCCCAGCCTCTATGCTCCTGAGTACAAAGGCTGGGCCTCTTCTATGCCAGACCAACAAGTCCTTTTCCCCCCCCACACACACCCCACTTTTCCAGTTGGGGTTTTTGGGGTCACCAGTCGCTGCCACCAATCAAGTATACTTCCAAAACCTTGGAGGGGCCCCCGATCTTCCCCACCCCAACTTTGTCCCCTTCACTGGGTTTCAAAGTCAGATACCTGGAGGCTGCTTTCTGTCCTTCACCCTCCCCGGCTGAAGGCAGACTTCCCCCACCCCTGTCTCTCTGTACCTGAGAGGCAGTCACCTGGAGACTGCTTCCTCCCTCCCCCGTCTAACCTGAAGGTAAGAAGAGACAGTCTTCACACTCCAGCTAGGCCCTTAGCTGCCCTGGTTCTTATTCCCTTCCCTTCCCCCTTCCCAACTGGAAGCAGAGAAAAACCCTAAGGGAAATAAACCAGATGGTTTTATAACTAGAAAATTTAATAAAGAAAAAGGTTAAAGCAGAGATACAGACACTTTACATTTGGGGTTCCCCACTTTGTTCTGAAAAGGAAAGAACACCCCAAAAGGCACAGCTTAATAGAAGAATCAAAATCACTTACATCAGCTAAGTAGAAGTATCAGAAAAAGGTAGAGCCATCTTTATAGCCAAAGATGGTCTAGAACCCTTGCCAGCTACCTTGGCAAGCGTCCTGCCTCATGTGCAGCCAAGATGGAACAATCCTGGCCTGTGTCTCCTCCCTGGAGACCAGCCAAGATGGAACTGATTGTTTTGCTCCTCCCTTCTTCATGGGCTCGAGGCTCCTCCCTCCCCCATGGCAGGGAAACTCCTATGTTACCTGTCTCAGATAACAAGCCTCACCCAGGCAAGGCACACTCTGTTAGATAACATAGTCCCACCCAGGCAAGGCACCCTTCACACTTATAACAATGGGCTTTAAAGAATTTCACCCCTGGGGGGCGTCAGAGGTGAGATTTTAAAAATTTTCAACTCTTACCCTGATTAGGACCCTAAATCCTATAACTGTACCAAATTTCAAGTTTCTAGCTCAAACAATGTGGAAGGAGTAAGGCAGCATACATACACACACGCACGCATACACACACACACACACATACACCATTTGACTTATATATATATAGATATGGCTTTGTCTACACTTAACATTTATACTGGTGTAGCTGTGTTGATCACAAGCGTGAAAAAAACATTACCCTCAGTGACATAGCTATGCCAATAAGGAAACCCAGTGTAGATGCAGCCATACCAGCATAGCTAACACCATGTGCAGAGGTGGTTTTCTAGAAAAAAAAAAAAAAAAAAACCTCCTTCATTGGTGTACACTGCAGCATTATGCCAGCATAACTGCTGACATAGCTATGCCAGTATTGACATAATTTAAGAAAGATTTTGAACAGCTGAGCATGTTAATATGCTAATGGTTAATAATGGGGAGGAGGGAGAGAAGGAAATTCAGTGTGATGGCTGGTAGAATTAACAAACCTATAATCTATACATATATGAAGTAGTTTGAGCATTGGCCTACTAAACCCAGGGTTGAGAGTTCAATATTTGAGGGGACCATTTAAGGTTATGGGGCAAAAATCTGTTGGATTATTTAATTGGGGATTGATCCTGCTTTGAGCAGGAGATTGGACTACTAGAAGATCTCCTGAGGTCCCTTCCAAACCTGATATTTTATGATTTTATGAAGCTGAAAGACATATATGAGGAGAGATATAATAAAGAATGTTCAGGTAACCACTGTTTTGGATTACAAAAGTATGAGAGCTGTGGCTAAAAGCCAACAAACCTGAATAAAGAGGTTGATGTGTCAGAGGGGTATCTGCATTTCTTAAATTTGAAATTTTATACTTTAGCGCTGTTTCATACATTATTCATTTTTTAATTATTTTGAAACAATATTGTATAGACCCAGATTGAACCAGGTAGAAAGGGGCAAGTTCTTGAAAAATAAATGACTGCTCTTGAAAGTTAGCAGTATGGATTTCTTTTTGAAAGTTAGCAGTATGGATTTCTTTTTGAAAGTTAGCAGTATGGATTTCTTTTTGGTTAAGCATTACATTAAAAATCTACAGAATTAAAATTAATCTTTTTAGACATCTTTTTAAACGTTAAATTTAAACAATAGATCTCATTAAGGATTTTTTTTCTTGTGAAAATTACAAAGTATTTGTTTTCTTTTTCTTGAAAATTTTATTTGAATTTTTTCAGACTTTTTGAAAAAAACAGAAATGTGATGAAAAGAGATTCTTTCTGCAAAAATATCAATTTTAATTAAAATAAAAAAGCATTTTGCTCTAAAAAAATCACTTCGATAAAATAAAATATCTAATGCTAATGGATACCGTATGCATAGAGATAAGCTGCTTATTTTATTTTCCCATAAGGCTTTATGACTTCATAGTAAAACAACAGCCAGTGGCATATAAAAATTTATGTACTGACAATTGAGGTAGCAGTTTCTCTGTGTAGATAAAGACTTCTGTGGCAGAGGTCTTTGGGCCTGATTTACATTTCATCTGTTGTGTGGATGGTATAGCTATTGAGTTATAGAAATATAATTTTAAATCAAGTCCTTTATGTGCAGGGATCAAAGTCATTCACTAGATACTAAGCCATGAAGTCTGGGCTTTTCAAAATCCTTGGGGGATTTTTTTCTGAAACTTAATTCTCATTCATTTTAAAAAGAATTTGGCTTCCAAATCCTCTAGATAGCTTTGAAAATTCATAACCAAAGCCTTCTGTGCAGTAATCTTTAGCTAGTATCTTTCCTCTGAACATGAAAACTTATACAGAGTAGTCTTGGTGCAGTAGCTTACGTTTCTGTGTGCATTAAATGCCAAATATGTCATCCTTACTTTTGATACATTTTTTTTGGTACACTAAATCCTTTCAGATATTTTGATCTCAGAGAAAAGCATGACA
Organism: Sternotherus odoratus; assembly: GCA_032164245.1. Lineage (NCBI taxonomy): Eukaryota > Metazoa > Chordata > Testudines > Kinosternidae > Sternotherus > Sternotherus odoratus. The sequence continues at coordinate 228,646,027 of JAVMKO010000001.1, read as the reverse complement.
GACAGTCTGAACAAGAGGCTCTATAAGTCTCTAGTCCTTGAAGGGTTCCTAATATAGAATCATAGGGTACGTCTACACTACCCGCCGGATCGGCAGGTAGTGATCAATCTATAGGGGATTGATTTATCGTGTCTAGTGTAGACATGACAAATTGATCCTCGAGCACGCTACCAGTCAACTCCTGTACTCCACCTCCACAAGAGGCAGCAGCAGAGTTGATGGGGTAGTGGCAGCAGTCGACTAGCCGTGTGGATGGCCGGATAAATTGACCTAAGATATGCCGACTTCAGCTTCTCAAATTTTCCAGACTACTGAACCCTTTTCATGAGTCTCATTTGTCTTGTGTACCTCCAGGTTTCACCTCACTTAAAAACTATTTGCTTACAAAATCAGACATAAAAATACAAGTGCCACAACACAGTATTACTGAAAAATTGCTTATTTTCTAATTTTTACCATATAATTATAAAATAAACCAATTGGAACTTAATATTATACATTTCAGCTTGTGCAGTATAAACAAGTAATTGTCTGTATGAAATTTTAGTTTGTACTAAACTAAAAACTATTTTAGTTGTCACTAGTGCTTTTTCTGTTGCCTGTTGTAAAACTAGGTAAATATCTAGATGAGTTGATGTACCCCCTTGGAAGATGACTGTATACCCCTGGTTGAGAACCTCTGATCTTCTACAGTCCCCTGCACTCATGAGAGGACTAGGTATTATCCAGACATTCCCTGACGTGTTTTTCTAAACTGGTCTTAAAAACCTCCAATTATGGAGAGTCCACAATCTCCCTATGCAATTTATTCCAGTGCTTAACCACCCTGACAGGAAGTTTTTCCTTATTGTCCAACCTAAACTGCCCTTGCTGCAATTTAAGCCAATTGGTTCTTCTCCTATCCTCAGAGGTTAAGGAGAAACATTTTTCTTCCTCCTCCTTTAACAACCTATGTATATACTTGAATCTTTATGTGCATGTTAGCGTGTATCCTCTCAGTCTTCTCTTCTTCATACTAAACTAACCCAAATTTTTCAATCTTCCCTCATAGGTCATGTTTTCTAGGCCCTTTAATTATTTTTATTGCTTTTCTCTGGACTTTCTCAAATTTGTCCACATCTTTCCTGAAATATGGTGCCCAGAACTGGATACATTACTCCACTTGAGGCCTGATCAGTGTGGAGTAGAGCAGAAGAATTATCTCTCATGTCTTCCTTACAACATTCCTGCTAATACATCCCAGAATGATGTTCACTTTTTTTTGAAATAGTGTTACATGGTTGACTCATGTTTAACTTTTGATCCACTATGACCTCCAGATCCTTTTCTGCAGTACTCCTTAGTAGGCAGTCATTTCCCATTTTGCATGTGTGTAACTGATTGTTTTTTCCTAATTGGAGTTCTCTGCATTTCTCCTTATTGAATTTCATCCTATTTACTTCACTTCATTTATCCATTTTTTCCAGAGAATTTTGAATTTTCTTTCCTTCAAAGCACTTGCAATCCCTCCCAGCTTGGTATTGTGCAAATGTAAACAAACTGTCTGGAAGCCTGCCAGCAGATTACCCTGATGGTCTGCAGGTTGCCCTTCACTGATCTAAATCATTGATGAAGATATTGAAGAGAACCCACAATCACCAACTTCACAAAGTGATGGGGAGTGGTCACCAGACCCTGTCGCCACTCCACTCCCTCCCCCATTCACCCTACCTCTTTTTACCCCCCATCCACCTTTGCCCCATCTCTTGTTGTCCCTGCTCCACCTCCACCCAACCTCTTCCCATCCACATATCACTCACCCACCCACCCCGAGTGCACTGAGTCCTCACTCCTCTCCCAGCCTCCTGCATGCTGCAGAACAGCCATCCATAGTGGTTGGGAGGCATGGGGAAGGAAGGGGAGATGCTGTTAGTGGGGCTTGCCAGTGGGCAGAAATTGCTGGGGAAAAGGGAGAGGTTCTGATAGGAGGTCTGCCGGTGGGTGCTCTCCAGGCTGTTATCACTCAACATGACAGCAGATGGCTCCACACCAGTAACTGAATTACCTGAGTGCTTTACCTAAGCCTTTCATGGACAAACAATAGAGGCACTAGCCAATTTCACAGCTCCCCAGCCTTGCACCCTTACTGGAGTATAAACCCAGAATTATACCATCTTGCACTGCACAGAGAGCTGTGCAGTTCAAGTTCATTAATGAGTGTTCCCCCATCAATGGGGGTGGGGCGGGAGATATTCACCAGCCTTTGTTAAGAGAGCTAAGATTCCCTAACACTTCCCTGAAAAACACAATGGTTAAAATAAAACATGAAACAGGTTTATTAACTACAGAAGGATAGATGTTAAGTGATTATAAGGGATCACAAACAGATCAAAGAAGGTTACCAAGGAAATCAACCAAAATCACAACGTAAGACCTTTACAAACTAGATAGGATTTGAATCAGAAATAGCTTGTCCTGACTGATGGTACAAGCAGGCTCACAGATTCTTGAGGCACAGCTGCATCTGCTTTGCAGCCTGGGTTCCCCCTCTCTGTTCAAAGTCTTTTTTCTTCCAGAGGCTCTTTCAGGTGTTGAGTTGTGGGAGAGGGAAGACAAGTGATGATGTCATTCCCCATCTTGTATAGTTTCTTTTAGCTTGCTGTAAAGTCTATTCATATGATGTGGGGGTCCATCCCCATTGGCCAAACATTCTCCACTGTCTCCGCAGTCCCTCAGAGGAAGCTTCTTTATACAGATTTCCTATGTTAGTGGATTCTTCCCTTGATGTGTGTTGATGGCAGCAATTAACACTGTCTGGCTACTCCATTGTTGTACCTGAAAGGTAGCTTTGGGTGTTTCCAGTCTCATATCATACTTTACTATCTCACACATACCAAAATTTCATATCTTCACATATGATAGCACATTGAATCCACCAATATATTAATGTTTTAGCAGATCAAGACTTTTAGAATGATATCTCACATGGCAAAACATGTCATTATTACATCACCATGGCAAAGATGGGGTGCTTTGGTGTGCAGAGTGTCACAGTGCTATTCCATTGTTATGCAGGCATTAGTGGATCTCAGAGGCAGATTTATGAATGTCAATGTGGGCTGTACAGGAAAATTTCACAATGGCAGAGTTTTTTTTCCACTCAGGAGTCTACGACACATCCATGGACAGGCTGGTACGTTATCTCACCAAATGGCATTGACATAAATGGTGTTACTGCCCCACTGTTATCCTGGGGATTCAATGTATCCCCTTTTGCCTTGGCTTTTGAAACCATATCACTACCCTAAGCCAGAAAGTGCATCTACCCCTGTGTGAGCTGATTACACCCAAACAGCAGAAGTCAAGGATGCTTTGTGTTTATCATTATGGCCTCTTATGGCCCAATGGAAGAGGAGGGATAATACCTCTGTGAATTCACTTGTGGGGTGGTAGCTGGGGGTCTGTACTGAAAATGCTGTGTTGGTGAAGTTTTGCTGTTGTAGCACTCAAGTGAAGATGCTCCTATACCAAAGGGAGAGCTTCTACCATCGGCATGGTTAATTCACCTCTGCAAGAGGCAATAGCTCACTATCAGCAACCTTCCTCATTGTTCACTTATCTCCACCATAGAGCTTCCAAATAAACACATGCACACAACATGCCTGCAGCATGGCCTTCCCCTGGGATCATGTGAGTCCTAAGGCTTTCCCCTGCTGGAGCTGTCCAAACAAAACAAAGGGAAGTAATAAAACCCGGAGTTCATATGAGAGGCTGAGGAGAATGATGGCCTCTCAGGCTGCCCCTGCAACAGGTCTTCCTTTCCCTCAGGAGATTCTGCCTTTCCTTCAGCTCTTCCCTGGTGCAGCTATAAGAGGCAGGTCTGCTCTCTTCCCAGATCTGCCATCAAATGAGTTGTCCCCTAACTTTTAATTCTTCCTCCAGTTGGTGAATTTTCTGTGGGTGTAGTGGGTCAGGGTTGGCTCAGTAATTCCTTAACCCTCTGTTGTCAACCACAAAGTGCTTTTGACAGAAAGATCTGTCTGGAGCTATTTATAACCTGAGCAAAGGGCAGTAAGGCAGGGCTCATCTATAATGCCACACCTGAGCAAAACAGGCTGCATGTCTATGTGTTGCTGCTGAGCCCATCAGCTGCTGTTCTTCTGCATTACTCTATTTACTATCATGTTGTATTATAGTTCTTGTGCTCTGTAAAATCTATTCTCTATGTAGTATCACTTATGCATACATACATTTAAACAGCAGTTTACTGAGATAACTGTATCAGGAAGTTCCAGTGTGCTGGCACTTAGTTTTCTAGTTCAGAAGTCTTCATGAATATGTAGGTAAGGCAGATGCTACCTCTAGGTCCCTAGTCTTTGGAATCTAATTTCTTTATTCTTTCCTTAGGCAAGTAGGTCCCAATGCTAGCAATTCATGAGTATCTAAGGTGCTGCGAGCCTCATGAGGGGAAATGTCCAAGGGCAGAAAAATGTGTTTATTCAACTTAGAGAAAGATAATTATCTCTTCTTAAAATCAAAGGCAATTTATTTTTTGTGTACTGAATTAAAGTGAATGTGCATCTGTCACAAACATTCTGTTACAGAGTCCTAAAAACACCTTCGATGAATACAGCAAGTAAACAGAAAATAAAAATCTTTAGCTGATTGGACAATACTGGAAAACATTCCCAGCCCCATCCATACACCACAGGGAACGCATTAGCAAAGACAATCTTTTCATAGTATGAATAATAGAAGAAATAAGTGAGCACATGCAATGTAAGTCAATTGGTTACTAAGGTATAAACCATACTAGCATCTGAACCTCCTTGTTTTGAGTGAACTGAAATGCAGTACACTCTAACAACATATTTATTTAGGTAACCACAACAAAACTCACTTTTTAAGTCTTTGTTCCTCAGAAAGTTACTGTGATATATGATGTATTCTAATGATGTAAATAATCCTTCTAATGGATGACTGTGCACAGAATGCATAATATGCAATGTCCTGCCTTCTTACACACTTAAAGAAATGTACCACAGCTTCCCTATCATCAAACTAGTATACTAGTTTCCCATTATCTTCAGAATACAGATCAAAGTCAACAACCTTCTTTTGGACTCTATCCATCTTATCTCATAGATATTATGTGTTTCTACACGTTCAGCACAATCTAGCATGATCCTCCCCTCCAGCACAACTTTGTATTAACTCCATTACATTCAATGGGACTATTCTCATGAGTGAAATAATGCATGTGCATAAGTGTTTGAAGGATCACAACACTAATGCCCAAAGAATCCAATTTTGTAAAACTTCCGCATATAGACCTTCCACTGAAGTCAATGGGAGCTTGAGGGCTGCTTTGCTACATCAGCTGGAAACAGTCACCAAGGACCTGTCTGTTAACAAGGCACTGCCAGAGGCTAAAGAACTCCAGTTATGTTCCTTTCCTATATTCTCCCCAGACCCTGTGTCCAGGGCTGGCTCCAGGCACCAGCAGAGGAAGGATGTGCTTGGGGCCGCACATTTTAAGGGGTGGCATTCTGGCCATTCTTGGGGCAGCACATTCCGGCCACCCTTTTTGGGCGGGGGGCAGTTGCGCCTTTTGTGCTCGTGGCAGCAAAAAAAGTTAGAGCCAGCCCTGCCTGTGTCAGGACAACAGGGAGGAGCAATATAAGAGCCAACATAGTCATCACTGTGAAGTGGAGACCGCTGCAGAGGAAGTCCCAACTGTGGAATTATGGTAATTTCTTTTCCCTTTGCAGCACCTGAAGTACAAAATGAAGAGAGAAAATGAGTGAATCTGCCCAATAGAGTTTGTAGCAATTTAAATGTGATAGGCATGATTTTTTCCCCATATAACTTAGTGGGAAAACCCACTATTAATTTTAATGGTGCAGGAGCAAGCCCTCTGTGTAGTAGGTTGTTTAAAATCCAAGTAGCTCCTATATTGGGCTTTGAACTATACCGTTGTCAACCCCATTTCAGAGTACTAAGAATGATAATCAGCTACTTTGCATATGAGACAAGACACCTAATCCAGTGGTAGCCTGGCTGTATCCACAGTTATCAGGGTTTTGATTCTGTTCCATCTCTGCAAAAGTATTACATGTGGTTTAAAAGATTTTGGAAATTTATCCTAATCCAAACAATGTAACTACATATTGATGAGTAGATAAGTATTCATCTGAAAAGGCCAGCATTATTTACCTATTGACTTTTTTTTTACTTTTAAGTTCTTCTTGAGTTTCTGGTCTTCAAGCACATGGCTGACTTGCAAAGTCACTTTCTCCATTTATCTGTGAAAGACAAGTCTAGAAAAAATGAATTTTAGATCTTCCAGCACAATTGTAGCTTATATTTCATTGAAGAGACTTGGACTTCACAAAAGGAAAATCCACCTATCTGTGCACACATTGAATGAATGCAATCAATTAGTAATGTGGGATGATCAAGGTAAAATACTCAGTGATCTGTGTAGACAAAGGGAGCCTTTAATGGAAATTAGTTCTAAATCACTTTCACTTCTTATTATTAAAGCAGCAGAGTAAAGATCTTTATCCTTAGCAGGGCCAAGCTATAAGTGATGAAAGGTGCCATAAAGAGATTCATTCTTGTTGAACTGAATTAAGGTGGCTCCCTGAACAGCATGAACCTATCTCTCATCTAACACTATCCCCGCTTTTAGAAGCTTATACAAAGAAAATCACTTAAACTAATAACTATTTCAGGGTCAGAACAGTATGTAGCTATAAAATGCAGAATAATTGCATAAAACCCTCTACATTAAGAGAAAATTCAAGTTGTACAGTTCATCTGTCCAACCTCAGGAAATGCTAAATTAAGGTTCTACCCTGTGTGTGTTCCTTATGCCACAAAGTTTTTTTATCTACAAGATCACCTGAGTATGTTTGCTGTTGTGTAAACATACATGTGTACATCTTGCAATTCATTTTCACTTAAACTATTTCCACTGTCAAAATTCCCCCTTCCCCACTGCAGCCTCAGAAGTGGGTAGACTTTTTCTGGGCCCTCAGTGAAAAGGAAACCCATGGGTACTTTAAGGATTATATCCCTCTCTCCCCTTCATGGGTTTGAGGAAGGAGGCTATGTTGCTGATTGGTAGGACAGAAGACACAGAAGAAGCTTGTTGGCTCCTGCACAAACAAGAGGAGAACTTAAAAAAGCCCTCTGTATTGGGTTTCCTGAGGTGCAACCTGGAACTGAGGTGCAGCTGAGCCCTCTCACTGTGATGCTGTAACAAATTGCAAAGCCCTTCAGGTACTATATTTGTACAGACATCCACAGACAGGACACACCCAACTGAGTTATAGAAAGCTGAATGATGTCACGAGCCACATGTGAACTAACAATCAAAGGATTCCAACCAATTCCCCACAGCTCCCTAGCCTAGGACCCCAGAACTGTGCCATCTTGCTCTGGGTAGAAGCCTGACCAATGTAAGTTTATTACCCAGTCTGTTCCTCCCTTAATGGGGAAAGGACATACACCAGTTTTTGTACACTGAGCAGATTTCCCAGGCACTTCAAGCAAAATCCACTGTTTAGGTAAAATATAAAACACATTTATTAACTACAAAAGATACTTTTTGAGTGATTATAAGTAGTAAGTGTACTGATCAAAGTTGGTTATCTAAAAAAATAAAAGTAAAATCACAATCTCGGTTCTATATAAACTAGACAAGGTTTGAATCAAGCGGTGTCTCACCTCGACGGTATTGTTAGGGCCGACTCAGTTCCTTAATGCAGAAGCTGGGATTCCCCTTTCCAGCCTAGGACTACCTCCCCAATTCAGTCTTTGTCCTCCAGACGTGTTTCAATGTGTTCATTTGTGGGTCAGGGAGAGAGGTCCCATGATGATCCCTGTTTTATAGCTTCTTCCAGCTTATTGGAAAGTTCTTGTTATTTTGCTATGATCTGAGTCAAGCAGTGTCTATTGTCTACTTGCTCCTTCCGAGAAGTCTTCACTATATACAGATCCTGTGATAGTCCTGGGTCATATGGATTCTCCTTCATGGGCCATAAATGCTGCCTGGCTTCTCCATTGTTGTATTTGAAAGGTTGGTTGTTAGCATTTTCAACTTCACAACGTATTTCAAAAACACACATATAATAAAACTCCATAACTTCCCATACAATGATACTACATAAAATCCAACAAGATATTAATATTCAATAGATAAAGACTTTTAAAATTATACAAATTTAAAGGAATACTTTGTACAAAACATATCATAATTATATGACAGTGGTGTATATGGGGTACCACAGTGTTGCTTTGGGATACAGAGTGTCACATTGTCCCTGCTCCCTGAGGTGTCTTTCTAGGCCAGGAAGAAAAGATCCCTCTTTTCCTCACCTACCCGCTTGACACTAGAGTAGGACTGTGGTTTTTTTGTGTGTGTGTGGGGGAGGTTCTTCCTGTGGGCATCATGCTAATCACCTTTTTTTGGAGTAGGGAAGAAATTTGTTACTCACTGCCAGATTAGGCTGGGCAGAGTGGGTTTTGTTTGTTTGCTTGTTTGGTTTGGTTTGGTTTGGTTTGGTTTTTTGCCTTCTCCTCAGCAGCCCAAGGAGCCAGTGGGTAGGTTAGATTGTAAAATTCATTTTGTCACAACTTGGATGGGACCAGGATGGATATTTATTCACCAGACATCTGGGACACTGATAAATTGGAACTGGAAGCAGGGAAGCAGATTAGGAGAAGGCATCTCCTAAAGAAGATGGGGGATGGGATTGTGGCTTCTAATGTCTGCTACAGCGAGGAAACAGCTTACTTTCCCCAGCCCCTTAACTGTGTGAGGGGAGAGTAGTGGGGGCCCAGCAATCATGCTGAGACCAGGTTAAAGGTTTAGGGAGTTGAATGCAGCCCAGGTAACCACATTCCTGGTGTCATGTCTTTCCTCTTTGGTGTCCAGGACAATGGTATACAATACCGTTATTGGCTCAAACTTGTTTGAATAAGTTATTTTCATGTTATGTACTGTAATATTATGCCAGAAGCCATACACTATAGATTTCTCTTCAGTCAATATCCTAGCTTCCCTTATGTGCAATTATAAGACAATGCACTGCTTAGTGTACTTAGATGGCATCCCAGCAAACATTACTTTAGACTCTCTTCTTAGAAATGATCTGGTACATTTGCTAAACATGATTAACTGTGTGCTTATTCTTTAAAGTCATTATGAATGTTTTGCATATATGGACAGATTCTGCTTCCATTGATGTCAGTCGTAGAATTCCCACCAACAACATGAGGAACTGTATAGCTGTGTTTACGTGAGGATTCAATCCCATAAATACAGCTACACAATACATATTACATATGAGTATCTAAGGTTGTAAGAAAAAAATGTTGTTTTCAATTTATTACATCATGTTATTTAACAGGTATTTAAATACTGAATTATAATGCAGGTGGCCAAAGGGGAAGGTTGTTTTTTTCAGTCCTTCCCTTGAAACTTTGATTTTTTGCACTGATTTTTTTTAAGAAAAATGTTGGGTAAAGAAAACTTAAAGCCATTATCCATGGTTTCCAAGTACTGCTGGCATTCAAAAAATTACCAATCATGTGTAAACTTCTTAATATGGGACTATTTAATTGATAGTACCAGATAGTTCTTCCCACAAACTTTAGTAGTGAAGGAGAAAGTGATTGGTGTGGGTAGGAGTGAGAAACTACTCAACTAAATATGTATGAGGACAGTGGAGGACATTTTGGCCTGAGCAATACTGGTAATCTTATTGCAATCCATTGGTTTCCTCGGGATGGAATTATCAGTATGAGAAGATACTGGTCATTTTCCTGTATAATACCCTGGTACTTGGTAAGTGTGGGTTTCCACAGACTCCAGTGGCTAGACTGAAAATAAATAACTCTATTGAGGGAATCAGGAAGACACCCAGATCTCATGGACAATCTCCAAATTCCTGGATTTTCAGAGATTGTCAAGAGGTCTGGGTCTGATAGCTATATATTGTTTCCCATGTTTCCTATTACCAATTTCTCATGAGTTCTATGTATATTTAATTATTACTGTCAGATCTAAAAAGTTAGCCTCAGGAAGAGGGATGATAGGTTTCTTATCACTAGAATTGGGAGAGGTTTTGCCGCTGCTACAATATGAAACTAATATGCCATTAGACAATAGTTTACCACATATTGTACATTATTTTGTTGTTGTTCTTGTTGCAAAAGAAAATCACATTAAAAGCAAAGATTGTGTCTCTTCAGGGTTTAATTTGATCCTTACTGAACCCGAACAAGTAAATTAATGTCTTAGACAACGGCACTGTGTGTGTGTGGTGGTGGTGGGGTGTTTATCATTTAGAGGTTATACAATCTATTTCTTTTCTGGCACCATAATGTTCCTCAGTGGATGGGATTTGAGGGATAGCAGATCCTTCTTACTGTGACACACAAAAGAAGCACAAGTAGCTGGTAGGTATACATTTTAATAGTCTTTAGAAGCCTAAAGAAGAGTCATGCTGTGAACAGGCAATCCTGTAAAGAGCCATTCAACCTGCCTTTAGCCTGAGGAACAGTCAGAAAGAACAAAGAGAAGAAAAAATGAGCAAGCTTAGCACTTCACACAGTTAGTCATTATCCATGCTTCTGGTCTCTTCCTCCCCAGCCTGGGGATTTCCCCAAAGGTGATTACTTCTGCCCCTCACAGATGGAAAATACATTCCTTTTTTTTAGTGCTGGTGAAATTCTGTTTGCAAATATGTGAAGTAGAAGCTACTTTCCTGTGTACTGGCTCACTGAATGTATTGTTTAATCAGAAGCCTCACAGCTACTCCAAAGCCTGTCTGAGACTATGTTCTGTATTACTCAGCCCTTCTGGTCATTGGTTTTTATGCTTTTGCCAGTTGTTAAAAAGGAATTTGGGGACTTTAAACTAAAGTTTTCTCTCCTAGAAAAAGAATGTTATTAACTTTCTGTTCAACCTCAGAAATCTATAACAGTACTCTTAGCTATTGGAACACCATTGTTGCCTGTCATTCATGGTAATTCCATGCAGTCTTTGAAAAGCTTCTTCGTACATGAAGAAACATCTCTCGTTCTTTTCCCTTAAACTGAATAGACCTTCAGAATGTCTGGCTATATAATGCATTGAAAAACTACTGGAAAACCAAACAAACATTCAGGGCTAGACCGGCAATACCCAACATAATTCAAACTAATGTGAACCAGGGCACATAGTGCCCATTCACATAAAATCCTTAAGGACATGGGTTGTGTTATTTACACTTGAAGGGGGGAGGAGTTGGCCAGCAACTGGACTTCACATGGATCGTCGCCTGGTAGCCTCCAGTTATGAGACTTCTATAGACCCCAAGTGCATCTCAAAGCTGCCTCCCAGATACACAAACACATCCTGCCCTTTCTCACATCAAAGTGGACTTTGCAGGCACAAGTCAGCAAGGAGGGGTGAAACAGTCAAAATGAGCACTCAATGGACCTTTATGAATGGAAGGCCATATTCAGCAAAGCTGGTTCAAACAAGTGCAAATTATACTTACGCTAGTCCTATTGGCTGTGCTCTCTTTCCTTCCATCCCTGTCCCCAAAGGTACAACTGTCATGGTAACAGCGTTTCCCATGTCATGTTTGTCCACTTTGGTGAGTATACCAAAAAAACCTGCCAGATGCCCAAATCCAGGAAAGCATCCCACATTTAGGAAGGCATTTAAGTGCATTCATCACATTAAAGTCATAGCTTAAGCACATGCTTAAAGTTTAAGCACATGGTTAAATGCTTTTCTGAATGAAGTCTGGGTGATTGGGCTCCATAAAATAGACTTTCACCTCTTCCTCTGGCTGATGGGCTACAAAGCCACCAGCATGTATTTGTAAACTTGGCCCAATGAATGTAAAGTTTGTGTAAGAGTACTCAGAAAATAGTTACACTATGTTCAATGTGGTAGAAAATCAAAGCCTGTTATAACCTCTTTACTTTGACAGCATCTTTCTAACACCCACTTCATAATTAATTCTCATGTTTTCCAGGAGTTTCCAGTGAATTAGACAATCTCAGCTGCTTCTTCAGATAGCTGTACAGAATGTGATATAGGTTTTGAACTTAGCTTGTCACATAGTATCACTTGACACTTCTAGTAACACCAAAGTGCTGGAGTGTAAAAGTCAAACTCATTCACTTAGGATGTTATGTCTTCACTTTTATTGTTGGCTATCAAACTCCAGAACATGGGACCTCTGAACTAGTTTCAATTGAGCAGCTTAAAGTGTGTCCAGAAATATTGTTTATAGGCTGAAATTTTGGGGAAAATATGTCCATTTCTGTAATGTGGAGGTGGAGACATATGCAACTTTAATAAATTAGTTTATTTTTAATATAGAGCTTGTTCAGTACAGATCCCAACATACTTTCCATACTTTCTTTTCTTTATTTCTTTATTTCCCTTCCTTGTTTTTTTAGAAGGTTACATTTCATAAGTAAAATAAAGTTTATATTTTTAATTCACAAAGGAAGAATGAAGGGACTATTTAAAAATATGTTAGCTTAAAGTGTAGTTTTCAAAACACCTTCAGTAATTTGGGAACACAAGTCCCATTGAAAATCATTTGGATGGTTTTGTAAATTACAGCATTCAACCCAGCAGTGAATAAAACCTATAGACTGGGAAAACAGGTAAAATGTTCCTTCAGAACTATGTAGAAAGTTAAATATCATTCAGTACTATAAAAAAGAACCCCCAGATCAGAAATACTCTTCCCCATATAATATGAAATAGTACTTTAATAAATAGTTAGCTCAGATGTATTTAAAATTCACCTGTGTCATCTGGGAGGTTGAGCAGCCAGATGCACAGAGGATAAAGATCAGCAGAATTAGCCTGAAATGATGAGATTTTCTTTTTCAATTTTAGGCAATGGTAGTACAGTTGGTACAGATGCCATGCTCCTGTCGCCTGCTTCACTGCCACCAGTGCCCAGTGCCCATGCGCCACCAGTGCCCATGCCCATGTCCTCACGGTGCCAGCGGTCAGCAGCGGGCTCTCCTGTCAACTCCAGATTTCGCCTCTCAGCGAGCTGAAGTTCCAAAATTGACGGGAGTGCCTTTGGCAATCGATTTATCGCATCTTAACAAGATGCGATAAATCGATCGCCAATGGATCGATCGCTACCATCTGATCCGGGTAGTAATAAATAAGCCATACCCTTATTTAAAAGGAATTCAGTGTTATTTAACTGCAATCACTAGGAGGGGCACAAAATCTCTTGAAGGACAGGAGGAATTTTAAGACCAAGGACTTAATTTATTGTGCACCTCCTTATATATGAAATACTTTCCTAGCATCATGGACTTTGTAATTTAAAAGACTGAAAGTGTTAACATTGGATTGCGATATATAGCAACCTCAATTGAGGTGTCTTCTAAATAACTTTCAGTGACTGGAGCTGGCTGTTTCATCTTGGGACAAATTGTAAGCATTTAAATGGGCTTTGAAGGCAACACTCTGTTATGATGAGTAGGTGAGGTGCACACCTCTGTTCGTGTGATGTTGCTACAGTGTGTCTGGCACCAGCACAAAAAATCTGCAGTGCATTGGTATACTGTATTGAAGTTATTTTCACAGCCAGACAACTTAGAAGAATTATACACTTAGATTGCAGAACACAGCAAAATCTACAGTATGGATCAAAATTGCTGGTCCACAGACTTTACGGAAGTGCAGGATTTTGTTGGCTGGCATCCCAATAAAATTTTCATGCTTCTCTAGACTGTATTTCCTGGGTAATAAACACCCTTGTAAACCTTTGTCAGTTTTCCTTTCTACTTCTGCACACATTTTTTTCCATGGACATGTAAAAGTAGGCATACTTCTGAAAACTGAAAAAAGACGTATGCAAATTGGCCAATGATATTTTTAAAAAAAATAAGTTTGTAATAATAGGCCATATTTTTCCCTCCATGCTGACACACTGGTTATTCTTTGTGTCTTAAAATAGAAGCCCCCTATGTACATCGGAGGGCAAAATTTAGAGCAGGCAAATGTGTAGGGCTAAAACAGGTAAACTCTCTAATTTTATCATAAGCCTGGCCAATCTTTTACTCTTGAAGTAGAAAGTATTGTCAGGAGTAGATTCACCTGAGAATGTACATAGGCAGAAACAATCTAGGTGATTTTTGGATCTGTTTAAGTCAACAATAACATGCTAATTGATTTAAATGTAATGGCAGCATACTACAGTAGTTTGAACTTTGTTATCATCTGGTCCAGTATGAACTCACGTATTGTGAGCACAAAGATTCAAATAAATATTTATAATTATGAAACGAAGTAGTTAATAGTAAAGCAATGGGTTAGTGCAAAACATTTTTCATATGAAAGTACTATTTAAATTTTATTTTCAGACATGTTTGCTAATAAGTAACAGTGATTCTTTTTATAGCATCGGCAATTATGTCAAGGGTTTGAATTTCCTGTGCAGCTACACTAAAAGCATTTTTATGCAGTTTGCAAAATATGATGAAATGGAAAAAGGTCACATCTAGCTGCAACAATAATTGGATATTTAGAGAAACACTCCTAATTTATCATAACTTTTTTTCTAGTCTTATTTCTGAGGCTTCACAAATCTTTCCTGTGTCTGGTTCTTTTCCTCTATAGATATTATTATACAGCCATTCTCAGCACCAGCTATTTGATCTTTCCCCTGAAAATACCATCAAAGGCCAGTTTTATTGCATATTCTTACCACAAATTGCCCAAATAATTAGAGGAGGGTATTAATACTTGTACTTCAGACTATATTATGACTGTCCTTGTTCAAGTATGCAGTCTTTTTGTAGCCATGTTGGTTCCAGGATATTAGACAGATCTTTAACTAAAGTCTGCCAAGAGTACTGATATCTGCAGAAAGGACAAAGGGATATCCTTCCATTTCTAATACTGCTATACACAGGGTAGCCATAATTTGGCTACCTTAACGACCTGAATATAAGTGTGTCTCAGGAGAGGCTGATAGCAGAGAATCCTGCTGTCCTTTCACACACACAGCACTCATTGACTACAGTTTCAATTCTTCATGTAAAGGTCTGTAAGATCATAGGATTAAGATCTACATTCTCTTTTAGGCAGGGCCTAGATATTCCATAATTTTGCAGAAGTGGAATTTGCTCGAGAATCCACCCACTGGTGCGGAATTGTGCTCCAAAATTTGTTTGTCTATACCACTGATTATGGCCAGCACATTCAAAGTGGCCACTGATCCTGGGTAACCAATTTAAGACACATTATTTCAAATTGGGCACTAAAACTAAGATACCAAAAATCAGTGACCACTTATGAAAATTTGATTTTGTTTGTTTGTAACACCTGATACTCTGAACAAAGTCTGCAAATGTGAACTGAGAGCTGTAATCCAAAAATACTGCAGATGCACTACCTGTGCCATTGTTATTATGGGCTTTCAAATTCTTCTAGATCTCTTTAACACTTTAAACATGCCTGGCCACAGCTAATCCCTGGTAAATCAACAAGCTGTGAACTTGGTTCTTTGTACGCAAAGCTGTTGGCTATTTTTCAGTAGCGGTTTCAAGACTACTCCATAAACTGTGAAAGAGAACACAAGGAAGAAACACAAGGAAGATCATCCTAAAACTCTCCAGACATGATTCTGCAAGCTTCTCCATGCCAGGGGATTTGTGCTTAGATGGAATCCCTTTGAGTTTAATCAGTCTCCAGCTGGGCAAGGAGTTACCCCCACATAGTTTTGATTGAAAGATAGGGACCTAAGAGGATAGTTAAAACGGTGGTGGTACTAGGTCCTCCTGCTATCAAACACACAGCAGACAGTACCTGATTGTTGTTTTTATTTTTTTCCATGCTGTTTCTATCTTCAGTGTATCTTAACTGACCTCTCCCCAAAGAAGTTTCAGCTGAGTGGACTCTTAAACTTGTTTCACTGAGCTAAAATTCCTTCAGCAATATTGACACTGTAGAGGTCAGCAGAAAGGTTCAGCACAAAAATCTGATCAGCCAACAGAAGGTCTTGTTCTGTTCAATTGACAATATGTTCAAATGCTGTATAGAGTTTTGATTTTGAGTGGGGGCAGGTTATAACCTTTTGATGTTGTACTTTAAAAAAAAAATGTTTTGTAACTTTTAATAAATCCAGAGGAGCTGGCAACATATCCAGCTAAACTAAAAGTCACTGGATTGAACAATGGTTTGTAAACTGCTGATTTTGGTTGTTGTGTTTTAGGGGAGAAGAACTAATGCAGAAAACTTTTTCAGAAAAAAATCCTTATAATTTTTTCAAGTTATTCTTTGAAATTATTTAAAAATATTTGTTAATTGTTGTTGGACAGTGATAGTATGGTTCAGCCCAGAGTATAGATTGTAAGTTCCATAGCAGGGTTCTCCCTTCTGTCCATTTCTTGTTATCTAATAAACTAGGGGGCACTGAATTAAACAATTAAAAGTAAGTAAATAAAAGACGGTGAGTACCAGTGCCTTGGAATTGCAATATGCTGAACAATTCCTGTGTGAGAGAGAGATTGCTTGAAACTGCTATTAGGTATTCCGGGTATCTCTACACCAGGGGTTTCCAAACTTGTTCCACGGCTTGTGCAGGGTAAGCCCCTGCCAGGCCGCAAGACACTTTGTTTACCAGAGTGTACATAGGTTCAGCCACTCGCAGCTCTCAGTGGCCATGATTCACCATTCCCGGCCAACAGGAGCTGTAGGAAGTGGTGGGGCCCTGGGAGGTGATTAGAGGGTGGGGAGTCTCTGGAGGAGCTGGTCAGGGGAAAAGGACCATGGGGCATAGATCAGGGATAGCCTCTTGGGGAGTCGTCAGGGGACAAGGAGCGGGGGGGGGGGAGTTAGATAGGGTGGAGGGTCTTGGGGGGGTGGTGGTTAAGGTTGGGAGGTCTTGGAAGGGAGCAGACAGAGGACAAAGAGCAGCAAGGCTTAGATAGGGGGTGGGGCCCTGGAGTCAGTTAGAATGAGGGGTCTCCAGAGGGGGTGATCAGAGGACAAGGAGATGGGGGGGGTTGGATGGGTCGGGAGTTCTGAGGGGGGCAGTCAGGGGGCGGGAAGTGGGTGGGAGTCAGTGGGTGAGACCAGGCTGTTTGGGGAGGCACAGCCTTCCCTACCTGCACTCCACACAATTTTTAACCCCAATGTGGCCATTGGGCCAAAAAGTTTACCCACCTCTGGTGTAGTGGGTATTGGCTCCAGGGTGATGAACAGTTCCTGACTGCTGCGGAGAGCGGATTCTCTGCTTGGATGCTGTGCACTCTCTTCCACAAAATCCTCCTGCCTGTTCCATGAGACTCCCCCCTTGCAGGTATCCATGGACAGTGGTCGGGTAGTGGTAATGTCCCCTCCTAGAAATGCATACAGCTCATCATAGTAGTGGCATGTATTGGGCTCTGACCCGGAGCAGCCATTTGCCTCCTTTGTTTTATGGTAGGCTTGCCTGAGCTCCTTAATTTTAACATGGCACTGCTGTGTGTCCCTGAAGTAGCCTCTATCCACCATTCAGTGGGAGATTTTGGCATATATATTGTCATTTTGTTTTTTTGAGCGGAGTTCTGCCTGCACAGATTCTTCTTTCCATACAGCGATCAGATCCAGTACCTTCCATTTGGTCTCCATGCTGTAGCCCTTTTGTGATTCTGGGACTGCATGGTCACCTGTGCTGATGAGATCGCCATGATGGCCAAACAGTAAATGAAACTCAAAAGTTCCCAGGGCTTTTCCTGACTACCTGGCTAATGCATCTGAGTTGAAAGAGCTATCCAGAGCATTCACAATGGAGCATTCTGGGATAGCTCCCGGAGGCCAAGATCATCAAAGTCTGTCTATACTATCCCAAATTCAACCCAGTGACGTCGATTTTAGCACTAATCCCCTTACCCGGGAGGAGTACAGAAATCAATGTGAAGAGCTCTTTAAGGCAACAAAATGGGGTTGGTTGTGTGGACGGACTGAGTTTTAAATTCAACCTAAATGCATAGTGCAGACCAGGACTCAGTCTTGCCAATGCATCCCGCTCCTGCAACACTCTACTGCTACTGTTCTAATGCTAGCCTTTTCATCAGAAACTCACTGTTCAGTTTTCTAATGAAGATAAATTTCCACTAGTGACTGGGTCCAAAAAAATCAAATCAGTTTCACTTGTAATCTAAAACAGATTTGAACCAAATTTCTCAGGAGTCTAAAGCATTTTAATTATGTTAAATCATGATGTCTCTTTTTTTTTTCTTTATGATTCTTTTACACAATCTTCATAAATAAAAACACTGAACTTCGGCACATTAGACTGTTTTACAATATGTCATGTTCTTAATTAACTGTTAGTTTCCACTTCAGTTCTACAAATTCTTACTTCATGAGCAGCTGGCATATCTCTCTCCCTCTCTCTCTCTCTAATTTCACAGCTTCACCTAAAAAAATTCCCATTACAATGGACAGGGGCGAAACATGGACTGAAGGACCTGCCACCAAAATGCCGCCAACAGAATTGCCGCTGACATGCCACAAAAAGCGGAAGCCGCAAAGAGAGTGTTGCCGGTGAAATGCCACTGAAAGAACAAGTGGTGCACCACCCCAATTACAGATAGAGTTCCGCCTCCCTGTTTTGGCTGCCCCAAGCACCTGCTTTGTACGCTGGTGCCTGGACCCTGCCCTGACAATGGATGTGCAATGCATTAGGGCCAAATTCTGCCTCCTTAAGCAGTGCCATTCACTTCAATGAGACTACTGGGAGAGGAAGGTACTCTTCATCATAAGTAAGGGTGCCATAATCTAGTTCCTAAAAATATATCTGTAGCACATCATGAATGAAAATGCATTTACCTTTTTAAAAAGTCTGCAAGCCACAACTTCATTTTGGTAATGCCTAGAGGCGACCTTGATGAAAGTCTTCTTCTTTCTGAACAGAGCTCAGAAAGATTTCTCCCTTTATCATGGGAAAATACAAATACTGGAGAAAATATTAGGTATTTCTCCAAAAGCTATTGATCTTTGGATGCATAACAAAGCATAAAGCCCAGTAAATACAATTAAAAGGTCAATCTCTCCATTTTCATCAACCATAAATATTGCCATATTTTATTCCCTGTTTATAAATAATTCTCTTTTCACTTTTGTGATTCACACTGTCCTTTTGGATCACAGATCTATTCTCTTTCCAAACCTAAGGTCAAGCATTATTTAACATTAGTAGTCATAAAAGTTTTGCAGAAAACAAGGGGAGAGAGAAAGTCTATCAGAACTAACTAAAATGTCCATGCTCATCATTTACCAGCGGTTATAATCAACGCTGCTGTGATTGACTTTATTCACTTCATTAATGGGTAGCTTCAAGCACCTGATTAGCTAATAACTTGGGGGCAACAAAGTGCTATTTTTCATTGTTGTGCCCCCAAGAACTCTGAATTGTGATGTGTCAGTGATATTTTCATTCATGCAATCAGTGTTATCTACACTGTCCCCTTTGTAGCTTTGAAACTGTTTTCCAGATATCATGTAACATTTTCCCATCACAAAGAAATAATAAAACCATTCCTCTTCAAAGCTAGCTTGCAGTCCTGAATAGCATAGTAATGCTAACCCAAGGAGCATAATTGGCATTCTCGCATATTGGGTTTTGTTGGGATTATGATGATCATGAAAGGGACTCCATTGTTAAGAGTATTTTCCCTTTTAGTTTGAGTTATTAATGTGTGAGAGAGAACTCTTGTGAATGCTCTGTCTCTGATGGGCCAGCACCATCCTAATGGCTCTTCTGTATGTGAATGCCCAGTATTGCTGCTGTCACACACTGAGACAAATCAAATGGTAATAAGGAGAAACAAACCATAAATTTTGTGTGTGTATATATATTGTATATATGAAACCTGGTGGTTTGACTCAGGCAAATGCATAGTCTGTTTTGTGGTATCTATTTTGATTAAAGAGAGAAACCACTAATCCCTGTTATGGTTGACATAATGTCTAAACACACAAAAGACTTCAGTAAACATTGTAGAAACCCTCATGAAGCTTAATTTATTAGTTTGTTTCAAATTTCTTCTTCTTCCTGTTTGATTTTTCTCAGTATGACAGCAATGATAGTGAAAATTTACATACAGAAGCACCGTTAGGATGGAGCTCAAATTCCCACTGGTACTGCCCAGGAAACAGGGGATTTCCTCCTTGGAAGGAGTGATGAGGTTGGGACCCCCCATAAAGGGGAACTGCCCCTAGTTCTGATGTTCTGAGCATGTTCCCTGGATTCATGATAGCAAGGTGGAACTGCAAGGAACTAAGGAGGAGAAGGATTCACTGGAGCTTTCCCTATCTCATACTGGCTGTGGATCTGACTTTCAGGTGAATAGCGTGTTAAACCTCTTTTCCCAGAAGTCTTGTGGAAGTACTATAACCTCAGAAACCCAAATCTTTCATGAGTCTAGCTCAGGGGTTCCCAAACTAGGTTCATGGCTTGTTCAGGGTAAGACCCTGGTAGGCCGAGAGACACTTTGTTTATCTGAGAGTCTGCAAGTATGAATGTTTGCAGCTCCCAGTGGCCATGGTTTGCTGTTCCCAGCCAATGGGAGCTGCGGGAAGTGGTGCGGGCTGGGCCACCATTTCCCACAGTCTCACTGGCTGGGAACAGTCAACTCTGGCCACTGGGAGCTGGGAGCGGCCATACATGAAGACGCTCAGGTAAACAAAGTGTCTCTCAGCCCACCAGGAACTTACCCTGAACAAGCCATGAACCAAGTTTGGGAAACCTTGGTCTAGCTTATCCTATGATTAAAACAACTGTACTAACAAAACCTTACTGCTTGCTTATGATGAAAATGAGTCTACATGTTAAACCTTTCACTACACTCTCCTCTCTGTTATGTAGTAAATTCTGCACCCTGCCGTAAGTTAGTGCAGTTATTTTTTGAAGTCAATATATTATGTATCCACGTAAAATAGTACTAAAT
Organism: Sternotherus odoratus; assembly: GCA_032164245.1. Classification (NCBI taxonomy): domain Eukaryota; kingdom Metazoa; phylum Chordata; order Testudines; family Kinosternidae; genus Sternotherus; species Sternotherus odoratus. The sequence goes on along the minus strand of JAVMKO010000001.1, from coordinate 228,625,060 downwards.
TCAGCTAATTATCTTTCAGTTTTAACAGAAGAAATTCATACCCTATGCTTTTAAGTCTGGAATTGCAGAAAGATGAAAGTAAACATTTAAAGAATGAATTACTACGATCTTAACTCTACTCTTTTTTTAAATTAGGGTTTTTTTCCCATTGACTTTAGTAGGAGAAGAATGTGTTTGTTAAACCAGAAGGTAAACTACTCTGTCCACATGGGAAAAAAAAGAATTGTGGGAAATACGGTTGTACAGCACAAAGCACCAGTTCTCCAGATGTTTAATTTTAAAGTTGCATCTATAGTAAACACTGCAATGTCACAAGACTTCACAGATGCAACAGATTATTTTAAATGTCCAACATCATGAAGAGTGAAGAGTACTCAGCCTTCTGTGAGTTCTATATTGAAGATTCTGTCATGTGTTACATGCTTGATTAATAGTATTTGCTCATATTGGACTAAAATAAACCAATATTCTTGAAGTTAAAATGTAAATGAAATAAATGACAAATGTGACCTTAATGCCTGCAGCTGGTGTTGTTAACAAATGCTGGACGTTCTGATTTACAGCCTCTGTGAAATATTCAGCTTCACATTTTATCCTTCAAATAATAAAAATCCTTCTCATTTTTTGTTTGACTTTTTGAACATATGAACTTGATGCTTTAAGGAAGAATGATCCATCACTTCTGGAAATGCTATACCTATATTGTGCCGTGTGGCACCAGCCTACCCAAGGGCATGTCTACACTACAAAGTTAAGTTGACTTTATGTAAGTCAACATCTAGCTTCCGAATTAAGTAAGTCAATCTTCTATGTTCACACCACGCTCATTGTGCTGGCAGTGTGTCCTCACTAGCAGCACTTGCATTGATGCTGGAGCACTGTACTGTGTGTATCTATCCCACAATGCAACTGGCTGAATGGGATTTTGGGTAGGGGTTGCAATGCACCAGGGGTCCAAAACATTGTCATGGGTGGTAATGGAAACATGACCTTAGCCTCTCATGATGAACTTTACTCCCTCCCTCCCTGCTATCAACAGCAAAGAAACCAAGTCTTTTTCATGCCTGTTTTCCAAAAGCCGGGTCAGCTACTGAATATGCCACATCCTGAGAAGCATGGACCCACTCAGCTGTGCACTCTTGTTATGGGCATTCAAACACTTTGCACCTTATCCTACAGTATTTCTAGAGCTGAGACAGGAGTCGCTGCACAGAACATAGCAATGTCTCACAAGCCGCCCTGCCCTGCTGCAAGCAAAAAGCAAAACAATTTGAAGCTTCTGGTTGCACATCAGCTGAACACAGCTGAATACCGTTTCTGGTCCTGGGAACAAGCACTGAGTGGTGGGACAAATGTATATATTCTTTGTGTATAATGCAACCCATCCTGCCTTTTCCCCCGCCTCTCTTTTTGAACAAGTTATGCACTTCTATATCAATATTCTAGTCTTAGACCTACCCCACCAAAATCTTTGTGATGCCAATTAAATCATAATTTAGTGAATGTACTTATACGTCCAGTTCTTCCTGTTTATTCCCCATGCTTCTTGCATTTGTGTACAGATATTTTCAGTTTTGAGCAGATTCCAACACTGATTTCCTCCTTGTTACTTCTTTGAACTATTGCAATTTTTCATGTCTTCCCCTTGCCTTTCCCCTATATTTAACCCTCTATTAAGGTTTTATATTTACCTGTGAGCTTTTGTCACTTGTCCCCATTGATGCTAGTTTAAAGCCCTCCTCACTAGGTTGGCAAATCGGTGCATGACGACTCTCTTCCTCTTCTTGGTCAGGTTGACTCCATCTCTTCCCAGAAAACCTTTTTTTCCAGGACAGCATCCTATGCTCGAAAAAGCTGAAGCCCTCTTGGCGACACCATATCTATGCATTCATCTCCAGGATGTACATGTCTCTGCCTGGGCCTTGAGCCTCAACTGGGAGGATGTACAAAGACACAACCTGCACCTCCGACTCCTTCACCCTGGTTCCCAGATCCCTATAGTCACTGTTGATCTGCTCAGGGTTAGACCTGGCAGTATTATTAGTGTCCATATGGATAAGCAGCATAGGGTAGTGACCAGAGGGATGGCTGAGCATTGACAACCTTTATGCAATATCTTGTATTAAGTATTAAGTATTAAGGAAACAAAACGAAACTCAGCTGGATAACTCCTTTTGTCTCCTGGCTGCCTTCATCCCACCCGCCACCTGTCTTATCAACTAGTGAAAGCCTGAATCTTTTCAAAGTCTAGGGCCCACCCAAATAGTCATAAAAGCTGGAGGTGGAAAGGACCTTCACTGTAAGTCAGTTTTGTTTTCATTTAACAACCTGATTCAAGCTCTGCTGCAGACAGTGGAAATTTTCCCCTTGATTTCACTAGAAGTCAGTTTAGGCACTTAGTGCCACACAGGGCCGGCGACAGATATTTTGGGGACCCCTACTCTGATCGTTGGGGCCCCCCCAGCCTATTCTCCTTTCCCCCTACCTGATCCGGACCACCCAACCTAATCTCCTCTCCCAGCCCAACCTCCTCCCCTCCCCCACCCCCATTGGTTCCCCGCCGGCCCCTCGGCCACGTCGGCCCGGCTGCGCGTATCCGGGTCTCCCCAGCCCCACTCGCTGGCCCCCACCCCCATGGAGCGGCACGCCCAGCCAGTCCTCTGCAGCCGCCGGGGCGGGGGAGGCGATGGAGCCGGCATCCTGTGGTGCTGGGGGGCTCCCCCCCTCGCCAAGGGTTGGCCCGGCTCTTGCTGCAGGTGGGTGGGGAAGCGCTGCAGCCGGGGGTGCCTCGGGGCGGCTCCTGGGGCACAGGACGAGCCCCCGGCTGAAGGGCTCCGGAGGCAGCCGGCCACTGACACCCGGACACAGCCCGGGAAAGAGCAGCCAGGGAGATGCGGTGCCCAGGTGGGACGACTATGGGTACAGCTGTTTACCGGTCCCCAGACTTAAGGGGGCCCCCCTTAAGTCCGGGGCCCGGTACAGCTCTACCCGTAGTACTGCCCTGTCGCCGGCCCTGGGGCCACACCATCAGTTTGAAGCAGAATCCCCCCTTGAAACTGATGGGTATTTCTATTTAAAAGCTGATAGCCCTACAGGAGCCCCCCTCATCTCTCCGACAAGCCAGGATCAGTTAATGACTAGACATGGATCCCTTGATTTTTTTTTAAATGTAAAATTTCTAAATACTCAAGATAGTAAAATTCAAGGTTGTTTTTTTTAAAGAAACAGATGTAAGACATTTTTTAAAAAGCTGTTTGTTTGTCTGACTTTTACCACTAACTTAAATTAACAAATTAAGATCAAAGTGAGTGCCTTGAAAGGACTAAGATAGTTGCTCAATTATATTTGCTTAGTATATTATGCCTCTATTTAGCATTTTCAGCACTTAAAATAGGAAGGCAGTTTAAAGAGTCTTATATGTTTTTATTATTTAAACAGGGGATACAATTCCAGAACTCAATGGACCATGACATAATGACTGCAATTCACCCCTTTGCAGAGAGGCAGTCCTAACTAAGCACCATAAGAACTTAAGACTTAAAGTCCATCTAGCCGAGTATCCTGTCTTCCAACGGTGGCCAATGTCAGATGCTTCATATGGAATGAATGGAACAGATACTCATCAAGTGATTTAAACTCTCAAAGAACTTAATGTATGCATAGATCTTCTGCTAGCCTTCTGTATGTATATATTTCACTCTCTTAAAACTATTTACAAATTCATAGCGTGTTCAGAGACTAGTTTTATGTCTATACGAATTTGAATGGATTAAGTAAAAAAGATAATTGTCTACACAGTGAACTGGATGCAGTATGACTAAATACAGTATGTTATACTGCTAAACAGATCCAGTTAATAGTTAGCATTGAAAAATTATGGAATTTGGCCTGATTAATTCATTATTCCAATGTGAACACACAGTATATCTACAATTGTGTAGGATGCATTTGTGTAGGATGCATGTAATAATCATAATTGATAATAATACCTAGCACTTACTTAGTATTTCACTTTCAGAAGGCTCTAAGCACATCAGCTAATCCCCACAATACCCTTATGAGGTTGATAAGTAAATATTACTCCTTTTTTACATAACTTCTGTCTATGCCCAAGATTCAGCAGTTCATCCCTATTCAATAAAGCATTTGACGTGCTAAAACTATTTTTTTTCAATGGCATATAAGCATATTTTTAAGGTTAAAGATGTGCTTAAATATTTTACTGAGCTGGAGTGTATAACATAAATAGCATATCCCGTTAAATCACTGGAAATGAAGATAACATTGTTCTATGCAAATGATCACATAATCATTTAAGTCACAGATGACTTAGTTCTATGGTGATAGATGCCTTAGATGGAACTGAGACTTTAAGAATACCCTGGTTCATTAAGATAGGACTGATTAAATGATTCCCGGAGCATACCTTTTAGAGTAGTTCAGCCTTGAGTATTTCCGATTACTGTAATTCCACAATTTCCCTCATCAGCATATTTCATTATCAAACCATTCTTAGGGGTTGTGTTTTCTGATTATTAAACTTGCTTGGGAAATTTTTGGTGAACGTTTTTTTCTTCAGAAACAGAAATATTTCTTCTTCATCAAAACTGTAACATTTTGCAGATTTGTATGAATTTCAACGGGAAGGTTTCTCAGGACCAGAATGATTTTTTGGGGAGTGAGAGGGATGGTAGATGGAGAGAGCATTTGCGTATACACACACACACATACATACAAGAATAGCCAGTAGTTGAATGTTCAGCATTCTCCCCTGAGATGTGGGAGCACCAGGTTGAAGAATCAGGCAGAGTCTGAACTAGAAGCTGGGTCTCCAATAACCCAAGTGAGTGTCCTAACGATTGGGTGACTGGAAATTCTGGGGTGAATCTTTTACTCTTTCCCTCTCTCCCAGGCCTCTTCATGAGAATGTTCAAAAGATCTCATGCTTATTCCAATGTGGTATTAAAACAGACTTTGAAACCTGGAAATTTTTTTCTTGAAATTGAATTTTTGTTTTCCATCCTACCCTACTGATTACATAACGTAAATGTTTGCTATTGCCTTTCAGACCCATTTCTTATTGTGCTGTCTTCATTCACCATGGAGAATAACTGATTGAAGTCCTCTCTATGACTCCCCTTTATGTATTTGAAGCAAGTTTTCCTTTCCCCTTGCTCCAGAATGAATGTGGCCACTTCTCTTAATGTTTCTTACCAGGGTGCATTTTCCCAAGGCTTTTATAACTTTTGTTGTTTTCTTCTCTGCGGTTTGCCTTTAACTTTTTTTTAAAAAATGTTCCAAATGGAACACAATGATCTGGTACCTAAACAGAAAATAAAATCGCTACAGATTTTCTGGTTTTAATACTCCTACTATACAACTCAATAAGATTTTTTGTTTTCTTTGTGCAACAGCATTTTTCTGATTCATATTCCATTTATCATCCAATTCAGTGGATCTGATTCTCCTTTCACTTGTCTATAACATGAGGAACTCCCCTATGTAGCATCTTCATCTCTGAGTAGACCCACTGATCTCAATCTATTTGTGGAATAAAGTGCAGCTCAGTGTTATAGGGGTTGTAGAATGCATTTCAATCTATTGGGTGACCTTATTTCATCAAACTATATGGCTATTTTTATTCAGGGAGAATATAGTAATAAACAGGCATATGGTTACAGATCAATAAATCCCTATATGTGCTTTAATAACCTTACCTCCTTGTTCACTTTAAGCAATGTTTTTTTGTATATTATCCCAGCAGTGCTGGTAATACTTTGTTCTCTTGACTGTGCCTTGAGGACCAGTGTGTGTTTCTGCAGCAGCAGCAGCAGAACTCAGCATGAACAGTTTCAGCACTTTCTTTAAAACACAAATGGAAATCCACTTAAACACAGTTTCATGAAGGAACTGGGAATACTCACATTTTCTATAAAAGCTAAGTTAAAGGAGCATCTGGCTTAAATTGACAAAAGCGAGTAAACCCAGAGATCAGACTTGAATTCCATCATTTATTCCTTCTACTGTGTTGGTATGCTGCAATACAGGCAGCATGATATAAAAGTTCACCAACAATTCAGAAGCCCATTGTATAGGACAAGGGCAATGTATTATCTAGGCACATTGGGGGGAAATAAATTCTTCCCTACACAAAAGTCATTTACCTGGTGTCTGAGTATGAGATTCTGCAGTATTCTAGATGAAATTAACATACAAACAACTCATGAGCAGCCTGCAGGAATGCACCACAGTCCCTCCATGTCTGTTATTCCATAGGCCTTCTCCTGCACTATCGCTGTGGCCACCCTTGTATTGGTGTGTTTGAGGGTAGAGAGGAGACCCCTTCTACAGAGTGGTGGGCTGCAGAGAAATCTCTGCAGCCAATCCCCACAGCAATCCTGCCACAGGTCTGAGGTGGTGCTGAGCGGCTTAACGTGGCACTCTGCAACTGGATGAAATTCACTCAGTGATAAGAAAAATAGATCCATAAATCTCAATCTCAGTGCCCATGCTAACTCACTTCCTTTTTCAATGGGAGTTGAATAAAATATTTTGTTTCAGTTATAAATATTGTAAAGCTAACCAAAGGCAATATATCTGTTCAAGTCCCAATGGGTATATGAGCTAAAATATTAACAGCAAAGATTGTCCTGTTGGTTCAACAGACAAATACCCACTTGAATTTTGTCCACTCCATGAAAAGGCTGGCATCTGTTCAGATTTAGACTTTGAGAAAGTCAGGGTGAGGATCATGCCCCCTCATTCCTGAATCCTATGGCTGTCTTCTTTCAAGTTTCCCCACATGAAAAGGGGCTCAATTTTATGACCCACCTAAAAGGATAGTGGGTATGCATGAGATGGACTATATAAACTCCACACTGCCCACCCACACTCTTCCATATCTGCAGGATATGTCAAGCCTGGAAGGAGGCTGTAAAAGGCAGCAACCAATTTCACTTGGTTGTAGACTGAGGAGGTAGCAGACCTTCAGTCCTCTGATCATGGGGAGGACCTGGTGGAAGGCTGATGTTCCTCAGAAGACCACAGCCTCTTGGCTCATCTCCTGAGGAAGAGGAGAGGCCCAACACCAAACAGTTCTTAGACACCAATAATGAAGATTTGCCTCTGAACCCTGAATGAAATTGTGGCCCTTCAGAGACACCCCGAAGGAAATGAGTCCTTCCACAACCTTAAGTGATTTCATTTGGGTTTAATAGTCCTTTTAAACTTTGACAGCCCTGGAAGCAGGTTAGCTTCAATGGACTCAGACAGAGGGCTGAATCTACCCCAACAATGTTCACCTCCTGGATATAGAAAACCAGATGTAGGGTGAGCTCAGGGTCCTATCACAACCCTTGTGCAGATATAGTGTGATATGAATACACTACACTAAATTTGATGTGCTTACATAACTCAGTAGTGACACTTGGATCATTACCCTTCTTCTTTGTAGGCTGATGTAGATTTAGAGCAACAACTATAGTTTTACATTCAGATGGTTAATCAAGATAATTGTGTTAGGCATAGCAGTGTATCACTGTGATGCCTCTTTCATATTTGTGAATCAGAAATGGAGTTATATGTTCCATGGTCTGTTCTGAGTGACCACAGTCGCACACAGTAGCATCTTTAATTTTTCGTTTGTGGATTAAGTATCCACATCTGCCATGGTTTGTCTGTCTGTGGTTTTGGGTTGCCCATGAGCACATTGACCTTCCGTGACCATCTGAAGAAGGTAGTCAGCAAGACAAAGACAAATGTCAACCTGGTCCAGAAACTGGTGTGCATAAGCTGGGGAATATCAGCATCAGTATTACAGACAGCGGTGATGACCTTTGAGTACTCTGTAGTCTAGTACTGTGCCCCGATATGGACCAGAAGTATCCACACTTGACTTACTAATATCCAGCTGAACACAGCAAGGTGGTTAATCACTGGAAACCTCAAGATGACCACAAGTCTTGACTGCTGGTGCTGTCACACATTGCTCCACCATCCATTTTCTGTAATGCCACAACTCTTTGGGTATATATGAGCAAATAAAATGTGACAGGCTCTCTGAGAAGTGGGATTTTGGCTGCCAGAGGGTTGCTATGAGGAATCTCAAAAGTTTTAGTGAGTTTGGCTAAAGTTCAGATAAGCATCCAAATTGAACCAAACCGTTTGGGGTAACCCATTACCAAATATTATGATACTTCATTACATTAAGTACTATAGTGGAAAAAATATGTTAGGTTTTGGTGGATTTAAAGGAGTCATTACAGCCAAACATATATACATGCTGGGTTTGTAGATATTATAAAACCTATTGTCTTCTGCTAATGAGTAGTGCTGGTTTGTGTCATTTACTGTGATCTTGCACAGTTTCTATTGACATGAAAAAGGAAAAAAAACCTTTGTGACAGAGATGGCATAAATTCCCAATTTGTTCATCTTTTCTATTCAATTAAAAGCAACATCTATAGACAGAAATGGTATTAATCAAGTCTTTAATAATACTTAGCTCTTATAGAACACTTTAGATTTCCAGTGCTGTACAAAGAATAACCTATTAATCTTTGCAAAACCTGTGTGTGGTTAAATAGGTAAATTCTGTATTTCAGTCACCATTTAATAAATGTTTTATAAATTGACGAGAAAAGCAACATAGTATTTTAAAATGAGTAAAAACAGTAGTTGGTTTTCAGATGTCAACAATTTGGTCATTAAACACTGGAGTCAACGGTGTCATTTTGCCCATAAAGTGTTACAAAGACCTGAAGCTGGCCCATATGTTTTAATATATAATTATCCTTTGCACATCTGCAAGTTGTTACTTTTAGAAAACTCTGCTGAGGCAAGTATTCATTTCATCTCTTTTCATAACTCCTTTTTCTTAACTATGGCAAAACAGATGTTTTGCAAATCTGTAAAATGTCTGTGTTGGCCTGGGAACTTTGAATGGCAAGGTTCAGACCAATGAGACCAACGAGAATATTTTACAATTGGATTACGGAAGCCCCTGATAATAGGGATTTATATACTTGGAACTCTGACAGACCCTTAATTATAGCAGAGTTAGATTTTAGATCTTGGTTCTGCTTGAGGGATTTTATGACGAAAAGTATATTTTCTTTATTGTGGAATAATAAAAAGAACCACTGCTTTTCCTATTATATCAGTTTTATTTTATAGTTGAATGCAACTGAACTGACTGAAATTCCCCACAGTAACTGTTTCTTCATAATAGAGTAGATAACTGATGAGTGAATGAACTTAAACAACATGAATAGAATGTGGTGAAATATGCTGACACTGATGTCGTTCTCAATTCTGGTGTTAATAAAACCAGAATCTGAATTACAATGGATCACTCGGAATTCAGTTCATGGGCATCCCATTTTCTAAAAAAGATTAGCATTTGTCAAGGTTTTTTGTAAAATTTACTCTTCTGATCTAAAGCTGATTGAAGTACATGTAAAGACTCCTGTTTACTTCAATGGGCTTTGGCTCAAGCCCATAATGTCTAACTGTATGTTTTTTAAGTTCTCTTGTTCTCATTTTTTAACTTTATTTCTCTCAGTGGGAGGCCAGGGGCAACATTCTTATTGGGAGTTCAATGTAAGCTAAGTTCTGATCTGCAGAGGGGAGGGGAGGTGTAAATCTAGATGCTACCTAGCTGCAGAGTAAGCTAGGATTAAATGAAACACCATTTAATGCATTGAAGCCAATGGGAGTTTGGAGTCTCACCAGCTCCCAGTTTTGCCTATAATGAGGCACCTCAGTGGGAAAGATTCACCCCTCTGCAGAGTACCATCACATGGTCTTCTCACCATTTAAGTCCATCTTAATTACTCAGTCCCTTACATGATGGATAAGTCTTGTGGTGGCCCTCTCTACAGAGACGTGTTTAACCCGCTATGTATCAAACATCTTATCAAATTGAATCCCAAGCCAATTAATCATAAGAACATACAAATTGCCAGCTTCAATCAGAGCAGAGGTCCATCTAATTCAGTATCCTGTCTCCAATGGCGGTTAGCACAGATGCTTTAGAGGAAGGCGCAAGAACCCCACACTAGGTTGTTCTGGTCTCTAATCATTAGAGATTATTTTAAGTCATGAATCATGAGGTTTAATATCAATTCCAAAACTTGTTAGCATTAATTATCAAACTGAATATTTTTGTTTTACTCATGTAAATGCCCAATCCCTTTTGAATCTCATTCTTTTTTTTTTTTTTTTGGCTCAATGACTTTCTGTGGCAATGAGTATCCCTGTCTAAGTGGTTGTTGGGGGAAATTTTTTTTTTATCAGTTTTGAATTTCCCATCCTTAAAAAAAATTAAAATTATTGTTCTTGTATTTTTAGGCAGGGAGAACAGATTTCCCAAATCTACTTTCTCCATGTTCCCTCCTATCTCCTTTCTAAGATAATAGACCCCAGTCTTATCAAATTCTCCCCATATGGGATTTTTTTCATGTCATTGATCATTCCTGTCTCCTTTCCCTGAACCCATATCCAATGCTACAGTATCCTTTCTGAGATGGGATGACCAGTACTGAACACAATATTCCAGTAGGCTGCAATATTGATGACTATAATGGCTTTATAGTATTTTTTGTGCTTTTCCTTATTCATCCTAATATCATATTTTTTTGCACTGCTGCACATTCAGCACGGGTCTTTATTGAGATATGTATAGTAACATCCACTTTCCTTTTCTGAGCTGACAGTTATTTCAGAACCTTGTAAGGCATAAAAGTAGTTTATTTTTTCCTTCCAATTGTGTTCAAGGACAGGCTAAGTATGCTTTACTTGAACAGATGTGTGAAATGCTGAAAGTACTTACTTCCAATCAACTATGGATAGTTTATCTGTATGTAATTTTCCTACATATGCTTCTCTAGTCAATATTTTAACTTGGTTTCAATCAATTACCTCTGGTAACAATTATTAGTAGCAAATTTCAGCTTTCTCTGCAGTAGCTCAAGTTTAATCTTGATTCCTCACTTACTTTTTCTGTTCTCTGTTGAATCATAAGCATTATATCATAAGCTAATTGTGGAACAACTACTGTGCACTGCAGTGTGTATTAGAAGCAGAGAGTTAATGCAGACTATCTAACAGCATGAGCTAGTTCAGAAGTACTAAAATGATTGCTTGTCCTTTTTTAATCAACACACTGTCATAAAAACAACTGAGAGAGAGAGAACACAAAAATTATGGTTAATATTATGCTTGTTTAGTCCTCAAACAATGTCATTTTTATATAGAACTAGCAAAAATACCCGGCATTGCTTGGGGTATTTGTAATTGGAAACTGGGATGTAAAAAGACTACAATCTTTTTTATTAATACAAATTTTGTTCAGAAGTCTCATTTTGTCTAATTAATTTAATTCTCTTGCATTTAGATGTGGTTTCTCCGATACATTTTCGCTTTTTATGCGACATAACGAATAGGGTCCTTTTTAAGAAAAAAACAGTGTATTTAATTATGTTTGCGCTACACAACACTAAGCTCTCTGGTTATCTGTATGATTACATCATAACTATGTCACAGACAACAGCATGTGTCAACCTGATGCCCGGATGCTGTTATGTGAGCTGTGTAGTTGATGTTAATGAGCTTTAAAGAATATCACCCCTAGGGGGTGTATGTGGTGAGATTTTAAAAATTTTCAATTCTTACTCTGATTAGGACCCTAAAGTCTATAATTGTACCAAATTTCAAGTCTCTAGCTGAAACGGTGTGGAAGTAGTAAGGGAACATACATACATACACACATACACCATTTGACTTTTATATATATAGATTTATAGCTTACAAAGAGCATGATGGTTGGAAATTGACATTTTTTTTTTTCCTAAGTGGAATTAGACTAAGGATGTAGAATGTATGCCAGCCATGCACTTATTTAATGGATTTGTACATCAGAATTTTCGGGCATCTGAGGATGCTTGCAGTTAGGAGGTGAAGGCTTAAGTTATTTAATATTTCTACATCTTTTCTATACATTGGTGATGAAAATTAGACACAGTACTCCAGATGAGGCCTAACCAGTGCTGAATAGTTCACTTAATGGTAGTTCCACAATATCTTCATTTCTCCAGTCTACCTATGAGACTGTTATGTAGGACTGTGTCAAGAGCCTTGCCGAAGTGCAGGTATATTATATCGATCATATCCCCCCACCCACCAAACCAGTTACCTGTCCAAGAAGAAAATCAAATTGGTTTGACATGAGTAAGAGACTATTCTGAGTAAATCCATGCTGACTGGTTGTGATTACTCATTTATCCTCTAGGTATTTGCAAACTGAATGTTTTATACATTGTTCTAATATCTTCCCCGGTATCGAAGTTAGGCTGACTGGTCTATATTTCCCTGGCTTCTCCTTTTTTCTTCTTTTTTACAAATATGCAGTACGTTAGCCCTTCCCCGGTCTTCTGGGACCTGTCTTTGACAGACAAGATTCCAGTGTTGATGCCCAATAGCCTAATCCATTATGGTAAGCCCTATGTTGAGTGAGTGGGGGGGGGGGCTTTGAAGGGGGAGGGGAGAGAGAGCTGAGTGAGTGGGGGGCATTGGAGGGGGAGGGGGGAGAGAGCTGAGTGAGTGGGGGGCCGTTGGATGGGGGAGGGGGCAGAGATTGGAGAGAGTGCGAGATCCATTGGAGGGGGAGGGAGGAGAGAGTTGAGCGAGTGGGGGGGCGTTGGAGTGGAGGGGAGGGGTGAGAGAGCTAAGCAAGTGGGGAGTCCATTGGAGGGGGGCGGGGGGAGAGAGCTCAGCGAGTGCGGGGTCTGTTGGAGGGGGGAGAGAGCTGAGTGAGTGGGGGGCATTGGAGTGGGGGAGAGGGGGGAAGAGAGCTGAGTGAGTGGGGGGAGTTGGAGTGGGGAGGAGAGAGCTGAGTGAGTGGGGGGCGTTGGAGTGGGGGGGAGGGAGGAGAGAGCTGAGCGAATGCGGGGTCCATTGGAGGGAGGAGGGGGGAGAGAGCTGAGGGAGTCTGGGTTCCGTTGCAGGGTGGGAGGGGGTGAGATTTTAAAAAATTTTGATTCTTACCTGAGGGGGGAGAGAGCTGAGCGAGTGGGGGGGGGGCGTTGGAGGGGGTAGGGGGGAGAGAGCTGAGCGAGTGCGGGGGCCGTTGAAGGGGGGAGGGGGCAGAGAGCTGAGCGAGTGCGGGGTCCGTTTGAGGGGGGAGGGGGGAGAGAGCTGAGCGAGTGTGGGGTCCGTTGGAGGGGGGTATTATTATATCATAACTATGTCACAGAGAACAGCAGCTGTTAACCTGCTTCCCAGCTGATGTTAATGGGCTGTAAAGAATTTTACCCCTACGTGGTGTAGAGGTGAGATTTTAAAAAATGTCTATTCTTACTTTCATTAGGACCCTATAGCTTATAACTGTATCAAATTTCAAGTCTAGCTCAAATGGTGTGGAAGGAGTTAGTGAACATACATACACCATTTGACTTTTATATATATAGATTTATTTAAAAGAGGGCTGCATGTACAGTTCTTCTAGCAAGTAAATGTAGGGGTTTGTTAATGCAAACAACATTTTATTCCCCAGATATTAATACACACAAGTTTTCCTTCTTTCTTTCAAGCAGATGTCCCACTTAACTCTGAATCTTAAGTGCCAATGTTGTCTTTGTCTTTAGAAATTGATCACCAACAGAACAAAAAGAGTTAATTATTGTCCAGCTTTACTTTTAGTAACATTAGCTATTTAATATTGACATTTTACTAGTATTCATTACTTTTCAATAACCTTTATAGCTGAAGAAATATGCATTCAGAAATGATGTGTCAATGGGTTGCCTCAAATAGCAAGGTTTTCTACTGTCCACTCTGGAGACTTCTATTTCTTTGCAATAGAACAAGGTGTTTACAGAGCACTTATGGTGCCAATATAATTACTCTAATGGGTGACTGAACCTCTGACTGTAGAGTTTCCATAACATTAATCTAAAGGGAATACTATACATGTATATTACATGTAGGTCATTACTGGTGCTTTGCTCTGTTGCTAAGCATAACTAGGAGAAACTGATTAGGGAAGCAAGAGATACCATGCCAAATTTAAACTTACCATGTAACTCCACTTCAGTGAAGCCATTTCAGAGATGAATTTGTCTCGTAGAATGGAAAAACAAATGCTTGACCCACTAGAAGCCTTACTGCTAGTGATGACAATGTTTAAAGTAGAGGCCACTCTTCACCGAGTGGATAAGGGCAAGATTGGCAATGTGAAGTTAGCATCTTGTGTCTATATTTTGGCACCTGACTTTCAAAAGTGCTTAACACCTATCAATTTCCATTGCAAGCACTGGAGATGCACGAGTTTATGCAGCTCCCGAATTTGTCCTTTAGCATTTGCCATACTAGAATTTATCATTCTTCCAGTTCATAGTCTCTCTCTCTCAGCTATGTCTTCTATGATTGTGTTCAATTTTTTCCTGCTATTATCAGTTGTGTGGTGCTTTAAGTATCTGTTTCTGCTTTCTCAGTAGCATAAAGTCACCAGGCAGCCTGCGGGACCCACCATTTAGTCTCCATAGTTAGTGATCAATCTGTCAGTGTCTCATGATTTCCGAAGCAGTAATAATGCAACAGGGCTGTGTTACCTTCTGATTAGTTATAGTTTAATATTTTACAATTTAATGTCAGATCACAGAGTTGTATCTGTGTGTATATATTTGTGCATATACTGTACAATTTATATTTTCTACATGACATTGTGTCCTTAATGGCTCCACCATTCTATCCTTCAAAAATATAAATCAGTTCACTTTTGTTTTTGTTCTCCATATAATTCATCTAGGACTGCCTGACTGATTTTATGGCCATTGAAGTAGTCCTGGCACTACTGAAATGCAAGCAACTCAATCATCCTCTTTTAAATCAACTTCCTTCTCTATCTCCCTCCCTAAAATGGCTGGATGCAGAAAGTAAACAGAGCTGGGAATAGGCTTTATTATGATATTTCCTACTTTAATACAGGAAATAGCATAAGAATATTTTTCTCACATTATTTCCCAGTAGGAAAGCGTAGAATTTGATATGTATGTATTGCTCCATTTATCTTTCAAAACCCAGCTAAAGGTTAGATTCAGTTGTTCTTAAAAACTTATTATTTTGTTGGAACTGGTCTTCCCATCTCTAATATTTTTTTTCTATGACTGGATTAAAACTCACTAATTCCAGAAAATTGCATGGAAAAGTCAAGGGAACAGATCATGACTTAAAAATCCACACTTGGATTCTGCACATGGATTTCACACGTCAGCCATGGAAGAAGAGCTGCTTTCCTCCATGACACTATTTTCCTTTTTCCAAATATCTTTGCAGGGCTGGACTCTGCATATGAAAGGGGGTGAGAAGCAGGCAGCTCCACATTGGGTGGGTGGAGCAATGTGTGGGAAGCATATCCTCCCACAGGCTTAGTGAAGATAGCACCAGGTTGTTTTACCATTGCCCAGGAAAAATCCAGGTGCTATCGTCGCTAAGCCTGTGGGAGGGCAATATGCTTCCCTCAGATTTCTCTATCCACCACAGACCTCCTTTTGGAGGGAATCCCTTTTTAAGGAGCTTCAGTGTAGCTCTTAGACCAGGTGAAGTTTCAGTTTGCATGGTTTCAATGGAATAAACCTTCCAGGACTGTAGGGCCTAGCAGGAATCCAGACCTGGTGCATATGCAAGAGACCTCTTCATGACTAGCCATGGCCTCCTACAAATTGCTTGTCCTGGGTTTTGGTGTAATTAATTGTGGCTCATATATCACTTATTCCATAAACAAAACGACATGGGAGAAATGCTGTGAGGAGGAGCTCACAGAAGGGGATAATTCAGCCATATTAATTTGTGGTAAGAACTATAACTTTGTAAATAATCTGTAAATACTCTGATATTTTAGCCAGAAATTATCTTTGTGTAACCCTTCTGCCCAAGTGGACCGGGCAGCAACCAGGGCTGGGTTCAATATCCAGGGGTTCCTTCTCAATCATACAACACAGAACCAGATTGAGCCCACACCCAGTAATCTGGGAAAATTACATACCATTCAGGGCACTTCTCAGAGGCAACACTTCCCCACCCACAGACACAGAGTCTGTGTGTAGAAAAGAAACTTAAGGAAAGGAGGGAAGTCACCTGATATTAATTAGGGAAAATGCCATGAGCGGGATTGATAAACACAAAACTGTGAGCAGGACACCCACCCCGGAGTGCGTGGGGCAGTGCCTTCTGCCTCGTGTTCTTGAGTTCTACAACCAAAAGTTATTTTTCTGAGCCCCTTTCTGCTCCCTCACCATACCCCACTCACAGTAGTTGTCTTTGGTCAGTAAGGACCCAGGTTCAGCTGTATATATGTGTGAGTTCACCTCCCATCTGGGGAAGAAGGCACCTGGTTTGCTCCACGACTTAAGCACTTGCTCTGGGTGGTTGCCCTGACAGCTGCTTGTCCTCACTGCCTGGCTGCTCCCACTGGCCACCCTTCAGTCACCTACTGCCACCTGCCTCTCTGCTGTGACCTCTGAAGGTCAGTCATAAGAATGGTCATATTGGGTCAGATCAAAGGTCCATCAAGCCCAGTACCCTCTGACAATGGCCAATGTCAGGTGCCCCAAAGGGAATGAACAGACAAATCATCAAGTGTTCCATGCCCTGTCACCAATCCCAGCTTCTGGCAACAAAGTGATTGTCATTTCTCAGTGATGTTCAGCTCTTAGCAGAAACACTGTCCCACCCAAAATGATTTCAGCTCTTTTGATGGATCCTATTGATCACTATCTTTGAATACTAGGGAGGAACATATTAAATCAGTCTGGGCACAGTTAGGGAGATCTCCTAGTTAGGGCCCCTGTCCCAACCCTCTTGTTATCACAGGACTCGGGCATTAAAGCCCTGGCTTAATGATGTCCTTTCAGATGAGATTGACCACCTCATTTGGGACAGATTAAGCACAATTATACTCCTCTTTACTCATATAGTAAAGAAAACAAAATTTCACTATCCTTGCATTCAGTGTTAAAGTCAATGGTAACCCAATACCAGGCAAGGTTGATCACTTTGAGCAAACCTGCTCAATCTGCTAGATATCTAGGCATAGTAGGTGTGTTCATTTAAATAAAGTTTGCTCCTGAAGTCTTTCCCCCTTCCAACTAGTTGTCAGGGGAGAACTCATTCAGACCCTGCTTACATCTGTAAAAAACAATATTATTGTGTTTATAATTATTAGAAGGGAGTTTTGGGGTTGTAATGTCTTTGGGGTTTCATCGCCTCCTACTTGAGGCTTCCAGTAATACAATGGTCACATTTCCCTATTTCCTGGTATGTTAAATGTCTTAAACACACATACTAAAGTAAAAAGTAAATATTGAACTAGAAAGGCAGTGCAGAGTAGTGGATAGATGTCATGAATAAACCTAAAATACCTGAGTTCTTATAGCATCTTAAAGCATTTGTTGTGTGGTCCTATGCAAACCTAAATTCCTGTGACTGTAAAAATGGACATAATTCTTATCTATCTCACAGGATTTTGTACTATATTACAGCTGAGGAATATTATTGGTTGTGATGGGGTCTATCAGGCCTTCTCTGCCTCCTGTCGGAGGTGTTGGTGCCCTCACAAACAACCTGTATTCTTGTTCAAACCGGGTTACTACCAAGATTTAATCCTCCAAAGGACTAGAAAGTGCCAGAGAGAAACACTGACTAACTGGGAGCCAGGAGGCCAGTTAAGAAAGCTTGCCTGCTTCTTGTCAGGGGTAATGATGGGTTAGACTGGCACAGAGTGGCAGCTGCTATGGGCAAGCCCAGATCCCGCCAGGGCCAGGTCAGGGCCTTGTTTTCAAGTGCTATAACTAAGTGTTTTCCTTTGAAGACAAAGGCAGACACGTTATTTTGATGTAACTGTTTAGTGTTGATGCTGAACTCATGGCATGGGCCACCCTATGCCAAGCAAGTAACTATAACTAAAGCAGGGAGTGCCTCACATGGCCTGCATGGCTTCACAGCATGGGGGGTAGAGGGTATATAGCCCCACCTGTGACCTGTGTCAAGATGCCTTGTACAAATCCTGGAGAGCCATTACTCAAGAGCCATTTTTTTTACAGAACATAATATGATCCTGATCCTACAATCAGATATGTGAGGCTGGACCTTTGGCATTGCTATCGCATTCATAGAAGGATATTCAGGAGAAAACTGACAGAGTAAACCAAGCTGCCAGAAGCATTGGGCTGGTGATTAACTCTGGGAAGTCCAAAATGATGAAGGTGAGAACCAAGAGTAGCCAGAAGATTACAGCTAATGGAGTGGAGCTGGAGGAAGTAAAGGATTTTAAATACCTGGGTAGTTATATCTCTGCTGATAGTAACATCGAGAAAGAGGTCTCCACTAGAATTGCTTTGGCAGCGCAAGCCTTCAACAGACTTAACAACATCTGGAAGTCATCGATGCTTCAGATCAAGACCAAGCTGAAGGTTTACAAATCAAATGTGCGTTCTGTCCTGTTGTATGCTGCAGAGACATGGAGAACCAACAAGAAAGTGGAGAGCAGAGTGAGAGGATTTGAAGGTAGATGCCTCTGACGCATCCTTAGAGTGCGCTGGGAAGAACATATCAGCAACAGAGAAATTAGCAGACACACAGGTATCATCAATATTGTGGATGAGTTAAATAGGCGACGATGGGGGTGGCTGGGTCACGTTCTTTGAATGAAAAACACCAGACACCCTAAGATATTCCTAAGATGGACTCCACCTGGAAAGGGTAAGTGAGGCAGACCAATGGATACCTGGAGAAGAACTGTGGAAGAGGAACTGAAGATGATGAACAAAGTGTGGAACGAAATCAGCTGGCTTGCCCAAGATCGAGAGGCATGGAGGAGATTTGTTGGTGCCTTATACTCCAGCGGGAGTGAAGAGGATTGATGATGATGATGATGATGGACCTTTGCATTTGCACCCTGTGCCATTGAAATAATTTGGACTCTGCATGAGCACAAGTGTTGACCCATACATATTGCAGAATGGGGGCCTGACATATTATGATATGGGACTAAACCAGTGGTTCCCAAACTTTAATAACCTGTGAACCCCTTTCACTAAAATGTCAAGTCTCACAAACCCTCTCCTAAAAATATTTTCAGGGATTTTCTCCTTTACCTGAGTAAAAATTATAAAAGCAGTGATCTTGATCATATAAAATTTGGTTTTTATGACATGCTTATTACACTCATGCTTATTAATTATTAGTTATCATTACGGTATTTTATTACATTATGAAAATGGCAACACGCTTCCAAGATCTCACGTTCGTGGCTTGTATCACTGTGAATAAGCTTGTTATAAGACCAGGCTCCTATGTTTCATCAAGGAGTATCAGAGGTGAAACAGCATGAGGTATTTAAGAAGCCAACTCAGAGTTCCTCCTACACAAGCATTCAGGTCTTGAGCAATCCAGGCAAACAACACACATTACAACAAAGCTTAAACTTGTTCTCCATAATTATTTCAAAAACAATACTTGCTGCCTATTTAATTTTAAAACAGAAAAAAAATCCACCCCCCTTTTTATTCTTATAAGAAGTCTTGAAGTTTAAATCTCCTTAGTGTGATAGATATGCTTCTTTTGATCTGCTTAGTTCTTGGAAGTCCAGGGCCTCTGGGCTGCTGGCCCTGTGCTGCACAAGGTCCCGAGGGACAGCTCTGTCAGCCATTAGGGAATTTTCCCCCGAGAACTCCCTGTAGCATTTCATGAACCCCCAAGGGTTAACAAACCCCAGTTTGGGAACCACTGGACTAAACATTTGGTAGCTGCATAGTTACCCCTCCTTTAATGTATAGCATGATAAAAATGAAACATCTACTAAGTTTCCTAAATTATTTATTATTATTTAAAATTAAGACATCAATACAGTGTCTTATTTTGAGGATCAAGTGAATCTCTGATGTGACATCACTGAGGACAATAGAATTACAAAACAGGTGAATCTGATCCATTGTTAAAACAATATGTCCAATTTATGTGTAATTTGATTTTGTTACATGACCATTCTAGCCTTTGAATTTCTTGTAACAGAATGACCCTTTGAGAAACTGAGAGGTGTGGGTGGTTTTTGTTTTTGTTTTTTCTCCATTTTATGATTAGAGCTCTTTCATGTTTAAAATATATTTACAGGTTTAAACTGGAGAAAGTCATATTTTCAGAAAACTGCAATTACAAACTGAGCCGTTTATTGTGTTGTGAGTGGGCAGCATGGAGTAATCGAAAAGGTATGTCAAGGTGTATTTCTCCCACTCTGAACTCTAGGGTAAAGAAGTGGGGACCCCGCATGAAAGAAAAATACCCCCCCAAGCTTATTTTACCAGCTTAGGTTAAAACTTTTTACCCCAAACCCAAACTTCTCCAGTTGGGACTTGGAAAACACTACCACCATCAATTTGAGGCCCCAAAACCATGGGTTAGGGTAAATTGGAACCCGTATTGTAACACCCCCCAAATCCCCCCTTTTCCTGGGAGAGATTTGAGAACAAAGACCACAAACCCTCACTGCTGTGAGACGTGCCCGATCCAAACCAGGATCAATCCAATTGAAACAAACAGTCAGATTCTTCTTAAAGGAGAGATTTTAATAAAAGGAAAAGAAGAAGTACAGATCCAAGGTACAGGAATGAATAGAGAATAAAAACTCCTTGCATGACACAACCCTCATTGACCCCCTCCCTTGGATTTTCCCCCTCTGCTAACTTAACAGCAAAGAATCACCATGGATCAATTTCAAGTGATACAGTTCAAGATTACAAATCACTTACTACTGGACTTGGTTTTCTTAGAAGATTATAGAAATGTAGAATAGAAGCGTAAGTGTGATTCCTCCCATAGTCAGGGGAACGCACAGACTCCGAGCGAGCTGAGGAGAGAACGAAAAAAAGCGTGAGAAAGTGAAAGTAAAAACCATTCCTTTGTTCCCCATTAAGTCATCTTCCTCTCTGGTTTGCTTCAGGTTAACCCTTCACAGGCAAAACAGTAATTCTAAGCTACTTCATACTTCAAGGTATGTTTATGGGCCAATTTAGTATCCTTGATTAGATAGCATGATTCTTTTTGCCATTTTTATCTAAAAACCCCCAAAAAACAAACAGTCTACATGAGAAATAGAATTTTCTGGTGGTTAAATAGCTATCCTAACCACCAGATCAATTTAACAAATACCAGCTAAGTGACAACAGTCGACAAAAGAGGCAAGAAGTTTTTGAGAAATACCATGTAAGGTAGCTAAGTGTACAGTATGCAAAGTGTCCTTTTGTAACATACATAAAATGATATTTTCTCCATTTCTAGGATATTTGGGAAGAGCCCATTCTTCCTTGATATGGAGTTAAGAAACAATGAAGTGAAGACAGATGTTTAATGAGATGATGGAAATAATGGTTGCTGCAGCTGCAGTTATGATGAACTATTCATTTGACCACTGTCCATAATACAGTTGTTTCATTATGATGCTGTGGGTACTTATCTAGTGGTACTTGAATTTTTATGGCCCAACCCAAAGTCTTTGCAAATTCACTAGGAAACTTTCCTTTGATTTGAATAAGTTTTGGCTCCGGCTCTCATTTCTGACCAGTTCCTTCAAACTGAAGCTGTTCCTCTTTATGTTAATTTCCAAGCTATACACTGATTTGTGTTCCTTGCAGTGTGTTTGCGGAGTTCTCCTTTCAGTTATTGTATTATGCTACTCATGCAATGGGAATATACTTGCTGTAGTCTAGAGAAATACATCTTTTTTTTTTTTTTGGTGTTGATATGCTGCAGACTGAGATTTACTTTTAAACTTTCAGACATTAAGATAACATAAACACCTCTAATGGAAATGTATACTAAATACATCAACCTTAGCAACTGATTTATTAGAATGAATGTTTTCAAAGTCAAATGTAGTACTATTAAAGAGACAGTTTTCATCCTAGGCTATGTTTATATGATCTCCAAAGTCATCCACTTCAAAGGCTAAATGAGTTCTTTGTAAGCAGAATATTAAGGCAGGCAAATCATTTCATTATCAGTCTATTACATCAATGCATCAGGATTCCTTCTGAATGCAGGCTGTTGATATTCCCTTTTCTTCTTTCCAGCTGGCAGTTTTTGGCACTCCACTGAATTTTACAGTTCATAGTCACTTCAACAGTAGAGGCCATTCATAATCTTACACTTCGAGAGTCTTTCAGAAAGTGTAGGCCTAAATGCCATACATACAAACAAATTCTCTCAGAATAGGGTTCCAATAATATTTTTAGCTAGCCATTAAAGGAATTTTGTCATATCTCATAATGCTTAGCAAATATAAAACTTTTTCACATTCATAGGGTATAAAATAATGATATTTCCTGTTTAAAATTATATAAAATGTCTAATTTGGGTATTATGAACAGTGTTTATCCTTTACATTTGATGTAAATCTCCTAACATGTTTACCCCCTCGGTGTTGTACTTATTAGTACAGGATCTCAGAATAAACAATTCTTTCTTGCAGTATACAAAACCAAAAGCATGTTGCAATGCGTACATTACAGGTTAGTTTCTTATCCAAAAATAAAGTAATGACTTTTGCACTGGGGATGGTGGAAGAAATAGAAAATTCTGGGATCAAACATATAACCTCTGATTTCTAATTTGAGAGAGGGCAGACTTGATAAACAGGGGAGTCAAAGAAAAAAGAAAAGAAAACTTTTATACACAGTCTCTGGTACAGGAATCTTGACAAGCCTCCTGATCAGTCATGGGGGCTGAGCAGAGTACAGTACTAGAGGGAAGAAATGATGTTAGACAAGAATCAGCATGGATTCACTCAATTAAATCTTTTGAG
This sequence comes from Sternotherus odoratus, assembly GCA_032164245.1. NCBI lineage: Eukaryota > Metazoa > Chordata > Testudines > Kinosternidae > Sternotherus > Sternotherus odoratus. Next base: position 228,602,208 of record JAVMKO010000001.1, on the reverse strand, counting down.
ACAAAGTTAGTGTCATAACTAACCCACTAACATGGGGAATAGGTAGATCAAAGGCTTTTGATTTAGTATCTTATACACAACTCATGGAATAATTTCCTTTATTTTTATGTCATTTGCAATGAAAAAAATCCAATTAGCCATTTTGAAAATAACCATAGATGTAAAAGGAATAAAAAAAAATTATTTAAGAGAAGCATTTGTTTGATCCTCAGATAGTTATGTTCATAACTAACCTCCAATAATGTATGTTTTCTTTATTTTTGCCTCATTCAGTTTCATGTTATTTTGGATTATGCTTGCTTTTACTTGTTTTAAATTAGGCTCTGAGCCTTCTGAAAATTTCACCAAAATGAAATCAATGTAATTCTGTGTGAGTACAGAGGTGTGTTTGGATGGAAGAGCTTACAGGATCGGAGCTTCAGCTGTGCTCATTTTAGTGCAAGCATATCATTATGTATTTCTGGCCACCATTCTGATTGGATGTTTGCTGAATGTGGCCAAATAACTTTGAAGAATGAGTAAATTCATAAAAAATCAATCTCTGTTTATGGATAATTTGCAGACAGAACAGAAGGGCTAAATTAATCAATTTGCTACAAATAATATATCCACTTCTAATGTTGCAAGTGAGATGATTTAGAAAAAGAACACCATTATTAAAATATTGTGTTATTTTAGGGGTAAATGAATACTGATAATTTTGTATGAATGGGAACATCTTTTATAACTCACACATTTACAGCATCAATGGATAACATAAAAACAGTCAAAAACACACAGAAAGTAAATGAAGGAAAAGGAATTGTGCAGATTATAATAATGAAAGCATAGTTTTTGAACATAAGAGATACGGACAGCAAAAATCCTTAAGGTGTGATTGGTATGCAGGGATTTAGAAAACGTGCTACCGAGTGAAGAAATGGAAGTGAGTACAATCACAGTATGAGTATCTCAGATTCCAGTGGTAGGGTCATAATGGTGAGGGCTGCCCTCTTGCTGACACTCCATGAATGTTCCACTGAAGGAGCTGGGGCACCTAGACCTTCTTTTGAGCTGTGGATTTGTGGTTTTGAAGAAAACAAGTGGGTTAGTAGGTGGGGAATTTGATACTAGCTGGTCATCTTTAAATTGTCTCAGGTCCAAGACTAGCACTGAACTTTGTCTACACTTGCAGTGACATATAGGATAGTATTAACTATGTACCACAATGAAAGGCAGACTGTGTCCATATTCACTGAGGTGTGTAGCTATACATGGCAGTGATAGATTCTGTCAGGTGGGAGGCAATGGGGAAAGGCTCAGGTGTAGGGGGAGCTCCTAAAGCCTTTTCTCTGAAGGAGGGAAAAAGACTCAAGCAATGAGACACCACACTGTTTAAAAATAGCACCATAAATGTGGGTGGGACTGCTTGGACAGGTAGAGAGGCTATGCTGCATTTATACTCACGTTATCTGGATGTGCAGTTTGTGTACTCTGTGTGCCACCATAAATGGAGACCTACCTAGGGAGAAAGAAAGATCCAGTGCTTGGGGTGTTAGCCTGGGACTCAATAAATCCAGTTTCAATTCCCTGTTCTGACACAGATTCTCTTGGCTACGTCATTTCATCTCTCTGCTTCCATTCCTCCTCATCTGTCAAATGGAGTTAACAATTCAGTAGAACCTCAGAGTTATGAACACCTCAGGAATAGAGGCTGTACATAACTCTCAAATGTTCATAACTCTGAACAAAACATTAAGGCTGTTCCTTCATAGAATATCAGGGTTGGAAGGGACCTCAGGAGTTCATCTAGTCCAACCTCCTGCTCAAAGCAGGACCAGTGCCCAACTTTCAAAAGGTTACAAATGAATATTAATTGAATGCAGCTTTAAAACTTTATCATGAAAAAGAAAAATGCTGCTTTTAATCATCTTAATTTTAATTAAACAAGCACAGAGAGTTTCCTTACCTTTTCAGATCTTATTTTTAAAAATCTCCGTTTATTTTTTCACTTGCTTTCTTTTGTTTCTGCTGCTGCCTGATTGCATACTTCCAGTTCCAAATTAGGTGTGTGGTTGACTAGTCAGTTGATAATTCTGATGTTTCTTACTCTGAGGTTCCACTGTACTTTTCTATCTCTTTGGGCATTGAGAATATAAATGTATTTTAAAAGCTGAATCATTCAGATAGTACAGTAAGGAGGGCCATGTAGATTCCTGAAATAGATGGGGTTGTGATGTCAGGTCAGGGACCAAAAGGTCCCACTTAGAGAAGTGACAGTTGCATGTATACTGGAGGAGGGAGGGGAACAAGTGCAACATTAGTGTTGGGGTCAGGGAGAAATACAGAAGACCATAGGCTATGGGAGTGCCAGTGTATTTCTGAGTGCACTTGGTTTTATGCCTCAGAACACCACCTGGGGCATGTAGCAGTTGCTTAGAAATTTACTACCTGTCATGTTGTATTACCTCAGTAGAAATTAAATGAGTTAAAATACTCTGATTTATGAGGTTGCTTCCCCCTTTCCCCCTCCTCTCCTGCTGTGTTGGCAGCAGAAAATATGCAGATCTGAAAGGTGGAGAGAGGAAACCAGCTCTCTGTATAGAGACCTTGTACCTCCACCAAAGCTCTGCCCCCCTGATGATGTAGCTCCATTGGTACCACTGTCCCAGGAAAATTCCTGCTGTGGCACAGGGATGGTGGAAATAGGTGCATAGGGGAGTGATGTGTATTCCCATAACCTGCCCAGTCTTTCCCCAGCCTGTCCTATCACATGAGAACATACAGATATATGTAAATGTACTACAACTGTACTGTATTATCGTAAGACCCCTATTACTTACCTGCCCTTGGTTAGCACATTATATGTGAGTAAACAAGATAATTCACTCCACACTGACAGTTCTCCAGTGTTGGGTTCTTTTATACAGCAGCAAAAAAGTCACAAGTTTCCTTCTCTGCTACCCTTAGCATGTCTCTCTTACCCTGACACTTTAGTCATCTCCAAATGACTAACTAGACTTAGTGCCTCTAAGCAATTATAATTACAAGGACTCCTGTGTATAATGCAGTTATGTGGCTACTCAACTAGATGCATAATTTCTTTTTGGGGGGGAAAGTGGGGGGATGGGGGAGTTAAAATGTTCCATCTAGCCGGACTCTAGAATCTAAAGAATTATAAAATCAGTTTTCAAAGCATGAACCAGATGTAACTGATGTGGTGATGTGTGACTCAATAGGCAGCCTGGAATAATCGCTCTAAAGAGGAGTAAACTGCTTTTACTTTTCTCAACTTCATGTGGGCTCTGAAGCCCAATGATAATTATATTTCCACATAGTTAGCTCTGTCACTGCTGATTATGTCAGCAGAAACAACCAGCAATGATACCCTCCTGTTGTTGATTGAAGTCGCAGGTATTTGGGATGGGGAGCAGGGAAAGAGATAATTGCTCTCAAGGATTATTGCTGTTGAGAATGAGGAATTCAGAGCTTCATCTCATCACATGCCCAAAATGTGGAAGGAGAGAAGGATGTATCATATCTTCTAAAACCTCAAGTATTTCTTGGGTTCCAACCCCCCAAAATGCCTCCCATGCTCTCTTGGGTGCCAAAATCCCTACCTGATCCCTGTCTAATAGAGAAAAACTTCATTTTTCCCCACAATATTCAATAGTTCAGTTTAAAGGTTTTGGTGTAAAACTCTCTCATATGTCCAATTGTAAATTTGGGAGCAGGATGGAATAAATTAAATATAGCACAATAAATTGCATGCTTGCAAGAGGCAATGGTGAAAAAAAAGGAGTTAAGAGGAATGGGGAAAAGTATACAGAATCTTTGGTATGTAATTTAGAAAATAGTTAACTGCCCCTTTCCCCCATGACTGATGATGCTCTAGTTATTCTGTTACTGCTGCAGCTCCCTGCTACTGTCATTTCCAAAGAGAACAGACAGATAACAGTAACAAAACAAAACCACATCAAAAAGTGCTTCTGTAACTAATTATACATACAGAGAAATCAAAATTCATGGATAAGCTTTCCCAGCTGAATGGGTACAGGAATCTGGCCTAGTGTTTTTGAAATTTGGATTTAGAGAAATACAACTAGAACCATATTTTCAAATCTGGGTGCTTAAAGTTATGTCCCTAAATCTGTTAGTAAAGACTTAAGTAAAAGTGATCTGATATTTGGAAGTGCTAAGCACTCACAAACCCCACTGAGGTTAATGGGAATTAGAGACATAGGACATCTTTGAAAGTATGCTTCTTTTGTTTAGGTGCCTTATTATTGACTTAGAAACCTAACTGTACCCACTTAAAAAAATAAATAAAGTAAAATAAAAAGTTTGGTCTTTGGCCTTAGGGGTTGTCAATGCCACCCTAGGGATCAGCAAATCTTTTCCAGTCACAAGTAAAAATTGTTAACCACCACAAATAACAGTTACTTTGTGTGTGTGTGTGTGTGTGTTTCACTTTTCAGATCTGGAAGCTGTTGGAATTATTATTAATAATATAGGATACTACAACACCAATATAACCATAATCAGAGAGGTAGTCGTGTTAGTCTAGATCTGTATAAGCAACAAAGAGTCCTGTGGCACCTTAAAGACTAACAAAAGTATTGAAGCATAAGTTTTTGTGGGCTAATACCCACTTCATCAGATGCATGTAAAGATGCCACAGGATTTTTTGTCATTAATGTAACCATACATTCTTTTATTAAATCTACAGGTCAAATGGCATTTCTACAATTGCTGTAAACATGTCTAAAATGACTAAATATTAATCAATTTACTACATACAGATAGTACCAAAACATTTATAAGCAGTTAATTAAAATATTTATAAAAGGAGTGCCATATTGCTTGGCTGCAGCTTGGTGAGACAGGTATTAGAAATGAAACTCTCAAGAGTTCATCCTTTTGTAATTTTTAATAAAAAAGTAATATCACTGCTTTTTACTACCTATTAGATTTGGGCTGGTTTGGGGGGTCATTACTGGTTCACTGTGCACAGTCCTTTATTATTACCTAGCCCTGACAGTTGGGACTACTTCCTTTTATCAGTTACTGTTCAGATTCAACTTTTCCAAGTAAGTTATATTCTTTCAAGGCTTTCACATGATGGCTAAAAATACCCTTCACTTTACACACAAACTACAGAACATAATTTTTAAAAATTAAACACAGTTAAATTAATCCTTTTCTATCTTACAATGTTTATATATTATTTCACCTCTAACCACTTCCTCAAATATCCCATGGCACTTTTGATTTTAACTCTGCACTAGCATTTTTCCAACACACTGCTTTTGGCCACACACTAGCACTCTATTCTATGGCAGATTGATAATTCCATGGCAACGAGGAGAATGTCTAGGGAAACATTCAAAACAGAGGTTTATGCTGAAGGAATTTTGAACATGAATAATAGATGAAATTACAATATTTAATTTACTTCCCTTTGTTTGTGACTGTTTTCCCTCTGCACCCTACCCTCTCAGAAAAAAACAAAAGAAAAAGCATTATCTGTAATGTGGAGTGTTGGAGCACAATAGCACTTAACTCTTTCCCTGTGAGTGCTGGGATAGGCCTTCTGACTTTTCCCTAGTGCTGGTAGGATGATCCTCCTAAAAGCAAGAAAAGGCCATTAGATTCTACTATACCTCCTCTTTATTGATGGATCAATGGGGTGGAGGGCTTTAATTCTTAACCTCCTTCTTCCTTCACTTGGCTGCTGGGGTTGGTAGTGAGAGTTTAATTTCTATTCTTCTTAACCCTTTCCCATGGGGCATTAACATAGGGAAAGTCCTTCTAGACTTTCAGAAGATGCTGAGAGAGGGTCTGATGGCACAGTATTATTGGGTGTCACTGCAGAAAGCAGTCATTCTCCATTGAGAAATATTTCTAGGTTGTATCTGATCAGGAATAGAGAAAATCAAATTACTGCTACTCAGAAGAAGTCTCCTCCAAATAATCTACAATAGGGGAATATGATGGCCTAGATACTGCTCTGTTACACCAGCATAGGTAGTGGAATTGTTGGTGTGACTGAGAGTAGAACTTGGTGTACTATGGTTGCACATATAAGTTCTCAAAAGTCCATAAATGCCAAACTTAAAATTACATATATAAAATTTACTCTGCCCCTTTGTGTGTAATCATTACAATACATTAAATTTGAATACAGGGTCATACAGTCAGCTGGCGCCAAACTGGCATATCTCCTGGGACTTCCATAGCAGAAAAAAGAAACAAAGACAATGGTGTAAAATGGTTCCTCACTTTTCAACATCCTTACTTAGTCTTTATCCGCTTCAGAAAGTGTTCATTGACGTGTTCTTTCTAGATGGCACATTGAATGAGGAAACAGATAACTGTATGTGATCAGGTAAATAAAGATCCTCAGCTGGTGTAAATCAATGTACTCCCATTGGCTTCATTGGAATTCTGTTAATGGGCAGAAAATTTTAAACTCTCTCTTAAATGAACTAGTTGAAATATGACCCTGTGAGTCAGATTCTATTGTAAGATTTCTATGACTAATGTGTTAGCTTTGCTTTATTGAGACTGGACATCAGTGTTAATATAAAACAGTGTCCTCAGGAGGGACTCTCTGTGGCCTGAAAGGGTGGTTTCAATGTCCTTTACACTTTTTTTTGTTAGTTTCTTCCCATTTTGATTCATTTTTAAACATTACTCTTTGCTGTTCCTGACAGCACTGCCCATAGGGTCTTTTTTAAACATAGACTCAGACAGTAAAAAAGTGGCAATAGGAAATGTTCGTCGATGTGTGCATCTGTGTGACAGACCTAAATGTTGATTGCCCTGCTGAATGTTTTGCAAGCTGTCAGGGGTAGTTTGGTTGTATGTCAGTAATGTCAAGCAACAGTCTTTATTTGAGTAAAGTTTTTAACTAACCCGTAACATCTCTATTTGAAACATGTATTGTGTAGACTGACACACTGAGAAAATTACATAGCAGCATTTCTTAAGCATCTTATATTATACTGTGTTGTCTTTTTTGCATCATCACTTTGTAAATTATCCTTGAGTCCTAGTGGTTAGCAAATACTGTACCACTATATTTAAAGAAAAATCTTATTTCCAGAATCCACCTTACTGATGTGGCCAAAGTGCCAATTCTTTCCAGTTGACTGTGCTTTATGGTAATAGGAAAGGAAGGCTCAGACATAAATGCATGCCTCATAATGCCTTCCAGGGATTAGGTGAAGGCTGTACATTTATTGCTGTTTACTTTTTATTATTCCATCATATCTTCTTCCCACAAATTCAAAGGCAAACAGATGGTCTAAGGAGAGTTCATGGCTTAGTAGATAAAGAATCAACCTTTTATCATCTCAAAATGAGGTCTATGTGTAATCTAAAGCCATAGTTAAATTAGTTCTTTTTTTGACAGCACTCTCCTTGGGAGTGAGTTGTTGCTTTCATAAAAAGGAAGGCTTAAACCTGCTCTAACCTATAATATTTTTCAGTTTTCTAATTTACTATGTAAGAGGCTGTTCCTGCTTTCCCTGAAGACATCGAGTTCTCATCATTAACCAACAGGAGAATATATGTGATGGCTTCTGGAGGAGTTGGTCAGTTTTTCATTCCCAGGAGAAGCCCATAACTAAAAACAGAATATTACACTACAGTGGGAGGATAAAACAACATAGATGTCAGGCACAGATCACAGTCACCGACATGACAGAATTTCTCCATATTACATATTAGGAAAGTTTCATTTGTGAGTCGGGAAGAAAGAGATGGGTTTTATTAGGGGTGTTGCTAAGTTATGCAATATTTCTGTTCCATTTCAGAACACAGGTGTGCAGGTAACTGTACACTCTTTCAGCCTCAATTATCAGATAATTGGATCTAATAATAGGAGTAAGCCTGATTGTGAAATACTTTCACACCACCCAGTAGGCGTTCTTTCCATGCTCTCCCTTTCCTCCTTCAAAATCCACATAACATTTTTTTTAGCTTTCTTACCATTGCAAATCTCAACTCTGGCATTATCTGCTCTCTTTTGTGCACCAACCCTTCATAAAAATAATAACAAAAGAAAACAAATTGATAAACTTGTTTTTTATAAATAATTCAAATTAGTTAAATAAATTTCAGAGCATTTGCTCATTCAATTTCTCCTTTCTATAGTCTCTCATCCATCCCTTACTCCAGAGTTTGTTGTCAATTCTCTTCATGCTTATTTAGCTTTCTATTCCCCCTAGAGCTCTCGTTTTGAAGCTACTGTCCTTCAAGGAGGATGAGATGAAAGGGATTTCAGATTGCAAATGATCGAGTCTATATTCATGGAGGTGTCCTTATTGATATCACAGGATGCTCCCTCTCTCTCTGACATGAAGCATATTGTTTCTGTAGAACCTGCAGCCTCTGTAGAGGTGGTAAATGGGAGACTAATCTATCAAACTACAGTGACTTGGAAACACCCTCCTCCACCACTCCAAATTGTTCTATTTCTGTGCCAACAGTTAAAGAAGCTTGTAAAACCTTTTAAAAACCATCCCATGGTGCAAATAGACTGGATCTGCTATGCTCCATCTGACTTAAGAGTTTTATACTGCTCTAGTACCTGAGCTCCGTCCAATTAAAATGGATAGCAATGTATAAGTCCTTAGTGGACTTAATGGAGTCTCTATACTTTTCCCATATTGGACTACTCTGCTTGTCATAGTATTCATTGTTTATGTCAGGGGTGGGGAACCTCCGGCCCGCGGGCCTTATACGGCCTGCCAAAGCCTTCCATCTGGCCCGCACGCATCCCTGGCCGGAGGCTCCCCCAAGCACTTCCCGGCCCCTTTGCTGAACGCGGAGCCGCCCCTGCCTGGGGGAGGCTGGGCTGGGGGGCAGGCAAGGGGGAGGTGGGGGGAAGGACAGGCTGGGCGGGCAGGGAGGGGGGTCAGGAGACTAGGCTGGATGGGGTGGGTGCGGGAAGGAAGGAGGTTTGGTGGGAGGAGGCTGGGCTGGTCAGGCATGGGGGGCAGGAAGCTGGGTTGGGAGGAGGTTAGGTTCGGTGGGATGGGCCGGGCCAGGCAGGGGTGGGGGAGGAAAGGTGGTTAGATGGGGGGAGGTTGGGTGGGGGTAAAGGAAGGTCACCGCCTACACCCAGGCTGATAGTGGGAGCTGACTGGGGCAGGCAGCAGGACCCTGGCTGGCAAGGGGCCAGCGGGGGAAACCCCAAAGCAGTGCAGGGCTAAGCACTCCGCCTGCCACTGCTTTGGGGTTCCCCCGCTGGCCCCTTGCCAGCTGGGGTCTCAACTCCCATTGCCAGCCTGGGCTTCCTCGGGGGGGGAGGGGACCAGCCCGCGAATGACATTATAAAGGTCCAAATGGCCCTTCACAGAAAAAAGGTTCCCCACCCCTGGTTTATGTAGTTAAAATGACTTGATGAGATTCAGGACACCTACACTTTGGGTAAGGGATTTGGCATCTTGGGGAGGGAGAATCAAATCTCTTGTCCGCATCATGTATGGACATTGTCGTCTATGATCAGAGGAAATGTTGGGTCTTCAAGTTCACCCTTCAAGTTGTGCTGATGGAAGATGATTGTGGTGAATCAGCAGGTAGGGGAGGATGGAAGTGGATTCTGATGGAACAGGCACTGATAGAATAAGGCCTTCAAAGTTCAGAGACCTTTTTAACTCTGTTCAAGGCCACATTCACATATCTATGTCCAGCCCTGCTTTAGTTCTTCAAAATCATTATCTGTTTGAAATTCCTTCTTTGCCTTATAGTAGGCTTGGCTTTGTCAGTTAGGTCATCTCTACATTCAGGGGTGGATTAATCATGGGCCCCTAGGCTACTCCCTGATTTAGACTATGGAGATGACATTGATATTCCTGGGAACTTCAAATACATTGGTTCCTTTGTCCTTCATTGTTGATTATTCTGTTACTGAAAGTATTTCAGAGACTTACAGTTTCATTAAATCAATCTTTCTTTTTTTAAAAAAAAAGCAGGATCTCATATTATGCTATATCAAGAGAGATCCAGAGTTGATATCTGTTACTTCTGTTACCAGTTTAACCTGGAGATAGAGCTCTCTTTCCTTTTGCTTGTGGATTATAGAAACAATTAGTGACATAGATCTTTATTTTTCATGTGACCCATCATGGCAGAAAGAGAAAGTAGAAAATCAGGAAAAAAAATATACTTCTTAAAATGGAGGATCAAATTCTGATCTTAGTTACATTAGTGTAAATCTGGAGTAATTCTACTGAAATGAGTGGCGGAGTTCTGGATTCACATAGGCATACACAAGAGCACAGTTTGCCCCTGATGGTATAGAAGTAGATGTGAACAGAAATAAAGGCACCATTACTTATGAGCAGAATGTTGAAATGCAATATTGCTGTATAAGTACAAAAACCCACCCCTCTACTAACAGACACTATAATCTAGTGCTCTCTATACTGCAACCAACAGATTCTTGATCCATCTCTGCTCTCCCTGACTAATGAGGCATTGAAACCATTGTTATTAAAGAAGGATTGATGTTTTCTTAATTAAAAACACTGGAATTACTTAAAGCACAGGAGTCAGGTGCCTTGAAGAGGTTTCTGTATCTGATAACGTTGGGAATAAATAAATCTTTTCCCTTTTATTGGAAATGAAAGGGGTTTCAGTGTAAATTTAACAAATGTTAGAAGCCGGAAGGCCACCAGGGTGCTTAAAGTTAGGGTCATAAACTCAGCTAAGTCAAGGTTGCTTGATTTTCAAAGGTACAGAGCACCTGCAGCTTCCATTGTCATCAATAGGATGTGTGAGTGCTTAGTGATGTCAATTTGGTGTAACCAATGAAGAATCAGGCCCTGAAGGTCAAAATCTGCACTGATTTATAATACCTGTAACTCTTTCTTTTGCACAGAACATAAATCAGCCCCGATTTAGGCTTCATACATGTGTGTATAGAAATATGTGTTTTATGTATTGAATTAAATTCTAAAACTAAAGTAAAATACACAAAAAAATGTAAACCAGTCTAAATTAGTAAGCAAGCCAGAAGAGAAACCAAACAAAGCTACAAACACACACAAAATCCAAACTAATTTGGATCAATCAACTAAAGGTTAAATAAGATAAATGGGCCTGTATGATATCCTGAGACTCACCAGATTTGTCTCTGGTGGACCAAGGAGAGCAAATTACAAAGATGAAGGCTTTCACTGGTGAAGCCTTTAACCCCAGAGAATCTTAATTGGAAACTGACATCATGACCATCCATGCCATCTCAATTTAAGTGTCAAGATAGGCTATGAAGCCAAAGGCAATTAGTAAAATAATTGGATCCCAGATTATTCAGGTCTTTCTCCTTAAATTGCTCCAGCAGTGACTAGGAAGCCAGTGTAGAGATGTGAAGAGGGGTGTTACTTCTTAGAGCTTACAGACTCATTGAAGAGTTAGACAATTGTATTCTCTACTGGCTAAAGTTTTTAGCTGGAACACTTGGTTGGTGGAAGGCGAGTCAAAAGACTTTTATTGTAAATTGCTTTAAAATAGGTTAAACATCTCTCTCTAGTTAATCTGATACACAAATGAGAAAGCCAGGCTATAAGGCCAAGTAAAATATAGATAGTAAAGCAGCAATGAAAAAAAATCAAAACCATTCTGCAGTTATTGAATATTTTCAAATTCAGCATCTGAGAGAGAAAAAGTAAAAAATATGAGTTTTCAGGACAAACAGACTCACTGAAACCTGTTGAACTCCAACACATCTGCAGATGATAAACTGAAAGGTAAATTGCCAGGCACTGGTATTTTGGAAACCATTTTAAGGTCAGACTAATACAAAACTGAGAAATGTATTCATCCTTACCTTAAACATACTGAGAAGAGAAGATAAATAACATATCATCAATGAAAGTCAGTAGTATGATCATAACACCTAATAACTCCCATATGTTTCTGGTATCAGGAAATTTTATATTTAACTAGGGAAGGCAGCTTAATAATTGTTATTGAACTTCGCCATTGTAAAGAACATATGTAAACCAAACAATAGTAAAGAACTGAAGGACAGACATGTGAGTGCATGCCAAAATTTAAATTAGGAAAACATGTCATTATATAGTTGTTGTTTTTTAAACCTAATGTAGTTACGTATCGTGTAAAACTCGAAAGTCTTGAAAGAGCTGACAATAGAATAATTCAAAATTATAGCAGTCACACTTGCAGCAACTCCTATAAAGTTAAAAAAAAAGCCTTGCCAATATAATGCTCCATTTCATCTTATAGTAAGTATCTAAAACAGTCACTCCTTTGGCTGAAATTTTCAGTCGTGATGGTTGGGTTTTTGTTTTGTTGTTTTTAAGGTTTGGAACAAAATTTCTTCAGAGACTTATGTGTTATTGGGGAGTCAAAGAAACACCCTATTTCTATTCCAAAATATTATACCCACTTTTATTCATTCAATAATTTATTTATTTTAAAAACCTATGAGCAATGGCTTTAATTTGAAAGTCAAACCTTGGGACATATCTAACTTACTGGAATCATAGTTTCAAAGCAAATTAAATAGAAAATCTTGCTCTCTCCCTCCACCCTCCGCTCCTCTTCCTCATTAGGTAGGAGTAAGAATCCTGATTAGATTTAAATAATTTGTTTATGTGATTAAGAACACCCTAACTGAAGGAAAGCAAGATTCAAAGAGATTAATTGTATATTTAATTCAGACTGTGGTGAGGTTAGTACACACTCTTATCTGGCTAGTGAATCCCACAGTCTTATTTCATGTCCTGCTGAAATTCTGTCTCCTGCAATTGCAAGTCTCCCCTATTTATCAACAGCTTCAGAGATCCAGTGGAATGGAGCTGCAATAGGAGGTCATGGCTGAAGAAGGAGAGGCAATCTGTCATCCTGCTAATTTACCAGTTCCATGAAGGGTTGTGAATATCAGGAGAGAGACATTAATAAAACTCTGTATTTAAATGGCACTCAGTGCAAAGTCAACCAGGGTCAAACGTCTGTGGAGATTTGAACTGCTGGAAAGAGAGGCTGCTGTATTTTGTGTCAGTATGAGTTTTTTCAGGATGCATGTGTCTTCATTTCTAGATAGTGGTGGCAATAATCAAGCCTGAATATCACAAATGCATGAATTATCACAGCCAGATATGTATCTACAGAATGTGTAATGTCTTACAGCCATTCACAGATCAGTATGTCCATTTTCTGCTCCCTAGCTCCTTGGGTGTCCAGTTGAACTAAGGAGATTAAAAAGACCCACAGGGCAGGACAGATACCTTTAATAGTGAGTGATGTTATACAGGAAGTAAATCACCTGAAATGCTTCGCTCTTCCCATTACCATCACCTCAGTCTTGCAGGCCTCAGCTTTAAGTAGGTGCTCTTCAACCACGTAGGCACTGAGCAGGCTGGACGATAAAGAAAATGTAGAGCTAAGTGCTACCTCTGCACTGCTGGCACTTCACCCTGCATTATCTCAGCAGCAACTCAGAATAGTTTTATATAAATGTTGAATAATATAGAAGAGAAAATTGAACCTTGTGGAATTCCAAAGCTGAGTTGGGAGCTCTTGAGCTGGAGTAACAGTTGCCCATAATGACCTTGTGGCTTTGGTCTGAGAGGAAAAGCTTTAGTCATTTCAGTCAACATAAAGTCCGTAGGAGATGGGGCAGGAGTATATAATACAAACAGATATCAGATGCCCCAGTGAGATGTGTATGAATCTATTTTCTTTGTATGTGGATAGAAAAGAGATCATCCACCAGAGCAACAATTTCTGCCTCTGCACTATGCCCTGACTGAGACATTACAGAAGCAACTTTTCCTTTCCTGGAATTGACACTTCCTCATCAGTTATTGGGAGTGAACTACATACAATCTGATTGTATTGGCCCTGTCAACACTGATTCTCCACTTGGGAGGTAACTCCCTTCTCTTCATGTGTCAACATAACAATGCCTGCATCTGTAATTTTCACTCCATACATCTGAAGAAGTGTTTTTTTCTAACCCACGAAAGCTTATGCCCAAATAAATCTGTTAGTCTTTGTGGTGCCACTGGAATCCTTGCTGTTTTTTTGGATACTAACTAAGGGCATGTCTTCACTACGACTTAACGTCGACTTTAACAATGTTAAGTCGAAATAAACGTGTAACTGTCTTCACACACATGCCCTTAAAGTCGATTTAAAGGGCCCTCAAAATCGACTTTATAACTCCTGCTTGACGAGAGAAGTAGCACTAAAATCGACCTCTCTAGGTCTGTTGTGGGCTAGTGAAGAGGCATCTGACTTTAAGCCTCCGAACTCCCAGCAGCCCCGTGGACCTTCTCGCCCGCAAGAGCAGCCCCGCGAACCCCCAGACACTCACCCAAGCAGCGCCGTGCCGGACCCCTCCCGCCCTCCCAAGCAGCTCCACGAACCCCGCTCGCCCAAGCAGCCCCGCGCCGGACCCCCCCGCCCACCCGAGCAGCCTGGTGCTGGTTCCCCCCCCCTCGGGTGCGGGGGTCCGGCGCGGGGCTGCTTGGGCGAGCGGGGGGGTCCGCGGGGCTGCTTGGGCAGGCGGGGGGGGTCCCGCGTGGGGCTGCTTGGGCGAGCGGGGGGGTCCACGGGGCTGCTTGGGCAGGCGGGGTGGTCCGCAGGGCTGCTTGGGCAGGCGGGGGGGTCCGGCGCGGGGCTGCTTGGGCGAGTAGGGTTCGCAGAGCTGCTTGGGCGGGCGGGGGGGGGGGGTCCGGCGCGGGGCTGCTTGGGCGAGTGGGGGGGTCCACTGGGCTGCTCGGGGAGGCGGGGCGGTCCGGCGCGGGGCTGCTTGGGCGAGCGGGGTTTGCGGAGCTGCTTGGGCAGACGGGGGGGGGGGGGTGTCCGGCGCAGGGCTGCTTGGGCGAGCGGGGTTCGCGCAGCTGCTTGGGCGGGCGGGGGGGGGGTCCGGCGCGGGGCTGCTTGGGCGAGCGGGGGGGTCCACTGGGCTGCTCGGGCAGGCGGGGCGGTCCGGCGCGGGGCTGCTTGGGCGAGCAGGGTTTGCGGAGCTGCTTGGGCAGACGGGCGGGGGGGTCCGGCGCGGGGCTGCTTGGGCAGGCGGGGGGGTCCGGCACTCCCGGCACTGTGGGCTACCCCAGTGCAATGCGGGCTGTGTCGACCCCTGCAAAAGTTTAAAGGACAGACACTGTTGACCACTGTCGACCTGCTGTCCTGGTGGGGACACACTGATTTGATTTTCTAAAGTAGACTTTAGAAAATCGAATTAAGGGAAATCGACCTACTCCTGTAGTTAAGACATACCGTAACACGGCTACCCCCGGATACTTGACATCCAGGATACTGGTCACAGAAAGGTGGTGGTGGACAGCTTTGCTCATTTTTAGGCATAGGACCCAAGTCTCCACTATCGTATACTTTGTATGCTTATTTACACTTTTGTCAAGTGATGTGACAACAATGTAAAATCCTGCAAAATAATATTTGCATTAGTATTGTTTTGTACCCACTATTCTATTTATTTTTCATGAGTGACCATAGTAGATGCAAAACAATGATGAATTAGGTCCTCTGTTCATACATTTAGGACTGGGCCCCATTTATGTATACCTTAGACCAGGGGTCTCAAACTCAAATGCCCATGAGGGCCGCATGAGGACTAGTGCACTGGCCCGAGGGCCGCACCACTGACACACACACACACCCTCGCTGCCCCGGCTCTGCCCCCACTCCACCCCTTCCATGAGGACTAGTGCACTGGCCGAGGGCTGCACCACTGACACACACACACACCCTCGCTGCCCCGGCTCTGCCCCCACTCCACCCCTTCCAAGAGGTCCCACCCCTGCCCCACCTCCTCCTCTGAGCACGCAGCTCCCCATTCCCTCCTGGAAAGCGCTAGGCACCACCAACAGCTGTTTGGCAAACAAAGCAAGAGCAATATAGGAAGTCCAGAGCTAGAAACACGCGCGGCCCAGCCAGGCAGCAGAGAGGCCTCCACTTCTGGCCCCTCCATCCTGCAAACTGCTATGGGGGGACCGGGGGGGAGGGGGGGCGCCAGGAAGCTTGGCGGGCCGCAGGGAAGGGCTTTGCGGGCCGCATGTGGCCCCCGGGCCGCATGTTTGAGACCCCTGCCTTAGACAAATGATGAATAGAAGAATATACTGTACCTTAAGAGCAAAAACATCAGTTATGAGAAATGTTCAGGGTGTCTGTCTACCTAGGTACTCATATGGCCCTCATCACTGTAGTATATAAGCATCTCACAAACATTTGCTTTCAACTTCACTATATCCCAGTGAGATAGGGATGTAGTATCCATTATGTGCAGATGGGCAATATGGCACAAAATAGGTTACATGATTTGGCCAAGATTTTGCAGAAAATCTATATCTGAGACAGGAATTGAACCAAGTCTCAGAACTCTATCCATTAGACCACTGATAATTAGAAATAATGATTGAAAATTAGGAATAAGTGAAGATAGATACAATTAAATTTTCTAAATAAATACTCTCACAGCTAAGTCATTTTGACCATGGAACTATTTCTCAAGGGAAGAGTTCTCATTCTTTAAAAATATATATAAAGCTAATCTGAACACAGTTAGATCTAACCTTGTCACTAAGACTTATACTTTAGGAAACAGTCCTTCACTGGTGATTTAAGATATCTTTTCCATCTGTAATTTATGATTCTAATATAAGTGTTTTAAAAGGTGTGATCTTATTGATACCATGCTAGCTAAACATTTTATGTCAGGATGAGGTCATGATGTCATACGTTAGAAATTCTTAGTCACATCAACTTCCCCAGAGCCAAGGAAACAAAAGCAGATTGTTTTTTTTCCCTATCTTTTTATTAACTAATTTATTTTAATTTAAGAAGCCTTAGACTAGACGCCTTAGGAACTTCAATATGCTACAACCTATTGTACACTTTCAACAGAAAACTGCATTTTCAATTTCAGCTTCAGCTTCTCTTTGTCTTTGAAATATCCATGACTCTGGTTAAAGCCACAGTCAGCAAGGAGAAAACAGCTGATTTAAAAATAGTCTTAAATATATCAGCAATGCTAGGCCAGACCAAAGTTGCTAAATAATTAAATAAGAGGAAGCATTGCTAGAAGTTAACATTTAACTTTTGGTTCAGGTGAATAAGCTGAAAAAAACCTGATGTTATACCTTGGTCAAATGCATTAAAGAGCATCCTTCCCCCGATGTCTCACTTTTTTTATTAAAAATATTTTTTTTGATTATTTTGGCTTTGTATTGTGAGCAGAAGTTTTTTTCAGCCTGCCTTTAAATAAAAGTGTGGACCAGGGATTGGCAACCTTGGCATGCAGCCCCCCCAGGGTAAGCACCCTTGGTGGGCCTGACCGGTTTATTTACCTGCTGCATCCACAGGTTTGGCCGATCCCGGCTCCCGCAGGTCATGGTTCGCTGCTCTGGTCCAATGGGGAGCACCCTGGAGAGCTGCATGCCCAAGTTGCTGATCCCTGGTGTACAGTGATAAACTCACCCTGTTCCTGGGTTTTGCTTTATCAAAAAGGAAATTAACAGTGAGATAATATAGTTGAGCTCAAGCCTTCTCCTGAGGCTTGGCTGCTCATAGGATTCTTACCTCAGCACTGTCCAGAATACATCCAAGAGAACCCCTCCCTTATATCAGCAAGGATAACAAGCCAACTGTCTCAGTCTATTGCCAGAAACCACTTAATCCTTTCCCTATAGGAATAACACCTGCTACCAGAGGGGAAAATATCTATTATATATACACTGGGCAAATGTTTTGAGACTTCTTATCTAAGAAAACATGATACTTGCAAGTCTGATAAGATTAGTCAAACTAGGTTCTTTATTTGAGTCAATGCTGGTCACATAACTTAAAATTGTGAGAAGTCAAGTTGGTGTGCATAACATTTCCTTTTTAAAAAGTCTATGAATAATGTCCTCATTTTAGCCATTTCTTCGTGTTTTTGTTTTGTAATGTTGTCATTTCTTTAAGTCATACATAAGTTCTCATATGGTTGGAACAGATCCTAAGAAGTATAGCAAATTATACAAGGGAAATACTAAATTTGCATAACCCTGATGAAAGAGTTGCCTGCAATAGACAGACATAAATAGAAACAGAAAAAGGTTTCTCTAGTTTTTTTAAAAAAGTTTTCTTAGTGATTCTATGATTCTATAACACACAGTAAAGAAAAAAAAAGGTTGCATAATTCAATCACCATAGTACATTGTATACTCCAGAAAAATATTTTGTTCTCTGCAGGCCCTGTAGTGGGGATTTTAGTCAGTGAATTCTTCAGTGAATCTACGAAACCTTCTATTAAATGTAGTGAAAGGTGAAATACATTTGTAAGTGTGGCTCAGATATGCATCTAAAATTGAGATGTTTATCTGAAATTTATCCAAACAAAACCACTTTTTAATTTGTGAATTGGAATAGAAATCTCAAATATATTAAAGTAAAATAACCATAAAAGTAAACTCATTTATTGAAATCTCAACAATATCCTATAGACGTTTCAGACCACTTGGAATGTAATGGAAATAGCTTTCCTTGTGATAATTCATTGCCACTTCTTGTCCTAGCCAAAACCAGGGCATGCAAAGGCACCAGTATATACCGGTATATATTTTAAAAGAACAGATAGCTCAGTTAACATTTTGTTTATTTTTATCTCAAATTTCAGAACTATTTGAGTTTCTCTGGAGTTTTAAGTGAGTTCTTATTTGATTTACGTATGTTTGCTACAGAAAATACAGCTTGTTGCCCAAGTCCCAGACTCCCTCACACAATGAACAAATCTTGTTACAAGAAAAAGAGAAGGGCTATCAGGCAGTTGGTTATGGCTCATTGACGTTCATAAAGCTCAGACCTTGACATAAGTTAAAGCAGCCCTGAAGATGTTCTAACATCAAGTTCGATGTCTGTGGTTTCTGAGGGAATATATGCTAGATAAACTCTGTTTGGCACACATCCTTTTCCTCCCCTGAAATCATTCCCTTTTCACCAGGACCTGACTCCTCTGGCTTTACAGCTGCTGAGAATTTGAGCCTGGTCCTCCACTGGTGTAAGTGATTATACCTCCATTGATGTCAGTGGAACTATACTGATTAACAGTGCTGAGGATCTGAACTACTGTTCGTAATGGAGCAGTGAACAAGGTATCAATCGAGTTTTTGAGGGATTTTAAATGTCAACAGGAATGCTGAGGCTTTACGTCTCCTGCCAAGTCATTTAGTGTGGGTGCACTCCAACTCCATCAACATAATTCTTACTATATGACAAAAGAAAAGATTCAAGACACCCACCATGTAATAAACACATTTCTTGAGGGAGTGAAAGATGTATGCAGGTATTTTCTCCAGCTTGACATTGTCAGCACTTTGGGAATAAGGTTGAAGTGAATGCATATTTGAAATTAATTTCAGAAGATGATTAAGAGTGTGAACCAATGTTGTGCATTGAAAGAGTGTTGTGCTTGGATACAAAGAGTGTTTCATCACTCTCTGTGAGCAGATATGTTTGATTATTTTCTCCTAGATTGTGAAAAACTGAATCCTTTCTCGTTGTTCTAGTATAATAGATAATTAACACTTTGATTGTGACAGCCAATGTGTTTATACAGCAGTTATCTACAGAGGGAACATTTCTCAACATGGTATAGTCTGAAAAAAATAGGTACACCCTTTTAAGTACATGCCCTGTACCATGGTTAGGTAGCAATTATCTTATGTATAAGATCCCAGAGCTATGAACTCTTACACAAGAGTTTATCCTTCTATAGCACACTGTAAAGGAAAAAAGCTGAAAAGGTCTGGAAGTTTGATGCCTGAAAGTTCCTCATAATTCATATGCTTTTTCAAAATATTAGCTGAACCAAACAACTAAGATACTATTCTGCCATCCACCAAAAGCATATGATTGTCTTTTGGAATATGCCAGTTATTTAGGTGAGAGGAGAAAGGAGGGGATACCACATGTATATTACATATTTGAGCGTGATAACTTGACTGAATGGTGCCTTGCAGAAATTCATTAATAATTATTATTAATGATTATTAATCTTTAATAAAATTCAAAAAGTGGTCTGTCAAATTGCTATTTCTTACAGCTTGGCAATTTGAGAGTCCCCCATTGAACAAAATGAGGAGCAGCGACCTCTCTGATTCCAATGTACATAATATACTGAAGGATCTCTCCTTCCAGATGAAGATTACCCAGAGCCCTGCACTCTGTAGAATTCCCAATACATTATTTCATTCAGTGACTTGTTGAAGCAGAAGGTGTGTGGGTTTTGTTTTGTTTTGTTGAATAGCTGAATGTGGGCAAGTGTTCCAGGAACTTTCATGTTTTTTCTGCAGTCACTAGTAATGATAATAACAGATCTTGGAATAATAATAAAAGACACACAAGAATGAAGAAGTGCAGACGATGTAACCTGATAATGACTACATTCATTTAATTTCTTCTTCTTTTGTTGGAGATTAGAAATATTTGGCTTTACCCGTAAAAAGTTATGTCAAATATCAAGTCTTTTCCTATTCCCTGGTAAATCCTTGCCTGAACATAGTGCACAGTTAAATTGATAGTTTTGTTTCCTGAGTGGTTATACATGCGGGAGAGTGGGAGAAGAGTTGTTAAAAGAATCCTTACCCCTCCCCTCCTTAAACTTGTGTACTTGCAGGAGACGTAGCTATGGTCTGAGTCCCTATACTTTCTGAACACTGATGTGGAGGATGAAGAGATTACAGATCCATCAGCTGAGCTAGACTTCCCAAAGTTAAGTGGGGCTAAATACATATGGTGAGGAAGTACAGTAATGAGCAACACTCACTTCTATCCTTTTGTGTTGTTTGAGCTGGTGATATATTTTTGCTTGGCTTGTGACCTCTCACACAGCAAAAATTACCCTGAAACAAGAGAGTCTATACATTGTCATTTACATCATTATTAGTCTTGCAAAAAATAAGACTTCACAAAGGAATTTGCATGCTCTTATCCTGTTCATAACTTTAAGATAAGTATTAGTACTTTTTCTTATTGTCTAGGCATACAGAGTTAACAGGATTTCCTCAGAAGTAGTAAAATAATAGTCCTGGAAAAATGATTAATCTCCTAAATGATTTCTAAAGGCGAGGAAAGTAAAGTAGTGTGAGTATTGTGGTTTTGTTTTGTTTTTTTCTCTGATTCATCGTGCAACCCAACAGTCAAAAATATTGTTTAGTTTCAAGGTAACCAGAAATGAATGTATTTGATTTTTTCAGCAAACTGAAAAAGAAGAAATGTTTTGGATTGAACAAAACATTCAACCCCAAATGAAACATTTCATTTAGTTCTTGATCTTTTCACCTTTTAAAAATGAAAGTGAAATAAAGTTCTAAGCAAAAATACCTGGCACAGGAAAACAATTTATGAAGTTAAACTGTAGCACCCAGTAACAATATTAATCACATGAGAATTGAAGACAGAAAACTATATAGTTGTCAAAGGGCTAAAGTGGTCCTAAGTTAGCTGCTTTCTGTTATTGCTTTCTGCAAGAGATGGGTCCGAACCAAAATCCTGGATTGACTCTCAGATCCAGATGCTCCTAATGTTGGAAGATTTGAAATCAGGATATGAAGTCTGTGGTGTTTGTCATTTTGATATGTCTCTCTTTAGCATCTCACCTCATATAAATTGTCTGTCTTAACACTTCCTCTCTCCTCGAATCATTTTAACTGTCCTTATATTCTCAGCCAGCTATAAAATTCCAGTCTTTTGAGTAAATCCTCTATGTGTTTCCTTATAACTCCGGAGCCTGTTTTGTTTTACTGGTGCCTGACTATCTACTACCAGGCTCATCCAGCTTGTGTAACACTTCATTCAGAAAGTTCTTGAATGCCAGTCCCAAAATCACTGGAGGAAAACTTCTGGGATATATTGAACCATTTGAGATATCAGATGGAGAATGTGGAAACTTTCAATCCCTTTGAACAGCAGTGATGCTGCAGGCAGTGGGAAACAGAGATGAATAGGAATTAAATGTTTTTGCTTATCCAAGTTTTGTTCTCGGGTAGGGAAATTCAAGCCCTGGAGTCTTGGGTACCACCTGTACATATAAATGACTCTTGTAAGTCAATTAAATGAAATATTTCTGCACAGTACGTATTGTCTGTGTGTGGGTTTTAAAATAGACCTCCACATTTTCTCTATAAGTTCTTTTAAGTTATGGTAGTTAATCTTTATTTTTTAGGTAGTTAACCTTTATTTTTGTAGGCAAAGAAGCCATGTAAAAGTTGGAGCATTCATGCTTAAGTTGGAAATGACCTGTTAGTTTCCAAGTCTTTTTTATAATGCTTTGGTCCTAGTTAACTTATGTTATGCTACTAGAGAAGGGAAACTGATCCACATTTTTTCCTTGGGGATACAGCTGCTTTCTAAATTGGAAATTACAGACTAAGCTGGCAGCTTCTTTGGATCTGATACTTTTCTACATTACTTGAGAGGATACAGATTGTAACTAGGTCATTCATAATAGTTACAGTAACAATAAACTGGAAAGAAAGAAAGACCTGACTTTCTAACTGTCTTGGCAGCAGCCCGTTATCCCTCACGTTATCTTGCCAGAGACCCAGGTTTTGGGGCATTTCCTCTATTGGCTGATTAATAGAACTTCATTAATACTGATCTCAAAAACTGACACAATCTCCACCTGTCCCAGTTGAAAGGATTAAATGCTGTAAAGGTATGTGGATGCAGAATAAGCAGGAAACAGCATCAGCCTAAGAATAAAGAAGCAACCCTTCATACATAGTGCAAGGGGAAGTCTATTTATGTTTTCTCCTCCTCTTTATGCGCTCTGCTCCACTATCTATGTGTTCATTGAAAGAACGAGGCATACTTGTGCCACCTTAAAGACTAACACATTAATTGGAGCATAAGCTTTTGTGGACTACAGTCCACTTCATAAGATGCATAGAATGGAGCATACAGTCGATATATATATATACAGAAAACTCCTTACTGTATGTTCCATTTTATGCACCTGATGAAGTGGACTGTAGCCCACAAAAGCTTATGCTCAAATAAATTTGTTAGTCTCTAAGGTGCCACAAGTACCCCTCATTCCCTTTGTGGATACAGACTAATACAGCTGCTATTCTGAAACCTGTGTTCATTGAGTAAGTGTTTGCAAAATGTAGTCCAGCATGAAGATTCTTCAGGATATATCTACACAGAAAAGAAAAACCCGGGCCTGGCCTGTACAGCTGAATCCGGCTCAGGGGGCTTGGGCTGTAGGGCTGTTTCATTGCTGCATAGCATTCCCAGCTTGGACTGGAACCCAGTTTCTGGGACCTTCTTACCTGGCATGGTTCTACAATGTAGTCTCCAGCCTGATCTTGGACATCTACCCATAATGAAGCAGCCCCACAGTCTCAGGCCTTTAAGCCTGAGTTGTCTGGCACAGGCCAGGCAAGGGTGTCTAGTTGCTGTATAGAGAAACCCGAACAGACTCCTTTTACAGACAACTTCATATCACAGTGCAATCCTGGAATATGTGACACTGACTGCAAATTGGATGAAACATTCATCTTCCTGACATTGTCCCCTGTTACAAGAAGAAGAAAAGGTGTGGCTGTATAAGTTACTGATTTACCAAGGATGTTGCTGAGAAAAGAACATGTCAGTGCTCACTGAAGATACAGCCACTCGATGTGATCCACTGATTAATTCACTTACACATGTGCATATCAGGAAGGTTACACAGAAATGAGCTTATAAGATACCATAACTTCATTGTTAATGCCTGTAATGAAAGATCTCTGCTAGTGCCTATGCAACAGCATCACAGAACTTACGATGCACAGTCACACACAAGCCAATCTTCATTGCATGCACCATTGGTGTACCTAAAAAAACCCTGCATAT
This sequence comes from Sternotherus odoratus, assembly GCA_032164245.1. NCBI lineage: Eukaryota > Metazoa > Chordata > Testudines > Kinosternidae > Sternotherus > Sternotherus odoratus. The sequence goes on along the minus strand of JAVMKO010000001.1, from coordinate 228,578,349 downwards.
GCACTCTCTGTCTCTCTAGATTAGAACATTTCATTTTCACATGCCAGTGGATGTTTACAAATCCAGATCATCCTGCTTTACACACAAATCCCCCATTTACTATGTGCTCCATTGTGAGGAGGTTTTGGGCCAAAACCTCAGCTAGCATTATAAAGCTAATGTATACTGATATATCTCCATTGAAGTCAGCCAAACTATGCAGATTTATATTAGGTAATGAACTGACCTGGAGAGCTGATTATATTAAAGACAGTTACAAGTACATCACAACAATTAATTTCAATTTTTCCATATCAGCAATTGTAGTACTTACCATAGGAGTATTTGCTTAATTATCAATGGGCTAGTGATTGGGTTATTGGAAGGAGAGGTGGTCTATGAGACCTAATCTATTAACATGAAGTCCACATTGTGTAAATGGGTGAAAATCCTTGGACTATCAGAACAATAAGTGTTTAAGAAGAAAAATAGGTACCTGCTGTTCAAGATTAGGAACCTATGATCATTCTCTGGGTCAAGTTCTCCCTGTTAATTGTATGCAATTTGAAAATTAATTCCAGTTCCTCAGTTTCTCGTTGGAGTCTGTTTTGGAAGTTTTTCTGTTTCAAAACTGAAACCATCAAATCCTTAATGGAATGGCCAGGAAGTTTTCTACTACTGTTCTCCTTGCGTAGAGACTGGCTGGTTTGGCCAATGTACATAGCAGAGGGGCATTGCTGGCACATGATGGCATATACCACATTGGTTGATGTGCAGGTGAATGAGCCTCTGATGGTGTGGCTGATGTGATTAGGTCCTATGATGGTGTCAGTTGAATGGATATGAGGATAGAGTTGGCATCAGGCTTTGTTACAAGGATAGGTACCTGGGTTAGTGTTTTTGTTGCGTGGTATGCGGTTGCTGGTATTTGTTTCAGGTTGGGGGGCTGTCTGTAAGCTCATTCACCTGCACATCGACCAATGTGATATATGCCATCATGTGCCAGCAATGCCCCTCTGCTATGTACATTGGCCAAACCGGCCAGTCTCTACGCAAAAGAATAAATGGACAAAATCTGACATCAGGAATCATAACATTCAAAAACCAGTAGGAGAACACTTCAATCTTCCTGGCCATTCCATTAAAGATTTCATGGTTTCAATTTTGAAACAGAAAAACTTCCAAAACAGACTCCAACGAGAAACTGAGGAACTGGAATTAATTTTCAAATTGGATACAATTAACTAGGGGCTAAATAGTACTTGCAAATGTTTCTCTCATTACACTAATTGATTCCATTTCCTGAGTTAATTTACCTGACACAGAAATCCATTTCAAAAGGTATTTTTTTTCTCCTACTGATTTTGGCCCATCTACATTTAACAGCCCTCTTAGAATTGGTATGCTAATCATGCTAATGTACAATTTTTTAATTTTTTTTTTATTTCTTTCTGTGAATATAAATGCATCTTACTTCTGTTCCATTCTATGCATCCAATGAAGTGAGCTATAGCCCACAAAAGCTTATGCTGAAATAAACTAGTTAGTCTCTAAGGTGCTACAAGTATTCCTCACTTTCTTTACAGGTACAGACTAACACGGCTGCTATTCTTGAACCTATGATGATGTTGTAACTTGTGTAGAAGAGACAGGGATGGTGTCCATAACCTCTGTTTGCCAGAAGCTGGGAATGGCAATAGGGAATGGATCACTTGAAGATTACTTGTTCTGCTCATTCATCTGAAGCACCTGACATTGGCCACTGTTGGAATAAAGGATGTTGGTCTAGATGGACCTTTGACTGATCCAGTATGGCTGTTCTTATGTTTGAGCTCTATTTTCTGTTTATTGCATACAAAAAAGTGTTTTCATCATTCTTTGTGAGAAGGAAAATATGCATAATCAATAAAGAGCAGGTGCTACATCCCTTAATTTACTTTCAGCTATTCCCCTTGTTTAAAAACAATAATAATTAATGACCCTCATTCTTTTCACTCTGGGTACTGGTGACATATGCTGATAAACATGAGGTGTGCTCTCCTTTTCACTAGTTAAAATCTGTGTAATACTAAACTAGATACAACATTTAAAAAATGGAAAGAAAGAGTAAATGAAGTTTTCACATCTGAATGTTAATTGACACATTTATAAGTAGGTTTGGAAGGATTTGATTTTTCAACAACTGTCAATAAATATCAATTTCACTGTACACACACAAACTAATGACAAAATATTTCCATAGAAAAATCAATGAAATGTATTAAAAGGCAATGTCTGAAAAAAATTACAAGAAAATATAGAGTTTGATTTAAATGATTTTACTTCATCTATTTTGACATATGATGTTGACAGTTTGTGGTTTTAATGGTTATAAAGTTCAATTATTTTTATCTTAGTGTCTACTTTCACTAAATAATTGTCCGTCCTCCCATAATTTCATGCAACTGTGAAAATTTAAATCTATAACAATTTTAAAAGTGCTTAAAATAAGCATTTATGTTATTCATTTAAATTATATTATTAAAAAAACCAAGTCTGCTAAGCCTATTTATAACAAAAGACATCACTGCTAATGAAAGAACAGGGCATTCACCAAAACAGACACACACACATATTTTCTCTGCTGTTTATCATCAAGCCACCATACAGTGTGTTAGGTTCAGTTAGAAAAGCTCCATTGCACTATTGGTTGGCTTGAAAGTAAAAGACACGTCTGGTTTCTGTATTCCTATTCCAGTTGGCACAATCGATTCTCCAAGATTATTACCAATAATGAAGGCTTACTTTAGAGTTGGTTAGGCATCACTTTCTGGAGAAGACAGATGTTTCGTCTCACTCTGCAGTTGCTCTCTTGCACCACTGCCTTTAAAATGGGCCTCATAAAGCACTAATGTGGTTGTTAATGTGCACTAGTGTGGATGTAGAAATCCTTCATAGAAAATGACCTTCTTTTGGGACATTCAGAATCCAATTTTCCTTTCACCTGGGCCATTTTTTCCCTCTATAACTCCATTCCTTTGAATTATTCCTGCTTTCTATTAGTGTGAGAAGAAAATTAAACCCATTGCAAATTTGCAAGACACTGTGGGGCGGTGTTCTATAGATTTCCAATAAAGTCAATAGAAGTTCTGGACAAAATTTTCAAATTTGAGCATCTACAGTTACTCAACATCATTGGTAAAAATCAATGGGAATTTTGCTGCAGGCTTCAATGGGTCAAGATTTCACTCCTTCTCATCTATAAATTTGAATAAGTTCTTGGAACGATTTGGGATCCTGAATCGGGATGGTGTTACATTCTTTGTAGATGTTAGATAAACTGACAAGCAGTTTAGAGGAATCCAGGATTGGAGTGGCCTCTGCTTTATGTAATATAATGGGATATAGTTGGTGATATGGATGGTACACCATTAGTGTCTTGTATTTGAACTATTGGTTTAGCTACATGGATCACAGTGGATATTTGTTTAGTTTTGTGCATAGATAATGTTTCAAAGTGTCATTGAAACTTAGAAAAGAGGGAAAAGAAACCAATAAAATCAGTAACAAATTGAGGAGGGTGGTTGTTGTTATTTGTCTGTTAAGTGTGTGGTTTTTGTTTTTAATTGTTGGTGGTGTTATGTTGCCTTCCTTTCATATCTTCCTGCCTTTGTTTCAGTTAGCTGGTTGCCTAAGGGGTTAGAACTGTCAAATTAAAGGGGGAAACTGTGAATTAAAAATGCACATAGGTTTGAAGGGGGCTTGAGGGAAACAAAAATGTTCTTCCCAGAAGTTAAAAGTAAGACTCAGGCTGCCTGGGGTTCTTTGTTTAGGCTCAACTAGTATTCTCTGAAGCAAACTAACACAAAAACATAAATACTCTGTGTACAGGCTATGGTTGGGTGAACCATTCACAAGGAAAAAAATCGCACTAATATATGAGTTGTTTGAGATTGGTGAGAAGAACTTGATCCTTGTCCCGCTAGTACCAGTCCTCTAAAAATGAATATTGCCTTTCATCTAAGCCTTTCTCTTCTCTTTCCTATGACTAGGCTCTCACACGTTGACTTGAGACTTCTCTGCCATTGAATAAATTTTTCCCCAGTTTACTTCCGTGACAGGTTCAGTCACAGAGATCCTCTTGTGACTGTCAACTGACATGCTGAAATGACCTCTGATCTTCCAGTTACATCATATTCACATTCATACACATTTTTTCATAAAGCACATGGAGTGCAACATCACAACTCCCTGTACCATGTTACTCAAGTTTTGAAGTCCACTAAAAGGGAATCAAAGTATCATTCCTGCAGTCACTCTCTGTCCTCCCAGCCCTACACTATGTGCATAAATAAGTAGTTAGGCACATAAATATCTACATATGCAAATACAGAACTTTTGTCTGTGCATTGCCCATTATTGGGGCATCTTAAGTGTAGTACATTCACATCATTTCGTCCACTCATAGCTACTTCCTTTTCTTTTGTTTTTTTTAAAATGGGAAATTACTGAGTGGGCAGATGTTTATTGTATGTTTTGTGAGTGTGGTGGGTAAGGGAAATAGAGTGTATTTATGAGAAATATTGGCAAGCCATTTTTGCTATTGTTATTGAGGTGAGGCTTGCACTAAAAAGTAGGTCTTTGTGTATCATAGTGGACAGCGGAAGGCTCTCACTCATCCTTATCTTGGTTAAAGGCTTTTGTTCATGGAACTCCTTATCACCAGCACATCCCTCAGCTCCACAGCATTTCAGCCTTAGCATCTCCATTGATCTCAGCAGCCACAGTGGACTGGAAAGAAAGAAAGAACACGTCTCTAAGACACAAATCCTGTAAAGAAATTATTAATCATGCTAACAGTATTTTCTAATGACAAATTGAGGAAAGAGTTCCATGGTGCTAGGCAATGTAGAGACAAATCACAGAGGTGCAGATACACACATCTCTTTGCAGAACTGGGATAGCTAGGAACCATCCCAAAGAAGGTGTTTAAAGATTATGTACATGACTTTGAAGCAGAACTGACCAGAGGGCAAACGCAGGGTATGGAATGCCTGTGTGATATTTTCTCATTAGGGTTTCTTGCCTAACAGGTGGGCTGCTAAACATTGATTTTGGCTGAAAATGGATTTTTTTCAGATCTTACATAGGTGCCCAGCTTTGAAATCTTAAATGTGTATCCTCAGCAGATGTAAATCTATGTTGTTCCATTGAATTCATTGGAACTATGCAGATGGAATTTACTCCTCCAAAATAGAATTGAGACAGAGAGAATGTTTACCGATTAGAAAAGAATAGTCAAACAAGACATGACTTATACTCCTAGCTCTGACACTGACTTCACAAGTCAATAACAAAATTATGACATGTTCACAACATAAAAATATACTTAATATGAGATTCCCAGAGTGCTTTAAAATGTGTGTGTGTATGGTGGGGGGAGTATTAGATATTTATGTTACGGATGGGAGAACTGAGGCACAGGAATGTAATGACCGAACTAGAACCCTGTAGTTCAATTTTTAAATTACTGTGTGCATTTTGAAAATATGGGTTTTATTTAGAAGGTTCATGAAATTTACATTTGTCTCCAACAAATATCCTGCCTTTCAACTCTGCTTGCTTTTAACATATGCATTTTACAAGTATTTGAATAAATGAATATTCATAGTGCTCATATGCTACAGTGATTGGACACATACATGTTTGGTTATTTTTATAGGTAACCACTTTTATTTCCTATGTTTCTTTCATTTTGATAAGCTTTGATGTCTAGCTAGAAATAACTGTATATCAGATTAAATATGATTTTTCATGATAGGACTCAAGGAAAGAGCAAAATTGTTCATTAAGCATCAATACTTAATTAATGATTAAACTACTCAGTTGAAACTAAGACCAATAATTTAAATTTTAAAAACACATAAGGAGAAGTGACAGCAGGAGCTAATCAGACTACAGAAAAAAAGCGATACTAATGAGCTTCAGCAGTGCTGTTCTCCACTCTGTAGTGGATTAGTAAAAATGCTTCTTGTCACTTTAAATGAGAAGAGTTGATCTGATGACAAATAATATCTTTTTTGTGTGCAAGAGTAATGTTAAATACTGAAGAGGGACTCATTTTGGCTGAAAAATCTCACAATATCCTTTATGGGATCTATCTAAAGCTTGAAATTAAATAGCAAATTCAATACTTTATTCAGTGTAGCCTGAAGGAATTATTTGGACATTTTTGTATAATGTGATTCTTTTTCCACAGTTTAGTGTAGAGGTACATTGTATGCATAGGATTCTGATGTAAAATCTCTACAGAAGGTCAAAGGCACTTTGCTTTATACTGTGAAATTTGTTCATGGCTTCAAAAAATGCTTTTCATCTACATCACACTTAGAAGCCTGTGCTGAAGAGGGTTTTAAATCTTTCAAAGTTAGTTCACAGGAAATGCACCCTCACTTACAGCACTTTCAATTCCAGACAGTCTTAGGCTTGAAAAAAAATTGTCCTATAGATCAGTGTAAAAGCCAATTTTATATGCTCACTTGAATCACCCATAAAGAGAAGACACAGTTGATAGTTATGATCTTATTACCCTCCTACCCATCAATTGTGCAAATTATTAATAAAACCAGTATCATTTAGGCAGATTTACTCATGAGATCAGCTTGGGTTGCTGCACTTATGGGCTTTTAGAAAGTCATTTGGTTTTATATGAAATGCCTATTTTTGTTCAACTCCACATTATTATTCTAAAACATATTTCAATTATATGGCAAAGCCCTATCTATGTCAAGACAAAAGAGTTTTGGAGATTGTCAGATGTCTCGTCTTTGTTTGTCTTACTTCTTTTTCAGTTGTTTCATATTTCAAAAAAACCTTTGGTGTTTGGTACTTCAGAAGGGCTAAGGCATATGGCAACCATGACTCCTGGAAATAATATGGAGAATTCCAGATGAAGCATATGCATTACAAATGGTATTGAACATCTTTCCTTTCAACTTTTATGGACTAATTTTCAATTTTTGAATTACGAGGGGGGGCCATATTCAGCTCTGCATCAATATTGAAACACAGAAATACAGCAAGCTACTGGCTAGAGTTTCTGAAGAAATGCAAGCAAGCTTGCACATGTTGGTTTTGTTAGACTAAAAGATGGCTGCTGATATTCATGACTAACGGCCAGGCTTCTCATGACTCTTGGGACGGGTGGGTGTAGTTTGCCACGGGTGAGGCACATGAAAAGTTTTTTTGCCCCTCCCTCACCATTGCCAGCAGATCAAGGGACATGATCATTCCCCGCCATTCGACATTGGTGAGGCCTCATCTGGAGTACCATGTCCAGTTTTGGGGCCCACACTACAAGAAGGAGGTGGAAAAATTGGAAAGAGTCCAGAGGAGGGAAACAAAAATGATTAGGGGCCTGGAGCACATAACTTATGAGGAAAGCCTGAGAGAACTGGGATTGTTTAGTCTACAGAAGAGAAGACTGAGGGGAGATTTGATAGCTGGTTTCAACTACGTGAAAGGGGGTTCTAAAGAGGATGGATCTAGACTGTTCTCAGTTGTAGCAGATGACCGAACAAGGAGTAATGGGCTCATGTTGCAGTGGGGAAGGTTTAGGTTGGATATTAGGAAAAACGTTTTCACTAGGAGGGTGGTGAAACATTGGAATGGGTTACCTAGGGAGGTGGTAGAATCTCCTTCCTTAGAGGTCTTTACGGTAAGGCTTGACAAAGCCGTGGCTGGAATGATTTAGTTGGGGATTGGTCTTGCTTTGAGCAAGGGGTTGGACTAGATGACCTCCTGAGGTTCCTTCCAACCCTGATATTCTATATTCTATGATTCTATCTACTCTATAGGGGTTATTTCCATGTAGATAGGATTGCAACTCTTCACTTGGAGATTAGAGTCTAATCATGTGTATCCCTAATTTTATTTTAAAATGAGCTCTTTGAGATTTTGGAGGACAATAAGTTTTAGTTCTGTAGTTTAGGAATATTTCTACTTCTGATGTAATGCACTATTTAGAGCACAGGGTAAGTGTTTCAAATTTATAGCAACTTCAATGATTTGTAGGCTCTTCAGCTCTATGACAAAGGAAACAGATTCACACTTCAAAGGTCTAGTGACTAAAGCTATGTGAAATATTCATGAAGAAAGTGAAAACAATTGAATATACTACTTTTACCACCTGTCCAGTACTGTCTGGGCAAGTAACAATGGGACCAATGTTGTGTGTGTGTCATTTTTTCCACTCTGAGTGATTGGGAATTTTGTTGAAGTTTCATGGTGGTGTTTTCAATTCTTAGCTGGGTGGCTGATGCTAGCCATATGGTACTGGGTATGAGTTTCTAATTGGTTGGGCCTGTCACATCTCTTCAGGAGGGTCAGTAGAAATAATTTTGACATTATCTGGACTATAGCTAAGTATCTCTCCAATGCCTTTGTTCACTGATAGCATAACATTTTGTTATGTACGGACAAAGTACTATTAGTTTCTGATTGTTATTTTTTTCTCAGGTAAAGAGTTCAGATAGTTTGGATGCTTGCTTTCAAATCTGTATTTCCTGAATTTCTAACATTTGAAGTTGTGAGTTGTTTGTTTTGTTATATTGTTTTAGCTCCAATGTTCTTGAAAGGCAATGACTTTACCTACTGATTTTTACTTTTTGGGTGGAGATTAAAATGGATGACAATATCTGGGCCTTGTTGGATTCATCATTATGCATGGATGTTAGTTAACACTACTTTTCCCATCTACTCTTGGCTCAGGGACTTTTTGAACACCTATGTTTGGTGAAACATTCCTTTATCGCTCCATGCTAGACTAATATAATGCATGCACTGTGGGTTTGACCATACAAGCCACTTAGAAAGAAAAAAACAACTCATGACGATAGCCAGCTATTAATCATGCTTGAGCACAGAGAACACATCATGCCATTAGATCAGGCTGTAATGTGACTGCCTCACCATTTGCAAGTCCAATTTATGGATTACAAGGCTTTTAATAAACTGTGACTCAGTTACTTTAGTGACTTCCTCTCAATTTACGCTCACCAAAGGAAACCACATTACACTGCAGCACTTTGGATTACAATCTAGATCTTGGATTGTCTTGACAAAGTATCTAAGAACGGATCCAGGAAACTATACAAAAGTCTATGAATAATTCTAAGCATGTGATTAGTCCCATTGATTTCAGTAGTTTTACTCACATGCTTATAATTAAACATGTGTTTAAGTGCTTTCTTGGATTGAAGCCAAAATACCTTTGTAGGAAATATTTACCATCCATTGTATCAGAGTGATGAAGCTTTCTCAGAAATGCTTCTTGAGATAATCAAATGCCCTTAGATTTGGAGCTACAGTAATAACCAAGGATTTCAATTCATTTTAGATTTGTTAGAGTATTTAATGAACATCAAGTGATTAAAAAGGAACCAGTTTTTGTTAATTTTTTAGATTACCTGTTTTTATACTGCTTAGCGTTAGGGAGAATAATGCTTTAGACTTACGATTGGTTGAATATCAGTCCCAAAGCCACTGTTTATGATAGCTTGGGAAATGATGAGAAAAGTCTAATAATTTCTCAAATGTCTACTATTGGAGGGAATGTTGGTTCTGAACAAATTAAGATATTTTTAAAATATAAAAAAATCCATAATATTTATTGGACATGGGAGCTGACTCAGAAGAAAATGTATATTGCTATGAAAAACTGAACATAAAACTTTGAAAAACAGTGTAAGGTAGTGACGAGTTCTTTATGTTAATGATAAGCAAGAAAAGAGTTCTATAAATTATAGGGAGCCAGAAACTTCAGTCCTATTTAGTTTTATAAGAGAAACCGAGAATATAAAAATAATATTCAAAATGAAAAAAGTCAGAATGAAGAAAAGACTGCTAAAGAAGCTTTTTGGATTTGTTTTGTTTGTTAATATCCCTGAACACACTGAAAGAATAAAGAAAGGAACCAGTATGTTGTCAGTGACAGGACATCAGAGTATAAAATTATTGATTACTGGAAAGAAATATTGGACTATTTAGTTCCTTTGCATCAGTGTTTGATAAGTAGACTATTGATGACATTCACCCAAGAGTTCTGAAAGAACTCAAGTGTGAAATAGCGGAACTATTAACTAGGGTTTGTAACCTGTCCTTTAAATCGACTTCTGTGCCTAATGACTGGAAGGTAGCTAATGTAACGCCAATATTTTAAAAGGGGTGATCCCGGCAATTACAGACCGGTAAGTCTAACATCTGTACCGGGCAAATTAGTTGAAACAATAGTAAAGAATAAAATTTTCAGGCACATAGAAGAACATAAATTATTGGGCAAAAGTCAACATGGTTTCTGTAAAGGGAAATCATGTCTTACTAATCTATTAGAGTTTTTTGAAGGGGTCAATAAACATGTGGACAAGGGAGATCCAGTGGATGTAGTGTACTTAGATTTCCAGAAATCCTTTGACAAGGTTCCTCACCAAAGGCTCTTACGTAAATTAAGTTGCCATGGGATAAGAGGGAAGATCCTTTCATGGACTGAGAACTGGTTAAAAGACAGGGAACAAAGAGTGGGAATAAATGGAAAATTTTCTGAATGGATGGGGTAACTAGTGGTGTTCCCCAAGGGTCAGTCCTAGGACCAATCCTATTCAACTTAATCATAAATAATTTGAAGGAAGGGGTAAACAGTGAGGTGTCAAAATTTGCAGATGATACTAAACTGCTCAAAATAGTTAAGACCCAAGCAGACTGTGAAGAACTTCAAAAAGATCTCACAAAACTAAATTATTGGGCAAAAAAATGGCAAATGAAATGTTATGTGGATAAATGTAAAGTAATGCACATTGGAAAAAATAACCCCAACTATATATACAATATGATGGGGGCTAATTTAGCTACAACTAATCAGGAAAAAGATCTTGGAGTCATCGTGGATAGGTCTCTAAAGACATCCATGCAGTGTGCAGCAGCAGTCAAAAAAGCAAACAGGATGTTAGGAATCATTAAAAAAGGGATAGAGAATAAGACAGAGAATATCTTATTGCCCTTATAGAAATCCATGGTGCGCCCACATCTTGAATACTGTGTACAAATGTGGTCTCCTCATCTCAAAAAGGATATATTGGCATTAGAAAGGGTTCAGAGAAGGACAACTAAAATGTTTAGGGGTTTGGAATGGGTTCCATATGAGGAGAGATTAAAGAGGCTAGGCCTTTTTAGCTTGGAAAAGAGGAGACTAAGGGGAGAATATGATAGAGGTATATAAAATTATGAGTGGTAAGGAGAAAGTGAATAAGGAAAAGTTATTTATAACCCCTATAGAGTAGATAGAATCATAGAATATAGAATATCAGGGTTGGAAGGAACCTCAGGAGGTCATCTAGTTCAACCCACTGCTCAAAGCAGGACCAATCCCCAACTAAATCATCGCAGCCAGGGCTTTGTCAAGCCTTACCGTAAAAACCTCTAAGGAAGGAGATTCTTCCTTCTCCCTAGGTAACCCATTCCAGTGCTTCACCACCTCCTAGTGAAAACGTTTTTCCTAATATCCAACCTAAACCTTCCCCACTGCAACATGAGCCCATTACTCCTTGTTCTGTCATCTGGTAACACTGAGAACCATCGAGATCCATCCTCTTTGGAACCCCCTTTCAGTAGTTGAAAGCAGCTATCAAATCTCCTCTCGGTCTTCTCTTCTGTAGACTAAACAATCCCAGTAGACTATATGTAGACTAAACATATATGTGTGAATAAGGTGAGACTAGGGATCAAACAGCTGAACTAGCTGAGTTGCTGAAACCAGTGGTGGTTTTTTGTTGTTGTTGTTGTTGGATGCATGTGTAGTACAAGTTAATGGGAAAACAGCTAATATAATTTCAATATTTGTAAAAATAAATTCTTTAGAAGAGAATGAAAGTTAGACTGTTTAATCACACATCTTTGGGACCGATTCTGTCAGTCTTACTCCCCATGAGTAGTAACATTATTTCATGAGATGTGCCAGTAACATCATGGTTCTCTGAGCAGGAGCTGAGGCAGCAGTAAAATGAAGAGCTGGTCAAACAAGATCTTGTTGTTGGCTTTGCTTTCTAAATCTCAACTGGTGCTACATAGACAGACATATGTCTAACCTCATTTTTGAGGCTGATTCAGATATATCAGATACTTAGATCACTACCATTAAGAGCTCCTGCCATTACTTTTTTTATTTCAATGTCAGATTTTTATATCTGTGTCAGTTGGATTGTATATTACAATGTAAAACAGGGATCGGGAACGTTGGCACAGGGTAAGCACCCTTAACTGGTCCCGCCACTTTGTTTATCTGACGTTTCACCAATCGCAGCTCCCATGGGCCCCGGTTCTCTGTCCCGGTCCAATGGGGGCTGCGGGAAGCGGTGAAACGCCAGGTAAACAAACCGGCTAAGGGTGCTTACCCTGCGGTCCCGCATGCCAACATTGCCGATCCCTTGATTATATTTTTAATGTGGATGAATGCTGCTTTTTTGCTTAGAACTGACAGCCCTGTGATATTAGTTCTTCTCTTAGTGCATATAACTGATAATCAAAGTAACTCATTGTATTCCCCCCCCCATCTTTCTAAACAACAGTTTATATTCAGCTACTAGCTTTTTTGGGTGGGGGAAAATTCCACTTGTATAAAGTTATGGTGATATGAGAACTTAACATGAGATTTATATGCTGTTTCTCTACAAGCCAAAAGCAATAATGTGAATGAGAGAAAACACTTTCCTCATCAAACATTTATATTGATTTCTAATGACAGTTGTGGAGCCAAATAGAGTAGGAGGCCATTCAAAGGACTTGATTTGCAAATAAGAAAAATGTCAAGTCAGGTGATGGCCTGCTAAGCAGAACAGTGTGAACATCAACATTCAGGATAGTGGGGTAACATCTTTCTGCTTGCAAAGGTCATAGTCATTAAATATGAAGTTTTGTCCACCTAAAATTGACCATAGTACTATGTGACCATCTTCATGATTGCATACATGTGTATACATGGATACCTAGAGCATGGGGATGCAGCCCTGAATATGATGATGCACCAGCACCAGCCAGCACCATACTGCTTCCCATAGCTCCCATTTGACCAGAGCGGCGAACCGCAGCCAGTGGGAGCCATGATCCGCTGAACCTGTGGACACGTCAGGTAAACAAACTGGCCATGCCCACTAATGGTGCTTACCCTGCGGGACCACGTTCCAAGATTGCCAATCCCTGCATTTAGGATTAAATCGAGAATTCCCTCTCCCTTTTGTGGGTTCCAGGACTAGCTATTCCAGGAAGCAGTCTTTAATGGTTCATAGAAATAGAAAACATGATAAATGAGAGCAGATTAGAGCAGACTCCAGTTATAGCAGGGGAAAAATAATATGATTACTATAAGGCATAAGGCTTGTCATCTAGCAAACGCTTTATTTAAGTACCATCTGCCAGCTGAAGTCAACTGAGTTATAAACCTACTTCTTGAAAGAAGCCCTAAATCTTTTGATATACACATTTATTATTCAGCTTTAGACAAAAGAGTTTCTGCTGAAGTCTGCTTCTCAAATCCACTGATACTGTTGGCTTTCAAGCAATGATGAGCTCATTTAAATACACTGCTTTGATGTACCAATATTAATAACCTGTTACTACAATGCCATTTTACACTAATGATCACTGAAATTTTGCCCAGAGAGCATATGTTATCTATTAGTCTCTGCAACACGTTCATGTCTTTAAGCTAATAATTATAGATCAAGAAAGAAAAAAAAATAGAAGTGTGTTTCCTGTTTTCATGTAGCTGAAAATTATTTTGCCCACCTAGATTCCAGTGCATGTATCAAGCTTCAAATAGGATGACAGAGGACATGTGTGTGGGGAGCAGTGGCACTTCAAGCAGTTACTTCTATAACCAGGGATTATATAAACCAATGAGTACTGAAACTAAGAGAACCATATTAACCTTTGATAGCACTTATGGGAGGTGAAACTTTTTAAGATGAAATCAAGTTTTTACAGTGCACTGATTCTTGGGCCTAGTGCAGTCCTTGACCCTTTAAGGAGGATCATGCTGGAGATATAATCTCCAGGAAGGAAAGTCGGGAGTTGTAGTCCCAGAGGGATCACATGATCAAGAGGCTCATTTTACTGTACCTGAATAATATAAGAAGTCTGGCTTGCCTAAAAAGTCTGTGGTGGAGGTGTGATCTAGATGAGATTCTTGAGCCACCTAGGAGTCTTGGGGAAACAGCCAAGAGAAACCTGTTAGAAGACTCTTCAGCCATAAACTCTTGGCCGAAGACAGTGAGATCACATAGGAAGTGTCTTAGAGAAGAGCTTTTTGAGTGATTTTTATAGTTTAGGACTTCTGGGCCAGAACCCAGAGTAGAGGAATTGAAAAGATTCCCCTGTACCTCATCAGTGCCCAGGAGGATGCAATCTCATACTTCCACAAGAAGAGAAAGGGGAACTGTGACAAAGGGCTCTGTGAAAGGAAGCACTATTTAGCTCATAGAGAGCATTGTTTGTTTATTTGATCTGGACTTGTTTGCTGATCTCTAGAAAGGCAAAGTCACTTATATATGTTTGACCACAGAGCTGAACTCAAGATATTCTATTCATCTGAGAGGGAAATTAAGGGAGAAATCATGTCTCCTTGAGAGGAAGAAGTTACCAAGTGGTTAGCAAAATTATCTCCATCCTTTCTTCTTGACTTCCAGTACTTCTCTCTCCTTCCTGTTGTCCCTGCCAGCAGGTATATGGGATCTTGGGGAGCAATTACCACACAGGTGGGGTGCAAAATAAACTTTATTAAGAAAATGCAAAAACAGGGAAAATTCAATAGTGAGGGGTATGGGGTTTGTTAAAGTAGACAATTGGGGAGGGGTTTCTTTTAGTAAATGGGATAGGGGGTTTCAATAGTGGGGTACAATACAGTGGGGTACAATACAGTTGGTAACCAATTAACACTGAAGTATAAATGTAACAGGTAGCTAACAATTTCTATGTAAAGAGTGTGTCACAGCAGCATATAACCAACTAACAGTATGGGTAAAATGTGTTAAATAACCAACAATTTTTGGTAAAAATGTGTCTCAGTGGTGTAAATGTAAAATGTGAGGTGTGTTAGAGAGAAAAGGGGTAACCAATGGGGTTTTATGCTAGAAAGAGAGAGAGAAGACAGGCTGTAAGTTGAAACAGCAGAGAGACAATTATACAAAACACAGCAAAATCTTATCTATGATTTAACTTAACCAAAACTACACAAATTAGCAAGTAACAAAACACAATGCAACAATTCTTTAAGGCTAACTTACAGGGTACAATTCAAGCAATTTCCTAAACCTAACTTAACTACAGCTGTGCAAAATGAAATTACAACTTATCTAGACTAAAAGACAAAATCTAACCTAATGGGTGCACCTTATAGTAGGGGTAGTTTCAGTGGGCAGAGTGGTGTGTGCCCAGGATACAGCTCCAAGGGGGGAGGGGGATTTAACTAGTGGTGGCTGCTAGCTGGCAGCCCAGGATACAGTCCAGGAAGGCACAGGCTTATTTCTAGCAGCAAAGGCGCTGCAAAGCAAGAAACAGATTACAGATACAGACCAAGGAGTTTAAGAGAGGTTTTAAGACACAGACCAAGGTTTAGTTTGAGTCTGTGTGTTGGGGAAACAGAGCCAGCAGCTAAAGTAATTAAGTATAGAAAGTTTCACAGAGGGATTCTTACCAGTCCCCAAGGCAGCAGCAAAGGCAGAAGCAGCAACAGCATCAGAAGAAGCAAGGAGGGCTCGGCACGGTCTAGATAATCAGGAGATCTCTCAGGCAGCAATTCATTCTTCGTGGGGGGGTGTGTTAAAAACGGGGGTATGCTCAAAAATAAAACGAGAGCGGAGAAAGGACCCCCCAGGACCCCTGATCAGGCCAGGTAGCAATGCAGGAACCTTTCTGATGTTTGTTTCAAAAATGCCTGTTCTTAAAGGCAAACTCAGGCAGTTTCCCCGCCAGTAATCCTGATAGGCTCCTTCTGTCATAGGGGAGGAGATACAGGGAAAAACTGCAGGTGAGCATAGAGACATGCCTGGGCAGAGTCCTGGACCATAGGCGTGAGTTCCCACCTCAGGACACAAAAGCACATGAGGCCTATGACTCATGCCCAGGATCTCAAACACACACTAGGTCTTGCAGCTCTGGACATTGCCTACCCTACACCGAGCCCAGGTTTAACAAGGTGATAACAGGACCAACCCTTTGAACAGGGCAGTCGTCCCACTTAGCACGCAGCACAAGTGGCCATCCCTTTGTGAAGGGCAATGGCTCTTGGTAAACAACTTAACAGCCAGGGAGGGGCGGCCACGGGAGAAGAACAAAAACAAAATGGAGTAAGGGGACAGCTGTAAGAAACAAAATGGAATAGGGGGAAAGCTGTAACAGACACCTATACCTACATACCTTCTGCTATTCCCTATTAGTGTCCATGCATCTTATACCTAAATCAAATTCCTATGATTTTATTCAGGCTCCCTTCTGTGTTTTGTTTTTGTTTCTTGGTTTTTTATTTTTGTTTTTTACAAAAGCTAGTCACCAGTCTGGATACAGAAACAATCCCATGTAACTTAGTTGACCAATCGTATAGTTCTAATATCAGACACTTGCAGTAGACTGTTGTAAAGGATCCATTAACTGAAATGTTCACAAGACATTAATTAAATTAGAATAATGAACAAATTTGTGAAAATGATGATCTGTGCATGGATAACTTATAAAGAAAAATGGGTTTAATCCGAGTATTTTGTTTACTATGAATACCTAGTTCAGGGTTTCTAAAACTGGGGGTCAACCACTGGAAGTGTCCTCTTTGTTCAAAGAATCTGAGCCTCTTCACTGATTTTAAGTGGAAGTCGTGATTGTTGAGCTCCTCTGAAAATCAGGTCCTATTATAGCAGGGAAGTAAAACCTGAGTCTTCATTTTAGATGAAATTCAGCTTTATTGTACAGCAAAGACTTACAAGTTTTACTCCATTTTCACAATCTTTGAACAGTTACAACAGAGACAAATTTAAGATTTTTTATTTGAAATGTATAGTCTATTTCCTCTTTGGGGACCAAGAACAAGTATTAATAACATTTTCTGTGTTTTGTGACCTGGTATCATTAGACTACAGAAAATTATTCTGTATATTGTGTAACTGAATGTGATTATTAAGGGTAGGAGTGAACAAAAAAAAATAAATGAAACTTTAGAAAGGTTGTTCACTGGTTTACCATGACAGATAATCCCCCTCATTATGTTGCTTTCTTTTGCTAAATTGCCCTGCTAATTTAACATTTGTTTTGAACTTAGCAGAATCAATTTCAACAAGCCAAAACTAGTTCTGCTTGCCATCTGTCTCACATACCAATTGCATGCAACCAATTACAGGAGTATTATGCAAGGGTGTGTGTTTTTTTTTTAACCATGATAGCAGTGATAGCACTATCCCTGTATGCTCGGAGATGGAAGGGAAACACCAAACCCATCTCATTTCATATACAACACTAACTAAAATTCAGGTGATTAAATTTTGGCCCCCACAAAGTAGTTATGAACTGGTAACCTAGAAATAAGAATCTTTCTCATTAACAATCTCCTGCTCCATCTATCCCCTACTTCTCAGTAAAGTGACATACTCTGGAGAACCGTCTCCCAGTTTATAAAAAGAGTATCCCTTTCACTGGAGCCAGCAAGAAGTATAGTTTTGTGCATTATGAGAAAAATGTACTGCTCTGCTCCTAATTACAAGGGTTAGCTAATTCAGAGGAAGTGGGGTCAGTAGTGCTGCTGGTCATGAAGGGAATCCACTGAAAATGGTGGCACAGAGATAGTACTCCCTAGCAGCTACCAGAGACAGTTTTCTACTACTTAACCACCTTCCAACTACTGGAAATCCTTATGATCATGTCCGTAAATGTCATTTATCCATATATCCTTCCAGACACCTATCCAATTTCCTCACCAAGACTTGCACTGAATTCCCTCTTCCTGATACCCTGATCATTATATGATATTATTTTGAGGGAATTGTGATTTTTAGGTAAATGAAAAACAGCAAACATAAAGCACTTCTCTCCTTATCATATTACAGCAATCTTTTGTACCAAGCGAACTGGTTATGCGAGTAGTCAGCTGCTGAGAGACTAAAAAAATTGTTTTGCCAAGTAAATATTTGCTAAGTGTATACGTGTACTATCAGCATCATTAATCCTGCTGGCAAACAATGGCAGTGCATTCCAAAACGTCTCTTTATTCAGAATTCATTAGCCTGCTCTTTGTCAATTCTGATACATGTGCTATTAGATATTCTTAATGTTAAAGGTGGAAGAGGAGCCTATATTATAAACAGAGTGTGACATACTTTTAGGTTTAAAATAAAATCTTTGTTGCTGCCAGATCCACCTATAATACTCAGTTACCTGAAGAAGGAAAGCTTGCCTATTTTCTTGAAGATGTGTTTCTTTCAAAAGTTACTAGGGTTAAGTTGTTGTTTTGAATGTTTTAGGATTCAAAGAGGACCCCTAAACTTCAGAAAAAGACCTAGAAAGTAGGTCAATTACTTTAACACTAATTAGACCTGCTTGCAAAAGGGAGATCTCCTACAAAAGATATAAATCCTTTTTTTTTTTTTTGGATAATCAACTCCCCAAAGTTTATTCTAGTTTGTTTCACAGTTAGTTTTTATGTACTGTGACTGACTGAATATGCTGGCCCTCACTAATTGATATAATGCCTATGAATTATTCAACATTGCCATGATTTATTAGCAGAACGGAAATGTTATTTTACGAGTGTTTAAAAGATTAATTTAGTATTTTTAAGAAAAAAAAATAATATATTTCTCTTTATAAAGTATGCTAAAGTCCTTTGTGATGACTCTGGTTCTGGAACTACTGGAGGGTTTTACATTTCCTCTCAAGCTGCCATGGCTCAAAGATAGTATGTAATTGGGTGGGATTACTACACTTAGTTTAAGGTAATTTGGGGACCAGAATGAGTCATGTCCTTTCAAATGATGATTGACTGAGAGTTATGGGACACTTGTAAGTTAAAGAATTGGCAAAAAACAAAATTCTAGAGGATTAAATTATATTTGTTTCCTACAAATTTCTTTGCAGCATAGGGGAATGGTCTTAATTCACCATTGTTGAAGGACCTAGAAAGCAAATATCATGACTCTTATGTCAGATAGCTGTTTGCCTTCAGCATAAATAGTAGATCTCTGAGCTTATGGACGAAAGGATCCACAGTTCAAATTCAAATGAGGGACAAAATGTCTTGAAATGTTTTCAAGAGGCTCTGTATGTTGCAGGACTGGGCATTTTCATAAACTCTAGTGTGCAGTCCTTTTGAAAGCTGATTGACATAACTGGATCCAGAATCTTTTCTAGCATTACTCATATTTTCATTTTTCTTACCTACCCTGCAGGTGTATTTGGAAGACTAATTTGTTATTGTTTGAATAAGGCAAATCCATTGGAAGATGAAAAGCCCTATACAGATGCTTGGTGGTGGTGGCATGGTGATGATGACTAGAATTATGTGTTGTTCTCCTTAAAGCACTGTTTCAGCATGAGACTTCTTGGAACCGAAGGGGGACTTGCATGGAGGAGTTAAACTGGAGTATTAAAGTGTCTTTTGGTGTCATGGGAAAACAATCAAAGCAGTTAATTACGGTATTTACTGTGAAGCAATAATTAATATAGGTTTGTTTTTAATAAATATGGCTAATAATTAAAAGACAGACTGCCGCTTCAGACTTGTATTAGCTATGCAGAGATATGCCTTTCTAGCTGTTCTATTAGGTAATAAAAGAGAACCTGCTATTCAAAAGCTGTAGCATTATTATCATGGACTTAATTACCTTACCTATTGCATCATAGATTCAAGTTCCCTATGTCTCATGAGTCTGAACACCAAGAGCTGGGTGCCAAGATTTACAAATGACACTGGTGTGGAGAGAGAAGAGACCTCTATTTCCCCAACAAGTTACACACTGGTTTCCATAGCTCTCTTCGGTGCTATTAAAGATTAGCAACCGTTCAGAAAACCTCTTATCTAGTTCAATATAAGATACTACTGGGAGCTACTGAATCTTATGCATCATGGTCACAATATGTTCACTTTATAAAAGGAAGAGGCTGTGCATTCTAGCTGTGTCTACTTAAGGCATTTTTGATGGATGGGGATAAAATAGGAGAAATGTTTTCCAGGTTCATCAATGTTGTCTTGCAAAAAATAACACAATAAGCAACAGGACTGGTTCTTGTTTCAGTGTGATTGCAGGAGGAGTTATGTCCTCCTTGAAAGCACACATGCCAGAACAGAGCCCAGTGTAATTATTTATTGGCTTGTATCTTGTTTAGTGCAATGTTTGTAATAAGGTTTATGTTTGAATGGTGGGGGGAGTAGTCATGGAAGAAAACCCCTGTTGGAAGCAGACACTGGAATGAAAGATTTGCTTTCTACAGTTCATGAGAATGTGCCATTCATCACAATAAAAAGACATCTCCCATCGTTCAGGGAAGCAGAAACTTTTTGTTACAGCTGACCTGAATTTCACTACAGATACGTTGGTGGAGAGAAGAGAGACACGTTAAAGTCACATTGATCTGTCAATCGGACAAAAGATGCATAAGGTGCTTCAAATAGTGACTTACAAATAACATGATGCTAAGTAATCTATTTCATAAAATATTTGTGTACTGCCAACCTGAAAAATGTAAGTGTGCTCATACTCTCCAACTCAGGCCTTGACTTACCACACTTCACTACTACAGGGAACCATAGCTACCGCTTTCCAAAGTTCATGATGATGGTACCTTTTGAGATTTTGCTATCTTTTTATCTTTTTCTATGCATCACATACGTGTAAAAAAGTACATATGTACTGTATTTGTTGTATATGAATGTACATAATCCTAATGGTCAGTTTCACTTTTCCTCTCTTTTTAAAACCACACCTCTACTTAATTAAAGTCTCAATCTGCAGATCCTTATTCAAGATGTCAATATTGTTGTCTGTATACCAGCTATAAGGCTGAATAAAAAGGGCCATATTATAAATATTTTACTCACATTGGCGAACAGTTACTGATGTGAGTGAGGGGTCATGTTCTGGTCCAAGGTTAGAATTTTGTGACAAAATGGTGATAGGTAGAAATTCAAACTTCTTCCTGGTGCTGTATCAGCTTCTTTCACAAAGTGAAAGAAGTGGAGGGGGGAGGGGAAAATCTGCAGTTATTAAGGATCATAAATACAGGACAGATTCCCAAGGACAAATTGACCTTGATCTGGGTGCATAGGCTGTGTTTGGGAAGCTGCGAAGAGCCCATCTGCCCCAATGAATCCCACACATGGACAGAGAGTATTTCTGCCATGCACCCTCAAGGGTACATTTAGTTTCAGAGGAGATGGAAGGAGGCTGCCTAGGCAATCAGCCAGGCATGCAAGCATGGGTAGCAAGCTGCATGCTCCCTTTCACAATTAGGAGCTCAGAGGAGGATTATATCTGCCTAAGGCACAATCCTTCCCTAAACTGCCCTGGGTAGCTTCACACTACCCACGCCACAAGAACTTGCTTAAATGGTACAGTCCAGCTCTGTATTCTCTGCCTCTGCTGATTTGTGTTCCTTAAATTTATGTAAGAGCTTGTCTTCAGGAATAAGTAACACATTGCATTGTGGCTGCACGGTCCTTTAATTTTCAAGATAAAATTGTATTTGTAATGGTTTATTATGCTTAAAAGTTGGACTTTTCTGCAAAACATATGGAAGTATTCTGATCCTGCTGAAATATGTAATTTTAGATTTAGCTCACATACCACAAAGTATTTGGTTTTATATGCACTGTTATATTAAAGACTTTAGTGTCAGAGTTCACAGAAAAAAATGACATGAGCTTTCAGTATATGTTGGTGGCAAAAACGTAGAGCAGGAAGTTGATAAGCCCTATGTAGCTATATAGAGAGCAACTATGCACATAATGCTGTGTGCTCCAGTAGGCACACCTTGTTACTGTAAATTGATATTTGTATGAATAGCAATTAAGAGGACCCATGGCTCCAGCTGAGATCCAGGATCATTGTGGTAGGTGCCGTGCATACTACACATAGTTAGAGACAGTACTTGCCTGTAAGAACCAACTGTTATGTTCTTGGCATATGCACAGGGAAATTAGATAGAAACATGAATACACTTCCTGGATGGTTGCAATGCAATATTGTGTTATTTCTTAGAATTCAGAATGATAACACACAGGAACCCACAAAAAGACACAGAGAAGGTTACTCTCTAAGACAGCAAGGCACAAGTCACCTCCCTCCCATTTTCTAAGCCAGCACTTCCAGAATGAGTGCAATAGCACAGTTTGCTACAGAGCCCCCTCACCTGCAGACAGGAGCAGAAAACTCCCCTACTCTTAAAGCGATAGCTTGCAATCCCAACACTTTCCTCAATACCTTACAATCTACATAGACAAGACAGGGCTATAAGAAAGGAAGTAGTATTATCCCCATTTTACAGGCGGCTGGGGGAGATGGGGACTCAGAGATTTAATGACTTGCTCAAGGCATTAGAGGAGTTCTGTAGCAGACCCCAGAAAAAAACACATTCCCTGAGTCTCAGTTCAGAGCCTTAAGAGAAAGACAAAAAAATAATAATGTCAGTAATAGGAATAGTATCCTGTTCCACCTTGTATTTAGCTTTGACACTGAGCATGTTTCCCAGAAAAGCCTGCAGAAGAGCTCTTTGAAAGCTCAAAAGTGTGTCTCTCTCACCGGCAGAATAAAAAATAGCACTCCGCCTACCTTGGTTTTTTAGTAATAGGAAGGGAATTCAGAGAAAGACAAAACAATGATCAAGGGGCAGAGGAATTGACTCATGCAAAAATAACTTGCTATGAATAGCACAACTTTAATTCCGAGACCTTCACAGAAACAAGAGCATAAAGAGATCACCCAATGCCCCTGAAACTACAGTTGGTCATTTTATAGCGGACCAGGAAGAAATTGGTGGTGGAACAAAGGGAAGGCAAATTATCTTCCACTGCAATATGTAGATTAGTATACAAATTTATTGCAGCTCCTGTCTACTCGTAGCATCTGCTAATGTGTTTACTTTTTCAAAAATTCGGTTATGAGCTTGAAAACATAATGAACCAGATTTTGATTACACCCACCTAAATGAAAAAACATCTCCACTGATTTTAGCACAAAGGTCCTAGAGATCAGAATCTGACTCTGCAACATTTAGTTTGATTGGGATTTTTAAGTGCCATAATATAATATATTCATTACATTTCAGAAACTAGTTATAGAAGACTGATTTGCATTGTTCTATGGATGATAAATCTTAAATTTCATTTGAACGTTATGAATCTTCAGTTCTTTCTCAAAATTGACACTAATTTATATTGTCTCGTTCTGTGTAAAGCGGAAACTGTGGCACTGCATGTAATTAAAGAAAGACATAGTTTAATGGACTCATAACATCTAATGAAGTTTATTGACAGGGTCATGAAATATGTTGTTTTTCGCAATGAGACAACACTAATAATTGCAGGAGTAAAAGGTGTCCAGTAACTCAGCATTAGAACCAGCACCAATCAGAACTCATTCCATTAAGATGATAGGAGGACATCAGAAATAAATCAGCTCAGGTACAGCAGCACGGACAATGCAAATGAGCTGGCGGTTTGTATAAATGCATTTCCCCTCACTGTGTCACTGAAAAATCCCATATTATAATGGTGCAATTATAGGGAACACTCCCCTTAGTGAGTACTATGGTAGGCACTTGTGAAGGAATCTTCAGTATCGAAATGGATACTTTCCTTTCAGTAGCAGCTGCTCGGTAGCTAGTTTATGCAGAACATAGCTTGGTAAGAAAATCTCCCTTTTCAGAAGTGGAGTCGGTAAGAAAACACAGCCTACCTGCTATATGGTATTTTTGTCCAGGAGAGGACTAAAAATTGAATCCAATATCAATTGAAGTCAATGGTAGTCATTTCACTGACTTGCGTGTGTTTACTGGATTGAACCCTTTAATCACATTCTATCAACCAAAGAATAAAATTTAAGGAGGCTATAAATTCCTGGTTGATCACTAGCATGGAGCTGTCAGCAAGTGAAAGAGACGCCACACAGCCTAGCACGCCTATCTTTCCCCATTGCAGGAGCACTCTCTGACAGATCTTTTATCCAATGTAGTCTCCTTCACTGCTCCACCAGGATCAAACAACTAAGTGGCAGAATTCCTTTTTTGTCAGCATGTGACGGTGCTGTTTCTGGTGGGATCCAACTGTGAGTGTCAGACTGATTGCTTCCAAAGGGGCAACTACAGCCCAAAGCTGGGGTTTTTCCACTCTAATGTGAACCAAACCAGTCAAACAGAAAAAAAAACTTTGGTTTCGCCCCACTGGCTAACCACAAGTCACACAAGCAATCCCCTTAGACATTCCAGGTTTCCAGTATCACCACCAGCAGCCACCTGTCCTGGGGATCAATGGTTATGAAAACCAATACCCCACATAAAGAAAACGGTTCTCCCCAATTCCAAAGAATCAGGCCCCAGACCCAGGTCAATATACAAATCAGATCTTCCCACAGATCACACTGTTGCCAATCCTTTAGAATCTAAAATCTAAAGGTTTATTGTACAAGGAAAAAAGGTATAGTTGAGGGTTAGGAATGGTTAAAAGAAATCAATTACATGCAGTAATGGCAAATCTCTTGGTTCAGGCTTGCAGCTGTAGAACAAACTGGAGGTTCAGATAAAAGTCTCTGGAATGCATCCCCTCCAGGGATGGGTCATCAATCCATTGGCCAGAGCTTCCACGTGTAGCAAAATCCCATCCAGAGGTACGTGCTAGCTGAAGGTTGCAGATTGAAGCCAAACATGGAGGAAGTGTCTCCCAGGTTTTATAGACTTTCTTTTCTGGGCGAATACCCCCTCCTCCTTTTTATGCAGAGTCCAGTTGCAAAAATGGAGGTTCATAGTCACATGGTCCAATTACCAAACTCTCCACAGATTCAGTTTCTGACCAGGCAGGTGACATTCCTGAAGAAGCTCGGGTGTGGACAGGAATCTACAAGGTTCATTGTGTAGTTGATGGTCCTTAACAGCCCATCAGCCAGGCCAGCCAAGTTAACAACAGCTTGTCTGAGATTTCACCCAGAAGCCAAGCACAAGTTTGAAGTACAGGCACCATATAGCCCATATTCATAACTTTAATTACAAAATTGATACACACATATCAATGGCATATTCATAATCAGCAATCCATAACCTGGTCGTAGACACCTATTATGAACCCCTTTACATAAGATTTGGTGTTACTATAGGACCCTGGTTGCACCAATGATCTATAGGATCCCAAATTATTTCAATAACGTGACACAGCAGCTAGCTATAAATTAATAATTCTCAGAGTAATTGGAGGGTTAGGGTTAAAATGGGGTGTTCCTTTACCAGGGGCCTAGCCTGGGTGTCAGTTGAACAGTGTGCCCAGAAAACTGTAGCAGCCTACACTCCTTGGATGAGAAGACTCATCTGCATCTCAGTGTAGGGCATTCTTCAAGAGACAGGGAATACATTTATACTTGCAGCCAAATCCCCATCTTGTGTAAATTAGCAAAACTCCATTTTCTAATGGAACTACCCCAATGTATGACATCTGAGGATCTGAATCTACAACTACACTACTTTGTGGCTCAGAGAAGGTTTGGGCAGCTTTGCACTTCCATGGTTATCTGACTCTCTTCCCCTGCCTGCACTGGCTAAAATGAAGCCAGCATCAACTCTGTGGGCAGAGCCCAAATGGCCATGGATACTTTCTGTTAAAAATCTGCTGTCACTTAGATTATGAGCTCTCTTTTTCTGTTTAAAATATCTTGCAACCAAAGATCTTGGATATCCACTTTACGTCTATCTCTGAGAGAAAAAAACATTCCTAAATTACTGCTCCCCACCCATTTTATGCTGCTGTTCGTAATTGTTCCTGGCTGAAGGTAGAGACACTTTATTTTTCTTAAATCTTTATTTCAATAGATAACTGTTTTTGTCTCTGAGGGAATCTCTCATTCAGATGTGTCAGTCTATTTTCTTTCTAATTAAAAATGTGACATTGCTCTTTCATGTCTGAAATGTTATCAGGAATGGCAGTCAGTCCCATTTCATACCCTTGATTAGGATAACCTTCTCGGGATGATGAAGTGGCAGAATGAAGAGGAAATGTTGAACTTGCACTCTTCTGTTGTACATATTCAGTGAATTAGGCTTTCTGAAGAATCCGTTCACAGATTCCATTGAGAGAACTTTTCCTGCACATTATGGCTTTCTATAAATAAAAACCCTGTAGGATGCTGGCATTGTTTTTCAGTATTTTTGCCACTCCTAACTGTCTTGGATTGAATGCACAGTTCTTGTTGTTATTATTGATATCTTTTATTTTAAAAAAATATATCTATCAGTGAGTAGACTTCAATAGCTTGTTTCCATTCTCGACTTCACAACGGGCTTTTCCAAACCTGATCTGAAGGAAAGAAACCATCACTTAGGTTTACACCTATGTGCTTGCATCCAAACTTTTGGCACCTGTGTTGCTCTTTTATTGTATCCTAAAATGGGGAGGGTTTAGGAGATGATATAGATAATTATACTGACATTTTTTTGTACTTTTTTGTGACTTGTTTGTAAGCTCTTTGATGATTAATAAGCTGTGTATATTGGCAAAGTGCATCTACAGTGCTGACCTGCTTGCAAAACAGTGCCCCAGCTATAGCTGTGTGGAATATTCAATTCAGAATTAAAATACTCTATGGATAATTTTTTCAAAGGTATCTAAGTGCCATTTTCAAAAGTGCCTATGTCTCATTCAAGTGAATGTGACTTAGGACCATGAATCACTCTGTTTATGTGTGCTTTCTTTTATTTTTGAGTTGCAGATCTTTTGCAAAACTAAATGTTCATATCAGCAAGATTGTATACTCCCCCTGCCATGGTTTAGAGATCAGTAAAGGTTTCAGTGTAACCAGCATTTTCAACTTCCAATCCACTGCATGATGAGACTAGAAGATGCTAATAGCACAACAAGGCACAGGAAAGGTGTTTGTGGAAAGGTTATATTGTTCGTCCATCAGAATTGATGAGGACCACCAAGTGTCATCAGTTTGTTTGGGAGTGGGTTCTGAGATGGCTGATTAGTCCAATCCGAGCCCGGAATTGACGGTTGCATTGAGGACATTGAAGATCAGGTTGCCGACCGGGGGAAGAGAGGATACCAGCCCTGGACTTGCGAAGAAGGCATTTCTCTATAGCATCACTCAGTCTCTTTTGTTCGTAGGCTGTTGCACCATCATGAACTTGTCTGCACCAGGCGAAGCGATCATTAGCGATGCTCTCCCAATTTTCAGGATCTATGTTACAGTTCTTAAGGGAGGCCTTAAGGGTGTCTTTGAATCTCTTCTTTTGACCACCAAGAGATCGCTTGACATGTTGTAATTCACCATAAAACATCTTCTTGGGCAATCGCTCATCAGGCATTTGCACAATGGCCAGCCCATCTAAGTTGTGCCTTGCAAAGCAGGGTGTAAATGCTTGTCATATCAGCCTGTAAAAGGACGTCGGTGTCTGAAATTTTGTCCTGCCATCTTATCT
This sequence comes from Sternotherus odoratus, assembly GCA_032164245.1. Classification (NCBI taxonomy): domain Eukaryota; kingdom Metazoa; phylum Chordata; order Testudines; family Kinosternidae; genus Sternotherus; species Sternotherus odoratus. The sequence continues at coordinate 228,550,692 of JAVMKO010000001.1, read as the reverse complement.
TCAGTAGTTTCCGCAGACAGCTCAGATGGAAGTGATTCAGCTTTTTCGCATGACAACTGTAGACAGTCCAGGTCTCACAAGCATAGAGGAGGGTGGGCAGGACGACCACCAAATAGACTTTTAGTTTGGTTTCAATCTTGATGCCTCTCCGATCCCAAACCATAGATGGAAGCCTTCCAAAGACTGCGCTGGCTCTGGCGATTCTAGTGTTCACTTCCTCATCGATGTTAGCTGCCTGTGATAAAGTGCTGCCAAGGTATGTAAACCTGTCCACGTTATTGAGTTTATGACCATTAATAGTAATGGATGGCTCAGTGTACTCACAACCAGGAGCAAGCTGATGCAGAACCGCGGTTTTTCTGGTGGAAATCGTAAGGCCGAAGTTTATGCACACTGCAGAGAATAGATTCATGTAGTATTGCATGCCTGTTTGCGTACCTGAGTTAAGGGCACAGTCATTAGCAAATAGAAAGTCACGAATGGTCTCAACTTGGACTTGAGTTCTGGCCTGAAGCCTCCTTAAGCCACTGTCCACAAAGACAGTGTAGAGCTGGACATTCTGTTCTTGGCACTTTTCTTGTAGTTGCCTGGCAGCAAAGATCATATCAATAGTACCTCGTTCCTTCCTGAAACCACACTGACTTTCCGGCAGGAGACCTTGATCAAGGTGCTGTGTGAGTCTGTTTAGAAGTATTCTGGCTAGGACCTTTCCTGCGACACAGAGCAGAGAGATTCCTCTGTGGTTGTCACAAGATTGGCGATTTCCCTTACGCTTGTAGAGATGAATAATGGTCGCATCCTTGAAGTCTTGGGGAATGTGTTTCTGTTTCCACATCTCACAGAACATCTCGGTGAGCCTTTTAGTTAATTTGGGTCCACCAGATTTGTAAATTTCAGCTGGAATGGAGTCAGCTCCAGGAGCTTTTCTGTTGGAGAGCAGTCCAATGGCCTTTTGAGTCTCCAGTACTGTTGGGGGGTCAGCCAAGCTGTCATTGACCTCCACCTGGGGTAGATGGTTTATTGCCTTGTTGTTGATAGAGGAGGGACTGTTGAGGACATTAGCAAAATGCTCTGCCCAGCGATTGAGTATCTTCTCCTTATCAGTGATCAGAGTACTGCCATCTGCGCACAGGAGGGGGGCTGAACCAGATGCGACTGGGCCATACACAGCCTGCAGAGCCTTATAGAAGTTCCTCATGTCATGTCTGTCGGCAAAGGCCTGGATCTCATCGGCTTTCTGGCTCAGCCATGTGTCCTGCATCATGCGTAGTTTCATCTGTACAGTCTGACGTAACCTGGTGAATGCATCTTTTTTTGCTGCAGACTTGGGGTCATTGCTGTAGGCACGATGGAGAAAGTGTTTTTCATCCAGCAATGCCTTGATTTCTCCACAGTTTTGGTCAAACCAGTCCTGGTGCTTTCTTGTGGTGACACCCAGTGATTCAGATGCAGTATAATACACCAGTTGTTTGAAGGCTGCCCAGCTGGGCTCTATATCAGCGTCTGTTTCAGTGGCTCCCAGCTTAGATGCCAGGGCATCAGCAAATAACTGTTGGGTGCTGCTGTCTTTCAATCTGGAGACGTTTAGGCGCTTTGGAACCGTGATGCCTTGTGGACGTCTGGAGGGCCGAATCCTGAGTTTCATCTTTGAGATGAAGTCCAGCAGTCTGCGCCACACATGGTCTTGGTCACACAAGCATCCTGCCTGTCTTTCCTGCAGACTATTACGTAGTCGATTAGATGCCAGTGCTTTGAGTGTGGGTGCATCCAAGTTGTTCTGTTACGTTTGGGCAGGCGGAACACAGTGTTAGTTATCAAGAGATCATTTGCTACACATGTCCTCAGGAGCAGATGTCCATTGCCGTTACAGCTACCGATGCCATGTCTGCCGATGACTCCCTCCCACGCCACATAATCAGTACCAACTCTGGCGTTGAAATCGCCTAAGACAATCAACTTGTCTGACTTTGGTATTGTAACAATCAGCTCTTCCAGGTCTCGGTAGAATTTGTCTTTGATGTCTTCTGGGTTGGTCATTGTTGGTGCGTAAGCACTAATGAGTGTGACTTGCTTTTTCCCAGACAAAGGTAACTTTAGCACCATCGGACGATCATTGATTCCTCGTGGTAAGTTGGATAGTTTATTCACCAGATTTGTCTGCACAGCAAATCCAACTCCCAACTCGTGGCGTTCATCTGTTCTTCGCCCACTCCAGAAGAAGGTGTAACCAGCTCCAGCTTCAGTCAGCTGTCCCTCCTCTGCCAGCCGGGTCTCACTCAAGGCTGCTATATCGATCTTGTAGGGGGCAAGCTCCTTGGCAATTAGGGGGGTTCTCCTTTCAGGTCTGTCAGCATCTGTATGATCCATGAGAGTACGCATATTCCACACTCCAAGAGTGAGTGGAATTTTGCTAGTTTTCTTTGTATTTCAACCGCATAAGTGGAAAGGTTAAAAGAACTGCAAATAACAAACAAACAAAACTCTACAGTTCACAACCTGTTTGCAGAAAATTCACAAACAGAAAAGGTTTGTTCCTTGTATTTCACCCAGCTCTTCTGAAAAAGGCTTTGACTGAGAGATTAATGGGAACAATATTGTTATGGGCCCTGGAGAGCTCCCATATATGTTTCTTGAATTGAAAGGAGATAGAATAATTTTAAAAGAAAATGAACTAATAGGCTATATGCTCCAAATGATCTCTATTTTTGGTTTGTATGACTTTTTGCTTATTGCTTTAAATTACCTTAGACCAGGGGTCTCAAACATGCGGCCTGGGGGCCACATGCGGCCCGCAAAGCCCTTCCCTGCAGCCCGCCAAGCTTCCTGGCACCCCCCCCCCCCCCCCGGTCCTCCCATAGCAGTTTGCAGGACGGAGGGGCCAGAAGTGGAGGCTGGGCCGCGTGTGTTTCTAGCTCTGGACTTCCTAGATTGCTCTTGCTTTGTTTGCCAAACAGCTGTTGGTGGTGCCTAGTGCTTTCCAGGAGGGAATGGGGAGCTGCGTGCTCAGAGGAGGAGGTGGGGCAGGGGTGGGACTTCTTGGAAGGGGTGGAGTGGGGGCGGAGCCAGGGCAGCAAGGGTGGGGTGTGTGTCAATGGTGCGGCCCTCGGGCCAGTGCACTGGTCCTCATGGAAGGGGTGGAGTGGGGGCACAGCCGGGGCAACGAGGGTGTGTGTGTGTGTGTGTCAGTGGTGCGGCCCTCGAGCCAGTGCACTAGTCCTCATGCGGCCCTCGTGGTCATTTGAGTTTGAGACCCCTGCCTTAGACTAAAAAAGGTGGTTTTAGAAAAGTCAAAATCTATACAAAACAATTTGAAATGATCAAAACTAAATGTTTTGGTTGATCCAAATTGATGTTTTGTATGTTTGTTCACCAAAAATATGGAGATTCTTTTTTTGATTTTTTTTTTACTTTTTATCCTGACTTTGGCATGGGAAAAATCTTGAAAATTCTTATGCATAGGAAATAAGTTTTCCCAGCCCACCTTATTCCTGTGACTCTTTGAGTTAGAGTCAGTAATGATCCCTTTAATAACAGGAAGTTACAGCACAGGAAGATAGATAGGTCTAATTCTGCTGCAGCTGTGCTTTCTGTGAAAATGTGCATGTGCTTGCCTAAACAATGCATGCTCTTTGATCCTGCTACAGTTTGCTGCAGAGTGCTGCTGCTGATCTCTGTTCTGCCTGTCTGCTTGACTCAAATGTCATTGTAGCAACTGCTCCTCATTTAATGACAAGCTGACAAAAATGCTGCCGTTCAATTTATCAGCATTCTCGTCTGCAGACTTAGGGCAATATGTGAAAAATAACAATCCCTTTATTATCTTATTGACCAGTTGTCAACACATATATGTGTGAGCTCTCACAGGTCAGCTTGCAAGAGGAAGACTGAACACAGGGAAATGGCTTGATACTATAGGAGCTGCAGTTACACCAGAATGCCAACCTGCATGTGCAGATTCCAAAATCTGAAGGGCTTGATTCTGTTCTCTCATATTCTGATATGAATCTGGAGTAAATGCATTCAAAACAGTGGAGCTATCCCAGATGTAAAACCAGGGTAAATGAAACCAGCATCAGTATGTCATTTGCTGTAGAATTTGAGGGAGGCAATGGGAAGGTGGCTGACCAGTTTGTGTCTCTCCAAGGACCTCAGCCGGAAGGTGAGCGTGACGCTTGCAGGGAGTGACAGTGAATTTCCTCATGAATCCTGCTTTGCACCATTTAAAATATAATATTTTGGGAATCCCATTAGAAACCTTGGAAATGTCAAGGTCCAAAGCTTTTCACCTGTTCATATTCTTTCATGTGAAAAATAACCTATCTTCACAAATTATACCACAAAGTGAAGGGGCTGTGGGGGGCGGAATTGCTCAGAACAGAATGCAAAATGAGAAACGCCCAATAAGTGACCAGTTGTGAACATCTTGGTGTAAGTGACTTGCCTATCATCACACAGAAACCCTGTAGCAGAAGCAGGAATAAATTCCAGTGCTCCAGGGTAGCAGTCAAGTGCCTTTATCATGAGATCATCCTTTTTCTTCCCGCAATCTCTTACTTCATTCACTATACATCTTCTATTTTTTGCAACAAATCAAACAAAGGTCTGATAGACAACAGTCTCATTTACTGCATAACCTTGATTCATCCCCAGAGCACTGTCCATGTTGTCCTTTGAATGAGGCACCAGTCCTCTGGAAAAAAACAGTACATGATCATGACATTAAAGAGTGTATCCTAATGCAGACAACCTTAATTCTGGCATTTTTCAATTTCTGAGTGCTTGATTTTTGTGACATTAATGTTCTGTTAATACAGCGATACTCAGACTGAGGGCTAGGAGCCCCAAGTGGCTCTTAAATGTGTCTCCTGCAGCCCTTTGCAGCACATATTAAAACATTGTGTGATTTAATTATTCACCAAGATAAGGTATTAGCTAATCAAGATGTTTTTACAATGTTATTAATAAATTGTAGAATTATTGGTCAGTCATTTTGCTGTGAGGAGATAGATAGGAAATAAAAGTAAATGAAACAATGAATTCACACTATTATGACTCTTTTGGGTGATGTTGATTGCTAATTTGGACCACTGAGGTTTGGGTATCATTAGTTTTAGTGTTGTTTTAAAAACATAATACAATACAAATACAATACTGTGCAGATCAGAATGCATTAGAGTTTGAATGTTCTAATTTGAGTTTGGGCCATTAAAGTTCAGAAAACTTGCAGAAGAACCCACTTTTCAAATATGAAAGTGAAACTTTTAGTTCAGTTAACAGTTACAATCTAAGCAAAACATACAGGGGCCTTCTAGATTCTCACAAAACACTCTAGCAACTGCCAAGTATGAAATAACCACTTAAATCATTTTAAATGATAGCTATAAAATATTATAGTCAGTGCATAATAGCTCCTTTGTCAGTAATGCCAAGAAAATAGATACCCAAATAAATCAAAGTAACTTTCTACTCCGCAGGCTCTCGTTCTGGCTCTTGAACCTTTCTTTCAAAAAAGAACTGAAAAGTGTTATGATCTATTTTGCTGAAGGTAAGTCACCCCACATTCTCACACAGCAGATATATTCTTTTATCACTGATTTCATCCCCAGCAGTGCTGAAAGGTGTTCTAAAGACTGATTTTTTAAGTGGACACAAGATAACACAAGGGCATCTGTGCCAAAGATGCTTTGGTTTCTTCTGCTAAAAATGTGGACGATTCAATTATAGCCACCAACAGGTGGTATTATAAGATAATATTCTAACATAGGGTACAAAGACTGATGTCTGATCAGAACTGCTATCAGTAACCACCAGGTCAGCAGGTGAAATGAAAACATAACTGGCTTAGCCACACAATTATACTAGCTACAAGCCGAGACATTGTCTCTCAGATTTCTCCTGCTTCCAGCCCTGAAATATATAGAGAATAAAACGTCAAAGGACAAGGAGAAACACTGTTTCCCTATTTCCTTTAACATTATATAGATGTATGTAACTTGTATTTTTTTCAACCTGAATGATCCTATGTGCATAATAGGAATTGTTTTATCCTCTAGTGAAATGTAGTCTCTCATGTAAAGTTTACCAGGATGAATAAATGAACATACAGCATACAAGCCAAAGCCTGATTCATAAACCTCTATCCTACTATTTCACTGTGCAGCTAAGTGACTGCGTATTAGGACTATGTTAATAAAAGATAGTATATTAGAACTCTGCAAATAAATTCTTATTTTTCCCCACTGAATTTCACTTCTTTTCTATTCAGAATTGTACATGAACAGATTACTTTCTTTTCTTGTACGTGTTAATTGTTTAAAACGGTTAAGTAATTTCTGCAAATAATTCTTTGCCTTTTGATCATTCATGAGCAAGCCCTGGTCATCTCCTTTTGTACTAAAGATGTGTTTTAAATTGAGTTAGTTAGATGAGTCCAAACCTTTGTCTGGTTACTTGTCAGAACAGAGTAGAATATGGTTCTGGAAAGTATCAAGAGGGTCTGTTCTGCAGGATGTTCACAACAGAAGCCATAGAAGGACATCACCAGTCTTTGAGTGAGAGGCTGAGGCATAGTTCCCATGAAAGGTGTACAGAGAAATAAGGCTTAGCTGACCAAGCCATGTGTCTTATATGTAGTCCATGTCATAATTTATTCCTAGCTTCAGAGTGCATAGATTGTATAAGAAATGGCTATCTGCTTTCTTCACATCCTGATTAGATACGTATTCGCACTACTTTGCCATATATTTACTCATCTATTTGAGGAGAAATTACATGTTTAGTGTTTTCATCGAATCTGGCCCAATATTTTATCTATCTATCTATTTATCTATCTATCTCCCTTTTGCTCAGCACTTCCTGAATGGAATTCTCTTTGTTTTGAAATGCACCTTCATCCTCTCCATATCCTGATTCTGAAGCAGCCACATACACTTGCATAAACAAACTTATATTTATAGTTTGAGAGCGTGTGTTCATCTCCTTTCCTATTTTTATCCCAACAGCATTACTGTTATTTTCAAAGAATTAAAGTAATTTAGGTCCTTAACATGCACAACCTATATTTATCCAGGTAACAACGAAAGTGAGCAATCTGGAAAAAAAAAGTGGTAATTTTGCTTTAAGAGAAAAAATCAAAATTGTAGGTATTTCAATTGAAACACACCATCTAATTTATATTTCACTAGCATAAGTGCCCGGCGCTGCTCGGGTCAGTCGGAGGTGGGGAGGTGGCAGACAGCTGACACCCCCTGACCAACCCCAACACCCACCCCTCACCCCTCACCCACCCCAAAACCTTCCCACCCCCCCAAGCAAACCGGACACCCCCACCTCACCCCCCGACCGAATCCGACACCCCCACCTCACTTACCGTCCCACCAAACCCAACTCAGATCCGTCGCAGGGGGGGAGGGGGGCCAGAGCCGAGGGATTCCGGGGACCTTCGCAGGTGGGGGGGGGCAGTGAGCTGATGTAGTCCGGGGTTCCGTTGGGAGGGGGGAGGGGCAGAGAACTGAGGGATCTCTGGGGTTCCGTTGGGAGGGGGGAGGAGCAGTGAGCTGAGTGATCTCCGGGGTTCCGTTTGGAGGGGGGAGGGGCAGTGAGCTGAGTGATCTCCAGGGTTCCGTTGGAGGAGGGAGGGGCAGTGAGCTGAGTGATCTCCGGGGTTCTGTTGGAGGGGGGAGGGGCAGTGAGCTGAGTGATCTCCAGGGTTCCGTTGGAGGAGGGAGGGGCAGTGAGCTGAGTGATCTCCGGGGTTCCGTTGGGAGGGGGGAGGGGCAGTGAGCTGAGTGATCTCCGGGGTTCCGTTGGGAGGGGGGAGGGGCAGTGAGCTGAGTGATCTCCGGGGTTCTGTTGGAGGGGGGAGGGGCAGTGAGCTGAGTGATCTCCAGGGTTCCGTTGGAGGAGGGAGGGGCAGTGAGCTGAGTGATCTCCGGGGTTCTGTTGGAGGGGGGAGGGGCAGTGAGCTGAGTGATCTCCAGGGTTCCGTTGGAGGAGGGAGGGGCAGTGAGCTGAGTGATCTCCGGGGTTCCGTTGGGAGGGGGGAGGGGCAGTGAGCTGAGTGATCTCCGGGGTTCCGTTGGGAGGGGGGAGGGGCAGTGAGCTGAGTGATCTCCGGGGTTCTGTTGGGAGGGGGGAGGGGCAGTGAGCTGAGTGATCTCCGGGGTTCCGTTGGAGGAGGGAGGGGCAGTGAGCTGAGTGATCTCCGGGGTTCCGTTGGGAGGGGGGAGGGGCTGTGAGCTGAGTGATCTCCGGGGTTCCATTGGGAGGGGGGAGGGGCAGAGAGCTGAGTGATCTCCGGGGTTCTGTTGGAGGGGGGAGGGGCAGTGAGCTGAGTGATCTCTGGGGTTCCGTTGGAGGAGGGAGGGGCAGTGAGCTGAGGGATCTCCGGGGTTCCGTTGGGAGGAGGGAGGGGCAGTGAGCTGAGTGATCTCCGGGGTTCCATTGGGAGGGGGGAGGGGCAGAGAGCTGAGTGATCTCCGGGGTTCTGTTGGAGGGGGGAGGGGCAGTGAGCTGAGTGATCTCTGGGGTTCCGTTGGAGGAGGGAGGGGCAGTGAGCTGAGGGATCTCCGGGGTTCCGTTGGGAGGAGGGAGGGGCAGTGAGCTGAGTGATCTCCGGGGTTCCGTTGGGAGGGGGGAGGGGCAGTGAGCTGAGTGATCTCCGGGGTTCCATTGGGAGGGGGGAGGGGCAGAGAACTGAGGGATCTCCGGGGTTCCGTTGGAGGAGGGAGGGGCAGTGAGCTGAGTGATCTCCGGGGTTCCATTGGAGGAGGGAGGGGCAGTGAGCTGAGTGATCTCCGGGGTTCCGTTGGGAGGGGGGAGGGGCAGTGAGCTGAGGGATCTCCGGGGTTCCGTTGGGAGGGGGGAGGGGCAGTGAGCTGAGGGATCTCCAGGGTTCCGTTGGAGGTGGGAGGGGCAGTGAGCTGAGTGATCTCCGGGGTTCCGTTGGGAGGGGGGAGGGGCAGTGAGCTGAGTGATCTCCGGGGTTCCGTTGGGAGGGGGTAGGGGCAGTGAGCTGAGTGATCTCCGGGGTTCCGTTGGGAGGGGGGAGGGGCTGTGAGCTGAGTGATCTCCGGGGTTCCGTTGGGAGTGGGGAGGGGCAGAGAACTGAGGGATCTCCGGGGTTCCGTTGGAGGAGGGAGGGGCAGTGAGCTGAGTGATCTCCGGGGTTCTGTTGGAGGGGGGAGGGGCAGTGAGCTGAGTGATCTCTGGGGTTCCGTTGGAGGAGGGAGGGGCAGTGAGCTGAGGGATCTCCGGGGTTCCGTTGGGAGGAGGGAGGGGCAGTGAGCTGAGTGATCTCCGGGGTTCCGTTGGGAGGGGGGAGGGGCAGTGAGCTGAGTGATCTCCGGGGTTCCATTGGGAGGGGGGAGGGGCAGAGAACTGAGGGATCTCCGGGGTTCCGTTGGAGGAGGGAGGGGCAGTGAGCTGAGTGATCTCCGGGGTTCCGTTGGAGGGGGGAGGGGCAGTGAGCTGAGTGATCTCCGGGGTTCCGTTGGAGGAGGGAGGGGCAGTGAGCTGAGGGATCTCCGGGGTTCCGTTGGGAGGGGGGAGGGGCAGTGAGCTGAGTGATCTCCGGGGTTCCATTGGGAGGGGGGAGGAGCAGTGAGCTGAGTGATCTCCGGCGTTCCGTTGGAGGAGGGAGGGGCAGTGAGCTGAGGGATCTCCGTGGTTCCGTTGGGAGGGGGGAGGGGCAGTGAGCTGAGGGATCTCCAGGGTTCTGTTGGAGGAGGGAGGGGCGAGCTGAGTGAGTGCGGTGTCTGTTGGAGGGGGTATTATGACATCATCAGCACCTAACTGCCCAGCTGATGTGATTGGCCCTGAAAGACTTTCACCCCTGGGGGGCGTCAGAGGTGAGATCCGAAAATTTTTCGACCCTTACCAAGATCTAGACCCCAAGACCCCTCACTGTACCAAATTTCAAGTCTCTGGCTCAAACGGTGCGGGATGAGTTCGCTGTCATACGTACATACATACATACATACATACATACACTCATACACTCATACATACACCACTTGACTTTTATATATATAGATGGGGGAGTTGAATGGTTTTGACCAAAGGTTGACTTCACTTTTGCAAAATAAAGACATCAGTAGCTGGGTCATATGCATATACTCCAGCACTCTTTGTTGGTCTCCAAGATGCTGTAAGATGAGAGCGAGAGGAGATAATAGTGCTCATCTTGGCGAGCACCGCACCGCCGCCTGCAGCCCCCATTGGACCGGGACAGAGAACCGGGGCCAATGGGAGCTGCAGTTGGCGAACCGGTAAGTAAACAAACCAGAGGGGCCCGCTAAGGCTGCTTACCCTGCTGTCCCATATGCCAAGGTTGCCGATCCCTCTATTAGTGTTAGTTCATGATAATTGTCTTTTTAATAAACCAAAGGCTTGAGTAAATACTTGTTGTTGCTGATGTAATAGCAGTAGTAAGTAATTGCTATTTTTCCCTTTTCTTCAGGAAAGGATTTACTAAATATCTTTTTTTCCCTTTGATAGAAATAAAATATCCTCTTCCATTTTATCTTCCAAGCTGACTTCCACCTATCATTCTTTGTGTCATTGTCAACTGTCAGCATAATGCACAGTAGTCTCTAGATGCAAGTGTTAAATGAGCAAACATCAGCAAGCTCTTGAGCTTGAAGGTGCAATATGGGATAGTTTTGGAATCTCTGGCAAACATCTTTCTGCATCTTTTATTTACTTCAGCAGTTGTTACACATGAACATGTAAGAATGGAATTTGGCCCTAGTCACCCTTTCATATCCACATTTGGCAGGTACTTGGCATATGTCTGATCAGTCTTGACATGTCATATCATATACATCAGCATTATATTTTCCAAAATATATTTCAAAGGATGACATAAAACAGACACAACTTAAAATTTCAACATTTTTCTCCAGTATCTTTTTGACCTCTCAAATAAACATTTTTCACCTGGACATAAAGCAAAGAAATATAGTAACAGATCAATAAAGAAGCCAACTGGCATTAAGAATGATATCTTTCTTTACTTTTAAAGCAGGTTAGGCCTAATAGTTCCACACCAAGAGCTTGTGGTGGGATCATAATGCCAGACAGAATTATCTACAACTTTCCTTTGGATCTACAATTCTTCAATGTCTTCAAATAATACTTTATTTCATTTGGAAAAAAATGTCAGTGATATAGAGGCAAAGAAAAGAATGATATAGAAAAAGAGAACATAATAAGATGTGTAATTAAAAAGGGGGAAAAAAGGGTACACAATAGCGCACATTTACATCTACCTTGTATCCATCACATCCTAAGTCCATTGACTTTTAGATCAAGGGAAAAGACAAAATTATTCTTTGAGGCTTTTGTCCAACAGAGTGAGGGACAGGAATATTTATATTTAACATACACATAACATGGTGTTGGATTTATTTATTTTTATTTAAAGTTGATTGATCAATTGTGTATTGCTTTTCTCATTTTACATGTATGTGAACACAACTATGTTGGGCCCATCTTTAAAAACTAACAATCACATTCAATAAAATAATGATAACAATAATAAATACTTTAGAAAAAAGCATATTAAAATGTATTTAGACTTTGATCAGTGTAGTGTGAAGTAGTAATATTCAATCAGAAGTTTAAGATAACTGAAATTGAATATTTTCCTCAAGTAGCCTAGAGGACACTCACAAGCAACCAGAAATATCTAATCAATCAAAATGCTGAATTGGCATAACAATGTAAAGTCTATTTTTCTCTAAGTGCTACAATCACAAAAGTTTTTTTTCCATTGCTAGTCTTGACATGGAATTTCTTAGTTAAAAAAAGTTTATGGGGGTTTCTAATAATTAAAAAGACAATATGCAATATGGGATAGCTTTGGAATCTCTGGCAAACAACTTTCTGCAACCTCCGGGTGTGTCTAATAACCTAGAGTGTGATTCTGATGAGTGCTCCCCACTGGTCTAACTGCTGCCACTGAAGTAAATAAAAAAGCTCCCCCAACTTCAGTGGAGTACTTAGGCCATAAAGGAGAGTTTTGAAAATCCTCACTGTAATGTGACAACTTGATCATGAGTGTCTTTCTTCATATAACATTGTGCTTGTGGTGGATATCAAACTGACTGACTTGGACACATGAGAAATGCCTTAATCCATTCTTCTCTTGCTGTATGAACAAAAGCAGGTAGAACAATCAATAAATTATGACGAAGGATAATATATTTTTCCTTGCACTCAAAAATTTTATTGTAATATGCTGTTTTTCATCTATTTCATCCTCCCTCTCCCACCAATTTAGATCTGAATTATATAGGCATAATCTACACCAAAAAGAACTTCCTACTCAGAGCTCTATGAACAACTAGTTCCAGTCCACTCCTTTCTGGCATGAAATGTAAACAAAGCAATCTAGAACAGGGAAGCCAAACTGGATTTATTTTTCAGCACACTTACTGACAGCCTGCCTGGGGGCAGGGAGGGAAAAAAATTGGAAGATTATGCCAGGTGTCACATTCCTCTCCTTTAGTCCTGGCAGGCGTAGCCTGTGGCAGCTAGATTACAGCATGTCAACTATGAAATTTTCCTACTTTTAAATATTCTCATTTGCTTCATGCAAAGGCTATGAAGTAGGGCTGATAAGTTTCCTATTATATTGTTATTAATAAAAGAGGCAGATTAGTGAAGGTTATAACATTATAGAAAGAGTTTAAAGAGTCTGTGTATTTGCATTTTTTAAAGGGTAGCAGACAATATAACATTTTGAAAACTCTTAATTAACATTAGCGATGGAATAATAACATCATTGGAAATAGATATCACAACTACAGCTAAATTGACTTGTCATTTTAAACCAAGAAGAACAAAATGGTTTATGGCAGACAGGAAAAAAAAGTTTTCATTACAGTAATGAGTAAATGCTTTAGATTATTCAAACCTATTTCAATGCATATTAATCACTGCATTTTTGGAGTTTTTGTCAGAGCTTTTTAATTATTTATAACTAAATTAATTAATATAGAATTATTTCTCTTGATTAATCGTTGCTGCAATTAGTGATGGTGATCTCACTAGAAATGAAGAGTGGATTTCTTTAAACCTAGAAATGATTTTATTTTATTTTTATTTTTTTACATTAAGGGTAAGATTTTCAAAAAGCAGATTTCCAAGTGCTGGAAAACTTTTGAAAGATATCAGCTCCCATTAAATCACGATGGCCAAGCTCTCTACAGTTCTCAGAACCCAGAGTTGCCATTATGACACAGATTTATTAGCAGATTAAAATAAAATAGCTCTCAGCACTGATCCTTTCAAGCACTTCTAAAAATTCTGCCGCATGAGTCTGAATCTACAATACTTGCATAGGTACTGGAACTAGGAGTGCTTAAAGTGGTTTCCATTATATACAGGGTTTACAATTTGGTTCAATGTCTCTTAGCAGCCCCACTATGCAAATTGTTCCAGAGCCCCTGTGTGTATGCAAAATCCCATCTACTACTAATCAAAGAATTAGGTTCTAAAATGGAAAGAGTATGTTAACACTACTGAAGTATCAGTTATATGTCACTTAGAAGGGGTATAGTGTAATGATTAGACAGGGGACTTGGTTTGGCATTCATGAGTCTTCAGTGATTCTGTGTGTGGCATTAGGTTTCCTTTGACTTTAATATATCACTAAACTTTTCTTTTAAGTCTGGCATAGACAACTTGTCATGGGAGTGATCTATTGAACTAGGTCTCCTGCATCTCTAAATTCATAGATACTTACTTGTAAAGATGGTTAAAAGTGGTGAAAATTCAAGTGAGATTTTTCTCCAGTTTGTTTTGCTGATTTTGCAGATCTAAAACTTTTTTTGGGAGATGTGACAGAACCCTAGCTATAGTACCCTGAGTTGCTGAGGTTGCTGCAACACTGGGAAGATGGCAGGATTCCTTCAAATCAATTAATTTGTTCCTGTTAGGGATTACTGACAATTGGGTGGCAATTGCTGGGGTTGATGAGGTAATTTGCCGAGTAATTGGGATGATATATTTTTGGAAATAACGAGAGGGTGAGCCTCTGGAACAAGGGAGAGAGCTGTGTGAAACTTAACTGTCCTGCAATAATCTGGTGGTTCATTTGTTATGCTTTGCAACTGAAGATTAAAAGCACACATGGCAGAAGGGAAATAGTATGCATGTGTTTGTGGCAAGGTGATCACAAGAACAGGTTACCCTGTGACAGGGGATATTGTGTTGATGTAGCAATTTCAGCCTGAAATGTAAGCATAAGTGCAGCAAATGTCAGTGACAGAAATTCACTAGTAGAGAGAAATGTGGAAATTACTCTTTGAAACTCTAGCTCCTCCCTCATAGCTGATGTAAACTGTGATAGCTGCACATCCAACTACAAAAGAGCCCTTGATTCTCAGTGTGATTGGATCCTCTAGTAATTCCAAATACAAAACACCCAAGGGAATCAATTTCAAATGGTATCAAATATGATGGACACTCATCTTTAGCTGATAGAATATATATGGCAACATATGACAACATAAGACAACATAAGAAAAAATCCTGACTCCACTGTTTAAAAATTAAAACAGTCCTAAGAATTAAAGAAATTAGAGTGAAACAGCACCTGCTGTAGATTAAGCAGCTTAAAAAGCAAGTTGCTATGGATGGTAATGAGTAAATACCTACGATATTGCATATATATTTAGAAAGATTATACAGAATCTCTTGGAGTAAAGGTAGGAGTGAGAGGTCAATTAGAAGCATTTTGGCTGCGCTTCTAATATATGCAATGGATTGAGTGAAGTAAATTAGTGGCTTCATGAGAAGGAGCTGTTGCTTGTTTCTCCTCTTACCTCAACACTGTGTTCCAACCAAGGAGAAGAGTACTTATTCATCATATAATAAAAGCTGTGTAATCTGGGACTTTGCCAGCTGGAAAGCTCTATTCACTGACATTTCTGATCTTAACTGAAAGTCCAGTCTATAGTGCAGTTGGTGCAAGGTCGGCAGGCTTCCTACATGGCTCTGTCTGACCCCCTGGAAGTGGTGACATGTCCCTGCCCCTGCTACTCCTAGGTGAAGGAACAGCCACAAGGGGTTTGGAGTGCGGAAGGGGGATCAGGGCAGGGGATTGGGGCATGGGAAGGAGAGTGGGGTGCCAGATCCAAGCAGCACTCACTTTGGGCGGCTTCATGTGATCCGCAACATGTCCCCGCTACTCTTAGGTGGAGGCCTGGCTAGGCAGCTTTGATCCCACCCTGCCCAAAGCACTGGCTCCACAGCTTCAGTGGGTCAGGAACCACAGCCAATGGGAGC
This sequence comes from Sternotherus odoratus, assembly GCA_032164245.1. Lineage (NCBI taxonomy): Eukaryota > Metazoa > Chordata > Testudines > Kinosternidae > Sternotherus > Sternotherus odoratus. Next base: position 228,535,398 of record JAVMKO010000001.1, on the reverse strand, counting down.
TGTGGGGGTGATGCCGGCGGGCAGACATGTGGCTAGCCCCCACTCTGCCCCAGCACTGACTCTGCAGCTCCCATTGTCTGGCAACCATGGATACTAGGAGCTGCAGAGTTGGGGAGGGGGCAGAGCCACTTAGCCACACCTCTGTCTAGGAGCAGCAGGGACATGTCGCTGCTCACAGGGAGCCACCTCAGGTAAGCCCCATCCAAAGATCTGGCAACCCACTGTCCCTCGTGCCCCAACACCCTGCTCCAAGTCCCCTCCCATACTCAAACTTCCTCCAAGAGCCTGCACCCCAAAACCCCTCCCACATGCCATCCCTGAGCCCCCTCCCAATCTCCTTCCCTTACTGAACTAGATTTTTTATTTACCAAAGCCCCCACTCTCCCATTGCCCCATCATAATGGATATCAACGCTTTTACTGAAATTACTGAATCATAACAATATTTGAGGATAATTGAATAAGGATGAAATGTCCTCTTCAAAGATCCAGGCAATTAATTGTGGAGAAATGCTCTTCCTTTGTGATACCCTTGTGCCAATACTACTGATTAAAAAGGTGGGTGAGGAGGCAAATAAGGGGTCCAAAAAGGTCTCTGCATATAAGCAGTCCACTTCTATTTGTTTTATTTCTGGTTTAGCATATACCTGACTGGTGAGAATATTTGACTGACACAGTTTAAATAAATAGTTATACTTTATAATATAGTGACTAATTTATCTGTGATTATTCCATTTAAATAACTACTCACTACTAATTAATACAATGTGAGGTTGCTTTCATGTCTGATTAATTATTACAGTATTATTACTTTGTTAGTTTGATACTTAATGCATGTATTTTAATCAGAATATTATTGTATTGTACATTGTATTCATACTGTAATTACCCTCAGTCATGCAGCTACCCTTCCAGCTATATCAATTAGTGATAACATCTGTTACCAAAATCATAGAATCATAGAATTGTAGGACTTGAAAGGACCTGAAGAGGTCATCTAGTCCAGTCCCCTGCACTCATGCCAAGACTCACTATTATCTAGAACATCCCTGACAGGTGTTTGTCCAATCTGCTCTTAAAAATCTCCAATAATGGAGATTCCACAGCTTACCTAGACAATTTATTCCAGTACTTAACTACTGTGACAGGATGTTTTTCCTAATATCCAATCTAAACCGCCCTTGCAGCAATTTAAGTCCATTCCTTCTTGTCCCATCCTCAGAGGTTAAGGAGAACATTTTTTTTTCTTCATTCTCCTTGTCACAACCTTTTATGTACACTGTTGACTCATATTTAGCTTGTGATCAACTATGACCCCCAGACCCTTTTCTGTAGTATTCTTCCTAACTGATCATTTCCCATTTTCTATTTGTGAAACTGATTGTTCCTTCCTTTTCATTTGTGCTTACTGAATTTCATTCTATTTACATCAGACCATGTCGTCCTATTTACTTAAGACCATTTCTCTAGACCATTTCAGACCAGTTTGTCCAGATCATTTTGAATTTTAATCCTATCCTGCAAAGCACTTGGAACCCCTCTCAGTTTGGTATCATCCACAACATTTATAAGTATATAAAATCATTCTCTATGCCAGTGGTGGCACATCAGAGTAATCTTCTGGTGAACTTCCAAACAGTTTGTTTACATTTGCACCACTGCTCACAGTTCCCAGGGTTGTGTTTCCCTCATTGTTTTATGAGGTCATGCAAGACAGTATCGAAGTCTTTACTAAAGTCAAGCTATACCTCATCTCCTACTTCCCTCCTATCTACAAGACTTATTACCCTGTCAAAGAAAGCTACTAGGTTGGTTTGACATGATTTGTTCTTGATAGATTCATACTAATTGCTATTTATAATCTATTATCTTCTACTACTTTAAAAGCCTGTGTACACGGGCCAAAGTGCTTAATGGTGTTTGCCCTCAGTCCCCCTGCACCGTGCCCTGTTACCTCACTGAGTCCCTCCCTCGCTCTGCCACTGCCTCTCAGTCCCACTGTACCGTGCCCTGTTACCTCACTGGGGTCCCCCTCCTTCTCTACCACTGCCCCTCAGTCCCGCTGCACCGTGCCCTGTTACCTCACTGGGGTCCCCCCTGCTCTACCACTGCCCCTAGCACTGTGCCCTGTTACCTCACTGCCCCCCACCACCACCACTGCCTCTCAGCACCGTGCCCTGTTACCTCACTGGGGACGGGCCAAAGTGCTTACTGCTGTGTGTCCGGGCCATCTCTGCAGCTCGCAGTGGCCATTTTGTGCCGCCGAACTACCACTCCCAGCATGCTGTTCATCCGGGCCGTCTCTACTGAGCATGACGGCTTCAGACAAACTTCCTCTGGCCTTTTATTATATAGGATGTATTTGAAAAGTGATTGTTTCATTATTTGCTCCATTATCTTAACCACTGTGTAATTATAGTCACTATAGTGTAAAATAAAGATTAACAAACTACACTGTGCAACTACTGTTCCAGTAGTTCAAGCAGTGAAGCAACTTCTGCTTTGACAATGTGAAGCACTGTCCAAAATATACTTATTCTGAGCCTTTTTAATGCAATTTAAGACTGGTCTTCCTTCTAAAAGATATGCTTGATCTCAGCCAGAAGTTGGGCTTTATGCAGGAATCACTTGATCCATGTTATGCTGGAAATCACACTAGATTATTAGAACAGTCCCTTCTGGCCTTAAAATGTACTATGTCCTGTTTTCATTAGAGTCAATGGCAAAACTTCCATAGACTTTATTAGGTCCAGAACTTAACTTGATGAATCTAATTTTTTCTCTATAAGCTAGACTTTTGCCATACATAGAGTACATAGACTTAAGACATGACTTTCTAGAAAGTAAACAGTAGAACTAGCTGTTTATTTTGTTCATTAAGATGGAGATGGTTATAATAGCTGAAAATGTTTAATCAGTTATTGCAAGCCCATTATAAGCGGTAACAAAGAGTCCTGTGGCACCTTAAAGACTAACTAAAGTATTGAAAGATAAGCTTTCATGGGCTAATACCCACGAGCATCCGATGAAGTGGGTATTAGCCCACGAAAGCTTATGCTTCAATACTTTAGTTAGTCTTTAAGGTGCCACAGGACTCTTTGTTACCTCTGCTATTCCAGACTAACATGGCTACCTCTCTGATTCTTGAAGCCCATTATAAGTATATTTATGTATCAGGTTGGTATAATTCTATCATTGCAGGAGTAAAAAATAGGTTAATTTATTTATTTTGCCTAAATAGTAATTGAGAAGAAAGAGCAGCAGCTGCATTACTTTTTTTTTCCTTTTTAATTGAAGTTTGAGTGCTAAGCAGTGGTTCTAGTCATTATTTAAAGATTGCTCTTGCATATTATGCAATATGGTCTTCCCTGCACTAAGAATACTTGATTACATACATTCTATGTTGGTAAATTTATATGGTGGAACTAATCAAAATATTTAAAATTTGTCTGGCATAGAATCAAGGATGCTCAGGTTCAATACTACTTCACTATGCTCAGATATTTCAAGGATTATGCAAAATGAACAGCTGTGCTTATATTCAGACAGTGAAAGTACCCTAAAAAGACATGTAAAACATTGAAATTATGGTAATTCTTAGAGATGTCAACATATGTTTTATAAATCTAATCCAATTCTAAATATGGGGATTTGTGTATGCTCCCTATAAACATGATCTGCTTTGATATTAAAATTTGTTGCATAATCTTCAAGTTTATATGACTTAAAATGTATTCTTAATTACTTAGAGTAATCACTAAAACATTCTGACCATGTCTTTTTTGTTTTCTAGACTGCAGTAATTACATGACAATATAACTATTTACAATGTGTGTATTATATATATTTGTTTTATTTCTTCATGCATTGTCATATATCAGGAATATGACCAGGGATTTACCTTAGCCTTCATTTTTAAAAAGTCTTAGATTTGTCTTCTTTTCTCAATTCCAACCTCTTTCTGACATGATACCTTGTTAATTATTGTACATACTTTTGTATGCTTCTCCAACCCTTTGCTTTTCACTTTCACACAGGCAGCTATGCTGACTGTTTTCTTATCCATCTGTTCCCTGTCCCTCCCCTCCCCAAATATTTCACCACCTCTACCAGCTGCTCTCGCTGAGTCTCTCATATGTCTCTCCTTTATGCTCACAATGCCGCTGTTGGATAAGAATCTCTGCATTTACACTAATCTAGCTCCATTGACGTCAGTGGACCATACAGGTGGAAACAGAATCACACCTGTTATGGGTACAGACTCATCATGACATCCTCTGAACCCCTACAGTTGCTTTACCTGCTCACATAAATGTGCTCTTGAAACAAGTCGGAATTGCATTAGGAATAGTGAACAGGATTCCTCCTTTCATATGGGAAGCTCTGTGTGTCATGAGCAATTCAATTTGGCAGGAAGATGATTAAAATGACCAAAAAAGGCTTCTTGACAACTGAAATTTATATGAACTCTCCTCCCCCTTTTTAAATGTGTTTTTTACATTTTCTAAAATTTAATTCCAGTTGTGTTAATGTAGTATATCAAACATGTGAAAACAAGGAAATACTGTTTCTTTACCTTATAAGCAAGTGAAAATGTGATTGGATAGGGTGTAATCATTATGTCATTCTACTTCAAGGTGCATTTCATGTTGCGTGTTTGTTTTCTTTTGTTGTTTAAGATGCTATATTTTACTTGTGGCTTTAGATATGTATAGTAAGATATAAATACATATGATATTATTTAATATTGGTGGGCTACATTCTTACCCCCAAGCCACCTCCATTGACGTTAAAGCCAAAGTTTAACTCCATATATTAAAAAAGAGATGACCAAAAGGGGACCAAGCATACTCCCTGAAAGCAAAAGGACAGTTGCAAAGGTGATTGATTCTTTAAGACAGACCAAGCACATTCTGAATGATAAGATCTGAAATGTTGACTCCAGACTTGAATCAGAACAAAGGCATTAAAATCACAACTGAATGATCACTAGTTATCCAATCATATCAACAATGGCAGTATTTCCAGATTGAGTTGATAGCTGAAATATTGCCAGAATCGTTGTCCATAAGGCTATTTGTCTCCCTAAACAAAATTATACTAGTACAGCAAATATCAAAAGGCAGATTTGAATTTTTTTGAAACATAATTCAATAGTCAGATATATGGCTCACAACAAGGCTACACATGAAGTGAGCTTTGATTAGTACAGAACCTATTCTTAGTATAGCTATTTGGGTCCCTCAAACTGTTCCTCATGTTAAAACTCAACATGACCCCCTCCAACATTGGCCTTACGGGATCCCACCCCATGCATATTTTGAATAAGCCATGGCCTTGATGATGACCCACTATAGTAGTGGATTTGTGCTAGATAGAATACCTGAACCACAAGATGAAAATAAATCCCCTGCTTAATCAAAAATTTAGCTTAAAGGCTCACTAGTGTCATAATGCCAGTCAGATATTCAGGCTAAGATTAAACACACACATATGGCTTTATAATTTTTTTAAATGCTAAATGAAGATATATTCTTCTAGGAACAAAGACTGTAGTCCATACTTCTAGGATGAGGAACACTACTGTGGGAAGAAGTGACTGTGAAAAAGATTTGTGGGTCATGATGGTATAATCAGCTGAACATTAACATTTTGAATCTGTGACCAAAAGGGCCAATACAATTCTGTGATGCATAAACAGGGGAATCTCAAGCAGAAGAACAGAGATTATTTTACCTCTATATTTGACACTGGTGCAATTTCTTCTGGAATATGTGCCAAGTTCTGGTGCCCACAATTCAAGAATGATGTTGATAAATTGGAGAGGGTTAGGAGAAGAGCCACAAAAATGATTAAAGGATTAGAAAAAAATATAGCGATAGACTCAAACAGCTCAATCTATTTATTTTAACAAAGAGAAGGTTTTGGAGTGACTTGATTACAAACTTTACATATCTACAGGGAGAACAAATATTTAATATTGAGACCTTCAATCTAGTATTGAAATGTATAACATGATCCAATGGCTAGAAATGGAAGCTAGATGAATTAAGATCGGAAATAATGTGCAATCTTAATGATGAGAATAATTAAGCATTAGAATGATTTACCAAGGGCTGTGGTGGATTCTCTATCCTGGAAAATTTTAAAATCAGTTGATGTGTTTCTCAAAAAATGTGCTCTAGGGATTTGTGTTTTTAGAGACTGCCTGTCTCTCTGTAGTGTAAGTAAGGTCAGTAAAGACACTCAAGTTGGAGTTCCCTCTGTGTAAAAGAGAAAGAGATTCCCGCAGAACATCTTCCATGAGGGAGATCATTGGAGCCTACTCCCTTGGTCTGAATTTGTTGACTAAGGCCTGGTCTAACCTGGGGGAGGGGGGGAAGGAGGTTGACCTAAGATACGCAACTTCAGCTATATGAATAATGTAGCTGAAGTCAGTGCATCTTAGGTCGACTTACCTGGCATCCTCACGGTGGCAGCGGGCTCCCATCGACTCCGCTTGTGTCTCTTAGTGAGCTGGAGTGCCAGAGTAGACGAGGAGCACCTTTGGAGATTGATTTATTGCATCTAAATGAGACACAATACATCAATCCCCGATAGATCGATCGCTACCCACCGATCTGGTGGGTAGTGAAGACATAGCCTTACGTAGCATGCTGCAAGGACCATCTATTTAACCTGTCTTCATGGCATACAAGGGCAAAAAGCAGCTATGGCTTGTGCTCCTTACTGAGGTTATAGCTAGACTCTATCTCTGCAGCCTCCCCAAAAAACTAAAGTATGCTGAAATAGAGGGGGTTTTTTTCAGGATAAATAGTTGTCACTATTGATCAGAGTGACACCAATGTATGTTCCATTATACATATTGATATAACATCTGATTTACAGTAGCTGTTCTCTAAAGTGAATTCATACAGTTCCATGAAAATTAGGGAAGTGTTTATGATTGTAGTTATATTGTTAAGAAATGTTTATTTAGGACACTGATTAAATACAGATAACTGAGTGACAGAGAAAGAGATAGATTGAAAATCTTACAGTCTGATATAGCTATTACCAAGATATTATGGTTTAAGATTAGCAGCCGTGTTAGTCTGTATCCGTAAATAAAATGAGGAAGACTTTGTAGCACCTTAGAGACTAACCAGTTTATTTCAGTATAAACTTTCTTGGGCTATAGCCCACTTCATCGGATATTATGGGCCTTTATAGTTGGTGTTGAGTTACCCAGTTGAAGCAGTTAAGTAGAAACCTTCTGCAATTATAATGTCTCGCCTCTTCCCTTATGGCTGTAAACACTGCTGTGCTTCTTGCTGGTTTCCCTACACAGTTGTGCATTGCTCTTCCTTCCACAAGGAGTTAGAACTAGTTGCAGTATTGACCCAAACTTAGTTTTATGGGTTTTTTTTCCCCAAAAAACATCATGTGTTTCTGTGTGGGAGGGTGTATTATGGCTAATTCCTACCTCCACTGTCTCCTGGTCCATGAAATCCCAGACACACTGTAGTCCTGTAAAGACGCTACCACCATTTTGGGAAGCAAAGAATGCATGTCAGAATTTCTGCTCTATCTCGTCCCTTCTTTACCATGTTTCTCACCTAGTCACCCAGTTTCCACTCTTTGGATCCCTTCTGTCTGGTGGAAGGAACGTCCAGCTCAGACACTATCAGAGTATTCCTGCCCAAAGTAGCTTCTACTGTATCCTCATTCTCCTTAAACATACTGCTGACATGTATACTACATGCTGTCCAAATGCAGGATGCAGTTCCTCCTGCACTCAGGGAATGGAATGATGTTCTGATCCTTATTGGCCGGTGTCCCAGCATTGTGATGTGAAGCAAGATGTAATCCTGCACTTTGGGAGCCTTGAGTGTGCTATAACTGAGAATTTGGATCTGCCCTTAATCTGCTCCTGACTGTATTTGAAGTACACATCGAAAGTGCTCGGAATAGAAAACAGTAATTAAAAAAAACCATATATTTAAAGCATGTTAAAAATGTACTTGAGACAATTCATAGATTTACAGTTCCATCCTTAAGCATTTGGTTTCTCTTTGTTGAAAGTAACTGTACTCATGCTACTGATATCTGGAAAATGGGAGATGCCTGGATAGAGCTAAAGCTAATTTCAGCAGACACCAGAGTTTAGGATCTTTAGGGCTGAAGACTCCAGAATTATATTTATAATTATTTGTAAATTGATTACAGTTATTACTTTGGTCAATGCTTTTCCATATTATTGAGAAGGACTAATCATTGTGACTAATCATATCTGAGCTCCTCAGCTGCTGGCCTACCCTTCTTTTCTCACAAGTTGACAACTTTAGCCTTAAGTGATTGTAGGATTGAGTCCTTTGTTATTCAATAGGATTTACCCTCTACTCATTTCATTGATGTGACATAGTGTACAGACTAATATTTTTAATTATTAAGTGGAAACACACTATTTGGAATCGTAACATACATATATGAATCAAATAATATCAGATATATAAATGTGAAATACAAAATGTGAACAAAAAATCCCTCTTGGGTTCCTGGCAACCAAGCACTTTAGCTCTACTCTTATGATATCAGATTCCCATGATGGAGTTCTAGCACTGTGTTCCATGATTGGTTGCTTGTTTGTATTGTTTTAAGTAAAATTAATGCTCTTAAAGCTCCTTGAATCACAGTACTGGAAAATTAAACTTTCTACCAACAGAACATTTACTAGATGGGCAGCAATGTGGTGCCAGTTTCCCATGCCACTTAATCCTCTCTAAATTTTTCCTCTTTAAGAATATAAATTCAACATTTTTAAATCACTGATAACCTGGTCAACATTGAAGGCAGTGACCAAGTGCAGAGGTAAACAAAAGAGTAAAACTATCATACTTTGCATTCTCCTCTCCACTACAAAAATACTCCCCAAAACAAGCATATGTAGAGTAGATTTTATCCTTAATTTTCATGAATTGTATTATGTGCAGGGGGTGAGGGATGAAGAATAACGAACAAAATGGTATGAGTCTGACTACAGTAACATAGAATCTGCAAAATGCAAACAAAACTGTAGTTCGAATCTGAAAGACCCATATTTTATTAAAAAAGAAGATGCCAAGGAAAGATACACAGAAACAAAGAGTAAAAACTGAAGATCCTTTATTTTTTCAAAAACTACACTAAATGTATAAGAAAAATACATATATGAAGAAAAGGAAGACAGGTGTGATGGGAACTCAATATTCACTGTTAATCTGTTTTGTCTTAATTATGTAATTTGGAAAAGAATAGGTTTAAGGAAATTGCAATATCTATCATTTTTATTGACTTTTCTGACATATGATGGTAAGTAAAAATATGTTGCCCAAAGAAGTGATGTCTAAAATTTACCATATCTTTCCAAAAACTTTGTCTGTTTGACTCTAGGAGAAAAAAACAACAACAAAATACTAGCACTTGCATCACCTACTATATATTTTAAATGTAGGGTACAATTATCTTTTGCTAATTTATTATTCTGAAATGTACCATGTACCATGTACCATGTACCATGTACCATGTACCATGTACCATGTACCATGTACCATGTACAGTTTTTACATATGATTTATGTGGAGTTAAGTGATTTACTATATCTCAAGTAAATATATATGGCCTCTGTTATTATGTCCTTGTATACAGGCATTTTAACACCCATAGCATCAGGCATTTTTCTATTTTCTGCCATGAAGTGTCCTTTAGTATCATCCTGTCATTAACAGCTACTGACCTAGCATCTCCATTCCCAGTGGGCAAATGGGAGAAGTGAAATCAGCCCCTGCAGAACCATCAATGTGCTTTCTTTTCTAGTATGAAATTTTAAAAGGTGAAGTATTTTAAAATATGTGACTCCTTCTTTTAATGGTGTGTGTTGGATTCGTTCATGGACCCAAAAAATAAAATTTCAAAATCATGTTAGATTTAGGAAGCTCAGATCACACCTTAACAACTAGGAATTTAGAATCTTTAACAGTTACTAAGCAATCCATTCACTGATGTTAGCATTTCATTGTCAATAGTAGGAATGTATTGTGTCTTAAATTGGGAGACCTTGGGGAAAACAAACTGAAACAAACTGCCTTCCTGAAAAAAAACAAATGCTTGCCAAGTTGCTGAGCCTAGGGACAGTTTAAGTAAAATCAATCGACTCTAAAATTGAGAAAAAAGGGTATCAAGAAATAAATTAATAATTATGTTTTATTTTCAAACCAGGAAGAGCCAGGGGGCTTTGATCTCATCTGTCAAAGAAATGAAGGATCATATATCCCAACTAACAATAGAAATTACCATGCTGTCATGTAGAAACTGCAATAAGGCTAATATGAAGACCACGCCACAGAGGACTATAGAGCATTTCATTTTAATCAGATAAGGGCAACATCGTCTGTCTCTGTGGTTCCTGAAAGGCACCTGCTCTAGGCTCCCAGTGCCTGAGCCATCACTCACAGGCGCTGACTTTGTGGGTGCTCCAGAGATCAAACATCCATAAAAAAATAGGGGGTGCTCAGCACCCAGGAGCCACCAGTAGGTGACAGGATCACTTACATGGTACTCAGTGAAACAGGAAGGTGGAAAACATTCACTGGCAAAAACAAAAGTCAGCTCTTGAGCCATCATCTCTTTAGGGTACAACATACATATCCTTCCAGATATGGGTTTTTTTCCAGGCTGCACAGTTCGCCACCTAAACAGTGATAAATCCAGTAAGCCAGACTGCCTAGAGAGGCAAGCTTCTCTACTTTGGTTTCTCTCCAGAGGTAATGAATAAAAACCCACAGATACAAGTTTTTCATGGATGTTCTGAGTCTGCTACAGTCATGACTACAGAGGCAGAATACAGGTACAGTTTCACTGAACTGTGAGATATATGGAAGCAGATTATGTGGATAGTCGGCCTACAGTTGAAAAAATTGCAAAAGTCTATTCTAGTTTGGCACGTTGTTCCATATTATCTTTTGAACCCCTGGGTCTCTCAAGTCCTAAGTGTCTGAACAACTGGGCTGTTTTTTCTTCCCATAGCATGAGTGATGGAGACTTTGTGAAGAGGTAGGTTTCACTTTGGTTGGGGGGGGGGGGGACAGCTCTGCTAGATGACCACTCCCTGAGAACCATGGGAGACTACAGAGGAATTTGTGTCTCTTTGAGTCATTTTCCCCCCAGAATGCTCATGAGGTGTACTGCTATGTGCTTCACTTAAAATATATTGTCATGACAAAATCTAGCACTGAGTTTGCTGTAACATAACTATACTTGTACATTTCTACATGGGATGCAGATTGTATGCTCTGTCAACATTCATAATATACAGAACAAAACCAGGTGCATTTTTGCATATTGTTTGAACTTCATTGTCTGTTTATGTTCTTCTCTAGTTTCAGTTTTATTTTACATTCATGCCATTTCTGAAGTTCCTTTATTACTAGTTTGGCAATTACTATTATATATAAACTTTTTTTTCCTTTTAATCCAAAAGCATCTTTGCAGACACTGGGAACAGTACAGCATCACTATTCATTCTTGTCATTTCCTGTTCCACCATTAAGCACAGCCTGGCCATGACCCTATGTATGAAATGTTGCCATCAAGTTGATGGTCAGCCTCTAAGTCACACTGACCTTGTTTGTGTTTGCATTATTTGTTTGGCATCCTTTCATCTGTTTGTCTTCTGCCATGTCCTAATGTCTTCATTTTGTCTTATAATCATTCCACTTTACACTTGCCATCTTTTGAAGAATGATCATCTGCCTCCCCAGACTTCTGCCGTTTGCATCATTTAATGCAGGAGCTTCCAGACTATAGACTGTTAGTACATTGGATTGATACATTTTTGCTTTTTTGGTACCAACCAATGTTTTTATCAGTCCATAATTTCATCAATTTCTGTGACTTGTTTTCACACCTCCTTTTAACCTCATCCTAGATCACAGATCGGCAACTTTTGCGCGCGGCCCCCCAGGGTAAGCATTTTTGGCAGGCCCGGCTGGTTTGTTTACCTGCTGCATTTGCAGGTTTGGCCGATCGCAGATCCCACTGGCCACGGTTCGCTGCTCCGGTCCAATGGGGGCTGTGGGAAGTAGCACGGTGCCAAGGTTGCCAACACCCTTTCCTAGATGGTGCAGTCAGCAGTGATCTTCCACATGTATTTAGCTTCTTTGTTTTATATTTAATAAAAAATGAGGGATTCAGAAATGGATTCAGAATTGCACATGGTATTAGTAGCAATATTTGTATTTGCAGTGAGTGTTTGAGAAGATGCAATGCTGGAAGAACAGCAACTTTAATTGTGCATTTGTTAGCAAATGTATTCGATGACAGAAAGTAGCAGTGTACTTGCCGTGGAAATCTTCTGCAGGATATTTCTGAGTTCAGATTTTTACAATCATATATTTCAACCTGTAAGTCTCTGTGGTGCTTCATAGGAAGAAATCCACAGAGGGTTATGAGGTGTTGCACTTACACTTACCTGTGAGGGAATTCTGCACCAAAAAATTAAAAATTCTGCCCACAATTTAAAATTCTGCATATCTTATTTGTCAAAATAACACAGTATAATCACACCATTTTCAATCATTTGCTGACAAGTATTTTGAAATAAATTACTAAATTAATTGAAAATGGTATGATTATACTGTGTTATTCTGACAAATAAAATATGCAGAACTTTGCAAAATTTTAATATTTTTAAATTTTTGGTGCAGACTTCCCTCAAGAACAACACGTTCCATGTGCTGCACTCGGGGTCCAGGCAGCTCAGTGAGGGGTCCAGGTGCAGGGGTGAATGTGGATACACAGGAATATGGTGTGGGGTTCTGGGTGCAGGGGGAATGGAACTCTGTAGGGGAGTCCAGGTGAAATTGGTTAGGGCTCAGTGGGAGGGGAAGAGTGGAGCTTGGTGCCATGGGGGTTAGGACACATCTGACTGGGGCACAGTGCAGTGGGGGTCCAAGTGTGAGGGGCTCCTGATGAAGAGGGATCTTGGGGTAGGGGTTCTAGGTGCACGGTTGGGGAGAGGGGTCACTGTGCAGCTAGCTGCTCCTCTAGTCCATCCAACCGCAGTTCATCCAGACTTCCCCCCCTACACTCAACCACCTCAGTCAGCCTCCCTGCCACACCTGGAACCCTCATCCCATCAAGCCTTCCCCCACCTGCATCCAGATTCCCCCTCCACCAACTGTACCCATATAGTTCACAGTTTCCTGTATCCAGAGGAAGTATTTTGGGGTTGATCTGACCCAACCCACAGCTGCTCTGTGAAGGGAAGGGAAGGGAAGGGAAGGGAAGGGAAGGGAAGGGAAGGGAAGGGAAGGTGGAAGAGGAGGAACTCCGTATCTATCCTTCTCCCCCTCCCCCCAGTTGGTACTACTGCCATCCCCAAACCACCCTACCTCCAAGGATTTATCTTTCCTCAGGTTGCCCAATCAGACATGTCTGAGCTGGGGACGGGTGATTGAGCACTGGTACAGCTTCTCTTTGCTTCCTCACAAAAAACATTTTTTGCAGAAAGTAAAGAGAATCTCCAGGAGAAGGAGGAATTTTCTGCTGCACCACATTGGTGCACAATTACCCCAGGACAGGGGTTCCCAAACTTGGTTCACGGCTTGTTCATGGTAAGCCCCTGGCGGGCTGAGAGACGCTTTGTTTACCTGAGCGTCCACAGGTACGGCTGTTCACAGCTCCCAGTGGCTGCGGTTCGCCATTCCCGTTGCTGGATGTCAGATCTGTTTCATGAAGGATTTCAAGGTTTTGAAATTTCGCTTTGTTCCAAATTGGCACAATTTTTTTTATTCTGAAAGGGCATCTGATTTATTTATTTGTAATAGTTTGCAGATAATTTAAATACAAAATGTAAAAAAGTGAAATGAAAGTCATTTCAAAACAAAAAAATTAAATGTTTCATCATGAAAATGTCAAAACAGTGCATTTTGACATAAATAGAACCTTCTCCCCCAGTTTTATTCCAAAACAAAGTTCTGGTGAAACGGACCCAATTTCTCAAAATATTTTCATTAACCAAACTGCATATTCCAGTTGAACATGGGTCCAATTAAGTTTCTCTCACTAGTTATGTTATACCCTCTATAAACCCCTATATTATTAAATTTCTGTTTCCCAGGTAGGCACTTTACACTGTGATCAAGTAACTTTTTATTTAGCTTATCAAAGAGATGGTTAGAGACACTCACAGAGTTTAATCACTATAAGGTATATTTTCCAATCTTTTAAATGTTCTCATAACTCTTCTCTGAATCCTCTCTGAATTTTTAGCATCCTGCTTGAAGTATTAACATCAAAACAGGACACAGTATTCCAACGGTGGTTGCACCAGCACTGAATATAGAAGTAATATAATGCCCATAATCCTATTTGATATTCCCATATGTACATCCAAGGATGGCATTCAAACTTTTACCCTCATCTTCAGCTGATTATCCATCATGATACTACAAGTCCTTTTTAAGAGTCACAGCTTCGCACGTTAGATTTTCTCATTCTGTAAGCATGATCTGCATTCTTTGTTCCCATATGTATGACTTTGTTTGGTCATAGAGAAGTGAATATTGTTTGCTTGCACTGAGTTTACCAGAAAATCCAAGTCCATTTGTATCAGTGACCTGCCCTCTTCATTATTTACCACACACCCCAATATTTGTGTCATCTGCAAACTTAATAAATAACCATTTTGCCTTTTTCCTTGATAAAAAGTATAGGGTCAGGAACTGGTCTCTGTCATACTCCATTCAATGATGATTCTGTGTTTACAGATACATTTGGAGACACATCAGTTAGCCAGCTTTTCATCCATTTAATTTGTGCCATGTTGATTTTGTATCATCCAGTTTTTAAACCAGAATGTCATTTGAGAGAATTCAAATGTCTTTCAGAATTCTAAGAGCTATCTTCATAAAAGGACCTGGAAATGTAAATCCTACCATAAATCCACATTTGGGATTCACAGTCCACCCCTAATTAGCTTCCGCTTAATGTTGGAGGTTCCTAAACTCTATTGGTGTCTGTCTGAAGTCATCTGTCACCTGTGAGCTGTCACGAGAAGCAGTGTAGTTAGTGTTGATATGCAACATCATCAGTGACGCCCTGCCCTCAGACTTCAGAAGCTTATTCAATCTTGCAGTCACATCTCACGACTGCATTCATCATGTCATTTAGTTTACAGTATGGATGCCTAAAGGGACAAAGTTAAGTTTACACAGACAACAAGAAATCTGGCATTTCTTTATTTCAAGTGCATTTCTTTTAGTGCAGTTAGAGTGTGTGTTTGTCTCTGTATGTTTAGTTTTCTAAATATCAGCTTTCCCCACTTGCCTCCTTGTTCCACCTACCCATCATCCTAGAAATTAAACTACATGATAGTGTAGCTTTTTGGATGAAATACTGCTGCAATGAAGAACATAGTGAGGAAGGTAATTTGTGTTTGTTTAAAATATACTAGCATTTATGAATCATATCCATTCTTATTTGGAAGCAATGATATATGCCTAATGAATACATTTAAAAACAACAAAAACAACAATCTAACTTTTCTGGGAAGTAATTATTGAAGATGCAATGATGGTACTTAGTTTGATAATGATCTGATTTAGAAGTTCATCAGCCTAGGTGTCTAAGTACTATTGTTTGTGCCCATGGCTGATTCAGGGTCAAAACGGATGGCAGAAAATAGCAAGACACATAGAGGAGGATACTTAAAAATTTAGACTGAAGTGTTTTAATGATGTATTCATGTTTTGCTTAAATAGAAGTGTTTGGCATATTAAGTCTTGTTTGTTTTGTTTTGTTTTTTGTTTATTTAATGTATTCATTTAAAATTATAATCACAGAATTCTTAAAGATTAAGTCCCTCCCCACTCACCAAACCTGAGTAGCCTGTTATACATAGTGGGGGTGTTCCCCAGAAGCAAGTCTGTAGTATCTGTCTCTTTCCTACTTAGAGGCAGAGTGGCCATGGAGCTGCTTTGCAGCCAGTACTACAGTTCAGTGACTGCAGTAGCCCCAATATTCCTGCATCCCCCTTTGTGGAAAGCAGCAGTCCAAGGATCCACAATGCATTAGATCCACCAGCCCCCATACTCCTTGATTTGAAGGAATAGGCAGGGAGCTTCCATGCATAGTGCAATATCAAGGTACTCAGGATTCTGATTCTGCTGCACCTGAGCTACTCCATGTTTATGGGGATGATGGCAGGATTTTTCTCTATATAACAAAATAACTGAGACACAAGTAACTCCTGTCTAATATGTAATGGGATACAAGGAGTACTTTATACAGGAGTGCTGCTTGCCTGTGAAACAGACAGCACAAATATGGTGCAGAAAAAAACAAGCACACTGCAGCTGACTTCAACTGGGTTTCCTCAGTTCAGTGAGTCAAATTCAGATAATAAATGCATGCTCCAAAACTATTTCAACTTTTTAACAAACTTCCTCTGTGGTAAGAGTTCATTATCCTGACTTTCATTGTTGGGCCATCTTTATATTTCATGGTGCATAAAGTATAGCTGTTGAAATACTTAACAGAGATAGTCACTGAATCCTTAAGACTGGCTAGCACTGCTGTTTGGTTATACATAGCCCAATAGCTCTAAAATAAGCAAAGATTGGCAGATTTCTCACATCCAAAGTCAAAATGTTTGGGGTGAGTTGATCTGAATACAATATTGTTTTGTTAGATATAATCAGTGTATGGCTGAGCTTCATGGGGATCTCAGTTCCATAATTTAGGATTATTGTGAATGTTATATGCCTCTTTTGTCCAGCCCTCTATCTCGTGTTGGTGGAGACTGACACAAAACAACAAACTGAGAATTACTCCATTAGAGATATGTATGTAGTGTTGTGGTGGCCATGTCTGACCCAGGATATTAGAGAGACAAGGTGGGTGAGTTAATATCTTTTATTGGACCAACTTTTGTCAGTGAGCTTTCAAGCTTTCAAACTAACCAGGGAGGAGGAGGAGAAGGAGGAGGAAGAGAAGGAGGAGGAGAAGAAGAAGAAGAAGAAGAAGAAGAAGAAGAAGAAGAAGAAGAACTGTACATGGCTCAACACCTTGTCTCTGTCACCAAGAGAAGCTGGTCCATCAGAGGTGAAATATTCCAGATACTGAGACATTCCATGAGAATTAAAGATGAAGGCAGAAATCCTCTGCCTGACATGAATGTAGACTTTTTTTTAGCAAAAAAGTTATTTTCCTGAGCCAGTCATCCATACTTTAACCCTAAAATGGATATAAGTAACTGTCAGCCTAATTAGAATAAAAATGTATACATCTGACCCTGAAAACAGCAGGCTCTTTTTGCAGGCAAAACTCCTTGTTTCTTGAATGAAAGCAAGATGAAAGAGAAACATTATGCACCTTGGGATGCATATCCTTTCTGTTCTTCTGTATTCGGTGGAGGACGAGAGGGGGGAACAGCTCTACATTTGTTATGCCTTGAGAGATGTCACCTGGATTTTACCAAGCCAGAGCAACACCGGGTTCACATAAATATGAAGTTGTAAGATGTATTATTTTCTTTATGTTTCAAACAACTCTTGGTATAATAGCAAAAAAGTGGCAGTCCCACACACAAGCTGAAGACTTTGATGTACTACTTTACTTTCACTTAGCCACCTTCAAGTGTCAGTATTGGAAAGCTTCAGCATCATCCCAATTAAATCTGCTACTGGGAAGTGTCATTCTCCATGTTTGCAGTTAAACAAATTCCACCCTAAAATAACTATTCTAAAGAGTCTTTCCAAAAGTCTTCAACCACAGTGGGTTAAAATCCACTTGTGAATGAGTTCTACTCTGACAATCATTCTGTCTGGATCAAAGACTGCAAATTGTTGCATGTTGTGCTGAATTAATGAAGTTTGCGACAGATCTTTCTATATGGATGACGTTTTTCAAACTTCTTTACCTAGAGTCTGAAGCAATTTTTCCCCCACAAAAGTGAAAGGCTTCTGCTTTATTTCACTGCAGGGAGTGAATGTAAAGAGCATAGTAGGAAGTAAACAAAAGCAACAAAAAAGTGAAGGTGACATCTGAGGAGTAAGTAGCTTAATATTCTATGACATTACCAGCCTCAGCAGAAAGGGCAGCATCAGCACCATGACAGGGGGTTAAGAGACTAATGAAGAGATGGCCCACATCTATGTAGTGTACAATAACTGCCATTCCTTTTGAGGCTCACACATTCCATTTTTCCTCAAGGACTGCCACTTTGATTACCTGTCACTGCAAGATTTATTCCAGGGCATATTAGGCCATATCAAGGGAATGAAGGGCAAATCACCCTCACTTGACTTCCAGAAATCATGCTTCCCAGGAATCCTGGATGTTCAAATGACATCCTCAATGTCTGTTGATGGTGGGAGTTGGAATGCAAGTCACACATTGGAATTCAATTTTACCCAGCACAGACAAAATTCATTATGATCTTTTCATCTGCACAGCAAGGCATTCTATTTTCTGGAGTTAATAATAACCCAGTTTGTTTATTATCTAACAGAGGAAAGATTCTGTAGTTGTACAGCTGCTGCTGCTTTTATGTTTGAAATAAAGCATTTTGAGCTTTTCCATGCATTGTTCAGCTGTCAGAGAGGGGTTTGTTTTATTCCCTCTTGGATGGATCATTTAAAAATGCTGACACTGAGATCTTATTCTTTTCCCCTTCTTCCTCGGTTACTAAAATATTTTTCTTCTGTTCCAGAGGATGTGAGTTCAAATCCTGCACTAAGACACTGCACTGAACAACAGTGGTTTCTCTTGTCCCTAAAAATAAAGGACCATGGTGTGGAACAAGGCAACTACTTGATAGTCTCTTCTATTGATGATCTGAATAAAAAATGATGCCCCCCCCCACACTGCCACCCAATTCACTTCATGAATGAACTGTGTTAAATAAAGCAGACAAACATAAGATTAGGATACTAGACCTATTTTGACTCAGTTTAGCAACAACACAGTACTCAGCTATGAACATCCACCCAGTAATGAAGGAAGACGCAGCCACTCCATGCACTGTTTCATCTATATAATCTCTTCCAAATAGCTGACTTGCTTTTCAACCCCAAAAGCCTTCAACCATTCCAACATTCGGTTACAGCTCTCTAAAGAAAGGCCATCATATTTAGTTGAACGTATGTCCAGATCAGAGATGGGCTCAACAATTTTGAAGACCCCACATCAGGAGGATTCACCTATCCTAATAGAATTTGGTCTTCTCATGCACAGACAGGATGCTGGGAAGAATCACTGGACCACCAAGTGGAAAATGGACCCATTATTCTTCACAGCTGGGAAAAATGTAAAAAAAATACTGTGATGGTTTGGTTCCCAGAAACCCCCTTGGGACTGCTAACTGATGTGCTAAGACAACTTCTGCCCCTGCCTTTCCTCCCTGGTTGGGACTCCAGAACCCTGACTAGTTATGTCATACATACTTGCTGGTCACAAACTCAGACCCAGGTCTGAACCATGTCCCACAAACTGCAGGCTTAACTGAAAGCAGCTTAAGGAGTATTCCTGACTCTGATACCCTGGTGCCCAACTCCCAATGGGGTCCAAACCCCAATATAAATCAATTTTACCCCATGTAAAGCTGTATACGGGCTAAATTCATAAATTGTTCGCTTTTTATAACACTGATAGAGAGATATGCATAGCTGTTTCCCTCCCACCCCCAATATTAATACATACTCTTGGTTAATTAATAATAATTCTCTTGTGGGTGGAGACCCCCTCCTCTCTCTTATGCAAAGTCCAGCTCCAAGATGGCGTTTTGGAGTCACATGGGCAAGTCACATGTCCATGCATGACTCCATTTTTACAGGAAGTAGTCATTGCCCACATGCTATCTTGAATGTTCCCAGGAAGACTTCTTACATGGATTGGAGTCTTCCAAGATCCATTGATCATTAATTCTTTCTTGACTGGGCACTTAATTTGCACATTCCTTTCTCAAGAAGCTGACCAAATGCTTTACTAAGGCTACTAAAAATCAAGCAAGTACACAGCCAATATTCCTAACTTTGAACACAAAAATTATACTTGCATACAGATAGGAGGAGTAGATTCAAGAGATCATAACCTTTACAGGGATATGTTACATGCCATATGTAGCATAAACCATATTCCCGTTCTCTCATATATACATGCATAAGCACATTTCCATAAAGACTTATGGGGTGCAACGTCACAAATACCTCTGACTTCTATTGACCAAAATCATTCATACAGTGCAGGCCACTAGTACATCTATTAGCCACCCTAAAACAAGCAGGTGGGCAATTTGATTCTCAAGAAGCCATGCACATGCATCAAAAACCTCTCAAACTACCATGTCTCCACCACTCCTTCCAGGGTCAATAATTTAAATGATGATGATTGATATGAGAAGCTGACACAGTACCTATCCTCAGCATGCATCATGGGCTTTAGAGTTTTCACAAGGACATAGCACAGAAATCACCTTGCTGGCTCTGAATGGCTACGGATTGCACAAGGAAAGTAATTAAAGGAGCTGGCTTAGACACTTATTTTGCCTGTCAGAGAAAGCAACCATCTTTGCTTATCAATACATCTTGTAACCTTGGAATCATTAGTATTCCTGAACAAATACAAAACAGAAATATTTTGGATAGAGACCACTTCAGATCCTATCAGATGGCATCTATCACAGGTTTAAGATGCTAATGCCATCTCTAGGTTGACATTTTCCTCTATGTGTTTTACCCTGGTAATTAGAACTCTTGCATCGTATACTAGTTTTACTACTGGGCAAGATAGACTGATAGAAACACATCTACCAGTACATACCAGTGACTTCCGTGGTCCTATTTAGGGTCTTTTTTTAATTCCACATTCTATTTAGGGTCCTGTATTGATCTATAAGGCTCCAAAAAGATTTTGGCCTACCTATCTCAGAGATTCCTCAAACTACCCAATGGGAGACCTATTCTTATCAAGATACTGCAACTATAGGAAACAAGGATGAAGCTGACAGCAACTGAAAGTACTTAGACTATTTGACTATTAAATGGCCTAGTGGAAAAGATCAAATTAAGCCCCACCTAATGAGGTTCAGGACAAAGTATAAAGAAGACACAGTGTTTTGAATTGCTCTTTCTATGATGAATAGACAAAAGAGAACAGGGCAACTGCATACATATGGCCAGTATCCTGGTCAATATTCACATTATCAGCAAAATAGACTCTGATGTTCAGTACTGTAAGTATAGATTTTCCTGCTAAGTATATACAATACAGGGTGACCAGACAGCAAATGTAAAAAATTAGGATAGGAAGTTTGGAGTAATAGGAGCCCATGTAAGAAAAAAGACCCCCAAATCAGGACTGTCCCTATAAAACTGAGACATCTGGTCACCCTAATACAAGATTTCCCAACTGTTACAGATTCAAATGCATCTAGCCAAATGTATGCATGGTTAAAAAAATTTTTGAGTGAAATGTGAGAATTTTGTTGATTTCCACTGATCATTAGAGTCTGTTCTACTCATTCAGGGGACTGTGCTCTTCTGATATTTAATTCATCACAGGATCTTTTAATTATAGCCTGGAAAGTGACCAGCTGTGAGTTAAAAGAACCACTGTATAGCGTCTCATCCGCAGGAAGACACCTTCAACAGTGCAACTCCATTCTAGATCTATTTAGCTATAGGCCTTTATATAATATAAATAGATATTTATGAGGTACTTAAGGATATATGAATATTCCAAAAAAAGAATTCCATGAAGGGGATTCAACTTTACAGGCCACTATTAATTGAAAGGTGCTTGGCTGTAAAAATAGTCAGCAGATGATACTATGTAGCATGCTCCTGTTCCCACTGGCTAGGATTAGATGATCTTTGTATCAGTGATTTGTTCCATCACAAATACAATCAATAAATTACCCAATAAATTATTTTTCCTTTTTTAACTTTGCATTTTATTTAAAAAGACAATCTGCTATATTCAGCAGTGTTAGTAGCGTATTCAATTCATAATGTTATTTATCATCTTTGTCACTAGACTCTTAGCAGCACTTCCAGGTTATTAGTATTTCTCTCCTAACTAGGGAGCTTTAGATATTAATCTTGGTTAACTCATTTCATTAGTAAAGTATTATACAAGCAATAGGCTTGATTTACAACTGTACTACTCCAGTTTTAGGCTAGTTTAACTTCATTGATGTCAAGAGATATCTTGCCTCTTATAGAAATTCTTACATTCAGTAATGCATATTTTCTTTTCTCATTCCTTCTGAATGTACATAATAACTTTGTTAACATTCCTTGAGGCATAATAACCCCTTTTCCCTCATCACCGCCAAAGCACTAAGTGTAGTATAAATAGAGTTAAACAATACTAAACTCTGCAACCAATTTTGATTTAAGGTTCAATGTCTTCCGGTGTCTCAGACTTCTTATGGGACCTTGTTCTCTTTATGTCTTAGGTCACAATTTTACTGTTTTTATATTATATCCCTTTTTCCTAATCTTTCTCTATCATGCATATAGAATGGAAGCTCATTGCAGGAAAGTGTCTTAGTGTGTGTATGTACAGCATGTGGCACAGTGGGAACCCCAGTGTCACTTTGGTCCTCTGTGCACTTCTGAAATATAAATAATATTTCATTTCTTCTAAGTAAAGGTATTTCAGCTTTAATCTCTTCAAATGCCTTTATTGGTACTTTAATAACAGCCACACACTGATTTGCTAAATTACAGTTTTGTGTGACACAAACTATTTTAAAATAACTGAGATCAGTGAATTAGAAATCAACAAAACAAGGTACCTACCTGCTGAAAACTTATTGAAAACTAAGGTTTAGATATTGGGGTAATGTGTCTCATTGGCATTCTAAAGATCTTCACACAACTACCTCCACCCTGAGTTAGTTCAAGCCAGTTCTTGTTTGTTATTTGAATAGCAACTTGGGATTTGATTGTACAAGGAAGGTGTGGTCATGGCAGGGTTGTTGTTTTTTTCTGAGCCTTTCTGTGGATTAAGCATGGGAGTTTATCTAGTTTATCTAGTTATTTATTTCCTAGTACTTCTTGTATTGGTATGATAAGGAAGAACTTCATCACAATGCAGTATCATGCACATCACAAAAGCACAGAGAAGTTTTATGAATAGAGGAATTAGTAGCATGAAATGTGAACTTTTACTTTTAAAATCTGTAACAAGAAGCCAGATAGTTGAGGAAAGAGGATGGTTTGGGGCATGCAACTTGCAGTTAAGCAGAACAAGAAGGAATGTAGCTTGTGGTAACTGTTTACTCTATTGCTAATCAAGTTCTTCTGTATTACTATAGTAACATGGAGGTATAAGAACAGTGATCATTAATATCATCTGACTAAAGCGTGACCAACTATCACAGCTATAGCCCAGAGACTAGTGGAACAAAATTTGTGCATTCCAGCCCTTCAGATCAGTCCCCTGCAGGGCATTGGTTTGGACTGCTCATTCTTTTTGTTTTTGTTTGTTTTCTGCAACAAGTACATTTTCTTTCAGATTCATTATATCCAATTAACATAAAAACATAGATTTACTTTCCAGTCACAATTTCACAGTTTTCCAGGGTGAGGGGATTTAATTACCAATAATAATTATAGAACTAAGTGAACACATTTCATTTATAATGCAAAGAGAACCACTCAAGATGGCTGCCATCTGTACAGACAAAAATAAATTAGTGTAATGTCGAATTCAGTCTTGCTTGGATTTACTTTCTCTCTATTGTTGAACTTGTTTATTTCACTGCCAGTAATTATTAAGTCACAATGGTAGCTCTTGGATACATTTATATAGTGTATTTACTGAGTCCTGATTTCAATAATTAATTGTGGAGCAAAATGAGATATGAATGTTAATATTTATGGATATAAAGTTACATAGGATCTTTATTTGAAAGAGCTCAAGTTTGTCCTATTCTGATTATTGTAATAATGGGCTGAACAAAAATTCTGGATTGAAATGTCTCCCAGCTTTTCAGTTTGGGCCCTTTTCTAATTCCTATTCTGTGTCAATCATTACTTCTTAATTTTCACCTAAATTTTTTTGACCAAACTTGCTGTAATGAGTCCAACCCCTCTGATACACAGTGCAAAAGGGATGACAACAAATACACAATAATGGATTATTTACAGGGAGGATTGACTATTGACCATGACTAGCTAACACATTTTAAACCTCATTTTCTTCTTCTGCAGTATGTGCTAAGTGCGGGCAAGCTTATACTCATGCAGCATTTGACTTAATTATTTCCCCCATCATACACTGTTACATCATAAATTGTTACATTAAATTTGGACTTTAGTAAACATATGCTTAATTTCTCTAGTATGCCTGTGGTTGGGCATATAAAATGTGCAATATAATTAATCAATGGAGGTTTTCTGTGTATATTTTGATGTATTTTGTATTATTATTTGACAGATACCATCTGGCAACACTTAAATTAAATGAACAATTGGGAGGGAAAGGACCAAACTTCAAGAGAAATAGGGCCCAATATATTTCCCATTCAAGTTAATTGGAAGCCTTAAATTGACATAAATGGAAGATAGATCAAACAAATAATCTGTAAGCAGCAAGAATAGTGGTTTTCTACCATGGAGTCATAACCGAATGAAGACATCTGGGATGTGGACTTAGAGGGTTCTAGGATGTAGAATTATTTAAAAGTGTGATGGGTTTTAATGGGGAGCCTGAGAGGTTCGGGGGTTAGAAGAATGTTAAGAATTCCTGACCTAGAAAATGATGTTATTCTGAGCAATGTGCATATGGGATGGGGGAAAAAAATACATCAAGCTGGTGATTCTTAGCTCTTATATTAAAAAGGTGTTAGAAACTTAAACTGCTTTTTGATTGACTAAAAAACAACAACAACAAAAAACACTGTACAACTAGAGTACAGTATCTACAGAACCCAGTCCTACAGGGGCTTGATCAGTGTCACATCTCTCAACAAGACCACACACACAAAACTAAAACCTTCAGAGTTTGTCACACTCCTCATCTTTTCTGTTTCTTTCTGTGTCAACAATGAAACACCACAGATAATTGTCTCCATTTTGTAATTAATTGCATCACAACTGAAACCAAACACTGTTTGGTATTAACAGGGTAATACTTATAAATATATTGTATTCTTTCCCTAATTCACAGAAACTTTCTTCATTGCATTCTTAAAATGATTTCTCTTCTTTTCTGTTACTTCAGTGACAGAAATCATTCCACTCAGTGTTTTTTTTTTTTTTTTTTTTTTGAGAATAGAGACCCAAGCAAACAATAGAACTGTGTAGATTGGACAATTAAATAAATATGGACTAAAGACCCTTTTGACTGTTTATCCATGCAAGACCAGATTTGGATTTTTCTCCTTTAGGTGATAAAACACACTCAGAAAAATGTGTCTGGCATGTTTCATAATAAAGAATCTAAGAGCACATGGATTTATAACTGTCTTTTTTTTTCTTATCATGGAAAGCCCATAATGTAAGGTTTGCTGACTGTGTTTCTTTAAAATGCAAGCACCTGCAGAAAACCAGCTCTATTTTGAAAAGCTTATGAAATGATTATTATCCATCCAGGACTAACTCCAGAGTTGTGTTCAAACATTTATCATGAAGCTGCAACATTGTTTTCAAGTGAACAGGAAATATGAGTGATACTGGTTTGAAAGAGAGTTGCAATGCTGCAGAGAGTGGATCTGAACAATCGCAGATGGTGATCCAAGTGGTAATGAAGTGATGGGTTGCATGGATCAATAGTAATGCAGATAAAGTTGGATCCTCCACATTGAGATCATATTAAAATCTCAAGGTATGGAATATTTCCAGTTCATCAAAGAAAAAATAAAGTAATCTAATCAGAATGTGATAGATGTGAGAGTAATATCTCCTACCCAGATCATCAGTGCTAAAGGGAGATAACATTTTGAGCAGCAGAAGAAGTGCTGGTGTGGGGAGCATTTGAGATATGAAGAATTGGGTCAGGTGCACGTTCCCTTCCCCCCCACACACTTTAAATGATAGTCCATGGATCCTGCCTATAAAATAATGTTTTATACAAAAATAGCAAAGACTGGATTATGTGTACAAGAGGGAAAAATAAAAGCAGTGTATCACAATTGTGTTATACAGGTTAGCTCAAATGTTTTTTAAAATATTCTGTTGGTATGTCTAAAACCTACTCTAAAATAGGTAATTAACAAATTGCATAGGGCTAGATTCTGAGATGGTACACAGATTGAATAGCACCTCACAGAACAAGTATCCCTATTGAACCCCTTTGGATAATAAGTGGAGTAAGATTTTGCAAAGTGTGTTGAATGATGTGTGGGAGGAGGAAGATTTTATTACTTCTCACTTTAAAAAAAATATGCAAAGCACACTCTTGGTTATTTTACCACCAGCAACACATCATGAATTCTCACTCATGTAATTCAAATATGTATTTAGTTACAAAATAATTATTAGGATGGGTTTTGTATCACTGATTCTCAAAGCCAGGGGCACGTGACAAACATCATATTGCATATCTACAATGAAAGAAAGATTTCACAATGGTGTGTTGATTAAAAATGTCATGAAAGAGTTTTTCAGATCATCGAAATGAGAGCTAGCTGGTCCTTTGTAGCACCACACATCATGCATTTTATTCATCATATATTACAGGGATCAGCAACCTTGGCACCCGGAACCGCAGGGTAAGCACGCTTAGCGGGTCCCGCCGGTTTGTTTATTTGCCGATTCGCCTCCCGCAGTTCCCACTCTCATGTAACAAGCTTGAGTGTTAATACCTTGTAATGGTATAAATGCCTAGATATATAAATAGGATACACATGTGGGGCTTTCATTAATGTCAGTGGGAGCCATGTGGAGGCATAAAGGCAGAATTAATCAATAGATATGCTGTGGAAGAAAAGCAAACTTTGTTTTCTGCTGTCTTCTGTGTCATCATCAGAACTGCCCGTTACATACAGAAATGCAGTAAACGTTATTGCTGGAGTTGGTGGATGGAGATGACATATGAAAAAGTTTAGATTTTTATAGGCACGATTGAATTTGGAGTGTTGTCAGGACAAAAAAAAATTTGCTTTGATTTTTAATAGCTGAGATTGAAAAGGTCCAGTGAAGGACAATGAAGAATGTTACAGGTTATGTATAGCAGAGCTTACATAAGAAGAGAGAAAGGGCAATACTAGGGTTATTTTGCATGAAAAGGACAATTGACAGAGATGACTTGACTACCATTTTCAGAGTTATAAAAGATGAGAAAAACAAGTGATGCCTCCCTTTTATCATGCCCCCAGAAAACAAGAGCAAGGGACAACTAGAGGAAATGGATGCCCAGTGAATTTAGAAGGAAATGAATAAAGTGAATACAAGGAAATACTGCTGCATTGCTGCAAGAAGTCAAATCAAATACTGTGGTTGGATTTTCTAAATGGCTTAATAACCATCTGATCAATCATATTTATAATGTACATTAGTATATGGTCAGTTAAATGTGATTCAGAGTATTATCTTTAGGGCTAAAAAAGGTTTTTTTTTGTCCAATGTACATGATTGCACAATTGTTTAGGAAGAGAACAGTTTGAGATCCTTTATGGAAGGTGCTTTATTATTTCTGAGAGTCCAAAATGTGAAAGGTACTTTACAAAATAGATAAAATAGCTAAGTTTTGTTATGTGGGGATTTCACTTTCTGTTAAACAGCAAACCTGGACCACTGAAGAAGAAAGTGCTAGAGACTTGATAATCTAATCTAGTAGGTTCTTAAACTGAGGAAATTCCAGGTAATGACATATGGATATGATATTGAGTCACTTTCTCTAACTCTCACCACACGATTCATTTAGAATTGTAGTCAAAGCCATCGTAACCTGCTTTGACTCTCTTTATTTTTTAATTGTAATGTTTATATTACATTTTCTCCACAGGTGGGTCATGATTCTAAGAGTATTGGAAACTAGTACAGGGTGGGCTGATTATTTCTGGCATCTTCAGGAAAGGAGGACAGGGTTGGTTGGTTGTTTCCTCCCTCTTCCTTCTCCACCCCCCCCCCCCCAACACCACCACCACCAAGAAGAATGCAAGTGATGACCTTAGTAGAGAATATAAAGCTATGGCATAGTAATTTTTACTGAATCCATCTGCCAAGCCAACACTCTAAGAATGGGATGTTTCCACCTCCAAAGGCTATTTTGTAAACTCTAGCATTGCACTTTTTAACCTGTTTTCATGGTATTTGCAATAGTAAAAGCAAATAAGTATGTCTGAGGTTATTCTTTTTGCAGCCTATGTATGTATAATTGCTAAGATTAGCAATTCTGGCATTTTATTTATTGTCTGAAATCTGTGCATTTGATTACATGATCTTATTAAACATAGTTTTTCTACCTTCTGATGATATGTGCTCCTGCTAGGGGGGAAAGATGATTTGCAATGACTCAGTTTCAGATTCCTGATTTTATGTCACTTTGCAATTTACTGTGCATTTCATCATTGCATTCCTCTGTTCAATCCCTTCTCTTTGCTAATTGACATAATTTAGCAATTATCTCATCATACCAATTTGGCAACTTATTTACTTGACAGTAATATTTTCTGAGAACATAGGAATACAGTGATGCATCTACAAGAAGAAAATCTGTGTTACAATTAGCTTGTGGGAAAGGACAAACTCAGGCTTTATTAACTATTCTCTGGCATTCTGAAGATATTGCTATTTCAACCAATTATTCCTTCAGAGCAAAATATGTGAAGTAAAGCTCAGAACATGTTAAAATCTGAAACCTGGCCATTACAGTATTATAGTGGCATGGCTTGATATCAGGACCCTGCTGTGCTAACCACTGTACAAATGCATAGGAGACTTGAGGTCTGAACAGACTGCACAGAGCAAGAGAGGAAATGAAAACAGACAGGTGAAGTGACTTTTCCAAAGTCACCCAGCAGGTCAGTAACAAAGCCAAGAATAGAACTCGGTCTGTTGATTTTAAAGGGGGCCCTATCTAGTAGACCACACTGCCTCTCACACAGGACAGAGGAAAGGGGACTTCTATTCTCTTGAATGCATTGCTCAGGGGTTAGACACAGCTACAGAGGCTCTTCTTTCCTTACATCACTGGGGGTTCTAATGAGCTCAGATTGTGTATTTAAGGCCAGATAAGAGGCAGAACATGGAAAGGGGAGTACTATCCCTTAAAGAATAATGAAGGGTATCTACTCCCACTGCATAGCTGCGAGTAATTGTTCCTCCAGAGGCATGGTCTCACCCTGATCTCCCACCGGTGCAGTGTCAGTCATCATTGAACCCTGCACAAGATGTTGCTTAATGCTCTGTGTCAGGAAAAGTACCTGTGTAGTTAAACCATTTAAAGGGGGGGGGGGAGTTCCTTTAATTCTTAGAATTAAAAATAAACATTCTTTTGGGGTTAAAGAGTCTAAATTTCCAAGATTTCTTCCTTTTTTTTGGTTAGACTGTTACCACTTCAAACAATAGTGTTTGTGTAATTTAGTTATTTTAACTTGTGTGTCAGTGAAGTTTATTATAAACCAGTGTCTCTCTTATTCTACCATATATTTTACAATATTTCCATCTGAATGACAGTCATGTTTCATTAGAGATTTCCCCTTTCAGATCTCAAAAGGTGCCTTTTGTATATGCAAATTTCCTTTTAAACCATAATTTTGCTCCTTTATTGTCTTGTTTTCTTTATAATACTACATTACAGGTCTACTGCTAGGACTTCAGCAATGTTCCCAAGCTCCTTTTCAACTTCATTTTCATCACTTAAATCTATGGACCTTTCTGAATCTTTATAATAAAGCCTCTTACCAAGATTTCCCTCTGGTCATTGTTTAATCCTTTCAGTACATTGCTGTGATTAATCAATTTTGCTTTTTATTTCTAACTGTATAGAGTTTTCCTGCCTTTGAAGGATAACTAAGATTAAGGCATACATCTATTCCAGCCATCTCTGCAAATTACTCAAAATGCTCAAATTACATTCAGTCAAGCTTCACATGTTGGCAAATTTGATCTAGCAGGTTCAATGATATTACTATTAATCTACAGAACTTTACTGATACTCTTTCTCAAGCAGTTTTATCTTGTCAAACTTTCTGAGCACTCCTGGTTAATTTGGGAATTGTGGATTTCACACTCCCTAAAGAAATGTGCTAGTTGCTGGTGAGCTGCAACATCTCTGGTATATTTTACATCTGTAAGCCTGGGTGAATTCTGAGCCTTGATAGACATAAGAATATAAGGACATCTATACTAGGCCACACCAAAGGTCCATCAAGCCCAGTATCCTGTCCTCTGATAGTGGCAGGTACCCCAAGGGGAATGAACATTAAGGTTATTGTGACAGATTTCTGTTGACAGCCTACCTACCACCTCAGGTGATCAGTCTAAGGCCACAAGATTGTTAGGGGCGCAGATGAAGGAACACACCAAGTGAAAGCTTTATTCATAAAATAATAAGATAACAGCTGAGAGTGCTGGGGGTTTCCCATGTCACTGAGAGGAAGGAAGAAAGTGTTAGTTCCCGAGCCCCAACCTACTTTCATACTCACACACACACACACAACCCAAGGCTGGCCAAGCCTGAGTGTAACATAAGAAGAGGGGAAAGAGTGGATGGGAGTTCTGCCCTGTGCACAGGTCATCCTGGATCCTCTGTAGGTCTCCAACTTGCTTCCACTCTCAGGAGGGTTTTAAATCCTGGGTGTTCCTGAGGGCATCTCGGTCAGGGGAGTCCCCCTTTCTCCGTTCCCCATACTTTCGCTCTCTGCAGCAGTCTGAACTGGCTCTCCTAGCTCTTCAAGCTTTTCCATAACACACCAGCTTCAGGGTCGTAAGGTGGACTGTTGAGTCTCCCCGGGCCAACCTTCTGTTTGTCTCAGTTCTCATTTCTCATGGACATCTCCTGACCTGCAACTTCCAGGCAATCAGCAGTTGGGGTGCCCCCCTGCTCCGTTACCAGGTGGTTAATCCCCTTCTGTTACCAGATGTGCCTGCTACTTTGGAATATGCTCATTTATTTGTGTTACTCTTCTGAGTGGGGTGGGTGCTGTAATTCTATTAATGTGCTGTTTATGCCATTTGTGTGTTCATATGGAGCTCTTCTCCTTCCTTCTTCAAATCCCCTCCCAATGGAGCTATCCTGCAGGACCTAGGTTCCCTGGGGCTGGGATACTCCAGCCCTAGAACATGCACATGCACACACACACACACACACACACACACACACACACAGTAACAGAGCAAGTCTGAGTGGACCAGGTCAATCAGCACTCTCCAGTTGATCCCTTCATATCTCCTTGCGTTCCATGATCTGGGTTGAAATGGGCCATCATGATTATCATGACAAAAGTTTTTTTTCTTCTGCTGATAATAGCTCACCTTAATTGATTAAGCCACTTAAAGTTGGTATGGCCACCTCCACCTTTTCATGTTCTATCTATCTATCTATCTATCTTCCTACTATATGTTCCACTCTATGCATCTGATGAAGTGGGTTCTATTCCACAAAAGTTTATGCCCAAATAAAGTGGTTAATCTCTAAGGTGCCATAAGTACTCCTTGTTATTTTTATGCATACAAACTAACATCGCTACTAACCTGAAACCTATTGCTCCATTTGGTACTCTAAAATATTGGATGGATAACCTATTTCCCAGAGACCTAGGGAGAAAAGTCAATCTCCCATGGCATGTTTGTCATTTTAAGACACTATTTAGAGCAGGGATTGGCAACCCTGGCACAGTGCGCCACTTCCCGCAGCCCCCATTGATCCGAAGTGGCAAACCGGGGCCAGTGGGAGCCACAATTGGTGAACCGGCAAGTAAACAAAGCATCTGGGCCTACTAAGAAAGATTACCCTGCGGTCCTGTGTGCCAAGGTTGCCAATCCCTGGTTTAGAGGAATAACTGTGCACATTTGTTAACAGTTCAGTATCTCATTACTTAACACTGCCCATGTATTCTCCATGAATGAGTAGCATGTATTAGCAGCCTTGTATTTCTCCACACCAGTGAAAAAAGGTGAATATCTTTTTCTTTCTGATTCAGCTACAGTGACTACTAGTAGCATGAGTATTACGGGCTCTTCACTGAACTCGGGTACCCTGTCAATACATGTCATTTAAAAGCATGAAATTGCATGTTTTCATTTGTACTGATAACCTATAACTGCTGAAATACATCCATAAGCCCCATATATGTCTTTAAAGGTCTCAGATAGCAGACAATAACTTTTCATTCTATACATCAGCATATGTTTTTGCAGAAAATGAGGGAAATAAAGTAAATTTGGCAAAAGAGATAAGGCATAGGGATTTGCCTACAATTATGCTCACTAAACAATATGTGCATCTTTCTCTGCAGGTTTTAAAGCAACAGCAACATTTTAGCATTTCTTAGAAAACATTACTACTAGCATTACAACAGAGGAATTTCACTCATTTACTCCAACGTCCTTCAATATTTTTGAGTCAATTTTCAAGGGGAATCACTCCCAGTAATGATGGGTTCAACTCCTCTAAGACCTCTATTGGAACATGTAGCGGGGTGCTCCCCGCTCCCTGCCGGCCAGGGCTGGAATAGCCCTGGAAAGAGGGTTTGTGGCTAGGAGCCTGCTAGCAGGCTTGAGTGGAAAGCAGGCTCAGCTGTGTGGCCACGCCCCAAACATTCCAGGCTGTATAAAAGCCTGGGAGGCAGGAGAGAAAGGGAGAGTGGGTTTACTCTGGAGGCAGTCTACTCTGTAGGCAGCAGGAGACAGGGCCTGGCTGCAAAGTACCTGGACTGGGACAGGGCGTGGG
The DNA here is from genome assembly GCA_032164245.1 of Sternotherus odoratus. Lineage (NCBI taxonomy): Eukaryota > Metazoa > Chordata > Testudines > Kinosternidae > Sternotherus > Sternotherus odoratus. Next base: position 228,502,534 of record JAVMKO010000001.1, on the reverse strand, counting down.
TGAGGCAGCTGGGAGCCAGGGAGCCTAAGCTCTAGGGAGAGGGCCCCAGCTTGCTGAGCCTAGGGAAGGTCCAACCCACGGGGTACTGGGGATTGCAAGGGGGCAGTCTCCTCTGCAAGCAGAGGGAGACAAGGCCTGGCTGAAGGGAGCCTTTATCAAAGTACCTGGACTGGGACAGGGCAAGGGCAAGGCAGCTGGGAGCCAGGGAGCGACTAGCTCTAGTGAGAGGGCCCCAGCTTGCTGAGCCTAGGGAAGGTCCGACCCACGGGGTACTGGGGGTTGCAAGGGGGCGGCCCCTGGGCTGATAAGAGCAGCAGGCCAACCCCTTCTTGCCGGTGATGAGTAGCCATGAGACTGCAGTCAGCCTCAGAGAGACTGAGGCAGTGGTGACTGGCAGTGGGCGTATCTGAGGCAAGTTGGGGATAGTGGGTGTTGGGTTCCCCAGGGAGGGGAGACCCTAAGACCAGGGGGCTACTGAAGGGGTGCAGCACCCTCAGTAAGGGGCTCCGGGGTCCGGGAGGGACACGGGGCCAGTGTGGAGAAGCGGATGTCGGCCGGCAGAGGGCGCTCCAGGGTCAAAAAGAGCTAATTCCCAGACGACCAGACGGGGGCGCCGCCGGGTGAGTGACCGACGCCCTTACAGAACACAAGAAAGAAAAGAGAGACAATTGGGTGAGTATAGAGAATGGAAGAGTAGAAAAGAGTTGAGGAGAGAAATAAAAGAATGAATGTCAGAGAAGAGATAGGGATAGTGAGAGGAAAATGAGAGAGAAGAAAGGAGAAAATCAAGTGGGGATGAAGGGAAATAAGTGATGGATAGTGAAATAATAAAACCAGAGTTTTCAGAGGCGAAGTCTTACATGGTTTAGCTAGCATCCAGGACTAATAAAGTGTGAAGTGCTAGGGTTTGCTTGGTAGTAGGCATCAAAGATATACTTCAATGGTTTCTATTAAGCTGCCTTATACTTAAACTATCTCTTTTTTTTGTTTAAACTCCAGGACTAATGGGTACGGAATGGGTATGGAAATCACCTCATTTGCTCTCCCTTTGGAACCTGACAAATGCATCTACCTGGTTATATTTTAATAATGTTGCCTCAATAGTTTCTGAAAATGCGGCCCAGTGTCTCACATTTGACCGCCTATTAAAATTTAGGACTTATTTAAGGACATTCGCTACTGTGAGGAGATAGTGTGATAAAATATGATAATCGTATCTCTCATTCTGTGCTGAACAATCCCAGACAATCCTCCATCCCCAGTTCAGATGTTTCCTTTAGTGGAATTTCATTTGTGACAAGTGAATTGTTACTGTTTTATGATTTATAGATTTAAACTAAGGAAGTTTGTTCTGGTCTTGTCTTTTGGTTGTGCCAGAGAAACATGAAAAAATGATGAAGGATGTTATACTCAATTTGTTGGACAGCTACATAAGCCCTCTGATATACTTGTGTGTAAACTCTAGGTTACTGCCAGGGTGGAATATTCACATTGGAACAGATTCTTTATTATGAGGATGGAGGTGAAAATGATATTCCCTATACCCAAAGGAGCTATTAGGCAGTGTGAGAATTTACGACTGTGGAAAATCAGGCCTGTTTCACTGCTGCCATTCTCCAATGTTGGGGGTGTGGCGTAACTGTAACTGGCCCCCATTTTCCCCATTCCCTCCTCTAATGATTCAATACCTACCTAACATTTGTAACTAAGACCATAGACAATACTATGGCAGTGTGTCATAGTTGACAATAAAGGAAGACTAAAGTTAAATGCTTTCCTTTGTATGTTTTCTCTTTCTTAAATGTACAGTGTTTTGGTTAAATGTGACTGTCATTTGGATTTGATTGTTACTGGGCTGTGTGGTACTGACCAAATGTCCCAGGAGATGTGGGAATTTCTGCCTCTGGGGAAAAGAGATAATAGGTGGAGTTAACTGTTCTGGATATACCCAGTCAGAGAGATTCAGCAAGCTACCGCTGTTCAGCAAAGCACTTAAGAACATGTTTCAGTCTCTGTGCAGTTAATAGGACCTACTTCAAATACCTCAGGTTTGGGGCCAAATAGTGCTTCAGGAGGGATTGTGATTTCTATCCATTGAGTAAGGTAGCACAGAATGTAGGCATCCAACTATCTTGGTGTGGAATGAATTCTTAGCCCTCAGGGGTTACTGGCTGATATACTGAATTATAGCCATATGTCATGATTGTCAACAGTATCTATTTTAAAATCCTATATGGCTTTTTCACTGGCATATTAATAAGCACATGGGATTGTTTTCTTTTAACAGCTATTTAGTTTCTTTGACTGCTCTTCCAGTTGTGTACAAACAAATAAACAAAAGAAATTAGAGAAAATAAACAAGTCAGTGTTCAGATCAGATGTTGTAAGTTTTCAGAGAAAATTGCACCCCAGAACTGGTTGTTGAGTTTTGCCTTTTAAATACTGTTTAAATGGCCTTAGTTTGATGGACATATATTACAATTTCGTAAGAAATTAATCTTAGCAAGGAAGAATGCTTTGTGCAAATGGTTCAGAACATCGTAACTATGAAAAGGACTGGGGGGCAAGGGTGATGCTTCTATTATTCAAAAAATTAAAAGGAGTTAAATATGAAAACTGAATTCTGTAAGGATGTATGGAGACATGCTAACCTCTTCTGAGTCTTTTCTCAACCACCTGCCAGTCCTAGGATGAAAATCAATATAAAAAAGTAACACGTTCACAGCCATAGAATCCCTTTAGCAGGCTTTAGTCTTTCTACTGTCCTTTCTTCATGCAAAAACACCCCCTTCCCCGGATGCCCATTGTTCCTCTGTCACATATTTTTGTTGTGTTTTTGTTTAAATGACAATAGCTTCAGTTCATTCTTTCCCCCCAAGAATATGAAGCAAAACTTCTCAAAATTTAAAAGTGGCTACAAGTTAATGTGACAATGTGAAGAACAAGGAAAGACTTTCCATGATTCCTTTTTTTTAACACAGAGGGCATTTTTCCAGGAGTCCTGTAGGCACTCTAAAGATTACATATGTAGTCTTCTATGTAAGTGAAAGATAAAAGTGCTGCAGTAGAAAGAATCAATGTCCTGCTTAAAAATAAAATAAAATACAAGCTGTCCTTTGGGAAAATTTGGGAAAAAAATAAGTTTTTTGCTTGCTTTTGAGCTGATGATTCTCAAGAATGAAATATCCATGTGTTCTCTATGCAGGAATAGATGGAACAGATTGTTTAGCATAAGCCATTTACACATATTTCAAGGGACCATTCAAGATGAAGTTCCCCATTAACACCTCTCTAGTCATAGAGAGGAAAGGAGCGTTGGGGGAACGGCTGGGGGGGAGGGGTTGTTAGTGGGATATACATTGTTTTAATAAACCGTAAATCCATTGTCTCTCTTCAGGTTCATGATATTTAGTGTCTAGCAAAGTTATGACTTTAAACTCCCAGGCTCATCTTTTGAAAATGTTGTGCAGGTTTCCTTTGAGGACGAGGAAAAATAGTAATTATTCCGTTCTACTTCTTCTCAGTAGAAATTGATACCCTTTTCAACTGTGAATGCAGACAAACAAATGAGGCATTAGATCAGGGGTGGGAAAACTACGGCCCGTGGGCCACATGTGGCCCGCCGGCCATTTTTATCCGGCCCGCGGGAACGCTGTCAGCTGCAGAGCTCCACTCTCCCGGGTCAGGGCTCCAGGGGCTGGCTGAGCGCCGCCCCCCACAGGGCCCCACACTCCCAGGCTGGGGCACCGCCAGCCGTGGGGTCCTGCACTCCCCAGCCGGGGCACCAGGGGCCGGGCTGAGCACTGCCAGCTCCGGGTTCCCACGCCCAACTGAGCACAGGTGAGCGGGGAGGGAGGCTGTTGCAGGGGGCTTAAGTAGTGGAGTTCCAAGGGTGTGGGGAAGTTTCAGGGGGGGCAGTCAGGGAACAAAGAGCAGGGGGGCTTAGATAGGGGTTTGGGTCCTGGGGGGGACAGTGAGAGTGGGGGGTCTTTAGAGGGGGCAATCAGGGGACAAGGAATGGGGGGGGGTGGATGGGTCAGTGGTTCTGAGGGGAGCAGTCAGGGGGCAGTAGGTGGGTGGAGAGGGGGGGCAGGCTGTTTAGGAAGGCACAGCCTTCCCTACCTGGCCCTCTGCACAATTTTGAAACTCAGTGTGGCCCTCGGGCCAAAATGTTTTCCCACCCCTGCGTTAGATTATGTCAGGAGTGTAAAGGAATAGCACTTCTTCAAAATGGGTAATACAAACTATAGCACAACTAATTTCTTACACTAACAGCAGGTGTAAAAAATCCTGCTGTTTATGGTTATACCACATGTTTGGTCCTACAGAGTGAGTTTCCAGTTTTAGATTATTAGATGAGTACATTTTAGGGTGACAGAATAGGAGACTGAGAGTCAGGACTTGGGATATGGATTATATTTCCCTTACCATCACTAACTTGTTAGAGACTAGACTCAATTTCTGTAATTCAGTTTCCTCATTTGTAAAATAGTGCTGATACTACTGTATTGATGTCTGGAAACAGAAGGCACTATGTAAGTGCAATGTATTGTATTATTTATATGAAAACTTTATCAAGAAGGATCTCAGGATGTTTAAAAGTCAACAAAAAGGTTACTTCAGTTACCACTGGCATTAAACAAAGAAGCTTTTTGACATAGAACAGTAACAAGTCATGGCAATTTATAACAGGAAGTAAAGATGAAATTTTTTTTTTAGGACTGGTTGAAATTTTTCCATCAAAACTATTTTTACAGGATTGTTTCAGAAAAAAAATCTTTCTGCAGAAAATGTTAGTTTTTCAGTGAAAAATCATCACTTGAAATTTAAACATTTTCATTTTTCAGAACATTTATGTTCATGTAGGATTGGTTGATGAATGGTTATTAGCCAGGATGGTCAGGGATGCAACTCCATGCATTGGGTATCCCTAAACCTGTGACTGCCAGAAACTGGAACTGGATGACAGGGGATCGATCACTCAATAATTGCCCTGTTCTGTTCATTCCCTCTGAAGCATCTGGTACTGGACACTGTCAGAAGACAGGATCTTGTGCTAGATAGAACATTGGTCTGACCCAGTATGGTGATTCGTATGTTCTTAGCTTCATTGGCTTGTGGGAATTGTAATTTAGGTGCCTCAAGCTCCCTTTCTTCTCTGTAAGCTAGAATCCTCAGCTGCATCTCCTGTGATGCACCACAGCCTTGTGATTGCCATAATGCATGATATCCTTTCAAAGAGAGGGGATACCATGGTAGATGTAGCCCAGCCAGAGAGATGGGTTGATAAAAGGAGAATTCATAGTCTCATAGACTATCAGGGTTGGAAGGGACCTCAGGAGGTCATCTAGTCCAATCCCCTGCTCAAAGCAGGACCAATTGAAGCATGAAGAATCTGAACTACAACTTCCATCAGGAACCAACATTACAGAATCTGTGGAGGGGGATTCAAAAATAAAACCTTTTGACATTTTTTTCTTCCCAAAAAATCATTTTTTGTCAATTTTACATATCTAATCTTTAAATAACTGGGATTACAGTGGGTAGGAATTTTGTTTTACATCCTATCTAAAAGGTGAGACCAACACTTCCCTCCTTATTGCTATGTTATATTTGGCTTAAGAAGACAGAGTCATACCCACCTAATTAAGATCTTTCTGCAGCCGTTAAATATCCCTTGGATGTCTCTATTCCAATTATTGATCAGGCCCACACATTTCTTATATAACTGGACAAAATCACAAGCCAAAGGGCTATAGCTGCAGGCATTAACACATTATGTCAAATGTAATGTCTAATTCTGGTTACGCTTTTAAAAGGCTGTATCTACTATAAATAAATTATTTTTCTTACTGTAGGATTGTACTGTGTGTTTAATTAGAGGGGAAAAAAACCAAATTGGCTAGTAAGTGAACAGTTCTACTTTCAGTTAATAAAAACTGACATTTCAACTGCTCCCATCTTACCTTCTGACACAAAAAATTGATTTGAGTATTTCTGTTCGAAATTCATTGCAGCTATTGAATTAGAATTATTTTAACTTGCCAACATGTTTGTTCAGGTTATATGAAATTAGAAAGGGTAATAAAATAGAATGCAAATATTATTCAATCAAAAGTTTTTGGAACATATTAAAAAAATCTGTCTCCATTTAATGTATTGTATCACACATACATATCCATTTATTACTAAAGGTCTAGTTTCAGGATTAATCATCTAAATCTCATAAGTGTTTCCTAAAACATAATTATCAGTAGATAAATTTATTTGGAAGTATTGAAGTAATCAGATCCATGTGGATTGCTGCTAACCATGGCTCCAGTTCACCAAGTTTTAAAAGCATGCCTAACTTCCAGGACATGCAGAAACTTCTGCATGTGCTTAAGTACCCGCTAAATCAGCACTCGATGGTGGCCAAATTCTGGCACTCTTATCTTTAGGGCTTCAGTGATGCCCAGGCCATGTCTTCATCCACTCACAGGGGTAAATTTCACCTAGTATAAGTGCTCAATCCTATAAAGTGCTTCAATCCAACAAAACACTTAAGCATATGCTTAACTTTAAGCAAATATGTAGTCCCATAGTTTTAAATTAGTCCTTACCAAATTCAAGGGACTTAATATTAATAGGGTGACCAGATAGCAACTGTGAAAGAATGGGACAGGGGGTGAATGATGGGGGGGGGGGGAGGGGGGAGTCGGTGCCTATATAAGAAAAAATCCCCAAAACAGGACTGTCCCTTTAAAAATGGGACATCTGGTCACCCTAAACATTAAGCACATGTGAAGGCCTGTGCATGTCTAAGAGCCCTGCTGGACTGGGCCCAGATTATTCATCACCATGCAGAACTGAGCCCCAAGTAAGTGTGTTAGAATCTATTTGGCATGGCCCAGCGTGTCTTACTTATGTTTAATATCCATCCCCTCTCCAGATAGAATCTGGTGGAGACTTATTGTATATATTTTGTGACATCACGGACAATTATATTTTCTTATCACTAAATGAAACTTGTCCTTTTCTTTGCAGGAAAGAGAGGGATGGCCTCAGGTCTTTTATGTCATTGGGCTCAAATCCTGGAAACTCTTAAGCATGTGCCTAACTTTATGCTGTGAATTTGTGTTTCACATATGGTACTGTACCTTAGTCTTCCCTGCTGAGCACTCCGGTAGTCACAGCAGAGTGCTAAGGGATACTGAACTTAAAAATTGATAGATATGTGCTGGGCCTAGCCCCTCTGACCTTCAATTTGCTATGGAGTGTGTTTGGCTACAACATTTTATTATCATCTTATAATTTATGCATATTGTTACAGCCTCTTAAAATGTGCATGGAGAAATTGTTCAGTAGGAAAAGGGAAAATCTAAATCTCAAATGTTTGATGGTAATCGTTGATGGTAGTAGTCTCTAAAGATATTTTTTACTAGATTTAATGAATGTGTTTCTCTGATTTGTGGATCAGCTTTTTGTTTGTTTGTTTGTTTGTTTTTTTAATAAACACTTGAATATAATAACTCTTCCTGGATGTAGAAAGATGTTTCTCATTCTAAATGACAAAAAATAAAAAAGTTAATATTCTTAAAAAAACATATTCAACGCTCAAGAAATAATGGATTGATTCAATGTTTGGAGTCATTCTTGGAGTCTGGAGTGATGAATCATCACTGAGAAACCAAAATTGAATCCAGCTTCAGAAGCAGGTTAATCTGGCACTATTTAGATTACATATTGAAAAGTCCTTTATTTGGAGCAGGAGTTCAAGAAGGGCAGTTGTCTTTCTGGTATATATTATTGTAAGTACATTGTGGGATATTTTTCTCTTTCAATTTTTCACTTACGAATATATATAAAAAGTGTTCCAAATGTGTATAAAAAGTCTTCTATTCATCCATTAGAAATAGACAATACAGTCAGCCACATAACAAATTTCTCAACACTCTGTCAATGAGCCTCATTCTTGACTTGGAAGGAGGTCCACTAGAGGTGAGCAAAAGGGGCTTCTCTGGTAATTCAGTTCTTGACCTTTTGGCTAAGGCTGCCAGCAGTGGGGTAAATAATTGCAAATGGTGATAGCTTAGAAATATGGAAAAATGTTCAGCCACAGCAGAGCGCTGAGGGATACTGAACTTAAAAATGGATAGATACTATATTGTGCTCCACCTTGAAACTCCAACTGAAGACCCTCATGTGTAAGAGCTGGGCTACACTACAGGGGGGCGGGGTTGACCTAAGATATGCAACTTCAGGTATGCAAATAACGTAGCTGAAATTGTATATCTTAGATCGACTTACCTGGCAGTCACCACGGTGGCAAGTCGACCATGGCTGCTCCCCCACCTACTCCGCTTACTCCTCTCACCAAGGTGTAGTACAGGAGCCGATTCAGGGATGAGACATGATAAATCGATCTCTAATACAGCAAACTCTGCCCGCTGATCTGGCGGATAACATAGTCATACCCTAAGGGTATCTGTACACATGGCTGAAGGTGTCAAGTATGAGTGTTAGCTTCATGGACCTAGTGTGCTAGTATAGCACTGTAGGTGCTGATGGCAGAATAGGCTAGCTGCCCAAGTATGTACCAAGGGTCTCAGATGGGATCATACTCATAACACCTAGACTGCCCCACTGCCTGCAATGTCAGAGCGGTACTTCTGTTTTTAGTGTAATAGCTCACTCAAGTGGGTTTTAGCTCATAAAAACTTATGCTCAAATAAATTTGTTGGTCTCTAAGGTGCCAAAAGTACTCCTCATTCTTTTAGCTCAGTCAAAGGTAGTCTGCATACCACTGCCTCAGCTAGGAATCACCTCTCCACTTCTGACAAAAACCTATCTTCAGAGTACTTCAAAGGTACTAAATATTTTCTGAATGAAGTTAGACTTGTTTCCTTAGCAAGCCAGCTGTAGAAAATTAAATGGACCAATTTGCTGAGTGCATCAGATTCATATTAAAATTCAAATAGTCGCAAGCCTCAAAAGATAATCCAATAAAATATTCTGTTTTTTCTGTGCATAAGGTTATTGATTAATCAACTATCTCATTAAGGAGATTTCTCCAAAACTATTTAAGTGGTAACTGAACTAAAACTGATTTTTACATATGATCTTAAAATGGCTTGAGATGAGCAGCCCTCAGCCTCCAATTCCCAGCATGTAGTTTAAAAATGACCTTTTGTTTGTCTGAGTAGCAGCCAATATGCTGATGTGGCTTCAATTTTGTCTCCCCGAGCAGTGATTATCCATAGTCCTAATTTAATCTTCACTAATAAAGGACTTAAACTCTTCAACTCATCCTAGCCTATAAGAGTCCTGCTTCAAATAATATGTTCATACTAAGCACACATAACAGATTTCATGATCCGAGTGTGGTTTCCAGTTTTCTGCATTTTCAGACCTTAGTCATGGTGGGCAGGATTTTCAACACCAATTACACATTTCTAGGATACGAAATAGAGTTGATTAAAGCAAATTTGTTCATTGTCTGACTTCTCTATTTTTTTTTCAAATAGCAAGAATGGCAATGAATTTAGTAGAAGTAGGAACAAACCCTATGGTATGAGCCGAAACCCAACAAAATCAATTGAAAGACATTCATTGACTTCAGTGGGCTTTGGCTCAGTCCTGAACTCCTGCACCCCTATTCCCCACAGTCAAGGAAGACCTTAATTGCTGTGAAACCAATCTGGTTCTGCAGCAGAGGAGGTGGAAAGGAGATCAGTATGTGAGGAGCTGTGTTCCCTGTAAGCTGAATGCTTGGGCAGCTGCACAGGAGTGATTCAAGAGCCGCCCAGCTGATTAGCAGAGCATGCACAACCAGCAGCACCGTTCAGGTGCTCCTTTCTCCACGTTGCTCCATCCTGCAGCTGCTCCCAGGACTCCCCTGCTGGCAGTGCAATTGAGGGGTGGGGAGGATGCTGATGTCAGGGTGTCCCATTCCCACTGCCCTGTAACCCATCTCTGCAGAGCAGGGCAGAGGGGACAGCTGGTTCATGAGAACTTGGAGCCGCTGTGTTTTGAGGTCTGAATGGTGAATGGCTGAGTGCCTCTCTTGCATTGTTTCTGAGATTTCCCCATAGCCAGCTCACACAATTTCTGTCTTTCTGACACACTCTCTCTCCCGCATCCGCATGTACCCCATTTTTGAAGAGCAGGGGAGGGGAGACAGCAGGGCTGAGAACAGAGCAGGAGAGCTTTCAGTCAGTGTCTTAAAGAGACAGTGCACAGCTTTCCCCAGCAGCCAGCACACACTGTCTCTGTGTCACACACATGCACTGTGTCAAACACACATGCACTGCGTCAAAACACACATACAGAGTCTCTGCGTCACACACACCAGGCTCTGTGTTACACAGACACACACACACACTCTGTGTCTTCACACACACACAGTTTGTGTCTTACACACACACTATGTCTCACACACACAGGCTTTGTGTATCACACACACATACAGTCTCTGTCTCCCTCACACACACAGTGTCTCTGTGATCACACACTGTCTCTCTGTCACACACACACACACACTGTCACACACAGTCTGTGACAGTCTCTGTCTCACACACACACACACACATACACACACACAGAGTCTTCAAGTCACACATATCCCTTCTGTGTCACACACACACAGACACACCCTCTGTCTCTTTTACACTCACCTCCCAACAACTTGTATTATTGTTGTTGTTACTTCTTGGAACTTCCTACAGTATACATATATTCTCCTTAATTTTATTATTTCTGTGTGTATTATTTTAGTGTTTTTACTGGTCTATGCATTTCAAAAGTTTTATTTCTCTTACACTTAAATGTAATTATTTAAGTAACGAGTTCTAAAATGCCTATCCTGTCCTGGCTGGAGTAATTATCCCAATGGTAACTTGGTAATGGTAAAATGGTAAAAAATAGAGGGAACAGTTTTGAGGAGCCCACATGCAGCCATTTCTTCTGAGGTTTAGGAAGGTGGAGTCTTGAGGATACACAGATTGAACTGTCTTTCCTTTATGTGGATGGGGTTACAAGAAATATGAGAGTGGCTAAGTAGGGGCCCCATTGTGCTAGATGCTATGTAAAGACATGGTAAGAGAATTCCTAATTCAAATCGATTATTCTCTAATTGGACAGGTCAGATAAATGAATGCAGAAAGAAAGTATTTATATTTCCATTTTACTGATGGGAAACTAAATGAGGCATAAAGAAACTAATGACTTGTTCAAGGTCACACAGATCTGGAAATTGAATCCATATCTCCTGAGTTCCAGTCCAGTGTCTCGACTATAAAACTGCCCTTCAGCTGGCTGCATCACAACCAACTAGGTCTTAACCCTTCATTTTCCTCAGGTAGTTTTTCTCTCTTTCCTCTTTCTTACTTTAGGTCCTTGGCATTCATTCAGTTGAGCAACATGGATGGGAGAAGAGGACAACGAACCCATCCCTGTCCAGCTCAGCTGACATGAGGGCCAGTAACAATTGCAGTTACCTTGCCTCTGTGACCTCCCCCTCTGTTGATATCCCCAGGCATCCACTCATGGCCCCCGGGGTACGTCTGCCGAAATGCCGCCGAATGGAAGGCTTCTGCTTTCTGAGGCATTTCGGTGGGACAAAAATATACCGTTTGCGAGTTCAGCAGTCTCCTCGATGGGATCGACGGCAGTGCCGGGGTCTCGCACATCCCGGTTGGTGGTCTCACGCACCCCTAGGGGTGCGCGCACCCCACTTTGAAGATCACTGATGTAAAAGATTGGGGGTTTTTTGGAAGGTCATCATAGATTGGCCTGTATGACTCAATAATATAGTTTACTTACAGAAATAAGTTCCAAATAGTAAATGAAAATAATATATAACTGTAAGAGGGGGTTACCCCCAGCCTCTATGCTTTTGAGTACAAAGGCTGGGCCTCTTCTATGCCAGACCAACAAGTCCTCCACCCCTGGACACCCCCACCTTGCCAGTTGGGGTTCTTGGGGTTACCAATCGCTGCCACCAATCGGGTATACTTCCAAAACCTTGGAGGGGCCCCCGATCTTCCCCTAACCCTGACTTTATACCCCCTCCCTGGGTTTTAAAGTCAGAAACCGGAAAACTGCTTCTCTTCACCCTGACCAGCTGAAGGCAGACTTCCCTTAACCCTGTCTCTCTCAACCTGAGAGCCAGACCCTAACCTTGTACCCCTTTCTGGGTTTCCAAGTTAGATACCTGGAAGCTGCTTTCTGTCCTTCACCCTCCCCGGCTGAAGGCAGACTTCCCTTAACCCTGGCTCTGTCTTCCTCCCTGGAAGACAAGTCAGATACCAGGGGCTATGCACTTCCCCCTAACTCCTCTCTTCCCTGTGAAGAGAGAAAAACCGACTGCTTCCTCCCTCCCCTGTCTAACCTGACAGTAAGGAGACACAGTCTTCACACTCCAGCTAGGCCCCTAGCTGACCTGGTTCCTATTCCCTTCCCTTCCCCCTTCCCAGACTGGAAGCAGAGAAAAACCCTAAGGGAAATAAACCAGACGGTTTTATAACTAGAAAATTTAATAAAGAAAAAGGTTACAACAGTAATACAGACACTTTACATTTGGGGTTTCCCACTTTGGTCTGAAAAGGAAACAACACCCCAAAAGGCACGGCTTATTAGAAGAATCAAATTGTAATACTCACATTAGCTAAGTAGAAGTATCAGAAAAAGGTAGAGCCATCTTTATAGCCAAAGATGGTCTAGAACCCTTGCCAGCTACCTTGGCAAGCTTCCTGCCTCATGTGCAGCCAAGATGGATTTCTCCTGGCCCTGGCCTCCTCCCTGGAGACCAGCCAAGATGGAGCTCTCTTGCCCTGGCCTCCTCCCTGGAGACCAGCCAAGATGGAACTCTCTGGCCCTTGCCTCCTCCCTGGAGACCAGCCAAGATGGAACTGACTGTTTTGCTCCTCCCTTCTTCATGGGCTCGAGGCTCCTCCCTCCCCCATGGCAGGGAAACTCCTACGTTACCTGTTTCAGATAACAAGCCCCACCCAGGCAAGGCACACTGTGTTAGATAACATAGTGCCACCCAGGCAAGACACCCTTCACACTTATAACAATAACCCATACATATTATTGTTAAGGCATAAATCATGTGGATTCAACACAATATTACTCAAAGGCTTCAGAGTTTGAGTTTAATTTTGATAACCACCAAATCACAGATTCTTATTTCAAGTATATCCTAGCTAACTGGGTCATTTAAGTAGGTACAATTGAGATAAAAGATTGTCAAGAATAGACTCTCTCAAGTGCTTTCCAGCTGTTCTGTTTCAAGTTCTCACTGGAACATGAAGTGCAATTGTAGCTATAAATAATGTTTCCTAACATTTCAGAGATTTGTGTATATATCACACTGAAAATGAGGGGTAGGCTTTTTTTTAACCCAGGAGCAAAGCTTCCCTAAAGTTCTAGTATAAGGTCAGCACAGTACTAAATAGATAATCATAAATACTTTTAAGAATAGCAGCTGTGTTATTCTGTATCCGTCAATAAAACGAGGAATACTTGTAGCACCATAGAGACTAACCAGTTTATTTCCACATAAGTTTTCATGGGCTATAGCCGACTTCATCGGATGCATAGAATGGAACAGCCCCCCAACCTGAAACAAATACTCACCGGCAACCACACATCACACAATGAAAACACTAACCCAGGTACTTATCATTGTAACAAAGCCCGATGCCAACTCTGTCCACATATCTATTCAACTGACACCATCATAGGACCTAATCACATCAGCCACACCATCAGAGGCTCATTCACCTGCACATCTTCCAATGTGATATATTTCATCATGTACCAGCAATGCTCCTGTGCTATGTACATTGGCCAAACCGGACAGTCTCTACGCAAAAGAATAAATGGTCACAAATGTGACATCAGGAATCATAACATTCAAAAACCAGTAGAACAATTCAATCTCCCCAGACATTCTATTAAAGACTTAAAGGTGTCAATTTTAAAACAGAAAAACTTCCAAAACAGACTCCAATGGGAAGCTGATGAACTGGAATTAATTTGCAAATTGGACACTGTCAACCAAGGGTTAAACAGGGACGTTGAGTGGCTTTGTCATTATAAAGTGGAGCCCCGGTATAACGCGCCCTGCAATAACGCAAATTCAGTTGTAGCACGATTATATCGTGACTCCCAAGTCCTTGTTCTCTGTCCCCGGCAGGCGCGGGGGCCACGGCTTCTCTCCCTTGCTGGGCAGCGTGGAGAGAAACTGCAGCCTCCCCTGCCAGGGGCAGAGAACTCAGGACTGCAGGTGGGGGCTGTGGCTTCTCTCCCCGTTGCCCAGCACTTGCCTGGGACAGAGAATTCCAGGGCTGCAGCCTGGGAGTTCCCTGTGGAAGCTGCAGCCCTCGTGCCCGCCGGGACAGGGGGACTCCAGGGCTGCTGGAGTCTCCCTGCCTGGCAGGTGTGATTTTAGATTTTGTGAATTTAGATAGATCCACTAAATTTTCACTATAAAAGGATATTTTTCTCCTGCTGATAATGGCCCATCCAGATTAGCCTCTTAGAATTGGTATGGTAATTTAGAACTTTCTTTTGCTTTCTGTGTGTATAAATGCATCTTACTTCTGTTTTTTCCATTCTATGCATCCGATGAAGTGGGCTATAGTCCATGAAAGCTTATGATGAAATAAACTGGTTAGTCTCTAAGGTGCTACAAATATTTCTCATTTACTTTATAAATACGTTTTTACTCTTTGTATGGTTATAAATTGCCTATCTAGAGCAAATAAATTCATCTGTAGACTCATTGAAAGTGCCTGGGTGAATTCTGAGTCTTGATAGACACAAGAACATAAGAACAGCCATACTAGGTCAGACCAAAGGTCCATCCAGCCCAGGATCCTCTCCTCCAACACTGGCTGACTCCAGGTGCCCCAGAATAAGTGAACTAAACAGGTAATCATCAATTGATCCATCCCCTGTCTCCCATTCCCAGATTCTGGCAAACAGAGGCCACGGACACCATCCCTGCCTATCCTAGCTAATAGCCATTGATGGACCTATTCTCCAAGAATTTATCTAGTTCTTTTTTGAACCCTGTTATAGTCTTGATCTTCACAACATTGTCTGGCAAAGAGTTCCACAGATTAGTTGTGCATTGTGTGTAAAAATTCTTCATTTTGTTTGTTTTAACCTGCTGCCTTTTCATTTAATTTGGTGACCCTTAGTTCTTGCGTCATGAGAAGGAGTAAATAGCACTTCCTTATTTACTTTCTTCACACCAGTTATAATTTTATAGACCTCTAACATATCCAATGTGTAATCTCATTTTCAAACTGAAAAGTCCCAATCTTATTAATCTCTCCTCATATGGAAGCTGTTCAGTACCCCTATTCATTTTTGTTGTCATTTTCTGATCCTTTTCCAATTCATCTTTTCTTTTGAGATGGGGCAACAACATTTGCATGCAGTATTCAAGGTGTGGATGTGCCATGGATTTGTATAGAGGCAATATGATATTTTCCATTTTATTATCTATCCCTTTCTTAATGATTCCCAACATTCTGTTCACTTTTTTGACTACCATTGCACGGTGAGTGGATGTTTTCAGAGAACTATCCACAATGACACCAATATCTCTTTCTTGAGTGATAACAGCTAATTTAGACTCCAACATTTTATATGTGTAGTTGGGGGGTTCCCCATAATCTGTTCTTGGTGGCCTCCACTTCTGTCTCTACACCTTATTATTGGGCAATCTCATCCATGAATACATACTAAACTACCATCTCTATGTTGGTAACTGAGAGACTTGTCTCCTTCTGTACATTTATGCTGGAAGCGGAGGAAATTTCTACAAAGTTCCCCTAGTGGATTTCCTGAGATTATTACATTGGGGTTGGAAGTCCCACTTCTCCTTTGTATTTGTGGGGTCCAGCCCCAAACATGTAGATTTCAAGAGAGTTGCTTGTGAGAGACTTTCTGGCCATGACTGCTCTGAGGCCTCCTCCCTTTAAAATGGGGCTCCCCACTAAAGAGGGAGTGATGATGAGGTAATACATCTTAATCTCATATTAGCAGTATCTGAGGAATTCTACTGGATAAGAATGGGGGTTGATGTAATTCTTCCTTTGGTCTCTTCATTCTTCCTGTGGCATGCTCTCCACTTACCCCATATGGACCCTGAACTTCAGAGTCCTCCATGAGGTCTGGGGAAAATGCTGACAAAGGCAGAGGTCCCTATATCTTTACAAGAAAGGTGAGTTTTATATGAAAATAGTCATATCTGGTTCCACATCAGGGAGGCACAATTGTGTCTTTCATCTATGAGTCCCAAAGTACATTAAAAAGTTAACGTTACAGCCCCACTGTGGGGTTGGTAAATTTTTGTCCAAATTTCATGGTAGTAAACTGAATTACAAAATAGGCAAGCAACCTGCCATGGCTCACAGAGCAAATTAGTTGCAGAGATGGATGAGAAGAGTTCCTCTGGAACTATCAGCTCCGTTTGAACCTTCTTCTTTTCAATGCAGCACAAGTTTGTATCTAGATTGTCAGCCAATCTACTGTTGAATTGTTGAGGGTAGCAAGGTATAGAAATCTGTCTTGTTGTGGGGTCACCTGAAAAATAGTGTAAAGCAAAACAAAAGAAGACAAAATGTGGAACATGGGTTCATATTCTAAGCAAATCTGTTTAATTATAGAGTAAAACCCCTAAAAAATACCTCTCTGTGTGTTTTTCTGTGTGTGTGTGTGTTGAGAGGACGCTGGTAAGTAGGAATTGAAGCATGTCATATGTCTTTAATATGTTAGTTGTTTGGGTGGAATTATGTGAATTATTACAATAGAATTCTGTTTGCTATTTCTTAGTGCATATTTCCTTTTGCAAACAAGGATCATAATATTGAAGGTAATAATGTTATTAACCCATTGCCATTAGGTATTATAGGGTCCTCAGAATTGAATATGATTTATATGTCGTATACTGTGCAGTACGCATAATATTACTGATACCAATTGACACAACTAGGTGCAATCACAGCGGAGATTAACTTTTAACTTTGGATTTTGTCAGTTCAAGTAATAATCTTAGCCTTAGTTTAGTTTAGTGCTTATCTTTAGAGTTCCTATTCCTTTTATTTTTATTTATACATACACACACACACTATGGGTTTGCTAAACTTTTCTCTGTTATCTACTATGATTAGGACATCCAAGGACAGAGCTCAATGTTATTTTTTTGTTGTCTATTAATAAAAATAGCCTCTCTTCTTCTGAGTTGAGGGGCCTTGCATCTGGTGTATCTGAAACACAGAATAAAAAGTTTTACCATAAGGGGTGAAAGTAACTTAAAGAACATACCAGTACTCCGGGAAGGGTGTACTCTACTGGAAGAGGCATGACCTCTACTGGCAGAGGCGGGACCTTTAAATTGCCACCTGGAAGCCGGTATGGCACACCTGCAGTACCAGGGCATACCTACTTACTTGCACCTCTGACTACCAGTGATGCAGAATAAGCCGTTGTAATCAGTGAAAAAGGTTTTAAATTACTTTACAAAGTTGCATATGAACATGAAAACAGCCATACTGGGTGAGACCAAAGGTCCATCTAGCCTCGTATCCTGTCTTCTGACAGTGGCCAATGCCAGGTGCCCCAGAGGGAATGAACAGAACAGGTAATCACCAAATGATCCACCCTCTGTCACCCATTCCCAGCTTCTGGAAAACAGAGGCTAGTATGCTTTGCCTACTGGATCACAGGTCATATTGTGCTGTGTGGAAGGACTGTCCCTCCAGTCCTCTGCCCTGAAGCCTTTGAAGCAACAGTAATTTTGATACTATTGGCTCACTGTCCCTGGCCTGTACGCTCACATAGAAGAGCATCAAAGAGCACTTGATGGGAATTCATTCACTATCCTTAACTACATGATAATTAACCTGTGGATTAGTCACAGTTTTGGAAGTAGGGGCATGTGCTGACTGTTGTGATTCCTCCCCAGCTGTTCTGCCCTGCTTATTTATCTTCACATGCCTTGGGTTATCTACCTCTTTTTAAGAGGAGAAATGTGGCCACTCTGAAAGTGGAGGTGACATTTTCATAGAGTTGAAGGTGAGAAGATATCACCAGATCTCCTAGTCTGACCTCATGTCAGAGACCACTGACACCACCCAACATCTACGCACTAAACCCAACAATCAAATTTTGACTCAATTATTACAGCCCTTAGGACTATTATGTGCCACTTAATCATTTCCCTGCTATTGTCGGTGCCTAGAGCACAATGTACATGTAAGATATTAGACTCTTTTTGTGTCCGTGCTTGGATGATAGCATGTCCTGAATCATACCAAAACCAAATTGTTCCTTATAGCGCTATATATTACAACAACTTCATGTTTGTAAGAAAACTTTAGATAGACACCGGCTATATGCTCCAAAGAGAAGGACTTAGGAAGTGCTTATATGGAATCTCATTTAAATATACTTTCCTTGGATTTATTAGGAGTGATAGAAACAACTACAAGCATGATTCAGGGCTCTTTTTGCTCAGAGCATCACCAGGTTGAATCATCAATGAGCACTGCAGTCTGTTACTGTCCAATTTTTAAGTTCTTAACCCTTTTGACTTTATTAACAACACCTATTCAGTGTACAGATACAGTATGGCATGATCTATTCCAGGGATTGGCAACATTGGCAAATGGGACCGCAAGGTAAGCACTCTTCGCGGGCCCTGCCACTTTGTTTACCTGGCGTTTATCTGACCGCAGCACCCATTGACAGTTCACTGTCCCGGTGAACAATGGGGGCTGTGGGAAGCGGCATGGTGCTGACCGCCGCTTCCCACAGCCCCCATTGGAACGGAGCAGCAAACTGTGGCCAGTGGGAGCAGCGATTGGCCGAACCTGCGCATGCAGCAGGTAAACAAACCAGTCGGGTCTACTGAGCATGCTTACTCTGGGGGGCTGCGTACCAAGGTTGCAGATCCCTGGTTTAGCATGTACCCTTTCTTCAGGATCTGCACACATCATCATAAATCACTCAGCATAACATAACCCACACTGAATTCAACAGAAAACTCCCTATTGCAAACCAGGAGCATAAACAAATCAAGACAAGATCAACATAAAATATTGCTAGAAACAAATAAACATAACCACCCACACAGCAACACAACCAGAAGACACAATAATTCCATACATACATAGTCCCCCTTATTTCCTATCAACACAAATCTCCTTAAAGATTAATAGATTTATTTGGGCATAAGCTTTCGTGGGTAAAAAAAACATCTGAAGAAGTGGCTTTTTTACCCACATAAATTTATGCCCAAATAAATCTGCTAGTCTTTAAGGTGCCACCGGATTATTTGGCACCTTGGCTACCATTCTGATACAAATCTCCCTGCACAATCCCCCCCACACAAACACAGCTCAACACAAATCTTCCAGCACAACACACCATGTTTATCATACTTATCATAAAACCACAAACTTGAATAGTAAGGCCACGGGTCATCACTGTTTTAGTATAACTGCGATGCATATGTGATCATGATCTTATATTATTGATTTTTAATACCCTACATTTTTTGTCTTTACGGGAAGTATGAGTGATGCTGAAACAATGTATGCTATACTCATATAAGGCATATTGTTTTAATTATGCACAATTTGTTTTTTGCAAAATCCTCAACAACATTTCATTCAGTACATAGGAACTTAGATTTTGCCATAGCAATACGGAGCATTGGTCTAACAGATTTGTTATCCTAACTAAAAATAGTGATACTTAAAATGAAAACAAAACAAAACCACCCCAATAATAGAAAAGGCCAATGATTCAATACTGTATATAAGAAGGTGAAGAATTCTAGTAACACTTTATGCCTCCACTCTCTTGTTCCTTCTGTCATTACTTACCCCCAGGCAAAGAGAGTGCAAAATAGGTGCAAAATGTTATCATTTTCATATGATCATATGGTAGTATGATTTATTCATGTTCTACAGTGTAAATGACTACATAGGGTGGTAGGCAGAAGAGAATCAAGACTTAGAAACGTGTTATTGGATGAGTCCTGCACCCTTTTCAGTTTATACTGAAACTGACATAGTGACATACAGTACAAGTACAGGCTGATTTAAAATATTTATATTTAGTATTACACAGTAATGACCCCAAAATGATAGTAGTATTGTGGTAAGCTAAAATGCTTTAGGTCATTAGTACTACAGCCTTAGTTTTTCCTCTTTTCTCTCCTTGAAAACAAAACAGTAGCAGCAAATAAAAACAAATTAAAATGGGTTAAGGTCCGGTGAGTTACTGATTCATTAATACAAACTTTGAAATGTTTGAAAAGTGAAAGTGCCAAAGGCAAAGCTGAATTTGTGGATTCATAAAACCAGTAAGTATTCATATTATTAGTTTTAAATGTAACTGTCAATAAAAATGCATTATAACAATTAATTAGACTTACAGTGACATAATGATGACAATTCAGCAGCATGGAAATAATCATGTTGAGGAAAGAAATAAATTCAGCCAGCCATATTATCAAAGCAACAGAAAGCCTCCTTTACCTCCCAGGAACATGCCCTTAACCTTTCTCAAAAATCTACCAAATAAAATCTTGCAGTCTGCCAGGAGGGAAACAAAGTAAAGGTTTTCTGTTTGTTAGTTTGTTTTCCCCCAGATCCAAGAAAGGAAGGAATCTCCAGCATATATGAGACTAGACCATGACTTTTGAGTCCCATATTTGATTCCTTGCTCTGTCACAGCTTTCCTGTGTGACCTCAGACAAGAGTTTAGGGTAGAGCCTCACAGTGGGTTTATGGTATGTCTAGGCAGAAGCGTTGGGATGTAATTTGCAGCTCAGGTAGATGTACACGTGCTAACTCTGATCAAACCAGCACCTCACAATAGCAGTGTGGCCATGACAGCTTGGACTAGCTCCCTGGATACATATTTGAGTAGTAAGTCTGAGCAGCTGCTGCACTACTTTTAGTCACTAATATAGATACATGAGTGCAGTGGACAGGGAGCATTGGGTTCCTAAGACTGGGATTCACCAAGACTAGCCAGTAGGAAATGACAAGGAGGGCTCAGCCTGATGCCTCAATGGGACTTAGGTATCTGACTACAGGGCCGAAAGATGCATCTCCCTTGTGAGCCTGTGAACCCCCTCCTGAAGACAGGGCTGACTTGCTTTTCTCACAAAAACAAAGAAACAAATATGGCGGTGCTCAATGTTAATAAGGATGGAAGAATTTGGCCCTATTCTATTAAAAATGAAAAGAATACAGATTCTAAATATCAGTCCCTTATAAATACTTTAAAAAGATAACACCTGATCTTGCACTTCTTAACCAAGCAAACCTCTCCTTTAGATCAGAAACTGAGGATTGAGCGCATATAATGCATATTTTTCAGTGACACAGTGGAGGGTGGTATATAAGTTTCATGACATGCCATAAGCAACAGGAATATCTAATAAAGTGGTTGAAGTGGGTGGAGAAGATTAAGATTGTGAGTTTAATTAGGAACACTTGTGAAAAGTGCACTACCGCATTTTTTTCCACTTCAATTCCTTTAAATTGAAATTGGCTTGCATGTTGATGATATGCATCAACAAGTAATCCAAATATTTACCTGAGGCTTAAGCTACAGTGGCTGAACTTTCATTATCGTTGGATAATACATTTGGATTTCCTTGTTTCTGTATGATCAAAATTTCATCATTAGCATTGCATCTTTTAGTATCTGTCTGTAGGGTTACAATTATTATGTATTTACGCAAAATTGTGTGTGGGACTAGAATTTATTTTAACGAAGCTAAGACAAAAGCTTTGTCTTCACTAATGAAGAAAGGTGTGGTTTTTACCATGGGATTGGTAATGAATATTAGCTATCCTTCTGTAAAATCCTAGTGGAGAATGGACACTGTAATTTTTACCATAAGGTAGTGAAGTGAGGTCAACAAAGTACCCCCACTCATGGTTCACTTAATCAGGTGACATAGAGGTAAAAACTAGAGACCCTTGTCTCCACTAGGACTCTATAGTGGAGTAGCTAATGTACATTACTTATTTTGTTGTTGTTGTTTATTAAAAAACAATATATTTATATTTGCAGTGAAGATGCAGCTAAAATGTAAGTGGACTAGCAAGCAGCTCCATGTTCGAGAGGTCAGTCATAGATCTAGTTTCTCAAGACCAATAGAAACAATATATGACCCTGAAACAAATTAACCCAGTGATCAGATTCTAAAAAGAAATGTGTATATATCCATGTGAAAGGTTATATTGACGTTAATGGACTACTGTATAAGTAAAATTCTGTATGAGTATAATTTTTGTATGTTTGGACCCTTTGTCTTTCTATTACATTTAAATAATTTCAGAACAATATCATCAACAATTAATCAATATCATTATAATGTAAGAGTGTGTTTTAAAAAGCTGCCTTTAAAGAACTGGGGTCAATAAATAATAATTTTAATGCTAATAGCAAATTTTACAAATATTTCCTTCTAAATTCATTCTTGTCTTCCAGAGGATAATATGATGTTCCTTTTCTGTATCTTCTGGGAATTTTTCCTTAAATTATTCTCTTAACTGATAAAACAAATCACTGATTTCCCTGGAGATAATTTCATAGAAATACAATTTATTATTAATATGCATAATATTATTACTTATTTAGGTATAGATACAAACACAACCTTTTGGGAAATAAGGGGCCATAAACCCCCTTTCCCTAAGCTCCCTAGTTCTGATTACTTGGGTCGTGGGGCTTGGTCTTGAGGATGAGGGGGAGGCAGAGAAGGGCAGAGCCTTGTCTTTTATCCCTCCTATATGCCAGTCAGCAGAACTTCCTCCAAAATGTCCACCCTTTCCTCCACATGAATGGAGAGTTTACTCGTGATTTAGATAAGCAGAAGTCTTACCAAATCTCTTGCAGGCATCACAGCAGAAATGGGTCTTCAGGAGGGATTTGTAGGAAAAAGAAGGGAGTGAGATTTTGTAAATGCTTTCCATACAGACAGCAACATGGAAGAAATATATTTATACATTTCTCATGTTTTTCTTTTCTATTCCCATGGGGTGTCCTACATTTCCAGTAGTAACATTTGATCTTTGGGAAAAGACATGTATCTAACTTTTTGATCTAATTGGTAATATCTGATCTCAAGATGTAGTTTGTGCTAATAAATATTATTTTCTTAGCAGCACTGCTGTTTTGTGATGTTAAAAAACGTTGCAACGTGGAACAATACATGAGAACATCTGCAAAAGAAGATGCATTTTAAATGGTTTTGTGAATATATGCCCTGCGGGTCAGACATAACTGTGGAAATCTCTTTGAAAGAAACCTGTGGTGACAGCTGAGGGAGCACACTAATTTAATAACAGTTGATGAATTAAGAAACTGTATTATTTTTTAAAATCACTTAGGAAGTCTCCTCTCAATCCCCTTGGTTCCTTGGTTGATTCTTCTGGACAACATGTCAAAAAGATTTGGAAACACACAGCCTATACAAAACATTGTGTCTGGTTTAGCCTCTTTTTCACTTTCTAACAAGAATTACATCAAAGCTTTGTATTTCTGTTCCAATATATGCTGTCCATATAAGATGTAATCCCTTATGGGGAAAATGTGGATGATGACAGCCATCTTTGAAAAACTGTTCATTTTAACTGAAAATGTAATCTTTTGGAACCTGTAATTTTTCAGCAGATGTCTTATTAGAGAAAAAAATAAGGTTTTAATGACATAAAGGACAAAGATTCCCAAATGATGATGATCCTCTATTTTACAGTTAGGTATAGTAGACCTCTCTAAAGCCTATCTGATTTTCAGTATAAAAGATACTGAGTTACCTCAAGATACTGAGGTTGGTAACTTAGTCTGGACAGAGCAGCAAATTCCAATAAAGATTAAGGTAGATGTTATTTGCTCTCTTTTGGGTAATGGGGAGCAAAGGTGGAGGAATTATTTTTATCCCAATGTTTTCAAAGAATTGAAAACTCCAAGTACTTTACATTCTTCTCAACTTTTCCAAAAGTTGTAATAAATCTCTGTAAGGCTTTTCCCTTTCTGGCAAAGCTGATTCCAGGGCTTGGATTACTTGATATTGAAGTAGCATTACCTAGTGGTTAGAGCATGGGACTGGGAACCATTCAGACTCAGCCATGAAGGTGCATCTAGGTAAAATGGAGGTAATATTAGTGAAAAGGGAAAGGGTCTGAAGAGTATGGCAAAGGTGATTCCTGCCTTCCTGCCAAATTTTTGAGGGACAGCAGGTGCCATCCTCCATTTATCCCAGGGTTTCATGACTTGAGGTGGCTTGTGTACCTCCAACTGTTTCTGAAAACTCAGGTGGAGTTAGTGGCCACATTTTATTTCTACTTCATAAAATAAAGCAATTTCAGCTGTTTCTTTTGGACCTGGATCTCATCAGTGTTGTCTTTGACTTTTTGATTTCTAGAATGGATTATTGCGAGGAACTCTTCATGAGGCAACCAACCGCTAAGCCTAAGGTGAGTAAGGTGACTGCTATCGCATTGTGTGTGTGTGTGTGTAAAAAATAGGGAATGTTATATATACCTTCTTAAAGAGGAGGTGTTTATTAAATAAAACAGGAACACATAGATAAAAACAAATGTTTAAATTAAGTTTGAGTTACAACTTTGTCTTTGTCAGGCCCTATCTGGACCTCTGTACTGCCCACAGGGACATGTAGTGGTACAATAGTGTACTGCATGTAAATATATAATTAAAAGGAGCATGTCACACCAATTGTCAGTTGTTTTCAAGGTGTTAATATTGCTTGAGTCATGACTATCTGAGACGTGAAATACCTCCTCATCTAATGCCTGCATTAATATTTAACACTCACATAACAACTGCAGCACAGAGATTGACTTGACCAAGTTCACTTAGCAAAAATCAGTGGCAGAGCTGGATGGAAGAATCTCCTGCCCCAGAACGAACATGTTGTTCATTAGACCACAGCTGATCCTTAGCTATCTTCCCACCACTTTTTAGGTTAGTTTAGGTATGCAATCTGGGTGTGGGATTTACAAAAGCACTCAGTGTTGCCCTGACTCTGCTTCCATTGACATAAATAGAAATTCTTCCATGTGTTTCAGGGGAATAAGTGAGGCCAGAGCTGATCATTTTTGAAAATCTCACCTGAAATGTCCAGTATTTAGAAGATCCAAAGATAACTTCCTTTCCCTGTCCCACTTTTCTGCTCATTATCTTTACCTCTTCTCAATCAGGGAGACAAGGGTAGCATGCCCCGAGGAAGAAAACACCTTTGTATGGCTTCAGTCTCTTTTCAGGTGCGAAAGGATATATGGTGCCCACAGCTATTACTTTAAGGCATTTTCTTTACTTCATATATAAACAGAATCATTTTTATGTTTATACTAGCAAAAATACCCGGCATTGCTTGGGTCCATCGGAGGGGAGGAGGGGGGAGAGAGCTGAGCGAGTGCAAGGTCCGTTGGAGGGGGGGAGGGGGGAAGAGAGCTGAGCGAGTGGGGGGCCGTTGGAGTGGGGGGAGGGGAGGAGATTTTTAAAAAAATTGATTCTTACCTGAGGGGGGAGAGAGCTGAGCAAGGGTGGGGGCCATTGGAGGGGGGAGGGGGGAGAGAGCTGAGCAAGTGGGGGGGTCGTTGGAGGGGGGAAGGGGGAGAGAGCTGAGCGAGTGCGGGGGCCATTGGAGTGGGGGGAGGGGGGGAGATTTAAAAAAAAATTGATTCTTATCTGAGGGGGGAGAGAGCTGAGCGAGTGGGGGGCGTTGGAGAGGGGGTGGGGGGAGAGAGCTGAGCGAGTGCAGGGTCCATTGGAGGGGGGTATTATTACATCATAACTATGTCACAGAGAACAGCAGGTGTTAACCTGCTGCCCAGCCGATGTAAATGGGCTTTAAAGAATTTCACCCCTGGGGGGTGTTCAGAGGTGATATTTGAAAAATTTTCAATCTTTACCCTGATTAGGACCCTAAAGCCTATAACTGTACCAAATTTCAAGTCTCTAGCTCAAATGGTGTGGAAGGAATATGGCAGCATACATACACGCACGCATACACACACACACCCATACACCATTTAACTTTTATATATATAGATTCTGGTTTCTCTTTGATGTGTTAATTAGAAATATATTTAGGAACTAAGTTATTTTTCATAGTATGAACAACTAGAAATAGCAGTAAAATATTAATAGTGCTACAATACTACATAACTGTAAATTAAATACTTCAAGTCTCTCAGTGAATGTAGTCTGTGAATAGGAATAAGAGAATCTTAACACATCACAGTCCTTTAAGGTACAGAGCTGACAAATCCTCACCCTTTTGCAATAGTTGAAATCCGATCCCTGAGACAATCCAGTTCCTAAACAGACAACTCCCCTCCAACTATTTTTCACCTCTAGATGCCATCCCTTTAGCATCCTTAGTCTCCATCTCTAATCTCCATCTTTGCCCATTTCTCTAGTCTGAATTAATGTCCCTTGAGCCTACACTGCCATTATTATAATGTGCTATTTACATTGAACCTCAGTGATCTAGACACTTTTCAGACTTGCAAGAGGACAAGGGACATGCCCCCAAAGAATGTCTGACCCCAAAAGACAAAACATAGATGACAGAAATGAGAAAGGGATAAAACAGAAAATCAAAGCATAAAAAGTGGTGAAGTCCAGTAATGGTTTGTGTTTTTTGTTTTGTTTTTGTTGTTCTTCCTATTTATAATTATGGATTTAAACAATAGGGAAGGTAACCCATCTTTTGGGGTGATTTAAAAAAAATAACCTCTGAAGATTCTATTTAAAATATTTTTGTTTTTTTATCCTTGTTGCCACCTAATCTCAACCATTCTGAGACAACCAAAAGCATGCAGTACTTTGGGCTGTTAAAAAATTCACATATGCCAGGACAGTGAGCATCTGCTGCTACTGTAGTAGCTGCTTCTGATAGCAGCAGACAGTTCCTTCTATTTGCTGCAGGGTTGGATTTATAGAGGGACTGCCTTCAGTAGCTAGTCTTGTTCATTCTTCTCCCCAAGGCTGAAGGTGGGCAGATGATGTGGGTACCCAGTGCCTGCAGCAGATTCTAGCAGTGGAGCAGGATCTCCTACTCTGCCATTTCTTTCTGCTCAATGTCGAGAGCATTGCACAGGAGAAAGAAAAACAACTATGGCAATTGTTATCTGGATAATATTTTTCTTGGGGAAGGAGATGATCAGAGCTGGGTAGGAAGGAAAACACATTTTTCATTCTTTAAGGGATCTCAGCCATAAAAAAAATAAGTTTGGCCTTAATATGAGGAATAACATGCATGAGGCCAATTCAGATTTAATATAATGGTTTATGTGTCGCTGATGGGGTGTGCAAACCCCATACTGCCCAAGGAGGGATAATGAGCTGCTGTGGACTCAATCAGCTCCTCCCTGCTTCAGCTGTAAGACCTCCAAGTTTGGAGGTGGATAGTTAAAAAGCACAGCTCAGCTGTCAGCTCAGTTGGATCCTGAGTGGGAAGGAGAGCAGATTGGTAGCTCATATCTCATGTGAAAAACCTGGGTAGAGCTAGGGCTTGAGAGGAGTCTGGTCAGCCAAGGCCTCCCTGAGGAAAGGTAGGCCAGACACAGACTGTTGATTTGTTACCAGGAACCTGTTGGTGGGTGTTAAGGCAAGCCCCTGCACTGGGACTGTCTGAAAGGAACAGTCTGGAAGCTGAGCCCAGTGGGGCTGAAGATTCTTTTGGTTTGTGTTTATGCTGGACTTTGAGTTGGGGAATCTGCTATCCTGGAAGGGGTAAATTCTTTCAGTGAATTGCCCAGAGTGCTCGTCCACATCTGTAACTGAAGTGTGCTGAAGACTGTTGGGGAAACTGAGTCATGACTTCTGCAGTGCTCCCCCACACCATGAGGAAGCGTGCAAGGATGCCCCCTCCTGCACAGTTTCTCATATAGTAACACTGATATTGTGTCCGTTATGTTCACGTTGCACACTGCACAACAGAAACTTGCTAATAATACATGAAACAATAAGATTTTCATGTCACAGTGATGAAGTCAAGTGCCTGATTATTCATGGATTTGTGACCATGTTAAATATGAATGTTAAAATGGAAATTTCAAAGGTTTGATACTGAACAGTTTAGTAAGATGGATAAATATTATCTGTCTATGGACACTTGTAATTTCTACAAGGCTTAGAAAGGAGGACAAAGAATTAAAGATGAAAAGACATGAAAACAGCAGTGATATCTAGAAGTTAAATGATAAATTATATTTCTTATTTTAAGACAAACATTTTTAGACATAAGGCTAAGTTGGCATTGGTAATTAATATCATTACATATTTCTTTGTTTCCCCTAGAAGATGCATAAGTCCATTCTCTCACCCATGTCTAAAACTTGAATTGTGCAAAATATTTACTAAAGGTTAAATATTATTTCCACCATCTACCACTGTAATTGGAAAGGAGGTTCTAAGGTGTTGTTTTCTGTCTATACTAGTATCTGCCTACTGTGTGTGTGTCTAGCCATTTGTGCATTAATCTTGCTGATGATCCTGGTGTACCCACTGCTCAGTTCTTACTCTCCAGCAGATACTAGAAGTGTGCACATCATTCATGCCTCACACAAAATCTGTTGGGGTTGCACAAGCTGCCTGTTGTGCCAGCAGTATAAGCTTCAAAACAGGGAACTTGAAAAGAAATTCCATCTCTGGCACTAGTTTTTGATTGTGTATAGGACACAGAAAGTGGGAAGGAGAGATGCACTGTGAGGCCAGACACTGTCCAGGAGGCACTTATGATGTTGGATACTGTGAGTGGTACCAGAGTATAAGGTTATTGGGTGTCACCTGATGACACTTACTGCTAGCCTTACAAGTTGTGTTTAGTTTAACTGACTGTATGACCAATTAGATCTTGGAGAATTGTTTGTGGTGCAACTCTGTTTAGGAGTGGAATATTTTATTGCTAAAAACAGTTTCTCTCCTAAATCTCTGACTGAATAATTGCTGGAGCACAGAGCTGCTGCTACAGTTTAGTTTCTGACAGACTATAGGTTGCAAATAAATTAATGTTTCATAACCAACGCTCATGTGGGAGGTGAGTTTCAACTTCAGAAAAAAATCAAACAGATGAAACTACCCTCCCCAAGAACAGTAGGGAATCGCATCACCAAACAAGCAATTGATGGGTCAGAAAGCTACTCACAGTGTAACCTGTGGAATGTTAACCTGTAACACAGAGAAGCAGAGTAACTATGGGGTGTGGCATGGGGGGAGAAGGGTTTCCTTATTCAGGGATTAGAAAATACTGGGTTTTAGAAGAAAGGAAATCCTACCTAACATGATAATGGTTTCTAACATTTAAAGCAACAACAACAACCACCAGGAATTATGTGAGTGGGATTGTTTCTTTCTGTGGACAGCCTGGGTTTGGAATTCTCACATGAAAGTTCAGCGCCACAGATTACTCTTGCAATATGTATGATTTTGGTTTCATTTCTACAGCTAAGCTAAAAATACCTCAATATATATTATGTATGTTATGTTTAAGAACCAAAGGCTACTTATGGATAGCTGGCCAAGTTTTAATTTGACCAGTTGATAGCTACCCAGGTTTTCACACCCCTGACTGATTGTTAAACAGACCTAATTTTCTAGTTTAGACCAGGTCTCAGAGTGCCTTAGCTGTGAATTGAGAAAGGACTGAATAAAGGAGAGGACATTATGGGAATTTTCAAACATGTAGAGCAGTAGAGCTTTGTGGGGATGTATCTTTCCTTTTAATGTTGAACAGTATGGATAGGATACAGAGAAACCTTGACAGATTACAGGATTAGGCCAAAAGAAATCTGATGAGGTTCAACAAGGACGTTCAGAGTCCTGCACTTCAGATGGAAGAATCCCATGCACTGCTACAGACTAGGGACTGAATAGCTAGGCAGCAGTTCTGCAGAAAAGACCTAGGGGTTACAATAGACAAGAGGCTGGATGTGAGTCAACAGTGTGCCCTTGTTGCCAGGAAGGCTAACGGCATTTTAGATTGTATAAGTAGGGGCATTTGCAGCAAACCAAGGAGTCTGATCATTCCCCTCTATTCAGCATTGGTGAGGCCTCATCTGGAATATTATGTCCCATTTTGGGCCCCACACTACAAGAAGGATGTGGAGAAATTGGAAAGAGTCCAGCGGAGGGCAACAAAAATGATTAGGGGGCTGGAGCACATGACTTACAAGGAAAGACTGAGGGAACTGGTATTGATTAATTTGCAGACGACAAGAATGAGGGGGGATTTGATAGCTGTTTTCAACTACCTGAAAGGAGGTTCCAAAGAGAATGGGTCTAGACTGTTCTCAGTGGTACCAGATGACAGAACAAGGAGTAATGATCTTAAGTTTCAGAGGGGGTGGTTTAGGTTGGATATTAGGGAAAAAAAGCATTTTCATGACGAGGGTGGTGAAGCACTGGAATGGGTTATCTAGGGAGGTGGTGGAATCTCCTTCCTTAGAGGTTTTTAAAATCAGGCTTCACAAAGCCCTGGCTGGGATGATTTAGTTGGGGATTGGTCCTGCTTTGCACAGGGGATTGGACTAGATGACCTCCTGAGGTCCCTTTCAACACTGATATTCTATGATTCTATGATCCCAAATTCTAAATTGTGTATATACCATTCTGGATATAGCTGGATACTTCTTATTCAGGGGGTTAGAAAATACTGGGCTTGTAAATGTGACTCAGTAATCAGCCTCTTCACAGGCCCTTTCTTGTACAATGTGATATCTATAGTCTACAATCTGAAACTTCTAGCCACTGAAAACATGCCATAAGAATACCTACATGTTTGGGTATGTCTTCATTAGCCGCCGGATCGGCGAATAGTGATTGATCTATTGGGGATCAATTTAGAGATGCGATAAATTGATCCCCAAAGGCACTCCCCATCGATTCTGGAACTCCAGCTCGCTAAGAGGATCAAGCGGAATCGATGGGGGAGCGCTCTGCCGCTGTGAAGATGCCAGGTAAGTCGATCTGAGATGCTTCGACTTCAGCTACGTTATTCACGTATCTTAGGTCGACATCCTCACATACACACACACACACACACACACACACACACACACACACACACACTCTAGTGTAGACCAAGCCATTGACAGAGAATGATGAAGATCTCAGACATTGCTATAATTGGCAATTTTCCTTATGGAACATATTGCAACTTTTCACAAGAACTATTGTTTGAGGATTTATATTAATAATGTAAACTAAAAGTCTGGGTAGCAATGAGAATTCAAATGGAGTTCTACTGAAGCAGATATTTAGCTGGCAATCTGGAAAGTGCCAGAGTCCAAATGGTTAAAATAATTACAGAGAATGAAGCCATAAAAAGTTAATGAAACATCTGTTACATTGGTTTAAAACACAGACACAAGCAAAGAATTAGCAACAAAATGCTGCTTATCCTTACATGTTAAAAGCATACAGTGAACTTCAACAGGCAACTCTCAAATATGCATCAGTGAGGATCACAATTTGGTACACATATAGTTATTTGAAAATGTATCCCTATTCGCATTTAAAAATTCCCATCCTACATACAAAATGTTTTATGGCAATTATTAAATGGGTTTTGGAAACTAAATACACCTCTACATTAGTATAATGTGGCCCTTGGGAGCTAAAACATTGTACCATGGTATAGGTGAAACCATGTTATATCAAGGTAGAGGAGTGCGCAGCCATGCCCCCCAGAGTGCTCCTTGTGCCATGTTATATCAGAATTGGCCTAAATTGGACCAGGTTATATCGGGGTAAAGGTGTAAATTTATTGCATAGGTTTATGTAGTTTTATGTTAAAACTGTGGCTTGAATCTTTTGCCAGTGTTCTAAAAATAGTTACTGTGAAAAGACTGAGGAGTACATGCGGTAGTTTAAATCTACTTTGGAGGGGGGATGAAACACTAAAGGATAAAATGCCAAGTTGAGAGAAAAAAAACACTATGAAGAAAAGACTATTTAGAAGAGGATTGCTACCATCCCTAGCTTTATGCCTTTGCTACTTCCACACATCCTATAACGTCTTACCAGCACATACGGTGTTTATTTGCTTTCATGAGTATAACATTATGACTCAACCACACCTCGGTGATATCTTTTTCTTGTTGCTGTTGACACCTCCCCACACAACCCAGTTGCCATACACCACTCTAGGAGAGGACAACTTTGTGTTTAACTGAGACTGAGCAGGTGGTTTGGGTCCCGTCTGGAGTCGACGGGGAGAATGTTCGGGGATTGATTTATCATGTCTAGACGAGACGCGATAAATCAGTCCCCAATACGTCGAACACTACTCACCAATCGGACGGGTAGTATAGACATACCCTGATTATTCACCAAGTCGCAGATTGTTAAAGATATTTTGAACCTGATTCTCATTGATTTCAATGTGAGTTAGATGCCTAAATGCCTTAGAGGATCTGGGCCCAAGGGCTTTCAAATGCAGAGTAACCAAAGTGAAAAAAAAAGTTTTTTTTCCCGAGTTTCTTTTAGTTATACAATCTTAAATATAATTTATAACTAGTAGATGCAAGTTTTTCAGCGAAAAATGTGATTTGCAAGCTGACAATATCCCTTTAAGCCTCTGAAAAAGCTCCTTGTGACTTAGATGATCATAAAAACCTGATTCAATTCTGTCTGAGCTGAACACTTGAACATTTAATAAAAAAATTACTATCTCTTATTTTCTGACAAATCTGACTCCTGTGCACTCATTCAGGATTACAGCAAGGGTCAGTGTGTTGATAGTTAGATTCAAGACCCGTTTCCTTCCTCTCCAAAGTAATAAATTGGGGGGGGGAGGGGAAGATATTATCTCCTACTGTGTAATTAGTTCTTAGACGTGATTCTCCTTTCTGAAAAGAATTTCATTTGTGTCACAATTTACCGATTAGGATATTATTCAAAAGCTACACTGGAGTCACAACACATATCACTGTCAGAAGTGGCATACACAAAGCCATTCACCACAGACCTGACTGAATTGACTTATGAATCTTAACACTTTAATTTATTTGCGATATCAGATACATACTGAATTAGTCACATCTAGAAGCCAGGGTACTGTCTATATTTCCATAATGTTTCAAAGATTGAATGTTATATGTCATGTAAATATTTCTTTATGTTTGTTTGTTTGTTTGAATTTTTTTTAAAAATTGCATAAATCAAGCACTCTTTGTTACTGACTGCTTAATGATCTGACTTTTTCACAAATGCAGTATAAGTATCTTGGAAAATATGGGGGCCTCAAACACCGGAGGAAGAAATGAGATTACTAGTGTTTTAAAAATACATATAGAATTGCTGCACCAATCTGTCAGGAAAGCATATTTCATGAATTCAGTGAATATATAAATGGCTCACTCCCTAAAAGACTGATAGTTTCAGCATTTTAGTCAGTGAATATGGTTTCTGCTTCCAACACTATATTCAAAAAGTCTATGTGCTGTGTCTAAAAAAAGAACACTTGTCTATTTTCTCCTCAAAATATTTCCAGGTCTATTTGATTGATATCAGCATTTTTAGCTGTGTCACATTCTGGTTTATGTGTTCTATGTTAGAGAAACTTAACCAAGTCAGAGAAAGCTTTAGTTACCTTAGCAAAATATGGCATAGACATCTGTTTAGTCATTGCTGTAAAACTAACATAGAATGTTAAATTCATGGTTTGGCTGAAGTCAATGGGGGCCTTTTGATCAGGCCAAAAGTCTAAATTAACAAATGTTGAAAGTATGCCTTTCTGAAAGGGATGACTTACTTAGATATTTCTATATGTAAATAATCAATAATTTGTAATTATTGTGGACACGATTAACTAAATATAATTGCATGAGGTCTGAACTGCAAGAACTCCTTATTGACATCAAACGGGAGCACTGAGGGTTCTTAGGCCCATGATGTGCAATTATTCCAGGACCTGCTGAGCATGAATCAGCCTTAATGTTATTACATGAGATAGCATAAAGATAGCTATCCTGAGCAGAGAATCTTCCACTGGGGAGTTCTATATGCACGAGTGGCTAATGGATAGGGATTTTTTTTTTCAAATGCATCTCTTTCAGTTTTATGTTATTTAAGGATATGTGTCTAATCCATGAGACAATTAAAGGCTGCAGGCCTCATTCACCACTTCCTAGCCCCTAACATATTCATTTGCATATGTGCAAATTGGATATAAAACGCTACCCATCTGATTTGTTAGTATTTTACACCCACATTGAAATCATCAGGCACAAAGCAGTGGACAGTCAGATCCTTTGTCAATGAATGCATTGTATCTCCTCATTCTCAAATTAAATCTCAATCTCAACCTGATGAGAAATAGTGTCCAGCCTGTAAATCTACAGTATCTCATGTACTGATACCTATCTGAAAGTTAGGCCCCTTCTTAATCAGCTTCAAGATGAGGCTATTTAATAATATTTAAACCAAAATGTGTATCCCTTATGAAAATGCCATATCAGCTTTTTACTTAAAACAATGTGAAAATGCTCTTATGCAAAACAAAAATTGTTTTATAGTTTTATAAGCTGACAAAACCCAATTTTATTGCTAATTTAAAATGCTAATTTATGGTAACAGTTAAGAGGATAGATTTTATCATATGTAAGAGGTTCCAGTCCTCTTTTTGTTTGAAAATCATGATAGGTACTTCTATACTCTAAATGGTAAATTAACTACATCTGCCAGATTTGTAAGATTCCTAAAACAAATTATCTCAAATACAAACCAATCTAGGTAAGTATATCTTCAATGAGACTGGGTTAAAATAAAGATAAACCAACATTTGCTATGCAGTTCCCTTCTAAAATAATAATAATAAAATAGCCAGGGCTTTCCCCCCATCTTTGTTCCTTCCTAAAAGCAAAAATTACAAGTAAGTGGTTTAAAATGTACACTCGTGCCTGGATGCACAAAGGAGTTAGGTACCCTAAGTTCCAGTTTTGGCTCCAATGCAATGCACAAAACTCTTGACTAACCTCTGTAGGTGCCTGAATTCACACAGTGCATACGTTCTCAGAGTAAAGGTTCCCCCTGCACCTACATTTCTGCCTCTGGACATGCACATTTTTCCCTCATTCTAGGCATCTGGATACCTGTCTCACATATGAGCCCCAGAAAAAATCACAAACCAGGAAAGAATAGGGGTTTTGCTGCATGAGGGATTGGATTTGGTTGGCATGCTTAGAGGCCAACTGTGTCCCGTTCAAAATTTGTCCTGTGGTGGAAATGGTGGTGGCAGTACTCAACTTATAACTTTTAACCCAGTGATTAGAACATTTGCCTGGGATGTGTAAAATCCAGGCTCAAATCATCCCCTGTGCCAGTGCTCTAACCACTGAGTAATGAGATATTCTGATGTAGGTTTCCCACAATGTCTCCTGTCAGAGCTGTTCCCCTATGGATAAATAATGGAGTGATTGAGGCAGGGGGACTCATCCCACAGTCTCCCACCTCTGAGGTGGATGCACTACACTTTGGACCACCGATTCTCTCTCTCTCTCTCTCGCTCTCTCTCTCTCTCCCATGACTGTTCCACTCTGGATAGGTACTTAAATAGTCACTGGACGAGACAGAGAGAGTGTGTGTGTGAGAATGATTCTGTAGCCCAGTGGTGAGGGCACCTATACAGGTCCAGCCCCCTGCTCCAATCACGCTTTCATTATGTATCCAGAGTACAACTTCACCAGCAGAGACTGAGAGCCACACATCAGTCAGGGATCGGCAACGTTGGTACGCAGGACCGCAGGGTAAGCACCCTTAGCGGGCCCCACCACTTTGTTTATCTGACCTTTCACCGACCGCGGCTCTAACTGGCTGTGGTTTGCCGTCCCGGTCCAGTGGGGGCTGTGGGAAGCAGCATGGTGCTGGCTCAGTGCTTACCCTGTAGTCCCGCGTGCCAACGTTGCCAATCCCTGCATCAGACTATCTCATAGTTCAGTGGTCAGAGAACTTGAATAAGAGGTGGGAAAGTCATATCCAAATTCTTGCTCTTTGGGAAAAGGGGGTGAATTGAAGCTGGATTTCCCCCACTTCAGGCAAGTTCTCTAACCAGCAGGATAAATGTTATAAGGCGAACGGTGACTTCCACCTCCTGCTTCTTTCCAAACAGCATAGGTGCCCTACTCCAAAGGGGGTTCCTGCCTGTGAATCATAAGCAGATATAGGTGCCTCCCTCCACTCTGGACTTAAGCACCTATCTCTGTGAGGGGGCAGAATTAGTACACTGCCCTGTTGTCAGCATCTCCACTGGCTAGGTTACTCTGGCTTTTCTGGGTCACAAACCATGTTACCTATCTCTTCCTGTTCATTGTATAGAAGCCTAATTCAGGCTTTGTGAATCACAGTGGTTCTCCATGTGCCTAAATGTTATGTGTTGTGATGCTCAGCCTAATTTATTTTGTGAATCCAGGCTTCTGACGCTTGTGTTTTACAACACAAACCCTAGGTGCACATTTCAGGAATTGTATCATGAATATTTATTTGTACCCCATTCTTGAGTGACCCTATGAAAAGAAGTCATTCCAACTAAAGAGCACTTGCCCATCACATCATACCATCAAGAACCTGAACAACATCTGCTGTTTTCATTCTTTTCTTATTCTTAAGGTTAGTTGGTTTCTATTAAGTTGTGGCTTTTTCAGAAATTGCTCTGTTGTGTTAAAAAACCAAGGCTGACTGTTAGCAGATGAGGTGGAAAGAGAATGACATGCTGTATCTTTTCAATATGGCAATTAACTTCCCAGTATTGATTCCAGTGGTAGCTAATGTTGTAGTCAATTTCTGTTTCAGAGCAAGAAGGATTTACCATGATCAAGAATATCACAAACCTAGAGCACCATTAAGGGACAAATCCTTTATAGCAGCACACACCCTCAGTAGCTAATCCCTCTTCTCTGCCCCTAGTCTACCCTGGTGGGACCACACAGTGAGACCCCACAAACGTGGACTCCGCAAGGAATATGAAAACCCTGTAGAACCTCACCAAACTCTGCAAATACTCATGTACTGGAACAACAAATGGGGAAATAAAAGAGTGATGCCTCTTCAGAGCCAGTACTAGCCAGTGTGCATGAAAAAGTGCATTATGATTAATTTTCCTAATTTTACAGACCACTATTATTTTCCCCTGTGAAACATTACTTATCTCTGCAGCAAATGTCTCCCTCCATTAATGTACCAGAAAGTCTTCTTGCACTGACCTCTGGCCTTCTCAGTCAGCCTCATCTCTTCATTTTCTCGTTCTTCCTAGGTATCAATTTTCAAGGTAAGTAAGTCTCACACAACACCTGCTGTTATGGAAGGATCAATTTTGGGCTTTTATTTCATGTAGAGGTAGGCCTCACCAAATCCTCAGATTGCCATCAAACCAAACTCTGCTGATCTTGGGGAAAGCTTGCTTCCAGGTCTAGATCTTGTGGCTTGGATGCATCCCTGTAAAAAGTATGAACTCATATTCAGTTTGGAAATCCCTTACAAAAAAGGTCATCAACCACCTTAAAAAAAGAAGAATGGATTGAAAATATTTGATCAGTCCTATATTCAGTGGGCCACTAGACTAACAATAATTTTATGGTTGAGTCTTTTCCATTCAGAAGCTTGCAGAGACATCATTGTAGGTAATATATGCATGTGCCATTATTAAAGATGCTGTCAGGACACCCGTAGAAGGAAGAAAATGGAAGAAAACATACATTTGAGTTTTATGTATGTTAAAAGATAAGAGGCAGCTTAAAATAAATATCCACAAGAGACTGTTGTAAGCTGTGTTTCTTGAGAGAAGAGGTCCCTCTTGTTATTTAACACATTTTGTGTGCCAAACTGTCAGAAAAAAAATGACGGTGCTAGGTTCCTTGAGGTGCCTTAACAACATAACAGTTATGTACCTGCCAACTGCACCAGTATGTCTGCTGTGGTACTTTTCTTGCACTCAATTATTAACTACAGTACTGACATGAGAAAAATGAATCCACTTTGTTTCAGACTGTCAAAATGCTGCATTTTCCGGCCTCCAATGTACGGTCTCAGTGAAACATGCATAAATCGCTTAACTTTGGCTGTCAATAAAAAGGAGAAAAACATGCCACAACAAGAGGACTCTCCATCAGACCCCACCCAGTTCCCCAGAAGAGTTGCATTTCTGATTGCTGTGATGGAACTATTCCAGAGAACCTTCAGGCACAGGCTTTTCACCTATCATTTTTCCTAGTTCATTTTTATTTATTTGAATGTTTTTCATCAGGAAGGGTTGTTGATGACACGTGCCTTACTTCAGTGATCCTCGGATGCTACAACAGCTACTTGGAGCCATTACAGCCCTTTCTAAATGAGAGCACTCCTGAGGCTGCCCTAATTTATGCAGGGATTGAACAAGCCCCCAGCAGACCGAGGCAAGGAGGAGGAAGAAAGTTAGTCTAAAGCTCCCCTCCCCTGAGCTGTGGTGAGTGGAGGCTGACACAACTGAGCATCTGAGTTGCCATGACATAAATTGTACTTAACATTTTTCTGATGCTTTCAGTCTACAGTGAAAGAGCCTATTTTCCAGCATAGTTGTCCTCCACATTCTGCAATCTGTAGCAGCTAAATAAAGTGTCATCTATGCATGTGGCACTTGTCTGTAGTCTGAAAGCATTTCCCTCAAACAGAAGCCTGAGGGCCTGATTCTCCACTGCTCTGAACCATAGCACTCAGAGGGCAGCATTGTACACCCATGTTGCACTGGTGTAAATGACCATACAAGGGCATAGAAGAATTAGGCCCAATTTGTTCCTCACTGTTTCCCCCTCCTCCCTCCAGCCCTGCTCTGACTTTCAAATCTCAGATACTCCAGAGAGTTGATGGGAAAAAATATAAGTTTGAGGAAACTGTTTGAATTTATTTTTAATAAAATATTATATATCTAGGCCCTGATCCACAATCCATAAAAAGTAAATTCCACAAACTTCATTAGATTTTTAATCAGACCCTTAATGATTTTAATTATTACAGCTATCAGTACCTCTTACTATCAGATGTTTTGTGACAGAATTTAGTTGTCGGTTTTCGATAATGATTTCTTTTCAGTTAAATGACGGTAACATTCTTGTAGCTGTATTCTAACCGATCACTCTGTTCCTCGCTCTCCTAGAATGCACTGTGCATGAACCTAAACCATGTTAGGTTTTAGTCATAGCCAAAGCAAACTGCTCTTATTGTCTTACTACTACAACTTGATTCTTGGCAGCCAACTAGTTTTACTGTCATGGCAATGTGATGATATCAACAAAATGTTGTTATGGAAGTTTGATTAGATAACAGAAAGAATACAGGGCCAGATCCTCACCTTGTGTAAATCTGTATAGTAACACTGAAGTCAATAGCATTGTGCAAACTTAAGAGCCAGAAAATGTAGTTTTCTATCAGAGATCATGTTCCTTCAGAAACTCATATAAGAAGCCTGAAGAACTCACAGCTAGGCAAGAAGGGGGGAGGGATAGCTCAGTGGTTTGAGCATTGGCCTGCTAAACCCAGGGTTGTGAGCTCAATCTTTGAGGGGGGCATTTAGGGATCTGGGGCAAAAAATCTGTCAGGGGACAGTACTCGATCCTGCTAGTGTAGGCAGGGGACTGGACTCGATGACCTTCAAGGTCTTTCCAGTTCTAGGAGATTGGTATATCTCCATTTATATTAAGAAAACTGCAGTAGGCTAATCTAAAGGAAGGGATTCTTCTTCTTCTTTTTTTTTTTGGCTCTGAATTTATTAAGTTTACACTTTACAGTCATTAGTTTAAATCTATATATTTAGAAATCTATTAGTTGATTCACCCTTTAAATAATTGTGTAATTGGAATTCTGAAAAAAATAATAATGTGTAGTTCATTTACAAAAGATTTGTTTAAAAAGGAGGAGAAATGCAGGTCAGATTTTCAGTTTGGCACTGTGTCAGTCATGCACAGAAACTGAATGGCCTTATTACACGGTGAACAAGACACTTCTGTCCACATGACAACAGAGAGAAGCTTCGTGTTTGATTCCTGAACAGTTCTAAACTTCTGCATGCAGGTCTTGCTGCCTTCTTTTTTTAAAAAGTGACCTTAAAGAAAATG
The DNA here is from genome assembly GCA_032164245.1 of Sternotherus odoratus. Classification (NCBI taxonomy): domain Eukaryota; kingdom Metazoa; phylum Chordata; order Testudines; family Kinosternidae; genus Sternotherus; species Sternotherus odoratus. Next base: position 228,462,392 of record JAVMKO010000001.1, on the reverse strand, counting down.
GCATTATTTATTAAAAAAAGAGCTTTATTTCCATTTTTGTTTATAGTGAGCAGTTCTTTGATTTGCTTGAAAGGCACCCAAGAATTATTCCTTTTTGTGAACTGAAAAAAATATACAAAACTGTACAGAATAAATAGTTAATATAAATCTAACTAGACTTTGCTGTAAAATAAAGCTTCAGGGCTCCACACTCTAAGCCGCGTTTACCTCTTAACAGGAGAAGTGCCTTTTTGCTGTTAATGTGTGGCAGAATGTGGAGAATTGATACAAACAATAACAAAATATTCTTCCCCGCCCCCTCCCCCTGCCCCCATATCTGGAAGTTACTGACCATAGTGTAGTTATTTCTGTATTTCTGCCAGGAATATTCAAAGCCACCACAGGAGCCAGACATATAAAAGAAATCAAACTTATTAGGTACACTAATGTATTTACAGCTGATTCTCAGTAGCTTTCAAAATTGCCCTGGCTGACGACCTGAAACACCAGTGATGCACAACATTTTATAGCAGCAGAACAAGAGAAGATTGTCCAAATTTGAGCAAAACTGTCAGATAGAGAAAGTAGCAGAAAGCTTTGTTGATGTCTCTTAAACTGTTGGTAATTATATTTATACATATATTTTCCATCCACATACCATAATAATGTGATAAATTAAGTCCCACGTAAAAGATACTTAAATGTTTGTGGGCACTGGGTGCCCATACAATTAAATATCTTTGAGTTTGGGTTTTTTTTTTTTTGCTTTTTAACTGACATTTAGTATGACAAAGCCTCGTTTCCTTTTGTATTTATTATAAGGGTACGGTAAGTGCAGTTGTAGACAATGTTCACATATGTAGTGCATGTACTACTACCTAACCAATACATATTGACCTTTATAACTATATAATCAGGTACTTAAAATGTAGTCCAATTAAACTGAGAGAAAAGAAAGAAGTACAAGTAATATAAAAAGTTTATCCTAGATTAGGTACAGAATGGGGAGTACCATACAGACCTTTTAACCCTCCCTTCCCCAAAGGAATATGGCAATCTTCCTGCCACAGTTCACACAGAGATCATTTGTTACTTGGGGTAAGACATATTGCCTGAAAACTTCCCCATGACTTCCCACAGTGATCCCTGAGTTTTTGTTTTTTTGTTTTTTTTGTTTGTTAGGATTACTGCTGTGCTTTAGTCCTGATGGAAGGTACATTATTATAAGGCACTTTTATTTACAATGTTCTTACTTAAAATAGAATAACAGATTTTCTGTCCCAATCCAAAGTAATGTCATTTTATGTTTGCTGTTCCAGGACTTCAAGATAGTCAGGCTCAGCATGTAAGTTAGCTTTGAGCTCAAAATACTCATTTTTAGTCTGCTCAAGCAAAACCTTTCTTGGTCTGGAGTACATTAGTGTCTCCATTAACTTTAGCTCCTCATGTGTTCCAGGATAATGTACTTCCATGTCGGGCTGAAGCTGGACAATATTTTTCCTTAGATATTCAGTGATTCCTAGCTGCTGGAGTTCTCTTTCTTTCTCAAGAATGTTTCTGTATAAAGAGCTGGCATCCTGAAAGGTCAGAAATTCAGCTGATTGGTCTGTACATTTGTATTTAACATTTGAACCTGTGAGAGGAGAATTGTTCTCTCTTTCCAGAAGACTTCTGCGGAGATGTTTGGAGTCATTCACATCCTTTTCATTTCCCTCCTCCTGCTGTTCCGTCTGTTTGGGGCTGAAGGATGGGCTTCGATAAACTTGAACCATGGGGCTGATCATGCGTTGCTCATAAAGAGTTGGTGCTGGATGTTCAGTTGTGTGGTGTGTTGTTTTGTGACCGTACATGCTGTACTGGAGATGAAGTGGGCTACTGTCCCTCATGTGTTCATCTGCCTGTTTCTTTTTCTGTCTTCTCCGTCGATGCAGAACCAGGACAACTATTCCTGCTGCACAAAATACAATTGTAATAAACACAATCAGGAGCCCTAGGATTAAAACAGAAAGTGGGACAGCATCTGTAAGTGATCGAAGAATAGTGTCAGCAGTATTGGTTGTTGTAGAAGAAGTCGTCACCACTATAAAGCTAGCATGGGTTGGCAGGGCTGGGCTATTTATTAGTCCTGGGCATAAGACTTCACTGTTCAGAGATTTCAATTCTTTTTTTGCTAGGTGCCCTGGGGATTTACAGAAAATGTCACCAATCATGATGTTCTTACTCAACTTTTGTATCCACTGCTGCAGTCCAACTGAATCACAAGTACAGTCCCAAGGGTTGTCTTCAAGTTCAATTTGTACCAGCAAATCCAGTTCATCCAAGACAGTGCTCACAGGCAAATGGGTAAACTGGTTTGTTTTGAGGTTTAGCCTGGCTAGTGGCACCCCTGAGAAAACATGGGGTGGTAAAGTTTGAAGAAGGTTGTTGTTTAAATATAACACCTTAAGTTTTGGCATCATGCTAAATGTCCCTGGAAAAACTTCCTTAATGGAATTGTATTCAAGATACAAATACTCAAGTTGCTGAAGACCAAGGAAGAGACTCTGACTTAACTTCGTAAGATGATTGCCATTTAGATATAGCTTCTGCAATCTCGTTAGATTCATAAATGATCCTTCTTCAAGAATTTCAATACGATTGTTTCCCAAGTGAAGCATTTCCAGGCTAGCATAGTCCACCAGATCTGATTTCAGCAATGTTTGAATAATGTTTCCCGCTAGAATAAGCTTTCTCGGATTTGGAGGAGGGGGACCTAAATCAGACAAGCTTTCGATATTTCGTTCCTGGCAGTGAATTAGAACTCCTGACAGGATATGGCTGGTGCAGTGACAGGGTACAGGACAGTATATTCCTGGAGGTTGAGTAGCTGGCTTTGTGGAATGAAGCACTAAACCTGGTTCCTTGGTAGGAGCTTTCAGGACAGGAATCACCTTGGCTGGTAGGTGACTATCACTTATAGAGGTGGTTATGACCAAGGGCAATGACCCTGAAGGATCTTCAAGTTCATTTATAGGGTGAGTGGGACAGAGCAATTCTTTTTTTAATCTCCTTAGGATGCTTCCTTTGATAACTGGAGGGCTGTTGCACACAACATCCCCTATTATAGACTGGGGAGGCATGTTTTCTAGCCATATCTTCAGCTGCAGTAAGTCACAATTACAGGCCCATTTGTTGTCTTCCAGCTGAAGGTCCAGTATTCGACCAATATGTTCTAAAAAGCCAACATATGGCAGTGTCTGTAACTGGTTTCCACGAAGATCTAAGTGGGTCAATGGCACAAAGCGAAATATGTTAGGAGGGAGAAACTCAATGGCATTGTCATTTAAAATAAGCACTTTAAGTCTGTTTAGTTTGCTAAAGGCACTTGCTTCAATCACGGTGACAAAGTTGTTGTCTGCTTGAAGAAACTCCAGATTTTCCAGTCCCTGAAAAGTATCCTCTCTAAGTATTTCTAACAAATTATGATTGATATGAAGTTGCTTAAGAAGACTAAGACCATTAAAAGCTCCAGGCTCAATATCTGCAATATTATTAAATCCAACATGTAGTGAGATAGCATTGATGAGGCCAGCAAAATCATTCATATGTAACATGGTCAAGCCATTGTTCAGCAGGTTAAGATGGAAAGGCCGTGATGGTGGGACATTTATTTGTGATATCATTTTGATACCTCTTTCTTCACAGTTTATAATCAAGACATCATCCTTTTCTTCACAAGAACACAGATTCTCACAAGATCCTTTCACCGAAGACAAAGAAGGCTGAGATTGTAGTAAATCCGAGGCAACCACAACTGAACATAGAATAAAAATCCAGAGATTCATTGTTGCCAGTAGGTCCTGTAAAATAAAAACGAACTAAGTTTATCATTTCATATTTGAAAAAAACAACTTGAAAGTTCCCCAAACTTACCTAAAAAACGTATCCTTAAAAAAATATATTGTTTTCTATCTAATATTTTAATGATTCTTTAAGAAATGCAACACGTGATTAGTTCTGACCATTAAATATAGCATGAGGGTCATAACACAGAAGCACTTCAGTATTTTTATGTTGCAACAACACAGCATGCAGGGCTCATAAAAATGATGTTCTTATTTATGGAGTGCCAAATACATGTATGGTGCTTTGTAGGAAAACAAGGAAACAAAAAGAGAGGTCACTGCCCCAAACTGCTTACATCAACGTAAATATAAAATATTATATTTTCACCATTGATGGGCATGCCATGCTGCAGTTTTTAGGAACTTGCAACAGATATATATTAATAGGCTATATGACTGAACAGAAGTTTAATAATAAAACAATCTCAGTTCTGTTCCAATAATCTATATTGTCTATCAAATATTTATTCAGCCAGATGTGGAAGGCTTTTTCTTTGCCTGTTTCTGCAACTTATCTGTAAATTGAAATTGAACTTCCTAATATCCCAAAATTGAGAACAATGTCATTTTTCCTTTTGTTTAAATATGCATGTGCTATGTTTATATTTTAAATACAGATATGGGTAGATGCACATATACGCCCTACCCACACATTCATATCTTTAGAGAGATTATACATACACATGTTTTATACATATATGTATAATGTATTTGTGCATTAAATATGTAAATTAAGTTTATTAGGAATAAAAGAATAAGAGTGAAGTACAAATAGAAAGAAATAGGTAGGCAATATGGAATATATTGAGTTGGACATTTTCCTTTTAATAATTAATATTAGTATCATTCTAAAATGCACACAGCAAGAGATTTGTCATTAACAATTAGCAATGATGAATGACATCATCTGCACTGTGTAATTTAAGCTATTATCTTGCAAACCATTGGTCAAACTTTAGGATGCATCAGAAATTCATCAGAACTGTCCAGCTATTAAATCAGAAACATAAACTGGTGAACACTGTATATTTTCAATTAAGTATCAGCTTTTGCATGGTTCTCACTGACATGAGATTAGTTTGTTACTGTTCATATGAGGGTTCTGTGTCTTTCTTTTTTTATAGAAAGGTTGTCTCATCACCAAAGAGCAAAGATATTTATTCTTGAATTAGATGAAGTCACATGTCTGTTTACAATCTATTATTAAAGTAAATACTTCCATATTTCCAACAAGAAAAGGTTCCTATTATGAAAAGGATGATTTGAAACACATTTCATTCAAGAATTCCCCTTCAGTGCACTGAACAATTCCAGAACTGAACAATATTGCTTGAAGAAACCTGTGTCATAAAGGTCACTTAATCTTTTTAAGTGAGCTATTGAAACATGCTTTGAAGTGCAGAATGTCATCACACAATTAACCAGCAGAATGCTGCTTTCTGAGGAAGTTGCAAGAATCTATGTAATTATGTTTATGAACATTCTCAGAATTTGGTCATATATTTTGGCATCACCTCAGCAATTATAATTTAGATGCATATCTGATTCTTACTGCACTATTCATTTAGACTTCATTTAGTCTACTCATCTAGACTTGCCTTATAACTTGATGAGATGCACTGGAGGCACTCAAATACTGCCCTTGAGCATGCTACTGAAATCCTTATAAATCAGTAAGCACCAATTTGTGCACATTGAGTAATACCTTACTCCACAGTTGTCCCATTGATTTCAGTGAAGAAAGGTGTTTCTCACCATGATTAAAGGTCACAGAATCTATCACTAAACTTATTTGGTTCATGTATCTTTTTCAGTAGAAACAAAACATATTTTGGTTGGATCATGGAGTAGTTCTTGAATATAGTCTATTCTAGTTAGATGGTTAAATTTAACTTACATAGTCTCTGAACCTCTGGATTTCCATAAAGTATTGGGAAGGACACAATATACAGAAATCTTATTCCAAAGTATTCAGAATAATGCCAGCATGATATTGTGTTAAAGAAAACTGAATAAATGAGTTAATTAATTCATTCACTAGCATTCTTTTTAGTAACCTAAGGTGAAAAATGAAGCTTATGGTAACAATTACCCATAACACACCTATTGTGTTGCTAATTAGCCTTTATTTTCTGAAACTTGTTTCTGTATAAGGACACCAGCATAGTTGTGCATTGTAGTTTTTGTAAACTGTAGTTTTTATGAGGTCCCAGGGCAAAATTAAGTGGAATAGAGCAAAATATATTAATCTGAAATGAATGTTGCATTTTAATACATATTGCAAAAATGATTTTTTTAAAAAATGAAAGACCTCTCAACATTTTTTTTAAAGATGAAAGTAAGAACATTTGTAACCAATTGGAAAACATTCCTATTTTAATCATTATCATACTTTTGTGGGGAACGTTGCAAAAATTCTCTCTCTCTCTCTCTCTCTCTCTCTCTCTTTCACTCACACACAGGCACACACACACACACACAGTAGAAATACACTAGGAACTGCTAAATATTTTGTAAGTATTGAGTGAGAACTGATTGGCATTTCTTTTTAAATTTTCAGTCTGTGCCCACAGGCGCAAGTAAATCTAGCCTTAAATGGGCTCCACTGTTATTTTAAAATAACAGATACTTTTATGTACAGATGATTAACATTGTGTTGAAAGAACTAACAGTAAAGATTGAATATACATTCCATTTTAAAATACTGGACTAGTTATCATCCTGTTTCATTTAGTGAAGTATTATAAGAAATTTCAGGTGGTAACTTAGTTTTAATAACTGCTCACTGCAATTGTTCTTTCCACAATTTTTATTAAAAAAGACTAGTGCCTTCCAGAGTCTTTCTTAGCAGGCAAATTTGCAGTACATATAAAAGTAGTTAGTTATGAGTCCCTTAGGCAAATTTGTAATACGCTTGAGAAGCAATTAAATAATAAAATCTTATTTTTTAAAGAAATAGTGTCTTTTTTTATGTGGTCTTACTCTTGATACAAATATGTGTAAAGTGAGTGGTGAAGTATTCCAAAGCCTCAGGTTAAGCAAGGGGAATGTACAGTGTATAAAAACCTTCAAGCCTGCTTGTTAATTCTGGATACAAGCAGAGTTAGATCATGTATTTTAAAAGTAGCGTCATACTTCAGAAAAAACATGTCTTTAATCCAAGCTGCAGTGCATGCTACAATCTAAAACTACTCTCTCTTTGCCTACTGAGCAACTAATGTATTGAAAACTGTTAGATTAAAAAGGTACCCAGAACAGTGCTTGAAAGATCAGTGGGTAAATCTATACAGATTTCTATTATTTAACTTTAAAGTTACCCAAAGTAATACACGACAATAAAATCAATTAGTGCTAAAGAGACAGAGAAAAGGTGAGGAAATTCACATGAGATAAATAGCTAACTGGAAGCTTTCTTACCTGTGCAGAAGCAACACTCCCTGATGCGATCAACAATGCACAATTTGAGTAGATGTTCAAATGCAATTCAGGTTCTCTTATTAAAAAATAGACACTTTCTTCTGAATTTTCACTTTGCTGCAAGCTTTTGTACAGTTCCAGCTGCTTAAAGTTAAAAGTCCATGTCAGAAAACAAAGTACAGAACATTTCACTAGAAAAAAATAATAATAATACATAAAATCTCTCAGGCAGAGTGCACTTTAGACCATCCTGAAAGCAGTTGTCCCTTTTCCTCAATTAAAATTCACAGCATACTTCCCGCCTATGCTGACTTTTCTGCATATAGTTAACCATTTGCAAGCTTTTGGATGCAGTAAATAAACATGATGTTCAGCAGAGCTTAATCTGATCCCTTTGGTTTGTTAGATTTTTAGATCCAAGCTGTGTCTGCTACTGTGTTCTCTCTCTTCTTTCTAGTCTTTCTTGTTACCTCAGTTTGTTATTAGTCAGATTGCCAGGGGCTGGGAGGTAGGCGTAAATAAAAAGACTTCTTGGCTTTTGGCTCAGCCTTTAAGCCCTTCCCCTTCCCCATCAGAGAGCTTTAATCTGCCAGTGTCATTTAATACAAGATACAGCTCCACCTTGGGACAGCTCAGCTCCACCTCCTCTTGCAATTTGTCTCACCTCCCCTTTTCCTTTTCTAATTGCACCTTCTGAAAATAAAATCCAGCTAAATCTTCTGTAGATCACTTAAGATCTATTAATGGCTGATTTTGCAAGCCAATAAATCTCTACCACAGCTCCTGCAGTTTTTTTCTGTTTGCAGACATACAGTAAATATGAGATCTTTCTGATATGTATTTTAAATGCTGAAAATACCCCCAAACTAAATGCACAAACCCTTGTTTTCCACCCAACAATAGCTATCATAAGGGAAAATCATATCTTTCTCTGAAACAAAATGCCTGTGACAATGATATGAAAGATTGATAAGAGTGTAAAGCTGCACATTAGATCTTTACTCCAGTTCACACAATGTGGTAGGTTAAATACTTGAGAGGTGTAGAGGTGGGGTGTGTGTGTGTGTGTGTGTGTGTGTGTGTGTGTGTACAGTGGCTTACTTGAGAGATGTAGAGAGTGTGTGTGTGTGTGTTTGTGTGTGTGTGTGTATACAGTGGCTTTAGAATTTATTTTTGCAGCAAAAGATTTTTATGGTACATTGGTGTTTATGTTCATAGAGTGATTGCAATGAGTGCACTTTAAAAATCCCCATCTTCTCTGGTGGAGGGAGTTACAGCTTGATTTTAATTGACTGTTTTCCAGATGTTAGGATAATATATTTGTATTAATGCACATGGTATTGTATTCTTTTTGGCATGAAACAATGTGTTTACAAAAACTGATTCATTTTTTTCTCTCTTTTTTGGAATCAAGCCAATATTGAGATAATATTTATGTTGGGATTCTAAAGATGTAATTATTAATAATTGTTTATTACATGGAAGAATACAAAGATTGTATGTCCCAGAACTGTTATCAGCCAGATTCTGACATCTTTACTCATACTCAGTATTGCAGTACTCTATTAGTAGTTTTATTGACTTTGTAAGGGCTATTTCAAGTACTATTCCATGTGACTAGGATTATCAGAATCTTGTACAGATTTTGAAGTGTACATTATTTTTAGGTTCAGCATAGTTAGTTCTTCATGATCTCATTCTCTACATATAAAAAGACTGTGATTTTTTAAAAAAAATTCAGAATAATTAGAATTAAGAAATAATTCATCACAAATAATATATTCAATAGACTTTAATCCTTTTTTTTTTTTGCTTACAGAATATCCCCAAGCTGATCTCAGGTTATTCAGATGTATGTCTTACTTGACACCATTTGACAAACATTTTGAGAACCTTATTTAAATCGCTAGATTGATTGCAAATGATTTTCTGTGAATATACCGGGGTTCTTGGCGGGTTGTGCCTGGTCAAAGAAGATAAATGATGTGCTTTCTGATTTGCACTCCTGGTATGAATACCTGTACACACAACATTAACGTTTGTTTTTCGGTTGCTCAAGACAGTAAAACAAATAAAAAATGTTCACAGAAAACAGCCACATTAATTTAAAAATTAGGCAGAGTAATCATGGCATAGTTTTGTAGTCTCTCCCAGTTCTAAAAATATTGGGCCAGTTCAGCCATCTCAGCTGGCTTTATAAAAATATTGTCACTGATTTTTTTCCCCAAAAAAACTTTAAGATTTATCACCTGGTAAATGATTTTTATTAACTAAGGTCTTGATCCTGCAGCTGCTTCTGCATAGACCACCGACCTTATGTGGCGGTATTGGTTGCAATGACATTTAAGTATTTCTCTATATCTCTGTTATCTAGTAATCAAAGAAAATAATTACAACTAATGTGACTAGTGATCCTGAACTCGGGTGTATGTTGATGAACTCCCATGTTCATACAGAAGTCCATTGACTTCAGCAATTGCAAAATCTGACTATATAGCTCTGACACAGGACAGCATCTGTAGCCCTAATTTTAAATTATATGACTGAAGCTAACAAAAGGTCTAACTGAGAGAGGATAAAATCGATTGCCTTACAAGAAAAATTATCTGTCCCAGGAAACTTAATTTTTAAAGCACCTAATTGCAAAATGTAATTGAGAGATATTCTCCCTAAACAGGGCTGCTCTTCAAACATTCACCTTATCAATCACTTTAACTGTTCTAAAGTTTGTGAAGCTGCACTAAAATATCCACAACTCCTCAGCCTCACTTATTTCTCAAAAGGCACTCACTGCTCTTTACCTTTTCCCAAAGTACAGCACCCTCTCTATATTAGAAATAAGCACACAATATCCTTCTTACCATACATAATTTCTGTGTATTTTTTTTCCAGGGCCAGAGAATTCTCTCCAATATTATATGTACACATAAGTATGTAAGTTATAACACTTGTAGAGGTCCAACTTCAATCCTTGAAAACAGGGACATCTAGAATTAGGTCTTTGGTTTCATTCTTTTCCCAGCTGTTGTGAGTCATTCTTTGTTATATCATATGTTGTATGTGACACTACACATTGACAGCTGCTAGACTTAGGCATTTCATATAAGTTAAAAAAACACTTGAAACTGCATGATTTGTGAATCTCAATATCATCAAAATATGGCATAAGTTCACCAGGCATTCTCTATTTACCTCTTAATTCCCTGTTACTTAATGGTACCCTCACTCCAATTTCACAAAGACTGGAAGTTGGTCCTTTGAAGGGTAGGTAGAAGTTCTTAGAAAACAATATCAATCTTTTGCACTCCCTCCCATCCAAAGCATGAGTGTGCCACCTCCAAAACACTTCCATAGAGTTTACTAAATTGTAAGATGTTGGATCCAAACTTGGGAATGAGACTCAAAGTTATGGTGGACCCTGTAACATTACTTAGTCTATAGTTTGTAATTTAAAAACACGAGAGAGTGAGACAAAGGAGAGGGAAATCTATCACTGAAATAACTGGTTCTTTAGTTAACAGTGATAGTGGTTCCTCTGTTGTATTTACCATCTCAATGGAAATGTTAAAAGACTTTCCCATGATTCACAATTCATCCACACCTATCCATATTCATGTAACCAGCTGTTAATCAGAATATGGAATGCTTGAGATAAATACTGCCTCTTACCATATCTCAGTGTATGGGATAGGGTGACCAGACAGCAAGTGTGAAAAATTGGGACGGGGGTGGGAGGAGTTATAGGAGCCTATATAAGAAAAAGACCCAAATATCGGGACTGTCCCTATAAAATCGGGACATCTGGTTACCCTAGTATGGGATCACATTGTATTGGTGGGCTCTCAAGGGCTCCCTTTTTCTACATTTCCTATGTGGAAAGGGACATTACTTCTGTAACTAGAGTTCTTAGAGATGTATGGTCCCTATCTGTATTCCTCTGAGGGGTATGCATTCATGACATGCACCTGGGACGAGAGAATTCTTGTAAGTAGTGTTTATTTGTTCACACATGTGCCCTTGCTCTTCTCATGCACCACACCAACCACCTCTTATGGGTAGCAGTGGGATACCAATAAGGACCATGCATCTTGAGGAACTCCAGTTACAAAGCAAGTAACTTCCCTTGCTTCTTTGACAGCTGGTCCCAATGTGTACTCCACTGTCTGTGACTGACAAGCAGTACTCAGAGAGGAAAATCACTTGCATAATCACTCTCCCAAAAGATGCATCAGTGAAGGAAGCTTGGACCAAGGCATAATGTCTCATAAATGTGTGGATGAAATTCCATATTGCTGTCTTACAAACATCAAATAGGAATATGTCTTCATTCGATGTCACTGAGTCTGCTTGAATTCTTGTAGTGTGAGCCCTTATTCTGTGCGAGGGAGGAAGAGATGTCAGCTGACAAAGTTGGATACAGACAGAGATCCACTTAAGGCTGGGCGACTGTCATAAGTATGAAGTGCCTTAGAATTACTGTTTTGCCTGTGAAGGGTTAATCTGAAACAGGAGAGGGGATGACGTATCGGAGCTGCTAATACCTGGCAGACGAAGGGGTTACTTTCACTTTTTTTCCCGGGCTTTTTTCGTTCTCTCCGCAGCTGCTCAGAGTCTGTCTGCGTTCCCTGGCTATGGGGAGGAATCATATCTATGTTTCTATCCTACATTTCAATAATCTTCTAAGAAAGCCAAAAGTCCAGCAGTAAGTGTATTCTTGAATTGTATCACTTGGAAATTGATCCACAGTGTCCTTAGACTGTTAAGTTTAGCCGAGAGAGAAATTCCAAGGGAGGGGGCTCATTGAGGGCTGGGTGATGCTAGGAGGCTTAGTATCTATTGATTTCTGTATAAGGAGTTTATGCTTTTCTCTTTTTATTTTATTAAAATCTTTCTTGTAAGAACTGTCTGTTTATTTCCATTGGAGTGATCCTGGTTTGGATCAGGCACGTCTCACAGCTAGTGAGGGTTTGTGGTCATTGTTCTCGAATCTCTCCCAGGTAAAAAGGGCGTGTAGTGTGTGTGTTACTATCGGGGTTCCAATTTGCCCTACCCCATGGTTTTGGGGGCTCAGATTGGTGGTGGCAACGTTTTCCAAGCCCCAACTGTAGAACTTGGGTTTTGGGGGAAAATATTTGACCTAAGCTTGTAAAATAAGCTTGGGGGGTGATTTTTTCTTTCATGCAGGGTCCCCACATCTTTACCCTAGAGTTCAGAGTGGGGAAATAGAACCTTGACAGCTACACTGAGGGGGGCGGGGTGTCAACCTAAGATAAACAACTTCATGCAGTATCTTAGGTTGACTTACCTGGCTGTCCTCACGGCAGCGAGTTGACCATGGCCGCTCCCCCGTCGACTCTGCTTCCTCCTCTTGCCGAGATGGAGTTCCAGAGTCAACGGGGAGCACGTTTGGGGATCGATTTATCACGTCTAGATGAGACGTGATAAATCAATCCCCAATACATGGAACACTACCCACCGATCCGGCGGGTAATATAGATGTACCCTTAGAGATTCTCTAAAACGAAATAGGTTGTCTTCGGACTAATTCTGCTATGGCAACAAACGGGTGAGTGTTGTGTTTCTGATCTATTTTGTTCTCTGTAGGTAAAATTCCAGTGCTTGTCTGATATCAAGGGAATGAAGCCTCTTCTCTTTGCTGGAAGCATGCAGCTTCAGAAAAGTACAGTTAAATAGTCTGATTGTTAAATTCTGAAACTATCTAAGGGGTGAATTTCAGGTGGGGTCATAGCAAGACTTTGTTTTTTATGCCCCATTGTATAAGTTGGTCTGCCATTAAGGCCCCAAGTACACCCACCTGTGTGGCTGAGGTGATGGCAACAAGGAAGGGAACCTTCACTGTCAGGTGAACTATTGGACAAAAAAGCCAGTGGTTTGAAGGATACCTTAATGCATATCAAAAGTATGAAATTAAGGTCCCAGGGTGGGGTTTATTTTGTTACCAGTGGAAAGGTTCTAAGTAAACCTTTTAATAGATGTGGCTGGGTGAGTAAGTACAGATTAGCCATCCATTGGTGAGTGACTTGCACTGATTCCCTCCAGGTTAACCTGTGGTGAACTAAGGAAAAGACCTGCCATCTGAGGAGAAGGAGGTAATCCAAGATAGCAGGAATATCTGCTGTCTCTTGAGACATATGATGTCACTGGGCTTAGATGGAGAAACTTTGTCACTTGGCTAGATAACATTTGCCGTTGGAGTCACTTCTGATATTAAAAATGACTTGCACAACTTCAGAAAAGGAAATAATACATTTACCACATATCCTTCACCGTCATAAATCCTTAATAAACTTTAGCTCCTTAGTCTTTTAATAAAACATGATGCAGCAGCTGTACATAACTTTTTAAAATAACTTACTTTTTTATTTACTTTTGTAAATAACTTAGTTGATCTTGACTATTTGTGGTAGATGTGCCCAGTAGCCTGTGATGGGATGTTAGATGGTATAGGATCTGAGCTACTTAAACCTCAATAGTAGAGGTATAGGATCAAAACTGGGTTACAGTTTGAGGGCTTCTGTAATTCACACTCTCTGTAATTGGCTCCAAGAAGCATCCTAACAATGTCCCCTTTTTTCCAGACAGCTCTTTTCCTGTCCTATTGCACTGGCATCGGAGGCAAGTAGTATAAGAGCCGCTTCATTGACTTTAAGCCTCTCCATCCTTATAATGAAGTGATACCACTAACAAGAGTGTTAAAGCCAGATTACCCAAGCAGTGTGGTCCAAAGCACCATTGCCACACTGGCAGGTGAAATTCTTGGCTAATTGCAGTCACTAGCAAAATACCCATTTGCTTTCAATGGGGCCAAAATTTCACTAGAAGCAGCTTAACCCCTATTTCTTCTAGACTTTCAGTTGATTATACTATAATTATATTTTGATAGAATTTAAATAAAACACATTTGTTATTCTTCTTCTTGTGTTTCTAGCTGTATTTGTTTTTCTCTGATTAAAGTGTTATCTTCTTTTATATGTTATAACTGAACTGTTACTGATTGCATTTAAGTATTAAAACCAAACTCGGAGCTTAGAAAATTTAAATGATAGATATCTCTAAATAAATTGCATGTATCCGTTAAGAAAGATCTTACTGAAGAAGCCTGAATGTAAAAACCATGTGTAAGTGAAATTACTGCATAAAACATTTCTCCCTACCCCCACCACCCAAAAAAACCCTTTGTGTTACTTTGCTGTCTATGCATAATGCATTCATTTTTAACATTGGTAGGTGAATTTCCCTGATTGAACACAAATTAGCTTCTATGTGTTGATTATATTCATTGGCATAGCTATGAAAATACATGCATGTGTGCAATCTAATTATCCATTGCATGTTATTGTTGTTCCACAGATCTAACTAATACAAGTTGTACCTGGCAACTCGGGGAAAAATAATTTGAACACCTTCCAGAAAAAAAATCTACAAATAAACAGCTTGTGTAGAACATCACTAAATTATGCAACTAGGTACAGCATCACATTACTTTTTCTTGTTATGTGCACATAAGGTGAATCCCCATCTACAGCAAGTTTCATTTAGGCCTTGTTTTGAGGATGGTCTGGCCTTCTGTAGTAGGGTGAATATCACCTATCGATATACTTCCCGCTGCCCCCATTGGACCTGGATGGCGAACCACGGACAATGGGAGCCGCGATCGGCGAACCAGCAAGTAAGCAAACCAGCGGGGCCCACTAAGGGTGCTTACCCTATGGTGACACGAGCGAAGGTTGCCAGTCCCTGTTGTGGAGTCTCCATCTGTCAGGGTTCTCTCCCCACTCTAAACTGTGGGGTACAGATGTGGGACCCGCATGAAAGACCTCCTAAGCTTGTTTCTACCATCATAGGTTAAAAACGTCCCCAAGGCACAAATCCTTTTCTTGTCCTTGGATGGTCTTGCTGCCACCAAGAAGTGATTTAAACAAACATTCAGGGAGGGGCTACCTGGAGCCCTATTTCCCCCAAAATCTCCCGAAGTCTTTTCACTCCTTCTCTTGGGGGGGCTGGAGAATAATATCCCAAGCAAAAGGTCAACAAATTGAGCACAGACCAAATCCCTGGTCTTTAGGACACTGAAAATCAATCCGGTTCTCAAAAGAAGAATTTTATTTTTTTTAAAAAAGTTAAAGAATCACACCTGTAAAATGAGGATGTAAGGTAACTTTACAGGGCAAATAAAAAGACTTAAAACACAGAGGAGTACCCTCTAAGCTTAGCTTCAAAGTTACAAAAAACAGGCATTAAATTCCCTTTTAGCATAGGGAAAATTCACAAGCTAAAAGAAAAGATAATCTAATGCCTTTCTTTGCTATTACTTACAATTTCTGTAACCATATATATATATATATACACACACACACACACACACATATATATATATATATATATATATATATATATATATATATATATATATACACACATACATATACATATACATATATATATATATACACATACATATACATATACATATATATATACACCATACATATACATATATATATACACACATATATCTCTCTCTCTATATATATACAAACAAAATATCCCCCAACAGATTTGAAAGTATCTTTTTTCCTTATTGGTCCTTTGAATCAGGTGCCAACCAGGTTATCTGAGCTTCTTAACCCCTTACAGCAGGGGTGGGGAACCTTTCCTCCAAGGGCCATTTTGACCCTTATAAAGTCATCGGCGGGCCACTCCCCCCCCCCCCCCGAAGCCCAGGCTGGCAACGGGAGCTGAGACCCTAGCTGGCAAGGGGCCAGCAGGGGAAATCCCCAAGCAGTGGCAGGTGGAGTCCTTAGCCCTGCACTGCTTTGGGGTTCCCCCACTGGCCACTTGCCAGGCAAGGTCCTGCGCCTGCCTGACCTGCCCAGCCCGGTCTCTCCCCCCACCTGCCCCGAACCTCCTTCCTTCCCCCCCCCCCAACTGACCCGCCCAGCCCGGTCTCTCCCCCCCAAACCTCCTTCCCTCCCCCCCCAACTGACCCACCCAGCCCGGTCTCTCCCCCCCCCCCGCATGCGACCGTCGGCTCCCCGCAGCTCCTTGTTTTGCCGCCCGTGGCTGGCGGCGTCCCGCGCAGCGCTTCCCGGCCCCATCGCGGAGCCGCCCCCAGCCGGCGGCGGCAGCGGCCCACGTGGCACATCCTGGCCCCATCGCGGAGCCGCCCCTGGCCGGCGGCGGCAGCGGCGCATCCCAGCCCCATCGCGGAGCTGTCCCTGGCCGGCGGCCACGGGCCGGATAAAATGCTTTGGCGGGCCGTTTAAGGTAACAGGTAAAGGAGGGATTTTATGCTACCCTTAGTTGTATGTTTATGACACAATCATTGAAGGTTTTTAAAAACACATTGGACAGACACTTGTCAGTGATGATCTAGGTTGTAAGGTTGGTAGAGTATGAACACAATTTATTTATTCTGAGGCAGCCAAGATCAGACTGAACTTTATAAGACATCTTTATACCACTAGGAGTATGTTCACACAAAGTTTTTTTACCAATATAACTATTATGGTAAAATAATCATACCCCTAACCAATATAGTTACACCAGTACAACAACTCTGTGTGGGCCAGGCTTATGGCACTGGGTGCCCTTCATCCTAATCACTTTGCTTTTATGTTGTATCTCTTGCTTACCCTTCCTCAATCTTTGTTTTCTTAGGCCCCAATCCAGCCACAGACAAACCCGTGCACTTGTGTGGAGCCCCACTGACTTGAATGTGTCTCTATGTGGGCTCCAGGGTGTGTTCATATGGAGTCTGTTGTAGGAATGGGGCCTTGAGACAATAAGCTGTTTGGGGGTTAGATGTTGTCAGTCTCTGTGTTTAAAGACTACCCAGCTCATGGTAGGCACTGCCACACTCCAAATAACCATACTACTGCATGGGGAAAGTAGCGCTACCACACAGCTCTGCAAATGCACTAGTCTCTTTTGGTCCTCATGATCTTAGATGTATTTTACAACGGTTGGTAAAAGAATTCCACACTGAACTGTATTTTTCAGTTTAGAGCCATGGTTGCTTAGAATCTAAATAAGGAAATAAAACAACCAGCTGGAAGGCTTTGATTTTTTTCCTGCAGACTTTGTTGCTGCAAATGCTGCATGATTTTTTGCTGAAACTGGCCTTATGTTTTTAGCTGATTTTTAAAAAAATCTCATACAAGTCTATTGTTTTGTTAGTTTGTGATAAATGAGTTGGAAAAAATGCTGAGATTTTTTGGGGGCGATATTCAAAACCATGAAATTATTCCCCACACTTTAATGTAGATCTATAGTATGTTGTTCGTTTTTGCTTTAAGTGATTGTTATAAAACATATTTGTTTTTGTAAAGACAATTAATAGTTTACCTTTAAAAAATGCAATATATTAGCACCTGCAGCAAAAAATAAACCATTATGCTTCCGCTCTCTCTCTCTCTCTGGACTATCTATCTCTATCTATCTAGCTATATAGAGAGTATATATAAAATATTCCTAATTTATATTTAGGTATAGTAGTTTGTTCTTCTTTCTTCAATAGATCTAAGTAATCATAAGTTTACAGTGATTGTATATTGTGTTTATTATTATTATATAGCAGCACATTGACCTTCTATAAAGTACAGACCATAGAGCTTCCCAAAATAATTCTTAGAACAGGCATGGGCAAACTTTTTGGCCTCAGGGCCACATCAGGTTGAAAAATGGTATGGAGGGCTGGGTAGGGAAGGCGGTGACTCCCCAAACAGCCTGGTCCCTCCCCCTATCTGATCCCCACCCACTTCCTGCCCCCTGACTGCTCCCCTCAGAACTCCCCACCCATCCAACTCCCTCTGCTTCTTGTTTCCTGACTGTCCCTTCAGAGACCAGAGGTGCACTTAGAGAGAGCACTAATATGAGCCTTTATATGAGCTGTGCCAAACAAGTTAGCCCAGGAGAGCAGAGCATGAGAAAAACTGAAGAGGTTTGGCCTACTGCCATGACTGGGTCAAAAGTTTATTTGTTTTTGGCTCAGATAAGCTGGCCATATAAAAAGGCAGTGCCCTCTTAGGAGACTGCAGATCTTCAAAAAGAGGTGTAGTGTCCCTAAGGATGCAGAAATTTAAAAAGGGAGTGTCCCGTGGCATGAATAACGAGACAAAAGTGGAAGTGATGTAGATGAAAGAGGGCCTTCCAGCCACTGAGCTGCTTCGTTTCTTGGCAGAGGGGTGAAAGGAACCAGAGCAAAGGATGGCTCTCAGTAAGACAAATAGATAGATAGAAGGATGAATACTGAGGCTAAACAGTCAATGGTGGATACTCAATCCCGATGCAAAGTGTGATGGGGAAGGAAGTGGGAGAAGCTAGTAGCTTTGGAATAGGCCTTGCAAGCAGCTTTCCAGGAACAATGGTTACTGTGGGAGAAATACTGGGACATTTCAGTTGAGACTGGTCAACTGATCATTATTGTGAGTGAACCTGCGGAGGAGTTAGACATCCTGTGGGCCCCACACTTGCAACTCCACTGCAGTTAGCATCTGTATTCACATGGTCTGTTGTTGTGACGGGGAAGGTATGTAATTGGTATGTACCCCACAGAGGCCCTGGATGGATCAATATGTGCCTGAGAAGCCAGTTAACATACCAACCTGTCCCTGGACAGTCCTGAGAGAGGACTATAAACAGAGGAATTTGAGAGCAGAAGGGGCTGCAGGTAGAAGGTGAGTAGCGCAGGGGACTAGAGAGAGAGGAGTAAGCCCTGAAATCATAGCCTGAGTAGAGATCTCTTACAAGCAGACAGGGGAAGCATAGAGTAGCCATTTGGATCAGGTTCTGGTGGTATATCCTGAAAGAAGAGCAGCATTTGGCCTTCCAAGAAGAGAAGTTTGGGAGATGTTCAGTTAGGAAACAAAGTGAAAGAAACTAGAGCGGTAATAAGCCCTGAGGATGACAGAAGTTGAGTTTATGTTTGTATGTTTAGTTTGGGAGTTTGTAATGGGATACCAAGGAAGAGCCCTGAGTGTCCCAGCCATGAGACAATATTTAACCTAGAGAATGGAAGTAACATTTTAGTTAGAAATAATTTATTTTCAAAACTAAATACTTTCTATTAAGGGCTAGATAATCTTGCGTAATATGCCTCTGGAACAGGAATAAGAAGCAATAAAAGGTTGTGGATGAGAAGTCCCGAGAAAGGCTATGCTAGGAAGAAGTCTGGGAGGCAGCAGCAAGGAGTTGAACTGAGCTACAGACTCCTGGCTACAGAGGCGCTGGGATGGAATGCAGTGTAGTGGAAGTGCTTATACTCCCCTAGCACCCATAGATATAGTGGTGTGGGTGGGAGAAGGGGACAAGGATAAAGGGGAGAGATAATTAAGAGTCAAAGCCAAAGACACAATACAAGGTCTTGGACGCATCTTACAGTCCTACATGGGATGGAGTAAATTAACGTTTGGTTCAGGCACTTCAAAGTGTATGCTACGTGCCCACTTATTCTCCCTGTGAAATGAATGGACAGGGAGGGTCAGGGAATGGGTTGAGACTTGCCTCCAGGCCCACTCCTTGGTACCAGCACAGCTAAGCTAACATTAGGGTGTTGTATAGTCCAGAAGAAAATTACCATCCCTTAGAGTGCACATATAGCTGGGGGAGGAATTGTGATTCAGAGGATTGTCTCTGAGTCATAAAACCACCCAGACTTCTCCTGGGATAGTGTGCTTTATACACCACTCCTTTCTCAGGCCTGTAATTACAATCACAGTTTAGCCCTACTTACTAACTTAGTCATGAACATTTGACAAATCTGAAACATATGAAAGCACCTTCTTTCAAAATATATTTTTGAACATGTTACTTTACTTTGCATAGTAAATATAACTATATGTTATTTTAATTATTTGAAATAGGCAGGGATTACCTCAATGCAATGAGAAATTCAGTAAGAAAAAGTTCCCCATCCAACGTACATTTGATATTGTGATTTCAAAATCCTTGGGTGATGGCATGCACAAAGTTCTCCCCTGACCCCACCCTGCCATCAACAATAATGCTTATTCAATAATGATTATAAAGAGGAATTAATCTATCCATTTAGTAGACCACATCATAAATCCATTGCATTTACATCAACAAAACAGCAGCTCCAGTTCAGAAGTACACAGCTGAATTAGCATGAAGTTTGAATTACCTCAGACCAATAGAAGATGGTCTCTTAAATCACTGTTAATGACACTTGGTGACAATGCAAGAAAGGCTAATTTATCTCTCACAGTATTACTTACCTGGTCTGTGGTCAATACAAAGATACAATATGTGCTAATTATTCTTTGACCCTAACAAATATCAACCACTCCATCTCCTTGAAACAAATAAAATCACAGGAACTTTCTTTATTTGCTAACACAAATGATTCAGTGGAAAGATATATTTTAAAATAACCAAGAGTCAATAGGATCAAGGAAATGTGTTTAAAGTAGACGTTCTCATCTCACACTGAGATATAGTGGTCAGGAAGCATATCACTTGGATGTGGTAACCTTTCTTGGAGAAATCCAAAGGGTTACACCAACTATTATGGAATAAGGTGCCATGAACCAACTATATCTAGAAGAAGGGAAACTTATTTCAAACCAGGGCACACAGATACTTGTTCCTAGAAGGCCAATAGGCTATGACATGGTATTCTCATGAGCTGAATAGGGGCAATTGGCCTAAACTTATTTGCTATAGAAACAGTACAGCAAGCTACACTTACTTATATGGATTTTGACGCAGGCCTATTAAGACTAGCAAATGGAAATCGTCATGGATTTTGGATAATGACTAAACACAAATTGTGAGCTGGAATGTTAAAACTCTGTTAGCTCTAAACCAGACTGAGCTTGTAGCAGAAGTGTTAAGGAAGTCACAAGTTTTCCTTGCTTCCATACATGAGACACATTTCCTGGATACAGGGAATTTCCCAGTTGGAAAATATATTTTCTTTTATTCTGGACATTCAGGTGAACAAAAGGAAGAATAGGGAACAGCGGGACACCTGTGTCCAATGAGACTGCCTACAGTAGACTATACAGAACTGTGATCTGCTGTTATATACCCACAGAAGTAGCAAAAGAGAATGGTGGATGTTATCAACAGTTGGATAACATTGTGGATGAGATTCTTGATCATGATGTGATTTTGATCATGCAAGATATGAATGCAGAGGTTGGTAGAGAACATGGTTTGAAAATTAATAGTGTTGGACCACAAAACTTTGTGACAGCAAACAATAATGGGGAAAGTTTACGAATTTGCTGTGAAAGGTACAATCTGATAATTGTATTTGATTCCTCACAAAGACATGCACAATGTACATGGAACTCACCAGGTGGTCAAACCAAAAAAAATCCAGATTGACCACTTTATATAAGTATAAGGCATAGATGGTCACTTTTGATGTTAGAGTCTATAGTAGTGGAAATTGTGGCAGAACTACTAATGGGAAAGATTGAAGTCAAAGAAAAGGATGGATACAGCTAGCCCCAGGTTTAATCTTGATAAGTTAAAGAGCTCTGTGACGGAGGTGATGCGTGGAGGGCGTTTCAGGCCATTAATTTACAATGATGAATGAATGATGAAATATTTCTTTGGGAAATATTAAAAAAGGAATATAAAATACAGTGGAGGAAGTTATTGGAAGGTGTAAGGAAACAAGCAAAATCTGGACAAGCAGCAAACAAGATTATTAGCAAAAATAGTAAACAAGACAAGACTCCTGAAAAAAACGAAGTGTTGTGAAAAGTGTAAAGCATAAAAACATTGTGAAAAGTGTTGTAGAAATCATAAAAAATGGACAAGCAAAAGTTCTGGAAAGAAGCAACTCAACAGCTTGAGGAGGCATAAAAAAAAGCAACATATGGAAACAATATACAAAAAAAGATTAAGTTGAATGGAAACACAAGTAGGCCAACAATGCACATGTTAAGAAAGGCTTCCAGTGAACTGAAAATGCCAAAGAGATGCTGCAAGAATGGAAAGAGCATTTTGACAAAGTGCTAACCCTTATAGTTCACCTAGATGTAAGCATTCTAGATGTATTAGATGATCAGGGCAGCTTGCAAGGCAGAATGGATATCAGCATTGAATCACCATCATAAGAAGAATTTGAGCAATGAAGCAGTTTAAAAAAATGAAAAAGTTGCAGGAATAGGAATAGATATAATTGGTGAGCTGCTAAAAGTTGGTAGGACAAGTGCTATCAAAGCATTAGGAAAAATATTAGAAGGTATAGGAGCAAGAGGATGTATCAGATGACCAGCTAAAGGAAATAGTTTTACCAGTTTTCAGGAAAAGAGATCCTTCCAGTCTGAATAATTATAGAAAAGTGATGCTCTCAAACCAGGTGCCAGCGCTTGCCAAGGTTTTAATCCTATGTCAAATTCAGTCTGTTTCATTTGTGCTTTAGTATGGTTAAAATGGATATTAGACTTATAAAAATGTGTTTAGTGTTCAGTATTTATGAAATGTTTGTAAGTTGATGCATGCATTAAACTCACTTATAATATCTTTATCACATCCTATATCAGGAATCGGCAACTCTGGCACATGGGACCGCAGGGTAAGCACCCTTAGTGTCTCCTGCCAGTTTGTTTACCTGCCGTTTCACCAACTGCAGCTCCCACTGGCCCCAGTTCACCGTCCCGGTCCAATGGAGGCTGCGGGAAGTGGCATCTGATGAAGTGGGTCTTAGCCAATGAAAGGTCATGATGCCTAAGATCGGTTAGTCTATAAGGTGCTACAAGACTCTTTTTTTTGCTTGTGTAATTGTAGGACTGCCAGAGGTTTGTGGCTTAGCAACAGCATCACAGTGTGAGAGGCAACCCACACTGGTGGGTAAGAGTGGCTCAGCAGTCCAACTGTCCAGGTTGCACTCCAGGGACCACGTCACAGTAAGGAACTGTGAGGCTAAAGACCAGGACAAATATACACTCTGACAATTGATGGAAAAAAGTGAGAATGGAGATTAAGTTTCTGTTTCAATTATCTTCATTAAGACATTTGATTCTGTTTGGAGAGGGAAGCATTATGGAAAAGAATAAAATTGTAGAGAACAAGTGGTTAAAATCAAAGTTTGGTGAAAGATAGAGAAGGAATGGAATCACTTTTGATTTTCATCAACTTCTTAAATTGGGCATTAAAATGGTAGACAAGTTGGAGGACACAACACTGGATGATCTGGAATTAAGCTCTTTAGCTTATGCAGATGATAGCATGCAACTTGACAGACACATTTGAATTAATTATGATACTCTTTTCTATCTTGGAATATTGGTGTAGTCGACTTTGACTTACAATAAGTGCCAAGAAGATGTAGTAGCGTGTCTTGGAAAAGGGACAGTAGATGCTGTTGGAATGCTGCAGTGAAATCATAAAACAAGTAAAATCTTATGTGTATGTAGGATACTTGATCAGTACCAGTGATTCCATCAAGTATGGATGTAATGCTTTAGCTGTAAGTGCTGCACAGAAATTGATGATATTATGGACGGATAACATTATGATTGATAACAATGTATCAAACCAATGTACTAACAATAATACACTATGGTCTAGAAGCAGTTGCATTAAATGAAACAGACATCACAAAGCTGAAGTAAGTAAGGATAACAATTCTTCAGAATACGACAGGCATAAAGTGGAATGATTTTAAGGCAGCTGAAGATGTTGGGAGAGTACAATATGCTATTAGGATATGGGATTGGCTGTAATAAAAAAAATAGTATGATGCTGGGAACTCTAAGAGAAGACAAACAGATGATAGGATGCCAAATAAAATAATAGCAAAGAAAAGATGTGGGACATTGTATGCAGGGATATGACCAGACTTGGTTTAATGGAGGAACAATCCATGGGCAATGATGGCAACACTATGGATACTTTAGGATTAGAAGTAATAGTTCTCAAACTGTGGTCCATGGACCACAATGGTCCACTTAACCCTTTCTTATGGTCTGCAGAATGAAATGTTTTCTGAGGTGTTGGCTGAGAAACTGTAAGTGAGCTATCTTCTCCCATAAGTTTTCTTCAGATGTAGAATATTCATTTTGCTGATTATGTCTTAACCTGAATGTGTGCAACACCACACAACATAATATTGAATCTTTTCTGAGATGCACACAGTGCAAACAGACATTTGTAAAATTTTGGCATGAGTGGAAAATATTATTTAATCATCCTGATATCTTGGGGAATATCACATCAGTATAGTACAAGCATCTAAGGTTTGATACTAATCAGTCATTGTGGTCTTAGGTAGAGGAAGATAGTTCACTCAGTATTATTCATGAACAGTTGGTGTTGATATATTTTGAAAGCATTACATAGTTTGTCAACTGTATGGGCCCCAGGAGCTCCATTTAATACATTTCTCATCGCTATATCCTGTCCAAGGAAAGTCGTTCTCCTCCAGCTCCACTGCCTCTTTCACCACCCCAGAATAACTGATGTAGTCTGGTTGTGACAGAAATATAAGGGGGAAAAATAAGATCTTCTTTTACATATCATCTGTTCTGCTTTGCAAATCAGACAACTAGTGCTGGAATTGTGTTAATTCAGGCTCCCTAAAAGTGGCCGATTTAATTTCTGATATTTATTACATCTTTTTTAAGCAGGAAATATTGTATTATGATTATTCAGTTATTGAAAACGCCCTCACAAAAAGCCTTTGGGGTGTGTGTATGCGTGGGTGTGTGTGTATTATTTATGTTTTTCCAATGATCAAAATACTTGTTACCCAATAAGTACCATATTTCTCCTTTCGGGTTGCTAGAACTTCTGTACTAAATTAATTGAACTTTAGACACTATGCAGCCCAAATTTTCTCCCCTAAAATAACAAAGCAGAATCCTATTTGTTAATAATGTTTAAAAAACATAAGGAAGTAAATGAGGAAGGCTAAGAGCCTGATCTTACTTGCAAAATGCCCATTGACATCAACGGACATAGAATGACCTCTCTTGAGCATGGACGTCCGTACACATTCATGGACGTATGCATATTGTCTTTTATCTTCCATGGTTAAAATAAATATGTTTTCTCTAAAATATATAGCTCATTATTCTAGAGGTGCTATTTAATTTTGCACAAGGCCAGAATAACCTTGGACTTTGATTGTCTGATGGGAATCAGGTATTTATTTTGTAAATAATAACAAATACCATGTATTTTTTTCCATCCCTGAATAGGATGGACCAGGCAACTACTGCTGTATTACAGTTTGAAAGATATATGTTAACCATTCTGTTTCACATGTTCTTTTGCAGTTAACAACCTTATGCCAATTTTTCATTCTAACAAAATGTGAATTGTGTTTTAAAATTTGTGTTTATTGTCACTTTCTTTTTTAACTGTATGATCATCAGCTGTTCAAGTGGTTATAGATGAATACACTTGTGCATTATTTATACAGGTAGTAAATAAATTATGGAAAATAAGCATGTAAGGTTGAATTTTCACATTATGTAGCAGAGCAAAATAATGCAATATGACTTGTTCAAATTTAGACATATATGTAATGTATGTAGATGGCTATGTCTCTGTGACTGTGTTGGCTTTGTTTTTTCTATATATAGTCAATCTGTTTGCCATTCATTTGTAGAATGACAGTAACATTGAAGTCAATGGAAAGAGTCACGTTGATTTCAGTGAAAATTGAATCTGTCCCTAAGTAGATAATAGAATGTATATTAATCATGATTTTTTAAAAAAACAAACAAAGCATTCAATTAATGAACAGATTAGAAACCCATTTCTTTGCTGATAAAAATATATTTTAATGTCAGTGTAAGAGGGGTTACCCCCCAGCCTCTATGCTCCTGAGTACAAAGGCTGGGCCTCTTCTATGCCAGACCAACAAGTCCTTTCCCCCTCCCCCACATCCCCACCTTACCAGTTGGGGTTCTTGGGGTCACCAATCGCTGCCACCAATCGGGTATACTTCCAAAACCTTGGAGGGGCCCCCGATCTTCCCCTAACCCTGACTTTGTACCCCCTCCCTGGGTTTTAAAGTCAGACACCTGAAGACTGCTCTCCTTCACCCTGACCAGCTGAAAGGCAGACTTCCCTTAACCCTGTCTCTCTCAACCTGAGAGCCAGACCCTAACTTTGTACCCCCTTCCTGGGATTCAAAGTCAGATACCTGGAGGCTGCTTTCTGTCCTTCACCCTCCCTGGCTGAAGGCAGACTTCCCCCACCCCTGTCTCTCTGTACCTGAGAGGCAGACACCTGAAAACTGCTTCCTCCCTCCCCCGTCTAACCTGACGGTAAAGAGAGACAGTCTTCACACTCCAGCTAGGCCCCTAGCTGCCCTGGTTCCTATTTCCTTCCCTTCCCCCTTCCCAGACTGGAAGCAGAGAAAAACCCTAAGGGAAATAAACCAGACGGTTTATAACTAGAAAATTTAATAAAGAAAAAGGTTAAAGCAGAAATACAGACACTTTACATTTGGGGTTTCCCACTTTGGTCTGAAAAGGAAACAACACCCCAAAGGCACAGCTTATTAGAAGAATCAAATTTACTTACATCAGCTAAGTAGAAGTATCAGAAAAAGGTAGAGCCATCTTTATAGCCAAAGATGGTCTAAAACCCTTGCCAGCTACCTTGGCAAGCCTCCTGCCTCATGTGAAGCAAAGATGGAACTCGGCTGATAAAAATATATTTTAATGTCAGTCAAAATAAAATAAAATAATGTATATGTTTACTTGATTGGAAAATGTGCCTATAATTACAAATTTCCTTGTATAAAAATCAAATCTGCTTCATGTGGATGACTTTTAAAATAGTCATGTTACTTTTGAAGGCTCTAGTATTGCAAATATTTGTGCAGATGATGAATTTTATGCATCATGAGTAGCAGCACAGGAGCCAGCTAACAGATGAAAACATAGAAGTTTGAGTGCAGATCTGTTAGAAGAGAAGGGATACAAGGGGGACTGAGTGAGTTCTTTGGAGTGTGTTTGTTTGCTTGTTGATTTGTTTTCAGTTTGAAAAGCAGAGCCTTTGATCATAGCTGAGCCTTGTGGGCAGGACTGCGTAGGCAACAAGCCTCTCAAGTGAGGGAGCCAGCTGATGAGCCAATGCCATAGGAATCAACAAAGAGAGCTAAAAACCTGGGGGTTTGAATGGGAGTTTGGGGGAGAGTGTGTTTTGTTTTTCTTTTGATAGGATGTTATGAGGAAAGGCTATGGCAGCTACAGAGGCAGCAGTGCTGGTGACCCAAAGACTGTAAGAGAGAATGATGGTGAATGGATGTAGAAGCTGCAGGATGTAATTCTTCTGAAGAGGGATTCTTAAAGGGTGTTTCATTTGTATGAAGTGCCACCTAATGGAAGGAGAGTCAAGGTTTGAAGATGAAGCTACAAACTCTAGTTTCGTTTTGAAAGAAATTTGAACAGATGCTGGGGAAAGAGAACTGACTGAAGGGCAAATTCAAAACTTGCAGGTACGTGCTGCACAAGAGAGCTGTGGAAGCAAGTGACTAAGAGAACAAGGAGGAGGAAAAGACCAGTGAGTGAAAGAGAAACAGATTTGTTGAACAGGTATGCTGAGTTGGAAAATGAAGAGGAGAGGCAGGTCATAACAGGAAATGAGAAGGCAACGAAAAAGAGAAGAGCAGCTAGTCCCACAAGAAGAAGTGGAGAGGAAAGTGAGCTAGTCAGAGTTCAGAGCTCCAGAAAATTACAGAAAATGACTCACAGAAAATTGCAAGTGAGGACTGTGACGGGTGGTTTCAAGTAGCAAAAGACAGAATAAAGTGAACTACCAAATAAAATAAAATAGAAAACACAGATCTAACACTGATACAGTAAAAAGCCTCACCCTCTGTGATTTCCTTCTTTCAAGCTAACCTCCCTGTTAGCCTGGGTCCAACTATCACTCGCACAGCCCCTGCAGTCACAGTCCTCTGTTCCCATTCCTTCTAGGGGGTGGAGGGCTGTTCTTTGAGCCAGCTGAAAACAAAATAGAGAGGTCTCTCATGGGTTTAAATAGACTTCCTCTTGTGGGTGGACAGCCCCTCCTCCTTCTTATGCAGAGTCCACATGGAGACTCAGCACATGGCTCAGTTGCAGGTTTGAACCAGACTCAGCTCATTACCAGCCAGGCCGCATTCCCGAGGAAGTTCTGGTGTGGACGGGCATCTAGGAAGTTCATTGTTAGCTTGATTGGTTCTCAATTGGGCTTAACTGAGAATAGTTTTTTTTTTTCTCAGAGAGCTGCTCAGCTGCTTTCGAAACTCTACATATAACTAACCAAGCACATAGCCAATATTCATAACTTTGAATACAAACAGACACATACATACAAATAGGATGAACAGATCCAGTGGATCATTACCTTTACATAGATATGTTACATGGCATATGTAGCAAAACCATATTTCAGTAATAT
Source organism: Sternotherus odoratus (assembly GCA_032164245.1). Classification (NCBI taxonomy): domain Eukaryota; kingdom Metazoa; phylum Chordata; order Testudines; family Kinosternidae; genus Sternotherus; species Sternotherus odoratus. The sequence goes on along the minus strand of JAVMKO010000001.1, from coordinate 228,433,707 downwards.
CATACATATATTTACAGGCACCCCCCCCCCCCCATAAAGCCTTATGGGGTACACCGTCACACTGGTAATAACATACATATATTTTCAGGCACCTCCATAAAGCCTTATGGGGTACACCATCACAAGGACCAGAAGACAAGAAGACTTGCAGCTAGAAAGAAGACTAGAAACGTGAAGACCTGAGACCCAATACCAGGGAAAAGTCAAGTCTACAACACTGGGGACTCCATACTAAGAGTGACAGGCAACCTGTCACCAGACCTGACCTGGAGAATGGAAAAATGTGTTGTCTGCCAGGAGTTAAGATATAGGAAGTGGATCTGAGGCTGAAGAGGATCCCAGTGGGAATAAGAAAGAATCTACTGACTGTCCTTCACATGGTAACAAATGATACTGCTAAATTCTCACTGGGATACATGAAGGAAAACTATGTCAGGCTGAGGCAGATGCTTAAAGAAATGGATGGGTGGGATTCTACCTATTCCTAGAGGAGGAGAGGGAAGGTGACACAAGATTACACTTATCAGTACAGTGTTCAGGCAAAGGTGTTACAACAAGTGATTGTGGATGTTCAACTGCTGGAAGGCATTCCCGGACAAATGACTGTTCTCATGGGATGGACTCCATCTAAGTAGGAAGGGTAATTGACTTCCAGGATGGAAGTAGGCAGAAGTGATGAAAAGAGCTAGAAACTAGCAAAATTTCCTTTGCCTTCTTCTGCAGCATGGGGCACGAATCACTTGAGCGTTTGAACTGGTTAAATGCTGGATTCTATGTAATTTGAAGTCATTAAATCAAGGTTTGAGGACTTACTCACTCAGAAGTTATGGCCCTATTGAAGGAGTGGGTGGTTGAATTTCTGTGGTCTGCACTGTTAAGGAAGTCAGATTATATGCTCATGATGAGCCCCTCTGTCATTAAAATTGAGTCTGAGTAATGTCATTGATTTTTTCTTACCGTGTATAAAATCAAGCACGTGTTTAATACTTTCTAGGATGAGGCTGTATGAGTCTGGTACTCTGTTCTTTATGGAAGTTTATGGAAGTTTGCAGGAAGAGGTCCAAACTTTCCTTTCCTTTTAGATCTATAGCTTATACCATTTTATATCAATAGCACATTGAAATCCAAAACTCATTATCAACCAAGCATAAGTTTGATCCAATTCCCACTAAAATCAAAGGGAATCCTTTCACAGCCTTTAATGGGTCCTGGATGCAGCTGTATTTCACTGAAAAATAATAAAGCCACCTTGCCACCTGACAACCCCCCAAAATAAAACAAATAAAATGCTTACATTAATGAGTACAGTCATGAGGAATCCCGTTTATTTTTCTATTATAAGTAAAAGTTGACTATTGTGAGTAAGGTCATATAATCTAAACCTATCTATAGATATAAAAGTCAAATGGTGTATGTGTGTATGTATGCGTGTATGTACGTTCACTTACTCCTTCCACACCGTTTGAGCTAGAGACTTGAAATTTGGTACACTTATAGGTCTTAGGGTCCTAATCAGGGTAAGAGTCGAAATTTTTTCAAATCTCACCTCTGACGCCCCCCAGGGGTGAAATTATTTAAAGGCCAATCACAACAGCTGGGCAGCTGCTGTTCTCTGTGACATAGTTATGATGTCATAATACCCCCCTCCAACGGACCCCGCACTTGCTCAGCTCTCTGCCCTCTCCCCCCTCCAACGGACCCCGCACTCGCTCAGCTCTCTGCCCCCTTCCCACCTCCGACGGACCCGAGTTGGGTTTGGTCAGAGGGTAAGTGAGGTAGGGGTGTCGGGATTGGTCGGGGGGTGAGGTCGGGGTGTCGGGTTTGGTCGGGGGGTAAGTGAGCCAGGGTGTTGGGTTTGGTTTGGGGGGGTGGGAAGGTGTCGGGGTGGGTGAGGGGTGAGGTGTGGGTGTTGAGGTTGGTCAGGGGGTGTTGGGTTTGGTGGGGGGGGTAAGGTGGGGGTGTTGGGTTTGTTTGGGGAGGTGAGGAGGGGGGGTCGGGATTGGTCGAGGGGTAAGTGAGGTGTGGGTGTCGGGTTTGTTTGGTGGTAGGTAGGGGTGTCGGGTTTGGTTGGGGGAAAAGTGAGGTGGGTGTGTCAGGATTGGTCTATGGGGGCTGAGGTGTGGGTGTTGGTCAGTGGGTGTTGGGGTTGGTAGGGGGTGACGTGGGGGTGTTTGGGGGTGTGAAAATGTGAGTCGGGGTTGGTCGAGGGGTAAGTGAGGTGGGGGTGTCAGGTTTGGTCGGGGGGTGAGGTGGGGGTGTCAGGTTTGCTCTCTGCCCCCTCCCCCCTCCAACGGACCCCGCACTCACTCAGCTCTCTGCCCCCTCCCCACCTCTGACGGACCCGAGCAACGCCAGGTATTTTTGCTAGTATTAGAGTCCCAATCCTGCATGCACCTTGATAACAAAATTTCCTTGACTTGAATGTGAGTTACAATTGACTAAAGACTGTAAAGTCATTTAAATACTCAAGTTTTCCCCTTGATAGTAATTTACATTAATCTAAAACTAAATTAGACCTGCACCTGAAAGGAAGAATAGGCCTGAATATGTTGGTACATAATGTTCTTAAGGATGTTAAGCAACACTCAACGTACAAAATTCTCTTTCTGCATCTTATGTAATATAATGGGAGGAGAGGCCTCTTAGGGATATCCCAGGGAGGAATATACCTTATAATTATAGATCAGTGAAATAACATGTACCAATGGTGTAATGGCTTATCCCACCCCACCAAAAAAACCCAAAACAATAAAAACTCTTGCTGATGTTTTCTTTGTGATTGTTACACAAGCATCATAGTAAAAATCTTCTCATGACCTTCACAGACTCCACTGTACATATAGCTGAGTTTTATTTTCTCAGTATAGGTAGCATCCAAGAAATAACTGGTCATACCAATAAATTAGATACATTTTGAGATTTAAAGTTTCCAATTGCACTCTAAAATATTACAGAAAATATTAATTTGTTTTGATATTTTCTAAAGGCTGGTAATGTTTCTTTCCCCCCTGAAAGCATTTTGAAAGTGTATGTGAACACCTTCCACAGACTTTATTCCCTTTAAAATTAGTATATTTAAATTTTAAAAAAAGCTTTTTAAAAGTTGCATGCATTTAAAAATGTACATGCATTGTCTTGTGTGAAGATGAAACCACCGTGCATGCAGAAATGACAACTCTAAAATTATAGTTCAACATCACCCTCTGCTGGTAGAATTTCTGAACTGAAGAGTCAGCAAAATATATTTATTTCTTAAAATTACACACTTGGTTCTGACAATAAAATGTCCTCAAGTTATTTTGTATTAGTTGATGGCTATATTTTACAACTGAAAAATGTTTTTTCATGTGTCATACACCAATGTGTTACATTCTTATCTTACTGTCAGGTAAAGAAATTATAGTTGTGAACATTATTTTTCTGCTGGCAAACTAAAACTTCCTGTCATATAAACCCATCTTACTTTTAAGCTACCTTTTTATTGGAAGATTTAGTACAAAGATAATTACACTTCAGAGAGTCAGAAGCTCTAATATGGTAATAGGTATCTCATAAAATATTTAGTTTTTACCCTTGTCCTGATAACTACTTTATAGGAAAAAGGTATTAGGAGAAGGGTGCTGTCAGAGAAAAAGAGAAACAATTAGGAATTTATTGTTCACGTTTAAAGAAAAAAAGAAGGGGAAGAAATATTTCTGGTGCACCTCAATATTTAAAAATACTTATTTTACAAGGGAGATTGCCAACCTTTAGCACATGGCTAGTCAGGGAAATTCCCTGACTGAGCATCTGGCCCCCTCAAAGATTGAGCTCACAAACTGGGTTTAGCAGGCCAATGCTCAAACCACTGAGCTATCCCTCCCCTCATTGTCTCAGGTGTTTGGGACCTTCCCCGATTGCCATGAGTTTTCAAAGATAATGGCCAATGGCTCTGCAATCACATCATTCAACTCCCTCAGCATCCTTCAATGCATTGGATCTGAATTTAAGGACTTGTGTATGTCCAGCTTTTCTAAGTAGTCCTTAACTTGTTCTTTCACCATTGAGGGCTGCTCACCTCCCCCCCCCCCTATTGTGTTGCCCAGTGCAGAAGTCTGGGAGCTGACCTTGTCTGTGAAGACCAAGGCAAAAAAGAGCATTGAGTACTTCTGCTTTTTTCCACATACTCTTTCACTATGTTGATTCCCCCATTCAGTAAGGGTCCTGCCCTTTCCCTGACCTGCTTATTGTTGCTACCATACCAATAGAAACCCTTCTTGTTAATCGTTCACATCCCTTGGTTGCTGCAACTCCAATTGTGCTTTGGCCTTCCTGCTCACACCCCTTCAGGCTCTAGCAATATTTTTATACTCCTCCCTAGTCATTTTTACTTCTTACAAGCTTCCTTTTTAAATTTAAGGTCACTGAAGATTTCATTGTTAAGCCAAGTTGGTCGCCTGCAATATTTGCTATTTTTTCTGCACATCAGGATGGTTTGTTCCTGCGTCCTCAACAGAGCTTCTTTAAAATACAGCCAGCTCTCCTGGACTCCTTGCCTTCTCATATTAGCCTCCCAGGGGATCTTGCTCCTCAGTTCCCTAAGGAAGTCTAACTGTGCTTTTCTGAATTCCAGGCTCTGTATTTTGCTACTCTCCTTTCTTCCTTTTGTCAGGATCCTCACAAAGGGCATAAAGGGCATGCAGTCAGTGTAAGGTGTTTGCATATGCTTCTGTGCATTTATATAAAGCCTAATACCTAAAATTGACTGTGGCCTTTGGCAATATTGCAATATAAATCACAGTATTAATACAATAATTACTTCAGTTATAAGAACATAAGTGACAGTGTGGGAACATAAAAGCAGTGAAAACTCTGATGTCACTGAAGACCATAACAAAAGAGGTTCAGTAAGGGTCATTTTAAATTTGTTTCTGTTAGCATCCTTACTTCGATGATTCCAAAAAAATAACAATTGTGGGAAAGGGAAAATTAAAAATAGATGACCTCTGGTGTGAAAACAAGACTGACCGTATTTTCATGCCTCTGCAGCTCTTGATATCAGCCAAGTGACAACTCCTCATCTGAACTGTAGCTTTATATTTGCTCCAGGGACAGATGTTATGCCCTCTGTGCCTCTCTCAAAAAAAAATCTTATTTCAGAAAATGAATAACAGATTATACTCCGAATCATCTACAAGTCAATATATAATACAGTGTGGAATTGCTGATATATTGGCCCCTTTGAAACCAATGTGAGGTTTTTATTCATTTCAGTTGGGCCAGTATTTCACCCCTGATGTACTTATTGACATGTGTTTTTATTTCTGTATCATATCTGAGTTTTGGGTTTCTCATTCTGATTCATAAATATTTAGATATTTCTCAGAAGGACTGTAATCTGATGAAGTAAAAGTTGTCAATGTTTGCCTTCCAGATCCCACCCAGTTACCAGGTGACTTTTTTTTTTTCTTTTAGATATTTTTAGAGGTAAATAAGAACTTTAAAACCCATCTTTTATGCAAAGGTGGCCTAAGAATTAATTGTATTTACAACCCAGCAGCAGAAAATAATATATATGATAGTGATTCAGTCAGCCAAACACATCATAGCATCAAACAGCCTCTTTAGTCCCGCCCTCCCCATCTCACTGTCCCCTAGAACGTTCTCTGAATCTTCTCCACAAATCCTGTCAAAATAATGACTTTTGCAGTTAGCCCTGAGAGGAAATCAAATTTGGGCTATTTTGGACTGAGTGCTGATCTACACTAATTTTGTAATTTGATCTAAATTACACTAGTTCGGTTATGTAAATTACATAACTGAAACTGACATAACTTAGGTCAACTTACAACAGCGTCCACATCTGCTATGACATGAGAGATGCTTTCCTGTTGACATAGCTTCTGCCTCTCAGGGAGGTGGAACACTCTCTCATTGACTTATCTTGTCTTCAGAGGATCCACTAAATCATCGCTGCTGCATAAATTTCAGCGCTGCCAATTTAGCCTGTAGTGTAGACATGGCCTGATAGAGCAAGTTCCAGAGTCCTGGGTGTCTCACAGAAACAAGATCCTTCCCTTAATCCTGCTGAGAAAGTGTTTTGCTGAGTCACTCCAGAAGCAGAGTATCAAGAAGATGGCGATAGGCTTCAGGTGCCAAGGGAAGGAATCCTAGGAGCTGTCACTGATCTTTAAAATGTAATGTCACAAGATTACTTTTAAAGTCAATGAACCCTGCACATCTCATTGTGAAGTACCAGCATTAAAATCTACTTTTTTGTTTGAGGGAAGTGTTTGTACTTTTGGGTTTCCCATTATGTCTTGTTGTACATGTATAGAAGTTCTTATATTATTCCTTCTAGCAAAGAGCACATCCAGGGTGATTCTGTAGCTCTTGTGCATTCTAGAGAAGAACTCCAGTTCTGGGGATGTGACCATATGAGGTGTATAGCCAGGAGGTTCCCATATTGTGATTCCACAAGGACTAATTCAACATACGAGGAAAAAGGTAGGCTTAAAATACATTCCTTCACACCTTCCCCGAGTACACACACAGATACCCAGAGGTCGCTCTCTGTGGGGGTGACTTGCTGATGAAGCTCTTGCTGGGGTTAAGGATTCCATCTTCCACTTTCGCTATACTTCACTAAAGCTCTTTTATTCAAATTTTGCTTATTTTGCAGGATCAGCCTATTTGGATAATGAAGAGTTTGAATTCTTGCTGGTTGATATAACCTAAACTTCGGTTAAGATCCCACACAAATTATTTATAGATTGTATTATGTTCTCATTAGAAAAATGGGAAAGGTATTGTGTTAATCAAATATCTATCTATCTATCTATCTATCTATCTATCTATCTATCTATCTATCTCTATATTTATATCTACATACTTTTAGATTAATAAATATTTATTATAAGAACAGCATTTAAAGGAATTTTTGCTTTTGTATGTGTGTGCTGATGCAATATTTTAGATGGCAGCTGAAACAGCATCAGTGTTTTGAGAAACCACAAAACCTGGTTTGTGTGTCTTATTTGTAGAAACCTTGGTCTGTATAAATAGCAGGGTGAAGCAGAGTGTCATAAGGGAATTGTTAACTTCTGGTGCCCTCCTCCCTCTAACAGGACAAGCTAACAAGTTAAAAACCAGGCCACAACAACAGTCCAGTCAGATTAAAACAAATGGATTAAGCCAGGAGGGTTGGCACCAATAATAGATGACAGAAGTAAGTTTTAGCAGGATAAGTGTTTGTTGTATAAATTAGGTTAGTTAGTTTAGGGTAGATTTATGCATGGAAATATTTGACATAGATAGGTTTATAGATGGGATAACTGGGTGAACTGAGTCTCCATGACGTTACAGAACAGGGGAAAAAACAGAAATTGGAAAAGATGGGAAGAACACAGAAGAGATCAGAAATCTGAGAAAAGTTGCCCTGTCCCCAGGATAGATAACTTGGTCAATTATCTTTCTTGCCTTGTCTCTTTTTGCATCTTTTTGTAATTCATAGTGATAATACCATAGTCTTAAAACACGAAAATAAAGGCTAAAAGAAACGATTTATGTCTACATTGAAGTGGATCTTGTTTTTCACTCAACATTCTTCTGAGGAGAGAATTATGAATGAAAGTCAAAAAGATACCATTTACCAAAGAGACCTCAACACCAGATAAAATATCATTTACCTCTGAGTGGCTGTGAACTCTGACAGTTTTGACTTGATGTGAAATGTTGGCAGGTGACATGATAGAATATGGCAGAGCATAAATGATGAAATATGACATTGGATATAAAGCTAAGATTTATAGCCCTTCAAATGTGTTTATCCTTCAGAAACTGTTCCCATTCTAGTAACATTGTCACTGAAAGATACATATTTACATTTACCTAATCATCTGTAATTTTACCATTTCCAAATATGTTTCTATTCCTTAGGTTTTAAGTGTGCAATCCCCTCCCCCCTTTTTTGCTTAAATTGGCATTTTCTGATGCCAGTTTTTCCATTCCCCTTAATAAAAAAAAGTAGTATGCTACTCTAAAAAGCTGAAAAGAGTTGCAATAGAACTAGCTTAAATTTTAGTGTTTTGTGGTAGGGTTTTTTTAAGGGTCTTTCCACATTCTCCATGTTGAGTTTATTATATTCATCCTAATGCACTAATTATACTCTTTCATCTCTACACCATACATACACTGTACTGTTTGTGTGCTTTCTTACTTTTGGTGCATGTTAATCAAGTTAACCAGATATTTGGAATTATCTTGGTGTGTTTTACACATCCCATATTATTTATAATAGTCCAAACTTTGCTTATTTTAGCTAGAGTTCTGTGGCAGTTGTTCTCAACCAGGTCTGTGCACCCCTGTGGGTATGCAGAGGTCATTCAGGGGATATGTCAACTCATTTAGATGTTTGCCTATTTTTACACCAGGCTACATTAAAAACTCTAGCAAAATCAGTACAAACTAAAATTTCAGACAGACAATTTGTATATACTGCTCTATAAACTACTGAAATGTAAGTGCAATATTTATATTCCAATTGATTTATATTATAATTATATGGTAAAAATGAGAAAGTAAGCAAATTTCTCAGAAATAGTGTGGAGTGACACTTTTGTATTTTTAATACTGATTTTGTAAGCAAAGCGTTTTTCAATGATTTATATAACTTGGTGGTACACAAGACAAATCAGACTCTCGAAAGAGATACAATAGTTTGGAAAGGTTGAGAGCCACTGTTCTATGGCATTCTACAGTATCATGCTATTCCAAATTCAGGGGTTTTTCTTACATACTACTGAATACATGCTCCTCCACCAAACTGGAGTGTGTAAGAATGAGAATCCTTTCTGAGGTCTTGGCTACATTTTTGAATTTGAATATCTTTGAGCCATCAGATCAAGTTAATTGGATGAGGCATGACCAGATGCTGTCCATCCTGGCAAATACATTTTCCTTCTGAGCTTTTTCCTCACTTCTTTAGGGATTTGGTCTTCCATAAGCAAACTCTCAAGGATTTAGTGAAAACACATACACAAAGTCTCAGTGTTGGAACATCATAATTTTGCTGCATTCTAAAAGTAAAAAAATCTGGAATTCATAGCCAGTCGACTTTCTATAGCAGGGATCGGCAACCTTGGCACGCGGGACTGCAGGGTAAGAACCCTTAGCAGGCCCCGCTGGTTTGTTTACCTGCTGGTTCACCGATCACAGCTCCCACTGGGCACAGTTTGTGGTCCCGGTCCGATGGGGGCTGCAAGAAGCTACGGGTGCTTTCCCTAAGGTCCCCCATGCCAAGGTTGCCGATACCTGTTTTATAGGGAGGTTTTTGAGAGAGACATTAGTAGTATTACTGTAGTAATATACTGAACCTCACCCAACTGTTCATCCACTTTGTGCATCATGTTTGCATCAGACTTGGAAATGGCATTGATTTTTCTAAAATCAATACAAAGCCAGGTGGTGCGATCCAACTTGAATACCAAGATATTAGGATTCCTGTGATCTCTATGCAATTCCTCTATATATCTCTAAGCATCCCTAGATTTGGAATTCCTGTTGTACCATTTGATGCATTTTCCTGGGCATAGGACATGACATTTCTCTAACTATGTGCCTCAACTCTGGATATAATGGTAAACTGAATGAGTTTGCTGTGGCAAACCTGAAAATACTTTTGAAAAAAGAGGCCACCAGGGGCTGCGCTTGGGCTTTTTGCTCTGAAGAAAGATTCTCCTTAAAGAGCACCTGGAGTCCCAGCTCTGGCTCAGGAGGGCACAGAGGTTTTGTAATTAACTGGCCTTACCTGTCTTATTACTTCACAGGGTGCCTGACAATGAGCCAAAGTTTAGACTCTGCTGTACTAGGGAACAATAAGAGCATACTGTTGTTGGGCTTAAACACCTGGCGGCCAGATCCCCTATTATAGGCATTAAGCAGATTCACTTTTGCTAATGTGCGTAAGACCTCCAGCCTTTTGCAGAATTCAAGGACACATTGTACCACTACCTCTGTTCTGGAACCCAATTCCCCCTATGTCTCTTGCACTAGGTATAAAATTCCCCAGGGTTTCCCCCATGCAAGAGGGGTAAATAACTAGGGAACCTCTCACACCAAAAGTAGGTAGGAACAGCTGGTCTCTATGTCAAGGGTTTGTGGCAACACATTTTTGTATCATTTGGTTTGAAAATTTAATGACACTCTCCACCAGACAATCTGTCTGGAGCTGATATGCAATGGTGCAAATAGTCCAGATATCTAGCAGTCTACAGAGATATTTCATCACCCATGATGTTAAGCGGGTCACCTGGTTTGTTAAGATCTCCTGTGGCATCCCTTCCTTGGTAAAAATCTTAATAAATTCTGAAGCAGTGACTTCAGAATTTATTGAGCTTAGAAAAGCCTCTGGGTGGTTTATGGCATAATCTATTGCCATAATATAATTATGCTGCACTTCACTGCTTTTGAAAGGCCAAACCAAGTCCATCCCCATTTACTCAAAGTTGTTGCCTTTTAACGGGAGAGGGACTAAAGAAGCCTTTGAAAATGTATTGGAAGCAACTAGCTGGCATTCTGGGCATTAGGTACAGAAGTAAAATCTTTATACAATCCTGGTCAATATAAACAGGCCAGGATTTAGACATGGGTCTTCTCTTTGTGCAGATGTCCCAGAAATGTACAATTGCACAATTTCATGATGATATGGTCATTGAATTAGGAACTGCATCCACACCTCTCCCATCTCTCTGTTGTTGTTTTTTTTTCTAGGCAGTAAAGCAACTGCATATGGAATTCAGATTTTGGATATTGACTGCCTGTTGAGGTCCCCACTACTTCCGCATTCACTACAGCCACTGATCATATTCTCAACTCAGGATTTTGTCTCCCTGTTGTTACCTTGATAAAGTTGGAGAACCTCATCAAAATACCCACATCTTGTAGAGAGGCTGCTGACTCCTTATTGAGAAAGAAGACTGAAGGGGAATCCTGTTGTCTGGAATCTCCTCCTCCTCAGACCATTTCCTCTCCTATACATACAAGACCTATTGGGTTCAACGCACCCCTTGCCCAGGATATCTTGGATCTGAGTACAAGGGTTCTGCAGGTCCTGAATACCTTTTCAATATGTCCCCCAAATGCCTCTATCCTTCCCTACTTGAGGGTGTATGAGGATGGAGGCTAGTTCCGCTACTGGGATGCAGTGTGCTTTCCAATAGTTAGTTGGAGCTGCGTATGTTTTAATGTCCTCATGCATACACTCCAAATAAATGGGGAGTGACGTTACATTTACTAAATTGTCTCTGGCTAGGTCTGGTCACACCCTTCTGCCTCAGGCCTATTTATTGTGATGGGGACAGTCAGCTTGAGGAGAGTGGGAGGCTTTTCCTGCTTGTTTGGTTTTCTGCCAGTCAGGCTTACCCATAGCGGACTCCTGCAAAGAATGTCAGATTTGCCAAATCTGCTGTAGTAGCTGTTGTTGAGTGACCAGCTCCTGAACCAACTGCTGCCTGCTCCACCAATCCATTTAACATGTACCTGAGGTCACAGCTTTCCACTATGGTGTGAAGATAAGCCTTTCTCCTAGTCTTTTCCATGGCTGATTCTTTTGTGGGACCCAAAACTGCAAATTTGTTCAGGAACAAAAGAATAAAAAAAATAAAAGGTTCTGCATCAGGCCAATCTGACCTGAGGATGCTCTGACATGTAGGCATCTCTAGCTAAGCTCTAATCCCAGTTGATTCTTCCTTCCAAGAAATTCAAGGCAGATGCTAATCAGGCTCTAGTTCCTCCTGGTCAGACTTCTCTCCTTTGCAACTTCCAGGCAGCCTCCGGTGAGGCTCTGGCCCCGATTCAGGACCTCCTTTCTAAGATTAGCTCGAGAGTTCTATTTCTTCTCTCCAGTCAGCCCCCCACTGATCTGAGTTTTCCTCTTTTATCTCCTCCCTTCAGGACTGGCATCTGCTGTAGCTGTAGAGTCTGATTGCATCCACAGGCTCTCCTTAACCCCAGGAGACCTTCTGTGATACACACCATCACAAACAACTTGTTGTTCTCCCTCTGCAAATGGCATAGTCCACCGCCCTTAATCCACCAATACAACAATTGTCAAAAATACTGTCACCAATCACTTGCTCAAATATACTTTTTTTTCATGTAGAAATTAAAGGCAAGGATGGTTGCTTTATATAAATGTGTTATTTTTTTAATAATAATAATAATAATAATAGGAAGCTCCCTGAAGGACTATTGGTGATCATGAGGTCTTGGAATGACTTTCTGGGGCATTTCAAATGTCTATTTTGTCCTTGTCTAGAAGGAACTACCTCTTTACTTGGCTATATTGAAAAAGTGTCCTTTCCTTTGCTAATTCATGGCTTCTACAGCCGACATAGACTTGTTCCACTGTGCATCGCAGAAGACATATATTTCTCGAAGAATTTTCCTCTGAGATGTTGTTGAGCCAGTAGTGCATTTGTATAACCAATTTTCTGTATCAAACCCATTGATTTGACCAATCCTTTTAACAACTATGCAAAAAAAAAAAAAAAAAAACATTTTCAAAGACAAGAACTAGCCTTCCCATATATGGACATGCCTCACTCACTCTTCTCCAGAACACTTCTTGTAAATGAACTGATGCAACACATTGGCGTTAGCAATATTCCCAAGAAAACCTGAGTGTTCCTCCATGGCACATAACCAGAATCAATCAGATCTAGAAGATGATTCATGTTAAAAGGCATGAAAACGCCAGGCCAGATCACCACCCTTAATTAAAGAGGTTACTAGTTGCTGATAGAGAGTGGGGTGGGGTAGGAAAAGTGGCAGAGCTATGGAAGCAGCCATAGCTGCTTTCTGAATGAGTTAGGAAACAACTGTGTACAAATGGTTCTTTCTATATTGGAATGCCCAGTTTATTTCAGTTTGTATGACATGAAATACTATATATAATTACTGAACTTTGAAATTCTGAATGGATTTGAGTTCTGATATGAGACTCTTTATTTCAAAATGTTAAATATGTGTATCACGCTTTGTTTAGTTTGATCTCTCGAAAGCCTGGAGATTCTGTTTTGTTTCTACTTATTCAGTTATTCCACTTAAATAGGATATAGAAACAAGCAGCATACATAGCACTTTGAGTTTCAGAGTCAATCAATAATTTATCAATTAAACAGGATATTTAGATTAAATATATCTTAGCTTAGATTTTGTTTAGCCAAACACTTCTGTTCTTCAACATCTCAAGAATCTAACCAAATTCATATGTGTACTTTTCCATTTTGCATCTTCTTTCTCTAAGACTAAATATTTAAGAACCAAAGCCTTGATTAATTTGATGTACTAGGTACTAACATCAAACGATGTACAGCCTTTCAAAATTGTCATAAAAATTTACCAACCCAGGTGCAGAATTTGCTCGGACACCCTGTTGCATGGTGATAAGGATAATGGAAAAAAAAACCCACAAAAAAACCCCTGGTGATATTTTACTCATCCATCAATAACAAAATTAAAAGTGACGGGCAAGTAGAATTTTGCAGAATCTTCATTGCTCATTCACCCACCACAGGAAAAGCAAAACTAAGAATATGTTCACTGTGACTTTCTTTTTTATGGCATATTTAAGCTAAACTGTATCCTAAATGTTTTGGAGAATTATAAATAATGAAGGGATAAAGAAGTTCAGTGTCATAAAACAGGAATTTAAAGGAAGACTGTGTTAGAGAGAGAGGAAATGCCTGAGAGAAGCCTCTTATGTCAAGAATAAAGCAATTGAGTGAGTATAGGAATAGAGCTGTGAGCATTTCTCGGGAAGGCCCTTTCCATTCCCTTTAAGGTACCATTAAGCAAACAGAGTTGCATGAAGACACTTGAGTAGAACACTAAGAGATGCAGGTGCTAGATCCTCAACTTTCCACTGCATCATAGAAGTCAATGGGGCAAAACCAAATTGCACTATCTGATGATCTGGCTCCTAAAATGCACTGCTAATAGCCTATTTCATTAAAAAAAATAAACATCATTGGCTTCAGCAAATAACCTTCCTCAGTACTCAGCTAGGAGGGTCTACAGACATTTTCCAATCTTACCAAATAATAATACACATATTCCAGATACAAGGGTTTGGGATAGGGTGATTATATGTCTCCTTTTGGCCGGAACAGTGCCTTTTAAAGCCCTGTCCCAGTCGTCCTGACTTCCCCCCCCCCCCTCAAAAAAAAAAACCCGGTCATTTGTCCCATTTGCTCGCTCTTCCAAACTTTGAGTGTAGTAAAGAGGACTTTGTGGGAGAGGCAAGCAGAGATGCCAGACCCGCATAGGGGGGAAGCAGGATTCCGGCGAACAGCCTTTTTGGGGGGGATCTGCAGGGGTCCAGTGACCAGCAATAACCTCACACAGAGGGGAGAATGGGGGCAGTCCTTGGGCAAAGAGGCTGGGGGAGGAAGTGTGCTCAGGTAAGTGGCTGGGGATGTCCCAGTTTCCCTTTGGGAAATATAGTCAACCTAGTTTGGAGTCAATGTCATTTTTATACCTTTGCTGTTTTTCTTAAAATACTTTGTGACCCCATATAGGCTTGCTTATATACCTTATCTTCTTGTTCATGAATGGACTGCACCTGTGTTATGGACATGGAGTTGTTCTGTAATAATTTATTAATACTGTATGTTAACCTGGTTACTGGGATGTTTGATGTATAGATTTAATATAACAAGGGTCTGTTAGGAAAAAGCAGGATAGAAACAAGGTCTCCAGAAAAGCCACCACATAGAAAACACTCCAAGGAATCTGGCTTGACATCCTTCTGAGTCCACTACTCTGTTTTTTGACAACAGGGCCAAAAGACCAGGAAGCGACAGGAGCAAATGAACTACTGGATAAAACAAGATTCTCTTTCCAGAAAGCAAGTAGTCATCATGGATTTGTTTGATGAAGGCAGACGAACAGCCACTTGGTGTGTGTGAAAAAAGCTAGGCCATTATGTTATGACTTTAGGTGTGTGTGTGTTTTTCCTAGTGTTATTCCCACACTATGGCAGGACACAACCAGTGATATGACTGGGGTATACCCCAACCAATGCGTCATTCAAGGCATTTTATACTTACTGCCAGGTGTTAAGCCTACAGCACGTGGTATTCCCAGGAGGTCTCCCATCCAAGTACTAGCCAGGCCCAACCATGCTTAGCTTCCAAGATCAGATGGGATCAGGCATGTTCAGGGTGGTTTAGCCGTACATGTTATGACTTTAGGTAATAGAGACATATGTGTTGATTATGTATTGTTTTAAAACCCATTTTATCTAATGCTTTGTTCTACTGCAAAAAATTAAACAATCTTTTTTTTTTAAAGGAAGCTGTCGGGTTACTATATTCACAGGAAGAACCACAGGTGCTGAACCCAGTCAGATGTATTGGATAAGCTTAGTTGATATGCAAGGCATTGTAGTCCAGGACCCAGTTTGTGAGTGGGAGAATCACTCAATTCCATTTGAGGTAAAGACATCTGAGGTAAAAAAGTCTGATACCTGCTGGAGTGTACTCAGAGACCAGAGGTGCAGCTAGACCTGCAGCTGTGACAGCCACTATTAAGGACAACTAATTGAAGATAATATGGTCTTCAGTGTTTAACTTGTTGAAGTATTGTCAGATTGCAATTCATATTAAGATGGAGGAGGGCAATATTACCACTTGCCATCTAGATTTATGGTTTGTTTATTTTTGTTTCCTTTCTCTTTTCTTTATTACTTTTTAGTGAGCTTTCATGGCAATGTAAGCAAACAGCTTCACAATTTCTACATTCTCTATTATATTGGCCCAAAGAGGAAAACAGTGAAAGCTGTTATTGGGATGATAAATTGTCTTTAAGTTATGGAAAACTTTGTATAAATGGAGAGTCATGAATTTAGTGTAAGATATGGATAGTCACAACATTTTTCATTGTACTCCATGCCCAACCATAATTTAAATACAAAACATTGATTTCTGCAAGTTTGCAAGAAATTCTTCTGGTGCCTGTATAATATTTTCCTATTGAAATAAAATGAGGTACCAATACACTCAGTTTTTTTCACCCAGACAAAGATACATATAATTTTGATGGATAGCTCTCCACCTGAATTTGCCAGCCACATTACATTCAGAAGTAAAATCTTTGACCTGCCTTTGGGAGGACCCTATTGTAACTGAACGGATGTAGTAAAGGGAAATGTTATTAATGAGGAGCATGTATGCTGAATGGTGCAAAGCTTGGTTCAATGGAGACTCCTACGCAGTGATGGTAAAGCCTGCAGGGATAGGTAACTGTGGCACACGGGACCGAAGGGTAAGCACTCTTAGCAGGCCCCACCGGTTTGTTTACTTGCTGGTTCGCCGACCACGGCTCCCACTGACCCTGATTCGCCATCCCAGTCCAATGGGGGCTGCAGGAAGCAGTGGCCAGAATCTCAATAAACACATTGTGCTGGCGATTAAACCAGCAGCATTTGCAACTGGTCTCCTCACATTGGAATCTAAAATTGCATAGGATTTCCCACCCCACCCCTAACAGTTAGAATAGAAAATTATTTGTAGATGCTGACTTCTTAACAGTGAGCACTGTATACAGTGAAGAATTAATAGCTATACCTAGCTCTTAGCTCTGGACCTAGACGTACTTACCAAAGGCTGTCACTATCACTATATCCGTTTTACAAATAGAGAACATGAGGCATAGAGATCAAATGATTTGTCCAAAGTCATCTAGCCATGCAGTGGCATAGTTGGGAATTGAACACAGATCCCCTAATTCAGTGCAGTAGACACTAAGCCACACTGTTTCACTTAATTAAGAATAAATGATACAGCCATCTGGTGCTATATCAAAACTGGCCTCTAAAGATGAGCCTCCATTAAAGACAAATGGGTGCTGTTCACGTGCAGGATTGTGCCCATGCAGAGCTCATTTCACGGCCATAGATGCCAAAAGGTTTGCATTTTCGTTTGGTGCTAGTGAGAAATTTTAAAATTGGGCCCAGATAAATGATCCAAACAGGCATAGGTACGGAAATGTATATTTAGCTCAAGAACTGAATGTAACATATGTACTGCAATATCTCAGCTAAATCTGTGAGACTTAAAGGTTGCTGGTATTTTTTAAAGTAATTTGTGCAAAACGTCTGGGCCTCAGCTGCAAAAATCTAATGGCTACTGAAAATCAGCATAGAACTATGCATAAATGGTTGCAGGCTAGCACTGCAAATATCACAAATTTACTGTTGTGTGATGAAGTTTACAGGCCTTCTTTTACGTTTTTGTCCTGTAGACATTTTTTTAAAAAATCACTGACCTACAAAAAGGAATGATCAAAATACACTATTTTTCTTAAGCAGAAGGGCACCACCCTAACAGTCCATCATACAAGAAGCTTCAACAATTAAAACAAAAACAACAAAAAATGTACCCGCTGGTTTATCTTTGGAGGTAGTCCAGTCTAATGCTTACTGCACATAACTAGAAGCCAGGAAACCTGGATTTTAGCTTTGATGATGCTGACCATACGGCCTTGGAAAAGTTTTTTAAACATATTGTGACTCATTTTCCACATCTTAAACTTACTCTTCAGATCTATAAATCCATGGAGATCCTTGGCTGCTTTCACAGTTCTGCCTCTCTCATCCCCACCCCCAAGCTTTCTGTTAAAAACAAATTGTTGTCATTAATGGTAATTTGCAGTAAGAGATCTTAAATCTTTCTCAGTATTATTATCCCTTCATCTTTTCTCTGCTCAGCCAGGAGGCTGGACACCATAAAAAAGTCCTTCCAAGAAATGTTTAGAATCTGAAGTCATTGGGAGTTCACTATATTTACATCAAAAAAGTTGGTATAATAATATGTGTATATCTTTGCAAAGTATTCTAATATATTTAGATAAAAAAGAATGCATAAGTGCATATATAAATGCCAAGTTTGAGTATCAATGGATAAGTTCTGTTACTAGGTTCTGCAATGAGTACTAAGGGAAAAAAATATTCCTCTTGAATCCAATGTATTATGTTCACAAAATATAATGATCTAAAGAGATGAAACATAAATTCATAGATTTGCTGAACACCATAAATTTCTACCAGACCATTTATCATATTACAGTATAGCTAATAATTTTTCCCCATCTTTTAGAATTACTGTATAGTGCTGGAATTCTTTCTTCTCTCTATCTTTTCCTTAGCTAAGTTGTATGTGTCACCAGTCATTTGTAATTTTTATAAAACAAAGTAATTGAGAATAACTCGAATATAAACTTGATTAATTTTACATTAATTACATTACAGAAACCTTTCTACATTTTAATCTGAATCTGTTTTTCTACTTGTTCGGATTTTATCTAACTCAGGATCTTGTTACTTGTCATCAGTCCAGGATCATTAACTTGTGACAAACAAACAATTTTTTAAAATGAATTAGTCAATATTATATTTTAAAAGACATCACCTACTGCCCTCTAGTGGTACGAATTTAGCATATATCCAATTTCAGTCATTCCTTTAAAAGCTTCTGGGTTCTATAGTTCATTGTATTACAGGCATCTTAGAAGAGTGAATCATATAGAATCAGTTCAGCATCAGGAATTAGTTCTTCAGCAGGATATGTTTGGTTTCCAGCCTGCAAAATCAGAATGGAGAAGTGCTTTGACAACGGCCTGACTTAACTGTTTTTTTATTTATTACATCAGGGTTGGCAACCTTTGGCATTCTGCCCATCAGGGTAATCTGCTGGAGGGCCTCGAGACATTTTGTTTGCATTGACACCCCACAGCTCCCACCGGCCATAGTTTGCTATTCTCAGCCAATGGGAGTTGGGAGAAGCGGAGGCCAGCATGTCCCTGTGTAAAATTCCAAGCACATGGTAGAGGATGTAGAAAACCCTAGAAACATATCCATGTTGCCTCTTTCCTGTTCTGATTCTTTGGACTGTGGATTTACCACTAAAAGGAGAATAGCAGACTATGAACTGAGGACCTTCCAATTTTTTGGAAGTTAACAGAGTCTTTACAAGCCAGCAATCTAACATCATTGCTACAAACCTGATATAGGAACATAGCCATTATTGTACAATTATGATCTATTAATCATTTTAACTCTCTTCTTTTCTTTATTAAAACTTTAGATTTTAGTTACTAAAGGACTAGTAACAACATGATTATTGGGTAAGATTTGTGTTATACATTGACCTACCTATGTGACTGAATTCTTGAGATCTGAAGAACCCTTTGTTTGATTAAATTAATTTTTAAAGTCTAGTGTCTGGGTGGTGAAATAAGGTCTAGAATGCCTAAGGAGACTGCATTTTCTACTTCTTATTACCCAGTGTGGTGAGATAGAAGTTTACCTTTGTTACTTGATATATCTAATGAGAGAATAACCACCAATGTGGGGTGAGTCTGCCCTATTTCTAAGCAGGTTATCCTGAATTTGAAATTCTCAACTGTGACCCACTGAGGCATGGTGACATGAGGTAGGAGTGTGTTTTCCTTGCTCATGTACACATACTCATGCTAGCTCTAGCATGCTAGCATTGAACTAGCGGATAGTGTGAGTATAAATAGCAGTATGACCATGGTAGCAGCTTTGGAGGCATGGTTATATCATTCTGAGTGCAAACCTTCCTGAAATGATGTGCCTCTATTTCCACTACTTGGGATACCACAGCTATAGTGCTGTTTATACTTGTGCTAACTCCATGAGAACTGGCCACCACCATAGGCACACAAGCAAGGGAATCACACACCTAATTCATAGTGTAGATGCAGTGTTAGAGATCCTATAGCTGCTAGCTCTGAATATGACTTCCCTCAGAAACAGCAGCAGTGTACCTAACAAATGTCCATGACAAATGGAGGCACTGGGGAACAGCTGACTAAGGAACAGAAATAGAAAGGTGTGGTAACAGACGCTTACTATGTATGTAATTATCTGGTTGAGAAAATTAAAGAACTAAATATTAGTAAATTACAATCTACTAATTGGTACTGCAAAACAGGTAAAATTCAATGTGAGGGATTTGTTTGTTTGACTTACTCTAAAGAATCTGGCAAGTATAATACTTTGTAAATGTTATTGAACATGTGATCAAACATAATTTGGTCTAACCCCACCAGATGGCATTGTTGAGGGGCTTAATTAAATTCTGGCAGCATAAGATCTTGTTAAATTATGGTAACAAATAAAGAGAGAGAGAGAGAGAGAGAGAGAGAAGACTAATTGCTGTTGTGAAATACTAAAGCCAATCAATAATCATATTACAATATAGAATTAAGATATTAAAATATATTTTAGTTGATTTGAAAGCTACATTATAGCTTCTTAAACTTCACATATTGTCCACAAAATATTTCCACTCATCTTTTTATACCTAATATTTATTACAACACAAAATAAAACAAAGAACCATTAACAATTTCCAAATACAATATGCAGATTTTGGACATTTAGATGGCAGCTGTTCTAAACATGGGAGAAGGATGTCCAGAAGAAATTTGGCACTACACAATTTAGAAGCTTGGAGATGTAGGAAAGTGTGAAGGTTAAAAGACTACTTAATTTTCTCAATCTACTTCAAAATATGCAGGACTGATAATAACATTTTATATTATAATTTTGTTTTTGTGATGACAAATGTTATTGTTATATATGAATTCCAACATCCACTTGAATCACTCGTTACCATATGTTACTCAAATTATTTTCAGGCTGACATTTTCCCTATTGGGTTGTCCTGAATCTGTTCTTGGCAGAGGGCCCCCTTCAGGAGCTACATGAGAAGTGCAAGCATGCAGGACTAATTTCCCTGCCTCACCCCACCAGCATGTCAGGCTAGCAGAGCTGGCATTCAGTCCGTTGGCTGAGGCCTTCTGTCTGTTTCTTCTCCTCTCAGGGTCTCAAGTGAAACAAGCAGAAACACTGCCCAGTCAGCAAACGAGGTTAAATAAAAGTATGAAGAATAGAAAAAAACAAACAAACAACAACACTGTAGGCATCTTCAGGGAGGATACTGGTCCCCCTTACTTCTGAGGGCCTTGGGAGTATCACGTTCTACCTCAGAGTCCACTGGGTCCCCAGTATAAATCTCAGACTCTTTCCCCTTCTTAGCCCAGGGGATCTATGTTGTCCTCCTTTCTGCAAGGACAGAAAGCTGTCAGACCTCTGTCTAGGAACTGGAGAACTCAGTAGCCTCTTCCTTTCCCATGGTTAGCCCATCTGAATGGTGTTCCCTCCTTTTATCTACTTGTCTAGTCCTGGAATGATTTGCAGGTGCAGAGAGCCAAAGCATCTCTTTAACCTTCTTCCAAGCTGGTATGAGGCTTGTAGACCCCATTGCATGGGTCTCAGCTCAAAGTATGTTTTTTTTTCTGGAAACCCTTAGCAAAAATGACTAACTTGTTATTAATTAGCTGAGCATTAATTGTTCCCATATATTCTGTATAGAAATTTTCTATTCTGAGTAATTCAAATGAAGATCAGGATAGAAACTTCAAAATGAATTGGGACAAATGTTAAAAAAGAAAATATTTTCCAGTTTTCATTTGGGCCTCCTTGAAAACTGTCCTTGAAAACTGGAGGGAAGGAGGGGTACTAAAGGATACAGAACATCAATATAATAGCAGTGTATAAACGCAAAGGAGAGCATAGTAATTGCAACGGATGCAGAGGAATTTCTCTCCTTAGTGTTAATGCAGAGGCATTCACATAGGTCTTTCTCAAAAGACATGTCTATTCAGAGTGTTCGTGTGAGGACTATGCCAATAAATCTACTATCTACATTTTCTTTGAAGTAGGAAACTGGTAAAGAAGCTGGGAGTGGATGACAGGGGATGGATCACTTAATGACTGCCTGTTCTGTTCATTCCCTCTGAAGCATCTGACACTGGCCACTGTTGGAAGACAGAATACTTACCGACCCCTTCCTTCTTTCTCTCTCTCTTTTTCCCTCCTCCCCATTTCCCACTTTTATTTAATACTTTTTTCACTACAATATTCCACCCAGCAATGCTGTGCTGTGGGTTATTTTTAGAAACTGCTTCTCATTTGCTGTCTTATTGTTGGCTGTGACAATAGCATATGGGCCAACCTCACAGTCCTGAAATCGTATTTGGTTTTACTCCAGACTAGGAAAACATTATGTTGAGTGGATTTGAAATTGATTTATGGGCCAAAGTTTTAAAGGAGTGTCAATTCAGCTTCCTATTTTGCATTTGCAATTAATTGAGAATACAATTAGTTACAAGTATAAATCCTCTCTTGCACATACAAGGAGCTTAGCCAGATGCAATTGTATTAAGTTAGCTGGACTATATGGCCCCAAAGATTCAAAGGTGTTAACTTGATTCTGAAACCATCCAATATTAAACTATTTTAAACAGGATTTGGAGGTTGATATACAGAGACTTTGGTTTGCCAGTTTCATGGTAAACACACTCAGAAGCTCTTGCCAAAGTCTAGGAATTTGTTGACTAAAACAGGGAAAAGAAGCTGAAACTAAAACAAGTTATGGAGCAGCTTAAAACTGAAAATTAACCAACACCTGTCAAAGTAGTTAGAGTCCCTTATTTAGTTGGACAACTTCTTAGAGGGGAGGAATAGATTAGTTTTTTTGCTCAGCTCTGAGATGTGAAGGATAGTTACTTTTCCTGATTTTGACAACCAGAGAGACACAAGGGGGAGAAGACTGGCTAGTAAAGATGGATGAAATGCAATTTTGTGGATGTTTTCGGGATTCCATGGGATAGGTCAGTCACAGACAGATAGTCTGGGTAGGCAGGTCAGCCATAACATCTGTGCTTTAGGCTCTGGCTCATTTCCCAGTCTTGGGCTGATGACATTATCTTATTGGTCTGATCCCTCTCAGGCTGGGTAAAGCTGGATGGGCTTTCTCATTTTTCTGTTGGTATGTAGAACGGTTTACCTCAGGATCATATCAGATGGAAAACGTAGGGTATGTCTTCACTACAGCATTAGTTCGATTTCCTTTAATTCGATTTTCTAAAGCAGACTGTATGAAGTTGATTTAGTGCGTCCCCACAAAGCACAGCAGGTCAACAGTGTCTGTCCTTACAACTTTTGCAAGCATCAACATAGCGAGCATTGCACTGTGGGTACCTATCCCACAGTTCCCGGAGCCCCCAGCAGGCACCATTTCGAGTGCTGCACTGTGGGTAGGCATGTCATCATTCCACACCCTTTTTTTTGTGATGCCGACACCATTTCGAGTGCTGCACTGTGGGTAGGCATGTCATCATTCCTCGCCCTTTTTTTCGTGCTGCTGACACCATTTCGAGCTGTGCACTCACTGTGGGTAGGCATCCCATTATTCGAGCCCCATCCCCGCGCTGCGCTAACGCCATAGCAGTGCAAGCATGGAGCCCGCCGATGCCATCGCTGCAGCACTGGCCGTTGTGAAGACCTCCCACCTTGTTCTGGATTTTATGCTGTACCGTCTGCAGAGGAATGCGATCCGGAGACAACTGCGCTTTCCGGAAGCTGATGACAGTGAGGAGGAGGAGGAGGAGGAGGAGGAGGAGGAGGAGGAGGAGGAGGAGGAGGAGGAGGACATGGACCTGGACGTGCATAGCAGGAACAAGGACACTGCGGTTTTTGGAAGTAGGGCGACCGACAATCTTGCAAATTTGGTGGCAATGGGGCAGGCTCATGCCATGGAATGCCGATTCTGGGCCCGGGAAACAAGCACTGACTGGTGGGATCGCATAGTGCTGCGGGTCTGGGATGACTCCTAGTGGCTCAGAAACTTTCGCATGCGTAAGGGCACATTCATGGAACTTTGTGACTTGCTTTTCCCGGCCCTCTGGCGCAAGAATACCAGAATGAGGGCGGTCCTCACAGTTGAGAAGCGAGTGGCGATAGCCCTCTGGAAGCTTGCAATGCCAAACTGCTACTGGTCAGTCGCAAATCAGTTTGGGGTGGGTAGGTCTACAGTGGGCTCTGCTGTGATGCAAGTAAGCAGGGCAATCGTCGAGCTGCTGCTACCCAGGGTTATAAACCTTGGAAACCTGCAAGCTATAATAGATGGCTTTGCCGCCATGGGATTCCCTAACTGTGGTGGGGCTATAGATGGGACTCATATCCCTATCCTGGCACCGGACAACGAGGCCACAGAGTACAGAAACCGGAAGGGATATTATTCTATGGTCATGCAAGCAGTGGTTGACCACAAGGGACGTTTCACCGACCTGTACGTGGGGTGGCTGGGAAAGGTTCATGACGCTCGTGTTTTCAGGAACTCTAGGATTTTTAGACAGCTGCAGCAAGGGATTTTCTTCCCCGACCAGCAAATTTCCGTGGGGGTGTGTGTGGAAATGCCCATTGTTCTCATTGGGGACCCAGCCTACCCCTTAATGCCCTGGCTTATGAAGCCCTACACTGGGGCCCTGGACAGGGGTCAGGAGCTGTTCAATTACAGACTGAGCAAGTGCAGAATGGCAGTAGAGTGTGCATTTGGCCGACTCAAGGGGAGATGGAGATCATTACTGATTCGCTCAGACATCAGCGAGAGAAATATCCCCATTGCTATTGCTGCTTGCTCTGTGCTCCACAATCTCTGTGAGAGCAAGGGGGAAACGTTTATGGCGGGCTGGGAGGCAGAGGCAAATTTACTGTCTGCTGCTACCAACAGCCAGACAGCAGGGAAAGTAGAAGAGCGCACCATGAGGCGCTGCTGTTATCTGTCCTCGGGACTAGCCCAGGAAGAGCCCAGACAAAGGGTGAACTTGAGCACCACTGAGGTTTGTTTATTGGCGTGAGTTGAATTTGTCTAATATGGCTATACTCACACACACATCACATTCATTCTGGCCGGCTGCAGGTATGAGCATAGATTGATTTTAATTTCACAGGTGGCTAAGGCTGCCTGGAGATTGGCTGCAATGTGATGAAAGTCCTCAAAGTCCCTTCAGATCCACTGGAGGTCTCTATTGCTTCCAGTTGGCCCCGAGTTAAGCATGTTGTTACTTATCCTTGTTGGTACCCCTGACCTGGATGCCCATCTCAAGATTGATACCTTCACCAAGATAATACCATGGCTCCATAAAAGGCAATCTTTGGTTCCATATTTGGTTCCATGGTTCCATGAAAGGCAATGTTTGCCTCTTTGTTTTATCATTGGCTGTTATTCACACTATCTCACTCATTCTTACATTAATTGATTACATATTCATAAGCATGAACACAAATGATTAAATAGAGCAATGCACACGTAAACAAGCACCTAACATCACTGGGGACTTTTTCCGGCTTGTGGAAACTGCACAGGAAACTGTGCCGACTGTATTTGAAAGAGCAAATGGGAGGTTGGGGGGAGCTGCATCCATCTACATGGCCTAGTATGTATTAAGCATGACATGTATTAAGCACAAGTGGAGTTAAATCTGGTATGTTAATTCTAAGATGTTAATTCTAAGATGATATAATGTTGCTTTCAATCTCCCCTATAGATTGGCATAGAGTTTGCCTATTTAATTATTTATTGTGTCTCACACAGTGAATTCTTAAGTCAGGAAAGATAGAGCACAAGGTATTACTATGCCATGAAACATGAATTATTGAATTATGATCCTGTCTTCCCAACCTCTCCATTTAAGTAGACCAATAAAGAAGAAAGAGAGAAGAAGTAAACTCACAGGTAATGCATTCAAACACCAATATAAATCTAGTCTTAAACACTTACAGCGAGAATAATCGCTCAGATTATATTATATATACACTGTAGTCATGAATCATACAAAACACTTTCTTGAGATGTCAGGAGGAAAATAATTATCTTTTTTTCCCTCCTAACTTGACTGATTAAATTCAACACCCAATCTTTTAAAAGCCAAAGCCTGCCTCTTGACTCTCCCATTGCACACCTCATGAGGGCTCCATAAGTGTAGAGGAAGGTGGTGCACAAGAGGATTAAAATGATTTGCAAAACAACATGTAATATCTATTCATATGGGAGAATCAGAGCCCAAGCCAGAATGGAGTGGGGATACTGCAGAGGCAGATCCCTCAGTGTGAAGGGACAGCTGCCAGTTTCAGAGACCTGCTCTTGCAGACAAGGATTGGTGCTAATGGATGTCAGAAAGGTCACTACTATTTTCTCAAGGTCCATTTTATCTACAAGGAATAAGCCAAGTGATTATGCCTAAAATATGTGGCAACTGGTGATAGCTTGTTTTGCTTACTTTGGGTGTTACCATCAATAATAATAACAATAATAATAATAATAATAATAATAATAATAATAATAATAATTAATAATGAATTAATAAAGAAGAAGAAGAAGAAGAAGAAGAAGAAGAAGAAGAAGAAGAAAGCAGTTTCCAATTTGGGCTATGGATGAGCTTTCTAGTGGGATTAGATGTAATATTCCAAAAGAGCATAAAAACATTCATAAAATATATTGATTTGCTAATGGCAAACTTTTTTAGCTTGTTCATACATATTTTGAACAATTTGAAATTGTTCTAAATTTTAAGTGATGAAAATTCTGTAAATCAAGATTTCTGTCAGATTGTACATTACTGGATAATAATTATATGGTTTGGATACTGGTGTTAGGGTGTTCTGTATAACTGCTTTGAAAAGAACTTCCAGGCATCTTATAGTTCTTGTGAATAGATTTTTTATAAATAAAAAAATATGCAATTATTACTTTATATTGGTAATCTGTGTTTTCAATACAATAAAATAAAATAATCCTCCCACCAATACTATTCTCAAAATCATTCATTTGAAAGGACAAAATAGTGGATTTTATTGGTTTTTTTTGGTCTTAGAAAAAAGATTATTTTGTGAAAATGAAAGTCTGAACTTTCACTATATTCAAGATAGATGCAATAGACAGAACTCTCCTTTCCGATATGCATCACAGATCTATTTATCCAAAGGGTGAAGCTATCCTACTGAGTTACCGTGGATTGCAGTTCTGATTGCAAAGAATTTTGAACTGGTGAGCTGTGTGTCATGCAATCAATCCAGCTCCCATTGAAATTAATGGGAAGATTTTCACTAATTTTAGTAGGAGATGGATCAGGTCACATATCCCAAAACAGTAAAGGCTTTTAACTTAGAGGATTTTTTTAGGCACAAAGTTTACTGTCTGTTAGTCACTATCTCTACTGCTTTATTTTTATTATATTTCTGTTGTGATGGTAGCTGTAATAGCATGTTATATCACTGTTAGGGTAGTGACAACTGGCCCATGTGAGTCACAACTTCAGTCACAACTTGGACCAAACCAAATACAAAACTGAGCTTTGAAAACTCAGTTAATTTTATTTTGCTTCTGTGAATTGTTTGTGTTACTACATTTCCAGGTTTTGTCCAAAACTGGACAACAGGATGTAATACATTTTCATAGTATTTCTAAACACAGTGACATCAGCAAACTTACAGTATAAGAGAAATGCACCCCCCTCACACACACCCAGCCTTCTGCCCTGACTCCGGCACCCTGCAAACATACCCAGCCCCCCCCACACTGCATGCCCTGACTCCTGAAACCCCCTCAAATGCCCCCAGCCCCCTGCCCTGATGCCTGCATCCCCCACACATACCCAGCCCCCCAAACCTCATGACCTGACTCTTGCATCCCCACCCCCACCCTGAGCAAACAGGAACTCCTGCACTCCTTCCCTCTCCCCACATTCCACCTGCACCCCTTGCACCAAATAGGAGATGTCCAGGTAAGCACTCCACACCCAAACCTCCTGCCCCCAAACCTGAGCTCCCTCCCTCATTCTAGCTCCTGGCCAGACCCAACCCCCAGACTGATCCTTCATCCCCAGCCCTGTGCTCAGTGCACTCCCACCCTCAGCTGAGTTCGGAGTGAGAGGAAGAGAATGGGTCAGCACTAGGGAGAAGGTAGGTACCCCAAACTGGGAGCGGGATCCCAGCTGGCAGGAGTTGGCGGATGGAACCCCAGACCAGCAGTGGGCTGAGCCACTCAGCCCACTGCTGGTCTGGGGTTCTGGCTGCTGCTCCCTTGCCAGCCAGGGTCCCAGATGCAGGTCCCTAGGTGAATGGAGCCCCAGGCCGGCAGTGGGCTGAGTGGGCTGGAGGCATAAGATCAGCATTTTAATTTAATTTTAAATTAAGCTTCTTAAATATTCTGAAAATCTTGTTTACTTTACATATGACAAAAGTTTACCTAAAAAATGTTAAAATGTATTACTGGCATGCAAAACCTTAAATTAAAGTGAATAAGTGAAGACTCGGCACACCACTTCTGAAAGGTTGCCAACCCCTGCTCTAGCCCCATCTCAGATGGTGAGGGAGTTGGATTTTTTTTTTTTTGGACATCAAAATTATAATATATAACTGCTGCACCAGCCAAGGCACCAGTTAGAGACATTGTTTATTTTCACTTTCCATACTTCTTAGGCTACCTTTATCTTGCAGCAAGTGGTGACTGCTTCAACAGTACTTGTAGGAATGTTGGATTTAGTATAAGAGAGCTTTGTAATTAACTAGTGTGATGCATGGCTAGACAGTGTTAAAATCCTGTAAGAATAAATAACCCACAGAAGACAATTTGTCACAAGACATGAAATTGTATAAAAGATCCCTGGGTCCTGATTCTGTCATCTCAGATCTGCTTAAACTTCACCAGGGGATGTTTGAGTCGCATTCCCTGAAACTGAGATTTGGACATTAGACTCTGACCTATGAACTGAATTCTAAAGGAACTCTGCAACTACAAAGCTCACCATCTCTGCTGTGAATCTGAACCTCAATGGATTGAACTCATGTTTGTATGTATATTGATCTTTTAACCAATCTCTCACTCTCTCATTTATTTTTTAATACAGTTTAATTTAGTTCAGGGATCGGCAACCTTGGCATGCAGAACCGCAGGGTAAGCACCCTTAGTGGGTCCCGTCAGTTTGTTTACTTGCCTGTTTGCTGACCGTGGTTCCCACTGGCCACGGTTTGCTGTCCCGTTCCAATGGGACTAGCAAGCCCTACTTGCTACACCTCTTCTCCTCATTCTATAGCGGTACCCATAGAAGTTGTACTACCGCTGGTTGCCCCTGCTGCGTCTTAGCCCTTCTCCAAGGACCTCATTCAAATCCATAGGGAAGCTTGAGCCATAAAGTAGCTAGAGCTCCCTGATCCCTCCTTTTGTAGATTTCAGCAGCACTCCGTTACCTCAGCCCATTGGAGCCCCAACAACAGAATTTTGTCATTTGTTGTCTGTGAGCTCTGAGGAATAGAGGGTTATGCTGTGTTGTCTCTGTTCATTTTCATTCTGATTGTTGCTTTGCACCTTACCGCAGAGAGCATCATAAGGCCCATAGATATAAATTCTCTATTCCATGCTACATTGATCCTTGCAAGATCCAACAGGAAAACAAAGAAAACATTGTCTCATGCAAGACTGAAAGTGGCATTTATATATTTGTGAGTACTCAGACTGACAAAACTTTATAGATTGCTTATAGGATGCTTCATGCATTAATCCTACTTATATAACTGTGTCACATGTTATAAGGTAATATTTCAATGTTTGTTCTGCAACTATAAAAATAGTCTGGGGACTATTAACCATAGACCTAGTTAGGGAAGAAGCATTACCAAATGTGAAATGTTAGTTTACCACAAGAAGCATTATCCCCTCCTCAACAAATGAGGGTCTACAGACATCAAACAACCCATTGTGGACAAAATACTTTGTTGATTGCTTCCCCCAGACTTCTCAAGATGGTACTTGCACAAGTCTTTGTTCCCTCACAGCTTGAAAGCTGAGAGAAGGGAATAAAAATACCCGTTAAGGATAAATTGTTATCTTTATGCTATATAACTATAATTCAGAATGAAATAACACATTAAATACATATGAATTGATTACTTTGCAAGGCACAGATGTCGTCTTTTCTGCACAATGAGAGAAAAATGAAGGAAGTCTAAACATCAAAGGGAGATTTAGGTTTATTTAGTGGAAAGAGGATCAACTGATCCATTCACCTCTAAATCTATTTTGTTTCTCAAGATATATGTGGGCTTCATTGCTCATAAGTAATGAATGAAAAATTTAGTAGTCACATCAGCTGATATATTTATTGTACCCTGTAATCTTTCATACATCTTGCAGACACAACACAAATGATCAATTTTTAATGTGAACAAGATAGCTTGCAAATATTAATATGGGCCAATAAAGTAGGCAAATTGAAATTAGATGTGATTACAAATAAGCAAGGCACCAGGGAGCCATTTACAATGTTACGGTGCTGCTTTTCCATTTAGAAAGCTGTGAAGAAGCACCAAAAGTAGCCCTAAAATCAGAAAAAAGAAATTAAAAATAGCATGTGCAATTTAAAAAAGTATAAAGGGAGTTTAGAGCTGTGGTTCTCAGCCAGGGTATATATACCCCTGGGAGTATTCAGAGGTCTTCCAGTGGGTACATCAACTCATCTAGATATTTGCCTAGTTTTACAACAGTCCATATAAAAAGCACTAGCAAAGTCAGTACCAACTAAAATTTCATAGAGACAGGGACTTGTTTATGCTGTTCAATATACTATACACTGTAATGTAAGTAAAATGTTTATATTCCAATTGATTTATTTTATAGTTATATGGTAAAATGAGAACATAAACAATTTCTCAGTAATAGTGTGCTGTGACACTTGTATTTTTCATGTCTGATTTGTAAGCAAGTAATTTTTAAGTGAGGTGAAAATTGGGGTTCGCAAGATAAATCAGACGCCTGTAAGGGGTACAGTAGTCTGGAAAGATTGAGAACCATTGGTTTAGAGGATGCAAGTTAGAGCTCAATTGAAATGCCTTAACCAGCTGCTTCAAGATATGCATAAAATTCCAGTTGTGGCTCTTGTGGAAAAAGAGTATTTTCTAGTGAAATTTGTGAAAATGTCCATAGTTAAATGTTTGCAAAAACACATTCCGTTTCACAGTCCCTTGTGAGAGTGTTGTAGAAGACCCTTGCAGAAAGGCAAGAAGAAATGCAATTCCCCGGATACTGGGGAAGAACAAAGGCCTGAGTGTAAGAGCTTTGTAGTCCGGGAACTGGGACTAAATGAAATGTGACTTAGCTGGAGAGCCATCAGCAAAGTAACCTGGAAAGCACTGGAGGCTGGGCATAGCTGTGGAAGACGAAGGGGGAATTGACTGAAAGGCTGCAGTGTGTCATAATGTTATGAAGGGGCACTTTGGGGAATTGACTTGTAGTAACAATGTTATAAGAATAGGAGCCCAAAGATTTGAAATTGACGAATAAATACAAATGTAAACAAAATACTTGAAAATTAGTGGTTTTTTAAAACTTACCTTCTAGTGAGGAATCAGCAATCTTGGCACGTGGGACCACAAGGTAAGCACACTTAGCGGGCCCCACCTCTTTGTTTACTTGCCGGTTCATCAACTGCAGCTCCCAGTGGCTGTGGTTCGCTGCTCCGGTCCAATGGGGGCTGCAGGAAGCTGAAGCCAGCCCCCTGCCACTTCCCGCAGCCCCCATTGGACCGGAGTGGCAAACCGTGGTCAGTGGGATCCTCAATCGGCTGAATCTGCAGACGCGGCAGGTAAACAAACCGTAGGGGCTTACCCTGGGGGCCTGTGTGCCAAAGTTGCCGATCCCTGTTGTACACAGTTCTAGGCTTGTTGCTCTTCTGTCTGTGCCCTGTCCATGAGAGGACCTGCTGCAAACCTATGGTAGCAAATGTGAGGTTTAAGGAATTTTATAAACAAAATAAATAGCTCCTCCCATTCCTACAATGAATAGACATTGAAAAACACCCACATGGAATAGTCTCAGGGGCAATTTGTCAAACTACAATTATAGGCAAATAGACATGGCAGGATTGGGGTAACTACCTCTTTAAAAATCTCTACGTACATTAAAATTTAGTATCTAAGATTTTGAAAGAATCACAGTTTGTCTTACAAAAGGAATTCAAGGGATCATTCTGGCTGAGCTCCAAGGGTATACCTTTCGAAAAATCTCTAAGGACATTAGGATAAATATTATCTATGTGTCTCAACACCAAAAAGGGTCTTAAGGGGCATCAATCTAGTTCATGTCCAAGGATATCTCTTTGTAGGATTTCCCTAGGACAGGGGTCTCCAAACTACGGCCCGCGGGCCGGATGCGGCCCGCGAGGCCCTTTCATCCGGCCCGTGGAGATCTTTTGGGCTCTTTAGAGAATGTTTGGCTCTTTTGAGCTTTCCGCAGGGACGGCTCCGCGCTGGGGCCTGGAAGCCCGCGCGGGCCGCCAGCCGCGGGGCCGGGACGCGCCGCGTGCTCGGCTGCCGCCGCGGGGCCGGGACCCGCCGCGTGCTCGGCTGCTGCCGCGGGGCCGGGACCCGCCGCGTGCTCGGCTGCCGCCGCGGGGCCGGGACCCGCCGCGTGCTCGGCTGCCGCCGCGGGGCCGGGATGGCTCAGCTGGGGCCGGGACGCACCGCACCGCCACGCAGTTGCAGGGGGCGAAACAAGGCGGCGAACCGGTCTGTGGGGAGAGACCGGGTTGAGCGGGTCAGTTGGGGGGGGGGGTTTGGAGGAAAGGAGGTTTTGGGGTGAGAGACCTGGCTGGGTGGGTCAGTTGGGGGTTGGAGGAAAGGAGGTTTGGGGGGGAGAGACCTGGCTGGGTGGGTCAGTTGGGGGTTGGAGGAAAGGAGGTTTTGGGGGGAGAGACCTGGCTGGGTGGGTCAGTTGGGGGGTTGATGTGTAGTGTTCATGTGTAGTGAACAGGTGTTCATGTGTAGTGTTCATGTGTAGTGTTCATGTGTAGTGAACAGGTGTTCATGTGTAGTGTTCATGTGTAGTGAACAGGTGTTCATGTGTAGTGTTCATGTGTAGTGAACAGGTGTTCATGTGTAGTGTTCATGTGTAGTGTTCATGTGTAGTGAACAGGTGTTCATGTGTAGTGAACAGGTGTTCATGTGTAGTGTTCATGTGTAGTGTTCATGTGTAGTGAACAGGTGTTCATGTGTAGTGTTCATGTGTAGTGTTCATGTGTAGTGAACAGGTGTTCATGTGTAGTGTATCAATGTGTTATTAAATAATAACTGAATAAAATAATATTAAATAAATAATTAAAAACAACATCCATGTTTTGATTCTTTTTTATTTGGACCTCGAGTGTGTTGTCGGCCCCCGAACTGCTATTTGATAGCTAATGCGGCCCTCGGGCTGAAAAGTTTGGAGACCCCTGCCCTAGGACATCAGAGGAAAGAGTATCTTTGCACATCACAGCAAATTCTCTTTAATTACTTCAGCGATATTACCAGGTGAATTGCCTCTGGGTACAAAAGGCCTGTAGGTTACACATCTTTGTAGTTTTATTCCCTTGACTACATCAAGCAGGAGATTTGTAGAAAATCAGTGAAATGTCAGGAAAGTAAGAGATCAGTAGATGCAGAGCTTGATCTTCAAATATGTGTTTAAATTCGGTTCTTATGTCTTGTATCTGGGAGCACACATGTGAACTTGAGATGTGATACCCAATGTAGGCATCCAGGCTGAAAATCTAGATCTCCTCTGGCCCCAATTTGTCACTGTCCTCAGCAGTTTTATGTGAGCTACATTAAGTAAAAGGGCAGTACAGCAGGCATTTTGGGGAATACCTCTGGCAAAAGTGGGTTCTTTACTAACTCTGTGCATTCCCCATACCAGCCTGTGGTACAAGGGGAGCTTTAAGGGCATTCCAAGGAGGAGCAGAGCTGGCCAGGGGCTGGAAGGAGGCATGGCCCTCTCAACCCTCGTTATGACGGAGTCACAAGACACCTTCCCTCAATCTTTGCCATGGTACTGGTGGTGAAGGGATGAGTTCCTTTGTCAAATTTGTGGAGATGTACTGATTTCAAATTGTTCCTGCAATGCAGACCAGATTTTAATTCAACTGAGATCAAAGACCAGCAGAATAATGCATGATGAGTTCTTTTATTTTTTAAAAAAATTAAATGTTTCATTTCCTCTTCAACAGCAAGGAAAAAGAGGAAAGGAGAAACCAGTATAAATGATATATAAACTTGCCATTGGTTTGGAGATATCAATTTAAGCTTGAAACTTCACACACAAGTATAACACCATACCTAAAATTAGCGATAAATAAATCATATTAATTTTACAAACCAATCAAAAAAGAATGTGCTAATACCCTTAGTGACTGTTTGGTGGGGATGTGGGGTTTTTATTTATTTTGTTTATTTCAATTAATGTCAGCATACACCTTAAAGGTGTCTCCAAGCTTAGGCTCTGGAGATCTGATCTAAAACCTGTGGAAGTCAGTAGGAGACATCCCTTTGACTTCAATGAGCCTTGGATAAGTTCCCACTGGCAAAATTTAAAAATTCAGTAAACAAAAATACGGTCAGAATCTAGCCTAAAACCCTAAACCAAAAATAATCTATCTCACTAAAGATCAAGCTGGCAGCCCTCCTCCTTAATCACAAGCACCCTCTCTAACATAAGATGAGCAAGGACTTTGTAGCACCTTAGAGACTAACCAGTTTATTTCAGTTTATTTCAGCATAAGCTTTATAAGCTGAAATAAACTGGTTAGTCTCTAAGGTGCTATAAAGTCCTCCTCGTTTTATTTATGGATACACACTTACATGGCTGCTAATCTTAACCTCTCTAACATGATGCTCAGTCTTGGCTTCGTAGTATACCTTGTGTTTCAAAACAGGCAGGGGAGGAGGTCTCAGTGTTGAAGGCCTGTCAGGGTATGTTTACATTGCTATTAATGTTTTCAGCCGCAATATAGTTCTTGGTCTGCTCTTGATGTATATCGCAAAGCCACAGTCTGGCCACTGGCTGGCTGTTCGAAACATGATTTTATCATACATGAATAAGAGGCCTGATTTTGATCTTATGAACACTAGTTTTATACCGGTGTGTAACTCAATTGATTTCCATAGATCTACTCCTGATTTACAATGATGTGAAGTTATAGTGCAGTCTAAGGTGTGTTCTTCAACTCAGCAGAACCTTAAGAGCTTAAATCTTATGATGTCTTAAAAGCGAAGTTATCCACAAGTAAAAAATATGTTTTGTTCTTTCTTTGTGTCATCACTGAACAGGTTTGATCAGAGGGTGGAAATTCCGGCTGTCAGATTTATCTGTAAGAGAAGTGTATGATTCCACAAAATGCAACTTTAATCTGATGATAATAAAAAAAAAATAACAGTGTTGTTGTTCAAGAGAGAATATGAATTTGGATGTATATCAGAAACGGTTGGCCTTTATTTTCATTTTTGGTGATGGGAGGTAATTTTTTTGTGGCTGAATGTGGCTTCTGTTGTGTTTCTTTTCTCCCAAAGGGCCTCCATCTTATTATCATGTTACATACGTGTTTTAATAACCTAATGGTTGTATGGAACTATATACTTTCCTAGGGTTTTACAGGGTGAGTGCTCATGAACCTGCAATGACAGACACTGAGGGTGTACTACATATTTCTTTTCTTCTCTGTGTGATGCTGCGGTTACATAGAACAGTGGTTCACAGCCAGGAGTATGCATACCTCTGTGGGTATGCAGAGATCTTCTGGGGGTCCATCAACTCATCTAGATATTTGCCTCGTTTTAAAACTGGCAACATAAAAACACTAGAAAAGTCAGTACAAACTAACATTTTGTATGTAAAATGACTTGTTTATACTGCTCTATATATTATACATTGAAATGTAAGTACAATATTTATATTCCAATTGATTTATTTTATAATTATATGGGAAAAATTAGAAAGTTAGTTATTTTGGATTATTACTATGTTATGACACAGTATTTTGTATTTTTATGCCTGATTTTGTAAGCAGGTAGTTTTTAAGAGAGGTGTAACCATGGGGTATGCAAGACAAATCAGATTCCTGAAAAGGTTAAAATAGTCTAGAAAGACTGAGAGCAGACATAGAGAAATGGTATGTATTCCAGGGATCAGCAACCTTGGCACATCGCCCCCCAAGGAAAGCACCCTTGGCAGGCCTGGTCACTTCCCGCAGCCCCCATTGGACTGGAGCGGCAAACCGCGGTTAATGGGAGCGGCGATCGGCCGAACCCATGGACATGGCAGGTAAACAAACCATCTGGGCCCACCAAGGGTACTTACCTTGGGGGGCTGCGTGCCAAGGTTGCCAGTCCCTGATATATCCACTACTGATCTAGATGATGGGTAGGATAACGTCAGTGAACAGAACCTCCCCAGGAAGCTTACTTTACAGTTTTTTTAAAGGTCCCAATACTGCTGATACACAAGCTACTTTTTATTTAGTGCCTGCAAAAACAAAGGAGACACAAGGGAGTTCTTGCATTGGATCTAAACCATGAATATTTCAGCACTACAAAGAATCTTCCTCAGCATATCATACACTATAAAACAAGCAACTATTTAAACAGCATTAAGCAAAATTCCTCAGCAGAAAAAAATGCAGCACATGGGGAAGGCTTGCTGTGTGAGTGCCAAGTCGCTGAGATTTCTTTCTTCAAGCACTGGCACATTGGCACTGCATTAGATGAGGACTGAATGAAACTGAATTACATCTGGATACTCTGGATACAAAAGGATTTAACAATAATATAATGAGATGTCCTGTGGCAAATTCTTTTTTACTGTGATTCTTATGCACATGCACATACATGACAAGGATTATTGGCAGAGCATAACAGAACAGCAAACACCAGAGAAGCTGCAGGCTGCCTAGTGAAAAGGAATAACATTTTCAGAGAGGGAATACAGAGCAAAGCAAGCCTCTAGCCAAACCATCTTGGAATATCATTTTGTTGGGATTCCACAAATTAAATAAGTTCAGACTTGCTATCTATATTGTGTGATGTTCTTTTAGGGCATCCATTACGGTGATATGGGAGGCCTGATCAGTACCTGAAAAACAGACTTCCAAGGACAATCCAGATACTGCAGGAAGCATTGCTCCCCTCTGAGGCAGAATTAAGCCAGAGTCCCAGGATGGTCTAAGGCAGGGTTTGGCAGGAAGTACTATAATTCAGAGGAAACATTTTAGCAAGATTTAGACATCCTGTTATCAATAAAGATCACATGTGGTATTTCTTTGCAAGTCACGTGTCATGTCCTTGTTATATTAATCTTTCCCAACTCTAGTACTTGCATTATGTCTACCTAAATTCCCCTTATACAGTAAACCCTCGATTTTGCAGACCTCGATTTAACGGACTTCGGATTTAACGGACAAAATTTCCGGTCCGTATGTCATATGTGAAAATTAACACCCTGTTAATTTTAAAATGCTTTTAACCAAGATTTGCTTATAATTAAATTAACAGGTTTTTTTTGTTATTAATTCACTGCTACAGTAGACTCCCGATTATCCAGGCGCAGGTTAACCGGGCTGCGGATTAACTGGGATGTCTAAACGGGTAGGTAGGGGAAGCCCCAAAGCGGCGGCGGGCACAGCCTTAACCTGCCGCTGCTTTGGGGCTTCTCCCACTGGCCGCTTATGAGCTGGGGTCTCAGCCTGCTTCTAGCCTGGGTGTAGGAAACCCAGGCTGGCAGCGGGCTGAGACCCCGGCTGGCAGGAGCCTGGGGGGAAAGCTCAAAGCGGCGGCAGGTTGAGTGCTCAGCCCACCGCCTCTTTGGGCTCTCTCCCCAGGCTCCTGCCGCCTGCCCCAGTCAGCTCCCGCTGCCAGCCTGGGTGTAGGGAACCCAGGCTGGCAGCGGGAGCTCAGACCCCGGATAGCAGGAGCCTGCAGGGAAACTCTAAAGCAGCAGCCGGCTGAGCGTTCAGTCTGCCGCTGCTTTGGGGTTTCCCCCCCAGGCTCCTGCCAGCCGGGGTCCTGCTGTCGGACCCAGTCAGCTCCCGCTGCCAGCCTGGGTGTAGGAATCCCAGGCTGGCAGCGGGAGCTGAGACACCCTGCTGACAGCAGCCTGCGCACGGGGGGTGGGGGGGGAAGCAGGGAGTCTAAAGGGGCAGAGTGCTGAGAAGCGGCAGCGGCCGAGCTCTGAGCCCGCTGCTGCTGTAGTTTCCCCCCTGGCTCCTGCTAGCTGGGGTCTCAGCTCCCGCTGCCAGCCTGGACTTCCTACACCCAGGCTGGCTGCAGCTGAGACCCCAAAGCAACATCAGGCTGAGTGCTTAGCCCGCCGCCACTTTAGGGTTTCGCCCCGCTGGCCCCTTGCCAGCCGGGGTCCTGCCTCCTGCCCCAGTCTGCTCCCGCTGTCAGCCTGGGTTCCCTGCACCCAGCCTGTCAGTGGGAGCTGAGTGGAGCAGGTGGCAGGAGCCTGGGGAGAGAGCCCAAAGTGGCAGCAGGCTCAGCACTCAACCTGCCACTGCTTTGGGGCTTTCCCCCCCAGGCTCCTGCCAGCTGGGTCTCAGCCCACTGCCAGCCTGGACTTCCTACACCCAGTCTGGAAGCAGGCTGAGACCCCAGCTCGTAAGGGACAAGTGGGAGAAGCCCCAAAGCAGCAGCAGGTTAAGGCTGAGCCTGCCGCTGCTTTGGGGCTTCCCCTACCGACCTGTTTAAACATCCCGGTTAATCCGCAGCCCGGTTAACCCGCGCCCCGATAATCGGGAGTCTACTGTATAGAAAACTTTTCTGTGAAATTAAACTTTTCATACATATTTAATTTTAATTACACAGACATGTCTACATAAGTAAAAACAGGTAAACTAACTAATTTGTCAATTTTTTAACATACGCATTCGGAAAACCTACTTTATTATATAACGGACTTCCGGCTTTAACGGACACCCCCTCGTCCGAATTAGTCTGTTATATTTAGGTTTTACTGTACTGTACAACACAGTATTGTGTACTATTGGGTAGTACTGGGTAGCTCACAGTTTATAAAATTAATATCCAAACCTCCTACCTTTGCCAGAGATTAAGATTTGGTCACCTTTGACTATGGATAACTCAGTTTCTGATCTTTAGACATTTTCTTTATCAAATCACTGTTTCTCTTCAGGAAAGTTTGAAGCTATATAGGAAAGACACTTACCAAATATGGCTTCACAGGGAGTTTTGACTTAGTAGGAACTGAACATAGTATTCAGTCCACAGTTATTAATTGAATGAGACCTTTTTTCTCTTATTGATCCAACATAAAATCATAACTAAATCTAAATCATGGGGTTTTTATGGGATGTGTGAACCCTACAATAACCAGGCAGGGTTAGACGTGACCACCAGGATCAACTAGTTTAAACCCCTGTCAAGATGCAGGATTTGTTGTATCTAAACAATCCAAGACAGCTGGTTATCCAGCATGCTTCTGAAATCCTCTACTGAAGGAATGTCCACAGTCTCCCTAGGCAGTCTATTCCATTGTCCTTCTGCTCTTACAGTTACAAAGTTTTTTCCTGAGATATCATCTAAATCTTCTGCACTGTGGTTTGAACCCATTACCTCTTGTCCTGCCTCTGTGTAAAGAGAAAACAACTCTTCTCCATCTTTTTAATGGCAGCCTTTCCTGCAGATGATGAATTGAACCAATTGCTGCTCAAAGGCAGATTTCAACCAACTCAGAAAAATAGTAGTCAAGTTCCTATGGAAAGATCAATTAGGAATAAAAGGCGTCAAAGGGGGCTGATAGTTCCTAAAAGATGTAATACTAGAAGCTCAGTATCAAGCTAATCTGATGACGAGGAAAGTTAAGAAGAGCCACAGTAGGCCAATGTGGCTGCAAAGGGAGCTTTTCAGCTATGTAAAAACAAAAGGCAATTCATACAGGAAATGGAAGGAAGGACATGTCACTGAGGAAGTATACGTGGAAATAGCAGGAGCATTTGGGGACAAAATTAGGAAAGCCAAGGCAAACAATGAGTTACGGCTGGAAAGGAATGGGTTTCTTCAAATATGTCAGTATATATCTATATATATAAAAGTCAAGTGGTGTATGTATGAGTGTATGTATGTATGTATGTATGTATGTACGTATGACAGCGAACTCCTCCCGCACCGTTTGAGCCAGAGACTTGAAATTTGGTACAGTGAGGGGTCTTGGGGTCTAGATCTTGGTAAGGGTCGAAAAATTTTCGGATCTCACCTCTGACGCCCCCCAGGGGTGAAAGTCTTTCAGGGCCAATCACATCAGCTGGGCAGTTAGGTGCTGATGATGTCATAATACCCCCTCCAACAGACACCGCACTCGCTCAGCTCGCCCCTCCCTCCTCCAACGGAACCCCGGAGATCCCTCAGCTCACTGCCCCTCCCCCCTCCCAACGGAACCACGGAGATCCCTCAGCTCACTGCCCCTCCCTCCTCCAACGGAACGCCGGAGATCACTCAGCTCACTGCTCCTCCCCCCTCCCAATGGAACCCCGGAGATCACTCAGCTCACTGCCCCTCCCCCCTCCCAACGGAACCCCGGAGATCCCTCAGCTCACTGCCCCTCCCTCCTCCAACGGAACCCCGGAGATCACTCAGCTCACTGCCCCTCCCCCCTCCAACGGAACCCCAGAGATCACTCAGCTCACTGCCCCTCCCTCCTCCAACGGAACCCCAGAGATCCCTCAGTTCTCTGCCCCTCCCCCCTCCCAATGGAACCCCGGAGATCACTCAGCTCACTGCCCCTCCCCCCTCCCAACGGAACCCCGGAGATCACTCAGCTCACTGCCCCTCCCTCCTCCCAACGGAACCCCGGAGATCCCTCAGCTCACTGCCCCTCCCTCCTCCAACGGAACCCCAGAGATCACTCAGCTCACTGCCCCTCCCCCCTCCAACAGAACCCCGGAGATCACTCAGCTCACTGCCCGTCCCTCCTCCAACGGAACCCCGGAGATCCCTCAGTTCTCTGCCCCTCCCCCCTCCCAATGGAACCCCGGAGATCACTCAGCTTACAGCCCCTCCCCCCTCCCAACGGAACCCCGGAGATCACTCAGCTCACTGCCCCTCCCTCCTCCAACGGAACCCCGGAGATCACTCAGCTCACTGCCCCTCCCCCCTCCCAACGGAACCCCGGAGATCACTCAGCTCACTGCCCCTCCCCCCTCCCAACGGAACCCCGGAGATCACTCAGCTCACTGCCCCTCCCCCCTCCCAACGGAACCCCGGAGATCACTCAGCTCACTGCCCCTCCCTCCTCCAACGGAACCCTGGAGATCACTCAGCTCACTGCCCCTCCCCCCTCCAAACGGAACCCCGGAGATCACTCAGCTCACTGCCCCTCCCCCCTCCCAACGGAACCCCGGAGATCACTCAGCTCACTGCCCCTCCCTCCTCCAACGGAACCCCGGAGATCCCTCAGCTCACTGCCCCTCCCCCCTCCCAACGGAACCACGGAGATCCCTCAGCTCACTGCCCCTCCCTCCTCCAACGGAACGCCGGAGATCACTCAGCTCACTGCTCCTCCCCCCTCCCAATGGAACCCCGGAGATCACTCAGCTCACTGCCCCTCCCCCCTCCCAACGGAACCCCGGAGATCCCTCAGCTCACTGCCCCTCCCTCCTCCAACGGAACCCCGGAGATCACTCAGCTCACTGCCCCTCCCCCCTCCAACGGAACCCCGGAGATCACTCAGCTCACTGCCCCTCCCTCCTCCAACGGAACCCCGGAGATCCCTCAGTTCTCTGCCCCTCCCCCCTCCCAATGGAACCCCGGAGATCACTCAGCTCACTGCCCCTCCCCCCTCCCAACGGAACCCCGGAGATCACTCAGCTCACTGCCCCTCCCCCCTCCCAACGGAACCCCGGAGATCACTCAGCTCACTGCCCCTCCCTCCTCCCAACGGAACCCCGGAGATCCCTCAGCTCACTGCCCCTCCCTCCTCCAACGGAACCCCAGAGATCACTCAGCTCACTGCCCCTCCCCCCTCCAACCGGAACCCCGGAGATCACTCAGCTCACTGCCCCTCCCTCCTCCAACGGAACCCCGGAGATCCCTCAGTTCTCTGCCCCTCCCTCCTCCAACGGAACCCCAGAGATCACTCAGCTCACAGCCCCTCCCCCCTCCCAACGGAACCCCGGAGATCACTCAGCTCACTGCCCCTCCCTCCTCCAACGGAACCCCGGAGATCACTCAGCTCACTGCCCCTCCCCCCTCCCAACGGAACCCCGGAGATCACTCAGCTCACTGCCCCTCCCCCCTCCCAACGGAACCCCGGAGATCACTCAGCTCACTGCCCCTCCCTCCTCCAACGGAACCCTGGAGATCACTCAGCTCACTGCCCCTCCCCCCTCCCAACGGAACCCCGGAGATCACTCAGCTCACTGCCCCTCCCCCCTCCCAACGGAACCCCGGAGATCACTCAGCTCACTGCCCCTCCCCCCTCCCAACGGAACCCCGGAGATCACTCAACTCACTGCCCCTCCCCCCTCCCAACGGAACCCCGGAGATCACTCAGCTCACTGCCCCTCCCTCCTCCAACGGAACCCCGGAGATCCCTCAGCTCACTGCCCCTCCCTCCTCCAACGGAACCCCGGAGATCCCTCAGTTCTCTGCCCCTCCCCCCTCCCAATGGAACCCCGGAGATCACTCAGCTCACTGCCCCTCCCCCCTCCCAACGGAACCCCGGAGATCACTCAGCTCACTGCCTCTCCCCCCTCCCAACGGAACCCCGGAGATCACTCAGCTCACTGCCCCTCCCTCCTCCCAACGGAACCCCGGAGATCCCTCAGCTCACTGCCACTCCCTCCTCCAACGGAACCCCAGAGATCACTCAGCTCACTGCACCTCCCCCCTCCAACAGAACCCCGGAGATCACTCAGCTCACTGCCCCTCCCTCCTCCAACGGAACCCCGGAGATCCCTCAGTTCTCTGTCCCTCCCCCCTCCCAATGGAACCCCGGAGATCACTCAGCTCACAGCCCCTCCCCCCTCCCAACGGAACCCCGGAGATCACTCAGCTCACTGCCCCTCCCTCCTCCAACGGAACCCCGGAGATCACTCAGCTCACTGCCCCTCCCCCCTCCCAACGGAACCCCGGAGATCACTCAGCTCACTGCCCCTCCCCCCTCCCAACGGAACCCCGGAGATCACTCAGCTCACTGCCCCTCCCCCCTCCCAACGGAACCCCGGAGATCACTCAGCTCACTGCCCCTCCCTCCTCCAACGGAACCCTGGAGATCACTCAGCTCACTGCCCCTCCCCCCTCCAAACGGAACCCCGGAGATCACTCAGCTCACTGCCCCTCCCCCCTCCC
Source organism: Sternotherus odoratus (assembly GCA_032164245.1). NCBI lineage: Eukaryota > Metazoa > Chordata > Testudines > Kinosternidae > Sternotherus > Sternotherus odoratus. The sequence continues at coordinate 228,390,629 of JAVMKO010000001.1, read as the reverse complement.
AACGGAACCCCGGAGATCACTCAGCTCACTGCCCCTCCCCCCTCCCAACGGAACCCCGGAGATCACTCAGCTCACTGCCCCTCCCTCCTCCAACGGAACCCCGGAGATCACTCAGCTCACTGCCCCTCCCCCCTCCCAACGGAACCCCAGAGATCCCTCAGTTCTCTGCCCCTCCCCCCTCCCAACGGAACCCCGGACTACATCAGCTCACTGCCCCCCCCCCACCTGCGAAGGTCCCCGGAATCCCTCGGCTCTGGGCCCCCTCCCCCCCTGCGACGGATCTGAGTTGGGTTTGGTGGGACGGTAAGTGAGGTGGGGGTGTCGGATTCGGTCGGGGGGTGAGGTGGGGGTGTCCGGTTTGCTTGGGGGGGTGGGAAGGTGTTGGGGTGGGTGAGGGGTGAGGGGTGGGTGTTGGGGTTGGTCAGGGGGTGTCAGCTGTCTGCCACCTCCCCACCTCCGACTGACCCGAGCAGCGCCGGGCACTTATGCTAGTATATATATATATATATATATATATATATATATATATATATATATATATATATATATATATATATATATATATTATATATATAGGGCCAGTGCTCAGTGGAGAAGTTGGCATGGTAACAGAAGAGGATAGGAAGACAAAGCTGCTCAAGTTATACTTTGCTTCAGTCTTCTCACAAAAAAAAAAACACATGTGAATGGATGACTAGCATAGTTACCATAGACAATAAAGAGGAAGGGATACAGATCAGGATAAGTAAAGAAGACGCCAGATATCTTCTCACCAATTTAACCTTTAGTGGGACCTGATGCTATTCATCCTTGGATGTTGAAGGAGTTAACTGAAGAAATCTTGGAACCACTGGCAATAATATTTGCAAACTCCTGGGTGACAGGAGAGATCTCAGAAGACTGGTGAAGGACTAGTGGAGTTGTCATCTTTAAAAAGGGGGAAAGGAAGAGCTGGGGAACTATAAAGCACATAGCCCAAACTTGATACCTGGGAAGCTACTAGACAAATGTGTAAAACATGCAATTTGTGAATACTTGGAGGATGAAGAGATAATCCCTAGCAGCCGGACTGGATTTACTAAAAGCAAATCATGCCAAAACAGCTTGATTTCTTTCTTTGATAGGGGAACTAGGTTAGTGGATATGGGAAATGTGGTGGACATAATATGCCTGGACTTGAGCAAGGCTTTTGATACTGTGGCAGGGTGCTGGCCAGGAGGGACTGAGCCAGCCCTGCTGCCCCTTTAAGAAAGCAAAAGCCTCTGCTAGCAGCTTTCCTAAGCTAGGGAAGCTGATTTCCTAGCAGAGTGCAGCCCTGGGCTAATTAGGGCCAAATGGGTTACACCTCGTAGCCTCCCCCAGGGATATAAAAGCCTGGCAGGGAGGAAGCCCAGGGGAGGGGAGGGGAGGGGAGGGGAGGGGAGAAAAGAAAAGAAAAGAAAAGAAAAGAAAAGAAAAGAAGCGAAGCAGGATAGGGAGGAGTATTCAGACTCTGGATCCCTGTGAGCCAGGAAGAAGGGAGTTGTCTTTCTGAGTTGTGGCCTGTTCTCCCTGAGCTACAAAGCACTGTTAGAGCTATACATAGAAGGGGGTGGGGGTTTGCACTATAAATAAAAGGACACTGGTGGAGCCACAAAGCAGTCTCCTGCCTGTTTTTGGAGTGGGCAACAAGTGGATCTCCTACAATACAGTCCTACATGACATTCTGTTAAGTAAGATGGAGAAATGCTGGCTCAGCAGAACTACCTTTTAAGTAGACACATAATTGGTTAAACAAGCTCATGCAAAAGGTAACTATTAATGGTTTGGAGGGAGGTCTCAAGTGGGGTTCTATAGGGATCTGTTCTGTGTCCAGTGTTGTTTAGGATCTTTATTAATGACTTGGATGTAGGAATGGATATCAGACTTGTTAAATTAGCAGATATCACAAAATTAAGGAGAATTGCAAACACTTTGAGGATAGAGATAAGATTCAAAGGGATCCCGATATATTAGAGGACTGGGATATAGACAACAAAACAAAATTCAACGAAGACAAATGTAAAGTGGTACACTTTGGGAAGAAAAAAACAAATGCACAAATACAGAATAGGGGATAACTGGCTTGGCAACAGTACTGCTGAGAAGGATCTGGGAGTAGTGGTGGATCACAATCTCAACATAATGTGATGCTGTTGCAAAGGAAGCAATTGCAAATTTAGTTGCATTAACAGAGGCATAGAATACAAATCACAGGAGGTGACAGTACCGCTCTACTCAGAACTGGTTAAGTCTCAGCTGGATTGCTTCCAATTTTGGACACCACTGTATAGAAAAGAGGAGCTTAAGGGGGTATATGATAGCAGCCTTTAAGTACTTTAAGTACAGCAGCCTTTAAGTACTTTAAGTACAACAAACACATACCCCTGTCTCCCTGCAAAATCTTCATGGTTCTTTAGTTCCGGTGCACAGGGATAAACAGGTACTGAGCATCTGCAACTTCCTTCCTTCTGAGCAGGTAGGTGAGGAGTGGGCAAAGTCTTAGTGTGTGGATAGTAGTAGTTTGTGGTGAATGTGGACCAGCCTTAAATTGGTATCAACCGAAAGCAACAAAGGAAGTGATATGGAAATACTATGTCTCCAAGTCAAGTTTCTTTCTCTGTGCTGCTCCTTGAACAAGGTTCCATCCCTTTACACCCGGATAAAAGCAAAGCTAAAATGTAAATCAATATGATTTTTTTAAAAAAATAGATAAATAGTTAGGCTTAGTTTGAGGGTTTACTTTGACCCTGAACAGGTGATGTGGCACAGGTATGCACCATCAGGAGGAGTAACTTGGTGAAGTTTACTTTCCCCCACCATCCTCGTCCACCTCCACTGGTAAGTGTGTTGGAAGTTGGAGAGTTACAATTCTGTTCTTTTTGTGTCCTTCTTCCTCTCTCTGGCTATTGCTTGGTGCTGTGGAGTGTCAGGCATGCTGGACTGTCTCTCCCTCCATGCCCTTCATATTCAAGATTTAGAACTTCCCTATATGGCAATGTAGGACAATGGTGGATGAAACCTCATGCTCTGTCCTTCAGAGCCACGTAAGATCAAGAGTAAAATTTTCAAAAGTGCCTATGTGGCTTAGGAGCCTAAATTCCATTGATTTTCAGTCAGACTTCGGCTCTTGGGACTTTTAAAGCACTCAGCATTGCAACACCTAACTGATCTCTTTTGCAAAAGTACCGAAATATCTTTGGAAGCTGAACTATAGAATTCTAAATCTGTTAGGCATTGCAATGCTGAGCACAGCAATGCCAAAATGCTTAAATCACTTTTGAAAGGGTTGTTCTAAATCACAATCTGGCCTTTGCAGATCAGAAAGCTGACATAGATTGGAAACTATTGGTTGGGTTCATAGACACAGAGACTTTAAGGTCAGAAAGGATCATTATGATCATCTAGTCTGACCTCCTCCTGCACAATGCAAGTCACAGAGTCTCACCTACCCACTCCTGTAATAAACCCGTAATTTATGTCTGAGCTCAGATCATGGTTTAAAGACTTCAAGGTGCAGAGAATCCTCTAGCAAGTGACCCATGCCCCATGATGCAGAAGGCAAAAAAAACAAAACAAAAAACAGGTCCTCTGCCAATCTGCCCTGGAGGAAAATTCCTTCCTGACCCCAAATAGGGTGATCAGCACGTGGGCAAGACTCACCAGCCAGACACCCAGGAAATAATTCTCTGTAGTAACTCAGATCCTATACCATCTAACATCCCATCATAGGCTAATGGGCATATTCACCACTAATAGTCAAAGTTTAATTAATTGCCAAAATTAGGCTATCCCATCAGACCATCTCCTCCATAAATTTATCAAGATTAATCTTGAAGCCAGATATGTCTTTTCCCCCCACTGCATCCCTTGGAAGGCTGTTGCAGAATTTCACCCCTCTGATGGTTAGAAACCTTCATCTAATTTCAAGTCTAAACTTCCTAATGGCCAGTTTCTATCCATTTGTTCTTGTGTCCCCCTTGGTACTGAGCTTAAATAAAATTTTCCTTCCCTGGTATTTATCCCACTGATGTATTTATAGAGAGCAATAATATCTCCCTTCAGTCTTCTTTTGGTTAGGCTAAACAACCCAAGCTCTTTGAGTCTACTTTCATAAAACAGGTTTTCTATTCCTTGGATTATCCTAATAGCCCTTCTCTGTACCTATTCCAGTTTTAATTCATCCTTCTTAAACATAGGAGACCAGAACTGCACACAGTATTCCAGATGAGATCTCACCAGTGCCTTGTATAACAGTACTAACACCTCCTTATCTCTACTGAAAATACCTTGTCTGATACATGCCAAGACCGTGTTAGCTTTTTCCATGTCCATATCACATTGGCAGCTCATAGTCATCAGTGATCAACCAATACACCAAGGTCCTTCTCCTCCTGTGTTACTTCCAACTAATGTATCCCCAGCTTATAACAAAAAAAATCTTGTTATTAATCCCTAAATGCATGACCTTGCACTTTTTACTATTAAATTTCATCCTATTACTATTACTCCAGTTTACAAGGTCATCCAGATCTTCCTGTAGGATATCCCGGTCCTTCTCTTTATTGGCAATACTTTCCAACTTTGTTTCATTCGCAAACTTTATTAGCACACTCCCACTTTTTGTGCCAACATCAATCATAAAAAGATTTTAAAAGACTGGTCCAAAACCAGTCCCTGAGGAACTTCACTAGTAACCTCCCTTCAGCTTGACAGTTCATTGACTCTTCCCCTTTTCCCATAGGACTTGCTGTTCTTCTCTTCTTTCTTACCCTTCCACCTTCAATGACCATCTGCTGTAGCCCTTCTTCATTTTCCAACTCCACAAACCTGTTCCTGAGCTCTAGTTCTCCTTCACTAGTCTGTCTTTTCCTCTGCCTGGTTCTCTTAGTCATATGCTTCCACTGTTCATTTTCATCTCCCAGCAGTCTCCCCTCAGAGTCCTTTGGACCTGCTTCCATGTGCAAGTCTGACCTTTTCCTTTCAGCCTTCTCATGTCTTTGCTCCATCATCTGCTTGAACCCCCTTCTAAACTCAGCCAGAGTTTCCACCTGCATCTCCAATCCTAGGATCTTTTCTCCCATGAGCTCTATCAAGTGGGACTTCACGTAGATGAAACTCTTTTCAGGTACCCCCTCCAGGATCATGTCCAGTTTTAACCAACCAACCAAATCAATAATGAACAGCCTGAGTTGATTTTCTGTAATGCAGATGTGTTTAAAGAGCAGTGTTTGTAGCATTGGCCTGGATATCAAGTTTATAATAAAGGTAACAGGGGATTTTTGGTAATATTTTGCATTTCATGAGAACTTGATACACACTAGGAATGATTTGCATCATTATCATATATATTATACTCCGCTATGATATGTTGAAATAAAGAACCAGTTTGGAGGGTTGATCAGCACAATTATGAATACTGAATGACGAAGTACAAGCACATTAAGGGCACTGGGAAGAAACTGCTAGGATAAAATGTTTAAAACATTTCTTTTCAAGATTAATTATTTTAAAAGATAAACTGTTCCAGAGAGAGTGGGGAGCTCTGAAAAAGAAACAGAGTTCCACACTTGAATTACAACTAAAAGTGTTACTCAAAGACCCACAGTAAAGGAGGAAGAGAGTGTACCTGACCCACCTCTGTCACTCCATTCTTATACTGGTGTAAACATGCTCCAGGTTTATATCATCACATTTTGATTCCACTTTTTGAGAGAGTGCCAGGGGAAGTATGATTAATCTCTAAGTCATAAGTTTTTCCTGAGGCTGTTTCTGGAGCTGAGCAGTTACATGCCATCCCCAAACTTCCTCTGCCTCTGTCAAAACTGCTCTCCAGTCCAGAATTTGATTTAGATACTGTGACAGATCGCCGTCTCCCCCCCTTCAGGAACACAAGCAGGAAACCCTTTTTTGCTCCAACAGTGCCCTTTAATTTACAGTGCAGGACCCCACCACCAATATATACAGGTTAAACAGTTCATTAATAAACAGCTCATTAATACACACTCAGCTCTTGATAGCTCATTAATACACACAGCTCTTGATAGCTCATTAATACCCAGCTCTAGGGACTCTAGGTAGTCCAGCTAACAGTTAACACAGCTCTAGGGACTCTAGGTAGTCCAGCTAACAGTGATACAAACACACACTCAGCTCTGAATAGCTCCTGCCACCACCACCCTGGGCTTCCTTCCTGGCAGCCTTTTATCCCCCAGAGGAGGCTGCCAGGTGCAACCCATCCAGGTTGATTAGGCTGCAAGCCAGGTGGCTAATTAGGCTTGCTGCACCGGGGGTTTGCAGAGGGCTTTTCTCCCTCTTAAAGGGGCAGCAGGGTTGGCTCAGGTCCACCCTGCCACACACCTCCCCCCTTAGCCTAGCCCCATAGGGCTGGCTCAGACCCTTCAAGCCTTCAATCAGCTCTACAAGGGCCCCAACGCTCTGCGGACTAGTGTACAGGTGGAGGCTGGGTCCACTACCCCCGGTTGGGACTTCCTCCCCACCTGCACCCGCAGAGTGGGTAACTCAGGGCGGATCAACCAGGGCAGATCAACGCTCTGCGGACAAGCATACAGGGGGAGGCTGAGTCCACTACCCCCGGTTGGGACCTCCTCCCCACCTGCACCCGCAGAGTGGGTATCACCCCACACGGTTTCCGCCCCCAAACCCCAGTCCATGGGCCATCGCCCCAAATCCCGGACCCATCGTGGTCCGTCTTCTCCCCGAGGTCCCTCTGTCTCCACGTATCTGGTCGGTTGCACCGCAGACTCCACCGTCTCTGGCTGGTGCCTTTTGACTCCGGTACGGACAGTCTCGGGGAGGCAGAGCAAAACTGCTCCAATATCAGGGAGTCCATAATGTCCCCAAGTCCTGGGCCTCTGCCCACAAGGTACGGAGCAAGACGGAGGGCCCGGGTGGTCCACTCCCACCCGGCTGTGGTGGCTGCCCTCTCAAAAAGTCCCACAGTACCTTTACAGCTCCAACTGAGCCTACTGCATCCGGTGGTTTTGCTGCAAGGCGTGCATGGCCTGCTGGGTCCGCTCCTGTTCTTCCACGAGACACTGCAGGGTTCCCTCCATCTTGGGGCCACCAGTTGTGTTGCTGGTGTAGCGATCCCACCTCTGACACCATATGTGACAGATCGCCGTCTCCCCCCCTTCAGGAACACAAGCAGGAAACCCTTTTTTGCTCCAACAGTGCCCTTTAATTTACAGTGCAGGACCCCACCACCAATATATACAGGTTAAACAGTTCATTAATAAACAGCTCATTAATACACACTCAGCTCTTGATAGCTCATTAATACACACAGCTCTTGATAGCTCATTAATACCCAGCTCTAGGGACTCTAGGTAGTCCAGCTAACAGTTACACAGCTCTAGGGACTCTAGGTAGTCCAGCTAACAGTTACACAGCTCTAGGGACTCTAGGTAGTCCAGCTAACAGTTACACAGCTCTAGGGACCCTAGGTAGTCCAGCTAACAGTTTACACAGCTCTAGGGACCCTATGTAGTCCAGCTAACAGTTTACACAGCTCTAGGGACCCTATGTAGTCCAGCTAACAGTTTACACAGCTCTAGGGACTCTATGTAGTCCAGCTAACAGTTTACACAGCTCTAGGGACTCTATGTAGTCCAGCTAACAGTTTACACAGCTCTAGGGACTCTATGTAGTCCAGCTAACAGTGATACAAACACACACTCGGCTCTGAATAGCTCCTGCCACCACCACCCTGGGCTTCCTTCCTGGCAGCCTTTTATCCCCCAGAGGAGGCTGCCAGGTGCAACCCATCCAGGTTGATTAGGCTGCAAGCCAGGTGGCTAATTAGGCTTGCTGCACCGGGGGTTTGCAGAGGGCTTTTCTCCCTCTTAAAGGGGCAGCAGGGCTGGCTCAGGTCCACCCTGCCACAATACTGTAGTACTAAGATCTGAGGGGTTTTTTTCTGCTGAGGTATTTGTCCGTAGCTAATGTTAATACCTATTCTAACATGTATAAAATTCAATATTCACAATACTCTACATGTGGACAGAACCATAGTATTGAGTAAGGGGATCCAAATCTGCTCTCACTTGCACCCATCTAATCTCATCCTTGTCCAAGTAGATTTTGACTCAAGTAATGCAGCATAATATACACAAGGATTCTCTGGTGTGAGATGCTCACATTGTTGAATAATGAATTTAAATACTTAAAGTGGGCTCCATTAAAAAGTTCCTCCAGTCTGGGATGTTCTATATTCCCCATTTTAAAGAAAGGGAATAACTTGGGAACTACTCAATATTTTTAATTTGTGGAACTATTTAAGTTTGCCCAATGTAATAGCTTTCTTTTGAATAGCGTTGTTCACAGAAGCAGTACTGTTTAGTAGTTAAAGAATAGGAGTAAGAATTAGGAGATGTGGAATATAGACCTAGATTTCCAACTGACTGAGTCTTATTCAGCAAATTATTTGAACTCTTCATGCCTCATTTTCCTGATAATAATAGCAATAATAATAGCCATCTCTTTGACTTGGAGGTCTTTGGATGAAAAGAGCTGTAGAAATGCAAAGTATTATTAAATTCTATCTCAAACCCCAACCAGTCCCTTGTTACCCAGTGTTTCTCAGAACCCAAAGCAGTGGTAACTTAACTGTTTCTTTCCAAGTGGCATTAGGAATAAATCAATGGGAACACGGAACTTCCATCTGATAAATGATTGATACAAGGAAGCCTGTTCTTATCCAAATCTAACTATTTAGTTTGGTATGAGATGGTTTTGAGTGATCACCAGATGGGCTTCCAGAGGCCCTCTTTCTGTCAAGCTGATGGGGAATTTATATGTCAGCTCCTTGCCTGAAGAAAAGCTCCCTTGGACTGCTCCAAGGTATTTACTTTTACTTAATCTTTAATGACTAACTCTAGCAAAGCACATAACTTCTAGTGGGTCAGCATAACATCCTCTATTGGGTCACCAATTTTCCTAATTTCAGCAAACTACTCATTATCTTAAAACATCCCCAGTATTTCTAGCTATAACAATAATATGTCAAGGGCACCTAAAACCAAGGTCGCTATTCACTCACTCTCTTCCATAACTTTCTGTCCCATCATCCCATTCTAATGAGCAAACTGCAATAATGCAGCTGTCTAAACTTGCCTCACAAAGATCTAAGATTTTCCTAGCTATGTGATGTTTGATTTTCAATGGGCAGTGGCTGAACATACAAAATGACTGATTGTACTACTGTCAAGTTCTGGGGTACATATAGGAATATAAAATTCTGGGGTAACACTCTAAATCCATTGCATACTATGGTGTCACAATCTTGCCAGTCATCAACCAGCTATTCATATGGCAGTGGGGAGGGCAAAGAAAAGAGTGAAGAATGACAGGAGAGCAACACTGATCATGCCAATAATTTTATTTTTTACTGGAAGCAGCTGCCTATAAAAATAATGGATATTTATTTTCTTTATACTCAGCACCCAAAGTAACAATAACTGATACATGATTTGTATTGTGTTAGGATTTTTAACCATGATTTGATTCATAACAAAGGTGTTGTGTTCTTGGTATGAATAAAAAGATCACTATTACCAGTTTATAATCTAATTTGTATGTTCACTCATCAGTATATCAGGAAAAAAATGTGTTTATTAATTAATTTTGATTTCAGAGTTATTTTCTGTTCTTCTTTTGCTCAGAATACCCACAGCACAGGGACTAAATCAATCCTGGATTTGTTTGGTTGTGTTTTTTGTTGTTGTTGGGTTTTTTTTGTTTTTTTTGCTTGCTGCCTATATTGGTTTAGAACCAATTTATTATAGGATGTCTCAAGTTCTTTTGTGAATCTCATCTTTAATGCTTTTATACAATAGCTATTTAATCTTCTCCATGGAGAGGACAGCATAACCTTATTCTTTAGTTTTCCTAATAAAACTTCCTATGGTGAAGAATTTCAATTAGGCAAAAGACAGAGCCCACATCCTTGAAATACAAAGACATAGAAAATGCCCATAGTATGAAGCATATAACTTCCTATATTTTTAATTAGAAATATAAAATCAGTTTTTCCTTAGATGACAAATCCCCATGCTTGCCACACTATTTGATTAAAATGATATAGAATATATTGCACAGGAGAGCATTTACTTTTAGAGACTAATAAATGCAGAGGTAACGCTAAAAAGAGATATATTTATAGTAATGCTGCTAAACAAAAAAAATGTCTCAAGGTCCATTCTTGCTATAGAATTAACTTTATTCTCAGAGGCTAACTGGTTACAGTTGTGCATGAGTTTGCTATTAAAGTGATAAATAATGTTGGTGGTTGCATTAGACAGATTTCTGTGCCAGGAAAGAGTCTGGTTTTGGAGGAGAAAACCCACACAGGACAGACTAAGACAAAATAACTTTTAAGAGGGTGACTGCACTAGTATTTTTTTAAATCAAAAATGTCCAGCCATTTATTATCGATTCACCCTTGGTACAGTGATAGCATTAGACAGGCAGTGTTCACAGGAATTCCAGCATTTTAAGCATTGTTCCATTCACCCTGATTCACAGAAGGGTTAAAATGGAAATACTTATGTATCCTTAGCTATCACTGTCATTCTGTACTCCAGATTGTCTGGGTTAAATCTCCAGCTGGTTTAAATTAGCATAACTCTGTTGATGTTATTGGAACTATGATGGTTTATGCCAGCTGAAATATGCCTCAGAGAGAAAGGGTAACAATGCAATCTACTCTTTGTAAAAGGGATTCCATAGCTGTGCTGCCTGAGAAGCGGAGGAAGGCTGGCACAGTGGAAAAGACAGGGTGAAAGCTCCACCCTCTCTTTACCCCTGTCTGACTATTCTTTGCCCAATTAGAGGAGGTAGAAGACAGTGGCACCGATTCAGATATTTGTGCTATTTGTATATGGGGATTCTGGTTCTCCCCTGCTTTCAGCAGAGACCATGTTCCTTTCACACCCAGGGACCCCAAGTCATTTTTGGCCAGGGAGTTTCCCCTCTCTCTTACCCCCACAGTACATGAGTTGGTGATGCCAGGATTCCTCTGTGCTCTTCCATGCACAAACAGACTCCTTGTGTGTCATGATTACAACATCATTAGGCCCGGTCACCCCTCCATTCAGACAGAGGGGCAGCTGGGCCAAGGTTCAGCACTGATGCAATCCAGTGTGGCAGGTCACAAGACCACTCAATGAAATTTGGTCCATTTACCACCCTCCTATCTGTACAAAGGGGCATCCAGTTCAGATGTCAGTGGCATTGTGACCATTCAGCCAGATCAATGTTTTGGACTGCTCTGGCAGCAGCTGGTCTAATTGAATACAGGATCCCCGCTTAAAAGTGGTCAGGCCATGCTCACCTCCACCTCCTCTCTGCCATCTATGTAAATTAGAACAAATATAAAAACTTTGGAAAGGGTGTTCTACACACACAACTGGTACATTTGTAGCAGTGGCTCCACAAAGGTTGTTTCCCCTCTGATCCTATAACATATAATGGAGAGAGCCCATGGATAGTACCATGCTCTCCTTCACTCCCCTCTTTAGGCACTTTGGTTCCTATGTAACTTTTCTTTAAAACTTGCAGTTGTATGCCTATATGCAAAATGCATTCAATTGCCCCTTCTCGGGTCTATATAGGTAATAAACCACAGGACAATCTCAGTCCAAGTAATGTCCCTAAACTCATTTTCTATATTTCCTTTCCCTTGCACCCAGCATCCACCTATGCATAACTCTTTAATTGCAAGCATCACTTTCAGAAACAACATTTGGCAGATTCCCACCATGTAACAACCCTTGTTTTCCTGAGCTGTCTCTCAGGATGTAATTGCAGTCCCTCCTTAGTCTGTCTCTCCTCTCGTATCATTCTTGCCATACGCTTGCCAGTAGCAAGCACAGGGTTTATAAATTTTGTATGGGCAATATGCAGCTACAGTCCCTGCTTAGTCAGCCAATACATTTACTAAACATGAACCAGTGACTCAGTCACACTTTCAAATTTTCCTGCCACTCCAGCTCATTTTGATACTGCCACTTCCCTACCCAACCTTTCTGCCATTTTAGGAGTATTTCCAAAATGGTGATCCCAAAATTGGTGCAATTTTTTATGTTTCAACTAAATGAATTGAAACAAAAATGCAGGATTTGTTTTAAATGGATTTTTTTTCCATTTGCTAAGGTTCAAATGGTAAATGTTCATTTAGTTTACATTCAAATGACTTTGTTAATATTCTACCTGGGGGGTGAAGGATGTTCCCTCATTTTTCCCTTCCTGGCCCTCAGTTTTTGATGAAAAAAAGACTGACATTATTTTGTACATTCTACTGCGGTCTTTGCCCGTTCTTTTATTTTTGTAAGATATTTTCCTGACTGAATGTACTGCTGTTATGGCAGTTTTTGTAATGTGGTTATCTGTCCAGTATAGAACTGACCTAAAATCGTCAACTCACTTTACCTAGGGTAGACCACTGTTACAAACTTTCAGATGGTAGTAACACTTGTGAACTGATCTATCTTGGGAACTGTCCCACTGACTTTTGCAGGGATCACTTGCATTAGAAAGTTGACTAGAATTTGATCCTTGATCATTTCTGACCTGGTCACTATTTCAAATGGCAATGTGGGAGCAAAAGTCTCCATCTCTGTTAATATCTTGAGCCATCTAGTGTCCCCGCTTGGGTGTCTCAAAAAGATTTTTCATAAAGGGGTTGAGGGGAAGAAGGAAGGCAAAGCTTGCCTAAATGGCCTATCATCTACTGCACATATTTCCTTTATCTTTTGTGACAGAGGGGTTTGGCCTCTGTCCATAATTCATAGTTCAAGCAAAAAAACAAACAAACAAAAACAAAAAAAACCCAGCAATCCACAAACAAAATCCCACCACCTACTTAGTGGTTTTTTACAAGAAGCCTGACTAAACCTAGATACAACCAGACAGCCTGGTCTTTGTGAGCAAGGTCATTGGTCCTTTGGACATCAGCTATCAATCATTGCTAAAGAGTCATACTCTCCTCTTCACCTTATTTATTTTAGCTTATGAAAAGTGTAAATGTAGTTATGTTAAGCAAACATTTTTAGCTCCATGTTCTCTTTGCTTTAATAGGTCTTGTTGATGTTAGATTACTGTTCTATGGATAACTTCACACAGACATCCCACAAGGAGAGGAAAACCTTATAACTTGTAAGGAGAGGCACTGAAGGGTAAAGAGTTTCTGGAATCCACCTACTTAGTCATGGATCTGGATGGAGATTTCCTATCCCAGTGAGTTATGTATCCTTTAGGCTACTGCAGGTAAACACAAGGGGAGAAATCAAATGACCAATGAGAAAAGAAGAGATGGAGGTGATACAGGTCTCACCTTCCTATACTGCTTACATTTTATTACTACAGATACTTCTTCAAATATGTTGGTAGCCCTAAGCCACATAGCTTAGGCTACATGGTATTTCTATTTGTTTCATTTAGGTCTTCATAGCACACTGATAATGTGTGCATTAAACTTATGGGGATGTAAAATAGATCTCTAGATTGGTTAGGTACTTTGGATTGGATTGCCATATTTTACAACACGTCAGGTAAGACATGGGAGAAATCAAAAGGGAGGTATTTCATAAAACCTCCAGAAATTTCTGAAATACTCTAATATCAATTTTGAAAAACATTTTAGTTGCATACAGGCAGAAACCTCATTGACTTCTGCCCAGGTGCAGGGATCATGCATCTCATTGTAGGATTTTGATTTAAGAAGCTGAACCAAAGCCTACTGAAGACATTGGAAATATCCCCATTGGGGGAGACTGTATGCCGCACCTCCTGGAGCAGCGGTTGTCAAACTAGTTGAGACCATGACCCCTTTTTCTGATCTGGCGGCGCGGCGCGACCTCTCCGCCGAAAAGCCGCCGAATTACAAAAAAAACAAAAAACACCAAAAAAACCCAAAAAACGCGCGGACGCCCCGGCCCCCAGTCCCTGCCGTGGGCGGGCTGCCGGGTGCGCCCCGGTCCCCCGTCCCCGCCATGGGCGGGCTGCCGGGTGCGCCCCGGTCCCCCGTCCCCGCCGCGGGGGGGCTGCCGGGTGCGCCCCGGTCCCCCGTCCCCACCACGGGCGGGCTGCCGGGTGTGCGCCGGCCCCCAGCCCGCCCGCTGCAGGGACTGGGGGCCGGGGCCTAGCCAGCAGCCCTCCCGCTGCGGGCGGGCTGCCGGGTGCGCCCCAGCCCCAGTCGCCGTGAGTTGTGGCGGCAGGATCTCGTGACCCCCCGGGGAGCGCTCGGTGACCCCCCGGGGGGTCACAACCCCCAGTTTGAGAAACCCTGTCCTAGAGGCACTGGTCAGAACCCCAAACCCCAGAAAATGGGACTAAGGTGGCTTTAAGCCATGCTTGCATCCTCTCACTTCTGGGTTGCTCCAGTAACTGGAGCTCCCTCCAGCATGATTTCTGTATCCAGAAGTGCTACCTACATTCCAGAAGCACATCTCCAAATATACACAGCACTGTATGTAGCAGCTCTGACACATCCCCAGTTTGCAAGGGAGAACAGGCTCCAGCAGTGTTTTCCAAGTGCTGCACAGAAGGAATTCTCCCATGTTAAGATCAGCAGCATTGAAAACCTTTTAAGGCTCCTACAGCCCTTCCTCTGATATATAGGAACCAAAGTGGGAGTGAAAATCCCCTGAATTCAGTGGACTTTCGACCAGGCCATAAGTTAGATACCATCCTTTACTGCTTCCTCCCACCCCAATGATTTCACTGAAACGCAAGATCTGGACCCTCGTTTGAACCAAAGTGGAATTAATGTAATTTGGCAAAACTTAAAAAAATTAACAAAAATGCACATCACACACACACAATATATTAGAAAGAACAAATGAATGATGGAAGTTTCTTAGTTTCAGATAATTTTGTATAAATATGTATGCTGTGGTACACTAACAATCTTTAGATAAATAGTCAGGGTGTTCTTTATAATGATAAAAGACCTGGTCTCTTGCCCTTGTTATTTATCTCTCTGAATGTATGGACTCTTAGTACTTTTTGCCATTTGAAATTTTTCAAAATCAATTAAGTATACCAAACCACGCTGATAATTAGATTTATGAGACAGTTAAAAGGCTGCACTAAGATTCAATCAGGAGAAACTTATCCCTGGACACAAATTAACTTTACTGAATGTGGAACAGCGTATCAAGTGGAAAGCCTTATCTTCTGAGTTGTTGTAATGAAACAATGACATTTAATATTACAAGTATCTGAACTGGTGGAAAAGACAATTAATTAGGGTCACACTTTTAATGTGCTTTTTAAACCAGAATAGCAACATGTTTGTTCATGTATTTCACAGGGATCATATGAATGTGCCCTTCTTCATAAAAATATTCTTTATCCCTAAATTAAGGGGTAATAGCTGTCTATATAACTAAGTCCAGATTTTCCCCCGCTCAAGTATTCTGGGAACTCTAAGTGTCCCTCCTTACCCTACTACTAAACTACTTAATTGTTTCCAGCTGTGCATTTCAATAGGTCTTCCCCTTCTAAATCCAGTTTAATAAGGCTTACACCATCTGCATATTTTTCCCCTTTTAATACCAATTAGATTAAATACAATTTATGAACACAAATAGCAAGGGCAAAATTTTCAGAGTTAAAAAGGGAAGTTGGTTGCTCACCACCCTGTGACTTTTAATAGGCATCAAACTTCCCACTCCCTTTTTGCCTTTGAAGATTCACTCCTAGGTCTCAAAATCATCTCAGAGAAGATCTAGTTGTCTATACTACAGGGAAAAGTCGATCTAATACAGGGGTCTCAAACTCAAATGACCATGAGGGCCGCATGAGGACTAGTGCACTGGCCCGAGGGCCGCATCACTGACACACACCCTGCCCTCGCTGCCCCGGCTCCGCCCCCACTCCACCCCTTCCAAGAGGTCCCACCCCTGCCCCACCTCCTCCTCTGAGCACGCAGCTCCCCATTCCCTCCTGGAAAGTGCTAGGCACCACCAACAGCTGTTTGGCAAACAAAGCAAGAGCAATATAGGAAGTCCAGAGCTAGAAACACGCGCGGCCCAGCCAGGCAGCAGAGAAGCCTCTGCTTCTGGCCCCTCCCTCCCACAAACTGCTATGGGGGGGAGACGACAGGAAGCTTGGCGGGCCGCAGGGAAGGGCTTCGCTGGCCACATGCGGCCCCTGGGCCGCATGTTTGAGACCCCTGATCTAATATATGCAATTTGAGTTATGTCAATAGCATAACTCAAATCAACGTAGCTTAAATCTACTTACCGTGGGGTCCAGACTATGTGATATTAATGGGAGATGCTCTCCCGTTGACTTCCCCTACTCATCTCGATCTGGTGGAGTACAGGACTCAATGGGAGAGCGATCTGTGGTCAATTTAGCACGTTTTAGAATTACTAATTTGACTGCCAATGCATCGATCACTGCCCATCGATCCTCTGGTAAGGGTAGACAAGTCCCTAGTAAAGTCAATATGAGTTGTTCCGTGTAGTGTCAATCGTGTTTGGATTAGGCCCGACATAGAACAAAGAATTTAATTTGTGCAAAAAAGAAAAGAGGAGCTTAAGAATTGTCAACTGACATACTATAAATGCAAGTCATATCCAGAAAGATTTAGTGAACTTGAAAAATCCTTAGATTTGTTAACTAAGAATACCACTGCCTCATGAGTATGAAATGGATCACATTTAGCAAGGGGAGAGACAGACAGGTGGATGAGGGGGAAAATACCCAACAGACAAAATGAGAATGGGAATAAGGCGACATCCCAGAGTCAAAAGGAGCCCATTTCTGGATGTCAGATGATAGGGAATCAATAGTGACATTGGAGTATGACCTAGGACAGGGATCAGCAACATTGGCATGTGGGACCGCAGGATAAGCACCCTTAGCGGGCCCCACCACTTTGTTTACCTGCCATTTCGCCGGCCGCAGCTCCCACTGGCCGCAGTTCGCTGTCCCGGTACAATGGAGGCTGCGGGAAGTGGCGCGGTGCTGGCCAATATTGCCGATCCCTGATCTAAGAGAATTATACTGTTAACGTAATAATGAAGCAATTTATGACAGACAATTAAATACAAAGAATGTTGCATAAAGAAAATCATTGGCTGCACCTAGGGTTGTCAATTTTGGTTGTATTCCTGGAGGTTTAATCACATGACATAATCTTTAATTAAATATTAACCTTTAATTCCTGGAGAGTCTAGGAGAATCCTGGAGGCTTTGTAACCCTTGCTGAACCAGGCTTTGTGTGTATGCTAGTTTATGAAAAGAAAAATATTCATTCTGTAAGGTATTTAGAGCCAGATTCTGCCATCCTTAGTCACAATCAGTAATGTCATTGATTTACATCAGACTATGTGTAGTGTATACAGCTAAACCACCCTGAAAACGCTTGATCCTGTCTGATCTTGGAAGCTAAGCAGGGTTGGGCCTGGCTAGTACTTGGATGGGAATACCAGGTGCTTAACATGGGCGTGGGGCTAGCAACTCCACCCCCATGAGGGAACACATTGCTACTGAAACACCAACACCAGAAATGGAGAGATCTGTGGTTGGTGGCCGATACCCTGGCTGGGGGGTGACAGGCAAAGAGAGAGACTTGTGGTGGAAGAATTGGGCATGTCAATATGTTTCTTAATAAGGAAAATATTCTGGGAAATGTCTCAGATAAGGACTTTTGTGCATATCTAAAAAGGTTACACTATGAAATTTATTGTTACAGTAATGAGCAAACTTAAAAGCTTTGACTATTTTGTTTATCTGAACTTATCCAAATATTTTTGGATAGACATTAGTCTGCAAATCTCATAGGACTAAGTTATTTTTTAAGATTTCCAGTATTTTCATATTTAGTCTGGAAATATTAGGTGAATAGCCTTAGAGGGCAGCATGTCTCCAGGAAATAGAGGGCAGCATGTCTCCAGGAAAAAGTGTTTAATATAAGAATTCTCAATAAATAATAAGTTTATCCCTGTGAGTTTCTCTACGTATATATGTATATCTACTTTGCCATACATTTAATGAATTATGAACTGTGTTGGAATTAAATTATTCATTCTGTGTTGATTACTTCATTATCTGAACGTGTTTAAAAACAGTGAATTAAGAATGTTAAATTTCTTCATTAATAACCTGTGATTGTTAATTTGAAGTAATAGATCTTCTGAAACATCCCCTCACCAGCTGATGAATACAAATTTAAATCTATCATACTGCTGTACTAAATTCAGTGTAGTTTTGTGATGCAAAATATTTCCTAAAAAGCAATCAACCTGTCAACAAGAGAAAATTAGAGGGTTTTTTTCATGCATCCTATAATTACTATTAATTGCTTTTTTCTGTTTTAAAATAATTTTGTTTGGCTACAACATTTAAGCAAAATAATTGGAATGGAGTGTAGAGGTTTTTAATCCTTCCACAGGCCAACTGCCCTTTGAAGTCAGCATGAGTTTTGAACAAATAAGGTTTTAGGGCCACTGAAAGTTATTTTGTGTACCTGACAAGAGATACCATTATTGCACCTGAATCCAGTAGCTTCATTGATATAAGAAGATCTGATGTTTGTGGAAGCACTAATGCAATATTCATGTTTGGAATAAAATTAACTTTTAAATCTAAATGAGTAACAATGGAGAGAAATATACTCAGTGTATTTCAGGCTAAGCTTTTAATAGAAACAATCATATAAACTCTGTGACTCAATTGTAATTATGTCACATTCACCAATTTTCATTTTTAAACCTTCTCTCCAGCTTTAGAAAACTCTTCAGTTTTTCCTCGTCTTCAAGTTGCCATGGAAAATAAAGAAGTTGAATTCTATGTTGTGGGTCTTGAAAATGTTCTCTTACTACTTTTATTGAGAAATACTTTATATCAGAAATCTAACAGTTAACACAGATATCTGTATTTATATAGTATATAATATAGAGACAGTTAAATAGTTTCTTTCCAGACAAATTGTCCTAAACATTTAAGCCAATATAGTTTAACGATTATACAGTATGGCTATACCACCCTGAACATGCCCAATTCCATCTGATCTCAGACGCTAAGCAGGGTTGGGCCTGGCTAGTACTTGGATGGGAGACCTCCTGGGAGTACCAGGTGCTGTAGGCTTAACACCTGGCAGTAGGTATAAAATGCCTCCAACGACAGATGGAACAACGCATCAGTTGGAGTATTCCCCAGTCGTATCACTGGTTGTGTCCAGTCTAAGTGGACCCTGCCATAGTGTGGGAATAACGCTAGGAAAAACAGTTTAATGATTATACAACTTGGGTAACAAATCTCTATGGAAATTTAGAAGCCTGAATCTAATTGAGATTAGATTAAGAGGTGCTGGATATTTTATCCTTTGTTAATATCTGAACTTTATCTTTCAAGGAAAATAACCATTGTTTGTTTAAAGATCGTGTGAAGTTGTCTGATCACTGCTGCACGGTAAAATAATTTATCTTCCCATTGAACAGTAGCTATTTTAAAATAGTCTTCTCTACAATGTGCTATTTTCACAATTTGTCTCCTTCCTTTCTTTCTTTCTTTCTTTCTTTCTTTCTTTCTTTCTTTCTTTCTTTCTTTCTTTCTTTCTTTCTTTCTCCTAGAGGAATAAGGACAACAGCCTAGAATTTGGAGGCTTTTTTATTGTGTGGTGGAGACTGCAAATTGCACCCCTATCTCTAGGGGACCTCCTTATGCACAGACAAGATGCTGCAAGGGACTTTGCTTTTTGAAACCCCATCACAGTGCCCACTTCTAGCTGGTATCTTTTGTTAACTCCCTCCCTGGGACTAACAGCTTACCCTCCTTCTGGGGTAACTCAAGATCCAACTTAAAATTCACAATGTCCAAACTTATAATTATTCTGCCCATCTTGAACTCAACTGAAACCATCTGCTGCCTGGCCCCTGCAGAAGCTGTCTTGCACCGATTCTTAACTAACAGGATTCGATACTGCTTCTCTTTGCCACAAATTTCAGAAATTTCCCTCTGGAGATCTCCTTGCTCCTAGTAGTCCCCATCTCAGGGCTCCTCCATAGAAGCTTTCTCTGCTCCCTGTGGTTTGTTTTTTCTCAGGGCTTTTGCACTCCCAAGCCTACTTTGCTTTTCTCCCTGTGACTCAGCCTGACTTGGTGCAGGCACACACTTCCTTGAATTCCCAGATCCATACTTCCTGCTTCATCACCACAGCTTCCTGCTTCATCACTACAGCTGGGGTCGCTAGCATTTATGTTGCCAGTTCATCTGTGATGCTGAGGGACAGCTGCTAAATCATGGGCAAAGCTGAGTAGTCCAGCTTGCCTTAAAGGGCCAACTACCCTGTGATAGAGGCATTGTAATGTTTTATGAATAGTAGGGAGTTTATATGCATTTTGATTGCATAGTAAAAGAGACAGCACTTGTTCCTTAACCATTGATTCCACAATATACATATTCAGATCTCTGAGAAATTTCCAAAATCTCTGAACATTGGCAAAATTTGTAAAGTCAATCTGACTGTTAAATGAGCAAGAGGATATAATGGTGAAGACAAAGAATGATACTTTGCACTTTTTAAAAAACAAAGATAGATTTTTTGGGGGGAGGGGAGGGTGTTACAAAATCTGATTTTGTGGATTCTGTTGTCACAGCATTAATTTCTCTTGCTATATATGTTTCCTTGACAGTCAGAGTAGTCTTTCATTTATTCCTTCTAGCAAAAGCACTAAAATAAGGATGTGGGTATCTGAGATCCACTGGATCTTGTGCTATTGCATTTTGTTCCATGCATTAACTTGTTAAATTTTCATCTCTTTGGAGAGCTCCAAAGCTGAGTTTCTCCCATTGTGCATCAATCTTTTTCTTTTTTTCCCCCTTTTTTTTACTGAATTATCCTCTGTCCTCTTCAGCACAGTAGCAGATTCATCTGCCATCAATTATGAAGTATTACAAGTATAACTGCTAAAGGTCAGTTGTTTGCTGACACAATTATTTCCAACTTTACATTCATCTAAACAAAAAGGTACATAATAAACTAGTTTGATGAAATATAATGTTATCAACCTCTTACCTCTTTGAAAGCTACAGTATCTTGGCTGCTTCCCCAAATTTTATTATAACATTGCGTAGACATTAGGCTGTCATAACATCATTTTCAGTGAGTTATATGGGGGGCTTGGCTAAAAAGTTTACATTTGTGTTACTGAAACTGCCATCATACTATTGAGATACAACAGAGGTAACCTTCAGGTATATCTGAGTAAGATCTTTTAAACTATACAAAGAAAACCATTTCTAAATACAGTTGGATGAGTTCCATTGCTTACAATATAATCTCAGTTGGGATAGAGAAACATACATAAAAATGATCTCTTATTTATGCTCTTTATTCTTGTCTGCACAAACAATTTATTGCCCATCATGTTGCTACTAAATTATGTTCCTTATCTTCAATTGCTTATCTTGTCATTAACTTTGGAGGAGACTAATGTGTTGGATCATCAACATTTCTATGCTTATTTCCACAAAACTGCTACAGTTTGATTGGGTCCTAAGAACATCTAACCCCAAAGAATCAACACTAGTTAAAATCAGTTAAAAATGCACCAAAATTCATATTTCTCGTTAGCAATATGCTTAATATTGGTAACATTTCCCCCAAAATGATGGTGGAAATCTAAAGCAGATTTTCCTTGTTGAAAATCTATCACACTATATCTGTCTGTGTTTTGTCTACACCCCATACCTCAACACAGAGAACTTTTCACATGTCAGGTTTTTTGGGTGTGTCCCCTCACATTTGGACCATCACTGATATTCCTATATTCTGTAGGTTTAATCTTTTTTTTTCCTTTTTAAACCAGTGATTTTCTATATATGTTGTAAAATCAGCTGCAACCAATCTGTGCTCTTAGGCATTCAACACTGAAACTAACATGTGGTATTATTTGTATATATAAAATACTATATTATTTGACTGTATTCCAAGGCAAAAGCACCCACACTCCCAGGAAGATACACTGAAAAGAATAATTCCAAATAAACAAATTAGTTTATCATAAGCCTTGTGTACACATGAGACTACATTTTCCCCTTAAGGTATGGGTATGTACCTCTCGTCAAAGTCAGTGGGAGTTCTCTATTATAGCCAAAGGCAGAAACTGGCTTGTACTAAATTAGTGCTGCCAAGAAAATGGATGCACAAGTAAATTGATAGCATCCTTTCTCAGTTAAAAACCCCCACAAGTTTTAAGGTCTCCCTTTCCATTTGATTTTTTCATGGGATCACTGAACACTTTTTTTTAGCAGAAAAAGAAGAAGTGGGATATGAGTCTTTATGCTACACAGCAACTTGTAGTGTTAATGGGTAGGGAGGGGGATAACATCTTTCTCTCAGCAGAGAAATATTTAACTATGTGACAAGATGCTCATTTCACAACTTTTCCTTCTTTTCTTTTCTTTTTTTTTCTATCTAAAATACCTAGTCAGTGGTCTCTCCTTGACTGTTTACTTCCTATCTGTGATAGTCTGTACCCTTATGTTCACCACTTTTACAAGACTATGATAGATTTTGTACAAAGTATGCCTTGTAAGGTATCACTTGAAAACTCATAATTTGCTGATCATTATTGGCCTGGAAAAATGTGTGTGACTACACTGTATGCAAAGTTATAAAATTCTATTTTATACAACAGCTTGAAGAACACAGCTTGAAGAACAGCTGTTCAGCAGTCCAGATTGTACCCTGGATAATGTCACACTATCTTCTTTCTAGAAGCTCGAATGTAGCATATGCCTTTGTGTAGTAGCTTACACGATATCTTTGTTTATTAATTGGCAAAAGGGAACAAATGGACGGGGAAAGGTACTGGTCACATTGGGTAATCTCTATCAGTTATGTAAGATTCCAAGAACAACCAATAAAGCAAGTTTAAAATGTTGGCAGGGATAGTAATTTGAGGCAGACAGCAACATCCAATTCTTTGACTTTACTATTGACCTATAATCAGTGCCTAATAGGAGTGATGTTCCACCACGTGGACCTAATTGGCATACACTTAGCCAGAACATAGACTTTCACACAAAATTAGTTGGTATGCAGAGTTGTTGTAACTCTGGTAATTCTGTGATATTAGAGAGACAAAGTGGTAATATATTTTATTGGACCAACTTCTGTTGGAGAGCGACAAGATTTCGGACTAACATATATAGGGCCCTACCAAATTGTGGTCCTTTTTGTTCAATTTCACGATCATAGGATTTTAAAGATCTATTTAAATCTGAAATTTTACAATGTTGTAATTGTAGAGGTCCTGACCCAAAAAGAAGTTGTGTGTGTGGTCGGGGGGCTGCAATGATATTGTGGTTCTGTTACTTTTACTCCTGTACCACTGCTGATGGCAGCACTACTGACAGAGCTGGGTGGATGGAAAGTGGCAACTTCTGGCTGGGAGCCCAGCTCTGAAGGCAGAGCTGCCACCAGCAGCAGCACAGATGTAAGGATGATATGCTATTACTGTGCCATCCTAACTTCTGCACTTCTGCTTTCAGAGCTGGGCTCTTGATCAGAAGCTGCCACTCTCTGGCCGCCCAGCTCTGAAGGCAGCAGTGAAGAAGTAAGAGTGGCATGGTATGGTATTGTCACCCTTACTTCAGCACTGCTGTTAGCTGGGCACTTCCTACAGAACTGGACACATAGCCAACAGCCACCGCTCTCCAGCCAGCCAGCTCTGAAGGCAGCACAGAAGTAAGGGTAGCAATACTGTGACTCCCCCCTCCCTCAGAATAACTTATCAACCCCCATGCAACTCCTTTTTGGGTCAGGACCCCCAATTTGAGAAATGCTGGTCTCCCCTGGAAAAGGTGTATAGAAGGTGTAAAAGCACACAAAAGACTAGATTTCATGGTGAGGGAGAGGCCAGATTTCATGGTCTCTGACACTTTTTTTCATGGCTGTGAATTTGGTAGGGCCCTGTACATAGAGCTCTTCTTCAGGTATGGGTCATTAGAAGGCGTCATTTTGTGGGGATTTTATTTCTCAGTTTTGTATTTAAGGAGAAGAACAAGTACAGGACACGGGGCATTGTGGGAGCTATATAGGATTCTAAAATCCCACAAATTCACCAACCGTTGGTTTACTTAGAGATTCCAGTAGAGGAATGGTTTTCAACCTTTTTTCATTTGTGAACCCCTCATTTTTTTTGAATGGAAGAGTGGACTCTGTTGGAAATCTTAGACATAGTCTGTGGAACCCCCCAGGGATCCATGGACCACAGGTTGAAAACCAGCATTCTATGGTAACGACAACCTTTTGAAACCCCCTTAGGCATAGTCTACTGATGCCCAGGAGAAAACGACTGCAGTAAAGGATAAGGCCAAGAATTTTTAAAAATGGGGCCTACATTTTCAAAATGAACTAGCAATCTTATGTGCCTTAATACCTGAGTGCCCAGCTGTAAAGCAGAGCTGGTTAAAAAAAACCCAGAATCTTAGTTGTTAATTTTTTAAAATTTCCTTGTTTTCATTTTGAAGTATTAAAAATGGCTCTATTTCCCTTTTCTCTGCATGTTTCACAAATACATATTCTGAGTTTTTTTCCAAAATTTGAATGGAAAACTTTATGGAAAATGTTTGATATTTTTAATGAATTCCAAATCCAACTTTGTGTAAATGAAAATTTTGATAACCCATGAAATAACATTTTGATTTTTTTAATTAAAATGTTGGGGGGTTGATTAAAATGCAAATTTTTTTAAAAGCTGAAAAGTGTTGAAAATGTTGATATATTTTGACCAGCTTTAATTGAAAATCATGTAAAGGGTCTAGACTTTCATATGTTGAGTGCTCACACTTTCTAAAACTCTGACCCTTTTGAAGTTCTATCAAGTTGGGCAACTGAAAACTGAGGTCCTCGATGTCACTGGTCTCTTCTGAAAATGCAGGCATGTTGGTTAAAGCTAGGGTCCTAAATTTATATTTTAGACTTTTTCATGCTCCAAAGCATTTGTTAATTCCTCATTTTAGGTAGGTATTCATTTACTATTAGAGTATGCACCTTCCCTTACCAAAAATAATTGCCAAAATCCTTTACTACCCTCACACAGATATATAAACTTCAAGTGGGAGTATTTCAGTGTATATTTAGGTTGCTGATTTTGAGCAACCTAAAAACCTGAGATCAAATTAATACAGTTTGAGACTGTGTGAGTTTAGGAATATTTCCTGATGAGAAATCAAGGACCTTAGTTCTGGCTTGGGTTACAGGTAACAATATGCAAATGATAAATGATTCCATTCCTTTTTTATTCATGCATAACAGTAAATTATTCTCATAATATTTTCCTGCTCTAGCAATGTATTGTTCAATAAAGATATCAGGTGAATAAACTAGTCTCAAATCTTTATAGTCTAATCCAAAGTAGAAAATGACTTAAATGAATCAAATAGCAAGCATTTTTAACAAAGGAACCACAAAATTGATGCTTAACTATTTCCATGCCCAGTGCATATGAAAGGACTTAGTCAGAATTATGTCTGTATTAAAACTAGCAATAGTTGATAGTATTATTCATCACCAGATGCAGGAGTGGTGTACTGATGCGCTCTCCTACTCCCAGCATCTCCTATATCTCCCTAACACTGAGGGCAAGACAGCCTCCTCTCAGGCCACACTGACAGCTTGGGAAACACAGTAGCTTTCAGAAATAGATGTGACAGTGGCAGACTGTCATACCAAGGTGCCAGCTCATACCAAGGCCCCTAGTCCTCACTGAACACTGACAAGAGTATAGCTGGAAACCAGTCTGGCTCACTTGTGTGTTACTTTAGTTGAAATAGAAGTTAAGTTTATAAAAATGTATTTAGTGTTTAGACATGATGGAAGCAGTGGGCAGCCGTGCCAGCAGATAGTCAATGTAAACACTGTCTTGAGGCCTGCCAGCAGACTACCCTGATGGCCGCAGATGGCCCACCACTGGTTTAGATAGATCTTTGGCTTATCATTGAGACATCACAAGAAGGTGTGCATGTAACACAAAGATGAGGAAACATTGGCTGGTTTTCTTACACCAGGGGTTCCCAAACTAGTTCCATGGCTTGAGCAGGGTAAGCTCCTCTTTGGCTGCAAGATGCTTTGTTTATGGGAGTGTCTGCAGATTCAGCCGCTCGCAGCTGCTAGTGGCTGCGGTTTGCCATTCCTGGCCAGTGGGATCTGCAGGAAGCAGCGCGGACCAGGCCACCGCTTCCTATAGCTTCCATTGTCTGGGAATGGGGAACTGTGCCCCCTGGGAACTGCGAGCGGCTGAACCTATGGACACTCCTGTAAATGAAGCGTCTTGCAGCCAGGCAGGGGCTTATTCTGTGCAAGCTGAGGAACAAATTTGGGAACCCCTGTCTTACACCAAATTTACTGGAATGATATATTAGCCTCTAGCAATGCCTTTGGCCTTTTCTGTTCATTTAATTATTGCCCTTTTAGAGGATGCTGACATGTCAGAAAATTTACCTAAATTAGCCTTCCTTGTTATTAGGACTCCTAGCAGTCTTGTATAAATGTTACTAACTGGCATTCCAAAATCCTTCCTAATACCTTGCAGAAAAAGCTGGTATATATAATGAGAAAATATTTCATTAAGACATCCCCTCAACACTCAGGGTCAGATAGATGTTTCCAAGGTACAATTTATCTGTTTTCTGTACCACTGCCTTGTTTCTCTGCTCCAGCATGTTATACTTGGAACTCCAAGATATCTACTTTCTGCAAGTGAAGAAATAGAAAATATCTATCTTCTGTATGGAGTTTTTACCCCCATCTCTCTCTGAACATCTTACAAATTAGATATTATCCCGACAACTTCACTCTTCTGGATCAATATCTTGTGAATTACATTCCTTTAAATGGAAAAATCTATGGCTCAGCTTCTTTTTATTACTATGCCTCTGTTCTTTGGAATTCCCAGAATTCTGATCCGTTGGCCAAATTTAAGTCAGTCCCCCCTTTACCAAGTTTTTTTAATGAAATTTTAATTTATATATAAGTAAACAAAATAGTGCAATATTAAGAGAAGCACAGATGTCAAATTGTAACATAAGTTTAGCTTAATAATAAGGAAGTTACGGGCTATGTTTTGTGATACAAGGAAACAGAATTATCATTCACATTTTATTATCTATCTGCAGCACCAATGTTCCATTAAAAAGAATAAACTAACAAGTAGCTAACCCTTATTCAGCCATGCATGGGTTAGGGAATAAGAAAATTCTCCTGTGTTGTTCACATATTTTTCCCTGGGAGCAACATGGTCAAAAGGGTGCATGGAGAAGAGGAGAGTAGGCAGAGCCTCTTTATTCCTATGTACCAATCAACAGAAGTGACTATATTTGTCAGGCTGTGGGGAAGGGAAGGAAGTACACAATATCTTGTGTACACAACCCTTCAAAGGGCTGTAATAAGTCGCTACTCTTTCACTGGAACGTGGGGTATTGTGTAAGTACAGACTTTATTATAACACGTATACAAAGGGAGCACAATTAGAGTTGCCTGAATTTAGCCCAGTCCATATTTTAATGGAAGTATACGTACATGTAGTTATTGGTGCTTATTCATTCTTTATCTCTTTAAGTTATTGTTTGTTCATATAGCTAAACACCCAACAACGTCGGGCTTTGTGCAATACTATCTATGGGAGTGTGGGGTGTGGGAAAGGAACAGCATTTCTCACGATCAGTCCCGGCACTTGCAAAGCGCTGTACTGCAGCCCCCCCATGCAACTGCTATTTCAGCCCAATAAGCTGAATAACAGTTGACTGAAGCTTCACATCCTATGACATAGAGGTTTTGAGTCACTAGATCTGTGTAATCATGGATCCAGTAGCTCTTTGCCTGCTCTTCTCTCCAAACCAACTCTTATCTTGTCTACTAGGTGCCAGCCCGCATACCCCTCTCATAAATCCCCTATGTGCATTCTGCTCTGCTCACACACCTAGCAAAGTCCCACTGTGTAATTAAATGGTCCAGTGAGCTATGTATACAAGAGTCACATTTTACACTGTCTTTTTAATGTAGAAAGTCAGGGTTTAAACAGTCCCAAGTCATATATAAGGGTGGGATTCTTGCATATCTTTCATCATAGTGTGGTATGTTTGCTCATTGTTAGTTATTATGAATCTTAGCTTTTACACCACTGTTTCAACTCTTCCCATGTTTTCCCCATTACACTCTTTGCTGTCTTTCCCCCCTGCTCCTCTCAAAGATGGGATGTAGAGCATTGCCTCGTACTGTCACATGGGAGTCACTTGCTGCAGGGAAAACCACAACCTCTTTGGCTTTGAGGCTGTGAATGCTTTCAGCACAGTCCCACTGCCAGCTGTAGCTAAATTTATTCTGGCTACTTTCCCGGATAAATTTGGTACCATGTCAGTAGCTAGAAGATCATGTTTTGAACTAAAAAGCCTGCGGATACTATTGACAGCCTGGGTAAACTGTAAACTTTTTTTAAAAATTATTGATATTTAATTACATTGCAGCCATAGGCCCAGGCCCTACTAATTCTGCTAAGCAATCCACACTGGTGGACCTGAATGCCTACTTATTGCCCCATTGAATTCAATGGTACTCTGTACAGGTGCAGGGGTCTTGGCAGGACTGGAGCCTTAGTTTTCAGTTTCATGGTAATTAAAGTTGAAAAAGAGATTGAATATAACCTTTTGTCTTCACTCTTCACACCCCCATCCTGTGCTTTACTAAACCATCCTTGGGGGTAGTAACTTTTCCATGGGGGTCTCTGGCCAATAATGTTTTTTGTCAACTTTGTGCAAAATTCCTTCAAGGTACAGGGCATGCTGTTTAATTTTGTAAAGAAAAAAAATCCATGTTGTTACAGCAAAAACGACTGATATTTGAATCAGAAAAGTGTCAAAGTGAGATTTGTAAGGGAATGTAGGCACCTAATGATGCAGATAGGCACCTAGGGTTGAGCTTCAAAATATCTTGGGCATGTAACTCCACAGGTTTCATGAGTATCAGAATCATAATGCTGCACACTTGATAGTGGCAAATGAACATGAAGGAGTCACAAACATGTTCAATCAAAATTCTTTTTCAGGCTTGAATCAATATTCATGGACATTTTCCCCATTATTCTCCCAGCTCTACTCTACATGAAGCTGGACTTTCAGAGCATGTATACTCCATCCATCTAAATATATTTGAAATTTTTCCCACAAACTCTAACTTACATACACCTCAAAGTGTTGCAGATGAACTGTACTGACACTTTGCAATCCACCCAAGTTAGCGGGGAGAACGAAGCTGTGCTGCACTTGGAATGGGACAGGGGTTACATCACGATTCTCACACGATTCCTGCTTCTCTATTGTTCCATGAAGGAATCAAGCTGCACCAGTCATTTTCATGGCACATCTTATTTACTCCTCTGTGCTAGCTTAGCTCTGCTGTTCAGTGTTGGGAGAGGCAGGCACTTGTCACTGACCTGTCCTGAGAGTTGCTGTTCACTCATATATGTTATGACAAGGAGTAGCCTGTACATAACTGAGCTTCTTATGCCCCTTTGTTTCCTTGAGAGAGAGGGTATGAAATTCAGGTCATGACTGAGCACTTTGTTCTTCACACTGTTTGGGGTACTCTATAAACGATAGGAAGCTCAACTGGTCTGGCAAACGTCTGGACAAACACTGATGTTCAAAAACTGCATGATTGCACTACTCGCTTTTTTGGAAAATGACATCACACAATATATATTGACATTTCAATGCCCCCCAAATGCCAAATTTTCTGAGGACATAAATTATTCAGAACTATGGGAAATTCCAGTTTATTTTTTTTTTCATAATCAACTCCTAGATTTTCACCAAAAATGGGGAAAGCTGTGTTACTTTTGTGAAATAGTGCCATTTAGTTGTTTCCTGTCTCTTGCTCAGGACATTTTTTTTGAGCCTCCAAATAAAATATCATCCTGCTTTCAGGGGACCTCAGGTGCAATCTTAGTTTCTGATGGGATAAGAATTACCATATTTTGCAAGATGTCAACAGTGAAGCATAAATCTCCCTGAATCTAATGAAGTTTGGTTCATCCAGGTTTGCTTGTAAAGTCTTGAAAATCTTTTCAGACCTTTCTGTGACATACTTAATTTCTAAACAAAAGTTACACATGTTAGTACCAGTGGTGCCTGCAAGCATAAGCATAAGCTTCTTGTTATTGTCATCATGTTGTCATTATTTTGCACTGGATAAATACCACAGCAAGGGTTTCTTGTTTATTATGCTTTTATCCTTCAGGTGTATTCACTTTTTCAAAAGAAACACCTAAATTCTTTTCCATTTTCAATGCGTAATTGCTTTCTTTATGCTTTGCCTTCAGTTCATGTGATGTTCTTCTTTTCTACCAAAAGAGACTTCAGGTGTAACCAATTTAGTGGAGAACAGCATGATCTGGTTCTTGATGGGAATTTTATTCAGTTGTATAATGATGTCTAATAGGTGAGGGCTTGTACAGTAAATCCATGTATGATGAATGAAAATTTAGAATTATTCAGAGTGAATTTTTATCCTTATTATTATGTATTCTCAGGTGCTTTGTTGTTATTTCTGAATACTCAGGGAAAAAAGTTCTGTTATTTTATTATAATTATGTTTATACTTTAATACTTGTTATTAGTTATAGCATTTATAATGCAGCCTACAACATTTCTCTTGTCATCTGTAATATAGTGTCAACTGGCACTCACAGAAACAAATACCCAGAAAGCATTAAAAATCAGTGTTATTGAATACTACTTATAAACCCTAGGAAGACATGTTTTCATAGTGATTGAAACAGCTCCTGTAACTGTATCTACATCTATATACAGTATATGCAGCTCTTTGGGATGAAAAGTACCATTGCTATGACCATCATTATATTTTATGACATATGATAATATACAATAATGTGATATATATGCTATGCAATTCTGACTGTTTTATATTGGCTATCACAGGCTTTTAGCAGTATACAGTGTAAAACACACTTCTATTTAATAATGATGGCATTATTCCAAAAACATCCATGATGTATCCAAACTTTTAACATCTATGATATTTCAATTACTTGCTACTTCATAATGTCTGCATTTTTAAATAGTATTGGCAGACTACAGGAAGTTGGACTACAGAATCAGAATGTTCACTCCTGGCTTTAAAAATCCATGAAATATTACACACTGGTCTTCCTACCTTCTTCCCCCTATCCCATTTCCAGTTTTCCTCTCTAAATCCTAAACCACACACCACATACTTTTAGATGGACATGAGCATTGCAATATCCTGATTTTCTAGTATAGTTACTCACCGACCCCAAGATTACATTTTGGATTTTACATGACTAAAAAAATACTGATACTTACTTTTATGAAAATGAATGGGGGAAAAAAAAGTCTCATACTCCCATTTGCTTCTCTGTTCATTGTCAAGCTTGTCTTCACAGTCAGTTAGTGTGCAGCAAATGGGGGTGTAAATCTGTTATGCACTAGCCTGCTGCACAAGAGCTGGCCATGTGGATCCTGCTACCGTGCAATAAAAGTTCCATAGTGTGAACTGACCTATAGCTTCAGCGCCCAACAATAGCAGGGTCCACATAGTGACTTAATGCACAGCAGAATCTTGGGGTAGGTGAGTAACTATATTCCAAAACAGGTTATTTCAATGCTCATGTTCATCTAAAAGTATGGGTGAATGGTTTAGGATTTAGAGAAGCATACTGGAAATCAGGAGTTCTGTTTTCTGTTTCTGGATCTGGGCAAAATGAATGCCAAAGACATATAAGAAATCAGTATGAATATGTACAAATTACAGTATCTGTTCTCTACTTCTTCCAGCACCATCAAGCAAATTAAAAAAATATCTGGGTTCCAGAGCTTACTTACACCTCATGCTGATTTGGTACTTTATTATATGAAGATTCACATTTCAAATGTTTTCCTCTGTCTTAATGCAACTGCCTCAATGGCAAGTAAAGTAACTTTCATTTTCTGTGTTTAGGAGATTGCTGGAGCCAGATAATTATAGCCGTTTATGGATGCAGTTGCACCCCAATCTCCCTCTTTCAGTGATCAAGCCAAAGGTGCTAATTTCTCTTCCTTACTTGGAAAGTTTTATTCAGCCCCAAAGGAGGTGGAGGTCACCAGGCAATGGGACATAAGAGGAATCAGCTCAAACAAAGAAGTCAGGAATTCTTTTAGCTATAGGGTGACCAGATGTCCCGATTTTATGGGGACAGACCCAATTTTGGGGTCTTTTTCTTATAGAGGCACCTATTACCCTCCACACTGTCCCTATTTTTTGCATTTTCTGTTTGGTCACCCGGTTTAGCTAGCATAGTCATTCTTATGTACCACTCAAGTGTCAGAATAGATAAGGTAGTGTAAATGTGAGTTAACAAAGAGTCCTGTGGCACCTTAAAGACTAACTATAAAGTATTGAAGCATAAGCTTTCGTGGGCTAATACCCACTTCGTCGGATGCAAGCAGTGGAAGCGTAAATGTGAGTGTGAGTGTGTGTGTGTATGGTGCACATTTCACATAGAACTAGGGCTATATTTTTTAGTGCCCAGTTCTTTAAAGTTAGTAACTATGTTAAAAGGTCAAAAGGACACAGCTCTGGTGAGCAAGGTGTTATGAGTTTGATGGCCCCAGAAAACATTCTAGCCTTGAGTTTTGGTAAGATCTTTGTGCGTGTGTTTACTTCTTGCAAACATTTCAATAAAATGCTCCCATTTGAAACAATATCCTAGATCCTTTTCTCCACCTCCTCACACAGCACAGAAAATCCTCTTATTCCCTTGCAGTTGAGGACATCTGATGCATCAGGATGCTTTGGAAATTATTTGGGATTATTAAGAATTGAGTATAATATATATATACTGTGCCATCCATATATCCTCTAGCTCAGTGGGGGACAACCTGCAGACCACAGGCCATACACAGCCCATCAAGGTAATCCACTGGTGGGCTGTAAGACAGCTTGTTTACAAATGGCCACTGGGAGATGCTGGTGGACAACCAATGCAAACAAAGTGTTTCGCAGCCTGCCAGTGCATTACCCTGACAGGCCTCATGTGACCCATCAGCTACAAGTTGCCCGCCACTACTGAAGATACTAGAACACTAAAACACTACCTACACCTGGATAGTAACCTATATACACATATTACATGCATCTGTATCCATAAATATGACACAAAAACTTATTTCAAATGATATTGAGTGTTCTTTCCTAATTTGAAAGCAAACTATCTGCCAGGCAACTCTGATGTTAGTTATGTATTCTCTCTCTCTCTGCCCGTCACCCCCCAGCCGGGGTATGGGCCACCAACTGGTGCTGGTTTTTCAGTAGCAATTGGTTCCCTTATAGGGTGGAGTTGCTAGCCCCACGCCCATGTTAAGCCTACAGCACCTGGTATTCCCAGGAGGTCTCCCATCCAAGTACTAGCCAGGCCCAACCCTGCTTAGCTTCTGAGATCAGATGGGATCAGGCGTGTTCAGGGTGGTTTAGCTGTATAGTTACATATTCTACTATCTTAAAAAAAACATATATGTGAGAATACAGCTGAGTTCTGAACTCGTCTATCTCAACATAGCTTTTATTCATCAGATTATATATCTATCTGGAACTTGCATGCTTTTTCTAGGTTTTCTTGTGTGTGTGTGTGTGTTTTTAAAATCTAGGTTTATTCCAAAAGATAACTAGAAAATACTCGTACTGGTACAAATATGTTTCTTAAACAGAAAGAACATAACTATGTCTTTGATGTTATGTAGATGAAGAAAAAGACCATCACAAGCTGCAGTTGTAAAAGAATTTCACCTATTGATATATTTAAAAAAACTGAATTATTTGTGGATTTAGTTCTGTCACTCATTCTCAAATCCACCTTAAGCTTTCAAAATTGATTTTATATGGATGTAGTTGGATCACTGTTCCGATGTATAGGGGAAAATTTCTCTCAACCTGAATACAGGTGGCAGAATCTTGATGTGTATTGCAGGAGAAATAATTTTTATGTTGATAATTTAATTTTAAAAAAACCTACTTTAGTCATAAATATGGCTCAGATATTCCATCGGAAACAGTGTTGTGGAGGAATATTCCCTAATCATGTTGGTATTTCATCCTAATATCTTATTATTAATTGTGGGCATGAGTACATCAATAAACTGTTATGATTACATCTGGTCAAAAATCGGAATTTGCATCCCATATTTTGTTTCAACATTTTAGTTCAAAACAAAATGTTTCAAAATAATCATTTTCCATAGAATGGCTGTGGTGCTTCATGGGAGTTATTATTTGGGTGCCTCGTGCCTCCATTCTTCTCTGTAAGACAAGCCCTACATCTAGACCACATCCTCCATGTGGAGCTGGAGGGGATGCTATCTATGTTTAAATAGATATACAAAGTAAGAGTCAAAATTTACAGCATTTTATTTAGCTACCTTCCCCTCTCCTCCCACACCTTGCTGCTTACTTTTCACCCTTCCAACCCATCTCTAAACATCATACCATCAGGTATTTTTTTTGCTGTCTCTCCTAGGTGAAGTGTATTCTATTTAATACAATTATAAGCAAATTGAGAAGTTTGAGATTAAGTCCTCAAATTGTACACCCAAAATACCATGAACTTTACAGATTTTTGTTAATAAGTGTCTTGGGGTGTTTTGTTGTTGTTGTTGTTTTTCCCTCTAAATCGAGTTTTCTGTCATAGGATGTCCTTCATGTTTTTTTTTTCCTGCAAAACCTATAATATAATGCTAATATATGGATTCAACTTTCATGGTATTGAATATTTATTTGCTGTGTTCTTATCTAATTTCATAAACATCATAAACTTTAAGTATAATGATGGGGAAAATGTGTGTGTTTTGTTAATAGCAAATTAAAAAGTCATTTTCTGCAAATCATGAAAACAAGCAAAATGAAATAGTGTTATTTGAATGTTAATATGAAGAACATAATGTCTTTCTTACTAAGGGAGTGAGTGCAAAGAGTAGACACTATGACAAGAAGCTCATTTACAAATATGATTAGCCTAGTAATGATACTATGATGAAGTCAGGATGTCCTTAGATCAACAAATTGAATTTTTTTTAACAATATGTGTATTCTCACAAAGAAACCACATGCAAACAATAAAATACATGACAGTAAACATAAAAATAGGAAGTTAACAGGCATTGAAAGGAAATGGCAATTAAAATTTTGCATATTTATTACTCATAAATCAGCAACACTTTGAAATAGTGCAAAACATTCTAATAAAATTGAGAAGTGTGTCAGGGACATCAAAGAAATGCCCCATTAAATCAATACTAATCTAACAAATTGGGTTATTCAAAGTAAAAACCTATGTTAATGCAACATTAATTTAAACACCCAGAAACTTAGAAATTAAAAATGTGAAAGTCCCTACAGGAAAGTTAATGTACCTGCACTGCACATATTGAAGCTTAGATTTTAAAACATATACTTAACAGCACATGTAATTCAACAAGGATCGGCAACCTTGGCACTCAGCACCGCAGGGTAAGCACCATTAGCGGGCCCTGCCAGTTTGTTTACTTGCCGGTTCACCAATCGTGGCTCCCACTGGCTGTGGTTCGCCGTCCCAGTCCAATGGGGGATGCAGGAAACGGCAGTCAGCACCGCACCGCTTCCCACAGCTGCCATTGGACCAGAGCGGCGAACCATGGCCAGTGGGAGCCACGATCGTCCAAACCTGCAGATGCAGCAGGTAAACAAATCATCTGGGCCCTGGGGGGTCACATGCAAAGGCTGTTGATCCCTGCATTAGTGCCTGCATAAAAATGGAGTATTACCATTTGTGGCATATGTACTCCTTAAGGAGGGCAGACTATGGGCACATAAGTTCCATCAATAGCACCATAGTTAGGAAACTCCATTCTTTCAAAGTCAGAAATTAGCTATGGAATATATTTTATGGCTGCCACGTTGGGTTAAAATACATAACTAATTCCCTCAGTTATTTCTGCCACCACTTTATCCACAGTAAACTTTCCAACCCCAAAACTAGTTGGCAATGAATCTGTAGCAGTCTGTATAGCCAGCTTCCAGACAGTTATAGCAACCCACTTCAAGACTAGCAAAGATGACCTCATGTGTCTCTTTATGCTATTCTTTGCATGAACCTAAAGGATAGTAGTGCTGGTGTCTGAGACAACTAGTTTTAACAAGAAATGTTAATCTTAAAAGTAGATTTATAAGATTCTGAATAGGAACAATTAAATAGATAAGATTTACTTAAGATTTTGTTACATATTTTATATATGATAATGGTAGCTAGAAACTTTTAAAAGGGTAGGGAGGCAGGGGAAGGCTTTCACAAGATCAGCAGGACGTTGTCAAATTTACAGCACTCTGAACTGTGTAGAAATAAATCATGATGTGCAGACACATACCAAACAATCATATTTTATGGATTTATCACATACTACCTTGAAATTTGGGCAAACAAATTAAATTTCTCAGTACTATACATCCTATTCACAAAAGCAATAACACAAAATCAATGCATAAAAGAAGTCTGACATTGCATAGAATGTTTTTCCTAGGTATAATTAATAATCTATGTGGCTCCCATCCAGAGGAAAGCATTTCAGTCAGGGTTCGTCCTTTAATTTTATCTACAATATTTCACAGTATGCATTAATTATGAAATACAAAATTTTAGATTGTTCTTCTATATTGATATTTAGAGTTTCTTCCAAGTTTTGGACAAAGTCCCGAGATTGACATGGGAAGCACGACTTGTTTTGTTTCTTAAAAATATATAAATAGAACATGAAAAACACAGAGTTTTCTAGAGGTACTCCAGATATAAAATAGAGAAAAACATTGGAATTCAAGTTTTGTTCAGACCCAACTCCAATTGTGGATTAAAGCTTCTTGGATGTGACTTTTGTCTCACAATTTACACCACTGGAAAACTGATGTGAGAGAAAAATCTGGCCCGATATCTCTGTAATGGGCAGAATCAAAGCCCAAGATCCACACAGTCCTTTAGAGAATGAGTCTGAGCTGTGTTAATTTTGGGGGCATTCAGACTTATTTTTTTTCTAATGTTGTGAATATAGAGCTATAATTGGATATAGAATTTAAATCCAAAGTTTGATTTGTATGTAACTCACTCCACGGGGAACATAGAAAGACAGGGGGCATTAAGAATATGAGAGGCTAGAATGCCTGTGTATGAGTCAAAAGTCCACACCTATGAAAAAAAACACATTGTTTTCTCAATAACTGGGCTCAAACTAAATGAGAAATTAGCTTACTGCTACATGTTGAAATTTAGCATAGGCCAAGCACTCGTTGACTTGTACCATCACTCTTAAGGCTCACTGGCAAGTATGATGTAGCTAAACAAGAAACTGAAATATTTCATTTTCTAAGTAAAGCACAAATGTGGTCAGTGAAATATTATGTCCAAATGTTGACTCTCCGATTTAGTCATCCCTAGTTGAAAAGTAGGTTTTTCTGAAGCACAGTGTCTAACCTGCAACCTCTAAGATTATTCAACATGTGGATAGTCATTTGGTGCAAAGGACATACAGAAAATATGGTGAAGATTACAAAGGCATTAATACTAGCATGTAGCTCCTGTTGTAAGCCAAAAAACCTGTGGTGGGCAACACAATTTAAATGTGAATACAATGTTTCTCTTCCTATGAATGAAAACAAATGAAAAGAGTAGCTGACTCGTCCCATCTTAGTAAAGTTACCCCAGTCAGACTGGTGGTGCAGAGAGATAGGGCCATGGCACTTCTGAACACAAAAGTATGTTGTTACTTTTTAGCACTCTCTG
This sequence comes from Sternotherus odoratus, assembly GCA_032164245.1. Lineage (NCBI taxonomy): Eukaryota > Metazoa > Chordata > Testudines > Kinosternidae > Sternotherus > Sternotherus odoratus. The sequence continues at coordinate 228,352,758 of JAVMKO010000001.1, read as the reverse complement.
CACACCTTGTATGTTCACTTGCCCTAGTCCAGAAATCTATGTCAATATTCCCTTTGATGCAGAATGAATTCTTCAAATGTGGGTTAGGGAGGTATGCTGAATTAGTAATGTCACTACAGTTGGTGTGATCCAGATGACTTCTCAAGGGTCCTAATTGTCTGGTAGAAACCTAAGGTTTCATTAGAACTAGCTTTTTGGCTCCCCCACCCCCACCCCCTTAGTGAAGATAGTCTTCAAAATGCATGACTTACAAAAATACTAGAAAGATTTCACAATGACTTATGTAGAAAAAAATAATAAGATCCCCTGATAGTAAGGGATATGGATTTTAAGGCTAGAAGGGACCATTATGGTAATCTGATCTGACTTCCTGCATAACACAAGCCAAAGAACATCACCCACTCATATCAGAGATCAGTTATAAAACTAAACTGTGCAGTAAATCATTGATCTTTGCCCACAAATAGTACAAATATAGTCTCCTCTCTAAATTTAAGATGATGTATGGCTATGGACATCTCGAAGACCTTAAGAAACAGTCATCAATCTAGAATTAGCTTGTTCTACAAAGTAGGTATGCAAGGAAAAAAGGTGGACATATGGGAGGCTGGCATGGCTTTTAGAACACAGTTAAGATAGGTAGATCCTTTTTGAAATGTAGGATTATACAGTAAATATTTGGGTTTAAGTTTAATTTACATATGAATTTCCTGATTTCTAGTGACTGACCTTTTTCCTTTAAACAGCATATCTTGTTTTACCTACAAATATTGTGTATTTTCAACATTAAATCCACCTTAATATTTTTTGTCCAGTAAGGCATTTGAAGGAGTGACTAACAGATCTGTACTTTAATATTTAATTGCAGTAGAGTAGAGAAATTCTACTAAATCACAAATCACTAAGGACATAAAAAAACAGCTGCTGTACTTCTAATCTTAAAAAAAAAAAGAATAGAATAGAAAAGAAAAAAAGAGGTCCTGGATAAATGAGTACTATAAACTTTACAGAGCCTGTTAGAATAAAACCACTGCAGAAGGTGTGGAGCTGGGGTTGAAGCATAGAAAATCCAAATCAATAGCACAACAAGTTTTTAGCCCAGCCCCTCCCCCCCCAAAATATGTCATAGTTGTGTGAGAAGCCTAGCACCTGATAACTCACAAATGGCATATTATAATCAGAGTTGGGAAAATACTTGATTTTTAGTTCACTTGCAGTTTAAAAAGAAATCTAATTTGGATTTAACCCAATCAAAAAAATCAGTGAATTGAAATAATGAACATAAAATTGTTTGGATTGACCCAAAAACATTTGACCCAAAATGAACCACTTTGCTCCTACACTGTATAAAATAAGTCTTTACAACAGGGATATGATCTTGGGTGATGAGTGCCCTAACCAGTAGGCCAGGGGTCAGAAACCTTTCAGAAATGGTTTGCCGAGTCTTCATTTATTCACTCTAATTTAAGGTGTTGTGTGCCAGTAATACATTTTAAGGTTTTTAGAAGGTCTCTGTCTATAAGCTTATAATATATAACTAAACTATTGTTGTATATAAAGTAAATAAAATTTTTAAAATGTTTAAGAAGCTTCACTTAAAATTAAATTAAAATGCAGATCCCCCCCAACCAGCAGCCAGGACCCGGGCAGTGTGAGTGCCACTGAAAATGAGCTTGCATGCCACCTTTGGCTCTCGTGCCATAGGTTGCCTACCCCTGCACTAGACTATAGTTTAATTCTCACTCACTAGCCTACTTAACATTATACACGCTGTTATAGCTTCATAAGGAAATACTGAGACAACCCTTAAATACCCTATTGCCCAAACAGATTAATCCAGAATGCTGTGATGTGGAAGACCTAACTTCAAATCCCTTCTCTCATCAGGCAAAGGGGGGGATTGAACCTGTTCCAAAACATTCCACGTGAGTACCCTAATCACTGGGTTTAAAGTTATGAGTGCCATGGCCACTTCCCCCAATTTTATGAATGGTGTCTAATTCCCCTACATTTTGGGGGGCCAAAACTATTCCATAAATTTGTGTCAAATTCACTAATAGTTTCAGGTTGACTGAAATGATTCATCAAAAATATTTTGCCCATCTCTAATTATAATTAACTAGTTAATTGTCCAATCATGAAAAAAGCAATAAGATGAACAGTATATGGGAAGATCTCCAAATACAGGGAACAAATCCAGGTAAGGGGAACAGCCTGTCTTCTGAAGAGTGTAATTTTCTTAATTCTCAAAACAAACAAACAAAAAACCCAACTATCAATTGATACCAACATTATTAGTATTAAAAATTATCATTATTTGTGTTACCAGAGTGTGCAGAACAAGGAGTAATGGTCTCAAGTTGCAGAGGAGGAGGTTTAGGTTGGATATTAGAAAAATACTTTTTCACTAGGAGGGTGGTGAAGCAATGGATTGGGTTACCTAGGGAAGGAATCTCCTTTCTTAGAGGTTTTTAAGGTCAGGCTTAACAAAGCCCGGGCTGGGATGATTTAGTTGGGGTTAGTCCTGCTTTGAGCAGGAGGTTGGACTAGATGACCTCCTGAGGTCCCTTCCAACTCTGATATTCTATGATTCTATGCAGGATACCTCTCATGGACTAGGACCACTTTGTGCCAGATGTTGTATAAGCACAAAATTCCAGGGATCTTAGTCTTAAGTCAAGAAACAACAGATGTATACAGACAGACAGGAGTAAAAGGAAACAATGAAACAATATTAGTCAGCATGACGGATAGTGGTCCCAGCTCACCAGCAGCACATCTTTTGTCATGTGCTTTTGTAGGAACCACAGGAATGGAAAGATTAAGCATGGATAATGAAGTCGTTTTGCAGATGTTTATGGGGAGTGCCTCCTAACCATGTTGAATAGCATGGGACAAAACACAAAGGTGTTTATAAGAAAAGTTAACAAGTGTGCAATAGAGGCTGGTTTAATGGGGTAATTTGAGGCAAGCGTTGGCAGCTTCAGAGTGAATGGAAGATTATAGATAGGGTGTAGATTGAGCAAGAATGGGACTGAAAATGAATATAAGCAGTTTGTCTGAGATAGAGAGGAAGGAGCCAATGGATGGACTCAAAGTGAGAGATGGCATGGCTAAAACAACAGCCTAAGGAAGTTATTGTTGTCAGACACTACTGGTGTGGTGCTCCGCTCATGTTTAATGACGATAACAGTCAGCTGTGTGCGTTTTCCCACTATGTGCTGCCCCGGCTCTGCACAGATCACTGACACAGCAGACTCCGAGAGAACCCCCAATGACCACAGACTCTAATAAGGTACGAAGGAACCCGGCCAGGTTTATTGTCAAACAAATCACAGTAATCGTTTCCTATAGACTCTACAGGACATACTATAAATTTGTGCCCCCCGGCAATGGACACAGCTCAGTGAGTGGGGAGAGTTGCCACTGCCCCTTGGCTAGATGAAGATGACCACTCAGGGATGTATTCTTATACACTTTGGCAAACAGATTACTCATCACTCCTGACATATTGAGGTGCAGCTCCTCTATTAGGGGGTTGCCTTTCTCACAGGTTGGTTGGTTGCTTTCTGACAGGTTGGATTGAACAACTCTATCCATCAGACTGTCTATCCATCATATTGTTTATCTATCCATCATATTGTCTTTCCATTCTATCCACCATATTGTCCTCTCATATTATCTATCTATTGTATTGTCTATCCATCATATTGTTTTCTTATACTGTCTTTAAGATTGGTCTGCCTGTTCCTTGTTATCTGTGGGGGATGTGTTTGTTCCCAGCTGTTCTGGCACATGTTCGTACTTCTAGCAGCCCTCTTCTTGACAACTTCTGTGAGCAGGACCTGCCTCTGGCTCACAGCCCAGCTTTGCTTTATGTTAGCAACGTCTTGACCATTGCTTCAGTGAAGGCCTTAGGCCTCATCTTACTACATTTATCTTTTCAGCAGCATTCTGAATGCATACGAATGGGGCAAGACTTCATTTATCAAAGTCAGAGAGAAGGATGTTGCAGTAATCAAGATGCAAGATGAGGAGAGTTTGGACAGCTTTAATAACTTCCTCACCAGGACAAAACCACTGAACCTATTAATAACCAAATTCCAACAGTGTCTGTTCTCTCTCAATGATCTAAGATCATTCCCAACAAGGCTTCATATCAGGGTATAACAAAGTGATATACTTGTAACTTCTTTACAATCATGCCCAGGGAACACACTTCAATACCCATACCATCAATCTATCGATAGGCTTTGACAACACTCAGTGTAAGTTGATGTTGATGGTATGCAAGCCCTAGAAGGACCCGTGAAGAACCACTGGGTTCACTTTCTTGTATAAGGCTTCTTTTCTCTCCACACTTTTTGTTCATTTCACTATTTCAATTTTATTTCTTCAATTTATCTTCCTTATTCTTGGACAAAATAAGAATGTTCCTAATGGTTAATCATAGGAACAGCTTGCTTATTCAGAAAAAAGAGCTCACTGTTGAATTAAGGAGTTCAACAAATATGTGAGCAATCATAACCAAATTAATATGTTGATAACATTTTTGTATGTACTGAAATAATACTTTTCCACATAGATTTGTGTGTTTCAAAGATGATTGTTAGCCATACAATTTAGTGGGGAGAAAATATCACCATTTCATTTCAATTACTGATCTATTAAGTTGTTGGACAACAAGAAGCGTGCTGAGAATTTTTTTACAATTGGTCTTTGTCTAGGATACACAACAAATGGATAATGGCTTTTTTGATTTTGTTTTGTTTTCTTCCTAGGTATTGTGTGAATTGGACAACCTTCAAAATTCAGAGGCAGTGGTTTGCATATGTTCCTGGAGTTGTTTGAAGAAAAAAACCACCTCCAGTTTTGTCTATAAGTCACTCTTCTGTATTCTAGCTTACAAGCTGCCACTATTTATGAAAGTTACTTGACTAAGTGCCTTGGAATCTAAAGTCTTCTGTTTATATCCAGGATAATTATAACACGGGCATAGGCAATGCATATTTTCCAACTACAAAATGTGTATCTGCACAGACTTGAATTTTTAAGAATGATATAGTTCAGTTTCAATCTCCTGTGTCAGGGATCGGCAACCTTGGCACACAGCACCGCAGGGTTAGCATCCTTAGCGGGCCCCGCTGGTTTGTTTACTTGATGGTTCACTGATCACTGGCTGAGGTTCGCCATCCCAGTCCAATGCGGGCTGCGGGACGTGGCAGTCAGCACCGTGCCGCTTCCCACAATCCTTTTGGACTGGGATGGCGATCCACAGCCAGTGGGAGCCGCGATCGGTGAACCGGAAAGTAAACAAACCAGTGGAGCCCGCTAAGGGTGTTTACCCTGCGGTGCCACATGCCAAGGTTGACGATCCCTGTACTATATATTCCATAGCAGAGATACAATTTTATATCAAATTATTTTTAAAATGCCACACACAACAACCCAACCTCTGAGATTATTTCTGATTCAGTTCCAAAGAAGTGTTCCATAAGGCTAATTGAGAGTATTTTCAACAGTTTCAGATAGCTTGGACTCTAAAGGTCTCATTGGACTCACCTATACTCCTGAAACTTCCAAATTGCTGTCTTTTATAGTCATTAAAAAAAACACCTTGTCATATCATCTCATATACAGACCTAGCTGAAGTTATCCACAAGCAGCTGCCATAAGGCTAGACAGCTCCTAGAAAAACTGTAAGCAATTTTTGGCTGGAACTATGTGGAGTCTTTGGGATTTATATAAATCCCCATGCAAAATTATGGCACAATAGGCTGCAGTTGGGGCTACCCAGGAAGGCCAGTTGGAAGCAAAAGCAGAGCAAGCAGATCAGTTAAAGCTCTGAGTCTATTCTGGTATGAATTCTGCTTCTTAGTAATCAGTGGTCTTAGAATCGAACTCTTGTTTTATGCCTGTTTTATGATACATGGATGCTTAATGTGTCAGTTTCCAAAGTCACAGGAGTATGTCACATGGCACTTTTAATGGTGGGACTTCAGCTCTGGAATTCGCTTACAACTATCAGAGCTTCAGCCCAAAAATTTCTAGAGAACCACAAAAGATGAATCTCTGTCCAGGCCTTTTATTAATTCTTCTCCAGTTTCAACATTAATAATATTCAGTTTAGCCTCTTTCATGGAAGATGGCTTGGTGCTTCTAGGAGCATATAAACCCTGTATTAGGGCCAAAGTTTCATTTTCTTGATCAAATTTATGGAAAGGGTTGCCTTGATACAAGTAGAAAAACAGAACCCCCTACTAAGATACTGTACACAAAATCCTGCCCTGGGAAGAGGAGAGAGAGAGAGAGAACAAACACACAACAGATGTCACCACTGGAAGGTGCTCAGCTACTATGATACAAGAATACTATACAGACTATATAAACAAGAATGGTGCCTAGGTGTTAGCATAATTGAAGGTGATAGATATAACCAAGAATCAGAGGGGTAGCCGTGTTAGTCTGGAATAGCAGAAGTGACAAAGAGTCCTGTGGCACCTTAAAGACTAACTAAAGTATTGAATACTAATACCCACTTCATCGGATGCAAGCAATGGAAGTGTCCAGGGACAGATATAGATAAGTAGGCAAGAACCAGTTTGGAGATAACCAAATGCATCTTGTAGAGCACACAGCAACTTCAGCTATGGATAATTCTAGATTTAGAGGCAGTGATAATCATTATGGAAATGTAAAGTTGTAGACAGAGCAGTACTGACTGGGTAAACTGTATATGATTCCCAATGAAAGCAGTTAGCCAAAGTGCCATAATCATCTGTTTACAAGTTGTTGGCTGTTTGGGTTACTGGAACGATTATAGTGAAAATAGTTGAGTCTGAGACATTGTTTGTACTCTGCTAAAGCTTGGCCTCATTATACAAACTCAAACTGGACATGCCATTGGACTTTAATGAGGACTAATTGGTAGATCTATTTCCAGAATAAGATATAATAAGATACTGGTAGTAACTGCAGTAAAATGACCAGTTCAGCTTGCACTGATTGTCGCTTTCATTAGACTTGGTCACATGGTTATCATTAATATTGATCAGAATTTAGTACTATTCCCCTTTTCATGCATAAAGTTTGGGGGTGTGGGGGTAGAACTCTGTGAAGACCTTTGGGGAAGAGAGAGGCATAAGCATACAGGTACCTTAGCACTGGGAAGATTGGGGCTTAAATCAGTGTTCACAGATCTGAAGTAATAGGTGTCATCCACAATACAATTCTGTAAAATGCTAAAGAACTAAATGGTTCTAGGCTCACCAGCCTGCAATGCTTCCTGCAGCTCCCATTGACTGGGAACAGTGAACACAGTCCACTGGGAGCTGAGGGCAGCTGTGTCTGCGGATAGTCAGTGTAAACAAACTGTCTTGTGGACTGCCAGCAGATTACCCTGATGGGCTGTGGCCCACGGGCTGCAGGTTGCCCACCACTGACCTAGACAATACCTGATAAGGGTTTGTCTAACCTGCTCTTAAAAATCCCCAATGATGAAGATTCCACAACCTCCCTAGGCTATTTATTCCAATGCTTAACCATGCTGATAGTTAAGAAGGTTTTTCTAATATCCAGCCTAAACCTCCCTTTCTGAAATTTATGCCCATTGCTTCTTGTCTGACCCTCAGAGGTTAAGAAGAACATTTTTTTCTCTCTCCTCCTTGTAACAACCCTTTATGTACTTGTACCCTCTCAGTCTTCTCTTTCCCAGACTAAACAAACCCATTTTTTCAGTCCTCCCTCATAGGTTATTTTTTTTAGACTTTTAATCTTTTTTTTCTCACTTCTTGGGACTTTTTTCAGTTTGTTCACATCTTTCCTGAAATTTGGCACCCTGAACTGGACACAATACTCCAGTTGAGGCCTAATCAGTGTGGAGTAGAGTGGAAGAATTACTTCTCATGTCTTACTTACCACACTCCTGTTAATATAGCCCAGAATAATGTTCGCTTTTTTTTTTTTGCAACAGTGTTACACTGTTGACTCATATATTGCTCGTTGTCTACGATGACCCCAGGTTCCTTTCTACAGTATTCCTTCCCAAGGAGTCATTTCCCAGTTTGTATGCATGCCACTGATTGTTCTTTCCTAAGTGGAGTATTTTACATTTGTCCTTACTGAATTTCATCTTATTTACTTCAGACTAGTTCTCCAGTTTGTCCAGATCATTTTGAAGTATAATCCTACCCTCCAAAGCTCTTGCAACCCCTCCCAGCTTCATATCCTCTGCAAACTTTATAAGTGTATTCTCTGTATCATTATCTAAATCGTTGATGAAAATATTGAACAGAACCAGACCCAGAAATGATCCCCACGGGATGCCACTCTTTATGCCCTTCCAGCCCAACTGTGAACCACTAATAACTACTCTCTGGGAAGGGTTTTCCAACCAGTTGTGCACCCGCCCCCCTTGGTAGCTCCATCTAGATTGTATTTCCCTAGTTTGCTTATGAGAAGATCATGCAAGACTGTATCTAAAGCTTTACGAAATTCAAGATATAACACATCTACCACTTCCCACCTATCCACAAGGCATTGTTACAGCACCAAATAAAGCTGTCAGGGTTGGTTTGACTTATTCTTGACAAATCCATGGTGACTGTCACTTAACATCTTATTATCTTTGAGATGTTTGCAAAATTATTACATTATGCAAAATATATCAACGTTTTGAGGATTTTTTCCTATTTTTTGTGCAAATAGTCCAATACAAATAGGACGAAAATAATAATATACAATAACGAGGCTTACAAAATATGTCTGAAATTTAAAGATTCAGAAATCTATTCCAATTCAACAGGTGATTTTTTTATTAGAACACAGTCTAGTAACATTCAGTTACTTAGCCAAGAAGAGATCTCTAAAAAAGCATATCTGAATGTAATAGAGCAAATTCAGCTAGCAAGGTGTAAATCCAGAATAACTTTTGAGTTTGAAATGTTTTCAGATTTGCATCCTTCACCTTTGTGTGTAAAATTTTCAAAATTATTCAAGCCCCATTGACAGTCAATAAAATTTAGGCTCCTGAAGTCACTTAGGCACTCTTGAAAATTTTACCTAGATTTAAACCTTGCAAAGGTGTAAAATCTTCATTAAGGCATAATTTCCTGAAATGTTAATTACTAATGGAATCGTGAAATTCTCACAAATCTGTCCACTTATTAGTTCATCTTATTATATCATGCAACTTAGTTTGCCAGACACTATGACATCTGATGTCTTGATTTGGAAAGCAAATCATGTAGTTTCTTCTGAAAAATTGAATCTCTTTACTTAACTTCTTAGCACTGTGCTGTCTGGGTGAGTTATTTGGTCATTCTAATGACTGGTGTATAGGCTCATCTTAACCTGTAAACTGAGGATGGTACGACTCAATCTTGGGTTAATCTCTAAATGTCATTTATCTCCGAGAATGCTCTGTCCCTCATTTCCATGTGGCAAATCTGGGCTCTCTGTCAGAGTATCCCTACTGAATATAATTGATATAGTGATGCAAGACAATGAAAATAAGATCCTGACTTGCTTAGGGCTATAAAGATATGGGCTAGGATTTCAAAATGTATTAGCCACCACTGTATTTACTTGTGCAACAGTCATACATTTAGAAGAAAATGCGTTTGATCTTCTATGATGCCACTCATCACTTGAACTTTCCTTAAACACCCATTTTATACAATGTCAACTGCTTCTGACAAAGATCGTAAGTAGGTATACTCTCAGCATGGCTGTAAGATTCCTTTCCTTCAATTATATTAACTTTGTAACATTCATGATAGTGTGAACATGACAGTTGCTCATAGTTTGTCCATGCCAGTGTCAGGGAAGTAATCACAACTTATCTTTCCCAATTGTGTGCTCATGCTAAGAAAAGCTCTTGCTGGTGAATGGGACATCTTAGGCCATTATTTTTCTATGCAGCGTGTTAGTCTGTATAATACTTTCAGCGCATTTGAATTCCTACTGTGAGCATCAATACTGGCTTGGAAAAAGATACATTTTTGAAAAAGCTATTCCAGATAGTCTATTTAAAGACAAACCCAAGGAAACACATTTGTTTTGCCTGAAACAAAACCAAACTATATAATACAGTAAATCAGCTATCTAATATAGCAAATCTGGATTCACAGTAGCAGGGTTAAGTTTTCTTACAAACCCAAATTTCACTTTTTTTGTACTAATTATACTTTATCCAAAAAATTCAAAAGCTTTTATGAATACTTTGGCTCATCGTTCCACTGGAAGGTGAATAATTTATTACATCTATATGTTGCTAATTAAGGCCTGGTCTATGCTAGCAGGGAGGGTGGACCTAAGATCCGCAACTTCAGCTACGTGAATAGCATAGCTGAAGTCAACGCATTTTAGGTCGATTTAACTGCCGTCCTCATGACATGTCTTGACGTGCGTGATAAATCGATCCCCAATAGATTGATCTCTACCTGCTGACCCAGCCGGTAGTATAGACATGGCCTAAGGCAGAGCAGTTAAATGACTTCATCAAGTAGCTATAATGATTCAGTAGCAGAGATGGGAATATAATCCATGAACTCTGACTCCGAGTTCCATCATGCAATCACTGGCTACATTGTCACTGATTACCAGAGCATGTCTACACTGTAACTGGAATTATAACTTCCAGTTTGGGTAGATATACATATGTTAGCTTTGATTGAGCTAGTGTGCTAAAAGTAGCAGTGTAACCTTGATGTGGGTCCTGGGATAGGCTAGCTGCCTGAGTACTTACCTAGAGTCTTGGATGGGTTTACACACTTGGGTGGCTAATCCATGCTTCAACCTATGTTGTGACACCCACATTGTAAATTAGCGTGCTAACTCAAACAAAGCTAGTATGTATATGTTTACCCTCCAGCTCTTAGTGGCTGGTATTTTTTTAGAAAGTTTTTAAGCAGCCAATTTAATCCTACTGAAACCATTTCAACATTACTGACCTTAGTTTACAATACAAAATTGAATTATAAATTTGGGCTCTGTGTATAAGGGAAAATAGGAATTTTCTAGACTTTTCTAATGTCCAGTAATATACATCACTAGTGTCTGAAGTAGATTAAAACCTCCTATGGGCAGAGACTTGGATTTTTTGCCTGTCTGCAAAGATACACACAAACCTATTCTCAGTAAATATACACTGCTACCTCCATATAACGCAGGCTGATATAAGGTGAATTCTGATATAACATGGTAAAGAAGCGCTCCGGGATGTGTGGCTGCATGCTCTGGTGGATCAGCGGGTATCTGGCTTCAATATAATGCATTTTCACCTATGCAGCAGTACAATTTTTTGGCTCCCGAGGACAGCATTATATCAAGGTAGCAGTGTAATCTAAAATTTAGCACCCAAAAATTCAGGTTTAAGATTTTCAAAGCCACCTAAGAGATTGAGTCCAAATTCCCAATGACTCAGTGTTATTCCCAGTGTTCATTTGAGTGTTATTTTAACCATCATAGGCACTAACCCTGCAAAAGAATCCACAAGTGTGGTACACTGTTATTTCTGCCTGGAGTATCACTGAATAAAGTACTGTGAAAAAAATTGGACTCTGCTTCCATTTGGACCTTACATACCAGAACAAAGTTTTAATATAGGGTCTTGGCACTTCAGTTTCAGATCTGGTTGAAACTAAAATGTGCAGTGGTAAGTAAAAATTAAGAATGTAAAATGTTAGCTTTAACTCCCTTCTCCTCCTCCTCCCCTAAAAAGTTTAATTCAAATTCTGTTTGTCTTGTTTGAAGGCACAAATATGTTCTTACTTGATTCAAATAAGCCTTTACCTATTCTGTATAGAACACAATGATTTCTCTCTCAAGGTTGATTACCATATTGAGGGAAGGGAAAAGAAATACCAAGGTGAAATATGTCACCTTGAAATAAAATAATTAGAGGTAGAAGTGTTAATTAAAATCAAGCATTTGTCTTGGTTGTAGTGAAAAAAAGTCAAGAGCTGGAAAGAGGAAAGCAATTGTATCTTGGATCAGTGATAATGTCATGTACTCTCAATGACCTACTTGCTAATTGCATCCTTATATTTAAGATTGCCTTAAATCTAAAATCGGGACTTACTCTCAAATTTACATAAAAGCTAAAATATATTTCTCCACAAACTGAGACTATTTGTTGTATTGAATAGTGTGTCTCAGCTTTAAATAATTCTTCTGAATGTTAAAAAACATTTACAAATTACTTTTTTCTTTACATTTTCTGTTGGTTTTATAGCATACATTTAGGTCCCTCTAGTTTAACATTGAAAAATAAAATCTCATGCTTCCCATATTTATGCTTAATAGTGTCTTCAAAATACAATAACGAAGTTGGAACCATACTTTAATATTCACATAGTGGGTGCACAAGTTACCTTGTTACCATAATGCCTAGACTATTCACCTCCAAGTTTCAGATCTGGTCTCTCCCTTTCCATAATGTTGGAGTGACAATGTCTGTGAATGAAAGGTCTCATTACTCTTTGCCTCCTAGCAGTGAAAAACAAAGGACAGATGCATCAAACACAAACAAATGACATCACTTACTGATGTTAAATAAATAAACCTTGTATCATTACTGAACCCACAGAGTGACCTGCATGACTCCCTCAACTCAGAACAGGAAACAGTGAGACCCCGTCATCTGAAGCTCGTCACCAGTTGCACTCTTTGAAGTGGTAGTTTAGGTGCTGCTTTCTGGGTTAAGTCTTCGTCAGTTTCTCACCCTACTACTATCCCCACCAGCAATGTGAATCATCCAGCTTCTGCATATAAGCCAGTGACTGAACTCTTTTTTCAAACCATCATTCCACTGTAGGCTAGTGATCTGATAGTGGGATTGTGTACAAATCCTCATTTACCATCCTCTAACAGTATGAGAGCTGTGATAGGATATGTGGGAGTATGGGTATACAAACACTACATATGATGTAATAATATTGATATAGATATTGAATGATTTTCATCTTTATGAGCTTTGACACTAATTTCTCTATCAAGTATTACATGTCACAAGGTAGATGTCAGGTTAAAACAGCCATTAAATCAGTTAGCTTCATTTACCAAATGATCAAATTCATCCAGTTAGCCCTTAGCCAATTCATCCAGTTAGCCAGTTATCATCCTTAGCCAGTCATTCTTCATCCTTAGCCAGTTAGCCAATTCATCCATTTAGCCCTTAGCCAAATAACTGGTTGGGCTAAAGCATGTCTTCCAGATGGGCATCCAGTCTTGATTCAACACATCAAGAGAGGAAAACTCCATCACTTTTCTTAATAGTTTGTTCTAATGGTTAATCACCCTCCTTGTTACAAATCAGTAGCTTCTTACCTAATTTAAATTTCTCTGGCTTCCTCTTCCAGCACTTTCTTTGCTAAAGTGAAGAATCCTTCAGTACCCAATGTTTTCTCATCATGAAAGTACTTAGACCAGCAGTCGGCAACGTTGACACGCGGGACCGCAGGGTAAGCACCCTTAGCGGGCCCCGCTGCTTTGTTTTACCTGGCGTTTCACCGACTGCAGCTCCAACTGGCCACGGTTCGCCATCCCAGCCCAATGGGGGCTGCGGGAAGCGGCGTGGTGCTGTGATCAAGTAATCTCCCAATTATCTTTTTGTTAAGCTAATGAGGTTCAAGGTATTTACTGTCAGAAGAGAATAAATCTAGAATCTTGATTGTAAATAGGTTTCAAAAAAAAATTGCAGTGCAAAACAACTTGGGAGCTCAATGCAAATGGCTGGGAGCCAGGAAGGACATGTAAAATATTACTTCTTTGGTCAACTGGCCACACCTTTAAAAGGTATATTTTAAGTTTAAAGCAATGAAAGAAGGGTGGGCAAGAGGAAAAATCAATAGCTTACCTAAGCTGTAACACACCCTTTGCCTTTTAGCGCTCAAATACAAAAACTCCCAATGCATGTAGGCTTAACCCAAAAACAGGGGTAGAACAAGAAGAGGCCAACTGCCAACAAATTCCAGTGTGTTAGAAACTCTAGGATATTCTAAGAAAAGGAAGGTTGCTATTGGATACTCTAATTTTTCTTGAGGGTGTGGCTCAACCTCATAGTGGCCTTTCATGGCCATCCCTCTCTTTGTTTCAGTTGGTATTCTGAGTAAATCCACTAAAACTAGCTAAATTTGCATTTTTAATATTGCCAAATTTCCAGTGTCACTTCTAAACTATGATGTCTCTAAAAAATTTGAGAGGAAAATCTATAATGCTATGCATACTACATTAATTGAAACAAGGCAGACCATATTTTTAATAAGCTCCCATTTATGTTGCAGTTTTAATAATTTAATTAAGATCATTACTGCCACTGACCTGTTCAGTTTCCATTCTGCTATCATTCTAACATTTATATATTTAAGCAAAAATTTAATACACATACTATAAAGCAGTGAGATGTTGTGAAATTATCACACATAGCCTCAAGTTACAGCACAGTTGCTGTTTTTATGGTCTGCTTTATTTACTGGGTTTGAGTGATTTATTATTTTGAGTTAAATTAATGAAATGTTTTAGGGAATAAGATGTGGAGTCTCAATTGTATTTGGCTTTGGGCTTTATATATAAAAACCTGTGAAGGTCCAAATGTCTTGGTCACAGCACAGTACAGGTTCAGACTCTGGAGAAAATAATTTTAAAAAATGATGTAGAAAAGTAAATAAAAAGATTTCAGGGACTGTTCAAAAGCACCTAACAATCAAGATTTGCCTCACAGTTTACCTATTGTCTACCCCTGATTTAATTGAAATAGGAGACAAATAGGATCCCATGTTCTCCTCCATAATAAATATGAGATTTGCTTAAACTATTGCTGTCCATCCCCATGGACTCCAGATAGCTTGGGTTCTGTAAAATTGAAAGGAATGAGATGTCACAGCTCTTTCCCATTGTAGTCCAAGAAATCCCCTTATGAGGATTCTGATGGCAGTCAAGTTTGGAAAAAAACTTCTGCCCACTAAGCTCTTGTAAGAGCTGTGCTCTCCAGAGAGAATTAAATCCACAAAAGCCTGTATGCTTGGTGAGGATCCACCAAAGCTAGTCAAGGGGAGATACTGAGGAGATGGATGTGCCCTAAGCCCCATCCCTCTCTCATTGTCTCATTGACATAAGTCCAGGCTGCAGGGAAATACTTATCTGTTCATGTAATTCATGAATGGAAACCTGTCACCTGGAGTCAGGTGGCATAGTTTTATTTATTGAGGGATTGAGTTAGATGCTCCACACAAGATGTAGGGTGGAGGAGTCACCACCTCCCACCTTATAGGCCAGTGGTAACGTAAGAGCATTTACCTGGGAGATGAGAAACCCAAATTTGATTTCTCTGCCTCCACCCCCATCAGGGGGAGAAGAAGGATTTGAACAGGGGTTGCCTACCTCTCAGAATTCCTCTGAGTCTCAATGTGTGTTCTGCTTTGCTCCTGGGGCAATGCAGCTGTGCACTGCTTTGTGTACCATGCAGATTGTAAAATTATCAAATAGTGAATGTAGTTGTTACAGGTTACTGAGGGATTGGCAACCTTAGCACACGGGACCGCAGGTTAAGCACCCTTGGCATGGTGCTGGCCGCCACTTCCCCCAGCCCCATTGGACTAGGACGGCGAACCACGGCCAGTGGGAGCCGCAGTCATCGAAACAGCAGGTAAACAAAGCAGTGGGGCCCGCTAAGGGTGCTTACCCTGTGGTCCCGCGTGCCAAGGTTGCCAATCCCTGGGTTACATGAAGAAATGACTACAGTCCACTTGTAATGCCTTTTCCCCGGTAGCCACCAGACACATACATTCAAAAGATTTCTCATTTTAGGCTAATCTGCTTTTGACAAAGACCACTTGTTTTGTGTGTCAGATCAAAAAGAGTACTACTTCAGAACTAGCATCTGGAGCTCTACCAATTATTTTGCAGAGAGCATTGAAAGGTGAGGAATACCAGGATGATACTGTCACTACAGTGCAACCCTGTTTATCTTTAGTTAAGCACCAGTAATCACAGCTGCCTTTGTTTCCTTTCTACTTATTCCTTTTCAAGTACCTCCACATAACTTATCAGCCCACAAAGTTGGTTTTTTAAATTATCATTTTCTTCTTTGCATATTTTTCCACTATTCTAAGTAGCATATAGTTCAAAAGAGTCTAAATCAATTCCAGGTCTGTAATGCATGCAAATCAAAGATTATTTTTCCCTACTTTTTTTTAAAACCCACAAAGTAAGGAAAAAATGTTTCAGCAGTACAACTGAGTTAAACATTTCTCTTTATATACAAGAATTATTCTAATGTCACCAAAAAAGAGTATTTTAGTTAAGGCTACAGTGCACAAATATAAATGGTCAGTTACTAAACTGCTGCTAATAGACGTACTTCTACTGAAGTTAACAAAGCTATGCTTACATAACCCCATTGGGTGTCTGGCCCAATAAGTATAAAGTTTGATCGCTCTGTATTGTATGGGCAATATCCAATCAAGATCGGTCTTAAACTGATAATAGGCTAACTCTTTTTCTAATTGGGTTTCAAGTCACTATTCTGACTTGAAACACTGTAGCAAGTATGGGGAATGTACTTGCTACCCACCACAATGCTTACCAATATAAGTAGGTTTTGGAGTGGTAGTCGCATTAGTCTGTATCAGCAAAAATAATGAGGAACACTTGTGGTACCTTAGAGGCTAAAAAATTTATTTGGGCATAAGCTTTTGTGGGCTAAAACCCACTCCATCAGTGTGGAACATACAGTAGGAAGAGATAGATAGATAGATAGATAGATAGATAGATAGATAGATAGATAGATAGATAGATAGATAGATAGATACAGGAATGTAGGTAAGTATAGCGGTCAGTAGGTTTCCAGTATAGGGTGATGTCTATGTGACCATCACTTATTTGCACTATAGTGTCCAGGAACTGGATCACTTGTGTGGATTGGTCCAGCCTGAGGTTGATGGTGGGATAGAAATTGTTGAAATCCTGGTGGAATTCCTCAAGGGCCTCCTTCCCATGGGTCCAGATGATAATGTCATCAATGTAGCACAAATAGAGTAGGAGTGTTAGAGGATGAGCTTGAAGGTATATATTGTCCCCAAATGTGAAATAGTTTTGGTTGAGGACAAAGTCACAAAGTTCAACCACCAAGTTTGCTGTGACATTATCGGGGATACTGTTCCTGATGGCTTGTAGTCATCTTTATGTGGACTGTTTGTGTAGAGGGCTTCTATATCCATAGTGGCCCAGATCCTGTTTTCTGGAAGATCACCAATGGATTGTAGATTCCTCAGGAAATCAGTGATGTCTCAAAGATGGTTATAATACCCCTGGTTGGAGTTGTAGGGGTGTGGCTATGCAGATTTGTTCCTGTGCTTTTTCAGGGAGTTTCTTGAGCAGATGGTGTAGTTTCTTTTGCTAATCCTCTGTTCAATCAGAGGGTAATTGCCTGTAGAATGTGGTGCTAGAGAGCTGCCTAACAGCCTCTTTTTCGTATTCCAACATATTCATGATGATGACAGCACCTCCTCTGTCAGCCTTTTTGATTATGATGTCACAGTTGTTCCTGAGACTGTGGATGGCCTTGTGTTCTGCATGGCTGAGGTAATGGGGAAAGTGATGCTGCTTTTCCACAATTTCAGCCATGCACTTCAATGAAAGCACTCTGTGTAGAAGTCCAGTCTGTTGTTTTGACCTTCAGGAAGAGTCCATGCAGAATCCTTCTTTTTGTAGTGTTGGTAGGAAGGTTTCTATGGGTTAGTAGTTTGTTCAGAGGTGTGTTGGAAATATTCCTTGAGTTCGAAACATCCAAAGTAGGATTCTAAGTCACCACGATAAGTAGCTCTCTTGAAAAAAAAAATATTACCAAATCTTACTAATTGAATGCTAGTATGTATAAATGGCTGTACACACATTTTTTTCTTTTGACTGGAGAGAGCCTTGAGAATTAGAATTAGTTGCTTTCCCAAATCTCAGAGGACCTTACTTCTACTAATAATACTTTTATTGCCATTCACATTCTAGGAGCTGTAACATAGGGAAATTTAAAAACTGACATCCTTAATAGACAAGTATTATTAGCAATACCTGGAAAAAAATAAAAATCTAAATGTACCTTTCAGCTTAATATGAGTTGACAGTTCAACAGTTTGAAATATTAGCTAAGTGTCATAAAGAGAGCTATCAAGTGTATTCTCATTAAAATGAGATGCAGAACTACTAGCACTTGATTTGAAAAATTGAATGTCAGGGAAATCAGAATCTCTGGTAACGAAATCTTACCATATCCAAAGTAATAGAATTAGAAATGTGTGATTAATATATCTTCTACCTAGGGCTATGTGCATATCCCTCCTTTTAGCCATTGACCTGCTGGTCCAATATCACATACAAAAACAATACTTTTGGACTCAGTTTTAGGCACCATTATTTAACATTAAACTCCCTCAAAATGTAATGGCATTAACCTTGAAAGTAAGCACTGAGGCAGAGAATTACAACAGTGACAAACTGATCTCTTCTAGTACAAGATTTTGTGTGACAAGCACACTGGATATAATTGCAATATTAATGAACCATGAACAATTATTATTAAATTGAAGTAGTGCCTGGATGCTCCATTTAGGAGAGTGGTAACCATTGATGTAGGTCCTCAAACTTCAGGAAAAAAAAATCCCCTTCCCTTATATAGCTTCCAGAAGATTTATTTGTTAGTTATTTCTGAGGCATTACTGGACACCTTTTTTGCCTCAGACTATTTATTTGATTATATTTTTTAAAAAAATATGGCTATGCATTGCTCGAGATGCAGGATGTATATCAACCTATTGTAATAAAACATGTCACCAATGTAGGATTGATGTTTAATGCTTTGAAGCCTTTCCAGTTATCTTCAAATACTTCTACATTTAAAACTATCCCAATATGATGCTCTGTACTTCAGGGGAACACCCTACCCTGCCATTTTCATCCTTATAAGTATGACATGTAGAGTGTCTTTAGAAGGCTAATGATGCACTGAGCATTGTTGTTATAGGAATGTTGTAGTAATTGTTGTTATAGGAATGTTATAGGTTGTAATTTGATGTATATAGTTATGAGGCTAAAAATGTGTCCTCATGGCTTAAAAAAAAACTCAGGCAAAAGCTCTCCAAGAGCAGAGTTGCAGTTCACACCTCTTCAGGGCATGCATGGGACAAACCCGGCCAAGCCTCACAGGAAGAAATGACACTGGCCAAAGCAGCAACAAAGGATCTGTTGCACTCTCAAGTGAGTCACCCCCTTGCTTTTGGTCAGTTTGGCACTATGATGAGGTAATGCTCACCTGACCCGGGGGGGGGGGAGAGGGGCAAAGCCAAGAGGGAAGAAAGAATATGATAAAAGGGAAAGATGTTTGCCATGCTCACTCGCTCTCTTCCATCTCCATCTACAGACATCACCACTGAGCGGCTGGAGAGCTGATCAAAGGGGAGAGCCTGTCTGAAGAGCAACTAGACATCCTTAGAATGCATTTTGCTTTTATTTCATTTAACCAAATCCAACTTGTTGATCTTTGACTTATAATCACTTAAAATCTACCAGTTGTAATTAATACATTTGTTTGTTTATTCTACCTGAAGCAGTGTGTTTGGTTTGAACCATGTCTGAAACTCCCCTTGGGATAATAAGCCTGGTGCATTGTCATAAGTATGAAGTAGCTTAGAATTACTGTTTTACCTGTGAAGGGTTAACCTGAAGCAACCTGAGAGAGGGAGATGACATAATCAACCTTAGAAACAAAGAAAGTGTTTACTTTCAGTTTTTCCTCGGCTCGCTCGGCTTTGAGATGAACCACACCTATGTTTCTATTATACATTTCTATAAGCTTCTAAGAAGTAAGTCCTGTAGTAAGTGATTTGTAAGCTTGAACTGTATCACTTGATAATTGATCCATGGTGTTCCTTTACTGTTAAACTGTTTAGCAGAGGAAGAATTCCCAGGGGAGGGGTCAGTTATGCTACGTGATGCAAGTGAGGTGTTTTCTATTGATATCCGTGCAAGGGGTTTATGCTCCTTCTTTTCCTTTTATTAAAATCTTCCTTTTAAGATTCTGTCTGCTTGTTTCTATTGGATAGATCCTGGTTTGGGTCGGACACGTCTCACAGCAAGTGAGGGATTTCTTGTTTCTCAAACCTCTCCCAGGTGAAGGGAGGAGATTTAAGGGGTGTTAAAGAAGGGGGTTCCAATTTACCCTAACCCATGGTTTGGGGGGCTTAAATTGGTGGTGGCAGCATTATTCCAAGTCCAAACTGGAGAAGTTTGGGTTCTGGGGAAAAGTTTTAACCTAAGCTGGTAAAATATGCTTGGGGGGTTATTTCTTCTTTCATGCAGGGTCCCCACATCTTTACCCTAGAGTTCAGAGTGGGGAGGCATACCTTGACATGCATATCAATATCTTTGTTAAACTGGCAAACTCATATAAGCTTGCAGTATCCAGCAGTTATAATCATAACTGGACATTGCAAGATGGAGGTTCCTAGGATTGGACCTGGAGATATTGGCAAGCACAGTGGTTCTCAAACTTTTTGTATTGGCGACCCCTTTTCAACACCAAGCCTCTGAGTGCAACCCCCCCATTAGAAATTTAAAACATTTTTTTTATATTTAACGCTATGTTAAATACTAGATTTAAACCATATTGCTTAAAATGAATTTTGTCACTGCTTTTCTCAATGCTTTTAAATCAAGAGTGAAACATGTTTTTATGGAATTAAATATAAGTGGAAAAGTTATTTTTAAGTAAAATTTTATTTTAATACTGTACAGTAATTAATGACCTGAAGCAATCCATGGTCAGGGTTCATAGCCTGGTGCAGGAATCGGGATTTGGGGGGCACAGGGGCTCTCAGTCCAATGCAGGGCTTGTGGTCAGGGCAGCATACACCCAGCTTGGGGCTCAGGCTCACAGCCACCTGCGGGCACTGGAGTCTGGAGATTGGGGCTCCCAGCTCCCAGTTCTGCCCCGGGGTCAGGGCTCACAGCTACACTGTTCCAGACTCACAACCCTGCGGCTTCGGCTGAAGGCTCACTGCTCAACCAGGGGGTCTGGGTTTGCTGCAGAGCCAAGTCGGGGCTCGGGGCTGGCCGCCCTGCCACTGCTCCAGGGTGGGGGCTCACTGCCCCACCACACCCAGTGGGGGCTGGGGCCTGCTGCACCCAATAGGGGTTTGGGGCTCACCACCATGCCAAATCAGGGCTTGGGGCTCACCGCCCCGCCACTGCTCCGGGGTCGGGGGTTGGGGCTTGCCGCCCCGCCATTGCTCCTGGGTCAGGGCTCACTGCCCTGACGCACTCAGTGAGGGTTCGGGGCCCGCCGCACCCACTCAGGGCTTGGGGATCACCGCTCCGCCGCTGCTGTGGGGTTGGGGCTCAGGGCTTGCTGCCCCGCCACTGCTGTGGGGTCGGAGCTTGGGGCTCTCCACCCTGCTGCTGCTATGGGGTGGGGGATCACTGCCCCGCCGGACCCAGTGGGGGCTCGGGGCTTGCCGCCCCACCACTACTCCGGCGTCGGGGCTCACAACTCAGTCGCCATGCTACCCAGAGTCATGGCTCATCGCCATGCCACTCTGCCCCAGGGTTGGGTCTCACTGCCATTCCACTCCGCCCCAGAGTCAGGGTTGGGGCTCGCCGCCATGCTGCTCCATCCCGGGGCTTGCAGCCCCACTGCTCTGCTCCGGCATTGGGGATCACCACTCCACCCTTGGGATCGGGGCTGCGGGGATTGGGGCTGGAGCATGCAGTCTGCCGTGGGGGTTGGAACTGGGGCCAGCAGCCCACCAGGTGGCCGAGTCACCCATCGCGGGGATCGGGCTGGAGCTGGCAGCCCACCGTCAGGGTCAGGGCTTGCTCGCGACCCCCACATAAGCGGGCTGCGACCCCCCCAAGGGGTCACAACCCCCAGTTTGAGACCCAATGGGTTAGCATCATTTTGTTGCACAATCCAAGCCAGAGGCTGTGAGTGAACAGCCCAGTAGTGGGGGCTCTCATAGGAGAGCAGGGTAAGGCTGGCTCCCAGAGTCAAGGATTGGAGTGACCTAGCAGATCACCTGTCCAGATAACACCAGGGGAAAGTCACAGCCACCACCCACTGGCTGGTGTGATCATCATGAAGCCTTATTCAATTCCCATTGAATTCAGTAGGATGCTCATTTACTTCAGTAAGATTTTTTCCTAGAGCAATCTGCCATCTGACAGTGGCTATGAAGGTGGTGAGCTGGGCTGCTATTGACTGAGATACAGCTACTAATCCAGGGATCAGCAAACTTGGCATGGGGCCCCCTAGGGTAAGCACCATTGGTGGCCCTGGGCAGTTTGTTTACCTGCCGCGTCTGCAGGTTCAGCCGATCGTGGCTCCCACTGGCCGCGGTTTTCAGCTCTGGTCCAATGGGAGCTGCGGGACGCAGCAGCCAGCACCAAGGTTGCCAATCTCTGTACTAACCACAGTCAGTACTCAAAGTTCATGATATAATTATTTCATCCTCTGTCCTCTCTGGCCATATGTTAATCAGGCATATCTGTTCTTCCTTGCTTCTCCCACTGGTAAAACCTGAGATTACAATTGAAGGCATCTGGTAGCTTGCAAATGATGCATATGTAAAATGCATGAATGAAACCAAAACCAACCCCATGTGAAACATTTTGACAACCAGAGATTTAATGACAAGAAAAGCACACACACAAACTTGAGTTTTGGAAAGGGTAATGTGAAGGGTTTAGGTAGTAGCCACCTCTTATTTATTTTTTTCTGACCTCTTTGCTCTGGAGATAAATTCTGTCCAGTGGGAAATTGATATTTAAATATTTATTTTAGTCTAAATCAGGATGAAAAGTAGAACTAACACATCATCATGCCTCTCAGCTTAATATATTCTAAAGGGGGGATTTATTGCCACAGCTGTATTATGCTCACTTACAGTTACTGTTCTCTTACACTCTTTTACCTTTTAAATACCCCATCTTTACATAGTAAATACAACCTGTAAAAGCATTACAAGCCAGCAATGATACAATGAGATGTGACACTGGGCAGTGACCCTGGGAGATGGGTTTGAAATGAAAATTCAAGTTGATAAATAAATTATCAATATAACTGAAACTGGAGGGAGGTTAATGTACTTCACATGAAACAGGAACATGCTGTATGCTTCAGAAAACACTGGTGGGTGCAAAACGGAGCAGCTGCTGGATGATTGTTGCAATGGCAGGAAGATTTAGTTGCTCTCCTAGGGTTTAAGTCTGCCAACTCCAGGAGCTGTTCAGCATCTTGAAAGATAAATCCCCTAGTTGAGTTTGATTAGTGGCACTTCAGGAGCCTCTTTATATAAATGGAAAAATATTCTGTTAGTAGGAGGAGAAGTTGCTGTTTGGTAATGTACGTGCTGCTATTGCTTGATTGCTGTGGCTGTTTCTGCAAAAAATCAACACCTCTTTGTGCTTTGCATGACCCATCTAAGTAAAATTAAAGGTCATTTCTTGGAGATCAGCTTGGTTCTATTTCCTTTTAATTTGTCATCATCAGCCATTCCTGTCTTTATTGTAAACCCCTTCTAAAAGTGCCCAAGATTGCGATGGGTCTCTTAAGAGTTATGCTATTATTAGTAACCTGTGGTTACTACTCAGAGGGGTAGCCATGTTAGTCAGGATGTGCAAAAGCGACAAACTTACTTCGGTCTTCTTAAGGGGGAAAAACCTTGAACTCATGCACACTCTGGAATGCTTATATTACTCTGAGAGCAAGACATATTCTTTCTAAATATATATATTAGTGTTATCAAGAAATACATCTAACATCCTGGCAATACAAACACATTACAAAAAAATTCAGAATTAAAAAATATAGGTTTTTTGTGTGTTACAGGGATTATCCCTTCACCCTCCTATTCCTTGGTCCTTATCACATGAACAGAGAGCAGCAATACCCAAAGGTGCAAACAATTTGATGTTTATTGGGGTGAACTTCCGGCAAGCAATAATTCCAATTTCCTTCCTCAGTGTCCCCCTTCCCAACTCTGATGACACAGAGCCTTGCCTGTGTTCCTGTTCTCATCCCCCCCCCCCCCCTTAGCAAAACATGATTCCAATCCCCCACTCCCTCCACTTACTTTCCGATTGACAGCAGGCTATACAGTAAAACTTGAGTTCTGCTTAGTTATGCCTTAATCAATCATTTCACTGAAATTTAACTAACCAATCCTAACATGTAACATGTAACATGATTAGCTAACCAATTATATTCTACTTTCTTAAATGGTTTACACCCAACAAAATTAATTATACAGCAGACAGAAACAATCACAGAACCAGACAGAGGTTATACAGACAAATGATAGGGAAGTGGGGACTACAGTGATAGAATAACAAAGAAATGAAGATTTAACATCCCAGCTATTGATAAGTGAGTTCTTGCCAGATAGGCTATCAGACTAAGTTTCCTTTATCTCATCTAGGCTCTTCCCTTCCTCCAGAGGTGACAGATTGGATCACTTTTTTAACAGCCCAAAACTGCTTTATTTCAGTTGAAGTGGCTATTAGTCCACCAAAGCTTATGCCCTAATACTTTTGTTAGTCTTTAAGGTGCCACAGGACTCTTTGTCACTTCTGCAATTCCAGACTAACACGGCTACCTCTCTGATTCTTTATTTCGGTGTGACTTGTGAGGACATCACCATTCACTTCCCATCTTATGGCTGCCCCTGCTATTTAATAGAAAATTATAAAATAAAATTATAAAATAAAATGAAAAATTATAAAATCAGAAAATGTCAAAACACTTAATTTAAACTTTTCTGTATAATATACATTTAAAATAAGATATTTTGACCTTATTAAAATGAAGCACTTTTGTAAAGTTGTTTTGATATATCCTTTTTAAAAAAAAATCATTTCATGGGAAATTTCTAATTTTTAACGTTTTGCTCTGATTTGGGATGAAAGGAAATTTCTAAAAGTCAGAATTTCCCGTGGAACAGAAATTCCAAGTTTTTACCAGCTCTAATAAGACTTTTCTTCTAATTGTTTCTCTTGAAAACTCAGCCTGGGACTTGAGAGTTAAACTTTCCATTGCCATTAGTACTGTTATTGAATAAAAACTAGCAATAATACTAGCAGTCAGCAATACAGTATGTTTTAGTAAAATTATATATATAAATTAGGTGATTAAAAACAGCTGTTTTGCACGTTCAGAAATTGAACCAGTGAGATGTCTCAGGCCACCAGGGTGCTCAGTGCCCTTAAATTTTATTTTCTCTAATTCAGGCAAATAGAACTTGAAATCCCTCTGTATACCCCATAGTTAGCCCATCTATTTTGGTATTGGAGGTGAAGGGCGATGAATTAGGGAATTATTTCTCTTCCAAAAAATTGCAATCCAGTGTTTGAATTTTTGGAAAATATAATGAACACTATACCATAAAATGTATGTAGTGATGGGTCTACTCTTCCTGTGATGTGTATACTTCTCCGCCATTATGGACAATGAACATCATTTGTGTGCATGCTAGATAGAACAGATGGAGAGTTTTAACTGTAACACTATGTGTTCCTCAGAAATCACAAGAACAAAGACAAAAGTATGTAGAATAAATAATCAGAATAGACAATATGGAGAATTATGAATTTCATGTTTGAAAATATATGTAAATGTATACAAATACTAAAATGGATGCCTATTCATATGCTACCCTTGCCATAAATGTATGTATTTAAAAGATAAGTTAAAGTATTTTTAAACTCACCCCACAAATTCCTTCCCCCTGAAAATAGTTCCCTGTCCCTTCAATTCTCCTACATTTTGATCTGGGGGAAGACAGACAAGCATTGACTCAAATTGAGGCATGCCCATTTACACCAGCCAAGATGTATAGACATACTGAGAAATATATTAGACTCTGATTTACAGGACTCGGAATTCTGTCACTTCATTCCAAGAGATTATCATTAGACTCAGGTCCTCTCAGGATGAATAACTTTGACAGAATCTGGTCCAAGAACATAAAGGTTAGCAGATCAGTGAAGTGATACAGATATTAAAAGTTTTGGTATCTGTTTCATTCAGAGTAATAATGTTGACAACATTAATTTTAAATCAGATGGAATGTGACTTATCTGTCATTCTCTAAAAGAAGAGAAAGTGGTTGAAGCATCTGGCATTTCTCCTGGACTAGTAACTTTAGATTCAGGCAGTAGCTCATCTTTTATTATTCCTTTTGACATCTTGAATAATAAAATGTTACTTTTGACCTTTTGCATAAACAATGACAATGAGAGAGAGTATGGTTATTTAGCTTTTCTTTTCAGATGATCCATATCAATGATTTTAGTTGGTCAAAAATGTAAAACAATTCATGTTCTTATCAGTAAGACTTTGGTGTAATATATAAAAGAAAAGCAATCACTTTCGGGAGAGTAAGAACAAGTTAGTCATGTTTAATGAATGTCATGAAGAAATAAATCTTGTGGATAGTGACATTTCTTTGCTTTCTGTTGCCATTTTTATATTTTACGGAGTTTAATACCCATAGAAAACTATCTGTTTCAGCTATTCAGTAGTAATTTTCAAACTAACAACTTCTGCTGCACAGTATCAAATTGCAGTAGGAGAATATTACGCTTGAATAGACTAAAGTGCTATAGAGAATTTCATTATGCTGTACGTATAAGCAATGCCTTTGCTTTAGATACAGAACATAATTTCCCATGCTATTTACACAGCATGTGAGGAAAACAGTTCTGGGATGAATAGAGATTGTTAGAATATTCATTTAGTAACATAACATAGTATGTAGAATATATTATCCATTAAAATAACTTCCTGTCCACCATGGAGAGAAATTACTTATAATTTAAATCTTTGAATGTAGTTTTCTCTTAGACAAATCCTCTATGACCAATTATATGCTTGCTACAAAATTGAATGGTCAGTGCAGGCTGGTCAAGTTTGCAGACTCCTGTATGTTAAAATTAAGGGCAGCAAACATTCCAATAAATAACTCTAGTAGCGCAAATTACTCCCCCACTATGCACAGTGCAGAAAACAGTGAGTCATCATTGCTTTTGCACCAAATCTAGAAGGGAGTCTTAGCTTCCTTGACAGTAAGAGTCAAGCCCAACCTTTGGCATCTGTTTTCCTTACTTTTGGGTGACTTGTGGCTATAGTTCAGAACCGCAAATGCTCTCAGTTTTATTGTGAGTCTCACACGTTTGATGTTTAATTTAAAGCCCCAACTCCTGGGCTCAAGTGGTTAAGTGAGAGTCATGGGGTTAGTTTTGTTTGTGTTTGTTTCTAAAGTACCTAGCTCATGGTGGTGACAGAAAGCTTGAAAACTCAAACCCAGTGAGACCTGAAGCTCAATTCCAAAACAAACCAAAAAACCCCACAGATGACAACTAATACACTTTAAAAATACATTTATTTTGTTTGTTATTTTGCTGGCTTCCCACAGCCCCCATTAGACAGGAGCGGCAAACCCCGGCCAGTGGGAACCGCGATTGGCTGAACCTATGGATGCGGCAGGTAAATAAACTGTCTGTGCCCACCAAAGGGGGAGGCTGCGTACCAAGGTTGCCGATCCCTGGTATAGTCAATGAATAACTAAGTCAGAGATCGGAAACCTTGGCACACGGGACTGCAGGGTAAGCACCCTTAGTGGGCTTCGCCGGATTGTTCCTGCCGTGTCAGCAGGTTCGGCCGATCGCAGTTCCCACTGGCCGTGGTTTGCCACTCCGGTTCAATGGGGGCTGCAGGAAGCAGTGCGGTGTTGGCTGCTGCTTCCCATGGGATGGTGAACCGTGGCCAGTGGGAACTGCGGTCGGTGAACCGGCAAGTAAACAAACCAGCGGGGCCCACTAAGGGTGCTTACCCTGCAGTCCTGCATGAGGTCTTCTCCTGGACAATTTTAATAAGTTTCAAGTCTGGAAACTTTATCTTAATTTTTATGCTGTACCCATTCTGAATCCCTACAAATTTAGTGGCATTGGATGACCCAGTGGGATCTCTGCTATACTTTCCTAAGCCTGGAATAACATTTACCTGGAGGATGTACAACTCCTGTAGTTTTAAAGTTTTTCAAGCACTAACATCCATTGCCCTAGAAAGATTAGCCACGTAATGCATCTTTGTTGAAGCTAAAACACTTTGAAAAGTATGTTTTCCTCTAACAAGTTGCCAGAACTTCTCAAGGGTTGGCCAGCAATTACATTTCTCAAGTATACTTGAATGTTTAAAATACTCCATAAGTGTATACATCAGATCCACTAGTGCAAAATTCTGATATATAGATGTATTAAAATGTACTTTTACAAGTGGACAGAAATGGTGTTTCTGAAACTGCTTTTCCTTAACACACACCAAAACAGACATGAGGCAAATGAGCTGTAAAGCAAGATGAGCTATGTCCTTGGTAATTGCTGAGACAAATATCTCTGAAGTCTAGATTTAATGTCTCTGGGATGATGATACATATCTTTGGAATGTGATACAACTGCTTCTTTTAACAAGAACTACAGAGAACATTTGCAGTCTAGTGGCTTCAGTGATTCCTCCCTGTCAGCCTCAGAGGGAGCCCACGCCACCTCACTATGTCACCTGGTGGATGATAGCCAACTGATGGGAAATTAGCAAGGTATGTACTAATGAAGAGTCAAGGGCCATGGGCCACTGGGGCAGGGCAGGGCAATTAGCAGTCTTCAGAACAGCTCTCAGGATGGGACAGACAGAGCCAGGGTCAAGGCCCCTGGGTGGGGCAGCACAACAACAGTCTATGGCCCTTCCCCTTGTCTGGGACAGACAGCAGAAAAACACATTCCATCCAGCCTAAAGTAGGAACGCTGCCACCCGAGTTGTGGGGCTGACAGCAGGGGGTATGTGGATCTGGGCCCACCCTACTCCACCAGGTCCCATACCAGGGCCCTAACCACCAGAGATCTTGATGAAATACTCTGACCAGGTTTCAGCAACACAACCAGACTAATGTTTGGTTTCCTTGGGTTACTTGCAACCCCTACCTATCCATAGAGCTCCATTGCTCATGGGTGCTCAGTCTCCTCAGGGTACTCAGCAGCTGGGAGTACTAGCAGTTCCCCTTCCTCAGGGTCATCCTCCAAGAGCAGAGGTTGGCACAGATTGCTCCCTAGTGCACTGGCCAGCAGCAAGGTGGAGGCATCCAGCTTCTGCCATGGCTCTCACTCGGCTGAGCTGGAGGACCCCTCTTATACTTCCTGTTTCAGCTCTCTACTTCCTGTGTGAGGGGCAGGCCTGGCCTAGCTCCACCCACCAGCAGGCACAAAGAGGCACCCACTAGCAGGCAGGAAGGCCATTCTACCGCGATACAGGGGGTTCCAAAGAGGATGGATCTAGACTGTTCTCAGTGGTACCAGATGATAGAACAAGGACTAATGTCAGTTGACATCCATGGGAGTATAATTGGGTGCACAAGTTCCCCCAGCAGCAGTGGCAATGGGATACGATCCCAGATTATCCCAAAAAATAATTTAAAAAAAGATAGATTGTAATGGAGTTGTTATTTAAAAGTACCTTCACATTATCTTCCAGGAGATTTAATTCCACAGATGAAGTAAAGGGTCCTAACTGGCCATTTATTCTTTCCAGAGGGAAACATTAGATGAAAGGCAATATCCAATCAGGAATCCTTAAAGACCTATAATATAAAACCAATTTGAGGGTTTTTTTCATACTTTGACTTGGAAACTTCCATTTACCATGAAGAAGAAGAGCATTTCTTTGATTTCCCAATCCAAATTGATAGGGAGCTAAATTAGAGCTCTATAATGGAAGTTGGTTACAACCCTACCTAAAGGAAAGTGGCTGCTTCTTTTAAGTAATAAATATGAGCCTGCTGGAATAGAATGTTGTTCCTTCATCTGTCTCTCTCAAAAATTGCAGAACTCAACCTGCAGCTGGAATAAGAGTGCAGCTAACAAATATGTCTTAACTGTCACTTTAAATAGAAGGTTCTGGAAATCAGTGAGGAGGTCCTGCTCAAACTTGGTTGAAGTTCAATATTTACTTCTTGGATTATTAAGGATGTGGATTATTAAGGATCTATGTCTCTTAATTATAGATTTACAAATTATTCAGACAAAATATGACCTTTTTGGTAGTTGCTAAGTAAGACTGGTTGGTTGAGGTTTATTCCCCTTTACTCATTAGATAGATTTTAAAAGTTGGTTGACCTTCGGTTAATGATTCAAGTGCAAAACCACTCTTACAGTACCTGATGTATTATGTTTTGTTGAACCAATACATAAGGCCAATTAAATTCTCAGAGGATTTTTTTAAAACTGTACCTGTACATACACCTTCACATCTCAGGGCTAGAATTAACAAAAACATATTTCCAAGTGCTGTTGACCTATTCCATGCCACACAAACAGTGATTACCACTCTCCAGGAGCAACAAAACAAGAAAAAAAATGGCTCTCAGATGCAAAATCCTGGATCTTAAATATAGTGCTCTGATTTTATTTTAGAGGAGAGAGATTATGACTCAAATGTATTATGTGGTTCTATCTTTCTGGGTGACAGGCATTATGTCAAGAACAGAGAATGAGATTGGCAGCAATTACTGCCTAGGCCCTAGAAGATCAGGTGTGCATCATACAAGTAGGAAAATTAAATTCCCAGTATCAGAGGTCTTACAGGAAAGGAAGTCAGCCTTGTTTCTGAAAGCTTATCTTACATTTCATTTAGCCCACATGACCAATGAAATGAGAAGAATTTCTTCAATTAGTAAAGCATATTTCCTGTCTAAAACACAAATGAAAATCTTTGCCATCTGCCCAAATGAAGGTTTCTCTGAACAGAGAATATAAAGCAACACAAGAGAGAGTCCCCACTGGTGGCATTTATTCATGGCTGTACTGGAAATATTTAAACAAACTAGCCAGAGAATCAAAGTCTATGTAATTCCTCCCTGAGTTCTCTGATGAACCTGGTGTGTGTGCTCACTGCTATCCTGTCTGATCATACCAATCCCTGCAGAACCAGCCAGCTTTGGTGACCAGTACATATGGTAGCAGGGTCATACATGCACCTCCCCACCACCTTCAGAGTTTCTTGGATTCTTGGGAGTGCATGAAGGGGGAAAAATCATTTCTCTGGGGAGTTCAAGAACTGCCTTGAACCCTGCTGCTGCACAGAGGTGCCAGAGGAAAAGGCCCCTTGTGATCTCATCTCCCTCCATTCTGTGCACCTGTGGAAGAATCTAGCTGAATGAAACCCTAGGTAAATATAGTCACTATCATTGTAATAGTGAGATAATGAAAGCCAAACACAAGAAATGGATTAGGAATTCCTTTCAAGCTACACAATAATGAGACCAAGTTTCAGGACTTTTGAGGTCTACTTCAAGTAGCTATTAATGATTTGTAAGTGTGCAACTGGCAGAGTTACTGTCTCAACCATTGTTTTTCACATATTGCTGGGGTTATACGGTAATACTCCTTTTGTTGGCATACTTAATAGCCTAATATATGTCTTTTTTCCTTTATGTATATTTAGTTGAAAGGATGAAAGCTTTCTATGATAAGGGAGATGAGCATGTCATTCAAACATAGATTATTTTAGATGAGGAGCACCAGGGCTCCTGCCCCTATTGTGAGGAGCACAAATGTTGAGGTAGAGACCCTGCAGATCCAAGGTGAACTAGCACCAAAAGCTGAATCCTCCACTACTAGAGCTAAAACAGTAGTTGATCCAGCTATGATTAAAAAGCAAGTTTTTATCTTCTATATAGGTCAGCCATTCAAAGGCAACAGGACCACAGATTTAATCTGCAGTAAATAGAATTTACATGCAGTAGAAGAGTTTATCTGAAAACGTGGAAGTACATGTTAGCTGAGCTCTTGTCCCAGCTCCATGTCTATTTTACAGAATGTAAAATAGTAAAGCTGTTCTCCTCATGCTGTCCTAAGATTTTTCATAAATTACAAAAGTGATCCTCTCATTATCTAAATAGGTCTGCAGCCTGGGAGCTTCACCTAATACTTCACCTAAAGTTGCAGGGAAAAGGTATATTATTTTACATTAATTGAGAAGTAGTATGCAATCAAGTAATAAGAGACTTTCATAATTCAAATGTACAAGCGGTAGAATTAAGTTGCATGCTCAGTCTTAAACCACACACTTCAGCCCACCATGCAGGTGCCTAAAACTTCAAAATCACTGCTCAGCTGCCAATTAACCTTAAAGGAATCTAAATACCCTCAACACTTAAATGCATGCCAATCATTACAAAACTGCCTGAGTGCTTATGCTGCCCCACAGCTAATGGGCAGCTCAGAGTGCTAACTGCTGCCATAGCCCAGGAGACCTTGAAGTTGAATTCTCAAACTATGCTGGGGAAAACTTGTCACCCACAGAATCTAATATCATACATGTACTCAGAGACCACTCGCCAGATCCCTGTGGAGAACTGGGAAACTTCTGATTATTTTTTCTGGAAAAAAGTGAGACAATATCCCTTACTCAACTTTTATTACTACCCAGAAAGAGTGAAGGGGTTAACTTTTCTTGAAAGCAGACAAACACTGCAGTTACACAGGAGAAGTCCTTAATCATGAATGAACTATCAGGAACAAACATCACTCCCATAATTACTGCTAAATATTCAACAGGCAAACAAGTCTGTAGAAGTAACATCCTTGGGAGAAGTTGTATGTGCAGGTTCAAGAGGGCCAGCAGACAGAGAAGCATGAATCATATAAAATGTGCAGCCTATTACAGGACCTTTATGTGTTAGCACTCCCTTACAGAAGGGCCAGGAGTTAAACTACTTGATTACATCCTCCTTTAGCCACCACATTCAAGTCTGTCTTTGAGACTTTGATATGACCCAGTCCTGTGGCTGATCCCTCAATAGTCTGTCTGATTCAGAGTATCAGGGAGTCAAAAATTCCTTATGTGTTATAGAGTTAAACAGCCCTATGTCTTCTCAGTTTAGACCCTTCTCTAAACTCTTTAGGTACAGTACTTAAGGGAACCCAGGTCTTCCCTCCCTACACTGGATTCTAGCACTAGGACCTTGTTTGAAATTAAGAAGGATTGGTTCTAGATGTTCATATCTACTCCCTGAACTACCTCTCCTCTAGGTTTCCCCAGTTTACTGCCTTTCTTCTCCCTCTTTAAAGTGTCTGTTAGCGAGCTCCTTGCCACAATTCCTTTGACAGTTATCTTTCTCCTTAGCAGAGCCATCTCCTGGCTTCTTAGCCTTTTATCAAGCCCAGGTGCATCTCTGTCTAATTAATTGTATCCTGGTTCCTTACTGAATTAACTGTTTCCAGGTGGACCTGACGTAACTCATTGGCCCCTGACCCCTTCAGAGAGCTATCTATTCTCAGACAGGCAGCCTGATGCAGATTGAATGTCACCCCCAATCCAAACCTGACGACAGCCTTTAGCTAAAAAGGACAGATCCTTTTGCAAGTGTATGAAAGAATTTGAAAATTACCAGAGTCTCCTCCATACAGGTAATCCCTGATAAAACAGGCATGATAAAAAGTTGTTATTGCTTTCAATATATGTTTTCTCCATAATGCTCTTGTTCTAAATAAATACTTTGCTTATGGCTACTGGTTATCTCTATCACTATTCCTGAGTGACAGTGCAGGTGCTGACCCAAAGTCAGGCTTGCTGAGATAAGCACAGTGAGTCCAAGGAGACAGCAGCCCCAAAACTGGCCCAGAGAGAGAGGAATATGGGAATCTACTCTGAGAAGGGTAATAGCTAAAGGTCCGTAAGGGTTCCCTTGAGGAGGCTTCAAATGAGGAATAGATGCAGTTAATCCTAGAACTGCAACCAACATATCAGAAGAGCCAAAGGTAGGCCTCCAATAGGAGGAGGGGCAGCACAGCATCCAAACAAGAGTCATGGGGACCTAGTTAGAAGTAGGATGAGCATGATAGACACATTAAGCCTGAGCAAGACACAAACTGTTTTAGCTGCTAGGGCATGGGCTGCTTTAGCACCTGACCTGACTTAAATGCCAAATTCCAAGATAGGGTTTGCTGCTGAGGACCGTTAGCAGCAACAAGTGCCTATTTCTGGCTCATCAGCTATTTAGGTGCCTAAACAGTTGCTCTCCACTCTGCCTCTTTCCTGCTCTTTAGCATTTCACTCTTGGCTAGCTTAAGACTCCCCACTCTAATAGCTGGTTTCTGAAAATACTTCTCTTGGGAATTTAGGGCACCTATCTCAGGGCTGAAAATTGTAGTTAGGTTACCTAGGTATAGCAATACTTAGTAGAGCAACACCTAAGTACCTTTAAGGGTCTGGGTTTCCTTACTATATACTAGGTTGGGCACCCTTGACATGTTCTTCAGACAGGGCCAACTTTATTTGCATTGAGTACTGCCTTACTCTGTAAGTCAGGGATCAGCAACCTTGGCACGCGGCACCCCAGGGTAAGCAGCCTTGGTGGGCCCAGCTGGTTTGTTTACCTGCCGTGTCTGCAGGTTCGGCCAATTGTGGCTCCCACTGGCCACGGTTCACCGCTCCAGTCCAATGGGGGCTGTGGGAAGCCTGGGAGGCCGCGTTCCAAGGTTGCTGATCCCTGCAATAAGTCATCTATTTGGTTTCAAATAGATTTATTAACAGATTAAAATACTACTTGATTAAGGATAGCAGAATCTGATTGTAGATTTGTGTGTAGCATTCAGTGTTCCATTCTGAACAGTCTAAATCAATGTAGGTTGCCATCTATCAGGGTTTTACCCTAAGAACCTCACTTTTGGGTTTATGTGTCTGGGTGCCTTGCCAGGTGCACAGTTTTCAACTGAATGTTCAGTTGAAAAAGGGACCTCGTAGTGTCCGATCAGATGTGCTGACTGGTCACCAAAAGTTCAGTTACTGCAAGGTTGGGGTTGGAGGCCGTGCTGGGTCATTAACCCATATCAGCCCCTGCTGAGACACAGTTGCCTCCTACCTGCAGGCAGGCTCCTCATCAGACTGCAAGAGCACCTGTCCCAGCCCCAGAGCAGAGGGAGCCCAGCCTGTGAGGGAGGGAGATGATATAGCAAGCAATGTGAGGAGGGAGAAGAGTGAGTGACAGGGTGGGGCCTTGGGGTAAGAAGTGGAGCAGGTTGGGGCCTTGGGGGAGAAGGCAGGGCCTCAGGGGTCAGGTTACCAACAATTAGAAAGGTGACAACCCTTGTATAGAACTCCCCACCAATTTCGGTTTTGTGCCTTGGCCCTTAACAGTCTGCTCTGACGTGGATACTCATGATCTTGAGCCACTGGAAGAAGCATTACAATGACAATAGGTCAGAAAACAGAAGTGCACTAAATCTACTCAAGCTCTTTTCCTCTGCTCAGGAGGGATTCAGGTTGCCAGAGTGGAGGTGATTGCATGGCAGGTGGAAGGCAGTTGAGGAACAGTGGGTCACAGACTCAGGGTGCTTGAGTGGCCCTGAAAGAAGCATGGTGATTGCAGGCAGATGGAGTGCTAGGTGAAAGAGTCTTAGTAATTGACAGTGTTCAAAGTGCTTGCCTAAGACTAATACACCTGGTGCCCAGTCAGGCATTGGTGTCACAATAGATGCCCCACACGGGGTTGCAGTTGCACCAGCTTGCTTGGAATACTTCCTACCTCTTCCCTTCCTATGGCATTCCACTAGTTATATCAACTCATATCTAGCTATATTCAATTGCAGACTCCTTAGGGGCAAATATCTTACCTTATTTTCTACTTGTAATGTGTGACACCTATAATACAACAAATCAGACAAATTATGGTTTATAGGATACAAACATAACAATGAGGTCCAAGTCCTGTAAGTGTAGTTAATCTATGACTAAACCCACTGACAAAAGTAGCACATCATGTCCCCAAATAGAATATTTAAGAGCTTGAATTGATCATGTTGAGGAATTTGTGTTGTCATTAATTTAACTATACTGGGCTGGAATTTTCCAGCTTTTTAATTTCAGACTGTTATGTAATTTTTCCTACAGTCATTGCAAGACTATCCTAATGACACTTGTCCTATTTATGGCTGTGATCTTTTAAAAGGATGTTTGTTTCATTTGCAGTATCAGGTCCCAAATCAATTACAAATAACCATAAGTATAAATAAATATATAACATAAGTCAATATTTCACCAGCTGATCTATCAGGTTGTCTTAGTGGCATACATTTCAAATATTTATTGCCTTGTCATGAATAACAATTGATCAATATATAATATATTAAACCATAAGGAAGAAATACTTCAATGCAAATTGAAGCATGAAGTCCTACTTGCTACAACTCTATTTACTTTGTTCTGCTTTGCTCTTTGGAACAGCCAGATGAAGTCATAGCTGGAAGCTCAAAAGACCTGTGTTAAAGCCAACTTTAATCACTGGGAATCTTTTCATTGACTTTAGTGAGCATTGAATCTGTCCCTATATTCCCTGAATCCATAACCTCTCCATCACGGGGATAATAATTATCCATTTTTTTGAACTACTTTAATCCCTTAGAATAAAGTCACTATATCAGTAGTGGGGAAACTGTGGCCTGCCACTTCCCACAGCTCCCATTGGCAGGGAACAGCAAACTGTGGCCATTGGGAGCTGCATGGGACCATGCCTGTGGATGGTCAATGTTAACAAAATGTCTCCAGGCCCACAATAAGATTACCCTGATGGGCTGCAAGTTGCCCATCACTGCACTATATAGTGCAAATGGATGGTATAATATGTTTTTCTTTGTCCTCCAGCTACTGTTTTCCTGTTTTTCAGCTGGAACAGCTATTTTTTTAACTGTTATTTTCATTACTGCTCTCACTATGACATATCTTTCTCAGATACCCTTCCTCACTTGCCAATGCCTGACATTCTGTCAGCATTACATAAAATTCTCTGCTCTCCAATTTCAGTAATGGTACTGTAATATATAGTCCATCTGTGAACACTAATCTGGAATGACAGATAGTTCTATTGAAAATGCCTGCAGTTTACTACTTGCTGGAACTGCTTCTGTTCTATTCATGAGTTCAGTACTTTCTGTACTTATATGAATTTGCTAAAAATAGGTAATTGTTCTTTTATAATTATTTTGCTTTGCAATGCCCGCTATTCACTTCCATCTGCTTGTCAACATATTGAACAATGGGATCTTTGTTTGCAGAAGTTATCCAAAAAACCTAAAAACACTCCATTTAGAATGAAGTAACTTGTCTGTATCCCTCAGGATAGTTATCTGTAGTGTCTGGTTTATTTTCTAGTGACACCTCCTGTTTTCCAAGTATAAAATTGATTCAAGTCACTTCCCATATAGTGATATGTAAGTTGGTATAATATGAGTTATTCTTTTCAATTCACTGATATTATATACCATTAAAACTTAATGTATTATTTCATATTACCTAGTGTACCTCTAATTGAGATA
This sequence comes from Sternotherus odoratus, assembly GCA_032164245.1. Classification (NCBI taxonomy): domain Eukaryota; kingdom Metazoa; phylum Chordata; order Testudines; family Kinosternidae; genus Sternotherus; species Sternotherus odoratus. The sequence continues at coordinate 228,315,354 of JAVMKO010000001.1, read as the reverse complement.
AACAGACCCTTTGGACAATTAAAAATTAGATCTTAATGGAGAGAATCCTAAATCTTGACAATATAGGGTTTCTTTGTAAACTATGTTGTGCTTTATTTGCTTGTGTTTTTAACATAATTTATCTTAAGGGTTTGTAACATTGTGTGACCCTTTACCTCTGTTTCCCTCCACAAATGGCTCTGACACCTCTAGTTTGTAACTACTGCTGTGTACTTTGTTATATCAGTCACCACATTTATACTTCAGTACAGCAATTCTATATGTAGTGCAATATAAATATCATCCCCTTTTGCCAGAGAGATGAGATATCTCCACAGAGCTGTTGAGGCCCTAACCCTGTTCACACTTCCTTCCAGTGCTCTATTTCTACTCCTGCATTTAAAGGTGCTAATTAGCTCTTTAGTGCTCCCCAACCCAGGTTGATCTAATAATTAATCAGTTTCCCCCAATCAGACCCTTTCTGTGGGAAATAATTGGATTTACAGTGACCAGAGTGCTGGTTAACTTGTTGGTTCTCAACACTCTGTCACAGAGTTCTAAGGATGTATTTTAAGAATGTAAGGTATATTTTTTGTAGAAGATATGTAAGTCATATCACTTAAGAACATAAGAATGGCCATACTGGATCAGATCAAAGGTCCATCAATCCCAGTATCCTGTCCTCTGACAGTGGCCAATGGCAGGTCCCCCAAAGGGGATGATCAGACAGGTTATCATCAAGTGATCCATGCCCTGTCACCCAATCCCAGCTTCTGGCAAACAGAGGCTAGGGGCACGATTCCTGCCCATCCTGGCTAACAGTTATTGATGCACCTATTCTCCATGAATCTATTTAGCTCCCTTTTGAACCCTGTTGTAGTATTGGCCTTCACAAAACCCTCTGGAAAGGAGTTCCAGAGGTTTACAGAGGAGAGTGCTTAAGTGGCTGAAGGGCTGACAGCTTCACAAAGTGGATATCCAGTGACCACAAGAAAACTTGCTCTTGCCGGAGGCAGGAAGGTACATGGTCACTGTAGTGGGGTGGCTGCCCCATTCCAGCACAAAAGGGATTAAAACAGCCCTGCAAAGGGCTGTAGCAGTGGAAAGGCAGCCCAGCAGAGGGCTGCACACCATCTACAACATCAGGAGGAGGATGCAAGACGAGGGGGTACGTTGCTACTGTGGGGCCTATTTCCGGTCACTCCTGATTTCACACATCTGGGCAGAGTTCCACTGGGCAGCATCCACTGGCTCCCTCAACAGCTTTGAGGAGCAGTGGGCTCTATGCGGGGTTCTCTGCTCGGTGTCCCCATCCAGTACCCTCATTTTAAACCCGTGACCCTCACTCCCTTCCCTGCTTTTATTCATTAGCTGTCCCAAGTATTCAGTTGGCCCTGGGCCCAGTGTCCCTCCTGCTTAGGCCCGCCCACCTCCTGGGACACCAAATAGGAGCAGAGGACTGCAACAGAAGGCAGCTGAGGGTGGATCAGCCACAGCTGTGGCTGGGTTAATTGGGGCCCAGCTGGCCCTGATAAAAAGGGGTTAGAGTTTAGAGCAGAGAGAGTCTCCTCTGGCTGCAGAGGTAGACTGGCCTGGCTGCTGGGGAAGTTAGACAGGGTATCCAGAGTGAAGCAGGGCTGGGGCAAGGCAAGAGGAGCTGTGGGAGCTCCTGCCTGGACACCCCCAAACTGCAGGGCCTAGGAGAAGGCCAAACAAGGAGTACTAGGGTTGCAGGGGGCAGCCCATGGCTACAGAGGCAGAGGCAGCAGGCCAAACCCCCCTTGCATGTGATGAATGGCAATAATGTGGCAGTCTGCCCCAGAGAACAGGGGCAAGTGGTGACTAGCAGTTGCCTAGACTGAGGCAAGGTGGGGATAAGGAGTGGGGGTTCTCCTGGGGAGGGGAGACCCTGAAACTGTGAGGGTACTGCAGGGGTGCAGCACCCCAGGTAAGAGGGCACCAGGTTCTGGGAGGGACATGGGGCCAGCAGCAAGCGGGACATCAGCCTGCAGAGGGTGCTGCAGATGCTGGAAGAGCTAATTCCCGGACTACCAGCAGGAGGTGTCGCAGGGGTGAGTCGCCGCCCTGCTACAGTCACTCATGGTGTTGGACACTGCAAAAAAACATAATCACATAAGGTTATAGTGAAGTTAAAATGTATGGATACCATTGTACAATATTTTGTGAATAAATTTCTTCCCCCACTACATTGATTCTGACGTTGTCAACAATTCAGTCATCAGAGAAAGGATACCAAAGCCTGAAAAGGGCTCCTGTATCCTCAAAGCTACACGTCATTCAGCAACTCAAGAAATGGTGAAGAAGAATTTCCATTGAAAACTCTCTGTTTTGATGTTTTGTTAATATCCCAGCAAGTTCCTTTCAAGCAACATTGGATTGAATCAAATGCACTTCCTATACAATATTTTATTGATTATGGAATTTGTGTGAAAAGCACACATAACTTCCCATTGAGTAAAGCATTGTGAAGAAAAGTATGTTTGTGTGGGTAGATGTGTTTGGGGGTGGGAGGCAGGTGCGTGTATACATACTCACATATTTACATATCAGTATTATAAGCATACCACTATGAAAAGCATACATAAAAAATCACAATGAGATTCTCATGCTGTCTGGAGTGGTTTGACCATGAGTGCCAACCTCAGGGTAGACTATCAAAAAGTGGGATAGAGAACCCCAAATGTGTTTCATGTTCTAGAATTAGAACAAACGTGAACTCCTGAAGCACTATAACAATTTTATCATGGAACCACAGAGACATTCCAGTCTATCTTGCCATCCAAGCAAGCTGAACGTAGTAATAGTTGGTTGGTCTACACCAAAGGTTGCAAAAGGTTGAGGTTCTCTCCAGACCCAAGAGACCTGTCACTTATCCCAGGTCAATGTGTTGCTCAGATCTCACATTAAAGAAAATGCTTAGCGAATCCTATAGTAAATTAAGGATTTATTAACTAGGAACAACATGAACTATTTATGGGCTAAAGAAGGCAACCATATACACAAATGAGTTAGTCTATGGTTCCAAAAGGCAACAGAATTATAGCACTTTGTCAGCAATGAATGTCTTTCAGGGCTAACCCAGGTTGACTCTGGGAATTTCTGCTTCTGTTTTATAGCTCCAGCTCTGGCAGAGCCCAAAGAGTAAAAGAGACATGAGCAACTTTTTGGTCCGCTTTCTTTATTTCCTCCTGACAGAAATAAAACTGATGGGATCCATCTTTTTGCACATAGCCTCCACATGGGTGTGCAGGAGCAATTCAAGTATTTTTATTGTAATGCCCCACAATAACCCATGTTGTTTTGAAAGGCCTTCTTTATAGGCATAAGACAATCCCTCCTGACATTTTTTCGTTATAAAGCAAAACTTAAATATTGCCTGATAGCAGGGGAAAATAAATTATGTTAGATTAATGCATGCAGTAATTTACAAACATTTACTATAGTCTAAACCAGGGATTGGCAACCTTGGCATGCAGCCCCCCACAGGGTAAGTACCCTTGATGGGCCCGACCGGTTTGTTCACCTGCTGCGTTCGCAGGGCCCACATGTGGCACACAATTTGTTACCTGGACTGCAGGGATCGGGTGGCAGGGCAGCGACAGCCTGGACCCTGACTCTGGACCCCCACCATGTGGCTGTCCTGGACTCCTGCTGTGTGGCTGCCCCACACCGGGACCAGGTGGCTGCCCTGCATGATCGGTCGGCTGCCCAGACCCTCGACACATGGGACTGACTGGGTATCCTGGCTCTGTAGCCCGGAGCTTGTGGTGGTGGGCAGCTGCCCTGAACCCAGGAGCTCGTGGAGGCAGGTGGCTGCTCCAGACCCTGGAGCTCGAGGGACTGGCCAGCTGCTCCAAATCTGGAACATTGTCGTGCTGCTGCTATGGACTCCAGAGCTTATGGGGTGGACAGCTGCCTGTTCCTGACCCTGTGGAGCCAGCCAGGAGTCCCAACCCCAGACTCCTGCAACACAGGGCAGGCCGATCCTGACCCCAACACACTGGGCAGTCTGTACCCCTCCGTGCCAGAGAACCGGGAACCTGTCAGACCCCAGCATGTGGCCCATGGGTTGAAAACCGCTGGTCTAGAGCAGAGAACCAGGAGGGACAAATCACACTCTATAAGTACTTTGAAGGTAATATAAATTATTCATTATTTATGAGCAATGGGATAAGAACTAAAGATCTAAAGCTCAGAAAGGAAAAGTTTATGCCAGACATTTACTTTTACTGTTAAGATCTTCTTCATTAGGCTGTAGAACAAACTAGCCCATAAGATATGTGGCCACAGCCTATCAGAGAATATAGTAACTCTGCACACATCTTTGACTATCCAAGTTCTTGGGACCCAAGAAAAGACACTGGGGACTGGGGATATACTCCTTGTGCATACTGTGTCCCATTGCTTATAGTGTACCCCACCAGTCCTATATAGCCATTGGTTGGAGTGGATTCAATGACTTTTTGCCTAATAAAAGGAAATGAGATATGGTCAGATTTTTAAATATATTTAGGTGCCCATAGATGCAGATAGACAGGATTTCAAAAACACTCATCTACATCTTCAGGTGCCTAAATACTTTTAAAACTTCAATTTTAAAAGAAAATTATTAAAAATAATTTCAGGGACAGATATAGGTTTTAAAAAGGTAATGTATCAATTTGAAAACTTAGTTACTAAACAAAGTACCTGAAAAGACCCAGACATTTTAAACTCTTGAGGTTTCTTTGTATTTCATGGTAGTGAAAGCTCAACTGATTATAAAATCAGAATTTTCATTTACCTCTCTCATATAGATATATTCATACACTACTGAAAAAAAAATCTCCTTTCCGACTGAAATTTCTTATATTTGGTTTCACTCCAGAATAATATTATTATTTATTTTATAAGAAAGAAACAAATTCTCCTTTGATGGGTCTGAGTTATGGAACTGTAGGAAAAACAGTGTTTTCCCACTGAAAATACCTTCAAAGTTTGTTTAGTTGCTCATGCATCGTAAGTGTCTGATCTTTGCAATTTCATGTATGGAGAAAAGGTAGTGCTCTGGAGGTGTAGGCCTTTGAAATATTTTTAAAAAAACATTTAAAATGTACATTTTTACATATATAAATGTAACTTCTACTAATCATGGAAACGTGGATGTTCATAGGAGCCTCAGGCATCACGTCTAATAGTTCCACGGGAAGTTTGAGAGCTTTCAAAACTTTTCTCTGCAGACGTTCCAATGCAGAAACAGATTCCAAAGCATGGAAATCTGTATGATCCTGTGGAGTCTATAGATACACCAGAGGAATATATTATCTCTACAAAAGCAAAGCGAGCTCTTATAAATTCTGTTATTTAAGCCAGGTGAACATTTAAACTATGAGAATCCGTAGTATAATTACTAGGCCCAGTAGTTCAAGATCTTTCCTCTGCTTTTGCTGATTTCCCACAGGAAAATTACAAATACAAAAATGTGTTTTAATGGAGCTTTAAAGTTACAGATTTAGGCCTTGATTCAGCAATAATGTGTACGTAAGCAGACTTCTTGCCCTCATGTACAGAGCCTGATGATTTCATTGGGGCTCTTCACGAGGCAAGGGACTGCTTGCATCCATCTTGTTATAATACTAGGGTCTTAACTTTCAAATGTCAGGAGAAATTAAAAAGTTATTTTTTTCATAGTAACTTTAGTTTGGCACATTTTAATCCTTCATGTTCTTTGATCTTCTCCTGTGCTTCTTTTAAAATGTTTATTAATGCTTCTGTACCTAAACATATTCACTATTATCACTAAAGCAGTTAACCAAAATATATTGGGTGTTGCAGGTTGAACTTATTAGGAGGAGATTTTGATGATAGAGTCAAGTATCCTGCATGCCATCTTGTTTATTAACAAAGAACATACAAAGACCTGTTTCCCTGAACACTGCAGGAATTAGACAATGGGAGGTAGTCTTTTGCTCAAAGTTCCAAGTTTCTTTAAGCTAGAACTCTACACACAAGTGCTTTCTGAGATTTTCTCAGAGCCATGTTCCCAGTGCTTTTCCAGGGTTGGTCCTTGGCCTTTTGCCTCTTCTCTGTATTCTGCTGTTTTCTTTTTTCCCTCCACTCCTTCTCTTGCTATTGGTGTTTTGGGTTGAGGTCCCTATCATTTTAGCTACATGATTCCGTACAGGAGCTTAATGGCGTCTTACAACTATCTTAAATGAAACATGGTGGTTGTGTTCCCACCTCCCCCTCAGTTTCAATTTTACTTAGCACAACCTATTAAAATATTCAAAATGAGCAACAATGGAGCATAACTATTACTATAAAACCCTGAACATTCTTATTTCTTGACTTTACACAGTGTTTGGAAACAATGTTACCTAAATATATATATATGTATTTTAGTTTCTCATTAAAGTAGAGCAATCACTTGGTTTGTTTCAGAATACAGTGACATCACAACATATGGTTCAACTTAACCAATAAATAAACCTGACCCCTTCCCAAAGTGAATCTTCTGTATCAACCACATTTGTTCCATTTTTAGAATGGTTACTTACAATATATTTTAGTGAACATATTGTATAACAGCTTTGTTCAGAGGTTAATTTAAATCACTATTATACTGTGACAGCAGTTGAAGAAATGAAAAATTTTGTACCGTTATAGCTCTCTATATTTCTGTTCTACCTTCATTCTTCCTTGAAATGAGTCAATTAAACATTTTTTGTTTGTTTGTTTTTCTTTCAAGAAAGTCCCATGCCTACACTGAGCAACTATATAGTGCACACCATTAACATTACATTAAGTTGATTATTTTCACAAATATTTTCAGGGTACTTCTCTTGGATTCACCATCAATTTGATTAAGGAAAATGAGGCTTTCAATCTCTGATGACATAAATACAAAACTTTGTGATTTTCAGCCATAAAAGTGGCCAGATGATAATGTTTCACCTGATTCTCCAAATCCTTACCAATTTCAGTAACTTTGCTTACGTGAACAGTGGCAGTACTCATTTGAGTAAAGATACTTACATGCATAGGTGGCTGCAGGATTGGGACCTGAAAGTATCCATGTGACATAGATAACCTGATTTCATAGTAAGTTTACATTCATACTATTTCTGTTTATAAATGGTCATAAATGTCATTCTTTATAGTTGGTCCAATAGAAGATATTACCTCACTCACTTTGTCTCTCTAGTCTTTATAGACTACCATTTCAGATACAAAAAAAACAAGTATGGAAATGTAGATTAAATTTAAAAGTGCATCATGGAGTGTGGAAATTTCTAGTGGAGCAGGGGAAAATATCATATTATGGACTCACAAGTTGCCACTTAAAAGTCAGCAGTTGCCAAGAGTCACAATATAATGGTATTTAAGAATACAAAATCTGCAGTAACCACTGACTAATCTCTTTTTAACGGCTTCTCCTATAAATCAAAGAATTACTGATGTGGGGTTTTAATAGATCAATACAGTTGGCATTTCAGCTCTCCATATGATGAAGAGTGGAGGCATAGTTTAATGGCCTGAGCACAAAATTGAGAGTTAACTAATTCTAATCCCACTCATAAAAGATTCTCTCTGTGACATTAGGAAATTCACTTAACATATTTGCATAATTTTCCTTTTTATTAAATGCTGTGATAAATACCCTATTACTTACCTTGTAGTGATGTGCTCTGAGGATTATTTGGAGAAAAAATGAGGAACTATTGCTGAGAAACATTGATAAGCACTTACTGAGATAAATAGTCCTATCAACTTCATTGAGACTATTCTTGTCAGTACGTGTTCCATATAGGCATCGTGAAGGCCTCGTTCTGCATTCATGGAAGGCAATAACAAGTCTCCTTTGCTTTCAGTGTGTGCAGGATGTAGACTTTGATTAGTATCTGTAAAGTAATTTTAAGATGACTTGCCAAGTATTATTGCTAAAACTCTTCCTAAAAATGTGCAGTTAATAATTGCTTGGGCTGCTTCAATCTATATATATAAAAGTCAAATGATGTATGCATGTATGTATGCGTGTATGTATGCGTGTATGTGCACTTACTCCTTCCACACCGTTTGAGCTAGAGACTTGAAATTTGGTACAGTTAGAGGTCTTAGGGTAGTAATCAGGGTAAGAGTCGAATTTTTTTCAAATCTCACCTCTGATGCCCCCCCCAGGGGTGAAATTCTTTAAAGCCCATTAACATCAGCTGGGCAGCTGCTGTTCTCTGTGACATAGTTATGATGTCATAATACCCCCCTCCAACGGCCCCCGCACTTGCTCAGCTCTCTCCCCCTTCCAACTGCCCCCGCACTCGCTCAGCTCTCTGCCCCCTCCCCCCTCCAACAGACCCCGCACTCGCTCAGCTCTCTGCCCCCTCCCCACCTCCGACGGACCCGAGTTGGGTTTGGTTGGAGGGTAAGTGAGATAGGGGTGTCGGGTTTGGTCGGGGAGTGAGGTGGGGGTGTCAGGTTTTGTCGGGGGGTAAGTGAGCCGGGGGTGTTGGGTTTGGTCTGGGGGGTGGGAAGGTGTCGGAGTGGGTGAGGGGTGAGGTGTGGGTGTTGGGTTTGGTGGGGGGGAGAGGACGGGAGTCGGGGTTGGTCGAGGGGTAAATGAGGTGTGGGTGTCGGGTTTGTTTGTGGTGGTAGATAGGGGTGTCGGGTTTGGTTGGGGGGAAAGTGAGGTGGGTGTGTCAGGTTTGGTCTATGGGGGGTGAGGTGTGGGTGTTGGTCAGGGGGTGTTGGGGTTGGTAGGGGGCGACGTGGGGTGTTGGGTTTGGGTGGGGGTGAAAATGTGAGTCGGGGTTGGTCGAGGGGAAAGTGAGGTGGGGGTGTCGGGTTTGGTCGGGGGGGTGAGGTGGGGGTGTCAGGTTTGCTCTCTGCTCTCTCCCCCCTCCAATGGACCCCGCACTCGCTCAGCTCTCTGCCCCCTCCCCACCTCCGACGGACCCTAGCAATGCCGGGTATTTTCGCTAGTATGATATAAAGGAGAATAAAAGAACCCACCTGATACTAGCTGAATTGGAAAATTGCTCCATGGGTGATTCATGCACATGTCCTTTGTGAATGACATCTGAATTAAAGTGGAACAAAGCAATTACAGGCATGCAATTCTGAATTGAATTACCTTTATATTTAACCTATTCCCCGATCATTCTATAGTCCCATTATTTGCAGTGAATCAATCCAGAAAACTATGCAAAAATGTCATTATGTTGAGATACAGAATATCTGATTAAAGACAAGTCATGCTAATCTAATGCTGCAATACCAATAAGAATGGTTTTAAACCCTAGATATCTTGGACTAGATAAATTATAGATTTTTTATTAATGTTAAAAATTCAGCTCACAATATCATCTAAAAAGTGCAGTGATTAATGGCACTACCAAATATGTAGGGGGCAGAAAAGTAACTACACAAGCACCCCTCCACAAACAAATTGTGGTAGCTCTGAACTTGTTAATAATACAGATATCCCTAGGTAGTGTGAGTACCTCTGAGATTAGGGACTGTAATACAATGGAGTGAATCTGCTGATATAACAGGAAATAATAAATAACTTTAAAAAATAAAAGAATCCACTAGTAAAATTTCTTCAGAGTCTCAGTCTTGGGGAGGTTGTACGATAAAGCATGTTGTAAAGTAGCTTGCATAACAAAGTGGTTTAATATAATCTCTCTTGCTTGACACACATTTTTACATAGGGTTATGCAATTAATTTACTAGTCAGTAATACTGGCAATTGGGTATTTTGGATTCTGTCTCTGGGAGAGAAGCACGGTTCATAGTGGCCAGTAATAGGAGAAGACAAACTGGGTTAATTACTTCAAGAGGCAGTATGATGCAGTAATTAAGATAGGAGTCTGGAATGTTAACAGCTTGGATTCTGGGCCTGGTGTGACCCTGAATAAGATCTCTGGTCATTTATTTTTTTTTAAATGGGGGTGAGTATACAGTAGTGCTGTCCTAACTGTCTTCCAGGCTGGACTTCATGGAAAAAGTCTATAATAAAAGTAGGAAATTGAATTTAAACAGCATTCACAAAAGATGAGATGTTAACTCTTAGCTACCACTTTTCCAGAACCATGCCGCTTCCCGCAACCCCCATTGGACTGGGACAGTGAACCGCAGCCACGATTGGCAAACCTCCAGGTAAACAACCTGGTGGGACCCACTAAGGGTGCTTACCCTGCAGTCCTGCATGCCAAGGTTGCCGATCCTTGACCTAGACTACTGGGGTACTTGGTAACACTGTTCCCTCTAAGCTGTGTGTATGTGCACACAGATCCTAACCCCTGCCCACATGGCGAAACACCGTGCACACCAAAATTTGCACAGAAACACAAACATTTGCACAGAAGAAATTTTTTGTGCACACAGCTTGTTAAAAATTACAGGAAACTTTGCTTGGTAAAGGTATCTGTCTTTATTTGAACATGATCACATCTGAGATAGAGTAACGTGGTAGAGTTCTTAGAATCATAGAATATCAGGTTTGGAAGGGACCTCAGGAGGTCATCTAGTCCAACCCCCTACTCAAAGAAAGACTAATCAACCAATTAAATCATACAACAGATTTTTGCTCCATATCCCTCCCCCCCACCCCCGAAGGGTTGAACTCAAAACCCTGGGTTTAGCAGTCCAATGCTGGGAGCTATCCCTCCCTCAAAAGCTTTTCTTTAGCACATTTTAGGTGAGGCAATTTAAATACAGACAACAATGCTTGTTCTTATTTTCAATTTCCCCTCTATTTATTTCTACCAATCCCCCACTCCGAAAGCAGGACCAATCCCCAATTAAAATCATCCAACTGATTTTTGCCCCAGATCCCTAAATGATCCCCTCAAGGATTAAGCTCCCAACCCTGGGTTTAGCAGTAGGCTTATGCTCAAGCCACTGAGATATCCCTTACGGCTACAAAGATATGAAATACTCTCTAGACCAGGGATCGGCAACCTTGGCATGTGGCCGCACAGGGTAAGCATCCTTTGTGAGCCTGGCCAGTTTATTTACCAGCCACGTCCACAGGTTCGGCCGACCGTGGCTCCCACTGGCTGCAGTTCGCCGTTCCAGTCTAATGGGTGCTGTGGGGATGCAGCTGGAAAACGTGCCAAGGTTGCCGATCCCTGACCTAAACTATGGTGCAACAGTAGTTCCCTGCTCTCTGGCCTGCCTGACATCCACATGACCCTACCTCTAGTTTATATAAAGATAAACTTCTCTGTGAAACTGACCATGCTCAAGCTGCTTCTTTGTCTTTGAGATCCAGCCTATCTCTGGCCTGCCCTTCTTTTCTTTCTGCATTGTTGTCATTCCTGCTGCTCTGTTAAGGATGCTTTTTGCCCTGCCTACCTGCTCCTCCTGTTAATGTGTCTGTACTGTCTTGCATGCTGCTTCCTAGTTATGAAACACCCTGCCACTCCTGATGTGTTAGATCCTTCTTAAAGATTTACTTCCAAAATGATGCCTAAAAGTAGCAGACTGTTAATTCTGGCTAGATTGTGACTTTTTAGAAACAATATGGACATCCATCCATTTGCTTGCTATTTATTTACATTTGTCATTCATTTACAAGCTATGACTCTTCACCTTTTGTCTTCCTATCTTTTTATTATTATTATTAGCCTGCACTCTTTGGGGCAGGGACATCTTGGCTTGACCCACCACTTGCATACTCAAGAATCAGAGAGGTAGCCATGTTAGTCTGGAATTGCAGAAGTGACAAAGCGTCCTGTGGCACCTTAAAGACTAACTAAAGTATTGAAGCATAAGGTTTTGTGGGCTAATACCCACTTCGTCAGATGCATCCAACGAGGTGGGTATTAGCCCACGAAAGCTAATGCTTCAATACTTTAGTTAGTCTTTAAGGTGCCACAGGACTCTTTGTCATTTCTCCACTTGCATATTGTAAGCACAACCAAAAAACTTGTAATTATTATAATATAGATATTTCATGGGAAATAATCTCTACTTCTGATTTATTTCATGTTGCTAGATCCTACAATGCTGACTTCTGAGGGAGGTTGAGAAGAATACACTCCATACAGGCAGATTTACTATCCTACTATTATATAAATAAATATGTGCATAAAAAGTAAATGTATAATAATGTCTGTCTCATATACATGTGTATGATAAAGAAAAAAATATTAGCATAGTATCATCTGTGTTAGTGGCTTTTTGGGATCAGTGGGATTTCTCAGCTGCCACTGAAGTGAATATTAAAGCAAATAGCAAAGCACAACAGTGATTACACAGCATTGTCAGTATTTCCTGTGAACACTAAGTGGGGATATATCATTTTTATACATTATTCACAACTAGCAGCCGCGATCCCACAAAGTCAGTGCTCATCCTTAATGCAAAGCAAAGAAGAGAAACATTTTTTCTTGTTAAATTTAAGCAGAGTAGGCACAGATTATACTGCACGACATCACAAGCTGTACTGATAGCAAGAAGTCCAATATCCTTAACTCAAAAGTAAAAAGGAAAATATATACAGAGAAGAGGAAAATATGTCATTTGCTTTTAGGAACGTTGGTTAATAAAGGGGAGTAGGTTGGCTTCTTTCAGCTGATTCTTATAAAAGTAGGTATTTCATAAACAGTGACTCTTACCTTACCGGACAATACAATATAATCTGTTCTTACATATCACATTTCCTCAAAACAAACAAGCCATCTCTTTGAATGGTGGGTAGTTGATTACACTTCTCATATCATTCATTCCAGAAGTGAAGTGAAATACAGTAGGTGGCATCCACAGTCACAATTGTTTATAATGCAGTTATAATCTGTCACTGGAGATTTTTAAGAACAAGTTAGACCAACACTTATGAGAGGTAATCAAAATAATACTTGTGTGTGTCAGTGCAGGGGACTGGACAAGATGATGTATTGAGGTGCTTTCCAGTCCTACATGTATATGAGTTTTGGATTTCTCTAAGGTATAATATTATATGGAAGTGGGATTTTCTCATCCAAACAGAGTGCAGGTAAAACCCCAGATGGGGCAATGGGGGCAAGAACTAGATGGATGTTGATATTTGACCCCAGGAGGAATATTTCTTAGGTTTGAGCCCACTTTCCACAATCTGTCACGATTAAGAGATTGTCAAATTAAGCCTACACTTTATAAGGCCCTAGTCCCACAAGATTTAGGCCTGATGTACACTGGGTTGTTTTCCACTGGTGTAGCGACACTGATGTAGCTGCACAACTCCTACCCTGTAATGTAGATATGCTGCAACACTGTAAACCAGCTTGAAGCACATGTCCTTCTATTTAAAACTTTCAAATGGGAGTAGGCTCTGCCAGTGCAAATAAGCGCTGACACTATGCACCTTCAATAGGATATTCTACTGGTACTGTTATACCCGTGCAAGAAAATTCCAGTGTAGACTAATCCCAGTATAGCTTTGGGAATTCTCATGTGCATAAAGTTAAGCACAGATTTAAGTCTTTTCAGGATCAGGGTCTAAAAGTGATGCACAATACATAATCCTTACCCAAGAGAGTTGTTTAGTGGCTAGTCCGAGGGTCAGAAGTCAGGACTTTTGAGTTTTATTTCCAGCTGTGTTTCTGTGTTACCTCGTGCAAGTCATTTGTGTTTTACAGCTCACTTATTTGTAATATTTTCCACATCAACATATTATGGTGGTGAATGTTTCAGAAACACATTCTGAGATTTTCAACTAAAAAAAATGCTATATAGGTGTAAAATATTAAATAGAAAGCATTTTAAATATGGCTGTCAATCATACTTGACTCAAGCGATTAACTCAAAAAATTAATTGCAATTAAAATTAAATGTCATTAATTGGAGCTTTAATTAGACTATTAAAAATGGAATACCAACTGAAATTTATTAAATAGTTTTGGGTGTTTTTCTACATTTTCAAAGATATTGATTTAAATTACAACACAGAATACAAAGTGTACAGTGCTCACTTTATATCATTATTTTATTAGAAATATTTGCACTGTAAAAATGATACAAAACAAAATGAATAATATTTTTACTATAGTAAAGTCTCTTTTTCATAAAAATTGATGTTACAAATGTAGATTTTGTTACATAACTGCACTAAAAATGTAAAACTTTAGAGCCTACAAGTCCACTCATTCCTACTTCTTATTCAGCCAATTGCTAAGACAAATCTGCCATATATTTCATGCTATAGCAGCCTCAGATAATGACCCAGTACATGTTGCTCATTTTAAAAACACTTCACTGCAGATTAGACAAAATGCAAAGAAGATATCAATGTGAAATCTCTAGATAGCTACACACGTGAACCCATGGTTTAAGCATCTGAAGTGCCTTCCAAGATCTCAAAGGACAAGGTGTGGATCAATGCTTTAAAAGTCTTAAAAGAGCAACACTCTGATATGGAAACTACAGAACTTGAACCACCAAAAAAGAAAATCAACCTTCTGCTGGTGCCATGTGATAGATGATGAAAATGGACATGTGTCAGTCTTCACTGATTTGGATTGTTATCAAGCAGAACCTGTCATCAGTATGCACACATGGTGGAATGGTGGTCGAAGCACATTGGGGCAGATGTATCTTTAACGCATCTAGTATGTAAATATCTTGCAATGCCGACTACAACAGATCCATGCAAACACCTGCTCTCACTTTCAGCCAACATTGTAAAAAAGAAGGCAGCAGCATTATCTCCAGCAAATGTAAACAAACTTCTCTGTCTGAATAAGATGTAGGACTGAATGAACTTGAGGATCTAAAGTTTTGCATCTTTTTGTTTTTCAATGCAGATATTTTGGTACATAATTTTACATTTGTAAGTTCAACTGTCATGATACAGAGATTGTATTACAGTACTTGTAGTAGGTAAATTGAAAAATAATATTTATTTTTTTACAGTGCAAATATTTGTAAAAAAAACATATAAAGTAAACACGGTACACTTTGTATTCTGTGTTGTAATTTAAACTAATATTTGAAAATGTAGAAAACATTCAAAAACATTTAAATAAATGGTATTCTATTATTAACATGATAATTAATTGTTCTTAATTTTTAATCATGCAATTAAGCACAACTAATTTTTACATTTCTTGACAGCCCTAATTTTAAATACTTGTAACTCTTCTCATTTCCACAAAAAAATAATATAAATACGAATACATGACTTTTTTTGCTTCTCTGCATCCTGTGTATAGTAGCTGTTTTGGTTTCAAGAGCTACAAATATCCCTTCGTCGGATGCCACTGCTTGCATCCGACGAAGTGGGTATTAGCCCACAAAAGCTTATGCTTCAATTCTTTAGTTAGTCTTCAAGGTGCCACAGAACTCTTTGTTACCTCTGCTATTCCAGACTAACACGGCTACCTCTCTGATTCTAAATATCCCTCAAAGCACCCAAAAAGTCATTCTGAACATTCACAAAATCTTGACAGGCATTTCCATAATTAAATCTTAATTTACTAATGGCTAATTGAATCAACCACCATGCAACCACCTCAACAAGTCCATCTGAGTTTGAGTGGAGGAAATATCACTTCTATTCTGTAATCAAATTAGAATGTACAAAATGCTTAAAGATCTCGCACATTGGATTGTTTTTATTAGTTACAGTGTCATATTGATAGCTGGAAGGAGATCTGGTGTAATATGAAAACAAATTATCCCGACTAGAGCAATGTTTGTTTATGTGAGGCATTTTTCCAGGGATAATTTAGCATATGCAATTACAGCCTCTGAAGTATGTGGCTGGTAAAGAAGTATAGGATCTCTAAGGTCAAGATTTTTCTCCTCTTGCATTTAAAATAAATACTTCCTTGGAAATGTGAACATTCCCTTTGGCAGTGTAAGCTATTCTTATTAGACAGTCAAAACACACAATTCATTTTGAAATGTTAAGAAACTTGGGATAATTAAAAGACAGTTGTGATGATATATGTTCTACAGCTTAAATTGGTATAAATTATGTCACTCAGTGGTGGGAATAAGCCACTCTCCCTCAGTGATGTCAAGTTACCTAAGTGCCAGCGTGGATAGTGCTATATGGGCGGAAGAGCTCCTTTCACCAACATAGCTATCACCACTCATGGGGATCGGAGTAATTGAGTCCATGGGAGAACACTCGCCCATCAGCTTAGAGCATCTGCACTAGCACTGCTGGAGAGATGCAGCTACATCAGTATAAGCTCTGTATTATAGTCTAAGATTCTCTTCTGACACAAATTCACTTCTGTATTTTTCTTAGCTCTTGTATTATTTGTTTGTTTCCAGTGGTGTCTCCAGATGAGTTCAGAGCTCCATTGTGCTAAGTATTATACAAAGTAAGAGACACTCCTTGACTCAAAGACAAGACAGAGGGAAATGGATAACCTAAGTCTAAGACAAGACAGAGGGAGGGGAAATGGATAACCTACCAGCAATGTTGGGGGCTGCAAAAGCCAGCCTATTTCCATAATATTGTGTTGGTTTGTTTCTTTGTGGGTGTGTTTTATTTGGAACTGATTAGCTAAACAGAGAAGAAAAAGGACTGGAAAGGGAACTGTAAGAGGGGCTACCCCCAGCCTTTATGCTCCTGAGTACAAAGGCTGGGCCTCTTCTATGCCAGACCAACAAGTCCTTTCCCCCCCACACCCACACCTTGCCAGTTGGGGTTCTTGGGGTCACCAATCGCTGCCACCAATCGGGTATACTTCCAAAACCTTGGAGGGGCCCCCGATCTTCCCCTAACCCTGACTTTGTACCCCCTCCCTGGGTTTTAAAGTCAGACACCTGAAGACTGCTTCTCTCCACCCTGACCAGCTGAAGGCAGACTTCCCTTAACCCTGTCTCTCTCAACCTGAGAGCCAGACCCTAACTTTGTACCCCTTCCTGGGATTCAAAGTTAGATACCTGGAGGCTGCTTTCTGTCCTTCACGCTCCCCGGCTGAAGGCAGACTTCCCCCACCCCTGTCTCTCTGTACCTGAGAGGCAGACACCTGGCGACTGCTTCCTCCCTCCCCCGTCTAACCTGACGGTAAGGAGAGACAGTCTTCACACTCCAGCTAGGCCCCTAGCTGCCCTGGTTCCTATTCCCTTCCCTTCCCCCTTCCCAACTGGAAGCAGAGAAAATCCCTAAGGGAAATAAACCAGATGGTTTTATAACTAGAAAATTTAATAAAGAAAAAGGTTAAAGCAGAGATACAGACACTTTACATTTGGGGTTCCCCACGTTGTTCTGAAAAGGAAAGAACACCCCAAAAGGCACGGCTTATTAGAAGAATCAAATGGTAATATACTTCTACTTAACTAATGTGAGTAAGAGAAGAAAAGCTCAGTTATCTCCATAGCTAGAGACACACTCCTGGACCCTTGCCCATGTTGCCTGGCAAGCTCCCTGCCTCATGGACAACCAAGATGGATCTCCCTGGCTTTTGCCTCCTCCCTGGAGGCCAGCCAAGATGGAACTGACTGTTTTGCTCCTCCCTTCTTAATGGGCTCGAGGCTCCTCCCTCCCCCATGGCAGGGAAACTCCTACGTTACCTGTCTCAGATAACAAGCCCCACCCAGGCAAGACACACTGTGTTAGATAACCATAGCCCAACCCAGGCAAGGCACCCTTCACACTTATAACATGAACACTGGAGAGCAGGGGAAAAAGAGGAACAGAGGCAGACAGAGTGATGCTGAAATGAAGAGATTGTGAAGGAGATGGTGGGAGAAAGTTGACGTAAACAACCATCAGAGTAACATGCATTAAAAAACAAACAAATAAACAAAAAACCCCGTTGATCTCAAATCATTTCACCAGTTTTGGTTCCTGCTGCAGCTTCTTATCTCTGCTTCTGCTGACTCTGTGTGTGTGTGTGTGTGTGTGTTTTATATCTACATGATATATATTAGTGGTTATATTCTATACGTCCTAATATTGTAATTGGCCAGTAACTAGAGACAGATTATTACATAAAATTAAAAATAAATAATTAATTAATAAATAAAATGGGTGGTACAAGGTTTCTTGAAAATTCCTCTGAAAAATGTAGTCCTGGACACTGTTGTGCTGGAATGGATCAGGGCATAGAGTCTGGTAACTTTTACATTCATACATATAAGGGTTATCCACATCTGTTCTGTACTCTCTTCAATTTGGGGCTGAACGTCTGAAAATCGCCTTTGAATACTAATGGAATTCTAATGTATCCTGCATCCTCTCTACATGCTCTCTCTCCTCGCAAACACATACAGTGGCTAAACAATCAAATGCCTTTTCTACTTTTGGCACAATGAGAAACAACAAGTTCACCAGTCAGTGTGACGTTAAAAAATAATAAATACAGGTGCAAGTTATCTGCACTTTGCTCAAACTCAGATATTTGGCTTAAATTTTAGGCAAATTTTTAGTTCCTTAATACTTTGCCTGAGCAAGTTCACCCACTTATATTTATGTCCAAGTCATCATACCTGACAAACTGGACACACCTATGTTTTGATGAAGGGTAGTGTACACCATATAACTATTATCAAGGTTGAATATTATTGCCCCTTTTTGACCTGAGAAGCTAGTTGAAGTTCTGGGTCCGGGGTATGTTTCACTTGGAAGTGAAAATTAGTGATGGAATCTGATTTTTTTTTCCCAATCTTTTTTGTTTCTAACAGGGGTGGGCAAACTTTTTGGCCTGAGGGCCACATTGGGTTAAAAATTATGCAGAGGGCTGGATAGGGAAGGCAGTGCATCCCCAAACAGCCTGACCCGCCCCCATCCAACTGCCACCCACATCCCGCCCCCTGACTACCCCCCCTTACAACTCCCGACCCATCCAGCCCCCCCACTCACTCCTTGTCCTCTAACCGCCCCCCCCAGGACCCCACCCCTACCTAAGCCCCCTTGTTCTTTGTTCCCTGACTGCGCCCTCCCAAGACCCCACCACCGTAACCACCACCACATGGGACCCCACCCTCCATCTAAGCCCCCCTTCTTTGTTCCCTGACTACCTGCTCCCGAGATCCCCCCACCCTAACCACCGCCCACCAGGACCCTACCACCTAAGCCCCCCTTCTTACCATATTCAGCCAGGCATTCGAACCCCACCCCGCTGGGCCAGGGGTTGAGGGGCACGGCTCCCCGCCCTTGGCCCGGCCACCGGCCAAGAAGTGCAGGGCCCCGCGGCACACTGCACTGGGCCCAGCCAAAGGGGGTGGGGCCCCGCAGCACAGCGTGCTTGCCTGGACCCTCGGCCAGAGGCGCGGGGCCAGCCTGAGCTCCCGGGCCGGATAAAAATGGCCGGCAGGCCACATGTGGCCCACGGGCCATAGTTTACCCACCCCTGGTTTATAAGAATATACAAATGTCTTGCTTCTCTCACCACAGGAGGTACAAAACCCAGGATAGCTTATTTTCTTACAACCCAGGTTTCTTTCAACCAGCATCCCTAGGATCCAAATGTTCCTCTAGCCTGCTTACAGGCTGCTTCTTGGTTTTTTTTCACTCTCCATCTATCTCTGGTTTCAGGTTCTGCCCATACACAAAAGTGCAGGGACACAATTAAACAATACTTAGCAAAATCATCTCCACACATGAACTCTAAAGCTCCTGGGTGGGTTCATATACCCATTTGTCTTATGTAGGGGCTTGTGATTAACTTATCCTTAATGTTACATTAATTGAATAGTGTGTTCATATCCATCAATCCAAATGAGGTTTTAAATCAAGAAAATAACCAACCAGTGATCATATGTCATTGTGCTTCAGTGGGTCACAAATGAGGATGCCAAATTCAGGACAGTTTGTTAAGAAATAGGACAGATCATCCCAAACTGGTGGTTATTCTATCATTAGAGTTTACCAAACCCGTAACATAAATGAGTTTCTGATTCAACATATTGGTTAACAAGAATCCAGAAACACAATCTTGTTAGACATTCCAGTCATAGGCTCACCGTCCAGACACTGGACTTTTGATGAGTGGTTACCAAAAATTAATTTAATCAGATATAGTGCCCTTCTAATCCCATGGGATCAGCCACTTAGCCAGGTCAATATGCAACTCAGATTTTACCCAATAATCAATCTGATGCTGATCCTTTAGTAATTAAACACTAAAGGTTTAATAAAAGAAAAGAAGAGACTTATAAATGATTAATAGATCATATACATACATGTGATTTTTCAGTGTTCATAGATCAGGATCATCACAGTGATGAAATAACATGCTGGCTTGCAAAAGCCTCTCTGAAGTCACCCAAGCAGATTGGAAGTCATCAGTCTTTGTTCAGAGCTTTCTTGTTAGAAATCCAGCGCAGAGAAATTAAGCAGGAAATGAAGACAAAATTGAGCTCTCAGTTGCCATTTTATGCTCTCTGTCATGTGCATGGAAATTTAGTATCCCAAACAAAGCTCAATGATCCTGTTTGTGAAAAGTTACTGGTCCAAGATCAAGTTCAGGGTCACATGAACATCCCAATCAACCTACCCGTCTTCCCTGTTTTCCGTAAGGATCTTAACTGGCTACAGGTGTCTTAATTGACCTGGAACAACTTCCAGCTGTTTACTCTGGTAACTGGGATTCGTTTACCCTGGGGTCAATATATCTGTCTCCACTATTTTCCTATAGACATCTGGCCTTGCCCCGTCACAGTGGTCATATCCAATCATTCCACATCACATCATAGAACATGTTGTGGAAATTAACCACACACGTTGGGTTTATCAGAAATATCTGAGACCTTTATTAAGTATACCACAAATACAATTGCATGCAAGAGGTGGCAAGTTCTTGACCGTCCAAAGACCGCCGAGGAATTGCTCACCAGAAAGAAGGATTTCTCAGTATCCACTTTCTAAGAAACCTGAGGAAGGTATTGTACCTGTAATTGTTTCTCTACTCAAACAGGGAATTATCATTCCCACTATCAGTGCCTGTAATACTAAGGCTTTAACAGAGGAAAGTTAGGCACCCGGAAACTAAAGGGTTAGGCAACAGCTGAAAGGAGGTTATGTGAATGCAGGTGACACCTAAATGTTGGACTTAAGCACCTAAAATGTCTGTTAGCCACTGAAGTCCCCCTTGAAAATTCTACCCTCGCTTCATTTGCAAGGGTGTGGAGAGTTAACAGAAATATGCTGGAGAGTGGGTACAGGGTACAGGCAGGGTGTCCTGCTGATGTGCTGATTTGGCGCATCCCCAGCATCCCCACTGCCATTCTGCCATCAGGGTTCCCAAGAAGCTGCTTTCTTTTCCCTCTCTTTTCCCAACCTACTCTTCAGTGGAATCCGTGCTACTAGGAAACTACAGCATAGTAATTGGTTAATAATTTGTAGAATGCTTACCTTAATGCCAAGCCATGTCATGTTACAGTGCTTTACTTAATGTGAGGTCAAAGTAAAAATTATCTATCTTTGTAATTATTAGGTAACTATTTTTTTTCTCCTGTTGCGGTAAAGGTATGTCAGTGTTAATTGATGAGCACTTCTCAATTAATAAGACATAGTAGACAGTGAGTTGGTAATACATACTTTAGCTTTTGTGGATCAGGAGGTCAAAGGATAAATACTATTCAATACACTGTCAATGAATTATTATCTATAATTCATATCCTGCCATATCATATTGCAATTACAGTAAAACCCCGATTTAATGGACCCCGATTTAACGGACTTCGGATGCAACGGACAAAATTTCCGAAGCATCCCAAATCCGTTTTTCGCGGGCTGGCTGCCTGCTCGCGGCTGCCGCCCAGGTCACAGCAGTGGGCGGGCTGGCTGCCGGTTCCCGGCTCCCGCCCGGGTCCCACAAGCAGGCGGGCAGGCTGCCGGCTCCCGCCCGAGTCCCGCCAGCAGGCGGGCGGGCTGCTGGTTCCCAGCTCCCGCCCGAGTCCCGCCAGCGAGCGGGCGGGCTGCTGGTTCCCGGCTCCCACCCAGGTCCTGCCAGCGGGCGGGCTGCTGGTTCCCGGCTCCCGGCCGGGTCCCGCCTGTGGGTGGGCTGGCTGGATGCTGGCTCACGCCCGGGTCCCGCCATCGGGCGGGCTGGCTGGCTGCCGGCTCACGCCCGGGTCCCGCCAGAGGACGGGCTGGCTGGCTGCCGGCTCCCGCCCGGGTCCCACCAGCGGGCGGGCTGGCTGCTGGCTCCCGCCCAGGTTCCAGCAGCCGGGACCCAGGCGGGCTGGCTGATGGCTCCCGGCTGCTGCCCGGGTCCCGGCAGTGGGCGGGCGGCAGAGCTGCCGCCCCGGCCCTGTGGCGGGCGGGCTGCTGCTCCAACAGCTCGTTTGTTTTTTTTATTAAATAACGGACTTTCTAATTTAACGGACACCCCCTCGCCTGAATTAGTCCATTAAATCGAGATTTTACTGTACATTTTTTTCATTAAAAATACATGAATTCTGTAAGTATAGTTGTCTCTATCTTGTTTTAGAAATAGCTGAAGGCGGATGCGAACAGCTTAATATCAAGTAAAAAAAATCTCAAGATTTTTTTCCTGACATTTCTTCCTCTCGCCCCCTCCCCCCCCTTTTTTGGCAGGGAGAGTATATAATGCTAAAGCACTTTTTGTTTGTTTTTTAACTAAATTCAACCTTTAGGAGTGCCTGAAAGTCTCTCTCTCTAGCTTCCCCCCTCCACCCAAGGTGAAGACATGATTCCCTTATGTGGGAATAAATCAAATACTTAAATGATTTTGTGCCCACACTTATGCCCACGCTTCATTCTGTCAGAGCAGAACTGCAGACGGACATTTTTGAGGTACAACTTGCACTTACAGAAAGGAAGAAAAAGACTCGGTCCTTCTGCAAATTCATCCTAACAGTCTGAGGTAGCCTTGAGCAAATAACTGCAGTCATGTGATTCCTATA
Source organism: Sternotherus odoratus (assembly GCA_032164245.1). Lineage (NCBI taxonomy): Eukaryota > Metazoa > Chordata > Testudines > Kinosternidae > Sternotherus > Sternotherus odoratus. The sequence continues at coordinate 228,292,563 of JAVMKO010000001.1, read as the reverse complement.
TAGTGCATCACATGGCTCAGTCACAGGGAAGACTATGTTCTATCCTAGTCGGAACAGTCTGGCTAAATAACCCTGCTTAAGAGAGAACGGGAGCATGGGGTGGGTTGTAGGCTATCTTGCTGCCTCTGCAGGTATTCTGTGGCATGGTCTGTCTAAAATACCTTCCAGGGTACAACAAACTCAAAACGGAAGAAATTTCTTGTTCTTCAGGGCCAATTATAACAAAATAGTTTATTATCCTCCCAGGCTGAGTTCCCCCTCCAGGACTGGATGATCAAGATTTCTTCTGGTTCCTTCAGCTCATTCTAGTCAGCAATGAGGGCTGGCCTAGAATTTTTCCTTTGGCTCAAGCCTAGAGAGTGTCTTTCCTCCATTCCTTTTTTTTTCCATACAAAAGATGCTAACAGCAGACCGCTCATTTTATTTTGCCACTCAGGGCCTTGCTTGGCGGTTTATAGTCCCCAGATTTCACTGGTTTCCAAAATGGCTGCTCCTGGGTTGCTGAACTCCTCAAGCTGAGAGATGAAGATTCACTGCACTTTTCTCCTCAGAGAACTGTTTTCTGAAGCAGGATGCAACAGGACCTTGGGTAGAGGACAGGAAGGCCTGATACACCTTGCTGTGGGAATGAGGCATTTGAGTTACCATTCCCAAGAGGCAATAAAATAACAGAGGGAGAAGTCTAATGTTGAGCTTACTTGAAATAAAACATTTTAAGTCAATTCAACAAATCAGCATATGTTTTCCATTTTCCCAGTGGAAAGTCAAAACATTTTGGTCAATTTTACATGAATCATATTGTCAATCAAAATAATTTTGACTGAAAATTCCCTTGCCAGCTCTACTTCTGAATTTGGCTTGCCTTCTAGCAGCTAGCCCCAAATTAATGGAAGTTAATAGAGGTTCTCCTTTAGTTTAAATGGCACAGATCTGCACTATCAGAATAAGAAGTTGTGCCCTGTTTCTTATGCTGCATGTGTGGAAATTAGCTAACACAGGAATATGTGTGTGTATGTAATTAAAAATATAGAATACAACCTTTGTTAGCAATAACAGCTGAAAGAACAACAGCTAGTAAGAGTTTACTCCTCACCATTTGAACCTATTAATACAAGAGAGTTAAAGGCTAATGTGATCCTCGGTCTTGTTTAATACATTACAGTGGGTATGGATCTGGTCCAAACCCAATGAATTTAATAGGCATCTTGTTATTAATTTAAATGGGGGGTTGAACCAGGCCATATTTAAAATATTTCATTTTGGTGATAGATACCACCACAGTTTATTTTGTCAGAGTCTAACATGGGAAATGAATCCCCAAAAGATAAGTGGCCCTATCCAATGCCTACTGAAGTGAATAGAAGAATTGTCTTCGACATTAATGGGTGATGGATTAGGCGTGTGGTGAATTAATGCTGATGTTTTGAATTCATAGCCTATTTGTTATTACAGTAATCCTCAAATTTTGCATGAAAAAGCTATACAGTGAGATGCAAAAATTGTGTTCACTTGTTTTTTGTAACAAAACTAACAGAACATCTTGTTACATTATATATATATATATAGAGAGAGAGAGAGAGAGAGAGAGAGAGAGAGAGAGAGAGAGAGAGAGAGAGAGAGAGAGAGAGAGAGACTTTTTTCATCCGTTGGATTGGGCTGGTCCTAGCACACTGCTCCACCACCCCTGGAAATATCTACTAATGGAGCCCCTGACTGGAATAGCAATGTTGTTTCAGTTCAAGATTGAAGTGCAGTGGAAGAGGGTTTATGGAGTCATTTGATTTGTTCAAGCTTGTACTAACTGAACTTGGCTCTATACAGCAGTCAGTCTTTGCGTCCTTTTAACATTAAGTTTGCCCAGAATCAATTTTAAACAAATTGAGTTAAAACCAACCAAACAAAAAAATCTCCATATAAAACAGGTATTTTAAAAACAAGAGGATGATTTTAATGCTCTCATTTATGGTTCTCCAAAACTTGCTATTTTCCTTTGCTATTGATACTACTACAGGTTCTCAGGTGGTATAACAAAGGGCATGTTTTGGGAACATCACATTCAGTTCTGGAGTGAGGGCTTCATGTTGCTTAATAGGAATATGTTAATCAAGTTAAAAGCATCATTATCTAGCTTTTTATGGCTACCTCTCCAGTTATTCTTCCTTTTAGAACAATAGTGGTTCTGAGATGGGGATTTGTGAGTAGCAGAAGTGAAGTGGGAGGAATAGAGAAATGATTATGGCTCTGCTTGGTGTGTGAGGGTTTCGGTCCTCGACTTTGGGATGTAAAAAAAAAAGAGCAGAAAACAAACAAACATTAATAATTATGTGATTGTCTGGACATAGGGTTTTTTGGCATGATACCAGTGCACTGAAATCTGTTTCTCCCGAGAAAGAACTGGGAAGTATTCCATCTTTACGTTTTCTCAAGACAAAGTTGATGTGTATAGGAAAAGATACATGGAAAGTCAGTGATCATGGCAGAATTTTCCACACCAAAGACAGAGGAGATGTATCAATTTCCAGTGTAACTCCATTCAAATGAGTAAAGTTACGCCAGGGATGGACTTCTCCCAAAGTCAGGAGGGACTAGGTCAGAAGTCTTCCACTGCTTGCATCCGACGAAGTGGGTATTAGCCCACGAAAAATTATGCTCCAATACTTATTTAGTCTTTAAGGTCCCACAGGACTCTTTGTTACCTCTGCTATTCCAGACTAACACAGCTACCTCTCTGATTCTAGGTCAGAAGGGTATCTTGCTCCGGGAAATAAATGTTTTCTCCTTCAATGGCTTAATACTGTAATAACTTCTAAGTGAAATATGCATAGAATGAATAGTTTTTGTAGTATCTGTGGGCACTCTTTTATTTGTAACTTAGCTATTGACTGGATATTTCCAATTTAAAATAAAAATGTTCCTGAAAATTCTCACAGTTCAATTTAAAAGCAGATATGAAAGAAGCAAAAGCTTGGGATTTTGACTTTGAATTTTCGAAGTAAGAAAAAGTAGTGGTACCTGGAAAGAAAGAAGAGAATCTCAGAGTGCCTGGTACAAAAATTAAAAAAAATAAATCCTCCCAAGGCCATGGCCATGCTTTCAAACCTGAATACTGCTTTTACTGATTGTGGGCTCCATTCAACTGCAACTGAAAACAACTTCACTATTACTATTGAACTTCATGGGAGTTGGAACAACTCTTGTATGTACTTCTGATTACTCTAGTTAACAGGCTGAGACTACTGGGAAAACGAATGAGACGCATGGAAAAGTTCTGCTGGCAATAGGGAGACCAGATAGCAAGTGTGAAAAATCAGGGCAAGGGGTGTGTGTGTGTGTGGGAGGGGAGAGGGTAATATGAGCCTATATATGAAAAAGACCCAAAAATCATCACTGTCCCTCTAAAATTGGGACATCTGGTCACCCTAGCTGGCAAGGACAATAAATACTCCAGTACACACAAGAAATAAAACCCATCATTTTTCATAAGAGAATGCCAATTCATTGAAACCTAAACTTTTCAGAAGAATAGATCAGTTTAGACATTGTTAAAATGAAACACTCTAGTTTTCTAGTTAAAAACTGTTTTGAAATTTAAGCCAGTTATAGTTATAAAATTAAACTGCCAAAATCTTTAGATTGAGCAGAACTCAATGTTGTCTGGGGGTGGGGGTTTCAGTTTGTGAAAATGTTCAAGATTTTGAGTCATCACAATTCATGACAGGACATTTTTTTCTGATAACTCAAATTTTGAAGGGATAGGCAAACTGTTTTCTGTTCAACTCCAGTATTCATTTACAGCAAATGTTGATAACTGAACCATAAGAAGGAGTGTGAAAACTAGAAAACTGCCTATATCTATTGAAAACAGGCTGAATAGATTTTTAGATGTACTGCTTTTTATGTAAGTCAGCTTTCATCCTGTCTCCTGTCCCATTTATCATTTAACAGATTAGTTACAACAGGGGGTATGATTATCCTTTAATAAGAGCAACAGAGAGCTTCATGAAGTATGGTTATCATGGGATAGTCACTGTGGATTTACATGGTACTAGTTGTGGCTGGATGTTTCCAATCCTTTAAGGTATTATGATTTCAAAATTACCGTACCCCCTGATGTTATCTTATCAGTAAGAAGTATGTTTAGCTTTGCATCTAAAAATGAATAAAGCAAATTACTTGAATGTATATTGTACTAGATATTTCAGTTAGTATAATTCCAATACACAGTTTGAGATATCTATTTCTCCTTATGAAAGGGTATAGGATGGTTTGGAACAATAAAGCTGAACGATAAGGAATTATTCTGACATGTGTCATAGGTTTTCCATACAAAACAGTGACCATGAACTTTCACCTTGAATGTCATGTATCTGAACTTAAGGGAAACAAATGAGAACAAAAACAGAGGAGACATGCCATGTAATGTGCTGTATCGACTCTCCCACCCCATAGAGGCAGCTATGACAGGCAGACCTCCCAGAAAAAGGCATGTGCAGTACAAAGAAAGTACTGAATTACACAGCTACATTAATTAAGCATTATGTGTACTTTTGTTGTGATCCCCTCAGACATCATAGACTGTATACAGTTGGCCTAGGTCAGCATTTCAGATTGCTAATCTTCAAAAAAGCCATAACTTTTTCATCAAACAGTTCTCCAGTCAGCCCTGTAAATATCTATATTTCCTGAGTCTGTATTGACTCAGTTCTGAAGCTCAGTGCTAACAGAGGTGATTTTTTTAAGGATGATAGGTTCTGAATATCTGTGGGGATTAAAGATCCCATTACACTCTTTAGAAAAGTAGGTGATATTCCGGTCAAAACACAGGTGCCAACTCCGTGGGTGCTCTGGGGCTGGATCAGAAAACATGTTACAAACTGCCATAAAAAGAATTGCCATGGATATATAGCCAAATCTGAAGAGTTACTGTATTACAGTTTAGTTCAGTATTGTGACAACTATATATGGTGTTCCAGGGCAAGCACTAGCCCCAGTAAGTACATGCTGGTTGTATAGAACTGTGTGAACTACTGTGCAAAGTCAAAATGAAAAAAAAAACACTACAGCTCTGTACCTTTGTGCACTGTTTCTCTAGAAAATGGGAAAACACAAATGCTCTGCAGCTAACTACTTGAAAATCTAGAATAGGGTGACTATACTGTGATGCTGGGGGACACATGTGGCACAGGGATAGAAAGGGTTGCACAATCCAGATTCAACCTTTAAAGACAAATTAGTAGATAATGTTTGTTTTTGAGGTTAATATAACCAAACAGTTCCTGTCTATCTCTGTATTCTGTTAACTCAAAGATCAAGAGATGTTAAAATTTAAATGAACTGAAAATGTAGTGTCAAGAATCAGAGAGGTAGTCGTGTTAGGCTGGATCTGCAGAAGTGACAAAGAGTCCTGTGGCACCTTAAAAACTAAGAAAAGTATTGAAGCATAAGCTTTCGTGGGCTAATACCCACTCCGTCGGATGCATGTGGACATGTTGAAATTTATACGATTTTGTAGTAAATATATTAATCAAAATAATTTAATATTAATATAAATGTATTAATATTTATTTAATATAAATAATATTATTTATTAATATAAATAATAATCTGACTGCCATTTAGTTAATGTACTGGATGTTAAAAAACATAAATGATCAGACTATAAGGGTATAAGATTATAACTGTAGCAAAGCGAAACTCACCACTGCAGCGCCTCTTGCTGGTCATCTTGGGAATTCGTTGTTCACCAGCCTTGGATCGCCCTCTGTAGGGCTGGTGTCCCACCTGCCTTTGGCCCCCGTGTCCCTCACGGACCCCAATGCCCTTTGATCTTGAGGTGCTACTTCCAGCAGTGACCCTTTATCTCAGGGTTCTGCCCTGAGCAGTAACCCACAAGCTGGGTCTCCCCTCCCAGGGGAACCCCCAACCCTCTATCTCCACTTTGCCTCAGTGACTACTGCCAGTCATCATCTAACCCCTCTCACCGGGGAAAAATGCAGCCTGTAAAAGCCAATCATCATTGTGTGTGGGAGGAGAAGGGCGGGGGTTGGACCAGCTGCCTCTCCCTAACCCCAGGCTTCAGCCACTGCAACCCCAGTACCTGGTTTCACCTTTAGTAAGGCCCTCAAGCCTGGGGATTTACCAAGCTGGAGCTCCTCTTGCTTTTCACCAGCCCTGCTCTGTTTCCTATATCCTGAACTCCCTGGTATGGAAGTGAGAAAAACGGGATTAGAGTACAGCCACCTTAGTTCTCTTAGAGACAGAGCAAAATTCAGGCTAACCCTAGCCCTAACTCTAATAACGCAAGACTTGTGTAGGACGTGCGTAAGTGTATGGGAAAATTGCTAGTGATATTGTTTTGACCTTGCCTGGAGATAAAGATGGAATTCCGAAGTAGCAGAAAAACTATTGCATATAAATAAGATATACATTTTCCTTCCTGATAAACAGGACACAGCTACTATCCATTAACGTATGTAAACCATAAGGCATAAATATTTGTTTCAGATAGTTTGTACTTTGGAGATTTGCTAAGGGCAGAGGTACCCTCTATCCAATTGCATGAACCTCTCCCTGCAATAGCTTGAAATAAACTGTCTCTGACTTGTTGCATCAAAATAGAGAATGAGGACTTGTTTTCTTCCACACAGGCAACCAGGTCCTTCTCCCTCTAAAGATGGAGAGAGACTGACTTAATTTCTCACAACCCTTCCATCATGGCCAGCTGTGGCTGCTTCCCCAATCAGCCTACCCTATTAGATCCCCACGGCTGCTTTCCCAGAGCTATTTTAACCCCTTCGGGGTCACAGCAGGGTGACCGCTTCACTACAGTCACCATAAGTAACTCAGGCACCATGTTAAGCTTTTGAGCATATGAATTAGTGAACATTGCTAGTATACCATTCAAACTGTACTGGAATTATCATGAAATTATATTCTAAGCCGTATCCGACTGTATGTAACTATATTCAAGAGTGCATATAGAAAATTGTCATTCGGGACCAATGTAATGTCATAAAAATCCAGGGTGGAGCAATAAAAGTGAAAAAAATAAACTTAACCCCCCCCCCAAAAAAAAAAACAAAAAAAAAAACAGTGGGATATATTTTCCAAGGCACATATATTAGTTAGTCATTTAACTTCAAATGTCATTGAAAATCAGTGGGAGTTAGACACCTAAATGCATTTGTGCCTTGGAAATCTTCCTGTGTTGTGTTTCTAAAAGAAAACACACCATTCTCCCCCTCACCAAAATCACTCGATTTTATTTATTTTTTGTTTTATTTTCCCCCCACAAAATTTGCAATCTCAACCTTGGATTAAGAGAAATCAGACTTGATCCTGCAGATAAAGGTACTTTGCTGTGTTAGAAAAGGTTAGAGTCTGTAATGAATGTCAGAATCATAACCACTGTAATAAATGCCCTTGCACTGCCCTACACACATACCAAACAAGTGTGAGGAAGTAGGAAAGTCAAATTGCAGTTTGGCGTTCTGGTACTCACTGTACTTGTATCTTCTCAGTTACTTCACAAAGTTTAAAGCGGGAGGGAGAAGACACTATTTAAAACTACAAGACAATGTAAAAATATATGAAGTTATAGGCCTAATTTATCATATCAGCCATCCAGATTACTTACATGATAACAAGACAAATGGTAACTATCTAATATTACAAAACAGCTCAGGTCTCAGCTACACAGGTAAGAAGATTTCAAGAGTCTTATTCTAATGGCAGCAAAATGAATAGGACAGTCTTGCTTTGTTAAGGCAGAGCAGTTGAAAACTCATTGGTCTTAAAAGCTACAAGAATTTCTGTAACTGGGTAATGTTGCATTTAGCTAATATTAGACAATACACAGAGATTAATCACTGTGTAATGTTTGAATATTCACTTTGTACTACTTTTCCTTTCACATCAACTCAGGAAAAACTCGAGCAAAGCAAAGCATCTCAAACAATCACCAAAGAGCAATATGCTACCCTATCAAATAAGTTAGGTCAGTGATTTCTAGTGGGTAAAAATGTGTTACAACTTCATCAGTTTAGGATCCGATGTATTTTATATTTCCATTAACTATGTCTGATTGTATGTCTGTCTGTATCACAAAAGAATGGAACAAATTTGATACATGTGTTTGTTTAATGAAAATGTTCTGTTGACGTGTATTTAAAATACATTAACTTTCAGTGGTGCTCTCCTCCTCACCCCATGCTAACCTCACATTGGCTGCTTCCCAGCCACGGATTGTGAGCAGAAAGCTCCAAGGACATCTGTTCCCTTAGAAGCCAGCAGCAGTAGTGCATGGTGAATGACTGCTTTCTGCCTGAAGGATGTCACTCGGTTGACTCTTTCAACTCAGCATTATACCCACACACACATGTGGATCCAGACTCCTTCAGTAACATCCAATGACAGATACTACCTTATGCTCTAGGATACAATGTGTCTGACTGGATTGAACTAACAAGACTGAAGAAGATCCCAGGTTTTTTGCCTCTCCGTCCCTTCAGATTCTCTCAGAATGGGTTTAACTCCCCATCAAAAGTTCCTTTGTGTTGCAAAGAAGCTGCACAAAAACAGGATTACACCCAGGCTCAACTTTGTAGGCCAATAGTTCTCAACATTTTATTTTTGTAGACCACTTGAAAATTGCTGAGGGTCTCAGTGGACCACTTAATGATCTTTCCAAATGTTGTTTGTACCATTAGCTAACTATTGTAAAACATTTTGGATAAAAGTGCTATATTTAAAAACCCTTTAATAATTAACTATTCTTGTTCTACAAATAAAAGCACACAACTCATATTTCAATATCAGTAGTCTTACCTTTCTAATGTAATGAATGTGCCCTCTCTCCCCCATGGCAGAGACACCAAGCTGGTGCTAGGAAGAAGGGAGGTCTCTGCCCCGACACAGCAGCCAGAGCCCTGGAGCTGGGGAAAGTCACCTTTTCACCTCAGCCCTGCATGTCCCAAATTTCACCCACCCCCTCTTTTCACCCCATTGTCCCCTATTCCCCCCCAAGGTCAACACCTCATCTTACATGTGCATCTTCTCCAGGTCCAGGCACCTAATTAGCAAAGCCACACCTGTGTGGCTCTACTAATTAGGTGTGTGGCTCTTCATTCTCTTGTGTGCTGCCACCCAGGCACACATCTTAGAGGGAACTATCCACAGACTACCTGAATGCTGCTTGTGGACCACTGCTGGCCCACGGATGATAGCTAGAGAACCTCTGTCGTAGTAGGAAAAATAATTCTAGGAAAGCTGCTTTGGTCTGGGGGTTTCCTAGGTAAAAAGTAAAGGGGGTTGAAGCTGGGTCAGGGAACAGCATGTTTAAGCTGTAAAACTCCACAATAAAGGCTCAACACAGCTGCTTATTATTAAATGGGCATTGGATCTTTAGCTGAAGTTCCTGCAGCAGGAAATTTCCCATGTGCAGTTTAACCACTTCCAAAGACAGAGGACTTTTTGTAAATTTTGTAAAGAGGCAGAATTAGTAGGAGAATACACAGGTTCCATGTCACTGAATTCTCCCACAATGGGAAACTGATGTGCAAAAACATCAGATCTGTTACCACTCATAAAGGACCCCACAATTATAGTTATTTCATATTCTCCATGTGTTTCCATTACAAAGATTTACCATACATTTGTGTTTCCCCAGACATGACCTTTTTCTTTTCTTTTGGTTTTTTTTATGGTCCCCCATTCGCTCTCTGGGTGGATTTCTGAAATCTGAACACATCTGTGATTTTGAGTAGGAAGCTATAGTGTGGCCACTGATGTATCCTCCTTCCCACTGATCTACGTCTCCCCACCTCAGTGTCCTATGTCTGGGAACTTGAAATAGGGTAACACTACCATTATATCCACTTCTCCATATTACATAAAACAATTTTTAAAATAATTTGTACAAACTTTCCTTCTCAAGGTGAAAAAAAATACCAAACAAAAACCACCCCATTATCCCTATCTCTTTATACAAACAAAGAAAGAAAATTAGAAATATATTATGGGCCAGATTGTCAATTACAGTAAACCCTCGATTTAACGGACCTCGATTTAACGGACTTCGGATGCAACGGACAAAATTTCTGAGCAAGTCTGATGCATTCCTGATCCATTTCTGGCGGGCTGGCTGCTGGCTCCCGGCTGCCGCCTGGGTCCAGGCAGCGGGCGGGCTGGCTGCCGGCTGGCTCCCGGCTGCTGCTCGGGTCCTGGCAGCGGGCGGGCTGCGGAGCTGTCGCCCTGACCCTGTGGCGGGTGGGCTGCTGCTCCGACAGCTCCTTTTTTTTAATTATTAAATAACGGACTTTTTGATTTAACGGACACCCCCTCGCCCGAATTAGTCCGTTAAATGTAGGTTTTACTGTAATTAATTTAAAAAGCTAACACAATAACTCCCATTGGTCTCCATTTGTAAAAGGTTTACAAAAGAATTCAACTCCCATTTCGGAACCCAAATAAAGTGGTCAGAAATTTAAAAGTGCTCAACTGTCCTTTTTCTCGGTGAGAAGAGCTCGGTGCAGATCTCTTTTCAAAATTGGAAAAGGAAATTCCCTTTTGTGGGAAAGGAAAACTTTTGAAAGTCTGGGCTTCCATAAATGCCCAATATACCCTACAAAATTAGTCAATTTAAACCTTTTACCTGCTGCAAGCCACTGAACAACAACAAAACCAAAAAATGCTCAGAACCATATTGTGGCCCTAGCCCTTCTGTTTGCATAGGGTTCTGGAAGAAGTAAACCCTCTTCCCATTCTCCTATGTGGTGTCTTGTCCCTACCATGCACACCTATAGCCAATAGGGTCTGCACACCTGTCCCAACCCACACAGAGCTCTGTTGGAGAAGTGTAGGAATGGGTGGAGCTGTTTCTTTGATGGACCACCTCCACTCTCTCCATATGCCTGTTTTGTGGTAGATGCAGAGAGGGAACTATGTTTGTCATAATTATTTTCTTGGGCTTCTACTAGAAAAAATATTTATGAAGTGCCATTTATGCAGGATCTGACAAAGGCAAAATCTAGCCCTACGTTTACATTCTTATCTCTACTAGATCTAAGGTAACATCACATAACCAATGACAACCTAAAATATGTATTGTCAATTCTAGCTAACTATGCGAGTTGCAGTACTGAAATCTTAGAAATAGACTGAATCAAGTCTGTTGTTCATACTCTTCTGTTAGGTAAGGGTTTGACTTATAATACTATTGAGCCATATCTCAGGTGTGGGAGTTATGGGTAGAGAAGGGGAAGACTCTACAAAGCACCTTTTGTGGAGTTTCTTGAAGCTTGTTCCTATAAAATAAGGAAGGTTTGGCCCATAAGGGATAAGCAGAGGAGATTCAGCCCTCAGAGTATTCAGATCTCAGGGAATCTGCTGAAAGCCACGGTCATTCATGTTGTCATTTTACTCTGGCTTCCTGAAACAGGGCTCCACTGTCAAGAATCACTCCCATCCAACACCACTGTGGAACATTACCACTGAAGGGAGGTTCCAGAGAAGAAATGCAGCTCTGCAGCAAAATTAGTGTAGTCTCTAAATCTTTCATGAATTTCCAGTGGGATTGCTGCATAGATAATGCACATTCTTCCACTTATCACCCCCCACCTCTCCTCATTCATGTTTTCCAGGCTTCATGGAAGATTCTCTAATCGGTTTCTGTAATCAGTCTAATCGCTAGTTCTCTCTTCTAACCTCTGTGGAACCAGAAATGCTTGACCAAATGAAAAGTGTCTGGCTGAATTGGAGGACTAAGGGAAAACAGTGATTTCCACCTCTTAAAGGACTACACAGCCAAAGTGTGATCTCTTTTTGACCTACAGTGCATTAGTGGGAGTCCTTGGGAGAAAGGAAGTAACAGAGTAGAAATGCCGTCTAGCACAGACTTAATGAGGAATGTTGAATATTGTGAAATACTGTACATCAAGGCTCGGCTACGTTGGAACGTGGGACCACAGGATAAGCACTCTGAGCAGGCCGCGGTTCGCCATCCCAGTCCAATGGGGGCATGCGGGAAGCGGTGGGCAGCACCTAGTGGTATGACAAACCTATTGGTTCTGTATATTTCATCACCTTATGACATGTCATGACCATCTACAAAAAGCATTGCAAATACTCAAACCTTTTTATTGCAACAGGACTTAATTGGAAAATCTCCATCAAATTTAATTTATTTCCTATTTGAAAACAGCTCTAGTTATAAGTAAAAAAGGTTGAGGGTAGGATTATCAAAAACACCTAAGAAACGTAGGCGTACGAGCTACACTGTGCAATGGGACATGTGCTCCTAAGTCACCTATGCTCTGATCCTCAAAAAGGTATTTAGAAGCCCAACTCCCTTTGAAATCAGTGGAGTTATGTCCCTTATTCTGTGGAGGAGCTGGGTTTTAGTGCTTTCAAATACCCCACCCGAATCAATATGTAGACTTCAGTTCAGGATTTTTATTTATTTTTTTAATAGTGTTAACCAATTGTTACATGCTGCACTTACTTTAGCAGATGTACTGAAGTTGGACAATTTCTTTCAATAGGGAAGAAACTGAGCTTTTCCTTTTTGCAGCTGAAATTAGCACCTACAACATTAGCACATACAGTTTTGCACCCACAAAAGTTTGCTCATAATTATGCACTTTTAATTCAAATATAATTCTATTGATTTCAACCATTTCCACCATCTGTACACACATGTAACTGGGCAGAATTTGTCCAAGGTATGATATATGTATCCAATATAGTCACAATAATGGTTATTGCTTTTTTGTGCACCACTTTTCCAGTACGGCAACTGTTCCGATGGGCATATTCCTGACTGAAAGCTATTTGTCAGGAGAATTTAGATGGGTTTCTCAACCTGATTGTTTCCAACAACCAGTTACTAATTATTAATTTTTATTAATGACAATAATTGTTTTGTTTTATGAACCAAAATGATAATTTAAGTAAAAGATTCTCCCCTAGGGGCTGTACTAAGACTACCTAAATTCTGCCTTCATCTAACAGTAAGTTAGAATCAAACCTATATTTGAACATAGAAAGCCAATGCTTTGATCCATTGTGTGGAATACATAAATACAATTTTCAATGAAGAGATGCTTTTGAGTTTTTGCATTATGAATATTTATAACATATTTTCTCAATTTACTGCTGGGTTTAGATTTGTTAAATTGACCCAGTTTTTGGAAAATAAGCCTCCTGCTTTATGTAACATTATCAATCATAGTTAGCATTGTTTTAAGAATAGAATTTTCCTTCTCATATTAGGATGAACTATGCTAACCAGGGGTCCATGGATGATACTTCAACTGAAATCAATGGAGGTTCTCATGACCCATCACATTGGGATTATTACAAAGCTTCAGGTTTTTGATATTGATCCACATCTTGATGTTCTTATTCAGAAGTCTAGGCAAAACTGTCAATATCACTGTATAAAGTTGCTGTAGCAATGTTGCTCCTGTCAGGGGAAAATTAATGGCGTGTCTCTCCCCCTTACCGTACACTCCGGATTGTAGTGGTGGCGTTGAGGCAAGGAGCTCACAAGCTGTCAGAGACCATTGAAGAAACACACAACTCAACTTTGATCAAAGGGGAAACTGAGGCACCCTCCTCTCGGTCAAGAAAGGGGGTTGGTAGCAGCTCCATTTATTATCAGTACCAAGCAGACTTTTATAGAGTATATTCAAAGGGGAAGGGGAATGGGTGGAGGGAGGGAAAGACCTACTTGAAGCATGCACACCAGCAAACCCTGACATCAGTCCTAGGTCAGTGCCCTCTTGAGGCACCTGGTGTGGGGACCTTGAGAAAGCTTACATGATGCCAACCAGCTTATGAATAAGAGTCTATTCGTTCTCTAGCAAAGTTGTTACATACATATAATGCAATCTGGAGATAGAACACATTAGCTCATCTAGTGAGGCCTACAGACTGTAATTGTTTAGGCAAGGTCACATTCTTGGTATAGATAACAGTACATAAACAACCTGTTGTCAAGCACTATTGCACTGAACTTCTAAAGCCTCAAGCGAATGATTTACAACTCTTGGGAGTTTAACTATGTGATTGCTGGTGAGGAAGAATACATGGTGAGAAGGAGCAAGGGAAACTGAGTTAGCCCTAACACTCCCAGGGTATTACAGAGACAAGATGGGTGAGGTAATATATTTTATTGGACCAACTTCTGTTGGTGAAAGAGAAGCTTTCAAACCACAAAGAGCTTTAGTACCTTTCCCAGATCTGAAGAAAAGCTTCTCTCTCTCTCCAGTGGTGCAAGTTAAATCTGTATCGTATTCATGGGCGGGGGTAACCTTAAGGGGGGCATGAGACCTCCCCACGTGACCTTCCATGTGACTCCTCACCATCTCACCCCCAGCCTGGGGCCCCTACGCTCTCATCCCCTCCCCATATCCATCTCATGTTACCTGGAGTGGAGGGTTGGCTCTGTCCTCCCCCTGCTGCACCAGTGACTGGGCTGGGGGGCAAAGCTGGGGGCTGGCAGTACAGATGCTTAAGGAGGGTACTGGGGGCTAGGCAATGGCATCCCTCCTGGCCACTGAAGTATTCCCCAGGGTGCGGGGGATTGATGATAACTGGCAGTGGCCCTAGACTGAGACAAGGTGGGGATTAGAGGGTTGGGGGTTCCCCAGGGAGGGAGGGGAGACCAAGATTCAGAGTGTGGGGTACTGCAAGGGGGAAGCAACCCAGTAAAAGGGCACTGGGGTTCGAGAGGGACACCGGGGCCAGCGGACGGGGAGACCCCAGCCCGTAGAGGGCGCTTCAGCTGGAAAAGAGCTAATTCCTAGACAGACAGCAGGAGGCACCGCAGGGGTTAGTCATCACACCATGACACCGTGCCACATCCCCAGTGGCTGGTAGGGGAACCCAGGTTCACCCTCTACTCCAGGTTCCAATTTAGAGGCACCAAAGGTACAGTCACTCACCAACTGGTACCTTTCATAAGACGCGAGAAATCGATCACCAGAAGATCGATGGCTACCCGCCGATTCGGCGGGTAGTGAAGACATACCCTTATATATATAGATTCACAAAATTGGTCGAGCCTTTAAAACTTTACATACAGCTTTCTGATAAGGAGAGAATAGGCTTACACTGAGTCTTTGAGTACTTAATACAGTAAATAGCATAAGAAATTGCAGTTTAGTAATATAACAATAAAAGCTGAAGAATTCTAACAATATGTTAATTTTGCACTGTTTTTGCTGTTTCTGACTAGCATTTTCACATTGACAGTGAAAAGGAATTCCTTGGAAAATAATGTCAAAGAAAAAAGTGGAAAAATTTGATTTTATACTTCTTTAAGCTAATGGCACACCAGATTTAAAGAACTAATAATCAGATCTCTAAGATGATACGCATACAGAAAACTAAACAGCATTTCTTGTACGGTGTCCAGAATCTCAACTGCCATGAATTTTGAAAGAAGTCCAGCAGAGGGAGATGTTTACTCTCAAATAAAGAAAGTATTTTCCCTTCAAGTTAAATCCATTATTTTAAAACAAGCAGAGTAAGGCTAAAAACTCCCCTTTACTTGTTAAATATGCAAAAAAAATGGAATATTAAGTCAATTATTTTTAAAAATCCACAATGCAATTCTATATTTCAGCTTCTGTTTTTTTTTTCCATATCCGTCCTCTTACCTGGAGTTTTGTTGTGCTCATATGGATTTGTAGAATATTCCTATTGATATATCCATCTATAGATTGAAAGACTTTTACTCAGTAATCACTTTTTATTTTAAAGAAACATTATTTTATGTTGTATTGTCATAAATAATTCAGAAAAGGCAGAAATATTCATTAAATATTTATACTCTGTATTAGGGGAAAAACCAGATGATGTAATCACATCATATGGTGATGATTAAATACTTTCCATTCCAACAGTAACTCAAGAGGATGTTAAACAGCAGATACTAAGTTGGATATTGTTAAGTGAGCAGTGCAGATAACTTGCATTCAACAGCTTTAAAAGAATGGATGAGGAGCTCTCTGGACTCCTAATGTTGATTATCGATACGCCCTGGAACACTGGGGAAGTTCCAGGGGACTGGAAGAAAGCTAATGTAGCACTGATATTTTAAAAATCATAAAATGGGAAACCTGGGGAAAGTAGCAAGTGAAGAGGGGCTCAAAATTAATTATGCTAAAATAAATATCCTTGAAATGCAGACAAAGGGTGACCAGGTACCAAGTGTGAAAAAATGGGGAGAGAATGTGTGGGGCAATAGGTGCCTACATAAGAAAAAGCCTCAAATATTGGGACTGTCCCTATAAAATTAGAACACCTGGTCACCCTAGGCAGACATCAAGCAGTCAGATCACATTAGAAGCAAAAAATATAAAGAAATTAGCAGTATTAGTCAACAGAGACATCAAGACGGAAATGGCATCAGGATCAGGACATTTACTAAACTCAACAACATATGGAAATCAAAGATATACAGCACGAGAACAAAACTGAGAATTTTCAGCTCAAGTGTAATATCAATGCTAACATACGGCTATGAGACCTGGATATCTACTAAGATATTCAACATAAAACTATATACCTCCATAAATAACTGTCTTTGAAAGATACTGGGCATTGGTTGAAAATACTTCATCACCATCAAAGAGATTTGAGAAATCACCAGTACCAGCAGCTCATTTTCCCCAGAATCGGAAGGAAGCCCTGAATATATTTGGCACAAGGACTCTCACAGACTACCACATGAAACTGTCAAGTGGAAATAACTGGTATGAGGAAATGAGGAAGCCCAAAATAAACCATAAGAGGAACCCTTAAAAGGAAGGGAAGGGTAGTTGATCTCAATACCATAGAGCAAATG
The DNA here is from genome assembly GCA_032164245.1 of Sternotherus odoratus. Lineage (NCBI taxonomy): Eukaryota > Metazoa > Chordata > Testudines > Kinosternidae > Sternotherus > Sternotherus odoratus. The sequence goes on along the minus strand of JAVMKO010000001.1, from coordinate 228,275,711 downwards.
GAAGCAGTAGGAAAATAACAGAAAGGAATGTGGAGGGTACACATTTCCACCCTATGTACCATTATATGTACAACAAGATGACAACAGGTAATTATACACTGGTCAGCTTGATATCAATCTTGGGAAAAATAATTGATGTAGGACTTAATTAATAAAGAATTTAATCAATGGCAATATAATTAATGCCAATCCACATGGATTTATGGAAAACAGATTTTGCCAAATTAACTTGATATTGATGCAAGTACACGTTTGGCTGAAAAAGATATAAAATACATTTAGACTACTATATGGCATTTGTCTCAAGAACATAAGATGTAGGACTAGAAGGGACCTCTTTGGTCATTGAGTCTATGCCCCTGCTATCACAGACAATTCCGTCATAAAATCCCACTCTTAAATTTACTACATTTGGCCTTCTGGTTAAGAAACTGGAAGCAATGCCACTGCCTTGCATAGTGAAATCTGGGCATATTTGAAGTCTTGTAATTTCCAGACTTGACCTGATTTCTGCAATTGGTGTATGCAAAGTAACTGCAGTAAAAACAATACAGCACTCACCAATGTACATTGACATGCTATTGCACTTTTAATAACCAGGACATCTGCTCAGCTGTTTTCTGTACTTAGCTTTTCCTGACCATGTGCAGATATATATTATTCAGTAGAAAATTAGTCAGCTGTTCATTAATACTCAAGAGTCCCACAGCAAGCTGTTCCTTAACTTGCTAACAAACTATTATATTTCTTAGTTGCTCAGCCCAGTTGATGATACAGTTTAGAATGACATGGAACTCAGTGGGAAAAGAACGAACCATGCATTCTTATACAGTATGGAATCACCTGGACCGTGACTACCATCTTAATCTTTCTCCTTCCTTGTTTACTTTTACCATTTTAAAAATTAAAGCATCTTCTAAACATCTTTTCAGATGTATTTTTGAGTTTAAATTGGTGATGAGGCAGTGACTGGTATTTAATTTGTATTTCAATCTTGATTTTTAATACATTTTTGGTTAATCAAAACCTAAACTAAGAATGGGTATAGATTTTCAGTACCACGTTGAAGAGTTGCCTGGGTGTGGAGTTAGAGAAAGGGAAGATGGGCAAGTATAATTTTAAAAAGTTGTGTAAAATGTTACACTGCCCATTCATATATGTTCTTAGGAAATTAGCCCAATTTTTTCTGTTTGAAGATCCCAGCTACACTAAACAAATGTGATTGAGGCCAGGGAAGTACACATAGTTTTATAAACCTCTCCAAACTACATGGAATGTGTTCATTAAAATATATAGAATAAATTGCATTCTATAAAGTGCACATCTCCCTGCAGAATCTGAAGCCTAGTACACCAATATATTCTGAGACACTAATTTATGGGAATCTATGAAAAATCTCCTCCTTTGGATGTTGCTATTTATTATGCTCTCCTTCTAAATCTTTTATTTGATGGCTATGATAATCTAAGTAAGAATCTGAGAGGACTATGTCCATCAGAGTAGTGTTCATGCACCTTTAAAAAAAAAGAGAGAGAGAGATGAGTAAGTGTCACACTCTCTGGAGTACTTCATGACCATGAGTGCCTACCTAAAGGCAGACTGTCAAAAATAGGCCAGATAATCCAAACTGGTGGTGTGTTCTATAATTATATTTCACCAAACCATTAACAAATGTGAACTCCTAGATCACTATAGCATAGAGTCACAGATAAGACAAACTGGATGGACTTAGTGATAAACGATCACTTACACCAAAAACATCACATAACATTCATGTTGCTTCCAGTCTCTAGACACCAGTCACTTACCTCACATAAGTTGGTACCTGAGATCTTGCACCAAAGACAACACCTGTAGCCAATCACTTAAAACTATTTAAAGGTTTATTAACTAGGAAAGAGAAATGGGAGAATCATAGAATATCAGGGTTGGAAGGGACCTCTGGAGGTCATCTAGTCCAGTCCCCTCCTCAAAGCCAGAACAATCCCCAACTAAATCATCCCAATCCCCAACTAAATCATCGCTTTGTTGAACCTGACCTTAAAAACCTCTAAGGAAGGAGATTCCACCACCTCCCTAGGTAACCCATTCCAATGCTTCACCACCCTTCTACTGAAAAGAGTTTTTTTCCTAATATCCCATGTAAACCTCCTCCTCCGCAACTTGAGACCATTACTCCTTGTTTTGTCTAGGATTAATTTCATGGATTGGTTAAAAGAGACAGGTTGTAACAGGGTTGGGACTCACCACCCAGCACCTCCTGCTGTTTAGTCAGGGAATTAGCTAAGCTGGTTGCAGAGCACCCTCCTCTGGTGGTGTCCCAGCTGTCTCTCACTCTTAGTTGCCCTCCTTTGGCATCTGGACCTGTGTTGCTTCTCACTGGTGGTGTCCTTTTCAGGACACTGCCCTCCGGTAGTGCCCCCAAGTCCACAGTCGCCTTCTGTAGGACTGGGGTACCCCAGCCTCCGTGCTCTTGAGTACAAAGACTGGGACTCTTTTCTAGCCAAACCACTTAACTTAGCTGCTTCCCAGCCAAATTAAGTCCCTACACCCCAGGAAACCCCCCATTTACCAGTGGGGTTCTTGGGGAACCATGGCTGCCACCATCTGGGTGTACTTCCAAAACCTTGGAGGGTCCCCCGGACTTCCCCACCCTCAGTCTCTCTACCTGAGAGCCGGACCCTTAGAGGCTGTTCCCTTCCCCCTCCCCCCTCCCATCTGTTACCAAGAGAGATAAGAAACCACCCTGAGGCTTTCACCTTGCTCTCTCAGACACACAGACCTGGGAACTGGGATAAATCCAAGCTAGGATTTCTTTGAGAAAAGAACCAGACCTTTTTATAACTAACAAGATTTAAGAAAGAAAGAATAAAACAGAGATACAGTACACTTCACAATCTGGAGTTCTGTAACTCCCTTCTGAAAAGGAGAGAAACACCCCAAATAGGCACAGATCAATAGAATCAAAAGATTATACTCACAGTACAGCTAATCAGGAATATAAGATGGAAGCAGAGCCATCTGCATAGCTAAAGATGCTCAAGAACCCTTACCAAGCTACATTGGCAAGTCAAAACTAAAACTGAACTGAACTAACTAAACCCCTCCCTCCCTCATGGTCGGGAGGCTCTTACGTCACTTGTTCTCAGATAACATTAACTCTATACAGGCAGAGTATCACTCTCCAGCCGTTTACACTTATGACACCCCCTTTCAGGGTGGGGGTTAAAGAGGTCCCTCTAGGCACCCCAGCTGCAGTAGCCAACCACACCCCAAGTCAAGCCCCTTCTGGCAGGGGTCTGGTGTAGTCCACGGAGGCCACTTCCAGCAGTCGGGTGCAATATAAGGGAAGAAGGGGGGACCCAAGCCCACCCTATACTCTGGGTCCCGGCCCTGGGACCCTTTGGCAGCAGATGTTGTGCCCTCCTTCACTCCCCTAGTCCACTTTGTGTTCCCTGGGCCGCTTCCCCTTCAGCATCTTAGCACCAGATAAGCTCTTCCCTCAGCGCCAGCAGCCTGACAGATATCCAGGCTGGAGTTCCCTTATGCTTCCCTGGTGCTGCTCCTCCCTCAGGAGTCAGACCTTCTCCTTCAAAGGTTCAGGAGAGACTCACTGCTCCTCTCCTGGGCAGCCTTCAATAGTGCTTAATCTGGCCCTGATTGACTGGATGCAAGCTCAGCCCTGATTGGCCTTCTGTAGGCCCTTTTCTGATTGGCTGCCAGCCCATGCAGCCACTCTGGCCTACTCTTGCTCACTCTGGCATGTAGAATTGGGTAAACAGTGAGGGGGTGAAGTTTGCAGGCGATACTAAACTGCTCAAGATACTTAAGACCAAAGCACTGAAGAACTTAAAAAAGATCTCACAAAACTGTGGACAATAAAATGGCATAAAATGGCAACAAAAATGGCAATAAAAAGTGATTGGGCAATAAAATGGCAAATGAAATTTAATGTGGATAAATGTAAAGTAATGCACATTGGAAAAAATAACCCCAACTATACATACAATATGATGGGGGCTAATTTAGTCACAACTAATCAGGAAAAAGATCTTGAAGTCATTGTGGATAGTTCTATAAAGATCTACATGCAGTGTGCAGTGGTAGTCAAAAAAGCAAATAGGATGTTTGTAATCATTAAAAAAGGGATAGAGAATAAGATGGAAAATATCTGATTGCCCTTATATAAATCCATGGTGCGCCCACATCTTGAGTACTGCGTACAGATGTGGTCTCATCTCAAAAAAGATATACTGGCATTAGAAAAGTCTCAGAGAAGGGCAAGTAAAATGATTAGGGGTTTTGAACAGGTCCTATATGAGGAGAAATTAAAGAGGCTAGGACTTTTCAGCTTGGAAAAGAGGAGACTAAAGGGGGGGATATGATAGAGGTATATAAAATTGTGAGTGGTATAGAGAAAGTGAATAAGGAAAAGTTATTTACTTGTTCCCATAATAGAAGAACTAGGGGCCACTACATGAAATTAATGGGCAGCAGTTTTAAAACAAATAAGAGGAAGTTCTTCCTCACACAGCATACAGCCAACCTGTGGAACTCCTTGCCTGAGGATGTTGAGAAGGATAGGAATATAATGGGATTTAAAATAGAACTGGATAAATCCACAGAGGTTAATTCCACTAATGGCTAGTAGCCAGGATGGGTAAGGAATGTTGTCCCTAGCCTCTGTTTGTCAAAGGGTGATGATGGATGGCAGGAGGGAGATCACTTGATCATTACCTGTTAGGTTCACTCATTCTGGGACACCTGGCATTGGCCACTGTCAGTAGATAGGATACTGGGCTGGATGGACCTTTGGTCTGATCCAGTATGGCCATTATTATGTACTCCAGTCTGGTCAATTGTAGCTCTGCAGTTGTCTCACTCTAGTTCATTTTTAAGCTTTAATGTTTTTTCTCTGTACCGAAAATAAGCAAACAAAAACCAACAAGCTGTTACCTTTCTTTAACTATTTGCATCCACCACACCTAAGACTCACTTAAAAATGCTATATCAGTGCTTACAGTGTAAATCTCATTTAAAATAACACGTTGCCACTTACCCAAGGTAAAGTCTAAACTAATGAGGGGCTGTGTCATGATTGTCCTCTTACCTCGGGTGTCCTTTACACTGCTTTACTGCTGTAGCTTCCAGTCATGATGTCTCACAAACAAGCTTCAGAATGCAAGTCACTCCCAGCTTAGTCTGTGTGTGTGCTGCAGTCAGCCAGACACACTTTGTTTACATTGCAGAATGACCCCAATACACAGCCAGTCCTAGATTTCCCCTCAGAAATGTATGTCCTGTATTCCCAGACCTCTCCTTGGCCAATAAAAGCTTATATAAATCTTGTTATTTTATTAATTTCTTTTTTTATTTTTTTTTATTAATATAAATGACAAGCAAACATCTTATTATCCCAAAAGGAGTTCCCCATACACTTCAATTGAAACTCATTGGATTAGATAAAACAATGAAAAAAGTGTATTAACTGTAAAGACATAGGTGTTAAGTGACTACAAGTAATGAGGCATATAAGTCAGAAATGGTTCAAGAAAAATAAAGGTAAAATAACTAATGCCTAACTTAACAAACTGTGTCAAATTTAAAGTAAACTTTTCCCCCCACGATGGACCGAGAGAAAGGGACAAAGAGCTGTACATTCGGCTTTTGTCCCTCTTTTTATAGTGTCAGTAGCCTCCTTGGAAAAAGATTTCCAGCTGAGATTCAGCAGACAAAGAGTCTACAGGAAGGGATCTTCCCTGCTACTCTTCCTCACCTGATGGAGCTTCTTTTGTTTCCCTTTGTGACAGATGGCCAGAAAACATTAAGCATTGTGCAGGATAAATGACCCAAATCCAACCTTTAGGGACAAATTGGTAGATAATGTTTGTGGTTTTGTGTATTTGCATATATATTGTTAGAGGTTAACAATGTAATCCAACAGTTCCTGACTCTGTTGTATTCAGCTAATTCAGATATCTTAACATTTAAATGAACTAAAAATATAGTGCTATCACTATTGGTCTCTCTTCAAAGTATATAGCAAAGTATATAGCAAATCACCTGCGAAAGGTGGAAGATAGGCAATTTGCCTTATGTTAATCCATGTAGCTAACTATCGGTGATGCTCAGGAAATAGGTCTACTTCCTGATGTAGGAAGTCTCGATGATTGACTATTATTCACCTAAGAACTCCGAGTGGTAAAGAGAAACTTGGAACTATATAAAAAATATCTTGGGCCCAGATCCTTTTTATCTCAAATCTACTTGATGCTATATGAAGAGGAAACTTGAGTTGTAAAACTGAGATCGCCAGTACCACCTGGATCACCCTGGGTATGAACAGTGGACTATAACCTATGGACTAGTTCTGAAAGAAGTCTTTGCAACTAAAAATCTCACCATCTCTACTATAAAATGGATCTGTCAAAACTATGCTCAGGTCGGTATGTATACTGATACTGTATATATACCAATACCCTCTCTCTTTTCTTTTTTTAAAAGAACTTTTAGTTTAGTTAGTAAGAATTGTCTGTAAACTTATATTTGGGTAAGATCTTAAATATTCATTAACTTGGGAGGTCATCTGTCCAAGCCTTTGGGATTGGTAGAACTTTCTTGTATGATTAGTAAGATTTTCATATTTGACCTTGAGTCTCTGGGTGGAAGCCCAAATCTGGGTAACCAGTAAGGTATTACAGAAACTGTTTATGCCGGCTTTGTAAATCTAAGAATTGGAATACCCACCAACTTTGGGGATTGTCTGCCCCATTATTTGAAGTCTGCACTAACTGAGTAACCTCACTGTGGCTCCCGTGGGACTTATGTCAGACGCTTCCTGCTTGATCACTCTATTTATTGCTTAAATGAAAATTAAACAGAGCACACAATTCTCTCTTATACAATGTTACCACACATTTTATAAGAACAGTATTGACCAGCAAATTATGAGTTTTCAGATGATTCCTTACATGGCATTGTAGCAGGGCGGAGACTCACCCCTGTAGCGCCTCCTGCTGGTCCAGCATCTGGAGTGCCCTCTGCAGGCTAATGTCCCGCTTGCTGCTCTGGCCCTGTGTCCCTCCCTGGACTCCGGCGCCCTCTTCCCTTGGGTGCTTCACCCCTGCAGTACCCCCTCAGATATTAGGGTCTCCCCTCCCTGGGGAACCCCCCCACCCTCTATCCCCACCTTGCCTCAGTCTAGGCAACTGCCAGTCATCACTTACCCCCATTCACTGGGGCAGACTGCAGTATCTTTGCCACTCATCACCGGTAAGGAGAGTTTGGCCTGCTGCCTCTATACCATGGGCTGCCCCCTGCACCCCTAGTACCCTTTGTGAAGCCTTCTCCTAGGCCCTGCAGCCTGGGAGTTTCCAGGCTAGAGTTTCCCCAGCTCCTCCTGCCCTGCCCCAGCCCTGCTTCACTCTGGGTACCTTGTCAAGCTCTTAGCAGCCAGGCCCATCTGCCTCTGCATACAGGGAAGACTGTTCTCTTTCCTGTGCACCAAACTGAACTCTTTTATCAGGGCCAGCTGGGCCTTAATTAAACCAGCCACAGCTGTGGCTGCTAGGCCTAATCAGCCTTGGAGCTGCTTGCCCCCAGCCACAGCCCTTTGCAAGGCTGTTTAAACCCTTTTCCACTTGAGTGGGGCATCCGCCCCACTACAGGCATACTTTCTACAAAGATTATTACAACAGAGTGTAGGGAGTAGACATATAGGTACATTATGTGAAGAGTTGGCATCTGGTTTGCCAGTGCCACAGTGAAAAACAAACTGACAGCCATTTTGACATTCACTAGCACCAGTCTTTCTACTTCTTGTATGAGAGGTATAGTAAATTAATGGTTTGTAATAACACACATTATTAATTAAATAATCCAGTTTGTCATATGGAAAGTGGTATAGACTAGAGACATCCAGACCTTTTTTGAGAATGTGTTTCAAAGTTTTAGGCCTACCCCTGGCTCTTTTGAGCTTAGAGCTGAGCTACTGTAGTGAGCAGAAGATTAATGTGACGGCAATCGGTAGGGGATGCAGTTACGCTTCTAAGTCGCCTCCAAGATAACATGTAATTAAGGTTATCAGCATGAGAAGGGTCTTGTGTTCCTGTTATCTCGTGTGTGTGTGTCTGAGAACAGCTTCTCAGTTGTGTGAGCTGTTTACCCCGTTTGTGTGAGAATGAGTGTGTGTGAAACTAGATGCAATGCAAAATAAAGCCAGACAGCGTATAACCAATAAGTGCTGGACAGCGTGTAATCAACCAACAGGTGCTTGACTGCTTTCATGCTTGCTATTCATGAGATATGTTTATGTATGAGATGTAAATGTATAAGTGTATTTAAGCCCACGTTTGTGTTCCCCCCATGGGCTTCTTCCCTGGGCATTGCTTCAATGTGCCAGGCCTCTTCCGCGGTCGTGTTGACTGGGGGCCCCAGCGCCAGTGGACCGGGACCTTCAATAAAGTCACCACTTATTCCATCTAGCCACTGTGTGTGAGCCTTGTTTCTACGGGAGTCCCTAGGGTACCCTGCAACAGCTACTATAGTTGCAATTGGCATCCAAGAGTATCTTTTTGTAAACTGCAGCCTCTATACTTCAGGAACTCAGACTGAGACCAGGGATATAAAGTTTAAATCACAACTCTCTTTATTAGTTACACAACAAGATGGCTCCTACAGACTCTAAGTATGAGACCCTGAAAACGCCTGCATCATATGAGAGATCCCTGATGATAAATGCCCTCTGGTGATTCAATCAGTTTGGATGTGGTCCACTCCCAATAACTGACACTCTTGGTATTGACACTTCCTCATTTACTGCAAGTGGACCACATCCATCCTGACTGAACTAGCCCTGTCAACACTGGTTCTCCACCTGTAAGGTAATTCCCTTCTCTTCAGGTGTCAGTATATTTATGCCTGCATCTGTAATTTTCAATCCATGCATCTGAAGAAATGTTTTTTTACCCACCAGAGCTTATGCCAAAATGAATCTGTTAGTCTTTAAGGTGCCACTGAGTCCTAATTTTTTGTTTTGTTTTTGTTTTGTTTTGTTTTGGTGACAATATACTACAGTAATGTACTGTATGACTGACTGTAGCTGCTTTGTGTGATCCTCTGAAACTCAAGTAGCAGTCTGGAACCTCCACATTCACCACCGTGATATGATTATGATATGTTTTGTACAAAGCATACCTTTTGAGGTATCATTTGAAGAGTCTTGACCTGCTGAACATTAATATCTGATTGATAACTATAAATATCTGATTAATAACTATCTATGTGAAGTATTTGCATAAATAGTTAATAGATAAGTAACTATTTGATAAATATCTGATTAATAACTATCTATGCAAAGTTGTGAAGTATCACTATATATGTTACTGAAATATCACAATATGAGAAGCAATCCAGATTGGTGCGTTTGGAGAGCTGAATGGCCCTACAGTCTGGGTTGCACCCTAGGAACCCTGTCACACTATGGCAAATTCTGAAAGAAGCAAAAGAATTCCCCGAGATAGCATGGGGCTATCCCATTAAGAGCTTTGTAAATTTAGCAGAATCTGCAACAGGATTTAGAAAGGAATAGAGATCCACTGCACTGACATCAAACAGCCTTGCAGGCTTCCCCGGCTCTGAGGAGATGAGTAAGCACTTTATGCATCAACTTTTGTTTCCTCCACAAAAGCCCAGCTTGCTACCCACAGAAGAAACAAAAATTCCTTTAATGAGCTGCTAGTAAAGTGTCAAGGACCAATAACATTCCACCATAGTCTCCTGGCTTCACACTGCTGATAGATAAATAATCTTGACTGATGGGGAGATGGTGTGGCTCACAAATTCCTCTAAGTGTTTCTTCAGATTAGCATCATTTCAGTTTTTTCATAAATTCAGTTTTGTGGCAGTTTTTCATTCAGACTCTAATTTCCTCTGCACAGTGAGATGCTGTCTCTTCTTGATGCAAAAAAGGTTATGTGTCATTAGAGTACTGCTGGCATTGTAGCCTGTATCATACCATGATTGCCCCTGAAGGTCAGATACATATTTTTTTAATAAAAATGGTGATGGGTTTGTGACCTGTGGGGTTCCACTTATCATAGCTCTTGGGGGAGGTGGAGAAGCAGCTTATTATGACCCTTTGGGACCTGTTGGAAAGTAATGAGCACAGTCAGTCAAGCTCATTTTCATTAATTCCTACCACCACATATATATGGATCAGCAATACTACCTAAACAGCAGTGTCAACAGCAGCTGAATGTGTAGCATCAGCAATGTCGCTTTACCTGTGGCCATTGTTATGAGTTCATCCATCAGTGTGACAAGTGACATGATATGGCCTAAGGCCTGGCTCGGTGGGAGTCCAGCACATCGGCAGACATCAGGTGATGCTGGAGACAGTTCCCTACCATCTTCTTAATACTTTTGTGCAGGAAGCAGGGGCATGAGATCAGGCAGTAATTGATGTGGTTGTTGGTATCTAGTTTCTTTGTAAAAGGAGTTTTCAAGATGGCTGTTAGCCAAAGCATTCCCTGCATGCTTTGATCAGCTACCAGAAGCACATGTCTAGACTCCAAAAAACACAGACTTTCAGCAGCTTTAGTAAATCTATTCTGCAGGACAGAACCCATTTTGTCAAAGAGGATAGTTGGTACACTGCTGTGTACTTCAGCACGCTTTTCTTGGCACTTCAGTCTTCTGCCTTCCTGTTTCAGTTGCTGAGGACATCGGAGAACTACGGTGATCTGTGCAGAGGTGATGTGATGATTAAGGACTTTGGGTCAGAGTGTCAATTGCTGTAGACAGTAGGTGAGCATAATATTTTAACAGATCTTGGATCTTTGATGCTTTGGGAAAATATGCCCTGCCAGGGAGTTTTGGAAACTTAGAGCTTCTGGTTTGTGGCTGCTCTGTATTTGGCTGTGTTTCTACTTGAGAAGGACTGAAGGCTCTGAAGAAGGTACTGGTCAGACAAGATAAGGGGCATGGAAGTTGTATACAGTGTCCACCCTTCCATTCAGGTTCACTTCTAATGTGTAACTTGCTGAATGAGTGAGACTTGGTAAGTGTTAAAATTGCTTTTATGGAGATGTGGATCTTCACAGCTTCCTACTGAGCCATGCAATCATGGGGGGCAGGTGAAGCTTCCCCTGGGGGTGGCAAGTCTCTGCCCTGCCTCTTCTGACCAAAGTCTTGTCCACTTGCTGTTGTCACACCCCCGCCTAATGACTATGGTGCCACCCCAAGACCCCACCCCACCCATGACCCCACCCCATGAATCCCCTTCCCCCATAATCCCAATGCCATTCTGCCCACAGCCATCTCTAAATCTGCCCCTTCCTCTGAGGCCCACCCGCTCCCTTTCCAGGCCCTTTCCCCCACTGAAACCAGAAAAGCTCTGTGAACCCACCATGGAGAGCTTCTCCACCCCCTTGACTGTAGCGGTGGGAGACTTTTCCGGGGCCCATGCAGTAATCTGACACTGCTCCCCCCATGGCAGTGTGAGGTTTGGGGAGCCTTAGCCTCCTCCAGCATCCATTACATGCCATCGATGCATACAATCACCAATCTAATTCTACTGCACGCTGCAGAGTCAGGCACAGGTCATGTGTAACTTCTCTTCAGACATAGTCTTCCATTCTATGATTTTGACATCCAACCTCTTCAGCACAGAGTATGACAGAGATGCTTATAGCTAAATAAATAAATTTGTTATAGTTATCTGTTATTTAGTATAGTCAAATAAATAAATAAATCAGCTCATGGCAAAAGGCAGAACCAAATCTCTCACATGTAACAAAAGTTAACACTGTTTTCATTATGTCTTGCCTTCAGTTAGGCACTTTTTTTTCTCACACTCTATATCCTACAATATGTCCAAGATTAAAATACTTTTTGATTCACAGTGAAAGTGCATTATAATAAATCACATCTGGCCCAGCCATATTTTTCTGGATGTGGCAGAACTATTTCCCAACTGGCTAGAAAAATGTAAATGTATAAGTACACCTTATTTTTTTTACAGAATGTGACAATATGATTTCTTACAATTAACAGTTGCTACTATAGAGTTATCGTTGCCATATTCAGTCTCCTAATTAGTACTCCTTTCAGCTGCAAGCCAGTCATACTGCACCCACCTGTGCAGTTTAGTAGTCTTCTGAAGACATTGTCCAAACAATGAGATTTTAATTGTTTTCTGAGTTGTTGTTTCCTTTGATATCTGTGAACATGATCGCTCCTTATAATTCTGCTCAGAGCAGTACCTTTCACATGCAAATTAAACTGTCATTTTGTAACAGTTAGTCTTATTAAAATTATTATTCCCTCAGTGGGCAGAGGCAGCATGGCGGTGACATATGTGTTCTCTAGGGGAAGGGATGGAACATTTGAATTCATGACAAATCTCTGCTTCAGCAAAATAAATGCATCCTTATGACTACAGGGAAACTAAGCAAATTTCATTTTTATCTTAGTTTCTAGGGGTGCCTTGAAGTGCGTTTATGAATGCACTATAAAGATTATAAACTCTTAATCCTATGGCCATAGCAGCTGTGTTTCTAACTAACTACCTTGAACTCTGTGTAGCCCACTCTAGGAAATTTTATCCATCGCTCCAAGTGTAGACATACACAAAGAGAAAGACAGACAGCATAGAATGTGTGCATACAGGCTGTAGTCCATGTGAGTTGTGTGGTTGTGAGTGTTCGGGGTCACTTTTAAAGTGTAATTTAAGAACTCCTGAGCCATTCCCTCAGAAGCTAAACAAATGCCATTAACATAGGGTTAAAGCTGAACAATGTGTTTGTCTGTAATAGATGGGTTTTGAGCTGCTAGAGAGAGAAGCTTTTGTAAGCTGCTGAGAGGGTATTCCTTGTTTTTGAACTTTAACACTTTTCTTAGAACCTTCCTTCTTTGTTTAATAACATATAAAGCATTTGGGGTTCAGCCCTTTATATCTTATACAGCCAAAACTCCGAGAGTACTGGTTGCTCAGAAAAGTAAGATTGAGCCCTTTTAGCTGCTGGTCCCAAGCAGATCACCACCATGAATAGAGTGGATGAATGTAATGACATAATTCTTGTGGACAGCTTGTAAGGCCCCTGTTCACTTATAACATTCACCCATTAGTATACAAAAGTAATAAGTGAAACTTATTAGCAACACAAAAGTTAGTCTGACTCACAGAGCATTGTCAAATATGAAAAGTAAGCAATGTATGCTTGGGGAAACATAATGTTTTGTCACTACTCTTCATTTTTAATCCTTTTTAAAATTGCACATACATTTTGTTCAGACCAAACTGTGTTTTTTAGCTGACTTTATCCCTGTAAGAAATCCATGCTCAGTGATTCTCAGTACACAACACCTATACAGCCACACTGTCTCCTTGTTATATTAGTTGGCAAAGATGTTGCCAGTGTCACTGACATGAAAATATACAGAGCCAGAGATCTGGAATTGTGTTTTTTGTTTGTTTGTTTTAGTAAAAAATGCAGACACTTAGGCAGTGCCAGAATACTGGAGTGGTTTAAAATGGATTAAACTGAAGTGACTAGTAACATCTTGTAAAACAGCCATCCAGCAGGAGACTATATTGTGAATCCTCCTTTAATATTAATCCTCATGAGCACAGTTTCTTCAAATGCCTGCAGAGTGATCACCAAAGTGAAATATTGTAAATCCCTGGATCATTTGGTTTCAGCACATTCCATATCTTTCAAATACATTCTGAGTAAAGAATTATTGTGAAAGTCACATTTCAAATTGAAACACTATGCGAAGCCAAAGTCACATATCTCCCATTAATAGGAGTTGTGTGATAAAATCTTCACACACTGCAATACAATGTTCAGCTGCTGAATGAGTCAAAATATACTTTGACTGGTGCTAAGGCCTGGTAGTTAAGATCACAGCTTCTTACACAATAGTTTGTGACTAAAAGGAGCTGAAGATTGCTACAGCCTTTTTTTTAAAGGAAGGTGAAGGCAGGAATGGCTTGTAGCTGAACTAGAGAAAGAAAATGAACTTTTGGATGTATAGTAATCACATTTATCACATTTATTATATCTGGTCCAAACTGCTTTTCTCTGATCATTCCTGAAAATCTAATAAAGTTTTATATCACATTGTACGTAAAGGCCTTGATTCACTCCTGTACCTGAGGTCCACTCAGTGCAGAAAAGATGGGCTGTGGGGGAAGTGGCTACTTCTCCCCAATTCTGTGTACTAGTCTGAGCAGGCCTGTTCTTGCCCTGGCAGCATGAGTTAAAACAACCCAGGGTTTGATCTAATGACAGGTGTATGCTGGCTGAGAATCAGTAAAGAGGACCTCTGCCCTACTCACTACCCTTTCTCTCATCTCTGACATGCGCCCTATGCTAGTTTAATGGGTTTAGTTGGAACAGGAGCCAGCTCTGTGCCTTTACATGAGCTGAGAGTTCCCCCACATTGGGAGAACTTTCTGCTAGTGAATTGTGGACAGATGACTCCTTCACAGAACCTGAGCTGAACTAAGGGCCAGGTTCAGGATGAAGAAACTGGCCACTATTCCCCACAATCTATATATATAAAAGTCAAATGGTGTATGCGTGTGTGCGTGTATGTATGTTCCCTTACTCCTTCCACACCGTTTGAGCTAGAGACTTCAAATTTGTTACAGTTATAGGCTTTAGGGTCCTAATCAGGGTAAGAATCGAAAAATTTTCAAATCTCACCTCTTACACCCCCTAGGGGTGAAATTCTTTAAAGCCCATTAACATCAGCTGGGCAGCAGGTTAACACCTGCTGTTCTCTGTGACATAGTTATGATGTAATAATACCCCCCTCCAACGGACTCCATACTCTCTCAGCTCTCTGCCCCCTCCCACCCTCCAATGGCCCCCACACTCGCTCAGCTCTCTCCCCCTCCACCCCTCCAATGGCCCCCACACTCACTCAGCTCTCTTCCCCCTCCCCCCTCCAAGGGCCCCCTTGTGTGTAGCGCAAACATAATTAAATTCACTGTTTTTTTCTTTAAAAGGACCCTATTCGTTATGCCGCATAAAAAGCGAAAATGTATCAGAGAAACCACATATAAATGCAAGAGAATGAAATTAATTAGACAAAATGAGACTTCTGAACAAAATTTGTATTAATAAAAAACATTGTAGTCTTTACATCCCAGTTTCCATTCACAAATACCCCGAGCAACGCCGGGTATTTTTGCTAGTTCATTAATATGCTGTCATAAGTAGAAAGTAGCCTAAAATTACTTTTTGCCTGTAAAGGGTTAACCTAAACCAGGAGGGGGAATGACGTAATCAACCTCGAGAAAAGAGTTTGTTACTTTCATTTTCTCCATCTTTTCTTTCGCTCTCTCCTCGGTGTGCGTTCCTCTGGCTATGGGAGGAATCACGCTTATGTTTCTATTCTACATTTCTATAAGCTTCTAAAAAAACCAAGTAAATAGTAAGTAAAGTATATAAGCTTAAACTGTATCACTAATAATTAATCCAAGGTGTTTCTGTTACTGTAAGCTTGCAAAGGAGAAATTCCAAGGGAGCGGGTCATTGTTTCTATGTGATGCTAGTAGGTTGTTCTTCTATTAATTTCTGTACAAGGGGGTTAGGCTCCTTTTCTTTTCCTTTCATTAAAATATTTCTTTTAAGAACTGTCTGTTTGGTTCCATTGAAGGGATCCTGGTTTGGATCGGGCACGTCTCACAGTTAGTGAAGGTTTGTGGTGTTTATTCTCAAATCTCTCCCAGGTAAAGGGGATGTGTGTTAAAATAGGGGTTCTAATTTACCCTAACCCATGGTTTTTGGGACTCAAATTAGTGGTGGCAGCGTTTTCCAAGCCCGAACTAAAAAAATTTGGGTTGCGGGTGGAAAGTTTAACCTAAGCTAGTATGTTATAAGTGTGAAGGGTGTCTTGCCTGGGTGGCACTATGTTATCTAACACAGTGTGCCTTGCCTGGGTGGGGCTTGTTATCTGAAACAGGTAATGTAGGAGTTTCCCTGCCATGGGGGAGGGAGGAGCCTCGAGCCCATGAAGAAGGGAGGAGCAAGACAGTCAGTTTCATCTTGGCTGGCTTCCAGGGAGGAGGCCAGGGCCAGGAGAGATCCATCTTGGCTGCACATGAGGCAGGAAGCTTGCCAAGGTAGCTGGCAAGGGTTCTAGACCATCTTTGGCTATAAAGATGGCTCTACCTTTTTCTGATACTTCTACTTAGCTAATGTGAGTATTACAATTTGATTCTTCTAATAAGCCATGCCTTTGGGATGTTCCTTGCTTTTCAGACCAAAGTGGGAAACCCCAAATGTAAAGTGTCTGTATTTCTGTTGTAACCTTTTTCTTTATTAAATTTTCTAGTTATAAAACCGTCTGGTTTATTTCCCTTAGGGTTTTTCTCTGCTTCCAGTCTGGGAAGGGGGAAGGGAAGGGAATAGGAACCAGGGCAGCTAGGGGCCTAGCTGGAGTGTGAAGACTGTGTCTCCTTACTGTCAGGTTAGACGGGGGAGGGAGGAAGCAGTCAGGTTTTCTCTCTTCACAGGGAAGAGAGGAGGTAGGGGGAAGTGCATAGCCCCTGGTATCTGACTTGTCTTCCAGGAAGGAAGACAGAGTCAGGGTTAAGGGAAGTCTGCCTTCAGCCAGGGAGGGTGAAGGACAGAAAGCAGCTTCCAGGTATCTAACTTGGAAACCCAGAAAGGGGTACAAAGTTAGGGTCTGGCTCTCAGGTTGAGAGAGACAGGGTTAAGGGAAGTCTGCCTTCAGCTGGTCAGCGTGAAGGGAAGCAGTCTTCCAGTTTCTGACTTTAAAACCCAGGGAGGGGGTATAAAGTCAGGGTTAGGGGAAGATCGGGGGCCCCTCCAAGGTTTTGGAAGTATACCCGATTGGTGGCAGCGATTGGTAACCCCAAGAACCCCAACTGGCAAGGTGGAGGTGTCTTGGGGTGGAGGACTTGTTGGTCTGGCATAGAAGAGGCCCAGCCTTTGTACTCAAAAGCATAGAGGCTGGGGGTCCCCCCTCTTACATGGTTGGCTGGCGGTGGGATGAGCCCAAAGAGAAAGCTTGGCTAGAAAGCAAGGATTTTTGGCTTAGTAAAGTTTGTGTCTGTGAGCAGGCTAAAGTGCTCGGTTTAGAAAGTGTCTCTGTGAGGCTTGGTTGTAAAGAGCAAGCAGGCTTTGTCTGTGAGGTGCAAAAGGCTCAGAGCAGGCTTCTCAGTGAGAGCAATCAGCTCAGAGCAGGATGGTTTGCAAACAGCTCAGAGCAAGCTGTCTGTGAGAGGAAATTCAGGGAAAAGTTTTTGTCTCTCAGGTGAGAGCAAAGTTTGCTTTTGTAAGGTGAATTGAAATTCAGGAGAAAAGATTGACTCTGTGAGCTGGACAGCAGAGTTGGAAACAAAGGCTTAGTTGCAAAGGGCAGAATCTTTGGCTTTGGAAACAAAAAACTTTGGAGAACGCATTGGTATGGTAATTAAGAGCCATCAAGCAGGTCAGCCAGAGCCATTGAAAAGTGGAAAAACCAGTCTGGAAGCAGGATTCTCTGTCTATGGTTACCCCAAGTCAGGGGAGTGTTGTATTAAAAGGGAATACAGGTAATTAATTGACTGGGAGACAGAGGCTAAAGATTCCAAAGGAGTGAGCCAAAAGTCAGCAGAAAAGATTTTTGTTTCTGTCTGGAAGTTGTGAAAGAGGACAGGTGAATTGAGCAGTTCACTGAAAAAATAATTTTGTTTCTTGGTTAGTTGGTAGCTGTTGTATTTACAAAGAGATAGAGATTGCTTTTTGTGAATACTTAAGTAGCCCCAAACTCAGGTAACAAATTCCTGAGGGAGGCGGGGTTAGTCAGCAGAGGGGAGATAGTGCCATCTCCTGGGGAAGGAGAATATAGCGCCCTCACCTGGAGAGAGAGAAAATAGCACCTTTTTTCCAAATTCAGGGAATAGCTCCCTCTGCTGGGGAAAGGGAAAATAGCGTCCTCTTCTGGTCTGAAAAGGAAAGTTACACCCTAACTTTTTTGTGTGTGGTACTGAGCTTATAAAGATTCAAATTATTATTCTAGCTGTAGAATAATTGCAGAAAAGCTAAAATAACAAAACATAAAACCCAAAAGGATATAGATGACTTCTTACTCCAAGCGGCGGAGAGAGAAAGAAAACATCGGGAAAAAATGAAGGCCAGAGAACAGGAAGAAGAAATAGCAATAGCTGCACATCAAAGGGAGATGGAAAAGCTAAACGCTAAGTTAAAGAAACTGCAGGTTAAGTGGGAAAACAACAAACCCACTCTAAATCTGGTGCAACCTAAGCAAGCTTGCACCCCTGTCTCTGTTCCTGAACCTTCCATCAGGGGGCCAGCGGTGTTGCCAGAAACCCTGACGGAGGTAGTGGAGCCGGATACCCTGCCAATGACTAAACCAGCCGTGGAGGATCCAGCTCCAGAAACCCCACCTACGACCCAAGGAAATCCCCAACCACCTCCTCTCATCACCCCAGGGCAGTAGTATCCAGCAACCAACCTCGCCTAAACAACCCAACGGCGGGACGATGTTTCAAGTGCAACGAACCGGGGCATATCAAGGCTAACTGCCCCAAGAACATCAACTACATCCTGTGCCTTACCCTGATGTCAAGCCCAGGACTCTCAGGCCCAGATATCTCCCAGATACCCGAAGAGCAAAGGGAAACTGTGAGAGTGGGCGGGAAGCTAGTCACAGCTTGGAGAGACACTGGAGTTCAAGTATCCCTTATCCACGAAGCATTAGTGGATCCCCAGCTCATCAACCACAAGATTACAGTAACCATTCACCCTTTCCTGTCGGCGCCAATCGCCTTACCTACAGTCGCTTTACCTGTCCAGTACCAAGGCTGGTCAGGAGTGTGGACTTTTGGAGTCTATGACGATTATCCTACTCCCATGCTGTTGGGAAATGATATAGCAGATCAGGTGAAGCTAAGCCAGAGGGTGGGAATAATCACCCGCAGCCAGGCTAAGCAAGCTTCCACACCTGCATCTGTTCCTGAACCTTCCATCAGGGGGCCAGCGGTGTTGCCAAAAACCCTGACGGAGGTAGTGAAGCCGGATACCCTGCCAATAACTGAACCAGCCGTGAAGGATCCAGCTCCAAAGACCCCACCACAGCCAGTCCCGGAACCGGAACTGGTGAAGGAACCAACCCCATCACCCGCATCACTTCCCGAGAAACCCAACCCAAGTCCACAACCCAGTGAGGAACTGAGGTCTCCAGTGTCAAGAGAACAGTTCCAGTCCGAACAGGAAGCAGATAAAAGTCTCCAGGAAGTTTGGGCGGCGGCACAAAGTGACCAACCGCCTCTCAGCGCCACAAATCGATCCCGGTTTGTGGTCAAAAAGGGACTTTTGTACAGGGAGGCTCTGCCTACGGAAAACCCGGAAGACTGGCAACCTCAAAAACAGTTGGTGGTTCCAACTAAGTACCGGGCAAAGCTCCTAAGCTTAGCCCATGATCACCCTAGTGGTCATGCCGGAATAAACCGAACCAAGGACCGTGTGGGGAAGTCTTTCCACTGGAAGGGGATGGGCAAGGACATTGTTCAGTATGTCCAATCCTGTGGGGTGTGCCAAGGGATGGACAAACCCCAAGTTCAGGTGAAGGCCCCTCTCCAGCCACTCCCCATAATTGAGGTTCCATTTCAGCAAGTAGCTGTGGATATCCTGGGTCCTTTTCCAAAGGGGACACCCAGGGGAAAGCAGTACATACTGACTTTCATGGACTTTGCTACCCAAGGGCCGGAGGCCGTAGCTCTAAGCAACAGGGCTGTGAGCGTGTGCCAGGCATTAACCAACATTTTTGCCAGGGTAGAGTGGCCAGCAAACTTCCTCACAGATTCAGGAAACAATTTCCTGGCCGGGACTGTGAAAGGTCTGTGGGAAGCTCGTGGGGTAAACCCCTTGGTTGCCATGGGGGAGAAGTTTAATGAAACTTTAAGGGCCCCAGACTTTAACCAACCGTTCCTAGTAACCACAGATACCTCTGATCGTGGTGTGGGAGCAGCGTTAATGCAAAAAGGACCCGACCAGCAGTTGCAACCGGTCGTGTTTCTCAGCCAAAAGCTGTCTGAGAGGGAGAGCCACTGGTCCATTCCCAAAAAGGAATGCTACGCCATTGTGTACGCTCTGGAAAAGCTGCGGCCGTACGTTTGAAAACAACGGTTCCAGCTCCAGACCGACCATGCGGCGCTAAAGTGGCTTCATAGTGTCATTAACACCAACAAGAAACTTCTTCGTTGGAGTTTAGCTCTCCAAAATTTTGATTTTGGAATGTGGAAACCTTCTATTAGTTTTACTGTAACTAGTATGTTTACAGATGCATGTGTTCAACTCTGTTTTTTCCTAGAGCTGCAGAAAGAAATCGCATCACGTGACCTCCGGATCCCGTTCACGATTTGGGGGGCGTGTTATAAGTGTGAAGGGTGTCTTGCCTGGGTGGCACTATGTTATCTAACACAGTGTGCCTTGCCTGGGTGGGGCTTGTTATCTGAAACAGGTAATGTAGGAGTTTCCCTGCCATGGGGGAGGGAGGAGCCTCGAGCCCATGAAGAAGGGAGGAGCAAGACAGTCAGTTCCATCTTGGCTGGCTTCCAGGGAGGAGGCCAGGGCCAGGAGAGATCCATCTTGGCTGCACATGAGGCAGGAAGCTTGCCAAGGTAGCTGGCAAGGGTTCTAGACCATCTTTGGCTATAAAGATGGCTCTACCTTTTTCTGATACTTCTACTTAGCTAATGTGAGTATTACAATTTGATTCTTCTAATAAGCCATGCCTTTGGGATGTTCCTTGCTTTTCAGACCAAAGTGGGAAACCCCAAATGTAAAGTGTCTGTATTTCTGTTGTAACCTTTTTCTTTATTAAATTTTCTAGTTATAAAACCGTCTGGTTTATTTCCCTTAGGGTTTTTCTCTGCTTCCAGTCTGGGAAGGGGGAAGGGAAGGGAATAGGAACCAGGGCAGCTAGGGGCCTAGCTGGAGTGTGAAGACTGTGTCTCCTTACTGTCAGGTTAGACGGGGGAGGGAGGAAGCAGTCGGGTTTTCTCTCTTCACAGGGAAGAGAGGAGGTAGGGGGAAGTGCATAGCCCCTGGTATCTGACTTGTCTTCCAGGAAGGAAGACAGAGTCAGGGTTAAGGGAAGTCTGCCTTCAGCCAGGGAGGGTGAAGGACAGAAAGCAGCTTCCAGGTATCTAACTTGGAAACCCAGAAAGGGGTACAAAGTTAGGGTCTGGCTCTCAGGTTGAGAGAGACAGGGTTAAGGGAAGTCTGCCTTCAGCTGGTCAGCGTGAAGGGAAGCAGTCTTCCAGTTTCTGACTTTAAAACCCAGGGAGGGGGTATAAAGTCAGGGTTAGGGGAAGATCGGGGGCCCCTCCAAGGTTTTGGAAGTATACCCGATTGGTGGCAGCGATTGGTAACCCCAAGAACCCCAACTGGCAAGGTGGAGGTGTCTTGGGGTGGAGGACTTGTTGGTCTGGCATAGAAGAGGCCCAGCCTTTGTACTCAAAGCATAGAGGCTGGGGGTTCCCCCTCTTACATGGTAAAATAAGCTTGGGAGGTTATTTCTTCTTTCATGCAGGGGCCGCACTTCTTTACCCTAAAGTTCAGAGTGGGGAAAATACACCTTAACATATGATAATTGTATATTTGCATGCTAGTTAATATTAAGAGTATAAGCTCTTTGGGCAGACAATCTTTTATTGCATATATTTACAGCTCTTAGTCTAATGGGGTCATTGACTGGTTGCTGAGTGGGACCACAATCTATCAGAATTTAACAATGATTATAGATAATATTTGTTCTTTGTAGTTTTGTAAATGTAAGTTATAGAGTCATTCTCTCATTTTAAAATGGTCCCTTAGTGATTAGCATTTTTTATTTCCATGGTCATATTTATCTGACAATCAAACAATATTAAGTGCAGTTTCTTCTGACTCTAAGCTAAGGCTATTCCTGTATCTGTCAGACTGTCTTCTAGGCTTCCTCTAGTCTTTTGTAAAGTATTTATTAACATTATCATGTAATGTAGGTTCCTAAGTCTTCAAGCGAATGACTATCTTAAAATTGCTTTGGAGTTTTTTAAAAGGTTGAATTGAATTGCTGTCAGACAAGCATTCCTCCCGTCGCCCTCCCACCTCTTAATATTTCTTCCTCATGCTTATTATTTTGAGTTTCTGCTACTGTACCTTGAAAGGCTCTTGAGATATATGGATAACATGAACAGGAGGAGGCCATGATGGAAGGAATAATGACTTTCTGAAAACATTACCTCCCCCCTTCTCCCTGATTTATTCTCACTATTTTCAGTTGAGCAAATTGTAAGCTTCAGTGAGTCCTTTCCTTATCTCCAGTTTTTTAGTTCAACCTCCATGTTCTTGCATTACCTGAATTGATGAAGAATTGTTTTGTAGTCAAGTGCATGCATCTATAACTGGAGCCAAAGCCACTGATAAAGGCTGAAGTTAGTAATGTAGCTACCTTCTTTATTACGGTAAAATGAATGGGCCTGATCAAAGTGAAAACAATTAAACATACCTTCAACAAGAAAAGCTCTGTACAGGAGCAGCAGACAGTGACAGAAAGCTAGTGAAGAACAAAGAAAAGTTGTTAAACAAAAGCTTCACTAAATTGTGTTTCTTGATGATATATTTGTATATTTATAAAAAGACAGTGAAGAAAATACTTCTCTAATAAAAAGGAGGCACATCTTAGACATTATGGGACAGACCCCCAAGTACTAACAGAGCAGCACTCAGTGTGCCTGGAGAAGGCATTTTTTGGTCAGAATAGGAACACCATTTCAGCGAACGCCATTAGTTATGCCAACAAAATGTTGTAGCACACACCTGGCCGAAGTCCAAGAAGTGATTTTTACCTTGACTCTAGTGAGATTTGTGGTCATTCTTATCTATTCCATGGATATATTCAAAAATCTTGGACCCAGTGCCGAGAAACTCCTATATCGGACTCTCATAAGTTTCACTGTTCGGGCTATCATAGTTGCTGATGAACGTTAACTGTTTAAGGAGATAGTTTGTACAAAGACAGGTGTTCTCAGATGTCTTTTAAGCCAGTTCCATGGATGGTCTTGAAGATTAACACCAAGACTTTGAATTTGACATTATGGGTAAGATTTTCAAAAGTGCTAAGTGATCTAGGATCCCACGTCTCTTTTTCAAACATCACATAGCTATTTAGGAGCCTAATTCCCATTGAGTTTCAATTAGCTTTAGCTCCCTACATGTCTAAGTTACTTTTGAAAATGGGGATTTAGGCAGTTTTGACAATTTTGTCCTAATGCCACTTTTCTGACATTGAACATATGCAGCATGAATGCAGACATGCTGACTACACATTGTGTATCACTTTCACTCTCTTGAGTGGTTTAAATTGTTCACAGTATCTCCCCCAGTCTGCTTTGCATGCAGTAACTGGATTGTGATTGGGAGAAATCTTTATCCTCACATTCATCACTTCAGGATGGTAGCCGTGTTAGTCTGGAATAGCAGAGTTAGCAAAGTCCTGTGGCACCTTAAAGACTAACTATAAAGTTTTGAAGCATGAGCTTTCGTGGGCTAATACCCACTTCGTCAGATGCAGGCAGTGGAAGTGTTCACAAACAGGCAGTTATAGAAAAGTAGGTAAGAGCCAGGTGGGAGGTGAAAAGGTTAGTCCAATTAAGCTGAGCCTTCTGTACCTTGATTGCATTGCATCTGATATCCTCTCATGGCCTGGCTTTGATAGTGGCACTTACTATCATGAAGTGATCTGACTAATTAGAGTGCCTATTTAGTTGTGCACTACGGACATCCAGAGCTAAAATTGGGAGCCTCCATAGCTTGAGCTAAAGGACTAAATCCTATAATGGGAGTTCTATCCTCTGTGGATTAGTCTGAGGGGGAAATGCATCATCCAAACTGATGGTTGGGTTACGCACAAAATTTTCATGTCAGCTTCCCCAAAGCTGCAGTTTTCCTCGGTAGCACTTTGAATAATGCTGCATTCTTTCTAATTTCTTGATGTGAACAACAGTTGGCATAATCCTTTCAAACCCATTACATAATCTCAAACAATAGCAATCTGGTCTGTTCTTTTTCACCCATCTGTCTTGTCCTGTCATTCGTGATTTTTTCCCCTCCTTTAATGTGCTTGAGAAGGGATTCTACAAGTAGTCCTACAAAATGTAGGTAATTTTACTAAATTTGACTAAATTTATTCCCAAATACTTTGTATCAGTAGGAGCTGCCTCAAAGGCATTTGAAGAAACAAACAGACAAACAACACATACAAAAAAATCCAAGAACACTTACCTAAGCTTAATATCACTTTTTCTAAAATGTAAAGAATAAAATATTAATTTTCTTACTCTCCTGCAGAGATTCAGAGAGTTCATCTGCCACTCAGCAAAAGTAATATAGAAGGAAGTTGTACTATCCCTTCAGGAACTACATAAAGTTAACAAAATAAATAAATGAGGCTCTATTACTTCTGTTTCTACTTTGGTAGCATCTAGAACACTCAACTGAACTCAGAATTCCATTATACTAAGCTCTCTACAAACACAGATTTACCCTGCTCTAAAGAGCTTACAATGCACATACATGTCTACAAACAAAAGTTGTGCCACTTCAGCTACACACAGCTACTCCCCCTTCCCATGTTCAGATCCAATGGGCTTTCATCTGCTCAGTCTGTGGAGATAGATGATATGATCTGAATTAAAAGTATTGTAATCATCAAGGAAAAATAACACACCTCATATGATTAACTAATAAAAAATTAACTGCAATAAACCACATTGTTAAACAATAGAATTCCAATTTAAATGTATCAAATATTCTGGATGTTTTACATATTTTCAAATATATAGATTTTTATTACCACGCAGAACAAAACATGCACAGTGCTCACTTTATATTATTATTTTTGATTACAAATATTTGCACTATAAAAATGATAAACAAAAGAAACTGTATTTTTCAATTCATCTCATTCAAGTAGTGTCAAGCAATCTATCGTGAATTTACCAATTTAGATTTTTTTTGTTACATAACTGGACTCAGAAACAAAACAATGTAAAACTTTAGTGCCTACAAGTCTACTCAGTCCTATGTCTTGTTCAGCCAACTGCCAAGACAACAAGTTTATTCACATTTACGGGAGATACTACTCCCTGATTCTTTCTTACAGTGTTACCTGAAAGTGAGAATAGGTGTTTGCATGACACTTTTGTAGCTGGCGTTGCAAAGTATTTACATGCTAGATATGCTAACCATTCATATGCTCTTTCATGCTTCGGCCACCATTCTAGAGGACATGCTTCCATGCTGATGATGCTCACTAAAATAATGCATTAATTAGATATTAATTAAATATTAATTACATATGTGACAACTCCTGGGGGGGGGGGGCAATGGACTGGGACGGTCAACCGCGGCCAGTGGGGACCACGATCGGTGAACTGGCAAGTAAATAAACTGGCAGGAACTGCTAAGGGTGCTTATCCTGTGGTGCCGCGTGCCAAGGTTGCCGATCCCTGCCTTAGTGCATCTGGCACATAAATATCTTGTGATGGCTACAAAAATGTCATGTGGACACCTATTCTCACTTTCAGCTGACATTGTAAACAAGACGTGGGCAGCATTATTGCCTGAAAATTGTTATCAAACTTGTTTGTCAGAACAATTGTCTTAAATAGCACTGAGTGGACTTATAGGTTCTAAAGTTTTATATTGTTTTATTTTTGAATGCAGTTATTTTTTGTACATAATTTTATATTTTTAAGTAAGTTCAATTTTCATAATAAAGAGACCGCACCACAGTACTTGTATTAGGTGAATTGAAATATGATATTCCTTTTGGTTTTTTACAGTGCAAAATTTGTTATAAAAATAAATATAGAATATGCTTTGTATTCTGTGTTGTAATTGAAATCAATATTTTTGAAAAGGTAGAAAACATCCAAAATATTTTAATAAATTGTATTCTATTATTGTTTAAAGGTGTGATTAATCACAATTACTTTTTTTTAATCAGCCAACAGCCCTAAATACAATCCTTTCAATATTGTACATATTCTACAATTTCCACTTCAGGTTTCATTTTTAAATAAGAAGGGCCCTGCTGTCATTTAAAAATTAGGATTTACCAGTTCCCTTTTTATTTAAAAATTGTTCAGTTTTTCTTCTCATTCAGGTACGTAGCTGTCAATCTCTGTGAGCATTCACTGTAAAAAAAAAATTATAAGAGAATAAGTTATAAGAGCTGTAATTTCCCCATTTTACCAATAATTTAGCATCTTTACCGGTTCTGCCATATAAGAATTCTGGTAATTAATTGTTAAGTGTCAGAAAATCAAATAATTAATCCATTATGATGCGTAACTACAAGAATCACAGCTTCATAAACTTCAAGACTTCACGGTAGAAGTATTTTAGCACTTGCCAACACTTAACTGAGACTTACTTTTACTCCATCCTAGTCTATGTTTTAAATAACATAGTCTTTCTTTTAATATTAGCTTAATCATATATTTGTTTTTCTTCAAAATGTTCTTACTTTAACAAATTTGAGCAATACAGTCTAGATACTTTTGTCCTCCTGAAAATGCAGATGGAGACACACTCACCGCAGGAGTCTGAGAGAGAGAAAGGGAAAGAGACACAGAATTTCTCTATAAGCTAATGTGCAGAACTAAGCTTTGTGGTTTTGGATGAGGCTGTGTTGCTGGAATATAAATTACATTTGAGTCTAATGATACTATGTGCAAATCCAATACAACTTCTAATTAATTATGGTACTATCATGCTAAAACATTACTTTATTCTAAGGAGAACATTACATTTGAAGAATAATGATTGCCCACACTACAAGCATCCATTACATTTCCTTCTGCTTGGGTCTAATTTGTTAACATTTGCAGCTATTCTTATAAAGTAATTTTCATAATCCTTATTAATAAGCAGTCACAGTACAAGCTGATGTTTCTCTCCTTCTGATGGATCTGAAGATGTACTTTATACTGTCACATAGTTGGCTTAAGATGAAATTCATAAAAGCAAGTTTCCTGAAAGTTAAGACAAGAAGGCTTTTAAAGATAATTTAACACTGTCACAACCTGATTGGCAGAAACACAAATACTTACAGCCTCTGAGTGTTACCTTTTACCATGGCCACGTAATCACTGCAATTCTGTGGCCACAGAATGTACCTTTTATCACAGAGGCTTCAGAAGTCATGTGACAGTAGCAAAGGCTGGAACTTGTCTATACTATGTGTTAACTAAACTAGGTTTTAGGAGACAGCTGTGAAAACTGCTTCAGTTCACAACTCACTCTATATGGTAGGCTGAGTCAAAGCATTCAGTCTCTTTGTTTGTCAGTCAATCGCAACAGATCGATCTCTATGTGTCGATCCTGCCGGTAGTGTAGACAAGGCATTAGTTTCTCATATCTTTACAGACCAAATATTTCAAAGTGGAAAATGTGATATCTGTTGATTGTGTGCTGCATTTGGAGAGCAGATTTATATTATTAAAATAATATTTTCTGCCATGATTTTGCAATCAATTAACACTGCTGAAGTTTTTGATTTTGATGTGGCTGTAAAATCTAGGGTCATTGTACCTTCAGATATGTGGTACTCAATCTAGAAGATTCTCAGCATGTGTTTGAGCTAACATGAGACAATTTCATTAGAGCTCTTCTCATAAAAATGTTATTCATACAGCAGCTCATTTCCTTTTTTCGTAATCATTAGTTGAAGAATTTGTACAGAGCCCAGACTCTGTTTGCAGCATTCTCAACTGTTGCTCTTCAGAATTTGGAATATTGTTCCGTAGTATTGCAGGAGCTGTCAGCCGCCTCTGTACTTAATTGCTGAACCACTTGCATGCTTTCATTATCCAAACAGTACAGATTCCCAGACTCATGCTTTCTGTGTACAGTATGGCTTAGCTAAAAGTGAGTTGTTTTAGCAAAATGCAACGATTATTCTATACCATCTCGTACAGGAAGCAAAAACACGGTTTCACTGTTATTTATTTATTTTTAATATTTTATAGTGGCCACAAGTGTGCTATGTTTAAGATTAGCAGCTGTGTTAGTTTGTATCCATAAAGAAAATCAGGAGTACTTGTGGCATCTTAGAGACTAACCAATTTATTTCAGAATATGTTTTCATGGGCTATCGTCCTGTTATGGACTTCCTAAGAAACACACAGAAAATAGGACCCTGACCCAATGAATACTGTTGATGCAATGTACAATAGATTATATTTAATAGCAACCTGGATATTATCAAGTTCCTGTTAATACCAATACTTTGGCAGGAACCAGCCCCATTCCACTGACTTTAATGTTAATGGGATTTGGATTCTGGCAATGACATGACACTTATTAAAAATATTTTTTTGGAAGAAAAGCCTCAACTGTAGGCAGGTTCGCAAGGCTGCAGCCAGGGAAGGAAATATCGGGGTGTTTTTTCCTTGGATGCAGCCCTGAAAACCAGCATGTTTCTAGAACTTCCTTCTGAGACTGCAGCCCCCAAAATCTACCTGTTCACAGGGATCACGTAGGAGAGGAAGCTGCGGGCAGGGCAGCAGTGGTGAAGGGCCTGCAGCATGGATGCTGGAGTCGTTTGGTACCAGTGTTGCCATTTCTCATGATTTTGTCATGGGTATCATGATAATTCTTGCTTTCCTTTAACCTCCAGCTCCTGGAGTCAAGTGGATATGTGATTATTTCAGTCTTCATTCTTAAAGGGAAAGTAAGTTTTTAATTCTTGTAGCTACAGAGAAAGCTTCAAAATGTGACCCCAGTGAACCGTAAAGACTCAAAAAGCAGAAGGCAAATAAAAAGACCTGATAAAAGACCAAATAAAATAAGATAAGATATATTGTGACAGACCGCCTTCTCACCCCTCGCAGGAACACAGGCAGGAAACCCTTCTTTGCGTCAAACAGTGCTCTTTAATTAACAGTGCAGGACCCCACCACCAATATGTACAGCTTTGTACAGTTCCCAGCTCTACAGACTCTATATAGTCCACCTTACAACTCCAAACACTCAGCTCTGAATAGCTCAAACCACCACCTCACTCTATACCATCCCCACCACACTGGGCTTGCTTCCTGGCAGGCCTTTTATCCCCCTGAGGAGGCTGCCAGGTGCCACTCATCAAGGCTGATTGCCCTGCAAGCCAGGTGGCTAATTAGCCTTTCTGCAAGGGAGGTTTGCAGGCTTCTGCTCCCTCTTAAAGGGCCGGCAGGGCTGGCTCAGGCACTCCTGGCCAGCACCCTGCCACATATATAAGATAATAAATAAATAAAATAAATATAAGATAATAAATAAACAAAATAAAATAAGATAATAAAAGACCAAATAAAAAAACCTGATAATCTTTTATCATTATATAACCTCATGATTTATCTTTTAAGATTTGGGGTTGGCGGTACTGGGTACATTTCCTTGCACAATCTGGGCTGTGCCCTGCTGGGGAAGGGAAACCCAGCCACATGCTGAGCCCTGCAGTGAGTGCAGAGAGAGTTATTGTGCCCCTCAGTAACCGCAGAAAGCCCCAGCATTTTGGCTTCATTCCACCTCCCTGCTGCTCCTCTATCCACAGGCAGGTTTGTAAGGCTGCAACCAGGGAAACAGCATCCCAGACCTTCCTTTCCTTGTTCACAACCCTGCCCTCCATTTATTGGCAGCTGCCAGACAATGGCAACTTTTTGCAGGCAGTCAAGGGGTGCTCATAAGCAGAATCTACTGTCCTTAGACTTGTATAAGGCATTTGACTTTGTGCTGCATAACATTTGGATTTAAAAAAACAAGGAGGTATAAAATTGACATGGCACACATTACATGGATTAAAAGCTGGATAGTCTCTAGCTATCAAAATATGATTGTAAAGAGGGAATACCCATCAAATTGGTATGTTTTCAGTGGGATCAGATGAGAAGAGTTCTGCCTTGTCTGTAGTTAATCCACCTCCCAGAGAGGCAGATATTAAGTTGATGGAAGAATTTTTCCATCCACCTAGTGCTGTCCAGTGTTTTCGGTGGTAACACAAAGACTGGGATGCCCAAGGAAACTGCTTATATGACTTCTTGTTAGCCAGGGAAGGAAGGATAGGTTTGGGGGTTGTTTTTGGAAAGAGAAGGGGGCTCCAAGTAGCCCTAGTCCATAGTTCTTGGGGTGCTTCTACTTGGTCATGGCAGCAATCAGTTCCAGACACAGGAAAAGTTTGTGTTTGGGGGGAAGTTTAACCCAAGCTGGTAAAATAAGCTTGGAGGTTATTCCTTTTTTTTTTCATGCGGGTCCCCACATCTGTACCCTAGAGGTCAGAGTGGGGAGGCAATCATAACAATGGGGTACTCAATTTTAATAATCCCTCCAAGAAGTGCTGGCTAGCTACCTTGTGGGTGTTACCCCAGGAGCAAATATTTGAAAGACAGGTATAGAGCTAATACTCATAACTCTTTCTCTTTCAATTCATCACTTTGGTATCTGAGCACTTATTTATATACCAAATTGTTACATCTGTAACCTCTGTCTGAAGCACAAAGTTTCTATATGTTTTTTTTTTTTTAAATAAACTTCTGCACAGTCAATTGTCTGGGATCTGCCCAATAGTTTCAGTGTATCTGTAGTGGCAACAACCATTCCAACCTTACTCTCTTATGAGCTGAGCTTCCGATAGTAACCTTTTTCAGTTATATCCATTCCATAAGCCACAAACAAATCTATCTCACAAAAAGAATCCTATAAAATGTCTATTAAATCACAGTATTCTGTGGACTTCCTTATCTCTGCTATGTAAGTGTCGCTGCTCTCTGCTTCCTAGAAAATCTAGGAGGTGCTTATGGAATCTGAGTCTTTCTCCCGTTTGCAAAGGCTTTGAACCTAAGTGGTTTTACAAAATGTCTTCAAAGTTTATTTAAATGTATTATCATACATTTTCTCTGGTTCTATCATTTCTTATAGTACAGTAATTGTCCATTTCTCACCACAATTAGGCTAAGCAGGGTGAGCACTTTCTTCTATTCCGGTGCTTCATAGGAATAAACTGTAGATCCAGTCCTTCAATGCAGATAATGCAATTTTTCAGCATGGATTGTGAAATATTATATCCTGTAAGAGACTTTATTGTCTCACTTTATTTACTTTGTAGGGTTTTCTCCTTCCTTCCTTCCTTTTTTCCTTCCTTCTTTTTATTTTACCAAATGCTGGCTTGTTTATCTGTGTAGCTAGTAATGATCCATTGTCCCCATCACTAGAACTAATCAAAACCTTTTGAATGTTGATTTTTCAAATAAACTGTTGGAAAAATTGAATGTTAACAGAAGAAAAATGGAAAAAAAAAAACCACCCGTAATCTAAAACTGCCCCCTCCATTTTAATCAAATTTATTCATCTGTTTTTTAGTGAAATACACTAGAGAGTCAACAAAGAGATGTCTCCAACCTACTCATTTAATACTGCATCACAGTTTTAACATCGCAATACCACCACTAGTTTGCCTTACTAGCATATTTTAGGATGCTAGTTTACTATCATATGAATTCATTAACTCTTAAAGTGGTATTCATAGAATTGGTAGAAAAATTATGGGAGGGAATGTGAAAGGTCGACCAGTAATTGCAGAGAATGGGCAAAAGAGACCTCTCCAAAACCTAGAGAGATTAGGTATTTTAATATCTAACTAGCACCACTGGACAACTATTAAAGAACAATGATGCATAATGAAAACTTAACTTTTAACCAAGAGAGTGCAATTAATGCGTCTGGAGAATGGGCCAAGCCCAGCTGGGGGAAGAAGCTCAGATGAGAAGGAGATCACAAGAAGAGATGGAAACAACTCCACAGTCCCTCTCTGGTTGCTGGAGAATAGAGGAAAGGCCTAAAACAGGGATCGGCAACCTTGCACATGGGACTACAGGCTAAGCGCACTTAGCAGGACCCTCCGGCTTGTTTACCTGGCGGTTCCCCGTCCCAGTCCAATGGGGGCTGAGGGAAGGGGCAGCCAGCACTGCATTGCTTCCCGCATGGGGAGTTGGTTGGAAGCTATTGTATAGAGATGTATACAGTATTGTAGCCGTGTCAGTTTCAAGATATTAGAGACAAGTGGCTGAGGTAATATATTTTACTGGACCAACCTCTGCTGGTGAGAGAGATGAGCTTTCAGGCTCTTCTTCAGGACTGGGAAATTTACCAAGAGTGTCACAGCTAAATACAAGATGAAACAGATTATTTATCATTAATTTATTCACAGATGGCGAACCATGGCCAGTGGGAGCCACGATCAGCATACTGCCAGGTAAAGAAATCAGCAGAGCCCACCAAGGGTGCTTATCCTGCGGTCCCGCATGCCAAGGTTGCCGATCCCTGGCCTAGAAAGAGGAAGATATAGGGTAAGTGTAAGCGGGGGAATAGTCCCGCTGTTGTGGGGAACTCTCCTGGCTGCTGTACTACCCCGGTGAAATGGGCTAGCGGAAGGATCTGAGTCCTCACTCCCACTTCCCTTACCCAGAGGCTTCCCTGACCTTGAGGACTCCCCTTCCACTCTCCTGTCTGGTGGAGTCCTCGTAACCCCAACAAGGCTGGGACCAGGATTTCTGGGGGGCTCAACCCCAAACCGTGCTGTGGTTACCCAGGTCAGAGGCTAGGGTGTCCCCACTCCGGGGTGCTCCCTCTGCACTGGGCACTTCCCCAGCCCACTGATCATTTCATAAAACTTGAAGCAAATGCAAATTATTTAATTAACAATTTATCTTAAAAATGAACAAAGAAGAAATAGAACGGTTAGGGAAATCCTACCCCATGGCAGGGAGCATTACACATAATGTCTCTGGAGTGTCAGGACAGTTTACAGTCTGTTCCTTGTAGGGCCCAGGCCTCCTTCTTAGCTGTGCTGCAGGGTTGCTGTGACTTGGACGCTTCCTCTGGTGGGGTCCACACCCGCTCCCAGCCTCTGGACGGCTCCAGCCCCAGTTCCACCCTCTGTGTCAGCTCCACGCTGCCTCAGCACGATGACTGCTGCTGCTCTGCCTCCAGAACAGCCCCTCTGGTCCCTCTGGCTGTTACAGCTCTGCTTCCAGCACACGACTTCTTTGCAGGCAGCCCCTATGTCTCTGCCCCCAGCACTGACCTCTCTGCCTCTGGTTTCTGCAGCTGCTCCCAGGGCAGGTCTGTCCCTCTGGCTGAGCTCTGGCTTTGGGGCTGCAGCTCTGCTCCCAGCACAGGGTCTGTCTCTCTGGGCTGCTTCCCTGGCCCCTCCAGATCTGGCCCAGCTCTATTCTCCAGCTCAGCTCTGGCCCCTCTCCCTCTGGCCCAGGCAATTCCAGCTCACACACGGAGGACGGGCCCTATCCTGCCCTCCTGACTCCTTGATTAGTCCCCCGGCCTTGTCAGTCAGGAGTGCTGGTCTCTCCCCATTGCCCCGGGGACCGCCAGTCTCAGGGTCCTGATTGACTATTGACCCTCCCCCTTTAGGTCCTGGGAGCTAATAATAAAAACACCCCACTGAGTGTTAGTAAGGGGCTAACAGTTCCCTTAAATTCCCCCTTGCTAAAATTCTGCCACAACCACAATATTTACATCAGTACATTGTGGCAGGGTGGGCTTGACCCAGCCTGCTGCCCCTTTAAGAGGGAGAAAAAGCCCTCTGCAAACCTCCCTCGCAGGAAGGCTAATTAGCCATCTGGCCTGCAGGGCAATCAATTGCATGAGTTGCACCTGGCAGCCTCCTCTGGGGGATATAAGGCTGCCAGGAAGGAAGCCCAGGGTGGTGGTGGTGGCATGAGCTATCAAGAGCTGTGTGTTGTGTATGAGCTATCAAGAGCTGTGTTTGTATTATTGTATTAGGGGCTGAACTATATAGAGTTTGTAGAGCCAGAACTTGTGGAGCTATTAAGAGCTGTAAACTGTAGAGGTTGATAAAGTTGTAAACTGTAAGTTGAAGAACTGTTTTAAGCTGTATATATTGGTGGTGGGGTCCTGCACTGTAAATTAAAGAGCACTGTTTGGAGCAAAAAAGGGTTCCTGCCTGTGTTCCTGAGAGGGGGGAGATGGCGATCTGTCACAACATCCAGAGCCCTATATTAACATTGTGTAAATCTAAAAGATCTCAGTTGAAGTCAGTGGTGCTCTTTCAGATTTACACCAGCATGACTGAGTTCTGGTTATGAACATTGAGCCTAAGATATGGAACAGGAATTGTTTTTTGTTCCATGTTTGCTCCTAGGTCCTACAATAGTACAAATAATATAATGATAATAAAACAGGTTTATTCTATCGAGCAACATTAATCATATCTATTATTTTGCCAATTTAGTGCCTGAGCCAACTCCCAATAAAGGTAGGAAGAAAAGTCCTATTAATTTCTGTGGCAGCTGAATCAAGCCCCTCAACTTTACTCAAGGAGAGTTTCTAATAAGTAAATAGGAGTTTTGCCAGAGAACTGACTGCAAGACTGAAACATTATTTACAGAATGTCTTTAACAGGACTCTATATACTTGTCACTTGCACCAAACTGTTTTTAAGACAAACACAAAGTGACACAGTGTCAATACTTTTTCAATGTAGATTAGAAAGATAGCCTAACACTCAGGACTATACACTAGAATGCAATACTCACTACAAAAATGTAGGTGTTTCTATCAGCAAATCATTACCAAATGGTAGTATGTTCTTGTTTAGTTACAAATGCGTTGAGAATGATAATACTTAAAATTCTCTGAGGCTACATTTGCTGCATTCTGAAGCATGAAATGTTTTTATCTTGGGAATACGATTTGTTTGGGTTTAATTCTCTATTTAGCCTTTTAAAAACAGGAAATTTTTCCCTTTAGTTTAATCTTAGTTAGTACTGTTTGTTAGAAAGGGAATATTTATGGGTATTTGAGCATGATGATTGTGTTCCATCTTTTTGCATCATATAATGGCTACATGCTTTTCTAGAAAGCCGTTAACATGCATATTTTAGAAGATATTATAGCCTCCTACAGATCCTTTCTCAATAAAATCCAGCTTAGTGACAGACTCTAAAAGGAAAAGCAATAGCTGACACAAGATTGGATTAAGAAAGAAAATCTCCTGGGGTTGGGAAGTCATCAGAATGATGACTGTTCTAATAAAAATGGGAAGAACCAAAGATCTGTGCAAATCTACTAACAAAGACAAAAAGAGAAAACACTTCTGTCTCTTCTGTTGCTATCTGAAAGTGTATTTAGCATGAAATAAAGCAAAATATTTGAAGCTAATTTTCTTTAAAAGCATCTTAAGATGTCTCATTTTCTGCTGCACGAGAAGACAACCTTGAGATGACTTTTCCTAAACACGAGTTTCTAAGTCTAGAACATGCTATAAAAGGCAAATTCCTTTCTCAATTCAGTTTTGTTCCCTCCTTTTCCAGAATTCCTTTCTCAATTCCAGTTTTGTTCCCTCCTTTTCCATGCTACCTTTCTCAGTCAGAAAGGGTTAAATTTGTCTTTACACAAGCTCTCTGATGACAGCAATACATGGTCTGTAAAAATCTGGTTCATTGATTTCTTGGGAACAATCTTTTTCATTCATAATCTTATTTATCAACCTGTATTTACTATATTTTAGAGTGCTGATTTCTGTAATATCTAGGTCCTGATTTTTATTTATCTTAAAAGGGAGAGGAATGCAACAATAAAAAATGGACACTATTCACATCTCTGAAGGTGGTCAGATTACAAATGCCCTATCTTGACTCTCAGTGTACTCCTTCTGGACATTTTTAGTTTCCAACACTGGCACTGACTTTATCGCTTCCCTGAGGTGCTTGATACCTGCTCTGCCCTATGCCCCACCCCCACTCCACCTCTTCCCCAAAAGGTCCACCCTACTCCGCCTCTTCCTGACCTGTTATGCCCTCTCCCCACAGCATGCCTTGCTGTCACTCAACCCCCTCCTCTAGTGCTGCCTGCATGCCTCTGAACAGCTGATTGTGGGAGGATGGGGAAGGAGCTGATCAGCAGGGCCACCAGTGAGTGCTGAGCACCCAGTATTTTTTTCCCATAGAGTTGGTTTCCAAGCCATGAATAAGTAGATTGGGAGGCATTATCTGAGCTAATTTGGTCCACAATTATCAAGGGCTTCAGAGATTATCTCTTTCTTAAATTGGAACTTTCTGAGGTAAGGACCATATATTGTTATAGAATATCTGCATAGAATAACTTACTCAGTAGGGTCCAGTCCCTGACTGGGGTCTCTAAGAGTTTCCTCAATAAAAAAAAAATAAAAAAATATAAATCCCGCTCCCGTCCAATGAGGGCTGCAGGAAGTGGTGCAGTGCTGGCCGCCACTTCCCACAGCCCCCATTGGAACAGAACGATGAACCATGGGCAGTGGGAGCCGCGATCAGCTGAACCTGCGGATGCGGTAAACAAACCGTTTGGGCCCACCAAGGATGCTTACCCTTTGGGGCCGAGTGCCAAGGTTGCCGATCCCTGTTCTAGAGAGATGCTGCAGGTCACACCCACATAATCTGAATGGCAGGTCTGTATAAACAGGCCTATAGAGTGTCTTTTTTTTTGCATTAGCTACACTTTGGAAGCATGCTAAGCTAAATCACCCGCTGACACTTAAAGCTTGCCTACACTACCGCTTAAGTCAATGTAACTTACATTGCCCAGGGGTATTAAAAAGCCACCCCCTCTGAGCAACATAGGTTACATTGACTTACAGTGTTATCTATACCACTCTATGTCGGCAGGAGAAACTCTCCTACCAACATAGCTTCCACTTCTTGTTGGGTCTGTCCTGTAGTAGGTGACTTCTGGGTACCTGTCTCGCTCAGTCAATCTGTTTCCTCACTTCCCCAGGTGCGTACTGTAGTTTTAAGAATTCTTGAAAAAGACCTTGTAGGTGTTTATCTCTGTCTGAGGGATTGGAGCAAATTCAGTTGCCAACAAGGAAAATAGCAGAACACCTCTGGCCATTACATACAGCCCCCAGCTAAAACCAACCCAGCATATCATCAATGATCTATAACCTATCTTGGAAAATGATCCCTCACTCTTACAGACCTTTGGTGGCAGGCCAGTCCTTGCTTACAGATAGCCCCCAACCTGAAGGAAATACTCACCAGGAACTACACACCATTATACAGAAACACTAACCCAGGAACCAAACCTTGTAACAAACCTCGTTGCCTACTCTGGCCCTGTATCTACTCTAGCAAAACCATCAGAGGACCTAACCACATCAGCCACACCATCTAATTCTCCTGCACATCTACTAATGTAATATATGTAATCTTGTGCTAGCAATGCCCCACTGCCATGTACTTTGGCCAAACCAGACAGCCTCTACATAAAAGAATAAATGGACACAAATCAGACATCGGGAATGCTAACATTCAAAAGCCAGTAGGAGAGCACTTCAATCTTCCTGGACATTCTATAACAGGTTTGAAAGTAGGCATACTAGAATAAAAAAACATTCCAAGACAGATTTCAAAGAGAAACTGCAAAACTAAAATTCATTTGGAAATTTAACACCAATAATTTAGGCTTGAATAGGCACTGGAAGTGGTTGGCTCATTACAAAAGAAACTTTTCATCTCCTGGAATTGACATCTCCTCATCAGTTATTGGGGGTGGACTACATCCACCCTGATTGTGTTGGCCCTCTCAGAATTGTTTCTCCACATGTGAAGTAACTCCCTTCTCTTCATGTGTCAGTATAACAATGCCTGCATCTATAATTTTCACTCCATGCATCTGAAGAAGTGGGTTTTTTACCCACCAAAGCATATACCCAAATAAATCTGTTAGTCTTTAAGGTGCCACTGGACTCTTTGGTGGTTTCATATTACTTTTTAGGGTTTGTGAATTACATATATAATATTATAGAACTTCCTATTAACTTCTGCTTTGTGACATTAGCTGAATAGGGTACATAGGAACTGGCCTAAATTGCAGAACCTCAGAACAGAGCATCAGAGTAGAAGCAGAGGCAGCAGCGAAAGAAAAGCATTGGCAGAGGCAACAGTGAGCGGAAGGAAAGGTGGCACAAGTGGCAAGCAGAGACAAAGATAACAGTGACAGTAGTGATGGCAACAGAAAGGTGGCACTGATTGGTCTACTCTCCCCAGGGTGCAAATTGGACCCACTTGAATGTACTCTACATGCTGACTTTGGACAGCAAAGTAAGTGGAGTGCAGAAAGGGAAAGGGGAGTGGTGTGTTAAAGCAACATTTGTGTCATACTTTCATGCTTCAAGAAAGAAAACTGAGATAAAGGACACTGCCCTGCCTACTGTGGGACAGGTATTTACTTACGGCTTCCATACTTCTGAATCTTTGTTGCAGATTTACCAAATTAATGCTGAGCTCTCCTTCCTTTTAATAAAGAATGTTCTTTTGTTAAACACAGACTCAGTGAGTGCAAATGGGGAAGTATTGCTTCTTACTTACTTGCTTGCTTCTTACAGGTGTCCAGGGGTATGTTTTCATTCACTCAAAAATCTGGGTGGGGGATCAAACCTGCTCTTTTTTGTAACATTAAGAGGAATCTCTAGATATTGAGCTCAACCTTTCTTACTGGAAACATCATCTGACAGAGGAGTTTTAATATAAACCTAAGATAACAAATATAAGTATTGTCATACCATGGCAGATCAATGGCCCGTTTAGTCTTATACCTTATCTCTGACATTGGCTAATGTTGGATGCTTCAGAAGAAGGCATAAAAACTCATAATCTACCTAGCTGTGTAATATAACACCATGGAAGGAAATTGCTTGTGGATCACAGCTGGTGATCAGCTTATGCCCTAAAGCATGAAGATTGATAGGGCTTGTGATTTTATCCAAGTCAGTACATCTACAGATGTTATTTGTTATTATTTGTGACCACAGTTATTTATACTTTCAGCAGCAAGGCTAGAATACTTGAGTGAGAATCATAAACACTTTGTCCCACCCACTTTACTTAGAGTTATTATGAAAATCTTGTCCATTTTTAATCACTTCTTTGTTTTACAAATTATAAATCAAAATGGAGGAGGTGCACAGTCATAGCATTTATGCAAATGTTGTTTATCTGAGAGAGGTGATCAACATTTTTCTGACAGATTACCTTGCCAGGATATTAACCTGTTGTACCAGAGGCATGCTAAATAATTTTCTGTGCCTATCTAGGTCTTTCTTCTTCCATCAATTTTTCAGTTTCTTAAATATTGCACTGCAAATTTAAGATCATACACAGATATGGTAGGGAACAATAAATAGCATTAGCCTGACTTTTTTTGCATTAGGACAAAATGGTAACAAAATGATATCCTCGTCTTTCCTCTGCACTATTGTTGCAAATGCTAAAATATGCCCAGTTACTAAGGCTATGTCTACATTGGAAACAGTGCAGCAGAACAGCTGTGCCACTGTACTGTATACACTTCTACAGTGACAAAAAGGATTCTTCCATCACTACAGTAAATTCACTTCTCCAAGACACAGCAGCTAGGTAAACGGAAGAATTCTTCCATCAACGTCTACATCAGGGTTTAGGTCCACTTATTTACAATCACACAGGCTGTGAAATTTTTGACAACTGTGAAGGATGTAATTAAGCTGACCTAACTTTGTAGTTTACATCCAAGGTTACACAGTCACTTGCATCCCATTGTTCTTTTGTCAATTTGTGAGGGCTCCGACTGCAGGGGGAGCCAATTGCCACACGAGGAGAGTCTCTGGGCCTTTTCGCTCACCCAAAAGCATATCTCCCCCTCTTGGAGATAAGGGAAGAGGGGACCTTGACTCCTAGCCAGCACTACCACCAAGTACATTAGTGGGAAGTCCCCACAGGGTAGTGTTCCAGCATTTACCTCAGGGGGTTAAATATGCAAATTCCATCTAGAAGGAGATACCCACAAGATGTCCACTGTTTCTTTTTGGATTTGCAATCTAAATCAGCAAGTTCCTGCACTAGGTACCTGCCTCAAGGAGGTGCGAGCATCAGTTTGGTTGCCTCCACCCCACCCTTCATGAGCTATCTAGAAGTTAAGCCAGCCCAATACCAAGATAATCCAGCAACAAATCGGCACCTATATCAGAGAGGTGTACTCCATCCTCCTGATAAAATCAGCCCAGAGTGCAGCTGAACAATAGAGCCACCGCAGGACTACAGATCTGCCAATATTTTCCATCTGAACTTTCTCCAGGTCCTATCTACCCTTTTTGTTTGCTGTTCTACAGTCTGCTAAAGGCTGCAGGTTAGTCTTTCCAACCATGCTATCCCACCACTGGGAAAAATGTCTACCAGCAGTCCAATCTCCCACTTAATCTTTCATATGTGTTGGACCCGGTGGCATGTTCCTTGGTTGCTCACCCATAACAATGATGTCTAGAGTGTCCCATTGGGAACTTGCCCAAGTAAAACAGGCATGAGCTTAGTCCCAGCACATGCCCTGTCTGCTGTGCCAAGAAAAACATTACATCCAGCTAGAGGCCAACTGCAAACACCTTGTTGAGTTACACTCTCTTGTAAGCGCAGTGCATAAAGGTGTGCCCACAAATCCATATCCTCAGCCATAGGCTTGCTCCAATACATTCTATATGATAGACATGGGGAAGGAAGCAGACATGATTAAAACCTACGGTGCTTATGGCCCCACCACCTGCATCTGCCTCTCTTCAAACAGCCATATGTAGGACGCATAGGCCTTGCATCATCTAAGGCCTATAGCTTAGATTTCTGATCCCCTCTCCCCAATCCAACTGTGTAGCTATTGTTGTGGTCTGTATACAGAACAAGTGGGAACCATAGTGTCATAGAATCCCAAGAATGGAAACCTAAATAAAAATTGTCAAAACTGAAAAGAAACACTTTGATATTATCCAAATGAATATTATCAAATATATATGGATGGGAAAGATATTTCCTGACCAGCTCTCATCAGGAGTCTGGTGGTAAAAATGGGCTGTCAATTACCCACATTGTTGGAAAATGCTAATCAGTGAATACTGGTACGAAAAGAAAATGTATACAAAATTCCACTTTGAATCCTTACTCATTTGATTGCACATTCTTCAGTGAATACCCCAATTTTGTATGCTGTTCTTGGTTGTCTACAAAGAGCAAAAGGGACATTAGATCATGATGAAATGTGTCTTCACAGAATACTAAGCACTTTGAGTACTACAGATCTTGAAAAATATCAACCAACAGCTCTAGCATTTTCTTGTATAAAGGGCAAAGCTATTGCTAACATTATCTATTGCTGGCAGGACACCATTTGCATACTCCCTGCAGCCATGCAGGAATGTATGTGTTAATTTTTAACCATAAACATAATAAAGTAAATAAGAGTAAGAGAGATGCTCATGAATTCTAGGTGATATTGACATTATATGGTGAAGTACCGTAGCATTATCTTGCAGAAAGAGACATAGCAGGAGGAACAGAACAGGAATAAAGAAATAAATGTATCTGAAAGGATTCCATACCCTCAAGCAGGCCTATAGACAGTCAAAGAAAAGCATTAGGCTGAAATCCTGGTCCCATTGAAGTCAATGGCAAAACTCCTGTTGACTTCCATAGGACCTGGCTGATACTTTGTGTGCACATGTCTACATAGAGAGCAGAGTTGTTTAGGGGAACAAATCTTGTGCTCATAACCATCATTTCCATTATGGAGAGTCAGGATGGTAGAAGAAACTGACAAAGCCATTCTGTTTTTCTTGATCAATATATATATTTGAATGTATTTTAACCTGACATTTAAAATATTTTTAATTAAATAAAATAACTTAAATGTAAAGTAGACCCCATTATGAATATAACCCATGTTCCCTGGACTCATGGATGCCTGACTATTTCCATGTGTTTTTTTGTAGTTGTTGACTGTTGCTTTGGGTACCCAATTGCTATTTGGAAGGTTATAGCAAGGATTTATATTGTGAAACTTTTGAGAACTCTAATTCAGAAATCTTTTTTGCTGAGATTTACTTGTCCTAGTAGATAGCCTGCAATGCTTTTTCCTCCAGAAATATACTTCTAAATACTCTGCTATCTCT
This sequence comes from Sternotherus odoratus, assembly GCA_032164245.1. Classification (NCBI taxonomy): domain Eukaryota; kingdom Metazoa; phylum Chordata; order Testudines; family Kinosternidae; genus Sternotherus; species Sternotherus odoratus. Next base: position 228,233,663 of record JAVMKO010000001.1, on the reverse strand, counting down.
GTACTCTATCAAAATAATTATTTCAATTTTGCTTTCAATCTCACAATCCAACTCTCACATTCTTTGCTGTCAAATGTTTCACTTAATGTAGAGTTTGCAGTTATTACTACTGTTCCTTTAAAATAAAAAAAGGCAGGCTGACATTTCTTCAAGCAGAAGGGGCTGATTACTGCTCAGTACATAGCCCATAAAATGTGCCACTAGTTTCTGAGTTCCCTCCCCCTATTTCTTCTTTAACAAACTGGATAACTGTGTATGTGGAAGGAGACTGGCTCATAGGTGGTCAGGTCGACTGGTCAGAGTCCAAATCCCAAAGCCTAAGATCAAGACAAAGTCAGAGCCAGGGATCAGAGCTGAAGGTCAAAGCCAAACTCGGAGTCTGAATGCCAGAGCCACAGATCAAAACTAAGTTAGAGCCAAGAATCAGAGCCCAGGGTCAGAGTTGGGTAATCTGGAGCCAGAGATAGGGTGGGCTACTGTCATGAGTGTGAAGTGCCTTGGAGTGCTATTTTACCTGTTAGCGGTTAACTGAACAAGAGAGGACAGTGACATCAGAAGCTATCACTTCTGGGGGGAGGGGGAGTGTTTTGTTTTCACTTTGGTCCCGGGTTGTCTTCATGCCCGTGTCTCTGCTCCCCTCTCCTAGCTTTGGGAGAGATGGAGCACCCTTCTATTTCTAAGTTTAGACTAACTGCAAGTAGCATATTGAGTTCATAAGTTTTGTACCTGATTTAGAGTGTCACTAACCTTCTCAGAGGGAGGGGTTAGGAAGCCTTATATCTGTGAAGTTATATTGTAAGTTTTCTCTTTTCTTTATTAAACCTTTTTTTATAAAAAGTGTTTGGTTATTCCCTTAAGGTTGTCCTAGCTTTGGATTTGGCAGGCTCATAGTGTGAGCCAGTGTGCTCCGTCTCTCTCTCTGCTTTCAGGCTGGAAAGGAAGGGCGGAGGGGGAGCAGTGTCTGAGTGTCCCGATCTCTCAGGGAGAGGGAGGGGGAAATTGGGGTGTTCGTGTGCCCCTCTCCAGGGTTTTGGAGATTCACATGAATGGTGGCAGCGTGGTCCCCATTTCCCAACTGGTAGAGTTTGGGTTTGGGGGGGGAAAAGATTTAACTTAGGCTGGGAAAGCAGCTTACAGTTAAGGGGTCATAGGAGAGACCCCCCTTGTTTTTACCCTAGTGTTTAGAGGGGGGAGGAGGTTTTCTCTTCACAGCTACCAATTTTGGTTGGACATAGTCCTGGATTTTCATCACATGATATAATCTTTAATTAAAGATCAATCTTTAATTTCTGGAGACTTCAGGACAATCCCAGAGGGTTGTAAACCTTAGATCAGAGAAGACAAGAGCAGGGATGGTTCCAAGGCAGGAGCAGGGCTGGAATGAAGCAGAAACAGGGATGCTGATAACACACAGGCAGTGTGCATTGAACAAGCACTGACTGTCTGAAGTTGCTAGGCTTAATAGCAAGCCACCTGACAGCCTTATCCAATTGGTTGGTTCTTCTGTGTCCCAGCTGTGCTCCTTGGCTGTCTGATGACTGGGAAAGCACAACTGTAGGCCCCCATTCTGACAGGAGAAATAACTGGCATATCATAACTTTCCATTATTTCAAATAGGTAGAGACAAGGCATGTAGGATAAGTGGCTTCCATAGGTTGGAAAGTAAAGCAGTTACACCCTTAAATGAGGACTGAATGATCTTGGCATTGTTTGGCAAATGTCTACTATGAGAGTGAAATTCTATGTCAAAGAGCTTTTGTTACCTCTGGTGCAACGGTTGGTTACTTTTATAAGCAAACCAACGACTAAGCCTGAAAATGCACAATTAAAATCTACTTCATTTGTAACCATTTTAAGAGCTATGAATATAATGCAATTGAATGCGAAGCATTTACCACATGGGCACATTGGAGGTAAAAATAATGAGGTCAGAGCTAATTACTGTGTATTGGTGTGGGACAAGATAATTAGAAAACAGACTGCCACCTCTCTTCTTTTCTTTGCACTGCTTAATGATGGTGTAAGCATGTGGGGAAGGAGGACACTTAAGAACTCTTACTCATTCTGTGCCCGGGGCTCAGACTGCTTCTCTACCAATTTTGCCCATTGGAATGTGTAATGCACATATTTGCAGAACAGTATAATTCATCATATTATGGAAAGAAATGAACTAATAAACGATGTAAAAAGAAAGCCTGGCTTGACATTAGAAATGTTCACAGCCTACCAGCATCCGGACATTTTACAGCTAGATGTTAAAACCGAAACCTCGCACACAGTGTGAGTGGCAGTTAGTGGGGCAATATATCTGTTTTTTATTTATTACTAAATGACTTGTGCAATGTAAACTTTCCTTTAAAAAGACAGAAACAAAGCAAAAAAATACCAATCTGCTATACAAGTGTTATGCCCAGAATCAGAATCAAAAGCCGTGGTAACTTTACCTTTTCTCTTCATGCGATGTCAGGAATAAGTCAACGGAGACACCGCTTGTCCCTCTGACATATGATTGATACAAACCTGAGTGTTTTTGCCATAAACTACTTTTTATTGGGGTTTATCTCAAGTGCACACATGGGTGTGCGCACACACACACACACACATATACACGCACACGCAGCCCCCTGTCATGGCAGGCGAGGAGCAGCAGCCCCGGAGTCCCCTGTCCCGGCAGGTGCAGGCTGCAGCTTCTCTCTCAGCTTCCCTGCTGGGAGAGTAGCCACAGCCCCACGCCTGTCGGGACAGGGGACTCCAGGGCAGCTGGGAGAGAAGCTGCGGCCCACGCCTGCTGGGACAGGGGACTCCGGGGCTGCAGGCACCAGTGTTCCCTGCCTCCGGCAGGCGCAGGAGCGGCTTCCACAGAGAACTCCGGGGCTGTAGTTTGCAGCCCTGGAGTTCTCTGTCCCCAGCAGGTGCACAGCCGCAGCTTTTCTTTCTTGCTGGGCAGTGGAGAGAGAAGCCACAGCCTCCGCCTGCCGGGGAGTGTGACCCCGCTATAAGGCGACCCCGCATTTAGCGCGCTGGGATTTCTTGGAGCCCATTGGTCGCGTTATAGCGGGGCTCCACTGTATGTAGGGAGGAAGTGAAAAAGGTGTGTAGTTGGAGAAGTCTTGGATTTGTCCTCTAGTCACTAGCCAGAGTAGTAGTTTGAGGAATCAGGAGTAGGGGGTAATAAGATGGTTCATGAAAAGAGATTAAATGACTTATTCCACCCACAAAGCAAGGTAGGAGCAGAGGAGGAATTGTGACTCTAAATCACAAATAATTTCCTGGTCTGCTTTGCACAGAAAAGCTATGCACTGGTCCATACTCAGGGTCGATCAGAAAGTTAGTCAAGTCTAAGGGGAATAGCTCTGATTTTTTCATTCATTAATATGTTTTATTCATTATAGTGTCCCAGAACTATAACGAAGTAGACTTCAATGGAGTTATCCCTGAGTTAAACAAATGGAGTGTTAATGAGAGTAGAACCAGGCCCAATAGCTCCACACTGAAGTAACAAACCCAATTAGAAACTAGTTCCTAGGTGTTTTCTAACATTTTTAGGTCTCTGATCTACCTCTGCAGTCTCATTATAGTGACCAGCGTGACCTTTCTAGTTTTAAAAATTCAAATTATTGCTCCTCTGCTATGGTAGTTTTTTCTGCGTTTTTTTAAAAAAGACATCATTGCCTGAAGCTGAACTGCTACTGTGCATGTGCACACACCCACACCCAGAAACATATTTATATTGTTTCGTAAAAGTGTATGTGTTCTTCATTTTCAGTGTAATATTTATGGTGGTGAGCAAAACCCCTTCAAGAAACATTAGCAGACATCAAATGTTTTAATGTGCAATTGGAAAACCTTTACAGGTTATTTACCAAGAAAATAGAAAAGAAATGGTAGTTAATTAGTTCATCAAGCATTCCTAAATTGGTTGAATGAATACTATGAGTACATTCTCTCTTCAAAGTTGAAAAACTTCATTTGTTCACAAAATAATTTACAGGCTGGATCATTTAAAGGAGAGAGGTGTTTGCTGCAACAACAATAAACAAAGGATTCAGTCCTTGGCTTTATTATTATGGAGTCTAAAATGTCACTGAAAAATCTCAAATACTCTTCACATCTGTTTTATGGCACATAGAATCTCATGAATCTCCCAAAACATTCAAAAAAAAATCATGCTTCCCATCTATATCTATATTATAATAGCAGCTGTTATGAGGGCCAGTGTTTAAAGTTACATAACAGCTTCCATTCTGATCCATTGTTTTTGATTACTAATCATCTAAAACTTTCACCATTTGTGCTAAAAATTTCTAAACTTGGTCACTGAGAAAAATACATTTGTTTTGGTTTTAGACAATAATAACCCATTTTGTAAGTCTGAGGAGATTAAAAAAATACTTTGTTCACTATAAAAAAATCTTGTGGCTGTTTGTGGATAGCTCTAGTGCAAAATGTTGTGACTAGCTCTGGAGGGGGCCATATAGTTAAATTTGGCAGTTCAAGGGAGTTAATTAGGGAGATGTGTATAAATTGAGTGTTCTGGTGAAAGCTTATTTTGATTTGACTTAATTATGAATATGGGATTCTGAAAATGTGCATTGTTATTTTTTTAAATGAGAGCAGTGGATGTTGCAAGTTTAAGCAAAGATTGGCAACCCTACAACCTGTGTGGCTAGCTCACCTACATTTGGAAAATTGCACAAGGTGTGCAGTGAATGAGAAAAGGGCTTATATGGATTTTAGTGAAATCAAGTGTTAAATTTTAGTCTCTCAGATATCCCTTGCATTTAGGAGTATTTACTAAATTATATCAAATTGTCCAACAACCTGTTTTATTGTTATGCCCAAAATGAAACTGATTTACATGCATTCAAATAAATCTATATGGGTCATATACAGCACCTTTGGAAGAGTGCATTCTTCAGTCTCCTACGTTAATGTGCTGTTGCCTGAGTTGACCTAAATGGCCAGTCAGATTGCAGGGTCATGGGAATGTTCCTGTTGGAAGTAGAAATTGATGGAGTCTGATATTTTTCTGTGATTCATTTTTGTTTATTTGCAAAGAATGAACAAAGTTTATGTCTCTGTATATGGACAGAATCAAGAATAAAATGAAATGTTTCTAAGATTGTAGCTCCAAGTCTATAGTAAACAGATTAATAAAGCCAAATAATAAAGGAAAAGTTTTGCTCTCTACCTTTTTCCAGAGTCAAACTGTCCTCAGAGGATTTCTGCTTTTTTCCCCTCTGCCCCTCTCTGTTTTTGTCCGTGTCTTCAGTTTTTGAGTGTTCTCTCACACACCCACATTCACCTATTCAAAATAAACACCAACCCAAAAGCTCCTTGACCGGTTCACACACACCTTTTGTCTTAAGTAATATTCATGTTTACAGTTATGTTAATCAAAGCGTTAGTTCACATATGTCAACTTCAATGGAATTTTAATCCAACCTATAACAATGTTTCACCCAGCTCATAATAGTATTTTAGTTTTAACTTGCTCCTTGCCTTCCAGGGTCCCGCTCTTACACAATTTAACTTCAGTCACTCACTGAATTACATTTTGATGCACTGTGTAGACCTATTAGGTTTTACAAGCACCAGCTAAAATGCAACCTTTTTGCAACCAAAATTGCCTACAAATACTTTGCCTTCTTCCTTATTCAGTGCACATTTTTTGGAATATAAATATCAAAATTATCAGTCAGTAAAAAGATATGTAGAACTGATATAGCAGCATTGCCACTTCACAGAGATTTGTATTCTGAAAATATAGGGTAGTTCTTGAAGTGTTATATAGGTTACCTATCTAAATTAATCATGGCTCAGCACCTTTATTCAGATGTCATGGACAGACCAACTTATAAGTAGGCACACTTGCTTTAATTAACATGAATGTATATGCCCGAGATACCAACTTAAATTTGTACATTGAAGTCCATAGGTACTGACTTTTTGTTTTGCCAGTGGGTACCCCATTCTGCCTCCACCCCCTTCCCTGAGGCACCTTCCCACTCTGCCCCCATAGTCCCACCCCCCACTCCACCTCTTCCTGTCCCCACTTTGCCCCTCCCCCTTGGTCCTTTCCCCAGAACTGAGAAGCTGCCTGCTTGCCAGTCTCTCCCCTGCCTCAGCCCAAGCCCCGTGCTGCCGACCAAGCATGAAGAGCTACACTTCATCTTGTCTGGGGTTTCATCTTTGTCTTTTAAGTATCTCCATGAGGGCCAAAACACAAAGTATGATCCCACAACATGTTATTAATGGAATTTGTGTTTGTTTTATTGGTACATAATTTAATGACTTAGTAGGGTATGACATAGTCTGAACACTAATAAATAAATACTAAAAACCAGTGTTTTAATGAAGCTTAAAGATCCTGCATTGTGACAGCTTGGGGAACATGTCCGTGTCCAAACATGAGTTCCTCTGTTTTATAGTATTTACTTGTATTTGTTCAGAGTGGATTTAACTTCCATTTTTGTAGCAGAAAACAGTCAACGTCTGGAAACTGAACCATAGCAATCAACAAGTCATCAACATTGATTAGCTCTACCCTTGAGTTAGATATCTCCCTTGAGTTAGATATCTTTACTTCTATCAACATTATGGCCAGAAATCCCATACAGGATTGCAGGATGGAAATCTCAGCAGAAAGAGAGGACCAGGGCCGATCAGGGGCACAGCCATGAGGTTATTTGGCCTGGGCCTCAAGCTCAAAGGGAGCCTCAAATTTAGATGCTTTTGTTTTGTGTTTTGTGGGGTTTTTTGGTTTTTTTTTTGTTTGTTTTTTTTTGCATTCTATATGTTTTGCAACTTGCTTTTATGAACATCTCTAATGGACCAAAATTTGTCATACTCTCTCAGCTTAGATCTGCAAATTTAAGCAAAATAATGTGATTTTGGTAAAAGGCATTTTTTTGGTTAACTGATATATATGCCAAGTTTTTTTAATGTTAGATGATATATATGTCAGACTTTTTATCATATTAAAAAGTTAAAAATATTCTTAAATATTAATAAAAAATATATCGGTTCTTATGGCACAAAATTAGACCATAATGAACATGTCCTCTAAGATCAGCCGATTATAAAAACAAACCACTACTAGTGCCTGGTGTTGGATTGCATGTTGAAAGGAACAGAATTGTTACATTTTAGTGTTTTAAAAGTTTTACGTCTAATTGACTAAGGAATTATTTATGTGTGAGAATTCCTCACCAGCACCGTGCCGCTTCCCGCAGCCCCCATTGGACCGGGACGGCGAAGCACGGCCAGTGGGTGCTGCGGTCAGCGAAACATCAGGTAAGCAAAGCAGCGGGGCCTGCTAAGGGTGCTTACCCTGCGGTCCTGCATGCCAACGTTGCCAATCCCTGCTTTATATTTTACTATTCCTGTGTACAGCAGCCCAGGAGAAACTATGATATTATTTTTAGAGATCATTTGACAAGCTTCTTATTCCGTTTGCCATAATATCTGTTTTTTATAGTACTCTTACACAGGAATAGTGACAAACTTTTCCACCAGTTTAGCACAGCTGTCACTGACATTGCTAATGATTTCCCAAACTAAGAACAGTTGCATACAAACCTGCATAGAACACGGGTTGTGCAAAACAGTGAATCTACAAAATATAACCCAGACAAAAATTGACAGATATCAGAAGTGGAACATTATGTGGACCACAGCATAAAGAGGGAATGGAAAAAAAAGTACAAACAGAAGGGTGGGTGAGAGCATGGGAATCTTGCTATCGGTCCATATGAAAAGTTGCATACAAAAGTTGGTATTAAATAAATTACTTCAGGCCTTGGTTCATTAAGGTGCTTAATCACAAGCTTAATTCTAAGATAAGTGAGTTCTAAGGAGTGTTAATATTAATATTAATGTTAGTCTTGTGTTTAAGTTGTCTACTGAATTGTAGCCACAAGAAGGATTGAGGCTGCTTTCAACAAAAGCCTGACCCGCTCTGTGTCTGAGACTGTTTTTCTAATGAAATATAATTAAAATATAAAATACAATAATTAATAAAATATAATAAATTATTTGCATATATACATTTTCCATCCTAAACTTTCAATTTCTCAGGCATGATTTTAAAGCTTAATGCCACCTGTGGGCTGAGTACATTGAGAATTCATCAGTATGAGGTTCACAAATGAAGAACTATCTGTAATTTTGTCTTCTCTTCCTCTTTATTTTCCTCCCTCTCTTCCAAGAAAAAGTAGGCCTGGCTGATCTTTTATTCTAGTGTAAATCAGGAATAATGTTATTTATATCAATGGTGGAACACCCATTCAAAAGTACTCTATGCAAGGTAAGAATGGGACCCCAGGGTAGCTTTTTCTTTCACTGCTCTGTTGGGGTTTTTTTTGTATTATTTTTATAAGCTTTAGCAGGAATTTATTTTCTTGCTCTTAATCTTGCTTGTGCTTGATTAGGCAATTTCATTCTTCTAGCAATGGAGCACTGGAAATGGTCTATTAATACTGTCACTGCACACCCACAGGAAATCCCTCAGGTAAGTTATAAAGTGCTCCCCCCACAGCCCCATGAGATTTAGTTTGGATCTGAGACTCTGGTCCTTGTTTTGTCAACATGCAATCAAGTCTGGCTTACTGTTTCGTTTGACTTATCTCTTCCCATTTATCTATCTATTCTTCATTTTATGGCAGTGGGTGAAATGTGGAAGGACTAATAAATTCATAGCGCTGCAAACAATCATTCTGCAGGTAGGCTTTTTTTTTTTTTTGGTACCAAAGCTCTCATGCTATTTTTCATTGTTTAATTACTCAAATTCTATGTACTCATTTCTGTAATTGGATTATACATGATGGTGTGGTACAAAATATTTATTGATACAAGTTTGGGATAACTGCATTACAAGTGGTTTTATGCTCTGATGAAATATTTATATCATGTTACACCATCATGGGTTATGTTTATATCATAGATGCTACTGAACAACTATTTTAAGAATGTTTTGGAGAGGTTTTTTTTTGTTTGTTTTTTAATTGCATGGTGCTTAGGGAAGCATCTTTCTCATGGTTACTGCACTTCCTTAATGCCAATTGCAGTAACAACTGTATTCAACTTCTTGGCTGTACTGTTATGTTCATTTGTATTATGAAGGCATTTTACTATATTCAACTGAATGCAAATAGCTATAATGGCTTTGTTGTTTGTTGCTTTAGGTACATTTTAATGTGCTTTTTAAACTTTATTCCATACTTACTTACTAATATGTGGTAAATCTATTAACAGAAAGTCCCCTCTTACGTTTAGGGTAAAGTGTAAATGTAAGCAAAATACATTTTATAATCCAATAATGTTATGCTTCAAGAAGAATATATAGAGGAAATGCATAATCTAGAAAATGAATTTTGCCCAAAGGCTCTTTTAAAGCAATACAATTTTCTTCTATTGTATTGCTTGGGCAGCTGGAAATGAATTGGTTATTAGAAGAGCATGATCCCACTGGCTATTCTTTGTGCCAGTCTTTCATTTTGCGGAACTAGGATCTCTTAACTAATAATCAATTAGACATTAGGTAGTATAAATGCAAAGCTATAGTACACATAAATGCTGAATAAGGGAAGAACTGTTGCTGATAATTAGTACACCACTCTTTCTCAAGAAATATAAAGTCAAAACGTTCACTCAAAACATTATCAGACTTGAAAGGGATGAAATGGGATTTATTCTTTGAAAAGTAAAATTCAACTCCAGATTAATGGCAAATAAAAAAAATTGTGTGTAATTAGAATGATAGATTGTGTTCAATGTTTTTTGATGTTTGTTTGATTTGTTTTGTTTCCGCAAAATGTGAAAATGCATAAAACAGTGGATACTAGAGTTGTCTGTGAACCGGAATTTCTAGTTCATGGAAAATTCTACAATTTTTAAATTTGTTTTCATTCTGAAAAAGATAAAATTTTAAATCTTCCTGAAAAACACATTTTCAGTTTTGTTTTGTTTAGGGTCAATCAAAATGTTTCATTTGGAAAAAAATCCGGAACCATTTTCTTTTGAAGATTTTTTTAAAATAATATAAAATAAGACACATTTTGAAAGTCATTTTGAAACAAAATACAAAATATTCTATTTACACCTATCAAACAGAACTGTTAACATTAACAGAATGCTTCCTTTTGATTTTTCATTTCAAAATGAAATTTTGTTGAAATAAACACTTTCCTGCAGAAAGTTTGGATTTCAGTACAATGGCATTGTCCCATGGAAAAACATTTTGTTAGAAAATTTTTGAATGTCTGTAGTAGAGAATAAGAAAGTAGAGACTCCATCTGTAATCTTTCCACCTTGTATTGTTTGAAGCAAGAAAGGCCTGATTCACTATCTAGGGGTTACTCTTTAAATTATAAAACAAAATATGTTGAGCCCCCACCCAGAACATAGGAAAGCTAGATACCTCTCATGAGCACCATTAGCAGGCAAAAATTTCCCCTCATAGACACTAAGTATCAGGGATCGGCAATGTGGCACGCGGGACCGCAGGGTAAGCACCCTTAGCGGGCCCCGCTGCTTTGTTTACCTGCTGTTTCACCGACTGTGGCTCCCACTCGCCGTGGTTAACCGTCCCAGTCCAATGGGGGCTGTGGGAAGCAGCGGCCAGCACCGTGTCAGTTCCTGCAGCCCCCTTTGGACCGGGACGGCGAACCACGACTAATGGGAGCCGTGGTCAGGAAAATGCCAGGTAAACAAAGTGACATGGCCCGCTAAGGGTGCTTTCCCTGTGGTCCCGCGTACCAACATTGCCAATCCCTAAGTAAGAAAAGTGTTAAGGGAAGAGGAGACAGCACCAATTTGGGAAAATACTGCAGCAATGACTCTACAGCGTTCAAATAATAAGTAAAATACCCACCCACAGAGTATCTTTTGGTACTATCTATCACCTCAGTTTCCCCACCTTCTGGGGTGAGCATCCAATCAATAAGTGTGTCTTTAACATGAAAGCTCCTTTTTTCTGCTGCACCTCAGTTTCAGGTTGTTTCAAGACAAACGTGACTTATTTGGCATGAGACCAGGATTCATCACTGAATTTGGTCTGCTGCTTGGAGCATTACCTTCCCAGGGCCAGCGTGGGGACAGATGTGGAGTGTGATGTGAACACTGATCCATGCCGCCACTCCTCCCTACCTCCTAGCATGCTGAATGATGATACACAACACTGTCTCTTGAGTGATGGAATCTGCTGCCTGAATCTTTGGTTAAGAGCAACGATCACAAAGCAGAGCTTGTGGGGTATGTGTGTAAATATGGATGAAGGAACCTATCTTTTAGGCACCTAAGATTGTAAATTGTGGCACTTGTGAGCAGAGAAGATAGTCTCCTGCAGGCACTTCTGGACTCTGAAAAAGATTTTAGAAGATATTTGTTGTCCATGTGCTGCTTGGATGATGGTGATGATATGGGTTTATTCCACAGCCATGCCCATGGGTCTTATGATGAATCTCTGAGCTGCCTCATCGTGCCAGTCATAGTCTGATTTCAGTAAATTCACTGAAGTAGCAATAGAGAATAGACACCACTAAACTTTTCTATTAGTAGACTCTTCCATTTTTTTCTGTAGGCGAACATGTGGTGACTGAATATTTATTGGATATATGGCAACAAAATATATTACATAAAAACTGATGTATTATAGATATTAAATGGACATAGATTACGATGTGAGTATTCCACTTTGTGACTGGGGGAAATTTTGAAATGCTGGATTATGTCTAAAAGAAAAATCACAGAAATCAGGGGGAAAAACATGGAAAATTAAAGATGGACTAGGTCAATAGTAACAAATGTACTTTCCTACTGATTGTACAAGAACGTGGGGCTTTGGAATGTAGGATGCTGCTCAAGGTGCAACTTATACCATTAAATGTCTGGACATCATCAGTAATATAGCACTAACATTTAACTGAGCTCCAAATTCCTTTATTTGAGAAAAGCACAATCATTGGACCCTTTGGACCTTGTGCCAGGTCTAGCTTGCCACTTGTAAACTTCTCATTTTTTTCCTTTTGCCTGTCTAGGCCATATTCCAAAGTCTTTGGAGTTGCCTGGGTTGTAATTCAGTACAGCCTTCCAACCCCAGGGCTAGATCTGCTCTGACAGGTATAAACTTACATAAAGTAACTGTATCTTACATTTAAAAACGGGGTAAAAATTAACCTCTTTGAACCATTTTCTACCAGTGCTCACACACATTTCCTAAAAGGAACCTTCCTGCAGGTAAGCCAAGGTAAGGGGAATGTAAATTTGCTACTCACTTTCAGAAGATCTATTGTGAATATATCTGATGTGACTGATTTCTTGCACCTCCAGGGATCCCCTGTAAGGGCTAGCCAAAAGCTTACTTAGTACTATAGTGTAAATGGAAATCAGAAGAAATACATCTGCTAATATAGATTTCAGCCCTCCTAAAGGTATTATCTGCTTCTAGGGAAGATCATTTTGCTATTTATCTGTGTTCCTTTGTAATAAGTAGTCTCACTGTGAATTCTATGTGGATCTTCTGTAGTCCCCAGACTCAATATCTGTTATCACAATGCCTATTATCCCCATGAAGGAAAGTACAGTCTTAAGAATAAGCGGAGAAGGAGAGAAATCAGGAACCCTCTGTTCTGTTCCTGTCATGCCACAGCCTCCATGGGGGGCTTTATGAAAGTCACCTAACATCTTTGTGGCGCCATTTCCCAATTTGTGAAATCAGAGTGCTAATATTTACTTCATAGGAGGATTTTTCTCTACTTCCCCTCCCCCATATCTTGTTTCAGTCCCTGACAAAACTAGCAACCTGAGTTACCTGCTACACTCCAGCACAAAAAATTGTAGTTAGATGAGAATAAGACCCAGAGTTTTCCAATCTGCTGTTTAGCATGCTTGTAAAAGTTTCAGGTGCCTACCCTCTCATGGCATAATTGGTAGGCTTTTTTTAATGCTCCCTCATCATTTCAGTCCTGTGGAATGCACTGAGGTGGCTGATGATATAGAGTGAGCATATGACCAGAAAAATAACAGCAAGTTTGTGAGTTGGAGGGGTTTGTTTTCTCAAATATGCGAGGCATGAAGAGTTGCTCCAATTTTATTGTTACTGTGATGCATATAATACAATAATTTCATTGTAATTTTCTCAATTAGCAATTATTGTATTATTGCACAATCATAACATCCAAGTCTTTAACAGACAACAGCAAATATAGCATTACACATATAAGTAAAACAGCTACATGCATGCATAAATATAATATGGCTATGGGTTGTTCATTTTGTAATCTGTATTTCTCTAGATGCCCTTAAGCCACTAGAGCCAAATGGAACCTTCCCTGCGGATAACACCTGGGCAGTGTTCCTAAATGGCATTTTTTCACATATATCATGCTCTCCCTCTGGCTCAAAATCAGTTATCACTTCTATTGCTATTGATTTAGCCAAGCACTGTGTTATTTTTTCACTGCAACCCATTTGTAGTCATTCCTTTACTGAGATTCTATGCAGATTGTCTCTTTAATCATAATAAAAATAACTTCTTATGTGAAAATGTTTCTTTTCAGACGTCTTTGCTAGCAATGGCAGGACTGAGCACTTTCAGGAAAGGCTGATGATAGAATTAGTTTCTACATTTCTCTATTTATAGGGACATAGTTTGCATCACATCAGTTGAAATAGTACTTCCCCTATGTGACGGTGCTGTTCCTGGTGGGATCCAACTGTGAGTGTCAGATCAGGACAGATTGCTTCCAAAGGAGCAACTACAGCCCAAAGCTGGGGTTTTTCCACACTAAGGCAAACCAAACCAGCCAAACAGAAAAGACTTTGGTTTCGTCCCACTGGCTAACCACAAGTCACACAAGCAATTCCCTTAGAAACTCCAGCTTCCCAGTATCACCACCAGCAGCCACCTATCCTGGGGACCAATGGTTATGAAAACCAATCCCCCAAATAAAGAAAACAGTTCTCCCCAATTCCAAGGAATCAGGCCCCAGACCCAGGTCAATATACAAATCAGATATTACCACAGATCACGCTGTTGCCAATCCTTTAGAATCTAAAATCTAAAGGTTTATTATACAAGGAAAAAGGTATAGGTGAGGGTTAAGAATGGTTAAAATAAATCAATTACATGCAGTAATGGTACATCGCTTGGTTCAGTCTTGCAGCTGTGGTAGAATAAACTGCAGGTTTTAATCAAAGTCTTTGGAGAGCATCTCCTGCAGAGATGGGTCAGTACCTTTGTCCAGAGTTCCCTGAGAAGCAAAGAGCCATCCAAAGCTGGAAACAAGGCAGGCTGAAGACTGGAGGTAAAAGATGAAAATGGAGGGGCTGTAGCAGCTTCATTTATAGTTGTTGTTTTTCCAGTTGCAAACACCTCTTTGTTCCTGCTGTGAAAAGTCCAGCCCCATGGAGTCCTGGAGTCACATGGGCCGACCACATGACCATGCATGACTCATTATTTGCAGGCAGAAGCCATTACGCACGGGCTGCCTTGCAGGTTCTCTGTAGACTTCTTGTCTGGATTGGAGTATCCCAAGCTCCCAGAGTCCATTGTGTTGCTGATAGTCCCTTAATGGGCCATCAGGCAGCCCAAGCCAAGCTGACACCCAGTATTCAGGAATCTTCTTCCCCAGCAGAGCACAATATTTGTAAAGACAGAGCCAATATTATAGCTCTAACTACAAAATTGATACACACATCACTGGCATATTCATAATCAGCCATTCATAACCTGGTTGTAGGCACCCATTGTGACCCCCTGTACATAAGATTTGGTGCCACTATAGGACCCTGGTTGCAGCAATGATTTATAGGGTCCCAAATTATTTCAGTAACGTGACACCCTAGCACTGAGGTGGGTCACACCTAGGGTGAGCAGACAGCAAGTGTGAAAAATCAAGACAGGAGGTGTGTGCGGGGGGGAGAGGGGGGGTAATAGAAGCCTATATAAGAAAAAGCCCCAATAAAAGCTCTATAAAATTGGGACATCTGATCGGTCCATTCATAGCTGAGAAAGTCTGTCCTGAGTTTGGCGGTCAGAAGAAGGGCATACACATCCCCCCACAGTGCTATATTCTATAATTAGATATAACCAGACCAGTAAGAACTGTGTACTCCTGTATTGTTAACACTGGCTTAATATGGAGTCACAAAAAAATCTCCCTCAGCCCCTCCAGACAAACTGGGCTTCTGTGTTAAATGATCATTAAAAGCAGAAATCACATATACTAGGTTCTTCCAGTTCCAACGAACCAGCTGCTCACCCCGGATCAGAATATACTTCAGATCTTACCCAAAAATCATGCTGAAGCCAATCCTCAGTAAACTAACTAAAGGTTTATTAATAAAAAGAGAAGGGGAGAATTATTAAAAGTTTAAGGTGAATCATATACATTGCAACTGATTTCAGAGTCTGTAGATCAGGGTAATAGCAGTGATGTTAAATCTGCTAGTTTTTAATATGTCTCTCTGGTTCACGCAAAACACTGGGTCCACCTCAGTCCACTGTTCAAAGCTCCCCTAGTTAGAAATCACAGTCCACAGATGTGGGTCAGGAAAGAGGAAACAAGATAATGTCACCGTCTCCAATTTATACTTTCAGCCCATGAGCCTGGAAAAGTATTAGCTGAAATATGCAGCCATGAAATTACATGTTCTCCATGCCTTCTTGAGTCATGGGGCATTCATTGTCCACATGCTCTCTGAGGCATTCTAATGAGGAGCCCACTAGAAGAGATGATTCTTTCTTAATGGCCCATCATCACATGGCTGGTTAGTCTTGATGTAAATCTGCCTTGCATGTATTCCTCAAGAACCCCACGTTTAGTAAGAAGCATAGAGTAAAAATTCATTCCTTTAGACCCACATTCAGACCTTCATACGCACATTTCATTAAGATGGCACTGTTCTGTAGATTACAATTTTTCTAATGATACCTTACAAAGCATACTTTGTACATGTTTTATTGCAATTGTGTAGGCGGTCACCTTCCCTTTTCTACAGCATCAAACTGTACACTCATCTCATTCTCTAAAAGTTGCAAACCCACATCATAGCAGTATATTGGAGTTATTAATACCTAATGCTGTAATGTGGTGCTGATATTGGTCATTTACAAACTTGTACATGTTTGGCTTCTTCTCCATACTGATATATTTGAAGTCTGTGAGAATATGTTTCCTTAGATAAACTTTTGTTGCAAGCTCTTGGAGATAGCTGGGAAACACTTTTAAATTATATGAGTTGTTAATTTAAAATGAATGGAATTTAAAATAGGGTAGTGACATTTGCATTGTGTACATAAGAGCAAAGAGACACTGTGCATCAAACAAAAGTAAGATATTATTAAAAGGGACAGAGTCTGATCTCACCATCTTTAATTTTAATGAAATTTGCTATCTCTAAAACCTGTCTGAAATTATATTTAATGCATAATGAAACTGGTCAACAATTTAGCTCTTTAATGGCTATCATAAAGATGGAGAGATGCTGACATTAATTTGTCCTCAGTGCACTATTAAAATCATTCAATTACTAACATTCAATAAGACTGTATCAGAGAATGCTGACTGTATGTGAATAGGAGAGGAAAATGAGACAAAAGTCCATCAACAGTAGTGTGGTGAAATAAATGATGCTACTTTATGTGTTAGAAAGATGTAACCTGATTAAAACCGTACTTGAGTTTATCAGCTCTGAATGCTCACAGATGAAAGAGGAAAGGTTTGGATCTCAGGTGAGTAATTAAATAGCTCTTCTTAATTCCAAAAATGTGCCATAACTATTAAAAAAATCCATGTAAGTAGCACATTCAATTGCCCTGAAAGGCAAAGAGAGAGACATTTTGACACTGACATAGTAAAATAAGTCCCCCTAGGTTAACATGTGAATTAAAATAAATGAAAAGGTCCTTGTAAAAATTGTAGACACTCTACAGATGAATGGAAAAAAAGAAATAGTGACAAATACTTCATTTAGTGTTTAAGTACTGGGTATATTCTGCAATTCTTTAGGGAAAATGACTTGGACAGTTCAGTAGCTGACTATTTCAACCACAGTACACAATCAATTTATCTTGTCTAGGTCCACTGCTACTTAGCAAGATATGAAGTTGAAATGTGAATGGGAAAACACATTATGTATGATTTTTCTCCACTGTTATTGTGCCAATGGACATCCTAGTTCTGGTATAATTAGTTTTATTCACCAAATGTAATATTGTGTATGTCTCTTGAAATATGTCTGTCTCTGAAAATATAGGATTGTAATTATGAGCCTACTTAACTGTAATTCATCTATCAGAAGATGAAAGTTACAAATCCCTAATAGAATCCTATTTGCATAACAGGTAAAAAAAAAATAATCTCTCTATATAAAAGTCAAATGGTGTATGCGTGTATGTATGCATGTATGTACGTTCCCTTACTCCTTCCACACCGTTTGAGCTAGAGACTTGAAATTTGGTACAGTTAGAGGCCTTAGGGTCCTAATCAGGGTAAGAGTCGAAAATATTTCAAATCTCACCTCTGACGCCCCCCAGGGGTGAAATTATTTAAATGCCAATCACATCAGCTGGGCAGCTGCTGTTCTCTGTGACATAGTTATGATGTCATAATACCCCCCTCCAATGGACCCTGCACCCGCTCAGCTATCTGCCCCCTCCCCACCTCCGACAGACCCGAGTTGGGTTTGGTCGGAGAGTAAGTGAGGTAGGGCTGTCGGGTTTGGTCGGGGGGTGAGGTGGGGGTGTTGGGTTTGGTCGGGGGGGTAAGTGAGCCAGGGGTGTTGGGTTTGGTCTGGTGAGGAGGGTGGGAAGGTGCCGAGGTGGGTGAGGGGTGAGTTGTGAGGTGTGGGTGTTGGGGTTGGTCAGGGGGTGTTGGGTTTGGTGGGGGGGTAAGGTGGGGGTGTTGAGTTTGGTTGGGAGGGTGAGGAGGGGGGTCGGGGTTGGTAGAGGGGTAAGTGAGGTGTGGGTGTCGGGTTTGTTTGTGGTGGTAGGTAGGGGTGTCGGGTTTGGTTGGGGGGGAAAGTGAGGTGGGTGTGTCAGGTTTGGTCTACGGGGGGTGAGGTGTGGGTGTTGGTCAGGGGGTATTGGGGTTGGTAGGGGGGTGAGGTGGGGGTGTTGGGTTTGGTCGGGCGGTAAGTGAGCCAGGGGTGTTGGGTTTGGTCTGGTGAGGAGGGTGGGAAGGTGCCGGGGTGGGTGAGGGGTGAGTTGTGAGGTGTGGGTGTTGGGGTTGGTCAGGGGGTGTTGGGTTTGGTGGGAGGGTAAGGTGGGGGTGTTGAGTTTGGTTGGGAGGGTGAGGAGGGGGGTCGGGGTTGGTAGAGGGGTAAGTGAGGTGTGGGTGTCGGGTTTGTTTGTGGTGGTAGGTAGGGGTGTCGGGTTTGGTTGGGGGGAAAGTGAGGTGGGTGTGTCAGGTTTGGTCTACGGGGGGTGAGGTGTGGGTGTTGGTCAGGGGGTATTGGGGTTGGTAGGGGGTGACGTGGGGGTGTTGGGTTTGGGTGGGGGGGGTGAGGTTGGGGTGTCAGGTTTGCTCTCTGCCCCCTCCCCGCTCCAACAGACCCCACACTCGCTCAGCTCTGTGCCCCCTCCCCACCTCCGACGGACCCGAGCAACGCCGGGTATTTTTGCTAGTAATTCAATAATGTAACTGAATTTTAAAGCTGTCTAGACAATTTTATGACCAGTAACCATGCATGTAATTATACTGCATATACGGATGTACAAGTAAGCAAATGCCCTGTTTCAGGTCGTTAGCTGATCACCACAGGGATCAACAGAGTATGCATGGCCATTCCACTATATGCACAAAATAGCTCAATTGTCAAAGTGTCTTATGGGAAGCTGTCACCTCATGTATGTAAGGGTGACGTGCTTGATGAAGCATTAATCTTAACTGGTACATTAGGGCAAACTCTATGTAATAATTCTGGGTAACATCATTATAAGGGTCTGACTTAACCTAAAAAAAACCCCCAAAAACAAGAATGGTGGTGTCCCCCAATGGTCAGTCCTAGGATCAATCCTATTCAAGTTATTCATAAATGATCTGGAGAAAGCAGAAAACAGTAAGATGATAAAGTTTGCATATGATACTAACTGCTCAAGATAGTTAAGACCAAAGCAAACTGTGAAGAACTTCAAAAAGATCAAACAAAACTAAGTGACTGGGCAACAAAATAGTAAATGAAATTTAATGGGGATAAAGGTAAAGTAATGCACATTGGAAAAAATAAAGCCAACTATACATACAATAAGATTGGGGCCAATTTAGTTACAAGTTGTTAGGACCGGAAGACATTGTGATGGGCAATCACTAGGAAGTGCAGTTACGCTTCTAAGTCAACTCCAGGAGAGTGCATAATGATGCTATGAGATTGACCTTGCTGTTATCTGTGTGTTTGGGAACAGTTCCCAGACTGTTCCCAGCTGTGTGAGTGTTTACCCCGTCTGTGTGAGAATGAATGCCTGGGAAACCAAATGGGGAAACTGAGGCAGGACAGCGTGTAACCAATCAGCTTGTTGCTTGCAAATGAGACATGAGTATGTATGAGATGCAAATGTGTGAGTGTACTTAAGCCCACTCCCGTATTTGCTCGTGGGCTCTTCCAACCTGGCAACGGCTCCGAAGAGCTAGGTAACCCTTTCTGCGGTCGCGCTGATTAGAATTGGGCCCCTCAGCGCCTATTTGAGGGACCGAGTCCTTCCAATAAACTCATCTACTTTCTACAACCACGTGTGTGTGCCTTGTCTCGCAAAATCCAAAGTACCTCACTACACAAGTAATCAGGAAAAAGATCTTGGAGTCATCATGCATAGTTCTCTAAAGACATCCATGCAGTGTGCAGCAGCAGTCACAAAAGCAAACAGGATGTTAGGAGTCATTAAAAAAGGGTTAGAGAATAAGATGGAAAATATCTTATTGCTCTTATATAAATCCATGGTGTGCCCACAGCTTGAATACTGCGTACAGATGTGGTATCCACATCTCAAAAAAGATATCCTGGCATTAGAAAAGGTTCAGAGGAGGGCAACTAAAATGATTAGGGGTTTGGAACAGGTCCCACATGAGTAGAAATTAAAGAGGCTAGGACTTTTCAGCTTGGAAAAGAGAAGACTAAAGGGCAGATATGATAGAGGTATATGAAATCATGAGTGGTGCGGAGAAAGTGAGTAAGGAAAAGTTATTTACTTATTCCCATAATATAAAAAAAACTAGGGGCCACCCAATGAAATTGATGGGCAGCAGGTTTAAAAGAAATAAAAGGAAGTTCTTCACACAGCACACAGTCAACCTGTGGAACTCCTTGCCTGAGAAGGTTGTGAAGGCTAGGACTATAACAAGGTTTAAAAGAGACTGGATAAATTCATGGAAGTTAAGTCCATTAATGGCTATTAGCCAGGATGGGTAAGAAATGATGTCCCTAGCATTTGTTTGTCAATGGGGGGGAGAGGGAGGGGTGGATTGCAGGAGAGAAATCACTTGATCATTACCTGCTAGATTCATTCACTCCGGGGCACCTGGCATTGGCCACTGTCAGTAGACAAGATACTGGGCTGGATGAAACTTTGGTTTGATCCAGTATGGCCTTTCTTATGTTCAAGGAAGTTAAGTACACCAATTTGTTCCCACAGTGTTCCATTGTGCTTAAGTTGTGCATGCTGACCCTTAAGAACACTGGGTGAATTTATACCAGTGAAGCATATGTGTTACAATAGCAGGGTACAATGTAATAAACTGGGTCCTAATTTAAGTATATAGAGATATACCTATCTCATAGAACTAGAAAGACCTTGAAAGGTCATTGAGTCCAGTCCCCTGCCTACACTCACAGGATCAACTACTGTCCCCTGACAGATTTTTTTTTTGCCCCAGATCCTTAAATGGCCCCCTCAAGAATTAAACTCACAATGCTAGGCTTAGCAGGCCAATGCTCAAGCCACTGAGCTGTTCCTCCCCCCTCATTTTCACAACAGCTGAACAGGCTTAGCTTTAATCACACAAGTAATTTCACTGACTGAGGTGTAAGTGTTTGCAGCACTGGGGCCTTAGGCCCGGATTCATTGCTGTGATTATTATTTTAATACCAAAGCACCTAGGAGCCCCAGTCATGGACCAGGACCTCAAAGTATAAACATAGAATAAAAAGACAGTCTCTGCATCTATCCATTGTCTCTTGTCTTATACTTATGGTGTAAGCTCCTTGGGGTAAACGGATGGGAGAGCACAAGGAAACAATGAGACAATACTCAGCATGACAGGCAGTGGTCTGTAGGCATTGTAGGTGGGTTTCCATGGGCTTCAGTGGGCGTAGGGTGCATCTTTTTGTCAGAAAATGCTGATTTATCAAAACTAAAACTTTTCATGAAAACCTACCAGTTTTGAAGGTTTCTCAAGCACCACATGCAATCCCTGGTGACAGATACTCACAGCTCTGTGCAAGTAGGGCACTCCTTCTTCTTAGCATATGTGCCATGTGCCGCAAGTGGCCATGGCACATATGACCAGAATTCATCACCAAATTTAATCCGCTGGTTGGATCATTAGCTTCCACTGGTCAGGCCGGGTCCTGACGGAGAGTTCAACATGAACTCTGATCCATGCCCCCCTGTAAGGGATGTAGAAGCACGGAGTCTGAAACAGGAAGAGGAGGGGCTTCTTACAGGCCAGGTAAGGGCCTCAGTCACTGGGCTATCCTAAATTCTGTTGCTTATTAATCTGGGGTTTTACTGTGAACATTTTTTAAAGGCTCAGTTTCGATGTGGAACAAACACAAATTTTAAAACCTTAATAGGCATGCGCTTGGAGCACAGGTACCTAGATCCAGCCCTGATTCCTGCAGTCAGGGGGTGTTGTCAATAGGTGAGTTTCTGTCAGGTATCCAGGAGACAGGCTCTGCTGCAGGCTGGCCTCTGACTCTTTGCAAACTTAATAACAGTATTTTAACTTTTTTCTGGTTTGTTTGTTTGTTTGTTTGTATTTGATTAATATATAGGAGTACTGTCTTGCAATCCCTTATTCACACAAATATCCCTTACTTATATAAGTTGCTCCACAGACTTCAATGGAATGTCTGTCAGGATCAGAGTCTAGGCAGAACTGAGCACTTTGAAAGGGCAAAAAAGAACTAGTCATTCTATTGCATTGAAAATCTGGAAATTGAATAACTACTTCTCTTAATCCTCTTTGAAGAGCCAACCCAGACCACTTAAACAGCTCGGTTCTGCAGCCCTCTCTCAGGCAAGTAATTCCACTGAAGTCAATGTACTTAACTCAGTGAGGTCTAATGACTAACATAGGTTAAAGTTATTATTAGCCCTAAGTGATTAAGTAAATGACTCTTGGTGTTTAAAATCTACAAAGAACTGTAGAAACATTAATGAATTCATCCTCACAACACTTCAGTGACAAAAGTACAGTAGAATGGTATTATTAAAAAAGCCTGGAACACCTCAGTTCTCAAAGAAGCCAATGGCAATGGAAGGTTCTCAGAACCAGGATTAGGCCAAAAGCTCTTCTCATGGATATTGGATAGCCAGTTTTTTATATGTTATCTTGTGAAAGAATAGAGTCCTTGGGTAGTAGCTATGTAAAATATTCTCAGGTGAGCTTTCAGCAAAGGGAAAATACAAATAGGTGTAACTCTCAACAGTAACAGACCTTTTGCACCTACTATAATTTCTCAACACAAAATTTGCAATGTAGTCCCTAAAAAGTTATCAATAAAATAGTACATTTGTTATACTTCTGTTAAAATAGTTTACAATACACTATGTTAATTAAGAATGATTCCTCCCTGAAAAGCTGTACCAAAAAAGGTACTACATTTTACATTTTTTTCCAGGAATTTTTAATACAACCTCCGTCTCCCCAGAGAAATTTGAAACATAGAAATCTGATAGTCTGAGATAAGCATCAAACTTTATGTGAAAAAAATATCTCTAATATATAAAAAGTTTTAACCACAATATTTCTTTAAAATTTGCCCAATAAGACATGATGATACAGTCTAGTAAGAGACTTTCTAAGTCCTTTAAAAATACTAAGGATGTAACCATTTCTGGTTATAAGGCAATTTAAGTTATGCACTGCCCATATTTCTCTAGGAATACTCTCTATGAATTACTATTATGGTAAATCTGGAGAATTATAACGAAGCAGTGCAATTGAATTAATGACAGCATGAGGGCAACACAAGATCATGGATATATAATCAGCTCATCACAGACTGCTATCTGAAGGCAGCTTGTAAGTGTATGTTCATATATTCATATAAAAACAGCTTTTAGTGTTCATCTCTCTATTACATAATGGCTGCCATAGCGACCATTAGGACAGTCACTTTGGAAAAAGAAAACTATTGCTGATACATTCTTTGCATAGTAATTTATTTGCACTCTAATTTATTAACACATACACGGAAGCTTGCTGTGACGGAGTCAGACCAGAAGGATATAGGAGAGTGCTGGAAGGGAAGTATATCAGCCTCAGGATGAGCACCTTTTGGTTACCCAGAAGGTGAGCGGGCCTAAGCCCGCCTGTTACTGAAGTCCCTCCCCCAGCTTGGCGGGAGGGACACTAAACCCGGGGCCAATTGATTACGGGGGACAACTAATGAAAAAAGGCGGGGAATTGCGTGAGGGTTACAGGTTCAAAACGAGGATACAGGATGGGGACACTGAGCAGAGAACCCTGCACAGCGCCCACTGATCGATGAAGCTGTCGAGAGAGCCAGTGGACGCTGCCCAGTGGAACTCCGCCCGGATGCGTGATTGGATGAGTGACCTGAAGTAGGCCCCACAGTCACACTGTACCCCCTCGTCTAGCATCCTCCTCCAGGTGTTATAGATGGTGACTCTGGCAAGCGCCAGGAGGAGGTTGATGAGGAGGTCTCGTGACTTTGTGGGGCCATGGATGGGGTGTCCAAAAAAGAAAAAGGTGTGGGGAAAAAGTGCAGCCAGAACCTCAATAGGAGGTTCTGGAGGAGCCGGAATAGGGGCTGCTGCCTGGCGCACTCGAGGTAGACATGTGCCAGGTCCTCCCTCACGCCGCAGAAGGGACAGGTGTCGGGCATGGGGAGGAACCACGCCAAGTACACGCCCGTGCTCACGGTTCCATGAGGGAGCCGCCAACTAGTATCCCCGGCGGGCTGTGAAATTAGTGTGGAATAGAAGGTGGCCCACCGGGGCCGCTCACCTTCGTTCCGTGGTAAGTAGTCCCGCCCCTTGGTATCGGGGCGGGACGCGAGGGTGAGGAGATGTAACGTGTGAAGCATGAGCATGTACAGCTGTTTTCTCGGCGCGGTTCGAAACGGGACCGGCTGCAAGGTGTGCAGCCGGCTCAGGGTGTGGGAGTAGGGAGGCCGGGAGGGCTCACGAAGCCGGGGCCCAAGTACCGGTTCTGGAGGGCCGGGGTGAAGGCCGGGCAGGAAGAACCCACTCTCAATGCCCACTGTAGGAAAACGAGAGCTCTTGCGGAGACCACCCTCCAGCCTCGGGTGTTTAAGGTGGTAAAGTTAATATAATTCATTGCGAGAGCTGGGGTGAATCTTCACGAGCAGAAGGGTGGACGTCCCCTGTCGGGCCCTGCAACAACCCGTGCTCGACCCCAAAGGCGAGCAGGGAGTTGCGGAAGGTTCGGGCCCACCAGTAGGTCAGTATATTCTGCCTCCCGGCCCCTATCCCCTCCCCAAAAGGGCCTTCACGGCCCAGAGGATTAGATGGAAATCCCCCCAGCGCCGGAGGGCCAGCTGCACCTTTTCCCTGGAGCCACAAGTGTCGTGCAGGAAGTGGTGCAGCTCGTCTCTCAGCGCTGAGGGGGGCCTGGCAGCCAAGCGGCTGCCGCCCTCCGGTAGGGCCCTCGAAGGGACTTTGTGGCCCACGGAGACAAGCGAGTGAGGCTGGGATCCCCGGCGCGTCGCGCCGTGTGACCCGACTCCATTCCTGGCATGGAAGGGAGCAGCGGAGGGGGTGACGCAGCCCCTAAATCCACGGGTGTTGGAGACTCAAGAACCACCCCCTGAGAGTTGTCCAAATGGCTTGATAATGGGATGACCTCGGGGGTGGCAGTAACAATGGGAGCGGAAGGGTCAGGGGATGGGGCAGGAAAAGGGACCAAGCTTGGGGCTGGGACAGGAGCGGGGACTGGATCCGTGATTGAGGAAGGAGGAAGGATCAGGGCAGGAGTGGGGGCTGGGACCGGATCGGGCGAAGGGATAGGGAGGGGACCGGGATCGGGGTCGATGGACGGGGCTGGTTTGGGATAAGGGGCTGGGTTAGGGACAGGGGTTAATTTTTGGTCCGGG
Source organism: Sternotherus odoratus (assembly GCA_032164245.1). NCBI lineage: Eukaryota > Metazoa > Chordata > Testudines > Kinosternidae > Sternotherus > Sternotherus odoratus. The sequence goes on along the minus strand of JAVMKO010000001.1, from coordinate 228,208,364 downwards.
ACAAGGGAGGTGGTAGGGGCAGGAGTAATATCAGGGTCCCTGGCAGCCAAGCTGCTGGGGTGCGGCTCCTCTTGACCCATGGGTGAGAATGGAGGACTGAAAACAAGAGAGGGGCCTTCCTCGGTGCCGGGCGCAGGAGATTTGACAAGTGCATCGCCCGCAGCCATGGCATCGGGCGCGATGGTGAGTTCAACTAGGCCCCCCTCTGAAGGGGCGGCCGACTGCATGGTCCCTTCGGCACCCACTGACCCGGGGCCCGGCTGCTCGGCATTGGCCGTCACCCCGAGGGGCTCGGCAGCCTCTGCCACGTCGCCGTTAGCAGCCGGGCAGGTGGGAAGGGTCAGCGGTGCCCCGAGGACCAGAGCAGGGGCTTCCTCCAAAGAAGGGCAGGGGGAAGGAGGGGCGGCGGGGTTCGTGTCCGGCCACTGCCATGGCCATGGCAGCTGGCTCCGCCAGCTGGGCTTCGTCCGGGGTTGCGGCAGATGTTGGTGGGGGGCTAGCCCCCCACAGCAGCTTTCGGGGGGCTACAGCTCCCTCATCATCAGAGGGAGGGGAGCGGGTCCGCCGCGTTTCCCCCGGACGAGCACCCAGCCCTCTAAGGTGGAAGTGGAGGTGGAGGGCCAGTCAGTGGGAGCAGGGCCAGAGGTTGAAGGGTCCGGGTCCTGGGGTGGCACAGCGGGGGAAGAGGAAGCCTCCCCCTGGAGCGGGCCCTCCCTCTTGGTTCCCAAGGACTCCGTCGCCTCCTCCCCTGTAGAGGGAGGGGTGGCAGTATCGGCGGTGGCGACCGGGCCACCAGGGCCAGCGGTGATGACAGGGCTGGCGCCCTCTCGGGTTGCGGGGGTCCCGGGCTCCCCTTCGGTCTGAGCCAGGGGGCAGTCCCTCCGGACGTGCCCGGTTGCCCGGCAGAGGAAGCACCGGGCCTCCCCCGTAGAATAGTGGACCCCGGTAGTATGCTTCCTGGTGGGGCACCAGAAAAGAACCCTCCAGGGGCACTCCGCCACTTGCCGCTGCCGGCGGTACTTGGATCTGCACCTGCCGGCGGAAGGATAGAACATGGCGTAAGACGGGGTCCTTGTAGCCCGAGGAGAGATGAGAGATGGTGGAAATGGGCCTCCTCAGGGTGGAGAGGGCGGGCAACAGGACAGCGTCAGGGAGGCAGGGCGGGACAGAGGTGAGAACCACCCGTATGCCCAGGTCCTCCAGGGGTTCTAAGGGAACAAACACGCCCCCCACCGACATGCCCTTCTCCACCACCTCTTGGCCGGCGGCCTCTGATGCCAGGAAGAAGACCATCTTCCCATACATATTGGAGGCCGCCACGATGTTCCTGGGCCCCACCATCGGATACCGTGCCTCCTGGTGAGTGAGTGGAAGGGGCCCCGTCCCCCAGAGATGGCAGCGGAGGCGGCGGTCAGGGCGGGTGGCGGGGTGGCGGCCACCTGGGTGTACGCCCTGTGGGCCGGAGGGTCCGCAGAGCTGGTGGAGGGGATGGCTGGGGAAGGAGGGGCCGCGGCAGATGTCGACGCCACGGCCGGAGGGGTGGCCCCGCCCACGGGAGGTGTTGTTTTCCAGGTGGGGCCCTTTCCTTTGTTTCTCCCCTGGCCCTTACTGCTGGTGGAAGGGGCGGCCACAGCAGCAGCAGGGACCGGGCAGGGGCCGGTCGAGAGGGTGGCTGCGGGAGTGGGCAGGGGCAATGGCAAAGGGAGGGGGGGACTGGAGGAGGGGCAGGGGTCTCCTCCATGATGTTAAGGGGGTAGGAGGAAACCCTATAGGGGTAGGGACAGGGGGTGACCACTCCTCCCTGCTGAACGGTAGGCGGGAGAGAAGGGTCCGATGGAGGGGGCAGGCGAAGGAAGGGGCTAAACCCTTCTCCCCACCGGGCTGCAAGCGGGAGAGAAGGGTCCAATGGGGGGGGGCTGAACAGGCAAGGGGAAGGGGCTAACCACTCCTCTCCACCGGGCTGTGATCAGGAGAGGAGGGCACCCCACAGGCACGGGAAGGGGAGGGGGGGGCAACCGCTCCTCCCCGCTAGGCTGGAAGCAGGGGAGGAGGGTGCTGGCAAGGGTCAAGGTCAGGCACTGGGGATAAAGCAAAAGTTCCGGCTCCTCCAGCTGCACTGGGAGGAGAGGGGGCTACAAAATCATGGGGGGGGGGTGAAAGTGAGACTGATGGGAGGGGGGCACACAGGCACCTAAAGGGGAACCGTGGGCACATGCAATGGGGGGGGGGAACTAGGGAGGACCGGGGAGTAAAGGGCCTGGGCGGGAACACAAAATGGAGGCTGAAGGTTAAAGGGCAGGGTGGGAAACCAACTAAAAGTCAAAGTTTGGGGCGGGGCCAAGGACAAAGGCCGAAGGGCTAGGGAAGTAAAGGCTAACAGAAAGGGATCTTTTGGGAAACTAGGTAGTGGGCGGGGCAGACTGGGGGAGGGAGTAAGCGGTTGGGGGGCAGGGAGAGGGTTGCAAGGGGAGGGGGAACCCCACCAGCCAAACGCAGCCGGGGGGGGGAGTAGGAAAAAGTCCAAGGTGGGATGCGTGCACCCACAGGCGCCTGTGCAACACAGTCCTTGCTGCTCAGTCCCAGGTGTTAATACAGGCGGGGAAGCCAACACCCGTGTCGAGGGGTGAAGACCAGGTCCAGGTGGTGGATGGGTCGGTGGAGGGGGCAGCAGTGTGGGGGGGTGGTGGTCAGGGGAGCAGATGGACAAGGGGGAGGGCTCCGTGCCTTTCCCCCGCGCTCCCCCCGGCAACAGCGATTCCACCACCCCAAGAGCACAGATGACAGAGTTACTCAGTCCAGTTGGAAACCCCCTCCACAAAGTCCTTTGATGGACGTCTTCCTTCCTCACCTCCTCGACGGTAGCAGCGGCTTCGGGGTGGCGGTGAGCAGCAGGTCTGTCGAGAGGCCCGGTGGTAGTAGTGGCAGTGGTGGTGATGGTGTCTGGGCCTCTCCCCCCCCAGAAGCGGTGGGGGGCAGGCCAGCAACAGTCCTTTTTTGGTGAGGTGGTGGCAGAGCTCAACCCGGCTGGTGACAAGACAAAGCAGTCCAAAGGTGGAGCTCCAGATGGTGATGTCAGCAGCCACAGGGAAACAGTAGGGTGTGGGGGGGGTGAGTAGATGTGTGGGGATGAGAAAGTCCTGGCAGCAGTGGTAGGACCAGGTAGAGGGGGAAGGAAGGGGCTCCAGGGAGTGATGATGGCAACAGCAGCCCTTGTACCCCTAGAACCCCTTTGTGGGCCTTCCCCTAGGCCCTGTGGGTTGGGGGCTTCCAGGCAGGAGCTTCCTCAGCAACTCCTGTCTTGCCCCAGCCCTGTTTCCTTCCAGGTACCTGTAAAGCTTCCACAGCAGCCAGGCCTGTCTGCTCCTTCAGACAGAGAGACCCACAGAATGTGCAGCCTCAGGATGTGCCGGTCTCTGTTCCCTGGCTAGCCAAACAGAGAAGTTCTAGAAAGCAGCAGAAACAGCTAGCCTGATTGGGACACCTGAAGCCAATCAGGGGCTGGCTGAAACCACATAAAAACCCTCCCATTTAGTCAGGTGGGTGTGGGTGAGACTGAGTGGTTAGACCAGTGGTCCCCAACCTTTTTATCCACGCGGACCGCTCAGTGCTGCCGAATTTTACTGCGGCCCGGGCCGGGGGGAGGGGGGTGTTAGCCTATTGACAGCCACGATCCCCGTTTAAGTTTTTACCTCGGCGCGGCGGACCCTTGCATGTCCGCCGAAAAGCCACTGAACACATTGACTCCGATGCGGAAGCGATCGCGGCGGCGCTAAGTGCCCCGCGGCACTGAGGGAGGGAAAGCGGCGGCGGACCAGTCGTATGTCTGCCAAAAAGCCGCTGAATACATTTCCTCCGATGCGGAAGCGATCGCGTCGGCGCTGAGTTCCCCGCGGCGCTGCTGAAAGGAAAGCGGCCGCGGCCCGGTACCGATTGATCCACGGACCGGTACCGGTCTGCGGCCCGGGGGTTGGGGACCACTGGGTTAGACAACATAGCATATGTGAGGAAGGAGGCCCTGAGGTAAGGGTGAAGTGGAGTGTAAAGAAGCAGGGACTGCTGTGGGGAAGTAGCCCAGGGAATTGTATTGTGTTTGGTTGTTAAAAGGTCAGCCATCTCAGCTGATACTATTAGGGTCCCTGGGCTGGAACCCGGAGTAGAGGGTGGGCCCGGGCTCCCCCCTTTCTATCTCCCCCAATTAATCACTGAGACTGGGGAGATAACAGAGACTGTGCCAGGAAGGATAACTTCTCCTTACTGGCTTATGATGAAAATGGCTCAATAGGCTGTGACCTTGTCTCTAGAGGGAGAAGGGCTACGTGAATGGTCACAGTGAGCCTCTGAGGCTAGTGAAATCTGCCAGGAAACTCAGGACCCGCAAGTATAGACTTGGAGCTTTGTCCAGGGCCGGTGACAGGGGGGTACAATGGGTACAGCTGTACCGGGCCCTGGACTTAATGGGGGGGGGCTCTTAAATCTGGGGTGGGCCCGGTATGCTGCTGTACCCCCTTGTTGCTGGCGGGGGGGCCCGCGGGTGGTGGGAGACCGGCCGGGGGGCGGGAGACCGGCCGGGGGGGGGGGGGGCGCCATGGGCGGCGGGAGATGGGGGGGGGCGTGGGTGGCAGGAGACCGGCTGGGGGGGGCGCACGATCTGCGTACGGGGCCCCAAAATTCCTGTCACCCGCCCTGGCTTTGTCACATTGCACATAGCTTTGTTCACTGCAATCACCCCAATTCTTTGTAGCATATTTAGGATCATTTTGTATGTATGTGAGTTACCTCAAAATACAAGCTTCTTTTCAAAGGGATTTTAATTCCTTAAGTAATGTACATTTTCCATTGTTCAAAAAGTTCTTAGTTAAAGCATTGTTCCTATCAAATATCAATAACTGACCCACTGACAACTTGAACATAATGTAAAGCTCTGTCATGAAAAAGGAATAGAAACACAATTGGTTTGCTTTACTTTGAAAACAGTTGGCTTCAGTTTTCTTTCCAAAAAATATCCCTACACATTTTGAGGGTATGAAGGGGAAAAGACTTGTGATAAGGAAGTAGCAAGGTTAGAAGGTTTAAACTGTGTGGTCCCCTGCCTTGAACTCACACCTCAAGTACCATGGTCCCCAGGAACAACCATTGCCTTCCTACTTATTATGTGCCTCCTTCACCCCATATTTCCCTGACTCTTCAGAATATCTGTCCTTTTTTTTTTGACACGTGCTCCCCCAACCTATTCGCAGCAACCCCCTTCAGTCCCACTCCCAACTCCCCTTATCCTGTGGCCCAGACATGATGACACAGGGACAACATCTTCCTTGAGAACAGCCTAGCTTCAACCCTACTGGTAACAGTGTTAGATGGTGTCCACAATTTTACCTCAAAAGTTAAAAAATTGTAACAGCCATCTTGTGAAGGTCAAGATATTGCTTCATTGCCACTGACAGTAACGGGAGATGGCTAAAATTTTGGATAAGGGCAAAACTGTCACAAGACTGAAGACAAAAAAACCCCCAGAAATTAATGAGAACCCTTTAAAAAGTTGTGAGACTCATGATAAAAAATGGCAGTTGGCAATAATATTGCACTCTTATGCTCCCTCACATATTATAGAATTATAGGATTAGAAGGGACTGCAAGCATCATCTTTTCTAATTCCCTGTCATGATTCAGGATTTGTTCCAGCTATACTATCCAAGACAAAGGGCTATCCAGCCTCTTTTTTGAAAATCTCAAGTGAACGAACTTCCAAAACCACCTTAGGCAGTCTGTTCCATTGTCCTACTGTTCTAAGAGTTAAGACTTTTTTTCCTGAGATTTAATCTAGATCTGCTAGATTAGCTGTAGTTTGAACCCATTGCCTCTTGTCCTGCCCTCTGTAGCAAGAGATAACAACTTTCTCCATCTTTTCCATGGCAGCCTTTCAAGTATTTGAAGATTACTATCATGCCCCCCATTAACTTCTTCTTTTCCAAACTAAACATACCCAGTTTCTTCAGCCTTTATTCTTATGGGTTGCTTTCTATCCCTTTGATCATCTTTGTTGCTTGCCTCTGGATCCTTTCCAGTTTCTTTACATCTTTTCTATGTATTGGTGACCAAAACTGGACACAGTATTCCAGCTGAGGCCTAGCCAGCGCTGAGTAGAGCAGTACTATCACTTACCATAACTTGCTTGCTATGCCCCTGTTAATGCAACAAAAATTGCATTTGCTTTTTTTGAAACAGCATCACATTATTAACTCATGCTGAAGTTGTGATCAATCACAAACCCCAGATCCTTCTCAGCAGCGCTGCTGCCAAGCCAGTTATTCCCCAGTCTGCATTTGTTTTTTCTCCCCTAAGTGTAGCACCTACCATTTGTCTTTGTCGAGTTTCATTTTGTAATCTATAGCCCAGTTCTCCAATTTATTAAAATCCCTCTGAATCTTAGCTCTGTCCTCCAAAGTGTTTGCAACCCTCTCTAGCTTTGTGTCATCCGCAAATTTGACCAGTGTGCTTTCTATTCCTACATCCAGGCCATTAATAAAGATGTTAAATAACACGGAACCCAAAACTGATCCTTGTGGAGCCCCGCTTGAGACCTCACTCCAATCTGACATAGTTCCATTAATAGTTACTTTTTGTTTGTGATTGTTTAACCAATTAAGTATCTACTTAATGGTAGTTCTGCCAAGCCAGTATTGATCCAGCTTACTTATTAGAATGTCATGTGGGACTGTGTCAAAAACCAAGTATATTATATCTACCACATTCCCCCTATCCACCAAAGCAGCTGTCAAAGAAAAGCCATATATCCCTATCACATACTATCAGGTTCTTTTCCCCTTATACACTACCCACATCTTCAAACAAGCTGGCACTGTTTTATTTTTTTACCCCAACTTTAATGAACTGGATTGCTGTGGCCTGCTCCTTACGTCCTTGCTACCAGTCTATTCAACCCTTCAGATCTGCAATAGACAACAGGAATCTGTGGAAGGTCTTTGTCCCTCTTCCTGTATGCTTCACAAATAAAGACAAATGCAGGGTATGTCTACATTGCATCTAGAACCATACTTCCCAGTGCGGGCAGACATGCACGAACTGTGCTTCAGCTAGTGAGCTAGAAATAGGAGGATGACCACAGCAGCATGGCATAGCCTCCCAAGTACAAGGTCACCCACCCCTTGGGTTCATACTGAGGAGGCTAGCCCATGCCATTGCTCTTGGTGCTGCAGCCACAATGCTATTTTTAGCATGCTAGCTGAACAAGAACTAGGCCATGTCTATCTACCAATGCGTGGAAGCATGTTTCCACTTGAAATGGAGACATACCCATTGGATGCTTTAGCACTCTTAGAGGGCATCCCTAAAAATATCAGACTTCACTAGGAGTTAGGGTGAACAGCATCTATCAGTAGGTCTTCAGGAGCTCAGGAGTTTAGTACCTATATAAGTGTCACTTGGCGCACTTCTGAAATGCAGCTGCCTCAGGGAAGAAACTTTGAAGCTATTTAACAAATCACTCAAGCCACTCCCTTCTCAGAGATCTGAGGATGCCGAAATATTTCCTTTTCTCCATACTCTGGGTTTCACATTATAGCTATCATATTTTGGATCAAGGACTATCTATATAGATAGCTTTTTTAGACCCCACTACCCATAGTACCTGTATGCTTCAGAATCTTTGAAGTATTTATCTTCACAACACCCCTATAAAGTAGGAAAGTACCATTATTCTCATTTTGACAGACAAGAAAGGGAGGCACAAACAGATTAAGTGATTTGCTCCAGGTCATACACGAAATATATGGTGGAGTAGGGAATGGAACCCAGATCTCTGAAATCATATGTTAGTTCCCTAACCATTGTACCTGCTTTCCTCTAACTACTGTGTATTAAACAGTTTGCTAATTAAGTGATGTTGGAAAAGGATATTCTGCTCCTGAGTGATACCTGACACTCTCCTTCCCCACTATAGATTGAGTAGCTACTTCTTTATTTCTCCTAGCCTCAAAGGACCAGGGAGAATAGAAGGGAGTTGGAAAATCAATATGCAGTTCTATTTTTATAACACAGAATCAGCTTTCACATAAGACTTAGTAGAATTTTCTGATGACATATTTTGCAGAGCCTCATAAAATCAAGAGAAAGGCTTTTTCTACCTGACACTATCAGCATAGTTAAGAAACCCAACACATTCATGAAAATGTAGCAGCATGATTCTAGCACCAAACACAGCAAGAAAGATTGTATTTGAAACATTTATCCCCACTGAGACTGCAAAATTAGACAGTGCACCATTTAGCTGGAACACTTTGCTCTGTGATTGTGGAGCACCGGCAGGGATAGTAGATTGCACAATGACCCAAGAAAAGAACTGTTCCTTCTATGGGGGACTCATGCATGCAGAACCATTCAATACTTTCTGAAATTGCCTAGACTATCTGTAAGCTTTCATATAGTTGAACCAAGATAGATATTTTTATTTTGTAGCTTATGGATATATTAATATATTTTGGGCTTATATTTAATTTAAAACTAGAAAAAAGAAGCTATCACTACTTCAGGACCTCCAAGATATACTTTCCTTGAACAATGATAAGTCCTGAAAAAAAGGGTTAATAGTTACTGTAGATATATGATAAACAACCATCAGGAGTGAAACAGGGAATTTTCCTTTCTTTAAGGAAAGCACATTTCTTATACTTTGCTTCTCTCCACTTCATCGATTATCCATTTTTAAATCTCTTTTGAAAACATGTATTTTCTCTATCTATAATTCTTAATTGCTCTCTTTCCTTCTGCTGTTATGGTTTGGATTTTTAATTTTGGACTGTGAGTCAAAGCTAAGGCCCTGCTATTACCTTGGTACAGATGAATCCACAGCCATAAACAGCCATTATACTGAAAGGGAAATAACCCCAGACCCTGAAGGGACTGAAGAATGTATAAATAGGTGCTTGAGGATCGGGTAAGAGAGAAGAAAGTAGAATGACTGAATGAAAGTGGAGTGAATGAAGGGAGACATAAAGATACTGGATATCATAAGATCTTTGGGGGATTTTAAGCACTAGATCATCTAATCCTTCTCAGAACAGGCATTCACAACATGATACTTGAAATACTGCAGTCATCAACTTTCTTTAAATGAATACTTTCACCATTTCTACACTATGTGTGCTCTAGAGGATAAGAGGGACTTGAATAGCAATTTATGTATATTCCATTAGCATCTAGATGCTTTCACTGAGATGAAAGTCTTATCATGTTTCACTGCAGAAACACTAAAATATAGTCCTTGCTCTAAAGAACTGAAAATCTAAATAGAGAAGATATATAAAGGGTGAATTAGAGGTACAGATTCTTGCCCAAGGTCACACAATGGTTTATTGGCCTAGTCAGGAACAGAACTCAGATTGCATGACTCACTTTCAATTAAACCAAACTGCTTCTCTTATTTTTAATATGAGAAGTTACTAAATCATTAAAAAACTAAAATTACAAAATCACAGTTACAAGGGACTACAATAAATATGAGGTGGCTGTATTTGAAAAAAGAAGTGATGATGTTTCATGGTTTACATATAAAATTAATTTATGTTGAGTTGGATATGAACACTGTCATGTGAATTGAAAATGGTGGGGAGATCATAAGGAAAGGTAAAAAATGACAACGTAATTAAATTGATAGGGTATGTTTAGGGGGTACCAAACACAAGGTCTAGTCCAGGTGAGGTCCAGTCCAATATTTAAGATTTTCATTAGTCCTTGGGAGGCTGAAATAAACAACACACTAACAAATGCACAAGTAATATTAATTAGGAACAGTCTGAACACCAGTAAGGACAGACAAGAATGTACAAAAGGGACAAGAGAAATTAGAAATTTGCAGAGGAAATAAAATAAAATATATATATTCAGCATTAAAAGCTAGCATGCACTGTGGAGCGAAGTGTAGCATGAAATACAGATATACAATGTGATTGACACTTCTGGAAAGCATTAATATCCCATAAATTGTAGGGGTGAAATTGAACAGCAAATTAGACATGGCAGTGACAGACATGACACAGACCACTGCCAGTCATGTAGATCAATATTGTTTCTTTATTTAGTTGTCCTCCCACATCTGTCTATATCAATTGGTTTCTTCTTATACTTAGTTTGTAAGCCCCTTGTGGCAGGTACTGTCTTTTTGTTCTGTGTTTGTACAATGCCTAGCACAATGGGGTCCATGACTAGGCATTATAGTAATCCTAATAATAACTATGGGATGTGATATAGAACATTGGAACATACCCGATCTGTGGTATGTTCCAATCTAGTATCCTAGATTGGATATGTTCCAATCTAGGATACTAGATTGGATGTTCCAATCCTAGATTGGTATGTTCCAATCTAGTATACTAGATTGGATGTTCCAATCTAGTATCCTCTATCTGGCGGTGGCTTGTTCAAGATGCTTCAAACAAAGGTGCAAGGAAACCTGTAATGGACAGATATGTGAACACTGTGCTGATAGGGGAAGTTTAGTCTAACCCCAGAGAGTTAACAATTGGTTTTTTATCTGAAGCATGACAGTTTATATCACCAATACATTTTTATGGTATGTAATAGCAGTCAAAAAAGTCCAATGAAATTTGAGGTGGAATTTATACAGTCTCCATATTTGATTTTGATCCGACTTAGATTGTTTTCAAACCTGTGCTACTCTACTGAGCCGAACTGATTCACTTCTGAATTTACTTGGTTGTGAGTGAGACCAGATTCATGTCTTTCATGACATGAGATAGAGATGGAATAGTTCCTCTCTTTTTGTTTCATTGGGACTGAAACCTGAATATTTTGTTCATTTCCTGGGCTCCTCATCACCATAAAGCTATTGATAGAGGAAAGGAAGTTTAGAGAGGAACAAGAAAAAATATTAGGGGTCTTAAAGAGCTGATCTTCAATGGAAAATGTAAAAGGTCTAAATCAGAATGGCTTTGTTAAGGGACAATTAAAATAGGACATAATTTTGCTTAATTTATTTATAGTAATTTCTATACCACACATCACTGTAGTATCTGAGTGCCAAAGAGGGAGAATTATTTAACATAATAAAAGGGATAATTGGAATAATGGGATGAAATCAAGAAAGAGAAAATGCATATCAGGGACAACTTTATGTCATTTAGCTCTATTAGGCTGTGGAAAAATTACCTAAAGGAAATACAGGGACCCTAGTGCTTTACAATTTGTTTTATATAGGATGGATTAAAACATTAATAAACGTACAACACTGAATAATCTTGCATTTGCTGGGTGATGGATTAGAGCCGTAAAAGGATTTTTCAATCTGCAGGTTCTATGGGTCAGGTTCTGTGACTCTTACTCAAATAGGACATTTTATGCAGCATCATAGTACTCAATTGGAATGTGAATGGCAGAATTAAGCCATAATAAAGAGAGGGACTTGTTACTTAGTAAAAGGAACAGCACAGACACTGCAATATAGAGCAGTGAACTCTTTTTTCCCTAAGGATAATCACACACACACAGAGACACACACACAAATCTCAAAATATCTTTCATGTGGTAAAAGGAATAATGAAGAGTGGTATCTGGTGGATCCAGACCTTTGCTAAAATAGAACCTTGGTAGTTTTTTGTGAAAATTTTGGCTGTTATGTATCCTAGGAGTAGTTTGTTAAGGAGCCTTTTCATGCTATGGAATGTTTGATCTGGAATTTTCAGAAGTGCACTCCTTAATGACTATTATGGATAATTTGAGGTGTGTAGCAATTTTTCTCAATATAGAGCCGGAGTTAAAATCAGGAAGATTTTTTAAATTCAAGCATATATTTCAAATCCAATCATCAAATGCTATTTCTCTGGTTAATTGGAAGGGAATGGGTCAGCTTTGGAAGCACCAGGAATTCTGAGGAATCTTTAAATCTCTTTTAAACTACAAAAGCCAAAATATTTTATACTGGTAATAAATAAAATGAAAAAAATATATGCTGTAAAATCCTGTAGTGATGGGGATGCCACAAACTCCCATGGAAACCTACTCCAGAGGTTAACTACACGTATACTTATTTTTTTTATTAATATCTAACCTAAATCTCCCTTAAGCACTTTACTTCTTATCCTACCTTCACTGGAGATGCAGAGCAATTGATCACTGTCCTCTTGATAACAGCCCTTAATATAGTTGAAGGCTATAGTCAGGTCCCTGCTCAGTCTCCTTTTCTCAAGCCTAAAGACATTCAATTTTTGTAATAATTTCCAGATAGGTCAGGTTTTCTAAATCAGTGGTTCTCAAATTTTTGTACTGGTGACCCCTTTCACATGGCAAGTCTCTGAGTGTGACCCCCCCTTATAAATTAAAACCACTTTTTAATATATTTAACACCATTATAAATACTGGAGGCAAAGCAGGGTTTGCATTGGAGGCTGACCACTCATAACCCCCCATATAATAATGTTGCAACCCCCTGAGGGGTCCGGGACCCCAGTTTGAGAACCCTGGTTCTAAACCTTTTATCATTTTTGTTGCTCTCCTCTGGACTCCCTCCAATTTATCCACATTGTTCTTAAAGAGTGGTGCGCAGAACTGGACACTGTGCTTTTGTGGCTTACATGTAACACTTCTGTACACCCCTTTATGATATTAGACTTTTTTGCATCTTCATCATGTTGTTGACTCATATTCAATTTGAGATCTACTGTAGCCCCCAGATCCTTTTCGGCAGTACTATCGCCTAGCCGCTTATTCCCCATTTTGTAGTTGTACATTTTATCTTGCCTTCCTAAGTGTAGTACTTTGCACTTGGCTAAGTGGTAGTACTATAGAAAAGTCTTATGAAAAGAAGACTGAAAGGAGACCTGATAACAGTCTTCAAAAATGTTAAGGGCTGTTGTAAAGAAAACAGTGATCCACTGAAGGTAGAACAAGAATCAAGTGGTTTAATCTGTGGCAAGGAGGATTTAGGTTAGATATTAGGTAAAAACTTTCTAGTGGAAAGGGTAGTTCACCAGTCAGGGATAATCTACTTTTACTTGGTCCTGCCTCAGAGGAGGGGGCTGAATTTGAAAACTGTTTTATGATTCTATAAATTGATCAAAAGTCTAACAGTCTTTTTTCATTAAATTATTAACTGTGACCACAAAAATATGTATATATCTGTTATCTTAGTGGTGGAAAAGGCTGTTAGATTCTTTACTATTACTCTATTATATATTACACCAAGTCTTAAACTATTTAATGGTGTGGAGATAAATAATAATGAGAGTTCCAATTTAGCAGATAGTTACTTTTTAGTAACTGATATAAAAGACATTCTCATTGCAGTCCTATTTTCAAACATGCTACTCTTAATAGGGAGTCACTTTAACAGTTGAAGGAAATGACTGACAGATGGCATTGCTTCATTCTTTCATAAACACGGATGGAATGAAGCTTGAAGGCAAAAAGGAGTTTTTGTCAGTAACAGAATGAGGAGCATGGAAGGGAGTCTGCACAGACTCTAGCCATTCAGAAGAGTGTAAACTCGTGCTCCACAAATTTTGTTCTTTTCTAAAAAATGTGACTATTTGCAGAAATGAAAATAATTGATTACCAACACTACCACCTTTAAAATGAGAAGAGCAGTATATTGTGCATGCCAAGAAAGGTCAGTTCAAGTTTCCATAAAGATTTGCTGTAATTAACAGAGCAAGAGGCTCAGACTACAATTTTTTTTAAAAGTTCATTTGAGGAAAATAAATCCCACAATGTCTCAAAACATAAAGCCATAAAATAACTTGTTAAATATATTAGAGTATAGTTTTGAAGCTGAGCACAGCCAGTAAGCCATGATACTGTTTATCAGTGTTTGAGTAATAAATATTTAACACAATAGGCTGCCCTTGATGTACACACATCATTTTACACACATCCTATTAACTTGGAAGTTAATAGGACCTAAACATTTCCAGAAGACTCCAAGGGAGAATGCTGTTCCACTCCCTTAGATCATTCTACTAATAGTCTTGTTGAAGTTCAGAATATTTTTTCCCATAACCATTAATTCAGTAATCCCCAAATGGGCTCTCCATCTACCGTGCTGTTATGAGCCCCAAGGATTTACCATATGACCTGTGATGGACGAAATGAGAGGAGTGCCAGAATTTTGTAGAATGCTGTTGGCCAAAAGTCTTGTTCTAAGCCTGACTGACTTCAACAAACAGTATTTTAAGTTGTGTTTCTTATTATGTTACAGAAGATGAAGAAATATTTATTTGCCTCCACCCTAGACTCAACCTGGTCTTGCACACTGAACTGATATATGTGGACATCCAGGTTACTGAAAGCTACCTCATCTCACCTACAGACTGGAGATTTTCCTTAAAGTGCAGAATTTTGTGTAATTTTGTGGATAGAATTCCACAGATCCAGATTGTGCTGTGTGCTTACTTGATGGCAGAGAAATACCTTGAGCAGATAACTACTAAATATTCTCCACTTTGGTTTTAGCTGGTGTCATTCCATGAGATTATGGAAGAGATCTAATCTGATTGTAGCATGTGTATTGGACCCATATCCCTCCGAAACCCTGAAGACCAGCAGAAATGTATTGAGCCCATTACTGGTTGGATTATGAGAGTCCAGGTGTATGCTTGCATTACAGAAGTTGTTGCAAAGTATCTGCTCAATAAACCTTGAAAATCTTGGTATCTACTGTCCAAATATCCTTTTTTTGGGGGGTGGGGGGGAGGATTAGAGAGTTTAATGACCATATGGTTTCAGGAATCCTCAGATTTCCTTGATATTAGGTAGAAAGTTTTCAGGCTTGTATAATCCCTTGCAAAACAATAGATAGGGACAGAATGTCAAGCATATACAGTGTCCCATGAAGATACAGTTATGTGTGTTTCATTTATAAAATTGCAAAGAAGTCAGTAGTCAGTGTAAGCTTCCCACATGTCCACTCTCACCCACTTCCTGGAGTCCCAGCCAGTAGGTATTAAACCAGGGTGGAAGAGAGGAGCAGTGTGGGGGGGATGGAGGGAAGAGAGGGAATTCAGATGCTCCATGTATTATTATTTGGAATTCCTAGCGAAAATATTTTTTTAAAAAGATGAAATTGCTTATGCAGCATTCCTAATTGGGGATAACACATTTAAGAACATAAGAACGGCGGTATTGGGTTATGCCAAAGGTCCATCTAGCCCGGTGTGCTGTTTGCCAACAGTGGCCAATGCCAGGTGCCCCAGAGGTAATGAGCAGAACAGTTAGTCATCAAGTGATCCATTCCTTGTCACCCATTACCAGTTTCTGGCAAACAGAAGCTAGGGTCACCATACCTGCCCATCCTGCTTAATACCCATTGATGGACCTAGCCTCCATGAATTTATCTAGTTCTTTTTTTAACCCTGTTATATTCTTGGCCTTCACAACATCCTCTAACAAGGAGTTCCACAGGTTTACTATGCGCTGTGGGAAAAAATACTTCCTTTTGTTTGTTTTAAACCCACTGCCTATTAACAGCTAAGAGCTCATTTAGATCCCATCATTTGATATGTATAGTTGGGATTATGTTTTCCAATATGCATTATTTTGCATTTATGAACATTGAATTTCATCTGCCATTTTGTTGCCCAATCACCTCTTTTTGAGAGATCATCTCATAGCGCTTTGCAGTCTGCCTGGGACTTAACCATCTTGAGTAGTTTTGTATCATCTGCAAATTTGGCCACTTCACTGTTTACCTCTTTTGCCAGATCATTTATGAATATGTTGAATAGGACTCGGCCCAGTACAGATCCCTGTGGGACACCACTATTTACCTCTCTCTTCATTCTGAAAACTAACCATTTATTCCTACACTTTTTTTTTACTTTTAAATCCGGGATCAGCAACCTTGGCACATGGCCCCTCAAGGTAAGCACCCTTGGCAGGCCCGGCCGGTTTGCTTACCTGCTGCATCCACAGATTCAGTGAATTGCGGTTCCCACTGGCCGCGGTTTGCTGCTCCGGTCCAATGGGAGCTGAGGGAAGTGGCAACCAGCACCACACCCCTTCCCGTTGCCCCCATTGGACCAGAATGGCGAACCACAGCCAGTGGGAGAAGTGATCGGCCAGAGTTGCTTACCCTGCGGGGACACGTGCCAAGGTTGCTGATCCCTGTACTATCCCATCCTTCCAGCCAATCTCTGCTTTTGTTAACTCCATCCCTCTCCCTTACATTCAGATAATGACAAGGTCCCTTGTTATGTTTTTTACACTATATTTCTCTCAACCTTAAATTCCTCTTAATGCAAATTTGCCTGAGAATTTTATTTTTTTAAATATTATTTAAAATGTCCTAGATGGACACTGAACTCAAAGTATGCAATATTAGTTACAATGTAAAGATATGCACTGTCAACCTTAAATTGTTTTCTAAATTTTAGCTTTTTAGGCCAGATCCACCAGCATGCTCCAGATGCCTGACACTGCTCTAGAGAAGTGTTTCTCAACTTTCCAGACTACTCTACCTCTGAAGCCCAAGCCACAGCACCTGGATTGAAACATGTAACTCAGCTTTGTGGAACCCTCTTGTGTGTGGGACCCCACGTAATTTCCTTGGTTTCCACTCCTTAACACTGGCCTTGCACTTGTGACCCCCTTTAATCTGTCCTATGCCCACCCCCACGCCCCTGGGGATCATGACTTCCTGGTTGAGAAACACTGATCTAGATGAGTTGACATAAACCCTGGAAGACCTGTGCACACCCACAGGGATACGTGTAACCCTGGTAGATAACCACTGATCTTGAGCATTACAAAGCAGCCAGATTATGTTGCCCATATAACTGGGTTAAAATCAGTTTTGCATTGCCAAAGAAGAATAAAGCAACTGAATGTATGCCCTAATTTCCTCCTACCTCTTGCCATCCAAATTACCATATACAGAGCTCCCCTTTGTTTCCTTCTATCTCCTGATCCCCATATTTCCTTGCTCATAGCACCCCAATTTTCCTCTCCCGCTTGCCCTCCAGAATCTCTTTTACACAAATCTCTAAATTTGCTTCCTTTATACACACTTCAATTTCCCCCTCTCTCCTGCCTCCCCACAATTAAATGGATCTTGTGCAATAGGTAGATTTGAAAAAAAAAAAGAAGAAGAAGAATTAAGGGTAAACTTTTGCCATTTAAAAAAACTGGATTTAACTCTCAGCAGAGACTGAAAAATAAAAATCTTCCCAGGAGAATCGCCCTATTTTGAAATAAACAATGCCTCCCCCTCTTTCCAATGGGAGTGAAGCCAAGAATGAAGCAGCCATCAGGGAAGATGTTGGTTTTTTAAGTTGTTTCATTCTTCAGTTGTATCCTATGTACAAGATTTTAGTGAGATTTAAATTTGAATAGTCTGTATTATTCCATTATTAAATTCATTTGGGATAAAAATCATAATAAAAAAGGTCTGTCACTGGGTGTTAAAGCTGTATGCAGTATTTTTCATACATAGAAAATAGGTTGAATCATAGAACATAAGAGTTGAAAGGGACCTCAGAAGATCATCTAGTCCAACCCACTACTCAAATCAGGACCAATGCCTAAATTTTGCCCTATACTCTCAAACACCCCTCACAAGAATTGAACTCACAACCTTGGGTTTAGCAGGCTAATGTGCAAACCACTAAGCTAATCTCTCCTTGCTGCTTCACTTATTCTGGAGCCAGAACTGGTATATCCCTAATATCCATTTATTTTGTCTTCTTGTTTAAACCCATCTATAATACATTAGAAATAGTTTTTCTCTTTTTTCTTTGTAAAAACGCCGTACAATTACAATATTTTCCCTTTTGTTCATATTTAATCTTTTAGCATAATGTAGATGTTTCACCTCTTTGTTTGACTCCAAGGTCTGTGTTTACATTAAACCATTGGTGTGGATCTATATTAATTTAATGCTATCTCAGCAAAGGAACATGAGGTCTTATGATTCTATAATGTACAGTATCTTCACTCACTCACTTTCAGTGGAATCTGCCCTGATTTTTACACTGATGTTAGGTCCAATCAGAATCAGGGCCAGTATATTTTCCACATAAGATCATATCTTATGTTGAAAGGAAATTAAATAGAAATGTGATGGTACTGTATTAAAATTATTTTATTTCATAATCAAGGTAGATATTTAAAATGAAATGAAATATCAGCAAAAATAGTATTTTATTAATTTGTGACACAGCTTAAATCTCTTTATGCTAAGAATTCCTCTACATACACATACACATACATTGTGTTTGCACTTTTAGCACAGATTTTGGTAAGGAAAGCAGAGAGTTTTTAAAACAAAATAATTGGTTTCAGACTGCCGCCAGTCTCACCTTGTCAGCACAATTTGTTATCACCTCAGTATTAAAAGAATAAAATAAAGCAATCTTGTAATGGTAAATATGTAAGATCTTCTGTAAGCACATATTTAAATAATGAATCTTACCACATCCCCAGCAACAAAAAATGAATTGTTTGCTTGTTGAAAAGATGGTGTTAATGGAACCCTCTGATTTTTCACCGAAATATGTCTCACAATTGTAATATCAGATTCAAAATACAATTGCAAAGAAAGTTTACAGCTGAGATGTTCACAACCCATATCTAACAGTCTGTCTTGGGAATAATTACTGGTAATGGGTATCCAAGGGAAATAATTGTCTGTTGCTGTGAATTA
Organism: Sternotherus odoratus; assembly: GCA_032164245.1. Taxonomy (NCBI): domain Eukaryota; kingdom Metazoa; phylum Chordata; order Testudines; family Kinosternidae; genus Sternotherus; species Sternotherus odoratus. The sequence continues at coordinate 228,189,700 of JAVMKO010000001.1, read as the reverse complement.
GGAGTGCCACAGGTGGTGTTAATCACTTGGAATGTATTGGAGTAGAACAGCAGCCAGAGCAGAAGCCTGCTTAAGTTTGATTTGTGTAACTATTGTTTCTGGACGTTTCAGACATAAATTGACTTCATGGTAGTGATAATGTGCATTCAAGTTGTTATAATGAAAAATAGAGATCTAAGTTTAGCTCTTCAATGCACAAGAGGAATCGGAGGAGAGGACATTGTTCTGTAATTCATTTTATAGTCAACAGAAACCAAACACAAGGTCAATAGTTATGTTTATAGGTTGAGTGTGTTGATTGGTGTATTTTGGTCTAAAAAAATCACCTATTAAATATTCTAGAACTTTGAATCTGTAAATATTTCTAGGTGATATATATATATATATCACCTATATGTATATATCCAGGGAGCAATTAAGCTTTCCCCAAATATCATTCTGAGTTATCACATTAATACCATGAATTGGACAATACATCATTAGCAGCTTTCATCAATATGATGCATGCCCCAGAAACTGAAATGTCTAGAATTTACTTATAAATAACATTAAAAAATTAAACATAATGATACTTGGATTTAATCGGAACAAATTTAAACCCACAGAAATAAATTCAGGATAGCATACTAGCTTGTGAATGGAATCAAATCCTTCTGAAGATGTAGATTATTTCAAATCTTCCCTAAATGGAATTCTTTTAATCTTTCCAAGAGTATGTAAATTCTAGACAGACTCAAACTCTAAACCAGCTAGCTACTCTTTAAAGAAAAAAAAAAGTTAAACACCTTAGAGTTCTTTTCTAACAGATAGGAAACCAAAGTCTGATTTAGGAGCTTTCTGTCTGTTATTACTTCTGTTATCTTCTGAAGTAATTTTGCAAGCTCTCTGTGCATAGAACTCCCATTTACTTCATTGTGGATTTTCCATGGGGAAGCTTGAAAGGATCAAACTGAGAAACTCTGTGGTAAATTAGTTCAAAGCTCCAGTAGAGATATTTGAAGCTTTAAAAGAAAGGTAAAGAGAGCTAAAGGTCTAAATCTAAAATTAAGACTCAAGGTCTCAAATGAAGTAACATTTAGGGTTTTTTTGTATCTGCCATCTTGTGATTTGCTAAAATATATATTCAAATTATAGCCTACACAATCCAACCCAAATGACTTTTTATATTTATTATTACTATTATTTACTAAATGCCTTTCACTGAGTTAATTAAAGCTGTACAGCAGACCTGTGAAGAGGGAAGGTATTACAATCCCCATTTCACAGATAAGTTAGTTGAAGAAGCACAGAGTTTAAGGGTCTTGGTCAAGGTCAGACAGCCGTCTGATGGACAGTAGGGAAAAGAACCCATGCTTGATGATTTTGCAGTCCTGCGCGTTAGCCATTGGAATATGGGCCATCCCTTATTAAACGTCTTGCAGATTTCTAGATGTAGGATAACCAGCTAGAACAAAAAATGAAGAAAAATGCAAAACTGTTCTGACAGGAGAAAGAAAACAATGGAAGGAGTGAGCAATAGCACAGGGCCTTTTGCAGAGGAAACTGAGAAGACATTTGTCTGAGGATATATTTACATGGCAGCTGAGAGGTGTAAATCCCAGCTTGGGTAGGCATATGTGTGCTAGCTCCACTCAAGCTAGTGTTTAAAACAACAGTGTGGGCAGGGCAACAAAGGTGGTGGCTCAGGCCAGCCACCTAAGTACATACATAGGGGGTTGGGTGGGATTGTACTCTGGGGACTAGCTCAAGCCGTCACCCATGCAGCCATAGTCATACTGCTGTTTTTAGAGTCAGCGAGTGCATCTATCTGATCTGGGAATCATACCTCCCAGCTCCTGTGCAGGTGTTCCCTGAGTGGCTGGGAAGCAAGAACTGGGTCCTAAAATAGCATCAGTCCTTATCCTTATCGGTGGACAAACTCAATATTACAAATGAATTTTCTCTGAGGATGGACACATTGTAAAGGAGGATATCAAATCTAATTTTACATTGTCTCCAAAGTGATTGGATTCATGCAGAAGTGGAAAAAAAATCAAGTTTTTGAGGATGCAGAAAGTCAAAACTGAAGAGAAACTCTCTATCATCTGCCTTACTGAGTTAATGGGATGATTGAAATGCTATAGCAGGGATCAGCAACGTTGGCACACGGGACCACACCCTTAGCAGGCCTCACCACTTTGTTTACCTGCTGTTTCGCTGACCGCGGCTCCCACTGGCTGCGGTTCGCCATCCCGGTCCAATGGGGGCTGTGGGAAGTGGCACAGTGCAGGTCCCATTGGACCGGGACGGCGAACCGCGGCCAGTTGGAGCTGCAGTCGGCGAAACAACAGGTAAACAAATTGGCAGGGCCCACTAAGGGTGCATACCCTACGGTCCCACATGCCAACATTGCTGATACCTGCAGAATACTGTGTTGTAATGGCTATCAAAACTCATATAACTGGAATGTAAAATAAATGAATAAAGTCACACATCTAGTCTTTTTGGCTCTTTCCTTTGATGTAGAGCTGAAGTGTTTTCCCTTTCCATTCACTGAAGTCACAAGGGAGGATGGAAAATTATGTGTGTAAAATAATTCTGCACCCTTAGGAAGCACATGATATTTTTGTCTGTTTTGTGGCATGCAGATTGTTCTGAGGCAGGAATCTACCACAGATTTTTAAGCAACAGCAGATAGCCTCGCCTGTTAACAAAGCAAAGGGTTATTGGTGTGGAAAGATTGCATCCCAGTTCTCGCTCTTCCATTTCTTCCTCTTCTGATTTTGTTTGTGTAGGAACTGAAAGAAGCTATTGGGGTATCTGAGTATGTGATGCCAGGAAGGAAATTTTCTTTTGGTGGTGAGTTTGCTCTCTGGGTCTGAAAATTTCTCTGAGACAGCAAGAATCCCCAGTAGAGCTGCATGGGCGTCAATGGATACGAACGTGGTGTCAAATGTGTGTAGTTTTGGCAGGCACATGGGGCATTGCCTCCCCAAACTAAATTGCCATAACCAGAGCGGGGCAGCCCTAGGGACAAATCCATCCCCTGCATCTGCTCCTCTCCCACTGCCCCTCAAGGCTCCGCCCCCTGGCCAGTTCAGAGGTGGGAAACCAGAGTTCGGCAGTGTGAGGCCGTTGCTGCTCTGACAAGTGCTATGGAGCAATCATCTGCGATTCTGCCATCTCCTCCTGCTGCTGGTGCCCAGGTCTGCAACTGCTTCTCAGCTTGTGTGACCGATAGGAGCTGCCTGGGCAGGGGCCCCAGGGTCAACAGAGCCATTGGGGAGTAATGATTTGGGGGGGGGGGGGAGCTTCCTGGCACACAGCCTATAACTACCCTCTCCCTGAATCCTGAGCTTCTCCCCTGCCTGCAGAAAGCCCCTAGCTATGCCCTCCCTGCACCCTGAACTACCTTCTGTCTGCACATAGCCCCTAGCTACCTCTTCCCTGCATCCTGAACTACCCCCCTACCTGCTCGCAGCCCCTCATTAATCCCTGCCTACACCCTGGGCTACATCCCTGCCTGCACACAGCTTCTAACTACCTCCTCACCCTGCATCCGGAGTTACACCACTCACTATGCACAGCTCCTAGCTACTCCCTGCTGGTACCCTGAGCAGTTTTTAAACTTCTTGAATTGAACCCCCCACTTTCAGTTATAATATTTGGTTGTCCTCCTCACCCCAAACCCAGACAGGCTGTGTGTCTGCTGATGTGTGTCACAGGGTGGAGGTGGTGTTCCCTCCCTCTGCCACATGGGGTGGAGTTGTCCTGAGCCCTCCGAGGCTCTGCTCCCCTAATATAGAAGTGAAATGATGTCTGTGTGTAGGACCCTACCAAACTCATGGTCCATTTTAGTCAATTTCATGATCATAAGAGTTTAAAAATAGTAAATCTCATGATTTCAGCTATTTAAATCTGAAATTTAATAGTGTTGTTACTGTAGGGGTCCTGGCCCTAAAAGGGGTTGGGGGGAGGGGTGTTGCAAGGTTATTGTAAGGGGTGTTGCGGTACGTTTACCTTACTTCTGTGCTGCTGCTGGTGGCCTGATGTCACGATTTTATAGGGACAATCCCGATGTTTGAGCCTTTTTCTTATATAGTCTATTATCCCCCACCCCTGTCCTGATTTGCTGTCTGGTCACCCTACTGATGCTGGTGCTGAAGGCAGAACTGCCACCATCACAGAAGTAAGAATGGCGTGGTATGATATTGCCACCCTTACTTCCATGATGCTGCTGAGTGCCTCCGCCTTCAGAACTGAACCCTTGTGTTGTCTGAAACAAGATTAGACTCTAAGTACAAGTCAGATGACAACTGGTGCATTTTCAGATCAAAGGACGCTTTGAATAACTGAAGTTGTGGTAACTGTGGTTTTACCATAAATGTCAAAAATGTAAAAGTCTGTGAAATGCTACTAAATAAGACAAAGATTAAAGAATAATAGCACTAATTTTCCTCACTATTTATCTGTGTGCTTAGTTTTTACTTCTCTGCATAGCTGCTCTTTCCCAAGCTATTTTGTGAAATTAACTATTAAAATGTAAGACATGTGTAAGAGAAGACCTTCCCCTCACTCTAAACTCTAGGGTAAAAGTTGGGGGCCTCTTATGCTGCAGACCCTTAACTGTAATTCAGGCACACAGACCCTGCTCCACCCTGGAACTGGGTCAAATCTAAAGCTAGGACAACTTTAAGGGAAATAACCAAACACTTTTTATAACAAAAAAAGGTTTAATGAAGAAAAGAAAGAAAAGCATACACTTATAGAGACTTCACAGGTACTTAATTATCTAGTCCTAGCTCCTTCCTTGAGATTTCTCCCTCTGATGAGATCAGAGACACCACAGATCACTTACAAAGCATATACAATCAATAGTTCTACTCACTGTTAGTCTAACTTAGGAATTTATGAAGGAAAAGTAGGAAATGATTCTCCATAGCTGGAGAGCAGATGGCATCAGCCCAAAGCCCGGGATGAACTGAAGTGAAACTGAAAAGTCCCTTTCTCCCTAGAATTTGCATTCTTAATACGTCACAGCTTCTTTGGCTTCCGGTTAACCCCTTACAGGTAAAACAGTAAGTCCAAGGCACTTCATACTTATGACAACATGATATATTATTAATAAACAAAAGGCAGGCCATGTTTGATTTAGGCCTGTCCCAACACACCTTTGGATTGATGGCAGTGGCACAATTTTTTTAGCACTTTTGAGTTGTTGGTAAACTATTTGCAGTGTGGGGCCTTTCATTTTAATTACTCATGCTATGCCTACACAGAGCTAATGTTCTTAGGACTGATAGCAACTGAAAAAGAAAATAATGCCACAGATGCTACACCCTAGCAAAACAAGGTATTGTAGCAACTAAAAATGTATGCATTCACCTATCAAAACTTGTCAATCTAATCATTAAAATATGTAGTTGTTTGTCATTGAAAACAGAAAATATTCTCTGGACCCTCTCTAACACAAGCCAACATCAAGTGCAATTAAGAAACACCTTTATTGTGTGTGTGTGTGTGTGTGTGTGTGTGTGTGTGTGTATTAGAGAGAGAGAGAGAGAATCTCCACTGGTATAAAAAAAACAGAAGAGAAGATCCCCAGCTCGCAGAAATAATTGTATCTCTATTTGACTTCAGTAGTTCTGCATGAGTTGATACGAGCTCAGGATCTGGCATTCATGTCAAAAGTTAGGAGTCCAGGATAGGTACAGTTTTGTGCATTTATAAATCTAAATCAATCAAATAGTTTGAGGAAGAGCCTTTAGCAACTTATTACAAAACAAGAATGGTGCCCTTTATCTACAGTAAAATGCAATTAGCATTATCAGTGACTAACATTTGAGGAAACAAAACTTATTCCCACATATCCTATATCTAGCCTAGAGGCAGTTAACAGTGAGAAGAACCAAGAGAAGTATGAGTCATTTGGGTGGCTTGAGGTTAGGGAGTATATTAGAGTCATGGAGCAAGGGTTCGAACAAACAGAAATCTAAAGTTCTATGAGATTGTTCTCTGTGTAGCCTAACCCCCAGAACTGTTGCAGGCCACTCACCTTCCCAGAGTCAAAAGATGCAATGCAGCAGAGAGGCTTGTGGCTGTCCTGCTCTTCTATGTCTTTTAAAGGAAAAAAGACGGTTTAAAAATTAATTGTAGGAACCAAGGATGAAAATGCTATGAAAATTAAATTATTGCTCATAGCTTTATTCTGAAGTTCAAAAATACCTGTCTGTGAAACCAAAAAGAAGAAGACACGAGACAATTTGTCTGAGAAATGCATTGAGTATTTTTTTAAATCATTGTCTGAATTTGTGTCATCTGGAAAATGTTAAGCCCGAATGGTCAGTATGGCTAATATTCCAGACTTAACAAAGATTCTTGTATTTTCATGCAAGTTCCTTTGTACTTTTTCCCATGATGCTCCTCATGAATGAGAAAAACTCCCTGGATAGGCTCATAAAACATCCCCCATTCATAAAGCCTATCATGCTTACCAGTATTGTCTCATTATTCTCTTGTCTCATTACTCCCCTACCTGATGTATCTACCTATTGTCTCCTGTCCTAAACTTAGATGGTAAGTTCTTTGGAGCAGGAATCATCTTTTTTGTTCTGTGTTTGTACAACACCTAGTTCAATGGAGTCCTGGTCAATTACTGGGATTCCTAGATGCCATCACAATATAATTATAAAATATAATTATTTTATTAAAATATGGCAATAAGGTGCTGGGACTTGGAGCTGCCATACTCTTGAGTAGATTCAAGGGCACATTCAGGCAGAAACCTCTGTCACATTCGGGATAGTCTTTGTGAACAGAAACCTTTAGCAACGTACTACAAAACCTGCCCCAAAATTCTGTGCTCAACCAAAAACCTGATATGGGATATACTTCCATAGCAGACTAAAAATTATCCCTCTGGTGGGATATACATCATCATCAGTGATCCCCATCCTGGAGAGCAAAGGTTGTTCAAGGACAGCTCTGTGTCCAGGTGTCCCCACCAAACCTGCAAAGCCTTCACAAGCTAGAGGCACAGCTTAAAAAGGGAAACAGAGCAGGTCAGAGAGAGGCAGGCAATGGAAGTAAGCAGATGGCTGTTCTGGCCAAAAGCTTGTTGCCTAAGGCCTGGCAGTGCAGACCCGTGCAAACGGACAAAAGTGAGGCAGGTGCCTGAAAGTGCAGGTCAAAGACTAAATTAAAGATACTGTGATTTACTATGTGAAGTTAAGGGAGACTAGCGTAGGAAATGGTCTGGGGGAGGGGGGGAGGATGTCAGCCAAGATTCAGAGTGTCTCTGTCTACCATTGGGCCCTGGCCTACAGCCTGAGGAAGAAGGGGGGCCCAGTCTCCCCTGTTTACTTTGAGAGGACATTACGATACAGGAGCCTTTGACTTGGGTGAGAATCCTGATGTAAAAGACCTTGAGTGTTCTAGGGCCAAGACCACAAAGCTCCTGGAAACCCTTGGGGCTCACAGATAGGACTGTGTTTCCAATGGGGGAGATGAGCTGCCAACACCTGCCTGGCACTGTTGGCAGTTGTTCACCTTCTACAGCCCCCCACAAAAGATCTCCAAAAGATCGGTAAACTCCAAAATCAGGGGTATGTTCTGAGAGACCATTACAGGACTCAGGGCATGACCAAAATACCATGCTACATATGTTACCCTAGCAAAACAGCATCATTTTATGACAGAAAAGGGACAAATTACTCCTGATGTCAATAACATCAGTCTGCTGTCCCCACAAACATGCATTCCACTGTCACAAAATATAAATGATTCACTGGATGTCCAGGACAGGGCTGGATGCAAACAGTGTGTGGGGGACGGGACAGGTAGCCTTCTCCTCAGACTGTAAAGTATTCAAAACGGGGGTTGCACATTTCCAGAAATGATAGCTTCCTATTCCAAATTCTGCTATTTATGTGGCAGTGCTCCCTGTCTTCCCAAGAACAGGACCTTATTCTCCACTTCCTCCCTCTTTTGCTGTCCTTTCATAGTGCACTCGAATCAGAACAGTAGCATTTTGCATGGGAATTCATGATTTCTGAAGGGTCAATGTAATAGAGAACCAGACCTATAGTACCTACAGCATTTCCAATTACTACTAACATTTTCTTTGCATGCCATGTATGAACTTATAGTGCTCATTCTTGTAATAGATGTTTGGAGCTTTTAATACACATTTTTTTACAAAGAAGGTGGAAGCAGTACATATTGCCCATAGTGCTTAAATGGCACTAGTTGATGGAATTCTATCCCTCTGAATTTTTTTCTTCTGATTTTAATAAGGGTTACAGTATGATGGTTCTCATTTGCTTCTTAAAATAATCTTTCACTGTCTTTTCTTTCCTTGCGGATAGGATGCAGTGCAGAATGTTGAAATGAATCTAGCTGACATTTGCTGCCTCTGCAGGGATCGCAGACTGTTTTCTTTGAAGGAATTTTGCTGGCATGAGACAAGTTTTAGAGAACCTACGACTGGAAACTATTTTCTAAGTAATGCCTACCATGGGGCCATATCACACCATTTATTTTAAAGCAGTAACACCTATTGATTTCTCTAAGGAGCTTAGCTTAAAAATCAATGGCATGGCATGGCCTGTGGATTTCATAGGCATATGAGAATCATGAAGATGTCATACATAGAGGTGTAAGTGGTCATAAACTACAGGACAAAAAGATTGTTTGAAGGGGAGTTTATCAGAGATTTGGCTCCCTATTTAGCTCAGAGGAAGAAGGGTATGTGAAGAATTCCTAACATATGCAGCAACCTATGTGAAATAGCAACATGACCGTGGGAAATCAAGAAAAGAGAAGGCCAAGCACTTGTGCTCAATCTTTTGTGGGTCATTCCTCCTTTTCACATCCCAAGCAAAATCACAATCTTTGTGGACTGCCATCTCATTCCCTATGAAACTGATGGTACTTAACCTGTGGAGTAGAGTCAGGCGTTCTGTTGAGCTGTACTCAGCTGTCCGCCATCTTCCTGTCTCTGACTCAATGTTCCAGGAGTAACTGCTCAGTTAAATTCATTTATGGCAGCTTTATGTGACCACAATGAATAGAAACCCTGGCACGCAGTTGTTAAATTGTCAAAATGTGTTTTTTTCCTGCTATTCCCCAGCTCTACACATAATCTAGTACCCTGTCCACCACCTCTTTCAGTTTTTATCAAAAGTCAAAATGAGAGAGGCAATGGATTTTTTATTTTTTTTAATAACTAATGGATGTAATAAGTGAAATGAAAGCAGTTCTAGCCAACCAGAAAGATTGCACAGATATACAAAGCCAATGAAAAGCAAGTTGTTATAAGTGTGAAGGGTGAAGGGTTTCCTGGGTGGGACTATGTTATCTAACACAGTGTGCCTTGCCTGTGTGGGGCTTGTTGTCTTCACTACAGGACTAGGTCGATTTCCCTTAATTCGATTTTCTAAACTCGAGTTTAGAAAATCGAATCAGTGTGTCCCCACCAGGACAGCAGGTCGACAGTGGTCGACACTGTCTGTCCTAGAACTTTTGCAGGGGTCGACATAGCCTGCATTGCACTGTGGGTAGGTAGCCCACAGTGCAATGCGTGCTGGACACCCCCCCCCAAGCAGCCCCGCGGACCCCCCCGCCCACAGCCCCCCCCGCCGTGCCCCCCCTGCCCGCCCGAGGGGGGGGGGGCGGCTCGGGGCTGCTTGGGCGATCTGCTCAGCTGCCTGGTCAATTTCAGGTGAAATTAACCAGGCAGCTGACCCGATCGCTCAAGCAGCCCCGCGCTGGCTCCCCCCCCCCAGCAGCCCCGCGGACCCCCCTGCCCGCCTGAACAGCCCCCCCCGCCGACCCCCCTGCCCGCCCGAGGGGGGGGGGGGAGCTGGCCGGGCTGCTTGGGCGATCGGCTCAGCTGCCTGGTTAATTTCACCTGAAATTGACCAGGCAGCTGAGCCGATCGCCCAAGCAGCCCCGCGCCAAGATGGAACTGACTGTTTTGCTCCTCCCTTCTTCATGGGCTCGAGGCTCCTCCCTCCCCCATGGCAGGGAAACTCCTATGTTACCTGTCTCAGATAACAAGCCCCACCCAGGCAAGGCACCCTTCACACTTATAACACAAGTAATATAAATTAACTAGCATAAGTGCCCGGCGCTGCTCGGGTCAGTCGGAGGTGGGGAGGTGGCAGACAGCTGACACCCCCTGACCAACCCCAACACCCACCCCTCACCCCTCACCCACCCCAACACCTTCCCACCCCCCCAAGCAAACCGGACACCCCCACCTCACCCCCCGACCGAATCCGACACCCCCACCTCACTTACCGTCCCACCAAACCCAACTCAGATCCGTCGCAGGGGGGGAGGGGGCCCAGAGCCGAGGGATTCCGGGGACCTTCGCAGGTGGGGGGGGGCAGTGAGCTGATGTAGTCCGGGGTTCCGTTGGGAGGGGGGAGGGGCAGAGAACTGAGGGATCTCTGGGGTTCCGTTGGGAGGGGGGAGGGGCAGTGAGCTGAGTGATCTCCGGGGTTCCGTTGGAGGAGGGAGGGGCAGTGAGCTGAGTGATCTCCGGGGTTCCGTTTGGAGGGGGGAGGGGCAGTGAGCTGAGTGATCTCCAGGGTTCCGTTGGAGGAGGGAGGGGCAGTGAGCTGAGTGATCTCCGGGGTTCCGTTGGGAGGGGGGAGGGGCAGTGAGCTGAGTGATCTCCGGGGTTCCATTGGGAGGGGGGAGGGGCAGTGAGCTGAGTGATCTCCGGGGTTCCGTTGGGAGGGGGGAGGGGCAGTGAGCTGAGTGATCTCCGGGGTTCCGTTGGAGGAGGGAGGGGCAGTGAGCTGAGTGATCTCCGGGGTTCTGTTGGAGGGGGGAGGGGCAGTGAGCTGAGTGATCTCTGGGGTTCCGTTGGAGGAGGGAGGGGCAGTGAGCTGAGGGATCTCCGGGGTTCCGTTGGGAGGAGGGAGGGGCAGTGAGCTGAGTGATCTCCGGGGTTCCGTTGGAGGAGGGAGGGGCAGTGAGCTGAGTGATCTCCGGGGTTCCATTGGGAGGGGGGAGGGGCAGAGAACTGAGGGATCTCCGGGGTTCCGTTGGAGGAGGGAGGGGCAGTGAGCTGAGTGATCTCCGGGGTTCCGTTGGAGGGGGGAGGGGCAGTGAGCTGAGTGATCTCCGGGGTTCCGTTGGAGGAGGGAGGGGCAGTGAGCTGAGGGATCTCCGGGGTTCCGTTGGGAGGGGGGAGGGGCAGTGAGCTGAGTGATCTCCGGGGTTCCATTGGGAGGGGGGAGGAGCAGTGAGCTGAGTGATCTCCGGCGTTCCGTTGGAGGAGGGAGGGGCAGTGAGCTGAGGGATCTCCGTGGTTCCGTTGGGAGGGGGGAGGGGCAGTGAGCTGAGGGATCTCCGGGGTTCCGTTGGAGGAGGGAGGGGCGAGCTGAGCGAGTGCGGTGTCTGTTGGAGGGGGTATTATGACATCATCAGCACCTAACTGCCCAGCTGAGGTGATTGGCCCTGAAAGACTTTCACCCCTGGGGGGCGTCAGAGGTGAGATCCGAAAATTTTTCGACCCTTACCAAGATCTAGACCCCAAGACCCCTCACTGTACCAAATTTCAAGTCTCTGGCTCAAACGGTGCGGGAGGAGTTTGCTGTCATACGTACATACATACATACATACATACATACACTCATACATACACCACTTGACTTTTATATATATAGATTAATTTATGCCACATGACACTTTTGGAAAGGGGCATTTTCTATTCTGTTAGTAAATGCTTTAAGAACCTGGTGTAGGGGGACAGCAGAGTATCAATTGTTTTGCTTCCACATCTCCAGAATAATTTGTAATTAGTACTTTAAAATTAAAAAGTGAGAAGATGCTTTAGTATTATCTCCTTTATTTATAATTCATTTCATTTTCTGCTTGCCTGAAGCATAATTAATTTGATAGGCATCTTTTAATTCGCAAGTAGCTTTTAGGAAAACCAGTTTTCTGTTGCTCTAAACAATGCGCTATTTATTAATTTATGTATGCTCTCACTTTACACAGTGTTAAAACACTATGAGCCAGATTTGGTTCTTGGATGAGACACTGGAGGGAATGAGATCAGAATTTTGCTCTATGACCCATATTGATGCTTTTTCACATTCAAAGACACAGAAAAAGATGAGTGACTATAAGTCATATGAGGCTTGTGGGCTAGAATTCCACAACATGGTTGTCTGCTGGGGTTGGGGCTGTTGTCAGAGACGAAAGCAACATTTTATTGAAAGCACAGGAATATTAATCCCAAATCCTGAGGATATCAACCGTGTCCCACAATCTGCTGGCAGCAAAGGAATCAAGGCTGCTGTTACATCCCCCACCATTATTACAGTTGCTAACCCAATGCAATCTACTCACCCACAGAAGCTCAATAAAATGGGATGGAAGGGGGCTTCCTGCATGACCACAGGGCTGGTGACAACTGACCCCTACAGACACCAAAGGTGGAGAAGGCTGCAGTCTTGGCCCAATGGAGCAGAGACCTCCAGCCCGGACTGTGAGGAGGAAGATAAGCCCCTGTCCTCAGGAGGGGACACCCTGTTGACGAATGGCTCAATCCCTGGGCAGGAACCATTCAGCAGCATAGCCTCCCATATGGCTGGGGACTGAATCCTCTTCCTTGTAACCTGGGACAACGGGCTCTGCTCTGCCTTGACAGGACTGCAGCCTTTTCCACACCTTCTCTCTGCAAGGTTCAGATGTTACTGGCCTCACAGCCATTCAGGGAACACTGAACAGCTCCACAATCATGGCCCGTTCATTCACTCACCAGCCAGAAGTGTGAGAGCCATGCCTGGGTAGGAACTGTTTAGAAGCACCAGTCCCCTTGTCATGATACAGCACACTAGAGTAGATACTAGAGTATGTTTCTGTAGCTGCTATTTATAATTTTAATTAAACAGCAAAAAAAAAAAATCACTCCTAAAATCATGAATTATGTTCTGTCATTTCCATGCAATTATGAAATGTATTTTTATTTATTTGTCATTTTTGCTGTGTCCTGCTTCTGGACATTTTTGATTTCTTATCTTGCGTCTTCAGCTGGTTTCCTTAATTTTCAGTCTGCTTGGTCTCATTGAACAACCTTCTATTCATGAGTTTTCAAGGGCATGTTTTAACTCCAAATAGTTTTTTTCTTAAAAGCAATATTTTAGTGTTTGCAGACAAAGTCCCTCAAGCTTCATCTCATCAGATTCCATAAATTAGGCAAGAGCAAGCCAGGGCACTACTTGGAAAGTATTTTTACAGATGTATCAAGGAGGGGTATTTGATTTGGTCCTCTCTGAATAAGTATTGAACTGCCCATTACATAGTAGAGGATTAGGAGTTGTGGAAATGCTTGCTTTCAGATGAGACAAAAGAGGTCATAAATGGAGTGTCCCTGCCAGCAGGTATATGGGATCTTGGGGAGCAATTACCACACAGGTGGGGTGCAAAATAAACTTTATTAAGAAAATGCAAAAACAGGGAAAATTCAATAGTGAGGGGTATGGGGTTTGTTAAAGTAGACAATTGGGGAGGGGTTTCTTTTAGTAAATGGGATAGGGGGTTTCAATAGTGGGGTACAATACAGTGGGGTACAATACAGTTGGTAACCAATTAACACTGAAGTATAAATGTAACAGGTAGCTAACAATTTCTATGTAAAGAGTGTGTCACAGCAGCATATAACCGACTAACAGTATGGGTAAAATGTGTTAAATAACCAACAATTTTTGGTAAAAATGTGTCTCAGTGGTGTAAATGTAAAATGTGAGGTGTGTTAGAGAGAAAAGGGATAACCAATGGGGTTTTATGCTAGAAAGAGAGAGAGAAGACAGGCTGTAAGTTGAAACAGCAGAGAGGAAGAGAGAGAGAGAGAGAGAGAGAGAGAGAGAGAGAGAGAGAGAGAGAGAGAGAGAGAGAGAGAAAGTGGTAGAGAAGTAAGATTGGGGGATGGGGGAAGAGGAGCATGTGGTGGAGGATGATTTAAACTCAGGGAGACACAGAACAGACAGGCTGCAAGTTTAAACAGCAGAGAGACAATTATACAAACCACAGCAAAATCTTATCTATGATTTAACTTAACTAAAACTGCACAAATTAGCAAGTAACAAAACACAATGCAACAATTCTTTAAGGCTAACTTACAGGGTACAATGCAAGCAATTTCCTAAACCTAACTTAACTACAGCTATGCAAAATGAAATTACAACTTATCTAGACTAAAAGACAAAATCTAACCTAATGGGTGCACCTTATACTAGGGGTAGTTTCAGAGGGCAGAGTGGTGTGTGCCCAGGATACAGCTCCAAGGGGGGAGGGGGATTTAACTAGTGGTGGCTGCAAGCTGGCAGCCCAGGATACAGTCCAGGAAGGCACAGGCTTATTTCTAGCAGCAAAGGCGCTGCAAAGCAAGAAACAGTTTACAGCTACAGACCAAGGAGTTTAAGAGAGGTTTTAAGACACAGACCAAGGTTTAGTTTGAGTCTGTGTGCTGGGGAAACAGAGCCAGCAGCTAAAGTAATAAAAGTATAGAAAGTTTCACAGAGGGATTCTTACCAGTCCCCAAGGCAGCAGCAAAGGCAGAAGCAGCAACAACATCAGAAGAAGCAAGGAGGGCTCGGTACGGTCTTGATAATCAGGAGGTCTCTCAGGCAGCAATTCGTTCTTTGTGTGTGTGTGGGGGGGTTAAAAACGGGGGTACGCTCAAAAATAAAATGAGAGTGGAGAAAGGACCCCCCCAGAACCCCTGGCTGATCAGACCAGGTAGCAATGCAGGAACCTTTCTGATGTTTGTTTCAAAAATGCCTGTTCTTAAAGGCAAACTCAGGCAGTTTCCCCGCCAGTAATCCTGATAGGCTCCTTCTGTCACAGGGGAGGAGCTACAGGGAAAAACTGCAGGTGAGCATAGAGACATGCCTGGGCAGAGTCCTGGACCATAGGCGTGAGTTCCCACCTCAGGACTCAAAAGCACGTGAGGCCTATGACTCATGCCCAGGATCTCAAAAACACATTAGGTCTTGCAGCTCTGGACATTGCCTACCGAGCCCAGGTTTAACAAGGTGATAACAGGACCAACCCTTTGAACAGGGCAGTCGTCCCACTTAGCACGCAGCACAAGTGGCCATCCCTTTGTGAAGGGCAATGGCTCTTGGTAAACAACTTAAGGGGCCCTCCCTTTGAGAAGGGCAGTGGCCCTGGTAAACAACTTAACAGCCAGGGAGGGGCGGCCACAGGAGGAGAACAAAAACAAAATGGAGTAAGGGGACAGCTGTAAGAAACAAAATGGAATAGGGGGAAAGCTGTAACAGACATGGAGATGTATGAAATCTTTGCAATAACACATGAACTCATGAGATTTCTTCTCAAACTTATGGCCAGGTTTCGGAAGTGTTGTAAAGCAGGCCCAAATTCTGAACTTCCACCACTTTTAAATGACTTTTCCTGAGAAGCTGCCAAACTCTATAAATGTTTTGTAATTTAGAAAATCATTATTTCAAATCAAAACTGAAACCATGGAGCTCATTTGTGAATTAAGCCAAATTCCAGTCTTCCAGTGCATGAAAACTTTGTTATTTAAAATTCTGTTTCATTCACACTATTCAATTTCGCATTGTACCTTAAAAGGATACTATGAAGACCAACATACCCAAAATATATATTATAGGCATCATATCTTAGTGACACAGTTTTACAAGACCTTGGAGAATCATCTACTTCTCATCAGAGAAAGTAAACAAATATAAAAATGCAGGATATTCTGATTCCAGACCCCTAAATAGCAAGTAGGGACTTAGTTTATTTTAGGGCACTGGTTCTCAGCTGGAGGTCCTTGGCCCCCCAGGGCTGTGATAATGGTTTATGGGTTCTACCAAAATAAACCGTGCATCAGCCCTGTGTGGTGGGTCTCGGGCTCACACGTCAGCCCTGGGCACTGTGATCAGACTTCAGCAGTGGTGGCAAGGCTCAGGTTTCAGCTCTAGGCAGTAGGGAACGGAGAGTGAGCACCACTTCCACCCCCGACTCACCTCAGTGGACTGCTCAGCCTGTGGTCAGTGTTAACGTCTTTGTGCCAATGGTTGGCTGCACTTACAAAGACTGACACACACACCTGTAGGGGGCCAGACTTTAGTTTCTGTCCTGGGCCCTAACAAGTCTAATGCCACCCCTCATGTTACGTAACACATTCTCCATTTACATAAGGTGTAAAGGAGCTATTTCAGTGGGAGGAACACAAGTATAAATGGCAGAGGGAAAATCATTGCTATGCATATTCAGACATGGGGGACTGGAAAGAGGTGACTGCTGGCTGGCCACCCAGCTCTGAAGGAAGTGCTGCTGCCAGCAGCAGTGGAGAAGTAAGGGTAGCAATACCAAGTCATAGCACCCTTACTTTTCCAGACTTCACTGCTGCTGGCAGTGGCACATTGGCTTCTGAACTTGGCAACGAGCCAGCAGTCTCCACTCTCTGCTCTGCTTCAGGGCTGGGTGACCAGAGGTCAGCAGCTATTTGACTGGGTGCCTGAGGTGGGGGCATAAACTACTAAAGACACAAAGAACGGGGGTGCGAACAAATAAGTGGGTGAACCACTTTTGGATGATTTTATGATTTCAGCAGAAATAACTTGGACTAATTGCTTCAGGGTCGGCACTGTTGGAGCCGCAGCATTCTGGTGTTGTGCAAAAAGTAAAAGTCATTGCACCTTGAGCTATTTGGACACGCTGCTTTTTACACCGAGAGGGGCTTGCTGTGAAACATATTGAACACAGCGGTAACAGTCGTTAATTTTATTAAATCCAGAGCAGCACTCTCCAGGTGTTTTGCTGCACTTTGTGAGGAAGTGGGTGCAGAGCACTGTTCCTTGCTCATGCTTACCCGCATATTTTATCTCAAGGAATAGTTGTATAGATTCTTAGGCAGTAAGAAATGCACACTTGTTGACATGTCGAAAGATGATGTGTGACTGGCAAAATTGGGTTACCTCACAGACATAATCAGTGAAATGAAAAAGCTGCATAAAACTATGCAAGGTGGGAGCACTAATTTTGTTACCCAGCATGAAGTATTGTGGCATTCAAAAGAAAACTACAATACCAGAAAGTTAGTGTCTGTGAGGATACTACTGATATGTTTGAACTCTTACAGTCTTTCATTCAGGAACGAAACATTGACTTTGACATAATTAAATCTCAGTTACCAGCACATCTGTCTGGTTTGCTTAAGTGAGAACACCGGAGCTAAACTTCAATCCGCTGTCCCATCAAAACTGTTAGAAGAGCTCATTGACATTTTACCAGACATCTCCCTTTGAACCAGGTATAATGAAATGCCACTGGAGACATTTTGGTGTGAGCGTTCCGATGAATACATCACTGATTCTTCCGCAACGCTGATCCCATTTAGTATCACCTACTTATGTGAAGCCAAATTCTCAGCCATGACATCCATGAAAACAAAGTACCAAACCAGGATGAGCGGTGACCCTGACATGGATGTGTGCTTGTCAATGATACCCCAATGTCTTGATAGAATTGTTGATCAGAACCAGGAACAAGTTTCCCACTGAGTAGGTAAAACAAAAATAATATTCAGATATTTATTTTTGTACCCATATCATTCTTTCCTTTTTTATAATATATATGCATGTGTATGACTATCAATTTAAACAGTTTCAAGAATAGCAGCCGTGTTAGTCTGTATCCATAAAGAAAGCGAGGAATACTTGTAGCACCTTAGAGACTAACTAGTTTATTTCAGCATAAGCTTTCATGGGCTATAGCTCACTTCATTGGATGCATAGAATGGTACAGAAGTAAAATGCATTTATACACACAGAAAGAGAAAAAAATGTATATTAGCATACCAATTCTAAGAGGGCTGTTAAATGTAGATGGGCCATTATCAGTAGGAGAAAAAAACACCTTTTGAAATGGATTTCTGTTGTCAGTGAAATTAACTCAGGAAATGCAATCAATTACTGTAATGAGAGAACCCTTCAGAAGTCCTATTTAGCTCCTGGTTAATTGTATCCAATTTGAAAATTAATCCTAGTTCCTCAGTTTCTCGTTGGAGTCTGTTTTGGAAGTTTTTCTATTTCAAAACTGAAACCATCAAATCTTTAATGGAATGGCCAGGAAGACTGAAGTGTTCTCCTACTGGTTTTTGAATGCTATGATTCCTGATGTCAGATTTGTGTCCATTTATTATTTTGCGTAGAGACTGGCTGGTTTGGCCAATGTACATAGCAGAGGGGCATTGCTGGCACATGATGGCATATATTACATTGGTCGATGTGCAGGTGAATGAGCCTCTGATGGTGTGGCTGATGTGATTA
The DNA here is from genome assembly GCA_032164245.1 of Sternotherus odoratus. NCBI lineage: Eukaryota > Metazoa > Chordata > Testudines > Kinosternidae > Sternotherus > Sternotherus odoratus. Next base: position 228,171,392 of record JAVMKO010000001.1, on the reverse strand, counting down.
GGTCCTATGATGGTGTCAGTTGAATGGATATGAGGACAGAGTTGGCATCAGGCTAATAGGCACCTATAAAAGACAAAACCCTTAATATTGGGACTGTCTTTATAAAATTGGGACATCTAGTCACCCTAGCTGGTGATCAAGGACAGGCAGAATAGAAGACAAGAATCACCTTGATTTGATTCAAGCTGAAGAACCAGTGGAAGGATTAAAAGAAGGGGATAACTGAGAGAATGATAGGAAAAATGTTGTCTTTTCTATTTAGTCAGTGCTAGCACAATGGTTTCTAACAGGTCTCCTTGGACACCAAGGCTGCATAAATGAAAACAATAAGTCTCTAATGAATTGCTTTCTAAGAGTGTATGATTCATTTTTTATTGTATTTTAGAGTAATAAGCACTCATTTTTATTATGAGTCTTTTAACTCTTTTCATTTTACCTTTCCACTTCATCCTCTAGGAAATCTAGGGTCACAATATCACAATTGCCAAAGAATAGAGGCTATTTTGATTTTTTTCTCTGCATGACTGTGAGAATTAGAACTTATCCATTGACATTAATAGGAGACTTTATATTGTTTTTTTTTTCAGTAGGCCTTGGTTCTGGATCTAAAATCTGGCTAAAATTCTTAATGAAATTGCTGTGGGAAAATATATATATATATATATATATATATATATATATATATATATATATATATATATATATATATATATATATACATATACATGTGTGTGTGTGTGTGTAGCAAAATGACATTCATGAATGCTTTTGAAGTATGAGCTACATTTCAACAAACTGAAACCTATTCTACAAACTAGTAATTGTTTTCTGTATTTCACCATCTCCTTTTTTATCAGCTGTGAAATTTCTATTAATTTTTGCAGTTATCCGTGTTTAAATGTAATGCTGTTCCCAGGCAAACCACACTTTAGGAATCTAAACTAAGGTCTTAAAGGCAAAGGAAAAGCTGTACAAAAGACAGAACTGAAACAAAAGTGAATGCGCTTGCAGTACTTACAGAACAGCAGATACTATGATAAATCACCATTTATTGTATCTTTAAACACTTTGCTACACTGGCAGTTGCTAATCATCACTGTAATATTTTCATCATCATAAAAGCGAGATAAATAAAATTTCAGAAGGACAATCTAACCTCAAGCAGGTTTATGTCAACTAATTTCACTCTATTCAGTAGCTTTTTCTCTATACTTTGTGGGCATTTATATAAATAATTATCATTTTTTTTTCTTTTGCACATATTTTTGACCCACATGGCTAGTCACTGTTTGGGGTCCTAGGGATCTTCCAATTGGGAGCAGAAACTGACGGAGTCTGGTGTAATGCAGTCTTGTTTATTTACAAGGAATATACAAAATCCTGCTTTCTGAATGCATGAGGAACCAAGAACAAATGGAACAGTTTCTCAGCTTACAGACCCAAGCCTCTTAAATAGCTTAAATATCCAACAGACCAAAAAACTCTCTCTAGCTTTTTCCAAGGTCAAACCGTGCAGACCAGCTACCAGTTGTCTTTCTCTTTTTTTTTGCCTCTGCCTCTCTCTCCATTTTTGTTTTTCCTCAGTTTCTGTGTGTACTTCCTGCAGGTCCCATTGGACCAGGACGGCGAACCACGGCCAGCGGGAGTCACAATAAGCGAACCAGCAAATAAACAAAGCAGCGGGGCTCACTAAGGGTGCTTTCCCTGCGGTCCCACGTGCCAAGATTGCCGATCCCTGGTCTATATCTATAACCTGTGTTATTGCTACAGTTGCCACTGAAATGTTATTCGGTTACCCATGGGAGGACAGTTGGTTCATAATATAATCTCTTTATAATCTCAGAACACATGCTAGCAATATATACAGTTTCCTAGAAGCTGAATGGCATGTGACCCCTTGCCTTTCTTTTGTCGTAACTGATCATTAGCTTTCTCAATTTATTTTACCATTGACTACTTTATTAATTTATTAATATTAATAGTGACAATTGCTTATGTACCATTCAGGTTATTATAATGCACTAACACAACTGATTTCACTGCAGCAGCTCTTGGTTAATAGCCAAAGCTATCAAATAAGGTTCCCCATTCTATCTTTTATATTCCAGAGGCTAGATCCCACAACAGTCTGTTTTGGGAAATGCCTATTTTTTCATACCAATTAAATTTAACCACGGCAGTTGCAAATGCAGATTAATGCTGATGGGAACAAAGCATCCAGAAATATTCCATTATTAATCATATATATATGTGAACATGCAATCTTGCTTTGGGAATATCAAGGAATTACTTATACTTACTGCTGAAACTAAAGCAATACCTTAGTATTGATATATATTCTTTAGTCTCTCAGAAGACTGCAGTAAGTGTCTGAAGTGAAGTGTTTAATTGGATACAACATTCATCAAGTTATAAGCCGATTTATTAAATTTTAAAGGATTTCTTTTAAAGAATCTGCTGACTGTAGTACACACCACTTCCAGTAAAAGTCTTGCAAGTCTATTCTTTTGTATGAACAATATTTTCATGTCCTGGTGCATTAAAAAACAACTTCAGAACATAGCCTACAGGATGTGGATTTTAACCAAGCAAAAACATTAACGAGAAAGCATACAATTTATTTAAAGTCTCTCAAGGTTTAAAGTAAATCCATAAATGCACCCTAATGTTTTTCTCTCTCTATGGGACATTAGTCAATATCTCCAATAAACCACAGAGCTTGGCACTCACAATTGCTGTTTCTACTTAGCAGTCTCAATACTGGAATGCCACATGTATTTAATAACTGATCTTAAACACACATTTTATTTAAAAACAAAATACCACACACCTTACAACAGTTCTTTCTTGTACAAAAGAGACTGTTGACAAATTAAAAAGAAATGTCTTCTTGGCTCTGAAAAAAGATGTATGTCATGGGAATACAATTCAGGCTAGTTGAAGAAAGAAGATGAATTAGTTTGAATGCTTACAAGTCAAAAATCAAGGGGCAAGATCCTGGAATGCAGACTAACTGTACTTAGTGCAAGTCAAGGAAATACAAGGTGGGTGCAAAAGTGGTTTAAAGCTTACCTTTGCATTTCTCTCATCCTGGAGCTGCTGTATGACCATTTCCCTGATCTTGGGGGCTGTTCTAATTTTAGCTGACTTCAAACTGTTCCAAAGGGTATAACTGCCACAGAGAATTGGCAGAGTGGCATACTGGACATCAACTTTGCTACAGTTACACCCCCTTTCCTTTTATGCTGGCAGCGTTCTGAATGGGGGATGTTAGGACCCCAATGGCAACTCATTGGCACTGGAGGACCCCACTTACATTGAGATGATCCTCCTTATCCTGGGTAAACCAGGTCTGTAGCCAGATTGAGCCAACAGTGAAGGATCCAATGAGATGTAATGTATGTTCACACTGGAGCTGGAGGTGTCATTTCTCAAGTAGCTCAAGTAGATATACCTACAGTAACCATTGTCAGAGAATCATAGAAGATCAGGGTTGGAAGAGCCCTCAGGAAGTCATTTAGTCCAACCCCCTGTTCAAAGCAGGAACAACACCAACTTAATCATCCCAGCCAGGGCTTTGTCAAGCCCAGCCTTAAAATCTTCTAAGGATGGAGATTCCACCACCTACCTAGGAAACCTATTCAAATGCTTCACCACCTGCCTCGTGAAATAGTATTTCCTAATATCAAACCTAGACCTCCCTTGAAGCAACTTGAGACCATTACTCTTTGTTCTGTCATCTGCCACCACTGAGAGGAGCTGAGCGTTATCTTCTTTTGATCAGTTGAAGGCTGCTATCAAATCCTTCCTTACTCTTCTCTTCTGCAGACTAAATAAGACCAGTTCCCTCGGCCTCTCCTTGTAAGTTATGTGCCCCAGGCCCCTGATCAGTTTTGTTGCCCTCTATTGGACTCTCTCCAATTTGTCCATATCCTTTCTGTAGTAGGGCCCCCCAAACTGGACACAGTACTCCAGATGTGGCCTCACTAGTGCTGAATAGAGGGGAACAATTAGTTCCCTTGATATGCTGGCAATGCTCATACTAATACAGCCCAATATGCCATTAGCCTTCTTGGCAACAAGGGCAAACTGCTAACTCATATCCAGCTTTTCTTCCACTGTAATCCCCATGTCCTTTTCTGCAGAACTGCTGCTTAGACAGTCAGTCTCCATCCTGAAGAGGTACATGGGATTCTTCTGTTGTGAGTGAAGGATTCTTCACTTGTCCTTGTTGAACCTCTTCTGATTTCTTTTGACCCATTCCTCCAATTTATCTAGCTAGCATGCCAAAACAGCAGTTTAACCACAGCTGCACAGACAGTGGGACCAGCTACTGCCTCAGCTATGTACCAATGGCTTCAGATGGTAGAGTACTCAGGGCAGCTAGCCTCTCCTGTCACCCATGCAGTAGCAACTAACTCAATCAAAGTTAATACAGATATGTCTACCCAAATTGGAATTACACCTCCAGCTCCAACATAGACATATCCTTAATCAGCCTCTTAAGAGAAAAGGGCTAGAAGGGCATAATATCTGCAGGCCATTTCTGAAGAACAGCAGAAGCACATGTAAGTCCTTCCAGGTTAGTCCTTGTTCCCCCCTACATTCTTGAATTTTTTGGACTATTGCTATAGAATTTTGTGTTGTGGTGTTTTTTTTTTTTTTGGAGGGGGTCAGGTAGGGGAGGATAAAGGAGTTTCCCATAGGGTTGAGGGGATTAAACAAAATTAATTAAACACTTATTTTGGTAGGGAATCCTATATATTTCCCTGGGGCCCTACTGTCATCTCTCACTGAAATTAAGACTAGTGCTTTCCTACATAGATTAATCCCACCACTGGCCAAGGAAACTCTTAGATTTGGATCTGTTGATTTAGAAGGATTTTTTTTTTGTTGGGGATCTGGTCTTTGTCATCCTGTGCCCTTTCCCGCTTCACTGGCTAACATTGCAGGGGATTCAGCCCACAGGCGACAATGATCCTGAGTGGCTCTAGAGGTTCTGCAACCAGTATGTGCTGTTCTCCCCACCCCCACAATCACCCTTTGGGGATAATCTGTGGTAAGGGAGCATGCACAAGTTACCGCACTGTCAGCACTAATTCTCAGTGGGATTTTCTGAGTGGCAGTTTAGGCGGGAACAGTAATAATTATATTTAGCACCTAGAGCTGTACATGTAGAAAATGATTTACAAGCATTAACAAATTCTCTCAGCATCATTGTGGATAGATTGATAGGTAAACATAATGTATTTTATTCCATTGTATAGACAGATCCTGTCAAGATTCTATTTCCCCACTCTGAACTCTAGGGTAAAGATGTGGGGACCCTGCATGAAAGAAAAATCACCCCCAAGCTTATTTTACCAGCTTAGGTTAAATCTTTTCCCCAAAAACCCAAACTTCTCCCGTTGGGGCTTGGAAAAAGCTGCCACCACCAATTTGAGCCCCCAAAACCATGGGGTATGGTAAATTGGAACTCCTATTGTAACACCCCCCAAATCTCCCCCCCTTTTCCTGGCAGCAATTCGATAACAAAGACCACAACCCCTCACTTGCTGTGAGACATACTTGATCCAAACTAGGATCAATCCAATGGGAACAACCAGTCAAATTCTTAAAAGAAAGATTTTAATAAAAGAAACAGAAGAAGTACAAATTCCTGGTACAGAAATCAATAGAGAAAACCCTTATCATCACTCAACCCTCATTGGTCCCCTCCCTTGGAATTTCTCCACTGCTACAGGGAACAGCAAAGTAACCCATGGACAATTAACAAGTGATACAGACAAGCAAACAAACACTTACTGCTAGGCTTAATTTCGTTAGAAGATTATTGAAATGTAGAATAGAAACATAGATGTGATCCCTCCCTATAGCCAGGGGAATGCAGACAGACTCTGAGCAGCCATGGAGAGAATGGAAAAAGCCCGGGAACAAAATGAAAGTAAACCCCTTTTTTCTTTTGTTCCCCGTTGATTATGTCATCTCCGTCTCTGGGTTGCTTCAGATTAACCCTTCACAGGTAAAACAGTAATTCTAAGCTACTTCATACTTATGACAGGGACGCTGACCCATAGATAAGTTAAATGACTTGCCACAGACTACACAGCATGTCAGTGGCATGTCAGTCAGTGACTGTATTAGGGACTGATTCTCAAAAGTACTGAGCATCCACAGCTTCAGGGAAAGTCCTGTCATCCCCACATCTTCTTCCCCCCTGCCCATCCCCACCACTACTGTATCTTCCAATTATCATCTACTCCCTCAAAAGTGTGGAAAAGGACCTCACAGAACAGTCACAAAGGGATCATGTCACATACCTATTACTCCCCACTTTTGCAGTCTCCCATTCATCCCCTGCGTTCTACTACTCGCTGATTGTGGAACTGGAGTGTGGCTTTGGAGAGGAGAATTTTAAAAAGTTAGTTACAGCTTTGGTAAGACAAGTATTTTTTCTGTGTATGGCAGCACAGTATTAACTGGCATCATTTGAGTGAAGTGGACGTAACCATATTTGATGCCAAAGTCTGACATCTTAAAAGAACCCTCACCTGTCAGCAGCATCAGGGCTAGCAGTAATATCACAGCTAACAGTGTAGAAAAGCTACTGATAAAATTGAAAAATAGTTTTGAGGGATGATGTGTCATATGCAGAGCATTCCAGTAAGTGTTTATTTGAACAAATTCCTATTCCAATGTGAATACCTTAGAGAAGGTTATTTAGCTCCTCAGTCATCCTTACATCCTCCATTCAGATCTTCCCTACTTCAATTTTAAGCAGTCCTATACTACATTAACCTTATCACCCCCTCAATTCTTTATAATAGATTTAAAAGATTTTTTTTGCTCTTTCTAAACTTTTAAGATGTAATATTCTCTTATCACATGTTTGTATCAGCAATTATTCTCCTATTTGCCCTGGATAACTCACTGAATCTTCTCTTCACTTCTTCCTCCGCAACCACACTCTGTCTTTCTTTTTTCAGTGGCACATGATACTTTTAATCTCTCAGGATAAAATGGCAGGGTTTTTTTACTTTTACATTCTTATAAACTATTATATGAGAGCCAGCATTCGCCAGCTGCCTCTGTGTTTATGCTTTTAAAATAATTGTTCTAGATAATCTTTAAGGCAACACCAAATATTTTTTAACAAATTGATTTGCTCAAAGTCCCACACACATTTTGGCTTATATCTGGCAGATGGCAAATAACATCATCATTACCATTAATATACAATTGCAATATATTTTCCAAATGTCATAAATGCTTTATTTTGAAAATTACATATTCCACACATTGAAGACAATTCAGGAAGGCACTTATGCATAAGATTGACTTTTAAGTACCGTTAACTTAAATGTCACTTAAACCCATGCTTAAAGATAAGCACATGCTTAAGTTCCCTTCATGTATAGGCATGCTTTCTTAAATCCAGGCCATTAAATCCATTAATTATAACTAGAGGTTGGTTTGCAACTAAGTCTGAGTGAGGGTTTGTACCCCATTCTGGCAGTACATGATGTAGAGAATCAATGGACCTATTGATTTCCACCAGTGGAGGATGTAGCCCATTAAATGCATTTGAATATGTACTACCTTCCTTTCTCTATTCACTTCCATATTTGTAAATATTTTTGATGTTTTCATATCTACATACATACATATAATGGCAGCAATCTTTACTTAACATTAACATATAATTATGGTCCAAATAAGCCCCATTGTTCTAGATGTTGAACTAGGCCATAGGAAGATACGGTTTCTGCCCTGAGAAGTTCATAGTCTAAGGACAAAAACAAAGGGAAATGAAAATTTTACAGTTAAATATATCTTATTTAAAATACATGTAATTTGATTTTAATATATATGTGACATTATTGAACTGTGACCATATAGATCATTGTTGCAACCAATATCCTATAGTTGCACCAAATCTTGTACAAGGTCTATGAAAATATTGGAATTTTCTAGTTATGATTATGCTGTCTGTATGTGTGTATCATTTTTGTATTTGAAGTTATGAATATTGGTTATGTACTTGTATCTCAATGTGTTTTATTCTAAGTAGCATTAGTGAAGCATTTGGTCAGCTCCTTGAGAAAGAACTAAGCGCCCTATCAAGAAACACTTAGCTGACAATGGACTTTAGGGAATGTCAATCCACATCTGAGTTTTCCTGGGAATGTTCAAACTAACATGTAAACAATGGCATCAGCCTGTGAAAAGCTGAATCGTTCATGGACGTGTGACTTTCCCAAGTGGCTACAAACTACATCTTGTTGCAGTGATTTTGCACAGAAAAACAAAGGGGTTTCTTTGAGAAAATAAAAAGGTCCTGAAAGCCTCTACATTTTGTCTTCAGCTAGCTCAAGACATGGCCTTGCCACCCCAAATAGATGACTGGAAGAAACTGGAACAATTTACTGTAACTACCAGAGTGCGAGGGATTGCTGAACCCAGGCCATAAACCACAACGTTGGTCTGAAAGGGATTGGGCCCAGATTAGAAAGGAGTCTAGTCTGTGAAAGAATCTTATTGGAACATCTCTAAGGGTGAGATTTGCCTGTATTCAATTTCCTACTGTATTAGGTTTATACTTGCATGTTTTGTTTTATTTTGCTTGATAAATGACTTTGTTCTGTCTGTTATTACTTGGAACCACTTAACCACTTAAATCCCACTTTTTATCTATATATATAAAAGTGGTGTATGTATGTATGTGTGTATGTATGTATGTATGTACGTATGACTGCAAAGTCCTCCCGCACCGTTTGAGCCAGAGACTTGAAATTTGGTACAGTGAGGGGACTTGGGGTCTAGATGCTGGTAAGGGTCGAAAAATTTTCGGATCTCACCTCTGACGCCCCCCAGGGGTGAAAGTCTTTCAGGGCCAAACACATCGGCTGGGCGGTTAGGTGGTGATGATGTCATAATACCCCCCTCCAACAGACACCTCACTCGCTCAGCTCACCCCTCCCTCCTCCAACGGAACCCCGGAGATCCCTCAGTTCTCTGCCCCTCTCCCCTCCCAACGGAACCCCGGAGATCACTCAGCTCACTGCCCCTCCCCCCTCCCAACGGAACCCCGGAGATCACTCAGCTCACTGCCCCTCCCTCCTCCAACGGAACCCCGGAGATCACTCAGCTCACTGCCCCTCCCCTCTCCCAAAGGAACCCCGGAGATCACTCAGCTCACTGCCCCTCCCCCCTCCCAACGGAACCCCGGAGATCACTCAGCTCACTGCCCCTCCCCCTCCCAACGGAACCCCAGAGATCACTCAGCTCACTGCCCCTCCCCCCTCCCAATGGAACCCCGGAGATCACTCAGCTCACTGCCCCTCCCTCCTCCAACGGAACCCCGGAGATCACTCAGCTCACTGCCCCTCCCTCCTCCAATGGAACCCCGGAGATCACTCAGCTCACTGCCCCTCCCCCCTCCCAACAGAACCCCGGAGATCACTCAGCTCACTGCCCCTCTCTCCTCCAACGGAACCCCGGAGATCACTCAGCTCACTGCCCCTCCCTCCTCCAACGGAACCCCGGAGATCACTCAGCTAACTGCCCCTCCCCCCTCCCAACAGAACCCCGGAGATCACTCAGCTCACTGCCTCTCCCCCCTCCCAACGGAACCCCGGAGATCACTCAGCTCACTGCCCCTCCCCCCTCCCAACGGAACCCCGGAGATCACTCATCTCCCTGCCCCTCCCCCCTCCAACGGAACCCCGGAGATCACTCAGCTCACTGCCCCTCCCCCCTCCCAACGGAACCCTGGAGATCACTCAGCTCACTGCCCCTCCCCCTCCCAATGGAATCCCGGAGATCACTCAGCTCACTGCCCCTCCCCCCTCCCAACGGAACCCTGGAGATCACTCAGCTCACTGCCCCTCCCCCCTCCCAACGGAACCCCGGAGATCAGTCAGCTCACTGCCCCTCCCTCCTCCAACGGAACCCCGGAGATCACTCAGCTCACTGCCCCTCCCCCCTCCCAATGGAACCCCGGAGATCACTCAGCTCACTGCCCCTCCCCCGTCCAACGGAACCCCGGAGATCACTCAGCTCACTGCCCCTCCCTCCTCCAACGGAACCCCGGAGATCACTCAGCTCACTGCCCCTCCCTCCTCCAACGGAACCCTGGAGATCACTCAGCTCACTGCCCCTCCCTCCTCCAACGAAACCCCGGAGATCACTCAGCTCACTGCCCCTCCCCCTTCCCAACGGAACCCCGGAGATCACTCAGCTCACTGCCCCTCCCCCCTCCCAACAGAACCCCGGAGATCACTCAGCTCACTGCCCCTCCCCCCTCCCAACGGAACCCCAGAGATCACTCAGCTCACTGCCCCTCCCCCCTCCCAACGGAACCCCGGAGATCACTCATCTCCCTGCCCCTCCCCCTCCAACGGAACCCCGGAGATCACTCAGCTCACTGCCCCTCCCCCCTCCCAACGGAACCCCGGAGATCACTCAGCTCACTGTCCCTCCCCCATCCCAACGGAACCCCGGAGATCACTCAGCTCACTGCCCCTCCCCCTCCCAACGGAACCCTGGAGATCACTCAGCTCACTGCCCATCCCCCTCCCAACGGAACCCTGGAGATCACTCAGCTCACTGCCCCTCCCCCCTCCCAATGGAACCCCGGAATTCACTCAGCTCACTGCCCCTCCCTCCTCCAACAGAACCCCGGAGATCACTCAGCTCACTGCCCCTCCCCCCTCCCAACGGAACTCCGGAGATCACTCAGCTCACTGCCCCTCCCCCCCTCCAACGGAACCCCGGAGATCACTCAGCTCACTGCCCCTCCCTCCTCCAACGGAACCCCGGAGATCACTCAGCTCACTGCCCCTCCCTCCTCCAACAGAACCCCAGAGATCACTCAGCTCACTGCCCCTCCCTCCTCCAACGGAACCCCGGAGATCACTCAGATCACTGCCCCTCCCCCCTCCCAACGGAACCCCAGAGATCACTCAGCTCACTGCCCCTCCCTCCTACAACAGAACCCCGGAGATCACTCAGCTCACTGCCCCTCCCCCCTCCCAACGGAACCCCGGAGATCACTCAGCTCACTGCCCCTCCCCCCTCCCAACGGAACCCCGGAGATCACTCAGCTCACTGCCCCTCCCCCTCCCAACGGAACCCCAGAGATCACTCAGCTCACTGCCCCTCCCCCCTCCCAACGGAACCCCGGAGATCACTCAGCTCACTGCCCCTCCCTCCTCCAACGGAATCCCGGAGATCACTCAGCTCACTGCCCCTCCCTCCTCCAACGGAACCCCGGAGATCACTCAGCTCACTGCCCCTCCCCCTCCCAACGGAACCCCGGAGATCACTCAGCTCACTGCCCCTCCCTCCTCCAACGGAACCCCGGAGATCACTCAGCTCACTGCCCCTCCCTCCTCTAACGGAACCTCGGAGATCACTCAGCTCACTGCCCCTCCCCCTTCCCAACGGAACCCCGGAGATCACTCAGCTCACTGCCCCTCGCCCCTCCCAACGGAACCCCGGAGATCACTCAGCTCACTGCCCCTCCCCCCTCCCAACGGAACCCCGGAGATCACTCAGCTCACTGCCCCTCCCCCTCCCAACAGAACCCCGGAGATCACTCATCTCTGTGCCCCTCCCCCCTCCAACGGAACCCCGGAGATCACTCAGCTCACTGCCCCTCCCCCCTCCCAACAGAAACCCGGAGATCACTCAGCTCACTGCCCCTCCCCCCTCCCAACGGAACCCCGGAGATCACTCAGCTCACTGCCCCTCCCCCCTCCCAACGGAACCCCGGAGATCACTCATCTCCCTGCCCCTCCCCCTCCAACGGAACCCCGGAGATCACTCAGCTCACTGCCCCTCCCCCCTCCCAACGGAATCCCGGAGATCACTCAGCTCACTGTCCCTCCCCCATCCCAACGGAACCCCGGAGATCACTCAGCTCACTGCCCCTCCCCCTCCCAACGGAACCCTGGAGATCACTCAGCTCACTGCCCCTCCGTCCTCCAACGGAACCCTGGAGATCACTCAGATCACTGCCCCTCCCCCCTCCCAACGGAACCCCGGAGATCACTCAGCTCACTGCCCCTCCCCCTCCAAACGGAACCCCAGAATCCATCAGCTCTGTGCCGCCCCCCACCTGCGAAGGTCCCTGGAATCCCTCGGCTCTGGGCCCCCTCCCCGCCTGCGACGGATCTGAGTTGGGTTTGGTGGGACGGTAAGTGAGGTGGGGGTGTGGGGTTTGGTCGGGGTGTGAGGTGGGGGTGTTGGGCTTGCTTGGGGGGGTGGGAAGGTATCGGGGTGGGTGAGGGGTGAGGGGTGGGTGTTGGGGTTGGTCAGGGGGTGTCAGCTGTCTGCCACCTCCCCACCTCCGACTGACCCGAGCAGCGCCGGGCACTTATGCTAGTACTTAATAAAATCACTTTTGTGATACATTAACATTAACCCATTGTAAATAACTAATAACTGGGGAAGCAAAGAGCTGTAGGTATCTCTCTATCAGTGTTATAGAGGGTGGACAATTTATGAGTTTGCCCTATATAAGTAAAGTAAATGTTTTTATGTGTATAAGTTTATACAAAGTAAAATGGATTTATTTTGGGTTTAGGCTTCCAGAAATACTGAATACTGGGTGCTTGGAAATTCCCTGTTAAGTGAGAAGCCCCAGGGCTAAGTGAATCTTAGTTTCTGTGAACTGCAGGGGTGCATGTCCCAACCCTTGGTCTGTGCTGTAGCTGACTGGCTACATCTTAGCTCAGCAAGATGGAAGTGTAGGGAAGCCTTCTCTGACAGGGGGCTTTGTTCTCAATGCTATCTCAGCAAATTTAGTGACCGTCTTGAGGGAGTTTTGGTGACCAAACCCATAACAATATAAATTAATATCAATTATAGCTGACTGTCCCTCAACCCAAGTATTTTCTTTGAGGATCTTTGAGGATCTTTGAAGATCCTTATTTTCTATAAGGATCTTCAAGCAAACCAGTCCTAACTCAAACAATTTCACCACAGAACTTCCATAAAGTTGTTTCATTATTATTAACCACTATTAACTCATTTGCATAGTAAGTTTTTGATGGTGAAGGACTGGATCCGCAAAGAGACTTTAGGCACCTAAATCCAACATTTAGGGGTCACTGAGATCCTCAAAACCTCTGCTCATCTCCCACCTCTAACTCTATAGGCCTCTAAACTCCCTTCCCATAATAATTTCTGCCGGCTAAAAACCTGTGCTGATGAGTGAGTGCACAGTTAAATTCTGACACTTGTGCTAATCTCTTCAGCACCTGAGTCCCAGCAGGATCTTGAAACAAGGCAGCCCCCTGCCTATGTCACCTTTATGGCCAGATCCAGTAGGTATTTTCAGTCTACCTAATGGAACAGGCCCACACAGACAAAAGAAGAAGAGATGATCCCTTTCCCCCATCTCAATATTTAGGGCAATGTCTGGCAATGTAGGAGATTCAGGTTCAAATCCCCACTGGCCTGTAAGGTTAATATCTCTCTGCCCCAATGAATATTTAGTTATTTATAGCATAGAAAATGCAACAGCTTCAACAGGAGAGAAAATACCAGCCCATAATGCAGCAAACCTGGAATGTGGGAGGGTTGAGGTCAACTCCTTTCTCTAATCTAGACATAGTGGAAACTTGAAAGCCGGTCTCCCACATCCCTGGTGGATGCCCTAACCATAGACATTGGGCTACTGTCTATAGTGGGGTGGGGGGATTCTCTGTTCTATCATGGGAAAGAGATGTCCTGATTCAGGGGCCTCATTCCGGGAGAAGTTTTATGATGGTTAATCTCGAGTGGAGAGAGGCACCTCCATCTGAGCTGGAGTTGGGGTGTCTCTTTCTGCACTTCCTACTAGCTAATTACGTGGCTCCCCACTCAGTTTCCTATATTCTGTGAATCCCTTTCTTAGGTGCCTAATTCTCCCTATACAATGCATGGGTAGCCTGGACACCTAACATGGGGCTGTGAATTCCTCTGGGCAGAAGAGTATGTAGGAGTTAGATATTGCAACATTGAGCCCTGCCATGTCTAAATCCCCTTCATGGATCTTGTCCAACATTACTTTTCCTTTTTATGACGGAGATATGCATAACAGTGCTTGATGAGACAGGGTTACAAAACCTGGTACAGACCAATGACTTTGTTCTTTAAATAATGAGATTAAAAAGAATTAGCTAATGTCCTTCCAAGGAGTATTGAAAACACACTACAGGAGAATCCTGAATATGCCTGGATAAATAACATACAGAAAATTAGTATTATGAACCAATCCCTTCTCTGTTAGTACTTTGACAGGATATATTTCACTGTATCCTTTTAATGAGTATCCCTGATTTGGAATCAGTCACTGTCCACATGTCTTCACCAAGTGTAAAGCAGTGGAAAATCAGGCCCAGTATGTTTTATTAAGCAGGTTATGGAAATTGCAAATTGATATTATTCTTTTAAAGTTTTTTTTTAACTGCGTGACATGAGTACACCTCATTTCTTGTAGAAAGTGCAATGTACAGAACTTTAAATCCCCATTGTCTTGTCTTTTCTAAACAATAGTCTTGATTTTTTTATGCTGTATGATTTCTTCTATAATTAGAACTTTAGAAAAGCTATTTAATACGTAGTTTTCTCTTCAGGTGTCATGAAAACCAAACTCTTAATGTGTAAACAAGAGACTGAAATAAATGTTATGTCTATGCAGCTATATCTGACAAGGTTTCATAGCAGTAACATTCTAAATGTTATCTTCTGCTGAATATATTATTTGAAGAAATATTTCTTCTGGATAGAACTGACAACGTTATTAACTCATTAAAGGCTTTTTATAATATATAACTTTATGGATACTACTTCCTTTTAACATGGCAATATTTTCAGATAAGGTTTTAAGATACATTTAATAACTAGTAATTAATAAAATGTGTTTCATTTCCTAGTTATAAAATGCTTTAAGATTACATTTAAAAATATTTAGTACTTCACATAATTTAATCTTGAAAATGAATAATTCCATCAAAAACAATATTAGGGAACATTAAGGTTTCTAATTTAAGCTCTCACAACCAGGAAATGCTGGCATAACACTACTTTTGTATGCTTAAGTCTGACTCCTTGTGCACAAGATTCCAAAAGTCTTTACTTGAATGATGCTCGCATATTATTTCTAAAATTATACAGTATAACATCATATTATATACAATGCCCTTCCCTCAAGTACAGAAAAGGAAAATAAAATAAAAATGTTTGTAAAGTCAGACACTCAACAGTTAGGAAATATCATAATTAGGATTTCCTGGATAACTGTAACCTAGCCCCCTGCATATATATATTATGATAATTGATGTTAATTACATTTCCACATACTATTTATTACCATAGGACCCCTGCCTCATTCAGTTCACAGATATATGGTGCATGGAGGATGAAAGGGTTTGTCCTGAATTAATACATAAATGTGGTCAGCAGTCAGAGCCGGTGCAAGGATATTTCACGCCCTAGGTGAAACTTCCTCCTTGCGCCCCCCCTCCCTCCGGGAACCCTGCGGCAGCTCCCCTCCCCCTGCCCGGGGAGCCCTGTGGCAACTCTCAGCCTCTCCCCCTCCTCCGTGGAGCACTACAGCAGCTCCCCGCTCCAGTTCACCTCCCTTCTGCCTCTTCCTCTGAGCACGCCACCATGCTCCACTTCTCCCACCTCTCAGGCTTGTGGCACCAATCAGCTGCTTGGCGCGGCAAGCCCGGGAGGGCAGGAGAAGCAGAGGGGGCGGCGTGCACAGGGAAGGAGGTGAGCTGGGGCGGGGAGCAGTTCCCCTGTATGTGTGTCCCATTACTTGCTGCAGGCATCCCTCCCTGAACCCCCCTGCCCCAGCTCACCCCCACTCCACCACCTTCCCTGAACACGCTTTTTGGTGCCCCCAACCACTTGGAGCCCTAGGCAGCCGCCTAGTTTGCCTAGTGGTTGCAGCAGCCCTGTCAGTAGTACCGTTGACTCATTCGGTTCCTGATCCAGCAGCACATGTTTAATTTAAAGCACTGCGTAGTCCCATCAAGTCATTGGGAATATGCATCTGCTAAAAAATTATCACATGCATGAGTGCTTTGCTGGATCAAATCTTTGTTGCAGATTTTGAAGAAGTATACTGAATAAGGCAGGTCTAACTCTACTCTCCCACTGATGCCAATGGTAAAGCTCCCACTGACTTCACTAGAACCAGAGTGAGTCTAAGGTTGAGTGTTATTGAAAATCTGACCCTTTAATAGACATGAAACTATCTGTACTAGCTTATGCATAGCTATTCTGTATAACCATGTTTCCTTAACTGTATCTTTCCTCCTCCGTTCTTCCTCCTCAATGTTTGTTATGCCCCTTATTGCATTTCATCTTAAATTAGATTGTACGGTATATTCACCAGGGAATACTCTGTTTTCATACATTAGATAGCACTATCCTTACTGGATCCTCTGAGCACAAGTGTAATACAGGTAATAATAACTAGTCCCCTAATTTTGAACAGCACCCCCCACAAACAGCTGCAAATCTTCTGGTTTCATCATATGCTTTGGTATAGTCTGATAGAGTTCATCAACTTTTTCATAACATTTTTGAGCTAAGTTTTATTTCTGTCAAAATCATGTAACATTTTGTCCCCTACCACTTCTTTGCTTTTCCAGGCACTCAGTTCAGCTGCATCAACCAACTGTTGGAGAGAGAATTTGCTCCTAAATGGATACATTCTGAAATTTTGTACATTTCTGATTTGTGATTACATGAATGTTAGTGGCAGTGTACATTAATCCAGCGCACAAAGCCTATTAGTATTAATTGGCATAATGTGGCCATTGTTCCACACATCAGCCATCAAATATTCAGATGCAGTCACTAGGAATTAACAGGAATTAACTCTACCATTCAATCAGAAAGAAATAACACAGGACCTCAAATGTTGTTGTAAATCTCCTGGCAAAGAAGAGTTGTGGGGGTTATTTTAAATGTGTTTTTCCTCTCCCTTGGCCTGCTGTTCCACTCTTTTGCACCATGTGCTGTTATTTATATCAAGGAAGGAAGTGAAAAGTGGGTGTAAAATAGTAGCGGGTGTAAAAAAGTGGGTGTAAAAAAGCAGAAAGCACTCGGTGTGCAGAGGAGGAAATGAGTATGCAAAGTGCAAGGGAGTGGGGAATGAAGCCCTATATATTTAATTGCGCTTTTAGAAATAACATTCATTACCTACACTTTAAGAAGTTAAACCTTTCCTTGGAACTGTCACTAAATATGACTAATATAATTTTAAAGCATTGTGTTTATCTCTTAAACCAACAGTCATTAAATGCCTCATTGTTTTGAAAGAGCAAATTATGTGTTCTTGGGATTTTTTTAGTAAAAAAATAGAAATATGGTAACTATAAAAACCTCATTCCTTCTTGATAAATTAAGCAACAAACTGTGTTTTTATAGATAAAATTAAATTTGGATGCATGCTAAAGATTGTCTAAATTACTGGAGGAAGTATAAGTGTTTAATTAGTAATTTAAAGAAATGAATAATGCTTATTAAAGTAAAATATATTACAATAATACCCTACTGAAGCTTGATTAAAAATCAAATATGCATTTTAAGTTCTCCTTTTCTGGCAAAGATTTCCAAGGTTTTTCATGAGGTGATTGAAATAAACTCATTTTCTGACAATTTTAATATTTCTTAGTTACCAATTTCCAGATCCCTTTCTATCCTTTCAGAATTCCAGTTTGTCACCCTGAGTTAATTTTAACAATATTGTTAGGAAGGGCTTTTATTATAATTTTAAATTAACCATTTGATTCTCCTGATGTGCAACTCACAATTAATCTGATCTATCATGTCCGATGCTTGATTTGTGATTTGAGTGGTGGATTTGGTGTTTGGCTGGTGGTTCATTTATTTTTTATTGTTTGATACATAAAAAGGAATTTGCACATACAATGAATTAAGAGCTGCCTGACAAATTCATTAGAATTTTTGTTTGTGTTAATAATGGGAATAGATCAGTTACAAACAAATGAAACTTGTAGAAAAAAGACAGTTATTGTTAAGTTTCTTCCAAACTTTGATGTGATGCCTAGAGCCCTTCAAATCCTTGGATATCCATTTCATATCTGGGGATATCTGGGGACCATTTTTGCAGATTGAGGATTGGATGTAGATACAAATTTTGTAACAGAACAGGGCACTAAATATAAGATCTCAAAGTTGAGGAAGCAGCTGTCTGCGGCTCATAGCCTATGAGGCTGCTTTCCCACCTTCAAGACTCTATATTCCCTTCTCCCTACTCCACAGAAAGAAAGGAGAGGTGATAGATCAAGGCAGGGAGTAAAATTCCCCATGCTTCTATCGCTGTGGTTTAAGCAGCCAAGCAATTTAAGAAACCTTTCCTGACTTCATTGCTGTAAGAGGTCAGCTGGAGAGGGAGGCAATTGCTTCTGTAAAGTAAGTTAGGAAGCCAGACTGACTTATCCTGCAGAAGCAGCTGCCTCCCTCTCCAACTGACCTGATATGACAATAAAGAAGTCAAAAAAGGTTTCATAAATGACTTGGCTGTTTAAACCACAGCGATCGAATCATGTAGGATTTTGTTGCTTGTCTTGATCTCCTTACCTTTTTCTGTATACCGGGGAGAGGGAATAAAGGATCTTGAAGGCAGGAAGCAGCCTCATAGGCTATGAGCTGCAGACACTACACATGAATGCACACAGACCCTTCTCCCAAGAAGCACTGGTAGATCACGTGTTGCTGAGAGTGCAATGTGGACGTGGCTAGAGATAAAAGACAGAGGATGGATTGTGGGTTGGATACAAGTTGCTTCTTGTGGATGCAGGTTGGACATAGGTCAACATTTTTGTATCCGTGTAGGGCTCTAGTGA
This sequence comes from Sternotherus odoratus, assembly GCA_032164245.1. Classification (NCBI taxonomy): domain Eukaryota; kingdom Metazoa; phylum Chordata; order Testudines; family Kinosternidae; genus Sternotherus; species Sternotherus odoratus. The sequence continues at coordinate 228,152,514 of JAVMKO010000001.1, read as the reverse complement.
TGCCCATATATGAGTATTTAATGGATTTAGTGTTTATGTTCTGGGTGATGTTCAGGGCCTATGGTAGACAAGAGGTCAGACTAGGGTCATGTCTACACTGCAAATTATGTCAATCTAATTTATGTCAGCATATAGCCATCACAGTTATTAAATTACTTGGATGTGTGCATGTGGCTCCTTATGTCAATGGTGTGTGTCCTCACTGGGAATATGAGTATCAGTTGTATTGTCATTATGGGGATTGTGGGATGGGTCCCAAAGGCCGGTAACAGTCGATGTATGCACCATGGTGTCTACACTGACGCTGCATTGACCTCATTACATTGACCATGACTCTATGCCGCTCAGGGAGGTGGTGTTATTAAATTGTCATAAAGAGGCAATTACATTGGCTGGAGCCAAATTTAAGTGAAGACACCTTCACAGCTTGGTTGAAACAAAACAGCTTATGTCAAAAGTAACCAGGTAGTGTAGATCAGACATAGATGATTTTTTAAAATTAAAAATTTTAAAAAAAATGATCTGGTTATCCCTTCTGATTTTAAGCTCTGACTCTAAGACAATTTAGAAATAATGAGCCCATGGTGCTATATGTATAGGAAGAAGTGGACCTAGTTACAAAATTTATTATGGACATAGAAAGCATCTTTTTTTTGTTATTAATTTAAGGAACTGATCATATATGTGCCTGAGTCTTTCACCCGTAATCACACCGATTAAACCACATAGAGATAGAGACAGTAGCAATTTTCTAGGAACTATTTTTCTGTATGTGGCTCCAGAGCCACCGGTTTGCTTCCCTTAATCCACTCAGATGTTTTCTGTTTAGGCAAATACATGCCTTGTAAAACCCAAATCTAATTGTGTCTAGCTAGTGATTTGAATTGTAAACTGTTTCACTGAGTCCCAAAAATATGTACCTGTGTTCTTATATAACCCCCATCCTTATACTATCTGGGCATATGCATACAGACAAGAACTTAATTATTGTAATTGAGCTTCTTGCATAATATAATAGTATTCATTATGAATAAGGGTAGCAAAATCTGGTCTACCATCTGCAATTTTCCCGCCTGAGACCTGTTAGCAAATGCTTTAGCTAAAAATAAAAAACAACAAAATTCCCTTTAAAAGGGGATGGCTAAAAAAGAAAATAGGACTCATTTGAATTTGACAGTAGTGACCACTAATCAATAGCTTAAGTAAAGGAGATTTTCAATTTTTGAGCCATATCACCATCCCGATCCTAGCATTTGGCCAGCTAGATGCTAATAAGTTCCCAAAGCAGAAATAAATCTGTGTTAATCTTTTCAGTGGTAAGGTGATATTTAGACTGATTTTTAGAGCATCTGAGTAAGAAACATTGATTCTGTAAACACTTCTGTGAACCACAGGAAATAAACATTTTTTTCATACTGGCCTACATTATATCAATGTATTTTATGCATCAAAATATTATGTCTTTTCTCATGGTATGTCTCTTTCAACTGTTATGTAGCTTGGAACACCACACTTTGGCTACCCTGATCTTCCACAGCTCCTCATTTTCCCTATGCTTTTTCCAGGAAGAATTCTGCCTGGAGGAGACTGATCGTAGTTGTGGTGGCAGAGTGGTGGTAGAGTTCAATCTGATACAGCTCAGTGATATGTGCTCCACATTAAATGTCATTAGATTTGGCATACTTTCTTAGAAAGGTATCTAATGCCCATTCCATGTGAATTCCAAGGGAAAGGGTGGATCAAACTGAGTTCACATTGTGGAGCATATTGGTTTTTCACTGCTTTTATAATACTCAGGTTGTAGTGGGCACTCACACAGTCCTCTGATAGACCACATACAGGCCGAATAAATATGTCATAATCTGTAAAATATCTTAATATCTACAGAGTGCTTCATAATCATTGATTGGTTCTCACTGCATCTCTCTGTGAGCAATATCCCTATTTTAAAAATGGAGAAAATGAACCTTAGGACAAATTCAGTCGTAGAATTGGTAGGCACAACTTCCATTCACTTCTGTGGGATTGCTCCTGCTTTTTTCACTCCTGAAGTTGTTCCACAGAGTGGTTGAGTGATTGTCTCTTAGTGATTCAACAAGACAAAGGTGATTTAGGAACCAAAGTGAAATTTATTTTAAGTGTAACATGGGATTTCTATCAATCTACCTACCCAACCCCAGATTTACCAAAGGTATTTAAGAATCTAAAGTAGGATTTTCAAGAGTGCATAAATACCCAGCTCCAATGGGAGTTAAAGTTGAGGTACCTAAATACTTTTAAAAGTATGGCCTTTAGGTACATTTGAAAACTGTACTCAGTGTCAATTATTAGAACTCTTTGGAACCCAGTTCTCAATCCCATTCTTAATCTATTGGACAATATTTCCTCTTTTGTACACTGATTTTTTCCAGCAAATATAGGAACATATTCTAATATCATCTATACTGTACTTTCAAACATGATCATGTAAATAAGTGGCATATAAGGCTAAATCTCTCATTTTAAACAAAGCAATGCTTATCCCTTTCTTTGGACCTTCAAGATTCCTTAGATGTTTGCATGTGTCCTGATGTGTCTATTGGAGTAAGAGGGGGAGAAAGAACATTATCCCATTGTGCTATGGTTCTGGTTGTATGTGCCTGTTACATACCCAACATAGGTAGAATTTTTGGTGTAAAGCATGTATATACCTCACATTAGAACTGAGTCATTATCAAGATAATGATAATTAGCTAGCTTACAGCTAGCTCTGAATTAACAGTGTTGGTATTGGCAAAAGTTTTGGGAAGTCCCACTGACATCAGTTTGCTATGTTTGGGCATGCTGGAGAGGTTCTAAAGGAACAGTCCGAAGAGAAGGGAGAGACTGCCACATTAGAACAGTAATGTAAGAAAAATTTAGTTTATGTATTACAAATGCTGTATAACTACTGCCATTCAAGTAAAAAAAGCTACCCACCTGAATTCATCACAGCCTGATCAAGAGGAGCACCGCCAGGGGGCCTGACCTGGGAAAAAGGCCCCCCAGAAGCAGACGGCATCGGACTTTGAGGGTGCCATGCACATTCACCCCACCATAAACCAGGTGAACCAGAAGCAGACGACATCTCTGCCCTAGATAGCTGGACTGCTACCACTTTAAGAGACCTAAAACTTAGACTGGAGCGAAAAAGATCTTAACATGATAGTGTCCTTTTCTTAAAGATAGCCTCTCTTGTTGGCCTAAGTTTTTCTGTTTTTAATCTGTTTCTTGTTTGTTATTTTTCTTTTGTAGTAGTTCAAAGAGTTAACATTTTAAAATTTCATAGTTCTAATACCTTTATACGCGTTGCCCATGAAATGAAATCCCGTATGCCAGTTTTATATAACACTTCATGTTGGGTGTGCTCATTAAGGCCAAAAGATAGCCAAACAGGACTTCCCATATTCCTGGACCCCATATGGCGACTATAAACTGGGCTGACACTGGCACCTTTAAAAGTAAATATCTTACAGTTTAGAGAAGGATTGGCCAGTAGTGCCTCTTGAAAGAGGGAACAATAGCAGGGGGTAACAGTGGGTGTACAGCCTATCATGTATTGCCCTCCAATTAGACGAGTTCATGTTGCTTGGCTTGGCCAGAACCACCTACCCGCATCTCCTCCCAAGCACCTTACTTCTCCCATGTTTAACATGTGGAATCCCAGATGTCAGGTCTACTGGTGAAGAGATATCACAACAAATAGCCCTCCTCAAAACAGAGTTAACTCCCCGCAAGGAAAACATTAAGACCCTGGAGGGAGTGGACCCTAGCCTATGGGCAAACAGGAGCCCTCCGAGAGCAACATCCGTACCCCCAGTAAGAATACTGCTAAAAGAAAAAGAGAGCCCTGTTTGTGTGAAACAGTACCTACCCCCTGTCAAAGGCAGCTCGAATAGGCTTGAAACCTCTCATCGAAAAATTCAAATGATATAGCTGGTTAGTGGAGGGGTCCTCCCCTTTTAACACCCCGATATTAGGTGTGCCTAAACCAGATGGCACCTATAAATTGGTGCACGATTTAAGAGCAATAAACAAAAATATCCTTGTAGACCATCCTATAGTTCCGAATCCTCACACCATCCTAACACAGATTTCGCCTAAAGCAGCCATTTTTAGATTTAAAAGATGCTTTCTTCTCAATACCATTAGAAGAAAGAAGCTGAAACTTATTTGCTTTTGAGTAAAAGAATCCAGAGACACACCACAAAACTCAGTTGATGTAGACCAGCGGTCACCAACCAGTGGTCCGCGGACCACTGATGGTCCGTCAGAAAATTTGGGTGGTCCGTGGGGAAATTTCGGGGTGGAGGGGGAGGGGAAGGGAGGCAAGCAGCGGGAGCAGTGTGCTGCGGCGTGGCGCCACGAGAGTGTGCCCCTGTGGGGCAGGGAGGCAAGCGGCGGGAGCTCCCGCCCCCTGCCTGCACGGACCGTGGTGCAGCGGCGCAGCGCCGCGAGAGTGTATGGGGCGGGGGGGGGTGAGGCAAGCGGCGGGAGGCCCCCCCCCGCTTGCATGGAGCATGGTGCAGCACCACCGCGCCACAAGACTGTGCCCCTATGGGGCGGGAGGGTGAGGGAAGCGGCGGGAGCCCCCCCCCCGCATGGAGCATGGTGCAGCGGCGTGGCACCGTGAGTGTGCCCCTATGGGGTGTGGGGGTGAGGGAAGCGGCGGGAGCCCCCCCCCCAAGAGAGAGAGCCTCCAGCTACCGCGGCCGCTCCTGCGCCCCTTCCCCCCCTTCCGCTCGAGCAGCATGGCATCGCAGCCCCCCCCCCTTGCTGGAGCGGGGGGGGGGCTGCGGTGCCGCGCCGCTCGAGGGTGGGGGGGGACTTTAGTGGTCCGTGAGCTCTAAAAGGTTGGCGACCACTGATGTAGACAATGTTGCCACAGAAATTTGTGTCATCTCCTCTTCTTTTCAGAACAGCATTATAAATAAGCTTAGAAAACTAGAAAAAACAGCATTCAGAAGTTGCCCTGCTCCAGTCCAAGCAAACACAAAGTTTTAATTTCTAGTCATAGTTACCTAATGTTGAAAAATAGTTAAAAATTCTGATAAAAAAGTGTACTGTGTATTAATAATTCTAGTTATTGAATTATGCTTTTGCTGTATTATAAACTATATTCCATTGTTGTGCAATGTAACCCCACCTAGACGAGTTAAGTTTCCCCTACCTTTAGTGATATAGAAGAAATTATCCTTTAGAAGAGGAATTTGTAAGAAAAATCTAGTTTATGTGTTACAAATGCTGTATAACTTAGTATAAATTTGAGATGTTGTTTGACTGTGCTGCAGATACTGTGCAGTACGGTTATGCAACATGAAGTTACTGCTGTGTAACAGCTCTAAGTTGCTTCAAACTCTTATCTTGTCTCATACGTTTGTCTCATACTTCTTGTCTCATATGTTTGTCTCATACGTCTTGTCTCATACATTTGTCTCTTGTCTCATACGTTTCAAACTCTTATCTTGTTCCATACATTCTTGCCCATGTGTGTCTTTACAAAATAAGAATTTTGTTGTCTGTATGTCCTGTTTTTGAGAAGTTCCAAGCAAATAAGTAGAATAACTAGATAAGAAACAAAGTTATGAAACGAACAAGATCATAAAACTTTTCCACTTGTCAAACTTGTCAAACTGTCAAGAGACACTCCTTCATCTAAAAAAGCATATAAAAAACTCTTAGCAATGTATAGAAACAAGCCATAATTTGAGTGCTGACTCTTTAGCTTCAATTTTCTAGCAAATAAACTTGTTCTCAAGGACCTATCTGCATCTGCCTGTCTTTGAAAGTAAATTGAGACAGCCTCCAAAAGAACGAAGCCCTTTGTGCAACAGTAATGAAATACAACTTTATTTCCAAATAAATACAAAAGTTCCAAGGTGTAGATTTATGTTATGCTTATCCTTAGAACATATTAAAATGAACTTATTGTTAATTATGTCAACTGTGGTTCAAAAAAGCTGAAAGGAAGCTAAAACATTCTAAAAAATTCTGACATCTCAGTACTGTGCCTATAGTAACAGTCACTAATGTAGAGCCTGTTCCTGTAAGATGCTGAGGCTTTCCTGCAAAGTCCAGTTGAGAGCTCTTAATTCCCATAGAACTCCAGGACTAAGGCCACATTGCCTCGGACCTTGTTAATTATATCTGGCTTTTTCTATACACATGGTACCTGCACTGGAAATAAAGTCATTCATAAAGTTTGCTTGCTAGTAAGGGAATTAAGAAACAAAAGAAAGGTTAACAAGTTGACCAGAAATAGCAGGAGCAAAGAAGTGATGCAGAGCTTGGTTTATCAGCAAAATTATCTGTATCTTTTAAATATGTATGAAGATTTAAGTAGACAATTTTCTATCATTTATCTCCCTACTGCATGCTATCATTACATCTTCCTGGATAAAGAGATCAGCATGAATTATGGAGATTCTTGATTATGTTATCAAGCACTCTTGTACCTTGATAATACTGCTTGATGCTTTGCTCTTTGGAAGTAATACAATGCAGAATTTTCATAACTAAACTTGTAATTTGTTAAAAAAAATAATACAAAGGCTGCTTTATAAAATAAAAACTGCTTATCTCAATTAAAAAGTATGGTGCCATATGTTGAGAATCAAAAATATTCCATTGCACTTTCTACAAATAACATTCATAAAGTTAAAGTTACTAGTATGTAACACTTTGGTGCATAATCAAGATACTTATAATGGTCTAAACATTAAAAAGCCATTAGTCATTTTACTGCTATCAATAAACATTATTATGCACTATTTCAATTGCTTATGGAAAATATAACCTTTACCTCTGTAACAGCTTCCAAAAGCAAACTTTGTTTCTAACACTATAGTGTTTGGAACAAAATTGCTTGTAGGAGTTTTCTACCTACACACAGAAAAAGAGAGAAAGTGAAAAGATAGCACAAAGGATTAGAATGACAGATAGCCATTAGAAATGCAAATACTGTAATTTATCAGATTTTGTCTTGAGGAGAAATAAACCAAATAAAACATAAAAGCTCTAGCTGTTTCTACCAAATAATCTCTTGTGATGGTGCTGAAATTATAAAGGTATTTGCTCCCCATTTCCACATTCCCTTTAACTCTTGGTTATCAAAGTCAGTTCTTTAGTATACTAGTTTACAATCATAGTGCTTGACTGATAGTTCACTGAAAATGCATATGTATTATAAAACAGTCTTTTCTTTTTATTTTTATTTTGGCATGGGGTTCTGTTCATAATCTATATATATAAAAGTCAAGTGGTGTATGTATGTGTGTATGTATGTATGTACGTATGACTGCGAACTCCTCCCGCACCGTTTGAGCCAGAGACTTGAAATTTGGTACAGTGAGGGGTCTTGGGGTCTAGATGCTGGTAAGGGTCGAAAAATTTTTGGATCTCACCTCTGACGCCCCCCAGGGGTGAAAGTCTTTCAGGGCCAATCACATTGGCTGGGCGGTTAGGTGGTGATGATGTCATAATACCCCCCTCCAACAGACACCTCACTCGCTCAGCTCACCCCTCCCTCCTCCAACGGAACCCCGGAGATCCCTCAGTTCTCTGCCCCTCCCCCCTCCCAACGGAACCCCGGAGATCCCTCCGTTCTCTGCCCCTCCCCCCTCCCAACGAAACCCCGGAGATCCCTCAGTTCTCTGCCCCTCCCCCCTCCCAACGGAACCCCGGAGATCCCTCAGTTCTCTGCCCCTCCCCCTCCCAACAGAACCCCAGAGATCCCTCAGTTCTCTGCCCCTCCCCCCTCCCAACGGAACCCCGGAGATCCCTCAGTTCTCTACCCCTCCCCCCTCCCAACGGAACCCCGGAGATCCCTCCGTTCTCTGCCCCTCCCCCCTCCCAACGGAACCCCGGAGAGCCCTCAGTTCTCTGCCCCTCCCACCTCAACCCCGGACTCCATCAGCTCTGTGCCCCCCCCCCCCACCTGCGAAGGTCCCCGGAATCCCTCGGCTCTGGGCCCCCTCCCCGCCTGCGACGGATCTGAGTTGGGTTTGGTGGGACGGTAAGTGAGGTGGGGGTGTCGGGTTCGGTCGGGGGGGTGAGGTGGGGGTGTTGGGGTTGGTCAGGGGGTGTTGCGGTTGGTGGGGGGTGAGGTGGGGGTGTTGGGTTTGCTTGGGGGGGTGAGGTGGGGGTGTCGGGTTTGGTCGGGGGGTAAGTGAGCCGGGGGGGTGTCGGGGTTGGTCTGGGGGGGTGGGAAGGTGTCGGGGGGGTGAGGGGTGTGGTGTGGGTGTTGGGTTTGGTCTGGGGGGGGAAGGTGTTGGGGTGGGTGCCCAGACCAAACCCGACACCCCCCCCGGCTCACTTACCCCCCGACCAAACCTGACACCGCCACCTCACCCCCCCACCAACCGCAACACCCCCTGACCAACCCCAACACCCACCCCTCACCCCTCACCCACCCCAACACCTTCCCACCCCCCCAGACCAAACCCGACACCCCCTGGCTCACTTACCCCCCGACCGAACCTGACACCCCCACCTCACCCCCCCACACCAATCGCAACACCCCCAGACCAAACCCGACACCCCCCCGGCTCACTTACCCCCGACCGAACCCGACACCCCTACCTCATCCCCCCAAGCAAACCTGACACCCCCACCTCAACCCCCCACCAACCGCAACACCCCCTGACCAACCGCAACACTCACCCCTCACCCACCCCAACACCTTCCCACCCCCCCAGACCAAACCCTACACCCCCCGGCTCACTTACCCCCCGACCAAACCCGACAACCCCACCTGACCCCCCCAAGCAAACCCAACACCCCCACCTGACCCCCCGACCAAACCCGACACCCCCCCCCCCGGTTCACGGTGCACTGTGTAGCACACAGATTATTAAATACACTGTTCGGTCGGGGGGTGAGGTGGGGGTGTCGGGTTTGCTCAGGGAGTGAGGTGGGGGTGTCGGGTTTGGTCGGGGGGTGAGGTGGGGGTGTTGGGTTTGTTTTGGGGGGTCAGGTGGGGTTGTTGGGTTTGGTCGGGGGGTAAGTGAGCCGGGGGGTCTTGGGGTTGGTTGGGGGGGTGGGAAGATGTCAGGGTGGGTGAAGGGTGGGTGTTGGGGTTGGTCAGGGGGTGTCAACTGTCTGCCCCCTCCCCACCTCCTACTGACCCGAGGAACGCCGGGCACTTATGCTAGTGATAATATATTTGCCTAGGTTGAATTCTAAAGCAATTAATTCCTTATCTACAAAAATACATACTTTTTTTTTTTTTTTGGTAGCTGATATTGGCTTTGAAGTAGGAATATATCTTAGTAGCACATAAGAGTGTCCTGCTGGGTGGAAAAATACATTTTTAAAAATGTTTTAGTCTACTCTAGAAATTCTTCAGACTTCTTCTAAAAGACTCTTTGATTTCAGAGTTCTACAATGGCTTGATAGAGCGAAGAAAGGTTGGTGGCTCTCAGATCCCAGTTTTTCCAATTCCTTCTTTCAGACACATTAATTTTATGACTTCCACAATAAGTAGATAATAATAACCAATATTATATATGAATAATAAAAACCTTGTAATTGAACCACGTTAAACTGACATGTCCAACTTGTCCCTGCCAGCAGGTATATGGGATCTTGGGGAGCAATTACCACACAGGTGGGGTGCAAAATAAACTTTATTAAGAAAATGCAAAAACAGGGAAAATTCAATAGTGAGGGGTATGGGGTTTGTTAAAGTAGACAATTGGGGAGGGGTTTCTTTTAGTAAATGGGATAGGGGGTTTCAATAGTGGGGTACAATACAGTGGGGTACAATACAGTTGGTAACCAATTAACACTGAAGTATAAATGTAACAGGGAGCTAACAATTTCTATGTAAAGAGTGTGTCACAGCAGCATGTAACCGACTAACAGTATGGGTAAAATGTGTTAAATAACCAACAATTTTAGGTAAAAATGTGTCTCAGTGGTGTAAATGTAAAATGTGAGGTGTGTTAGAGAGAAAAGGGGTAACCAATGGGGTTTTATGCTAGAAAGAGAGAGAGAAGACAGGCTGTAAGTTGAAACAGCAGAGAGGAAGAGAGAGAGAGAGAGAGAAAGTGGTAGAGAAGTAAGGTTGGGGGAAGGGGAAAGAGGAGCACTTGGTGGAGGGAGAGTTAAACTCAGGGAGACACAGAACAGACAGGCTGCAAGTTTAAACAGCAGAGAGGCAATTATACAAAACACAGCAAAATCTTATCTATGATTTAACTTAACCAAAACTACACAAATTAGCAAGTAACAAAACACAATGCAACAATTCTTTAAGGCTAACTTACAGGGTACAATGCAAGCAATTTCCTAAACCTAACTTAACTACAGCTATGCAAAATGAAATTACAACTTATCTAGACTAAAAGACAAAATCTAACCTAATGGGTGCACCTTATACTAGGGGTAGTTTCAGAGGGCAGAGTGGTGTGTGCCCAGGATACAGCTCCAAGGGGGGGGGGGGATTTAACTAGTGGTGGCTGCAAGCTGGCAGCCCAGGATACAGTCCAGGAAGGCACAGGCTTATTTCTGGCAGCAAAGGCGCTGCAAAGCAAGAAACTGATTACAGATACGGACCAAGGAGTTTAAGAGAGGTTTTAAGACACAGACCAAGGTTTAGTTTGAGTCTGTGTGCTGGGGAAACAGAGCCAGCAGCTAAAGTAATAAAAGTATAGAAAATTTCACAGAGGGATCCTTACTAGTCCCCAAGGCAGCAGCAAAGGCAGAAGCAGCAACAACATCAGAAGAAGGAAGGAGGGCTCGGTACGGTCTTGATAATCAGGAGGTCTCTCAGGCAGCAATTCGTTCTTCGTGGGGGGGGGTTAAAAACGGGGGTATGCTCAAAAATAAAACGAGAGTGGAGAAAGGACCCCCCAGGACCCCTGGCTGATCAGACCAGGTAGCAATGCAGGAACCTTTCTGATGTTTGTTTCAAAAATGCCTGTTTCTTAAAGGCAAACTCAGGCAGTTTCCCTGCCAGTAATCCTGATAGGCTCCTTCTGTCATAGGGGAAGAGATATAGGGAAAAACTGCAGGTGAGCATAGAGACATGCCTGGGCAGAGTCCTGGACCATAGGGGTGAGTTCCCACCTCAGGACTCAAAAGCACATGAGGCCTATGACTCATGCCCAGGATCTCAAAAACACATTAGGTCTTGCAGCTCTGGACATTGCCTACCCTACACCGAGCCCAGGTTTAACAAGGTGATAACAGGACCAACCCTTTGAACAGGACAGTCGTCCCACTTAGCACGCAGCACAAGTGGCCATCCCTTTGTGAAGGGCAATGGCTCTTGGTAAACAACTTAACAGCCAGGGAGGGGCGGCCACAGGAGGAGAACAAAAACAAAATGGAATATCGGGAAAGCTGTAACAGACACAACTGAGTATCCATCTCTTATTGCTGTAACCTTCAGACTTCATCTCCCAAGCATCTTCCCACTGTTTGTTATTCCTCTTCTTACAGTATTTTGTATAGCATAGACTGTAAGCTGTCTGAGATGGGACCATGCCTCTTTTATGTTTTGCAAAGCATCAAATATCTTTTGTCATGTTGAGGGGGATCATGGCTGAGTATATTTAATTATACATTCTTCATTTCATAATTGTTTAGAGAAGAGAAACAGATTACAGACATCTGTATTTTATATTTGTTTCCATATACCAGAGATCTGAAGATGCAATTCTATACTAATTTGTCATTTGCCATTATGATCTCATTATGTAGCCCAACGAGTGGAAACAGCACAACAAAAACAGAAGAAATTATTTTAAATCATCATCATTGTCATTTTAATGTCTAGTGATGAACAGCTAAGCTTCTTTAAAGTGTCATTTTGATCAGGAAAGTGTGTGTGATGGGTTAATATCAGGGCTGTACAAAAACTATTTATTTCATATCAAAATGGGTTATGTGAATCTATAACTATAGGCTGTATTCATATAGTGGCTCAACCATTGCAGGTTCACTTCAATCTCTGTCCCTTCACTTTCCCTTCCCCTTACTTTCTGCTAACCTCCTATCCCTCTCAACAGCTGCCACTTATCTCAATTTAGGCTCTAGAATGATCCTCATCCCTTATCCTTGGAATCTTCAGGATTGTACAGCAGCCTTGGTAGCCTAGAGCCTCTACTTCTCTCCAGTTCCTCGTATGTCAGGGCCAAGCAACCCCTTCCCACAGGAAATTAGGGGGGCTTGCTAGGTAGCTGATCCTCCCGTTATGCAACGTTGAAGTGTGCATCTTCTGCTTATGCTACTGTCCTGAAAAGATCTTTCTGGTCTTGTGAAGAGGCTTCCTCCATATATTGCAGCACCAGAGATATTAAACAGCCTGTTCCGAAATATTTGTTGTCTATATTAGGTTCTGGAACAGAAGCCCTCCCATGACTATAAGGGAAGCCACATGGTTTCTACAGCTATAATGCTGAGCAATGGACTATACCATTCCTTTTGGAGTGTTTATAGTCAATACCCAAAAGCAGAAGGAGAAGGAAGAAACTTTCACTTTTAGAAGATGCTGGCAGGATAAAATGGTTGTGAGCCATATCAAGGACATCCCACACCATGCAAGATGTCAAGGCAGCTCTCAAGTGCTACTTGAAGATCTTGGTGAAGAAAATGCAGAGAAAATCAGGAGAGAATGGGTGGACACCACTAGGCAGCTCTCACTTCAGAAAACTCCAAGATAAAGCGTAAATCTATGTCCCATGCTGAACATGAGTTTCAAATCAGTTGAGGCAGCCTAGATTGTAGTAGTAACAGTTAGACCTGAAAAATGTCAGGAACTGAACCTGAAACTAAAGGAGTTTCATATGGTTTATATTATGTTACATAAACACAGACAACTCTGCTTAAAATCTGGTCCCTGTGTATCTTTGAAATGTGTTTAGGATTCTGATGCACAGACATTATTGATATAACATACATGATAGAGGAAGGCCAGGGAGCTGTGGCAGAGTGCTTGAGGGGAGATATATCAGCTCCAGGTTCATTAGGGCATGGCTCCCTGTAGACTAGGGAAGCAGGCAGCAGGTTAATTAGGAGCACCTGCTGCCAATTAAGGCCTTAATAAAAACCCCTGCCTCAGGCAGACCAGGTGTGGGTGTTTGGAAGGAGTTTGGAGGCGCTGGAGCAGAGAGCAGTTTGGAGGCGTTGGAGCAGAGAACAGTTTGGAGGCGTTGGAGCAGAGAACAGTTTGGAGCAGTTGAAGCAGAGAGAGTTTGAAGAAGTGCTGTGGTGAGCTAAGAAAGACCCAGACCTTAAGTAAAGGAACACCTGGCTTGTGTAGAGAGAGGGCAGGAAGCCCCCCACAAGCTGAAGAGTAGGAGAGGGAAGTAGTCCAGGGGAAGGAGTAGCTAATCCCAGTGGTTTACCGCTATCCTCAGGGCCCCTGGGCTGGGACCTGGAGTAGAGGGCGGGCCTGGGTCCCTCTCTCTCCCCTTCTCCCCTCTAGGATACTTGTGGGACAGTTAATACCCTGTTCAGAGGCAAGAAAAAGGCTCCCTGAATTCCCCCACAAGAAGAGAAAGCGCAGGACCCATCAATATCGTGGGTGTAATTTGCCACACATAGGATAACTAACAAAAATGTGGATGGATACTGCCTGGTAAATTATCAAGAGAACTGTCAGTTAAGTTCCAATAATATAACCTTTATTGATGGTGATGAAATGAGAGGCAAAACCAGTGCAGTACATTTTTTAGATGCCAGGTTGAGTTTGTAGTACAGGCAACTGGAAAGAGAAAAGCAAAACAAAACAACCGAAAAACTCCCAAACTATGAACTTGTAAATAAATCTGTAAGAAAGTTATCCAGAAAAGAAATGTAGCACCCCACAATTTTGTTTTATACTCATTTTTCAGAGTACAAATGTACTTGAACAGAAGCTGCTTCACAAAGCTACTTCACTCTTGCAGCTGTTTTTAATCACATGTCTATAAATGTCTGGCAAGAAGAGAAGAACTAAAGCAACATAAGTTTTGTTAAAACCATTGATCTTTCTAAAGCAGCTTACCCACTAGCATCAGCAAAACATAAATTGACCTAAGGCACCCAGGACCCTTCCAACTTCTGTTTTTAACATTTTTGCAGAGATCGTGGTTGAGTATACTTAATTCTATATTCTTCATTTCATAATTGTTTAGAGAAGGGAAACAAAAAGACCTCAGAGATCTGTATTTTATATTTGTTTCCATATAGAGGAGATATGAAAACACAATTTTCTACTAATTTATTATTTCTCATTATGAGTTCACTATAGCACAAACAGTGGAAACCACCCAACAAAAAGAACTGAAGAAAAATAGAACTGAGGATAGCGGTAAACACCTTGGTTTAGCTATTCCTTCCCCTGCGCTACTTCCCTCTCCTACCCTTCAGCTTGGGGGGGCTTCCTGCCTTCTCTCTGCACAAGCCAGGTGTTCCTTTACTCAGGGTCTGGGTCCTTCTTAGCTCACCGCAGCACTTCTCCCAAACTCTCTCTGCTCCAACTCCTCCAAACTGCTCTCTGCTCCAACTCCTGTTATATAGAAAACTACACAGGATCTTTTCAGGGGATAAGACAAGAATGTCATGTTTATTATAATACAATAATCAATAGCTAATATTTAATACCTATGTGTACACAAAACACACACACACACCAGATGTTATGCAGCTGCTATATAGTTACCCGTCCTGAACATAGCTTGAGTCCGTGGCTTGGGTTCGCAGCTTGGGATCGTAGCTTGTGATTGTAGCTTGTGTCGGCTAACTGGCCAAGAGAGCCTGGCACAAGGAGGGGTTGGGTCTCTGTCGGGCGCGCACCGATACCCCTTGGTGTTGGCAGCAGAATGTTACCCAAGGTCTGCTAGCTCACCCATCCTTTTTATAGGGTTTCAGTTTGAATTTAGAATCTGTAGGTCTTGCTGTGTCATGCTGCCTCTGGGATTTGTTGATCGATTATCCATCAATTGCAGACATGACTTTCAGCCTTGGACCTGGCTTTGATGTTTCTTCAATTTGGACTTTTGTTCTTTTTCTTTAAGGTAGACAGACTCCTTTTGCTTTGTTCTTCAGCGGTTGGTGTTCACACTTTTTCATCAGGACGGGCTGGAGGTTGATTCCATCATCCATGCATACCTCATTCATACATTTAAACTAATTAGGTTACATCAGGGTTTTGCAGACAAAGTGGAGTGAGCATTTTAAAATGGAGTTTAAGACAGGAATTAAAAAAAAATGGAGTCTGAGTTACAATATGGAGACAAACACAATATGGTGACCTGAACAATTTACAAACAATTTCATTTCTCAGTTCTACACTCTGCCAAACTGCTCTCCGCTCCAACACCTCCAAACTCCTTCCAAACTCCCACACCTCTCTGTCTGAAGCAGGGGTTTTTATTAAGGCCTTAATTGACAGCAGGTGCTCCTAATTAACCTGCTGCCTGCTTCCCTAGTCTACAGGGAGCCACGCCCTAATGAACCTTGAGTTAATATATCTCCCCTCAAGCACTCTGCCACAGTTCCCTGATCCTCCTCTATCACAGTATTGATGGATTATAAATATGGTACTGAATGTAGCTGGTAGTCCTGGATGGTGCTAGCCAACTCTTTCTTGTCACAGTTGTCACTCATGAGAAAAAGCTGTGGATTTCACACTGGCTGGGGGTTTGAAAAAATAACTCAATTTCTCTAGTTTCATAAGAGCCACATTGAATTCCCATTGAAATCAATTAGTCTTTCTATTGACTTCAATTGGGAGTTGGTTGAGGTGCGATATATAGTGTCATAGTTCATATTTACTTCTTTATTTTGATAGTAGATTTGTAAAAATACCCATCTATGTTAGGTTGTAAGCACTTTAGCCCTGCCATCAAAATAAAATCTTGAAAGACAAATTTAAACCAGCAGTAATTCCTCTCCTGAAAACCAGAAAATAACCAGAAAGAGAATGAAACTCCAACAAACCAAGCGATTTATAAGTTTTGCTTGGCATTTGACATTTAATGCTTCTCTTCATAAGTATATCTATTGTGAATCAGAGTACTATAGAGTACACTAAGTCCAAGCCAACTCATTTCTCTATCAAGAAGGAAATAACACATTTCTAGTGTTCTGGACTTATTAATTATCCTTTATTTCTCTTGTGGTAGTGTTTAAGGAAACTAATGAGGGGTCACTGACTCATTGTGGCAGAATCTGTATAAACAATATAAAGATAGTGTCTGCTCCAGAGCCTCATACTCTAAAATAACCTTTCAGAACCTATGAACATACTCTCAACCAAAATCATCGTTTAAGCTGTTTATACAGTATATATCTTCATTTCCATTATTTATGTCATGTAAATATTGCCTTTAGTTTATCTACATTCTAAAAAAATGAGTATGAGAAGTCTAAGCATTTTTGGTGAGTCTGATGACATTTTAATAGACAGGAACCTTTTTATTCATACTGTTATTTATCTAACTGCTTTTGTATTGAAAGCTTACATGAGACACAGTCAGCATAAATTTAGCTGGTGGTTTCAGTATTAAGCAGGGCTTAAAGATGCCCACCAGGCATTAATTGCAAAATCTATTTGAAATAAATTGCCCAGATAGTGCTTGTGTTTTGATTATAGGTGTGTGTATATATCTGAATTTTAATGAATTTGAAACGGTTGCTAAAAGATGCATAATGAAAAATCATCAAGCTGGGAAGTGTATGATGAAACAAGGTCAATAAAATTAATGCCCCTTCATAAAGGAAACCATTTAAGAACTTTGAGGATACAAACAGCCTGTTCATGGAAACAGAATTAATCCAGTCAAAAACTAAATAAAGTCTTTGGTAACTAATGGTAGAAAGTTTCATTACCATAAATTTGGATACTTCTAAAAGCGTCTAAGTAAAGAGATCTGACAGCTTCAGGAACTACAGCAAGCTATAAAAATGAGTTTCAATAAAATGTTTTCAAAATAGGGATAAAGGATAAGACTCTCAGCTACCATAAATCAATATCTCTGTTTATGCCAACAGAGTTGCACAGCCTTACATCAGCTGAGGACGTTACCTACCAGGTGTTGAGATGGTGCTGAATTGGTGTGGCCATATTGATTGAATGGTGAGAAGATGGCTTGACATGACTGAACTTTGAAAGAGGATTCTGGGAGCAGAATCCTTCTCTTAGCATCAGGCAGATGCCAGAGGTGAAACTGCCTGGCTCCATGGTGTGTGTATGATCAATACTGATCTTTGAGTCAGCAGATATGACCACTTGAAAACAAACAACATGTACAGAACATCCTGAGTGGATCATGGGCTGACGAGGGCACCTTGACCCTGTTGAAGGACATCATGTAGGGGGCTGAAGTGAATGATTGATAAGGGAGTGAATGTGGGATAATGTTCAGTTGGCACCACTTTGCAGTCTCCTCCTAAAGTATTAAGTCGATAAACATTAGTAGCCACATGCCCATTGGGCATGCTTTTAGGACAGGGATCGGCAACCTTGGCATGTGGCCCGGCAGGGTAAGCACCCTTGGTGGGCTAGGTCAGTTTGTTTATCTGCTGCATCCACAGGTTTGGCCGATTGCGGCTCTCACTGGCCACAGTTCGCTGCTCCAGTCCAATGGGGGCTGCGGGAAGCAGTGGCCAGCACTGCGCCGCTTCCCGCAGCCCCCATTGGACTGGAGCAGCAAACTGCGGCCAGTGGGAGCTGCGATCAGCGAACCGGCAAGTAAACAAAGTGGTGCGGCCCACTAAGGGTGCTTACCCTGCCGGGCCATGTGCCAACGGTGCCAATCTCTGAGTTACACGCTGAGCATGTGGGCAAGCCCCACCGGTTAGACATCTGGGAAAGAATTCTCGGTAGTAACTCAGAACCCTTCTTGTCTAGTTTCTTATCACCAGATGCTGGCAATATTTGCTGCTAGCGGCTACATGTCAGGTACATGCCATTGTAGGCAGCTTCATCATACCATCCCCTCCATAACCTTGCCAAGCTCAATCATGAAGCCCTTTCCCCCCTTCTCCCACTGCTCTCTTTGGAGGCTTTTCCAGAGCTATACTCCTTTGATGGTTGGAAACCTTCATCTATATTCAAGCCTAAACTCATTGATGGCCAATGTATACCCAGTTTTTCTTGTGTCCAGATTGGTGCTTACTTTAAATAACTTCTCTCCCTCTCAAGTATTTATCCTTCTGATGTATTTATAAAAAGCAATCATATATTCCCTCTGCCTTCTTTTGGTTGGTGAACAAGCCAAGCACTTTGAGTCTCCTCTCACAAGGTAGATTTTTCATTCCTCTCTTTTTCAGTTCAAATTCATTTTTCTTAAATATGGGAGACCAGAACTGAGCACCTGCAGATGAGGTCTCACCAATGCCGTGTATAATGGTACTAAAACTTCCCTGTCTCTACTGGAAACACCTTGGCTGTTCTAACATCTTAGAACTGCATTAGCCTTTTTCATGGCCACATCACACTGACAGTTCACAATCATTCTGTAATCAACCAATACACCAAAGTCTTCCTCCTCCTCTCTTTCCTCCAACTCATAAGCCCCCATCTTATAACATTTTTTGTTGTTAATCCCAAAGTGCAAAACTGCACTTTGCACTAAAGATTCATCCTATTTCTATTACTTCAGTTTTTAATGTGCTTCGGATCTTCTTTTATTCCTGTCCTCCTCTGTATTCACAATACCTCCCAATTTGTGTCAGCTGCAAATTTTATTAGCACACTCCCACTTTATAAGCCAAGGTTATGAATGAAAATGGTACATAAGATTGGTCCCAAGACCAATCCCTGAGAGACTCCACTAGTAACATCCACTAGTAACCTTACAGATCACCTTTCAGAATGACCCTTTGTAGTTTCCTCTTTAACCAGCGTATGCTTATGCACGTTTCAATTTTCATAGTAATCGCCAGCTTCTCCAATTTCCCATGTGGAATAGTATCAAATGCCTTCCTGAAATCCAGCTGGATTAGACTGAAGCCATTTCTTTTCTCTAAAAAGTCAGTTATCTTCTCAAAGAAGGAGATCAGGTTGGTCTGGCATAATTTACCTTTTGAGTTTCCATGTGATATTTGTTTCCAATGACGATTTATCTCTTTCTTTACCTACTTTCTCTTTCAAAATGTGTTCCAAGACCTTGAATACAATTGAGTACAGACTAACAGGCCTGTAGTTTCCTGGATCACTTTTTTTCACTTTCTCCCATCAGAGGGTATAACCCCCGATTCATTAAAGAAACATGCTATTGGGCTTGCAATTTAATGTGCCAGTTCATTTCTTATTTATAACACCTCATTATACACCAACCAACAGAGCTATGCTGGAAAAAGTTTGTGGTATAGTCCTGTCCTAAGCAATCAGCAATGCCATTAGAGACTATATTCACAACACATTCACATTTAACAATTTATCAAAACTCCACCAGCAGTACAGATTTTTGCTTGAGTATCATAACAAATCACTGGCGAGCAATTTTTCCTTGATTTAGCACTAATGTCCCAATTAAATGTTCTTGGATCTTTTTTTTTTATTTCCTCCATCTTTCTCTTCTAAATGGAAATTATAGGATCTGAATCACTTATTTGCCCTCTTCATAATATATGTATTTATTCAATTAGAAAAAATCATTTTCATTAATCAGTAATGAATTCAGTTTCTCCTTGCATTGCTTATTTCCCTCATCATTTCCCTAATCATTTGCCCTCTAATACCCAAGCACTCTCCGTTTTTTTTGATTTTTTCCTTTATTTGCTATTTGTCTTTTTTTTAGTCCAAGGAGTGAAAATGAACAGGAAACCCAGATAAATTGCATCTCTCTTTTTTTCGATTGTTTTGTTTTATAAAACTAGTTCAGTGTGAAACTACTAGAATGCAGCAAAATATGCATAGGAACGGGTTTTCAGAAGGAATATAGTGTAGGAAAAACAAACTCTAAAAGATTATGACAAGATAATAGATAAAAAAATACCAGAATAACCCACTTACTCCAACTTGTTCATTCATTATTAAAGTTGAATATCAAGTATAATTTAGTCATTTCTACTTGGCCTGGATATAATTTAATAAAGAATAAATACTTAGCACCTAATTCTTCTGTTAGTGTTCTTTCATATCTATGTACAAATTATGGTCTTTTTGTATGTGCATAATATAAAAACATAGGAAAGAAGGTTTCAAAATTGTCTCAAAATGTAAACTTTTTTATAAAGGATTTTTTTTTATTAATTTTTTTTCATTTTTTCTTCTTTGAAAATTTCTTGATTTAGGCCAAGACTTTCAGAGGTGACCAATGATTTTGGTGTATCAAAAGTTTGGGGGCCAACTTGAGACACCTTAGAGGAGCCCTGTATTCAGTAAGTTTTGAGCACGCACACTTTGAGATCCAGCCCCCCTTTAAGTTGTCTCAGGTTGGATACCCAAAAATGAGGCACCTGAAATCACTGACTACCTTTAAAATTCTTGTTCCTAAGCTTATAAAGTTTTACTGTATCTCTTTCTACTTAAAACAAAACACATAATAATAATAATAATAATAATAATAATAATAATAATTAATAATAATAATTAATAATAATAAAAAGAACAACTTTTGAAATCTAGGTAATGAAAGAGAGAATACTGAAAGAGTGGCTGGAGCGCAGTTAGGAACTTGTCAATTTCTAACCTGCCTGCACATCTGACATCATCTGTGGCCTTGAACAAGGTATTTAGAGTGAAATGTCTAATCTACAATCCGGCCCTCATTTGTCATAGCAGAGTCATATCATCCCAGAACTGTGAAAAGGGATGAAATTAGTGGGACAATTTAACCAGTAAAAGTACTTACACTAAAGATAGTTGCAGATACTTACTGTAAAGGTACTGTAAAGTGACTATACAGGATCATGTCCTTACTGTGACCTTTCATGATCAGTGCAATTGGCACCCATTTGATTGCTGTAAAGAGCAGGAAAGGAATTAAGAAATATGGTTTAATAAATACAGCATTATAAATTGGTCTTCTCAGACAACATGGCTCTATCCAGCCCCAAAATATTACATGGGAGAAAGACAGATGTTTGAAGATACCAAAAATACTGGTCAGAGTTTAGTAACAGTTCAGTAGTTCAGTCAATCCAGTAAAGAGTCAAACTGGTAGACTAGATTGAGGAAAATAAGAGATTTCAAAAATTTATCAGGAACCCAGACTAAATACTCAAATCTTCAGGGGTCAATAGCAAGTTTAGCATGACTTCCAGCAGCACCAAGGGAAACACATTTTCTGTAATTATTAGGCTTTTCCACAGCCTTATCTCATCTCTCAGTTTCTCTTATATCATCCAAACTAGATTTTGACCTCTGTATGTACCCAGGGCTGTGAGCTCTTAAATTCAACCGAATTTAGACTTACATTGTCATAGAAATACAACAATCAGATTACAATAGGCCATATTTATTTGTCTTTCCATTAAATATGCTTTTTAGTAGTTTCTTACTTTGAAGGGTAAAGAAGTATATGATTATGCATTATTTTATTTGTTTAGTACTCACAGTGTGATAAAAGCTATAGAAACAAGTAATAAAAGTAGCCATTGCCCTGAAACTTAAAAGATACAGACTAAAAGACAAACATATAGAAGCAGCATTACTGGGAAATCCAGAGGTGATGATAACAACTAGGTTTTTTATTGCTCATTTATTCCTTGTTTTCTCGCTTTTTGTGGTGACAGATTGACAGTAAATGAAGCTCAAAAGGTATTGTGTTTTTTTCTCGAAAGTGCTAGCTCAGTCCTGCAAGTCTCTAATGGTGGAATTTCCATTTACATCAATATAATTTTTCTCCAGTTATATTATTTGTTTGCATAAACTTGTCACTGAGGATTTGGGAATGATGGATATGGAAACACCATGTGTTTTTTTTAAAAAAAAATATAGGGTGTGATCCTGATTGGTTCTGAGCAGCTGCATCTTCAATCTCATCTAAGGGATCTCCACATTTCTCAAAAATCACATTTTAGGGCATGAGCCAACATCTATTGAAGTAAAGAGGGGTCGGTCCATCAACTTCAATGGGTTTTGTGTCAAAGCATTAAAGAAAACCCTCAGAATCCCAAATTTACTCAAAATCCTGAATTCTGTTTTAGGCATTCAAAGTGCAATGTATAATTTGTGTTACAGGATAGTTTGTTAAGATCTAATATGTATGGGCAGATAGTGCAGTATGTTAAGAGAGTGCATAGTTAATTTCTAGAGACACACTAATTGTCAGATGAACCAATATCCATCCGAGGAAAATTTCCCTGGGGGGAAGAGGGAGAGGCAGGAGAACCACTTTAATCTCACCTGATATGAAAAATTAGCTGTGGCACTTTCTTTCTAACTAACAGACTCTTTCCAAGTGAAATCTTATACCTCAGGAGTCACAGTTCATAAAGAAGCCTACTGGGCCATTTTTATATCATCCAAGCTAAAAATACAGTAGCCTGTACTTCAGCAAGTTTCTGAAATAAAAGTTGAATGGTAAATGAGCAGAGTTATGTCACAGCACTTCCTCAATATAATCTCTAGTTTTGCAGGTATGAAAATGCTTGTCCGCCATTTCTTCCGTTAAAGACTAGCGAAATACACTTCCAGATTAAAAATCACCTGGGTCTGCTCTGATGTCTAGAAGCAGCACAGAGCTCACTGGCCAAAAGCATTTCGAGTTTCTCTAGACTTATAGCTTTCAAGTTTGCTTAAGTAAGAAAGAAGAAAAAAAAAAGTTTGCAGAGCAGCAAATGCAAATCATATTTTTAATCCAGTG
Source organism: Sternotherus odoratus (assembly GCA_032164245.1). Taxonomy (NCBI): domain Eukaryota; kingdom Metazoa; phylum Chordata; order Testudines; family Kinosternidae; genus Sternotherus; species Sternotherus odoratus. The sequence continues at coordinate 228,129,748 of JAVMKO010000001.1, read as the reverse complement.
TCATTTTATTTTCCATAAACAGATGGCACACAGATTTTTTTTTAGTTCTTGGACCATTAAGCTCTGACTGCTGCTCTATATATTAGGAATCAGGCTCCTGTGTATGTCGAAATCTGGATGCTGAGGATCTTTCTGAGAGGAACACTACAGCAGCAGGAAATGTGCACTGACTGGACCGAGATCACATAAAAATATAGATTGCTTTTAGCAGGTGCTAAATCTTGAAGTGAATCTGTTTTATTGAGTGGTATTAAATGTCATATAGTGTGACAAGTAACTTTTATTCCATTTCTCAACATATAAAGTTGTTTTGTACAGTACTTTCATGAGAAATCACATCAGAAAACATGATTTATTTTAAGCCAGTATGGCAACACCAGAGAGTCAGACATTTAAGTGGCTTTTAGATAAAATAATACAAGCAATTTAAACCAGCACAATCCATATTGTGTCTTTCTATCTATCTATCTAGCTAGCTAGCTAACTATCTAGCTAACTATCTATCAATCAATCACCGTACTGCTAGTTTTGCATTCCTGATATAGAAACTACAGATTCATTAAAGTCAGAGTGGGGTTCAGCATAGGGGAAAGGCTCCAGCCAATTGTAGGACTGAGCTCTTAGTCATTGCTATTTACATTACACTTAATCCTTTATCTATTTCACTGTGCACATAAATGATATACAGTCATTCATTTTACCTCAACAATAACTTCCCAATAATTATGGAAATATTCCTTCAGTTTGGAGAAATCTTCTTCTTTCCCAATTTAAAGTTACCACTAACCTCGTAACTAATATCAGGTAAGAGAATAAATTATTTATTTCTCACAGTGAGGCTATTTCCACTAGGAAGCCCCAAAAAGGTTTACCAAGAGATCATTTGGTGATAAGGCTCCAAAAGTGGTGAAAACTGGAACACGAACTACATCCTAATACTCATTAATAATTGGACATGCCAACCATATATGCAATCTCTTTCCCCACAATTTCTCCAACTTCTATATCGACCAAATGTGTCCATATTGTTTAAAAATGTGTCGGTATGAAATAGCCTTGAGGAGATCACAATTTTAAAGAAATTTCTCTTATCATACTACAAATTAAGTCTGTCATCTTTTAAAAAAAAAATCAAATCCAATTCCTCCAATATAATTACTCTTCCAAGATCCTTTTCTTGTATCCTCAGTGGCAGTTTTATAGGCACAACGACTAATTGTAAATTGTTTGTTTGTTTTTTACCTTTGTGGTAGTATGTTGACAGGGTTAACTCTCTGGGGCAGAAGGAATCTATCACAGCTGTTTGCCCTAATTATGGGCTAATTTTGCCTTAGCAGCGAGCTGTCTATGGGCAGCCCTGCTTTATTATGTTAATATGAACCCCAAACTATTGGTAATTTCTTGTTCATCTGGTTTCTTGCAAGCAAATTTGAAGTAGTTGTGGAGACAAGAGAGAGTTTTACTGTTCTGTATTTGAATCCCCATATTTCCTACAGCACATGAAAACACAGAAGCCCAAATCCATAAAAGTAATTCGGCATCTAAACCACAGATTTTTTAAGCCCAGATGTTTAAATCCCTCCTAAGTCCCAGGACAATCTATGAACCAGGAGAAGATAGCAGTTCCTCTAATACTATTTCACCTGTAGTATCCCATTGGACCTATCTAATCAGATAGGTGTGTAACCCTTCTGCCCATCAGAGTTGGCAGCAACAAGGGCCGGGTTCAGTATCCAGGGGTTCCATTCTAATAACACAATACTAAACCGGCTCGAGCCCCACCCAGTGACCTGGGACAATCATATACCACCCTTCTGGGCGCCTCTAAGAGGCAATACTTCCCCTCTCGCAAGCACAGAGTCTGAGTGTACCAAAAGCCTTTTAATAACAGAGAGAAACAATGTGGCATTATATTGGGTAAACACCACAACCAGGATTCACAAACCAAACCATGAACCAGCATCCCTCACCCCAGCAAGTTTGGGCTGTATCCTCTCCTTTAGGTTCAGGAGTCCCGCAACCCAAACATCACCCAAAGTTCCACAAGTCCAACAGCCCCAAAGTCTCTGGAGTCCAGCAACCCAAAAATCACCCAAAGTCCCACAAGTCCAACAGCCCCAAAGTCTCTGGAGTCCCTGGTCAAAAGTTACTCTGCAGAGTCTTACCTCCCAAGCTGGGTGGAAATGGAGGGCAGAGTGAAGGGTACCTTACGAGGTCTGAGGCTGACTGCCCCATCTCTCCATGGGGTGGTGCTGCTGTTTCACTTGCTGCATTGCTCCACCAGCTGTCCCACGAACTGCTCTGCTGGTTGCCCCGCTAGCCGCTCTGCTAGCCGACACAGGAACTGCTCTGCCAGCAGCTCGACTCTGCTGTGCAAGCCGTTCCACAAACAGCTCTGCTGGCCGCCACAGGAACTGCTGTGCTTAGGGCCCCCCACTTAAGATAATGCTCAGTGATTTTTTAGCTCTTAAGTGATCTCAGCTCTTAAGTAATTTCAGCTCATAGTAGGGGGGCCTTAGTGCAGATGCACCACATGACCCAAAGTGACTTCAGCTCAGCAGGCTGAAGTTAGACTCCTAATGGAAGCAAAAGTGAGCTCTAACATTCCACATTGGAGAGAGACAGGGTGCAATAGGCTTGTGTAGGGCCCTCAGACAAGGCCCTCACCAAAGGTACAGAAGCCTGCCCATTGCCTCTCTCATTTCAGTGGGTTTTTGAACCCCTGTCCCTTGGCTAGTGAGTGCTACCTAGATGATGGTGAGTCCCTCCAGCATGCCAAAGGCCAAATACATGTCCCAATCCCTCATTCACATAAACAGGTTAATCAACACTTTATCATTCTTGCCCCAATACCAGAGAAACTGGGGGTCCCACAGTAGCCAAAGTGACCATTTGGGCTGTTAGAGCGCAGGCTAGGTGCAGTGGGTGTGTCTATGCAAATAAGATCAGTTATTTTCCAAAACTCACTGCAATTCACCACCAGATGTCAGGGTGGAGCTCATCCTGACACTGCTTACAGGTGCATTGAGATACTGTCTACTGGATCAAAATTTGGTAGCAGCATCACCTGCCTTGTAGTCCATGGTTAGCACACTAACCTGGGAGGTGGCAGAGCAACATTCAATTCTCCTATTTAAATTCCAGCTCTCAAGGAAGATCTCTAACCTATGGGTTGTTCTAATTTGAGATCCCTCAAGCTCTCTTGAGGAAGCTGGTCCAGAGTATATAAATAATGAAAGCCTCATTGGAGCATGGGGAATATATGCTGGGTCTCCAGACTCCTATGTGGGTGTCCAAAACAGCAGGCTATTGAGTCATTTTCATGCTCTGTTTGTGAATCTGAGCCACAGTCTATTTCCAAGGCCTTCCCCCCCCCCTGTATTCCCTCTTGTATATTTTTAGTTTTCTCTAAAAATATAGTTATATATTGTTGGATTATTCCTTTGTTCAGAAGATCAAAATAAGTATTATTTATTTTGACAAATCATAATACACCTTAGACCCCATTTCCCAAGAAGACTCCCTGTCACTGTCAACAAAGATGTGAAGGAAACAGCTTTCAGGGAACTTTAATAATCAGCATAAGCAGACACTAGTAAGGCATCATGCCATGTAAATTATATATTCCCATTCAGTGAGCACTAACATAAGCTAATTATTTGTTGTTGGATAAAATGTAGTGTAAAGAAATAAAATAAAGACATGTCAAAGCATTTAAAGAGGACATTCCCATTTCAATGTTTTTGTTTCTGTAAAGCCTATTCCCTCCACCAGACACTTTTCATTAGAATTCTTATTTATGGTAGTTATGAACCAATGATGATATTCCCTTGTCACTTTTGTAATTATTACCTATATTTGCTGGATAATCAAGCATTTCCTCTTCCGTAACCTACCTTCTTCTTCTGCTTGATCTTGCAGAATATTGAAAAGGCTACATCTGCTCTAACTTACACAGGTGCAACTCTGACATAACCCTGGGAATTTCACCTGCATAAATGAAGGCAGAAATGTAGTCTACTGTCAGCATTCAGTCGTATTCCAATAGTTTTGATTGTAACAGTTGGGAAGTTATAATCCCAATGCCCTAATATCCTTGAAACAGGTTATTCCCAGGAAACAGAAATTCCACAAATTACAGTTTCTTTGTAATTATTCCATTGAATAGAGGGGAAGTTTACTCTACTACAGGTATCGGCAACCTTGGCACGTGGCCCCCAAGGGTAAGCACCCTTGGCAGGCCCGGACGGTTTGTTTACCTGCTGTGTCCTCAGGTTCGGACGATCGTGCCACTTCCCGCAGGCCCCATTGGACTGGAGCAGTGAACCATGGCCAGTGGGAGCTGTGATTGGCCAAACCTGCAGATGAGGTAGTTAAACAAAAGTAGCTGGTCCTGCCAAGGGTGCTTACAAACCAGCCAGACCACATGCCAAGGTTGCAGATCCCTGCCTTACTACAAAGTAAATAATGGGTTAATTCTCCAAATCCAAGGGAGCCCCTGAAATTCACACTCTTTCATGACGGCTTTGGTCTCTGTGGCTCTATCAGGAGCCATGCTACTAATGAATTGCCCTCTAACTCCCAGACTGCTGCCTCCAAAATCTCCCTCATAGGGAGACTCCACTGTGTGGAGGAGTCAGTGACAAATGAGTCTTGTTTGTTTAGGGAGGAGCAGAATGATGCAAAAGAGATAAAGGACAAGCCATCTCTCCAATCTTTTGCTGGTCCAACCCTTCTGTAGACATGGAAGCCAGAATCCCACAGGATACCAATAGAGGAGCTCTTTGGAGTTGGTGGAATTGAGTGAAAAGAATGCCCACTGACAGCTGAATGGATTTCATCCATCTTGGCTCTCCAGGGGAAGGGATAACAGAGCTCTGTATCTGATATGCAGGCTAAAAACTGGATAAATTCATGGAGGTTAAGTCCATTAATGGCTATTAACCAGAATGGGTAAGGAATGGTGTCCTAGTCTCTGTTAGAGGGGAGTGTTAGATGGCAGGAGAGAGATCATTTTATCATTACCTGTTAGGTTCACTCACTCTGGGGCACCTGCTATTGGACACTGTCGGTAGACAGCATACTGTGCTGGATCGACCTTTGGTCTCACACAGTATAGCCATTATTATGTCCTTAGGTTCTTATGACTTCCAGAAGTTAGGACTGGATTATGGGACAGATTATTCAATAATTGTCCCATTCTATTAATTCCCTCTGAAGCATCTGGCACCAGCCAGTGTCAACAGACAGGAAATACTGGGCTAGGTGGACCATTAGTCAGAATGACTATGGCCATTCTTATGCCCCAGGGAGGCTTATGTCACCCAGGAACCAGGTCTTTCACAGCAGTCTAGTAGGTGGTAATGAGGTCATGTCCATCTGGATGTATGACAAACTATAAGTCAGTGCTCTCAACCTTTCCACTGTACCCCATTCAGGAGTCTGATTTGTCTTGCATACCCCAATTTCCACCTCACTTAAAAACTACTTGCTTTCATAATCAGACATAAAAAATGCAAAAGTATCACAGCACACTATTACTGAAAAAAATATGTTCTTTCTCATTTTTACTATATAATTATAAAATAAACAAACAGCCAGGTGTGGCATGACCCCTACCCCCTATCCGATCCCCCATGATTCTTGCCCCCTAAAACCCCTCTGTGATCCTGCCCCATCCAACTCCCCCCCCTCCTTCCTGATGGCTCCCCGAGGAACCCTGCCCCATTTACCCCCCACCCCCGCTCTCTGTTTCCTGACCACCCCCACAACCACTGACTGTCCCCTGCCACCCCAGCTAACCCCTCTCATTCCTGACTGATCCCCAGGGATCCCTGCCCCCATTCAATCCTCCCTGTTCCATGCCTTCTGACTGCCCCTACCGCTATCCACACTCTCGCCCCCTGAACACCACCTCAAACTCCCCTGCCTTTAATCCAACCCACGCCCTTCTCCGTGCCCTCTTACAGTACTGCCTGGAGCATGGGTGGGTGGTGGCGTGGCTGCACCAGTACAGGCAGCCACACACCACACAGCACAGAGCACTGAGTCAGGCCGAAGCTCTGCACCTGCGCTGCCTCGGGAGATCATAGTCCCGCCACCCAGAGCATTGCACCAGTAGTGAGGAACAGAGAGACTGGGACGGTGGGGGGTGGAACAGCAGGGGAGGGGTTGGGGGTAGCCTCCCTGACCGGGAGCTATGGGGCCAGGCAGGAGGGTCCCATGGGCCAGATGTGGACAGGCATTTATACCTTTTGGTAAGGGCCTTGTCTGAGGGCCCTACAAGCCTAATGCACCCTGCCTCTCTCCACTCTGGAATATCAGAGCTAATTTTTTTTATTCCATTAGGAGTCTAGTTTCAGCCTGCTGAGCTGAATTCATTTTGGGCCTGGTGTTGCACCTTCACCAAGGCTCCCCTACCATAAGCTGAAATCACTAAAGAGCTGAAATCAGCTGAGAGCTGGAATCACTAAGCACTGTGTTAAGTAGCGGGACCTAAAGATGTATTGCTGAGCAGCTCATGGGAGAGCTGGCGGAGTGGCTGGCAGAGCGAAGCAACTGATGGAGTGGAACGGCTGGTCGAGCAGAGCAGTTCCTGGGACAGCTGGTGGAATGGAGCGTCTGACAGAGCAGCTCATGGGACTGCTGGCAGAACGGAGCAGTTTGTGGTGAGGACTGCAGCAGAACCCCATGGAGAGGTGGGGCAGTCAGCCTTGGACCACTTAAGGTGCCACTTAACCTGCCCCCGCCATTTCCACACAGGCTGGAAGGTAAAACTCTGCAGATGAACTTTTGAACTCTGCAGAGACTTTGGTGTTGCTGGACTTTTGGATTGTGGGACTCAAGAATCAAGAATGGAGAGAGCACAGCCCATTGGGCTAGGGGGCCCCTCTGGTTCATGGTTTGTTTTATTAATCCTGTTTGTGGTGTTTCCCCAATATAATGCCACATTGTTTCTCTCTGTTGTTAAAAGGGTTTTGGTACACTCAGACTCCATGCTTGTGAGAGGGGAAGTATTGCCTCTTAGAGGTGCCCAGAGGGGTGGTATGTGGTTGTCCCAGGTCACTGGGTGGGGGCTCGAGCAGGTTTTGCATTGTGTTATTGGAATGGAACCCCTAGATACTGAACCCGGCCCTTGTTGCTGCCAATTCTGATGGGCAGAAGGGTTACATACTGTTGTGTCAATACAGGATAAGAACTCAGAGCTCAGTGTCATATTTGAACTCATGACCTCTTGACCCAGATGAAGAGGACCAGCAACGTGGGCGAGGCTGACACTTTGCCTTATTTATTAATGAATCCCATGATTGTAGTTTAATATGTAAAAATCTAAAGTTTTGTGACTGTACAGCATTTTTAAAAATCCATACAAACCTAAACACTATGCTTTCTTTATTTCAGTAGCACATTTGGTGGCATAAAGATTGTAGAATTATTTTAGGCAGCAGTCTTACTTGAAGATGTCTGACGATCGAGACATTGTAGCTAGAAGCTTTTTTAGAGTAAGAAAACATGATTCTTTGAGGTAATGTCTCAGGTGAGAATTTACATTTATGATTGAGATGATTTGCAAATAATGCTCCAGGTGCTGGCATAAAACAGGCTTCTCCTTACTGCAGTGGTAGTAAATCATTCTCCCCCTGATGAACGTAGGGAACAGTCAATCAAAGTTGAGTTTTCTGAGATTTGCACAGCAAACTGGAATCTCACTCTAGTCCTACATATGCCAATTTGGGCTACATCTTCGAGTACAAGCCTGAAGGATTCACTATGTTTAGACTGCTCATGCTGTTAGTAATTGCGTAACTTTGCATGTGGTAGACCAACATTCGTATATAATAAAAAATCAGTTTCTGAATGAAATCATTGAATCATGACATCAGTCACTGCATATGTGATTTTTTTTGTTGTTTGAGAGAGACCAAGCAAGGTCAAAGCCAGATCACATATATACTGCTCAGGTTCTGATGAGAAGAAAGGAAAACTAAGTAGCATGAGTGAATGGACTTTTTGCCCTTCGAACTTTTGCATCAGAATTCTCCAATCTGTAACTTTTTAATATTAAGAATTAAATTTTACTAAAATTACATTTTATTTTTCAAGTAATAATTATATCTATCTCTGATATAGTGCTTTTCATCAGTAGAGCGCCAAAGGAGGTCAGTAGAGCAAGTGTAATGTCAGCAAGCCACGTTTATCAGTGGGCAGGATCAATTCTGGGACCTCTGAAACTTAGTGCATGAACCAAAAACCAACTGCCTGTTAGCAAAGGCTATAGAGCAAATTCATTAATTGCTCTCTAAGTGGTCTTGGTGCCACTAGATAGACCAGAACAACACACCCCAGAGTGTGGGTTCCACAAGCTTGATTGGTGGCCTGGTTTTCCAATATTCCCAGCTACTGAGAATTGTTTTAAGGGTTGTTTCTGATTCTCATATCCTGACTGTCTGACATTTAGCCTAACTTTTTTTTGGTCTGTGTGGTGGTATGTTTTTAAGTTTCTATGTGGAATAAGGGTAATGTTTTGACCACAGGACCAGCTTAAATTCAACAAAATGTCCCGGCAAGAGAGAAAAAAAAAAACAGGAAAAAACTGCTATGCAGAGAAACAGGTCAAAGTGACTGGGTCAAAGGTGCAGAGTTGAAGAGTAATGAGTGGTGACAAACCAATCAGAAATGGAATGTAAAATATAGCATAGACAGCAAAAATATTGGAAATTAAAGTTAATTAATCCATATTATATGAATTACATAGGCTACTTAATATTCATGATACTCAATTGTGATTGGAATATTACTAATGGATATGTAATTTGTATGTTTAGTAAAAAGCAGTAGTCAGAGTATCATAGGAGAAATCTCTTATTCAAGACCTGTCCATTTACTTCGATTTTTTTCTGTATGTCTATCATTTCTTACTTTAATAGTAATTCTAATCAAAATGAATAATTTTTATTAAAATAAAAGTTTCAGTTAATAAACTTGCATGTCGCAGACTTAAGTGTCTGGCATTCTCACCCAACAGTTATTCTTATGTTTTTCATATGTCGTTTGTTGTACTGTACCAAACTTTTGCAAAGATAAGCTAATCCAATTTTTCTTTTGCTTTACATTTCATTCACATACATCATGCCAAATAGGTGACCATATATCAAAGTATTATGCGCAGTAGACAAAGAGAGATAATTAAATTTCCCTTTTTGTTATTTAATTTATTAGGAATTGTCACCCTAAAGTACTAAGTTTATGAAAAATGTAAATCTATTTTAATTGGTAAATAAGACGAGGAAGACTTTGTAGCACCTTAGAGACTAACCAGTTTATTTCAGCATAAGATTTCGTGGATGAAGTGGGCTATAGCCCACAAAAGCTTATGCTGAAATAAACTGGTTAGTCTCTAAGGTGCTACAAAGTCTTCCTCGTCTTATTTAGGGATACAGACTAACACAGCTGCTAATCTTAAAACTATTTTAATTGGGTTACTCTTGTACATTTCTGTAAGGGAGAGCAGACTCAGACCCCAAAGGATAGTAGAAATTAAAGATGGGTAAATAGCTATTTAATCAAATTCACATGGACCAGAGAAAATACAAATCTTAAATCTTCGTAGTGTTTGTTTAGAAAAGAAAAATATTTAATAAAGATTTTGGCCGAGAGTTTGAACAGTGTGTAGTGATTTTGGGTGCCTCAGCTTCCAGGTGTCCAATTTCAAACACTTTAATAGGACTTGATTCTTAAAAAGTGCTGAGTCCTCACCTGATGTGGTGCCTTAGGTAGGATCCTGCCAAATTGGGATCACCCAAATCACTGGATACTTTGGAAAATCTCGATTTATATCATTAACACCTCTTCTATGTGTAGGAACCAATAGGTGGGCTAAGTAACTTACCCTCTTTGAAAAGCGGTTTTGTTAAACACACACGCACACACAAATATACATACACACACTTATTCAATTGAAAGTGAAAATTTACCTTTACGTATTAAAATGATGGCTGATAATATATTTTTCAAATTTACAGAGCAATTAGCAAAAACTGTCTGGGATTAAGGTTATATTTCAACTTAATGTATGGGGATTTCTATAAATAACTAGTGTTTGCATATTCATAGAACTCCTCCTGCCTCCTAAGAGGAGTATGATAGAGCCATACACATCTCATTTACTTTTATATATCATTTCTATCAAGCATTCATCATTTATTTTTCCTTTTTCATAACTCAGAACAACATACCTGGAGTAGGTAATAGTATTGTCATTCTGAATCCTTAAATGTTACCAGTGTCCTTACTTAGCTGCTGTCTGTAAAGATTTTCGTGCACCATAGCCATATTTAAAATAGCTGCATCTTCATTCACTTGGAACAGATGAAAAAAATCTTTTTGATTAATAGATTTCACTATGTGGGAGTTTTGCAAGGTTATAAACCTTGGTTCCTATTACTTTAACAAGGCACAAGAAAGAATTTACATATAAGAGGTGTACAGTAGCTGTCAGACAAGTTTGGACAAGATGACTTTCTGATTCTGACAGCTGCTGTGCAACTCTCATAGTGAATTCTCCTGGATGCTTTGTCAAAGCAATAGGAACCAAGGTCTATAACCTTGTAAGTTTCCAATGTAGTAAAATCCATTAATCGAAAAGGTTTTTTCCATCTTCTCCAAGCTAAAGAAGACACAGCTATTTTAAATATATCTATAGTGTAAGAAAAATCTGCACGGACAGTAGGCAGGACAGGAGATTGTTCATTTACACAATTTGTGAACATATTTACAGAGCCTGGATGAAACCTTGATGTTCAGTGGTTACTTCAAGTTCTCAATGTCATTCTATAAAACATCATGTCTTTATGGCAGATGCCGGCAGCCAGCCTGCCCGCTGCTGTGACCCGGGCGGCAGCCGGGAGCCGGCAGCCAGCCCATGAGAAACGGATTTGGGATGCAACAGACTTGCTCAGAAATTTTGTCCGTTGCATCCGAAGTCCGTTAAATCGAGGTCCGTTAAATCAAGGTTTTTCTTCTCTAACACATCCCACAGCCAAATTAAAAGCAAACTGCCTTTTTAAAAAATCCAGTACACATTGTGGAGGATGGTTAGGATTTACCATTGATTAGGTTCCCACTGGAATCAGTATGAGAAGGTCGAGGCCCTGCAGCTGTAAGCCCTAAGCATCTGTTCTGGGATTTGGCTCATTGAGATTAAAGAAAAAGGGACAAAGCCTCGGATGGAATAATTTGGCATTGCTGTATTGATTTAATTGGAGCTATAAATTTTATCCCAGCTGAGGACCTTCACCATATTTGTTTTGGTTGCATAAGTAGTGGGACTGTAGTGGTCTTTAAATCTGGCAGAAATTCACTGATGGCTCTGCTTTGTGCTTAATATAAGCATGTTCAGGTGTCTCTTAGCATATTGTATTTTCTAGGCTCAAAAGATTAAGGATAATGTTTCAGTTTTGAGCCTAATTTCTTTTCCTTTGATGGTTCAAATTCTAAATATTGTTTTAATATATTTTTCTGTGGTGTAATAATTCAGATGTAGCACAGACAGTTGACACTATCCAATAGTTTTCACGCTATTCTTCAGGCTTGGCTTTAAAATACAGAGATATTTTCATGGTTTCCAACTGTTATTGCGAGTGAGGTGACAAAGGGAAAAAAAAGAGATAATAGCCTTTAGCAGTGCATGCAGCAATATTATCAATCTTGGTTTGTTTATAGAGAGACTTTATAGTTCACGGCTACAAATTTTATAAATGAAATTTGTCACACTCCATATTTCACTGGTGTTACACTGTGTGTTGCTGGCTACCTAACTCTCTAGTATTGTGATACTATCCTAACTTAAACCCATCATAAAAGTACCACTGTTTATATGAAATTAATTTAAAAGTCTATGCTCAATCCATAAACAATAGTCACACATGTGACACAATTTAAGTGCCTTTTCACTGACAAAATTACAACTCAGGATTCTGGACAAGTATCCTGTGCAATTCAATTCTATTTGGGTCAAACAGAGTGTAAGTCAACATTGAATTGGGCCCCACAGGGAAAAAAGAAATTTTATAAGAAAACAAAAAGAAAATAAAAAGGTCAATGTCTAAGGTCCCAATCCTCTGATGACCACCAAGAAATCGCAGGAGTCCACACTGATAGAGCTCATTGTAGGACCAAGGTCAAAAGGGTTAGCAGAGACAAATTTGTGCTGGACAACAATGGGATTTCATAAATAGTGTTTACCTGGCTATTTTCTGAACAAGCCCCATAACAACTGTATACCAAAAGTAGCAACGCTGCACCCCCTGCAGCTATTAAATACAAATACCTTTTAAATACAACATTTTAAAGTTAGACAATATCAGAAGAGAAAATTAAAATTGTCGAGATCTTGTAAGTGACATAGGAGTCTAGGTCTAGGTCCTATTTTCCAAAGTGGCTTAGGCTAGAGATCCACAAAGATACTCAAGTGTCTAAATACTTCCTTGGGCACCGAAGTCCATCATTTAGGCACCATAGATGTTTTCAAGACCACCACTCAGTGCTTAACCCCATAGGTGCTTGAGTCACCTAACCACATGTGGCCTTATGCAAATGTGACTAATCATTGATGTGACTGCTAATGAGCTACTTGGCTCCCTTACTGAAGCTGAAAGTCTAGTGACTCTGAAGCAGGATCTCAAATTGGGCACACTCCCAGCCCATATTGCCAGGTGAGTCTGATCCCATTGGCATTCTCACACCACACAAAAGATAGCTGGAGGCAAGTGGGTCAGTGGCTTTTATATGCTAGGGCCTGGGCTGACCTGGCTTAGGCACCTAACTCCAGGAAAGGGTTCAAAACTGAGAATCTAGGATGTTAAGAAATGCCTCTCTCCAGCCTGTCAATAAAGTGCCTAGAGGACCAGATCAATGGGAGTTAGGTTCCTAAATACATTTGAGGAATCCCTTTCCTCTTTATTTAACTCCTGGCTAGCTTAGGCAGCTCTCTTTTCAGCTACCTCGCTTCTGAGGCTCCCTTGCATTGTATGGGGAACCTGGGCACCTAACTAGATGTCAGAGTGCCTTAGGGTTAGGAGCTGGTTAGGCAAACACATGTCAGAGATGGTTTTTAGACAAGGCCGACTCCAGGCACCAACCGAGGAATCACATGCCTGGGGTGGCACATTGTAAGAGGCGGCATTCCGGCCAATCTTGGGGCGGCACAATTCGACTGCCCTTGTTTTTCCTTTTGGAGTTCCGGTGGCTTTTTTTTTTTTTTTTGCTTGGGGCAGAAAAAAAGGTAAAGCCGGCTCTGGGTCTAGATAATACTTAGTCCTGCTATGAGTTCCGGGGACTGTACTAGATGACATCTCAAGGTCCCTTCAAGTCCTATGATTCTATGATCATAAGATTAAGTACCTTTGTAGATATAGTCCTTAGTTGCCTAAGAGTATAATAAGACTTTTCCAAAAGTGACTGATTCACTTTAGAACATAAGTCTAAATGAGTTCCCATGTGACCAAGGGCCAGATTTTGAATGGTATTTAGACACCTAAAGATATAGAAAGGTGCTTTTTTCAGAGACTGGGGAATGAGATGTTCATGCCTAGTAGTTAGAGAAGGGATCAGGGGCCAGAGCCCAGAGTCAAAGCCAAAGTCAAAAATCAGAGTTTAGGGTCAGAGATAGGTTATCAGAGGGGACAAGGAAGGAACAAGACCGGGAACAAGTAGGTGTAGGAGCTACAGTATTCACAGACAAACGCTTTGAGCATATTCAACTTTGCTGCTGTGTTTGCACTTAAGAGCCAGTCTATTGCTTCTTTCCACCGGTCAAGTGATCTAGCCAGTCAGGCAGCCTACTACAGGCCAGTCATTCTCACTAAATGACCTGAAGACTAACTGTGCTGCAGGCCCTGATTGCTAATGCTTTTGAACATCCCACAAGATGCCTATTTTGCATCTTTAAGTGCTTAATTATCTTTAAAAATCCCGTAGTCACTTTTGAAAATGTCACTCAGGAAATAGAAAATGTTAGCATAGGGCAAACCAGTTCAATGAAAGCATTCTTAAGGTTGGTAAAGAAAGCATCTAACAAATCTATCTGGCTAATTGCTATGCCAAAACACTCAACTAATGGCACAGGTTGACATTATATACTGGTCTGAGGTTTTGCCCATCAATACCCTTAGAACCTTAGAGCTCATATTAGTAGTTCATATAAGCCCTGAATCAGGAAACCACTTATGAATGTTCTTAGCTTTAAGCAAATGCTTAACTTGCAGTGGTGTCAATTAAAGTTAAGCACATGCCTGAGTGTGCTTAATTAGGGCCACAGAGCTTGATCTTGTACGTTTCTAAACACTCTTATGAGCTATTGAGTGCTCTTATGAGCTACTGGCCAAGTTTTGTTTAATTAAGAAATTAATTAATGTAACTAGCTCTGTTCAAGCAGACCTCCACCACCATATAATGCCAGTTGCTGGATTGGGGCCTTATAGACACAATTCATTTTAGGTGGAAGCAGAAATAGTTTATAAGGTTTAAATCATCCAGCAAGAGAACAAAAACAAAACGATATGAACAAGTAATCAGAAATTGAATAGCAAATTCTAAAATTCAAATAATAAAATAAAATAAAAATAATAAAGTGAATTATCATTTCAAAAATCTATACATCTCTGAGATCTATCTATATTTCATATAAATACTCTTTGCAAAGTCTATAGCTCAAAAATGTTTATAAAGCTAATCCTCAGATAATTTTAAATATTGAACAAATTTGTAAAAATTACCATTTTTGGATAACTTGCATAGTTTAGAAAGGATAATTTTGTTGAATATATTATATACATCAGGTAGTTTGAGCAACTCTTATGGTCAACATGGCTATTGGTGCTGTATTATAGCATTGATCACTTCATCATTACCGGTTAGGTTCACTCATGACAGGGCATTGGCCACTGTTGGTAGACAGGATACTGGGCTGGATGGACCTTTGGTGTGACCCAGTATGGCCATTCTTATGTTCTTATGTTTTTATTGGATCTAGTAATAGGAACCAGGGAAAAAAGAACAGAACCATATATATTTATGGCTTAAAGGCTTTCATAACCAGAAAGGGTGGAAACTTTTATTTTGATAAAATTAATGCTTAGATTCTGCAGAACAACACAAAGTCCTTGAAATTTCATGTCCTGGATTTCTATATCACCCTGCACAGAATAGATAAACAAAAGATTCAGTGGAAAAAAAATGAAAATCAGTAGTGGAACATAATACCATTTGTTCACACTATGAGCTGTCAACAATCATGTATAATTTAACATTGCAACTGATAACAATTTAACCTTGTTTTTCTTTGTATGAGTTGAGGTTGTTGAAGTGTCCCTAATGAGATTACAGTTAGCCCTACCAGTAACTGTCAAGCATTCCATTTTTCCCCAGCACATGAGGAAAATTTTAAGAGCACACAAAAGGTTTGTTTAAATTATGAATGATGATTTGCATCATTGTCATATGGTGCAAGGTAGTTATTCCTCAAAATTTTTGCAAAAATATGTATAATTAACAAATTCCTTTCATCACGCCTCTGCATGACAAACTATTTTATATATCAGAAGGCAAGAATACTAAGGCAAAATATGCTATTCAACTCTCAAAACATATGAGTCAATAGAGTTATATGGCCAATAAGAATACTTTTAGAGAAAGCCTCCATTTTCATAATACTTGCACTCAGTTGTATAACACTATCCAGGAAATTCCTGGGTGAAATTCTTCCAGACATCAAGTGATCTTAAGCCATGGACGCATTAAATGTATGTATGCATATGTGTGAGCATTTTCCAAAAATCAGCATCTTATTTCTATTGTTCACAAATAAAAAGAAATAAACTCCTCTGGAAATAGAAACATTGAAGCTCTGAATTCTGAAGATAGTTTATTATAAAATAGACAACTGCTTTGGAAGCATTTTTTGGAGTGCAATCTCAATTTTACAATAATAAGTAAAGTTCAACCTGATTGTCACAATAATGGTATCTTTCTATCTACTTTGCAATATTTTCTTCATGTGAAAGTATTTGTGCACTGATGTGTGCTCCATTTGCAATCTTTGGAGTGGGGGATTTACAATAAAATATTCAAAATATTAGGAGATTAAGAAATATCAACATTCTGTGAAGTCTGTTCCTGTGACACTAAGGCCAATACATAGAAAAACAATGTGACAATATTTAGGATGACAAATAGAACAGAAATGGTAAAATAATATTCATAAAGTCAAAAAATCACCATGAACCTATGATCACAAAGGCATGAAAATTAATTCTGAAACTTCATTTTTGATTGGCATTGTGGTGGCATGGCCTAATACTAACAGAGATCAGTAATGTGAAAGGCATTTGAACATTGGGATCTCATATGGGCAGTGCAGATTCCTAAATGATTAAGTCTGTTCATTATTTTTTTTTAAATGCAGACTATTCTTCTCATGACCTTTGAAACTTTAGTGGTCTACAGTAAAATCCATTTAGCAAGACACTATGGCTTACATGTAAGTTTCAATATTCCAGCCATCGCTATGTTCTGTTGAGACAGAGACACTGTTTTAAACTCTGCTTGCTTCTCTGTGTAAGTGAATTTTGGGATAGAAAGTCATTCAGTGACTTTTTTAAAAAAATTTAAGCCTAATGTAATACCATACCAGAAAGAGCAGGGTTGAAAAGAGGAGTCTGAGTAATGTTGCCGTCATTAGGTTCCCATGTAGGCTTGACTTAGATTTTTTGTAATTATTGCTCAGCCAGATGGGAGTTCCCATTCTGCTCTGGAGACTGGAAAGAACTTGCTTCATCATTACAAAACTTTTTGATGTAAGGTACAGCATGCATTATCAGTAGAATGGACCTTCTAGAGATTAATATGACAAGTGGAAACTGAACAAGTTTGTGTTAATCAGTTCAAAAAGTGAAGAGACATCATCAGAGCAAATTATGGCCCACTGCTTCTTTGATCAGTATACTTTAGCAGCTGGGAACGAAGGAGAAGAGCTACACTATGTAATTAATTAGTTCTTTCAGATGTCCATCAAGTGCTTAACACACCACTAGTCGTCCATGAACTACAGTGCTGGACTAAGAGTCTTTGTAGATGTTAATCAACAGAATGGTAAAAAAGTAGAATCTGCACCCTGGACTTTCTGTAAGGAAGTACTTTGACACCTGACAGAAGTAAAAGGGAATTTCAAAATCCCAGGATCACTCTTCACTCAGCTTTACCCACAACAATGCTGGCACATGTTTTAGCAAACCTACCTACTCAATTCTTATCCAGTTAATCTATTCTGATTGAACCAATTTACAATTAAGATAACAATAAATTATTATTTAACAATTAGATGAGTTTAAGATCTCATAATCAGCATGACAAATATGGTTCTATTGCAGGAAGTTTCTCTCTTCCTTTTTAAAAAAATCCTGGTAAAACATGTTCAAGTATAACATTTGATTTAAATAAAGAAATAAACATAACCTTTTGAGGTTGTCATGCACTTCTATGAAAAACACAACAGTCCCCCAAAAATTAATAAGAAAGTCAATGCCATCAAATCATGACAAATAATCTGTCAAAAATCACATTAATATTTAAACATTTCCCAACAGTTCTGTCCTTCTTCAATAGAGGATTTATTACTGAATTAATTTATCTACTTACCTACTCTCCATTACAGTTATTCTTTTATGTGTATACTATAGTTTGGTAACAAAGAGTGGATTACAGACTAGTCCCTTATAACAACAGTTTATTTTTTATGTGAAGAATCTCATGTTCTTTTGTTTTGATTTTACAGAAGATTAGGTCTTAAATCACTTTGATATTCGATCATTTCAGGATCCTTTATTCCTCTTTTTTCCTCATTGCAGTATTTCAAAGGTGGTACAATCTGTTTTGCTGAAGTGCGCACTGCAAATATCTGTATTGAATTGTAATACTGCAAAAATGGAAACAAGTACTGCAGAAGTTGTTAAATCAATTTAACTGAGAATGTGGCTGATGTATATAGACGTCTATTGCATATCCTGACAGGCCTTTCTAAAATTACCTGATTTCTAGCTCAAGTATTTCCCCCCAAGACTGTATCATTCTTTTTCATAACTTTCTTCCCTTTTTTTAATTATTGTAAATGGGCAACAAACTGAAATCTTTCATCTCACTTCTAGTTCTAAATGATACAACACTGGAGAAGAAAAAAAGCTTTAAAAATCTCTTTCTAGTCAGGTTATTAGACTTGTCAGTAATATTTGCCAAATAATGGTCTGATGAATGATTTCCCTTTTTTGAGTTAGTGTGATTGCCTAGTGTTTAAATATGGAAATATTAATTTCAGAGTCTTAGACAGCAGCAGGCTTTACTTTTTTCATCTTCAGTTTTTCCAAAAATAAATAAATAATGTCAATCTTAAATAGTTATATATGCAAAGACATGTAACTTCCATACACAAATACTAAGCCAGGTAAGAATTGCTGACTTGCAGATATGTAAAGTGACAGGATTTAATATTTATTTTATGAAGACATAAAGTCTTTACAGTGATTGTAAAATATTTTTTCTAATACTATATATATATATACATATATACACTCATATATATATATACACACACACACACTCTGTATATACGCACATACACACATACACACATGAAATTGTTATAGTCAACATGCATTATTTATTCAATCATAAAATGTAGAAAAACTTCAAAACACCATACCTTTAACACTTTATTGTATCTTATTCATTCAAAGAAGCACAATCCAGCAAATAATAAAGTATAATAAATGGGAGGCTATGTTCCAATGTCCCAGTGAATATTTTTAGAAAGAGTAACTCAAGTCAGAAAGACAATATATGCGTCATTTCCTAGTACAGTATTACGTGATTAAGGAGCCTGAGTTAAACAATGCAGTAGTGAAAGTATAACTGAAACAGAAAATACACAACTGTTATAAATCCAGCCTAATGCTGGAGGTCTCAACATTTCAGCTTACCGTATATACTCGAGTATAAGCCGAGTTTTTCAGCCCACTTTTTGGGCTGAAAAAAGCCGCCTCGGCTTATACTCGAGTCAGTGAAAAATGTGCGCCCTGGTTCCTCCCCTCCCCGCCGGACAAAAAAAAAAAAAAAAAAAAAAAAAAAGCGCCTCGCTCTCCCGTCCCCGCCGCGCGGGCGGGCTGCCGGGAGCGTCCCGGTTCCCCCCTCCCCGCCGCGGGCGGGCTGCCGGGAGCGTCCCGGTTCCCCCCTCCCCGCCGCGGGTGGGCTGCCGGGAGCGCTCCCGGCAGCCCGCCCGCGGCGGGGAGGGGGGAACCGGGACGCTCCCGGAAGCCCACCCGCGCGGCGGGGACGGGAGAGCGAGGCGCTTTTTTTTGTTTGTTTGTTTGTTTTTTTGGTCCGGCGGGGAGGGGAGGAACCGGGGCGCACATTTTTTTTTTGGTCCGGCGGGGAGGGGGGAACCTCGGCAGCCCGCCCGCGGCGGGGAAGGGGGAACCTCGGCAGCCCGCCCGCGCAGCGGGGACGGGAGAGCGAGGCGCTTTTTTTTTTTTTGTCCGGATTTGATATCGGCTTATACTCGAGTCAATAACTTTTCCAGCTTTTTGTGGTAAAATTAGGTGCATCGGCTTATATTCGGGTCGACCTATACTCGAGTATATACGGTAAGTCAGGAGAGGGTAGAATCTGGACTTTTGCCCTCTTCTTTCCTGTCTCCAGCAAATGTTTGCTCTCTTCAGTTAAGAACAAAACCATCTCCAAGCTGCTTGCTTAAGAACTTTGGGAGATTTAAAGTCAAGTCAATGGAGTAAATCAGGGCTTCCCAAACGAAGGCCACAGAATGTGGCAATAAATGCACAGCTCCTCTCTTCTATAGTACAGATATGTGGCTCCAAAATAAAGACAGATCTCAGCATACAGTGTTCTATCTTGAGTGAAGCAGCCAAGCTAGGAATGTAGTCTATATGAGCTACACCTACTAAAAGTTAGAGGCAGCTGCAATTGGCTCAGAGGAGGAAAAGGAAGGCCCCAATCCTGCAATTAAATGTGCATCTATACAGAATGATGCACTTGCACATATCCCCTTAAAGTGAATGGAATTCTGCAATGGGAACAACAATCCACCCAGGCATTATCGATTGCAGGACTGATGCTTTAGTACAGGGATTGGTAACATTGGCATGCAGGACTGCAGGGTAAGCACCCTTAGTGGGCTCCCGGTGCTTTGTTTATCTGACGGTTCGTGGACTGTGGCTCCCACTGGCCGTCCCGGTCCAATGGTGGCTGCAGGAAGCAGCACAGTAAAGTAAGCCAATCAGAGAGCATAACCAGAAACATGGACCTAAAGAGATCAATCACGTAGCATGAATAATAAATTACAAATAGTAAATGCTAAAAAACAAATAATCAATAATTAATTTTGAATATGTTCTTATAGCTCTAAGTCCAGTAATTGATAAAACAATTGGTAAAATGTTGAAAACATTCAAAATATTGAATCAATTTCAATTAATATTCTATTGTTTGACAGCTGTATCAAAACTGCAAATAATCATGATTAATTTTTAAAATCACAATTAAGTTTTGAGATAATCATGAGTTAACTGCGATTAATCAACAGCCGCAGTTAAAACGTTAACATCCAAAATACTGAAAAATAAAAGTTTATGAAGACATTTGCACATTTGTTAAAGAGCACTTGACACCAAAAAGTACTTTCAATTGGTAAAAAAAAAATATGAAAGAATGACAGATAATAAAAAGAAAGTAAGACACCATGGAAATGGCCACAAATGCCGCATTTGGTGATGGAACACACCCCAGAAAATAAATTAACTGGAAGAAAGAAAAGAACAGAGAAAGAACATACATTAAAAGGGAAAAATGAGAAAAAAAAGAAAAAAGGTCTGAAGATGGACACACAAATCAATTGAAGAGCGGTACAAAGGTGACTGAAGACTGAATGTGAAGGTGTGGAAAAAATTGAAAATCAAACAAACAAAAATGTTTCTTTTTTATTAAAGTTACTGTTGAAAAATTCAAAAAATGAACAATTTTGAAAAAATCCCTTTCAGTTTTTGAAAACAGACAAACAAACGAGAACATTTTTTTCAAATAAATAACATTTTGTGCCAATTTTTTAGACTTCTGCTTTTCAGGTCAAAATTAAAATGTAAGCTAGAGCCAGTCATTCAGTACAGGTATATATTACAAGTGAAGGTGCTCATGGATCATCACATTCTTCACTATATTCAGTTTCTAAATAGTTTTTTTAAAGGACAAATCTGTCAGGCTTAAATTAATACCAAACACAAAAGATTTTCTACAATAAGATCTTCCAATGAAAAATAAAATGTATGGTCAGACATATCTGTTAGTCAGAAGACTGCAGAGAAATATGTAAATTAACTAAGTACGTGAGCACACCCGTTTATACAATAAGATTGAAACAATTAGTTATTTCACTCTGATAAACAAAGCCACTTGACTGATCTATACTGTTCTAAAAATACAAATTGTCACAAAGACCAGAAGGGTGGCTATGTGAGATGAATATGCAGAAAGAAAAATATTACAAAAATAAGTGTAGAGTAAATAGTTTATTAAAAATAATTAAAGAGGCATCATCTATGGGTCAGACCTTCAAACACAATAATCTACTAGTGCAATCTGAAATCAATCCCTTTATTTCTGAAAATACTCACAAATCTTTTTTATGATTCATTCAGCATGTCCAGCAGTTAATAATAGATGAAAAATCTAGAAATGGACACTATAAACACATATTTAAGATTATATTTCTATAAGAAATTAGCATATGGTGTAGTTTCATCACTGGCTGTTTTCCAGTCAACAGTGGATAAGATTAGACAGGTTCTTCTGGGGTTATGATACCTGCATGATTTAATAATGACTAGAAAACATAAATACCATTTAAACACACACACACACACACATACACACACACAAAAACCCACGAGCCCGTCTTCAAATGTTTTCCTGTGTATGGGATCAAAATTAAAAGTGAAAGTATTTTCTTATTGTGGTTTATTAAAAAAAAAGAACTATGTTAAATATCTTGGCCCCTGTAAATTCTGTAAAATTTCACCTACCACCAACTTGGGAAATGATTGACAAAATATTAAACCAATTTTAGTACCCATTGATATCTTAGTACATTATGGGCTTGAATCCTTAACACTAGAGTAGAAGGCTCCTGCCTGAATCAAGCCCATAATGTACTAAGCTATCAATGGATACTAACATGTACCTTATTTGCCCGCTCACACTAATGGCTGGGGAGGCACGGCTGACACAGATCTTTAAGGTATGCCTGTTCCCTCAAGGAAAGCTACCTGCACCGAGGGCCATTTCCATCCACCTAATGGTCTTTTTATGATACCAGTGCAGCATAACATGACCTTAGCATAGCTTCATATCGCTGATAAGTTCACCAAAGTTAATATAATTAGCCACATGAGTGATGCTTACAGGATTTGGTCTCCAGCACAGACTATTGTTGGGATTGATGATCTTTTGTCCAAAGCAATGGGCTGAATAGTAGAAGAATTGGCTTCTAATCCTGATTTTTCCATGGATTGTCTGTAGGACTTTGGGTAAATCGATTACCTAAAGTCCGAGCCTTAAGTTTCCTGATTTTTAAACTAGAAATAACAATACTTAATCACCTCAGACTAATATTTTGATATTCAGTTTATGAAGTCCTTTTCAGGTCTATGGATGAAAAGCACTGTGTCCAGTATGTGCAAAGTATCAGTATCTTGAATGTATATATCAAAACAGTAATTTTTAATTTTAATAGTAAAAAATAGTAATTTTAGGTTAACAGTATTCAACATGTTTTATCTGCCCCCTATCATCCAATGTTTAATGAGGAAGTGGAACATTGTATAAAACTTTGAAAACTGGTATTAAAATTGCCAAAGGAGATAAAACATCTTTAAATCAGAAAATAGGTTTTTTCTTGTTATCTTATCAAACATCATCACACAGTTCTACAAAATGAATGCTTGCAGCTGCACTACCAGTGAGAAGGCATTTACGGTCCAGACTGGAAGCTATGACAATTGAGGTGGGAAACTATTTTGAAATTGTACGTGTCTTGAGAAGACAGCAAGGTATATAGAAATTAAGAGGTACTAGTTTGTGACTAAAGCGATGAGAAAGAAACTTAGATTCAAATTATAACCCTACAAAACTGAGATCATGCCAAAGCCAGTAATAACTTATCTGAATAAGTCCTATTAGCCAGTCAAAAGATGTATCATGTCTGCATAGGTATACTCAGAATGTAACAGAGAAAGGAGGATGTGCAGAATTCGAATTGCTTAATAAGTCAGTTTTCTTTTGAATACCACCCACTAGCTGTGACCATTTTGGTAGAGTCCTGGGTCACAGGAAAAGATCTGTCCTGGAACAGATTCTGGATCCCAGTCAGTGGATCAGTAGCTCTGCCCTAAACCATAGCTGAAAAACAGAAGCCTGAAGCAACAGGGGTAGGTCAGAAGATCAGGAGCATGAGCCAGGGAGCTAGGATGGGCAGGAGCAGATCAACACCTGCATTTAGTCTGTTGGGCTCCACAGAGGAGAGACAGACACACCAGGAGCAGGAGTTAAAAGGGAACCAGAGCCCTGTACTCTGGTGAAATAGGGAGAGGCATAGGCAATAATAAGCACCGCCCCTGGCACAGAAAGAAGTGTAAGGCTGACAAGCAAGAGATTGGCAGTATAAATAAATATACAAAACAATTATACATAAGGCCCTTGTGTTTGGCAGGGTGCTCTACCATTAGTGCTCCCCCTGGAGGACAAGTTCAACACAGGGAATACGTCTACACTGCAATAAAAGACCCACGCCATAGGTCAGCTGACTCGGGTTAGCTAGGCTTGAGCTATGGGGCTAAAATTGCAGTGTTGATATTTGGACTTGGGCTGGATCCAAGCCTCTAAAAGCATAGTGATGGTGGGGAGTTGGGGTGAGTAGAGGGGGAAGAAAGGCATGAAGAGTGAGATCCCAAGCTGAAATGTCTACACTGCAATTATTATCCATGCACCCTGAGGCAGAGTTAATTGTCTTGGTCTCTGAGATTCAGTGCCATGGCTGTTTTATTGCAGATATAAAAGGGCCACTGTCATGGCTGGAATGTGGACCATGACACTGAGGTCCCCAACGAACCCAGTGAAGAGAGTAGGGCCTGCCTCAGCCTTGACCTGTGATAAGTGAGGAATAAAGCTTGTTTGCAAAAAGAGGGATTTACATGAGGAGCTATGTTGGAGAATACTCAACATGGCTTTTGTAATGTCTCACTAATCTACTGAAATTCTTTGAGGGTGTCAACAAGTATTGGACAAGGTGATCCACTGTATTTAGTTTATTTGGACTTCCAGAAAGCCTTTGACAAGATCCTTCACCAAAAGGTCTTAAGCAAAATAATCAATCTTGGGATAAGAAGGAAGATACTCTCCTTGATCAGTAACTGGTTACAAGATAGAAAACAAAGGGTAGGAATAAATCACCAGTTTTCAGAATAGATAGAGGTAAATGGTGGGGTCCCCCAATGATCTGCATCATGAACTGTACTGTTCAACATATTCATAAATTATCTGGAAAAAGTTGCAAAGTTGGCAGATAATACTAAATTACTCAACATAGTTCAATCCAAAGTTGACTGCAAAGAGTTACAAAGGGATTTCATTAATCTGAGTGACCGGGCGACAAAATGGAATATGAAATTCAGTGTTGACAAATGCTAAGTCATGCATATTGGAAAACAGAATTCCAACTATACATGCAAAGTGGTTGAATCTAAATTAGCTGTTACCTCTCAAGAAAGAGACTTTGAAGTCATTATGCATAGCTCAATGTGCACTAGTTCATTTTAGAAAAGAAGTAACTGAGGAGGGATATGATAGAGGTAAATAAAATCATGAGTGTTGTGAAGAAAGTGATTAAGTATGTGTTATTTACCCCTTCATATAACACACAAACAAGAAGACTCGCAATGAAATTAATCAGCAGCAAGTTCAAAATATACATAGGGAAGTACTTCTTCACACACTGCCCAGTGAACCTGTGAACCACATTGTCAAGGGATGTTTTGAAGTCCCAAAATATAACTGCATTCAAAAAAAAACTAGATAAAGATTAAGTAATCCATCAACATCTATTGGCTCAAATGGACAGGATGCAGCCCCATGCTCTAGCTGTTCCTATGCCTCTCAGAAGCTAGGACTGGACAACAGAGGATGGATCACTTCATAATTAAACCTGTTCTGTTCATTCCCTCTGAAGCGTTTGGCTCTGGTCATGGTCAGAAGACAGAATACTGAGTTAGATGTACCACTGGTCTGACCCAGTATGGTGATTCTTATATTTTTATGCTACCTTGGTAACAGAGAACAGGAGTCTTGAGCGCTATGATGATCTTTGTATCTGCTTTATGAATTCCTCTTCTCCACCTCCAAGGCTTAGAAACTTTGTACATATATAACTTAGTTGCAATAAAAATCCTCTGTACCTAGCATAATCATATTTTTTTTCTCTAGTTAGAAACCTTTCCTCTTAGATGGCTGTGCAGGTGATTGGAATAGGGACTGGGAATACTTATGCAATATTCCGTATAATAATTTCTCTTCCCTTCTTCCTGCACATCAGCTTAACTCTTTGCAAAAGCACAGATCAATCTTTTCAGAAAGCATTACACAGAGTTAAACCTCTGGGCTATTGTACATAAAACCTTGGTAAATGGATGTTAATAATTCCCAGACAATTCTCAAAGAGAGTGTAGCATGCACTTCCTAAGTAAGACAAATATTTGATACATACAAAACACATTGCAAATAGTAGAAAACATTGTAAGTAACATTAGGAATGCAATGAACAACTTTCAAACAAACATTATTAGACACTAGCATAAGTGCCCGGCGTTGCTCGGGTCAGTCGGAGGTGGGGAGGGGGCAGACAGTTGACACCCCCTGACCAACCCCAACACCCACACCTCCCCCCTCACCCACCCCAACACCCCCCGGCTCACTTACCCCCCGACCGAACCCGACACCCCCACCTGACTCCCCGACCGAACCCGACACCCCGACCGAACAGTGTATTTAATAATCTGTGTGCTACACAGTGCACCGTGAGCCGGGGGGGTGTCGGGTTTGGTCTGGGGGGGTGCAAAGTTGTCGGGGTGGGTGAGGGGTGAGGTGTGGGTGTTAGGGTTGGGGTTGGTCAGGGGGTTTTGCGGTTGGTGGGGGGGTGAGGTGGGGGTGTCTGGTTCGGTCGGGGGGTAAGTGAGCCAGGGGGTGTCGGGTTTGGTCTGGGGGTGGTGGGAAGGTGTCTGGGTGGGTGAGGGGTGAGGTGTGGGTGTTGCGGTTGGTCAGGGGGTGTTGCGGTAGGTGGGGGGGGTGAGGTGGGGGCGTCGGGTTTGCTTGGGGGGATGAGGTAGGGGTGTCGGTTTCGGTCGGGGGTAAGTGAGCCGGGGGGTGTTGGGTTTGGTTTGGGGGGTGGGTGAGGGGTGAGGTGTGGATGTTGGGGTTGGTCAGGGGGTGTTGCGGTTGGTGGGGGGGTGAGGTGGGGTTGTCGGGTTTGCTTGGGGGGGGTGAGGTGGGGGTGTCGGGTTTGGTCGGGGGTAAGTGAGCCAGGGGGTGTCGGGTTAGGTCTGGGGGTGTTGCGATTGGTGGGGGGGGTGAGGTGGGGGTGTCGGGTTCGGTCGGGGGGGTAAGTGAGCCGGGGGGGTGTCAGGTTTGGTCTGGGGGGGTGGGAAGTTGTCTGGGTGGGTGAGGGGTGAGGTGTGGGTGTTGGGGTTGGTCAGGGGGTGTCGGGTTTGCTTGGGGGGGTGAGGTGGGGGGTGTCGGATTCGGTCGGGGGGTAAGTGAGACAGGGGGTGTCGGGTTTGGTCTGGGGGGGTGGGAAGGTGTCGGGGTGGGTGAGGGGTGAGGGGTGGGTGTTGGGGTTGGTCAGGGGGTGTTGCGGTTGGTGGGGGGTGAGGTGGAGGTGTCGGCTTTGCTTGGGGGGGTGAGGTGGGGGTGTCGGGTTCGGTCGGGGGGTAAGTGAGCCAGGGGGTATCGGGTTTGGTCGGGGGGGGTGGGGTGGGAAGGTGTCTGGGTGGGTGAGAGGTGAGGTGTGGGTGTTGGGGTTGGTCAGGGGGTGTTGCGGTTGGTGGGGGGGTGAGGTGGCGGTGTCGGGTTTGGTCGGGGGGTAAGTGAGCCGGGGGGGGTGTCGGGTTTGGTCTGGGCACCCACCCTGACACCTCCCCCCCCAGACCAAACCCAACACCCACACCTCACCCCTCACCTCACCCCGACACCTTCCCACCCCCCCAGACCAACCCCGACACCCCCTGGCTCACTTACCCCCCGACCGAACCCGACACCCCCACCTGACCCTCCCAAGCAAACCCAACACCCCCACCTCACCCCCCGACTGAACCCGACACCCCCACCTCACTTACCGTCCCACCAAACCCAACTCGGATCCGTCGCAGGCGGGGAGGGGGCCCAGAGCCGAGGGATTCCGGGGTTCCATTGGGAGGGGGAGGGGCAGAGAACTGAGGGATCTCCGGGGTTCCGTTGGAGGAGGGAGGGGTGAGCTGAGCGAGTGCGGTGTCTGTTGGAGGGCTTATTATGACATCATCACCACCTAACCGCCCAGCTGATGTGATTGGCCCTGAAAGACTTTCACCCCTGGGGGGCGTCAGAGGTGAGATATGAAAATTTTTCGACCCTTACCAGCATCTAGACCCCAAGACCCCTCACTGTACCAAATTTCAAGTCTCTGGCTCAAACGGTGTGGGAGGAGTTCGCAGTCATACATACATACATACATACATACATACATACATACATACACCACTTGACTTTTATATATATAGATTAAAGCTACTGATGTTCCTTATACAAACTTTCAGCGTCTGTTTCTGTTAAAAATATTCGAACGTAAGCTTCTATACTGTAGCACACACATTAACCATATTTCCCTCCAATCTTCTCTCAGAGGAGCTTTTTCAGTCTTTATTGTATGACCTTAGTGTTCCACGAGTGTCATCTGGACTCTTCAGAGCTTGAGAAATGGCAGCATATCAGTATTTTCACATACTGTGTGCAAACAAGTTTGGGGGGCTGTATAGCCAACAGCTTTCCAGCTGTTCCTCTCAGTAGCTGGTGACACAGAAGTCTGTAACCTGTTTTAAAGTGTTACAGACATTGGCATCAGCATATAAAATATCCATAGCTTGGATTTTGATAAGGCTCTCACACTGTAGGGCACCTCCTTCTTCCAATAAGCTCAACTAAGAGAGGCAACAATTCACAAACCCTCACCTCCAAAATGGCTGCCACATTTGCTTTCTTTATATGAGACAGGATCCCAGTTTAGAGGACTTAGGTGACAAACTAAATGCACATTCCATAGACACTGGATCCTCTGAGGGGGGACAAATGTTTCCCTCTCAACAATCCTTCTAGGCAGGGATTTGGAACAATCAAATTTTCGCATTGTTCTGCTCCAGCTCCAGGAATGAACCTGTAGCTCCATGCTCCAGCTCCAGACTCCACTCCAAACCCCTGCTTCTAGGTCCATAGAATACACCATCATAGAATATCCTAATGGAGGACTTTCCTCGTAAGTAAAGCTGAAATAGTATTCACCTGTATCCAGAGGTGAAAGTAAGCCAGTACGCCCTGGTACGGTGTACCAGCAAGAGCCAATGTGCCATACAGGGGCGCCCGGCTTTCCCAGGCTACAATTTCAAGGGCTTGGGGCTTCCAGCAGTGGCTGGAGCCCCAGGCCTTTTAAACTGATGCCGGAGCCCCACTGCTGGATCCCTGGAGCAGAAGCAGTGGGGTTCTGGAGGGCTGTTTAAAGGGTCCCACTGCCTCTGCCGCCCTGTCCTTTAAATAGCTGCTGGAGCGCTGCGGCTCCGGCGGCTATTTAAAGGGCCGGGGTTAGACGCAGAGCAGCCCCAGACCCCTTAAAGAGCCCCATCCACCCCAGAGCTGTGGAAGCTATTTAAAGAACTTCAGTCCTTTAAATAGCCACCACTTCAGAAAGCCACAGCTATTTAAAGAACTGGAGCTGCAGAGGCAGGGGAGCCACGGCCCTTTAAATAGCCTGCGGAGCGGCCCCTCCCTCTGGAGGCTATTTAAAGGGCCCGGGGCTCCCCTTTAAATAGCGGTCGGATCCCTGGGGGTAGTGACGGGGCTCCCCCACTATTTAAAGGGCCCAGGACTCCCGGGTGCAGGCTGCCACTCACTGGGGAGGGGAGGAAGGGGAGGGACTTACTAATATAGGCCGGGTTAGGGCTGGCTCTGATGCCCCAACCCTGCCCCTTCTGCCTGAGGTCTTGCCCCTTCTGGGGCAGAGTCAGCCCCCAGCGTACCGGTAAGTAACTATAGTTACTTTCTCCCCTGCCTGTATCCAAATTGGTACAGGGAGGGGACCTACCCCTCACTGCAGACATGTATCATGGTTCTAAGTCAATCAACTGCTGGGTCAACAGGGCTGTCTTTAACTCCTGTATTTATTACCTTTTCCTGCCTCACTTGTCTGACTGGCTCAGTTCCCAGAGGGAAACTACAGCTACAGCTCCCTTTGGCCAGGAATGGCGAAACGTGGCCACTGGGAGCTGCGAGCAGCCAAACCTATGGATACTCTGGTAAACAAAGTGTCTTGCGCCCAGGTAGGTGCTTACCCTGCACAAGCAGAATAAGTTTGGGAACCCCTGGTCTAAAGCCCAGTTCCCTTATAGACAAACTTGAAGAACTTGCTTATCCAAGCTCTCACCAAGCTCCTTAGCATATCTGTTGACCAATCTAAGAACAGTCATTGTTCCATGTCTGGTATGTATGTGCTACAGCCTTACCAAAGGTGGATGAAAAAAGACATGGGGGCATTCCAACAGACATTTCATAACAACTTCACAATATCAAGCAGAATTCATAAGTTTTACAGACAGATTTCTCAAACTGTCAGAAATTCACACTTCAACTACATTAATCTCCAAGCCAGTATCCTTTAGGGGTATTATTGAACGGTTTGGAGAGGTCTGACAGGTTTTCTGATTGGAAATACCATTTACCTCTACTAGAAGATCTGTGCCAGCTCTGTGATGGATTCATATGTTGCATATGAGAATTCATCACAAACAAATTCCTAAATAAGGGACCAAACCAGTCCCCACAAAAATCAGTCACAAAATTCCCATTAGCTTCAACAGAAGCAAGCTCAGACTCTAAAAGCGTGTCTGTTTATGGGACACAGGTTGTTCATTCAACTAATACTTACCTCTCTAAAAGTTTTCAAAATGAAGGAGACTTTCCAAAACATATATTGGTTGAAAACAGAAGAAAGATTCTTAACAGTGTTTGTGCTACACAATTCACTTGCTGTTACTGTCAGGCTTGCATCACTCCTTGACAATGTCATACTGTGGAGCACAGTGCCACAGGCAGGCAGCATGTGGATCAGTACCTTAGACTACTAAGTACTGAAAAACTATGCTTGTAGAAACTAACGTGAAATGTTCACAAGGGTAACTTGTAGATACCCTGAACACTACCCCATAACCAGACCCCATCTATGAAATATAGAATAAGAGCCCAATCCTGCAAGCAGCTTTGAAACACATGAAGAAGTTCCCTGGACTGGGGCCTAAATCATTGATGGTCAGACATTCACAAGAGCTCCCCGCTCAGTGGGAGGTGCTGGGTATGCCATGCTTTTGAAAAAATGGCAATTTCACTGTGGTGCGTAAAATGGGAGTTCACTATCTTAAAAAGAATAAAGAGTATGTTGTAGTTAGCCACAGAAAAAGATCCTGGGCTGGAATCCAGGGGCTTTATTCTATACTTCTTCCCTGTCTCAGTAGAAATGAATTCCTTTGGTCTATGTTGAGAAGCTGAGGAAGATCCTTACCAATACTGGTATTTTATCTGTATAGCACATGGCAGTTGCATAGTTCACTTTATGCTGGAAAAAACTTCTACACTACACTAGCAAAAAACTGTCATGAGTGTCAAACCTTTTGGAACTCTTGGAGACTTTCACAGGAAATACACACACACATACACACATGCAATGACTCTAAATCCTTCAGAATTTACAAATAATATCATTGGGTATTTGGGTATGGTTATTGTAATACATTTTTTAAAATTCTACCATTGAAAATAGGAAGAGATTTTTTAAAAATACATCAACCAAGAACCTGCATGTTATTTCAAAGCAGATTTGGTTGTCATTGCTGATGCTGATTAATACTAGGATGAGCAGATGTCCCACTTTTATAAGGACAGTCTCAGTTTTTGGGTCTTTTTCTTATATAGGCTCCTATTACCCCCCACCCTTTTCCTGATTTTTCACACTAGCTGTCTGGTCACCCTAATTCAGGGGTCGGGAACCTTTTTGGCTCAGAGAGCCATATAGTAGCCCCCCCCTGCCCCGGCCGAGCCATATAGTAGCCCCCCCCCCGCTGCCGCGCTCTCCTTCCCCCCCCCCCGCCACCGCCGCCGCGCTCTCCTTCCCCCCGCCACCGCCGCGCTCTCCTTCCCCCCCCCGCCACCGCCGCCGCGCTCTCCTTCCCCCCCCGCCACCGCGCTCTCCTTTCCCCCCCCCGCCGCCGCCGCCGCGCTCTCCTCCCCCCCCCCGCCGCCACCGCCGCGCTCTCCTTCCCCCCCCGCCGCCGCCGCGCTCTCCTTCCCCCCCCCGCCGCCGCCGCGCTCTCCTTCCCCCCCCCGCCGCCGCCGCGCTCTCCTTCCCCCCCCCGCCGCCGCCGCCGCGCTCTCCTTCCCCCCCCGCCGCCGCCGCCGCGCTCTCCTTCCCCCCGCCGCCGCGCTCTCCTTCCCCCCGCCGCCGCCACCCGCCGCCGCGCTCTCCTTCCCCCCGCCGCCGCCACCGCCGCCGCGCTCTCCTTCCCCCCGCCGCCGCCACCGCCGCGCTCTCCTTCCCCCCGCCGCCGCCACCGCCGCCGCCGCGCTCTCCTTCCCCCCGCCGCCGCCACCGCCGCCGCGCTCTCCTTCCCCCGCCGCCACCGCCGCCGCGCTCTCCTTCCCCCCGCCGCCGCCGCCGCGCTCTCCTTCCCCCCGCCGCCGCCGCGCTCTCCTTCCCCCCCCGCCGCCGCCGCGCTCTCCTTCCCCCCGCCGCCGCCGCGCTCTCCTTTCCCCCCCGCCGCCGCCGCGCTCTCCTTCCCCCCCCGCCGCCGCCGCGCTCTCCTTCCCCCCCCGCCGCCGCCGCGCTCTCCTTCCCCCCCCGCCGCCGCCGCCGCGCTCTCCTTCCCCCCCCCCGCCGCCGCCGCCGCCGCCGCGCTCTCCTTCCCGCCCCCCCCAACTGACTCACCCAGCCCGGCCTCCCCCCAACGCCCGCCGGCAAACGGCTCCCAGCCCAGCCTCCCCCCAACGCCCGCCGGCAAACGGCTCCCAGCCCAGCCTCCCCCCAACGCCCGCCGGCAAACGGCTCCCAGCCCAGCCTCCCCCCAACGCCCGCCGGCAAACGGCTCCCAGCCCAGCCTCCCCCCAACGCCCGCCGGCAAACGGCTCCCAGCCCAGCCTCCCCCCAACGCCCGCCGGCAAACGGCTCCCAGCCCAGCCTCCCCCCAACGCCCGCCGGCAAACGGCTCCCAGCCCAGCCTCCCCCCAACGCCCGCCGGCAAACGGCTCCCAGCCCAGCCTCCCCCCAACGCCCCCTGGCAAACGGCTCCCAGCCCAGCCTCCCCCCAACGCCCCTTTGCTAACGGCTCCCCCCCGTGCTTACTTGTTCGCTGGGTCACGCTGCTGTGACCCAACTCCAGCGAGGGAAGGAGAGGAGCGACACGCCCCCCAGCCTCGCTTTCAGAGCCGCGCCACACCGCCCCGCCCCCCAGCCTCGCTTTCAGAGCCGCGCCACACCGCCCCGCCCCCCAGCCTCGCTTTCAGAGCCGCGCCACACCGCCTCCCCCGCCCCCCAGCCGTCACAGCAGCGCCGCGAGCCAGATGACAGGCTCAAAAGAGCCACATCTGGCTCGCGAGCCATGGGTTCCCGACCCCTGCCCTAATTGTTACTTTAATCCAAGAGAAGTTCCATTGATTTCAATGGACTGCTCATAGATTAAGGTACAGTTCAATGTAAGTGAAGCCAGCAAAATAGCTTCCTCTCTGAGAAATTACTTCTGTAAAAAAAAAGTGGAACATCTATCTGGTTGAATGTAAGTATGTCACTGATGGATGTTCAGTTGCACAGCAGACAATAGGGTTAAGCACAAGTAAAATTAAGCCAGTCCAGAGGAAATTAAACAGGTGTCCACTCACTTATTATATTGTTATGCAATTTGCATTTAAGTTTTCCTATAGAAGTTAAGAATATCTCTAAGGAGTTTTAGATGTTTAAACTTATTGCAGATATTGTTCCCGGCCCATATAATGTGCCTGTGATATTCATCAGCATGGGTAAAATAATTGCAACAGTATGTTTTGAACATTTCTCTTTTTAATGTTACATCTAGAACTGACCTCATATAAATTTTAGATTTATGTTCATTGCTAATTTTAGTACAATGGACACTGTGTTATTGCCATAGTTAGCAATAATTTTTGTTCTTCCTTTATGGAGTAAAGGAGAATTGAATTGGACATTCCACATTCAGAAAAGGAAAGAATCTAAAACAGAGCCAGGTGTAGGAAGGAAGCAGTCCTAGCTTCTGTGGTGGGAAGTCAGGAGAATACATGGGAGGAAAATGTATAGTATGTTTTAATCTCTAATGTCCTCTGCCCCTTTTCTCTAATGTGGGAAACCTTGTTGGGCAAGTTTCAGTTTTGTGGGGGATTAAAAATGGATAATTTGGATCCAAGTTGTAAATATTCCCAGAGTTCAGAGGCATTAGCTAAATGGTAGTGGTTTGGATTCATATAACATTAAAGCAGAGTATGGGAGTGGTTTTGATTGTGCAAAATTTTAGTATGTCAAGTTTTTCTTTTAGAAAATAGGGATGATTGAGATCACAATGTCATTTAAACAACCCCATCAAATTTGGTGTGGAGAGGGAGAAGGGCTGGTTTCCTAATATACAGTGCTGATGTTCTCATTGGCTGTAATATTTTGACCCTCTAGAAGGAGAGTTGGAATATAGTTTAAAATGAACACTATGTAACAAGCTGCATTTAATTATTATGAAAAGTGAACCGAGCAATATGTCTGCATGTTTTATATAAGCCTGCAGGGACTTGTTCATCAGAGTTCAGTCTGTGGGTAACCAGTTTTGTTGAGCTATTTTGTACAAACAAACACACAGTTTATTGAATTTTACTTTGAAAAGCCATTTATGCAGGTTGTATCTCAGGAACTGCATAGTTCTAATTACAAGACAGAACAACAGGGCTATTAACTGAGCTCTTATAGTTAGCTGATCTTGAATAACTGATTGGTATAAATTGTTAAACAAAGCCCATAGAGAAAGGAATAATCTGCCTCTCTTGTTTCATTAATCTCACATATGTTAATTTGCTTATTTTATGGAACTCATATATGTGGGAGTAGACTCTTTGACATCACTTGAAGGCCACATATTAATAATTTCATTCAGTATGATAAACTCACTCCAATTACCAGCTGAAAGAAGAAGCCTAGTTTTAAGGACTTGAAAAGTCCTCAGAAAACCTTTAGTTTATGGCGACTTGCATCATAGCTCACAGCAGCTCCTGATGAAAAAGCCTTTTCTGGTAGGACAAGCCCCATGTTGCCTCTGTTGCTCTGCCAGGAATTGCTGCTCCACCACCACCTCTTTACAGTCTCCTTACCCCTCCTGAAGAGAGAATAGATTGAAAAATGTTCTAAACCTCCTTTGACACTCAACCCTGCTAAGTGCTTCCTGCTTGCAAAAGCCCATATATGTCAGGATTCATAGAAGTTTCCAGGTTCTGAATCACAGAACTCCCATCAAACCCCTCCCTCCCCTTCCCCTGCACACATGCAGGGACTCAATTCTCAGGAGCACATAGCTAGAGCAGTGGGCAAGAAAATCAAGCCTGAAAAATAAAATGTATTCCCCCATATTCTGTCCATAAAATGGTAGAAGAAAACAACAACAACAATAAATCACATGGGTCTAGAGAGACCTAGCGGAAGAAGGAATGGTAGGGGAAAGAGATAGGGAAAGTAAGAGGAGGGAAACAGATTTTAAGGGTGGATCAGAAGATAACTACATGGAGATAGTGATGAGTCTAGAGCAGGGGTGGGGAACCTCCGGCCCGCAGGCCTTAAACGGCCCGCCAAAGCCTTCCATCCAGCCCGCGCGCGTCCCTGGCCAGCGGCTCCCCCAGGCGCTTCCCGGCCCCTTTGCCAAACACGGAACCGCCCCCCCCCCCCCCCCGGCGGCCTGAGGCGGCTCCGTGCTCGGTGAAGAGGCCGGAAGCGCCTCGGGGAGTCGCCGGCCAGGGACACACAGGGGTGGCTCTGCACTCCGGCCAGCAGGCGGGGGCGGCTCCGCGCTGGGGCTGGCAAGCGCCTGGGGGAGCCGCTGGCCAGGGACGTGTGCGGGCCGCCAGGTGGGGGCGGCTCCGCGCTGGGGTCGGGAAGCGCCGCGCAGCCACCCTCACCCCGGCAGCGAAACGAGGAGCCGCGGGGATCCGACGGGGGGGGAGAGAGAGAGGCTGGGCTGGGCGGGTCAGGCAGGCTGCAGGACCCTGGCTGGCAAGGGGCCAGTGGGGGAAACCCCAAAGCAGTGCAGGGCTAAGCACTCCGCCTGTCACTGCTTTGGGGTTTCCCCTGCTGGCCCCTTGCCAGCTGGGATCTCAGCTCCCGTTGCTAGCCTGGGCTTCGGGGGGGGGGGGGGGGGGGGCGAGCGGCCTGCGGATTACATTATAGCTGTCAAAATGGCCCTTGGCAGAAAAAAGGTTCCCCACCCCTGGTCTAGAGGAATAGAGGTAAACTGAGGATGTGGGGACAATATTTGTTAGAAGGAAATGAGATGAGGGAGAGAATGAGAAACACAAAGGAAAAGGTCATAGTAATTAGAGAGAACAAACAATAGACATAAAGGAGAAAAATAGGAAGGAAATAAGGGGAAAATGTAGACAAAAGGAGAACAATAAAGGGAAAGAAAAACAAAGAGACCTTTAGTTTAAACATTGGTATGTTTTATTTTGCTCAGTTATCAAAGTAAAGATGATCACATCATTTTGATAAAGTTGAATTACATTCTGATGGTTTCCACTATGAAGATGCAAAATTAGGGCTATCAATTAATCACCTTTAATACATGCAATTAACTCAAAAAATTGTGATTAAAAATTAATCCTGATTAATCACAGCTTTAATTGCACCGTTAAACAATAGAATACCAATTGAAATTTATTAAACATTTTTGAATGTTTTTCTACATTTTCAAATATATTGATTTATATTACAACACAGAATACAAAGTGTGCATGGCTCACTTTATATTTATTGTTTTATTACTAATATTTGCACTGTAAAATGATAAAAGAAATTGTATTTTTCAATTCACCTCATACAAGTACTGCGGTGCAATCTCTGTATTATGAAAGTGAAAGTTACAAATGTCATTTTGGGGGGATTATATAACTGCACTCAAAACCAAAACAATGCAAAACTTTAGCACCCACAGGTCCACTCACTTCTACTTCTTATTCAGCCAATCACATAGACAAACAAGTTTTTATACATTTATGGGAGGTAATGTCTTATTTTAAATGTCACCAAAAAAATGAGAACAGGTATTTGCATGGGACTTTTGTATCCAGGATTGCAAGGTATTTAATGTGCCAGATATGCTAAACACTTCATGCTTCAACCACCATTCCAGAGGACATGCTTTCATGCTGATCATGGAAAAATAATGTGTTGATTAGATTTGTGACTGAACTCCTTTGGGCAGAATTGTATGTCTCTGGATCTTTTTTACCTGCATTCTGCCATATATTTCATGTTATGGTCTTGGATGATGACTCAGCACATGTTCATTTTAGGAAAAGTTTCACTGAAGATTTGACAAAATGCAAAGAAGGTACAAATCTGAATTTTCTAAAGATACAGCACTCAGAATCAAGTTTTAAGAATCTGAAGTGCTTTCCAAAATCTGAGAGAGACGAAATGTTTAACATGCTTTCAGAAGTATTAAAAGAGCAACACTCTGATGTGGAAACTACAGAATCTGAACCACTAAAAAAGAAAATCAACCTTCTGCTGGTAACATCTGATTCAGAGGATGAAAATTATCATTCTTTGTCGACACTGCTTTATTATCTAGCAGAACCTGTCATCAGCATGGATGCATGTCCTCTGGAATGGTGGTTGAAGCATGAAGAGACATCTGAATCTTTAGCGCATCTGACATGAAAATATCTTGCAACAGTGACATGCAAATGCCTGTTCTCATTTTCAGGTGATATTGTGAACAAGATGTGAGCAGCATTATTTCCTGCAAATGTGAGCAAACTTGTTTGTCTGGGCAATTGGCTGAACAATAGGACTCAGAGACTTGTAGACTCTAAAGTTTTACATTGCTTAATTATTTAATGCAGTTATGTTTCTACATAATTCTACATTTATAAGTTCAACTTTCATCATAAAGAGATTGCACTACAGTACTTGTGTTATGTGAATTGAAAAAAAAAAATTTTTTTACAATGAAAATATTTCTAATCAGAAATAAATATAAAGTGAGCACTGTACATTTTGTATTCTGTGTTGTAATTGAAATCAATATATTTGAAAGTGTAGAAAACATCCAAAAAGTTTAAATAAATAGTATTCTACTATTAACAGTGTGATTGATTGTGATTATTTTTTTAAAATTGTGTGATTCATCATGATTAATTTTCTTAAGCGCTTGACAACCCTAGACAAAATATTTGACTTATTAGGACATGGTACTCTGTAGGACAGGATAGTGTTGCTACATGCACTGCTCTATGATTGTGGAGATTGTTAGATACACTTCCATAGTTACAGATGCTTCAAGTACTATTAGGTTTAGGCATTAGACATTGGTAGTGTCCCTAGTCTCTACTGATAATGGCATTGGATACTGCTTCCAGCCTCTGACGTCTATCACAGGTAGCACTTCCAGTCTGAGAGGCTGCAGTGCTTTGAGTGTGGGATGCTAGAAATGCTACTAGCATTTAAAGCTAGAAAGGAATGGGTGGTGAGTATAACAAGGAAAAGGCAGAGAGCAGATCAGAGATAGAAGGGATGGAAGAGACACAATTTATTCTTCCAAAGGCAGCATGTTATGAAACTCATCAAAAAGAAGCATTGTCTTCAGAAAAAAAAACAACCCAACAGACAGACAACAGAAATGACATGAACAATGAGGCTGAATCAACTTACCTTGGGTAAGAAATAAAATGGAACAGCATTATTTTGCATTGAGATACTTTTATGATGCAAAGATGCCAACATTGTGATGCACTTTGGGTGGCATCAAAGCCCTCTGAAGGCCCCAAAATTCTAAAGTCATCCCTCATGAGGAGGAGAAGGAGACACAGAAACTGAAGGATAGCTGTAGCATGAGAATCTGCCACAGTGCCTGGGGCCCTAGTAAATTTTAGTAGATGTGCTAGGAGACATGCTAGTTTCATTAATCATAGTGAAGAAGAGAAATAGTGTGTTAAATCATTAATTCATGTACAAGCTGGGCAAGGACCATGTTTCAAGAATGCACAGGATACTATCTCCTTTGATAGAAATCTCTTACTTTATATATTTATAATAATAAAAAAATGTGGGAGTATATTAAGTGTATGTACTTTATTGTATCCATCCCTCCTTCCCTGTCCTCCCTGCTTTGTAGGTAACTTGACTTTTTAGACTGAGGTAGGATGTGATTGTCACAAAGACCCCCCCAATCCTGATTGGGGTGCAACTGGGATTAAATAAATGATAATGATAAAGACTGTGGACTAGATGCATCATCAAGAAATGCCGAAGGGGATATGGAGAACTGGGGGAGTTGCTGAGTTGAATGATGCATGACGCAGAGGTAATCCTGTCCCCATAAAAATGGCTGCCCCATGAAAGCATGCTTACTCCACCACCTTTTGAAAATAATTCAGCATACTCCTCCTCTCCTCTGATTTCAGGCATATGGTGTTTCAAGTATGGTAGAAAAGAGTATGACCTCTTCTTTCCTTTGAGAGTCTGGTCAGCTCTTACACAGGGACTAAAAGAGGGGGAGCTCCTTTTGCCCTCACCACACTCTGCCCAGCGACATGGGGGCTGGTCAGAAAAAAAGACATGTTTCAGTACGTCTCTTGAGGAATCTTCACCACTGGAGCTAGTATGGAGCCTTTTCAATCAAATATCCTGAAACAGGCAAAGAGTGTCTCCCTAGAGGTTCATCTTTCCTCACCCAATGCATACCTGTGTCCAGGGGAGAAGCATGTATGTGCAATACTTACACAGTCTATTGCTGTGTGGTTAAGATGACTCCAAGTTTGAAAATTGGGCCTTTCGGCTCTCTATTGTTAATAAGAGTCACTGACAGTGGCCTAAGTTGACTTAACTGGGATATTTTGCAAAATTTGAGTTATAAGAGGGCTACTGTCAGGGCCCACAAGCCACAACTTCATTGTATTTGTCAAGGTTATATTTTCCCACTCTGAACTTTAGGGTAAAGATGTGGGGACCCCACATGAAAGACAAATCACCCCCCAAGCTTATTTTACCAGATGAGGTTAAATCTTTTCCCCCCAAACCCAAACTTCTTCAGTTGGGGCTTGGAAATCGCTGTCACCACCAACCTGAGTCCCCAAAACCATGAGGTGGGGCAAATTGGAACCCCGATAGTAACATCCCCCTTTTTACCTGGGAGAGATTCGAGAACACAAACCCTCACTAGCTGTGAGACGAGCCTGATCCAAACTAGGATCACTCCAATGGAAATAAACAGACGGTTCTTACCAAAAAGATTTTAATAAAAGAAAAAGAGAAAAGCATAAACTACTTTACAGAAATCCATAGATACTAAACTTCCTAGCATTACCCAGCCCTTATGGAGTCCCTCCCCTGGAATTTCTCTCCCTACTAACTTAACAGTTTAAGGACACCGTGGATCGATTACAAGTGATACAACTCAACAATACACTTACTGCCAGACTTTTGTTTTTCTTAGCAGGTTATTGAAATGATGAATAGAAACATAGATATGATTCCTCCCCATAGCCAGGGAACGCAGAGAGGCTCCAAGTAGCCTGAGAGAAAGACAGAGACAAAAACCCGGGAAAAAAAGTGAAACTAATCCCTTTGTCTGCCAGGTATTAGCAGCTCCATCATCCCTTCTCCTGTTTTAGGTTTAACCCTTCACAGGTAAAACAGTAATTCTAAGGCACTTCATACTTATGACAGCATTCAATAGGCTTATTCTAGTATTTGAATTTAAGCAAGGGTTAAGAGTGCTTTGTGCACTGGAGTACTTAAAAGATTGAGCCCTTAGTAGTTTAAGGATGCATTAATGCATATGAGAGAGATCAAGAGAAGCTGTAAACGGGAAGATAAATGTATTTACTCTTTGAAAATGCTACTATTGTCTGGTCCCAAGAATTCTGTAGCATACTATAATAATCACAATAAAGATAGACAAGATCATTAACATATTTTGGGGAAAAAAATCTCCTTTTTAAAGTTCTGCTCATACAGCTAAACTGCTTCACTGACTGCCACAGTCATTTGCAATTTTTTAAATTGAAATTTAGGTTTTCAGTCAAATCTTTCATGAACTATGTTTGCATTCCACACAAAAAAAAATCAACTTTTTTTTTTGGTCAAAAACCAAACATCCTCCTAAAACACAGGGACACCCATGATGTATGGCAACAGATTGATCAAGGCAGTATAGTGTGATGCATCACAGTCCAGCTTGGAAGTCCTGCCTAGATAAAAATGGGAGCAGAAGACACTCTGAACTATAGCTCCCATGAGGCACAGTGGCAGAATTTCTAAACTGAAATTTTGGTTCTCAGCTGTACATTTTCCATTTTGTGGTGATTTAAAAAAATATTTTTCTTATTTTTCCTGTGGGGTGGAAGGACAAGCAAACAACCAAACCCCATTACATGTCCAGCTTCTGTTTAAATAATTTGGGATAACTTTTAAAGAGAAGAGAGCTAAATCTTGGTTTGAGCAACCAAGGGCATTCTTGTTGGTAATTCTACCTTCCTTTGGCATGATCACATATCTGCCCCAGCCAAATCTTCAAAGAAGCAGTCATGCTGTCTAAAACTTTTTTCAATGGTCTGGTTGAACTCTGCCAACATAAATTTACTGCTTTGATTCTCATCCATACATACATCTGGGAAACTAATTCCATCTAATAGGTTGCTTATTAGGCAACAAAAACTGTATGACTGATTAGTGAACATTTATATTATCTCTTGGAATATACTAGTATTTACACTTTCTCTCTGACTATTTCATGTTTTCTCTGCTAAGAGTGGATTCATTAGACTCATGACAAAAATACCTCATTATGCCCAAAGCTGACCAGCGCTACCAAAGTTATCCTCCTTCTTTCAAATCCCGCTGCCTCTTTATTCCTCAGGACATACTTGCAAGTCAAAGAGCAACATAAATTACTTATATTTGGCAAATGCCAAAACCTGGGACACTAGGGGAAATTCAAATAGAACATTTTTTTACTGACTCCTGTTGGCC
Source organism: Sternotherus odoratus (assembly GCA_032164245.1). Classification (NCBI taxonomy): domain Eukaryota; kingdom Metazoa; phylum Chordata; order Testudines; family Kinosternidae; genus Sternotherus; species Sternotherus odoratus. Next base: position 228,088,065 of record JAVMKO010000001.1, on the reverse strand, counting down.
CTACTAATTCCACTGGGCAACTGTGTTTTGGAATAGACTAATTTGTCAGTTGATTCCATGTTTCTTGAGACTGTTGGTCCTCCAGCAGAAAATCACAAAGGCCAGTTAAAGAAATGAAGTGTGGTCAGTGGGAATTACCACTAGGGGCCTTGATCACTATAATCCTGTGTTAGAGAAAAAAAAAACCCTCTAAACCATTATGACAGTAATCTACAGTGACATAATGAAAAAATATAAATGTAATAAACCTTTACAAGTCATGTGAAGGGTGAACCTCCCACCTCTCTAACACTGGGGTAACAGAGGGGGTCTCTCCTATGGCCCCTTAACTATAGGTTGCTTCCCCAGCCTAAGTTAAGTCTTTTCACCCCCAAAACCCACACTCTACCAGTAGGGAAATGGGAACCAAGCTGCCACCACCAATGCACTTATTCCAAACCCATGGACTGGGGCACATTGGGACCGGGAGAGAAACTTTCCCCCTCCCCCCCTCCCTCTTGTTACTGAGAGAGAGAAACAGCACTCTGGCTCACACACTGTGAGCCTGCCAATTCAAATCTTGAACAACCTTAAGGGAATAACCAAACACTTTTTATAACTAAAGAGGTTTAATAAAGAAAAGAGAACAAAGCATACACTTACAATACAACTTCACAGATATAGAGCTCTCTAACCCCTCCCTCTGAAAGGCTAGTGACACCCTAAAATCAGGTACAAAAACTTATGAAATCAATATGTACTCACAGTCAGAATAATCTTGGAAATAGAAAGGTGCACCTCGCTCCCAAAGCAGGGAGAGAGGAGGAAAAAGTTTTCATAGCTGAAAAAGATGGAGTCAGTCCAAGCTCCGGATAGAACGGAGAGACTTCCTGATTCTTCCTCTAGGTGAGCTCTCTATGTCATTCCCCCCTTCCCTCAGTTAACCCCTAACAGGTAAACCAACTCTCTAAGACTCTTGACACTCATGACAAGTCAGTTTAGACTAAGGGGCCCACAAATGTTATTAAAAATACATCACAATTGTATGGTGCCCTACTGGGTAATGTTAAGGATATGTGGGTGCCTTAACTGTGCATTTCTTAACTTAACATGTTTATATTACTTTAAACTTAATCATAAGGTTACAAGGATGTTCTAAAAATATCTATTAGAAACCCAGGAAATTCAACATTTTTACCTTTAAATTACTAATATGTACTCAATATTAACTTCTCTTTAACATTTTTTTAACATAGAGAATTGATTCAGAGAATTAATAGAGAAGGTTACAAAGAGGACACACCAACAAAAAATAAAGTCCAATTCTGCTCCTAGTGAAATCAAGAGGGGTTACATCTTGTCCCCATGGAAGTCAATGAGAGTTTTGCCACTGTCTTTAAAGGGGCCTTAATTCCATCCTTGAAGTTTTCTATTGACTTCAGTGGAGTTAGGACTGGTCTCATAAGTAATCACTGTAATGACTCCTCACAGAACAGTATGATCTAAAAATAACCAATATTGACTGGCATTTACTTAGCTGATACGGAGATACTGATCTAAAATGAATAGAACAAATGAGATTCACTGAATAGAACAAATGAGATTCACTGAATAGAACAAATGAGATTCACAGATTAACACTTTGTAGGAAATTCTGCGTTCAATTTGGCATTATAATCTGAATCCTAAGGAAAAGCTGTTAAGTCTCGCATTAAAGGCTATTGGCAAGCTTCTTTCCTCAACAGGAGAAGTGAAAAAAGAGGATTATACACCAGGGCTTAAGAGGCCTCACACTGACAGATTGTGGAAATTGTGAAGGCAGACCACTAGCATAAATCATTATTTTTCTGGCATGTTCTATCTCAGCTGGTAACTAGTTGACTGAGCGCTACAAAACATGTAACTACATTCCCTTCCCCAACCCCCAGCATTCTTTTGAATATTTATTAAAGTTGGCACCAAAGAGACCCTTATCAGTTTTGAGTGGTGACCAGATCTCTGCCTCTCCCCTCCTTTCAGAGGTCAATAGTCTCATGGTGAAGTCCTTACATCAAGCAAAACACAGTGAAGCCAAAGGGAATCTTGGACTCCAGTGCGTTTTGGTTCATGGCTTATAAGAATATGCATGTTATTTCTTTAAAATTTTATTAAATCATGTAAAACTGTGCCAATAAGTTCAGTTTTCTTTCATTTGGCAAGCTTTTTGCCATGGCATTAAAATTGGCTTATGTTGTGTACTTTGACATCCTGCCAAATAACTCCTGCCGAAGAAATGTATCAGTATGACTTTTGTTTATGCTCAATGGTGTTTTTTTTCCATTTCAAATATTTTAAGTGAATGCAATACTTATGCAAAATTCTGGATAGGCCACCCAGAAAAATGAAGTTAGTTTTGTAGCCACAGTTCAAGGTACAAACCAAGATGGGATCATGCAAGATTTCCAATGATTTCCTGTGACATGAACCTTACCCATACTTGGTGGAACCACCTATTCAGGTAAGAGGCAAGTTTCATTTCTAAGTCAGTTCAATTTTTGGTCTTTCTGCCAATACTGTCAACATGAATTTCCAATTAATGCCAAAGTGGGATGGTGATAAATAAAGGCAACAAGAATCAATCCACTGATATTGACTGGAAAGAAAGGAGCTGAAGTTAATAGATTATCTTAGGTCCCATCTCAACATCACATTTAGGGTTATGTTTAAATGCTTTGCTGAACAGGGATGGATTTAAGTACGTGCTTAAAGTTAAGCATATGATGAAGTTCTTTCTGAATCAGGGCCACTAGAAATGAGATCCTGACTTTAAAAATAATAAATCTGGTGGTGAGTTGTGTTAATAGGGAATCTTCTGTAAAACTGGTAAGACTCACGGGCCTATTTTCAAAGTGGAACATCACGTTTTAAAGCATGACAGGCAGCCCAGAACAAATGCAACGGAGAGTTACAAAAATAGTAAATTTGATCTGTGAGAAAATGCTAAGGGTTGTGATACATGCAGAAGAATTTCTTGTTGTTCTAGAACCAATATGAAATTTATCTAATAACAAACTACAGTATACACAGAAGTTTTGTTTGTGCGTGTGCTCTTTTGTTTTTTGTGTGTTTTGTGCAATAATATATTGTATCCCCAACACCCCTTTTTTGACATGATAATTCTTTTTCTGGAATGAACAGCATAACTACTAAGGACTGATGAAAAGCACAATTTTTTTAAAAAAGAGCATTACACTTTTCTGCATAGACCAAGCTGAACGTGATGTAATACAAAGCATATTCAACTCTGAGTTATATTGCATATTTGTAATAACAAAGATATTCATTTCCTTCCCCAACCTCTCCACTTCATGTTTCGATGCACAAATGTAGGGTCAGATTGTGGATTGTGGTTCATACCAGTGCAAGGGAATATGAAGGTACAAAGTAAATACTTATTCCGTTGTTCCTACTACCTGTATAAAGGGTAACAATGTGTGAGGAGCAGCAAGCTCTGCAGAGCTGCTATGTTCTGCAAGTATACAGCAGAGAGCAGGAAGGGCCGGGGAGTGGGCAGAGCTTGAGTCCCACTTCTTACCCTTTAACACACTGGATAATATAGTTATGTCAGCACATCAGGGAGTTAATGCTGCCATAAATACAAAACTGCCTACTCCTTCCCTGGAGTTTGAGGTAAACTGTGACTTTGAGTGTCACAATCTCCTCCTTGGGCTGCCCCCTATGATGGGCAGGTCATAAACTCATGATCTTGTCCTTAAATGGTTTTTATTAACCATTAAGCAACTATTAACCACTTGGAACACAATAGTCAACAATATGTACTCATAGTTCTATTAACAGTGTCAATAGTGTATTTATAATTAGTCCCTCAGCACTCAGAGAAGGCCTGTATTGAAAAAACTTGCTAGTAAAAGCTATATTAATTATATTTGCAAACACAAAAATTCAGCTGTAGCTCTGGGTGTAGATTACATTTTGGGATGGGGAAAAAACACCCTATTATTTAATTTAGGTTACATAGCCTCTCTCTGTTATTGTTGCCAGCAGCTCTGGAGATAAAGCATGCTTACTTGGAAAGCCATACATATTTAAAGTGCCCAATCCTACCAGTTTCAGCTAGCACAACACTGATTAATCGCTGCACATTTTCCTTCTCCCAGGGTACTCGTGAAGTCTTCCTTTGGTCTTTTGAAAAACTGAGTCTCTTAGAGATACTGAATATAAACTAAGTAAAAATACTCAGACTATATAGCAAAATAAAAGGAGAATACCTGCTGAATAAATAGCAGAAAACCAGGTTAATCATTGAACAGTTTTAACTCCCAGTATGACTAAATAGAAAATACATAAAGCCCCACTTCTGACATTTATTTTTTATAATCCTTCAAAAATTATGGGATATATGTTCAGTGCTGTGCTGGGGGAATTTGGTGCCTTATTCCTGTCTTAGTTTAGAAGAGTTGAATGACTAATTCCCCAAGCTCTACACTGAAAATATTTCCAAGCTTTGAAGGCAACCGAGGGGCTGTCAATGAGAGGCAAAAGACTGTGTCCAAGAGTAGATTTGCCCCTATGTTTGTTATTTCTTTTCCTCTCACAATACATTTATTTCATTTGTTTGCAGACTTTTCTATCCATTTCAGATTCTCTCATGTATAAGCTCTCTTTGTTGCTTGATTTCTGTATTCCTCACTAAAGAAACCCATAAAACACTGGAAGTGATTGTCTTCATCCTCAGTAAAGAACAGTGCAAGTATTAGAATGGGTCTACATTTCCTGTCCGCAAACTGGATTCATTACACCAGTCATGGAGGGATTAGCTTTCAGACAGGCAGTGGAAGCCAATTTGACGTAAAGGGGAGCACTCAATACCTCCCACAGAGATACCCAGCACTTCTCATGATTATCTTCTAAAACCTAAACCAGGGATCGGCAATGTTGGCATGTGGGACTGCAAGGTAAGCACCCTTAGCAGGCCCCACTGCTTTATTTACCTGCTGTTTTGCCGACCGCGGCTCCCACTGGCTGTGGTTCGTCATCCTGGTCCAATGGGGGCAGCGGAAAGCAGTGGACAGCACCCTCGTGCCAACATTGCCGATCCCTTACCTAAACCAAGCCACTTTATTTAATGTCAAGAATCAGAGAGGTAGCCATGTTAGTCTAGAATAGCAGAGGTAACAAAGAGTTCTGTGGCACCTTAAAGACTAACTAAAGTATTGAAGCATAAGCTTTCATGGGCTAATACCCACTTCATCGGATGCAAGCAGTGGAAGTATCCAGGGACAGGTATAGATAAGTAGGCAAGAACCAGGTAGGAGGTAACAAGGTTAGTCCAATCAGGCTGAACCAGCTCGTTATCTCAAATCAGGTAGGGTGAGATATTCTTCTAGCAGCTGAATTGGAGGTGTGAACTCGGAGAGAGGAGAAGCTGTTTTTGTAATTACCAAACCATTTAAGATCCTTGTTCAATCCCAGATTGATTGTGTCAAATTTGCAAATGAATTGCAGCTCTGCAGTTTCTCTTTGCAGTCTGGTCTTGAAGTTTTTTTGCTGCAGTATGGTGACTTTTAAATCTGTAATCATGTGTCCAGGCAGATTGAAGTGTTCTCCTACAGGTTTTTGTATTCAAGGTTACCGGTTCCTGTTATATATATATATATATATATATATATATATATATATATATATATATATATATATATATATATATATATATATATATATATATATATATATATAATTTTTCTATCTGAAATTATGAGTGTTGGCTCTATGTTTGTGTAGCAGGGTGAGCACCTGTTCCCTGCCTCTTGGGGCTGGGATAGCCCAGGGAAGGGGTTGTGGCCGGGAACCAGCTAGCTCCCAGGCTTGATTAGGGAGTAGGCACAGCTGGGAGGCCACACCCCAAACACTGGAAGGCCTGATAAGAGGGCTGTGAGACAGACAGAGAGTCAGTCTCCTCTGTAGTCAGAGAAAGACAGCCCTAGCTGCAGGGAGGCCTTACACAGGGTATCTAGACTGGTGCAGAGCTGGGGCCAGGCGGTAGGAGCGGGGAGAAGCTCGAGCCTGGGAGCCCCAGGCTGCTGGGCCTAGTAGAAGGCCTGATCCAGGGGTACTGGGGTTGCAGGAGGTAGCCAAGGGCTAGCAAGGGAAGCAGTAGGCCAAACCCCCCTTGCCGGTGATGAGCAGCCATGATACTGCAGTCTCCCTCAGTGAGCGGAGGCAAGTGGTGACTGGCAGTGGCAAAGTCTGAGGTAAGGAGGGGATAGTGGGTGGAGGGTTCCCTGGGGAGGGGACCCCTAGACTTGAGGAGGGTTCTGCAGGGGTGCAGCACACTCAACTAGAGGGCACTGGGGTCCGGGAGGGACACGGGGCCAGGTAGCAGGAGCGGACATCGGCCGGCAGAGGATGCTCTGGAGGCTGGAAAATCTAATTCCCAAGATGACCAGCAGGAGGCACCGCTGGAGTGAGTGGCCGATGCGCTACAGTTTGTATTTAAAGTGTTTGCTGTAGGAAGCACATAAGGCAGATTTGGTCAACATAGTGTGAAGGGGATATTCAAGTAATTGGGAGTACTTACCTAGCAATGGGCTGTGAGAGATGCCAAGCCACATCTGAGCTTTCCTGGGCACATTCAAACTAACATTTAAACAATGGCATTGGCCCACAAAAAGCTGAATCATTCATAGACATGTGACTTTCCCAGGTGGCTACAGACTCCATTTTGTTGCTGTGATTTTGCATAGGAGAACAAAGAGTTTTCCGTCCACAAGACAAAGAATATAAAAGACCTCTCCATTTGGTTTTCAGCTGTCTCAAAAGCCTCTCCACCCCAAAGTGATGCCTGAAAGAAATGTGAATAAAGGACAGCAACTAAGGGGGTGTGAGTGATTGCTGTACCTAGGCTAGGAAGAAGCTTAGGGTTTCTGAGGGGGAGGTTTACCTGCATTTAGATTCTTACCGTATTAGGCTTACACGTGTGAGCTTTTGTTTTGTTTCATAATTTACTTTGTTCTGTCTGTTATTACTTGGAACCACTTACATTCTACTTTTTATACTTAAAATCACTTTTTTGCTTATTAATTAACCCAGAGCAAGTAATTAATACATGGGGGAGCAAAGAGCTGTGCATAGCTCTCTATCCGTGTTATAGGAGATGAATAATTTATGAGTTTAGCCCATATAAGCTTTATACAGAGTAAACTGGATTTATTTGGGGTTTGGATCCCACTGGGAGAGAGGTGTCTGGGTGCTAGAGACAAGAGCACTTTTAAAGCTGTTTTCAGTGAAGTCTGCAGCTTGTGGGGGATATGCTTCAGACATGGGTCTGTGTTTTGTAGCAGGCTAGTGTGTTTGGCTCAACTAGACATGGTATTGAAGTCCCAAGCTGTCAGGGAAAACAAGCTCTGAGGTAGTCTCAGCACATCAGGTGACAGCTGAATGATAAAAGGACATTATATTTCCCTTTAAGACTGTAACACAGGCAATGTATACTCGGAGAAAATTTATGACATTTGGGCCCATTTTTTTAAAAAGAATAAATTATATAGTAATGATTTGCTTAATTTGGAGTACACATGTTTGTGTCTTCATTTCCTTCTTCAGTCAGATAAAAGAAGTTTCCCAATGAATTTACTTATTGAAACTTATTGAATTGTGCCTTCATAAGGAAGTTAAGATGAGCATCCGTTTTTCTGAATATATGTACTAGTGTAATCTGCAGGAATATACTAGGATTAATCTAATAAATCTTTTTTCCCCAGTGAGAATTCATACATGAAATATTTTGTAATAGAGTGAACTATATATTCACTCTACATTATCCCCACAAGAATTATTGTCTTGATATTATGTCTGAGGAGAGGAAGTAGGAATACAGCACCTCCTGCACACTACATGCTGCCTCCTACATTCCTACATACCCAGATTCAGAGTCTAGGTACCCTACGCAGATATATAAGGTGTTTTATCATCCTCTTACTCCTTTGTGTAGGCAATTATTTTTGGAAACCCGAAGAAAAAAAAAGAGCGAAATGGTTGAGTAATTTTCTGTACTTTAAATAAATATTATCTAGCATAACAAATGACATTCCTTTGATATCTAATTATACCTAATGGACACATTAGAGATACTTAGGATTTTCAGAATAATAGGCAAAGGGGCTGATCCATGACTGCTTACTCAGGCAAAATTAAAATTAAAGTAATAGAAGGATCTAGCTCAGGGTTTTTTTTTAAACATTGCTCATGATTTGAAAACAAATACCATCACAACTTCTGCATTTACTTGGCATTTCATTGTTTTGAAGTTTAGATTTTGCTAGCAGAAGATTTTTTTTTTATGTCTCACATTTTCCCCATACATTTACAAAGTAGTTGTGTTAAATTGGAAAATAAGGCTCATTCCACACATTACTTGTAATATTGAAGCATTTTAATTAGCATTAAACACACCATTGAAATTGTTCATGGGTGCTCGGTATCATTAGCTCTTTTTTTTTTCTATTAGCACTTATATACTATCAAATTGTTTGCCATGTCCCAGGTGAGCTAGACATCCAGCTTCCGTTACTAGGGGATTTGGGTGCCTAACTTCCTTTGCAGATCCCAGCCCATATTTTTTCTAACAACATAGAATTAGCATCAGAATGTATGATAATGCTAGTAAAAAATAAACCCCACACTATCCTAGCTTAATTTAGTGCCCAAACCTGTAGTTCTAAAACAATGTAATATTTCAAGATTAATGTCTGTATTACATAGCTAAGAACTATAGAAGGACCATCCACAGAATTTGTGAAGTACAGTTTAACTAACACCAGTGTATTCATTAACTGAAAAGTTATGGTATTTGTGTTTATTTACATTGGGATTTGGCTGTGCTGACTTGTAGTCTGACATGGCACAGTTAACTAGGTTGGTATTTCAAAAAATATAGTGATCAATTCAAGTATAAATTTATCAAGTTGCTGATATGTAACCTATAATTACCATCACAATGTTTGATTATCAGAAATTAATATCTAAAAGTTCTCTGTTCGGCTTCCCTCTTTTTGCAAAACTCTCATTTGTTTTAATGGGAGTTTTTTTCTCACAGTAGGGACAAAAGGATTATAGACCCAGTATCTGTTAGATTTTATAGACCATCATGCAATTGAAATAAGTACGAGGGCTGGCCTTACCATGAGGTGAACTGAGGTGGCCTCCTCAGGTACGTGACTGAGGGGCGGGAGGGCACCACAAGGACCCAGAGTGTAGAAAATTGTGTCTGCTTCTGGTGCATATCTTTTCTCTCTGCTCTAGATGCAGAGATGGAGGAGTGTTGTGCTGGAGGAAGGATGGCACGAGAGACATAATAGGCAGGAGAAAAGGTGACAGGGAATAACAGAAAGCAGCAGGAACTCCAGGGAGAAAGAGGAGGAGGAGCCTCTTGTGTACTTCTCTAACACCCCCAGGAACCTGGACTGAATAACACCAGCTTCTCAGGGAGCTTCCTGATTCCTGCTGCTTCTATGAAACTCATCTGAGGAGAAAAGGCAGTCAACTGAAGTAGGAGGAGCAAGTTAGGCCCTTAAGACCTTCACATCTTCCCTCACTCAGGCTTATTTGTCCCCTTCAATTGAGTGTTTAGTGCCACTGTAGCTGGAACAGAAGTGCAGTCATGACTGAAAGAAGAAAATGCCCCTCTGGGGCAGCATTCAGAAAAAGAAAGAAAGCAAATGAAGCTTTTCTATCTAAGCAGGAAGGAACTCTCCTGAGATACATAGATACAAATGTTCATGGTGAGTTTTCCAGACCCACTGAGGATGTGAGTGGTGAGGAGATGCCTGATTTTCCAGTTAGTCAGAGTGCAGGTGACCTGGCAGCTACTGCAGCATCCATATCTCTATCTCAAATGGATGTAACCATGCACATTCCTGAATAAAAAGTGTAGATCAGAGAAAAGTGTGGTGGAGGTGCAAGAAACCGCTGCTGCTGAGTTTAGTTCCTTAAGTCTAGATGATCCAGGATTGTGGACCTACTTCAGCAGTAACTTGAGGGACTTCATTGTACTGCATGGGCCACAGCAAGTGAAAAACTTCATGTTCCCCAAAGGCAATCAAAATAGAAGTTTCCATCCAACACATTACTGGCATGAAATCCCCAATGGTGACAAAGTGGAGATGACATGGCTTATGTACTCAAACACCCAGAATGCAGCATACTGTTTTTGCTGCAAACTCTTCCAGTCTAATGTTCCTGTCACATTGGGATCTATAGAAACAAAGGACTGGACAATTCTGGCTAGAAATCTGGCATGCCATGAGAACACAGCAAATCACCAGAGAGCACACCATAGGTGGAAAGAGCTTGAGATAAGACTAAGGTTAAAGGCCACCATAGATTATCAGCCTCAAAAGAAGATTGCATCACAGTCTCTTTACTGTCAAAATGTTCTGAAAAGGCTCATTGCCATTGTGAGAGTGCACACCCCTACCTTGGAAAAAAACAATTCAAATGAGATTATACCATTACTGGAAACGAAAGTCAAACAAAATTGTGGCAGGTCTGAAATCAGCAATATATTAGTCTGTTACTCTGGACTGCACACCTGACATCAGCCGTATGGAACAAATGCCTTTAATGGTATGTTTTGTAACAACAACAGAACCTAGTGAAACTATCCCTGCAATTTCCCTGTAAGAGAGCATTTTCTAGAATTTATTGACATTGATGATACTACAGGAGCTGGTATAACAAATGTGCTTCTTGAAAAGCTTGAAGATACAGGAATTGTGATAGCTGACATGAGAAGTCAGAGCTATAATAATGGTGTCAACATGAGAGGAAACAACAGAGGAGTGCAGACACGAATCTGAGAGTTAAACTCTTGAGCTATTTTTGTCCCATTGAACTTGGTGGTCAGTGATGCAAAATTAGTTTCTAGTGAGGCTGCTAAATTTATTAATGTAATTCAAAGCATCTGTGTATTTTTCTCTGCATCAACTCATCAATGGCAAATTTTGAAGCGACATCTGCGAACATCTTCTCTGATACTGAAACCACTGAGTGTCACACGATGGGAAAGTTGGATGGAAGCAATAAAGCCTATCAAACACCAAATTGGAAAGAGGGCTGATGCCATAGTTGCCATTATGGAGGATAATACTGACAGGAACTGTCCATGGGAGAAGAGTGAAAGAGAGAAATTGAATTGCCAGAAACATACATAACTTCAAATTTCTGTGTGGCTTAGTGTTTTGGTGTAACATACTGTTTGAACTAAGTGTTGTAAGCAAGAGGCTCCAAGGTATTGACCTCAACGTATCTTGGGCAACAGAACAACTGAACAAAGCAAAGTCATACCTATAGTCTTGCTGTGAGATGAAGGATTTCAAAATGTTTTGAAGAGTGCACAGAAATTAGCAGAGGAACTTCACACTGAAGCTATTTTCCCACCCATTCAAGAATACAAGAGTCACCGAAGAAGACGAAATTTTGATAATGAGGCATGGAATAATCCCATAAGAGACCCCAAACAACAATTCAACAAAGTTGAATTCTTTAACCAGGTGCAATACTCATGCAGCTTAAGTAATGCAGCAGTATATTTGGGATGTTGTACGATATTCCAAAACTTCTCACTAGACCTGAAGAAGACCTACACCAGCAATGCAGGGCACTAGATACAGTGTTGATACATGATGACATGCACAATATTGGTGCGAGTGATTTAAGAGATTAACTTAAAGACCTTTCAAGATACATTTCAGCAGGATCAACTCCAAAGGCTGTTCTGGAATATATGTGCACAAATAAGATGACCACCTTCTTTGCAATTGCTTTTGTTTCTCTGTGCATTCTCCTCCACTTCCTACCAGTGAAGAACACAGCTTATCCAAACTGAAGTTAATAAAAACACATAACTCTCCACAATGGCACTGGAGAGTCTGGTCGGCCTTGCAACTCTCTCAATAGAGCAGGAGATGGCCCAAACTGTGGATCTTTAGGAAGCAGTTCAATTTTTTGCAATCGAGAAGGAATGGAAAGCACCACTTTGATTATTCAAACAGATAAAAATGCCAGTGTTTACCATGCAGACAAGAAAAGTTCCATTTGCTATTCAGGCATTTGAAAGTTAAATGTTACTTGCAATTTTTTAACAAGGCATTTTAAGTTGTTAGTTCTCCTTTATTGGGGTAGGTAGCAGAGCAGTACCACGAGAGGAGTAGAACAGGCAGAAGGCAGAATTGAGACCTTTCAAAGTTTTGGCCCACACGAGGCAGCGTGGGGGCGTCATTTGTGCTCCCTTCCTCGGGTGTTAAAATGTTGTGGCCCGGCCCTGATCAGTAGGAAAAAGTCACACTAGTAGTGAATGTCTTCCCGGATTATTTAACACATCACCAGCAGATTAAAGTGGACATTACTGATTGAACCTTTAATTCAAGAGTTTATTCACTCTAAACTACTCAATCTTCATTTGTCTTACATACATTGGGGGACATGACATATTGATTTTTGTGGTCTTTAATCATTTGGAGGAGTTCTGCCACACCAATCAACGCAAAATCCCCCTTGAAAATACATATGTTCAATAAATATCAGAATGTGAGCTATAGTACATTTTCATAGCAAGATTTCCTGAACAGTTAATGAGCAGCAATTTTTCTTTTTTACAGTTACAATTTATTTTAAGAGTGAAAGTAAAGCATTTCATACAGCAGTGGAAGAAAATTACCATTTTTCTATAACAGACAGTCAGACTGTTGATACCCTTATTCATACTGGCTCTGACCTTTGTCGTGAGTTATGATTCTTACTCCCCTCTTTGGCTTGACTCCCAGCCATGACCATGACTTTAATGTGGCTCTGACCATTAGATCATATCACTATGTTACAGGCTCTGATACTTCCCCTAAATAGCCAAGACAGCCAAAACTAGTTGGAAGCTAGAGTAACAAAGAATTAAATTTAGAATAGATGGATTTAAAAGAACATTTATGTACTGATCTTTTTTAAAAAAAAAAAAAGTTGAAATTTTCAAATTTTGTACCATTAATCATTTCTATATTTAAAAATACTAGAGAGAATTATATACTGGAAGTAAGCAATATTTATCTATGCAATTGGAATGAAAAACTTTTGACATCTGTGGGAAGGTTCTCAAAGCACTTCCATCTCTTTGAATTTTGAATTGTTTTACCAGCAAATGATGCATCACAGTGGCACCTTTGTAATGTAAGGATTTATTATATTCACTTTACAGATGAGAACTCTGTTACTCTCAGAGAGTCTGTGATGTGCCTGAGACTACACAGGAAGTCATAGATGAGACCAGAACTCATTGTTAAATATTGATTTAACATTCTAAAGCCTCTCACCACTGTAACTGTGAGTCCATGCTCAGATTTACATACATAATTCCTTTTGTGAAATTAACTCATTCCCATAAAACAGGAGGCGGGTTTCAAGAGCTCTGAAAATGAATCCCTTAACGCACCAACAAGAACAAACAACAAAACAGAATTTGGGTTCATTTCAAAGTTGTGCAAAACATTTACACTTTTGAAATATATAGAACAAAGATTCTTTCTATAATACACCTTCTTTTGTTTAATTAATATTTCATGCATTTGTGGAAATGTATTTTCAGGAGTGATCCAAAAGAAAAGAGAAGGCAATCTATTGATGAACAATAATGTGCATAAAGGCCAGAATGAAAGGAGCAGATACCAGTATGAAAAAAATAATAAATATAGATCATGTTAATCAGTTTCATTCCACTGAAATCAATGAAGCTGTGTTGAATAACAGCTAAGGATTTAGATTTATGTAGTTAAAATATTTGCCGCTTACAAGGACAACTAGAAGACGATGACTTGATATTATATAATTTTTGAGAAAAAATGTGATGTTTCACATCAGAATCAAAATGAAGAGACTTCTTTTGTCATGAAAACTGGAGCGTTAGTCTAGCAACAGCACTAAATGCCCAGGTTCAAAACTGATAATAAACTCTTCTTTACTGGGAGTGATGTCTTTGACTTGACTTGGATGCAGGATCAGAACCAATTTCCCTTTTTTCATTTGCTATATTATTTTTCAAATTATGTCTTAAAGTGCTGCATAGTGTCGTTTTGTGTCATTACACATTTACTATGTTGTACTAAATAGCTGACTGCATTTCACTGGTGGACCTGGAGAATAGATTCTATATCACTTTGTGAAAGATGCAGATATGCTTTGTAGGAACCTCCCTGTGCTGGGAACAGCGTGGAGCTGAAGTACCTGAGGAAAGAACTGGGAAAAATCATACCCCAAATGGATCCAAAGGCACAACATGGCCTTTAGGGCTGGTCTTCACTCCCGCAGTGCGGGATCGATCTTCTGGTGATCGATTTACCGTTTCTTGTTAAGACACAATAAATTGATCACCCCGGGCTCCCCCATCAACTCCGGAACTCCAGCTTGCCGGGAGGCGCAAGCTGGAGTCGACTGGGGAGCGCGCCGCTGACTGCCGCCGCCGTGGGGATGGCAGGTAAGTCGGTGGCAGATACGCAAACTTCAGCTATGTGATTCACATAGCTGAAGTTGCGTATCTGCCATCGATTCCCCCCCTCCCCCACAGTGAGGACAAGCCCCTAGTCTGTAAATCACATTGGAATTGTTCAAGGTGAAAGAGCAACAGCAATGTCAATGTAGGAAAAGAACAGATTACACATTTCTCTGAGTTCATTGTACAGCATATAGACCCGATCTGCAGCTAGCATAACTCCATTGATTTCACTGCTATTTTATATTTGTGTAAAAAAAAAGTTAGCACCAAGTATCGTTGATATTTGACCCCCTGTTCAATCTGAACACCTATGCACATGAGCAGCTCCTCTGGTCCTGCCCCACAACAGAAAGGATAATGGCATACTATCACCTCTCCTCCCAGGTATTTAGGTTCAACTACAGGGGTTCCCTCTTGCCTGACAGAAGCAGGGGTACCATGAGGAAAACCCATCAGTATCTGGACTTTCAGAAAGTATTTGACAAGGTAATTCACCAAAGACTCTTAAGCAAAATGATCAGCCATGGGATAAGAGGCAGATATGAAGTATTTTGACCTACTCTATCTTGTTCCCTAGCATAACATAGAAAAACACTGCTTTGCCACCATTAACTGAAAATAGGGGGAAAACCAAAATAAAATGTAATTAAATTGGTAAGAAACAGGGTGTCAGCAGTACAGTGTAACATTAAGATTAATACATGAACAAATAAGTATTTATTTAAAAAATATGGTTTGTAATTTTAAAGTTTGGTAATTCTAAGTGTGCAATCCATGTTGGCATACAGCCAAGGACAGTGAAATGGTAGTTCTAAGCAGTTCAGCCAAAGACTAATGTGTTGCAAAGCAGAGTGTGCGCTGAGGTTAGGTAAAGGTCACCCCAAAACTGTGCAGGGATCAGTCAGTAAGGCTACTCTGGGACCCCAAGTCTCTCCTTGGGGTGACAATGGAAGGTCCTCTCCTGGATCAATAACTGGATAACAAAATATATGAAACAAAGGGAAGGAATAAATGGTCATTTTCACAATACAGAGGAGTTAAAAACATGGGGTCTTCCAACAATCTATAATGAAACCTGGGCTGTTCAACAGATATATAAATGATCTAGAAAAGGGGTAAATAGTGAGGTGACAAAATTTATGCATAATACAAAATAACACAAGCTAGTTAAGTCCAAAACTGATCAAAGAATGGCATGGGGATTTCACAAAACCAGGTGGCTGGGCAACAAAATGACAGAAGAAATTCAAAGTTGATAAATGTAAAATAATGTAAATTGGAAAATATAATACAAATTATACACAAAAATGATGGGATCTAAATTAGATGTTACCCCTTCATCCTCCAGGTATTCACAAATGGAATGTGTTATTCATTGCTCTAGTAAAGGGATCAGCAACCTTTGGCACATGGGTAAACCCGCTGGTTTGTTTACCTGCCACGTCCACAGGTTTCAGCTCCCACTGGCCGTGGTTTGCCACTCCAGGCTGCAGGAAGTGGTAGACAACAAATCCCTCAGCTATTACCTTCCCAGGTCATCAAGGTCAGGCTGTCTCATCTATAGTTCTCCAGCTAGTTCTTTCCCCCTTTTACAACATGAGCACTATATTAGGTCTTCTCCAGTCTTCTGGGACCTCTCCTGTCAAGTATGAGTTTGCAAATATTAATGCCAGTGGTTCCAGGATATCTTTATCTAGTTCCTTCAGTCCCACTGACTCGAATTCATTCAGATTAGTCAGACAATTCCTGACATATTTTTACTTATTCTGATTTGCATTCCTTCCTTTATTCTCTGTGGTAACTTTGCTTTCATCCAGTCAGTCACATGTTATTTTTTGTGAGAAGACTGAAGCAAAGCAGGCACTGAGCAGCTCTGCTTTCCTATAACCTTCCGTTACAGCTCACGGTCTTCAGGGAGTGGTGGACCCATACCATCCTTATCTATCTTTTTTTTTAATCTGACATAGGAGTAAAAGACAAGATGTATTAGAGATGAACTAGATTTTCTTGATGCATCAGGTTCTCCGCTTAACCTCCAGTCCACACACAGGGACACACAGCTCTAACCCATAACAGGAGTGCAGCTGATGGTAGGGGACCACACCAAGGCTTGCTGGGTAGAGCTATTTCCCACTCCAGCCTACCTTGTAATATTGAGGAGCGACTGGAATTATCTTGGGGAAGTCCTGAAACAGTGGATCGGAAATACCCTAGGAGGATTAGTTTGAGCCTCTGTGATTGTGTTTTTAAAAAGTTTCTCTGCAACTTGCAGGCATTTCACTCTTAGGACAGTGCCTTTTAATTTCCATGTAAGTAGTTTTCCCATTTTTGTGAAATTCCCCTTTTTGAAGTTAAATGCTAGTGTGGTGGATTACTTTGATATACCCGCACCACTCTACCCCCCCCCCCCCCCACCCACACGCCATGATGTTAAATTTAATTACATTATGGTCACTATTACCGAGCAGTTCAGTTATGTCCATAGCATGGACCAGATCCTGTGTGCCACTTAGGACCAAATCAAGAATTGCCTTTCCCCTTATGGGTACCAGGACTTATTATTCCAAGAAGCGGTCATTAATGGTGTCTAGAAATTTTATCTCTGCATCCCATCCTGAGATGACGTGTGGGCAATCAGTACTGGGATAGTTGAAATCTCCCATTATTATTGGCTTTTCGATATTTTTAATTTTGTAATGTCCCTGAGCATTTCACAATCAACATCATCATCCAAGTCAGGTGGGTAAGTAGTATATTTGTTCTGCTATTCTTTTATTATTGAAGCATAGAATTCCATTCGATATAGATGATATAGTACAGGATTTTTTTTTTACTGAATTTGGTATTATGTTTTCTTTCACATATTGTGCTATTCTCCCATCACCATAACCTGCTCTGTCATTCCAACATATTTTTTGTACACTGGTATTACTGTATCCCATTGATTATCATGTTCCATTAAGTTTCTATGATGCATATTATGTCAATATCATCATTTGTTACCAAGTTCACCCATTTTAGGTCTTGTCTACATTGGTAGTTTACAGCGCTGTAACTTTCTCGCTCAGCTCCCAGCACTGGTAGCGATACCCCTCATTTGTGGTTCTTTTAGAGTGCTGGGAGACCTCTCTCCCACTGCTGTGCCATGACCACATAAGGCACATTAGCATTGCCAGTGTAGACTAGCCCTTAGTATTTAGCATTCTAAATCTATGTACCAGCTCTTAAAATTACACAATATTTAGCTGCCTGGCTTCATGTGATGTAATCTAATGGAACTTTTTTTTTTGTTTGACTGTTTCTCTTCATTTCCTACCTATATTTAATTGACTTATATACTCTCCTCCTTACTATGATACGAAATATATCTTTTAATAAATCCTCCCTTAAAGGATATTTCCATATGAACTGTGTGCTCCTCTGTGCTTTTTGGCATTCCCACAGCCTCTATGACTTTTTAAATTTTACATGCCAGCAATCTATCTCTAATTTGGTTCAAGTGGAAGCCATCCTTCCTGTTTAGACTCCTCCTTTCTCAAAAGATTCCTGAGTTCCTAAGAAATCTAAATCCATCCTCCAAACACCATTATCTCATCCCCGCATTGGCCCTGTTCTCAGCCACACTCTTCTTTGGGAGTTGAGGATTCAAGGTTTGTTCTTCTCCCAGGGCTGCTGCTAAGTGAGTTGTTTCCTCTTTTTAGGCTTTTGTTCCGGCTCTCACATACCTTGTAGGTGTGGTGGAATTAGGCTGCTTGCATCCATAGCTATTCATTAAACTTTGGTTGGCTGGTGTAGGATTTGTACACCCCATTACAAGTGGTTATGCACTAACATTGTGGAAGTTCCAGAAGATTGGAAGAAAGCTAATGTTGTGCCAATATTTCGAAAGGTTAAATGGGAAGACCTAGATAGTTATAAGCCTGCCAGTCTGACATTGATCTGGGGCAAGATAATGGAGAGACTTATACAGGTTTCAATTAGCAGAGAATCAGAGGGCAATATAATAAATCTCCATCAACATGAGTTTATGTAAAATAGCTACTGTCAAATTCACTTGAGACCCTTTTTGATGAGATTACAAGTTTGGTTGATAAAGACAATAGTGTACTTTAACTTCTGAAAAGCACTTGACTTGGTACCTGTGTTACCCGCACAAATTTCTCTATCTCTTCTACCTATAGGGACACACACCTTTACCCAGTTCCTAGGGCTCACGGCGCAACATTGTTAATTTATACAGCCACCCTTACCCAATTCCTAGGGCTCAGGGCACATCTTCCAGCGGGTTGGCAGGATCTTTAGCCACTGAAAGAGCCTCACAGAGTAATATTCTTATCCTTTATTTATTGACAATTCCCAAACAAACAGAATACACAAGCTAAGCACAGTATCATGCTCACCAATCCTGGGACAGGCAAGCAGGGTTCCCTGTATATGACAGGCAAGGTCAGTCTTTGGAGCTTAGCTGCTGCACCTCACGGTCAGAAAAGTCCTGGCAGCTTTTATCTTAGGCTGGATCTTGGAGGTGAGTTCTTTTCCTCAGGGGTTCCTTATCTCCTTTGGTCTTGTTCCAGCTTTTCCTCCTTGCTTCTGATACTTCTTACTTCTTCTGATACTTACTTCTTCTCCTCAGCTCCTTCTTGGACCCCAGTTTTTATAATGAAATTTGAGTCTTGCTTACCTTAACCAATTATCTTAGTATAATTTTACTAACCAATCATAACAAAATTACCTAACCAATCCTACCCCACCACCTTAACTGATTTACACCTAGCACAATTAATTATACAGGAGACAGAAACCGTGATAAACCAGACAGAGATCACAGGTCAAACAATAGGAAAGTGTAATGATAATGCTTTAGCTGGTGACCGTGAGAACTATTAGAGCAAGTCCCCTCCTCACAGCCTGGTATGAATATTTTCAATACATTTTAGATGGAATGTGAGTACAGTAGACTCTCTATTATCCAGGATTGGGTTATCCAGGATGTGGATTAACCAGGATGTCAAAAAACATACATGTAACTTGCAGGGTCGTCTCTGGCTTTGTTGCCGCCGCAAGCACACAAAGAAAACAACCCCACCAGGGCATAGGGCAGTCAATGAACCAACACCTCCTCCCCCTGGCGCAGGGTGGCTAGTGAACCAGCCCCCCCCCCCCCGCCTATTTCCTATGGATGGTGATTATCCGGGATTTTATTAACCAGGATTATTTTTCCCCTCTCATACTGGATAATCGAGAGTCTACTGTATGTGATTCCAGGCCTGTAGCTAATGGCTGCTGCTGGTTCAGTCTGGCTGCAGAAGGTGGCTTTGGTTCAGGCCTTCCAGCATGGCTACAGAAAAGCCATATAGTTACACCTGTGGCAGGGTCGGAGTGAAAACCTCTAGAATGCCCTGCCTCTGTCAAGTAAATCCTGCTTGCTGGCAGAAGGCTCAGGGGCAGGGGCCGGCCGTTGCTGGCAGGAGACACAGGTGGAAGCCCTAATTAGTGCTAGCCTGCAGAGCTAGGCAGGGTTAAAGGGCTACAGCTGTGGCTAGGAGCTGGAAGGACTATAATAACCCCTGATTCACAGTCAGGTGGAGGCCAGGCAGGGAACAGGAGGCAGCAGTATTGTTGCCTCACTGCTAGAAAGGGGCCTCAGAGGCCTGGAGACCCAACAGCTAAGACAGTGGGGTAACTGTCAGGGTATTGGGGGGAGCACTGTTTCACTTGATCCACTGTGGAAGCACTGTAAAATAAAGGACACTTGGGTGCTGCACCAAAAAAAGGGTGTCACCTTTATTCGGGCAAGGGAGAACACAGGGCCGGCATGGACCCTGTGACAGTATCATATACCATTTTGATTAAATTTAGAAAGATAGATTTAAAATAACATTCATAAAATGTACATAGCAGGCATTAAATTAATTAAAAGCTGACTAGATGATAGGTCTCAAAATGTACGTGTAAATGGGGAATCATGATCAAACGATATCATGGTTCTAGTGGAAACCTGCAGGCACTGTTTTTGGTCTTACACTATGTAATTTGTAATCCAAAATGACATGGAACAAACATAAAATCACCACTGATAAAGTTTGCAGATGATACAAAAATTGGCAGAGTGGTAAATAACGAAGGAGGGAGCTTAGTGCTATGGAGAAATCGGGATTGTTTGGTAATTTGGCGTCATCAACCAATAAGTGTTATAATACTGTTAAACATAAATGTATTCAACGAGGAACAAAAAGTGTAGGGTATACTTACAGGATGGGGGATGATCTCCTGGAAAACCTTGACTCTGAAAAATATTTTGGAGACATGGTGAATAATCAGCTGAACATGAGCTTCCAGTGTGACACTGTGGCCAAGAGGGTTAATTCAATCCCTGGATACTGAAACAGGAAAATCTCATGTAGGAGCATATTTGGCACTGTCAGGACTGCTACTGGAATACTGTGTCCAGTTCTGATGTCCACAATTCAAGGAGGGTGTTGATAAGTTGGCAAGGGTTCAGAAAAGAATCACAAGAGTGATTAAAGGATTAGAAAACATGCCTTTTAATGATAGACTCGAGGAGCTCAATCTATTTAGCTTCAGAACGAGAAAGTTAAGAGACAGATTACTGTCTCCATGTATCTACCTGGGGAACAAATATTTAATAATGAGCTCTTCAATCTAGCAGAGAAATGTATAATACAACACCTTAAAGTTCAAATTTACTGGACAAATTGAGACTGGAAATAAGGTGTGCATTTTAAACTATATGAGCAATTAACCATTAGGACACCTTACTGAGGTCGATGGTAGAGTCTCCATCACTGAAAATTTGTAACTCAAGACTGAATGTTTTACTAAAAGACATGCTTTGGGAATTATTTTAGGGAAGTTATTTGGTTGTGTTATACAGGAGGTCAGACTAACTGATCACACTGGTCCCCTCTGGCCTTGGGATCTACGAGTCTGGATCTGAAAGCAAGCAGTTTATAGTACACTATGAATTAAGGAACAGAAAACAGACAACCAAAGCTATTAGTGAATTTGTGGCATTTTCCATATTGAATTGGTAACAATAATGATTATTAACCAAACTATGTTATTTACAAGTGCTAACATCCGCAGAACCTCCAGATATCCTGCCCAGAGCCATAAGTAGGCATTTTAGTGCCCAGGGTGAGCCAGCATATTTGCCCCTCCCCTCCCCCCCGAGGCAATGTGTAAGGGACATGTATGGCCACATGTTCCCAGATTTCTGTCTTCCATTTAACAGTTAGAAAATGGTTGCCACCTGACTAGAGTTGGCCTATCAGAAGATAGTAGGAGAAGCCTGGCTCACTGGTGGGAGTGTCAGGGCCAGGGCAGTACCAGGGAATGAGCACCAGGGAAGCAACAAGCTAGAAGGGGGCTCTGCTCAGGAAGTACTTGGGCTTCATGGGTGGGAACCAACTCTAGGGAGTGTCACCAGTCAGCACTGGGCTCCTTTGGGGGAGAGGAAAGAGCTCTCTGGGGGGTGCAGCTTGGAGCTGTGAAACCCACCCTGGCTGGGGAGTGACCGACTGTGCAAAGATGTCCCGGCTCTGGAAGCAGGGCAGGGAGGGCTGTCAGGCAGGCAGGCAGCACCTCAGCTCCAGCAATGCAGAGAGCAATGGGCCCAAATGTCTCCCACCAGCTTCTGATCCACTGGCTTTTGGCAGGAGACAATGGTTTCAAACTGTGGGATGTGCCCACCTAGGGAGACTTCCTCACAATTTGAAAACCTCTGCTAAATGGAAGGCATAATTCTGGAGTCTCCATGACCCCACATCTCCTCCACCCCATTTTTTCCAACCCCTGGCTGTGAGCCCTGGGTGGCTGTCCCTGACTACAACCCTGATATTGGGGCATGAAACAAGTTAAGTGGATTGTGGAGAGAGAGAAATGAAACAAAACAAGATACCATGACTGAAAAAGAGAACACTTAATAGTGAAAATAAATTCTTCTGAATGTCTATGGTCATACATGAAATCAAATTCCTTTTTCATGCACCACCGGTTAGATTTAAGTTCCATGAGTCTTCAAGAAATGCAAAAGGTTGGAAGATTTCAAAACCTTTTAAATGTTGTAAGCAATCCAATTACTGTTTTAATAAACTTCTCTTTTTCTATTTTTTCTCCTCCAAGCAAAATAAATGTGTTTGATTTTTAAAAAGTCACTATGAAAAACTGTGTCCTCATTCAGCATAGCTGCTTCCTATATTTCTTTGACTCACATCTGTCTATTTCCTGTGTGTCTCAGTTGCATGTTCTTACTTTACTGACCAATCCCAAGTCATTTCTATTGTTAGAAGAACCAATACCAATACATAAAAATGGACTGGATTCTGTTCTGCATTTCCCTCTTTTAAACGGATGGTACTGTAAGGCAGAATCAAAATAGCTTGTTTTCAAAACCCCAAATGACTTTACAGAACTGATATGTAGAGAAACTAAATTTGGAACCACCAATGTTATTATTTTTATAGTCACTTAATTAGGTATAACTACACTTTAAGTTGTTTATTATCTGTCCTTTCCCCACAAAGAATGAAGCAGATTTTGAATCACAAAATAAATATAGCATCTCACCACACCGGTACCTATATTTTAGCCAGTATTTAAAGCCTGCTTATTCATTTTGTCAGAAAAATATGCTACAGCAAATTTGTACATTCTATAAATATTATTTGACACATGTGGACAGGAAAAGATAATGGTATATGGATAAATAGATAGATCTTTCCTTATGTGTTGGATCTGGGAAGAAAAAAAATATTTAATTCTACTAATATTTTAATAACAAAAATAATTTTCCAATGTAATAAACATTTTTCCATAAAGGTATTCTATGAAGCTTATCAGATAAAGATTTTCCTTAAAATCAAATTTTCAGTAGTTTAGGAATAAATATTCCTGTAACTCATGTGTGATGGGTTCCTCAAGGTGTACAACCCATAACTGGGGTTCCAATGAGCCCTCTGACTCACCAGCGTGGGTTTCCACTCACACTGTACTGCTGTGATAAGCTATATACCACTCCCAGTCCTACACTTTCACCAGCATTTACATACACACCCAGTTGCAGTTGCATGCAGGCTGGCCAGCCACTGCATGAAGCAACCATAAAGAGGCTACAGAGAAGATAACTCCTATTTCCCCAGGCGTGCACACTCCCCTGGAGTATGTACAATGCAGGGATCGGCAACCTCAGCTTGTTTAACACAGATTGTTTAGCACCACACTACTTTCCGTAGCTCCCATTGGACCAGAACAGCGAACTGCGGCCAGTGGGAGCCATGATCAGCCGAACCCGTGGATGCAGAAGGTAAACAAACCATCCGGGCCCTCCAAAGGTGCTTACCCTGTGGGGCCACGTGCCAAGGTTGCCGATCCCTGGTACAATGTGAGCTCATAAATAGTTTGCCCCTTCCTCAATGTAGAGAGGAATATGCAACAATCATGTGATAAACAAGCTTAGATTTCCCCCATTCATGTTAGTAAAAGGCTCACTGTTTTAGATAAAGGAGAAAAAAACAAGTGTATTAACTACAAAAGATAGATTTTAAGTGATTACAAACAGATGAAAGCAGATTACCTAATGTTTTTCCTAGCGTTATTCCCGCACTATGGCAGGGTCCGCTTAGACTGGACACAACCAGTGATATGACTGGGGTATACTCCAACCGATGCGTTGTTCCATCTGTCGTTGGAGGCATTTTATACCTACTGCCAGGTAAGCCTACAGCACCTAGTATTCCCAGGAGGTCTACCCATCCAAGTGCTAGCCTGGCCCAACCCTGCTTAGCTTCCTAGATCAGATGGGATTGGGCGTGTTCAGGGTGGTTTAGCTGTATAAAGCAGATTACCTAGTAAATAAACAAAACCACAAACTAAGCCTAAAATACTAGAATGATTGGATATGAATTAGCAATTTCTCACCCTGACTGATGATACAAGCAGTCCACCAGGTTTACATACACAGGCTAGAAAGCCCTTTAGCTTAGGACCAGCACTTCCCCCAGTTCAGTCTTTGTTTCACAGATGTTTTCAGGAATGTCCTTGTGCGGGGAGTGAGGCCCTTCGATGTTGTCATACCCTGCCTTATATAGATTTACCATATGGCAGAAATCCTTTGTTTCAAAAATAGTTCCCAGCCCAGTTTGTGAAAAAATATGGGTATCCAAATGGTCACATGCCCTTGCACACCCTGCTGAATCATAGCAGCCATTACTGTTTGGAGTATTCTCAGGAAGGCTCGTCAGGTGGGGAATAAGCTTCGTCTAAGGACTGTTGTTTCCCCTAGTAGCCAATTACTTTGATAGGCCCTTCTCAGCCAGCTGTCTAGACTAGAAGCATTTTGCCCAGTTGGTGTCACCTACGTATAACCTCATTTGAAATACAGATATACAGTCAATATTCATAACTTCAGATCTAAAAAAGAATATGTGCATACAAGTAGGATAATCCTATTCAGCAAATCATAACTTTTCCAATGACACCTTACATGACCCATCTTGAACAAAAAGCAACATAATTATGCCATAATCATATCATAATAATATTACTCTGACAAATATGGGGTGAAGTGTCACGTCAGGATCTATTCACCATATTCCACACAATTATAATTTTCTGACTCTCACTTAACTTAACTTTCTGCCATCTCATTTCTTCTTCTCAATATGATTGTGTATTTGTTTATTGGGCATATAGAATGGGGTTTTCAAAAGGGTCTTAGTGACTTTATAGCACAAGGAATAAATGAAAGTCAGGCTCTTTTGAAAGTCCCAGTCATAAATTTATCATTTCCTCTTTATATTGTACTCCCTCTTCCAACACCATTTTCACAATCACTGTCCCCACTCAGATTTCTACAGGTAATTCTTTAAGATATTCAGTTTTGGTGGGGTTTTTTGTTGTTGTTGGTTGTTTTTTTGTTTGTTTTGGGTTGGGTTTTTTTATATGTCATTTAATTCCTAGCTGAACTTGAGGAAGCTTGATTCTGATTTACATACGGAACTCACATCATGTTCACAACTTTTAATTAGGCCCCTGTTGAGGCTGATGGAAGGGCATGCATCATTTCTACACTGATTGAGGCCAGTTTGGGGGGAACACTTGCCAATGTATAATGATACTGATGCTTTAAAAATATCTGCCTTTGCTTGTTTTGAATTAAATAGCCTTAAGAGTTCTTCAAGTATTCTTAGTATTTGTTGTGACATATTTCCACCTCTTTGCACAAAACAAAAACAAAGCTTGATTAGAAAGCCAAAAGCTCTGAAGATATATGCAATCTTTGAATTTACATATTAGTCCCAGTTGTTAAAAGCTCAACTCCCATTAGCATAATATTAAATTGGAAGAATGAGAGATATAACACAATTACATCCAGATTTCATAGATACTTAATAGTTTCTTTAATGTGACTTCAGCCGGCGTTTCTTTCTGCAAGATGGATTCCGTTGCTAGATTGGCAAAGAAACATGATCAGGTTCTTAATCAAGAAACTTGAATGGTTTTCTGACAACTTTTCATAGTGTTGAACAGACTGTGACGATTGGCAAGGATAGAATAGCTAGGATTTGAGGGTCAGTCAAATTTGATTTGTGTCCAATCTCTGAAGTTTGGATTGTTGACAAGTAATGAATTTTTATTGGCAGAAACCACATATTCTTCTTTTTATAGAGAGCAATACTAGGGATTGGTTCTAATGGTTTGAATAAAATAAGAACAAACACATTCATCTCATTATTATTGATGTATTTGTATTGCATTAGTGCCCAGAAGACCCAACTGTCATCAAGGATCCTTTGTTATAGGCATTGCACAAATTTCTAGAAGGAGATTGTCAGAATTAGTTTATAAGACAATTTAAGCAAAACATAACAAGTTAGTGTAACATACAGAGGAAGCATAAGAGTAACAGCAATAGGAATACCTGGTTACATAGACATCCTATGTGCACAGGCTCCAATTCAGGGAAGTATTTAAGCATATGCTTGACTTAAGTCCCACTGATTTTGTGCTTAAGTGTTTTTCTGAATTGTAGCTATAATGCAGAGGCTTCCCACAGCCCCCATTAGACTGGGACAATGAACTGGGTCCAGTGCGGTGAACTGGCAAGTAAACAAACTGGGGGGGGGGGCGCTAAGGGTGCTTACCCTGAGGTCTCACATACCAAGGTTGCCGATCCCTGCAATAGATATTAAAAAGAGTCATTTTTTGATCTTGTACAATTATTTTTGGTCACTATCAGTCTAGGCTAGATTCAGATTAATGAAAGTCTTCATATTGTATTACCAATCTTCTGAGCCATAAAACCACAGTTTAGAAGTTGGAAGCGGCTTAATACAAGAACTAATAGGCCATCTATCCCATTCAACTAATACTTCAGAAATTTTCCCTCAGTCTCTTTGCTAGTATTATTGTGCAATATAATTTTAAACATCTCTGTTAAGTTCCCTGTATTTAGATTTTTGAAACCAATAATAAAAATAATTTACAATTTGGGTTATACATAGGTCCTGTCACTTGGAGTATGTATAGTAGGATTTCTACTCCTTTGAGCTGTTTCTAAAGATTTACTATTAAAAGTTGTATAGAAAAATAAAAATTCCTTTACCAAGTGATAGCTTAAAGAACAAAATTGAAACTGGTTTTCAATTAAAACATTCTTACTTAGATTCACAGACTTTAGGGCTAGAAGAGACCATCAGATGATCTAGTCAAACCTCCTGTATATCACAGGCCACCAACACCACCTAGCATCTGCATACTGAAGCCAAAAATTGAAATTAGACCAAAGAATTACAGCCCACAGGAACTAGAAATAAGCAGAAAATAGGTAAGTTCAAGATGCACCACTGCTTGAGACCCCTACAATGGCAAGGAAATGATTAAGTGAGCTACACCCAGATAATCCTGGCCACATTGCAGAGGAAGGCAAAAAATCCCCAACGTCACTGCCAGTCTGACCTGGAAGGAAATTCCTTACCAAGTCTACATATAGCAATCAGTTAGACCCTGAGCATGTAAGAAATTATCAGTCAGCCAACAACATGAGACAGAGTATACTCAGTGTCACCTCAGAGTCCTGGCCCTTTCCATCCCATATCTCATCTCCATCCATGGCCAGCCCTGATGCTTCCCAAAGAGTTTATAACCATTGTTCATTTTTATTAAAGCCTAAGGGGAAAGAATCATGTACAGGTACATGGTTGTATAATAATTAGCTTCCCTAGCGCCTCTTGAATTTTGATAATTGTGCTTGCATTGCTGACAAATTAGCAGCAAATATGTAAGACATTATCCACTTCTTGAAAAAAAGTTACTTTGACTATCAGGGCCCCAATGTGCTAGGAAAGAAAATATTTCCTATCAGAGCATTAATGATGGAAAAAATAATATTGCTAATATTGCTTACAGTAAAATATTGTATTTTGAACATTTTATAATGTACATCACAGACATACTATCACCCTCAGACATCTATAGACCCTTCTCTGAGTTGCCCAGTATGCAGGGGGATTACATAGGATACATCTTGAAGGGTGGCTCAGCATACAAGTGAGGAGAAGCCAGAGGTCTGCTTTATCCTGAGCTCCTACCATATTTGGGGCACCATTTGCCCCAAGCGGAATATTTCCCCTTAGACTAGCACTGAAATAGGCCTACCTCCTAAAGCTACAGGAGCCTTCATGAGCATTCGCGTATTTGCATAGAGGCCTGTTGCAATATGGTCTTGAATGATTAAGAAACATCTATGCAGGGATTAAATAAATATATACACAGCAATTGGCTGACAGTTATTGTTAGGGAAAACAAAGAATAGGAACATTCATATGGCATATTTATTGAGATTTAGCAAACATCAAATATGCTAACCAGATATCCACAATCAGTGCAGGTTTTGCATAAATGAAGGGGGAGGTGTCTAAGTGTGCATCTATAACATGCAACATTCTTTCCTATTCTGACTAGCTGAAAATGAATTCTCAGTGTAATCAACAGATATATTTAGCACATATATAGATTTTTGACCCATAGTTTGCAAAGCATGTTAGAACAGTGTCTAGGTATCATTATCTTTATTTTAAAGATGAGAAAACTGATGCATATCCATCTGAAGTGATTTGCCCAATGTCACACAGCAAGTCAATATTAGCCCCAGTCTTCCGATTACCATGCATTGTCTTATCCATTGGTCCACACTTCTTCCTAAACATTCATAATTAATCATTCAGGATGCCGCTGTTGGTCAGATTGCCACAAATTCACATATACAAGGGGAAATATGTTCAAAATTATACCCCTGACAAACATAAATCAGATATTTGCAAGTAGGCAAAGAGATATTTTCATTTGTGCATGCAAATGATTGCTTTGTGTACACAACTGTAGTAGTTTGTGCAAATTAAGGAAGCAACAACACAAGTTTTTGACACACAGTTCTGAAAGTCAGTTTTAGTCATGGCTAAGATAGCAAGAGTAATTTAAATTTCAATATCAAATAATCCCTAGTTGTGTAGCATGAGGTACATATAATATATTTTATATAAAAAGAGGTAATGGATTTCTTAAAATGATTTGTTCTAAGTCTACCTGAAGACTTTATACAGCACATTACTTCCAACTAGAGCTGAATAAAAAACAATAAACATTACAAAAGGGAAAAGTTATAAAGCATTTGTGCCAACCTCTGCTCTTACTATTCACCAGAAGAGCTGAGTAAGACTAGTCAAATCATTGCAAGGATAATTATTTTTTTCACATCATTCTTCAGAATTATTGTTTTAATTGCCTTTAAAAACTATGTATATAACTTAACTGGACAGAGTTAACTGTCAGAGCAAACTATTTTGTCCTACTTTTTATTTCACTTTGATATGGATCTGTTAAAAGCTGTAGCAGCAGTGCTAATCAATGCATGCAAGCTAATAACCACCAAACACATAATTTGCCAAGATGGAGATAGGAAATGGTGGATCCAGTGTTAATGTGGCTTCACTCATCTGGATTGCAGTCCATTTAATTTAGGCAGAAGCTGAGTACATCATTTGTCAAGATTGAATGTGTTACTGTCATTCATTGCAGTGATTGTAGGGAAAGCGCAACAGTGTTGACATACAGACACATCTCAGAATGATGTAACCCAGTTATTTGGCTTCTGCAGCACTACAATACTTAACTGCTGTCTTTTAATGTACCCTTGATTTCTTTCAGGAAAGGATTGAGCTATGCTACTGCAATGTTAAGTCATTATTAGCTAGGAATTATCAGAATTTATAGAATCTAGATTTATGTTTGTATACTTTAAAGTATGAAATAGGGACACTTGAATATTTATTTATTGTCCTCCAGGCTCCTTATTCTACTGCAAAAATTGAATTAAAATATTGCTATATTAAGGAGATTAGCAGCAATAGTCTGATACTTTCTGAGAGTATTAAATCCAGAACCAAAGAGTCTCCAGCATTTGGTTAATCAATAAACAGTGACAGGCACACATCCAATACAACAGAGGAAAGGATGAAAATATCCTTTGTACAAAGTCTTAGCACTCAATGACAGTACCAGGCAGACTTTAGGAAAGGGGAACTTTACCTCCTCTTCCAGGATTGTGTCAAAAGCACTGGCCCACACAGAAACTCTTCCTTCCTTACTACTATTGTGAAACCTCCACATTGTGTTAATAGAATAAGCCCTCCAGGACAGGTATGTTTCCTATACACTGTAGATCAGTGGTGGGAAACCTGTGGCCCACAGGCTGCATGTGTCCAATTTGCATAATCTGATTGTGGGCCACGAGACATTTTGCTAACATTGACCGTTTGCAGACATGCCCTCCCCGCAGCTCCCAGTGGTCGCGGTTCACTGTTCCAGGCCAATGGGAGCTGCAGGGAGTGGCGGCCAGAATCTCCAGGGCTGGTGTAACCACTAGATGAACTAGGCAGCCTTCTAGGGTGCCAAGATTTGGGGGTGCCAAAAAGTAGTGCCCCCAATTTTTTGTTTACACTATTGCTGGAAAATGAATTAATAAAGAAAAGAGAAACATCATTGTACGTGCATTGTCGTTCTCTTGTACATTACAGTGATAGCCTATGCCAGCTCTGCGTTGCGGGCACAAACATACAGCTTCACTGTGGTACAAAGTGGCAATGACATCGTTTTTCTCATTGCACACAGCCGTTACCCGTTCTGACAGGCTGTTTATAATACTAACTTTACAGTTTTAGGATGTTGACAACTGAGGCTAACTATTTTTGCTGAGTTGTTTCACATCTAAGACTCTGGCAAGTGCTGCTGCATCATTTTGCTAATACTTTGTGTCAATTGTGTGTGTATGTTAAGTATTTGAGTGTATATGTTTATGTGCGAATATGTGTATAGGTTGTTGAAATTTGTCATATTGATATTGCCAGTTGTTGTTGTTTGAAGGAGTATCCTCCATTCTAATTTCATAAATTTTATTAATAACAATAATTGGATATTCTAAAGGTAGAATAAAATGTAGTAAATTTTGATATGAAATAATGAAGGAAGGAAGTATGCATGACTAAAAAAGGGTGTATTTTGAAAGTATTTTGAAAGTTTATAATAAGAGATGCTTTGGGGGGAGGGGTGGGGAAGAGGGTGGGTGCACGGTGGAAGTTTCGCCTAGAGCACAAAATATCCTTGCACCAGCCCTAAGCATGCCCCTGCAGCTTTCCGTTTCCCATAGCTCCCATTAGCCGAAAACAGCGCACTGTGACCACTGGGAGATGGTCAACATCAGCAAAATGTCCCATAGCCCACAATTAGATTACTCTGATGGGCCACAAATTGTCCACTACTGCTGTAGATAGAGTCTTTGGTTTCCTATGACATGCTTCCTTTTGGAGAGTGGGGAAAAAAAAGAAACCCAGGACAGAGAACTCACAGGCTTCAGTTACACAAAGTAGTTCAGTAGAATGTTTGCTACTTCACTGCAGTACATACTTATGTTCATAATAAAGGCATTATCTTGACACTGGTCTGATCATCAGCAGGATACTTTATGGTAGCAGAAGTAGAAGACAGCGCGCTGGAACACCAGTGAGAGTTAACATTGAAATGGCTGCTACAGAGCCTGTGCAACTGCACAGAATGTGAATCGAAAAATGCTGACTATGCCTGGAAAAGGTTCAAACAAAATATATAAAAAGCTGATGGGCAAATAAATTGGAGGATGGCAAAAGATTGCTCTGCTTTTAATAGTGGCAGACGCAGAAGCTGCAGAGATATATAATGCACTCCATAAAGATGGTGGTGGGGAAAGAGAGAAGAGCTTTGCAGAAATAATGAAAATATTTGACGATCATTGTGTACCTACAAATATTACTTATGAGAGATTTATATTTTAGATGATAATATAGAATGAGGAGGAAACAATGAAGGAGTTCAAGAATAACAGCCGTGTTAGTCTGTATCCGTAAAGAAAGAAAGGAATGCTAGTAGTACCTTAGAGACTAACTAGTTTATTTCAGCATAAGTTTATGCTGAAATAAACTAGTTAGTCGCTAAGGTGCTACAAGTATTCCTTGCTTTCTTTAATGAATGAGTTAAAACATACAACTAAAAACCCAGTCCTGTGATTACTAAAAGGCACTCCCAGTACAGCCAGTGTTTTATTATAACTCTAGAGAACAAAGTCTGTGAATGCTTATTAAGGGTGATAGAGCTAATGCTAGAAGGGGCAGTATCTACACTTTGAGCAGAAGACCAAACAGAAATAAAAGGCCGAGACAACACATGAGCGTATGGCTGTGAATGCAATAGCTAAACCACAAAGGGAAACATTCACAGGAATTAAATTGGGAAAAGACAGAAACATAGAAAGTTTGAAATAATATCAATGATGTGGCAACCATAATGAGTATAGGAAATATCTAGCATTTGGACAAATAGGTAGAAACTCTAATAAACCCAAGTATTATGCTAAAATGTGAAAGCCCAAAAGTGAATGTATTAAATATAGATAGCAATATCTCAAGTGAAGAGGAAAAGGTATTCTTAAGCACAGGGATGGAGTAGGCTGAAAACTCAAAAGATTCAGGAACTAAAATATGCACATAAGGTAAATACTGTGGCACAAGTGAATGTAATAATTAAGGATACAATTTTGTCACAAAGGTCATGGAGTCTATGACTTTAATTAACCTCTGTGATTTCTTCAGCTTCAGCCCTTGCCACCTGTAGCAATAGGGCTGAGAGGAGCTGTCAGCTGCCTCACCCCTCCCTACTGTAAGGCTCAGATTGTCAGTCCTCCCATCTCCCCTCAATGGATAAGCTGTGGGTTCCTGTTAATTTATTTTTATTGCCTGCAACCTGTCTGTGACTTTTACTAAAAATAACAGTGATAAAATCTTTACCTTATTAGTAATAGAAACAGATGTAGAGAGATGTGAAAGATTATAGTGAGGTACAATGTGACTGATGGGAGTGTGTGCAGTGACACTTTAATACAAAGGGAAAATGATAAA
This sequence comes from Sternotherus odoratus, assembly GCA_032164245.1. Taxonomy (NCBI): domain Eukaryota; kingdom Metazoa; phylum Chordata; order Testudines; family Kinosternidae; genus Sternotherus; species Sternotherus odoratus. The sequence continues at coordinate 228,055,050 of JAVMKO010000001.1, read as the reverse complement.
ACAGGCATTTGTGGTCTCACACACACACAGGCAAGAATCCAGACTTGAGCCTACATAGGTGTTATGTTCTTGGTCTCATTCAGATGATGTGTGCCATACAGAGACAGAAAGACAACATAAAACCAGATAAAAAAAGCATTCATAACAACATATGAAGATGTAGTCACAGGAAATGGGTGTCTCCAGTGATGTGCAAGATATGGTTCAGAGAAGATGTAGCACTTGTGGTACATGCCACACACAAAATGTTCTACAAGTCTTAAGAAAGAGGGTAGAAGAAAAGCTGCAAATATAACAGTAAATGGCATGATTCAGAGAATAGAAGCACCAATAAACTGGGTTCATTCCTTAGGAATGGGGACTACAGCTGTGTGTTGACCCTAATGAGCCTGAACAAAAACAACAAAAGACAACACTTCTGCTTGCCACCAGAAGGGAATTATTATTGATTCACAGGAGCCAAATTCTTCAGCAAATTAGATGAATTGGCAACATTTTGATGAACCCCATGAATAGTCAGATCTCCAGGATCTGCACTTCCAACATGAGCTGTCAAGCAAATAAACAAATTAATCAAACAATTAAACAAACAATTGATCATTCTGTTAAACAATAACATACCATTTATTAAGTATATTTTATGTTTTTTCTACATTTTCAAATATATTGGTTTCAATTATAACACAGAATACAAAGTATATGGTGCTCATTTTATATTTATTTTTATTACAAATATTTGCACTATAAAAACAAAATAAATAGTATTTTCCATTGTACAACATAAAGTACTTGTATAAGCTGAAATGCAAAACACTATTTATTTTATAATTTTTGCAGTGCAAATATTTGTAATAAAATTATAATATAAAGTGAGAACTGTACACTTTGTATTATGTTGTAATTGAAATCAATGTATTTGAAAATGTAGAAAAAAATCCAAAATATTTAATAAATTTCAATTGGTGTTCCGTTTAACTGTAATTAAAAATGTGATTAATCATGATTAATATTTTTGAGTTAATCGCATGAGTTAACTGTGATTAATTGAGAGCCCTACTTCCAACTTAAAATTTGGCAGATACTGCTTCTAAAGACTGCCTTTTAGAATATGTTTAGATCTATAGTTATGTAATAATACAATGAGCCAGATGCTAGAGAAGCTAGCAGGTGTGAAACTGTTCACTGATGACATAATAATTTGGGGGGACACTGCTGTTCAACCTCAGAGAAAATTGCGGAAAGTATTGGAAATTGCAGGATCTAATAACCTTAAAATGAATAAGGCCAAAAGTCAATTTCAAACAGTAGAAATTACATACTTGGGTGAAAGACTGACCTCAAAGAGAATCTTGCACAATAAATCACAGATTCAGGCAGTACTGATCATGCTGAGACCAGAAGATAAAAGGAAATTCAAAGGCTACAAGACACATTGAATTATGTCAGCAAGTTCATATCTAACTGTACTGCTTGAGCAACTCACCTGAAACATCTCTGCCAAGGCACTGAATGGACATGGTAGCCAAAGCATGAAAGAGAGTTCTGTGATTTAAGCACATTCTGACATCAGCTGCTGTGCTGCAATTTTGTGAGCCTCTGAAAGTCATCAAATTCTCCACAGATGACTTGAACAGAGCAGAGAGCAGTACTATTGCAGGGTCATGGAAATGATTGGTTTGCAATTCCATATGCATCTAGAGCTATAATAGCCACAGAAAAAAAATTATGCATGAACTGAAAAAGAAACACTAGGTATTTGGATGTACAAAATGCCATGACCTTCTCAAGAGTTGTAACTTCAAGCAGAAACCAATCACAAATCACTTATTTCAATACACCAAAAAAAAAAAAATGCTTGATGAAGCACCACCCTGGATACAGAGACAACTTTTGAAAACACAAAAGTATGATATGACCCTGCAGTTCCAACGTGGATACCTCATCGTAATAACAGACACACTCTCAAGAGCTTATGCTCTATGTGTCGGTACACAGGCTGTTGATCTGAAACATATAGTTAACATACACGTGAACTTGATAGAAGTGTCATATGTTGTATCTCCAGATATGTGGGAGAGAAAAACAGCTGAAGATGAAATGCTGCAAGCAGTGATACCACCTGCCGATTCCCACTATAAAAATTAGCTTTCATTGATTTCAGAAATGCTCTTGAAAGGTATAAAGATTGTGATTCTCACAGCGATGAGAAGGAAAATATTGGAATGACTACATAAAGGTTACCTGGGACTGATCAAATCCAAAAAGGAGAGCTAGCTTGATTCTGGGCACAGATGAATAGTGAAATCAAAGAAAGGATGAGCAGACATGAAACATGTCAGAAGTACACAGATTCTCAGCAGAAAGAATCAATGATACTTCATAGACAATTTGTAATTCTGTAAGACACAGTCAAAATTCACATGTTCAGCCTTAGCCTGGGAAGATATGATCGCTTGATTATAAAGGACTACTTTATTTATTTATTAGAAGTAGTCACACTTGAAGATATCACAGTTCCAACAGTTGTCAGATACATTATTTGCATCTCCTGGAATTCTAACTGACAATAGATCACAGTTCAAGAATACAGAATTCCTGGACTTTAGTAAAGTACACAACTTCCATTGTGAGCCATCTAATCCCCGATATCCTTGTGCAAATGGATCAGCTGAATGGAGACCATATATAAGGAGGAATTTGCTCAAATAGGCAATGTATACAAATTGATACAAATGGATACTTCTGCATTTATATTAGCCAGGATGGTGTTTTCTGGAAGATCACCAGTGAACTCTATTTGCCTCAGGAAGTCATTGCTGTCTCTAAGATAACTGGGAGTGCTTGTAGCGTAGGGCCTGAGGAGAGAGTCTACATATCCAGACAATCTTGCTGTCAAGGTGCTAATGCCTAAGATGATGGGGCATCCAGGATTGCCAGGTTTATGGATCTTGGGTGAGGCTTCTATGGATGTATATGTGAAGATTTGTTCCTGTGCTTTTTCAGGGAGTCTCTTGGGCAGATGGTGTAGTTTCTTTTGGTAACCCTCAGTGGGATCAGAGGGTAATGAGCTGTAGAATGTGGTGTTAGAGAACTGCCTAGCAGCCTTTCATTCATATTCCAATCCATTCATGATGATGACAGCATCTACTACTCTGACCACATTCAAGTTCGGGTAATTATATTCTGGGTCTCTAAATTGGAGTTTTTATGTGCTGTAAAACAGTTACAGTGTTTTATCCCAGAACATTTCAGTGGTGGATTAATTATCACTGTTTATATATGCTGTATGTATTTGGGGGATCAAAATTCTGCTTAGTGTGCTCTCATGCATAATTCCAGTTTGCATAGTGCTTAAGGATAATTTAGGATGTCCCATATGCTTCATCTTTTTAAACAATGTCTTTATTTTAAACAGTTTAAAATATGAACCATGGAGGATTTTGTATCATCAATAAAGTGAATTAGTCCCAGAGGTTCAACAAAATAAGTATCTGATTAAAAGTTGTCCAGAACTGTATCTCCTGAACTAACATGTTAAATGTGTCCTATGCTCACTACCTCTGTTTCTGCATGGAATAACGGATCAAATTCATGGTTTTAGGGGAAGATTTTCAAAGACACAAATGACAGTTTAGTATCCAACTCATTCAATGACTTTCAAAGGGTGCCCATGCCTTTCAAAGTTTTCACCTCAGTCCTCATTTTCAAGGCACTCAATGTTATTGGCTAAGGATACCTAAAAGATCACCTACAGTATCAAAAGGTATTTAGAACAAGGACACTGTAGTGCAGTCTAGCCGTACAAAGAAGTTATGTGTGTATGTGTATGTATGTATGTTTAATTAAGTTCAAGGTTGTTTTGCAAGTGGGCAAAAAAGTTGGAAGAAAGAACAATTTCTTATAACTGGGTTTATTTTAAGAACAGAGACTGTGTGTGAACTCTTATCATAACTTCACACCTATGAAAGATGCACTACTTCCCAATAGGAAAATGCTCCTCACCAGAGTGATTTTAACCAGAATAACAACATTTAAATATAGCAAATTTAAGAGTACTTCATCCAAAGGACCAAAAGGAGACGCAGGACATTTTATACAAAAATTAGGTTCCATGATGGAGTTTTCATTGGTGTAAACTTGAGAAGTGGGGCAATTCAAAGACATCTTCTATCTGAATGAGAGGAAGTATCTGAATCTGGATAATGTGCCTACTTGAGGGCTGGAACTAACTACCACTTGGATTTTAGATTGTGACATTTTTGGTTGATATTAAGAATTTACTGTAAGAACTCCAAAATAAATATGCTTTGTCCTCATCTAGACTTCATCCACCTGGGATCATGATTTAGCACTATGTCTCACCTATATTTTGGGTCCATACAGATGCCCTGTTTGTGGAATACTTTTTCAAGGATAAGGGCATGATCTAAATAAATCTGAATAACCTATTTAACTTACCCTGGGTTAACAGAAAAAGACATTCATACTTTTGGTCATTTGAGAAAATGTATGAATGTGGCAATGGCTTATTAATTTCTTCAACTTGAAAAAGACTTCAGTACCTCAGCTGCTGGATACTGGATGCAAGCAGGCCCTTCCAGGGCAAGAGGGGAAACATCTCCAGTTGAAGATCTTGGGCTATACACTCCATTCTCACAGAGCTATCTTTATCTTGCTTACCCAGCTGCTACGCTATTTGTTAGTTTTTTATGTGTAATGCCTAAGAATACAAAATATTATTTTCCTACCTCTCTTTCTCTCTCCTTTCTTCTTTTGCCAAGAACATGGAGAATGAGATGTCTATAGCAGGGTGGAGGGTCTGTTACTTTCTTTCTTGTTGATAAAAGGTATTGTGAAAGTGTTGTAAAACATCACTGGTACATCTTGGCTGACCAGGACAGGACTCATAGCTTTGACCTTGTTCCAGTTGATACTGTATTTGAGGTCTGTACTTCCATTAATATTGAATGAAATTGTTCTCTGAATGATCTTCCCTGATCTTCACCAAACCTTTAATTCTGACATACTCCACGTACCCCTTGGCTATGGTTCAAGGGAAGACAAGGGTGATGTGTCTGGTGGGCTCAAGAAATTAGGAAACTTTTGGAGAGCACCTATAGCAATCAGGGGTAAGATGCATTGCAATGGACTTGTAAAATCTCCATTAGAAGAAAGGACATTTTGGGGTAAGTTAAGATACATTCTAGAATAGGAAAATGTATCTATATGTAAAAGGAGTGTGGACTTTCCCCACACAGAAGAATATACCTCTAAAAGCAACACAGAAGAAAGAAAAAGAGGCACAGAGAACCTTTGATTATTGCATTTTTATCAAACTATGTCTAAGGGCTTGTCTTCAACACGCGGTGAGGGATCGATCTTCTGGCGATTGATTTATCGTGTCTTGTTAAGACATGATAAATTGATCACCTGCGCTCCCTCGTCGACTCTGGAACTCCAGCTTGCCAGGAGGCACAAGCTGGAGTTGACGGGGGAGCACGCTGCCGACTGCTGCTGCCGTGGGGATGGCAGGTAAGTTGGCAGCAGATACGCAAACTTCAGCTATGTGATTCATGTAGTTGACGATGCATATCTGCCTTCGATCCCGCCCCCCTAGTGAGGACAAGCCCAAAGACAAATCATCTCCCTCTGTCTTTACTAGGAATAAAGAAGACAGGTATGTTTTTCTCCATATCACTGGATTTTCAGATTTCCTTGAAATATATATAGTGATTTATTTTTCACAATGACAAGGTTTATTCTAGAGTATAAACTCAGCAATATTCATTTTCTTAATCTTCAAGTACCATAATTTCCATCCACAATTTGGTAATCTCTTCCCCTTCTCATTTAAGATTTAAGAGAAGAATACAGTAAGGCTGCATTATTAAGACTACATTACTTGGACACAATATTTTACGCGGCATGTGTGTCTGTACTATGAAACAAAACACATCATTAAAACCTATATTGTTTGCTTGCTAGTTTTCAAAATAAAATAAGCAATTCACAAAGACTATCCCAATAAGTAACTCAAATTAGTGCTATTCTGCTCTATGTCCAGCCACTCCACTGTTCACAGTTCCTTTTTACAGCACTTAGTTTTAGCTCTGCAATCAGTATATATTTGATTTACTATTTTTAGCAGCTACAATGATTTTAGAAGAGATGGTCTTTAGATGTTTTCATTTATTGAATAGTTCCTGTGCAGTTCTCCTCCCTTACTGTAAAAGAAGCTTTAGAAATAGAGAAGGTGCAGCAGAGGGCACTCTAAATGATACACAGACTAAAGTTCTCAATTATTTAAAAAGGTTAGAGAAACTCAGTTCATGATCTTTATGAGAAAAAGATTAAGGAGGGGAGCTCACCAAGATATATAATGTCTAAGGGGAACATTGTGAATACATGATGAAAGACTAAACTGGGGTGGAATGCCTGAACAAGAGTGCATCAATAAAAGTAAAGGAAGTCCAGCCTTAAAGTGTCTGAGGCTATTTTGCCTAGGGTAGCTAATGTATAAAACCAGCTTCTGTATTAATGATAGTGATACACATATTAAACCAGTGGTGGGCAACCTGCGGCCTGCAGGCAGGGCCGGTGCAACCACTAAGCGGTCACCTAGTGCACCACAATTCGCGGGGCGGTATTTTTCCTCCCTCGGCAGCATTTCGGCGGCAACTCCTACCATTTATTTTGGCTTTGCCGCCTGGGGCAGGGCTGGCTTGAGGCACCAGCACCTCACGTGTTTGGGGCGGCCAATATGGGGGGAGTGGCACACTGTCTGTAACTGGGATGGTGCTCCTCAGTTTTCGGTAGCATTTTGGCGGCCATACCATCTTCACTGCTTCTTCTGTCGGCAGCATTTTGGCAGCGACTCCCTCTCTGCGTCCAGCGGTGTCAGCGTTGTTTTAGCAGCAACCCGACAAGCTGAGGGATGTTTTTAGGCTGCTAGGCCTAGGGTGGCAAAAAAGTTGACACCAGCACTGCCTGCGGGCCACACACAGCCCATCAGGGTAATCCGCATAGCTGCCCACAGCTCCCAGTTGCTGTGGTTCGCCATTCTTGGGGAAAGTGGCTGGACATTGAAGCACCCAGAAGGGAGAACTAAACTCTTTTAGTGGTCGAACTGAAGTGCTGGGGCCAGAAAGGTCCTGAAAGGGTGAAGACACTGCCTCCAGGGAAGGAGCCATGGGGCACTGCTCTAGACCAGATTTGGGACAAAGTGAGAGATATGTTATAGAGGGCACTGAGAGATGCCCTCGTTGGACTTATACCCTTTGTTTTTATCTCACAGACAGACTACATATGACTTGGCCAGAGGGCTGAGTCAGTGAAGACCCATCACAAACAGGTGGAGAGAGAGTTCAGGCACACACACTCGACTAGGGGGCACTTGCAAGAGTTGAGTGCAACCCTGTCACTGTGTATGTATGTGAGAGAAATGGATCCCTTTGACATTTGTCTTTGAGATTAATATTGAAATATATTTTATGATCCTCATGCTGGCTTATATATCCTACAGAAACCCAGGTAGTGAGCATTTCCATAGGAGAAGGCAACCAGGACAAGTATTAATATTAAGATCAACACATTTAAGAAAAGTTGCAACTTGTGGTTGAAAAATATAAATATCTGAGAATCCATCTTAATAAATAAATTAAAGACACAATAAAAACACATTTAAGAAAAGTTGCAACTTGTGGTTGATTAGCTATTTATAATATTTAATATTACCATGGTAATGGGTAAGGTATAAGTCAGGGATCGGCAATGTCGGCACGCGGGACAGCAGGTGAAGCTAGCCAAGAGGGTGGGGATGGTCACCCACAGCCAGGCTAAGCAAGCTTGCACACCTATCTCTGTTCCTGAGCCTTCCACCAGGGGACCAACTGTGTTACCGGAAACCCTGATGGAGGTGGTGGATCCGGATTCTCTGCTAACGACTGGAACAGCCATGGAGGATCCAGCCCCAGAAACCCAGCCAAAGCCAGTTCCCGGACCAGAACTGGCGAAGCAACCAGCACCAGAACCATTGCCTGCACTGAGCCCAGCGCTTGCAACCCCATCTACCACACCAACACCAGAGGGAAATCTCGAGCCTGCACTGACAGCAGCAGCTAAACTGACCCAAGAGGCTCAGCCGGAGCTTGAAATGCAACACGGTGCACCAGCGGAGAGCGGTCCACAGCCAACGGAAACAACCCCATCACCAACATCACTTCCAGAGGAACCCAACCCAAGTCCACAACCCAGTGAGGAACTGATGTCTCCAGCATCAAGAGAACAGTTCCAGGCCGATCAGGAAGCAGATGAAAGTCTCCAGAAAGCTTGGATGGCGGCACGGAACAACCCACCACCTCTCAGCTCTACCAATCGATCCCGGTTTGTGGTCGAAAATGGACTTTTATACAGGGAGGCTCTTTCTAGTGGACACCAGGAAGACTGGCAGCCTCAGAGGCACTTGGTAGTTCCAACTAAGTACCAGGCAAGGCTCCTGAGCTTAGCCCATGATCACCCTAGTGGTCATTCCAGGGTGAACAGAACCAAGGACCATGTGGGGAAGTCATTCCACTGGGAGGGAATGGGAAAGGAAATTGCTCATTATGTCTGATCTTGTGGGGGGTGCCAAAAGGTGGGAAAACCCCAAGATCAGGAAAAGGACCCTCTCCAGCCACTCCCCATAACTGAGGTTCCATTTCAGTGAGTATCTGTGGATATTCTGGGTCCTTTCCCAAAAAAGACACCCAGAGGAAAGCAGAAGCAGTAGTCTAAGCAACACAAGGGCTAAAAGTGTGTGTCAGGCATTAACAGACATTTTTGCAATGGTAGGTTGGCCCGCCGACATCCTTACAGATTCAGGAACCAATTTCCTGGCCGGGACCATGAAAAGCCTGAGGGAAACTCATAGGGTGAACCACTTGGTTGCCACCCCTTACCACCATCAAACAAATGGCGTGGTGGAAAAGTTTAATGGGACTTGGGGGCCATGATACGGAAATTCGTAAAATGAGCACTCCAATGATTGGGACCTAGTGTTACAGAAGTTGCTCTTTGCATACTGGGCTGTACCACGTCCCAGAGTAGGGTTCTCACACTTTGAACTTGTGTGTGGCTGTGAGGGTAAGGGGCCATTACAGCTAGTGAAACAGCAATGGGAGGGTTTACACCTTCTCCAGGGACTAACATTCTGGACTTTGTATCCAACCTGCAAAACACCCTCCAAACTTCTTTAACCCTTGCTAAAGAAAACCTCAAGGATGCTAAACATGCCAGAGAACGTTCCTTTAAAGTAGGGGACCAGGTAATGGTCTTGAAAGTCCTTCAAGCCCATAAGATGGAAGTGTCATGGGAGGGACCCTTTGCGGTCAAAGAGCACCTGGGAGCAGTTAACTACCTCATAGCATCCCCTACCTCACCCCAAAAGCCTAAAGTGTTCCATGTTAACTCTCTAAAGCTTTTTTATTCCAGATAATTAAAGGTTTGTCAGTTTACAGCCCAGGAAAGAGATGAGGCTAAGTGGCCTGAAGGTGTCTACTATGAAGGGAACAGTGACGGTGGCGTGGAAGAGGTAAACTTCTCCATGACTCTCGGATGCATGCACCACCAAGAGATCAAGGACCTGTGCACCAGCTTCACGCCACTATTCACAACTGCCCCAGGACAGACTGACCGGGCATACCACTCCATTGACACAGGTAATGCCCACCCAGTTAGAGCCCAACCTTACTGGGTGGCTCCTCAAGGCAAAGCTGCTATCGAACGGGAGATCCAGGACATGCTACCGATGGGTGTAATCCGCCCTTCCCAAAGTGCATGGGCATCTCCAATTATTCTAGTCCCCAAACCAGATGAGGAGATATGCTTTTGTGTGGACTACCGTAAGCTATATGCAGTAACTCGCCCCGACAACTACCCAATGCCTTGCACAGATGAGCTATTGGAGAAACTGGGATGGGCCCAGTTCATCTCCACCCTAGACTTAACCAAGGGGTACTGGCAAGTACGGTTAGAGGAATCTGCCAAGGAAAGGTCACCCTTCATTATCCATGCAGGGCTGTGTGAGTTTAATGTACTCCCTTTCTGGCTGAAAAATGCACCCACTACCTTCCAAAGGCTAGTAGATAGTCTCCTAGTGGGATTGGTAGAATCTGAAGTTTCCTGCCTTGATGATGTGGCCGTATTTTCTGACTCCTGGGCAGAGCACCTAGAACATCTCCAGAAAGTCTTCGAGCGCATACGGGAGGCAGGACTAACTGTTAAGGCTAAAAAGTGTCAAATAGGCCTCAACAGAGTGACTTACCTTCAACATCAGGTGGGTCAAGGAACTATCAATCCCCTACAGGCCAAGGTGGATGCTATCCAAAAGTGGCCTGTCCCCAAGTCCAAGAAAGAGGTCCAAACCTTCTTAGGCTTGGCCGGATATTACAGGTGATTTGTACCACACTACTGCCAAATCACCCCCCCACCCCCGCAGACCTAACTGTAAAGAACCAGCCAAATCCAGTCCAGTGGACTGAACAGTGTCAAAAGGCCTTTAACCAGCTTAAAGCGACACTCATGTCTGACCCTGTGCTCAGGGCCCCAGACTTTGACCAGCCATTCCTAGTAACCACAGATGCCTCTGACTGTGGCGTGGGAGCAGTTTTAATGCAGAAAGGACCCGATCAACAGTTGCACCCAGTCGTGTTCCTCAGCAAGAAGCTGTCTGAGAGGGAGAGCCACTGGTCAATTACCAAAAAGGAATGTTACGCCATTGTGTACACTCTAGAAAAACTACACCCATACGTTTGGGGACAACGGTTCCATCTACAGACCGACCATGCTGCGCTGAAGTGGCTTCATGATGTCACCAACAAGAACAAAAAGCTTCTTTGGTGGAGTTTAGCTCTCGCAGATTTTGATTGTGACATACAACACATTCCAGGAACTTCTAATAAAGTAGCTGACACACTCTCCCGTGAAAGTTTCCCAGAATAAAGGGTTTAAAATTGTCCTTGGAATGTGGGACCTATTGTTAGTTTCACTTTAACTAGTATGTTTAGAGATGCATGTATTTGATTAATTCTGTTTTTTTCCTAGAGCTCCAGGAAGAAATCGCACCCAGTGACTTTCCAACACCGTTTGCGATTTGGGGGACATGTCATAAGTATGAAGTAGTTTATAATTATTGTTTTATTGGGTTCGGCAATGTCAGCACGAGGGACCGCAGGGTCAGCACGAGGGACCTTTAGTGGGTCCTGCTGCTTTATTTACCTGCCTCTTTGCCAACTGCGTCTCCCACTGGCCGCAGTTTGCTGTCCTGGTCCAATGGGGGCTGCGGGAAAAAAAAGCTTGGTTTATGCAGAAATTATATGAATAGTCCAGAAATGAAGATTTGTGAATACATTCCGAGTAAGAATCATTGCCAGGTTCCCTTTATATCACATATGGCACATATCCAAACAATTGGTCCCATTTGAAATATCATTCCCTCTTGCTCACATGAATTGATACACATGGAGGCATGGCCTTGATTAAACCCCATCCTGTATTAACATGCTCCTTTGAGGTATGAAAAATGGCCAACATTGCAGTCAAGAAGTGCCAGCACTTGTATTACAAACTTTGTATGCAGGAGGAGAGGAGTGGAAGGGGTTTCATGTATTCTCTCCCCCTCACTTCACATCCCCACAGAGGGGAAGCTCTAATTTAGAAGTCTCTTTCCAGTGAAGGAAAACAATTTCCTTTAAGAGATGCAAATATCATAATAGCCTTCTGGGAAAAAGCTGCGTCTAACCCAATCAGCAGTTATTCTGATTTTAGGCAACATAAGGGAAGTTTTAGCAGTTACATTCATTTTCTCTGACACTTCCACAAGAATCAATATGCATGTGAACAATGGAAAATCATTTTTGCACTGTGAGTATACTAGTGTTTGATTTACAAAACCGTGAAGATTATGGTTGATCCTAGTAGATCTAATAAATGTCTATAAAGCTTTAGAGAGAAAGGACTGAAAAAGTTGACTGAGATGATGGATAAGGAATTAACTGTTCTGAAACATTTTGTCTACTTAAGTCTTAAATTATTTTTTTGCAGGTAATTAGCAGAATTGGTTTCTTCCAAGCAGCTCCAGGCTTAAGCAGCTCAGGAGGAGGAAGATGTTTAACATACTAATGCCTTTGTGCCATTTTGGCAGTAACTGCTCTTGTATTTGAAGATTCACTGTCCTTACCCACATGTGAAAGTGTCCCAAACAAAGCTTCAAGCAACAGTAAAGACAATATGTATTTATCACACCCTACATTTATCTGAGCAACATATTTATAAACAAACACTAAGTCTCCAAGCTAACACCTAATTGCCCATTACTTATGTGAAAAATCCTTTTGTCATCAATCAGGTTACTTGGATAGAGGCTTAGAGAGAAGATAATGAATTCAATTTAGACCTTGTTAAATTGAGGTCAGAGACAAGCTTAATTGAGGGATTAGATGCAAGAAGAAAAGTCAAAAGAAGAGAAGAATTGTGAACCAGTGACATAAAATAGTTGTAGCCATGTGGATGGATGTAATCATCCATAAATAGAATGTACCAGGAGAAGAGGCATGGGCCAAGGATAAAGGGATCCTCATTGGGACAGATAAAAGTTAAGAAGGGGGTCACTGAAAGAGAAGCTGTCTGAGCAACCAGAGTGGTACAAGAAGAGAAGGAGAAGGCAAAGTCTGAAAAACACAGGTACAATGTGATTTTGTGACAGAAGTATCAAACTATTGAAAGGATGGAATAGAGGCCTAGAGATTTTGCAACAAATTATCTAGAAATTGTGGGAAAAGCAGTAGCTAGATTAAAGGAGATGCAGGAAGGAGCTGGAGGAAATGACCTGGAGGTAATGGCTGCAAATGGTATACTCAATAACTTTACAAGTTAAGAGAAGACTCTATTCATAAGTTTCTTCCCAGGGTCTTCCATCAAGTGCCTGTCAGTTCTTTCCAATTTGGTCCCATCTTGCAGTCATATGACCCTCATAATTTGCAACATCAGAATGGCCATACCTGGTCAAACCAAAGGCCCACCTAGAGCAGTATCCTGTCTTCTTATATGGCCAATTCCAGGTGCCGCCAATTTCAGGTGCCCCAGGGGGAATGAACAGAACAGGTCATTTTCAAATGATCCAATGTCTCTTGCCCATTTCCAGCTTCTGACAAACAGAGTTTGGGACCCCATCCCTACCTATCCTAGTAGCCATTGATGTACCTATCATCCATGAATTTATCTAGTTCTTTTTTGAAACTTGTTATAGTCTTGGCTTTCACAACATCTTCTAGCAAAGAGTTCCACAGGTTTATTGTGCATTCTGTGAAGAAATACTTCCTTTTGTTTGTTTTAAACTGCTGTCTATTAATTTCATATGGTGATCCTTAGTTCTTGTGTCATGAGAAGGAATATATAACATTTCCTTATTTACTTTCTCCATGATTTATCATACCCCAGCCCTGTCGTCTCTTTTCCAAACTGAGACCTCCCAGTCTTATTAATCTCTCCTCATATGGCAGCATTTCCATATCCCCAATTATTTTTGTTGTCCTTTTCTGAAGCTTTTCCAATTCCAATATATTTTTTTGAGATGGGACACCAACATTTTCATGCTGTATTGAAGATGTGGGCGTACCATAGATTTATATAGTGGCAATATATTTTCTGTTTTATTATCTATCCCTTTCTTAATGATTCACAAAATTCTATTAGCTTTTTTGACTGCCGCTGCATATTCAGTGAATGTTTTCAAAGAACTGTCCACAGTAACTCCAGGATCTGTTTCTCCAGTGGTAACAGCTAATTTAGACCCTATCATTTTATGTGTATAGTTGAGATTATGTTTTCCAATGTGCATTACTTTACATGTATCAACTTTGAATTTAATCCACCATTTACTTGCCCAGTTGCCCAGTTTTCTGAGATCCTTTGTAGCTCTTCGTAGTTTGCTTTGGAGTTAACAAATTCATGATTTTTTATCATTTGCAATTTTTTTATCATTTGCAATTTTTTTATCATTTGCAAATTTTGCCACCTTACGACCCCCTTTTCCAGATCATTTATGAATACGTTGAAGAGCACTGGTCCCAGTAATGACCTTGGAGGACACTACTATTTACCTCAATTTTTTTCTGAAAACTAACCATTTATTCCTACCCTTTGTTTCCTATCTTTTAACCAGTTACCAATTCATGAAAGGATCTTCCTCATTATCCCATGACAGCTTAGTTTGCTTAAAAGCCTTTGGTGAGGGACCTTGTCAAAGGCGTTCTGAAAATCTAAGTACACTATATCCACTGAATCCCCCAGACCCATCTTTAAAGTGCTAGAATTTGTAGCAGAGATGTTTTGGCCCAGGACTATCCTTTAAAGTGTACTGGAAAACAGAGTCCATGTATGCTAAGCCATTGATGGCTCTCTGACAACATATATTTCCATATATATGGGTGGGCTGTCCAACACTGGGCCTCTATGTACAATGTCAGGTTGTGAGTTATCAATGGACATAACTGGCAACCATTAATTTCATCTTATTCCTCTGCCCATTTTTTGCACTAAAAAGGTTAGTCAGGCTCCAGCTGTCTGGTAAACGTCTTGCTGCTGGCTCCGAACAAAAAGCATCTGGCCATTACAGACAACACCCAGCCATTATTTTTGACATGCTTTATTTTATTTCATTGAATAAAAATGGCTTGCTGGTTCAGTGTGAATGACACAGTGGTAATGGAGGGTTATAAGGTAGCTATTTGTACATAAGTGAAAAGCATTTCATTCTGAATATGAAATCTGTTGAATTTAACACTCGTTGATACTTTTATCCAGAGACAGATAGATCTCTAAATTATTATGGTCAACCTTTGCAAATGCTTGAGCAGGGGCAAACTTCTATTTGATCAGCCATGTGAGGGGAGCCTCCCAGCAGGAAATGGCCATCCTGGAGAGCATCAAAGGTGGTAGATTAGCACATCCAAAGTGGGTTTGGGCTCTTCCCCCCACCCTCACAAACACCAAGACTATATACAAACAAGGAAATATTTATTTGAGAAAGGGAGCACAAACATAAACTTGTGAAAATACAACGTAATATATGACACAAATAAAGAATAAAATACCCTCTGTCACCACCCCAATAACTTTTTACCTAACTCCCTTCCCAGATGCCAGCAAGAATATCTGACAGATGACCATGCCACTTCACCTATCCACCAAGCCCCGTTCCTGGTTTGGATCAGTGAATACCAGCAGTCCAATATCACTTTCTAGGTCTGTCCTAAGTATGCTTATTGCCTGGCTCTACCAGGAGGCTTTTACAGCATCATGAGTCATTTTTAACCTCACTGGAGTCCATTCAGCTGTCCTTTGCATTATTTCTTGCAGTAGAATCTTCTGTACTCTGTCTCACAGTAAAGTCCTTATTTTCCCTTGTTTCTCACAGCAAAGTTCCAAAGAGAGCAAAGAACGTTTAGGATCCATAACAGCATACTGCATATATAATGAAAATAATGTTCCCCTCTCTGGGAATCCCTATTGCCCCAAATCCAAGTTTATATATAGTTATGGCTCCCAAGTGTCACTAAAAGAAATGTGGATAGGTAGACTATGCAAACGAAACTCTCTATGACAGAACACTTTTCTGTTTTCACCAATAGAGGAAGTAAGGAGTTTGTTCCCCTGTGGAGCTTCTGGTGATAGGGTTTACAGTTGCATGGTAAAAGGAATGTTCAGAACCTTTAAATACCAGCAAGATATGGTCTACATGCCACCAAATTAGTGAGGCCAGAGGCATGACTAAACAAGTAGCTGCAAATTATGCAGGAGAAAGCTTGTAATTAGCTTCTTTATAGGCTGCACATGCTTAAAATAGAGTATGACATAAGAGCTTCCATCACAGAAATGTAGGGCTCAAGGGGAACTTGAGAAGTCATCCACTTCATCCCCTGGACCTCAAAATAGTGCTTAAGTGTTGTATAGGTCCCATGTTAGCCTTCTTCTTGTAGTGAATGTCATCCATAGTGCATTCTATAATGAGAGGACTCAATTTCCTGCAGATACATGAACCAGTAACTACTGAATGCTAAATATGTTCAGAGTTATACCAGTGCACAGTGCATAGGCTGTTGGGTGGTGTGATAGGGCGAGGTTCCACTCCCATCTTCTTTGCCTATACAGACTATTCAGTGATCTTTCATGGTTTAAACACCCCTATATGGTATATTTATATTGCTTTTCCCACCACCTTTACTGAGCCATACACCACATTCTTTACATCATCCATTGCTTCCAAGCCCTCTGCCAAGGAGAAGGGAGAGAGAACTGTGATGTTGGAAGGCCAGGTGCCAGTTTATGCCAAGGTACCCATGTCTCAGCTGGCCGATAACAAATACATAGCTGGAATCGGTCTGGCTTCTCTCTGTGTTAGTATTGGTAAAATAGGTATTAGAGTAATAAAAATATGCTTAGTGTCTAGGCTTTATTGAATGTTTGTAAATTGCTTCATGCACTAATATCACTTCTAACAGCTATATCCCATATTGCAAGATAATAGCTGAGCATTTGCATTGTAAGCATTTATACCTATGTAAACCCAGGAAAGAAGCATTAACTAGTATGAAATACAATTCTCTAACAGGAGGTATTATCTCCTGCCTGACAAAGAAAGCCCATTGATACTAGTGTCTGTTACAGCTTTCCCCCTACTCCATTTTGTTTCTTACAGCTGTCCCCTTACTCCATTTTGTTTTTGTTGTCCTGTGGCCGCCCCTTCCTGGCTGTTAAATTGTTTACCAGGGCCACTGCCCTTCTCAAAGGGAGGGCCCCTTAAGTTGTTTACCAAGAGCCATTGCCCTTCTCAAAGGGATGGCCACTTGTGCTAAGTGGGACAACTGCCCTGTTCAAAGGGTTGGTCCTGTTATCACCTTGTTAAACCTGGGCTCGGTGTAGGTCTAAAGCTGTAAGATCTAATGTGTTTTGAAGATCCTGGGCATGAGTCATAGGCCTCATGTGCTTTTGAGTCATGAGGTGGGAACTCACACCTATGGTCCAGGACTCTGCCCAGGCATGTCTCTATGCTCACCTGTAGTTTTTCTCTGAATCTCCTCCCCTGTGACAGAGGGAGCCTATCAGAATTACTGGCGGGGAAACTGCCTGAGTTTGCCTTTAAGAACAGGCATTTTTGAAACAAGCATCAGAAAGGTTCCTGCATTGCTACCTGGTCTGATCAGCCAGGGGTTCTGGGGGGTCCTTTCTCTGCTCTCGTTTTATTTTTGAGCGTACCCCCGTTTTTACCCCCCCCCCGCTCTCATTTTATTTTTGAGCGTACTCCCATTTTTAACCCCCCACCCCACGAAGAACGAATTGCTGCCTGAGAGACCTCTTGATTATCAGGACCGTACCGAGCCCTCCTGGCTTCTTCTGATGTTGATTGCTGCTTCAGTCTTTGCTGCTGCCTGGGGACTGGTGAGAATCCCTCTGTGAAACTTTTTATACTTAATTACTCTAGCTGCTGGCTCTGTTTCCCCAACACACAGACTTAAACTCCTTGATCTGTGTCTTAAAATCTCTCTTAAACTCCTTGATCTGTGTCTTAAAACCTCTCTTAAACTCCTTGATCTGTGTCTTAAAACCTCTCTTAAACTCCTTGATCTGTGTCTTAAAACCTCTCTTAAAACTCCTGGTCTGTGTCTTAAAATCTCTCTTAGACTCAAACTAAACCTTGGTCTGTATCTGTAATCTGTTTCTTGCTTTGCAGCACCTTTGCTGCTAGAAATAAGCCTGTGCCTTCCTGGACTGTACCTGGGCACACACCACCCTGCCCTCTGAAACTCTGTATCTGTAATCTGTTCCTTGCTTTGCAGCACCTTTGCTGCTAGAAATAAGCCTGTGCCCTCCTGAACTGTACCTGGGCACACACCACCCTGCCCTCTGAAACTCTGTATCTGTAATCTGTTCCTTGCTTTGCAGCACCTTTGCTGCTAGAAATAAGCCTGTGCCCTCCTGAACTGTACCTGGGCACACACCACCCTGCCCTCTGAAACTCTGTATCTGTAATCTGTTCCTTGCTTTGCAGCACCTTTGCTGCTAGAAATAAGCCTGTGCCTTCCTGGACTGTACCTGGACACCACCCTGCCCTCTGAAACTACCCCTAGTATAAGGTGCACCCATCAGGTTAGATTTTGTCTTTTAGTCTAGGTAAGTTGTAATTTCATTTTGCATAGCTGTAGTTAAGTTAGGTTTAGGAAATTGCTTGCATTGTACCCTGTAAGTTAGCCTTAAAGAGTTGTTGCATTGTGTTTTGTTATTTGCTAATTTGTGTAGTTTTGGTTAAGTTAAATCATAGATAAGATTTTGCTGTGTTTTGTATAATTACTTCTCTGCTGTTTCAACTTGCAGCCTATCTGCTCTGTGTCTCCCTGAGTTTAAATCTCCCTCCACCACGTGCTCCTCTTCCCCCATCCCCCAACCTTTACTTCTCTGCTGTTTCTACTTACAGCCTGTCTTCTCTCTCTCTTTCTAGCATAAAACCCCATTGGTTACCCCTTTTCTCTCTAACACACCTCACATTTTACATTTACACCACTGAGACACATTTTTACCTAAAGTTATTGGTTATTTAACACATTTTATCCATGCTGTTAGTTGGTTATATGCTGCTGTGACACACTCTTTACATAGAAATTGTTAGCTACCTGTTACATTTATACTTCAGTGTTAATTGGTTGCCTACTGTATTATACCCCACTGTATTGTACCCCACTATTGAAACCCCCTATCCCATTTACTAAAAGAACCCCCTCCCCAATTGTCTACTTTAACAAACTCCATACCCCTCACTATTGAATTTTCCCTGTTTTTGCATTTTCTTAATAAAGTTTATTTTGCACCCCACCTATGTGGTAATTGCTCCCCAAGATCCCATATACCTGCTGGCAGGGACAACTAGATAAACTATTGTGGGTTGATAAAATGGACAAAACTCATTGGTTGTTATGTCCTTCCCCCACAAAAATGAATCATGCAAGTGAATTACTCCTGTCCGAGAAGTTTTCAGTTCAGCGCACCAAGGGTTTTAATTTCCCCAAACATGAAAGAACTGGATCTCTAGGCTCTTTGTATTCTGGATGGCCAGATTTACTAGGCATAGGCATTTACTAGGCTTCCTATGTCCAGAGGTGTATGTAACCTACTGCTCAGTGTTTGTCTCCTGTCCCTCCTCAGCCCCCCGTGGGCAATCCACTGAGGATGGAAGTTTGTTACAGTTGTTGGCCTCAAACTGGCTCTTTTAATTGAAGTTGCAAAGCCTTATGCTTTCAGTTGTGAAGAACCCCAGTTCAATCCTGGTGTCATTAAGAACAGCAGCCGTCACCCACCTTTATTTGGTGCTACTTTGGAACCACATTCAAATTTAACACAGTGTGTTCTATAATTAGACATGTTTATTGACAAAAAGTTCCACTTTCTAAGAACAGCTTTGTGTGTTTCTCTTTCCTTTTTGCACTCTGCTTTCCTCTAAGTTCTGGACTTGCTAAAATTCCACACTTTCATCATTTGAAGTATAAAAATCAATAGACAATGTCTCAATGCCTGGTAACTGCAATGTACCCATCACAAACACCACATTTGAATTTACATATTTTAACTACACATGCTAAAATTGTGTTAAAAAAGAGAAACTGTGAAGCTCATTTCTTTTAATAAACTGGAACACACATGATGCTTTCATTTTTGCTCAATATTTAAGTTTAAGATGCTACTTTAGCTAATGAAATGTACTCTATTTTCTTTTTGTTTGGTTTATGGTAAGATGTTTTTTTTTAAAAAATCATATTTCCCATGAGGCATTAATAATCATTTCTGTCAGAAGTGACACTTTAAACTTGTTCCGATGGTAGCCCAGGCCATTTCATAAGTCACTGAGACAGTTTTCAGTATTCTGCAGGGCAAAAGCTTTTGATCTGAAAATAATATTTTTTCCTCTTTCCTCACAGGCACACTCTACTGAAACCAAATTAAAAAAAAATCTGTCCAAAAAAGGCATACATTATTAACTGGTAGATAGGACCACAGTGGCTTTCTGGGCTGCATTTGGGTATTTACAGAATAAGTTAATACCAGCATTAGTAGGAATGAAAGTTTATTTCCCCTAATGAACATTTGTGAAGTGTACATTACATTTTTCATTAATCTCTTCAATAGCTTTGTATAAATCTGTTTGTAGCTCATTATTGTGATTAAACGTGTTGGTGTGGATATATATAGTAGAATTGCAGCAGAAAATTTCTCTCTCTTCTGCCATTTATTTATTTATATACTTAATTTATTTATTTATTTATGGCTACTACGCTTTCACATTAAAAACAACAACAAAGTTAACTTAGTACAAATATGTTCCTCTTTGTAGGGAGGGAAAGGATTAAAACACTAAAATGTCTATATAGTGTATTCTGAAATTTTGCCATGCAAATAATATTTGCATTGTAAAAAAAAACACCAAAAAAACAACAAATAAACATACTCACAATAATCTCCTGAGTAGTTTTATTAATATTATTTACACCTATTTGGCCGGCTCCTTAGTTGGCGTAAAGTGTCATAGCTCAACTGGGCTACAAACATTTACATAAATTGAGAAACTGACCAATTATCTTTGCCTCAGTACTTTGTATTTTCTGGACTAGTACTATTCAAATGCAAACTTTAAGTAGTCAGCTTAATTTTCATTTTCCTTGGCATACTCTTTAAGTTTACTTTCTCCTTTACTGATACTTCTTGGAGAAGGTTACATTCTGATTCTACTCTGAGTAAATGTAATATGAGAATATCCTTTGGTATTAATAAATACTGTATTCCCATAGGCATGCACAGCACATTTCATTAGGGTGTGCACCCAGGGAGCCCCGCCCTAGAGCCACCCCCACTCCATCCACTCCCTCCCACTTCCCGCCCCCTGACTGCCCCCTTCAAACCCTATCTCCCCACTCCTTGTCCTCCTGGGACTTCTTCCCCAAAATGTCCCCAGGGTCCCACCCTCTATCTAAGCCTCCCTGCTCCTTATCCCCTGACTGCCCCCACCTGAGACCCCCCACCATAACTGTCACCCTTGGACCCTACCCCCTACCTGTCCCCTGACTACCCTGACCCTTATCTACACCCCCACCCCCAGACAGACCCCCGGGATTCCCACACCTATTTTCAACCACTCCCCGCCCCCTGACAAGACCCCCAGAACTCCCGACCCATCCAACCCCCCCGATCCCTGACTGCCCTGACCCCTTTCCACCTCTGCCCCCTGACAGCCCCCCCAGGAGCCCCTGACCCATCCAACCCCCCAACCTTGTCCCCTTAATGCCCCTTCCAGAGACCCCTCTCTCCTAACCCCGCCCCAGAACCTCACCCCCTACCCAACTCCACTGCTCCACTTACCCAACCTCTCGGCCCCAGCCCCCTTACCATGAGGCTCCTAGCAGCGTTTGGCTCAGTATGGAGCCAGACATGCTGCCCTGCGAGAGCCCTTGTGGTGGCGTAGCTCCAGAGGAGGGGGGGGAAGTGTCTGGCTCCATGCAGAGCCTAACATGCTGCCCCATGGGAGTGCGCAGCCTTCTCCCCACCCCCAGCACTGTCCTGCATTAATGTGTGCCTGGGCACACCTAGCACACTCCGTGTGCACACCTATGCTGTATGCCTACTGAAGCAGGGGCACAATCAAAATCTTCCAAAGGAGGACTTCAAGGGCAGCTAATTTGAGTGGGAGGGCCTACTTGTGGATGAGCATATGAAGGTGGAGAGGCAAAGTGTGTATGAGTTTCTCTGGCGTTGTCAGATCCACCTTAAATTCTCATTCAGAGATAAATGTTGTGCCCAATTTTTATGAGGCAACAGTTGGGTCACCCCTGTTCAGGGCATAGGGGGGGTCAATGGCACAGAGGGCACACATACAACTCCAGGGGCACAGATGGAATCTTTCCCCCTTTCACAGAGGTATTGGGGGGGAGGGGAGGCTTCCCTGTCGAGGCATCCTCATCTCCTCCCACATCTCCCAGCTTGTTACCACCTTGCCCGACAGGGGTTTCCGTGTTGGAACAGTGGCCTGTATTGCTTCAGCAGTTCTGAGCTGCAGACACAACTGTCCTTGCAGCCACAGAGGAAGATCAGCAGCCCAGCCCCACTTAGCAGCCCCACTCACCATCCACGGGAAGGGCCTGCACAACAGAGCTCATCAGTCACAGAGATGGACTGTGGCTGTAGGGATGGTTCTCTGCAGCTCCCTTTGGGATATGGCACAACTGGGTTCAAGCCTCCTTTCCAAATGCTGCGGATCCCTAGTTGCTCATTCAGTCTTGGGGGGCAGGCAGCGTGGATCTGGGTCATGTATTATAGATCCCTGGAGAGACTGGGACCATGCATTCTAAAAGCATCTATGGCTCTGGCTGTGGCTGCCTATACACTCGTGTTCAGCTGACCATGGAGTTGTATGCCTGCTGTATGCACTGAAGAGAGAGACAACTGGTAGGTATATTCCCCCCTCTCCCTGACTTCCTCACCTTGTTGTCCTTCTGTATTGAAGTCACTGGCTGTTTTGCCCAAGCAAACACATCAGGATGAGGCCCTGTAAGTGTATTTCATGCAACTCTTTCAATAAGCACAGTCTGATGTTCCTAGTTAAAATGCTTAATTTCAAGTATTTTAAGTACTGTCTCCTTCATCTGAGCCTCATATCAATGCTCAGAAGGGCTATTATCCTGCTTCTGAGGTTGCATAGGACCTAATCCTTCACAGGAAAACCACCATAATTATGGTAGTGGGGGAAGCTTCTTCCTGTTGCAGACAGCCAGTAGTCAGATTCATTTCATGTTGACAGAAGAAAGAAAACATACATGCTAGGCACTGGAGACTACAGCCACAAAGTGAACTTCCAGCAAAACAAACAATCAATCAAACAAAAACAACTAACCAAACCAAACAAGCAGCAGCCACACCTTCACTTAATTCCTGCTAAGAGGCCAAATTACTATAGATATTTTGTGCTGCTCTGGTAGTATAAGGGAGACATAAAGCTGACTTAACCTGCCTCTGGTCTAGGTCAAATATAGCTTTCAGAGCCCAGCAGAGGTGGCATGCAGGAGGTATTAATGGGCAAAATGAGGGGCATGAGCAAAGTACCGCTGCTTCTGGGACTGCTGGCTGGTGGAATGGCCCTTTGGGGCATGTAGTTTACAGCAGCCCTGAGGCAGTTTTGAGTTTTGGCTCAGCTAGAATGGCTCCTGGAATGCCCAGTGGGCAGAGGATTGCAAAGGTGGCATAGGGCCAATTTTGACCTCCACCTCCCGTGTCTCCTAGGATTGCCAGGCCTCTGGTTTTTGACCGGAATGCCCAGTCCAAAAGGGACACTGGTGGCTCTGGTCAGCACTGCTGACCAGGCTGCTAAAAGCCTGGTTGGCTGCCCCCAACAGGGCAGCTGCCCAGTTCCGCATGACTCCTGGGAAGCTGCTGGCATCTCCCTCTGGCTCCTAGGCATAGGGGTGGCCCTGGGGGCTCTGTGTGCTGCCCTTGCCCCAAGCGCTCACTCTGCAGCTCCCATTGGCTGGGAACAGTGGCCAATGGGAGAAGTGGAGGTGGCACTTGAAGGCAGGGGCATTGCACGGAGTCCCCCTTGCCATGCCTCTGCCTAGGAGCCAGACAGAGATGCTGGCAGCTTCCAGGAACTGCCTGAGGTAAGCACTACCTGGAGCACACACACTGAACCCCTGCCCCACACTCTGCCACAGTCCTGATCCCCCCACACCTAAACTCCTTTCTAGCACCTGCACCACACACACCATCTCCTGCACTTCAACCCCCTGTCCCAGCTCTGAGCCCCTACCATACTCAAACTCCCTCCTGGAGCCGGCACCCCAAAACCCCTTCCACACCACAAGCTCCTCATCTCTAGCCCCACCCCACAGCCTGCACCCTTCTCTTAAACCCCAACCTCCTGTCCCAGCAAAAATGAGCAAGTGAGTGAGGGTGGAGGAGAGCAAGTGACAGAGGGAGGAGGGACGGAGTGAGTGGGGGATTGGGGCCTCAGGCAAGGGTAGGACCTCAGGGAAGTGTTGGGGAAAGCGCAGGGCAAGAGTGTTCAGTTTTCTTCAAATAGAAATGTGGCAACCCTAGCATATCCACTGATTGTAGCTGAGCCAGATGCCAGAACTGGAGCAAGGTATTGTCCAGTTAACTAATGCATAAAACACTAAAAGGAGACCAAAGTGTTCAAACAAAGAAACAAAAAACCAGCCACCAATGGAAACTCAGATAATATTATATAAATGTAAAGTTCCCCACTATTCACCAAGACCCAGATGGTGAATCCCTTACTCATAACAGTGAGCAGTTATTGACACAAATACTCCCAACACTATATAATGCAGTGCAACTACTTCTGGGAGAAACTGTTAACAAGTTCATAATCTGCCAATTATAAAGGCCACAAAGCAAGCATATGAATTTATGCAAACCTCATTTTGTTACTTAGGAAAATTATGCCATGTATGTGCAAAGATGCAAAGATGAGTTTAGTGCTGAATGCCATTCTCAGGAATGCTTATGTATAAAACCAATATTCTGTGGTTTGCATTTTGAATGACCATTACCTCTCTGTAAAAGTACAGAGTGTTCTCCAAATTTAAGATGCCTATAGCTGTGTACTTCTCAAGCCCCTTGGATCAAGTCATTGATCCAAAAATAAACTTGACAGCAAATTCTCAGAATAGAAGCTGGGAAGCTGGCCAGGATCAGAACTAGTGTCAGAGTTAAGACTGTTTGGGTAACCTCAATTGATTTCTGTTATTTTCAATTTTATTTTATGTATTAGTTTATATTAACTCAAAAGTGGCATGGATTCATATGTTTATTTGGTTTTTTTTAATACTTCAGTCTTTTCATGCTATTGGTTTCCTTATTAAGTTATTGACATATTTTAACTTCAATATAACAGAGAGAGAGAAAGAGAGAGAGAGAGAGAGAATGTCTTTTGGTTTTTGACAAATACTGTTACGCCTGCCATATGGAAGTATTTAGTTCTTCAAAAAGTATGTACATTAAATTACATTCTAGATGAAAACTGTATTAATTAGCATATATAACACAAACACTTTTTCAAAACTATGTCTTCAATTTTCTTAAATTCTTTCATCCTGGATAGTTCTATCTAGAAGCTCTTCAGGAATACTTGACAGGACTAGAGATTGAAGTTCTTAGAACACCTGCATCAAGATTTTTTGAGGTTCAAAAATCCATAGGAGCTAACTCCAAATTTAGGAATCAGTCTTCTCAAACAGCTGCTACTTCTCATAGATAAGAGATAAATAAAATGCATTTGTGTTGTTTCTATCTCAAACCATTTGTGAGATATGTTTTTTGAAAAAAAGATTAATAGATTTATAGGTTCCAAACTCAGAAGAGAACACTAATCTAACCTCCTGTATAACACAGGACATATATCTTCCCCAGAATAATTCCTTTTGAATTAGTGCATATCCTTTACAACAAATATCCAGTCTTGATTTAAAAACTGCCAGAGATGGAGAATGCATCAGGACCCAGAGTTAATTGTTCCAATGGTTTAATTACCCACACTGTTAAAC
The DNA here is from genome assembly GCA_032164245.1 of Sternotherus odoratus. Classification (NCBI taxonomy): domain Eukaryota; kingdom Metazoa; phylum Chordata; order Testudines; family Kinosternidae; genus Sternotherus; species Sternotherus odoratus. Next base: position 228,029,419 of record JAVMKO010000001.1, on the reverse strand, counting down.
ATTTGCATCTTATTTTTCTAGCTTCAGTTTCAGTCACTGGATCACGCTATACATTTCTCTGCTGGAGCCCATAATCAAATATTTGTTCACCATGTAGAAGATACAAAAAATACAACATATTAAGTATCACAGGTTTTCTTCTTGGCTGCTGAGATATCCCATGAGCTTACAGACTCCAAGTAAGCGGTCTCTCAACCATTTAAGCCTCTTCAAGTCAAAGACAACTCTAATATTCCACCTAGAAAAGTTATAAATTGGAGGCAGAAGGAGTCCATGTAGTCATTGGCATCAGGGCAATTCCACATGCCCGGAAGCTTCCACCAGTAGAGACAATGACCCACATCTGACAATTCTATTTTTCTTTTCCAAATTTGTGATTGTGTTAAGTACTTTGTAAACCAAAATAGTTTATTCTGCTCCAGAGCATGGGAGTGACTTTCCCCAACAAGATAAATCTGCAAATTTTTATGTCTGTTTATATCTGTGAAACTTGGATGATACTCCATTAGTTTTCAGAGTAGGCAGGATCTGTGGACCTACTTATTCAAATAAAGACAATGTTCAGGCCAGATGTTCCTATGTTCCTATTATTTAAATATGTTACATGTTCACAAAACTGTTACAATGGGATTTTCACAGTAATGCATCTCCAGGTGTGAAGGAGGATCATTCTTTAAATACAAATATCCAATGCACGATAAACTATATATAAACTTTATCTTCCCCTTACTGCGACGCTACAGCTTGGAGAAGACTTCTGCTGAAAAATGACATTGATTAAAACTGGGATGACCTGTTTGTATAATTTGCTGAATGCATATACTGAAAAACATGTGACTAACTTGCAGAGTTCCTCAAAGGAGACATATGACTTCTCTGGCCACATGAGATTTCTAGTGACTGCTCTTAAGGAATCAAATCTGATTTTTCACAGAGGAATACAGACTCAAGAATGCCCATTTACCAATAGGTAGGCAGAACAAATATAGCATCTCTGCTACAGAACATATACACTGCATTATCATTGGAAGGGGTTAAAGAGTTACTCTGGGCTGCAGTGACCCCACTCTGCCATGCTTGTAAATCATGCCAGGACTGGGCTGGGCCCTCACAAATGCCAGCCTAACAGCTAATTTATTGAAATGTGAAAAGGAAACCACAAAGTCACCCATTTGGGCTACACTGCGGGAGGGGGATGCCTGTGGCTGCTACTCCACAAGGTCCAAGCATTGACAGACTAGCTGTACTCTTCTAATTTCCCTAGTGTCTGGCTGTGAACAATCGGCCATCAGGCAATTTGCCTCAACCTCCCACTCCTCGTACTCTCACAGATATTATGGTGCACACAGCAAGCAGCAATAACAATGGAAATATTGGTTCCGCTGAGGTCTAACCTAGTCCGCAAACAGCGCCAGTAAGCTTTTAAACATCCAAATGCACATTCTACCACCATTATGCACTTGCTCAGCCTGGTCATGAAGCCCTACATAGGCATGCTGGACAGTAGTAAGATCCATGGGAGCAAGGGGTAGACTGGGTCTCCAAGGATAACTATGGGCATTTCAACAACCCCAACAGTAATTTTCAGGTCTGGGAAGTAAGTCCTTTCTTGCAGTGTTCAAACAGCCCAGAGTTCCTAAAGATGCAAACATCATGCACCTTTTCCAGCCATCTCACTTTGATGTCAGTGAAACGTCCCTTGTGATCTACCAGTGCTTGCAGAACCGTTGAGAAGTACCCCTTGTGGTTTACATACTGGTTGGGAAGGTGGTCTGGTGCCAAGATAGGGATATGTATTCCGTCTATCACCCCACAACAGTTAGGGAACCCCATTGCAGCAAAACCATCTACTATGACCTGCACACTTCCCAGAGTCACTACCCTTGCTAGCAGAAGGTTAGTGATTGTGTAGGCTGCTTGGATCACAGCTCCCCCACAGTAGATATGCCCACTCCAAATTGATTCCCGATTGACCCGCAGTCAGACAATACAAGCTTCCACAGGGCTATCACACTCATTTCTTAATTATTAGGGCAGCCCTCATCTTGGTATTCCTATGCTTCAGGGTCGGGGAAAGCAACTCATAAAGTACCAGAAAATTGGGCTTACATATGGAAAAGTTTTGCAGCCACTGGGAATCATCCCATACCTGCAACACTATTCGGTCCCACCAGTCCCTGCTTGTTTGACGGAACCAGAATCAGCATTCCATGGTATGAACCTGCCCCACAGCCGCCATGATGTCACAATTGCCACATCCTGTGCTTTCAGGAAAGTCTGTGCCTATGTCCTCCTCACAATTATCTTTGTGCTGGTGTCTCCTAGCCAGGTTCTCCACATACTACAAGATAATGATTGAGGTGTTTACAATGCCCACAACAGCAGCAGTGGGTTGAGCAGGCTCCAATCTTTCCCTTCTATGGTATCTTCATGGGTAACCCAGGAAAAAAGGCACAAAATGATTGTGTCATTGATTTCATGGAGGAATTGAAGGAGGGAGTGAGGGGAGACTGATGACATGTACCCCAAACCATCCACAACAATGATTTTGCCTCATCAGACATTGGAAGGTTAATCCAGAATTCCAATGGGCAGCAGAGACTGCGGTGACTTTGGGATTGCTACCCACTGTGCACTGCTCTGTGAGTTGATGCTAGCAACAGTATTGAGGATGCACTCTGCTGACTTAATGAGCTTTAGTGAGGACACACACGATCGACTGTATAAAATCACTTTCTAAAAATTGACTTCTACAAAATCGACCTAATTTTGTAGTGTAGACATACCCTTGGACATAAACTCTCCACCCTGTCCCCTCCCCCCCACACACTTTAGGCATATTTATTTGTTAGATACAATCTTCCAAATTAAGGTTCAGATCATCCCGCAACTCCTTTCATGACCTTGTCTCTGGCTTTTCCTTTTCAAAATCAGAACTCAAAAGAGCACTAAAGAGATATAAACTTCCCTAAAATCAATGGGTTTGGTAAACAAAAAAAAAGATCTTGACAATTTTGATCACTTGGAGAATAGAGGAATATTCCATTTATTACAAGTAGTGTAGGATTTCTGGGAAGGACAGGATTTTCTCCCATGGAAATATCTGTAATACAGGTAAACTTGCCACATAACACTTCAAATTAAGTTACTTTGAGCTCTGGCCTATCTGGTACATTTACCTGCCGATCCTAGACTAGTTCTTTAACTCTAAAGAATATTTAAACAAAAGTAAATACAGCTAGATGTAGCCACAAAGCATTGACCAAATTTGGTAGTGGTGTGAGCTATTTTGGCTAATGCTGTGGGTGAGGTGTTGTAGCTGTCTGCAATCCATTGCTCACAGATCATCCATCACAAAGGGAAGGTCTACACTTACACCAGTGCAGTGGTGCTTCAGTGAACATGCTACAGTTGTCTGGGTAGATAATCCACCACCATGAGAGTCAGCAGCTGTGTCAATGGGAGTAGGCCTTCCTTTAACATTGCACCCTCTATACTGGAAGTTGGCTTGGTATAACTGTGTCACTCATGTGTGTGGATTTTTCACACCCCTGAATGATTCAATATAAGTTTCCAGTGTAGACGAGGCCAAAGATGAATCTCATTCCCTATGCCACATTGGGGTCCGAAATCCAGATAGAAGATCTAAAATCCAAAAGTCCACTCCAGATTTTTCTGGATTAATTTGGCAACCATCTTCTTGGTTAATATCTTCCGAAAGGAAAGGTTTGAGATCAGTTGATAAATACAACCCCCCCCCCATTTTAAAAAAAATCTTGCATATTTCCTCTGAGTCAATATTCTGCTTCCCTCAGATGAGACATCAAAAACATCTCTCACCATGATTTGTTGCTGGCTTTCATAAGCTGTAGCTGGGATGGATCTAGCTCCAGGTAATCAACATTAGCAACATGCTTTTTACTTCAAGGGACTCCATCTAGAGACAATATAGGTCTTGTATTCTACTGCTTTAAAAGGTTTATTTTGGACTTTGGGTAAGTAATACCTGTGAAATAACGCAAATTAAGAACCACAGTAAAGACCAGGAACTTTTGTTGGTAAACTTGCTGAGGTCAACAATCAACATTCTATAGTCCTGTGGCCTGATTCACACAAGGCCAAGACTTTTATCCTTCCTTTAATGACATCATCTGACTTCAGTGGGACTAGAGTCCAGAGTAAGGTGAGCACTGAATGTTTCAACAGTGTCATCTGTTGCTGAAGCTCCAGAGCCTAGCCAGAAAGTGGCAAGTTCCATGGAGACTGCTCTGGAAGTTACAAAAGCAGTAGAGATCAACCCTGTATGAAACTCTGGGCCACCTGAAATATCTAGTAGAGATGGAGGTGGGGAATAGGATTAAGGAAAAAAAGGGGGGAAAGGGAGAGAAGAGGTGGGAACAGAGACAAGAGAAGCCAAGAAAAATGGGAAGGGCAAGGGTGGGTGGGATGAAGAGGAGAAAACAAGGGCTGGGGAATGTGGGTAACAATAGAAACAGAGAGAAAATAACAAGAATGATGAGGGGCAAGAGATAAGGGATTAAGGAGCAAAGAAAAGTCAAGAGGTGAGTCTCTTAGGGGGAAGCTGCAGTGCAGCCAGAGAGGATGATGACTGGCTGCTATCTTTGGGTGCCAAGGCTAATGCAGTTATCTGACTCTATTTCCTGTCCCTGTTCCTGCATCCTGGCTGTGACCAAGAGCTTAACTCTATTCCAATGCACGGTTTTCCCCTCTATTGTGCTTTCCCGAGTCTTGTTTTATGTGCCCCAAGTGGTAGAACTGCTGCTTCAGTCACTTTTGTTGTGTTAGAGCAGGGGTCTCCAAACTACGGCCCGCGGGCCGGATGCGGCCCGCGAGGCCCTCTCATCCGGCCCGCGGAGATATTTTTGGCTCCGCGCTGGGGCCTGGAAGCGCCGCGCGGGCCGCCGCCGCCAGCCGCGGGGCCTGGAAGCGCCGCGCGCTCGGCCGCCGCCGCCAGCCGCGGGGCCTAAGAAGCGCCGCGCGCTCGGCCGCCGCCGCCAGCCGCGGGGCCTGGAAGCGCCGCGCGCTCGGCCGCCGCCGCCAGCCGCGGGGCCTAAGAAGCGCCGCGCGCTCGGCCGCCGCCGCCAGCCGCGGGGCCGGGACGCGCCACGTGCTCGGCTGCAGGGACGGCTGGGAGCTGGGGCCGGGACGCGCCACGTGCTCGGCTGCAGGGACGGCTGGGAGCTGGGGCCGGGACGCGCCGCACAGCCACGCAGCGAACCGGTCTGTGGGGAGAGACCGGGTTGAGCAGGTCAGTTGGGGGGGTGAGAGACCGGGCTGGGTGGGTCAGTTGGGGGGGGGTGGGTGGGAGGAAAGGAGGTTTTGGGGTGAGAGACCCTGCTGGGTGCGTCAGTTGGGGGTGGGGGGTGGGAGGGAAGGAGGTTTTGGGGTGAGACCCTGCTGGGTGCGTCAGTTGGGGGGGGGGGTGGGTGGAAAGGAGGTTTTGGGGTGAGAGACCCTGCTGGGTGGGTCAGTTGGGGGTGGGGGGTGGGAGGAAAGGAGGTTTTGGGGTGAGACCCTGCTGGGTGCGTCAGTTGGGGTGGGGTGGGTGGAAAGGAGGTTTTGGGGTGAGAGACCCTGCTGGGTGGGTCAGTTGGGGGTGGGGGGTGGGAGGAAAGGAGGTTTTGGGGTGAGACCCTGCTGGGTGCGTCAGTTGGGGGGTGGGTGGGAGGGAAGGAGGTTTTGGGGTGAGAGACCCTGCTGGGTGGGTCAGTTGGGGGTGGGGGGTGGGAGGAAAGGAGGTTTTGGGGTGAGAGACCCTGCTGGGTGGGTCAGTTGGGGGTGGGGGGTGGGAGGAAAGGAGGTTTTGGGGTGAGAGACCCTGCTGGGTGGGTCAGTTGGGGGTGGGGGGTGGGAGGAAAGGAGGTTTTGGGGTGAGAGACCCTGCTGGGTGCGTCAGTTGGGGGTGGGGGGTGGGAGGAAAGGAGGTTTTGGGGTGAGAGACCCTGCTGGGTGCGTCAGTTGGGGGTGGGGGGTGGGAGGAAAGGAGGTTTTGGGGTGAGAGACCCTGCTGGGTGCGTCAGTTGGGGGGTGGGTGGGAGGGAAGGAGGTTTTGGGGTGAGACCCTGCTGGGTGCGTCAGTTGGGGGGGGGGTGGAAAGGAGGTTTTGGGGTGAGAGACCCTGCTGGGTGGGTCAGTTGGGGGTGGGGGGTGGGAGGAAAGGAGGTTTTGGGGTGAGAGACCCTGCTGGGTGGGTCAGTTGGGGGTGGGGGGTGGGAGGAAAGGAGGTTTTGGGGTGAGAGACCCTGCTGGGTGGGTCAGTTGGGGGTGGGGGGTGGGAGGAAAGGAGGTTTTGGGGTGAGAGACCCTGCTGGGTGCGTCAGTTGGGGGGTGGGTGGGAGGGAAGGAGGTTTTGGGGTGAGACCCTGCTGGGTGCGTCAGTTGGGGGGGGGGTGGGAGGGAGGAAAGGAGGTTTTGGGGTGAGAGACCCTGCTGGGTGGGTCAGTTGGGGGGGGTGGGTGGGAGGAAAGGAGGTTTTGGGGTGAGAGACCTGGCTGGGTGGGTCAGTTGGGGGGGGGGGGGTGGGAGGAAAGGAGGTTTTGGGGTGAGAGACCTGGCTGGGTGGGTCATTTGGGGGGGGGGGTTGGAGGAAAGGAGGTTTTGGGGTGAGAGACCGGGCTGGGTGGGTCAGTTGGGGGGTGGGTGGGGACCCGGGGGGAGGGGGCCGCGGGAGGCAGGAGACGGGGCGGGGGCGCGGGAGGTAGGAGACCGGCGGGGGGGGGCCCTTGGGCGGCGGGAGATCGGCGGGGGGGGCGCGGGAGGCAGGGGGGGGGGAGCGCAGGTGGCGGGAGACTGGCCGGGGGCGGGGGGGGGCCGCGGGCGGCGGGAGACTGGCGGGGGGGGCCCCGTATGGTCTGCCGTACGGGGCCCCAAAATTCCTGTCGCCGGCCCTGCCCCCCCCCCCCCCAGCCCTCTTACACCCGCCTCCCCCCCCCCCCCCCGCCCTCTTATCTTGTCGGCCCCCGAACCGCTATTTAATAGTTAATGCGGCCCTCGGGCTGAAAAGTTTGGAGACCCCTGTGTTAGAGAGTGTGTAATGTATTGTGAACTGTGTTGAAATTGCAAGCTACCACTTAGTTGGGGAGGGGAGGTTTCTGGTCCTGTTTGCAGGTTAGGATGGTCTGTAGGGAAGCATGCCAGATGCCACCATAGGCAGGCTTCAGATAATAGTTTATTTTAAGGTGGTTATGCTGTGCCTTTCTGTTTTAGGAAGCAGCATGCTTTGTGTCTCTCTCTCTCTCTTGTGTGTTATAGTTCTGAATTCTAAGCAATAAAGTAGTGCTATGTTGTAACCTTCCAGCAAAAGTATTTATGTTTTTTATCTAACTCCTCTGTGTGTATGCTGAGAGGAGAGTGCTCTTTGGGACTAAACGGAATAGGATGTGCATTACTGAAATGCTGTTATCTGGCATAACTGCTACAGGACTGCTGTTCAGACATTTAATTTTAAATCAATTAAAATTCTGTGAGACACAACTAGTACAATCATTAAAATTGCAGATCAACAGCCTTCTCCAAAATTGCATTTGCAAGGCTGAGCTGGCTCCTCTTATCCATTAGTAAAGAGATGCATCTAGCACTAATGGTAAACAAATACATTTGTAAGCAGTGTAGCACAAGATTATCTCAAAGACCAATTTCGGCTGCTGTACAGGACCTAGCAGCCTTATAATGGCAAAAGGGAACCAGCACATTCCTAAAGAAAAATGTAGTAAACCAAAAATAAGCATAAACTTGATATATGTAAAGAACACTCTGTACATGTACAATAACACACATAATTAAGAATCAGAGAGGTAGCTGTGTTAGTCTGGAATAGCAGAGGTAACAAAGAGTCCTGTGGCACCTTAAAGTTAGTCTTTAAGGTGCCACAGGACTCTTTGTTAACACATAATTAAATTGCTGTAAGTGATTTGTTTGTAAGAATGTATTAGAAAATCATATTCCATTCAGTAGATCTTCGGAAGTTTCTGAATTTCCAAAGAAGTGTCCAAGGGTAAGGGCATAGCAGTGTGTGCACTCTCTGTATATCAAGGACTTTAGGTAGGCACTGTCTTTGAGCCGCAGCTGGAGTGGCACAACAATCTACCACCCTTAAGGGAGGCTACTACCCAACAGGCAAATTGTTTATCCTTTCTTCACACATATCACTTTGTGTTATATCTCATTGAAGACAAGGTCAAGTACCTTTTGACTTTCTCAGTTACCTTATCACATTTTTTAATATTCTTTTTTCACAAGGAAAAACAAACAACCCACTCAAATGTTCTGTGCAAAACTCAGATTTCTTGGTCATCTTTTAGAAGAATGAAACATTTCAGAAATCTCAGATTTTCTAATCTGTTTGCTTTCTGTGTCTCTGGCTTACTTTGAGTAGCAGAGATGTGGGAAAGAGGGAAAGCAATTTAATTATCTGGTGTTTATGGGCTTAATTTGATGCTTTCACTCTCCTTTCATACTCCAACAGGAGACTTTGAGGAAAAGACTACTGAAGAGTGCTGCTTTGCCATTGTGATTCATTCTTCACTCTTCTCTCTGCTCCCACTTTCTGATGAAGACCACTCGTTTAGCCTTGAATGTATTTAATTCTTTTCTTCCCTCTCCACCACACATTCAGTCAAGCTTCCTCTCAGTGCCACATTAATATCCCCATCTTTCACCCTAGAGACAGCCGCTCTAGGGAGTAAGTGAATAATTCGCTCTCCATACCCATTCATGTGCCAGTTGTATTTCTGCAATGCAGACTATATATGTGTGATATGGATGTTTGTCCAGTAATGATTGAACTAACCCTGCCAGGTGGAGTTGGGTCAAGTAAATCCAAGAATCCATAGAAAGCCATTTGATTGTCTCAACCCCACACAGCAGACCTAATATTCACAATGTGTCCATATCCCTGCTCCTTTCATGCCAGCTTGTTCAGGAGTTGAGTGGGAATAGCTCAATTCCATGAAAGGCAAGAAAACAGCTAGATTTTTTTTTGCATAACTGGAGTCCTATTACACAAGAGAAGGGAGTGTAACTATTTAATAGACTGTAACACACTGATGCCGAGACACTCAGGTTTATTAATTCAGTCACACTTTATTTGAACCAAAAGCTTTTCTTGTGGTTAACAACTACTATTAAAGCATTAGATAGTGACAAATAGGCAGAAAAAGACATATGGATCAGTTATATGCTCCTGAGTCGGGTCATGATGGATTTGTCCCACAATGCTCCAGTTACCCCCTTATGTTTAAGACTATATATAGAAATCCATATTATATATTCATTATGCTTCTACAAATCAACATTAAAGGATCATATATCTTCCAATTAACAAACACATATGCAATATTAACCATTTTGTCTGTTAATTTTCAAGCACACAAAACCCATATGTGGTGACAACTTCATCTATTGACTACTTAGCCCGTGGTTGTTTTTCTCTACTATACTTTCCTGGTTACCCTAACTTCTCAGTTTTTGGCCTTAATAGTACTACCTTGTTTATCTCAACTTTTCTGTTGTTGGGTTACCAACTAGGGTGGGGACCCACATATAGACATGCTATTATCAGTTATTTAGCAAGAAACTTACACAACTTTAAGCTTGGGTACATTTTGTAATCATAACAGATATTTTCCATCTTACAATATAAACATGTTTGTATAGAAATACTTGTTAAACCGTAAGTCACACTTTAATCTTCTGCTGGCTCAAGCCTAACCATTATTGTACCTGCATAATGCACACATTTTAGCTCCAACAGAACCTGCAATATGCACTAGCCAAGATCACAGTAAAGGAGGAGAAATCCTACAGCAATTCAAATTGTTATTGTCAAAGGAGAGATCTCAGTTAGTACAGCATAGCTCATGCTTCACATGATGAAGCACAGAAGTAGAAGCAAGAAACATCACATTCACATTCCAGTCTGACTCCACTGGGGTGTGTGCCCTGCAGCTGTAGGTTTGGCAGCACTTTCAGAACCATTCCTTTCACCAGTACATTTGACAAATCAACCACACACCCACAACATGGTGAAAAATATATGTTCAGAACTGACCTATGATAGGTTTGAATTAGCATCCTGGAGGTGAAAGTCTCCACATTCTATCAGCAGTTGTATAAGGCATCTAGTCTCCTAATAAGTGTTCTTTTTCTAACTTGACTTGAGTCACTCACAAGATCCAGCCATGTAAGCGGATGTTAAGAAATATATGCCAAAAGAATTAAGAAAGGAGGAAAGATAATAAAATACAATGTTACAGTACATGATTATGAAAGTTTTGAAGGGTTCAGTCCCTTGAATCCAGCTCACCCCTCAGTAGTTTCATACACATCATAAATATCACTATTTTATAGTATAACAGACTCAGACTAGGATTTGTCAATTGTTATTATGCTGTGCTTGGTGGCAATTTGGAACTTTTACCTCTGATATTACTTTGAACTCTTATACTCCTGCTCCAAAAGCTTAAACCCCAATCATGTCAAGCTATAGGGATAATGTTGGCAGTATACAGACCGTGAAACAATGTTGAACAGTAATGTTTTCTTTTCCCCTCAGGACAGAGTAGTGCACAAAAATATTAAAAGGATAATTAACAATAAAAAGCTCATTTTCCAAAATGTAGTTTCCTATAACAATATATAGAAACCTCAATATATAGTTTAGTCAAATGTATCTTCCTATGCTTGAAAATTGGACCCATAGGGACATTATACAAAATAAAGGACAACATTGAGAACAGTGACTCTCATACAGTGTTTTTTTTCCCTATTGTTTCAGAAATATGTTTTCTTTCCCTCGGAAAATGTCCTTTATGGCAAGGTGAAAATTGAGTTTCTGTCTACGGCTACCCTGTACACTACATTCAAAATTAACACAAATCCTGGTCTATAACAATGTCTAACCCTAACCCTCCCCCCAAACCATGAGCTGAGGATTCTTTCAGGTAAGTGTATGTGATTGCGCCAATCACAATTTTTTTTTAAAAATGGTTTGATTTGAATTAGCCCTGGAGGCTCCTGGTATTTACAGCAGATATAAAACACCAGATGCAACTAAATAGAAATACATAGAAGAAGCTATTCGTTCAACAGAGATGGTCAGGAGTGAGCTACACAGCCAAAGCAGACTGGTGAATTTGGCCAAGTATCTGCTGCTCACATGACAATTTCACAAAAAGCCACTGAAAAGTTATGATGGCTAGATTCACAAGAGTGAGTTATTCATTCATACCTTACATGTCCAAGTCCAACATTTAGGCATCACAAACCTGCCACTCAACTTCCACTTAAACCTGTATGTAATGGGTACCAGAGCAGTGGCAGCATAACTTCTTCTTTTCTTTTTTTTTTGGTAGGCAGCAATGGAACCCACATGTCCCCCTTGTGACTCTAGCCCCAAGGCTGAAATCTTTGAGGTATTTTTTTTATACAAGTTTATACTGTCTAACAATGATATTTGGATGTAGGAGAGTCATTTCCAAGTATCCTATGGGAAGTTGCTAAACTTTTCACAAAGAAAATATTTGACACTACAGGTTATGATTTATGGAGACAACAGCTAGAGTATGTGGACAATTTTGTGTGCAATTGTACGGGGAAGACATTGATAGAAAAGCTAGAGACAATCAATATATTTAAGAGTATCAGAGGTTTCAGTTTGCAGAGAAGTTTAGTAATAGTTATTTATTCTTAAGGAAAGGAAGTTAAATGGGGAGATGATAAATGGGGATAATTTAAGGGGTAAAATAGACACATAATATGAAACTGATTGGGAGGGCTGGAAACCAGAAACAAGAAGAAATTAACTGAAGTTGAGGGTTCATCTTTAAAGAGGTTTAGTAAAAAGGAATTTATCGAGGCTAATTAATGTGTGACACAGATTAACAAACACATGAATAGGAAATGTACAGCTAAGAGTATATTTCAAAAATAATTAATCATACTTACTGAAAACAAATATGCAATAGAGAATGCCCCCACTAGCTGGTTCACCAAAACATGATTTGCTGCAGGGCCTCCAGTAGAAATTGCTATATAAATAGCTTACTCAAAGGTATAATGAAATTGCCAACATTTATTGCATAAATATCACTGTGCCCTATAAACAAAATCTTTACAAATTAAGTAATTGTTTTATGTTTAGTTGGATGGCTTTAATTAATGTCTTAATTGCCTTGTAAAAATATAATGCTCTCCATGAAAATTACTGCACTTTGTAAAGGTAAATATTAGTAGTCACAACACAGTCACAATCTTTTAAAGAGACAGCAGAAATTTATCCATTGGAATTTCTAGCTATTTCAGACACACATTTTGTAGAATCAACAGTATATAAATGAGCAACGAGTGCCACTCATATTTCCAGTTTTGCCAAATCTTACAATTTTATTAATATGTTCACAATATTTGGTATATTTCTTAGACCCACGTCCCAGTGTAATGAGAGTCCTAGCTTGAATTTAAACAAAAATAAGCCTCTACCATCATGGTAGCACAGCGAAAATCTTGAAAACGTGATCCAAGTATAATCTAAAGTTTCAGATTCTGGAAGACAAAGAAAAAGAACCCCAGATTTTTGTAAAAAAAAATTCACATGATTTTTAGCCAATGTCATTATTATAGATGGTTGACTTGGAGTTTTGAATTTATGGGGTTTTCACTTGTTCATTTGCACTAAAAAAATAATGTAATTTATTTGGCATGAAGCCAAATACAGAATTAAAGTTTCTTTTTTAAAGTTTTAAAAAGTGATATAGCTTTGCAATATTTGTTTTCTAATACCAGGCTGTGTTTTGATTTAATTCAGTGCTCACAAAAATGAGTCATCAGGACTTTAATGAACCATTCATAGAATTCATGTTTTTTTTTTCTTCTACTATCAGTGTAGTTCTATCTATAAGACTATAAGGCCTAAGCTATTCCAGTGCTGCTCAGGAATGTGCAGTAGTTTTGTTTTCATCAGAGGACATTCAGATCAGAAAAATAAAAATGATTTTACATGATGATAAAAACAAGGACTTTAAAACTGCTCCCTTAACGGGCTTAGGATTTTAAAGGACTGCTCCCTTAAAGAGCAATGCCCCTTTCTATGTACATTGGCCAAACCAGACAGTCTCTATGCAAAAGAATAAATGGACACAAATCTGACATCAGGAATCATAACATTCAAAAACCAGTAGGAGAGCACTTTAATCTCCCTGGCCATTCTTCCCGCAGCTCCCATTGGACCGGGATGGAGTGCCACGGCCAGCGGGAGCCGCAATCAGTGAAACGGCAGGTAAACAAATTGCCGGGGCCCACTAAGGGTGCTTACCTTGCAGTTCTGCGTGCCAAGGTTGCTGATCCCTGCTTATATTATCACGCCTTTATCTATAAGAAACTGAGACACAAAGAGAGTGGCACAAAATCCCACAGGAAGTCTGTGGAAGAAATGCAGACCTCCTAAATTCCAACCCAGTATCTCAACCAAAAGATTGTCCTTCCTCTTTACAGGCTGCAGCCCTACTCCACTTCAGTATCTGGTTCAAGAAGAAAGGAGGAATGAAGCTAGGTCCTCCTTCTTTCCTCACACTTCTGTCTCTCTCCGGAGCACCGTGAACCCACAGAAAAGTAGGGATGTCACAGATCCTATGCTCCCAGAGGACAAGGCATTCAGTTCTTCTAAGCATATAATATGTGCTGTAAACTTAAGAAGGAAGGCTCTTAATACTCTTCCCTACCACAGTACTCCATTGTAAGGACTAGTTATACATTGATCAATATTATTTCAGTGAAAATGTTACTGCTATATAAAATAATAAACTATTTTCGAATAGTATATTGCTTCAGCACCTTATAAACACTTAAACCTCAATCTTGCACTGTGGTTTATGTAGGTGTCTTTGCACAGCTCAAGAAACCTTATGTAGTAATTATACTTTACTTTTTTCATAATCTAAATTACAGCATTGCAGTATTAATGTATTTTATGCTTAATATGCTAAATGTCTTGTGCATTTCATTAATTATTAAAATAACTTTTATTAAAATACTCATTGATATGTTTAATTAGATTATATCCAGCTTTTTTTGTCAGGAGTTTGCTTGGTACAAATAAAGAACATGACCAAGATTTAAAAAAATAGATCCTTCTACTTTTGTACATACTGATCTCAGACAATTCCTCATTTTATGACTGCTTAGTAAATGAAGGAGTAATTCAAACATGGGTTTTCTTTTCTACTTCTGTGCTGAAGAGCAGTACAGCTGAAAGAGAACAAGATCAGGTGAATGGAATAAGCATACAGTAGACTCCCGATTATCCAGGCACGGGTTAACCGGGCTGCGGATTAACCGGGATATCTAAACGGGTCGGTAGGGGAAGCCCCAAAGTAGCGGCAGGCTCAGCCTCAGCCTGCCGCTGCTTTGGGGCTTCTCCCACTGGCCCCTTACTGGCAGCGGGCTGAGACCCTGGCTGGCAGGAGCCTGGGGGGAAAGCTCAAAGCGGCAGCAGGTTGAGTGCTGAGCCCGCCTCCACTTTGGGCTCTCTCCCCAGGCTCCTGCCACCTGCCCCACTCAGCTCTCGCTGACAGCCTGGGTGCACGGAACCCAGGCTGACAGTGGGAGCAGACTGGGGCAGGAGGCAGGACCTCGGCTGGCAAGGGGCCAGCGGGGGGAAACCCCAAAGTGGTGGCGGGTTGAGCGCTCAGACTGCCGCTGCTTTGGGGTTCCCCCCTCCCTGGCGCCTTGCCAGCTGGGGTCTCAGCCTGCAGCCAGCCTGGGTGTAGGAAGCCCAGACTGACAGCGGGAGGTGAGACCCCAGCTAGCAGGAGCCTGCGGGGAAACTCTAAAGCAGCAGCTGGTTGAGAGCTCGGCCACTGCCGCTTCTCAACTCTCTGCCGCTTTAGACTTTCCCCACAGGCTCCTGTCAGCGGGTGGAGGTGGGGGTGGGGGGGAGGGGTCTCAGCTCCCGCTGCCAGCCTGGGCTTCCCACACCCAGGCTGGCAGCGGGAGCTGACTGGGGAAGGCAGCAGGACCCCGGCTGGCAGGAAACTGGGGAGAGAGCCCAAAGCAGTGGCGGGCTGAGCAGTCAGCCTGCCGCCGCTTTGGGGTTTCCCCTGGTGGATCCTTGCCAACCGGGGTCTCAACTTGCTGCCAGCCTGGGTGTAGGAAGCCCAGGCTGGCAGCGGGCTGAGACCCTGACTGGCAGGAGCCTGCGGGGAAAGCCCAAAGCGGCGGCAGGCTGAGTGCTCAGCCCGCCACCTCTTTGGGCTCTCTCCCCAGGCTCCTGCTGCCTGCCCCAGTCAGCTCCCGCTGCCAACGTGGGTGTAGGGAACCCAGGCTGGCAGCGGGAGCTGAGACCCTGGCTGGCAGGAGCCTGGGGGGAAAACCCCAAAGCGGCGGCAGGGTGAGCGCTCAACCTGCCGCCACTTTGGGATTTCCCCCCAGGCTCCTGCCAGCCCGGGTCTCAGCCCGCTGCCAGCCTGGGCTTCCTACACCCAGGCTAGCAGAGGAGCTGACTGGGGCAGGTGGTGGGACCACCACCATCCCCCTCCCCACCCCCCAGGGCGGCCGGCGAACCCCCCCCCCCCCAGTAGACACGTGATTATCCGGGATTTTATTAACCGGGATTAAAGTTTTCCCGATCATCCCGGATAATCGAGAGTGTACTGTATTTATAAAGAGATATAAAGGAAAAACTGTTTCATTTATAGAGGAGAGCTATAAGAGAGGGCATGATAGAAGTATAAGAAATAACAAATAATATTAACAAGGTGCGTCAGGGATGTCTATTCTCCCTCTCCGTTAATACAAGAACAAGGGGGGAATTCAATGGAATTAAAAGGAAGAAAGTGAAAACTGGTAACAAAGAAATACTTTTGCACATGAAATTCATAAGTAGACTGTGGAACTCATTGCCACAGGATGACATTGAAGTGAAGAGCATGGCAAGATTTGAAGTGGTATTGAACACTTTTATGGTTCACAAGAACATCTACTTATTACAAATATTTTAACAAGTTTTAGAAGGGATATAAAACCTCATACATCAAAACTCTAATTATTACAGGTTAGGAGGAAACTCCCCAGGGTACAGGTGCCTTCTTCTGAAAGATTTCATTCTAGACATTCTCAGAGACAAGATACTACACTAAATGGACACAGGTCTGGTTTGGTCTGAAAATTCCTATGTTGACTAGAACAGGCGGAGTTAGACGCATGTATGTCACATGCTGTGCAATGTTTTCATAAATCTTCCATCTTATTGCAGACATCTATATCACATAGTACATGATATAAAACCAGGTGAGATGTTCATTTGACTAGTACCTGAAATAAATAGAGCTTATGGGAATTAATGTCAGGAAATTCTCCCCAAAGGAAGAGGGTAATATATATCATAATTTTGAATTAGACTGCCTTTGACATCATGCAAATGAAGAGGCATAATGTGAATTAAGAACCCACCCCCATAGTTAATTCTTGCGTGGGCTACTTCGACTCACTATCACTTTGAACAAGTGGATAGGGAGCAGGAAAAGTCTTGGGTCTGCCCCAAATATGTCAGAAAGCACTGTTCAGCTAATGCAGGGGTTGTCATAATCTATTAGTGGTATAGGCCAGCAAGTTACTGCAATCTTGGAACACAGGGGAAGCAAGAAGGAACTGTATCTGAGGGATGTGTCCGAGGCACAGCACTCTCTGGGCCAACTTATTCAAGGCTGTGGTAAAGATACAATCCAAGGCTTCATCCATGGAAACATTATCTTTCTGTGGCTCATTATCCCTAGGCTCAGTCCTTACACACTCCCAATGAAGGAACCTGATCTGGGCAAGTACAACACAAGTCTGCTGGATGTAGAGTGAATTATATGACAATGATACAGTATTGGTAATGCCGATACCAGTGGGTGCTACAGAAATACTGTATCTGGAAGAAAGAAACTAATTCCTTACAATAGAAACCAATTAGTGATAGAATAACTGTTTCAAAAAACATTGAATTGCCCAGCTAAAACTAGCTGGCTACTCAATTGCACATGCTTGGACTTATTTCCAGAAGTATATAGATGTAAGGATTTGAGGATTATGATGTAACTTACACATCAGCTCTGTCATTGATCCTCCGGTCCCTGCTAGAAAATTGGCTTTGGCTCAGTCCTAGCAGCCATCCAGGAGCCTTGTGCTCTCCCGGTAACTGCCTCCACTTAACTGTCTGTTGTGTTCAGTGCCCTCAGCCCACCAGGCATGCAGTCCTTTCTTCTCTAGCTCCAAGCAGCAACCAACTTCTCTCTGATTTGCAGTTCCTTTTATATGGCCCTTCTGGACCCTGATTGGCCATTTCAGCATTCCCTTTGATTGGTTGTTTCCATACAACCACTCTAGGCCACTTGGAGGAGTTTCCACTACTGCTTTCCTAGGATGGGTGTGGCATAACCCTGAGACTTCCAACGGGGGCTTTTGGGTCTAATCCACCCCATCACACATATGCTTCATGTGTCTCAGACTGCAAAGCCAGTGGACATCTAGTATAGACTAGTTCTCTCAAGGATCTTGCTGTTACTGACCCATTGGTCCCAAGTGACTCCAAGGATTTTTCTGAGACAGTGAAGATGGAAGCTATTCAATCTCCATTGTTGCTTAGAGTACATGACCCAGATTTCACAGCCACTGAGGACACAAACCTGATAAACAGGCACCTTTGTGTTCAGGGTTAGCAGCTTGTTCTTCCAGACACGTGAGGTACGTTTTCCAAAGGTGACAGAGGCTTTGCTGATTCCGCCATCAAGTTCTCTATCAAGTCCAAGTGAGCTGATTAGAATCGAACCATGATAGCAAAAGTCCAGAGCTATTCCAGATTTTCATTATTGATATAGATTTTAGGTGGAATGTTAGTGCCCTGTTTTATTGATACTCATTACCAAGCTGAACTTCATACATGCATCAGAGAATTTATTCATCATGATCTGCAATTTATCAGGTGAGTTAGAGACAAATTCAATGTTAACTGCAAAGAGCAGATCCTGAATAGTGAGCTGGGTGACATGCCTTTTGCTCTGAAATTGTTGGATGTTGAACAAGGTGCCATCCATCCTCGATTTAATTAGTATACCAGATTAACTGGGATGAGGTAAATCTGATGCCAGGGTCCTGAGCAGGAATGCCTCCATGTGACCTTGTTGCTGCTGTTTACAGCAAAATATGTATTCAAGACTGTCAGCTCACAAGAGGCACGCATTTCAAGGACACACTGGCCATTTTCATTGAAGCTAACTGTGCCATGTTGGCAGATGATGTATCCCCAATGCTCTAAGTCCTTACTGATATGGGCACTGAAATCACCGGGAACAAGACTGTTTTTTACAATCTTGATGATTTGTTCCACTTGAGAATAGAACACATATTATTGTTGTTTGGAATAGTCAAGTGTTGGGTCTTCCTGCAGCCCCCATGGGACCAAGACGGCGAACTGCGGCCAGTGGGAGCCATGGTCAGCGAACCGGCAAGTAAACAAACTGGCGGGGCAGCTAAGGGTGCTTACCCTGCGGTCCCGCGTGCCAACGTTGCCGATCCCTATGCTATAGTATAGCCCAGGGGTGGGCAAACTTTTTGGCCCAAGGGCCACATCAGGGTTGCAAAATTGTATAGAGGGCCGGGTACGGAAGGCTGTGCCTCCCCAAACAGCCTATCCGACTCCCTCCCACTTCCTGCCCCCTGACTATCCCCTTCAGAATTCCCTACCCATCCAACTCCCCAGGTCCTTGTCTCCTGACCACCCCCCCCACCCTAACTGCCCCCCCCAGAACCTCTGCCCCATCCATCCACCACCCACCCCTTATCCAACCCCCTGACTCCCTTACTATGCTACTCAAAGCAGCGTGTCTGGCTCCACATTGCACCGCAGGAGCATGCAGTGCCTCCCCCCCCCCCCCCCAGACTGCTGCCCAGCATTCCAGCCTGGGAGAGCAGGCTGGTGGCTTGCCACACTGGGCTGGACACTCCGGCCCAGGAGAGTGAAACAACTGGCCCCGCTCCCCTGGCCAGAGCTCGCTAGTCAGATAAAAACGGCCCGCAGGCTGTAGTTTTCCCACCCCTGGTATAGCCTCATATAGGACTCCCTCAGTGTCACTTGTTGAAGTTATTCCACTTTGTATTTAATATTAATTGTATCTAAGAGAGATTTCTTATCAAGCAGAAGGGGGAAGTGACCTGGGATCTCCCACATTGAAAGTGAGAGAAAGGTTATAAGAGAGACATTCTCCTATCCACACCACACCCTGCCATTTTGTATGGAGTTAGTCAGACTCAGAGCATGCCTACTGGATCAGGCCCCACTGGTGAGATAGGTAGCACAATACCTGTCTTCACCTGCTTTGAGGATTATGATGTAACTTACACATCAGCTAAGCTAAGTATCAGCTAGATGACTAGATGCTTTTCTGAGGAAGCAGTACACATGCCCAGAGCCAAAAACTTGGGCAAATTTGGGCACCTACTGGGTTGAGAGCTGAGAAAAGGCTTTGTAGATAGCAGCAATATCTCAGTACCTTGGTGGATCTCAGTCTATGTTTGTGAGGCTGTCTGCAGGACAGGGCCCTTCTGGAACTGAAAATCTTATTTTAAAAAAAGTCTTATTAAAAAAACCCAAACAAACCTGAAGTAGACAGTACATCTTGCTTCCATGAAGACAGTTTTAACTTAAAATATTTTGGCATATCAGAACTTTCTGTGTTATTTGGTTTAGGTTCAGCTTTATTAAAAATGCCCAAAGGATCAGGGGGTGGCAGTTCATGTTGTTGTTTTTTTCGCCTCCTGACCTAGCTTTGGATTCCCACTAGAGACAGACTTGCATTTGTTTAACTATCTGGATGAAGAGGGAAACACAAATTGCATATAGGAAATAGTTCTAAAAAGTGTGTGGATGGTTGGCATAGTTCATAAACAGTAGTAGGAAGAGACTTATCAGTACATCCTGTGATACCAAGAATGAGTGGGGTTTTAAATGCAGCATTTATCAATATTTGAAACCTTAATTCCTTTCTTATACATAGTTTAATATTCTGTTTTTCCAGCTAATTAAATGGAAAAACTCTTCTTCCTATTCCCCTCACTTCTAAATGTCTGTATTTTAAGTGCCATCAGCCCACTGCCAATTAAATACTCCAGCAATATTATTCATATCCAGCAACAGTACAGAACATTAACCAGGAAGAGCTATTAAACTTGATCCAGTCTATATACTTCTGGAAATAAGTCCAAGCATGTGCAATTGAGTAGCCAGCTAGTTTTAGCTGGGCAATTCAATGTTTTTTGAAACAGTTATTCTATCACTAATTGGTTTCTATTGTAAGGAATTAGTTTCTTTCTTCCAGATACAGTATTTCTGTAGCACCCACTGGTATCGGCATTACCAATACTGTATCATTGTCATATAATTCACTCTACATCCAGCAGACTTGTGTTGTACTTGCCCAGATCAATAATTAATCAAGACTGTGTCATTTTCAATAAAGTTCAGTTGCTTTTTCAATCACATACCAATATAAAATATGTCAAAGTTTAATCTGTAGTATGTTCTTCCAAATGACACACAAATGTTCAGTTTCTTTTGATTAGAATGTTTTCCTTCTGTGTTTTTAACATACTGTGGTCTTTGTTTTTCTCCACATCAGAGTTAAAGGTTTCTCTAAAAAGCAGAGTGATCTGACATTTACAACAGACTAATCAGTCTCTATCTTATCAATGACAAGTGACTCCAACAATGGCTTGTGAAAAAGTTAAATGATTGCAAGGGTATTTTGATAAAACCACTGAAATCATTGCTATTTGAAACTGATGAAAATCACATTACTACAATCAGAGCTTGTAAAACTGAGTTAACAAATTTATTATTTATATTAGCTTCAGACTTTATCTGAGCAAAGAAAACTAGACCAAAAATGTGTATATTCATGTTAGAATTAGAGTGTGACTGAGCCAAAACCCCAGATCCCAACGTTTCCAAATTTTTGGGGAGAAAATCAAAAACATATCCCTGTGGAACTAAGTGCCCACCTGTACCATACTAGCCAGTTCTTGTGTCAGGTCACCATTAGCATCCTTATGGCAACTATGTATTAGTTATTTTATTTATAACCAGTCCTGTAGCACTCATCAACATAACTATCGAAACACATCATTGCTTGACTGTGCAGTTGAAGTAAATGCCACAGAGCTGATATTCGCCTGACCAGCTCAGGGGTATTTTGGACAAAGGCATGGACAAAGGCATGACAAAGGGGCATGCTGTTATTTGTATTTAAAGCTTGTTAGTTTTTGAGTCTCCCCCATTTGATGTCAGTGGGATAGTATCTGGGATCATATAGCCTCACTAATAAATGAATCTGTCCCTGTAGCTTAAACAGATCAAAACCATCTAATCTTTTTCAGGCTTTGAACTTTCTTGAAAGCTAGTTTACTCTGTCATTAACTTTCCCTGTCAGTGTGACATGTTGCATTAAAAATGAAACAGTGAATTTCCTCAGAAGTAAGGTATTTGTTGTCATGAAGAGGGAACAACAAACCCTTACTATGGGTTAGCAAGAGCCTTATCTGAATGTTTTCAGATGTGAAAGTGTACAGAATATGTGGCCTGACCTTTTTAAATGTTAAATTCAGCTCCTTCCTGCTGAGTTCATAAACTCATATCCAGAATCATCTGTAAATAATTAAATAACAAAAAAGCAAGTACTTTTGCTACTGCTAATGAGGCAGACATGAAGCAGAATGCTATTATATTACTTGATAGACCTAGAAATGAACAAGTTTTTTTGTTTTTTTTTCTCTGAAAAATGCAGATTTGTGTGGACCAAAACATTTAGCAAATTCATGTCAATTTCAGCAAATTGCTTTGACTGAAAAGAAAAAAAATTATAATTCAGAAGTGTCAAAACATTTCAAAACAAACCATTTTGACTTTTCAGCCTAGGTACACAAGGGGATTCAGATGCCATGCACAAAACAGCTAGTATAGTGGGAAACCCAGGTTCAAATCCCCATTCTGGAGCAATAATTTGAAACCAAGTCTCCTCTTCTAACTGGAGAGAAGAACCCTAACTGCCAGGCAATTGGCTATTCTAAGACATAGCTATCTCTATCTCTCATGCTGAGGTGTTACACTTTGTATAAGTAGTCATTGGAGCAGGAAGCTTAATACAGATTGCCCTCTCCTGCTCTCCTCCCCTATACTTGAATAGTCACCAAGCCAAAGAGACAGAGAACTAGTCTTCTGAAGTACCTAGTGGTTAGGGAACTCATCTGAATGTGGAACACCAGGGTTCTGTTCTCTACTACAATGAATGTTTAATTAGTTATACAAAATGGAACAGCTTCAATAGTAGCGATCAAAAGCAATCCACCCTAAATGCAAGGTAATGCGGGGGCCAGAGCATACAGCTGTGGAGAGAGAGAACTAGCTTTGAGTCCTAGTTCCAGAGAAGGGATTTAAATCTGGGTCTCCCACATGCTAGATGAGTGCCCACGGTTCACCGTCTCGGTCCAATGGGGTCTGCAGAAAGTGGTGTCCAGCACCGTGCAGCCCCCTTTGGACCGGGAAGGAGAACTGGGTCCAATGGGAGCTGCGGTCGGTGAAACGGCTGGTAACTAAAGCAGCAGGGCCTGCTAAGGGTGATTACCCTGCGTGCCAACGTTGCTGATCCCTGAACTAGACTATTGGGTATGGGAGAGAGTGGCATCTCCTCCTCCTCAGTTTTGTGAATCAGGACAGCACATCTCTCGGCCTGCGCTGCCTCCCACAGCCCCCATTGGCCTGGAGCAGTGAACCGCAGCCAGTGGGCGCTACAATCTGCTGAACCTGCAGACGCTGCAGGTAAACAACCCAGCCTGCCCCGCCAGTGGATTTTCCTGACAGGCTGTGTGCCAAAAGGTGTGGATCCCTGCACTAACAGTTAGCTCATTATCAATATTGAGGTTAGTTTCTTAGTCATGTTGCTTACTGCCATATACCTTAATAATAGCATAGTTATTTATATATGGGAAGGATAGGAATTAGGAGAACCAGAATGGGGGGGGGGGAGCAACACTTCACACACATCTTTCTTCTTCCTTTGAAAAATATTTGATTTGTTTAATGACCCTGTGGCTTAGTTATATTTACATTTTTGATCACCCAACGCTCCTACATTGAACTTTTCCTGTACCAAATTGTCAAAAGAGTGGAGATGCTATAAAAGTAGAGTTGGATATAATGGACTGTGTGCTTATTCCTCACAGATTCAAGAACCTTTACATGATAACTAGTTACAGAAAATCTTTGAAGAAAGGAGGGTCAAAATTACACTATTCTAAATTAACATCACCTGAGCCTATAGGTCTACTGATTTGTTTATGAGTACTAACTGAATGGAAAGCATATCTTGCCCTGCTACCAGCCAGTCCTCAGTGTCCGGTGAACATTGTCTCCATTATTTTGTAATAAACAAGAGTAACAATATCAATTCCCAACCATGCTATAGTCATTCTCCTCTTCCCAGCAACTTTCTATGTTTTATTGTTTTCTAGGATCTGTCTTGGAGAGAAGTATCTGGTATTGCAATAAATTCTGTGTTCTAGAGACCCAACGGGATGTGGACTCCAAGAGATTGCTGATTATTTCGCTTACAACTGCAGCTGGAGTCTTTTCTTGATTTTCTATTTTGACCAGTACAAAACTTTGCACTGTGATTACTCCTTGATTAGAATATCTTGTTCACGGTCTGAACTTAAATTCCTTTACAAACTGATTTTGCATATCAATATTCATTTTAAAAGAATTGTGTATTAAATTTAATAGCTATAGAAGTGAGGTAGTGATTATAATGACTGAGAAAGACTATACTGTAAAGTCGCTTTATGTAGCTCTGCCCTTCAGCAGTTTTGACAATCTATCTCATTCCTAACTTGAAATGTCTTTAGTATTTTCTCCTGATCCTGTCCCTCCGTTGAATCCCCACTGTTACTGAAGGCATAGTTGAACCTTGTCTATTTGCACTGCAAATCTAGAACAACAGCTGCTCTAATGCTATGAGGGCAGGACTCAGTTCAAAACCATAAGCCTGCTCCCATAGAAGGTATTATTTAGGACAACTGGTAAAAATAAAATAATCTGCACCAGATAAATACAGTAAAAAGACTTCCAAGATTAAACAATTCCCATTGTAAGCAGCATCTGTGTGAAGTGTGCAAGTTGAGCAGCCTGACTGAAGTTGAGAGGTGACCAGCCCTAATAGCCTTCATAATATTATGAACTAACAGGTAGCTGTTAGCTCATAACATAATATTATGAGCTAATAGGACTCAGCCCTGATAGCCTTCATAATATTATCTGTGCAGTTAAAAAAAAATTCTTTTGTGATTATAAATCCACCATCATTGTTGCCACATCTGCTCCTGGCCCTATTCAATTTGTAACAAATACCCCTAATACTATAAATGAGTATTTAATATTCTCTGTTCCCCTTATAAACTAGCACATGACTAGTAATTTGAGGCCACATCATGATCTCAGGGAAAAACCTGAACAATTCTGAGTCTGTGCAATAGGTATTAATAATAGGTTGCTGGGGGGGTTTCTAACTAGCTCTCAGCAATCAAGTCAAGTAGCTTTCATAGACACCTCAGCACATGGGAATCAACAATATGAACAATCCTGAAAAAAACAGCTTGAAACTTTAAAATGCTTCACTAAAAGCTGTACTTAAAATTGGGGTGGCAGCATGGTTTAATGAACAGAATCAAATCAGAGACCTGGGTTCTATTCCTAGTTGTATCACTGACCCACTATGTGACTATGGGCAAATAACTTCATCTTTCTGTAATGCTTTCTATTCTATGCGTTGTCTCTGGGGCTGCAAGTGTCTCTGATTATATGTTTGTGTGGTGCGTAGCACAATCGGACTATGATCTTAGTTGGGCTCTCCAGGCCCTATTGTAAGAAAAGGCCAATTTTGACATTTTCCTTGATAGAACATTTTGATTAGAAAAAAATACATTTTAATGGTAGGGCAATAAACTCAAAAAGAGGAACATTTTAAAATATGTCATATAGCTCCAACTAATAATGCTATTTGCTATTTGATAATGCTATTTGAATATTTGAAGATCCCACACAATGTCTATTATTTCTTTTTGCGGCAACCTGAAATCTTGCACTACATATAATGTATGCAAAATGAAGTTTAAAATATGAATAATATAATGGACAGGCATTCTTATTAGAGTTGTTGTAATCATTCATTTCAAATTGTATCTATTGAGATTGTATCCTTTATTGTTTTTGTGAATCATTGCCAAAATTATGTTGATTTCAGCAAATTCATTCATTATTCAGCACATTTCAGCTTAAAGGTTGTTGTGCTCTTTAATAATTTGTTAATATTGTATGTTGCATAAATTATGGAACCACCATGAAATCAATAACTCTTAGTTCAGGGTGTAGGATCACAGATCATTAGAAAATATAAAGCTGTGTGCTGTGTTGTATAAAAAGCAGAAACTGCAGATGCAGGGCTAAAAAGCATCCATTTTCCACACATTGGGAAGCTGTGCAAGTCCTGGGAAATAATTTTGTTGAGATTTCTCTAGCACATGAGGTGCAGACCTTTCATCCAGCTGAAACCACAATTACCTTCAATACTCAAGGAAGCCTCTGAAGAAACAAACATTCTTGCACAGTTTAGAAGGTCAATTTCACAGGGCTCCAAAGGAGAAACCTGACTCAGATAGAGGAAACTATATGGGTGCCATAAGAATTTAAGCCTGTCAAGGATATCATTATGTGATGGTAGTACTTTAGGTGTTAGATGTGCACTAGTTGATTGCTTGAAAATCTTGTATCACTAATACTTTGATACAACTGCTAAATAAAAATACTTTGTTTTAAGAAGGCTGTTGTTCACTATATTTGTTGTCAAAGGTTCCCAAACATAAGTGCCCAAATCCAGTGCGACCTGCAGGATGGTAAGCTGTAGCTAAACACAGGGGAGTGTACAGGGCTCCTGGTCTAAGAATGAAAGAATTGTGAGATTCCACCCCAAGACAGGTAAGAAAAAGAAGCTGAATACCTGAGCAAGGTGCACTCTGATGCCAAAAAGGGAACAGAAGTTGTGTATCTCACCTTCTAAACGTGACAGGTGCCCTTGAACTTTTAATACTAATTGTTCATTATTCATGATGTCTGATTGGTCAGCGAAGTCACAATAGTTGCTACAACCTGATTAGACGACTGAACCATTTCAAACAGGAGAAACAAATAATAAATTATGATGAACAGTGAATAAACATCACAACTTCAAATTATATTTTGTCATTTGCTCAAGTGATTTGCTGAGTCTGGAACTAAGCAACTTGACTAAGGTCATATAGAAAGTTTATGACATAGTAGATCTAACTCACAGTTCAGTGCTTTGGCTACAAGTCTGTTCTTCCTCTAATAATATTGTATGTCACAAATTGGTAATTGTGGTTTCAACTGGATGAAAAGTCTGCACCTCATGTGCTAGAGAAATCTCAACAAAATTATTTCCCAGGACTTGCACAGCTTCCAATGTGTGGAAAATGGATGGAGTTTTTACTGAATTTTATTTTCTTAGTTTAGATGCTGCAGATTGATTGAATCTAATCATATACTTTAAATTCTGGTATATTCTTCTCTTGACATACAAAATATTAATTAGGGCTCTTTGTAATACCAATCATATGAAGCAAAACAAATCCTAATTACAACAGAAATTCTGGTACGTCAGAAACCAAGGATACCACCTCTAGTAAAGCCCTTTTTTGAACAGCCTGGTTTGGCATTGATGTGGGGCAGTGGTGGCTTAAATGAAAGACACAGTCTTTTAACATAAATGAACCCAACAGAAAGCTCTGGGGCTTCAGAACTTTCATCTCCATTTTCCTCCCTTAGACAGAGCCAAGTGCAGAGACTTGTTACGCCCCTGAAGGTCATGCTCTTCCACCTTCTCTTTTCCTGCTTCTCCTTTATACTTCATCTCACCCTCATTAGCCACAGAGCTGTTTCTCCATAACTGATATTTTTCACAGCTGAGACAGGATGCGGCTGGTTTTCCTGTCTTGATAAGGGGAGGGTTCTCATCCTACCTGCCTGTGTTTTATATGAAGTTTGAAGACCCCATCACATATCACTTATTTATACTTTAAATTGAATAGTTTACTAATTTAAATATAGAAATATCAAATCTCATTTGAACACATTCAATGTATGTCCAAAATTGAAAACCGCAGAGTAATTCACAATCAAATGACTATTCAACTGTGTTTGTGGATGAACGTTAAGCCAGAAACAGAGCAGGAATGACTCTGGCTCAGTGTTTATGTTTCCATGGGAAGGTGGAATCCCCTGGGTATAGTCACCCTGCTCCAATCAGTCTTTCACTATTTATCTAGAATGCAACAGTTTCAGCAGAAGAGACTGAGTCAACATAATCCCTGACTGCTATTTCTTTCTCCCTTTTTAATGTAAACACATTCAGACTGTTAAATTATATTTCATATGTATTTGGATTGGATTGTACCTTGGAAGCTTCCCATAATATGTATAGCAAACTAACTAAGGATATATTAACTACAAAAGATAAATTAAAGAGTTATTTACAAGTTAAAGAAGGCAAATATATATAGACAAATAAATTATAGTATATGGTACACAAGGTGACAGAGTTGTAGTAATCTGTCAGTTCTGAGTGTCCTTTAGGACTAACCCAGGCTAACTAGCATGGAGATCGCTTGCTTATGTTCAGGAAACTTTGACCCTCAGAGTCCAGATAGCATAAAAACACACTTTCTCCTTGCCAGGAATTTTCATCCCCTCCCACCTCAAGAGTCCAAATGGACGGGATGAGTTCATTCATAGGCCTCTCCTTCCTGGCGGTGGTAGTTAGGAATGTAATAAAAAGTACTTGTGCCCTGTGAGTCTACACAATATGTCATTTGTCTTCGATGGTCATCTTTGTATGCAGGAGAAGAAGTGTTTTATCTTATTAATGCTCCTTATTCTGTTTGCTGAGTTACACAATTACAGAGGTTTACAACTCAAACACTACTATAACTTTACACTACAGGCTATGAATGTTGTAAGTGAGATCACCACATGCAGCAGCCTACAAGCATTTAATAAAGTCTAAACACTAAACATATTCTTACCATTTAAGATATAATATCTTATCTGATAATGCACAGAAAAGAAAGACTGGCCTCTAGCTATGCACTTGTAAGTGTTCAGTGAGGCCTGGGGCGTTGACACGAGCTATCATCTGTTCTGCTAGCACCATTGTAAGGTCAAGCCCTCAAACTAGCATATGAAACTGAGGCTAGGGTTATTTTATTTTTTCTTGTTCACCATTGTTAGTGATAGATGTACTCCGGCCAAATTACGTTTTTATGTAATATTCTGGTCTTGTACATATGCTCATGACTCCATCCTGTAGCTTGGCCTACTATCTAAGGGCCTACTCCAAATCCCACTACAATTGATTAGTAGTCTTTCCATTGACTTCACTGAGATTTAGATTGGTCCAAACAATGGCATACTACTTTCTCCTAGATAAATAAGCTCTCATTTAACACAACCAATAGAGAGTTATGGTTTGGACACTCAAGGTCCCAGGTGTAAGGTCTACTAGCAACTGTGCTGTCTTTACCTCAATACAATGCCTACTGACTTCAGTGGATGCTGGATGAGGCCTTTCATGTGTATATTTTCACAGATTATTCCTCTCAGTTTCACCACGGTACCAACCATCATTCTGGAGAAAATCCGAGCAGCGTGCAACTTTTTCTCTGACAGCAGTGCTTGCTATTACTTTACCTCACATATTCCTTGCATACATGTGGATAGAGCTTTACGGGCAAAGAAAATACTATATCCACAGAAGGAAGTGGCAAGGAATAGAAGACAGATGCATTTTTTAAACCTGAAGAGGAATTAACATTCATTCATATATTTAAGCATAAGGTTTCACAGTTGAAATCTTTGCCTACTACCTATTACTACCTACCACCTCTCTCCCTTACACTTAAAACAGATCAGTAGAGGTTGTAAGCATCTCAGGCCATCTGCCTGGTATTTGGTATAAATTCTTGTGCACCTAAGGGACAGTGCTAATAAATGTATAAACAATAATAATTCTGGCCCTTAGAACTTAGATATCAGCCTCTGGTATTTAAATATTTTACCACTCACTCTCTGTTCTTTCTGCTAGACACTGTTCACTTTTGGAGGTGATTTAATTTTGTTAAAGTTATAACAATATATTTGACTTATAATCACTTAAAATATGATATTATTAATAGTCTTGACTCAAATAAAGGGCAGAAAAGTATGGACATCTAGCATTTACTGTGCACGCAAACATTGTATAAACTTTCCCTATATAGCTCTGTCCATGTATTTTAATCCTGAACAATACACCCAGCCATTCCAGTTTGGGACTGTCTTGAGTAAACATTTGCAGGTGCTCTAAATTTTGTGATGTTGATAACCAGAACCAGGATGAGCTTGACCAGGTCACTTTATGTTGTAACCTAACCATACATACACATATTTAGAATTACAGAAGTGTTGGTCTGGAAGGACAGGTCCGGTGCAAGGATATTTTGTGCCCTAGGCAAAACTTTCACCTTGCGCGCACCCTCCACCGAGGGAGCCCTGCAGCAGCTCCCCACCTCAGCTCACCTCCACTCCACCTCCTCCCCTGAGCATGCTGCCGCTCCGCTTCTCTGGAGGGAGGTGGAGGGGAAAAGTGGTGCACCCGGGAGAGGAGGTGGGACCAAGATCTGGGGAAGGGGTTGGCATGGCGGTGGGGAAGTGGCGGGGTTGTGCGGCACTGGGGGAAGGGAGGCACCTATGCTCAATGCGCCAAGGGATAGACCTCCCGTTTCCCCCTCCACTGCCAGCTGCTGCCACGGGGGGGGGGGGGGGGAGGGGGAGACAAGCCACAGCATGGGCAGCCCATCAGAAGCAAGGAGGCATAGAGCAGCGGTAGCCCCTTGTGCTCCACTGTGTAAAAAAAAAAATGGGCACTGCTTTTTGGCACCCCCAACCACTTGGTGCCCTAGGCGGCTGCCTAATTTGCCTGCTGGTTGCACTAGCCATGTGGAAGGGACCTCAATAGGTCATCTAGGTCCAATGCATCCAAGGAAGGACAATGCAATAATTAGATTATTCCTGACAGGTGGTTGTCTAAACAGTTCTTAATATATACTCTCAGCTGGTCAGATTCCTTTATTGTCTCATTTTAAACTTGAAAATATCTTTATGCGGTGTGTATTGCATCTGAAGATTAGCAGAATGAAAGACACATTTAAAGCAGAGACTGAAATACCTTCAACTCAGTAGTGGTGAAAAATATTCTCAAAGGTTTGTGAAACTGGTATAAGACCTCAAAATAAGGTCCAGTATCAAATCTTTGGCTACCTATTTAAGTTGTTTCTGTGGCATTTCTGATGATTTTTCCAGTATTTTCTATTTCTATTTAAGTTGCAATGCTGAGAAAAACCTTTATTTATAATATGATGCTATGACCCATTCCAGATGTATCCATGGACATAGGAATTGTCTTACTGGATCATATCATGGTCTACATCATTTCTTACAGTGACCAGTACCAGATATTATAGAGGAATGTGCCAGAGTAGGAAAATGTGGGGTAATCTGCCTACCATGATGGTTTAGTTTTGATCTTTAACAGTTAAAGATTGTTGAAAAATCTGAAACATAAAATTTGGTCTCCCTTCCAATACTTTTTATTAATTAATTATTATAATTGGATATTTTTATTATTCATGTAAATATATACAGTAATTCGTTTTTGAATCTAGTGAAATTCTTGGCCACAACCACACTGGTGTTCCGCATGATGTGAATAGGTGTTTCATGATAGATCATGAATCATAATTAATCATAATTTTAAAAAAGGGTCTTTATTTTTCATTTTATTTTAAATTTGTGTAACTCCCAAGGAGATTACATGGACTCCTGGGTCTCTGTGTGCTGGCAGACTCAGAGTCGTCCCAGCAACCACTAGTTTTGCACAAAGGGCTTCGTTCCTTTGGAGGCTGTCTCAATTTACTTTCAAAGACAGGCAGACTCAGATAGGTGCTTGAACAAAGTTTTATTTGTTAGAAAATTGAAGCCAAAGAGTTAGTACTCAAATCATGGCTCGCTTCTATACATTGCTAAGAGCCTTTTATATGCTTTTTAGATGAAGGAGGGGCTCCTGACAGTTTGACAAGTTTGACAAGTGGAAAAGTTTTATGATCTTGTTCGTTTCACAACTCTTTGTTTCTTATCTATTTATTCCACTTATTTTCCTGGAACTTCTCAAAAACAGGACATACAGACAACAAAGTTCCTATTTTGTAAAGACACATATGGGGCAAGAATGTATGGAACAAGATAAGAGTTTGAAACTTATGAGACAAGAGACAAACGTATGAGATGACACATGAGACAAACATATGAGACAAGAAGTATGAGACAAACGTATGAGACAAGATAAGAGTTTGAAGCAACTTAGAGCTATGTTACACAGCAGTAACCTCATGTTGCATAATTGTACTGCACAGTATCTGCAGCACAGTCAAACAGCATCTCAAATTTATACCAAGTTACACAGCATTTGTAATACATTTACTTATAAACTAGATTTTTCCTACACTAGGGAGTGAGAGGCCCTCCCAGGGAGTGGAGGAAAGGGGAGAAGCCATTTTGAGTGAGTGGAGAGCCAGGCAGGAAAAGGGTAGGACCGTCTGTGTGGGGAGCTGGTGAGTCCTAGGCCTGCATTCAGGGTCCCCCTGAGAACTGGCCTCTAGGGACTTGACAGCAGATCCCTCAGCAGGGTTTTTCCTTCCCCACTGGTGACTTCCCATTTGTAGAGTTTGCTGAGAAACTTCAACAGTTGGGCTGAGTTCACCCTCCAGCTCCTTAGGTGAGACCAGTCATCACATAGTCAGCTCTGCTCTGTCCCCTCACCCAGGGAAGCAGCCTGCCGAGTGTGTGTCTGGACAGAGGGCTGGGAGACTAGAGTTTGGATGTTAGTGTTGTTGTGTAACCTACACCTTAAGCCCTGTACCCCTTTGTGGTGAGGAGAAATCCTGGAACAGACGTTGCCTGATTCCTGCGTGAGGAGGATCCCTGCCAGCAGAGAGCAGCCCTTCAGCAGAGACTGAGGAGTCCAGTCATCTTCAAGGATCATTCATGGAGACTGTGAGTACCCCATCTTTTGTTTTGGGGACCCCCATACTCCCTGAACTATGTCCTCAAGCTAGGGAGTGAGGGTTTGAGGATTTTATAACCTACCACATACTAGACCCATGGAGGAATTTACCACCTTCTCCCACTTGTGAGTCCTTTGGGCTGTACTGAACCCAGTCAGTCAAACTGCTACACCACTACAGAGAATAATTTTGTGGTTGTAGGTCATCAAGGGCCCCAGCATACTACATGTACCATTGGGACACTAATTTTACATT
The DNA here is from genome assembly GCA_032164245.1 of Sternotherus odoratus. Lineage (NCBI taxonomy): Eukaryota > Metazoa > Chordata > Testudines > Kinosternidae > Sternotherus > Sternotherus odoratus. The sequence goes on along the minus strand of JAVMKO010000001.1, from coordinate 227,996,893 downwards.
TGATACATCCAGTCACAGGTATTTTCAGGGCACCAGTGACTCTAAAAATAGTGTTTTACCCTGTTATGTTGTATTTGTCTCCTATTTAATATAATTATTGTGTTGAATATATTGTATGCATTGGTGTTATTTCTTGGAAGTCTCCAACTATCTGGTCAATAAGTGAGGATTACCCTGTAGTTAGAATTTTCCTCCCAAGATGTCCTGGTGACCCTGCCAGGAAGGAGTGAGGGGGGTGGAGGCATCGCCAAATAATTTCCTAGGAAAAAAAGAAAGAAGATACACCCTGTCGATTGGTTGGTGGGGTCAAAAAGAACCCAGACCTGTCCCTCAAAACCTGTAAACGGATTGGCGTTAAAGGAGGTAACCAGGTGGAGAGGAGGCACCTGACATGAGGATTCAACTTTCCAGCATTATTCCTAATATTAAGCGAATTTGTGATTAAAAAATGAAGAAACACCAATCCCATTAAATCCAAATTTGTATTTCTGTTTATAAAAATAGCTTTTCCTAGTAAAAGTCTAATTTGTTTGGTGTTTGTGTGTATATATAAAAACACTGTTTTAAGTAGATCACTGTTTTTAATTTTTGGGTCTTGCACATGATTTTTGTACTACTTTATGCACGCTTTCCAGTTAGAAATTATTAGGTGAAGTTATTTTAAATTTGTATTTTTTCTTTGTTTATAAAATAAAATGTATTTGAGCATAAATAACACAATTTTTTACTTGAAAACCAAATGATTACAAAATAATATTATAAGTGTTCCCTAAATATATGCCAGGCTAAAAAGTATTCTGTGGCCAAAAAAGTTTGGAAAACATTGCCGTAATCTAATTATGCTCTGTGTGAAAAAATATATCTTTTTAAATCAGTTTTGGATCTGCTGCCAATCAGTTTCACTGAATGCCCATCCCTTTGTTATTGCATTATGAGAAAGAATGCAGAAACTCCTGATCTACCTTCTTTATTCCATTCATTATTTTTATGTACTTTTATCATCTCTCTTCTTATTTGTCTCCTATTTAAGGATCAATCCCAATCAGTTCAATCACTCTTCATATGATAATTTTTCCATATCTCTAGTTGTTCTCTTCATTGCTCTCTACACATCCTCTACCTTTGCAATATCCTTTGTGAGAAGCACAGCAGACTCATAAAATTTAAAACTAATAAAAAAGTTATCCACACTCTTCTGAAGCTTAAGAAATGTTTCAGATCAGTTTCAAATTTGGGCAAAAAGTTCATTAAATTCTTATTTTATATGAACCTCATTCCATAGCCAGCTGGTTGGTCCATCATGTGTGTTCACCTTCCAATGCAATGTAGAGTAAAGCAGATGTCCATAACTACATGAATTAGTAGAGTATGATTATCATAAGTATCAAGTAGCTACTGTTTTACCTGTAAAGGGTTAATCTAAAAGTAACCTGAGAGGGAATGATGTAATCAACCTCGGAGACAAAAAGAGATTTTTAGTTTCAGTTTCGCTCGTCTTTTTCTCTCCTGGTGCTGTTCGCCTGGCTTTGGGATGGACCACACCTATATCTCTACTCTACTTATCTATAATCTTCTAAGAACCCAAGTCCAGTAGTAAGTGAATTGTATGCTTGAACTATATCACTTGATCATTGATCCATGGTGTTCCTTACTGTTAAGCTTAACAGAGGGAGAAATTCCTATGGAGGGGATCAGGAGGCTGAGTGATGTTAAGGGTTTTTTCTATTGATTTCTGTACAAGAAGTTTATTCTTTTCTCTTTTTCTTTAATTAAACTCTTCCTTTTAAGATTCTGTCTCTTTGTTTCTATTGGGTAGATTCTGGTTTGGATCGGGTACATCTCACAGAAAGTGAGGGGTTTTGGTCTTTGTTCTCAAGTCTCTCCCAGGTAAAGGGAGGAGATTTGGGGGTGATTAAAGTAGGGGTTCCAATTTACCCTAACCTATGGTTTTGGGGGCTTAAATTGGTGGTGGCAGCGTTTTCCAAGCCCAGACATAGGAGAAGTTTGTGTTCTGGGGAAAAGTTTTAACCTAAGATGGTAAAATAAGCTTGGGAGGTTATTTCTTTTTTTTATGCGGGATCCCCACATCTTCACCCTAGAGTTCAGAGTGGGGAGGCAAACCTTGACAATGATAATAGCATGTCCCCAAACATAGCTACTTTAAGGGTCTCCACAGCCCCTGGCAAGATGCTCAGACCCATGCAGATGAAGGGGAAAGGAGCTACAACAGCATTTCATGAATGTTTGACTCAAGTTATAGTCTCCTAGATGTGACAATCTAAGTGAGTCAATGAGAATGCAGCAGGCAGGTAAATAAAGACCACCACAATGCAGAGAGATTTAAGAGAAAAGAAAATCTAAAACTTATTTGGGAAGGGCCAGTTATTCTCTCCTAAATTCTTGTTTTCTTTTTCACTCTTCCCTCTACTGGTTCCAATTATCTTTTCTTATTGTAGTTGCCTGAGGACAAGCAGGGAAGAAGATGATGAGTAGTGTGTAGGGGACTTAAGAACTTAGGAGAAAGGAGCCCTGAACCTTTTCTTTAAATCCACCAGAGAAAATAATATTAACAAAGCAAACTCTAAATATTAAAAAAAATGTGAGTGGAAATTTAATTACTTTTTTTCGGGTATGTTTGCAAATATTTCTATCATTTCATATTTATCATTTCCCTGTGAAGTTGGAATTTTGCTCCATGGAAAGAGGTCACTACTGTAAATCATATGAACTTCTAAAGTCCCCTAAGACACTACTGTAATCATATGAGCTAATCAGTTTCTTATGTCTACTATGGGGAGTGCTAACTTAAGGGTTAAATGTTTTCTTTGGTTCTTTTCAAAAGCAAATTACTGTGCAGACTTTTTTGCTTGTTTACCAAAAATAATTATCTCCTTTACAGATTAAATATTCTTTTTTTATCTATTAATACTTTTTTTCCAAAACAAAAACTCTATCACAATCCACAACCACTTTCTGAGTCTAATCCATTTCTGTTGTTCCCCCCAAAAAGAAACACCAGTAAATGAAAAGAAACCACATAATATAACTTCTCAACACAATAAAAACCAAATGTAACTTGCATTTATTTCTGTGAAAAAGTGAAGTTACCATACTTTTGTATGTGAGATACCACACTTCCCCCCAATAATTAACTGTGTAGTAACTGCTGCCAAATGGTGACTTGTTAAGGACTGCTACTAAAAGTGATTTGCACCAATTATTATTTTGACTATTTCCCTATAGCCAACTCCCATTTGTTACTGGAACTGCTAATTTCATCTGCTGAAAGGAGAACCAGCTTCAATTTTACCTGTTCAGTCACAGGGCTTGACTACTTGTTACTGATGTTTAAAAGTTAACATAGCACTAAAATGTTAGCCAATAGAAAACCCAGGAAGATCTGTATTTTTTGACAGTGTGGTTAATGCTATAATTGGAAGAAAAGGGTAGTGCTGTTTGTATCTATTATATTATGCTGAGGCTACTAAAAATAATGGCACAAATGATGGCTGCTAATCAGTTAAGCTATAATCAGTTTCCCAGATGAACTGAAAATTCATTTTAGCACTTGGAAGCAAATGTTTGAAGAGCATTTAACCAGCTAGTGTATTGATGATGTGGCATTATCAGATGGACTGAAATCCACTTGGTTGTCATGGTGCAGAAATAGTCTCAAAAGCTTTTGCTCAAATGGGCCAAACATTTAATTAGTACATATTATTAAGAGAGGTAATACATTGCTTTGACTACATCTTGTGCTCCAAGGGTGAATGGCTTAATTTTGGGCAACAGTATACGCAAATGTGATGAATAAACCTTCTTTTTTTTAAGAGGGAAACAAAAGAGCATGTAAATTCTATACACAGGTTTTGAAATGACACAATTATACGCTTGTTGTCTTAAGCAAATGAAACTGTTAAAGGTATTAGAATCATCTCATTTAAACAATTCTATACACTTTTCTACTAGATATATATTCCATATACTTGTACAAATTCTTATCATCATTAATGTTGGCTTTATACATTGAGGATGTGTACTGTGATTAATTAGATTTGTGCTTGCTTATTTTGCTGTCTGTTGACTGGCCCACAGAGACTTTGGATTTTACTGTGAATTACAGCCAGCGGAGGTCACCTTTAGTTCAAGTAGGGGAAGTCTGTGGAGATAAAAACACAAATACACACACACAAAATAATCATGGTTTCTGAAAGGTATTTGCATATTTTATGCAGTAATTGTGTTTTAATAAAGTATTTGGATTCATTATAGTTGTATTTTGTCTGACAGATACAATGGGACAAGAATTCCATATCTGCTAACAGAAAATTAAAAATAGAGATATTGGATGAGAAAAATAGAAACACTTCTACCCAGCTGAAAACACTGCCCTGGGAGAGAGTATTGGAGGTAAAAAGAAAGGAGAAAAAATGTTAACTTTAAGAAAATACATATGCTCTAATTTGCAATACATAGAACCAGATATCACACATGCCTGTAGTGCTTCAGATGACATTAAATTGTCATGCAGTTACTAAATGCGACTTTAAATAATGTTTTAGGGACCAATAACAAACTTTAAAAAGTCACAAGAGTTATGAATTACTAGATTGCAACCAAAAATAAGTATGTAAAATCAGAGCGTAGTGATTGTTGTACTTTTGACTTTGCTTTTCATAAGTTTTCAAAATTTTATTTGACCCACCATTTCTACTACAAAAGAAGTAAAATATTGATTAAAGCTGATAAATAGAAAGAACAAAAAACAGGACATGGGATTACAGTGATAAGGCTACAGGTTACTGCTGCATTTATCATTCTCCTGGAGAAGAATGCTAAGTACGAATAAAGTTAATACAACAGAAATGAAAGTTGCTATGACAGACAGATGGTATCCTGCTATATCTTATGGAATTATAGAGGTAACAAAGAGTCAACACGGCTACCTCTCTGATTATGGAATTATGTTAAACCTTTGTGAATGAGGTTTAATTTTGGGTTCATTGTATTAAAATAGAATTGTTTATATGTTAACGTAGGGGCTTGACTAATGTAAATATTACAAACTTCAAAGGGACAATAAATGTAAAGTGTATTTCCTAGTAAATACCTGAGGGTTGAGGGCAATTCAAATGAACCACTTAAAATCCACCTTTTTGAAACTGCATCTTAGAGAGGAAAAACTCATGGTCTAATAATTATTTGCATCTGGACACTATAGATCAAAGATGCCTGAACAGTACAAAAGATGGACTAAACATGTTATGAAAGTGCTTTTTCAGAGATGAAGCTGTAATGAACTTGTGACTCCAAAGGAAACCCCATGGATGGAGCTATGAAGGACTGATCTTGCTAAAGTTCATGTAGAGTTGAGATGGTAAATTTGCTTTTGCTGTTTTTAATGTGTTTTCTCTTAGTACTTTTATCTTGAGACTAAAAGAGGCTTGCATAGAAAGGTCTGTGTGGTAATTTATAATGGTATCAATTAAAGCTGCTAGCCATCTCTGAAGAGAAAGCAAGCTGATGAGCTTGGACAGAGCTGTGAAGTATGAAAACTGTGCAGCCTGGAAATACTCCTGTGAGAAGAGATGCCTGTCTCCACTCAGGAAAGGCAACAGCTGGGAGCTGGAAACCTGAGACTGGGTACCCTTGCTGGACAACTGAGGGGAAATACAGGTGCAGTTGCCCTGAACTATGAAGCCACAAGAAAAGAATGATAATTCTTCTAAATAATGAAGGGAACAATTTCTATGTGCTATAGTTGGAATTTCTTTGGGAAATTGGTTATATTCCTTAATGGTACGATGTATTTGTATTAGTTTTTCAGTTTGTGAAATGTGCCTGCCCCAACAACTGCTAAACATATTTACATAAATATTTAAAAAGAAAATATCAATAGACTGACAGAGGTTTCCCCCAGAAAAGAACTCCTGAACTCACTCTCCTCCTGCCATCCCTCAGGTAAGCCATACCATGGTAAACATATGGGACCTACAATATTCTTAAGAAGCTCAGTAGATGTAGATTCCGTCAGACCAATGAGGGACGTTGTAAGAGGGGGTTACCCCCAGCCTCTATGCTCTTGAGTACAAAGGCTGGGCCTCTTCTATGCCAGACCAACAAGTCCTCCACCCCAAGACACCCCCACCTTGCCAGTTGGGGTTCTTGGGGTCACCAATCGCTGCCACCAATCGGGTATACTTCCAAAACCTTGGAGGGGCCCCCGATCTTCCCCTAACCCTGACTTTGTCCGCCCTCCCTGGGTTTTAAAGTTAAACACCGGAAAACTGCTTCCCTTCACCCTGACCAGCTGAAGACAGACTTCCCCCACCCCTGTCTCTCTGTACCTGAGAGGCAGACACCTGAAAACTGCTTCCTCCCTCCCCCTGTCTAACCTGATGGTAAGGAGAGACAGTCTTCACACTCCAGCTAGGCCCCTAGCTGCCCTGGTTCCTATTCCCTTCCCTTCCCCCTTCCCAGACTGTAAGCAGAGAAAAACCCTAAGGGAAATAAACCAGACGGTTTTATAACTAGACAATTTAATAAAGAAAAAGGTTAAAGCAGAAATACAGACACTTTACATTTGGGGTTTCCCACTTTGGTCTGAAAAGGGAAAGAACACGCCAAAGGCACAGCTTATTAGAAGAATCAAATTTACTTACATCAGCTAAGTAGAAGTATCAGAAAAAGGTAGAGCCATCTTTATAGCCAAAGATGGTCTAGAATCCTGTGCCTTGCCTGGGTGGGGCTTGTTATCTGAGACAGGTGATGTAGGAGTTTCCCTGCCTCATGTGCAGCCAAGATGGATCTCCCCTGGCCCTGGCCTCCTCCCTGGAGACCAGCCAAGATGGAGCTCTCTGGCCCTGGCATCCTCCCTGGAAGCCAGCCAAGATGGAACTGACTGTTTTGCTCCTCCCTTCTTCATGGGCTCGAGGCTCCTCCCTCCCCCATGGCAGGGAAACTCCTACATCACCTGTCTCAGATAACAAGCCCCACCCAGGCAAGGCACACTGTGTTAGATAACATAGTGCCACCCAGGCAAGACACCCTTCACACTTATAACAGAGGTGAATTCCATAGTTGACGGTCATCTACATAAATGCACTACATACAGCCTCCAGATATTGAACACTACAGCCTGTCAGAGAGAAAACATCAGCTGATCCCTGTCAGGGTGGAGTACATAAAGTAAATATCTCTTAGGCATCCAGGACCTAAACTATATCTGTATCTATAGAATGAAAACACCCAGAATTTAACTAGAAGCAAATAGTCAGTGGAGCATGTAAATCAGTGGAGAACAAATATAACATGCATCATGTGAGAAACTACTGCATGGATCGGCAACCGTGGCACGCAGCCCCCAAGGGTAAGCACCCTTCGCAGGCCCAGACAGTTTGTTTACCTGCTGTGTCTGTGGTTCGCCGCTCCAGTCCAATGGGGGCTCCGGGAAGTGGCATGGTGCTGCTAGAATGGAGATGTAAAATCCTGTGTCATCAACACTGCAACCAAAACCAAATCACTGTTTCATCTATTGTCCTCACCTGTGCACTGAACAGGAGGGATGAAATAATAGAACCTTGTAGTACTCCACTTGACATGTCCAAAAGAGTAATTGCCTAAAACTATCTGGGAACTCCAAGAAGACAAAATGCAGTCTACAAGTGCAACTACTGAGAGCAACATTTGGGTAATGGTTTCTTAATGTGGGAATTACATACAACAATCTATTGTGAGTCTATAAATAGAATTAGTTACAATTATTCCAGGAAGCATATAATAGTAATTGAATTGCAAGGGCTCTTAAAACACTCCTTTAGGAGGAATTGTTTAGTGGAAACATCTTATTATTTGAGCTTCTTCACATTTATTTCAAGTCATAATAGTCTTAGGGCTGACTGAAATAAAATTTGGGATTTCTTTTTCTATTACAGTTTAGGCTCACAGCTATAGAGGGATCATTGCAACCCAGAGTTGGTATCTTTTAGGTGCCTACCCACCTAGGAGAATCCACAAATTCTGAGTTAAGTGCCCAGACTACCTATATATCACATGGGAAGATAATGGGATCCACATTAGGCCATCTAAATTACCCAATAGTAGATGCTGAAGAGATGGTTACATCTTAAATACCTAATTCCCTGAGAGGGGTGGAGCTAAAATCTGGGATGAAGGGAGGCACCTATCTCTGCTTGAGATCTACAGCCAGGAACCTTCTCCTGGAGGTACCTAAGAATCTGTGCCTAAGCCTCTCCTAGCTGCCTAAACCTTTTCTTGCAAGAATGGTGGTAGTACATGTCTAATTTCAAACAAGGTGGTTGGGTACAATACAATTCTGACAGATGAGGAAGGGGAAATTTCACCAGGGAGTTTCACATTCTGGGTTAGTTCTCTAACCTCTGGGATAAATGTTACAAGACAGGCCACAGCTGCATCACCTTGGCCCCTCTGCCATTTTGTGTGGAGTTAGGAAAGAGAGTGGCAGGGAACGACCTTCTTCTCCTTGTCTTAGGAAAGAGAGTGGCAGGGAACGACCTTCTTCTCCTTGTCTGAGGATCCTGCTGGAGGTTAGGCATGTGATAATCACCTGGACAGAGTCCATGTGTGAGTGCCCAGAGGCTGAAAACTAGGCACCTAGAGGACTTTTACAATACAAATTTAGGCAGGGAAGGGTTTTAAGTGGCTGCAGACAGGGGTTTTCAGGATCTTAGTGGCACCTAATTTTGAATTGGAATTTAGGTGCCTATTTCTTTTGGTGTATCTAGGCCTTAGTTAATATTCCCTGACTATTTAGGCACTGACGGGGCCCACATGCAGCTCTTAAGACACTGCTGAGTCTGCTGACCACCTGCGGAGAAGTACATGATTCTAAGACCACCCAAATGGTAGGAAATAAAACCATAGAGAATGGAGGACAAAAAGAGCAAATCCATATTAAATCAATACAATGTATTTACTAACTTTGAAAATTGTTTTAATGTATTATCATTGCCAATTAATTCCATTTGAACTGTGTAGCTGAACTATGTAGCTTTTGACAAAGTCCCACACCAAAGGATCTTAAGCAAAGTTAGCAGTTATGGGCTAAGTGGGAAGGTCCTCTCCTAGATCAGTAACTGATTAAAAAAGGGGTTCTCAGGACAAGAAAGGACAGGTTCTTCAGTCTTCACGGCTGAGGACGTTAGGGAGATTCCTAAACCTGAGCTGTCTTTTGTAGGTGACGAATCTGAGGTATTGTCACAAATTGAAGTATCAGTAGAGGAGGTTCTGGAACTCATTGATAAACTTAACTGTAACAAGTCACCGGGACCAGATGGCATTCACCCAAGAGTTCTGAAAGAACTCAAATGTGAAATTGCGCCACTATTAACGAGGGTTTGTAACCTATCCTTTAAATCGGCTACTGTGCCCAGTGACTGGAAGATAGCTAATGTAACGCCAATATTTAAAAAGGGCTCTAGAGGTGATCCTGGCAATTACAGACCAGTCAGTCTAACGTCTGTACCGGGAAAATTAGTTGAAACAATAGTAAAGAATAAAATTGTCAGACACATAGAAGAGCATAAATTGTTGGGCAAAAGTCAACATGGTTTCTGCAAAGGGAAATCGTGTCTTACTAATCTATTAGAGTTCTTTGAAGGGGTCAGCAAACATGTGGACAAGGGGGATCCGGTGGACATAGTGTACTTAGATTTCCAGAAAGCCTTTGACAAGGTCCCTCACCAAAGGCTCTTACGTAAATTAAGCTGCCATGGGATAAGAGGGAAGATCCTCTCATGGATTGAAAACTGGTTAAAAGACAGGGAACAAAGGGTAGGGATAAATGGAACTTTTTCAGAATGGAGAGGGGTAACTAGTGGTGTTCCCCAAGGGTCAGTCCTGGGGCCGATCCTATTCAACTTATTTATAAATGATTTGGAGGAAGGGGTAAACAGTGATGTGGCAAAGTTTGCAGATGATACTAAACTGCTCAAAGTAGTAAGGACCAAAGCAGACTGTGAAGAACTTCAAAAAGATCTCACTAAACTAAGTGATTGGGCAACAAAATGGCAAATGAAATTTAATGTGGATAAATGTAAAGTAATGCACATTGGAAAAAATAACCCCAACTATACATACAATATGATGGGGGCTAATTTAGCTACAACCAATCAGGAAAAAGACCTGGGAGTCATTGTGGATAGTTCTCTGAAGGCATCCACGCAGTGTGCAGCGGCAGTCAAAAAAGCAAACAGGATGTTAGGAATCATTAAAAAGGGGATAGAGAATAAGTCGGAGAATATCTTATTGCCCTTATACAAATCCATGGTGCGCCCACATCTTGAATACTGCATACAAATGTGGTCTCCTCATCTCAAAAAGGATATACTGGCACTAGAAAAGGTTCAGAGAAGGGCAACTAAAATGATTAGGGGTTTGGAACGGGTCCCATATGAAGAGAGATTAAGGAGGCTAGGACTTTTTAGCTTGGAAAAGAGGAGACTAAGGGGGGATATGATAGAGGTATATAAAATTATGAGTGGAGTGGAGGAAGTGAATAAGGAAAAGTTATTTACTTGTTCCCAAAATAGAAGAACTAGGGGCCATTCAATGAAATTGGCGTGCAGCAGGTTTAAAACAAATAAAAGGAAGTTCTTCTTCACACAGCGCACAGTCAACCTGTGGAACTCCTTACCTGAGGAGGCTGTGAAAGCTAGGACTATAACAGGGTTTAAAAGAGAGCTGGATAAATTCATGGAGGCTAAGTCCATAAATGGCTATTAGCCGGGATGGGTAATGAATGGTGTCCCTAGCCTCTGTCTGTCAGAGGGGGGTGATGGATGGCAGGAGAGAGATCGCTCGATCATACCTGTTAGGTTCACTCACTCCGGGGCACCTGGCATTGGCCACTGTCGGTAGACAGGATGCTGGGCTAGATGGACCTTTGGTCTGACCCAGTATGGCCGTTCTTATGTTCTTATGTTCTTATGACAAAATTTTTGGTGGCCTCAGAGAATCATAGAATCACAGAAGATTATGGTTGAAAGAGACCTCAGGAAGTCATAAATTCAATCCCCTGCTCAAAGCAGGACCAACCCCAACTAAATCATCCCAGCCAGGGCTTTGTCAATCTGGGCCTTTAAAACCTCTAAAGATATAGATTTCACCACCTCCCTAGGTAACCCATTCCAGTGCTTCAGTATCATCCTAATGAAATAGTTTTTCTTAATATCCAACCTAGGTTGGATACTGCAACCTGAGACAATGGCTTCTTGTTCTGTCATCTGCCACCATTGAGAACAGCCTAGCTCCATCCTCTTTGGAACCACTCTCAGGTAGTTGAAGACAGATATTAAATCACCCTCACTCTTCTCTTCTGCAGTCTAAACAAGCCCAGTTCCCTCAGCCTCTCCTTGTAAGCCCAAGCCCCCTAATCATTTTTGTTGCCCTCTACTGGATTTTCTGCACGCAGCTCCCTTTGGACCGGGACGGCAAACCGTGGCCAGTGGGAGCCGTGATCGGTGAACCCTCACATAAATAAAGCGGCAGGGCCCGCTAAGGGTGCTTACCCTGTGGTCCCACATGTCGAGGTTGCCGATCCCTGATTTACACCTTCACGTAACACAAGAACTAAGGGCCAATCAATGAAATTAATAGACAGCAAGTTTAAAACACACAAAACACAGTTAAGCTCTAGAACTCAGTGCCAAAGGTTGTTATGAAGGCCAAAAGTATAACTGAGTTCAAAAAAGCATTATACATCTTCATAGAAGATAAGTCATCAATGGCTATTAGCCAAGATGCTCTGGGCATCCCCATTCCTCTGACTGTCAGAATATGGTACTGGACAAGAGGAGGTGGATCATTCAATAATTGTGTTGTTCAGTTCATTCTCTCTGAAGCATCTGGCATTGGTCAGTATCAGAAGTCATGATTATGAGATAGATGGATCATTCCTTTGAACCAGTATGTCAATTCTTAGGTAATATATTTTATTGCTGCACAAAAAGCTAATATACATATCTTACAGAAATAATAGTTCTGCACGAATATTACAGGATTACCACACAATTTCTGTATTTTGGAAGAAGAACATTGTAAAATGGAAGCCTTTCCACTCATTTTAAAGGGTTTTTTTATCATATCTCTAGCAAATTGAGAGTTAAAATTCTTTTCTGACTTGAATTGGAATGTTTTTCATATCACAACTTTCAAATGTGGTACATATTGATAATAGGAATGATGGATTTTGGTGCCAGAGTTCATTAAAAGTGGGATGGTGACACTAGGTAATTGGCACGGATGAGTGGTAAAAACAGGAGACGTGGGAATTATCATTTTAACAAAGGATTTGTAACTTTCCCTGGGTCTCAGGTGCATTGGCTTCCCAAGTGTGGCAGCAGCAGCTAGTTGGGTGACTGCTGATCCCATACTGTTGACAATCCTGTCATATTGGCTCCGTGCAAAGCATATGTGGTTAATGGATAGCGCCCAGGTTATGTACACTTCAGAAACCCCAGCTGAGAAAATCCAATAAGTGTGTATAGTGAGGCCACATTCTGAATTGCAGTGTCAATATTTGGTCTACAAATAAATGCAAGCATGAGCAGAGTAGGAGCTGAATTGAGGTTCAGAGCAATTCTGTGTGATACAGGCAATGGATATGTGGCATCAGACAATTAAATCCACTGTGTTAAATAAGGATAGTTAAACCATCCATTAATTCACATGTACAAAAATGTCTATAGCAAGTTAACAACCTTTTCATATGAATTTGATAGTTGCTGATGCAACATGTTTCATGATTATTTACCTCATAATTTAAAGGTATTTTTCAGAACAGTTTGAAAATAAAATGTCCTGAATGAGCTAGTGTGTGTGACCCTGATTATACCCATGATGATGCTGTCTCCCGGCAGTGGCAGGGGGTAGAAGTTATTTCCCTTATTATTCCTTTAGATTTAAAAAACCCCTTCAAACCACCATGAAGAAAAAAAACTCATTGTCTTGAATATAAATATTTCTGTGATAGGTGAATGAAATAACTATTTCTGCTCTGGTTTCACTTTGTTTTTCTACAATACTTTGTTCTTGTACTGCCTTATGCTGCAAGGTACTGAGCACCAGTACCTCTGATTTTAACAGGCATCAAGGGTGTTGAACATTTTGAAGAATAAGGCCCACATAGTCTTTTTTTATTGGTGGAGCACAAAAGCATCTTTAAAAAGATAAACGTCATCTCCATTGTATAGATGAGGAAAGTGAAGCACATAGATTGATTTGCCCAAGGTCACATAGCAGATCAGTGGAACCATGGGTGGTGGAACAATTACTATAGTGGGGGTGCTGCAGATGAAAACCATCTATTTGGTGTTTGTTATTGTTACTTCAAGCCAGCTTACTTCACGCAGCAGTGAGTGGAACACCCACCAAGAGACTATAGATTTTCTGAATTTCAGACCAGTGCCCCATCCACTAGCTGCTGAGCTGAGCCTAAGTTCAAAATCAGAGCTCTGGGAGTCAGTGGATAATGGAAGAAGATGACGTGAATTTGGGGAGGGGAAGGTATGGTAATATCTCAGTGTTGGTGATGGGAGGAATTATGCCTATAAAATACCTCAAAGGGCAGTAGGCCTAGGGTGGAACTTGCTACATGTGAAACACAATGGTGGGGAAGGTTTTTTTAAATTTTTCTATGCTGTACCAGTTCTTTCAGTAGGAAATTTTAACATGTGGGTTTGTTAATCTACCCTTTTTCACTATATTCAATTTTTAAAAAAATAAAAAAATAAAATGAATAAAAATCAGTTGCAGAATATTGTAGAATAAAGTGCATTTCTGGTGACAAAGTACATTAAGCTATGAGGCTATCTAACAGCATCACTTAACTTCTTCTTCAAGTTATTTTCTCGTGATTCAAATCATTAGAACACACTTGAATTATTTTTCCAGTGGTCAACGAGTACACTCATTTAATATCTGGATCACTTCATGTGTTGCGTGTTTTAATGTTTACAAAGATAAATATTTTTCCAATTTTAATGTTTTTTTTAGTAGAACTGGGGTTTTACTGTTTACATCTTTATGCATGGAAATTCTAGCCTGCTTTGATCTTGCTGCTTTGATTTCTGATGCCTGACTGCTTCTAGCCCCAGATCTTCTGTTGCAAGTGACAACTGCAATTGTTTGAACAAAAGATAAATTGTGCATTTGAGACCTTTAAAATGCCAAGATCACAAAAATCAGTTTGCCAATCAGGAAACAGATATTCTGATGAAGAAATACTTGCCCCTTGATATTAGTGTCATGACCATTCAAGATCTCATTTAAAAGACAAAAGCATTGTTCTAGAATTAGATTGTATACTTATACCAATACCTTGGTATATTAATAAAGATATAAAATTCAAACAGAGCTGGATCATAAAAGGTATTGTGGATTTGCCTTTGATCAAATGCATGGTTAATGTTAAGCTTGCTATTAGTCCTAGTAAAGTGAACAGGACCAGTCACCCATTTCATGTTCAAGTGCTGTTGTGGATCAGGACAAGATGGCTAAGCACCCTGTAAATTGAGCCCAATGTGTAGGTGGTTCTCTTTGAACTGATTACTCCAAGGGCATATAAAAATTGAACAAGCTCACCTTAATTCTGAAGGAAACTTCTTTATGTCTAATCTGATGGAAACATTTTGAAGAACAGTTCATCTTCTTGCAATAATTAGTTCTCTATTTAAAGGTCTGTGGCCTAGATTCTAATTCAGGGATCGGCAACGTTGGCACGTGGGACCGCAGGGTAAGCAAAACAATCACTGTCTCTTTGTAACAGCCCTTATATCTCCATATACTCCTATATATCTCCACTAAAATATTAAATCTGTGACTTGTTAATATCCCAAATGTGGGAATACAGTGTAATTTCCTGAAGTCTCAGTAACATTTTCCCATTCCAGATATTTCAGGTATAGTTTCTTTTGTTGCTAGGGTTGATTCATGTAACAGCATTAACCCACTGATTTGCCATCAGAAATGATGCATGGGAAAACAAGCTAGGTAAGCAAGATCATAATTTGTTTTTTTCTTAATAGTTCAACTGTTTTGAGGGATACAGAACTGCATAAAGTTGGGAAAGTTCCACATATCATATAGCGAACCAGAGTCTGAGCCCCCTTGCACTAGGTAGATTCAGAGTGTCTCCAGTGAAGTAATTGGAATGACTTCAGATTGATCTCAGTTTCTTCAGCATCTATGTCTGATCCAATAACTTTTTATGGATTTTCCAAACACTAGATACAAGTGATATTTCAGTGACAGGGGATATAATAATAAGTTATACCAGCAGGACAAGTAGTTTTTTCCCTAGACTTCATTCAATACTGATATCTTCAGGAGTTATTCTGGGGAACAGTTCCAAAAATTAGTAACAGAAACAAAAAGAGAGAGAAAGAGAAAAAGAAAACAAGTGGGACTAGCTCTTTTTACAGACTAATCCTACTGAGTGCCTCCTGGCAGGTGCTGAGCAACCTGGACTTCAACAGGATGCCGACCAGAGGCACAGGATAAAAACAAAGGCAAAATTAATATTGCAAGAACAATTTTTCTCTTTCTGTAATTTTCTGCAAATTCAAAGCTTTCCTTATAAAAGATAAAGTTTCTCTATTTTCCATTGTGAAAATACAACAATAGACACTAGAACATGAACAGATCTATTGCTGATGTATTATCCAGTCCTTCAAGGACAGCTGCCTTTGGGCAAATAGTTTTTTGGTCAAGATAATGTGTGGTCTCATAAGATGGATGAGTGGACGAGGGAAGGAACATGGAGCGTCCTTTACCTTGGAAACCTTTACTCGTATATGAAGGAGCATAGTCACAACTCTTGCATTCATGGTTCTGTTTACACTGAGGATTTTTGAGAAATCTCCAACAATTGATCTAAAACCAGTGGAAGTGCAAGTGTCACTAATTGACTGGACTGCTTATCAATGTGCCACATAAATCTGCTCTAATGCTGGTTAGAGAACAATATGTTGGTGGCTACATTACATTAACATTCTTACCATAAGCATGGCTTCATGGGTGATAGCTGAGTAGTAAGTGATTTCCCAAAAATTCTTCCTAAAAAGCACAAGGATTCCTTGAAGCAAAGAGGCACTAACTTTCCCAGAGGGAGCAAGGAAGAATGTTGGTTTACTGCTTCTCTTACTCGGGTGGCAGAGTAGGCCCCAAGTAGCAAGATTACATAGGCTAAACCCACTGAGCAGTCTCTCTCTTCCTGAACTCCAGGAAGTGCCATGGCTGCTTGAGGCACAGTCCATATGTGAGCACTTGCTGGGGTGGTGTTCCCCCTCAGCTTTACTCCAAGCTGAAGACTTTGGTGTAAGTTCACCATCTAGCTCAAAATATTAGGACATTTTTTACATGCCATTTTAGAGACTTGACAAAAACTTTATTTAATCCATAAAGTTAATAATAACCCCTCCAGTGTCAATATTTCTTTTTTTCTGCTCTGTTAATGCTCGGTTGAGCATCCTCAAAGCTCCATGACTTTTGATGCAGAGCTGAAACAACCTTTAATGGCATTGCTTGCTACAAAGCTTATCTAGAAAGAATAGATTTCCTGCCATTTAATTATTCCTTCCTTTGTACTATTCTTTGGTCAATATACTGTTTATGTCAAACTAATTTTTCCCCATCAGTCAGTCTTTAACTTTATTTTTATAGTGATTTTTTAAAATATCTTTTTGAAATGCTGTTTCATTTTATCTATTATCCATGCAACATAGAACCAGGTTCAGAATGAATTCAATTTGACAGGCATCTGATGAATTGTAGAAGAGTAGGCAGGTCCACGGTTAGTCCTACCATAGGCGTTATAAATTATGTAGTGGTACTTTTCAGTTTTTTGAGAACCTGTGAGAATCCTTCAGGATATTTTTACGGTTTATTGAGATTTTTAAAAAAATGGCTTTGCTTCCAGCATTCTGATTAATTTTTGTAATATCTTTATCTCCTCTGAACTGATATGACACAAAATGTCTCTCAGTACCACAAAAGGGAGTGGTTCCCGAAAGAAGTGCTGGCCACCGCTTCCCGCAGCCCCCATTGGACTGGAGTCAGTGGGAGCCGCAATCGGCCAAATCTGCAGATGCAGCAGGTAAACAAACCGGCCGGGCCTGCCAAGGGTGCTTACCCTGAAGGTCTGCATGCCAAGGTTGCTGATCACTGGTGTAACTGATGGCCACAGCTGACATGAGCACCCAAACCTGACCTCGAAAAAGCTAGGAAGTGCAAAACAAGAAGATTTAAGACAATGAAAATTACCTGACATCTGGAAATATTGACCCAAATCCTGTAGTTTCTAGTACTTATTGAAATAAAACTTTCACTGAAGCCACTGAATTCAGGGACTATGGTCATTCCTGGAACTTCCATATGAAAGTGAAGGGTAGCTATGACCCCATCGCCACCCTCTACACCCACACAAAGGTGAAGGAAAATCTTGGACTTTAGGCTTTTATTTTAATAGGGATTTTTCAGTAAGGGATGGCTCTACTTTTTTGCCACCCCAAGCAAAAAAAGGAGGGGGTTCGAATTCTGCCACCCTAAGATTAACCAGAATGCTACCCCATACAATGTGCTGCCCCAGGCACGTGCTTCATCCGCTGGTGCCTGTTCGCAGCGAAGCTTTCCTCACCAGTACCACCTTTTGTTCTTTCTTAATATTCCATAAGAGTTGAAATTTTCTCACACAAAGATCTTCATGAGATTGGGAAAACTGAAAGATTTGAACAGAAATTCACGTTTACCTTTTCTATAACACAGTTTAGGTACAGCCCGTTTTGTTACGTGTGTACTATATTACTTTGCCTTTCCTCACAACTCCAGACTTTCTCTTTTATGTTTCCATTGGATTTTCCTCTAATCATGATAGCCCAATAAGATCTGAATATAGCTGAAAAGACAGTGACTTACATTATGAACATAATGAGATAAATTCTCTGCTGATGTAAAATGGAGCAACTGCTGGATGTACACCAGTTTACACTAGGAGATAAATCTGCTTAAAGGGGATATTTTTTGGTCGTGAGAGATTAATATTGACCTCAGTGACTATGCTTACTCCCATTAGAAATTCCATTGGCTTCATTGTCACCTGAACAAGGACTACATGTGTGCTTGAGGGTTGGCAGACTGTACTCCTTTCTTATTTCTAATATGATTGTTTTAAAACATTCTTGAAATCAGGATTTTTCTATTACATGAAACAATTTGCTCTAATCTGGTAGATTTCTTTTAACACACTATTGCAGGTTTTACTGGCTATATTTAAATTGAAACTTTTATTCCATGAATTTATTAGCTTATCTATATTAAATTTCATCAAGGTGAAAAAATATTTGTAGATGAAGAAATAGTTGCAGATGACTAAGGCTGAGCTTTTCCTTTTATTGGGCTGATGCTTTTAGAGAAGTCAGGAAAGTGTTAGGGGGATACTGTATTCCATTTCAGGTTTGCTGTATTTTCAAGCATATGTCTCATTGGAAGATATTGCTGATGGCTGTTTTATCTAAGTTAAATACCTTTTATCCTCTTTATTTTTTAAAAGAATGGATATATGCCCTCATGAAGTTACTGTATAATGTAGAAAAATATTTTTAATTCCTTTCTGAAAAAAAAAAGCTATTGATCTTAAAGATAGAAGAATATGGGATCACCAAATCATGCAACCTTCCTCTGGTATGTTATATATCAGTAATACATTGCCAGTTAGTACAGTTAGGTGCTTTCAAACATTTTTCTTTACATCTGATTTAGGGCTTAATATTGAAAGGTGCAGTATATTGCTGAAAGGAGGTGGAGAATCAAAGTGTCGTGTTCAACATTTGCTAAGCACACATGCAACTCAGCTGAAATGCAGAAAATGCAAATAATGTCCGTCCGTACCATTTTTAGGCTTCCACATACTCTGAATGCAATCCCAGAGTAGTATCATAGATGAGTTTGTTTAAAAGCTGCACTTAGAAGAACTTGATAGTAAGGAAAGTCACACAATCCACATGCAAAGAAATATACCAGAGCTGTTACATTTTTTCACAGACAAAGAACACATGGATACGTTAGGAATGATCATTTTAGATTTAGAAATCAACAGAAGAATTTTTTTGTAAAAAAATGTTCAACAAAAGAGCATACAGTTTCTTCTCAATGATAGTCTGTAGTGAAATGAAAATGTATGTATATCTGTGCAGAGAGCAGAGTCCTTTGGACTCACATTTTCTTCACAGAAGAAACTTCGCAGAGTCCATTTTCTTCACAATAAAAATCATATCATCCTTAGAAGCTTATTCATTGATGTCTATGGTAGTGATGGTAACCTATCCATCAAATAGAGATAAAACACTTGTCCAACCTTTATTTGGATTGATGGGAGCTTGGGAATGGCAAGCTTAATAACCCACCAGCACTGCCACACCGAATCCCTTTACAGAACTGAATAATATAGGAAGGGGTCAAAAGTAGCAAATGTCCATCATTCCACACAAGCAGCATCTAATGATGGAATTCTATATTTCAGTTCAAAAATTGAACCTGATGGGAACCAATCCATCAGCAAGGTACGATAGCTACTATACCAATAGGTATAGAACACCTGAATTCTGAAAATAATACTGAGAGCTTCTGACTCTATTTGCACATAGTTCTGCTCAAGTGTAATAATTGTTCATGAAGTGAAGGCAATTGGTTTCCACATGCCATCAGGAAAAAATGTGAGGAAACTGCGCACACACATGATATGACGAAGCATCACATGCCAATTACAATGGTAGCAAAGCATCCAAGTGTATAAAACTTTTGAATGATGTCAACCATTTCCTTGCTTCCTTAAATGGACAATCACACTCCTTAGTCAATTTCTATTTTTTCTTAACTTGAAAGAGTTCATTCATATAAAAGTGACAATATTGCCACCAGATTAGGCAGAAATTTACCATACTAATTAAGCAGTCCTAAAAATGAATGCAACTGTGACACATTATTTGGCTGTGGCACTTGAAGAACTAAATTCTCTTTCTCCAGTGCAGGGATCAGCAACCTTGCAACACAGAACTGCAGGGTTAGCACCATTAGCGGGCTCTGCCGGGTTGTTAACTTGCCGGTTCACCAACCACAGCTCCCACTGGCCTCTATTTGCCATCCCGGTCCAATGGGGGCTCTGGGAAGTGCACGGTGTTGCCACCACTACCCTCAGCCCCCCATTGGACTGGGACAACAAACCGAGACCAGTGGGAGCCACGGTTGGTGACCTGGCAAGTAAACAAACCAGTGCTAATACACGGTCCTGCGTGCCAATTCCTGCTCCAGTGATTTCATTAGGCCAATGGCATCAATGACATGTGCAAGGTATTCAGTTGAAGGATTGAAAAACCTTTCCTATGAAAAACTAACCTTTGTCTCAAAATATTCTCAGTCCGTGGTCTTCCAAATCAGCATCCACATTTTTTAAATAATCCTTGGATACTTTCCTGTACAAGGATCCCATGCAAATAGCATTGCACTCTGTTCAGTCCCATGAGGATCTCAACTATGGTTTTCTGTAAAAGGGAAGGTGCCAACATGATACCAAACGGCAACCTGTTGTAACCAAATAGACCTCCTTTTTGTGTATTGACTGTGAGATATCTGAGTGAAGCCAACTTTCAATCTCAATTTGTAGGTATGCACTGAGCAAATCCCACTTACTGAAACATGTCCCCCACTAAGTGTAGCAAACATATCTTAGGTACCAGGTAGTAGAAGCTGGTCTGCACATATAAGTGGATTCAGCATCACTGAAATCTACTAAAAATTAGATGGAGCTATTCTTTTTGATCTCTGATATGATGGATGTAGTGCATTTCACTGGGTGAAACCACTGACAAGACTTCAATATTTACTAAACAGTCCAAAACAGCTTCTACCAGAGGCTTCAGAGCATACAACAAAACACTAGGTGTCATGAATTCAGAGGGAGTGCCCATCCTTGGAGGAACGCTCTTTAGTGCAACAGCCCTTCTCTCCTGGGAGTTAAGCCATAGGCCCCTCTGCCTCCTGGAACTGCACCTTTCTGAGCCCTCAGCACTTCTGTCTTTCACCGTCAGCCTCCTCAGGGATTCCACTCACTCTGGACCCTCAAGGCCTCCACTCCAAGAGGGAATAATGCAACCCTGATCTCTCGACCAGAGTGGCTCTCCGTCAGCATAAAAAGGAGGATTTATTGAGCATCTGAACACAGCACAGGAAACTCTCAGGGCTCTCAGGCCCGACCTCCCTCAAGACAGTACATGTAGGTCTCTCCTGCATCCAGGTAGACTCTTCCTGCTCTCTCCCTCCAGTCCAGAGACCCTATGCTTTCCAGCTGGGCATCTGATATCACCGGCCCCAACTCCTCCCTTTTCCTTTGTTTTCGATCCAAGGTAAACAGGTCACTGGGGCCCTCTCTCTTCAGTCTTGTGTTCCTCCCTGGATGGAATTGGTTGGTCAGATCACTGGGGTCCTCTCTCCTCAGTCCATTGTCCTCCCATTGGTCAGAACCGGCTGACTGCCATGCTGTGGTGGGTCTCTTAATCTCCAGGTCACCAGTTGTTATAGTTCCCCATCTCCAGGCCATTATCTGGAGGTCCTGGCTGCCAGGCAGAGTCAACAACAAATCATCTCCCACCACCTTGTTAAATATGCAGCACACATGACCTGGACTGTGGATCCCACCAGAGGGGAAGGTCCCTGGCCTGTCCCATGACTCACTAAGTGAATTAGCAGAGATTGTGGGGATTGTTCTCCTTCCTTTTTGTGATGCTGTCCAGTGATGAGGTTATCTGAGTGAATAACAGGTTTGAGCCACTAGCTCAAGTGGCCAAACTGAGGACTGCCATGAATCTCTGAGGCAAGGAAATCCGCCAATAAGCACAGGACCCACCAAGGCATAGAAGGAACTTTGTCACAATATTTACATTAATATTTGGGCCACACCATTTGCTGCTCCTAAATGCAACTTCATCCTTTTCTCCTATTTTTGATATTTAATTTTTTTGAATTCTTCCTTGTGTTCTGAAACATATTCTGATCTAAACATTCAGATTTTTCTTCACATTTTAGTGTGTCAAATCTTTAAACTGTTATCACCAACATCTTGAAATGTGTGCACCAGGGATCTGCAACATTGGCATGCGGGACCGTAGGGTAAGCACCTTTAGTGGGCCCCGCCACTTTGTTTACCTGCCGTTTCGCCAACCGCGGCTCCTACTGGCCATGGTTTGCTGTCCCGGTACAATGGGTGCTGTGGAAAGTGCGGCCAGCACAGCACCGCTGTCCAATGCAAGACAAGAGCTGCGAACCGTGGCCTGTGGGAGCTGCAATCAACCAAACCAGAGGACACACAAGTAAATGAACTGGCCGGTCCTGCAAAGGGTGCTTACCCTGGGGGGCTGTGTGCCAATGTTGCCGATCCCTGAGCTATTCTGTTCAAACATTTTCAACTGGCTCTACTATAGACAATAGGTGACATATAACCAGTTCATGTCTGAATCTTTAACTGGATTTCTTAGAGAGAAATCCAGAGTTTGCAGAATAGAGGCTTGATTCTATTTTCACACCAGATTTTTTATTTATTTATTTATTCTTTTTTTTTTTTACCTGGGTGTTACTTCCATATACGTCAGTGGAGATAATCCTAATTAACAGCACTGTAACTGAGGGCACAGTCAAGTTTACGTTTCTTCATTAATTTCCTTCATTGTGTTTCATCTCATTCTCACATAAGTGTCCTGGAGTCATGCATATAACTTATGTTAATAATTAACAACACCATGCACTTCTACAGTCCCTTTGAGGCTACAAAAGCACTTTACACAAATGCATTAATTATGCTTCAGATTACCCCTAATTCCAGAGATGGGGAGACTGAAATGAATTGACATGTAAATGGTCACACAAGAAGAGAGTGACAAAGTCAAGACCAGACCACTATGTCCTGACTATAAGCCCTGTGCTTTCTCTCTCTTCAAATTTTATTTTTCTCATGGTATTTTGGTACAAGAACCACTGATGGAAAAATATAAATTTTCTTGTTAAATCAGGAGTCATTAGGTTTCCCCACAATACTGTAGTGTTGTCCTTCTAATATGGTTTACAGCCTTTGGGTTCTCTGGAGTTACTGGATATGTAGTTACATTGACTTTTTCTCACACATGCTAATTTGTATTTGTCACCAGTGCTTTTTTTGTTACTATAATGTACTCTAATTGTGATGATCCTTGGTAACCCTTTGCAAGTTTCAGCTGATGTAGAATGCAGAGACCTGCCTGGATGATGTGGGGCAATGTGAGACTATAACTTGGATCCTATGTTCGGCATTGATCACCTAGTCTCCTCCAGATGTGATTCAAGGGATTGGCAGGGCGCTGTGAGATTTTTGACTCTGATAGTGCATAATTTGTCATGGAATCCACCTCTTCTGAGTTTCTGTCTGATATTTCTCCTATTTAATATGTTTATGAAGATGTTATGAAAGTTAGAGGGAAGACCTAGGTTGGAGGGGGGGGGGGGCTTTGGTAGGCTGACACCAATAGTATGTCTCTATCTTGTCTGATCCTATTGGTGAAATCCAGAATATTATTCAGTGCCTTGTTAACACTGATATGGAGAATGATGAGACGGCTGAATCTTGGTCTGAAGTGATAATGGCATGTAGAGGGAAGCAACTGAAGGATTTGGCAGGGATTATATCAACTCCTTTGGGTATGTCTTCACTACCCACCAAATCGGTGGGTAGCCATCGATCTTCTGGTGATCGATTTCTCGCATCTGATGAGGACGCGAGAAATCGATCATTCGCGGCTCCCTCGTCGACTGCGTAACTCCAGCTTGCCGGGAGGCGCAAGCTGGAGTCGATGGGGGAGCACGCCACCGACCGCCTCCGCCATGAGGATGGACGGTAAATCGGCTGCAGATACGCAAACTTCAGGTACATGATTCACGTAGCTGAAATTGCGTATCTGCAATCGATCCCCCCCCCCCCCCCGTAGTGGAGACCAGACCTTATAGACTGACAGGGTTTGTCTGCCATTTATCTGTTTTGCATATTGTTCGGGCCACTGCTTCTATCTTTTTAATCTGTGTCTGGTCAAGAGGCTGAACAATTTATTTTGGATGAGGCCCTTCCTAATGTGATCCATTCCCATGTCACTGTTGTTAGATTTCTTAAATACATTTAATAGAGGGGTGACACCTTTAAATCCACTGGAATGTCGCTTTCGAAAGAACTCAGCATTGGCTCAACTGCTCTCCTTGAAGATAAGCAAAGATTGCTGATTCTTGGAATAGCTTTTCATCAGGAAATGCTGATTCAACTGCACTGAAGCATTCTGCAGGAAAGTATTGATTTAGTCTAAATTTTCAATGAAAATTATACAAGAACTTCTTTTTGACTTTGTTGTTTTGACCATTATAATGATATTCAATACAATAATATCTAAGAAAGGTAATTTTGACATCTCCAAAATACATTTTGAGGGATTTTTTTTCTAGAAATTTCAACTTTTCCCAATAGATTTGCTTTATGATTTATGAAAGAGGTATTTCACACCACGTTATGACCATTCAAAACAAAACAAAAATTCATAGAATCATAGAATATCAGGGTTGGAAGGGACCTCAGGAGGTCATCTAGTCCAATCCCTTACTCAAAGCAGAACCAATCCTCAACAAAAACATCCCAGCGAGGGCTTAAAAACCTCTAAGGAAGGAGATTCCACCACGTCCCTAGGTAACCCATTCCAGTGTTTCACCACCCTCCTAGTGAAAACATTTTTCCTAATATGCAACCTAAATCTCCCCCGACACAACTTGAGATCATTACTCCTTGTTCTGTCATCTGCTACTACTGAGAACAGTATAGATCCTCTTTGGAACTCCCCCTTAAGGTAGCTGAAAGCAGCTATCAAATCCCCACTTATTCTTCTCTTCTGCAGACTAAACAATCCCAGTTCCAACAACCTCTCCTTATAAGTCATATGCTCCAGCCCCTTAACCATTTTTGTTGCTGGACTCTTTCCATTTTTTTCACACCCTTCTTGTAATGTGGGGTCCAAAACTGGACACAGTACTCCAGATGAGGCCTCACCAATGCTGAATAGAGGAGACTGATCATGTCCCTTGATCTGATGACAATGCTCCTACTTATACATCCCAAAATGCAGTTAGCTTTCTTGGCAAGAAGGACACACTGCTGACTCATATCCAGCTTCTCATCCACTGTAACCCCAGATCCTTTTCAGCAGAACTGCTGCCTAGCCATTCATTCCCTAGTCTGTAGCAGTGCAAACAAACCACAGATCTGTTACTTAGAGGAAAGTGAGACACTTTTCTAAATCAGTAAACGTCATGATCTGTTCTTTGTACCACATCTCACCCTACCCCTCTGGGAGCTATTCATCAAATCTCCCTATGCACCTCCATTCCTTTACTTATACTGCTGCTCCCTCTATCCCTCCTTATTCCCTAGATCCTAGAGGACATCTAGGACTGAACATGTATTCACCTGGTTGCTGACAACTCCACCTACAGCCAACCAGGTCATTCACTACTTACAGGCTAGAATATCTTGCTCAGTAAACAGAATGAATAGCCCTATTGTAGTGCATACATGCAGGGAGGCAGAGATAATGCTGCTGAGGAGCCTTTAACTCTGAATACCTTGATTTTTGAGGTGTTCAATCACAATTAATCTCATTAACATGCAATTAACACAGAGTTGTATTTTTTAAATGTAATTAGAATAAAGATCAGTTGGTGAGGTCGGGGAAAGCATGAATGTGCAATTTTGTGTCTCTGCCTGTAAATTGTGGCCTGTAAATTGTGACATTGTTTAAAACCTTGTGCAATGTTCCTTAAGGAAATTGATGTTCAAATTATACATATTTATTTCTCTACTTTAAAGATTTAGTTAATCTATATATTTTACAAGCTACAAACACTTTGGCCATAATTAAATGATAATTTACTATATGAAGGCATGCGATCTGAAAGTCGCAAATATATTTTACAGTAGCTTTGCACTGGAAAGGCAGATAAGTATAATGGATACTATAAAGTGTTCTCTGTTAAGTTCAACTGTTTCCTAACAACTTATAATTACTTTTAAAGAGCATTATTTCACTAGACAACTTGCTGCTGTTAGAAAGATTAAATGGATCACAGTTTAAAGAGGGGAAATATTCATTTGTTATATTTTTTACATGAAATTTTTGTTCACTATATTACAACATAATAGTAGTTTTGCTGGTGAAAAGTAATTGTCAATCTACAGAATGTGCTGCATTTGAACATAAACCTGTTTTTAAGCATGGAATTGGATAGCATTTGATTGTTTTCTATGGCCGTTGAAACCTAACTTTGTAGTTATCTGTCTCTTGCTTAAGTCCATTCTTTAACAAAATAATAAAATAAATAATAACAATAATGAAAATAGGGGTTTTATCCATGATTTAGTCTAAATTTTCAATGAACAATCAAAACGGTCTTAATGCTGTATTACACACACACACACACACACATTTTTAATGCTGTATTACACACACACACTCAAAAAACCCACCTATGTTGAAAGAACAGTAGGTGGCAAAATCAAGCACTAAAAATTTAGTAAATGTCAGAATTAAGGTTGCCAGTGCAATCTTAATTTGGCTCTCATGTATATATTTGTTATGAAACAGTTTTAATTACATGATCACATACTATTTTTTCCACAAGATCCCTGCCTCCTTCAGTAAACAGGATGCATAGTGCTTACTAATAAAAATCTATTAAATCTTTCATTTTATCCTCATCATTCAAGGGATAGCAACAGACATTTATTTATTTATTTAAACTCTGCTCTGAAGACAAAATTGTTAATTTCCTCATGGATTTTTCTATGGCACTCATCACTACAGTAACTAAGTGCTTTAATATTAATCAATCTATCACCACAACAATTCTATGAGATGAGGAGGAATGTACAGCAATTGTGAGCACCCAAAATTAGATACCTATGGACTTATTTTTCTGATTATTTCACATTTGGCAGCACTTTGTTTGATCAGAGGCCAGTGATCATTGGTTTCCGTTGCAACTGTGAATGCTCAGCACTTCTGCAAATCAATCCCCAGGTTTTTCGAGTCAGGCACTCAGAAAATGAGGAACACATGAATCATGACAGCCTATAAAGTGTTTGGTGTAATTGGCTTGCCCTACATCACACAGAAATTCTGTTGCAGAGCCAGAAATAAAATCCAGTTACATAAGAACATAAGAATGACCATACTGGGTCCAAAGGTCCATCTAGCTTAACTTTCTGTCTTCCAATATGGCAATGCCAGGTGTCCCAGAAGACATGAACAGAACAGGCAGTCATGAAATCCATCTCCTGTTGTCCATTCCCAACTTCTGGCAATCAGAGGCTAGGTACATCATCCTTGCCCATCCTGGCTAATAGCCATTGATAGACCTATCCTCCATGAATTTATCTAGTTCTTTTTTGAACCCCGTAACAGTATTTGACTTCACAACATCCTCTGGAAAGGAGTTCCACAGGTTGACTTTGTTTGGTGTGAAAAAAAATACTTCCTTTTGTTTGTTTTAAACCTGCTGCCCATTAATTTCTGTTGGCCCCTAGTTCTTGTTTTATGAGAAGGAATAAATAACACTTATTTATTTACCTATCTTTTTTCTGAAAACTGACCATTTATTCCTACCCTTTGTTTACTATCTTTTAAACAATGACCAATCCATGAGAGAAACGTCCCTCTTATCCTATGATTGCTTACTTTGTTTAAGATCCTTTGGTGAGGGACTATGTCAAGGGCTTTCTGAAAATCTAAATACACTATATCCACTGGATCCCCCTTTTCCACCTGCTTGTTGACCCCCTCAAAGACTTATAGTAGATTAGTTAGGCACATTTTCTCTTTACAAAACCCATATTGACTATTCCTGAACAAATTATGTTCATCTATGCGTCTGACAATTTTGTTCTTTGCTCTAGTTTCAACCAATTTGCCCAGTGTTGAAGTCAGGCTTACTGGCCTGTAATTGCCGGGGTCTTCTCTGGAGTCCTTCTAAAAATTGGCATCATGTTAGCTATCCTCCAGTCATTTGGTATAGAAGCTGGTTTAAATGATAGGTTACAGATGACAGTTAGCAGACATGAAATTTCACATTTGAGTTCCTTAGCAACTGTTGGATGAATACCATCTGATCCTGGTACTTATTACTGTCCAGCATGGTATTAAACTGCCTTAATCACATTGTTTATCTTCTGGCAGCCCCATGCCTCATTCATTACACACCTTCCAACTTCTGGAACAAGTGGAACAAAGGGTAAGCGATATAACATACAAGTGAAATGAATAATGTGAGTAAATCAACTGAAAGAGGCAGAATTTTTGAAGTTAGATCTTTTGTACCTAAGGGGGCAGCAGAGGCTTCATAAATAAAAAGAACGAGCAAGCTTCACACAAGAATATGAGAAATAACTCCCTCTCTCCACCGCCCCTCAAAAATTGATGATATGAGAAAGCAGTTTCAACCTATTAACTTAACAATGAATGTATTTGACTCTAGGCTTCATCAACTGGAAGGAACGGTGAGCAGTTTAGAGGTTCAAAGAGACTGTCAGAGAAATTTCCCTTCAAAATAAATGCAGGAAATCAGGGTGGGCTATGTCCCTGATTCATGCAACAACATCAGGGACCCATTGCATATACACAGTTCTGCTCATCTTTGTGAGAGCCATACTGCAGTCAACCTGTGAAGACATCTGGAAGTGAAATTTGTTTTTCCCACAGTAGGCATTTTTCAAATTCACAAAATGATTAAAAACATTGTTTAAATTGTGGACAGTTGCTTTTTATTTGCTCATTTTTAGTTAATGTTTATGGTGAAGTGCATTGACAGTGGAAACATTAAAGTTTTTTGAAGCATCCATTTGGTTACATTGTAAACAAGAAGATCTCAAAATGATTGCTGATATTAGCAGGTCTCATTGTAAGAAGACATTTCTTTCAGGTTCACTAATGGAAAAGCCTAATCTCCAAGACAATAGGGACACAGAAATCAACAGAATTTACATTGTAAACTCTTTAAGGGAGGAACAGTCTTTTGTTCTGTGTTTGTACACCCCCTAGCACAGCAGGTCCATAATAAATAATAAATAATAATAATAATGGATTCTCAGACTTCAGAGAACAAGACCAAAAGATAGACTCCTCCATTTTAGGGGAAAAGAGAGTTACTCTTCCTGTTTCATTATGAGGTAGAAGTTTGTTTGTGAATGAAACAGTTATGCTCATTTACAACAACTGATATGGTCCTAAATCCTTAAACCATTTCTTTTTTAACTCACACAGTACTTGGACCCATAAACACTTGAGTTCTAATCCTGCATCATTTAACTTACATTTGGACCTTAGGTAAGTACTCTAGGCCACTATTATCAAACCTGATTGCCTCAAATTATGCTTCATTTTTGGCACCTGGCTTCTGCTCAGATCAACATCACTGAAAATAAGGTGAACTCATTTCAGAACCTAAATATTTGTTGTTGTTTGAAAATGTTTTCCTGAATCATTCTGTTCCTGAGCTCCACTATCTTAAAATGGGGATAACACCACTTCACAGTGGTGCAAGAAGGATTACTTAATTAATATTTCTAAGAGACTGAGATGATGAAAAGTTGCATCATTAGCAGATATTTTTGCATGTCTTAGCAATATTTGTTTTTCAGTGCCTCTCTATACCTACCTCCCCATTCCCTCCATCCAGGAAAGGACCTTCAAATCCCCTCCTGGGGTGAATACATATATGCAAATGAGTTACATAAGGGATAAGCTTGGCCCAAGGTCATTTTTCCCCAGATGAGAAAGGAGTTAAAAAAGCAATTAAAACTAACCTGATAATTTATTTATAATAATTCTGTATTTAATTTTATGCTGTGGTCTCCCAGGAAAAGTTTGAACATTAGGTGACCATTCAATGAACTTTTGTATTCTCAGCACCTTCACAAACCAAGCAAATTATTCCAGGCAAGATATTGGTGTGTTCATTCAACATCTAAATAAGATAGAATTTCATTTCTTTTCTCAAATTCATAATGTGATCATATCGACTGTTGGCTTATGCAGTCTCTAACTATCTACTCTGAAGACGTAGCGGAAGTGTGGTCTACTTGCCCAGGCCATCTAGACTAGACTGAGAGTCAAAAACCTTTTCTCCAGTTCCTTGTTCAACCACTGACCTGCTCTGTGACCTTGGGGAAGTCATTTCACCTCTCCATTTCCATTGTGAAGCTTTTTCTAGCTTGTCTGTTTTGATTGTAAGCTCTAAGGGGCTGATACTGTGATCCTTTGTCTGAGCAGTGCCTAGCATAACGGGGCCCTTCTTCTGACTGAAGGTAATACTGTAATGCAAAAAATAACAAATATCGTCTAACTCCATGAGAAAAAAAAAAGTCTGGAACAGGCCAGAGAGTCTGTGCAGACAGTCAGACAGTCAGCAAAGGCCTGTGGAGAGCCAGCCAAGGCCCTATATAAAGGCCGCCTAGTAAAGGAGAAAGATTGGCCCTGAGGTAAGGAGGTAACATCTCAGACAGAGCAGTGCTGGGCAGTGTCGGGAGAGCAGATTGAGGGCTCCCGCCTATGATCTGCCAGACTGTAGCCCCTGACTAGAAGGACTGAGTAGGTGCAAGGGGCCAAAGGAGAAGTGACCCAGGGATGATATGCAGACAAAGGGAGAGAAGGAGGGAAGAGAATCTGCCACTAGAGGGTTCCTGGGCTGGGATCCAAAGTAGCAGGTGGGCCTGGGTTCTCCCCTTCCCCATTGCACTGCACCTGGCTGCAGAGGAGTGTGGCTGATACGGACTGTAATTTGCCCTGAGGAGAGGGGATAGACTTTGGTTTGTGGTTTGCCACTGAGGCAGGTGCAAGCCGAAGGACTGCCATTATCCTCAGACGAGGAGTGAATTGAGTGGGGACAGCTGGAGGGCTGTGTCCAGAAGAGGATGCTGCAAGCTAGGGATCAATGCGGGCCCTATACAGCAGAGCAGAGCAGGCAATAGGTGTGACACCACCCACCGAGGATGCTCCACAGCTAGGACAGAGCTAATTCCTGGAGCAACCAGCAGGAGGTGCCATGGTGTTGAGTCAGTGCCCTTTTTGTTAAAGCAGAACTTCCCCAAGAAAATTCCAGTTTTGCCCCCCACACCAACAAACAAATAAAGATTTTCTGATGGAAAAATCCAAGTGATGGCTCCCTGGCAGCCTACCTAGAAGCCTCTTGTCAATTCAACTGTCAGAAAGTGAAGTGACAAGAGCTTTTCTGGAGAACTGGTCCTGGAGAATGGAGAGATAGAGTACAACAGAAAACCCTGCCTCCCTGCCCTGATTCTTTTTGCTTATCGGAATACTGTAAGCGAGGGGTACCTGGGGCTCCGCCCCTTCCGCCGGTCTGGCAGGAAATCCTACCCCTCTCTACGCTGTCGTGCGGCCCCTAAAGGGGAATTAGTGGGGCCGCAGGGTCCTAGCTCCCGCCCTCATGCCGGGCGGGAGCCGCAGTGGATCCGAATCCGGGCCCAGCCCCTCAAGCGGGGTGGACAATAATTCCGTAGCCCAGGCCCTGATGCAGGGCGGGCCACCACAAACGTAATGAGTCTGGGCTCAGGCCCTCAAGCAGGGGTTGAGCAGGAGTTCAGTGGCCCAGACCCTGAGGCAGGGCGGGCAACAACAAGTATAATGAGCCTGGGCTCAGGCCCTCAAGCAGGGCTGAGCAGGAGTTCAATGACCCAGGCCAGGTGCATGGTCGAGGGGGAGACTGCCACCCACCGATAGGGGTGGCAAGGAGGGCGCAGGCCCACCCACTTCCACTGCTCCCCAGCCCGGGGCCCTAGCAGCAGACAAGGCTCGCTGCAGTCAGTGGGGATCCTGACTGCAACACACTGACATTGGCTCGGGGCCTTCCCCTGGGCTACTTCCTGACTCCCCCTCCCTTGGTACCTGGGCGGTCTTGGGGTCCTCACCGGGTTCCAGGGTCATAGGTTCCTCAGGGTCACTGTCAGGCGGCAGGTCTGGCAAGTCCTCCTCCGGGAAGCAGGCAGGCTCGGTCTGCGGCTCCTCTGGGTAGCAGGTGAGCGGCAGCCTTGGTGGCTCCTCCCAGTAGCGGGGAAGCGGCTGGCTCGGCGGCTCTTCTGGGTAGTGGGCCGGCGGTCGGTCCAGCGGCTCCTCCGGGTAGCTGGCACGCGGCAGTGTCGGCGGCTTCTCCCAGTAACGGGGAAGCGGCTGGCTCGGTGGCTCCTCCGGGTAGCGGGCAAGCGGCAGCGTTGGCGTCTTCTCCCAGTAGTGGGGAAGTGGCTGGCTCTGCAGCTCCCTGGTTGGAGCCAGCCCCGGAGCATCTGATCTCTCCGGTGTCTGCCGCCTGAGTAAGCTCGGCGGCAGAGCTTTGGAACTTCCGGGTCGGGCCCCGACCTTCCGGGGGCGGGGCTTGACCGGCCCTGGCTCCGCCCCCTCTGGCCTCAGCCAGGGGTTACCTCCCTCCCGGCCAGCAGGGGGCCATACCACCCCTCTACAAATACATAATGCACTAATCTGCATTTGGAAGATGTGATTCTCAGAATGAAATTAGAGTTGTTGGTTAAGACCCATCTGCTTGAAATTTTGATTCTGTTGGATTTGGGTGATTAGTCATTCCAAGAATTCTCAGTATCTGACTCAACATGTAAAACATCTAAAATAAGTGCTCTGTTCAGCATGAAGAAGGAGTAGGATAGGTTTAACTAACTGGGACTAATTCTACTTTCAAATGCAATGTCTAGTGCACTGCATGAGATTCCTGGAAAGACATAATTCTCTATTCTTTCCCCAGATCATATGAACTTCATGCAGCTTTTGTATGAGTCTTGTCCACGGCTCCACAGCTTTGCTCTCTTTGCCTCACACTTGAGAATATATACAATGAGCCTAAGTCCATGATATCTGTAAATACCTAGGCCATCTCTTTAATCAGTGGGATAAATTTATTTCAGCTCCTGACTGCAAGTACCATCTAAGATTCAAGGTGCTCAAGTTGCAAAGTCTCAAGATCTCAGATTCCTTTCTGCCAAAGGACCAGCTATGGGACCATGGCTGCTGGAGGCAGTGCTGATTTAATTCAGCAGGGGTCTTATAGAGACACTAGAGGAAGCTGCCCTACCTACTGTGGGAGTAGATGGGCTGAGGGGGCAAAGAGATTTAAAATTAGTATCATTTTCTTCATTTGGCTTGATGTTTAAATGTATGCAGCTGATTATCATGAAGCTGCTCTTCCATCTTAGTATTTTCTTGTGCACTTACAGTGCAGTTTAATATCCTGTGAGGGCACATAGGTGTCCATGCCAGATTCTATTGTTTTATACATCAAACTGAATGCATACAAAATAAATACCTTTGAGAGAGTGGGGGTGAAGCCCTCAGGAAGCAGTGGTGAAGCCTCCAGGGAGTTTAGCTGAATTTTTTGAGGCATGAAGCAGTTGTATTTCATTTCTCTTTTCACCTGATGAGGTCAATCTAGCTCAGCCTACTTGTCACAGGGGATTCCAGTGAGGTCGCCCATTAGATTTGTATTAGGTGATACTTAAGTGAGCATGTTAGATAATACACAATCAAAAAGGGGTAAAGAAGATTCAGTTTGACATATAGTATAGGTTAGGTAAACAAATGCTTGGTATTTTTGTCTATGTCAGTTCCAAGATTTCACAATGTTCCATTTATAAAGGTTATCCACACCTTGAAGGACACTTAGACTACAAAAGGATTCATACTCGTATATATGCTCCACTAGTCATTGATTAAGCAATAAATCCCAAGTAAACTTTTTTGATCATGCAAACCCACCTTAGTATAAGGTTAGAGGTTAGAACAATAGTGAGTGACCTTAAATGTTTAAAGTTGGTCCGTTGAGACAAAAAACTCCTGTACATGAATTATAGATAAATAATTTTACAAATGCACATGTGAGAAGTTCCACAATGAGACATCTTCACCTCTGTAAATTAAAGGAATCTTTTATATGTACAGAGATGCTGCCAATCTTAACACTGCTGTTGAGTTGCTAAACTAGGAAAAGGCAACAGCCACAAGCAAGTACTAGGTTAAATGAAATACACAGGCAAAAAAAAAACAATTACAGTATCATAAGTCCATAAAAAAAATCTCAATGTAAAAGGGCTTAAAGTTGGTTGAGTGTATCACCCCAGAGAATCGGTAAAAACTAAGGCAATGCCAAGTTAATGGGGCACTTCTTAAATGTACCATAACATCCACACAGCAGCTTTCAATTAACAGTGACACAATCTGCATCCTTACAAAAAACTTTCTTCTGTCTCCAACTGATAAGGAGAGATAGATTAATCAGATTCAGCCTAGAACACAAAACCTTAATTATAGTTGTTTGGGGTACATCACTGGTCCTAAAGTGGTTAATGCAGCCATGAGAATCCAATTAACATACATGGTAGCACTCTTGAGAGAGAGAAAGCCTTGCTTAATTGATAATGAAACTCATATGAGGAGGGGTTGGGTAGTGATTAGGAAACCAGGAAGTTTGTAGCAGAAAAGGGCTTTTATGCAACTGCAGGTAAAATTCCACAGGGGACTATACTTAGTCCAAACCTCTTTAACATCTTGATAAATGACCTCCTTACAGATATGAGTATTCGAATAGGGATCACATTATTTGCTGACATCTGTGCCATATGCACCAGAAGCAGAAACCTTGAAAGCCCCTCCAAAAGAATCAATGATGCATTTAAGAGAAGCATAGAATGGGGAAACAGCTGTGGTTTCATATTTTCCATACACAAAACTAAGGAAATGATCTTCATAACAAGGAAAATAATAATACAAAAAGAATTAAAATGATATCTATATGACCAACAGACAAATATAGGGAAAAATTAAAATTTCTTAGGTATGCTCACCTAATAAGCTCACGTGAAGAGACCATATCAAAAAATGTTAAATATAAGTGCTTAAAAGTATCTCTGGAACTTTCTAACATTCTAAAATGTGGATAAGAATATGGTTGTAATATACAAAGTGCTAATTATTGATATATGGCCTTTGCATCAGCAGTGAACACAAATCTGAAAAAAATTAGACTTGACTATATCCAAGCGCAGATAGTGCATATAGTGCCTTTATTACTATGCCTTTGTTTGTACTACAGATAGCATCTGTGAAATGCCTATCACTCTTTCAACTAACCTTTTTGGGCCAAAGTACTAGGTCATAGTGAAAACGACAACACAAAGCTAATATATAATGATTGTTGGAAATTAAGTAGAGGCCAGGTAAGACAAAAATAAAAACTCCCCGTATAAGTAGAGTACAGAAGCAGATAAATAAAGGATCAAAAGAGAACAAGATCTACAGCTATGTGAAAATACTCTCTCACTGGAAAACCATCCCACTTAAGATAGACATGGAATCACATAATGAAATAAATAAAAGGAGAAAGCCAATAAATATATTAGATGTAGAAAATCAATATATTTGTGGTAAGTGGAGACACTATATACAAATGTATATCAATGGCCCCAAAAAGAAAAGAACTGGAAAAGTGGAAACATCTTTCTGCATGCCCTCACTCAGGCTCAAACAAGCCATAAGGCTAATTAATTTTGTATCCATCTTCACAGCTGTGCTAACGGGGATTATTGGACTTTATATGTGTGACCAGATGTTGTGGCCATCTTGTCTGATTCCTTTTTCAGGGCTGCAGGCAATTTGCAGTGGTAAGTCTGACAGCACAAATGATATTCTTAGTGAAATATTACTGCTAACAACCAAACTGGCACAACTGGATATAACCATAATAATAACATGGATCCTAGCCCATGTAAGGATAGCAGGCAATGAATTGGCAAACAAACAGGCAAAAAGTGCTATTAATCATGAACAAGTTGAGCTAGTAATCCCCTTAAGCAAACTGGAATTTAAACACCTAATTAAAAACAAGCTAAGGGAGGAATGGCAAGAACTGTGGGCGAACAAAACAAAGGGGAAACATTTCCAAGAAGTAGGCCCAACAGTTGACAGTGTTGTTATAATCCAAGGCCCTGAGAGAAGAAGCAGAGAAGAAGAAGAGAAGAAGAGGCTCTATTTAGAATTCTAATGGGTAATTCTGGATTAAATAGTCATTTATTTCTAATTAGCATGCACAAAGATGAATTATGTGTAACATGTAAGGTCCACGAAATGACCGATCATATCCTTTTGAAATTATTTAAGAATTCTGGGAAAAATGCGAGACTTTTAGACATGAAAAAATACAAAATTACAGTGCACAGCAGTCATGAATTCAGCAAGTGAGTCTGCTACAACACAAAAGTGAAGGAAAGAAAGAAGGAATAAGAAGGAGGAGGAGGCAGCTGCAAGGAGATAGTTTTCAGTCACTCTGGTGGATAGAAACGGTAGCAAGCAGTTCTGGGGTGCAAGTAGAAATCTGAGTGAGTGGACATGGGGTGCCCCTTACGGAGTCACTTGGATAGAACCAAGAGTGGAGGGAGGGTTCATGTCTCCCTACAAACCACTGGGAAGTGGGGTGAAATCTGCTGAGCTAATGGGTGAAAGGACAATGGAGTTCAGAGACAGATGGAAAATCTGCTGTTAGGTCACTGAACTATAGCTTGGTTGTACTCTTTGGTACTTCTGAAAAGGGTGGACTAAAGTCTGACCCGGTGGGAGGGCCGAGACGTGGGAAGTGATCCCATCTCAGCAGCAGAGCAACCATCGGCAGTGGGTGCCACATGGAGAGACAGCCACTATGCCAAATCTGGCCACAAGGAAGAGCACCTGCAGTGAGTGAATCCCTTCACAATGATCTTATGGTTCCTTCACAAAAGCCATATCAAACATACTTGACTCCTACATCAGCCCTGAATGATAAACAAGTGTTGAGGCTGTAATTGTCATTTAGCATTGTTCACTAAAAGACATGTTCCGGGAAAGCATGAGTCTGTCAAGTGCCAATCTTGCTCTGCTGTGCTAGCCATGGCCAATGAGAAGGAAGGAGCCATTGCTGAAAATACAAAGCTTCAGAGATAGTTCCCAGCACTAGAACTCATAGTTCCTTTCTTCCAGGAACTTCCGCTAGTGCATCTCCACTGAACAGCCAATTCCAGGAATCTCAATCTCCTTACAACTTCCTAAACACAGATGAAGAAGGTGACCATTTTCAATGAGGGCATTTTCGATGAGGGCAGCCTGTTGCTTCACTTCCACTAGATAATATGGAATACAGGGACCATCTTTACTAGTGGCATCTCCTTCACTAGTGGAGTAGTAGCCATCTTTAATGAGGGCATGAACACCTGTATTCCATTCTGATAGGGTAAATTAATATAAATTAGAAAAATGGTGTTACAGCCCTGGATGAGCTCCTAAATGTGGACATGCACAAGGCTTCTGAATTGGACCCAAACCTATGGATCCCTGGACATTTAAGGGTATCCTTAATAGTCACACACTGTCTATGGCCTGGCCTATATTTAAGACTTAGATCAAATTAGCTACGGTGCTCAGCTGTGAAAAGAATGCTTCCATCAACCTAGATACCATTGCTAAGGGAGGTGGTGCTCCTACAGAAAAGGAAAAATGCCTTCTGTCACTGTAGCCTGCATCTACACTACAGGCTTAAGCTGGCAGAGCTACAGCTCAGTAGCTATGTCACTATAAGCCCCACAATGTAGACATGGCCTGAATCTGGTCTTTTACACACACCCGCTGGGAAACAGACCTCACATCTGATACCCTTTCTTCAGGATGTCAGGACTCTGTGGTCCAACTGCCACAGGCCCCAAGGTTAGTACTGACCCCATATATCTCCCCCGTGGGTTAAGCAATCCCTCTCCAGTGTTGCATCCTCCTGGGTATTCTGCAGTCCTACATTGCCCTTTGAGAACATTATGACTGCTAATCAAGAGAGATATGACCTTTTAAAGTAATTTCTAAACCAATCACTTTATTAATTAACAAAATAGTTTTATATATGGCTATATGGGTGGGGAGGAGAGGAAATCTGCATACATGACTGTTTCATCACTCTTTCTGAGAGCCCTTTGGGTCTTAGTCTGTGTCCTTCCAAGGAGTACAGGATTCTTCTGAACCCCTTTTCCTCTTGATCAGTCTTCTTTTCTTGTGCTGGTCTCCCCATTTCCACAGATCCACACACACAAGCCCTCTTGCATAGACATGGTCATGAACCCTAGAACTCATTCCTCAGACGTTCTGCATTCATATGCACAATCCCCTTTCTTTCTAAGGGGGATGAATTCCTTAATATTTATTAGAAAGTTAATAGTCCTTGGCTGGTAATGTCCATTATATTGCTAAGGTAAGATTATTAAATTGTTGATTGTCCTTTTTTTAAGGGGCACACACCCAGGTGCCTGTCCTTTCCCCTATACAAGGAAAGGGTGGACAGATTGCCACACTGTCACAGACGGGAATAAAATTTGTTAATAACTTTGCTGAAATACAATCTAATTTCTTCAAATGTCCATTCAAATATACTTGGAAGGGAATTTTGACTATATGGAATGTTTGAAGGATAATAAACTAGCTATTAATTCACAAAATGTCTCCACAAAAGACCAGATATGGAAATTTGTAAAATTAATTTTAAACCCAAGTTACAGATCAAATTGAAAATCCTCAGAAAATTCATCTTTTACTCATAGGCTACGTGCTGTAAATTTGGGGAAAATAGAAAACAAAGAGGATGTATCTTTGAAAAAACAATCCCAATCTTACTCTGAAGGCACTACCATACCTTTGTAATAAAAATATCACAAACCTACAAGTTATAAAGTCCCAAACTCTGCACTTGAAGGATATCGGTGCGCCCAAACATTTCTGAGTGTGTTGTTTTGTTATAATTAATAGACTCATCAGCAAATTGAGCAGACTTTTAACTTATTACCAGGAGATGATTAGCTTCCTGTCCAAAACTGTTTCATTTAAGCAGCTGGAGAGGAGCTAAGTAGTCTTAGTCTTATTTTCTCAAGTACCAACACTTATACACTCTATTTGTTTCTTGGAGGGCAGCCAGTTAGTGAGAGGGGATGGGTGACAGGTGAGTCATCTTCCAGAAAAGGGATATCTCACACATTTGAAGCATTTTAAAGCTCCACCACAAAGGTGATTCATACTGGTATTAAACCTAAAACTCTTGAGGGACAGTGAGATTCTCCACAAGTCTGTTTCACCATTTGAATTGAACATTTTATTAATGAAAATAAAACATCTTCAAAAAGGAATTTGCTGCCTTAAACCACTTCCTTTCGAATCCCAGGCAGATACTAACTCCCCCCACTAAACCAACAAAAAACAGCATATAGTAATGAATCCTTAATTTGAATGTCTAGTGTTCTAATTTATTTGTGAAGAAGCTCACAGCAGATTCTACAACAACTTTCAAAGTACAGTAAACCCTCGATTTAACGGACCCCGATTTAACGGACTTCGGATGCAACAGACAAAATTTCCGATGCATCCAAAATCTGTTATTCGGGGGCTGCCGGCTCCCGCCCCGGGGAGCCGGGCAGGAGCTGTCAACCCGGCTGCCCGGCTCCCCGCAGAGGAGCTTCCGTTTCTCGACGAGCTGGAGTTCCGGAGTCGACGGGAGTGCTTTTGGAGATCAATTTATTGCGTCTTGACAAGACGCAATAAGTCGATCACCAATAGATCGATCACTACCCACCGATCCGGAGGGTAGTGAAGACATATCCTTAGAGAAATTTATCTGAGCAAATCTGTAGAAAAATGATTCTCTGGAGACCTTAGCTGCTTCAAAATAATCTAAGAGTCCTGTGAAAAGCTATTTAATTGGAACTCCTGACTAGGACACCCAAGATACATACATACCATGTTCCAAAACTCATATACCATGCAAGATAGAAGAAGGGGCCTTGTTTCCAGAATGAATGTGTTGGAGGTAGGATTAGAGAATAGTGAGTGCTTTCTGCTAAACAGAAACAAAGGGAGGGGGAACACTTAAACTGTGAGATAATTCAGGCAAGGCTGTGATTTGAGAATCCCACAAGTGCTGACAGTTTAGCAATAGGGATTGAACTGGCTTTGCTAACGATAAGATACTCAACAATTTTAAGTATTAATTGCCAAAGAACTATGGTTAAATCCTCATGGACAATGTCAACCATATCACTCTTCTACCACAGGCTACATGCAATGCCTTCATTTTACTCAGTGAGATGTTGCTCTGCATAAAGATGCAGGGCAATAGTATAAAACCCTAAGATAGATTTAAACCCCTATTCAAAAGATAACCCAAATTCTTAAGAGTTCTCAATTAGAAGTCGATGAATCCAGTCACAGAAAAATGTACATACCTTTTCAAACCTTCCGTTTTATTTTTATTTACTCCTTTGTAATGCAATGGGTTGTTGAAATTTTTCTTTTGTCAATTAAGGATACTATTCATGTCATTAGAGTATATGCACAACACACAGCTTTGGATAATTGCAAAAAGCCTCAACTTTGCTTTGGTGTTTAATTACCCTTCAAAAGCCCTTTATTGTCTCAACAACTCCTTTACCTTGATCATTAGGCTTTCCATCCATCATCCAGATCAGCCATTAAGAGACAGAATTGGGTTCTGCAGTACCAATAGTTATTTATAAAATTCACCTTTGTGCCATTGGTCTGATTTTTGTACTTGTGAATATATACATCATCACTGCAGAGCAGCTCCACAGGAACAATTTCACAGATGTTCACTTGGCAGGGTATTGCATCCCTTCACTATCATAAATATACTGGCATGAAAGGACACACAGGGCCCAGTTTTCACAGTGGGTAACTTAACAGGATGTTCAAACAGTACACTAGGATACTCAAATCAGTACTTAGCCAAGTAAAATTGGCACTTATTTTTTATAGGATTCATATAGCACCATATATGGACATGGGGCAAATCCTCCGTTATTGTAAATGTTTCTATGTCAATTGAAATTAATGGATCTATGACCATTTAGAGCACTGAGGACCTGACTCTTGGTCTCTGACCATAGACTTTATATTCTAAATTAAGATTAACTAGGCAGAGATTATTAACTAGATAGGGATGATTAACTCTAGGGACCAAGAAAATACAGCAAAAAGATCATGCAGTTACTTTGATGCATGCTCATGGAAATTACAATATTTTTTCTTTAATAGGTAGTGTATTATACCATTCCTATGAAGGAAGGGCTATCACCACAGTGCCAGTTTTTGACTCCAAGCAGGATATTATATGTAGGTATCGACATATTATTAGTTTCCTGGAATGCATTTTGAAGTTTCTTTACAATACCAATATACTTGCAGATTACTCCCAATTATATTGGGCATAATGATATAGTTCCCTGGACAATATATTGCAGTATTCTGAAAAGCTTCCAATACTTCATCTCATATGATATATTTTCCCTTTCATCACAGAAGAAGACTTAAAACACTAAGGTTGGAGACAAATTAACTGTAGTGGACAGTCGTTGAATCTATCCTGGGTTAAGATTTTTAAATTGCTCCAAACTAGTGAAAGAAATGCCATTTAAAATTAAATTCTTCCCTGTGTATCAAAGCATTAAGCACCTGCTTGCTCAGTATTTGGACAGAAAAATAGCTTTCAAAATGTAACTGTCTCCAGATGCAGAGAGTGTCTGTCAAAGGTTATAATGATCCACACTGATAAAGAGCTAGCAGTCTAACAAGTGTGAAGAAGAGCGTTTGCAGGATGTCTGCAAACAGCTAACCCACAAATTGTTCCAAAGTTTTGTACAGTACCTATTTGTTGAGAAAGGAAAAAAATATGAATTACTGTTTTTTTAATAAGGTGTCAGAGTAACATTTATAAGATCATCTTCAACTATTTTCATATGTGTTATATTAATTAAATTATGTTCAGTAAATGACTTAAATTTGTCAATCTAGTAATAATATACTATTTATTAAAGGTAATATCCAGCTCTTGGGTGCTACTCATGCACAATCAAGGCTGGAATTTTGTTCTATATTGAATACTATGTAAATATAAATTAATAACCATTTAGAAAATGTCATCTACCCAAAGATTTTAGATTTACAGTAGAGGTACTGAGGACAAAAATAGGTTTGTGCTTTTTAAAAATTATTTTAAGAGTCATAAGAAAGATCTGAACATTTTCTTTAATTTGTTTTAATGAAGGAATTTTTCCTGGTCTGGTCATTATATTTTAACATTAAAAAAATCTGTTCTTATTTACCATGAATTTGGAAGAATGGAGAAGGAGCAGAGTTATGATATAATAAAAAAAGAGGCTGGAAAATTAGAAGTTGTTCAGAGAAAGGTTTTTTTAAAAAAAATATTCAGATAATTCTAAACTTTTGTTTAGTTTTGGTTTTGGTTAACAACTATATTTTAACAGTTCAATGCCTAATAAATGGTTTGAGGAAAGGAAGTCTAGTAAAGGTTGAACATCTGCCTCTTAAGTAAAGGGGTCAGAAACCTCAATCCACTAATGAGACTCCCCAAAAGCTTCAAAACAACACACACACACACACACACATACACACACAAACACATAACAACCAGCTTGACATTTCTAAGGGATTTATTTATTTATTGTTTTGGTTTAAAAGAAAGAGACTTTAAAAGTCTGTTGTCTTACACAGTTTCCCCAGTTAGAACTCCTATAAATGTTGGCTTTGCAAGATGGCAAAGCCCAGCACTGCTTCTTTGCCATTAATCTCCTAAATTTTGACTGATCACTTAATTTTTTTTATATAGAGTTATCATGTCTATGTGGATTTCAAATAACTTTGGGACTGGTTCTTCAACCTTTATTCCCAAGGACTATACAGCTCTGTGCACTTGGGACATGTCTACACTTACCTCTGGCCCGATCTATCCAGTAGGGGTCGATTTAACAAGTCTGGTGAAGATGCAATACGTCAACCACTGAGCACACTCCCATTGACTCCAGTACTCCACCAGAGTGAGAAGCGTAGGTGGAGTTGACAGGGAGTGTTAGCAGTCA
Organism: Sternotherus odoratus; assembly: GCA_032164245.1. Lineage (NCBI taxonomy): Eukaryota > Metazoa > Chordata > Testudines > Kinosternidae > Sternotherus > Sternotherus odoratus. Next base: position 227,953,791 of record JAVMKO010000001.1, on the reverse strand, counting down.
ACCTACTGCAGTGTAGACACTCTGGTAAGTGGATCAAGTATGTTGAATTCAGCTATGCTATTCACATAGCTGAAGTTGCGAAACTTAGATTGATTTCTCCCCCCATCCCCGCCAATGTAGACCAGGCCTTAGCCTCACAAAATTATGAACCAGGCATTGTCAACCCCATTTTACAGATGAGGAAAAAGGAAACACAAAGAAGTTAAGGTCACCAAGCTTACCTCATTAATAAGTGAAAATCCAGAACACATGCATATTATTAATCAGCAAAATTATATAGCAAACACTTCCAGATAATTATCATCCAATAAAAATTACCTTTTTTAAATTGGGTCAACATTAACCATATTAATACTGACAGTTAACTTTGATTTATTTTTTAAATGTGATGCTAGTTTTTACTGTGTTTAACCAATTTCAATCTAAACTAAAAACAAACGTATAAAAGCAATGTTGTCAAAAAGAGAGAGATAACTATCAGACAGCAAAAAAAATGGCCATTTACTCATCCATTCTTGCCCTTCCTTGTGAAAGTAACTCCAACGGGGTTTCAGGTTTTCAGAATTTGATACAATATTTTTGTATTGCTAAGAGTCATGGAATAAAATGCAGAAAATGAAGAATGTCTTGCCAAGTTGCCTTTACATTGTGACCATATCTTGATTATTTTTTCAAGCTTATTTCAATATCTTTTGAAATTATTCATATTTTAGAGGGTATGTGCTCCATGTGATGAAAGGAATTATGACTAATATTTTCAAAGCAGTGAAGGGGATTTAACCATACTTTCTCCATTAAAATTAATGGAATGGTGTCCCTGGGACATTTCTAAAATACTAGCACTGATAGAAAAATGGGATTTACATGGCAAGGAGAAATTCCAATATTTCAATATTTGGTGGTATTTTTTTCTTGAATCATGATGAATAGCCAAATATCAAAACTTTTTGCAAAATGACCATTTTTGATCAAAATGAAATGTTTTCTTATTCCCAATTCAAAGTATTTTGCTTTGAAATTCCTGAACCAAAATGTTTTGTTGATTTGTTCTCCTCACCTCCATTACACATTTATTTTACAAACAGTTCTTTGCATCTGCAGCCGATTTAATAAAACTCCATTTTCTGACAGGAAAGTGTTTTATATAGATGAGTACCAACTCTATACAATGCAAATAAATAATGCATTGGTTTAACCAAAACAAGTAGGTTACATGTTGAGTGACAGAATGGTGATGCAGGACAGAAGGCAATTAATAGGATAGGTAAGCATTATTAACATATAGACTGTACTGTTTGCTTTCCCTTCAATACCCATCTTTTGTCCCTTGGTATGTACGGTTACACTTATTTTGCACACCCACTAAATGCCTAACATTGCAAAGCACATTATTTTATCATTTACTCCTTCCCCTACCCCTAATCAGCTAACAGCCCATGTGTAAATTGCCATTTTACTTTTCTGTTGTATTTGGCCCAGAAACTTCCATAAGAACTGAAGCGGTTTGCACCAGGAGTGAATTTAGCCCATGAAGTCCCCAACCTTTCAAGGCTCTGAGCACTTCAATTCCCATTGTCTGAAATAGTATCTGTACTGCACTGGTTTGTGATTTCACTTAAGCTTTGGAAGGTATTCTGAGCAGGTAATAAAGCCTTTGAAGCTCTTGAGAAGTTACCATTTCAAGAGTCTATTACAGAAAGTTCAGCATGGAATAATTCTGGTAGAAGACAGGAAATGAAATCCCAGTTGGTATCTCTAGAAACCGCTCAGGTGGGGGTTTGAGACCTGGGTGACATCTCTTTATTAGTGCTCTTCTTGACATAAGAATTTGGAGTAACTGAATTTATGGGTGAGTTATCAGGGGACACATTGAAATAGATGCCATGATAATCTGTGGCAGATGATAGAAGTGGACTCAAATCAGTAACATAAAACTGTCAGAAAGCAAAATTTCACTAATGAGGGTTTGTGTCCATCCAGTAATGATATTATCAGCCAAAAAAAAAAAAATACTATGCACAAGTGACAAAAACACTATGCTAGACAGAAATCCAAAAGTGAGTAAACCTTCTCTAAGAAATAGCCTGCCTGCATTTTTACTCTAGTGTCAGTCTGTTACCAATAATCAGAATTTGTAAACAATACTTATAAATGACCTATTCTTGCCCCAGACATCTGCACCATGATGCATCATGCAAGTATGATGGAATGTGCATTTGAATTTTAACACAGAACAAATTGTTCTAGTGTACATAGTAGCAGTAAGTTGTAAAACAATCAAAACATAAGTAAAATTTAATTTTTAAAAAGATAACTCTGGTATACTATCACTTCAGTTTCAGAAAACCTTGGCTCATCCACTGAACCAATATTAATAGAAGCAAAACCACACTCCAATCCCACTCTGATGTGATCTTTAAAACATAATACAAACAAAACACTGGGCATCTTTGTTATAAGTACTGTGACAAGGTGGCTCCTCGGCTCCCCTGACTCAAGTCCTTTGAGGTTCTGGCACGGCACTGGCACCCTGACCAGGCTGCACCATACCCCGTTTTTCCGCTGCTCCTTAGCAGCTCACTCTCTGTCGATCTCTCTCAGGGTCAGGCTCCTGCAGGCTAGGAAAGCTAGGTTCCCCCTCGGAGGGACCCTTTGTTCTCTTCCCCTGCTTGCCAGCAGTCTCTCCGTCCCTGCTTCCTCCAACTCACTCCTCACACTCCTCTGCTTTCACCAAACTCACTCCTCTAACTCCTACTGCCTGCAAACTCACTCCTCAAACTCCCACACCCCTCTCTGGGGAGGAGTCTCTTTAAAGGGCTCTGACAGCCTCCTTAACTGGCCTCAGATGGCCCTGCTTCTGGCTGTGGAAGCCTTGCTCAGCTGGACCCAATTTCCCTGTAGTAACCCTTCTAATTACATGCCTTTCTGGCAGCTGTCTGCCCTGGGTCTACCACATATCCCCCCCCCCCCACGCAACACCATGGGGTTGGGCTACTTGGGTCGCGGAGCAGTGTATCCTTGATAGCCCGTCTGCATTCCCATGCAGGGGGCCGGACCGATGTTGTACGCGGAAGTGGAAGGGCTGCAGTGAGAGGAAACATCTTGTAACCCTCGCATTGCTGTCTTTATTTTGATGCATCCACTTCAGCAGGGCATGGTCCGTGACTAGGGTAAACCATTGACCGAGTAGATAATAGCGGAGGCTCTCTATGGCCCACTTCACCGCCAGGCACTTCTTTTCTACTGCGGCGTATTTCCGTTCTCTGGGCAGGAGCTTCTGGCTGAGGAATAGGACCGGGTGGTCTTCACCGTCCCTTAGCTGGGAGAGTACCGCTCCCAGCCCTACCTCAGAGGCGTCCGTCTGTAGGATGAACTCTCCCTACCAGTCTGGGGCTATCAACACGGGGTCGGTGCAGAGGGCTGTCCGCAGGTCCCCAAATGCTCCCTCAGTGGCGTCCGACCACTTCACAATGTCCGGGCCACGGGCTCTCGTCAGGTCGGTCAATGGGCAGGCCCGGGTGGCGAAATGTGGGATGAACCGTCGGTAGTACCCAACCAACCCTAGACCGGTTTCTTTCGGATTGGTCGGGGCCACTTCTGGATCGCTTCCAACTTGTTAAGTTGGGGCTTCACTACCCCCCTCCCTACCATGTACCCAAGATATTTAGCCTCTGCTAGTCCAATCGAGCACTTGGGGGGATTTGCGGTCAGCCCTGCCTTCCTCAGGGTATCTAAGACGGCCTCCACCTTCCTCAAGTGCATCTCCCAGTCTGGGCTGTATATGATGATGTCGTCCAGATAGGCGGTCGCGTACTGCCTATGAGGCCACAACAGTTTATCCATTAGCCGCTGGAAAGTGGTGGGGGGCCCGTGTAACCCAAAGGGGAGGACAGTATATTGGAACAACCCCTCCGCGGTGGCAAAGGCCGTCTTCTCCTTGTCTGCCTTGGCTAGGGGGATCTGCCAATATCCCTTGGTCAGGTCCAGGGTCGACATAAACCGAGCCGAGCCTAACCGGTCAATCAGCTTGTCTATCCGGGGTAGTGGGTATGCGTCGAACCGTGAGACGTCATTCAACCTCCGGAAGTCATTGCAGAACCTGACCGTGCCATCTGGTTTAGGCACCAAGACCACGGGGCTAGACCACTGGCTATGGGATTCCTCGATGACCCCTAACCTTCTTCTGGACCTCCGCTCGGATTTCTCTCCTCTTTGCTTCTGGGACCCGGTAGGGTTTATCGTGCACCTTTGCTCCGTTCGGTGAGGATGTGGTGGTGCACCTCAGTAGTCCGGCCTGGTGTCTCCGAGAACACATCCCGGTTACGCCGGATCATGCGGACCACGTCCGCGCACTGGTTCAGGGTCAGGTCCGGGGATATCCCCACCCTGCCGGGTGGGTTGCCCTCCAAGGGTGGCGCCCCCAGCGCAACCACCAGAGCGTCTCTTTCCTGCCACGGCTTTAGTAGGTTGACGTGGTAGGTCGGTTCCTGCTTTCGGCGTCCCGGCTGTCGGACTCTATAGTCCATGTCCCCCACGGCTTCTATTACTTTGTACGGCCCTTGCCACTGGGCCAACAACTTGCTCTCAGCCGTGGGTACCAGCACCATCACCCGGTCTCCCACCTGGAACTTCCAGCTTCTCGCTCGGCGGTTGTAGTACGTCCGCTGGGCCTCTTGTGCCTCTTTCAGGTGTTCCCTCACTATGGGGGTGACTTGGGCTATCCTTTCTTTCATCCGCACTACATGTTTGACAACATTTCTCCCCAGGTTCGGCTGTTCTTCCCAACCCTCCTTGGTGATGTCAAGTATGCCCCGAGGGTGGCGTCCATACAACAGCTCGAACGGCGCAAATCCCGTGGAGGCCTGGGGCACCTCCCTTAAGGCAAACAGGAGGTAGGGGAGCAGGGTGTTCCAATCCTTCCCGTCCCGACTCACTACCTTCCGCAGCATACTCTTCAACGTCCGGCTGAACCATTCGACCAGGCCGTCAGTCTGGGGATGGTACACCAACGTCCTTATCGTCCGCACACGGAGTAGGCAACATAGGTCCTTCATTAACTTGGACATAAAGGGAGTCACTTGGACTCTCAGGATCTCCTTTGGTATCCCTACTCGGGCAAAGATCTGTAGCAATTCTCGAGCTATGGTTTTATTCCGTATTCCGTAAAGGTACAGCCTCGGGGTACCGGGTGGCGTAGTCCAGCACAACCAGTATGTGCCGATGGCCCCTGGCAGACTTCTCCAGCAGGCCTACCAGGTCTATGGCGATCCTCTCGAATGGGACCTCAATGATGGGGAGGGGCACTAAAGGGGCCTGCAAGTGGGCCCGGGGGGCGTCCAATTGACACTCCGGGCAGGAGGCGCAGTACTGCCGGACCGCCGCATGGACTCTTGGCCAGAAGAACATCTTCAAGACCTGATCAAGGGTCTTCTCCACCCCCAGGTGGCCCCCGAAGAGATGGCTGTGAGCCAGGTCCGACACGCCTCTCTGATGCCTCTGTGGCACCAAAAGTTGTTCCACCGACATATCATGCATCGGGACTACCCTATACAGCAGGTCCCCCTTGATTATAGAATATGGCCCTCGGCCCTTACTTTTCCCCTCTACCGGGGCCCCATTTACCTCCACCACTTCGCTGCGGACATTTTGGTAGGCTGGGTTGTTGGCCTGATCTTGCCCAAAATTCTCCATGGCCGGGCCAATTGGCCCCAACTCTGGGGTATCTACCTCCGCCTCCCCTTCGGGGGCTGCCTGGGGGGCACTAGGCCCGGCGTCGGTCTCCCCCACCGCTCGCCTGGTCCTCCTTCCCTGGGGGCTCCCTCGTTCCCCCACTAGTGCAGCCCTCCGGTATTGGGTCAGGATTCTTGTCCCTAACGCCTTGGCTGCCCTCCTCTCCCTCCGAGACTTCCAGGACCCCCCGCCTACAGAGAATAATCCTGGGTCAAATTCCCGGAAAGCTGGTGCCCCGGGACCCCTCGGCGTCACCTCCGGGACCCCGGCACTAACTCCTTCTGTCCCCCGCCCGGGGAGCAGGCTGTCAAAGTCGGGGAAGTCTCGACCAATGAGGACTGGGTAGGGGAGCGTCGGGACTACGCCCACCACTACTTTCGTGGGGTGTCCCAGGACGTCTAGGCTTACAGAGACGGTGGGGTAGTAGTTAATATACCCATGCACGCAGGATACTGCCGAGCGCTTGGCCCGGGACAGCTGGTCCTGGCTGATCAATATCCCGGAGACCAGCGTAACCGTGCTCCCTGAGTCTACTAGCGCGGTGGTCTTAATGCCATTCATTTTAATGGGCTGGGTTTATCTATGGGGAGCCATCGCGACCCCCACTTGGTTCACCAGGTCGCACGGATCCCCCATACCCCCCAAGTCACATTCTATGGGGTCGGCCCGGTTTGGGCACTGGGCGGCTAGGTGTCCCATTTCGCCACAAGCGTAGCAGCGTCTCCCAGCTTGGGACAGCCCCCCCAGTTTTCGGGCTGTTTGGCCCTACCCCCCGAGTCCTGTTCCCCCGGTCCCCAAGCCTGTCCAAGCTCTCAGGCCATCCCCCAGCCTCCTCTTCTTCCTCCCTATAGCGGCTTGGGGTCTTGGCAATCCAGGGCTTTTGTCCGGAGGCCGGCCTTCTAGTTGACCGCAGCCCCTCTGTGGTAGTTCGTGACAACTCCTGGGAGGCTAGGTGTCTCTCTACGAGGGCTACCAGCTCGTCGTAGGAGGGGGGATCGTTCTTTCAGACCCACCCCCTTAGCTCGGGTGGTAACCCCCACATATACCTGTCCAATACCAGGATCTCTACCATCTTCTCCGGGCTGTGGGTCTCGGGCCGCAACTTCCAGGCAAGGTGGATCAGGTCGAACAACTGAGTCCTCGGGGTCTTGCCAACCTTGTACCTCCACTCATGAAACCGCTGGGCCCGCAGGGCTGGCGTTACTCCCGCTCTGGCCAGGATCTCGGCCTTCAGCTGGGGGTAGTCCGCAGCGGCCTCAGGTGCCAGGTCAAAATAGGCCTTCTGGGCCTCCCCGCACAGAAAAGGGGCCAGGATGCTTGCCCACTGTCCTCGGGGCCAAGCCTCATGCTGGGCCGTCCTCTCAAAGGTGAGCAGGTAGGCCTCGGTGTCGCCGTCATCTTCTGCAGGAAATGGCTGGCCCATAGGGGCCGGTCGTCAGGCCCCCCACTGCCCATGGTGCTCAGGGCTTTCACCTGCCGCATCACCTCCTGCAACATGGCTCGGTCCTGGGCTGCCTGAGTTATCAGCAACTGGTTGGTCTCTTGCTGCACTCGGACAGCTTCCTGCTGGGCTGCAGTGGCCTGGACCAGGGCCTTCACCACCTCTTCCATCTTCCCTCTGAGTATGGGGGGAGGGTCTGGCCACCGAGTCTATTCACTTCCAATCCCACCTCTAACACCCCGTGTGACAAGGTGGCTCCTTGGCTCCCCTGACTCAAGTCCTTTGGGGTTCTGGCACAGCACTGGCATCCTGACCAGGCTGCACCAGACTCCATTTTTCCGCTGCTACTTAGCAGCTCACTCTCTGTCTCTCTCTCTCAGGGTCAGGCTCCTGCATGCTAGGAAAGCTAGCTTCCCCCTCGGAGGGACCCTTTGTTCTCTTCCCCTGCTTGCCAGCAGTCTCTCCGTCCCTGCTTCCTCCAACTCACTCCTCACACTCCTCTGCTTTCACCAAACTCATTCCTCTAACTCCTACTGCCTCCAAACTCACTCCTCAAACTCCCACACCCCTCTCTGGGGAGGAGTCTCTTTAAAGGGCTCTGACAGCCTCCTTAACTGGCCTCAGCTGGCCCTGCTTCTGGCTGTGGCAGCCTTGCTCAGCTGGACCCAATTTCCCTGTAGTAACCCTTCTAATTACATGCCTTTCTGGCAGCTGTCTGCCCTGGGTCTACCACAATACACTTAGTTTTGGATCTACTACTGACTCCACTGCAGTGTTTGAAACTGGCATGTATTTTAGTTACCTGCATGTGACTTTGGTGGAAGCTGGACTGGACCTCTAAAACTACTCAGACATATCAGCATGCTGGACTGACTGTATTCACTTTATAATCATGTGGTAATTATTGGCCAGTGGCACTGACCAGCTATGCTAGTAAGTGGACAGGAGAAACTGGACATCTGTTGCATGTTTATCTAATGAGTTGCAACATCATAGCCTAACTCCTTTTTTATGTTCTCCTCAATTAAGCCCCCTCCACAAACCCACTATTGGGAAAGTGTGTGTGTGTTGGGGGGAAGGGGGCACTTTACCTAGGCCAATCTGGAATGAGGGAAAAATTCCTTCCCAGACTCTTGAAAAAGGACCGACTACCATAATGCCCACGTCAGATCAGGACAAATCTCAGTATGTTACCAATGCCATGTGTGGGAGGGTGGCTGCTGTCCACCTGGTTCAGAGAAAAGAGGGCTTCTCCTGCATAAGCTTGGACCTATATAGTCCCCACTCTCTTCTGGTCACCTGTGGAGTATGGGTCAGCCTCCACATTCTGATCTGATCTGCAGCTGCAGAAGAAAGTCTCTCCTTGGCACACTAGCCCTTGAAAGGCACACATCTTTTCCAGCAAGCCAATCCATGCCCCCTACTACTTAATGTGTGGTGAGGTCATTTGATTTGAATCCAGACCTTTCCAGCTGCTGAAATAAATGCACTTGTTGGTGTGTTTGAAGTTATAATGGTTGGCATTGCAAGAATAAATAAAATCAAAGATATCTGATTTGAACTGATGGTACTATAAGGTTCAGCATTTTCAGTGGTTTTCCCCTTTTTGTTTGTGTCCCCCAGTACAGTTCTCTCTTATTAGAAATATGCACTACTTCTTGCAGTTCAGTACAGATAGATCACTGCACAGATATCTGTACAAATGGAGGATGTGAAAATAAATATTGAGAAAGCCATGAAATAGTTACTTCTAGTTAACAAGATCAATAGACATGGTTTTTTACATGAAGCACTGTGAATGTTTAATTCTTCCAAATATTTTCCAGAAACAGGCATTAATTAAGGAATATTTACTAGCAAATGTATATATGTTTATGCCTCTTGCCTTAACTGGATTGTCAGTTTTGTGGGGAAAAGTCTGCCTTTTACTGGGGGGGTCTTATTCAGGATTGGGGCATTACTATAATAATTATAAACAATAATAAATTCCTCTAAAACGTAAATATCTGAATGAGATGTGATAAAGTGATACTGGAGAAAAGGTAGAAATATCTTGATTTCCGTCACTTCAATTTTGTGCCCCCCCCCACTATATAAAGTTCCATCATAGTTTCCATATTATCTTGTAGAAAGCAAAGACATTTTAATTGCTAGTAGAGTTCACAGGCATTACAACAGTAAATATTCTTATAATAGAATATTGTGTTAAACTCAGTAATTCAGAAGCATACATTTTATTATGTGTCTAATCTGGAAGCAGAGGGTTAAAACAACTGGATATTCCTCCTTTGAGAATTCAAAAGACTTGCTTTCAAGCGTAGTTGAGGCTCCCCATGGCAGGGCCGGCGACAGGAATTTGGGGGCCCCGTACACAGATCGTGCGGGGCCCCCCCCGGCCGGTATCCTGCCGCCCGCGGGCCCCCCGTCTCCCGCCGCCCGCGGGCCCCCCCCCTGATCTCCCGCCACCCGCGCCCCCCCCCGACCAGTCTCCCGCCGCCCGCGGGCCCCCCGCCGGCTGGCGACAAGGGGGTACAGCAACGTACCGGGCCCGCCCCGGATTTAAGGGGAACCCCCCTTAAGTCCGGGGCCTGGTACAGCTGTACCTGTTGTACCCCCCTGTCACTGGCCCTGCCCCCTGGGGACAAGTTGGGTGAAGCAATATCTTTTATTGGACCAACTTCTGTTGGTGTAAAAGGCAAGCTTTTGAGCTAGACATAGCTCTTTTTCAGTCATTCAGTTAATTCCCTAGGTGGCAAGGGCTATGTTTCCATACAAAATAGAAGAAAGTCAATTCCATGGTGGAAAACTTTTTCTTTTTTTTTAACCAGCCTTAATTAGGTAGGGATATTTGAAAATGTAACTAATCAGATTTTTAGATGGCCTCCAAACAGAAGGAATAAACCAGAAGATCCATTGTCTCTAAAATCCCACAAGTACTCCTTGTTGTTTTTGTTGATACAGACTACCATGACTACCACTCTGAAACCAGTCAAACTGCAGTTACCACTAGGAATAAAAGGTTTGAGGCAAGTAGTGATTATTTGTAGTGAGCACAAAGTTCTATACTCAGGAAGAAATTAGCAGTGCATATGTAAAATTAGTGGGATGTAATCCAACCACCATCTTGTTTCCTAACTTGAATAAGTAATATTACGGATTGTTATGAAGTCATCTAGTTGCTTTTCATTGAGAAGTGCAGTGCTCGTGAGAATATTCTCTTTTATAAGAAGTAATACGTAACATGGAAATGTCTAAACTATTCTGTAAGTAGTTGGTCTCACTCACTAACTCTCACAAAAACATACACATACAGAGTCTAAATTTACCGTCTTCTTGGTGTTTCCTTTATTATTAAACTTAAATTACAACAAACTCTCTGCCAAAGCTTGTGAATTGGCATATCAAGGGTAATTCCATAGGTGAATATCATGTACTTAGTGCTGTCTACTTTTTTATATCCTGGAAACTACCAAGTGTGCATTCCAGTGACAATATGCTGAAAAGCTCTGGATCTCTATGTAGGGTTCTAGGTATCTCTTCTTATTGTAATGTTTTTATAGATCATACTAGTGTAACAGCCCATGTACACGGGCCAGGCCACCCCATCCAGTCCCTCCTCCCGCATCCTCCTCCCTGCTCGCCCTCCCATCGTCACCCTGCACTTACAGTTCAAAAGAATGTGGACAGTGCAGTGATTGGTCATGTCATAGTGCCGGAGACTTCTGGCACCTTCCAGCCTTTGGCCTTGGAATATCAGTGAAAGGTCGTTAATATCACCGTGGTAAATGTTTCCTTCTATCACCTTCCTCTTCAGGTCCTCCACGGTGTCATCCCAATGCACGCCCACGGCACCCATGCCACCAGTTACAGTTTTAATGACGATTGTGCCCTGGGCCCCACCCTGGGCTGCGGAGCTAGTGGGTCCGGGCTCCATAATGTCTGAGCCCCAGGGAGCTGTCTGTGCAGAGAATGTGCTCCCAGACCCGAGCAGTGGTTTGCTCAGAGCCTCCCCCCGTCCTTCCTCTGGATTTAGAGATCTTCTCTGCCTTCAGCAGAGCCCCGCTCCCAGGGACCCCGAGTGAAGCAAGCCCTAGGCCAGCCTGCCTTTCCTCCCACCCCGCTCAGCGCAATCGGCCACTTCCTGGAAACTGAAACTGTCAGTGGTCCGGGAGCAGCCCGTGTACACGGGCCAAAGTGCTTACCGCTGTTTGTCCGGTAAATGGCGCGTCAGCCATTTTGTTCCACCGAACTACAACACCCAGAATGCTGTTCGTCCGGGCCATCTCTACTGCACATAACGGCTTCGGACAAATTTCCTCTGGCCTTTTATTATATAGGATTTTGTTTACTTTCCTAGCTGCTCCAAGTCTATTAGATGAATGTTTAACTTTGTATTTTTATAGTCTCTATCATAACTCTAATTATATGGCTAATGTATTATTTTTAAAGAAATACTTGAAATTTAGAATGAGGACAGTGAGAAATGCACAGCATTAGTTTGATCAAAGTATTGTGTCACACTGAGATTAAGATGAAAGATCATTGACAGCATTGCGTGGGGATGATTGCACTCTGCAAGTGTCCCAACACAATGCTATTAATGTACTTTCATCTTAATGTCAGTGTGATGTGTATGGCAACTGCCTGCAATATCTTTGGGAGTGTTTATTGTATTAAATATATGAATCACTGTGGGTCAATAATTGTTTGTAATTCCATGAGGGAGGGGGATCACAGCCCTCAAAGAACTCAGAACAACTGTGGGGTGATCAGGCAAATTAACTCAGGTGGTGATACTTCTCTAGAGGCATCACCATCTGGAAACATTTACATATACTGGTTTAAACTGGATTCACTAGAGACCATCAGTCAAAGAAAGACTAATTATTCAAAAGTCCTGAGTTTAAACTGACTCTGAAGCCCCAATCCTTCCTGGGAATGGTTGGAACGTCGTGGCCCATTCTGTGTGTTTGTTCTGAGCAAACAGCTGTTATGAAGTCATGACCACAGAAATCTCTGTTGGTGGAGTTCAAAGAACTATTAAGTTGCCAGAACCCATTTTGGAGTTGGGGTGATCTCTTGTAATCTTATAAGCATGCATGTAGGTTTCTATTTTCGCCAATGGTTTATTTTTTTTTATATACAGTAGACTCTCAATTATCCAGGATTGGATTAACCAGAATGTGGATTAACCAGGATGTTAAAAAGAAATATGGGCAACTCGTAGGGCTGGCTCTGGCTTTGCTGCCACCCCAAGCACACACAAAAAACACCCCACCAGGGCACAGGGCAGCCAGTGAACCAATACCCCCTCCCCCCGGTGCAGGGTGGTTGGTGAACCAACCACCTCTCCCCATATTTCCTATGGATAGTGATTATCCGGGATTTTATTAACCAGAATTATTTTTTCCCTATCATCCTGGATAATCGAGAGTCTACTGTATATTATATATATAATGCTTTTATCGTAATGAACTAACATGCTTGCCTAGACAGAGATTTGTGGTCTCCATAGCCACGGCAATTACAACATTTTATAGCCTTATAAGAGTAAACGGAGTGCAGATGTATGCAGGGGAATGACATAGTGTAGGTAGAGAACGGCTTAACCTGGAAATACTCCAATATCAGCCGATCTGGGTCTCCACCCAAAAAACATAATGTCTGGGAAACTGGAAGCCTAAGAGTGGGTTCCTGGCTGGATCATAAGGTGGAAATACAGAGTAGTTGCCCTAAACTGTGACACTCAGTGCACCTGATCTCCCACTGCCAAGTTTGAAATGAGCAGAGACTGCCATTTACAATAAACTATATGCCTAGCTAGTGAAACAATCATCATACTAACTTCATGAATTTCCTGAACCCAAATTTGAACCCATGTCCATTGGGCTAATCTATCACATTACCTAAGAAACTCCAGTTTTCCTGTATATTGGCAACTTTTAAGCTTTAACTCAATTATTCTAATGCCTGTTGCAGTGTATCATATTCTCTCACTTGAATTCTAAATTAATCTTCAAATGCCATCCCCCTAAGGAATGATCTGCAATTATGTTCTCTGGCACACTAGGGTGGTCACTTTGTTTGGGTAACATCCACTGCCATGTTTTATTTATTTTTTCATTCGTTTGCCATCAAATGAGCAGACAAACTGCTCATGAATATCGAACTATGAAAAGTGTTTTTTTTCTAAAGTAAAGCTACTGACTTTATCATATTTTCCTTAGATTAGCTTTTTCCCAGACCACCCGTTATAGATAAGGTGATATTCAGCATATTTCTGTGTATAATTATGCAGGCAGATAATTCAGCTCTCACACTGTACTTCAGTTCTATAGCTCTGCTTAATTGCTTTCAATCTAAAAATGCTGAAGGCCAATTAAAATGGACAATTATTGTAGCTTTATTAATTCAGTTATAGCTATGTAAACTTTGAAATATGTAAACTCTCCAAGAATTTGTCCTGCCTTAGGGTATGCTTAGTAACTCCCATATATCTTGACTTGTATCTCTCTGGCAAAATATATAATTTTATATAATTATAAAAGTTAGAAAACAAGGTTATGACCACCCACCAAAAGTAGATTGTATAGTACAGCGGTTGACAAACTTCAGCACGTGACCTATAAGCGTAATCTGCTGAGGGGCAGCAAGACATTTTATTTATCTTGACCAGCCCCCTGCAAATCTCAGTGGCCATGGCACACTTTTTCTGGCCAATGGGAACTGTGGGAAGTGGCATGGGCCTCAGGGACATGCTGGCTGCCACTTCCCACAGCTCCCATTGCGAAGGTGAACCACGTCCACTGGGAGCTGCGGGAGGCCGTGCCTGCAGATGGTTAATGTAAATAAAATGTCTTGCGGCCCACCAGCAGATTACCCTGATGGGCCACGTGCCAAAGGTTGCCAACCCCTGGTCTAGTATATTAAATAGTTAATATCCATACAGCACTGTAGAGAGGTTAGCAGGGGCTTGTCTCTCTCCCGGGCAGCAGGGAACCACACTGCCTCACTACACGTTGTTGATCTATTAGGGGAATTAGTTCAGCTATGGGAGTCTTCCCTGGTGGCCCTGGTGGAGGCAGAAACAAGTACAGTTATGTCGGGCCCCTGGGGGGGGGCAACAATGAGTCAGGCACTTAGGCCTCAGGCAGGGACCTAGCAACAATGCCATAACAGTAGCAATATGAACAGTAGCTGGACCTGGGCCCTAGGTCAGGATGGGGCAATAATGAGTCAGGAGACCAGGCCCTCATGCAGGGCTGAGCAACAACAGTAGTCCCAAGGCTCCAAAAGGCCTGGGAGACGGGGAGACTGCCAGCCATGAGTTGGGTGGCAGGGGGGACGCAGGCCCTCCAACTCCACTGCATCCCAGCCCGGGGTCCTAGCAGCAGCAGAAGACCTGCTGCTGTGTCAGTGAGGATCTTGGCTGCAACGCACTGACACAGGCTCTGGTAGTGCTTCAGCCAGACTAGGGTCGGCTGCCCCTGGGCTACTTTCTAATTCCCTCTCTTGTGGCACCTGGGTCAGGGTGGTGTCTTCTGAGGGTCCAGCACCATGGGCTCCTCCGGGTAGCTGTCATAGGGCAGGCCCAGCAATTCCTCCAGGTAGCTGGCAAGAGGCAGGCCCAGCAACTCCTTGCCTGTACCATGGGCCACTGGTGCTCCCCAGTTGCAGCCTAGGCCATAAACATCTGGTCTCTCTGGTGGCTGTTTTCCCAGTGAGCTCTGAGATCGAGCCTTTATACTTCCAGGTTGCCGCCTGACCTTCTGGGGGGTGGGCTCAGAACTCACTAGCTCCACCCACTCTGGAGTCTGGAGGGGTTCGTCTCTCTCTGGGGTGACAGGGAACCACACTGCCTCACTACAAGCACCTTGAGCATAAGATGACATTTTCAAAAGCATTAGGAGCACACCGTGACTTATGCTTCTTTGTCAATTTTGAAAATCTCACCCAAACACACACTAGTTTGCATTGGATTTTTTCAAAGGGGTTTGGCACTATTTTGTCCAACAAACTAGGAATATATCCCTAAATACACAGGAGCATTTTCTTAGCTGTCCTTATTTGCCTTTAGACATTTCTCACCTTTATGCTCTTAGTTCATAGCATTGTGAGAAGTGCTATTATGAGCAGGAAACTGCTGAACTTTACAGAGACTCAGTTCTAAAGGGAGTGGGGGAAGGCAGAAGATGACAAGTTTGTCCCTATGCACCTGTGTCAATGTCTAACAACTATCTCACAGTTTAGGAACCACCATAAATGCCACAACTAATAAATGCCACAATTATGGGATTCATAAGGACATTCTCATAGATTGAATTCTGCGGCCAAAAACAGTGGCCAAACACCTACTCAAGCTTTCACTTATTTATTTTTATCTGAAATATTTAAGAGACTTAAATGGAAAGTCAGCCATACCCAATAGCCACCATATTCTTTTCTCATTGCCTCCTGGTGCACTTGGCTCTATTCCTTCACTCTCCCTGAGACCATAAACTTCCTCTTGCTTCTCCATATAAAGCTTGATGCTTCCTCTCTTATAGGCAAGATAATTTTCTATACATTTAGTCTTACAACTGAACTTCCAATTCATCCAACTTCAGTTATGGGTAAAATTAGAGCATGGAGAACTGGAACATGAATATGTCATCTTCAAAGTTAGTACTTTAATCCCACCCGGATATTGGATTCACCTCATTTGCTATCTGTCCTAACAAATATTTCTTAATTGATACGCAGTGGAACAGTTTCAACAGAAGTGACTGAGAGAAGAGTATCTCATAATATCTCATAGCCCACTGGTTTGAGTATTTTCTTGGGAGATGGCAGATTGAAATGAAAATCTCGTCTCCACAGCAAACAGAGGAGGGAATTGAAGCTGGATCTCCTACAGCCCAGGTCAGTGACCTAACAGACTAGGCCAGACGTTCCCAGACTTGGTTTGCAGCTTGTTCAGGGTAAGCCCTGGCAGGCCACGGGACACATTCTTTACCTGAGCATCCGCAGGTACAGCCACTCGCAGATCCCAGTTCGCTTTTCCCAGCCAATGGGAGCCGCAGAAAGTAGCGCAGGCCAGGCCACCACTTCCCACCGCTCCTATTGACCAGAAATGGCGAACCATGGCCCCTGGGAGCTGCGAGAGGCCATACCTGTGGATACTCAGGTAAACAAAGCATGTCACAGCCCACGAGGGGCTTACCCTAAACAAGCCACAAGCCAAGTTTGGGAACCCCTGCACTAAGCTAAAAGTTACATTCTCAAACTGGGGATTGTGACCCCATAGAGGATCACAAGAGGGTTACATGAGGGTCACAAGATGTCAGTTTCATGGGGAGACAGCCCTGAGCTCTCATTAAATTAAATCACCCCCCCATGTTATTAATTTATAAGGGGAGGTCACACTCAGTGGCTTGCTATGTGAAAAGAGTCACTAATACAAAGAGTTTGAAAACCACCACTACCACCTCTGCTTCCACCTGTTTTGTGTGGGTTTGACCAGATTGCCCCCCTCCCCCCCCCCGGAAAAAAATAAAACAAGGTAAGTGTGGAATGCCTAGTTTATGAATCTTATTGGGGATTAGCTATGAATTACGTGCCATGTAGCTGAGTGGTGTCAAGACTAAGGTGACAACATGTATATCCCACCACTGAAAGTCAAGCAACACAGAGATTTGAATGGAGGAAACTTAGACACTTAATGATGGTAGTGGAGCAGAAATCTTGTTAATGTCCTAAATGTGTAACATTTAGGCACTTAAAGTCCTTTGTGAATCTAGGCCCAAGTCCTAAAAGGTATTTAGACACCTACCCAATATTGACTGCAATGAAAGATAGGAGTCTAAGTTCTTCTGAGGGTCTGGACCAAAGCCCTTAGTTCTCTATAATAAGTGTCTTGATTTCAAGATTTGGAGTGTGTGAAGTGCCACTTAAAGAAAGTACAGGAAGAGACAGCCTCCTGCAGAAGGAATACTTTATGTGGTAATCCCTGGGTGCCGTGTCTGGGTGGAAAGCCCCAGCTAGAAGTTGTGTTTTCCTTTTGAGAATGTGTGGTCATTTGGACAATAAATGGAGCCCAGCACTACAGATGAAAATGGTGTGGCTGATATTCCTCCCAGGCTGGTGAGGAAGCAAGCACCATTTTTCTGTGGTGACAAGTTCTTAAATTTGCCAGCTTCAGAACCAGAAACTATTATAGCCTTATAGAAAGAGACCTTCTAAAAATTTTAAAATGCATTACTGGCATGTGAAACCTTAAATTAAAGTGAATAAAGGAAGACTTGGCACACCACTTCTGAAAGGTTGCTGACACCTGCTTTTGGACAAAGACCTCGGTGAACAACTTCAGTCCTCTGGCACAGCGGAACTCTCAACATTGAGTAAAATTTATCTGTGCAGCATACAGAACCTTCTCTTGAGTGGTCTGAGATTGTGGAATGAACTCCCCTAGGAACTATGGGATCCCACAAACCTCACCAGCGTTCACTACAAGTGCAATGCACATTTCATTAATCTTGCCTTCTCTAATATAAACCCATAGTAACAGGTATGGTTAACAAAAACAAAACAAACAAAATCCCTATGACAAGAAGAAACTCCACTCCACATGCTTCTGCCTCTGTAGAGAGGATGAGAGAACAAATATGTGATGGATGTGTAATCACACTGCTTAATGTATTCATGGAAGGCCCTCAGATACTGCAGCAATGAACATTGTGCAAAAATCTATATAAAATAGAATGAAATAGGTTGTTACTTTTTTCCATTAAAAAAAATCTATTAGGTCTGTATTGAAAACAATTGCAGTAGATGTTAAGTGATTTGAAGCCAGCCCAACTTTCATAGATTTCATATGCATATAGGAAATATAAATTCAAACAGTGGAGAATATATTTTTTTAAACCACCGGAAAACTTGAGATGAGAAGAACGTTTATATCAGATCAACACCTGGTTTTGTAGCATGGATAGATTTTTGCAATTTCCCAATCCAAATGAACACTTCTGAGAGTCAGAGAAAGGTTAATAATCTGACAGTGTGAGATGATATATCACTGAATATTTCTGAAATCTGGTGATCACATAATGTGTGCTTTTGACATAAATGTTTTTTCATTTAATTTTTAGCTTAAAAACTATCTTTCAAAAGAGGCTTCATATTCTTTTCCTGAAATAAATTAAAAACTGAGAGAAAGTTAGGATCGCTGGACATATCCAGCCCTCTGCAAAGTGCCCTAAATGCAGCAGAAAGTATAAGAAGAGCTAGAGTTTAGTGATTAGGACAATAGTCTGGGACTTAGAAAATCTAAATGGGAATAAAATGGGGATACTCTTCCTCGTTATGGAGTCCCCGGAAAGGGAAAGCCATATAAGTACCTTAGATAGAAGTAGGTTCTGCTGAGCAATGAGGAACAAAATTTTGATCTTACACTAAGTGAATACACTGTGGAACCCAACTCCACAAGGGCTTATTGTTTGGTACATACCAGCTGAGAATAGTAGTCTGAGACAGGATGGGGACATGGTAATTATATCTTATTTTATCTGATAAGTTTGCATTATCTGGATGAATTAATAATTCTGTTCAGTAACAACTGAGGAATCAACAGTATTGCCAACCCCAAGAATTCAAAAATAATGAATTGGTCCCCCCACATGCACCACCACCTCTGTTCCTCATGCACTGGGATAGCATCTGTAGCACAACATTCTTCTCCCCCTTCCCAGGTGGGAGATGTATTTATCTATAGGGGTTCTTCATCATCCCCTCCCCTCCTCCCAGGCATAGCATCCCCTAGTTATGGAGATGGGAGGAGGGGACACAGAAAGCAAATTGACCCATTTTTTTTCAAGGAGAGAGTGAAGCCACCCTGAGCTTCTGGGCTCTCTCTGTTACTCCTCCCTCCCCTCTTTTGAGAATGGTGTTGGCTGATCCCGCCCCCACAACACTCATTTCAGCTCCCAAGGGGAGGGGCGAGTACTCCACTTGTCTCCTGCAGGAGCCATCCAGAATGCCTGCATGATTCAGCGAGGGATGCTGTTCTCTTCATTTTGTTTTAGGGAGGGTCCATGGGGTCTTATTATTAAAACAATTTGGAAAGTCTAACTTTATGGATAGCTGTTATTTTACAACTTTAAGGACTCAGACAGCGATAGCCGTGCATTTCTGAAGTCAAATTCTCAAACCTTTAGTTTTTCTGCTCTCCTAGACTTTAGCAGATCTTCTCAAACATAAGTGGCATGATGTTCCTCTACCTTTACACAAACTAGTGTTGGCTATAGGTCTCTCTCTAACTGCCAGTAACACATCTGTACTGACAAATGTTACCATTGTGTTCTGCAGATGTACAATGGCCATCCATTCAGCTCTAGTTTCTGTTGATTCCTCCTGGAGTTGGGAGCAATGCAGACAAAGTCAAAGTTCTCTGGGCTGACTCACAGAGTCTTCCCTTTCCTGTCAACCACCACTACCCTCCTGAATTGTCAATTTTGGCAGCTACAATTTTATTTTATTAGGAAAATACTGTGTAGCACTCAGGGTACTGCAGACTGCATTTGTTTTTGCCTGCCCTGGGCAGAGGAAAGAACCTATAGTGTTTACACTTAGCATCCATGTATAGATGTTGGCATTTCTCCTTTGTTGCCTGAACTGCTCTATGAAGTCCAGCAGCAGCAGAGAGCACAATTTCTGGTGAATAACACAAAAAAGGTGAAATAATTGACATCACTGACTAAACACTTGCAGCTTTTCTGATTTAAATTGGCAGACTTGACATCCTCAATGGCTGGAATCCCTTATCTGTGCAAAATCATATCAGCCACATCACACCGATTTACAAATGTTGGATAAACAAGCTAAGTTGCTCCATGGCTCAGGTGCGCAGGACTCTTTCTCATCACTGTGACTCAGGCTATTCCCCCTGTTGATGTGAAAAATAATAATTAAATTCCTTCTAAATATGTGTGAAATACTGGCAATTAGATAAGGAGAAAATAGAAAAAGGAAATTCACTACTGAGTCATGCCCATAACTAATTAAACCTACTCTTTCAGGTCTTGCTTGAACACTCAGGGAAGTATTTCCATTTACTTAAGTGGGTGCTAGGTTGACCCCCACGGCTGTGTAAACTTAATTGTACTCTTTATAAACAGGGGGAACCCAGTTATCTTTTTTTCTAAAAGAAAATACATGAAACTAGCCCAGGAACATACCACTGGGAACGGAACTGGTGATGGAATTTGTCAAGCAGTAGCCATGCTAATAAAATCTCACAGCTACAGCAACTTCCATTCTGATTATATCCAGGGCCGGTGACAGGGGGGTACTACGGGTAGAGCTGTACCGGGCCCCGCGCTTTAGGGGGGGGCTCCTGTACAGCTCTAGCCGTAGTCATCCGGCGCGGCTCTCCTCCAGACGAGCGCGCATGTCCCCGGCCGGAGCAGTGAGTCCGGTCGGTGGCAGCGGCGCAGTCCAGGGGGAGAAAGGGCGGGGAGGAGGGGGAGAGCAGCAAGGGCGGCTCACGCTGCTCCCGGGCTCTCGCTCCCGCTGCGGCCCGCTGTCAGCTGGGGGGGAGTGCCGGCTGGGGGGGGGGGCGGCTGGGCTTCCTCCCCCAGGCGCTGTCAGCTGGGGGGGGAACGCTGGCTGGGCTGGGGGGGGGGGTGGCTGGGCTTCCTCCCCCAGCCGCTGTCAACCGGGGGGGATGAGCGCCAGCTGGGCTAGGGGGGGGGCTGGGCTGGGGGCCCCCCAAACTATCAGAGTAGGGCCCCCCAAAATTTCTGTCACCGGCCCTGATTATATCACTATTGCCAACTATCACAATTTTTTCTGAGGCCTCCTCTACAGTACGGGGGGAGATCAACCTAAGTAACGTAGCTGAAGTTGACATACTTAGATCTACTTACTTCACGGTCCACATCGCACTCTGTTGATAGGAGACATTCTCCCATTGACTCCACTTGTGCTTCTCCTTCAGGTGGAGTACAGGAGTCACCGGGAGAGTGATCTGTGGTCGATTTAGAGGGGGGATTTTGTGATGTTTCGATCACTGCATGTAGATCCCACTGGTATGTGGAGACAAGCCCTAAGTAACGGGGTTTCAGCGGGGTGTGGAACTAATCTTGTGATGATGCAAGAAGCTCCAGCTCCCTTGGAAAGTTCAGCCCTGCTAGAAGTTGGCAGAGTCTCTCCTCTCCACTCATCATTCTCACAGGAGGGGACAAAGAGCCCAGGATCCCAGCCCAACTCTAATCCCCCTCTCTTCCTGTGAGAAACATGATTGGATTGTACCTCTTCTCCACACTTCAGTACCTGGCCTATGGAGGGTGGTGTTGGTGTTGGTTGAAGAACGTTGGAGCTACCCAAACAGTCTAGGAAGGACAATAATGGACCCTGCTGCAGATCTCCCTCACACCCATGGGAACAGGGGAGTAAAGAACCCTAGGATGATCAGAGGTGAGGCTGGGTGGCACTGAACTAAGAGGGTCTGAACTGATGGGGTCTATGGGCTCATAAGAATGATGTGGTGGGGTTGGTGTGCAGTGGAACTGCAGGACAGGATTAAATTCTGGGCAGGATCCAGGCAGATGTGGAGGTAAAAGCTCCTTCAGAATGGGCCAAAATCACCTTACCCAGTACATTTAGGATAGAGGACAACACCACTGTCACATGGATACTAAAGTTGGTCAGGGGCATTCAGCACACAAAGACAGGCCAATACATCATGGTATAATCCTTTTTTAAAGATCTTGACAAAGAGTCCTGTGGCACCTTAAAGACTAAGTAAAGTATTGAAGCATAAGCTTTTGTGGGCTAATACCCACTTCGTTGGATGGATGCAGTCGAAGTAGGTATTAACCCACGAAAGCTTATGAAAGATCTTGTGACTTTTGGGAGTCCAGCTCATGATTTTTGATCTCTTGAGGCTGGCACTACTTCATACACCTCTAGTTATCACCTTTCAGGGTTGTTCCAAATAGTAGGTTCCAAGGGGATCATTCTCTCACCTCTGTCTACCTGCACTCCAGGTAGTGAGTCATTTAACCAGGTACCCTCTTCACTTTCAGATGTATTTTGCAGCACTTCCTATTTCTATGGAAAAAATCCACAAGATTTTATAGGTCAGAATAAATGTTTGTGGCAAGAGAATTTAAACTGACAGCGAGAACACTTCTGTTACATGTATTGTGAATATATAATTACTTAGCCCACATTTTGGGAAAGTTTTGAGATTCTTGAATATATGTACCTAGGAATTGTCCAGATACTTAAACAGCCAGCTCAGCATTTTTACTCATAATAGAAAAGTAAAGTAATAAATCTATATATATAAAAGTCAAGTGGTGTATGTATGTGTATATGTATGTATGTATGTACGTACGTATGACTGCGAACTCCTCCCGCACCGTTTGAGCCAGAGACTTGAAATTTGGTACAGTGAGGGGTCTTGGGGTCTAGATGCTGGTAAGGGTCGAAAAATTTTCGGATCTCACCTCTGACGCCCCCCAGGGGTGAAAGTCTTTCAGGGCCAATCACATCGGCTGGGCGGTTAGGTGGTGATGATGTCATAATACCCCCCTCCAACAGACACCTCACTCGCTCAGCTCACCCCTCCCTCCTCCAACGGAACCCCGGAGATCCCTCAGTTCTCTGCCCCTCCCCCCTCCCAACGGAACCCCGGAGATCCCTCAGTTCTCTGCCCCTCCCCCTCCCAACGGAACCCCGGAGATCCCTCAGTTCTCTGCCCCTCCCCCCTCCCAACGGAACCCCGGAGATCCCTCAGTTCTCTGCCCCTCCCCCCTCCCAACAGAACCCCGGAGATCCCTCAGTTCTCTGCCCCTCCCCCCTCCCAACGGAACCCCGGAGAGCCCTCAGTTCTCTGCCCCTCCCACCTCAACCCCGGACTCCATCAGCTCTGTGCCCACTCCCCCCCCCCACACCTGCGAAGGTCCCCGGAATCCCTCGGCTCTGGGCCCCCTCCCCCCCTGCGACGGATCTGAGTTGGGTTTGGTGGGACGGTAAGTGAGGTGGGGGTGTCGGGTTCGGTCGGGGGGTGAGGTGGGGGTGTTGGGGTTGGTCAGGGGGTGTTGCGGTTGGTGGGGGGCTGAGGTGGGGGTGTTGGGTTTGCTTGGGGGGGTGAGGTGGGGGTGTCGGGTTTGGTCAGGGGGTAAGTGAGCCGGGGGGGTGTCGGGGTTGGTCTGGGGGTGTGGGAAGGTGTCGGGGGGGTGAGGGGTGTGGTGTGGGTGTTGGGTTTGGTCTGGGGGGGGAAGGTGTTGGGGTGGGTGCCCAGACCAAACCCGACACCCCCCCGGCTCACTTACCCCCCCGACCAAACCCGACACCGCCACCTCACCCCCCCACCAACCGCAACACCCCCTGACCAACCCCAACACCCCCCCCTCACCCCTCACCCACCCCAACACCTTCCCACCCCCCCCCAGACCAAACCCGACACCCCCTGGCTCACTTACCCCCCGACCGAACCCGACACTCCCACCTCACCCCCCCAAGCAAACCCGACACCCCCACCTCACCCCCCCACCAACCGCAACACCCCCTGACCAACCGCAACACTCACCCCTCACCCACCCCAACACCTTCCCACCCCCCCAGACCAAACCCTACACCCCCCGGCTCACTTACCCCCCGACCAAACCCGACAACCCCACCTGACCCCCCCAAGCAAACCCAACACCCCCACCTGACCCCCCGACCAAACCCCCCCCCCCGGCTCACGGTGCACTGTGTAGCACACAGATTATTAAATACACTGTTCGGTCGGGGGGTGAGGTGGGGGTGTTGGGTTTGCTCAGGGGGTGAGGTGGGGGTGTTGGGTTTGCTTGGGGGGGTGAGGTGGGGGTGTCGGGTTTGGTCGGGGGATAAGTGAGCCGGGGGGGTGTCGGGGTTGGTCTGGGGGTGTGGGAAGGTGTCGGGGGGGTGAGGGGTGTGGTGTGGGTGTTGGGTTTGGTCTGGGGGGGGAAGGTGTTGGGGTGGGTGCCCAGACCAAACCCGACACCCCCCCCGGCTCACTTACCCCCCCGACCAAACCCGACACCGCCACCTCACCCCCCCACCAACCGCAACACCCCCTGACCAACCCCAACACCCCCCCTCACCCCTCACCCACCCCAACACCTTCCCACCCCCCCCCAGACCAAACCCGACACCCCCTGGCTCACTTACCCCCCGACCGAACCCGACACTCCCACCTCACCCCCCCAAGCAAACCCGACACCCCCACCTCACCCCCCCACCAACCGCAACACCCCCTGACCAACCGCAACACTCACCCCTCACCCACCCCAACACCTTCCCACCCCCCCAGACCAAACCCTACACCCCCTGGCTCACTTACCCCCCGACCAAACCCGACAACCCCACCTGACCCCCCCAAGCAAACCCAACACCCCCACCTGACCCCCCGACCAAACCCCCCCCCCCCGGCTCACGGTGCACTGTGTAGCACACAGATTATTAAATACACTGTTCGGTCGGGGGGTGAGGTGGGGGTGTCGGGTTTGCTCAGGGGGTGAGGTGGGGGTGTCGGGTTTGGTCGGGGGGTGAGGTGGGGGTGTTGGGTTTGTTTTGGGGGGTCAGGTGGGGTTGTCGGGTTTGGTCGGGGGGTAAGTGAGCCGGGGGGTCTTGGGGTTGGTCGGGGGGGTGGGAAGGTGTCAGGGTGGGTGAAGGGTGGGTGTTGGGGTTGGTCAGGGGGTGTCAACTGTCTGCCCCCTCCCCACCTCCGACTGACCCGAGCAACGCCGGGCACTTATGCTAGTAAATAATAAAAGGTCTATTTTATCATTTTGTAATCTCAGGCCATCTTTTGCTCTGTGATGTAACATTTAAAAACACAGGCTTCCCTCCCCCCCAATTACTTTTTTTCAATTAATACTGAAAAAATATTCTTAATATAACAGTGTTCATTTCTCCTCAAGTCATGAAAATCCTTAAGAATGCTATCCTTAAGGCTGAAGTTCATTATTTTGTCCACATCGGTAAATAATACATTTAATATTCTTATATTCAGCAAGCCTGCTAATTTTCCAAATAGCACACTAGCACTGCATGATTTCTTCTGTTATATCTGAATCACATTCTTCCAAAGTCATCCATTGCCTGTAGGAGAGGTTACTTGAACCACAATTTGCAATACTATGTTCCAACCATAATTTTTCATCAATTCATACACAGTAATTCTACTGTCTGAGAACCATGATATCCCCATGACCTTTCCATCTTCTGTTCTTTATTCCCTACTCACTGATGATTTCCATGCCATTTGATGTATTTTAGACTTCCTTATTCTACGTGATAGCTGTACTTCATTACACAATTTTTTTCTTGTATTGAATGGAAATTATATGTGACTCAGGTTTTGGCTGCGATATGTAGCTGTGTGCTACTAGCTAACTCTCAAAAGAAGAAGTGTGTAGGTAGGTGAAAAGCAGAGCGAGTGACACATAATAATTCTAAAAGTGTATATTTTGGATCTCTCACCTGCAGAGTAAAAATACAGGCCTGACTGGAACTTCCCCCCCTTACTAACACAGATGTCCACTTACTCACCAGTGTGAGTAAGGCTTCCACAATAGATTGTGCGATTAAATTGAACAATTGTTTAAAATGTCATTAGCTTTAAAAGGTCTGAGCTGACAACGGGTCCTATTCAAATACATGAAACTGAGGTGGTCTTTGCAACTGAAATAACAAAATTCTTCCAAGCAATAGATGTACTCAATTTGCTAATGTTTCATCCTCATGCAATATAGTGAAAACATATTGAAAGTACTTTTGCAAATCACATCCATTATGTCTTTGATAAAATATATAGTAGTATATTTTATTGAACATTTAAAATAAAGATATTTATAGAAAATATTACATATGTGTAATATGTCTCGACAGCTTCTCTTGGGGACCCTTATTTCTTCATTTTCTGTCACTTAAGTGTTTAAAGTTGTAATTTTATAAAGTTATTAAATCGATTCTCAATGTATGCAAGCTACTTCTTTTTCCCTAAAGAGGAACCTAAGTAAGCTTTTAGTGCTTAATGTGAATTCTACCACCAGATGAGAAGTAATAAAAACATGTGAGTACAAGGTTTTATAATAAAAGGGCCAATAAAACCTTAAATATAGTAGGACAACTTCTGTAGTATTATATTAATTTTAATTACATGTAATTCAGTTTTTTAAAATATTTCTATTATAGAAAAAAAACAAATGCTTATTTTTCGACAAGACTATGCCATGATATCTACAAGTTGGGGGTCTGGATATGATAATTTGTGCAAATCCTTTTAATGACAGGTTTCAAGATGGTCATAGGAAAATGCTAAGTCATGAATAAGTTATCCAGTGATTGACAGAGTTCAATATTTGCAGAATATTATTCAACTCTATATAGAATTAGCTGGATAATATGAATATTTATTTATTTGGGGGGGGGAGGAAATGTGAACATTCAGATAACTTATTCACAATGAATAACATGGCCATTTAATCCTTTCTGAGAGATTCCACAACTGAGCGTAAGGGAAACTTAAGTATAGATATCTGTAGTTAGAATGTACTGTATCTACTTCTTTTCTGACAATGCTTTGAGGCATATTCATTGCAATGCACTGAACTGAGAACATTTGCGTAACAATATTTCACTTCATGTTCCTGTCACTTCAGCATACCTGACAACTTTGTGTACTCGAGATTTCATTACTTGAATGTCTGAGATCTAAAAATAAACTATAGAAATTATATTCTCAGATTTATAAACACTAACATAGCCAGTATATAAATGTCTCCACATACATAAAGATCTCTTGTTTCTTGGCATTCTAATTTACAAAATCTGCCTTATCTATTTGCAGATTAGAGCTGATCAAATAATGAAAAAAAAAATTGTAAAAAAATGTGATTTTTGTTGGGGCTTTGTATTGCCATTTTTTATCACAATGACTGTTGAATCTCTTACGGAAATGTATTGTTCCTGGAAAACCCAGTTTTCAGTCAACAAAAAATATGGGTAACCATCTTCATAAAGTTTTCTATGATACTTTAAGTAAAGAGGCACATTTTTAATTTAAAATTGATAATGTTTACATTTTAAAATACTGTTATAGAAAAAGGCCCTTTTTTCTAAAGATAAAAAAGAACATTTAGTTTTCAAAATCTGAGCCAGCTCTTGTGCTGCTAATAACTTGCAAATATATACCACTAGCGAAAATACCTGGCATTGCTCGGGTCAGTCGGAAGTGAGGAGGGGGCAGAGAGCTGAGCGAGTGCGGGGTCCATCGGAGGGGAGACGGGGCTGAGAGCAAACCTGACACCCCCAGCTCACGCCCCCCGACCAAACCCAACACCCCCACCACACTTACCCCTCGACCAACCCCGACTCACATTTTCACCCCCCACCCAAACCCAACACCCCCATGTCTCCTCCCTACCAACCCCAACACCCCCTGACCAACACCCACACCTTACCCCCCGTAGACCAAACCTGACACACCCACCTCACTTCCCCCCCAACCAAACCTGACACCCCTACCTACCACCACAAACAAACCCAACACCCACACCTCACTTACCCCTCGACCAACCCAGACCCTCCTCCCCACCTCCCCAACCAAACCCAACACCCCCTGACCAACCCCAACACCCACCCCTCACCCCTCACCCACCCCGACACCTTCCCACCCCCCCCCAGACCAAACCCAACACCTCCGGCTCACTTACCCCCCAACCAAACCCGACACCCCCACCTCACCCCTGACCAAACCCGACACCCCTACCTCACTTATCCTCTGACCAAACCCAACTCAGGTCCGTCAGAGGTGGGGAGGGGCAGAGAGCTGAGCGAGTGTGGGGTCCGTTGGAGGGGGGATGG
Source organism: Sternotherus odoratus (assembly GCA_032164245.1). NCBI lineage: Eukaryota > Metazoa > Chordata > Testudines > Kinosternidae > Sternotherus > Sternotherus odoratus. Next base: position 227,925,743 of record JAVMKO010000001.1, on the reverse strand, counting down.
GGCAGAGAGCTGAGCAAGTGTGGGGTCCGTTGGAGGGGGGGAGGGGGCAGAGAGCTGAGCGAGTGCGGGGTCCGTTGGAGGGGGGAGGGGCAGAGAGCTGAGCGAGTGCGGGGTCCGTTGGAGAGGGTATTATGACATCATAATTATGTCACAGAGAACAGCAGATGCCCAGCTGATGTGATTGGCCTTTAAATAATTTCACCCCTGGGGGCGTCAGAGGTGAGATTTGAAAAATTTTCAACTCTTACCCTGATTATGACCCTAAGACCTCTAACTGTACAAAATTTCAAGTCTCTAGCTCAAACGGTGTGGAAGGAGTAAGTGCACGTACATACATGCACGCACACACGCATGCATACATATACGCATACACCATTTGACTTTTATATATATAGATATTTGATCTGCTTAAGATCTCAGTGTCTTAATTTGTTCAATACATATAAAGTACTAACTATGTTGAAGTAACCTTCTATTTCAAAATAACAAAAGTAACTAAGCAGGCAACAAGTTACCAAATTTAATTTTTCCCTAAGAATTATAATTATCATATACACAGAAACCCAGGAAACAATCTAGTTGCTGTAGTCAAAGACGGTGTTAAGAGTTGTGGACATGATGTAGTATACGGTAATTAATATGGCTCTTCGGTATTGTACACCACGCCTATCAAGGCACTCAGTGGCAGGTAAGAAGTACAATGATGCAGAGGCACACTGTAAAGATGCTTCAGTTCTTTGATCATATAAGTTTGATCCCTTATGGGTCCCCATAACCACTTAGACACATGGCTATGGTGAATGGATAATTTACTAGGGCTGACAGGAAAGGGAAAGGTTGCAAATTCCCTGAATTCAGAGGTTCAAGCAATTACATTTCAAGATAAAATATAGAAGTTCCTACCTTGACTCCTGGGGGCAGGCCAATAGTGGTTTGGTCTCCTCATGCCTACTGGGTGCAGTGCCTTCCCCTGTCTGTTCCTCTATGAAAGGCAAGTGGGTAACCCACAGATTTCCCAGCTAAGGTAAGTCTGTAGCATGTCTCACTGGAGGCTCCACTTGCATTTTCACCCTGTTGCTTCAGCAGCACTTCCTGTGCAGCTCCTGATTTGGAACTTCTCCAAATATAGTGGGAGCTAGGATACAAAGCCTTTCACAGCCTCCAGCCTCATAGAATCATAAAATATTAGGGTTAGAAGGGACCTCTGGAGGTCATCTAGTCCAATCCCCTGCTTAAAATAGGACCAATCCCCACCTAAATCATCCCAGCCAGGGCTTTGTCAAGCCTGACCGTAAAAAACCTCTAAGGAAGATGATTCTACCACCTCCCTAGGTAACCCGTTACAATGCTTCACCACCCTCCTAGTGAAAAAGTTTTTCCTAATATCCAATCTAAACCTTCCCATCTGCAACTTGAGACCATTACTCCTTTTTCAGTCATCTGGTACCACAGAGAACAGTTTAGCTACATCCTCTTTAGAACCCCCTTTCAGGTAGTTGAAAGCAGCTATCAAATCTCCCCTCATTCTTCTCTTCTGTAGACCAAACAATCCCAGTTCTCTCAGCCTATCCTCGTAAGTCATGCACTCCAGGCCCCTAATAATTTTTGATGCTCTTTTCTGGACTCTTTCCAATTTTTCCATATCCTTCTTTTAGTGTGGGCCCCAAAACTGGACATAGTACTCCAGATGAGGCCTCATCAATGTTGAATAGATGGGAACAATCTGCTGGCAATGCCCCTACTTATACAGCCCAAAATGTCATTATCCTTCTTGGCAACAAAGGCACACTGTTGACTCATATCCAGCTTCTCATCCACTGTAACCCCTAGGTCCTTTTCTGCAGAACTGCTGCCTAGCCATTCAGTCCCTAGTCTGTAACAGTTCATGGGATTCTTCCATCCTAAATGCAGCACGCTGCACTTCTCCTTGTTGAACCTCATCAAATTTCTTTTGGCCCAGTCCTCTAATTTGTCTAGGTCCCTCTGTATCCTATCCCTACCCTCCAGTATATCTACCACTCCTCCTAGTTTATTGTCATCTGCAAACTTGCTGAGGGTGCAGTCCACACCAACCTCCAGATCATTGATAAAGATATTGAATATAAAGATATTGGGGCACTTTGCATGATACCGGCTGCCAACTAGACATGGAGCCATGGATCACTACCCATTTAGCCCAATGATCCTGCCAGTTTTCTGTCCACCTTATGGTCCATTCATCCATCCCATACTTCTTTAACTTGCAGGCAAAAATATTGTGGGAGACCATATCAAAAGCTTTGCTAAAGTCAAGGAAGAATACATCAACTGCTTTCCCATCATTCACAGAGCCAGTTATCTCATCGTAGAAGGCAATTAGGTTGGTCAGGCATGATTTGCCCTTAATGAATCCATGCTGACTGTTCCTGATCACTTTCCTCTCCTCTAAGTGCTTCAGGATTGATTCCTTGAGGACCTGCTCCATGATTTTTCCAGGCACTGAGGTGAGTCTCACTGTCCTGTAGTTCCCTGGATCCTCCTTCTTCCCTTTTTTAAAGATGGGCACTACATTAGCCTTTTTCCAGTCATCCAGAACCTCCCCCGATCACCATGAGTTTTCAAAGATAATGGCCAATGGCTCTGCAATTACATCAGCCAACTCCTTTAGCGCCCTTGGATGCAGCGCATCCAGCCCCATGGACTTGTGCTCGTCCAGCTTTTCTAAATAGTTCTGAACCACTTCTTTTTCCACAGAGGGCTGGTCACCTCCTCCCAATGCTGTGCTGCCCAGTGCAGTAGTCTGGGAGCTGACCTTGTTTGTGAAGACAGAGGCAAAAAAGCACTGAGTGCATTTGCTTCTTCCACATTCTCTATCACTAGATTGCCTCCCTCATTCAGTAAGGGGCCCACACTTTCCTTGACTTCTTTCTTGTTGCTAACATATGTAAAGAAACCCTTCTTCTTACCCTTAACATCCCTTTCTAGCTGCAACTCCAAGTGTGATTTAGCCTTCCTGATTTCACTCCTGCATGTGTGAGCAATATTTTTATATTCCTCCCTGGTCATTTGCCCAATCTTCCACTTCTTGTAGAGAAGCTTATTTTTTGCATTTAAGATAAGCAAGGATTTCACTGTTCAACCAAGCTGGTCGCCTGCCATATTTACTATTCTTTCCACACATTGGGATGGTTTGTTCCTGCAACCTCAATAAGGATTCTTTAAAATACAGCCAGCTCTCCCGGACTCCTTTCCGCTTCATGTTCATCTCCCAGGGGATCCTGCCCATGAGTTCCCTGATGGAGTCAAAGTCTGCTTTTCTGAAGTCCAGGGTCCATATTCTGCTGCTCTCCTTTTTTCCCTGTGTCAGGATCCTGAACTCTACCATTTTGTGGTCACTGCCTCCCAGGTTCCCATCCACTTTTGCGTTCCCTACTAATTCTTCACGGTTTGTGAGCAGCAGGTCAAGAAAAGCTCTGCTCCTAGTTGGTTTCTCCAGCAATTGCACTAAGAAATTTTCCCCTATACTTTCCAAAAACTTGCTGGATTGTCTGCATACTGCTCTATTGCTCTCCCAGCAGATATCAGGGTGATTGAAATCTCCCATGAGAACCACAGCTTGTGATCTAGTAACTTCTCTTAGTTGCTGGAAGAAAGCCTCATCCATCTCATCCCCCTTGTCTGGTGGTCTATAGCAGACTCCCACCATGACATCATCCTTGTTGCTCACACTTCTAAACTTAATCCAGAGACTCTCAGGTTTTTCTGGAGTTTCATACCGGAGCTCTGAGCAGTCATACTGTTTTCTTATATACAATGCAACTCCCCCACCCTTTCTGCCCTGCCTGTCCTTCCTGAAGAGTTTATATACATCCATGATAGTGCTCCAGTCATGTGAGTTATCCCACCAAGTCTCTGTTATTCCAATCACATCATAGATCTTTGACTGTGCCAGAACTTGCAGTTCTCCCTGCTTATTTCCCAGGCTTCTTGCATTTGTGTATAGGCACTTGAGGTAACTCGCTGATTGTCCCACTTTCTCAGTATCACACAGGAGTCCTCCCTTCTTGCGCCCTTCTGGTTTTGCTAGGTCCTGGAATCCCATTTCCCCGCTTACCTCAGGGCTTTGGTCTCCTTCCCCCAGCGTACCTAGTTTAAAGCCCTCCTCACTAGGTTAGCCATTCTGCTTGCAAAGATGCTCTTCCCTCTCTTCGTTAGGTGGATCCTTTCTCTTTCTGGTACATCCCATGGTCAAATAATCCGTTGTCTTATGCAAGGTCAATAGCTCCTTCCTGTGGGTCCAGTAAGTAGTGGCAGAACACTGAGCACTTCCCGGGTTCATCCCCAATGTTAATAGAACTTTGGCTTCAATAGCCTTCAGACTCCTGTCCCTTTAAAAGCTTCAGCTAGATCCCTTGCATGTCCCTGGGAGTTCCCCTCAGCTCCCTCTGTGTTCAGTCCTTTGGCTTCAAGGCTCCTACCTAGTTTTTGCTGCTCTCCCACAAATTCTTCACTGACCTGAATCTGAATGCTTTAACTATGAGTCACTTTGCTCCACAAACAGCTTCCATTCTGTTGCATGTCTCAAATTAATGACGAGTCGAGATTAGAATATAGAATATTAGGGTTGAAAAAGAGACCTCAGGAGATCATATAGTCTAATACCCTACTCAAAGCAGGACCAACAACAACTAAATCATCCCAGCCAGGGTTTTATCAAATGGGGCCATAAAAACCTCTAAAGATGAAAATTCCACCATCTCCCTAGGTAACCCATCCCAACGTTTCACCACCCTCCTAGTGAAATAGTGTATCCTGATATCCAACCTAGACCCACCCCACTGAAACTTGAGACCATTGCTTCTTGTTCTTTCATCTGCCACCATGGGGACAGCTTAGCTCCATCCTCTTTGGAACTGCCCTTAAGGTAGTTGACTACCCCTCACTCTTCTCTTCTGCAGACTAAATAACTCCAGTTCCCTCAGGCTCTCCTTGTAAGTCATGTGCCCCAGCCCCCTAAACATTTTTGTTTCCTTCCACTGGATTCTCTCCAATTTGTTCACATCCCTTCTATAGTAGGAGGACCAAAATTGGACATATTACTGCAGGTATGACATCACCCATGGCGAATAGAGGGAAATAATTATGTCCCTGGATTTTCTGCCAATGCTCTTACTAATATGGCCCAATATGCCGTTGGTCTTCTTGGCAATGAGAGCACACTGTTCTCATCCACTGTAATCTCCCGATCCTTTTCTGCAGAACAACAGCTTAGCCAGTAGGTCCCCAGGCTGTAGCAGTGCATGGGATTCTTGCTTCCTAATTGCAGATCTCTGCTCTTGCCTTTTTTGAACCTCATCAGATTTCTTTTGGCCCAATCCGCCAATTTATGTAGGCCACTCTGTACCCTATTCCAACCATCCAGAATCTCTCTCTCTCCCCGCAGATTAGTGTTATCTGCAAACTTACTGAGAGTGCAATTCATCCCATTAGCAAGATCTTCAGTAAAGATATTGACCAAAACTTGCCCCAGGACTGACCCCAGGACAGACCACTGGGGCACTCCGCCTAATACCAGCTGTCAGCTAGGCATTGAGCTGTTGATCACTACCCATTGACCATGACAATCTACCCCGCTTTCTATCCTCCTTATAGTCCATTCATTCAATTCCTACTTCTTTAACTTGCTGACAAGTATACTGTGAGAGACCATATCAAAAACTTTGCTAAAGTCAAGATATTTCACATCCACTGCTTTCCCCATATCCATAGCCAGTTATCTCATCATAGAAAGCAATCAGGTGGCTCAGGTGTGACTTGCCCTTGGTGAATCCGTGTTTACTGTTCCTCATCTCCTTCCTCTCCTTCAAGAGCTTCAAAATGGATTCCTTCAAGACCTGCTCTATGGCTTTTCTGGGGACTGAAGCAAGGCTGACCAGTTCTCTAGGTTTTCTTCTTCCCATTTTTAAATATAACACTATATTTGCCTTTTCCCAATCATTCGGGACCTCTCCCAATTGCCATGAATTTTCAAAGATAATGGCCAGTGGCTCTGCAATTACATCAGCCAACTCTCTCAGCTCTCTTGGATGCATTAGATCTGGACTCACGGACTTGTGCATGTCCATATTTTCTAAATTGTTTAATAACAGACTCAGATGCAATTATTTAATCAACGATTATCAATCAGAAGTTAGTACAGAATTACACAAAATACTGAAAGTGTAGATCCATTACCAGCCTTGATGTAGGGTAAAGAGCTGGCTCTGTCTCTCTTCTTCGTTGTAACTGGAGAGATGAGGAAGTTTCATTCCGCAGCTAAATTCCAAAATGTCCATCGTTGTACAGGGGTTTTAGACATAGACCCCTCTTTGCCGCAAACACTCTTCCAGAGCTATATCAGTTTACCTGATTGATGTCTATCTCTGAAGTCAGCAGCTACAGATCTTCCTGCAGCTGGGGGAAATTCCTGGGGGAGATGGAGGTGGGTCTGATCTCCCCTGTGCTGGTGGGAGTGCCCCAGCCAATGATCGTTAGATGCTAGTCCTGGCCGGGCTAGGATTTCCTCTTCTCCTGCATGGCTGTTCTGGGAGTGGGATCAGACCCACCTCTGGGTATCTCTCTGGCTGCAGGAATCTTCATGGCTGTGTTGCCTTCAGGGCCCAGCTCTGAAGGCAGTGCAAAAGTGAGGGTGGCAATCCCACAACCACCTTACAACAGTTTTGTGACCTCCCATGGCCTGCTTTTGGGTCAAGATCCCTACGATTAAAACACTGTGACATTCCAGATGTAAGCATGTGAAAAAATGACTATGACTGATTTTAAAACCCTCTTGCCATGAAACTGATCAAAATGAACCATTAATTTGATAGGGTCCTAATTATTAGATACAGTCTAATGTATACAACTCCTGGATAGAGTTCCTTGCATGTTAAGGACCCGTATTCTGGACTATATAAGTCAAACATACTCTTTGTTAATATAATAAAGATTCTAAAAACAATAGTTAATATAGAAATGTATCAAATATACAGAAAGTAAAAGAGTTAAAATTTACAAACTGGTACTAGCCATTCTTTGCTGTACCTTGCATGGCTATTTGCATGGCCCATGTGGGTCCTCAGTAAATTCCCATGCAGATTACTACTACCGTTCCCCCTCCCCCAGAGAGAGGTTAATTTTACATCAGTGTCTTTTGAAGAGTTTTCACCACCCTCCCCATTGGTTAGGACAGAGACATAACCATGCACACCAAGCCCTGGAGTGTTTTAGGTCAGCAGGGAGGAGCAATGGGAATGATAGTTTCCCACTTAGCATATTAACACAGTAGGTTATAGGTTCCTTTTGTGTATGTGTGTAGATAAAATCTACACATACCCCCCCCCATCTCTTTCGTGATAATTGGGCCAACAAATTTACCTTAATTCTAAGATCAATTGTAAAAAGAGAGTGTAAATTCAGAAGATGACACGATAACATCTAAAAACAAATGTTGATGGGAAAAGTACAAAAGGAATACGGGGTGGTCCAAAAAAAATCTACTGCTGTAACTCAGAACAGTGTAAAAATCTTGCTTGGTAAACAAGAAAATGGAACCAAAAATCAGTGCAAAATTGGTGTGTTGGACACTATGCCTAATGGTGCATAAAATAAGTGGATAAACTATTCCACCCACTATTCCTTTTGTGGGTCTTTAAAGTAAGATTTTAAGGAGAAAAATCAGGTATTAGAGTGAGCTGCACCATCCTGACTGCTGCCCCCACCATCTCCTTGAACCCTGGGGCTTTGACATTTGGATCCTGAGAGATGTCCTATGTAGACCAGGTCAGACAGAAGGACCCAGATGACACAACTTCTACCTGAATAGAATAGGATAGAATAGAATAAATAGAATATCAGGGTTAAAAGGACCTCAGGAGATCATGTAGTCCAACCCCCTGCTTACAGCAGGACCAATTCCCAATTAAATCATCCAATAGATTTTTGGCCCATATTCTTAAATGGTCCCCTTCCAGCCCTGGGTTTAGCAGGTCAGTGCTCAAACCACTAAGCTATCTCTAACCCCCCTCCCTCACTCCCTCTGAATCCCAGAAACCATGAGGGATGAGAGTTGATGCAACTTTAACAACAGCTGGCTTTTTCTTAGCAAAATTGGATTCTTATCTTGATTACATTCAATGCCATAAAAGGCATAGAAGCAGTAACAGGGAAACCTTATAGATTGAAATACCTTTACTAAAGGTACCTTACTTTTTTCAAGACTAACCAAAAATAAGCTGAAACCACTATTATTGGGTTTCAACTGTTATTTTGTAAGAAACATTGGGATCAAACACTTCTGCAGGACTCTTATCTCCCCTTCTCCCCATGCCCAAATAACACCTCTAATACAGCCATACATTCAGCCAGGACTGCAAAACTGACATTCTCAATGGGGATTGTCATCATAAAAATGAAACAGTGGTTTCACTTTCATCTTATATTGCCACAGACAAGAAGTGAATCCACTACCACAAGCCATTCATCACTGCAAGGAAGCCCTGCTTGCATAATCCACTGCCATTAGTGGAACAAAAAGTCCAAATTTAGCAAACCATTTCTGTTATGCCGAGAAGCAAGGGATTAAATTAAATCAATTTGAAGGATTTAAAGGAGAGGTATGACCAATTGAATCTTATGGCTCATTTACTTATGCCTGTAAATGTAGTCATTTGAAACATTTTTTTTACTAATAAATGAAAAATGTGAAGTTCATAGAAAAGGAGGATCCTTAATAAATTGAATAGATTATTTCTAGAACTGGGAAAATTTCTTGGGATTTTTCATGGTTAATTTTCATCAGAATTAGAAAATTATTAAATAAAAGACAACATGAAGTTTCACATGCTTGAGGCACCCTTCTTATGGTGGCAGCAACTGCTTTTGAATGTCAAACACATAATGCTCTCAACTCTAATGTCTGAAAATGTTACATATGCTGCTGGAACCACAACATATTCTTATGTATATTTTTTATCTTTGATAGAATATAACCCTGTGTTCACACCTTATATATTATTATAATCAGCTTTGCACAAAGTAAGTCTTGTAAGGTATCATTTGAAAACTCATAATTTGCTAGTCAGTTATCCTGATAAAATGTGGGTAATGTATGTAAAGTTATAAGATTTCCCTGTAAGATGTTATTAACACATGTTCCAAATCCCAAAGTCCTCCACAAACAAAGCTTGGCAAAAAGGTCTGTCCTAAATAAAGAAATGTGTGCTCTTCTTAATTTGCATTGTGATTGAATTATACTATTATTTTATTATGTTACAATGATTAAAGAACTACTAGGCTGCTGACTTGCTTAAAAATGTAAGTATATCAATAAAGCATTGTGTTCAACTGATACATATGCATATACATGACTGCTAGGGAAGCTAAAGTTCAGTGTTTCATTTTAATCTTAGAAAAATGGATTTTATGGTATTTTTATTGGAGAATTTTTTTTTGGGGGGGGGGGTTAATCATAGAAAACTAGGATCCCTGCTCATTACTTGTACCCACTTAAAATACCTCTCTTTGTAGTTAATGAACTTTTTTACTATTTTATTCACCGTGTTTAAATTGAAGTGCCAGAATAACTACATCTGGTAATAAACTCACATATTATTCCCAGTAAGGAATAACAGACTTAAACTATTCTGTGCTGTCCGAGAGAAGTCTGAGAAGTACAAGCCATACATTTCTGGGGGGAAAATTTGGGACTGGGGTGTGCCAGATTATCCTGTAGTACAACCAAGGCAGCTGAGAGCCAAATATAACCCAAAGGTGACTGGCAGGCTGCAGTTATAAACAGACACTCATGCTTCAACTTCCATTCTGAAAGGCTGTTTATGAGCAGTCCAAGTAGAATCTACTTCAGCAAGATATTGTAAGGCACTCAAGATTACAGATCAGGGGTGACATAGCTGCTCATTAGACTGGATTGTACGTTGGTATGTCACAATATCATAGATATAAAAACTGAAACTCAACACGGTGAATTTAGGAAGAAAAGCTTTAATTACTAACCAGTTCAGGACCAACCTTTTGCCCAGATTTAGTGCATCAAAACACTAGTAAAATTGAACAACTGAGTGCTAAAATATAAGAGGGGGAGTTATAAACACCTGAAACAGGAGCTGTTCCTTCATGTGCACAGTTGAGCGAATGCATTATTGGTATTTTTCTATGATTTCATGGCCAATTATTTGCTAGCTTTGTGCTTTTAAAATAATTTTGGGTCAGGCCTTTTGTAGGATAGTTGAGAAGATATCCATGCCTTGGCCTATGACCTCAAATATCTCAAAATACCTATGGAACTTCAGATTGACTAGGTATATTTTTGATCCATGGACTTTCCCAGCCCAAAATTACTGGAAAGGGGAAGTTCTTTATTTGCATAAGATTATCTAATCATAAATTATTGGTTTATGCCCATAACTCCAGAAAGGAAGTGTGGTCTCACATGATGACTGGCCCCTTTTAAAATGTTTTAATTGCTCAAAGTTTACCCAATTAAGAGGGCAGGGTAGCAGCTCATGTTATAACGAGCTAGTTTGTCAGTAACCAAGAGGAGCAGCCAGGCACAGATAAGGAGGGGAAGAAGCTGTGTTTCAAAGAGTGCCCTGTCCCTGGGGCCTGGTGAGGAGGCACAGGATATGAGAGGATAGACATAATGTGACTCATGAGACTGCTCTCAGGGTTACACAATCTGGGGTTCTAAAGGGCTACTGGGGGGACAAACTGGGGCAGCGGGACAGGAGCTAGTGGTGTAACATCATTAAGTCAGGGGCTCAATGGTAGTGGAGTTTCATGGATACATAGGGATGCGTGGAATGGGAATGGCTGAGTGGGAATGCAGGAACATATGGGACAGGAGCAGCTATGCCTGGCTGAATGGGGAGTCAGGGTTCAGGGCCACATGGGGACATGTGCAGATATGACTGGCTGAATGGGGAGTGGAGGTGCATGGACATATAAGCAGATAAGGTCAGCTATTCCTGCCTGAGTGGGAGAGGCTAGGGGTCAGCCAGAGACTTCATGCATGAGACTCCCCAACTCCCTAACAGAATTAAATCAATTAGAAGGATTTAAAGGAGAGGTATGACCAATTGAATCTTATGGCTCATTTGCTTATGCCTGTAAATGTACTCAAATGTAGTAAATCCCCCCCCCAACTTCCTGTTCCATACTTTTCCCACCCCCATCCAACAACCCTCACTCGAAGGTTACTTCGCAACAATTACTTCCGTCTCAGCTCCTCCATTACCCTGACTTCCCCAAACCTTTGCATTGTTTCAAAGAGGTGCAAGAAATATGTTTCTGTACTGTATGAATGCATGACTACTCAATAATGTATTAATATGCCTCATAGTGAATCTATTTGTCAAAACAAAATTACCAGAATCTTTGTTGTTGTTTGTATTGATACAAACAGATACTCGCTGACAGATAATTTTTCAATAAATTACCAAAATAATTGAAACTGGCATGATTATGTGTTATTGTGACAGAACTTTCAAATATCATGTGCAGAATTTTCAGTTTTTGACACAGAATTCTCCCAGGAGTTGAACCAGGAAGGTCTGACAAGGGCAGTGCGGAATATATCTTTGGAGCTTAACCCAGGGTCGGTTGAGGGACTGTTTTTATGTTTGCCTGTGTTTGGGAAATAAAACTGCTTAGAAAGACAGTCTGGTTGTGGCATTGGATGCTTTGTGGTCTGGGGACACTACCTTATATGCTCCATTGCAAAGATATTTCTGAGAAAATTTCTAATGTGAAGTAACCAGTCCATCATTTTCAAAAGCTGAAGGAAGTTATTGATTCCCTGATTGCTTGATCCTGGCTGCTTCTACTGTATACTGCTGTCCTCTAGCTATGGAATACCCCATGTGTTTCCTTCATACTTTGAGCTGGCCATCATGGGGTAGGAATCTAGAAGCCAGCAACATCTAAAAGTAGGCATCTGCAAGCAAGTAACCTCTAATCAGTCATCCAAAAAGTCCACTAACATAAAAGAGTGAGATAAGAAACTGACCAGCTAATATTTTCAACCACACACCAGTTTCCTGAAGCTCAATGAAACCACAAGAGACACCAAAAAACCATCAACCCTTTTTTGTTTTATTTTCTTTTTAAAAATATTTATATTAATAGACTGATACCTCTATCTCAGCATTCTTGCACTTCTTCCTAAATGGCAGGCAGTCGATGTGTGTGTGGAGGGGGGGAAAGGGGGGTTTACATGTGCAGAACCCACATTTATTTCAGAACAGCATTTTTTGAATATTTCTTTAAATAAATGAAAAAACCCTAGTTTAAGCAGATTTGCTGTGTAAAGATCACACACACATTTTGTCAGATGGAAGGTGTATGTTTTACATGTATCCATTATGCTTTTCACTCTAAATCTAACTAAGTTCTATGGTATTAAACAAAGTGGTACTCTTGAGATGAATCATACAAGATGATGGGTATGCTGTTCTTTTGGGTACAGCACAGTTGGTTTTTCTATGAGTGTTCAGTTGATAAGGTGGGTGGACACTACAGGGGAATGCTTCAAAGAGATTTAGGGATTGGGTTGCAGCTCTTGTTAATTGGCAAGGCAAAGTAAGAGCTGGCATAGCAGATGAAAGTTTTTGAATGGCTTACAGATTGGTGATATTAGGGAGCTGACATCCAGCCAAGCAGAAGCAAAACTTCCTCGTAATGGAGGCAGGGGGTAACAAGGTGACCCTCAGTCCTGGGTACCCTGAGAACTGTCTCAGCCTCACCTTCTGAGATGACAGTAGCAGGAGCTTTAACCCTGGTGCTGTTGATGTAGGCTGTCACCATTGAGATCCTGGATAGATGGAAAACACATTATGAAAATGTGCTGAACCATAGACCAGCTGATGACTTTCCAGGTCTACATGACCTGGCAAACCATACAGATGCAGAACCAGGGACAAAAACAGAAACAAACAAAAAAAACCAAACAAACAAAAAAATCAAGCAAGACATGGCTGGTTATCCTGTCTAAGCAAAGACAACAAACTTTGGGAAATATCCAGGAGGTAAAGAAGACACCTCCCTCATCCTGCACCTAGGAAGTAAATGGATGGCATGTATACATTCATGAAAAGAGGATTTCAGTCAACCTTGGTTAAAAAGGCTGCAGAAAACTTTGGGTGAGAAACTTTTTTAGACAGAAGGTTAAGCCGTTAACTAAGTTTTTTTCTCAAAAAAAGTGTTATAATTTTGTTTTTTGTGTAACCATTTGTTTCTAATTGTTGCAGGGTACTTGGAGTCTTGTAGAAACGAGGCACACACACAGCTGCTGAATAAAAGTAGTGAGTTTCTTGAAGGCAGAAAGTGACAAACCCACAATGGGGGCCCCCTTCATTGCTGCTACTGCAAGACGGGAAAAAGCCCGACGCATCTGAGCAATGCTCAGGGTGAAGCCCATTAGTCAGGGGCACGGGAACATAGAAATACACATACACATTTGCATCTTATGCATACCTTATGAATAGCTAATAGCTAATAACTTCTTTTGCTTCGTTAGTATTACACAAGCTTAGCAAGCAGTGAGAAGCCAAGCCGTGAGAAACAAGAGAGCGGTATACAATAGATAACTTTGGTATGCAGGAAGGTTGCCTTGACCAGGAGTAACCTTTTCCTAGTGTCTGCGTGAGAGCGTGTTCCCTCTATGCATACCGTTACAAAATTTTCTCGCACCCTACACTAATATTCATACCGTCATTTGAATCTTGGGTAATAAATTTAGTCTTGTTTTCCCTGGGATAGCATTCCCCATATGAGAGTGTGTGAGTGGCTAATAGCTTAGTGGTGTTAGAGAGCTGATACTCAGCTAAGTATAAGCATTCTGTTTACACCAAGAACCATCACACCGCATCAAGGGCTGTGGCATGCCATTTAAAGTAGGGGGAGGGGCATAGCTTTATCTGATCCTCCTCTTGCCCTCTTAGGTACCCCTCTCCTCACAGCAGCCAGACTCCCTGGGTCATGAGGCCCTACACCCATATCCTTTAAGTCTGACTTGCTGGAATTGAGACCTGCTTCATGGGGTTGCAGAACCATTCAGATTTGGCTAGACTATTCCTCTGTCATGATGGAGGGGTGGCTGGGCCAAATTTCACCAATGCTGAGTCTCAAAGAGTCACATGACTCCAGGAGTTGGGGATAAAATAAAAACACCAAATATTGTGCAACTCATGACAAAATTTCTAGAAATAACACTGCAACTTAAACAAATGTTTTGTTTGGCCCTTACTGCAGAGCAGTGAAGACAAATGAGAGCTGAAGGACCAGATAGGAGAGAGCAGTGATGAAGAAAATCACTTGACAAGACCTGTGGAGAATGAAAATATGTAGAATCAAGCTCATCCTGGGAAACAAGCTATATTCTTGCTAACATCCTCTAATTTGCATGAATAGAAATGGAGAAATGATGTATATGTCTATACTATAGCTGATATAGAGGCATAGTTATTGCATTGCCACCTTGTCACTATAACACCATAGGGTAGTTGATACCTACATCAACAGAAGGTTAGTTCTATACATTTGCATAATCCATCTCTCTGAGAGAAGGAGATCAACCTGGAGTTAAATTGATCTAACTATAGTGCCCATGATGCAAAATTATATTTACATTACAAATGTATATGGGAATCCAGGTCATTTTATCAGATTGCACTGTGGTACTTGGCTGAAGAATGGAGATAGGATAATGTAGTTAAAACCAGCTGGGTGGAAAATGGAATTTACATTCTACAGGCAATTGTGACATTTCAAAATTTCAAATTGGCAAGAACAGTCAAACATTTTAAGCATATTACAGAATCAAAATAGCAAAGTATTTGAATTTGGAAATATCAAAATGGCCTCACTGAAACATTTGATTCAATTATCTTGTACCAATATAATATAAATATAAAATAAAGCATAAAGGTATAAAATTATATGCAAATATATATTTACCAAGAGATAAAAGTTTTTTATTGAACGTTGAAATGAAATGAAGACAGAAAGAAATTAAACAGTAAAGGCAAAACAAAATGCTTTATTTTGATTTGGAATCTTTTAAAAACATTTTTTAATTGAAAATTGTAAAAATCTACATGTTCCCACAAAAAAAGAAAAAAAAAAGAAAAAAGATGAAACCAGTTTAATGGAAAACTGTTCTGCTGACAAGAATCAGAGAGGCAGCCATGTTAGTTTGGAATTGCAGAAGTGACAAAGAGTTCTGGAGCACCTTAAAGACTAACTAAAGTATTGAAGCATAAACTGCATGCATCCGACGAAGTGGGTATTAGCCCACGAAAGTTTATGCTTCGATACTTTAATAATTCTTTAAGGTACCATAGGACTGTCTGTTCTGCTGACAAAATTTTCGATCAGCTCTATTTTTAAAATACCAGTAAGTACTTGAGATAACATAAAGATTGAGAGTAAGGAAGAAAGAATAGTTAAAGGCCAACATTTATTTATGGTGGAATGTAATGAAACAGTAAACATGGTAATCCCTGAGAGGAGATTCTTGCAACCGCAACAGATTGGGAATACATACTGATTCAAAAATAGATACTAGGCCAAAAAAAGGAGGTCTATTTCTTTTGCAAATATCCATCACTATTCAAACAAGTTTGGTATTTTTTAATCTCAAAAATTAAAACAGACAGTTTACTTCTCAGGAAGACAGATTTGAAATGAAAGATAAACTAATAAATAATTTCTCAAATCTGTTTGACTGTAATTTTTAAAAGGCTATGACAAACAGTTAGACAGTTCTGGTTTAATGAGTTATTTTTAAAATCATCATTAGGTCTCCATTTTCTACTAAAACTGTACACTCTAATTTACTAGTTATGACTATTTAAGGATCTAATAAATAATACGAATAATACTAATAATAATAATAATAATAATAATAATAATAATAATAAAAATGCTCAATATCCCCACTCTTCAAATAAGCAAAAATCAACACCAAATTTCTGAAAACAAAAAAAATTAAATCCCTCCAACTGTTATCCAATGCATCATGGACAATTTAGCCAGGTTCCAAGATGGGCCGCAATCTGCTCCACCTTCCCACAACACCTAGAAACAGGTGTTGACCTGGACTGTCAGTTAGGTACCCACAGTGCAATGCTTTCACCATCGATGATGGTACCCCCAATGAGTACATGATCTGCCAATAGAGGGTGCAAGTGTGAACATGAAATTCTGATTTTGATTATGTCAAATTTCGGGTGTCAACATCATTTTTGTCAACAAAAATTGGTAGACATGGCCATAGGCAATATTGGTATGGGCATCCACTCCACTGCACACATAAAACAGAAAGACCTTCTTTAATGGTTTTTCCTCTAACACTTCAACTCCAGGCAGTCCCACTTCTAGTGCCATAGAGGGTATTGCACAATAAACCACAAAGGCAGATGAAGAGCCAGTAGATGTTTCTTGGTGGAACTTTTCCCAGACATAAGTTCTCATCAGTTTTCAAAATTTGGCCTCAGAGACCTTTGCATGTCAGGTTTTGTTCTGTGGACTTATCAAATAGTCTTTTGCATTGGGGTTGTAATACTGACATCACTAAATTATTATGTTGTTTTTTAATCACATTTTTAATCACCTGTCTAATTTGCAGAACATTGCCTGATGTATTGTAATTAACATTTTGGAATACAATGAATATAAAAATGATAAAGATAAGGACAAATTATTATTTATCCTGTGTAGTCATTTTCAGTCAGAGGGCCACTACCACTAGAAAAAAAGTCCAATTATTATCAAACCCGTACTTTCAAGGAACATCACCAATTCTCCATGATGTTAAGTATCTCTTCCCTTTTGAACTATCAGAGTGCTCGGCTGAGGAAAAGGGGTGAAGATTCTGTTTAATCTGACACATTTTTTTAAAATGGTGTTATTGCAGAAATAATTTATGTCTTTATCCACTCTACCTTTCCTTTTTTCTTTAAATCTAGGTGTGACTGAGGCTTGACTTTACATTTCATAAATCTGCCAAAGAGTAATTTATGTTCTGCTTATATCAAGTGATCATTACCAAAACCACAGAGAAAAAAAATCTATATTCAGCAACATAACACATTTCTCAGCACTGAGCCAGAGCCAGTGATTGGCTTGATAAAAGCATTTTGAATTGGCATTATTGTTTCCAGTTGTTCTGTGTCATTGTGCTTTTATCATTTCACTAGTAACTTACCTATTTTTCATACTTACTAACTCAATTTAGCTGTCGAAAAACTGCAAAACTTTTGGTTAAAAATGGAGCTCAGGGTTTTCTAAATCATCTATTAAAAGCTGAAAACTAGAGGATACTATCAACTAGTAAGGTGTCAGATGCAGCAAGAAATGAAAAATTAAGCCATTTATTCAAAATAAGGGATTTTCTTTACAGAGCTGAATCAAAGCATGTGTTTTAGGAAATACTTAGAAAATGAAGGAGAGCATAAACTGCTTTCTTTCAATTGAGATGAAGGACATGAACAAAAATGAACCAAGAAAGAGATTGTTGCAGCTCTCCAGTACACTAATAACTCATGGCATATAGAGGGAGGATAGTTAGGTTGTTGGTTGTTTTTTTATAGGAAAGTTAATCATTTACATGAATCCTATGGGAATAGATTAAATTAGGCAAGAGCAGCATTTGAAAAATAAATAAAGCCAAGCTTTTCCCGAGATCTAGATCTGCCCAAATGTCTCCTATGGACATTTTTCAAGATATTCAAATCAAATCCCAGTTACAAAACTCAAATAATGACTGCATAAGCAACATAGTATATGTAAGTATTTTGTTTTAGGGAATGCTTATGAATACTTCACCAGTACATTTTTGTTCCCCGATGGGGCTATCAAATGATGTATTCCTCCTCTCCTTGCTATCATACTCCTCTTATGATAGAGTGATGGTTTGCTAAATATTTGCTAAAGTATAAGCATGCTAGGAGAAAAAATGTCTTCAACTGCACCCAAGTAACACCACTGACTTCCTCAAGTGTTTGTCATGTGTTACCAAGAGCACAACTGATTTTTATACTATTGTATGTGCTAGTCTGTTGAACAAGCTGTAGCATTCTAGAATACTCAGACAAATTAAAATAGATTAGCTGTTTCAAAAACTTGGTGTGGAGTGTGAATTTATGAAGCGTACTCTCCCTTTCTGAGAGCACAATCGGCAGCTACTAATTTTGTGTCTGTGTATTTGAACCTGCATTTGGAATTGAAAGTTGAAGTCTGGTGCTTGGGCTTCTACTAACCTGACTGCAAGTTCTTCTTTTCTAGTGTAATTTGCATCCTCTGCAAAAAGAGGCCTTACTCCCTTTGAGAATTTAACCCTAATGTTGAAAATGATATTTGACAAATGAAGAGGAGAAAATCATATCCAGTGTAGTTACATAAGAGTTGAATATGGGCCAATACATTTTGCAAAAGCAGAAAATATTCCTCTAATTTTTATATGATCATTCTGATATAATGTCTGATATCATGATATAATGATATAATGATATAATGTTAAATTGATAGCAATTTAATTTTGTTTCTGTGTTGTTGCGGGTGAAGGAGGGTCAGCTTTGAAATAAAATGTATGGGTCCAAACTACAGAATTCAAATTTGTGTGTAGATCCATATCTAGATTAAACACAAAACTGCATTTTTCAGTTCAACTTTGGAAACTAAATCATAACAAAGTTTTGAGTTAAAAAAATGGTTTCAGAAGCTGCACTCATCAGATTTCAACCATAGGTGGCTGGGATCTCATTAGACCAACTCATGTTTATGTTATCCCAAAATATTGTGAGAACCCTTGTTCTGAGAGCTTGTCCTCATATGAAACTAATTGGGGAGTATGCTGTGGTAGCTTTAGGTTTCTTATTACCTAGTCTCAGATATGTACTGACAGCACCAAACATCTCACTTGGAAATTTTGTCTTGCGGCATAGAGTCTTTCCGTTTCAAACTGCTATCTCATTTCCACCAACTTGTTTAATATTCTACACACCTAAGGTAACATAAACATATATCCTAATGTTTTCCACCCTTAAAGAAAACTTGCCATTTTGGGCTTTCAGGCTCAAATTCAGCATTTTAAGAGCAGTCAGCCCTTCTAGACAGGGTATCCACTACCTTACCCATAACTCAAAAGACCCTGTTTTCCCAATATCTACCTTATAAATGGTGAGTTGCATGAGGCTAGGTTTATCAGAGAAAACATACATGGATGCATATAGCTCTGTCCTCATTGAGGCCTGTTGTTCAGTGGTCTGCCTGTCTGATAAATTAACTATCTGCATCTCTGGGCAGATTTAATTCCTACAAATCCAGTTCACTGAGGGATCCTCCCTGCCCCTCATTCAACTGACTACATAATATCAGAACCAAGTAAGGGAAATAACAGGTTAACAACATTTAGATAAAGTAGATGTATTCAAGCCACCAGGGGCTGACAAAATTCACCCTAAGCAATCTTGGAACCATTAGCGATTATTTTTCAGAACTTGTGGAGGACCAGTGAGGTCCCAAAAGACCGGGGAAGGCTAACATAGTAACAATCTTTAGAAAAGGTAACAAAGAAGACGGATGGAATTATAGACCAGTCACCCTAACTTTGATTCCTGGAAAGATATTAGAACAAATTATTAAACAAACAAACAATTTTTAAGCACCTAAAGTGGGGTGGGCAAACATTTTGGTTCAAGGGCCACACTTGGGGATGGAAATTGTATGGTGGGCCATGAATGCGCATGAAATTGGGGGTGGGGATGTGAGGGGGGGGGAGACTCAGGCTGGGGGTGAAAGCTCTGGTGTGGGCCTGTGGATGAGGGGTTGAGGGTGCAGGAGAGGGCTCCATGCTGAACAGAGTGGTTCAGAGGGAAGGAGGGGATCAGGAGTACAGGCTCTAGGTGGTGTTTACCTCAATCAGCTCCTGGAAGCAGTGGCATGTCCCCACTCCAGCTCCTATGCTGAGGTGCAGCCATGTACCTCTGCATGCTTCCCGGTCCACAGGCACCACCCCTGCAGCTCCCATTGGCTATGTTTTCTGGCCACCAGGACCTGCAGGGGTGGTGCCTGGGGTTGGAACTGTGTGTGGCACCTCCTAAGTGCTCCTATGCACAGATGCTGGGGGGCAGGGCATGTCCCTGCTTCCCAGACCCATGCGGGCCTGGAGCTCAGGAGTGGGACAAGGCCCAGACCCCAGTCCCCATTGGGAGCCTGAGGGCCATAGTAAAACATCTGAAGGGCCTGATGCAGCCCCCGGGCTGCAGTTTGCCTACCCCTGACCTAGAGAATAAGAGATTACAAGTAATAGCAAATATGGATTTATCAGGAACAAATCATACCGAACCAACCTAAATTCCCTTTCAGACAGGGTTACTGGCCTGGTAGATGTGTGGGGTGGGGGCAGGGGAGGACGGAAGCAGTAGATGTGATATATTTTGATTTTACTAAGGCTTTTGACACAGTCCCAAATAACAGTTTCATAAGCAGTATAAAGAAATCTAATCTAGATGAATTTACTAAAAGACGGGTGCACAACTGATTGAAAAACAGTATTCAAAAATAGATATGAATGGTTCACTATCAAACCAGGAGGACATATCAAGGGAGGCTCCAGTGTGGTTTGTGTTGGGACTCCTAATATTCAATATTTTCATTAATGATTTTGATAAGAGAGTGGAGAGTTTCCTTACAAATTTGTGGATGACATCAAACTGGGTGGGATTGCCAGCACTTTGGGGAACAGGACAAGAAAACAAAGGGATTTTGACACAATGGAGAACTTATCTTAACAAGTTTAAATTCAATAAAAGCAAGTGAAAAATACTACACCTTGAATAGAAAAATCAAATGCACAACTACAAAATGGGGAATAACCGGCTTGCTATAGTACTGCTGAGAAGAATCTGGGGGTATTAATGGATCACAAATTGACTATGTGTAAACAATATGATGCAATTGTTAAAAGGACTAATAGCATTCTGAGGTGTATTAAAAGGAGTGTCATTTGTAAGATATGGGAGGTAATTGTCCTGCTCTACTCTAGAAAGGTGAGGCCTCTGCTGGAGTACTGTGTCCAGTTTTGAATGCCACACATTTAACATTGATGTGAATAAATTGGAGAGAACCCATTAGATAGCAACAAAAATGCTCAAAAGTTTAGAAAACCTGCCCTATGAGGAAAGGTTAAAATACTCGGTGTGTTTATTCTTGAGAAAGAAATCTGCAATCATAATTTATGATTTACAATTAAAATTTATCAATATACTCTGACACCGATCATCTGGAAGTGCCCATTGCCCTTTTTAAACCCATAACAAATTATTTCATATCCCAGCTCAGGTTTCCTTTCCATAAGCCGCAGAATCCGATGCTCTACCAGCCTAGTCTTTCTCCCCGCCAGTCTCCGCCCACACACACACTTTGGAAGCCCAGGCCTTTATTATCCCTGATGGACCAGTTGATGGAGTCTGGTGAGACTTTTCTTGGCAATGTCAGCCAGCCCAGAGCAAACTGCTTCCAAATGGCAAGTCTTCACATTCCCCTCCAGTGGTCCTCCTATATCTGCTGACTTTCACACCAACATGTCAGGGTGGCTTCCTAGCGACCTAATCAGCACTCAGAGTCCTTAGATTTCAAACCTCTATCTCACTTCCACCCAGTTATTTTATCTCCCACATACATCATATCTAAAATAATATAATGAAACATATACCCCAACATTTTCCACAGATGTCTTTTACAGTTTGAGATCCAACTTTGAACCAAACAAATTGGGGTAGGCTCACACACAGCAATTAAATAACAAGGCCTTTTAAAACAATGTGTTTGCTGTGGTTTGAATTTGAGAGTCTATGTGTACGTCATCACCATTTCAAACTCGAGTGAATGTTTATTTAAAGTAAAGTAAGTAAATAAGTAAATAAATAAAAATACCTAAAACAGACCACCCCAAAAAACATTTAGGTTGTAGATCCACTTATCCACCAAATTGCTGTTGATTTAAATGGATGTCCCAAGTCTTGTATTGTAAATTCAGGTCATTAGGGCCTTGTTCAGGCAAAAGTAGGCAGAAATAATAGAATTACCAGTAAGCTGTCTGATTACCTGAGTCTGTGTGTGCAGATGTCACCTGTCATATCTATTTCCTGTAATATGTCATGCACACCTATGGGGCTATATACATAATAATTAAAATACTGCAGATTCAGAGATCCATGTGTTGCTTTTATCGGTGTGACAGTCACTTTCTGCTTGACTGCTTTGATTTCCATTAGTATCTAGCATCTATTCAAAGACTTGGTACTTTGAGAGCTCAAAGTAAAAGTAAAAGCAGCCCTCTCTATATATATTTGAGAAGTTGCACCTATCACCCAAGCACACAGGGAGGTCATTTTTAAAGTCTGTTTGCACCAGGTCAGAGTGCAAAAAAAAATGTAGGAGTCAGAGGAATGAATTGTTTTTGAAATTTTAAAATAACAAGCTCTGGAGGTAAATGGTGAATGCATCAAAAACCCCTAGAGTGCCTTAAGTGATATTCCTGCTGTAGTGCTGATGAACCCTCTCTCCAAACTTTGTGACATGCACACAAGTGAAATAAATAAGTTGAAAAAGAGGGCAAATGGCTCTGAGGATGTCTGCTCTGAAAAATTAGCATCAAGGAGGTGGCACAATGCAGAACTTAGAAAATACAACTCCAGAATCTCTCTTCTCTTGCCCATGTGTTTTCCACATTTTCACTGTCTGTTGGAAGGTGAGCTTCACAAAACTTCAAATATAATTGCAGAAGAGAAAATAAACATTTATTTAGGAAGGGGGATCAGGAAGCTCTTCAATACATTAAATCATTTCTACTAATTTTATATTAATACCTAGACTGTCAATATCTATGGGCTAGGTGGTTGTGGCACTGTATTGAGGCTGGCCGTGGGTATTGAGCATAAAAAAGAACAATAGATGATAATTAATATATTTTAATATATTGTATAAAGCCCATTTTGTTTTTGCACAAGTATTAGCTCCCCAAGCACATAAGCAACAATCTGTTCTGTCATATTGAACAATCCTTATCATTCCTCTGACGAACGGAGGAAAATATGCCAGTACAAGGTAATTTGCTACTAGAGGTTAAAATAGGTTAACACGCCTTGATTAAAACAATGAAAAGATATTAAAGTACTTAATTGCTGGATGAGAGAGTGGTCTATCTCATGGAATTATAGGTCAAAAGGTTGGCAAACCTCCTTTGGTTCAAAACTATGTTGAACTTTTTATTGTTGTAACAAACTGTTTTTGAGCAGAGGTGAATTCATGTTAAATAGCAGATATGTTTCTAAGTTAATGAAAATCTTTTCTAGACATTGTGGATAGAAGAATCTTTAAACACAGAAGTGTATGCCTCCCATATACCATATACACACACAGTGGGCAAAAGTGAATGGAGTTTTGACATTCATTTCAACAGGGTCATGATTTCAACCCTGATTTCCACATATTTGAAATCTCCTCTTTCTCCTCCTTTTTCCTGAGTCTCTCAGGATTTATTTTCCATTCTGCTTATTTTCACCCTGTTTTCACCCACTTCACTGGACTTATTTTGCCACTTCCAATCTCTTTTCATAATATTTGAATCCAGCCTGCATTGCAAGCATAGGACGCATTATCCTCCAGTATTTGCAGAGCCATAAGAAAGACTGAATCGGCAGGGACCCTGACAATTTTTTGGAAAACAAATTGTTGTGGGGCGTATTGAGAACCAATTCAAGGTTGTGGTTGGTGTTCCCAGAGCATCTGCAGATGGTACGTCACTACCTCTGGCCCCAAGAGATGAGCAATAACTGGTGGGATCATGACATAATGAAGGTTTGGGGTGCTGAGCAGTGGCTGCAGAACTTTTGGATATGCAAGTCTACATTCCTGGATCTATAGAGATCTCCCTAGTTCTCCAGACCAGGGACATCAGAATGGTATTTGCACTGAGAGTGGATAAGCAAGTAGTGATCACTCTTTTGGAAATATGCAATTCTGGATTGCTACTTGCTACTAATCAATGCAAAATCATTTTGGAGCTCGAAAACTCACTGTGGGGGCAGTTGTCAGGCAACTGTGCAGGGCCATTAATTGTCTTCTGTGACAAAGAACTGTGACTCTTGGCAATGTGCAAAACATAGCAGACAGATTTTCAGCAATGGAGTTCCCAAACTGAAACAGAGCAATAGATAATATACAGATCTGTATTTTTACACCACACCGCCTCGTCACTTGGTGCATCAACATATAGGGCTACTTTTCTATGGCTGTGCAAGCATTGGTGGATCACTGGGGACGCTTCAACAACAGCAATGTTGGCTGGTCAGGGAAGGTGCGTGATGCTCACATCTTTAAGAACACAGGACTGTTCAGAAAGCTAAAAAGAGGGAATTTTATTTCCTGACCGATGAATTACCATTGTTGATATTGAAATGCCAATAGTGACCCTGAGGGACCCAGCCTATTCCATGCTATCCTGCATCATTAAGCTGAACATCAGCAACCTTGACAGCACCATGCAAAAATTAAACGGTGAGCTCAGAAATGCAGAATAATAGTGGAATGAATGTTTGATAGAGTGTAAGGACTCTGGTGTTGTTTACTCACAAGACTGGATCTCAGTGAAAAAAATCCCATTGGTCATAGATGCTTGTCTTGTTTTGCATAGTATCTGTGAAACAAAGATGGGGTGCAGGGCAGAGGTAGGGTAGCTGTCTGCTGACCTTGAACAGCCAGACACAAGGACCAGAAGAGCTCACCACAGAGCAATGTGGCTCAGGGAGGCTTTGAAGGAGCACATTAACTCTGAGAAACAATAATGTGTTGTGGTATACTATGCTCTACCTGACTGTGCTGTTTTGAGGCATGTTAGGAATTGTGTGGCACTTGGTGTACATATAGGAATATAACACAATAAAATCATCTATTATTTTTGCAAAGCTTGCTGTACATCTATGAATATTACAGTGCTTGTCTTTGATCCTTTGACTTGTGTTACACTGCACAGTAACAAGTAAGTGGGTATTTCAGAACTGCTAGGCATTCTGTAGCATATGTTGTGAAGTAAAAAAGATGCAGTATTTTCCAAATAGAATTTTATTCAGTAACAAAATAAATGCAAAGAAAAATCCTGTACAATTAAAAAAATACATTAAAAATGTAATAAATTAATGGAAGAGAACTTTTACATCTTCTAGGCTCTTCCCTTTCTCTGGAGGCATTAGATAAGATCACCTTTCTAACAGCCCCAGACTGCCTTATTTCAGTGTAACTAGTTTGGAATGTGAGGATGTGACCATACACTTCCCAGCTTATGACTGCCTTTGTTGTTTAGCCAAAGATCTTTGCCTAAGAACAGGGCCTCAGACTGTCACATTAAGAGAAGACCCATAAACAGGTAGACTGTGATTTTGATCCTTTCTTTTAATACCTCTATAACTAGCTAAGTGATAAGAATACGCCTAAATTCTTAAATTATATGTTAAGGATCGGCATCCTTGGCCCCGCAGGGTAAGCACTGTGCTGCTTCCCGCAGCCCCCATTGGACCAGAACAGTGAACCGCGGCCAGTGGAAACCCCTATTGGGTTTACCTGAACCTGCGGATGCAGCAGGTAAACAAACCGGACAGGCTTGCCAAGGGTGCTTACCCCGGAGGGCCACCTGCCAAGGTTGCCGATCCCTGTTATAGGCCTTTACAGACAGGCCTGAATATCTATATCCTAACAGAGGTAACAAAGAGGCCTGTGGCACCTTAAAGACTAACTAAAGTACTGAAGCATAAGCTTTCGTGGGCTAATACCCACTTCGTTGGATGCAAGCACTTCCACTGCTTGCATCCGACGAAGTGGGTATTAGCTCTTTGTTACCTCTGCTATTCCAGACTAACATGGCTACCTTTCTGATTCTCTATATCCCAACAGTGCCTACAGGTAACTTATAAGATTTATACACACAGTTAATTTCAGCCATTAAGCATCCACTGGACAGAGGCAATACTAATATAGTATATTAAGATATGCTGAGGAAAAAGACCTATATTTCAAAGTACTTAATAGTTTTTATTATTTTATCTACTTCCCTCTTTGAGGTAGGGAAGTGCTGTTTTCCGTATTTTATAGGCAAGGAACTGCGGCACAGAGAGGCTAAGTGATTTGCCCAAGTTCATATAAGAAGTTTTTGGTAGAGCAGAAAATTGAACCCTGATCTCCTGCATCCCCATGCCCTAACCACTGCACTATCCTTCCATGAACAACATCTTCAAAAAGGTATATTAAAATTTGGAAAAGATACTGATAAGGACAACAATAATTGTGAGGAAAATGGAACAGCTTCTATTTGAGGACAGATTTAAAAGAATGGGACTGTTCCACTTAGAAAAGAGAGGATTAAGGGGGGGATATGGCAGAGGTCTATACAAACATTAGTGGAATAGAGAAAGTGAATAGGGACATTTTATTTAGCCCTTCACACAACACAAGAACTAGTGGTCACCTGATTAAATAAATAGACAGCAGTTTAAAAAAAAACAAAAGAAAGTACTTCTTTACACCATCCACAGTCAAACTGTGGAACTCATTGCCAGGGAACGTTCATAGAATATCAGGGTTGGAAGAGACCTCTGGAGGTCATCTAGACCATTACCCTGCTCAAAGCAGGACCAATTACTAACTAAATCATCCCAGTCAGGGCTTTGTCAAACCTGACATTAAAAACCTCTAAGAAGTAGATTCTACCACCTCCCTAGGTAACCCATTCCAGTGCTTCACCACCTCCTACTGAAAATATTTTTCCTAATATCGAACCTAAATCTTCCCCACTGCAACATGAGAACATATCTCCTTGTTTTGTCATCTGGAACCACTGAGAACAGTCTAGCTCCTTCCTCTTTGGGACCCCCTTTCAGGTAGTTGAAAGCAGGTATCAAATCCACCCTTATTCTTCTTTTCTGCAGACTAAATAATCCTACTTCCCTCAGCCCTCTCCTCATAATCATGTGCTCCAGCTCCCTAATTATTTTTGTTGCCTCTGGTGGACTCTTTCCAATTTTTCCACTTCCTTCTTGTGGTGTGGGGCCCAAAACTGGACACAGTACTCCAAATCTGAATAGAGGGGTATGATCACATCCCTCGATCTGCTGGCAATGTCCCTACTTATACAGCCAAAAATGTTGTTAGCCTTCTTGGCAACAAGGGCACACTGTTGACTCATACCCAGCTTGTCATCCACTGTAAACCATAGGTTCTTTTCTGCAGAACTTCTGCCTAGCTACTTGGTCCCTAGTCTGTATCAATGCATGGGATTCTTCTGTCCTAAGTGCAGGACTCTGCACTTGTCCTAGTTGAACCTCATCAGATTTCTTTTGGCCCAATCCTCTAATTTTTCTAGGGCCCTCTGTATGCTATCTCTACCCTCCAGCATATATACCACGCCTCCCAGTTTAGTGTCATCCGCAAACTTGCTGAAGTGTGTGATGGTGCTGTTCCTGGTGGGATCCAACAGAGAGTGCCAAGTCAGGACAAATTGCTTCCAAAAGGGCAACTAGATCCCAAAGCTGGGGTTTCTCCACCTCTAAGGCAAACCAAACCAGCCAAACAGCAAATACTTTGGTTTCGCTCCAATGGCTAGCGACAAGTCACACCAGCAATTCCCTTAGACACTCCAGCTTCCCAGCAGCCACCTGTCCTCGGGACCAATGGTTATGAAAACCAATACCCCAAATAAAGAAAACGGTTCTCCCCAATTCCAAAGAATCAGGTCCTAGACCCAGGTCAATATACATATAAGATCTTACCCCCAAATCACGCTGTTGCCAGTCCTTTTAGATTCTAAATCTAAAGGTTTATTATGCAAGGCAAAAGATATAGGTGAGGGTTAGAAATGGTTAAAAGAAATCAATTACATGCCGTAATGGCAAATCTCTTGGTTCAGACTTCCATTAGATGTAGAATAAACTGCAGGTTCAAATCAAAGTCTCTGGAATGCATCCCCTCCAGGGATGGGTCATCAATCCTTTGGCCAGAGCTTCCATTTGTAGCAAAGTCCCATCCAGAGATAGGAGCCAGGCTGGAGGCTGAAGACGAGCTGGAGGGGTCTCTCTCAGGTTTTTATAGTTTTCCCCAGGTACAGGAATTCACTGTCTTTTGCTGTGGAAACTTACAGCAAAATGGAGTATTGAGTTCCATAGGCAATCCCTGCCCCCTCGCTAAGACATAGGATGTTTCCACCCTCTCTCAATGCGTCAGTTGTGTAGCTGATGGTTCTTGATGGGTCATCAAATAGTCCAGGCCAAGCTAACAGCAATTTGTCTGGGATTTCACCCCAAGGCAAAGCAGAATATCTGGAAAGACAGACAGTACAGAGCCAATATTCATAACTTCAACTACAAAAATGATACATACATATGATAGCATAATCATAATCAGCAGACCATAACCTGGTCAAGGACACCTTATATGACCCCCTTTACATAATATTTGGTGCCCCTACAGGACCTTGGTTGCACCAATGATCTATATGATCCCAGATAATTTCAATAATGTGACAAGATGCAGTCCACGCCATCCTCCAGATCATTAATGAAGATATTGAACAAAACTGGCCCCAGGACCGACCTTCGCAGCACTCATGGATCCATTGATCACTACCCACTGAGCTCAATGGTATAGGCAGTTTTCTAGCTACCTTATAGTCCATTCAGACAGCCCATACTTCTTTAACTTGCTGGCAAGAATACTGTGGGAGACCCTGTCAAAAGTTTTGCTAAAGTCAAGGAATAACATGTCCAATGCTTTCCCCTCATCCACAGAGCCAGTTATCTCATCATAGAAGGCAATTAGGTTACTCAGGTATGACTTGTCCTTGGTGAATCCATGCTGACTGTTCCTGATCACTTTCCCCTCCTCTAAGTGCTTCAACATTGATTCTTTGAGGACCTACTCCATGGTTTTTCCAGGGATTCAGGTAAGGCCAACTAGCCTGTAGTTTCCCAGATCCTCCTTCTCCCAATTTTTAAAGATGGGCACTACAATAGCCTTTTTCCAGTGATCTGGGATCTCCTCCAATCACCACTTATTTTTCAAATATATTGGCCAATGAATCTGCAATCACATCCGCCAACTCCTTTAGAACCCTCCTCAAGCACTTTGTGAAGGCCAAAATTATAAGTGGGTTCAAAAAAAGAATTAGATAAGTTCACGGAGAATAGGTCCATCAGTGGCTATTAGCTAAAATGGACTGGAATTCAACCCCATGCTCTGGGCGTTCCTAAACCTCCATCTGCCAGAAGCTGGGACTTGATGACAGGCAATGGATCACTTGATAAATGTCCCTGTTCTGTTCATTATCTCTGAAGCATCTAGCACTGGCCAATGTCAGAAGATAGAATATTGGGCTGTATGGACCATTGGTCTGATCCAATATGCAGGGGTACTGGTGCAATTTTTATAGTGGGTGTGCTAATAACCATTGAAACAAACTGTAAACCCTGTATGTAATGGAAATTGCTTCAAGCCAGGGGGTGCATTAGCACCCCTAGCAAGTCTAGTTCTAGCACCCAAGCCAATATGACCACTTTATATTCTTACACAAATAAATTAACATCAGTAACAGCTTCTGTATAAGTTCTGTATAAGAACAATAATGCAACATATATCCCTGTCTTTGCCTATATATTGTTATATGGGGAGACGTTAATGTCAGGCATCAACCAAAGACATGACAGAAGTCGACCGGTATACTAAGCACACTTCATTTTGGCTAAACTAGGAAGCAATTATACACCCCTTTGCTTACAAATAGTTGATATAATGGAAGCTATCATCCAACGCATGGAACTGCATGGCAATGCCTGAACAGATGCTATGACTTGTGGTCTGATGGGTTTCCCTGGCAACTGATTGCAAATGCAGAAGCCGGGATATTGACTGGTTGTAGGGGGTGTATGTGTGTGAGAGAGAAAAGAAACCACAAAGCAATGAGAAAGGCAGGAGATGGTGAGGGAAGCACTCATGAGCATGGCCCTGAACCACAGAGGAAAAGGAGATCCTTGGAGCACAGGACTGTCTGGAAACCCAGAATTGGAAAGTGCAAGGAAACAGTCTGCTGCTATTTTGTCTAGTAGTGTGTTCAAGGAAATAGGATTCTAAGGGCTTGAGCTCACGGGGGGGAGAGGGAGACGGAATCGACGGCAGATACGCAACTTCAGCTACGTGGATCACGTAGCTGAAGTTTGCGAATCTGCCGCCAACTTACCGCTTGTCCCCACAGAGGCGGCAGTCGGCGGCGTGCTCCCCCGTCAACTCCAGCTTGCGCCTCCTGGCAAGCTGGAGTTCCGGAGTCGACGGGGGAGCCGCGGGTGATAGATTTATCGTGTCTTAGTGAGACGTGATAAATCGATCGCCAGAAGATCGATCCCAGAGCAGCCTCGTGAAGATGAGCCCTATGTGTATTCTTTGGAAATACACAAGACTGTATCAAAGGGCTTGCTGCTCCATCATCAATTTCTCCACCCAATGGAAGCAAACAGGCAAAGCACGAAACATGGGCTAACCACTTGAGCTAAGGAGACACAATGTAATACAGCCCCTAAAACTCACAGGCTTGAGCATGTGCATATACAAGTACAGGAGAGAGAGAGATTAACCTCAGAATATTGCATAGGGTAGTAGAAAGTCCACTCACATGAAGTCCGGGGAACCTATCCTCAGTTCCTTGCCATGAGCAGTGGGTTGAGAGTAGAGGGATTGAAACAAGATCTCCTGCATGCAAGGTTAGTTCTCTAATCACTATAAGGGCTATGAGGGAGGCAACCTCCTCCTTTTCCTCCACCTACTGGTTGGTTGGGGGGTTTTTGTTTGGTTTTTTTTTTGGAGTTGGGCTTCCACCACCTCCATTTTTTTAAGAAATGACTTTGGTACCAAAATCCAGGAGAAGGTTCCGAGCTGTGAATCCCAAATGGAGGTAGTTGCCTATGTCCTGGAGAAAGATGTACATGTACTTCTCCTTGGCATCTGCTACTGGCTGGTTTAGGCAGTTCCCCTCCTAGGATGATGGATTTTGTGGATACTCTTCTTAAGCACAGATCTTTTTCCATGCATTGTATGCAGATTTTAGGCACCCAGGCTCAGAATTTGTGGAGTTTACTAGGTGGCTAGACACCTAAAAATATAAAAACTGAGGTCAGATTGTTTTCCACTTTGTTCAATATATATTTGGTTCAGTATAATCTTCCTGAAATGCAAGCAGAGAAGTATGTGTATGCTGATTACACCTGTATTGCTGACACTGGAAACAGCTTCCACAGGATTGAAGGAAATTTCAGCCAAGAGATGGATACATTCATTATTTACTTCCCGCAATGGAGACTGACAGTTACCTTCCACCTAAACAATAATTTTGCCAAACAACCCATCTTGATCCATGTCCAAGATTGCTACTGTCATTCCATCCAGTTATCACATAATGGGAGTAAAACTTGACTATAGCCTGACATATTGGTCTCACCTGGAACATGTGAAAATGAAGATCTTTTACTATACCACCTAGATACAAAAACTGATTGCAAATGCAAAGGAAACCTCCCGGGACACAGACACTTTGGTCCTTCCTACATCAGTATTCGTCCTGTTGTTTGCTACAACTGACACTGCTCTATAGCCAGAGATGCCACATACAGCTTGTCAACACAGTTGAATCCGGCCACTGGTATTATTAATGGCTACTAGAATTATGCACCAGTCTTCAATCTGCCTGAGCTTGCGTATATGGATCTGCCAGATCTTTGACAAGATGCCATGATGGTAAGTCTGCATGGAGAGCTTTGACAGATGAGACTCCTATTACATTTTGGGTTGACTGAAGCTCCTTTTTCAGATAGGAAATAACATGCAAATGTTAACTCAATAGCCTGCTCGTATTCATGGGAGAAATCCTGCACCTGCAGTCTGGAGTGCATCACCTTTGCTATAGCAACCTCACCCACTCTTGGACAGAAGTGTTACTGTTTCTTTGCCTTATGTGGATGATCAATAATGCCAGAGAGTGAAAATTATGTCCTTACAGAGTGGAAGCACTGGTGGGAATGAAAGTGTAACACACTAAATAAATTCAAGAGGCCATTGCTGCACCTGCCGCCTTTTCTACTTTATTACAGATCCTGGACCAGGCTCAACAGATCACTCTCTGGCTCATCTGGAACTGCTGGAGCTCTGCACTGCCTTTGCCTTGGTTTCCTGGGCTATGATTTTTGGGCAATATTGCAGATAATAACTCATGTGGTGGAAGAGGGCCCAACAGGGCATTTACAATGCCTCGCCTCCCCTGATACAGAAGCCATCCTCTCATTATAGAACCTGGACATTGAATTATATAATCATCACTATTCAGTGCAATATTTAATACCTTGGGTTAACTATAGCCCAAGTCCTTCACTTATAACTTGTACACAGGATTAGAGTTACAAATAATTTTAATATGTGGAATGTTTAGCCTGCCTGTATTATTCTGATACACTGACATGATGCTAAATTTTTTCAATAACCTGGATTCAACTAACTTGAACTCAAACTAACTAATTTATTTAATTGTAAATGCTCAGAAATTCACTCTGTATTCCATTGCAATGGGCTGGAAATTTGGGGAGGATGTGCTGTATTTTATAAATGCAGAGGCTGAATCCCTGTTTAAATATAAAATGAAGTCCATCCCTTAACTGGAGAGACCCAAATGTCTACATTATTAATGCTATTATAACATTTTGGTATGGATCATACCATCAGTTAAAAAAAAAAGTCTCCTGTGTTTTTCTCCCTTTCATTACCCTTTATCTTTCATTGCACTGTATATCTTGGTCTATATTTTCTTCTGTATTTTCAAAGTTTTCCTCAGTTCTTATACAACTTTTTCCTCAAAGACTGTAATTCTGCCAGCTCTCCTATGATTGTAAGGCAAGTACCTCTTTTTGTTCTGTGTTTGTACGGTGCATAGCACAATAGGGTCCTGGTCCAAGATCAGCCTTCGAGGTAGAACTGAGCGAATAATTGATTTTTCAGTTCAGTGGATGGGGAAAAAAACCCCCACAAAACCTCTCATTTTGTTTTAACTGAAAACAGATTTTGTTTTCTTGTTTCTTACCTAAACTTTTTTAAAAAAATCTTTTTTTGTTGTAAAAATGTTTTGTTTGACCTAAAATGAAATGGTTTTCCTTTTGGGTAAACTGAAACATTTCATGCAATCCAAATCAACTTTTTGTTTGTTTGTTTCATTTTGGGATTTTTTTTTATAAACATTCCCACCCCTCTCCGTCCTCCCCCCCCCCATTTTTGTTAAGTAAATTCAAATACATTTACAAATGAAATGTTTCAAAATGTCCTGATTCACAGTTTCAGTTGAACTCAAACTCCATTTTTAGGTTAATGAAATATTCATCTGAAATTATTCATCTCCCAGCTCTACCCTTAGGCTTTACCAAAATACAAATAATAAATAATAATACTTTCTCTTACCCTCAGCTTTTTATAATCTTTACCCCTAAACCCAAGGGATACTAAGAAACAGTCATTTCTGCCTGACAGCTTCAAAGTCTCTGGAACTGAAATACATGCTGGTCTTGAAAGAAACAGAAATAATTGGCACTCTCCTAAAAGACAGAAAGAGTTAGTGAAGGGCCAGCAATGCAACTACACTGTCTCATTAAACATCTTATTGTGTGGCTTAGCACAGAATGATTAATCTATTTAATGATCTCCTTGCTCTCCCTCACAGCTCCAGCTTTTCACCATTGTTTGTTTGCATCTGCTGCTGCTCTGGTTGCTGTTGCCATCCCTCCCCATTCACACTACTCCTCTCCAAATCTTTCTAGTTCTTTCCCACTACTCCTGATTGTCCCTGTCTACTTCTCCTGCTTTTCCACTTCTTACAATCACCTCCCTGCTTCTGTTCCTCTCTTTACTCCTTCTGCCAGCAGCCATTTGCCTTCCACTTCCTTCCAGCAGCTCACACTTACTTTCCCATTCCCTCAACTACCTCCAAACACTTACTAACCCATCAGGTGTGACGGGGTTAAATAGAAAATCCTGTTAATCTAGAATAGGTTCTTCAACTTTGTATGAGACCTTTCAGTAAAGAACTACAATGTAGGTCCTGTTTTGATGATTGTCAAAAACCTAGGACTAACAAAAAAAGCTTTCAGCAGCTTTTTCTCTAAGATGCCTCCCTGGAGTTGTTGAAATTTATAGTTCATTTAGCTCCTGGTCAGAGGTTTCATGAAGGTAAGAATTCTCTGAATCTCTATTTTGTGTTCTTTTACCCTGAACTATAAAGCCAGCCTGGGCTCAGTAAAAGGCTTCTTTCCCTGTGATTGAACCACACTGCTATCTTTCTTCTATGTGAGGCTTCCCCTTAATATTTTCCCCAAAGCATTATGAAAGGGAGATTTCACTTCTCATGCACATTCAGTTTCTAGCTCCCAAAGCACAGCTGTCTTCCTGCCTTGCCACCCCACACACCTGCAAATGAATATATATAAAATAATTTAATTTAAGTTCCAAATTGAAATTACATTTAAAAAGGAACTCTGCTCCAAAAATAGTTCAAGCAAGGCTCTGGGTACTGTTGAGACATATGCCAAAACACAATAGCACAGAGTTATAATACATACAACCATCCAAAGCAGTAGCACTTCAAATTCCTGTCACATAAAATTCAATTACCAATCATGTCCCATGAAAATGAAAAATCCACACAGCAGTTTGTCACCAGAAAGAAACCCCACCCTCATCTTCCTGAGACCCGAAGTGACCAACACATTAATAGCCACATTTTCAGAGACCTCAAACAAGATTTATATGATTTCTAATTAATGTACCTCCCCCCTTTGTTCTATCACAATGTGCACAGCCATTAGCTGCACAGTCATGTGAATTTAGTGCTGTAACTTAGTCCTCTCCACCCTCTTATTTCATCATGTCTAAACTACACTTTACACTTCTGAAGGAAGGCACCATATCTTCCTTGGACATTAAGGCATGTAGCACTTTATTCAATTCCTGGAAAATAACCCAGCTTCAGTTTGTGCATGAGTGATGGCTGCCAATATGGCCAATGCACCAGGGTACAAACCATGGATGTAGAGCTAGAAGCAATCACTGTGTATAGCTTGAGCTGGCGATCTCTAGTTGTTGCTGTAACAGACTCATATTAAAATAGAGCATAGAGGGAGGGAAAGGAGCTGTAATATATTAACCAATGAAAATACATGAATAATTTTGCATAAATTATTTTGGAACCAATTATATGCATTATATATTTTACAAGTGCAAACTAGTCTTCTAATCAATTTGCATATACAAATATTTTGCACCTACTGTTCAGACACAGAGGTCCAGATCCCCATCTTGTGTAAGCTTACAGAGCTCCAACAGCAGAGGATCTGGTCCAGAGAGTACTAAAAATGCAAGTTCAGATGACTGAATAGTAAAGTGCACAGATACAGCCTCATTTTCAAAACCTTTTTTTTCCCAGATATCTAATTAGTCAGCAAATTTTAGTCTGAAAAAATGGGTTATTTCACAACAAAGATATGAAAGAGTAGACCCTTGAACAGAGTTAAGCAAAAACAACCTAGTACAGAACTAGCTATTCACAAACTGCAGCCAAACAAATCCCACTCAATAACTACTTACAATTGAATATTCCATTCTATTTCCAGCTCATATAATTTCCATGTTTTACTGCTCAAACTGAAATAATTTGTAATGTTTGCAAAAGTTCTGTGCACAGGGCACATTGCGAACATGGTTACACAAAACAAAGACTTACATGGGTTTTTATGCTTCTGACTTCTTGCTCCAAATATTGTTCAAAAGTCAGAGAACAATGAAAGGATGGGATACCATCTCATTAATGAGAAAACATAGAAGAAGTGAAATAGTTGGACCAGCTCCTCAGCTGGTGTAGCTCAATGTCACTTCATTGACTTCATTGTTGTTATACAGATTTCAAGATAGCAGAAAATCTGTCCTTTAGCAGCTGCCTGAGTGTTTGTTGTTATCTGCAGCAATCAAAGGCACAGTGAACACCTTTCAGCTACAGCTGGTTGCCTCTCTGGGTATGGTTAGACTGGAGCTTTGCAGCGCAAAAACCTTCCATTAGCGCTACAATTACAGTGACCGAACACACTTCAAAGGCACATTTTGCGCATTTACTAACTGTTTAAAGCACTACTGTTAAACCTCATAAATGAGAGGCATAAAACTTTTAGCGCTAGCGTTGTAGCGCAAGGTTGGGAATGTGTATACCCCTTGCGTGATAATGAGCCTCCAGCCTCCGGCCCAGAATTCCCATTACATCCTCTCTGGCCAGCATTTAAAACTCTTCTGTCCGTCCTCAGGTGACCCCACGTCAGACCCTCCCCCACATTAGCTGGGAAATTTAAAACACTGGCCCTGGTCCCGCCATTGTGGGCGGCAGGGCTGCTGGTCCCCGCCACAATCCTGGGTCCCCGCCGCTGCGGACAGGGCAGCGTGCGGGCTGCCGGGTCCCCGCCAGTGGCGGCAGGGCTGCCGGGAGGCAGGGCTGCCGGGTCCGCCCCTGCCCCGGTCCCCGCCGCTGCGGGCAGGGCTGCGGGCTGGCTGCCGTGTCCCCTGCCGCTGCGGGCGGCAGGGCGGGCTCTCGGGACCCCGCCGTTGCCAGCGGCAGGGCTGTCGAGTCCCCTGCCGCTGCGGGCAGCAGGGCTGTCGGGTCCCCGCTGCTGCAGGCGGCAGGGCAGACTGTCCGGTCCCCGCCGCTGTGGGCGGCAGGGCTGTCTGGTCCCTGCCACTGCGGGTGGCAGGGCTGTCAGGTTGGCTGTCAGAATGGCCGCAAAAAACGCCCCCTTCCCCACAAGGCACTGTGCCAGAAGAGGTGCTCTGTGGGATACCTGCCCTATCTCGGTACTCTCACTGCCGCCAGAAGCGCTGCAAATGTGTTCATTCTTTGGCGCTAGAGGGCTTCAATATGCACAGCCTCTAGCGCAACACCTGTTGCGCTAAATACAGAAGCGCTATAAAAAATGTGCTACAATCTGTAATCTAATTATAGCCTCTGTGATTCAAAGGGTCTTTTAAGAGGAAAGCATGCCAGAAAGAGCTCCACTAAAAGTAAACACAAACTGAGGTTCAAGGTTGATCTGGTAATGGGAAAACAGAAAATTCCTAGGTAAAGAGGCTTTCTAAAGGTTAGGATGAAGGATAATCTAAGACTGGAGAAGTAGAGCACCAGATACTAGATTTCTGTCTCTTTGTTGTTTGTTTGCATGTTGCTATAACAAACATCAAGATCCCTTGTGGACAGCAATTGTTTCCTTCACTTTAGTTTCCACCACATCACCACAAGCCCCATTGCTTGCTGTAAGTCAGTATTACTGAACAAAAGTGACTTAAGATCCTAACTCCCCACTGTGTGTGTGTCTCAATATATCCAGTAGACCTCGGATTAGAGTACTTACCTAGGATGTGGGAGAAATTAGTCTGAATCAGGGATCAGCAACCTTGGCACGTGGGACCACAGGGTGAGCACTCTGAGCGGGCCCCGCCG
Source organism: Sternotherus odoratus (assembly GCA_032164245.1). Lineage (NCBI taxonomy): Eukaryota > Metazoa > Chordata > Testudines > Kinosternidae > Sternotherus > Sternotherus odoratus. The sequence continues at coordinate 227,888,107 of JAVMKO010000001.1, read as the reverse complement.
GTTTGTTTACTTGCTGGTTCTCCTATCACAGCTCCCACTGGCTACCGTTTGCCATCCCGGTCTCAGCACCGCTTCGCTTCCCGCAGCCCTCATTGAACTGGGACAGCAAACCATGGCCAGTGGGAGCTGCGATTGTTGAACTACCAGGTAAACAAACCAGTGGGGCCCGGTAAGGGTGCTTACCCTGTGGTCCCATGTGCCAAGGTTGCCAATCCCTGATCTAGTCCTAAGTGCCTGGGTCATTTTTGAAAAGTAGATGTTTTTGAAAATTTTACCCTGACACATTATGTGCATCATATACGAGCTATCTTGAAAATAAGTGCATATGTTATGTTCTATATTTTTTTCCACAATAACACATATAAGATGTAATATGATACACCGTGCTATTTTATATTTCTCAATTTCTTTTTTTTTTAATTGCATGATACAGCATACAGCTTACAATGATCTCTGAACTGGAACACCAATATCTGATGGAAGTTGAGCAATATCAGTTTATCATTTAATTTGTTCTCATTGTTTCTGGCTTAGTTCTGTCACTGACTTTGAAGACCTTTCACATCAATGGCATTAATGCTCTTTCACACTGAATCATAGCAGATTGCACAGGGATCCATCCCACTCAGTTTTACTAACCGTGATTTGTTTTATATAAAGAAGTACTGAAACCACTCACAAAATTTCTAGAATATTCTTAAATCTTTTCTTTATAGCTGGTTTATTTCATTATACTTTTTTCAGAGAAAAACAAGCAGAAAATGCATTTTTTTAAAACTATTAATTTGTGAGAGTCTTTCTTGTAAGAAAGCTGCTGTCTTCTTCAGAGCTAAATCTGGGAGAACCTCAGCAAGTGTCAGCAATTCAGTTTGTTTTCTAATGCAATCTGGGAGGACCCCTTCACATAAAATGGTGGTCAAACTGAAATGAACATGTAGAGAGGCAGGACTCTGCTTCACACTCTGTCTGTCTTTATCTATACTAAGGGAGAGCACTTCCTTGCAAATCAGAAAGAAAGCATTAATGTATTTGGACGCAAAATTAAAACAATGTGAACATAGATCAACAAAAGGTGGAAACATTACCTAAAAATATTCTCCGATTATATTTCTTTATATCTTGTATTATTAATTATTATTATTAGTATTATTATTTATCATTATTTGGGAGAGGGTGAAACAAAGGTATTTGAAAGCAGGTTGATTTTATCCATTGTCTTATCTGACAGATGAGTTCTGGACTTGGTTTGGGTGAGCTAGTTTAATTAAAACTAGAGCTCTCCCTGAATATTTGCTCATTCTTAAAACCAAAAACTCTACTCTTGAATGCCAACATGAACCCTCCCACATCTTCCCATTTTCTGTATTTTACAGTTAAGACTTGCATTTTCCCTCTGTGACTGGTAGGGATTCTAGGACCATGCGAATTTTCAGAGGGCAAGAGGTGATATGGAGGCCATCCTCACTAGCCCTCTCCAATGTCAGAGGAAGAGGGATTGAGAATTTTTTTGCTGCAGTTGTATTTTTTAGGGAGCACTGTGCAGAGAGGCAAATACCATGCTGTTCTCCAGACACTAACTGCAGCCACCATTCAAAGGAAGGCAGCCAGGACAAAAGAGATTGTGCTGGGAGTGAGGAAGAATTGGGGAATGACCTACCCAGACACTACTTCTCTCCTTTTTCCATCCCTCTTTCCTTCCCCTGACTTATCCAGTGTTTCTGGTAGTAGAACTGCACCAAAGGGATTGCAAGGTATGGACAGAGGATTAGTTAGAGGATTTAGGAAAGGGAAACCAGGGAAGGGCAGGAGAGAAGAGCTGGGGAGAGGTAATGGTTTGGGAGACAGAGGCCAAAGGAGGGATGTAGAATGGAAAGAGGTGAGTGAATAACAGTGTGAGATAATGTCCACAAGATATTTCAAGGAGGAATAGTGAGGACAAAGAGATATTGGAGAAAAATGAATGGGAGCAAGACTGGGACATAGAGAGGACAGGTAAGCAGAGAAAGGACAAAGCGGACAGCAATAAGTATCTTGACTTTCCACAGCAAAAAGTAAAAGAAAGAAAGAAAAATGCGACAGCCTGTGTCTAGGCAGGGCATATCAGCCCCTTGCTCAGCCCAACTCTTTTGGTCATTAGAAATCACCCTCATTTTTTTTAATCTAAAAAGCGGATGGGCACGATCTTAACAGGTCTTTGTGAAAGAATGCCCTTCTAGTTTCAGGACCCTCTCTTCAGGGTTAGCCCAGCCTGTCTATGCGGTCTTCAGGTGTAGTTTCTTGGGACCATGTTTTCCCCCTTCCTCTTCCCTTGTGTTGACTCCAGCATCAGAGCTTCACCTTTTACTCAGTGATGGGTGACAATTTCTGACACAGAAAAATCCAGTCATCTCTATGCTGGGTCTTGCTTAATTGCCTTTGAAAATTCAGAAGGGCTACATTCCAGAGCACATCTGTACCACAGGGATTGCAGGAACCAAGCCTTCACAATATAACCCCTTCTTCTGGACCTGAATAACCACTGAATATGCAGCAGCTCCAACCATCTCCACCATCTTAAGGCACTCAGCCATCATAGCTGAGCATCTAAATAAAGATATCCGGGGCGGAGTGCAAGGATCTTCTCTACATTCACAGGAATCAATAACCTTACTTCAGAAACGTGGCCCAGAAAACCTCCCTCACACCAACTGCCATATCCAAAAACCTGTGCCAGTCTCACTCACCCCAATCCACCTCCCCTCTCCATACTGCACAGTTTCCTAAATATTCAAACCAGGAAGTTTCTCATTCTTCTCTGTTCCCTTCCTATATTTATCATGTCAATCAGTCATCTCAAAAACTTCTTCCTTTCCTGGGAGAATATTTCTAATGCCAATGAGATGTTACTCGTGGACAGGCACAAGGGTGGAGAGAAGATAACATTCTTACCCTATCTCATGGGGATCACTTGCCTCTTTACATACACACTCATTCACTCACACACTCATCCCTAAAATGATGTAAGAGTGAAACAGCACCATCTTTATCTAGAAAAAGTATCTCCAGCTGACACTGGAAACCTGTCTTTGTTGTTTACCTATACCATCTCTCCTTATCTCTTTTCTATCCCTATCCTTTGGTGCTGCTATCATCACTAAGCAGCTTAATTTCTGGACCATTTTATTTTGTCTCACAGTCAGTTCAGTAATGAAAGGCTGGAGGACATGGAGATCTCATAGAAACACTGGCTATATCAAGCATAACAGAAATGGCATAAGTTTAATAATATAGATAGCAAACAAAAAAGCTCCTACATTTTCAAAAATTAAATTGAAACATTTAAATATGGTCTGATAAGAAAGAGAATTTTCAAGTGACTGCATAAGAAAGAAAGGCAATCCTTAATAGAAATATATCTTTCTCTCTTTTAGATATCTTGTACCAGAATGGGAAAGCTATCAGTGTTAAGACAACTGTACAGAATTGGGGAGAATATATAAAAATATAATTTTCAAGAAATGCTATGCTTAAGGCCTGATCTAAACCCAAGAAAGCCAGTAGAAAGTTTGATATTAAGATCTCTAGGTGTTGGGTCAATCCCATAGTTCTTATTTTTAACTCAGTAATCAATGTACCCAGTCCTTAGTCACTTCTGCTTCTTATCTCTGAATATCTTCCAGTTGTCAGTATATTTTCACAAGCAAACAATCTTCCAAATAGGTTTAAGATTAGCAGCCGTGTTAGTCTGTATCTGTAAATAAAATGAGGAAGACTTTGTTGCACCTTAGAGACTAACCAGTTTATTTCAGCATAAGCTTTCGTGGGCTATAGTTCACTTCATTGGATGCATAGAATGGAAGAGAAGTTAGATGCATTTATACACACAGAAACAAAGAAAAAAAAAAGGTTGTACATTACCATATCAATTCTAAGAGGTTGTTAAATTTAAATGTGCCGTTATCAGTAGGAGAAAAAAAATACCTTTTGAAATGGATATTTGTCAGGCAGGACATAACACCTATTGAAGGTAAATTAACAAGGGAAATGCAATCAATTAGTGTAATGAGAGAACCATTCACAAGTTCTGTTAAGTCCTTGGTTTATTGTATCCAATTTGAAAATAAATTCCAGTTCCTCAGTTTCTCGTTGGAGTCTGTTTTGGAAGTTTTTCTGTTTCAAAACGGACACCATCAAGTCTTTAATGGAATGGCCAGGAAGATTGAAGTGTTCTCCTACTGGTTTTTTAATGTTATGATTCCTGATGTCAGATTTGTGTCTATTTATTCTTTTGCGTAGAGACTGTTCGGTTTGGCCAATTATGTAGCAGAGGGGCATTGCTGGTACATGATGGCATATATCACATTGGTTGATGTGCAGGTGAATGAGCCTCTGATGGTGTGGCTGATATGATTTGGTCCTATGATGGTGTCAGTTTAATGGATATGAGGACAGAGTTGCCATCTGGTTTTGATACAAGGATAGGTACCTGGGTTAGTGTTTTTGTTGTGTGGTGTGCGGTTGCTGGTGAGTATTTGTTTCAGGTTGGGGGGCTGTCTGTAAGCGAGGACTGGTCTGTCTCCCAAGATTTGTGAGAGTCAGGGATCATCTTTCAGGATAGGTTGTAGGTCTTTGATGATGCATTGGAGAGGCTTAAGTTGGGGGGCTGAAGTGAAATCAAATTTGAGCAAAACAGGGAGAGGTCATTTTACCTGGATTTTCAGTAATACCCTGCAAAAATGCAGCTCAATTAGCCTTGGTCATATAGACTCCTATATATATTGCTGAGACTCTCATCTGTTCTCATGTCATTGTTGTCCAACATTCCCATCCAGCAAAGCTCTTAAACAAGTGCTTAACTTTAAGCATGTAAGCAATCCCACTGAAGTCAATGGGATCCCCACATCCGTAAAGTTAAGCATATGCCTAAATCATTCCAGAATCTAAGCCTAATTCATTTTCCTCAGGGTCCTTATATTGTATCTTTTCAAGTAAAGTGTTGCATAGTTATATTCTGTCCAGATTTCTAACTTCACAGTATTGTTTTGCAGAATTTCCCAATCCTAAATGCTGTTTCAACAGATCCCATTTAAGTTTAAGCTGTACATTTCATTAATGTACTGTTTATCTGATCTTTCTGATAATTCCTGAGACCCGTGGTGGCGGCAGCTTTTTTGCTGCTCTTAGGTGGCGAAGCCAAAAAAAATCCGCTGCCACCAAGTGCTGCTGCTGAAATGCCGCCGAGGAGGGGAGGAGAGCCGCCCCAATTACGGATGGTGTGCTGCCCCCCATCATGGTTCACTGGTCCTGGGAGGAGTTGCCACCAAAATGCCACCAAGGGCGGCAAAATGCCACTCTACATATCCTGCCATCCTAGGCAACCGCCTAGGTTTCCTAGTGCTTGTGCCAGCCCTGCCTGAGGCACAATACCACAAACAAAATTGCAATACATTCAGTGTAAACAAAAAATAATGAAATATAGTTAATTCATACTTTAACATTGTACCATGAGTTTACAGCAGCTAAACTAAAATAATAAAATATCTCTCTGAATATTAACTTCAACATAACCTCACTTGCAATAATTAGCTTAGTCAGAAATATCAATGATTGAGGTATTTCCACAGACTATATCCTTTCAGAGCTTTTTTCTCCCATTTATTTCTCCTATTTTCCATTTGTTTTTATCTTCTAATTGTAAATTAAAGAAATTTTATAAATTCTGCCTTTAAATATGAAAAAGAATAAAAAATAAAAAGGCAGTGATTGGAAGACATTATAACAATCATACGTATATGACCATAACTTCTGTTATGGATAATGGAGTTTTTTAAGAAATCAAAGTTAAAACTTTTAAGGACACAACGGTGCAGACAGTATTTCTCAAAGGGTATCAGGGAACAAGTCTGAAATCTGTTTGTTTGAAGTAATTCTTGAAGTGCTTTTAGGAATGGAGTAGGATCAGGCAAAATATTAATAGTAATGAATTAATTTCCATTTCAAAAGGTAAGGACTCATTACTGTGTCAGATACTAAAACCATGAGGTTGGAGCTTTATGTCAGCACAAACGACCTTCCAGACTTGATTTAAGGACTCAAAGCTGCAGAGTGGGTAACTTCAAGGAATTAACCCCCTTTTTTGGTTGTGTGTTTCCCTTGTTCTTTTAGCAATAGAAGACTGCAGTAAGTTGTATCCATCTTGTTTGGATACCGCATATATCTGAATTTTTTAACAAGCAGAGGGTTAAGCCACTTAAGATAGCACAGAGCATCTCCTCTTCCATTCATGCTCACATAACATCCCTGCAGCAACCACAGCAATGCATATATGGGGACATGATACTAGGCAATCAGTTAATGCATTTTTATTCTGTGTTTTGTCCTTTTTGAAAACAAGTCTATTACATTTTCCACTTTGCTCTTCACTTTGTATCATTCAAATCCGATTTCTATTCTGTTCCTTTCTCCCCATCAGTTCCTTTGTACATCTTTCTGTCATGTTCTCCCTAAACATGCTTCCCATATGTACAGTTGCCATTCTACCCGGACAGTTTGCTCAGAAACCTGACCTCCTTCTTCCTTTATTCTTCTGCATTTACTGACTAGCTGCCTCATGCCCCACTTTTCCAGTAATAGCTACTAGTTCCAGGCTTACTTGTGGCTCCACTTCCTGAGTGCAGCTCCAGCTTAATCTTTTTCTTCTCTATGTTGCAGTGGTCCCTAGTAGAGGAAACAGCTCAGTCTGGTTGATCTTATCTCCATCTGTTTTTACTGGTATCTGAATTCTTTTTTGTAATGAAGAGTCTAGATATCAATAGAAGCAGTTTGAAGCAAGGAAGACCACGGATAGTCAGGTGACTAGCCAGCTGTCCACCAACCACCAGCATGTACGACAAGGGAATCAGTAGCCCACAATTTGGGAGTTAAACATATAGAACACACAACATTTATTAACACTAAAAGTTTTGCTACAAAACAGGAAATATATTAGAGCTTATATTGGGAGAATACTTTAATTAGTTTTGTAGTTGTTACAAACTGTCCCACTACTCCACTAAATGAACACCAGTCTGTTGCAAGTGGATCCAATCACTGGATTCCACATGCTTCCAAGCCAGCAGAATGTGGATACATTCTAGTCACTATTTTTAGCATTGTGTCTCTAGGTCACTCTCTCAGTATCAGTCTCTTGGTAGTGTGCCACATGCCAAGGAAAAGGGGCTTGTAGCACCTTATAGATTAACAGATTTTAGGGATCATGAGCTTTCGTGGGCTAAGACCCACTTCATCAGATGAATATTATGGAAATCTCCACAGCTGAACTCTGTGACTTTATCTTCAAGCAAAATTATGTCAAATTTGGTGACAGTATATACCTTCAGACCAGTGGCACCGCTATGGGCACCCGCATGGCCCCACAATATGCCAACATATTTATGGCTGACCTGGAACAACACTTCGTCAGCTCTTCCCCACTCACGCCTCTTCTCTACCTACCCTACATTGATGACATCTTCATTATTTGGACCCATGGAAAAGAAACTCTGGAAGAATTCCACCACAATTTCAATAGCTTCCACCCCACCATTAACCTCAGCCTGGACCAGTCTACACGAGAGGTCCACTTCCTGGATACCACTGTACAAATAAGTAACGGTCACATAAACATCACCCTATACCAAAAACCTACTGACCGCTTTGCCTACCTTCATGCCTCCAGCTTGCATCCCGGACACACTACACACTCCATTGTCTACAGCCAAGCACTGAGGTACAACCACATTTGCTCCAACCCCTCAGACAGAGACCAACATCTACAAGATCTTCACCAAGAATTCTTAAACTACATGAGGAAGTAAGGAAACAGATAAACAGGGCCAGACATGTACCCAGAAGCCTTCTTCTGCAAGACAAACCCAGGAAAGAAACCAACAGACCACCACTGGCTATCACCTATAGTCCTCAGTTAAAACCTCTCCAACACATCACCAGTGATCTACAACCCATCCTGGACAACGATCCCTGACTTTCACAGGCCTTGCGAGGCAGGCCAGTCCTTTCCCACAGACAACCTGCCAACTTGAAGCAGGTTCTCACCAGCAACCACACACTGCACCATGGCAACTCTAACTCGGGAACCAATCCATGCAACAAACCTCGATGCCAACTCTGCCCACATATATACACCAGCGACACTATCACAGGACCTAACCAGATCAGCCACACCATCATTGGTTCATTCACCTGCACATCTACCAATATAATATATGCCATCATGTGCCAGCAATGCCCCTCTGCTATGTACATCTGCCAAATTGGACAATCCCTACGTAAAAGGATAAATGGACACAAATCAGATATTAGGAATGGCAATATACAAAAGCCTGCAGGAGAACACTTCAACCTTCCTGGACAGCAGACCTAAAGACAGCCATAGTGTAGCAAAAAAACTTCAAGACCAGACTTCAAAGAAAAACTCCTGAGCTCCAGTTCATCTGAAAATTCGACACCATTAGGTCTGGACTTAATATTAACTGTGAATGGCTCGCCAATTACAAAAGCAGTTTCTCCTCTCTGGGCGTTCACACCTCCAAATCACCTGCTAGAAGTGGGCCTCACCCCCACCCCATGATTGAATTTACCTTGCTTTCTTGGCTACATATTTATACCTGACTCTGGAGATTTCCATAACATTCATCTGATGAAGTGGGTCTTAGCCCAAGAAAGCTCATGATCCCTAAAATCTGTTAGTCTATAAGGTACTACAAGACTCTTTGTCGCTTTTGCAGATCCAGACTAACATGGCTACCCCTCTGATACTAGATGCCAAGGAAAGACTCAGACAAGAGATGTGAGACTTTCCTAAGGATGTAGTACACTACCATCCAGCTGCGCTAGACCTTTACCTCAGTGTTTGGGGCCTCCTGAGTTCCCCCAGTCACTTACATGACTCCACGTAGGCTATAGGACTCCACATAGGCTATAGGGACTCCACGTAGGCTATAGGAACTCTGGGCTTCTAGTTAACCTCTTCAAAGACAACATGGCAGGAAAGCAAGGAACACAGGCTTATTAAAGGATTTTCTTAACTACAGTGACTTTACTCTTAGAGTTACAGATCTTTGAAAACAAGAAGAGTCTTGAGACATTCCCTCTCCATGTCTGATCTTACCCCTTCTGTGAGCATGAGGTTCATCAGCATTCAGGTGGGGAAGAGTCTTTCCTGCAAGTCCTCCTTATGTATGGCAATGGTACAACCCCTGCACAGTACAGAACCCAATCTCTGCAGTGTGCATACTGACATAGAAATTCCAGATCCACCAGTCATGGTTTCCTCAAACTTCCAGGTCCTTGCAAAGAAAAAAAAAAGTTCCATAGGGATGAGTCAGTAATTGAGTCATTCAGTTCTCTCAGTGATGGTCCTTCAAAGAGGTTTGTGGAGTTGTTGTAATCATAGGGGTCCCTGGATGTGTGAGACACATGATGGATGAGGTAATATTGTATTGGACCAACTTCTGTTGGTGGAAGAGACAAGTTTTCAAATGTCTCCCAGGCAGGGTAGCTGTCTGAACTGCAGTGCAATAGCCCACCTTAACACTAGTCCAGACCAGTGCTCAACATATACAGAAATCATAATTTGGTACACACATACCCATATGGGTCCTATTCCCACAGTCCTTTCTTAGGCAAATTTACCCCTGAAGTCAATAAGAGGACTTTGTTACTGGACTGTGTCTGAAGTAATTTATATCCCCATATTCTTTCATATATAAACATTCCTTTTTGGGTGAAAACATATTATAATACCTGCAGCTCTAGATGGCAGGGTGAGGTATTCTTTGCAATCCTGTCAAGTTTTCTCTTCAAGCTAATCAAATCCTCCTCGTATTTCTCTCCATGGGGTGGAAGCTTCCTATGGAGACTTCCTATGGAGTCTCTTTTATGCTAGACAAACTCTTCAACTCTCTGCACAGCTAATTATTTTAAAATAAGAGATTAATTTTGGGTCATGATTTGCTGAGGCAGAAATGCTCCTCCATCTATGAATCATCAGTGCCTGGGTCAACCCCAGACTCCCACAAGCTACCTCCACAAACTGGATTTTATTGGTTAGCTCATTTCTGCAATATGTTAGCCAGACACACAGTTGAAATTTGATGCCTTGTGTACATTGAAGACACCAGATCTCTGAAAATTAATAGAGTCCTTCATTAGCTGCATTTCAAGTAGCATATTGTCACAAATGTTTGATGAATGTAAAATTAGCATCATTCAAGAATGCCAAAAATATTTATAATATTAATGTAATCCATGGGGGAAAAATCCATCAAATTCAGTATTTTTATTGGCTCCTGAGCTTTGTGTTTTCATTATTTTGTCCTTCATTTGGGGGTTAGTTTCCTGAGGCAGCCTCTAAAATATATCTGCCATTTTTCATCTAAGTTATTATATACAAAGGTTCTCAAATTTTTATATGCAAATTAGATAGCTGGTCGTCTCATGATTTGGAGAGCAAATTCTGTTTCTGCACACAAACTTATGGTGACAAAATTTTCTCAAGGTTTAATACAAATCAGGTGAAAATACCTAAATCAGCTACATTGTTATGCCAAAGGTAAACCATTTTAGTGTGTCCCTACAGGGGTTTGCAGCAATTTAAATAAATCATTTGAAAAACTGATTGAAGTTAGACACCAGTGCATATTTTGGATATAAACAAGACTTACCCTGTACAAACTCTATATACACATATCTGAATAAAAGCACATGTAAAAACATATTTCCACAAATACAGGCACAGTTTTAGGGACACATTTGTAAAATATGGCTCCGTCAGTTGTTGCTAACTTATGAGAAATTTATTTCCCTATGTATTTTTTAACATTCTTTTATTTATGCTTGTAAATATATATATACTAAATGCCCTTTATGACTTTCTCCCCTTTATCTTCTGTTTACAAATGGTTGTCTTCTTTTCTTGAGAAACCTTTATTAGGACCCAGTTTGACTGCTATTAAATTTTTAATGATTTAAACATGTCATAACAAATCTCACATTCAACTCCAAGAAAAGCATTTTGAAACGTCTTGCAGAATTATAGGTTGCATGTTGTTTGATATGGTCATGTTTGCTTGAACTGTCATATTGTAATAGATAAAGATCCACCTTTGAAGTAAAGCATTGATATTCAGTCACAGACTCCATCATATGACAGATTGGCAACAACATACTGAAAAAAATCTTTAAATACATGATTTAAGAAAAATGTGGGACTATTTGATTGTTAGCTACTCATAGTATGTACTGTGTAAAATAAATCAGTTGGCTCTTAAGTCCTAAAGCCAATGGGTTTATATAGTACATCATTTATGAGTAAATCTTATCAAAGAAAAATTTTAAATTAAATCAATGCTTTGTGAGATAAACACATACCTGGCAAGAGTGAGAGAAAAAATTGATCGATATAAAATGTCCAAGTACAAAATGCAATGGCAACATCTATGAACTGTCAATGTCCGGACTTCTCATTTCTCAAATTGTATAATTCATATGTAGAAGTGTACACTCAAAAATGTGTTGTAAAACAATTATGGTTGGTACACACATGCATACCTAACAAAACCACAAAAGCAAGGAAATTAAGTATTAGACTACCCAAACAGATAGCTCTACTCCTCCACCCAGAAACACTCCTGTACATTACAACTACTGTGTGCTCCAAACCATGCACCCCAAACTTAACTGTGCAGCGCTAGGGATGGCAGCTCTCTGTCACTCCTTTCACCAAACTATCTCCTCCAAACACAGACTAGCCCTCAACCTTCCCTCTTTCACAACTGGTTGTAACACTAACCCCTACTTTCACTATTAGTTGTAGATGTTTGGTGTAGAAGGTTAGTGCATTTTTAGGGGAAAAATGTGGCAAAGAGAGTGAAGGGGGAAGAGTTACATTTCTACCCAAGGCTTCCACTCCATCCCAAATTTTAGAAGAGCCACCCTCTCTCTTCTCACCATCAGCATGAGGGAATGGGGGAGAAAAGTATCTTTCCTTATGGAATGAAAATGTTTTAATCCTGGGGACAGAATTTTTAAAAAAGGATAGGAGAAAAGCACCTGCACCCTTCCCAACTGTGAAGAAAAATATGAAGATCCTAGGATGACAGATGAAGGGGGAAAGTCCTTCATTTTCTGTAGAAGAGAGACAGAAGGGATATGATTCTGATCAAAACCTTCACTACTCCAAGTGACAGGAGGAGAGGTACCCTGAAGATAAAGGGAGAGGTGGCTTGCTTACTGCCCCCATAAGGATATCAAAGGTAGACAAATAACCTGTCCTCTCTTTCCTGGAGATACTGGACAGGGATACCTGAAAGGGGGGGAGGGATAGCTCAGTGCTTTGAGCATTGGCCTGCTAAACCCAGGGTTGTGAGTTCAATCCTTGAGGGGGCCATTTAGGGATCTGGGGCAAAAAATCTGTCAGGGGACAGTACTCAATCCTGCTAGTGTAGGCAGGGGACTGGACTCGATGACCTTCAAGGTCTTTCCAGTTCTAGGAGATTGGTATATCTCCATTTATATTATATGAATAGCAATCTCCTGAGTTTTCATCTAAAAGACAGTAGCATAAACTGAGAGATAATCTGTCCTTGAGGCCACTGCTTCCTGCAGCCCCCATTGGACTGGAGTGGGGAACCGCGGCCAGTGGGAGCTGCAATCACCTGAACCTGCAAACGCAGCAGGTAAACAAATCGGCTGGGCCCTCCAAGGGTGCTTACTCTGCGGGGCTGCATGTCAAGGTTGCCAATCCCTGTTCTAACCCAAGCTCCTCTCATAAGGTAGCCCCTTCAGTTCTCTGATCATCATAATATTTATTTTCTCCATCTGTTCCTGATTAATTTTATCTATCATGGATGACCAGAATCACATACAGTATTCCAAGTGAGGTCTTATCAGTTTCTTGTACAATGGCATTGATATTTCTCTATGTCTTCTGGAAATGCCTCACCAAATACATCCTAGGAGCACATTTGCATTTTTCACATCCACATTACATTGGTGCATGCCGTCTTCCTGTGATTAACCTGTACATCAGGCCTCTCTCCTCCTCTCTCATTTCCAACGGACAAGCTGACACTTGTAACAGAAATTCTTATTATTAGACTCTAAGTGCAAGACTCTTGCACTTTGTACTATTGAATTTCATCCCATTTCTGTCACCCCAGTCTTCAAGGTCATTCAGATCTCCTTGTGTAATATTGCAATCCTCCTCTGATCATGAAAGTATTGATGATGTCTCCCAGTTTTGTATCATCAACACATTTTATTAGCACACTTATGCTTTGTGCCAAGTCACTAATAACATTTTGAATGATTGGTCCCAAGACAGATCCTTGAGGAGCTCTACTGGCATCCTTTCTCCAGTCTGATAATTTGCCTTTCAGCATAACCCGTTGCTTTCTCCCCGTTAGCCAATTCCTTATTAATTTTAAAGGCTTTTACTGATTCTCATCTTCACTAATCTAACTAATGATTTCCCATGTGGTACTATGTCAAATGCTTTACTGAAGTCCAGATTTGGGAACATAGCATCAGCATTCCCACCATGCTTTGCTTCATATAAAACACACTAAATCAGAGAAGTTATTATCCATGTTTTTTTACTAGATTAAAATAATGTGACTGTACAGAGTTTCTAGTAGATTAGCGAGTGAACAGTTCAGGTCTCATTTCTCTATTGGAGGGCAATGGAATTTTAATTTAAACAAAGATGTAAGTATCCAGCACACTGAATATTATCACACAAGTTAAATGACACCCATCCTTATGCACACACACTAATGAGCATGCCATAGAAGGAAACTTATTTGAAATCTGGGCTACATCCTCTTTGTTGTGTGTATCTTTATGTTCATTTCAGCCTGAGTTTGAGGGAACATGCCTTTGGGGTCAAAAGTAATTTTTGAAAAACCATTCATAGACCATGAAAGAATTCAGTACCCTATCAACAGACTCAACAATGAGGTGACATTCTTTGGTGTGGAACATGTTGGCAGACAAGGGATGAGAGAAAATTGTGGATCAGAAGGCATCTGAGTGGTATTCAGATACCATTGCTTCCAATACCACCTCTTCTGAAGTGTTCCATAGCTCAGAATATCACCTTAATGGCAAGTAAGTAGCAAGGTCCCTGATGCCTTAGCTGCACTCACCAAGGCTCAGGTCCCAAATTTAATGAAATTTAGTTAATCAGAAGCAATATATTGTGGTTAAAAAATGGTGGTTCATATTTTAATCCCAATTTTTCTCCACTCAGTCTCGTGGAAGAGGAACCAGTATAGTTTTACTACTCAGAGTCTGATCCCCATATTTTTCACAAATGCAAAATATCAAGAAATAAACTGAAAAACAATTAAAATGGAAAAAAAAAAAAGAAACCCCACACAGCAGCAGCTCCTGTAGTTCCTGTCCCACAGGGCTGAATCTAGCTCTTCTCCTGGGGCCTTGCTACTTGGCACACAGGGTAGCAGTGCCACACAGGTTTGGCCTGGCTGATTCTATATCACTACAGGGTGAGTTTTTCAATTTAATTGTTCTCCACTTTCTAAAGCCACAAATTATTTCTCGTTGATAATCAACCAATGAGGGCAATATCACTGGTTGAACCCTGGAGCTGTAATTTGCAACTTCCATAGCAATCCTCACTTTTTCCAGCACAAGAAATTACAGAGCAGAAAGAAAACCTGCATCTGGGCTTCTTTTACAGAATGGGGCAATGTAACCAGTGAATTAGCTAACTCAGGACACATTAAAAAAATATCTTTGAAATGCTGGTTGAAGAGCACTTGCATGAATATAGAAAGATTTGCTTTTAGTCTTATTGTCTGTCATTCTTCCAGCTCTTTACCTGTTCATCAAATTTTCCTGTTGGCACACCGATTTCTAACTGAGGTGAGTGGGATTTTCAGTTTTTGATTTAGCTTGTGATATTGACAAATTCCCTGTCATCTCTGGGATACTGAGAAGGCAGAGGTTTGGCATGAGCCCAATAATGATTAGAGATAATGATAAATGGGCTCCTGGAAGCAGTTGCATAACTGATCAACACTCTTGATAGAGTTCCCAGCAGAAAACCAGAGCATTTAGCCTCTAAAATTGGGCTTCTGTGTTTCTGCAAAACCACTGTAAGAGTTCAGGGTGGAGGGTCCGGAGGGGAAATTATTCTACCCCACAAAAGTA
This sequence comes from Sternotherus odoratus, assembly GCA_032164245.1. Taxonomy (NCBI): domain Eukaryota; kingdom Metazoa; phylum Chordata; order Testudines; family Kinosternidae; genus Sternotherus; species Sternotherus odoratus. The sequence continues at coordinate 227,872,894 of JAVMKO010000001.1, read as the reverse complement.
AATTCCTGCTATATCAGTCAAGCTAAAATACCCCATCCAAGCAGGAGGAACCCAGATTCCAAATGCTTCCTCAAGGGTTTATACAACATGGGCATATGACTCTCAGTTTCCTAATGCAAGTTTAGAAGCTTATAAAGAAAAGCAGCCAGCACTAGCTCTTAGCCCATTTCTCACCTAGTGTTCAAAACCTGAGAGTTTAAAATCAGTGTCAGTCTCCTTAGTTGGACAAATTAGGACTCAACTCCTCAAATTGGAGTAACACAGTTTCATAATATTCAGTAAAGAATTAGTGCTATGGCGTTAAATCAGATGCAGCTGTTAAGAAAACCAAGCTGGAAAGGCACCACAATGGCTTACATAAGGAGCATCCCAACAAACACTTCAACAGATTAGCCAGGTTAATAGCTGTGAAGAGAGAATTCCTGGGCCCTAACCCTGGTGATACTGCTATGTTGACAAGGCTGTTGAAGATCAAAAGACACTGATCATTTAAAATATCAATCCTGCAGAGAAGGAGGGAGGAAGTTAGCAGGCTACTACAGATTGACTGAGGATATGTGTGTGAGTCTCTTTGTTGTTTTAAAGACTTTTCTCTGAGTGTTGTGCACGTTTTGGCAAATAAATCATACTTTGCTTTGAAGAAGCTGCTTCTGTGTATCACTGCGTAATATTACTGACCACAGACTCTAAAAAGGAAACTCTTGCAAGTACTAAGCTTGTGGGGTCTAGTAGGTTTCAGTCAGTGTGTACTCTAGAAACAGTCAGTTTATCAGAGTGGTACCATGTTAGTCTGTATTTGTAGAAAGAACCAGGAGTACTTGTGGTACTTTAAAGACTAATTTATTTGGGCCCACAGTGTCTGGATAAAAAATACCTCTGCCACAAGTCCACTTTTAAAAGGCTCCTTTGTCCTTTTCTCTTCTTTTTTTTCTGGCATGATAGCCCATCGTTATTCAGAGCTGGGGAAAACTCCCTCCTTTTTTAGGCAATGGTGATACTACAGAGTTTACAGTGCTGCACAGCTGCACTTTCTAATGTAGCTGCTTTAAGCTGAGAGCTGAGAGCTCTCCAGTTAGCTTAACTACTCGAGCCCCCGCAAGCAGTGGTAGCTATGTCAGTGGGAGAAGCTCTTCCACTTACATAGTACTGTGCATACCTGCACTTATGTTGATGTAAGTTATGTTGCTCGTGGGTGTGTGTGTGTGTGATTTGTTCACTTCCCTGAGCAACAAAAGTTATTCTGATATAAGCAGCAGAGCAAAGCAGCCTTAGCTTTCCCAGACTTTTTTCTTCTTTCCCCATGAGACAGAGGAGTACTATTATCCCCATTTTACAGATTGGGTAATATACATATATACTTATATTAATATACACAACATAATATATATATACACACACTAGCAAAAATACCCGGCGTCCATCGGAGGTGGGGAGGGGGCAGAGAGCTGAGCGAGTGCGGGGTCCGTTGGAGGGGGGAGGGGGCAGAGAGCAAACCTGACACCCCCACCTCACCCCCCGACCAAACCCGACACCCCCACCTCACTTACCCCTAGAACCAACCCCAACTCACCTTTTCACCCCCCCACCCAAACCCAACACCCCCACATCACCCCCTACCAATCCCAACACCCCCTGACCAACACCCACACCTCACCCGCCATAGACCAAACCTGACACACCCACCTCACTGCCCCCCCAACCAAACCCGACACCCCTACCTACCACCACAAACAAACCCGACACCCACACCTCACTTACCCCTCGACCAACCCCGACCCCTCTCCTCACCCCCCCAACCAAACCCAACACCCCCACCTTACCCCCCCACCAAACCCAACACCTCCTGACCAACACCCACCCCAATACCTTCCCACCCCCCCAGACCAAACCCAACACCCCCGGCTCACTTACCCCCCGACCAAACCCAACACCCCCACATCACCCCCTACCAATCCCAACACCCCCTGACCAACACCCACACCTCACCCGCCATAGACCAAACCTGACACACCCACCTCACTGCCCCCCCAACCAAACCCAACACCCCTACCTACCACCACAAACAAACCCGACACCCACACCTCACTTACCCCTTGACCAACCCCGACCCCTCTCCTCACCCCCCCAACCAAACCCAACACCCCCACCTTACCCCCCCACCAAACCAAACACCTCCTGACCAACACCCACCCCAATACCTTCCCACCCCCCCAGACCAAACCCAACACCCCCGGCTCACTTACCCCCCGACCAAACCCGACACCCCCACCTCACCCCCCGACCAAACATGACACCCCCCGACCAAACCCGACACCCCTACCTCTTTTACCCTCTGACCAAACCCAACTCGGGTCCGTTGGAGGTGGGGAGGGGGCAGAGAGCTGAGCGAGTGCAGGGTCCGTTGGAGGGGGGAGGGGGAAGAGAGCTGAGCGAGTGCGGGGTCCATTGGAGGGAAGAGGGGGCAGAGAGCTGAGTGAATGCAGGGTCCATTGGAGGGGGTATTATGACATCATATCTATGTCACAGAGAACAGCAGCTGCCCAGCTGATGTGATTGGCCTTTAAATAATTTCACCCCTGGGGGGGCGTCGGAGGTGAGATTTGATTTTTTTTTACTCTTACCCTGATTAGGACCCTAAGACCTATAACTGTACCAAATTTCAAGTATCTAGCTCAAACGGTGTGGAAGGAGTAAGTGCACGTACATACACGCATACATGCATACACCATTTGACTTTTATATAGATAGATAGATAGATATGTATGTATTATCCGATCTGTAAAATTGAGATAATAGTTCTCCTCTACCTCACAGGTGTTATGTAGATAAATACACATGTAACCCTTCTGCCCTTCAGAATTGGCAGCAACAAGGGCCGGGTTCAGTAAATAGGGGTTCCCTCTCAACAATACAATGCAAACTGGCTCGAGCCCCCACCCAGTGACCTGGGAAAATCCTAACACACCCCTGGGCGCCTCAATGAGGCAATACCTCTTGCAAGCACAGATCGGTGTAACAGAAGATCTTTATTAACATGAGGTAAATGACATCACTAAACTGGGAAAAACACCACACCTAGGGTTCATACACCAACCCGTGAGCAAATTGCCCCTCCCCAGCAAGTTTGGGCTGTGTCCTCTCCTGTGGGTTCAGGAGTCCAGCAACCCAAACGTCACCCAAAGTCCCACAAGTCCAATAGCCCAAAGTCCTTGGAGTCCAGCAACCCCAAAAGTCACCCAAAGTCCCAAAAGTTCAACAGCCCCAAAGTCTCTGGAGTCCCTGGTGGAAAGTCACTCTGCCGAGTCTTACCTCCCAGGCTGGGTGGAAGTGGAGAGCAGAGTGGAGGGTACCTTCATGAGGTCCGAGGCCGACGGCCCAGTCTCTCCGTGGGGTGCTGGTGGCTCCGCTAGCCGCCCTGCTAGCCGACTCAGGAACTGCTCTGCCCGCGGCTCGACTCTGCTCGCTGTCTCAGGAACTGCTCAGGAACTGCTCGGCCAGCTGTCTCAGGAACGGGTCAGCCGGCACCGGGGCTGCTCGGCCAGCTGTCTCAGGAACGGGTCAGCCGGCACCGGGACTGCTCGGCCAGCTGTCTCAGGAACGGGTCAGCCGGCACCGGGGCTGCTTGGCCAGCTGTCTCAGGAACGGGTCAGCCGGCACCGGGACTGCTCGGCCAGCTGTCTCAGGAACGGGTCAGCTGGCACAGGAACTGCTCTGCTTAGGGCCCCCCACTTAAGATAAAGCTCAGTGATTTTCAGCATCTTAAGTGATTTCCAGCTCTTAAGTGATTTCAGCTCTTGAGTGATTTCAGCTCATAGCGGGGGGGCCTTAGTGCAGAGGCACCACCAGACCCAAAACAACTTCAGCTCCGTGGGCTGAAGTTAGACTCCTAAAGGAAGCAAAAGTCAGCTCTGACATTCCACAGGGGAGAGAGGCCAGGTGCAATAGGCCTGTGCGGCCCTCAGACAAGGCCCTGACCACAAGGTCTTGAGCCTGTCTACAGCCTCTCTCAATTCAGTGAGTTTTGGAACCCCTGTCCCTTGTTTACCGAGTGCTACCTAGCTGAAGGCGAGTCCCTCCAGCATGCCAAAGGCCAAATCAATGTCCCAACCCCTCATTCACATAAACATGTTAATCAGCACTCTATCATTCTTGCCCCAATACTACAGAAACTGGGGGTCCCACAGTAGCCAAAGTGATCATTTTGGCTGTTAGAGGGCAGGCCAGGTGCGGTGGGTGTGTCTAAGCAAATCAGGTGTTATTTTCCAAAAGCTACTGCAATTTCTGCAACTCACCACTGGATGTCACCCATACTGACAGTACAAAGTCATTGCAATTCCTGCAATTCCCTGACACTGCTTACACACATTAAAGTGTGAGGTGCTCATATGCCACAATAATGGGGGTCATGTGAGTACATTAGACAGGAAGTGTCAAGGAAAAAAACATTTTTAAGAGTGAAAAATGTAAACTAGTTTTAATATAGCATCATGTGTCAAACCCAGCACCTATTTAGATATCTTTTTGTTAAATAATGATAAATATAATTGTAAACAGTACAAGATAGAGAGACTGACAGATATGAGGGAACATAGCAGAGTTGAATTTTATTTTTCTTCAAAACATTGTTTAAAATGGTTGTTTTTACTTCTAAAATAGATTGCAGAAGGGCCATATTTTAAAAGATATATTTAGAAGGTTAATTTCAAGAAGGTGGCACTTGCGTAAGTGTTAGTATGGCACAAGGACATAAGCATCAGAGATTATTTGGTTGTTTTGGGATCGAGTGCAGACTTCATGAGTGGAGTGTCATCAGAATGGAAGCTGAGGAATGGCTGATTTGTTTCGTGAGTTTTGTTCGCAAGGAGTGAGATATATTTTTGCTGGTTAGGCAAGTGGGTGAGAATTTGCGAGTTTGAAGCTTTTGATTGTATTTCTTGTTGAAAGCCCAATCTCTCTCCCTCACCCTGGTTCAGGTAAGAATATTATGTTTTAATACTCTTTCATTCCTGTTGTTATGTAAACTGTATAGTATCCATTAGCACAGGGTACTGGTAAACTTTGTAACGACAGAGAACTGTGTTCATAAATCATGCTTACTGCTGTGTAGAGGGTAAGTGTGAAGTACTAAGATACATTCATTTTCCTCATATATGTCAAGGAATGAGAGTAACACAGCTATTGGGGTCTGACTGTGCTCCTTATATAGTCTATTCCACTGCCTCGACCCCATAAACTAAAGAGTGTGGCGTTCACATGAACCTGGGTCTCTAATGTTGCAATGCAGGGCACTGTTACCCTTTTGTGGGGGTACATGTAACTCAATCTAAAGTAGATAGGATGGCAAGTTAATTAATCCCTTAGTGTTACAGAGGAGGCAGAAGGTCTGACATGGGCCTAATAACCCATGAAGATGGTGGCAAAAATAGGTTCAGTGTTAGCTCATGTAGTGCTGAGCACAGCTCTCAATAGTCTCCAGTGGAACATAAGAAGACAGCTTTAAAATTGGATTCCTACATTCCCTTTTAAATCATAGAAAGGAGAAAGAATTCTATTTATATTTGTCCTTCAAAAGGACGTTGTCTCAAAGCCAGTCACACTGGAAGATCCATAAAGACACACAGTCAAGAAGTTGGAATGAGGTCAGTAGCCCCTTCTATGCTAGCATGAAGTAGGTATATGGTAGAGCAACAACCTAAAACAATCTAAATGCAGAATCCCCAGACCCAATGAGGATGGATACGCAGCTCCATTTTTGGTTCCAATATGTGGACTGAATATCCTAAGTAAAGAAAAGCTACATTAAATATTTCCCTAAGTGTTAAAAATGTGTAAAGTTTTAAATATATCGAAAATATGGGGAGAATGCTTTTAACTGAGACATGTTAGGTCCTTTAATTGAAAAAAAATCCTGTTGAAATTTATAACACACTGCTTTTCTGCTGTTCATTTACACAAAATGTTATTTTTACCACAAAAATGTATTTTTCAAGAGACACATTTTTAACTAATCAGATTAAAGTTAATTTCGAAATGGAGGCATTTTTGTAAGCATATGGGTTTCATCTAGACATTAGCAACAAATATGATGGCTTCATAGGAAGAATTGAGTGGCATCAAAATGGCACCTTAGGAGCCGCTGATTCTGTTATGAGCTTGGCTCTGAAAAAGCAAGACATGATTTTATTAAGTGTGTGACAATTTGTGAATCTAAAGCTGCTGTTAGTAGGAAGTGATGAAAATCCTAATCTCTCCTTGTCTGTGTCAAAATCTGTTTAAGTTAAGAATATAGTATTCATTAGCGCAGGTTTCATAGTCCACATTTGAATAGTGAAAAAACCTGAGTTCCTTGGAATGTTCTCAAACTAAGTAACCCAGAACAAAAAATAGCACATTAAGTTAGGGTCTAGTTACAGAATATGCTTTCTCTAAATTTCATACTAATGTAATTGTATTTCTGGAAGAGTGTAGGACTATATGCCTATGCAATGTGCAGCCAGAATAGCTGTCTTTCCTGACATGTTCCTCACCTGAGTGTCCCCTCAGTCTTAAATGTACCGCTAGGATTATCAGGTGATAATATCTGAGGAATTCAGTTTCTGCAAAAACTTGATAGTTCATATTATGGCATCCATGACATACAGTTATATTTTTGATGGATATTTTGAATGTGTGATTGTTTGTGATGGGTTATGTGCTATGGCAGGTATCGGCAACCTTGGCAGGCCTGGCTGGTTTGTTTATCTGTCACGTCCGCAGGTTCAGCCAATTGCGGCTCCCACTGGCTGTGGTTTGCCGCTCTGGTCCAATGGGGGCTGCGGGAAGTGGCGACCAGCCCCGTGCCACTTCCCACAGCCCCCACTGGACCAGAGCGGCAAATCATAGCCAGTGGGAGCCGCGATCGGTAGAACCTGCAGATGTGGCGGATAAACAAACTGACTAGGCCCACCAAGGGTACTTACCCTGGTGGGGCCGCGTACCAAGGTTGCCGATCCCTGTGCTAGACATTCATATGCCTCTTTATGCTTCATCCACCATTCCAGAGGATGTGTTCCATGCTGATAATTCTTGTTAAAAAATAATGCATTAATTAAATTTGTGACTGAACTCCTTCGGGTAGAATTGTATGTCTCCTGTTATGTTTTGCCCACATTCTGCCATATATTTTATGTTATAGAATTCTCAGATGATGGCCTAGCACATGTTCATTTTAAGAACATCTTCACAGCAGAGTTGACAAAATGCAAAGAAGGTACTAATGTGAGATTTCTAAGGATGTATCCAACACACAGCCCAGTAATCTGAGAGGGACCAGGTGTGGAGCATACTTTCAGATATCTTAAAAGAACAACACTCAGATGAGGAAATTACAGAACCCAAGCCACCAAAAATGAGAATCAACCTTCTTCTGGTAGCATATGACTCTCTCTCTCTCTTTGCCCATCACCCCCGGGCCGGGGTATGGGCCACCAACTGGTGTTGATGTTTCAGTAGCAATTGGTTCCCTTACAGGGTGGAGTTGCTAGGCCCATGCCCATGTTAAGCCTACAGCACCTGGTATTCCCAGGAGGTCTCCCATCCAAGTAGTAGCCAGGCCCGACCCTGCTTAGCTTCCGAGATCAGAAGGGGTCGGGCGTGTTCAGGGTGGTTTAACCGTATTCAGCATATGACTGAGATCATGAAAATGAATATGCATCGTCCACTCTCCTTTGGATCATTATCAAGCAGAACCCTTCATCAGCATGGACACATCTCCTCTGGAATGGTTTTTTGAAGCATTAAGGGACATATGAATCTTTAGCACATCTAACACATAAATATCTTGTGACACTGGCTACAAGAGTTCCATATGAACAACTTTTCTCATTTTCAGGTGACATTGTAAACAAGAAGCATTATTTCCTGCATATTGTAACAAAACTTGTTTCTCTTCAGCGATTGGCTGAAGTAGGACTGAGTGGACTTGTAGGTTCTAAAGTTTTAAATTGTTTTATTTTTGAATGCAGTTAATTTTTGTACATAATTCTACATCTGTAAGTTCGACTTTCATGATAAAGAGATGGCACTACGGTATTTGTATTAGGTGAATTAGAGTATACTATTTCTTTTGTTTTTTACAGTGCAAATATTTGAAATCATAAATATAAAGTGAGCACTGTACGGTTTGTATTCTGTGATGTAATTAAAAGCAATATATTTGAAAAGGTAGAAAACAGCCACAAATATTTAAATACATGATATTCTATCATTGTTTAACAGTGCAATTAAACAAGATTATTTTTTTAATCGTTATTAATCGTAATTATTTTTTTTAATCGCTGGATAGCCCTAAATCAGTGATTTTAAGTAATTTCAGTTTAAATCCACCTACTCTACCACAATGTAAGATCTGTTTCCCCTTTTCACTTATCTCAAATCACCAAAATTCAAGTTCCTATATAGTTCTGTTGACCTCCCTAGTGTAAGTAGAGGAATTTTTCTTAGCTTGCCTATGCAAATGAGGGTTTCTCTAACAGCCCTTTTCCTTTTTTCACCAAAGGAAACAGAGAGTCTGTTCCACTCTGGACCTTTTTCTGGCTAAGTATTTTATCAGAATATTATGTAATTTGATGAGATGTAACTCTTTATTCTGATAAAGAAAAAAAAATCTGTACACCATTGGATTGGAATTGGTTAAATAGAAAACAAAGTATTAAGTGACTACAGAATGACAAAGAAAGTCTTCAATATTTTATTCTTTTGTGAGTGAAATTGATACTAACACATGTAAAAGTACTAGGTACCGTATATACTCGAGTATAAGCCGAGTTTTTCAGCCCACTTTTTGGGCTGAAAAAAGCCGCCTCGGCTTATACTCGAGTCAGTGAAAAATGTGCGCCCCGGTTCCTCCCCTCCCCGCCGGAAAAAAAAAAAAAAAAAAAGCGCCTCGCTCTCCCAACCCGCCGCGCGGGCGGGCTGCCGGGAGCGTCCCGGTTCCCCCCTCCCCGCCGCGGGCGGGCTGCGCTCCCAGCAGCCCGCCCGCGGCGGGGAGGGGGGAACCGGGACGCTCCCGGCAGCCCGCCCGCGCGGCGGGGACGGGAGAGCGAGGCGCTTTTTTTTTTTTTTTTTTTTTTTTCCGGCGGGGAGGGGAGGAACCGGGCAGCCCGCCCGCGGCGGGGAGGGGGGAACCGGGACGCTCCCGGCAGCCCGCCCGCGCGGCGGGGATGGGAGAGCGAGGCGCTTTTTTTTTTTTTTTTTTTTTTTCCGGCGGGGAGGGGAGGAACCGGGGCGTAATGCATATTTACTCTCCTTTAGGCAGGTTGAGCCAATAATGATTGCAATCAATACAACAGTCTTTAATCAGTATAGTTTTATTATAGAAGCTTCAAGGGTCTCCAACTATCAGATGCACTCACTTACATTTTGTGGGTGATTTACCGGATGTACCTTGTGAAAACTACTAAAAGAAGTTTAAAATGTATTTTCATTTGGAGTGAGTGAAAATCCTGATAGATACGGTATCTATTTTTATTTTTGAAATTTACCGGTAGCTGCTGCATATCCCACCCTAGGCTTATACTCGAGTCAATAACTTTTCCAGCTTTTTGTGGTAAAATTAGGTGCATCGGCTTATATTCGGGTCGACCTATACTCGAGTATATACGGTAAGCACTTGTACAATGTTTTGTTTTACATCATTTTAACAAATTAATGTTCTTTTAAACTAGAAAACATTACTGGCATAAATTAATGATTCACAATAATCTCCATTCATAATTCACTGGATTTTGAAAAAGTTTGTATAGGGAATATTTTTGCTCAGTAGCTACACTTCTGTGTATTATTTATGATCATGTCAGAAGTAAACAAAGAAAATAAATCATATCCTAAAATCCTATAATATATTATTTCATGCTTAAATCTATGTTACAAAAAGCTGCTATTTTGTCAGATTTCCTATTCTAATTTCCAGAGAGAGAGAGAGAGAGAGAGAGAGAGAGAGGACTAGCCATTTTTTTATCATCCACTGTTTTATATTAGAATACTAGAAATTTATGTTAGAAGTAATACTTCCATCTATAGGCATAGATTGACCATATGAAAATGCCCTCTTCCAGACATTAAGTTTTGCCATCAGGAGTGCATTTTCTGTCTTAATATAATTAAATGGCAGAGCCAGGAATGAAACCCAGTACAGGCCTGATATATTTTGAGGGAAAAACTCACATTAAAGCTATATCTTATAAAGGTATGAAGAATGTTGTACTGTTATTTCAGCACTATAGAGTAATTTTCCTTTAAAACATGCTTTAAATTTGTAGCACTCCTTCAAATACTTTTGATCACTACTAGTTTGAAATAAAAATCATCTCCTTTATTACTGTCTTTTGAAAAATCAGGCCCTAATCTGTAGAAAATTTGTATTAATTACTAGGAAAGTGTCCTCATTTTAAGTGCCTGAAATAAAATTGGCTGGGACTTAGTCTGTTAAAATATGAAATGAACGACCCGGTCAACAAATACACTATAGAAGTTATTTACAAGATATTATTATTATTACCTGAATCTGTAAATTACATTACAAAATTATTTTAAATAGCAAAATGTTTAGCTTCAGATGTCTTGAAGGCTTTTGAAGCATGTAGTATAGCCGAGTATTCAATAAAGAGGAGAAAATAATGTGGTTGATAAACCTTTAGAACAGGGATTGGCAACATTGGCATATGGGACCCTCTAACGGGGGCTGTGGGAAGCCACGCTTTTCTGGCCACCGCTTCCCGCAGCCCCCATTGGACCGGGCTGAAGAACCGCGGCGGGAGCCACAGTCAGCAAAATGGCAAGTAAACAAATTGGTGGGGCCCACTAAGGGTGCTTACCCTGCAGTCCCGTGTGCCAAGGTTGCCGATCCCTGTTTTAGAACTTAGGAAAGATCCCTGAAGAATCAGTTCACTTCGATAGAAGATGGCAATGTGTTTTTTACAGGTATTGGACTTCAAAATAAAATTTTAACACAAAAAAATATAATACAAGAAATGCCCATATTCAAGAGATTATAGTGTATCCTATTTTAATCGACCAATGGCCAGTTTAAGGAACCTTTGCAACAGTAATATCAATAACATCCTGATTGATAAGAAATGATGGTATATGGTGACAAATGAACTTTCAGAATAGCACACTATGAAATGAATGCAGCTTCCCTATAATATCCGTGCAAGACAAATATGAAAAATAATGTATTACCTTTAATAATTGAGAGTAATGATTTATCTAGCCCTAGTTATAGAGAAGCAGTTAATATGATGTATGATCTTGTCAACGTTCAGTTAATCTAATCAATACCTCCCATTTTCCAAATGAATTTTAACATTTCATCTTGCAAGAAGCATAATAAGGGGCTTTGAAAAATCAATTATGTTTTCATGAACAAGTGGGACACAGTAGAGAACATATATTTATATTGTATTAATGCTAGCTAGCCCCATGCTTTCTAAATCTTAACCTAGTTGTGTATTTTATTCTTTGTCTCCCTCAATAAATGACATCTAGTTTTCTGTTTTGAGCAGGATTTCTTTATTATAATATTTGTACAGGGATCCAGTTGATTGTGGTAAGAGCAGACATGATGCTTGTAGCTCTGGTTAGCATGAGGCCATTGCCCTGTTCTCCTTCTTCCATTACTCCTCTATAAACTGAATGACTGCACCTGGCTTGGCAGATCTGTCAGTGTAAACTGGAAATCTCTGAACTGCTAGGTTTTATTCCTCTTCCCTTATTTAGAGGGTTTCTTTCCCCCTTTTTGCCTTTTGTGGGATGCAGCTGCCTATTAATTATGAAGTGTGTCACACAAAGAGCACATTATACCAACGTATCAGAGTCTGCTGTCAGTATGCTTCCAGGATTCCTATTGAAGCCTCGCTATCTTGGGACCTGGTTACCTGAGGAACCACTTCTCTTTTCACACTGTATTGTGGAGATACTAAATCTGCAGCCCACTCAGTTTAAAAGGGAGGTAGTTACATGCAAGACATTCTCAGTAAAGTCTAATTGTCTTCCTCTAGTCGTAACCCTCACAGGAGACATTGTCCTAGTCTATTTGCTATCTAATGCAATTCCTTTGAGAAGTCTTATTTTTATTTCAGATTTGACACACACACATCTGCTAGTGCTACAAGGGAAAACACATTTGATTCATGATGGCTGCATCATCTTTTGCCATCAGCCTGAAGACTATAATAATAGTTTATTATTATCCCTAAACAGACAAAGGCTTCTACAGAGTGGGCTCTGGTAATTATCTCCCCCTGTTAGGGAGAAGTGTCTTACTATTATCATTTTACATTTCACCTGACATAAGCACAGTCTCATAATTTTAAACAGGGAAATGTACAGTTGTTTCACTGACATGTGAGTGCCATCACACAAAGGCAGTGTTTTTACTCATGAACGGAGAAGTATGTCTGTGCATGTGCACGTGTATCTGTGTGTGCAACTTTGGTGCACATCCCTCCCTTCCTCCCCTCACCCCAGGTGTCTTTTACCATACTAGATTTGCTTACTTATTTGTTGCTCATTCACTGTTTGTCTGACTATACACAGTTGAATAACAATTGTGTTTGCTTTCAATATGAAAAAAAATAATTCTCCACAATGGGGGATAGGAAGGAGAAGAGCTAACTGATTGATTGAATTTTTTGGTTCAGTGGGTAAACTGAAAAAAGTAAAAATAAAACAAAAATCAATCCATTTGTTTTTTTAACAAAACCTGTTTTTTTCAATGATCCTTGCTGAAACAAAAAAATTCTAAAAAATATTTGAATTGAACTAAACTTTTTAATTTCATTTTTAGTCAACAGTTCAAAACAATATTTCATTTCAAAGTGAAATGAAACAGCTTCAAAAATGTCAATATAAAAAGTTTTGACATTTCCAAAACATTTGTTTCAGAGGTTTTTATTTCCCCCCAGACACAACTATTTAGTGAATTTGACCTAAATTCACAATTAAAAAATTACTATTGGCTGAAAAATATTCACCCACTTCTAGGGGACTTCAATTTTGCTACTAGCTCACACTTCTTTCAAATGCTAGACATAAGTTCTAACACTGAAACTTCCTTTCTGGAAAAATATAAAGAAAAAGTAGGGAAAAGTTTTCAAAAATGACCATGTAACTTAAAATCTAAATCCTATTTTCAAAGTCATACGCAGACAAAATGAACAGATTCTAGAGGAGAACAACAAAAACGATAAAAGGTTTAGAAAACCTGACCTATGAGGAAAGGTTAAAAAAAACTGGGCCTGTTTAGTCTTGAGTAAAGAGGGTGGTGATAAATTATTCTCTGTACCCACTGAAGATAGGACAAGAAGTATGCTGTTCAATAGGTAGCAAAGGACCTTTAGGTTAAATATTAGGGGGAAAATGTTCTAACTATGAGGGTAGTTAAATTCTGGAATAGGTTATCATAGGAGGATATAGAACCTCCATCCTTTGAAGTTTTTAAGAAAAAAAATAGACAACCACCTGTCAGGGATGGCCTAGGAAAACTTAGACCTGTCTTAGTGCAGGGAGCTGGTGTAGAAGACATCTCAAGAGCTCTTTGAAAGCCACATTTCTATGATTTTATAATTTAAGGACAGAAATTTAAAGTATTCAGGCACCTACAGGTCCAGATACACACTAAGAGCACTTTTTCAAAGGTGCCTAGGCACCTAACCTGCATAATTTAATGACCTTTCCACTGGACAATTTACATCCATATTAATAAATGAATAGCCATCCCTTCAGAATGATAGTATGGTGAAGGATGGATTATCTACTGCTCGACTTTATTATTCTGATACTTTTTGATCTTCTCATCCTTTTGTTTTATTTCTTTATAGTACATTTAATAATGATTTGGCAACAGTGTCTACTGCAGGGATCGGCAATATTGGCACGCAGGACTGCAGCCCCCATTGGACCGGGACGACAAACCGCGGCCAGTGGGAGCCACGGTCAGCGAAACGGCTGGTAAATAAAGTGGTGGGGTCCGCTAAGGGTGCTTACTCTGAGGTCCCGCGTGCCAACATTGCCGATCCCTGGTCTAGTGAATTTAAACAGACTCATAGCTAATAACTATGTATCTACATTGAACCATGATTGATATCATGGGAGTTTGAACTCAGGTAAATAGAACCATGAACGCTTTACTTATTGTAATGCAAAAGGTGTATGCAGTTCTGGCTTGCAATTGTCACATAAGCTGGGCCAACAGGAAAACTCTCAGAATGCTGAGAAATGCCAAACTTGGTGGGTTTACACAGCTCTAAGACATAAAGTCAAATGGAAAAAAATATCATAAAATATATTTCTAATTATAGGTGTTTGTAGTGCTTTATTTTTCCAGTAAGCAAAAAGCACAGTTATATTTTCTCTCACAACATTTTGCAGGAATGTGAGCAGCAATGTGTAATCAAGTCCAAAAAGAAAGTTAACCTCAATGTCAAATGCCCTGATAGATCTGTTTTCTCTCCTGTAGTTGAAATTCATTTGTACTTTGGGTTATTTTTAGAGCTTTCCTAAAGAAGGACATTCTAGTTATTTTGATTTCATCTTTGGCAAAACTTAAGCTACACATTTGGCTTGCCCGAAGAAACCATCAAGAAAGATAATTTATGGGCAGGCCTGGAGGGCAAACAACGTAACTAACCAGATCTGTTCAGTATGTGTTGCCCTATCTGCTTAAAACCAAATGCTTTTTGCACAGACAGAATAAGTTGTTAAAAATGAGACAAGATTTTTAAATATACAGAGCCACTGATTTATTTTCTGACTGTACAGTTTGCAATGTTTAACATTTGTAATAAAAAAAAAACAACCAAAGATTGTAAAAGGAATTTGGTCTGCACTTCCCAGACCATGGGACAAATATATTAAAATAATTTTCACTGTTTGATTTCATTTTACCATTGAAATGCAAATCTTATTTTACCACCCAATTAACTTATCTTGGCATCCTTCACTTGTTCAAAGACCTCAGAATGTATGTGATGTGTCTTTGTCACCTCCAGACTAGATTACTATAATGCACTCCATATGGGGCTCTAGAATAAGAAGTATTTATTTATGGTATACTTAGTGATTTTTCTCTAGTGCCAATGTCATTAAAGATCAGTTAACATTTCAATTTTAATCTATTTCAGAGGAAAATAATTCATTCTGAAAGTGTGTTCGGTGAAGCATTTTGCAGGGAAAAATCTTCCTTCTTTTACATATTTCTTTTTCAATCCATTTATTGTAGGTTTACACTGAGAAAAGAATCTGGCGTTCAGGTGTATGGTTTAAGGTCAGAAGTTATTTTTTATGTATTTTATAAAAGATTGGAGGATAGAAAGGAATTAAAAAATATTCCATGCATGACAAAAAAGTATAATTCACCTAGAAAAGGTTATGGGTTTCTCTTGTTGTCACATGATTTATGCAATATTTTTAGTATTTTTATATAAACTGTATAGACTTCATTTAAAAAAAATTAAGGCCCTGACTCTGAGTGCCTGACACAGAACACAGTGAAGTCAACAAGCATATTTTACTGTCTTCAATGGGTTTTGATTGTGTGTTAGACATTGTGGATTCATAATAGCCCTATAGTAGAAAAAACTACATATTTAAAAGGACTGATTTATCTCCTTCTATAACGCACTCTGACTTCACTCTTACTTTTTGTACTAACATTAGTACACTACCCAGCCAGAATTTTAGGTGCAGTTCAGAAGTCTTATGGTCTTATAATCTTATAGTCGTATGCATGCATCCGACGAAGTGGGTATTAGCCCATGAAAGCTTATGCTTCAATACTTTAGTTAGTCTTTAAGGTGCCACAGGACTCTTTGTCACATCCACTTTTGCTTCCCCTACTATTGCTTCCCTGTTTGTGAGCAGCAGGTCAAGAAGAGCTCTTCCCTTAATTGGTTCCTCCAGCACTTGCACCAGTAAATCATCCCCTACAGTTTCCAAAAACTTCCTGGATTGCCTGTGCATTGCTGTATTGCTCTCCCAGCAAATATCAGGGTGTTTGAAGTCCCCCATGACAACCAGGGCCTGTGATTTAGTAGCTTCTCTTAGTTGCTGGAAGAAAGCCTCGTCCATCTCATCCCCCTGGTCTGGTGGTCTATAGCAGACTCCCACCACGACATCACTCACACTTCTAAACTTAATCCAGAGACACTCAGATTTTTCTGCAGTTTCATACCGGAGCTCTGAGCAGTCATACTGTTCTCTTATATACAATGCAACTCCCCCATCCTTTCTGCCTTCCTGAAGAGTTTATATCCATCCATGATAGTGCTCCAGTCATGTGAGTTACTCCACCAAGTCTCTGTTATTCCAATTACATCATAATTTCTTGACTGTGCCAGGACTTCCAGTTCCCCCTGCTTATTCCCAGGCTGCTTGTTATGGTCTATGGTAAAAGCTAAAAACAGATTGTTTTCTCAAAAGTGTCTTCTTTTGCTCCAGTTGAAATCAGTGAGAATTTTGCTATTGGCTTTAATAGAAGTAGAACAATTCCCAAATGAATACATTACACTAATACAACTGGATTGGGAACATATTTGTAAATATTTGATCCTAAAAAGCAATCTGCTATCATGTACTGTCAGAGACATGCTATGGCCAAATCAGTCCTGTGGAGCATCCTACATCTGAAATATGATTAGTTTATTATTTGACCTTTCAAACAGGATAGAACTAATACATATGATCAAGCAGGGTTATTCTGGCGTATTTTTCCCCAGAAAGAATCAGCAATATTATTCATTTGCATAGTTATTCCTTTAGGAATCAATAATTTTATTTCCAATAAATTAATTCTGGCAGAGGCAGGAGTTGGGATTTATTTAAAATACATGCCAATTATTGCTGAAATAAAGGAACAGATTAGTTTAAATTCAACTTCACCTTGCATCTTTTGAGCTCCTTTCTCTTTCTCTCTTTTTGCCCGTCACCCCCCAGCCAGGGTACGGGCCACCAACTGGTGTTGGTGTTTCAGTAGCAATTGGTTCCCTTACGGGGTGGAGTTGCTAGCCCCATGCCCATGCTAAGCCTACAGCACCTGGTATTCCCAGGAGGTCTCCTATCCAAGTACTAGCCAGGTCCGACCCTGCTTAGCTTCCAAGATCAGACGGGATCGAGCGTGTTCAGGGTGGTTTAGCCGTATTTTTGAGCTCCTTTAGCTGATCCTTATTATAGGCAGGAAGGCCTGCTACTGACCAGTAACGTTGGCTTCTTTGTTTAACATCTCCAAGGACTCACAGACTGGAAGCCCTGCTTCCCTTGGTGAGGTTGAAATGCATGCCCTGCTCTCCCATAGCTTGGTGGTGCATGAAATGACTGGAACCCTTCTTAATAGAGATTTATGATATTTACTAGTATGCACCATGTTTTGGCTAGGTTTACTCACAATCACTGGTACCTTACTATGCAATTAATTCAGGATTGTTCATAGTAATATCTCACTTTTTATATAGTGTTTTACATGTAGATTTCAAAGAACTTTATAAGTATCATCACCTCAATGTAAGAGATGGAGAGGTGGGGTACGGAGAAGTGGGGCAGAGAAGTGACTTTCCCAAAGTCAATGAGTGGAATAGATATGAAGTCTCCTGAATCAAAGCCCAATACTTTTTCCACCAGGCCACTCTTTTTCTTACGCAGTAAGGTAGAGCTCAGCATGAGCAACGAGAGCAGAATATGATCCTTGTAGTCTCAGTCAAACTGCATGTGTATGTGAAAGAAAGAGAAAGTGATTCCTACAGACTGATTCAGAGATATTTAGAGTGTTTTATCCCTAAGAGTCATTTCCTTTATTCAGTCATGTTTTGTGTTTTGAAGGTTGATATTTTCATTAATATGTTATTTTGATAAGTACACTTTCATGTTCATAGTTCTTTTCTCCTGCCCCTCTCTTTGAGATGATAGTCTTCTGATAATGCTGAAGGAAGATAGTGATGCTTTATTTGAAATTTATGTATTTTAAATAAGTGTGACCTTCTAATTACCACCATACTTTGACAGCAATACAATACCTTATCTCCCAACTCTTTATTGGTGCTGTCTTGGAAAGACCAAGTTCTCAGAATAAATTGCAAAAGATTTTGAAGGTTAGTCCAGAGAAAGTGATTATAAAGATATTGGGTCTGACTTGATTTCATTTACAGCTATTTTATGGTGGTTGACCTCTTCTGACTTCAGTGGAGTCAGAACTAATTTACTCATGTGTAACATAAATCAAAACACTACTTTTATGAAAATAGTCTAGGAAATAGTGATTTTAAAATGGTTGGAAATCTTCTGATAGAACTTTTTTTTCCATTAGAAAATACCAAATTGTTGAAATTGACACATTCCCTGTGAACACATTGATTTTCATGAATTTCTGACCAAAGTGGGTACATTTTTGCCTGGTTTCCTGCCCTTCTTACACCCCCTCTCAATCCCCCACTTCTAATCACCAAACTGGGTGGGCCTGCAAAACCAGGGCTCCCAGAACATTCAGGGTCCAAATTTGGGATGATTTTTTTTTCTAAAACTTAACATTTTTCACAGTCCTGGAATTCCATTTCCCAGCAGTTCTACTGTTTCTGTTTCATGCAAATAACATTTTTGCTCTTGAAGCAATTATACCTATTTAACTCTTTGTTCCTTATTTAATTCTAAAATGCGCTCCTTACCCATCTGTATTTGCTATCCATATAATGATAGAAACACAGGAAGCAATTTTCCTGGGGCTCTTATTTCCATATGGGTGGAGAGTGGATAAAGCCTTGATTCTTCCTCATAAAGCACCAGCCAGCATAGATGAGCTGACTCTTTAAGGGAAGTAATCTGCACTGGGTACAGGTTTGGTTCAGATTACTATTAACCCCACTGTACTCCAGAGCAATGGAGAAAACCAGGGATCAGGTTTTGACTCTGAGTCACAATTACTTCACAATGCTATGCTTGTGGTTGTGCAGCAAAACACTGCTCCTTACACAGGTCATTGAACAAAGGCTCAGTCTAGCAAATAGACTGGAGAGACTGTCATTTTTATCTGTAACGGTTTACAAAATTATGCAATTAAAAACCACACTACATAAAGAGATCTGAAAAAAAATATTTTGGGAACATATGTGTGGGTGCAAAATGTTTCATGTTGGAAGCAAGTTCAAAAAAGGCCAGGCACTTTAATATCAGGGGGTATCACTCTGATTAAGTGCTTTGATAGTTCTTCTTAAAAGAGGGTCGAGGAGCATTTCTCCTGAACTGTTTTTTTTTAATTGTGCAAAATTATTCATTTAAGAGTTCTGCACATTTGAGCTGGCAAGAAAGAATTGTGACCACATTTGTTGAACAGACTGACATTTAACTTGTTGCACTAGCTCATCATCACCCATTTATCATGATCTGTGGAACTGGAGTCAAAGAGTCCATGTTACCTGGGAAGGTCTGTTATTGATGGGACACAAGTGCACCTGGAATGCAGGGAGTTACGCTGGAAGCAACTCAGCCACATGAACAGAGCAAGCCACAGGGTTTAATAAAGTTCCACTCATTCAACATACCCTGTATTCAGCTTCAGGCTTTGCAAATGAAACATTGTGGCAACATCAGAGTTGTGAATTCTCTGAAGTGCAACAGCTGTCAGTGTGAACCATGGAATTTTTCCTGAACACCCTCTCCCCATGAGCCATGGATTTCACAGACACAAGCCTTACAGCAGTCCTAGGGATCCTTCTGACTCATTGATCCTCAAAGAGAACGAAACTAGAGACGAATCTGAAGAACCAGTCTATGTTATTACTTTACGCATGCTGACTGCTACATAGAATTTTGAGGACTTGACAGACTGTCTGATTGGAGACATGATAGTCTTCTGGAGCACTACTTGTTGGACCCACTGCTCAAGGGAGGTGGTCTCACATTAGAAAGAAGCTTTGACATGAACTGTGCAGCAGAAGACTTAAGAGGAAGGATGGTCATTTATTTCCATTCTATCAGAGGCATGCATATGTTTGGTTTTATCACCTGGTGGTGGCAAGAAGCCATTAGGCAAATTATGCATTTGTGTAAACTCAAAGCCACTGAACTGGGCATTCAAAATATGCCACTGTCAACTGCTCACAATTATTGACACCTTGCCAAAACTTTCCAAAGCCAGTCTGTAATGTGAAGAATGGATTTTGGCACATAAGCCCAGATAAGGAATCTAGAACATTGACAAACTTTGGTCACTACAGATGACTTTGTGTGTGGAGGGGCATAAGCTCAACACCAGAAATGTTCCAGAGAAGACTCACACAGTACTGGAAAGACTGCCTGTTGGTAAAGGGAGTAAAGATACAGAAGCTTAATGAGACCCTGATAGAAAATTACAAGCTTTTCTTCAGTGTTGCAGGGGCAAGAACTGAACCCTGAAAAATTTGACTCAAACAGCTTTAGGTGACATTCATTGGACGCATGTTCACTGCAGAGAGGGACTGAAAGTATTCCAATAAGACCAAGGCAGCCAGAGGCATGCCAGCTCCAGTGGATGAAAAAGTACTGTGTAGGAATGACAAATGTTCCGTCCAAATTCTGTCCACATCAGGGTGCAGTACAGAATCCATGTCCGCTCAAAAGGCAGGACATTGAATGGATCTCAGCAAGTCCCCAACAGCAAGAATTTGTTATGCTGAAACAAATGATAATGCTCAAGGGACGTGGTCTCACATTAGAAAGAAGCTTTGACATGAACTGTGCAGCAGAAGACTTAAGAGGAAGGATGGTCATTTATTTCCATTCTATCAGAGGCATGCATATGTTTGGTTTTATCACCTGGTGGTGGCAAGAAGCCATTAGGCAAATTATGCATTTGTGTAGACTCAAAGCCATGGATTCCCATGTCTTGAATTAGTTCTCATTTGATAAAGGATTTGGTGTAGCTCTTTTGCAGGAACAGCTGGTCACTTGTGCCAGCAGATCTCTGTCAGAGACTGAACAGGGATATGCCTAAATAGAAAAGGAGCTTGTGGCTTTGTTATTCGGAGTATTTGGAGATTCCATCCCACCCAAAATTAGTGAAATCAGACTGCAAATATCTAGAGTCATGTGAAAACTCATGTATAGTGCTCCAAAGAGTTTGCAGTGCATGTTGATGCCCCACCAGTGCTACCAGATAAAGATCAGATATTGTCTAGGACATGGGTTCCCAAACTTGGTTCATGGCTTGTTCAGGGTAAGCCCCTGATGCGCTGTGAGACACTGATTACCTGAGTGTCCACAGGTACGGCCGCTCACAGCTCCGCTCAGAGCTCCCAGTGGCTGCAGTTCGCCTTTCATGGCCAATGGGAGCTTCAGGAAGCAGTGGTCCATCCTGCACCACTTCCCATAGCCCCCATTGGCCAGGAATGGTGAACCGCGGCCACTGGGAGCTGCAAGTGGTTGTACCTGCAGACGCTCCTGTAAACAAAGTGTCTCACTGCCCAGCAAGAGCTTACCCTGAATAAACTGCAAACCAAGTTTGAGAACCCCTGGTCTAGGATGATTACTGATGTTAACTGATGTCCTGTGGAGGGCATATCTACCCAGCATCAGGAAGTTAGGGGAAGGAGATCAGGACACTAAATCGATTAACATGCTGCACTAACTCACATTTTCAATAACTAAGCAGCTGGAAATCAGAGGCTATAGAAAAGGACATCTAGCTAAAAGGCACTCAAGAGAGCAATTCTAGCAGGGTGGCCAGAAGACAAAAGCCAAGTACTGGTAGGAGCAGAACCATATTTCCAGATTAAAGATGAGCTGCATGTCCGGGTTAGAATTATGTTTTGAGGACAGTGAATCATTGTCCATGCCTTATTACATAAGGATGTCATGCAAAAAAGTATGTGCTTCAGAACTAGGCATTGACAGATGTCTTTGATCAGGGATCGGTGACATTGGCATACGGCCCCCCGGAGTAAGCACCCTTGGCAGTCCCGGCCAGTTTGTTTACCTGCCACATCCTCCAGTTCAGCCAATTGCAACTCCCACTGGCTGTGATTTACCGTCCTGGTCCAATGGGAGCTGAGGGAAATGGTGCGGTGCTGGCCTGTGGGAGCCACTATCGGTGAACCGGCAAGTAAACAAAGTGGTGGGGCCCGCTAAGGGTCATTACCATGTGGTGTCATATGCCAAGGTTGCCAATCTCTGCAATAAGGGAACAATCAATCACATTAAAAGGTGGAAAGTTCCCCTGAGCTATCTGGCTTTCCACCTAGTGGGACACATGTAAAGCATCTTGGAAATATTTCAGCATAGCAGCTGTATTAGTGTATATCTGTAAAAAAAGTGAGGAGTACTTGTGACACCTCAAAAATTAACCAATTTATTTCAACATAAGCTTTTGTAGGCTACAGCCCACTTCATTGGATGCATGGATGGGTGAATGGAACACACAGAAGTAAGATGTATATATACTCACAGAAAAACATGAAAAAGTGGAAGTTGCCATACCATTTCTAGGAGGCTATTTAATTTAGATGAGCTATTATCAGCAGCAGGGAAAAAAAAACCTTTTGTAGTGATAATCAAGATGGCCTATATCAGACAGTTGACAAGAAGGTGTGAGGATACTTAACCTCGAACTAGATTCAATTTGTGTAATGACCCAGCCCTGTCTCTGTTTAACCCTAATTTGATGGTGTCCAATTTGCAAATTAATTCCAGTTCAGCACCTTCTCGTTGGAGTCTGTTTTTGACATTTTTCTGTTTTAAGATTGTCACCTTCAAGTCTGTTATTGAGTGTTCCGAGAGATTGAAGTGTTCTCCTACTGGTTTTTGAATGTTCTGATTCCTGATATCATATTTGTGTCCATTTATTTTTTTATGTAGAGGGAATAAATTAAATTATTCTAAACCTCTTAGAATTGGTATGGCAGCTTCCACCTTTACATATTTTATGTGTGTGTATATATCTTACCTACTATGTGTTCCATTCTATGCATCCAGTGAAGTTGGCTATAGCCTACGAAAGCTTATGCTGAAATAAATTGGTTAGTCTCTAAGGTGTCCCAAGTACTCCTGTTCTTTTCACTAAATAATACATAATCCTACCATGAGTTCAAGGGACTGTCACTGAACTAGGTGACCTCTCAAGGTCCCTTCCAGTTCTATGATTCTGTGGTTCTAAGATTCTATGAAACATAATATAAAAACTTATGACATTGGTGCTTTATGAACTTTATTGTTTCCATGTTCATTTCAGAAGTGAATTGAAAGTCTGAGCTGGAATTCTGTGCTGAACAATCTGCATAGGGGGAACCTGTGATCATACCCAAGTAGAATCTGGAAATGGGAGAGCTGTTAAGACCTCATAAAAGAACCCTTTGCATGTGCATGGAACATGTAGGCTGTCTGGCTGCTGGCACATACAGGAAGCAACAAGAAAACCCTGGTCTGTGGTACACAGATTTTCAGGAGGAAAGAGTTCTATAAATCACCTCTTCTTCCTTAGACTCTGCTACTCCTGACAGGTTGTAAATCGTAATCTTTTCTGCCACCTGAACCAGGAACTCTGTGACTTTCAGTGACATTACTCGTGTCCAAATTGACATATACTCTGGCCGAGCAGCATTACTGACTCCCTCTCAAGGAAAGTGCAGCATTGGGTAGTCACATAAAGTTTAAAGATGGACTCAAGGAACAAAGATCCAATGCTCATGCCTTCAAAAGCTTACACACTTTAGTTCAGGCTCATTCCTAGTTGAAAGATTCTCAGGGCCTGCTATGGCTTTTACTCTTTACACATTGTCAGAAAGCGAGGAAGAGAAGTGAGTATGGCTATGGTTCTTCCTCTCTCATGCACAAGCCAGCAGAGATGACTACCCGTATGGGGAAGTGACTAATGGGAGTCATCTGAGCCTTACAAAGGGGGCATGTTTCTGCTTGCCTGAGATCTTTCAGAGTCATTCTACCCTAAAGCAGAATGTTTTAGGGTGGGGTCACTGAAATAGTGTTCCCCAAATTCTTTAAGGCATAAATGATCCTTGAAAAAGATGACAATACAAAGACAGTCTGGAAATCAAAAAAAATAAACAATAAAAAAGGAGAGTTAATAAAAGCTGAGTAAAATAATCCATGTGTTACCTTTTAAATTCATTTACGTTCTATGCACTGATGCATAGCAACACTTTTCTCTGTTATTTCAGCATAATTGTGGTACAGGATTTAAATCAGTCTAAATGAGAGCAGATTTGGACCCTCTGTGTCTTTGAAGGGAATATATATATTGTGAAGACTTTTTTTCTCATTTATTTCTATTTTTATTTGTCAAAAATTCTCACCTGATGGTTTTCACAGTAGGACTTCTGAATCTCTTGGCCTGTTATTCCTTCACTGCTGCTGAAACCCTGAACATTCTGTTTATGTAGTGCTGTGACACAAACAGCCATGACAGCTAGTAGGTTTGCCAGTGTCACTAAATTCTGTGAATATGTTCCTTTGATAACAAAAGAATTAAGCCTTCAGCCCATGTCTATTTTCAAGGGAAATATTAGATTCTGATTTCCTCAAAGCCACAAGACATTGCACAACTGTGCACTGGGTCGTATTGGATGGGAACATAGTGAAATCTCACAGCTACACCCCCTATTGGCACATATCAATTCTTGTTCTGACTGTTGTTTATTTTCCACCAATTCCCATCTTCTAGTCCTTACTGCTTTCTAAGGGCTCCCCTGTACCCGACTGAGTGGATTTGTCAGGCTCTTGCTGCCTATCATCTACTGCCTGTTCTTGACTGTGTGCTGAATGAATTTCACTGACTGCAAAATGAATATATTTAGACCCCGTTATATTCTCCACCAGATGTTAGCTTGTGACCACAATAAAGATGTTTTATGATTTTTTACATGAGCATGAAGAAACTGTCAGCTGTGGCTGTTGTGAGTTCTACTGTAAAATTTACCATTTTCTTTCGTTTTTAGAGTTTTGATCACTGTTCTGTTATTACTTGATAGAACATGTCTGATTTTCACTCGAGCGAGGTCTTGCAACTGCTTGGCTGTGTGGATGTTGCTGTAACAGCTTGAAAAATATGGTTGGAATTTGGTGCTATTTGTGGCTGATGGTGAGATGGGAGAACTAATTAAAAGATCTTTGACAAACAGCAAAATTTGGAACTGACTAGTTAAGGAGACCTTAACACTGCCTTGTAGGTTGTCTGAACCTGAAACTATGGTAACTAGTTTTTTATGTTCCAAGAGGCTTTAAGACATAAATCAAGGGGGGACACAGCTCCTCTGTCTGATAAATGACTGACACACACACGAGCACTTTCCCACAAAAATCCCTTGTTTTTATTGAGCCTAAAGCACACCTCTAAAATAATAATAGCTTAGAGCACCTCAGCTATCGATACCCAAAGTCTGAGATGGTATTGCAGGGATCGGCAACATTGGTATGTGGGACAGCAGGGTAAGCACCCTAAGCAGGCCTTGCTGCTTTATTTACCTGCAATTTCACCGATCATGGCCCCCATTGGCTGTGGTTCACTGTCCCAGTCCAAAGGGGGCTGTGGGAAGTGGCGTGGTGCTGTCTTCAACTACTTGAAGACTACCTGTCTTTAACATAGCTTATACAAATATTGGTCCTATCTTTGTCCCTTCTAGAGGCTGCTTCCTCTTCCATATTCTCCTCCTGCCATCCTAGCCAAGATTCTTGTCATATCCTGCCCCCTGAGAATCATTTCATCATAAAATGAAAGTCAGTTCCAGCCTATAGTGTTTGATACTATTATTACCAATCCAGAAATCCTAATCCATAAGTAGTATTGTCCAAAGAAATAGTGTTACATTTAGAACAAGAAAAAACTTTGGGGATTAATATTTTATTTGCCAAAAAGTATGATTTGGGATTATCAAAACTGCATGAATTCATGTAAAAGTTTGCAAATAGTTTTGGCCAATTTTAAATCAAAACATTTCATTTTGATATTTTTAAAAATGAAATATTTCATTTTAAAAACATTTAGTTTCATGTAATTAAAAACAAACAAAAAATAAATGTTTTATTTTGGGTTGAACAACTGTGGTGTTTTAGATGCTGCTTGTAATTATTAGGACTGGAGGGGCTGTAGGACAGGAAACAGGAAAGGGAGGGAGGAGTTGAGCTAAGCCTGAGTTAGAGCTACAGAGGGGTGCAGCAGCAGCTCTGTAAAGAGGTTTCACTGTTGTTAAATAAAGTCTGTTAAAGTTTGCTAGTACCTTGCCTGCTTGCAGGGCCGGCGACAGGGGGGTACAACGGGTACAGCTGTACTGGGCCCCGGACTTCAGGGGGGGGGGGGCCTGAAGTCCGGGGCCAGTACTCAGCTGTACCCGTTGTCGCTGGGGCTGTGAGCGAGGCGTGGCTCTGGGCAGCCACTGCAGCGCTCACCAGCCCCCTCCCCCGGCACCCAAGCAGCCTCCCCCGCCCCCCTTTGCATCTCCCGGCCAGCCACGCGGCCGCAGCACATGCAGAGGTAGGAGACCGGCGTGGGGGCCTCGGGCGGTGGGAGATCGGCCGGGGGGGCCCGCGGGAGGCAGGAGAGCGGCCGGGGGGGCCCCGCGGGAGGCAGGAGAGCGGCCGGGGGGGGCTGCGGGCGGCGGGAGATCGGCCGGGGGGGGCTGCGGGCGGCGGGAGATCGGCCGGGGGGGGCTGCGGGCGGCGGGAGATCGGCCGGGGGGGGGCTGCGGGAGGCAGGAGACCAGCGGGGGGGGGGCACGGGCGGCGGGAGACTGGTGGGGGGGGACCCCGCGGGTGGCGGGAGACTGGTGGGGGGGGGGCATGGGCGGCGGGAGACTGGCGGGGGGGGGGCATGGGCGGCGGGAGACTGGCGGGGGGGGGCATGGGCGGCGGGAGACTGGCGGGGGGGGGCATGGGCGGCGGGAGACTGGCGGGGGAGGGGCCCGCGGGCAGCGGGAGACTGGCGGGGGGGGCACGGGCGGTGGGAGACTGGCGGGGGGGGGGGCGCGGGCGGTGGAAGATCGGCCGGGGGGGCGCGGGCGGCGGGAGACTGGCGGGGGGGGGCGCGGGCGGCGGGAGACTGGCGGGGGGGGGCACGGGCGGCAGGAGACTGGCGGGGGAGGGGCCCGCGGGCAGCGGGAGACTGGCGGGGGAGGCCCGTGGGCGGCGGGAGACTGGCGGGGGGGGCCCGCGGGCGGCGGGAGACCGGGGGGGGGCCGTACGGTCTGCCGTACGGGGCCCCAAAATTCCTGTCGCCGGCCCTGCCTGCTTGATACAACATTTTGGCAACGAGGATGGCCCTTCTGCCTCTGAACCCACTGGCACCCTTTCTGCAAAGCCCAGGTGAGCCTCCAATTGCTTTTACTGTCTGGATCCATATGTTTGAGACTTATCTGCTTGCAATCAGTGCTACAGAGATTTCTGAAGTAAGAAAGCATGCTCTGCTAATCCACTGCCTTAGAGCAGAAGGGCAGTGTATATTTTACACTATCCCCCTTGCAGATGATAAATATGAGACTGCACTCACTGCATTCAAGAACTTTTTTGTGCCAAAAGCGAATGTAGTAGTTAATCGCTACAGATTTCACCAGCGTGAGCAGAAACCAGGGGAGACTATAATGTAGTATATTGCTTCTCTGAGAAGTTTGATTGTAACCTGTGACTTTGGGAATATGGCATATGAGATGATTAGAGACCAGCTCATTCAGAAAACAGCCATGCTTCGTGTAAGAGAACGCTTACTTCTAGAACCACAACTTACATTAGAAAAAGCAATAACCATTGCTACCCAGATTGAGTCAGCTATAGCAGAAACAAAAATAATGAGCATGGATACAGGAGGCACAGTTCAGGCTGTGACTCCTTTGCAGAAAAGTTCACTATTGTTGCAGACAAACAATTACAAGAGGAAAACTAATGAAAACACACAGAATCAGCAAATGCAAAGTACAGCAAAGGCATGCTTTCGCTGTGGATCCCCACAACACCTTGCAAGCTACACAAGATGTCCTGCAAAAGTAGCTCAGTGCAATCATTGCAGAAAGATTGGGCATTTTGCTAAAGTATGTCATAGTAGCCAGTCCAATCAACAGGTGCATGCAGTTACAATGCCAGATGTTATTGTGCTGAGCGTGGACAAAATCACTGCTGCACATATTCCAGAACAGATAAAGTGCACTGTGAATGTTTCTGCCATATCCTCAGACAAATCACACCCTATTCACCTAATGTTGGACACTGGATCAGCAGTATCTATATTACCCGATTCCATCTATTTGCATTACTTTAAAGATGTGCCTCTTACTGAACCCAAACTTCACTTGGTGTGCTATTTGAAAAATTAAATTCCAGTACTTGGCTGCCTGCCAGCAACAGTGACTTTTGGTGATTGCTGTGTAACTGCAGAGTTCTACATTGTCCACAAAGGCACTGCTATCCTTGGCAGAGATTTATTGTCTGCTTTAAACCTCAGGGTAGCTAATGGATGAATTGATCTCCCTCAGCAAAGCCCTCTTGCAGTACACACACCAGCTTCAGCTGGGACCCAAGACCAGGTTGAGGAGAAACTAGGCTGTGCATATGGGTTTCTGCATAAAGTTAAAATGCGAAATAATGTGATGCATGTACGACAGAAGTTATGGTGCTTACCGTTTTCAGTCAGGGTAGCTGATTGCCTTTCTCGCCTGCCTTTGTTTTCACCAGATGGTCCACCGGAGGATGAGGATGAAGTAGTTGCACTTCTTACAAGCATTCTTACTTCAGTTACAAGAGAGCAATTCCAAGCTGCTTGTTCAGCGTGTCCAATTCAACAAAAGCTATGGGAATTTCTGACAAAGAGATGGCCCAGTAACCCTAAAAACCTGGACTCTGTTTTGCTGCCTTATTTTAGAGTTTGGGATGAACTTTCTTTGCTTGAGGGCTGTGTGCTACGAGGTACACACCGGCTACTTGTGCCAGAAGATTTACAGTCAAAACTCATACACCTGGCACATGATACTCATCAAGGAATTGTCAGAACCAAACAACGACTACGGGATCTGTATTGGTGGCCAGGGAAGGACTCCCAAACTGAAGCAATCATAAAATCCTGTGTCACTTGCCAAATGCATGA
Organism: Sternotherus odoratus; assembly: GCA_032164245.1. Taxonomy (NCBI): domain Eukaryota; kingdom Metazoa; phylum Chordata; order Testudines; family Kinosternidae; genus Sternotherus; species Sternotherus odoratus. Next base: position 227,843,823 of record JAVMKO010000001.1, on the reverse strand, counting down.
TAAGACAGCAGTGACATGTACCCCACCATTACAGCCTGTTCCTCTTCCTGATTCTGCATTGGAAAAAGTTGCAATTGACATTGTAGGACCCTTTGATACTGCTCCAATTGATTGTCATTATGCCATAACTTTAATAGATTATTTCAGTAAATGGCCTGAGGTAGCGTTTACATCGCAAATCTCTTCTGCTACAGTAATTAAGTTCCTCTCTTCAGTTTTTAGCAGGGAAGGTAACCCCAAAGAACTGGTTTCGGATAATGGTAGCCAATTTACGTCTCTGGAATTTGAAACTTTTCTAGCAGAGAGGAACATTTTACATAGAAGATCATCCTTATATTACCCTCAAGCCAATGGGGAAATCGAACGGTTTAACTGAAGTTTGAAAGAGAATTTGCAAATGGCTAAACTGGAAGGGTGATTGTCGATACCCTTTGCTACTGATTTCTTGCAAGCATACCGGGCTACACGACATGCCACAACGCAAAGATCACCCACAGAGTTACTGCATGGGAAATAGATGAATGCTAAACTGAACATTGCTGGATTGTTAAAGGCAAGACCTGATGCCCCAAACAAGAATGATGCGAGGAAAACAGTTGAACAGAACCAAGCAAAGTATAAGGCTTTCACAGATAAACGGCGGGGTGCTAAGGAACCAAAGTTTGAGTGTGGGTCCTTCGTTAGAATAAGGAAACCTGGACTTTTACTCAAAGGAGACCATAAATTCACAGCTCCCTTTAAAATCATAGAGCAGAAGGGACCTTACATCTATCGACTTTCTGATGGGCGAGTATGGAATGCTTCTTATCTTGCACCTGCCTATGCACCACAAGTAGATTATGCCAACACCCAGTCTGCATTGGATGACTTCACTGTAGTACCAACACAACAAGACGTTGCACTGGAACCGGGGTTTGAGAGGCGGTCTGTCAGACCCAGGCGACCACCTGTCTGTACTAGAGACTATGTTATGTAGTATTTGCAGTGTTTTCAGTGTAACAATTCTGCCAACGGTATAGTGTCGTGTTCTGTATTTGTTTCTGTGATTAGAACAACCATGATTATTTTAATTGAGAGAGTTTCTTAAGAGAGGAGGGAATGTGGTGTTTTAGATGCTGTTTGTAATTATTAGGACTGGGGGGGGGGCTGTAGGACAGGAAACAGGAAGGAGGGGGGAGGAGTTGAGCTAAGCCTGAGTTAGAGCTACAGAGGGGTGCAGCAGCGACTCTGTAAAGAGGTTTCACTGTTGTTAAATAAAGTCTGTTAAAGTTTGCTAGTACCTTGCCTGCTTGATACAACAACAACCCATACTGAAATGGACTTTCTTTTCAATTTTTCAGTTCATCCAGTGAATAAAATAAAATCATTTAGTCTCCCAGTGATAGTTTCAGCTAATATTCATGAGAGAGGCTAGAGTCTGAAGTTTGGAATAAAAAAACCTATAAGAATCCAAATTTCAAGTAAACAAAGTGCTTTCCAATAGGGATAATTGGGCAGTGAATATTGTAAACAAAAAAGTAGGAGTCTAGGAATTATAGTAAGACATTTAAAAGATGTGTGATATTTAAAAATACAACTTTTTTTGCTAAAAACATGGAATACAGATTTTGGTTTTGTATCTACCTCTCAGTAATAGGACTAAGGCTAGTGGTTCCCAAAGTTGTTGGAGAATATACACAGTTCATTGGGTTGTACAGTACATAATTTTCAATATCCAAATGGAGAAAAAAAATCTTTTAAAGATGTCCTCTGGGTGTATTTGTAACATAGTATCTTTATGAAAGGTGTGGCTGAGAGATATCAGTGATTTTAGGGAACTTGCAGACTTTCTATGGTGTTGGGTGAGGGAAAAATCCACAGCTGGGAGAGGTAAGGCAGGGGAAAAGAAAGCCTTACTATAAATGAGAATCTGGCCCAAAATGTCACCGTTCCCCGACTAAAAAATAAATCCTTTCTGAAAATGGTGTAACTGAACTAATTATTGGCTGAGCCAGAATTTGTTCAGTAATAGTATGGATACTGTTGCTTCATGAGATCCAACATATTTAGTTTATTGTTAGCAACAATATTCAACTGCTTTATGTGTTGTGGCTATTTGAGTCAGTGCTATTTAATATCTATATATATAAAAGTCAAGTGGTGTATGTATGAGTGTATGTATGTATGTATGTACGTATGACAGCGAACTCCTCCCGCACCGTTTGAGCCAGAGACTTGAAATTTGGTACAGTGAGGGGTCTTGGGGTCTAGATCTTGGTAAGGGTCGAAAAATTTTCGGATCTCACCTCTGACGCCCCCCAGGGGTGAAAGTCTTTCAGGGCCAATCACATCAGCTGGGCAGTTAGGTGCTGATGATGTCATAATACCCCCTCCAACAGACACCGCACTCGCTCAGCTCGCCCCTCCCTCCTCCAACGGAACCCCGGAGATCCCTCAGCTCACTGCTCCTCCCCCCTCCCAATGGAACCCCGGAGATCACTCAGCTCACTGCCCCTCCCCCCTCCCAACGGAACCCCGGAGATCCCTCAGCTCACTGCCCCTCCCTCCTCCAACGGAACCCCGGAGATCACTCAGCTCACTGCCCCTCCCCCCTCCAACGGAACCCCGGAGATCACTCAGCTCACTGCCCCTCCCTCCTCCAACGGAACCCCGGAGATCCCTCAGTTCTCTGCCCCTCCCCCCTCCCAATGGAACCCCGGAGATCACTCAGCTCACTGCCCCTCCCCCCTCCCAACGGAACCCCGGAGATCACTCAGCTCACTGCCCCTCCCCCCTCCCAACGGAACCCCGGAGATCCCTCAGCTCACTGCCCCTCCCTCCTCCCAACGGAACCCCGGAGATCCCTCAGCTCACTGCCCCTCCCCCCTCCAACGGAACCCCGGAGATCCCTCAGTTCTCTGCCCCTCCCCCCTCCCAATGGAACCCCGGAGATCACTCAGCTCACAGCCCCTCCCAACGGAACCCCGGAGATCACTCAGCTCACTGCCCCTCCCTCCTCCAACGGAACCCCGGAGATCACTCAGCTCACTGCCCCTCCCCCCTCCCAACGGAACCCCGGAGATCACTCAGCTCACTGCCCCTCCCCCCTCCCAACGGAACCCCGGAGATCACTCAGCTCACTGCCCCTCCCCCCTCCCAACGGAACCCCGGAGATCACTCAGCTCACTGCCCCTCCCTCCTCCAACGGAACCCTGGAGATCACTCAGCTCACTGCCCCTCCCCCCTCCAAACGGAACCCCGGAGATCACTCAGCTCACTGCCCCTCCCCCCTCCCAACGGAACCCCGGAGATCACTCAGCTCACTGCCCCTCCCTCCTCCAACGGAACCCCGGAGATCACTCAGCTCACTGCCCCTCCCCCCTCCCAACGGAACCCCAGAGATCCCTCAGTTCTCTGCCCCTCCCCCCTCCCAACGGAACCCCGGACTACATCAGCTCACTGCCCCCCCCCCACCTGCGAAGGTCCCCGGAATCCCTCGGCTCTGGGCCCCCTCCCCCTCTGCGACGGATCTGAGTTGGGTTTGGTGGGACGGTAAGTGAGGTGGGGGTGTCGGATTCGGTCGGGGGGTGAGGTGGGGGTGTCCGGTTTGCTTGGGGGGGTGGGAAGGTGTTGGGGTGGGTGAGGGGTGAGGGGTGGGTGTTGGGGTTGGTCAGGGGGTGTCAGCTGTCTGCCACCTCCCCACCTCCGACTGACCCGAGCAGCGCCGGGCACTTATGCTAGTTACATATATTTGAAGTAAAGGATAAGTCACCATCACACATAAATCTTACTTAAATCCTAGTGTCTGCAAAAGGATCATGTGGCACTGAGGATTCTAACAAGGAGAAATTACTTATGGCTGAGTAACTTCCCTCTGAGCTCTGACCACTACTATTACATGGCAAGATTTAAACAGCTGATATGGGGTTAGATTCTCATTTACACTAAGCCCACTTTACACACCTCTCACAGCATGTGTAAAACATCATTTAAACCCATTTGAAGGCCCCCTTTACCCTGCCCCTTAATGTAAACAGAAATCAGACCCCCACTTTAAAGTCAGTTTTGACTTGCTGTAACTAAGAAATCCTGGGCATATTGTAATGGAAGAGGTTTCACAGATTTGAAATCAGCTTTGATCTTTATAGTTTCTATATTGATTTGAATATGTATTGCTCTTTTTTCACATTGTTCTTCTTTCTCCACATTTGTAACATTAAATCACAGGCTTTTTTGATGCTTTTGGTAACATGATCTTTGAAGATTAAAGCTTCTTTGGATAAAATCAGGAAATTTCTGATGTTATGTTCCTCATGTCATTCCATAGTGTGGGATGCCAAATAATTTCCTAGCAATGGGAAGCAAAATACCCTGTTTTATTTCCAAGTTCATTTAAAGTCAAAGGATACTAGGATAGTGCATATAAATTCTATTTGTGATTTTTCCTTGTCATCAACCAGCCATATATTTAGGAGTCAATAGCAGAGATTAACTAAAATCACATATTTTAGTCTTCAGGGGGTTTCAGTACTTATGATTTGCTTTTGTTCCACATTGGAAGAAGAGGAAATTTACCAAAATATCCCCGAAAACTGTTGATCCCTGAAAATTTTGTTTCAAAAATACCAATATACAATGTTACTTAAACAAAATGTGAAATCAACATCCTTGTCAATTTCACAGCTGCTAGTCACTGAATAACATGTGGGAAACTGACACAAATGTCAATTTCACTTCACTGCTCTGTGGGAGAGAGCCTGCCAGTGATCTCAGGGCTGCTGGGCTCCCTGTTCCAGTCAGAGCAATCCAGGGATACTTCTGTGATTCAAGGAGCTTTAGTCAGTGCTCTGGGAGTTAGCAGGTTGCTTGTTCCTGCCTGTATTTCAGCAAATGTTTTATTGAGTCTTGACTAAATTTGATCAGTCTAGTGAATCAGCATTTCCAACCAGCTCCAATGAACAGTCTGACAACGTTGCTTTCCGTTCTAAGTGCAGGATTCTGCACTTGTCCTTGTTGAACCTCATCAGATTTCTTTTGTCCCTATCCCTACCCTCCAGCATATCTACCTCTCCCCGATCTTACTGTCATCTGTGAAATTGCTGAGGGTGAAATCCATCCCATCGTCTAGATCATTAATGACGATGTTGAACAAAATCGGTCCTAGGATCAACCCCTGTGGCACTCTGCTTGATACCTCTGTCAGCTAGACATCAAGCCATTGATCACTACCTGTTGAGCCCGACGATCTATCCAGCTTTCTATCCACCTTATAGTCCAAGATTATGTGGAACTGAATGCAGGAATATATAATATAATATAATTAATATAATTAATTACCATATTAACAATAATAATACTTTCTGTATTTTGTGATACAGATGTCATTAAGTTAGATTTTAAACACAAGTCTGTTTGTCTTGACCTAAATATGATTTCATATCTAAACTGACTGTTATAATCCCTGGGGCTATTTTTTACTCCAACTACTTTTTTTAACCTAACATACATACTGTCCCCATAATGGCTTTGTCGAAGCCAAGTTATTTCATCTTGTTGCTTCTTCTGCTCAGATTTTAAGAAAAACTTTCTCTCTTGCTGATTTGATCAAATCTTTCCTTGTTTTTGCTAATTTTCCCCAACTCTTTAATGAATGGGACTACATCTCTCTCTCTCTCTCCCTCAATAATATGAAACCACATTACAGTATAGCTTTGCATTATTTCATCCTCCTGGCTTCCAATTAAATATCACATTTATATTAAATTTCCTATTTCTTGGAGTTAAAAAGCTTTAATTGGTCTGACACTTGAATTTCCATGTGCCCTTTTGCTGCTTTATGTCCCAGGATATGTCCAAAGGTTTCTAAATAGATAGATGCTAAATGACTTGACAGAAAAGATAGTGGGGCAGTGCTATTCAAAATGTGGGTATATTCTAGTAAGATTCAGTGCTAGATGCAGTGCTCAACACTAAGCAGAAGTGAATGTCAAGTAGCTTGTGTGTCTTTTCCCTGATTGAATTTGAAGTGGGAACCCACAAGTCCCACTTGCCAACTTTACTGTTACTGAAAATTGTCCACAAAGGGTCTCACAGAAGATTTCCATTTATTGATACTTATTTGAATTCCTTCCCTGTTGATGGGGTTCTGGTGACTGTTGCACAGATGTTTTGGGGGTTCAAAAAAGAATTAGAAAAGTTCACAGAGAATAGGTTCATCAGTAGCTATTAGTCAAGGTGGTTAGTGGAGCAACTCCATGTACTGGGTGTCCTAAGCCTCTAACTGCCGGAAACAGGGAGTGGAGAATAGAAGGTGGATCACTTGATGATTGCCTGTTCTATTAATCCCCTCTGAAGAGTGGTATTGACCACTCTCAGAAGACAGGATACTGGGCTTGATGGAACAATGGTCTGACTTAGTATGGCCATTGTTTTGTTCTTCATTGCTTACTGTTATGTCTGATGATAGGTATGGTTAACTGTTTATTTGCCAAAAATGCTGAGGCTTGCAATGTCGATCATCCTCAGGGATAAAATTTGACTTGGGACTTGGTAACTGAACACAGCATTATTAATGTCACATCAGATCACATCATTAATATGAGATGAGATTCCCGAGCACTTCATATTTAACTCCTGGTTTATTAAACACATTTTGCACTTGTGCTGTGCAGGAAGAAGCCCCTATGAAATGTCTAATTTTGATGGTACATCTATGCAGCCTGAGCAGCAAGTCTCAGAGCCAAAGTGAACAGATTCAGGCTTGTGGGGTTCAGGCTACCATTCTAAAAATAGTAGCATAGAGGTTGAAGCTGTGGCTGTGAAGCACACCATCCTCAGAGCCCAAGCCTCATTTCCGCAGAACACCGGTATGTGGAATCCCACTCTACTCCTCTGGCAGAATGGAATTGTCTACCAGAAAGATAAAGTTAGTTTGTGCAGGTGAAAGTGCCTTCTCCAAGGCTGGCCCAAGACTGAGAAATGAAACCCCACTGGATCCAAGAACCAACCCCAGATCTTATAATTCCCTATTACAATCACAACTTTCTCAAGCCTTTTCTCACACATGGTAGAGTAGACAAACAGAAAATGACTCAGGTGGCTTTTGCCGGGAGAGGAAAAGGAAGAAAGAATTACCCAAATGTGACAAAGTTGCTACATACTCTGCTGGAAGATGCCCACATGCAATGGTTATAAGAACCCCAAAAGATAAGAATTGACTTAAACCTAAATGTGGATAAGGAAATACTGTAGAATGGGATCTGTTTTTCTTTAGCTAACGAACAGTCTAGCAATAATGTATACACATCTGTTCAAAAATACCACCTTAAAACAACTGCTGAGACTTAAAAAAGTGAAGAAATCTCCTTGCCATGTAACAAACTCAAGTTTACATAAAGAATGAACATGCAATTAACTTCCTATTGATATGCTAATATGGTAAAGAATCTTCAGTCACTTAATTGGAAACTATCAAAAGCTGGAAGTAAAATAGGCGTAAATGCATAGATCTGGTTAATTTTAGGTTACACAATTTGAATAATCTGCACTTCCTAAAAGCTTGTTTTCTGTTGTGTCTCTTTTCAGGCTGTTTGCAATACTCCTTATTCAGGCCAAACTCCTTTGAACTCAAAGGGAGTTTTGCCAGACTAAAGGATGCCAAACAGAGCCCTCTTTGTATTATAGGCCCTGGTCTCCAGTGTATGCCTTTTTATATTAATTCTGCCTTTTTGCTCATTTGAGGAAAATTCAAGGAGTTGGGGTAGAGATCAGAATTCTGTTCCCTAGAATTTCAGAGTGGTAACAAGTAGAGCTGGGTGCAGTTTTACAGACAAATGGTTTACTCAATGAACAAGGCAGTTTTGATTGATCTGAAGCTAGTCACAAATTTGATATGAATAGTTTGTCAGAAGAGAAAGAGGGGGTGGTGCTAACAGTACTTCTCTACTTTTAGGTCAGTGGTTAGGGCAGTCACATGAGGTGTGACACTCCCAGGTTCAAATCTCCACTCTGGAGCAGACCCAAAATAGACCTTTCAATTCACCAGAAAGTCCAGAAAAGTTTCAGATTCAGTTTGACTCATACTGATTGTTTTGGTTTCTTGAACTGTCACCTCACTGAAAATTGAGTGATGCACTCAGCTCTAGTAATAAGGGTTATGGCTAAGTGTGCTCTGCTTCTTGAAGTAAAGAAGAGGATACCATATTGCTTAACAGGGGACAATCTATCCAGTTAATTGCCAGCTTTCATATTCTTTTTGAGTTCCATCATGTCTGGGCACCTTCTTGAAATGGAATGGTCATGAAATAGTACTTTGAGGGTGGAGATAAGTAAGAGTGGAGGTAAATGGAAAAGATCTGACTTGAACAGGGACATGTGGCACTCCACAGGAAATTGTTTAGCTTGGACGTTTAGCTATCAGATTAACATCTAATATGACAGATAACCATTTATCATCATATGGGTGTGAATCACAAAGTATTTGGATTTCAGTTACCTAATGGGTTAGTGGAAAATATCCAACTTTTTGGTTTAATTTTAATTGTAAATTAGTACTTTTGTTTAAATGGAGATTCCAGAATCATTAATTTCTCTTTGGAATGAAAGTATTTTGTCAGATAGCACTCAGCAACCTTCCAAATGTTCCTGTTATCCAACATGTGTCTTATGATCAATCACAATTAAGCAACATACTAATAGCTCAAATCTGGAATAGTGAACCATTGAGTTTTTAAAAATTGAACCTTTTTTTCTGAATAATTTCAAATATGCACATTTGAGAATCTCAATTTCTTGGCAGACATTTACTGAACAGAATGACAAAATTCATTGAATCAATTATTTCATACCAGTCATTAACTCAGCCCTTAGCAATAGTCATGAAAAGCTAGCATAACTATTTCTGTAGTTCCACCCTAGCTCCCATGTATAGTGCAGGAATTCTGTAGCTTTTTCTTCATATTAAATGCCATTTAGGAATTTACTAAATTGTTCAAACATTTGGGGACTGATTAACCACCCTCTTCCAATTTTATTTTGTTTTTATAGGTTTCAGTGGTAGCTACATTGATGTAAAACTAGTGTGATGCATGGGTAAATCAGAGCCACAGTGGTTAAAGAGGTGTTCAGGGATATGTTCCAAACCAGATATCCAATAACAGAGTTGAATTGATTCCTGATAGATATATGGAGTTAGAATCTGTTTATTTGGAAACATCTTTAAAGGACAATGACCCAAAGGTTTTTCAGATTTTTTTTTTCTTTTTTCTAAATTAATCATCACAAAGGACATGCTGGTCATTTAAAGATTTCTCCAGTCTCCATGCAGTCATCCACAGTTTATCAATATGTACAAGAAGCAGGCAATCTGACTTGTAGTGCAGTAACATTTAACATTCAACAAGTTATAGTTGGTATAGGTGAATTTTAAATTACAAAATAGTATTATTTAAATAGTACTAATTATTGCTTTTATTAAAAAGTGTTTGTTATAGTAGTTAATTTGTTATCAAGACTTAATATCTGATCATGTAAAAATTAATATAATCAGATATTTTTAAAAAAACTTAATATCTGATTGCTTTTGTTAAAAATAGTATTGATGTTATAGTAGTTAATTTGTTATCCAGACTTAAAATCTAATAATTGAAAAATAATATTTTAATCAGATTTTTTTAAAAAAATAATATATTGCTTTTGTTAAAAATAGTATTTACATTATAGTAGCTAATTTGTTATCATGACTTACTATCTGATTGCCTGTGAGACATATTTAATATGTTCTGTGTGGTCATACTTTTATTCATTCCTTTTGATTTATTGTATGAATATCTCATCAGCTTGATGAGACATTATCTTATTTAGTCTGTGGTTATCTGAGTTTTTAGTTAAAGATAAAATAAAATTTAAATAGACTTTTCTTCCTCAAGTTAACTGGTGATAACTTTATTTGAATAAGTAATCTTAATAGACTGTAGTGCCACTTCTACTCTCAGTTACAGTAGAATGAAATTTCTTCAGCAAACATCCAGTGTTAATGAGAACATATTTGGACCAATAATAAGAAAATTGTACATGCCCAGACCTTTGTAAATTTAATCACAACACAGATATCATCTACAAGAGCTACAATTGTGTCCACTTCTGATGAGTCAGTAATTTTTTAAAGTGTTTTATGTCAGTGCCAGATTGACATCCCTTGCAAAGACAGCCTATATCTGTCTGACATGCCCTTGGTGATATCCAGTCATGAACTCAAGCTCAATATGGTTAAAATGGAGCTCTTAATAATTCCCCTCAAGCACTCTCCACTATGTCCATTCCCAATCATTGTGAACAACAGCACCGTCCTGCCGATCACACAAGTCCATAACATAAGGACAAAAGAATGGACATACAGGGTTAGACCAAAAGTCCACCTAGCCCAGTATTCTGAAGTGGCCAACGCCAGGTGTCCCAGAGGGAATGAACAGAACAGGTAATCATCATGTGATCCTCCATCACTCATTCCCAACTTCTGGCAAACAAAGGCTAGGGACACCATTCCTACTCATCTGGCTAATAGGCATTGGTGGAACTGTCCTTAATGATTTTATCTAGTTCTTATGTGAACCCTATTATAGTCTTTACCTTCACAACATCTCTGGCAAAGAGTTCCACAGGTTTACTGTGCATTGTGTGAATAAATACATCATTTTCTTTATACTAAACCTGCTGCCTATTAATTTCATTTAGTGACCAGTGATTCTTGTGTAATTAGAAGAATAGATAGCACTTCCTTATTTACTTTCTCCACACCAGTCATAATTTTATAGATCTCAATCATATTCCCCTTTAGTCATCCCTTTTCAAAGCTGAAAAGTCCCAGTCATTACTCTGTCTTCATATGGTGTTCTATACACCTAAGCATTTTGGTTTCCCTTTCTGAACCTTTTCCAATTCCAATATATCTTTTGAGATGGGGCAACCACATCTGCATTCAGTATTCCAGATGTGGGCATACCATGGATTTATATAGAGGCAATATGATATTTTGTGCCTTATTAGCTATCCCTTTCTTAATGATTCCCTGGCATCATCATGTCTCAGAGCTCTCTCTAGGTTCTCACATCCAGACTGATGTAAAATCTGCTGATTCTTTCTGCACAACATTTCTAAGATACAACATACAGACTTTTTTTGTCCAATCACACAACTACATGGCCATCTCTGACCATCTTATCTTATACTTTAGATTGTTAGGTCCTTGGAAAAGGAACTCTCTTTTTGTCTGTGTGTGTGCAGTGCCAAGCACAAGGGGTCCTGGTCTATGATTAGGGCTATTAGGCACTAGGTTCTTAAGTCCCGGACAGAATGTGAAGAGCTACAAAAGGATCTCACAAAACTGGGTGACTGGGCAACAAAATGGCAGATGAAATTCAGAGGATCTTGGAGTCATTGTGGATAGTTCACTGAAAACATTCACTCAGTGTGCAGGGAGAGTCAAAAAAGCAAACAGAATATTGGGAATGGTCGCAAGAAATAAAGCAACGCAGGGGTAGTGAGCAGCAATGGGTGATATAAGTGAGAGACTTGCACTCAGCAAGGGCTTGATTACACTGGCACTTTATAGCTCTATAAAGCCTCCAGGAGCACTACAACTCCCTACCCGTCCAGACTGGCGAGGCACATAGAGCGCTATAAATCTGTGTTTATGCCAGTCCTGGTAATCCTCCCTTCCCAGAGGATTAACAGCTATAGCATATTCACTGCTCCGTATTATCTCCAGTGTGAATGGGTATTAACAATCCACCGCTTTGAGTGATGTTTGGAGATGCCCTAGAGCCTTTTAAGGCAATTGACATCTCTTCCCTTTGTTTTGAACTCAGCTGGAGGAATGCGGAAGTACGTTTTCAGAGTTTATCTCTTAACTCGGCAAATAAGCAATTCAAATGTTTACGGAGTGAGCCTGTGTGAAAGAGAAGACTAGCAGGCTTTGTATTTCAAAGGAAATACTCTTTGCAGGCTGAAAATGCATTCACTCTCTCCGTCCTCATACACACAATACGTTTCCCCACACCTCCCTCGTTTGAAAAGCATGTTGCACTGAGCTGAATGCTAGGATAGCTGCCCATAATGCACCACTCCCTGTGCCACTGCAAATGCCAAAAATGTGGCCATGCTATACTGCTGGTGGGTCTCAGTGTGGCCACGCTATAACACTATCCCTATAGCTGTATACAAGGTCAGGTATAACCAAAACCGCTATAAAACTATAAGTGTAACCAAGCCCTAAGAAAGTTAAATGGCAGGATGATACTGAAAGGAAAAAAGCAGGAGAGGGAAAAAGCTAAGAAGAATGCATGTGCTATAGTATCTGCAATGTGACTGCTGAGACATTTAATAATAACCCCCTGTATGGAGTGTCCAGATGCTGTTGGAGAGATAAAGAAATGGATGTGATTGAACTATGACATATCCTGATACATGCCACCTGCCCTCAGTTACCATGACTCCCACAACCTGCATGCCATCATCCTGTCCCATGTGTAATTAATCATCTTACATTTTGCTGTCTTGTTTCTCTTTGGGAGATGGAAATATACCATCTGTTTATCCAATTCCAGTGACCATGGGGGTCATAATATAATATTCCTTGGCTACTCTCCTCCCCATGCTGTTTTCTCTCTTCCTTTGAAACCGGCATTGACATAGATGCACATAGTGTACTCCTGAGGAGGCCTCAACACAATGATTGAAAATAGCATTATGTACTCTTTTTTAGGGATTAAAGCCAGAGTGTCCACTACACACTTTCCTATGGAACTTGCTGAGTGTTTATTCACATTATATGCATGCTTATGAAAATTGTGCTGATTATTTACATGACTTGGAGTTCCATTTGTTGACTGCTGGCAGGATATGTCCATTTATGCCAGTGCCAAATGGATTAGCAGGAAAATATTTCTAAAAAAAAAATCATTTAAATTTGCCCCTCCCCCAATTGTTCATTAGTTCAATTCCGGTCATCCTTAGTTCCAAGTGTTATGAACATAGGTTGATATATGTCATAAGTGTGGAGTGTTGCCTTGCCTGGGTGGGGCTAATGTTACCTGAGAAAGCAGTGTCATCAGAGCAGTCTGGCTAGGCACAGAGAAAGCAGGAAGTAAAGCTCAGTTCAATTTGGGCTTTGAATTGACTCAAACCTCTACTCCAGCTCTGGACCTCCAACTTTGTCATTTCTCTATATGTCTTCATAACTAGAAACTGTAAGCAAGAATTGTCCTGCATAAAAGCTTTACATTTGATCTTGGTGCCTTTATCTGTGAGTTAGCAGAGGGGGTGAGAAGTTGGTTTATGCAAGAAGAATAAGGTTAGGAAATTCTAAGTGTATGCTTATTCTCTTTCTTTTATTAAACTTTTATGCTCATAAGAAGTGTCTGGTGATTCTAGTAAAGTGATCTGAGCTTAATCTGGTAATCTCACAGAGAGAGAGAGAGAGACCGGAGTTCTGTGTTGTCTTGCCCTGGGCTATCAGGGGCAGTGATACAGTGAGAATACCCTTATCTCTCAGGGAGAGAGAGAACGAGGAGGGGGGTTTGGGGGAGTCTGGGTACCCCCACTCCAAGGCCTTGGAGATTTACCCAGATGGTGGCAGCTTGTGGTTCCCCAAATTCCTAACTGGTAAAGTGTGGGATCTGTGGGTGTAAAGAATTAACTTGGCTGGGAAGCAGTTTTAAAGTTAGTTGGTCTGGCATAGAGTCCTTTCTCTGTACCCGGGGTTCAGAGAAGGGGGGGGGGTGACACTTTTACAATATATTTTATCTGATTCAAAATTTACCTTTATCCTATGAGGAGCACTTGGATCTTGCTAACGGTATGGAGGACTCTAGTGTGCTTTAGGAATGCAAGCATAGAGTATCACTGTGCTTTAAACTTAACTAATGAATTCCACCCAAGCGATTTTTATTTGTAATTTATTTAAATGCTAATGTTAGCTTTATAAAGCCATCATCGTGGAATTACGTGAATTATTATTTCCGACTACTTTCTTGTTAGGGGTTGTGTTATTGTGTTGTCTGTATTCCCACTAAAACATGGTTTTTAAAATTATTTTAATTTTTTAAGTACAATATTTAGTTGTTTTTCTCCCATTCCTGTCTGCATGTATTATCTCAACAGAGCTCTGCCAGTGATCGGCAAGGCAAGCAATTCACAGACTCAGTGAAAATGAACACATCAGAAATGCAGTCAAGCAGACACCCTTCTGAATTGTTCATTTTCTTGCCACCTCTGCACTATGTTCTGTGGCTTTCTTGTTATGTGCTATTTCATTGTGTAGCTGGAACGTAAGTGAAATAAAATGAAAGGTCAATTTTAAATGTTGGTGTCACTCAAGAAATGCAATCCTTTAAAACACTGGCGGTGCTGCACAAGCATGCAACTGCCCTAAACTACCAACCATAGCAATGCTGATCGATTAGGTTTCCCGACCTCAAGTGTTAGTGGCCAAGAGAATGTGGTACGTTTTTCTAATATGGGAACCAGGCCACATGTACTTTCTGCTCTTAGAGATTGCATTAATCATTAATAAATAGAAATACATAGTGGTTTTGGATGAACCCCTGAAAAACCATGATCCAAGGCAGATGAGCCACAGCACATAAGTACAGTGGTTCTCTGAAATGCTTCCATAAGAAATAAATCCTCCTCAACTTAATATTTGCATACACAGCAGTTGGCATGCATCCATGTACGCTGCTAACTAAATTGAACATGCACTGGGATAATAATGACACTGATATACAAGTACAGGCCATAGAAGGCTGACTGCAATCACTTTAGCAGGCCAAACACATTTTTTCTCAGTTTACATTCTAACAGCCATTTCCAGGATCTGGCATTTTATCGGACTCAGCCAACTCAATCCAGTTTCCAGTTATATGCATAGGTATTCTAATGATACAAACCAAGTAACCTCTATCAGATAAAAGGGCCACTGGAAACTTCCCAGTCACTCTAGCACATTGAATCCAAATATATAATTTTCCCCTCAATACAGAAATTTCTAGCAGTCTTCTGTGCCTTTGTACTTTAATTATTGCCCCCATAAACCTCTCTTGTCCAAAGAAAAAAAGTTCAAAGTTTGTCTGTCTCTTAAGAATATATAACTGGATCTAGTGCCCAGAGTCACTTCTGAGTTTGTACCCAAATGCAATGTATTCCATGAAGAATGTTTTTTAGTGTAGCCATTTTTTGAAAAGGTAAGAAACAGACCTGGTCCTGATCCTACAAAGGACCTGGCTTCACTAAAAAACTGGTCCTGATCCTACAAAGACTTACAAAGGTAAGCAGCCTCAAGCAAGTTTAATAGACTACCAATGCTAAGAGGAACGTATGTATGTAAATCTTTGAAACACTGAAGATTTATAAAGAACTTATGATGTTATTTGTGTAGTTGAACTGTATCTCTAAGTTTTTGCTCTTTGGGCTTTTTATTTTTTTAGTGTAACTAGGGCAAAATGGTATTCACGGAACAACCACTTCATTTTGTTTTGCAATATCCTATGATATATGTTTTTTAAATGTCAGAGGTGCTTTGCTGGATGCCCTTTGATGTGTGGTTCTTTTAAATAGAAATAAAAAATAATCAAACAATTAACTTTTTAGATTTATTTTTCACAGTGAGCTGTTTTCTTTTTTCAAAGAAACCAAAAGTTATAGAAAGTGATCTTAGTACGATATAAATATTTACCTTTTTAAATGGCTCAGCTTTGCCTTGTACTCCCCAAGATCTCATTGTCTCTAATGGGATCATGGGATATTCAAACAATTCATAGATAATCCCAAAAGGACATTGCCACAGTACTACCTACCTGATCTAGCTTCAAGCTCGTCACTGCCTCTGTTTCCCTCACTCCTATTGGAGCTTCCTTACCAGGAAAGACTTACTGCTACATCCAAGTCTCTTTCCAGGAAGAGTTTTATTCTTCAAAACATGAAACTTAGGCAAAATATCAAAAACAAAAAAAGCTTCTTTCTTCCCCCTAGTCAACATCTCTCGGAGGTGTTTTCCCTTGACTCTCAGTTCTGAAAAGAGAATATATCCTTCCCTTCAATCTCCTTTACTCCCCCTCTTCAGGACATATTTCAGGAGCCAATCTCCCTTCCAAATGATCTATCTTGAGTTCTTTAAGGAAAATACCAGATACCTGACCCCTTTCCACCTCATCTGATAATAGAACAGGGGTGCCCAACCACAGGCCTGCTGGCCCTTAAATTGGGAGGCCACCTTTCTAAAGATATTTATTTCTGTGACATAAATGAATTTTAAAAAATCTTTAAAATATCAAAAGTACAGCATTTCTCTATGGGACTATATGAATTGCAATGTTGAACGGTATTTTTGTTCTTTAGTAAAATGTCAAATTTTGATATAATCTTTCATTTGACATTTTACAAAGTTATGGGACAGATCTTTTGACTTTTTAATACACATAATTTGATCATTACATCAAATAGTATGATTACATGAGTTAGATTTTATACTCTAATAACTCCTCGCATAAGAATGGCCTTTTCCTTTTTTCAGTTATTAAACACTATTGAACCACCAATACATATCTGGATAAATACAAATCTATGGGTCAGATTCTAATCTCTTCATGTAGCTCTTTCTTCAGACACATGACCTGACTAGATATTGTCACATGAGAAGTTCCTGTCAAAATAGTGAGAAAAGTTGACCTCTCTATCTCCAATGGCAGTGGATAGACAAGAAAAAATAATTATCACTTTGTTTTGGACATTTGAACATCTGCACAGATCCAAATATGACCCACACTTAAACAGTGTTACTCTTTATCCACCTCAAGTAGCTGTGTGTATATAGATTTACAAATCTGCCCCTTGCTCTTACCTATCAGAGCTTGAGCCTTTAGTTCAGTTGGAAGATCATAATTTTGGATACTAAGTCCAGTCTCCACCCTCAAAGACCATGACAGTTGTTGGGTTATGCTTGGATAGTATAAACCCATGACTTAAAAGGACTGATAGTGATATACATCTGCTATGGATCTGGACTAAAGTTTTCATTGCTTGCCATATATATTTTATTTTTTCTCCTTTTTTCCCCTTTTCCCCCCTTTTTTCCCCTGGAGGGCTCAGAGGAACTCAGTGAAAACGGGAGGAGCAAAGGAGATTTTAAACTACATTTATGCTCCCCAATCTAGGGGCTTCTCTGTACATTACCAAGCCAGCCCTCCAGAGAGTAACAGCATCCTGAGAGCAGCCTGGATTTCCTCAGCAATGTCTCCTCTTCCCTGTCCATAATCTCCCAACCGGCTGCAGAGCTAGATAATGTAGTATAGAAACTACTATGTCATCTCTATGCCAACAAAGGATGCCTCTGTATTTGAGGAACATTATCAGAGTTGGCCAATCCAGCTTTGTACTAGCAGAGGGATGCAGAGCTACCATAATGCAGAAGACAATCTGTCTCACTGACTTCATTTTACCCTAAGATATATTGATAATGCATATGGGGGTTCAGCTTTACATATTTCTACGCAGGGAAACTTCTATCATTTCTTTCCTGTACTATTAAAATGTTATAGCAATGAATCTTCATAATAAACAAACCTCTCACATACTTCTCTACTAACATGCTAGTTGTATAGCTAATTGGTCTAGAACACACCTTTCTTGCATCACCTGCATGATATATGAATTCAATTAGTCTATTTATTGTCCATGCTAGATAAGAAACAATATTAATTTTACCAATAAACTGCAAGAGAAATCACTAGTCATCTGAGACCTGATTCACCTCTATATTAGCCTAATTTTATGCCCATTTAAATAGAGTTACCCTAGCAGAAAACTAGCACAGAAGTATAAGTGGCCCCAGAAGGATGCACCCTAGAGTAGTTCAAACCAGAGACTGATGTCTCAAATATTTCAGCCAACAATCATCAAATTAATTGTAATTAACTGTACTTTGAACAATATGGAAATCTGGTTGCAGTAATTTATCAATGGTTGAATGAGTTAAATACATTTTTTCACTCAGTAGTTTGAATTGTTTCTAAAAATAACTTATTGGAGCTTTCTCTAGGTAGCCTAATACCTTTCTCTTGCCATGCACTCCACTCTATAGCTACCCTCCAGCTAGCTTTGCTAGACTTTGGGGACAGACGGTATACCAGTCAGACACCTAAATGTTCATCTACTTCCATATAGCCTGGAGACGAATTGCAGGATTCTGGATTTTTTCTTTATGAAGCCAGAATCAAGTGGGATTGTGATCTTAGACCTGTTGTGAGAGTGAAAGATGGCTAGCGGGGGACCTATGCTAGTATGTATATTAGTTAAGGAATCCATAATTTAGATCATAGCCACACATGGATTTTTTTGTGCACACTGAACCCCACCATACACAGAGTTTCAAGTATCACTGCTGCTAACTGGGTCCTGCGGGTTACCCTTCAAGAGGCAGTGACCCAGATCAGCATGGACTGCATCAAAGTTCACTCCATGTAGAAATTATGAAATCCACCTCATCCTCCTTCCTTCTGTTTGCCACTTCCTACCCAAGCCCAATGGTTTGTCATACTCTATTGCAAAGAAATTTAGCTGCAAATTTGTTTAAGATGAGTTTAAGCACTGTCTCTTAATTTGGTGAGACACAATGGAGACAGGACTGATTGTGCCTCCTTCACCTAGCTCAGATGTTTATCTCACATCATTGCATACTGTGTTCATTCTGCTAGTGAATTCTCATAGGAAATGCTGCTATTTGTGTATCCTCCTTCCTTCTAATTACACCTTTTCTAAACAAACAGCACAGTGCATTGATGTAACCCTGTAATTTCAAGAGAAAATAACCCCACGGCTCTGATGTCACCTTTGCTCATCACAAATATATTTCAGATAGAGTCTGATCTCAATTATGTCAGTGGAAATCAAAAGGAACATCACTTGCTGCACTGG
Organism: Sternotherus odoratus; assembly: GCA_032164245.1. Classification (NCBI taxonomy): domain Eukaryota; kingdom Metazoa; phylum Chordata; order Testudines; family Kinosternidae; genus Sternotherus; species Sternotherus odoratus. The sequence continues at coordinate 227,824,878 of JAVMKO010000001.1, read as the reverse complement.
AATTATTTTGGCTTGACAATGGTATAAATGAGACTGGAATCTCTTTCACATAATCTATTTATATAAAACTGGTCTTTTCTAGCTACGCTTTTTGACTATAGAGTTTCTCTTGGCTCATGTTTGATCTATAAAAATATCTCTTATATAAGACATGAGGTGTAAGTCTGTTGCAGTGGAGAATATGCATAGTGGACCCAATCCTGCAGTCCTTCTTTAGACAAAATTCCATTTAATTCAAAGAGAGTGTTGTCTACATGAGAACTGCAGGATTTGCCCTTGGGCTCTTCCAGCGCTCTTTGTGTAGATGAAGTCATTTAACTGATTATCTCATTAATTCACACTAGATTTATTGAATATAGATGGCCCAGATATAAACTAGTTTGCTATAATGAGTTGCATACAGGAATTTATGCAGAAAATAAGATGTCAAAATAACGGATACGTCAGATTGCATATGGTACTGTTTCCATTTCCTTGTTACTGTGCCAAGTGATACAAAGACAGACTTGTGTTTTGTTTTGTTTTAAATCAAACAACAAAAGCCTAAGTCTCCTATGTCTAAACACCCTCAACTTTTATGGGATAGAAAAATGATCTTGGTGAACAAGACAAAACCACAATTTAGAGCTGTGCCAGCCAGCAACTAAGTAACCCCAAATCAACTTTTAAAGACATATTAGAAAAGTATTGAAATGGTATAAGGACCATTCCTTGTAGATAGTTAGCAAAGCCAGGTTAAAGAACTGATGTTCTTGAAATATAAGCTTGTATAGAGAATTCAAAATAGATACTAATTGTATCTGTCTGTGTTTACCTATCTCTTGTTAGAAGATTAATAATATGACCAAATTAACTTGAAAATGCTAAACTTTGGTTCCAGTCTGTAATGTTTCATTACTATATTCTATAGATTCAGAGATCAAAAGGGAATATTAACATTTAGATGAAACTTGTGGTATAATAATATTTTCTTTATTTCTCCTTGAAGTTTGTAGTAAACTACCTATGAACTGTTTGAATGGGTAATTTCCTTATGCTAATCAGTGCAACTAGTTTATCTGTGTATACAGAGGAAATAGAAAGTTAGCTTCAAAGCAATAATATACACTATGTATACACTTCATCTAGGAAGGCCCTTGCTGTGATCATTTGCTGTCAAGTGGCTTATCTGCTCTAAAGAAGGGGTTGTGACCAGGGCCGGTACAACCACTAGGCAAACTAGGTGACCACCTAGGGCACAGAGTGGTTGGGGGTACCAAAAAGCGCACTCAGGGGAGGCGGTGGAGCGGAGGTGAGCCGGGGCAGGGAGGTGCGGGGGGGGATGCCCACAGCAAGTAATGGTGGCGGAGGTACAGGGGAACCACTCCCCACCCCAGCTCACCTCCACTCCACTTCCTTCCTTTATCACACCACTCCACTCTAATTTTCCTCCCCTCCCAGGCTTGCCACACCAAACAGATGATTGGCGCCGCAAACCTGGGAAGCGGGAGAAGTGGAACGGTGCTCAGGGAAGGAGGCAGAGCTGAGGTGAGCTGGGGCAGGGAATTGCCACGGGGGGGGGAGGCTCTCCACGTGGAGGGGGGTGGGGAGCTGCCACACAGGGGGTCCCCGTGTGGAGTGGGAGTGGGGAGCTGCTGCAAGGGGGTTCCCCAAGCGGAAGGTGTGTAGAGTTGACGCAAGGGGGCTCCCCAGGTGGAGGGTGTGGGTATGCTGCAGGGTGGAGGGGGGTGCAGGGAGTTGCTGCAGTGTTCTATAAATCTAACCTTATAGGAGAGAGTTTCTATCTTTCTGAGAATCATAGAATATTAGGGTTGGAAGAGACCTCAGGTGGTCATCTAGTCCAATCCCCTTGTCAAAGTAGGACCAACACCATCTAAATCAACTAAACTTGTTTTATAAAGTAAATGAATAGATGTACAGTGCTAAAAGAGAAAGAAAAGAAAGAAAAGAAAAAAATACTTCCCTCCTCATGCCTGAAAGAGTATAAAAAATATTAAAACATGAACAAGTAGAAAAAAATATCAAGAGTATGCCATAAAAAGATAGATTTGTTTTACAGAATCATGACCAAACTGTAAAACTCCACTCACAGTCAAAACTCCTACTGAAATAAATAGACATTTTCCATGACAAAAGACTTCCAGATCTGCCCCTTAGTTCGGATGGAATGTGCAAAAGTCCAACAAATGGCCTATCATCTTTAATTCCCACTTAAACTTTTAAATTATGGTTTTAATGATGTATAGGCATTGTGCTGTTTGATGAAGGGCAAATACAACACACACAGAAGATTACGGAAACAGGTCAATAAATATCTAGGACATTAGAATCCTACAGACCAATCTTATTTTATGGGTTCCTCTTATATATATTTCTGAATATACCCATGTCATTTTGGCATTACCTGGTAAGATATCTCTCTTCCGCAATCAGGAAATTAATGAAATATTTTGTAACAGATTCTGTCAACATTATTACAGGGCACTCTCTGGATAATGAGGTCTAATTATAGCTTATTACATGCAAAGGCTTCCATCTGTTCTCAGTCCAGACAGATGGTACTCAAGCCCATTTCAACCTACCCATTGATATTGCTTTATTTGTTGATATTGGTAATGGTAAAGTGTGAAATGTGAGCATGCTGGATATACCCCATTAGATAGAAACACCATACTGTGTCTCTTAGTAAAATATCATAAATAACTCACAAATTTGGATGCTGGAAAAGGTGGATTAAGCCAGATGTAATAAAAGAAAGAATCAATCAACTCAGATTTAATTAGGCAAAGTTCTTTAAGTGCTCATCTTAAAAAAACCAATGGTGAATGGACACACTATATGATGATAATAAAATATACAAATGGAGCTGTAAAAAATTAGATATGAGTCCAGCTACTGAAAAATTATTTGAGCAGGTGATGAACTAGGATATCAATTAGTTAGAAAAGTCATTCTACAGTACTTTGGTCTTTGAGCTTCACTTAAGATTGAATAACAGATATCATATCTGAAATAAGTGTGTCTTTCTACAATCATTCAACTTAAAATGACATCAGATTCCCATTAAACACAGTATTCTTCAAGTGCATTGACTTGTAAAGTGTACTTGCAGTACATAAAATCCTGCATGTTCTCCAGTGGTCTGAATATTATAAATATTATACTTGTTATTTATATTACACGTTCTATGAATGAAAACGTTTGATTTTCCCCTTTGTGTTTGGTATGCACTTACAAAAAACTTTGAGATGCATTAGGAGTATTTGCACTGATTTTAACTGACCTTGAATCAGACCTCTCTCTCTCTCAGGTCACCAGGAGAATAGAACATTTACTTTGAAAATGCCATTATACTAAGAGTAAAGAGTATAATTCAGGTATTATGTTTATTTAATTCTATAGAATTAGAACGATGCTGGTAAGTACACCTGGTTTTGGAATAAACTGTTTTTATGCACTTTATAATGATTCCGTTAATAGTATGTAATCCTTAGAACAACTATTTAAATCAAATTATAGATACTAATTTTTGGCCTTATGAAAAACAGAGAAAAAATTCTTGCTGGTGTAAACTGATGCAGCTCCATTGATTTCAGTGGAGCAACACAAATTTACACCAGCAGAGAATTTGATTCACATGTGATTTATGGCACCTGAAGATTCAGAACAGGCTATCTTTTGAACCAGCTGAAGACAAAATGGAGGGATTTCCAGGGCCTTATATATTCTCTCTCTTGTGGTTGGAAACTCCTTAGTTCTCCTGTTTTACATGTTAGTTTGAATGTTCCCAGGAAAGCTCAGATGTGGATTGGCGTATCCCAAAGTCCATTGTTAGTTAAGTACTCCCAATTACTTGAATAACCCCTTCACATTATGTTGACCAAATCTGCCTTATGTGCATCCTACAGCAAACACTTTAAATACAAGCATAGAGCCAATGTTCATAACTTCAGACATAAAAATGATGCGTGCATACAAATAAGATGGATATATTCAATAGATCATAACCTTTGCAAAGATATGTTACATGACATATCTAGCATAAAACATATTCCAGTTATGTCATATTTACACTCATAAACATATTCTATAAAGCATTATAGGGTGCAACGTCACACCACATGTCTCTGTATTACTACTCTCCTGGGCTCCTCTGCTCCTGGCAACAGGACTTCTTCAGGACTTCCCCCCGCCATTGGCTATCTCCTCTAGTGGCTATATATTAACAGCCATTAAAGAAGTCCATGATTGAAGCCATATTAGCTATATTTCTGTCTTAGAGTTCATTGGATCTAACTTTTCTTCATCCCCACATTACTAAACAGGAATAACAGTATGTCCAGTCACTACATAAAATTGGCTTTGGGAAACTTAAACTCTGTTTTTCATTATTATTATTAAGATGTCTCATTCAAGAATTGTTACTTCACCACTTTGGAAGATTATTTTCTCTAAAAATACAGTATACAAATTGTATTGTATTGCAGTTCCTCTTACAACAACTTTGGTAAAGTTTAAGTTTAAAAACAACCGCAATTCTGATTAATTATCATATTAAATATTGGCCCCAATCTTACATTCCTTATTCAGGAAAAATTGCCATTGATTCCAGCAGTTACATATCCCAGGATAATAAGCTACTTCTGTTAGTAATATTCACTCTGTGGAGTTTACATTTTTTTTCCCTTTTCTCCTAACAACTGTCTGTCATTGATAGTATTATTTAGTTAGCAATTATATTTTAATTCAATGTCCAAATAACTTAATTTTTTCCTATAGCACAGACTTTGTGCTGTATCTTGAAGCATTGTTATTTTAAAACTAGTAGTTTTCTGGCATGCAAGAGCATGTACCTGTACTGTCTCAGTTATTGATTTCAGTGGGATTTTTTTTCCTGTAGGGTGTATGTATATGATTATTATAATATTATAATACTATAATACTTTTTGAACTGTCATACTATCAGATGAAAAGTGAGAGGAACTCTTTTGGATAGTGTGAATGCCGACCAACCTCTAAAAAATCCCAGAAAATAATTCTACGAGAGTCTGTAGAATTCTGCAAACTTCAGCAAACCACATTACAAAGGCTTTGTAATTTTAGCTGATTGTGTGGGTTTAATTTAGGCTACAGTGCTTAGGTTTTCAAATGTTGCACCTATGACCTATCATTAAAGTGACTGGCAGCAACTAGAAGCTCTGCCAGCATTTCTCATCTTTCTCATTCTAGCTCATCTTCAAGATACTAAAAATAAGATCCCAGGTCTAAAAAGGACTTTACTAGGAACAAAATACATTCATTAGATTATTATTAGTGATAGCATTTGCTAAAGATTAAATTACAATAGTTGTCAAAAAATAGAAGGGTTCAACAAAAAATACTTTAAAACATGAATTTCTGAAAGAATTATATCCATTCTGAGACATCTAATAACAATAATTACATTTTATGGGACAGTTAAAATGAGGGAACAACTGTAAATTACTTACAGTGGTTGGTAATTAGTCACATTAGTAATACCACTCACCAATGGGTAAAATTCCATGGAAAGGCACCTGCAAGGCCCATGTGCCAATTAAAATCCACTTAAGCCTTATTTTGAGGCTAAGTTAAATGCTGAATAGATCTAGTGTCAGACTTTCACACAAGCTTGAGTTCTATCCCAATATGAGTACGTGGTTCCAGAAAAAAAAAAATTGTTTTCTTCTAAATTCTCTTCTGTTTCAAAAAGGTTAGTATCACTGCTGTAACATAAAGGAGAAGAAGCAAACTATTGGATAGAAGCTAATTATGGTGCAATAGTTCTCTTTCTTCATAAAACATCCACATCCAACCCAATTTATGTAAAGCTGTTGGCATGAGGCATTTTACTAAATTGGATTAACAATTTCTCTCTCTCCCTCTTCCTTTCCCTCTCTCTCTGACACACACACACACACACACACACACATGCACACTGATGTATCTGGTGCTCAATTTTTGGTACCTACCTTGCTAGCAGAGCACCACCAAGGATTGTGTGTGTATTCACACTGGCAGAAGGAAGAGTGATTGACCTCAGTTGCCTCACAGGAAGCGTTTCTATTGGGGCCTGATACATCTCCAACTGAAGTCAAGTGGAAAGGAACAGGAGTACATAGAGACTAACAGGCACCATAGAGACTAACAACTTTATTTAAACACTAGCGAAAATACCCGGCATTGCTCGGGTCAGTCGGAGGTGGGGAGGGGGCAGACAGCTGAGTGAGTGCGGGGTCTGTTGGAGGGGGCAGAGAGCAAACCTGACATCCCCACCTCACCCCCCCGACCAAACCCGACACCCCCACCTCACTTACCCTTCGACCAACCCCGACTCACATTTTCACCCCCCACCCAACCCCAACACCCCCACGTCACCCCCCCACCAAACCCCCCTGACCAACCCCAACACCCACACCTCACCCCTCACCCACCCCGACACCTTCCCACCCCCCCAGACCAAATCCAACACCCCCCGGCTCACTTACCCCCCGATCAAACCCGACACCCCCACCTCACCCCCCCGACCAAACCCGACACCCCCACCTCACCTCCCGACCAAACCCGACACCCCTACCTCACTTACCCTCTGACCAAACCCAACTCGGGTCCATCGGAGGTGGGAAGGGGGCAGAGAGCTGAGGGATTCCGGGGTCCATTGGAGGTGGGGAGGGGGCAGAGAGCTGAGGGATTCCGGGGTTCCGTCGGAGGAGGGAGGGGGAGAGAGCTGAGGGATTCCGGGGTTCCGTTGGAGGGGGGAGGGGCAGAGAGCTGAGCGAGTGTGGTGTCTGTTGGAGGGGGTATTATGACATCATAACTATGTCACAGAGAACAGCAGCTGCCCAGCTGATGTGATTGGCCTTTAAAGAATTTCACCCCTGAGGGGCGTCAGAGGTGAGATTTGAAAAATGTTCGACTCTTATGGTCATTAAGACCCCAAGACCTCTAACTGTACCAAATTTCAAGTCTCTAGCTCAAATGGTGTGGAAGGAGTAAGCTTATATACAGACACGCACGCACACATACATACATACACGCATACACCATTTGACTTTTATATATATAGATAAGCTTTTGTAGGCTACAGCCCACTTCATCAGATGCATAGAATGGAACAGACAGTAGGAAGATATATAGTCTCTAAGGTGCCACAAGTACTCCTGTTCTTTTTCAGGATACAGACTAACACAGCTGCTACTCTGAAATTAAGTCAAGTGGGAAATGTAAAATGTATATCCTTAGTGATTTCTTCCTTATAGATGCTATTTTTATTAATCACTTGTAGGCAGTAGCACTCATGATGCAATAGTGCTTTCAAGATGTTCAAGAAAGGGGACAGCATCCCCAGAGGATCACATGGTATAAGGTCAGATACACACTCAGGTATGGAAAACAACAAAAGAGACTTTCTGCACAAATCTTTCACTATAAGCAGGCTAGAATTTAAGGCAGGGAGAAGGTTGAATTAGAAAGGATAATGGCCTCACAGAGGTGGTACCATGTCTAGGAGGGCCATCTGGAAGAGAAAAAGGAATGACTGCAACTGTATCATTCTCAACTACAAACCACTGGCATTTTTAAATTAAAATAATAGCAAGAAACAGTTTAATATAAAGCACTTACAAGAATAGAAAGACACTTGAACTTCATTGTATATAAAGTAAGCCAAAATCAAACTGGTGCCCATAATTCCCAAGTGTCCCCCTAGCACCTAGTAAACATTTCCATCATAACTTACATTAATAAAAATGCAGTCTCTATTTTATTATTTACATTTATTTTAGAGGTTTATTTGCCCTTTTCATATAAATGGAAGAAAGCACTGACATGTTTTCTGATTTATCAAAACTGCCATTTTGTGTGTGTTGCTAAAATCATAAAGAATGTGCACGTTTGTTTAGTCATGCAGTACTTAATAGTAAAATACCATCACTCAGCCAAAAGTATGAATTCATGTTTTCCACTGATACATCTTGCTAACTTTAAAATTGAATTAGCCCTTGGGAAAATCTTATTACAGTTTTTTTTTGTAAATGATCATAAAACTATTGTACATCCTGAAATGTCATTAATAAAACAGTGTCATGAAGTCAGGATATGAAAGTTAGTTATGTTAGCATTATTATAATATACAATATAAACTGTGCTATAAAAATATAATTGAGATTAGGTAGAAACAAATAACTTATGTGGAAAATAATGGAGAAAGGCACACTATGTTTCATCCCACATTTGTTGTGAGCCCAACATTCCCATCAACTTTAGTGCAAGCCCAGGGGTCCCAAATCCTGAGAGAAGAGAAGCATTTGCAAATCAAATTGAAGTCAATATTTGGCATTCTTTTTTTAACAACATTTCCCTTTAATGTAGGGCAGATTCTTACTTTTAGTAAACAGAGTTTTGTTCTTAACAAAGAAATCCATCCCTGCCCCCTTACTCTGAGAGTCTTAAAGCTCCACCCCCCACACTTCATTTGAAAAGCAGCCGGCAATGTAGTAGGATGCCCATGGAACAATGGGGATTTGGAAACCTGCATCATGTGATATTGTGCCTGCCCCATGAGGCATTGCAAACCATTCCCAAAGCACCCTGTGGCCAGTTGCTCAGTGAGAGAGCTACCATAATATACTGCTCTGTTTGCCATTGCAAGAGCTGCTAATGTGGATGCACTCCACCAGCACAAGGAACACACAGTTATGGACACTCAACAGCGCTTTAATTCCAGCGCTTTAATAAAGGTGTGACAAAGAGTCTTGTGGCACCTTAAAGACTAACTAAAGTATTGAAGAATAAGCTTTTGTGGGCTAATACCCACTTTGTTGAATGCTTCAATACTTTAGTTAGTCTTTAAGGTGCCACAGGACTGTTTGTCACTTCTGCAATTCCAGACTAACACGGCTACCTCTCTGATTCTTAATAAAGGTGGTGTAACTTGTGCAGAAACTCGCCAGTCTAGACATAACCGTAAAGGCTTAAAAGGATGACTTCATAGCATAGGTGTTTTTTAGCATAGCATAATATTTTGACATTCTGGTTGTGCTCCAAGGATGCAGCTAATAGATTCTAAACGCTGCCTCCAGATTAAAAGGCACGTATTTGGTCCATTATTAAAGGACAGTAATGAGTAAAATGGAAAAGTGTATGCAGCATCTGTGCAACACTGGTATTGATTAATATCTATCCTCTTTGCTGCTTTTATGTTCATTCTGAGACAGAACAGGGGCTCATAGTATTTGGATTACTAAATCTTTTTTCTTGTTTTGAAATCTTCTACACAAAACCTTTATGGAGTTACTGAAATTGGATTACAGTAAAATTACAAACCTTATTTAAACATTGTGGTTTATAGAAACAATATTTTGCACATAAGAGGATATGTAATGCAGTTAGCAATGAAAGTTTTACAGGCTAGCCATCAGGCAATGCAATTCCTCTCCAATATAAAATAATTTAGGCATTGGCTACCTTTCAGAAGTCTGTGTGGCTTTCTCCCAATAAAGCACTCTGCAGAGTCTTTTCTTTGTTCTGAGAGTGATACCTTTTCAAAGGTCATAGACAGTTTGTCCTGAAAGCTTGTTTGTGCTAATTGTGTCTCCACATGGCAATGAGGAAGAGGAGAGACACTGTACTACAAAAGGAGCCAATAAAGTAGATGGTATTATTGGTAAAATATTTGTGTTAGAAAATATGTATGCATGATAATTAGCTATGAGAGGATAAGCTTTTGTATACTTTTAACCTAAATATTGAGAAAAAATGCCAGTTTGTCAATAAGAATGCAACTTTAGGATGATTGGATAACAGTATGAAATTTACTTGTATAATTTGTTACAATAAGGCAACAGAAAGAGGGATTCATTGTGAATTACATTAACAATTTGAAAGATATGGGGTTTTTTTCACTCAAGGAGGCAGAATTGTACACAAGTGTACAGTACTTAAGATAAAAATCACTTGATGATAACCTGTCTGTTCTTTCCCTTTGGGGCACCTGCTATTGGCCACTGTCAGAGAACAGGATACTGGGCTTGATGGACCTTTGGTCTGATGCAGTATGGCCATTCTTATAGTCCTAAGTGATAGATTCATAGATTCTAAGGCCAGAAGGGACTATGATGGCAATGTTAGAGTGATATAACTTTTTTTTTTTAGCATGTAGGCAGTGTACACTCTAAGGGTACGTCTTCACTACAGGTCGATTTCCCTTAAGTCGATTTCCCTTAAGTCGATTTTATAAAGTAGACTTTAGAAAATCGACTTAGTGCATCCCCACAAAGGTAAGCAGGTCGACAGTGTCTGTCCTTAAACTTTTGCAGGGGTCAGCATAGCCAGCATTGCACTGTGGGTAGGTATCCCACAGTGCCGGGAGTCCCCAGCTGGCACCACCTTTCGGGGCAGCCAGGCACGCTCCCTAGGGGACCAACCCCAGTCCGAGCAGCTCCGTGGCCCCCCCGCCCACCAGAGCAGCCCCGCGCCGGCTCCCCCCGCCCGCCCGAGCAGCTCCGCGGACCCCCGTGCCCGCCCGAGCAGCCCCGCACCAGACCCCCCCGCCCGCCCGAGCAGCTCCGCAGACCCCCGTGCCCGCCCAAGCAGCCCCGCGCCGGACCCCCCGCTCGCCCGAACAGCCCCGTGCCGGCTCCCCCCGCCCGAGCAACTCCTCAGACCCCCCCGCCCGCCCGAGCAGCCCCGCGCCGGCTCCCCCTCCCCCCGCTCGGACGGGAGGAGCCAGCGTGGGGCTGCTCGGGTGGGCGGGGGTCCGGCGCGGGGCTGCTCGGAAGGTCGGAGGCTTTAAGTCACATTCATCCTCACTAGATCACAATCGACCCAGAGAGAGGTCGATTTCAGCTACTCCTCTCGTTAGGGAGGGGTACAGAAGTCGATTTTAAGGTCTCTTTAAATCAACTTTAAGGGCATGCATGTGAGGATGGGTACAGGCTTAAATCGACTTTAGCTTGCTAAAGTCGACGTTAAGCCCTAGTGGGGACCAGCCCTTAGAAGAAACACTGGATTTTGTCCACTCTATTACGCAGTTTCTTCTGAGAGATGCTATTGCAAATAGTAATAGAGTTTACTCTTGTCCTTAATCTTTCTTAAGAGAGTTAATTGTTAGAGCATAATTGCTTCCTGGGAATTGGACATTTGTGTCTGATTTCTGAAAGAAAAAAATGCCTGCATGCTTTTGTGACCATTTATGTTCAGAGGCTGGTTTACTAAACTCAAACAAAACAAAAATATATCTAGATTCTATGTCATTGACTTCTCTTAAAGCAGGAAACTGACCTGACATCTGATACTGCTGTGCAGCAGAAAGATCACAATATCACTGTAAAACTGCCACTGAACTGAATGGAAGTAGAGTTATGCTTAGATTGAGCAGTTCTGAAAAGCTCACCATACTTTCAAAAAATGCATGTAAATAATGTATTTGTTTCTGCCTGAGATCTTGCCATTTTGTATATGTAAGATAGTGTAAAGGAGCTGGAGTTATATATACAGTTACATAAGCATTTTAACTTTGCCACTGAAAATGGCACTGAAAAATCAACACACACACAAAGGAGCCACCATCTTTGTACTTTCCTAATCTGATACCACAGATCATACTGAGGAAAAACAACCACTGACCTCAATAAGAGTTTTAGCATAGTCACTCCTGGCACTGTCTGTCCTTTCAACAAATCTCAGGAAAGTCACATGCTTACTCAGCTGTACAGAAAACACTGCAAGCAAAACAAAACAAAAACAAAACAAAATCCCACAGGCTCCATAGAGTGTAAAACAGGGATAATACTAAGTGAGGTTCAAATGACAGGAGATTGTTCATTTTCTGGACATGAGAGAAAAATTGATTTTCGAACCAGCCTTGCTTAAATGACTTCAGAATATAAATCTTAAGAAGAAATACCACTCAAGTCCTGAATGAAATATCAAAGAGACAAATTCAGAGTATTGCTTAATTCGTGTCATGTCAGAGAAGATTCCCAAGATAAAAGATCCATACAAAATGCAAAAAAATGCTTCAAAAATTGGACTGTGTTGCAGTTCTGAAGCAAACTGTAAAAATGGAGCCTGGGACTAAGAAATGTAAGTTTGTCGTGCAAACATCAGTATTGTATAATGACCCGGAATAGGAAGTATGAATAAAAGCCAGGTGCTTGGTTCATTTCTATTCATGTGTGAAAATATTTTGTGAGGAGGTTGTAACAAATGGAAAGGCTTTCAAAAGCAGATTTGCTAAAGGCATATTAGAGAAAGGTGCTGAGCCTTATTTCGGAGTGCATGAATTGTAGATATCTTGAAAAAGAAATTCAGATTCCTTGGTTGGGAATTGGATTGTACCCTCACAAGCCAGTTTTGCTTTACTGATACTGAGAGCACGCAGAATGTCATCATTGCTCTGGTCCAGTCTCTGAAAAGAATTGAGGGTTTTGATTTGGAGGGTTTCCAGTATGTGTGTGCTCAGCCAGTGTTGTCAATAGAGAAATATAATTTTGGCCATGCCACTGCACTGCACTGACATTTTGAACTCCCAGCCCCCACATTTCTCCCAATCCCAAATCAGCTCCACCCACCCAGCCACAGAACAATTCTACACTTTTCTTGTGCCTAAGCCTCACAATTGCCTCAAGCCCCCTGCACTTCTGCTCCTCCTGCAGTTATGGAGGTTCTTTCTTGTCTCCCTTCCAGGACTGGAGGGAGGCAGCTCCAAGGGGGTTCTCCTTTCCATCTTCCCAAGCCTGGTGTTGCAGCATTAGAGAAAATACAAGACATGGGAAGAAGCAGAGGGGAGCAATCCATTTCCACAAAGTTGGAGTAGGAGATGAGAGAGCAGAGCCTCCTCAGAGGCTGTGCTGTTGTGCTCCTACTTCCTTTCCTTTGAAAGTGGTGCTGGCTGCTCTCACTCTGCCCTCCCCTACCAAAAATTTCCTCGTGGCTCCTTACGGGAGGAAGAGAGAGGTATGTCCCTGCTTCTTGCAGCAACCCTGATTGGCTGATCTTTCCCAAGCAATGGGGAGGGCAGATAATCAGACAGATTTTTCCCTTGGGCAGTCTGAAATGATATGAAGACTGAAGTTTCTCAGTACTGAAAGATGTCCAAATGTGGTCCATGCTTAGCCTTGAAAGGACTAGATTTTTATTGGTAAACATTTGGAGACATACACAAAGAAACCGGCAATAAAATGTTTCCATCAATAATAATCTCAAGTTACTTAGCGACAAAGAAATAAAAGTGCTGCTTGTTTACTTGTTAGAGTTTGATTTCAGGTATTTACTGTATATATTTTGATATGTGATGTTGATCATTTGTGTTTTAACAGTTATAAAGTTTGAACTTTTTACATCTCAACATCCACTGTCATTAAATAATTGTCTGACCCCCACTGTCTGACACCTCCATAAACTGCTTACAATTGTGAACATTTAAGTAAATAAAAACAGAAAAAAGCTTAAAATGCATAATATTCTGCAACTGTGAACTTTGAAACCAATAGAAACATACAAATGTTTAAAAATAACCCAATATTAACTGTCAAAATCATAAAAATATAAATACTGATTTTTCCCAATGCTATTTATATGCAGCGATGAGATCAAGGGAAACTATCTGGTAGCTTCTTAGTACCTTTTCAAAATTTTGCCAGTTATTTAGATACTTAAATATATATTTAGGTGTCTAACTTTAGATTAGATTTTAAATTCTTGGACCTGTTGCTTAATTGAATGTGTGCAGCTTAGTTTTACATTTTTTGAAGATCAGACTCCAAATCCCAAGAGCTGTCTGACAAAGGTGATGTACAATTTTTGACCCTTAAAAATAAAAGAAAACAAGAACAAAAACCAAACCAAAAAAAAAAAACACCATGAAACCAAAGATTTTTAGATTAGCAACAACAAAAACAAAAAAATAAACAAACAAGAAAAGCAGACGTTGTGCCTGGCTTATCCAGCCTATCACGTTTGAACATACTAAAGCATAATAAATAAACCAGAATCTTAATATATGGCTTCACATTTGCAGATACTTTTATCTGAACAGAATTGGGGTCCCATAACAACAAAAGATGATACTGATAATCTATACCTCACATTGTCTATTGTAACACTGAAATGACAAGCAAAACAAATGTGTAATTTAGTGTACAGAAATTTTGCACTCTTAAACATCTGGGTTTTGTCTGCAAATTATTTGTAAGACGTTTAAGTAATATGATTAAATATAAAAGTATGAGCACATATAGCAACCAATGAGGCATAACATTTTAAAAGGCATAAGAGACTCTTGCAGCCTATTATCCCTGCAATTCTTTTTTTGTTGTGACAAATTACTCTAACTACTATCTAGCCTTATTTCTAGTGCCAAATAGTGTTTTTGCTCACTTAACCTTATCTGGGTAATGGAATATAAAAATGCCAATCCGTTTTGCATAGTCTCTTAAATTCATTAAGAGCTTATAGCAGAATGTCTCGATTTTGTAATCCAAAATGTATATACTTCCTTATAGTACTAAAAGCGTTGGTCTTCACTTTTTATGCAACAAAGCATTTGATTAATCCCTTGAAAACACATCAAGATTACAGCCCTTTACTCTTACTTGCATTACCAGCCCATTAGACTGCCAAAGAAGAGATAACTTTCAATTACAGAAAAACAAATGAAGATTCAGGGTAGATCCTTAAAGTTCTGTCTTCTGATTATAGAAATTATTTGTCAATCACCAGTGACTGATTTTATTTTTATTCAGAGTAAAACAATTAAAGAGGTAGGATGATACTTATGTCATAATTGCACTTATGAAATACAAATGAAAAGTAAAAAAAATAATCAAAGTAATAAAAATGGAATTACTGCATTTTACTATTAAAAGGACACTCTACCCACCCCCATGGAAGTAGTCAGCTGAGATTTTCCATGAGCTGAAGTGATCCAGCAGAAAATGGTTATAAAGCCTAGACAAGATAATGCCGGAAATTGCACAGTGAGGGACACAGGCCTGGATTCACCACTTGACACTTGCACAGGTCTCCTAATCTCATTGGGGCCCTCAGTAGGCCTAGTGTATTAGACAGAACATATGGGCTAAAGATGCTGTTACCAGATTTGCCATTAATTTGGGGTATGCTCATTTATTAGGGTTACTCTTTGGGGTGTGTGGGGAGGTTCTGTAATTCTTTCAATGTACTACTTGTGTCACTTGTGTTTTCATATGGAGCTCTACTTCTCTCTGCTGCAAGTTTCCTCCCAATGGAGTCATTTTGTAGGACCTAGGTTCCCCAGGGCTGGGTTCCTCCAGCCCCGGAATCAGATGAGGCAAATCTCAAAAATATGTACCTTCTACGGAGCAGAAGGTGGTGAGATTTGTGATAATTTTTTTCTTTCTGATGGAGTTTATTTCACAGTCTCAAACCAGCACAGAGAAACTTCCACCTCATGCACGAATGAGTTTTACCATTATTGTTGAGAGTTCCATCATGCAGTAGAAGCAAAATTGTGAACTGTGGTCTTCATCCCAAAACATGAGTTGATCTTTTATGTGACCTGGTAGATAAGGACTGAGACTGGAACTCAACTAAATATTTAATGAGAAGTCAGTGTAGAGAGCAGAGGACATGTTTGATGTGCTTGTGGTAGCGTGTGTCACAGAAGAAACATGCTGTAGTGTTGTGTGCCAGTTAGAGATTCCTAACCACTGAAAGCTTTATTCTCAAGTATATTGCATGGCTGTGGTCCAGTGGAGAGGTGACAAAGGCATAAATAATCAAGGTTTGGTCTTCATCCACCTAGGAGGAGTGCCTACCTCCTCCTCTTTGGACTAGATCACCCAGCACATGCTCTTTGACTGGGGAAAAATGTGCCCTTCTTTTCTATTTCTCACTATGGGCACTGAAGTGTCCTGCAAAAGGGACAATTCTGCTGCTATGAAGCTAGTGTTGGGGAGATTTTTGTTGTCTGTGGCTACTATACATTCCCTTTCACAGAATCATCTCTCTCCCATTGCTTTTCCTTGAAGATGTAGTTATGTGATTCCTTTGATGTGGCCCAGTTAGAAAGATGAGAAGACTGGCGGCAACCATACTTCTGCCAAGCCACAGGAGATGGTCCTGAATTCATATAGGCCTCCCTTAGTTCCAAACTAATACACTGCACACCTGTCATCTGCCCTTATTGCTCCTGCCCTGGGTTCTGCAGTATTCAATGTTTTCCTTCCTTTTCTATGCTCAGTGGGTTTTCTGAATGAGTCCAAGGGTGTGAATAAGGGGCAGGCTTTTGTCAAGTCATTGATGCACTTGCGTTTTGGCACCCACCTGTTGTGACAGCAGACAGAACTCTTTATTGTCAATTCCTTAACCCTATCTCATTAAAAAAAGGGGGGGGGGAGTGGCACAAACACAGAGATTCTAATCTCAGATATCCTCTTGACAAAAAATATATTTTTCTTTACTGGTGTTGCAACCATAAACAGTGAAAAAAATCTTCATTGTAGTAGATCTGTCTTAACAATGCTAAACCCAGTAAAATTGGTTTGAGTGCTTCGCTTTGAAAATATATTAATAATTAATATGAAAAACGTCTTGTATTATTCTTCTGAGAGGCATAGGATGAGAATAGTTAAGACGGCAGCAGAAAGAATAATTTGGTTGTTTAGCATTAATGGACTTTTGTCTCTAATTCCCAGATTGATTCCTGAAGATATTTCTCAAAAGGTTGAGTCCAAAATCCACCAATATTTACCGTTTTATTGGTGCTGACTAGTGCCTTGTAATATGTTAAATGACACATGCTAGACATATGACTGAGGAATATAATAAAGAAAAATGGCATAGCATAGGCATCACAGGCTGACAATATCATGAACAAAATTTATGTAATTAATACAAACTTACTTCAATAAAGTTAAACCTCTTTGAATTAGGTCAATAATCTTGGTATACTTTGTATTAAAATGTAAGTTTTTATGGACTATTGTTAGATAGTATGAGACTTTCTCAATAGGGAGACAAGATAAATGCAATTTCTGGAATGTATTAGGAACTTCCAAGTCTTTTAAGAACAATACTTGGGAAGTGGATTTCCGAAGTACCTTAGGGTAAGGAGACTGCAAGCTTTCCCCGGGGAAGCCAACCTTTTGAAGATGCCCTGGGGAGAGAGGCCCACTGCATACCAATTACCTGGTTCTAGAAACTCCAGATCAGAGGCTCTATACTGACCTATATGGAAGGATTAAGGTGCTTGTTCTGAGGGGAAGCTGAGGAACTGGTAACCATGAAGATTCCCCTTGGATGAAGATTTGAAGGGCTGCTCTGCCAGAATCTATGTTAAATTTGGGGTGATCTTGATGAGCTACATAGCACATATGTAGGTTGCTTTATTGTTTTTTAAAAGATTTATCTGTAGTCTTTTTTTTAACTTTAAATATAAATTAGGCTTGCATAGAAGGACCTCTGTGGTACTGTACTCATAACTGCAGTAATTACACACCTTAACGAACTCGGAAGAGAAAGCCAGCAGATGTCCTTGGGCAACCTGTGTGTGCTAGAATAACACAGCCAAGGTAGGGAACTGTGCAGCCTGGAAATACCCTACAGAGAATGGAGAACAACATGGGTTTACCCAAGGGAGGTGAGAGCCAGGGGATTCCGAAAACTGATAATAGGTGTCCTTGCAGTGTCACTGAGGGGAAATGCAGACGTAATTGCCCAGATGTGTGACAATAGGTAAGAAGTTTTATTTATCTCTTTTTTTCTCTCCCTCCCCGGTCTCCTGTTTTCTGTAAGCATTTGAATTCTTTATTTTGTGTTTGGTTTCTTCCCTTCCGCAACTGATAACAAATTTCAGACAACACATGATCCAATGCCAGATCATTATGTGTGCCCAATACTGTATCTATTGTAACTGAAACTCCGAACCCATGTATTTTAGCTTAAAGGCAGGGTAGTTTGGAGGTGTCTTTTAAAAAAAAATCTAGTGAATCAAAAATTTCAGTTCTTCCTAACCTTCTAATAATCTGTATTATTTTACAGCAACATCGTAGTATTTATGGAGGATCATTCACAATTGAAGTTTTGTTGGTAGTCCAAGTTACTCTTAATTCAATTCCTAGCAAACAGCTGAGTACAGCCAAAAAATATTCATTGGTTTTAGTTCCATGAGGGAAGCTAAAGACTGGAAGAGCACAGAGACTCATCTCCTCGTCATTGCTAGAGGCAGTCGTCCAAGTCTGGGGCTGGAATACAGTAGGGGGAAACAATGCAAGGACTCTTCAATTGGCACTGCCTCTGCTATATGTTTTGTAGCTTGAGGATTTCAGTCTCCAGACCTGTCAAGATGACACTATTTAAAAACCCTTAATTGAAAAAAAGATCTGTTCACTCCTTGATTAGACATAATTTATGTGTCTACTCTTAGCTATAGCTGAAAAAGTGGTTTCTCCACTCCCTCAGGAGGAAATTCCTTTTAATTCCAGAAAACAACTGTTTTATTTAAACATGCAGATTTATTACCCATGAAAACACAGCTGGTGAATATTTCTCTCGGGAAGATAGGCAGTTATATTCTAATAGTATTTGTAGGTATTTAAGGTAACCCAGTTTTTACTTCCCATAAATATTTATCTACTGAAAAGTTTGGTTCAGTCTATCATTTTTTTATTTTTTTCTGTAAATTCTTCTACATAATTTTTTGTGGTCTAAGTATAGGTTATCAATTTACTTCTTGTTCTGCATTCATTATGACCTTGAAATCTGCCCAGATCCAGACATTATTTCCAGAGAGAAGCAGAGATACAGACAGTGGGGGCATACTAGTTACTAAGATCTAGTAGAGGAAGCTTATTTCCTTTTCTAGTTATTGTTGTTGAGATTTCACATTCATAAATAAATAATATTTCAACTTATCAAAAAGTAAAATATAGGAAACTATTTTCTTTTTTTCCTTTCAACTGTTCATTGAAATATTATGTTAAGCCTGTCTTTCAGATTGAATCAAAATTAGCTGCTGTTTGGGTGGGAATGTAACACAGAACAAAATTTCTGTTATCAGGAAGTATATGCATTCCTGTGTTAACTCATGTCACTTCACATTCCTATTAGCTTATGGCTATTGTGCATGTGAACAAGGAGATATATTTCATAAAAGACAAAGGTAATAAGGCCATCTATTTGATTTTATTTGAATGTTGGGGGTTCATCCATATTATGCAAGTATGGATTGTTTATTATAGCCAACATAGGTAGAGTATCATCATAGTGTCATGGAAAAAATTGTAAGAGTTTTGTTGTATCATGTAATTATAGAAACAAGAGAATTATTTTTAATACAGAGCCAGTGACTATTTATCTGACATGCTTTTCGTTCATATAACATAACTGCTTTCCACTTTACAGCTGCCAACCCAGGATCCTTACTGCCACTGATTGTCCCCCACTTCCACCCAATACAGAGCAAGAATGATGCTTCTTGCACAGGGGATTAATTGGAAATACTAAGAGGGAAGCATGCCACACAGAGCACTTTCTCCTCCATCCTTTTTCTTTCACTGTGCTCAACTTTAAGTCTTTTTAAAAAGTAAACAGGATTGTAAGACTGTCATCTTCTGCAGTGAAATCTGGACAGTGAGGGATTGTGTCAGTGCCTTCCATTTAACCCTGAGTACCTTAAAATACTTTGCTGCTATAGCTTTCTTGACAGAATGCATCCAGCATGCACTGAGCATGCATACAAACATGTGCTGAAGGCCTCTTTGTTAAGCATCTGTGGTTTAGCACTCTCATTCCAGTAGCTCGTTTGTTATTGATAGCCACTCTGGCCTCCATCAGCTTTGGTCACACCTGAGTGATGACCCGACCCTCCCAGTGCCAAATTTTCTCCCAAATGTGTGCTCTGCAATGTCCACCCTTCTTCTGGATGATTCAGGGAGATAATATGATTTGTTTGTTCATTTAAAGACACAATACCCAGCAGCTTGCTATATAAACTGGAGTTAACATTAACTTTAAACCAAACACAGCAGTGGGTTGATTCAGATAAAAAAGAATAATATTAAACATTTATTAATAAAAAGAATAGGAATTGGAGTTCAAATCTAAGGGGTAGAGTTAGAAATAGTTACAAGCAAATAAAAGTGAAAAATGCTTTATAGAGTCTAAGACTAACTAAACAAGCTACAGACTTTGCTCAAGGTAGTTCCCTTACCTTCCAGCAAGATGGCTGATCAGCGCCTCTGGTCAGATCTCTGACAAAGTCTAAAGTGTTCTATTCCTTTGTCTGGTTAGGGGAATGATCACTTTGCATTCGCTGTCCCTCTCTTTTTAGTCCATTGAATCTTCAAAATTGATTCTTCTGAAGATTACCCCAAAAGACATGTTCATTCAAGCTGTGATGAATTTTCCTGCTGAATGAAGTCTCATGTTCCTTTTTTTCCCCTGGCTGGTGCTTGCCAAAATGAAAGTTGATCTGTTTCCTGCAGTCTCCATCTCCAGCTGTAAAGATGAGTGGTTATCTTCTCCCCTTCTTAGTTTGGTGGTCATGATTACTTTCTACATATATTGCATTCCCACTGTCTCATAATTTTACCTTGCAAATACATTCACGATGGCAGAACCACATTACTTTGTATTAGGTGGTGCAACTTTAGCCCTGTCTGACAGATACACTTTAATATCATAATTTAAAAATGTGTTTTGAGTTTATAATTTGTTCTTTGTATATATGCCACACAATAATATTAATGATCAGCTTACTGTTGATGTCTAACATGACACCTTCTAGATACAGGTTATGACACAGTGAGCTGGGGCACACTGAATTGATCAGGTCATCTGAAACTCACTACCACATACCAGTGAGCCCCATAACCTCTGGTACTGGGATGCTGTTAGTTATAATTAGATACTCTATTAACACTAACATATTAGTACTTCCCATTATCATTATCATAAGTGACAGTTTAATATGGTTACATACTCCATCCATAAGTCCAGCCATATGCCTGTACAGAAGAAAAGCAGGTCATAGAGACTAGGCCACTGGCCCACACCACTCTAACTCTTCCAGGCCTAACCCTAACCTATTTTCCCTTCATCAATAGGTTCACAGATTATCCCCGATTAGCATTTTCCACAACCCTTTTCCAGTTTTTTAATCCAAACCTTCCTCTTTCTATGGTATAGTTTCCACAACCCTTTGCTATCCCTCTGTATCTCTTCTCTAGATTTCTGGAGATCAGCCATACTAAATCTCTTACTTATCTAAGCCACAGGTGGCTCTTTTATAGCTGTGCTGTCATGTGATCCTCTCAATCACATAACTCCTCTAGGGACTATTTTCATCCCTTAGGCAATCAGAATACAGAGAAGGAAGAGGCTTAAAAGGACATCTCAACTTGTGACAGGCAGAAAGGTAGATTCTTTTTGCCTGTGCTGGAAAATGTTCATAAGCTTTTTGCATGGCTGATGTGACATTTGTCCACCAGAGCCATACAGTACCCATTCCTTAATTTCTCATCTGGTGAGCTCTTATATCTGTCTAAAGTTTCCAATTTAATAATATATTGAAGTTCCAGAATAATCCAGAAATATGAATGGTAAGTATAAGGGTCTCTTTTCTACTAAACTCTTTTCTACACAGGTTCTTATACTGAGCACTATATCATATGAGTTTCTTTCAGCAGTGCAGTAACTGACATCGCTAGTATCTGTCACTCTTAATTCATTCTCTCTCTCATCCCTCTCTCCAGTGTGTTTTGAGAGGGTTCTGGTTTTGTGTATGTTGTTATGTTTTAAAGGTATCCACTGCTTAGCATTTACATTGATGAAGACAAGATTGAAGAAATAAGCCTTGCACTTGGAGTGCAAGGTAGTGAGGTTCATGATGGTCACTAGTTCCTGTGGAAGTTCGTCCCAGACTGTCAGACAGCTCCCAACCCCGTGAAAGCTCTGTCTCCTGCAAAGATTTGAGACAGTCTCTTGCAAATAGTGGGTAGATGATACACACTGGATCAGAATGGATTTAGCCTCAGGAGCCAGAATTCTACATATCTCCAGCCAGCTCTGCCTCACCAGAGCACAAAAGGAATATCAGAAAAGGGTAGTGACAAAGTGCTCCCTGTGGCCAGAGTCCTAAGAACAGGTATTCCCATAGCCTACTTTTTTAATATGAAAATAAAATCAGAGATGTTCTTTGGAAAGAGCCTTTGTACCTAGGAAAGCAACAAAGTGATCAACAAAAGGGAAGAAAAGGGAATTTAGCAGCCTGACATCTTTGAATACTCAGAGAAGAGGATACAGTGACTGGAAATGCCTTTACAAAAAGAGGTATATAAGGGTGCATAAGAGGTATTTTTTGTTGGAAGTACAACATCCCAGAGATTTATTTGGAGAACAACATCATTGTGATGTAGAATACTAAATGGCTTTTAGGACAATAACAAACTTTGCAATAATTGATACAATTATTAAATTACTGTACAGTAAAACCTCGATTTAATGGACCTCGATTTAACGGACTTCGGATGCAACGGACAAAATTTCTGATCCATATCAGACTGCGACCCCTCCCGGCTGCAGCCCCGGTCCCCTTCGTAGGCGGCTGGCTGCTGGCTCCCGGCTGCGGCTCCGGTCCCAGCCGCTGGCGGGATGGCTGCCGGCTCCCAGCTGCTGCCCTGGTCCCAGCCGCTGGCGGGCTGGCTGCTGGCTCCCGGCTGCGGCCCCGGTCCCAGCCGCTGGCGGGCTGGCTGCCGGCTCCCGGCTGCGGCCCCGATCCCGGCAGCAGGCGGGCTGGCTGCCAGCTCCGGCCCAGGTCCTCGTAGCGGGCGAGCTGGCTGCCGGTTCCCGGCTGCCACCTGGGACCTCACAGCGGGCGGGCTGGCTCCCAGCTGCCGCCTGGCTCCCGGCAGCAGGCAGGCTGGCTGCCGGCTCCCGGCTGCCGCCCAGGTCCCGGTAGTGGGCGAGCTGGCTGCCGGCTCCCGGCAGCCGCCCGGGTCCCAGCAGCAGGCGGGCTGCAGAGCTGCCGCCCCGACCCTGTGGCGGGCAGGCTGCTGTTCTGACAGCTAGGGTTTTTTTTTTAATTAAAAAACGGACTTTTTGATTTAACAGACACCCCCTCACCCGAATTAGTCCGTTAAATGGAGGTTTTACTGTATTGTAATTATAAAATGATGAACATTATACAGATCAATTCCATGCCTAAACCTTTATATATATAAAATCTTTATATGTTCAAAAATGCTCAGGGTCCTGTCTGCTAGCATTGTAAGTCAAACTTTTGACATCTATTGATTCACAGGCTAGAGATACATTTGTGCTATAATGAAGAGACTGCTTCTGGGAGGATGGCCAGCATCTGTAGCAATTGAATATGTGGATCACAAAGCTTTCAGTGATATTGAAACAAAAAGCCTTTCAGCATTGAAGAATCAAAATGCATTGATGACAAACAATTCCTCAGATAAGTATTTTAAATGTAGACAGAGAAATTTGCTAGATAGAACCAAAATAAGGCACAGAGCATATTATGCTACTACCCCTTTGTACATTCATTGCCTACATGTTCTTACTTTCTCCTATTTTAATACAGTAGACTCTCAATTATCCAGGATGATAGGGAAAAATAATTCTGGTTAATAAAATCCTGGATAATCACCATCTATAGGAAATATAGGGAGTGGGGGTTGATTCACCAGCCATCCTGTGCCGGGGTGAGGGGGTGTTAGTTCACTGGCTGCCCTGCACCCTGGTAGGAGTTTTTTGTGTGTGTGCTTGGGGAGGGAGCAAAGCCAGAGCTGGCCCTGAGAGTTGCACGTATTTTTTTTTGACATCCTGGTTAATCCACATCCCGGTTAATCCAATCCTGGATAATCGAGAGTCTACTGTAATAGCACTGGTTCAAAGTGAGCTGCAAACATTAAGTAAGTTATTTTCACAACATGACTATAGTGTTCTTCCCAATTTATTGATGAGAAATGTGACATAGAAAGGTTAAATAATTTGCCCGTGTGATCTTTAGTCCAAACTTAGTTACCTGATGGAGATGCACATATTTGCACTGATGGGCATTCACTGTAACCCAAGAAATTTACATTTACATTCATTACAAGAAATTTACATTCCTTGATGGTATAATTGGGCTACACAAAACCCTTATTATTAAAACACTTATTCTGAGCTCAGCATCACTGTCACCAAGGAGCTAGGTAGCTTTTATTGTCAGCAAATTCATTCACTTGGATGTTGAGATAGGTGATTAGCATATGGAAATACCATAAAAGCAAGTGGTTGAGTATGTGGTTATATGAGACACATAGTGTGCAGCAGACCTCATTATGCTGAATTAAAGGACTTCTTGGGCAGTAGATTTTTACCTGTCAGAGAGCAGGAATATACTTAGATGATTTATAATTCTGATTATTAGGATGTTCTGCATGAGGAGCCCTGCAATTCATCACACATAGAGTTCTCAAATGTATAATTGTGTCTCTTGTATCAAACCTGTTTGTTGCAAGAGAGGAAAGCAGACTCAAATTTTTTAAAAAATAACACATCTGTAAATCTATTGTTGCAACCTATGGTATCAGCAGATTTAAAGGTTACATTTAGAGTTTGCTAAACAGAAGTGCTTGGCTTTCTGACTTCACTACTGTTGATGAGATGTTTTTCTATTAAATATATACATCCAAATAGATTTCTGTTCTTCTTAGCAGTATAATTCTGATAGGTCTGATCTCAAGGGTCATGTGGCATGTCACAGTTTTGCCACTCTCAAATAGCTCCTTAAAATGACTAGCTAAATTTATCCTGAATGTAATTTTGTTGAGATCCCTGGAGTTAAACTAACAGTGGGTTTGACCTGAAATATTAAGCAGAGAATGTGCAATGGAAAGATTAGTGCTATGGCCTTCTTTAGTTATTTCATGACACTTAGGTTGAAATGGGAAAGACAGTGACCAAAGAAATAAGACATTAGGTTAAAGGAAAATAAAGTGATGTATGTATATATTAGCCTCACAATTTAACATAGATCCAAGATTCCAGTTGAGAACTAGAAGATTTCATGGCTCTTTCTCCTCACAATTGCTTCTACAGGTGCCCATATTCTATAATAGCAGTACAGACTTAACACCTGTAAAAGCAGGTGAAAACAAGGAGGAGTCAGCTTTACTACTGAAGAAGACAGAAGAATGCAGGTTCTCCCACAGGGACTAGAGTTGCTGGAATAATACGAAATAGAAGCTCCAAATGGTTTCAAAGTCTCCAGTGGAGAAGGATAGCCAGTTGGGCACAGGAACAGTAAGCCAGGCAGCAGTGGAAGGAAATGAAACATGCCTGTGGAAGAAAGAAAGAAAGACAGAACAAGTATGGGAGGGGACACAAATGGAGTGATTAAATGGAGACTGATCCCTCCCCAAGGAAAGATCTAAATATTTTCCAAATATCCATGCAAACAATTGTTACAGCTCTCAAAGGCATGTGAGGAAAATGGTCTGTACATCTGTGAATGGGATATGAGGAGGCTGGTTGGCAAAGCACTCTCTATTCAAATATGATCCACATTATTAAAGAGTTTGACAATCACTGTTGCAGGCAATGTATCATGAGAGTGTGGTTTTATAAAATCCAGCACAAAGCAATTGAATACAATCTTTTTTCTTTTTTTAAAAAAAGAACTTCTTCTGTGAACTTCTGGCTGCCCCTATGAACCAAAATGTGTAGTCAATGGGTACAAAGATATCTGAGTTTACCTAGGTGTAAAATATCTCTTTTGATTAATCATGTCCATATAATCATAAGAATAATCTCTCTCTCTCTCTACTGATCTATCCATGTACTTGTACAGGCCCTAGGATTATAATACATGAATACTCAAATATCCATTAAAATGCACAAGAGCTCTTGCTTTCTGATAAATCAACGGAACACTCGTTAAATCTATTCGATTTGTGTGTAGATATTTCAGACCAGAGGTACACCCACCATCTTTACAATTAAAATGCATACCATACAATATATTTATTCTGTGTTACTTCTTTCTGGTATTCATTCATCAGTGTTTGAGTTTATAAAGCAAATATTATTTGCATTATAGTTCAGTATCTCCTTGGGCTATATGCGCTTGTGTGACTAATAGTGATAATTAGGTTAAACCCATTAAAAGAGACAGGCAGAGAATTGGCAGCAGTTTTTCGTTTATGGTATGGCATTAACAACATGAACCCATCTCATGCTGGGACTCAGCAAATGAACACAAAGGAATGGGAAAGAGATGAGGAAATAATTCAGGGAAGCCCTATGGCCTGTGTTATGCAGGAGGTCAGACTAGATCCGTGATGGGCAATCTGCAGCCCGCTTCACGCAGCTCCCATTGGCTGTGAAGGGTGAACAGTGGTCACTAGGAGCTGCGGGCAGCTGTGCATGTGGACAGTTAATGTAAAAAATCTGTCTCGTAGCCTGCCAGCAGATTTCCCTGATGGGCAGGCCGTAGGCTGACGACCACTGGACTAAATGATCACAGTATGAAGTATGAGAAAAAAGAAGGAAATGACCCAGCGATGGAACAGAGGTCATATGAATCTCCATTAAAGAATGTAGAGGACACAGATAAATTGGCTATATCTAGCACACGAAAAAAATAAGATACAATTCACATGCTATTGAAAACTTCTGCCAGGAGATATAAGGAAAGTTGGGAGAGCCACATGCAAAACCATGCTGAGGTGGCTACAGTCATCACTATATGGGTGGTGCATAGCGACAGATCCCATAAGGGAACAATCCAGAGACATCACAGTGATTAGAAGCCACTCTGCTGCTTTTATCTTCATGGAGTCATTTCTGAGTTTCAGTCTCAGAGGAATAGTCATTATAATAGCTCTCACTGAGAAAAGCCTACACTAACAGCAAGTCAAAAGGGAGACAGTTTATGACATTTCACAGTGTTTCTAGTCTGTTCCAAATGCAGGCTACTGCACTCCTGTTCTCAATGAATGAGGCAGTCTATGGGGGGCAAAAAGGAGTCATAATGACACAGTACAATACCCTGGACCATATCCTGATTTGTACATTCTCAGGAGTTCCCGTCTGGCAGGGAGAGTCTGAGACCCTTGAGATGCATGTGGCATGCAAATACTTACTGGAGTACAATTAATTGTAACCAGCTTCCTGGACGCTACTGGGAATAGCCCATAGCAGAAATATACTTCCCTGATTTGGGAGATGTGACTTTTCTTTTGACAACCTTAATGATAAATTCTGATCCAAATAGTTATACTCATTAATAAAAAAAACACAATGCATTGCACAACAGCCCATTGCCATGCATTTCTTCTTCTGGAGAGAAATGGAACCTCTCCTGCAATGCAAGCCTCTACCTGTCCTGATTCATGCAAATGTGGGTGCAAGTGTGCCCCTGAAAAGAATAGCAGGTATATCTATTAGTGATTCATCATGCTGCTCGGAGGGAAATGCATAAGAATCTGTTGTCCCTTTTGACAATGGGAAACTCAAATTTGAGGCTTTGGAAAGTAGTATTCATTTGGATGAGAAATTGATGACAGAGTTTGTGTGTCATTTCATTATCTGAAAAATGTACATGCATCTTGTTTCCTTGAATAGCTGCTGAATTTAAACTTTATACTGACAGCTCTTTTATTACAGAATCCTCAGTTGAGGACATTTCTGCTTTGTCCAAACCAACCAACCAACCAACAGCAACTCCCTCCCCTCTAATTATGTCCATAAACCCACAGAGACTTACTGGCAACACAAAACTTTTTTTTTTCCCCAGCTCCATCTCAAGTTTGAAACGAGGGCTATATCTTCACTGCCAAAAACAGCATTTTTACAGTGAGATAATTAATGCACATGAGCTATCCTGCTATAAAATCCTAGTTAGGACACAGCTAGAGTCAAGACTTTGTAGATTTTACTGTGAGGTCGCTATATTGGTCAACACTAGGATTTTACAGCAGGATAGGTTATGCACCATCGTTATCACACTGTAAAAACACACCTTTTGGGGCAGGGAAGGCAAAAGCCAGGAAACCTTGTTAGCTGTATACTCCCCTCTGGGGCATACAGTCTTATCAAGTGACTCCAGGCATCAACCTCTCTTTGGTCTGTAGCTGAGGTCGCTATATTGGTCAACACTGGGATTTTACAGCAGGATAGGTTATGCACCATAATTATCACACTGTAAAAACACACCTTTGGGGGCAGGGAAGGCAAAAGCCAGGAAACCTTGTTAGCTGTACACTCCCCTCTGGGGCATACAGTCTTATCAAGTGACTCCAGGCATCAACCTCTCTTTGGTCTGTAGCTGTTTTTACTATACAAAGAAATTTCTGTTAAGTATTTCCTGCACCCACATACTATAAGAATGTCTGAGATCACCATGGCTTCCAGGGACCCTAATGGTGGCCTTCTTGACACCTGTTTAATAATACTTCTGATTACATGCACCCACAAGAGTTGCAGCCCTAATAGATGAAAACTAAGATTTTGACTCTTCAGCCAACATTTTGAATGATTGCACAAACAGCAGCAGGACGCATATTGCAGTTGGTGTTCAAAACTCATTCTGAAACACTTATTCACATCTAGTAGTATCTTAATCTGTACGTAGTCCCATTGCTTTCAGTGTGCTTGCTAGTGAAGTAAGGGATACTTCTCACTTAGTGAAATTCACTCCTGTGCAGAGGGCCAGCTCAAGTCCCAGGCCCCATTTAAGTTCCCAGTTTCACTCATCACAAGTAAAGGCAGAATTGGGTGTTGAATATTGGCATTTCTCAAACCATAAAGCTTCTGCAGTGGATAAAATCACTGTTGTTAATAATTCCATGTGCATGTTCAGCTGTGGAGGGTGCTAGAATAAGAATCATGTTTCTTTTCACTTTGAGTAATCTGGTCCATAGGTGACTGGAAAAATAGGTATTCTAGAAAATTCTGCACCTCTACAAACCATCAAGCTTGATGGAGGCAAAGATAGAACCCTACATTCTGAATATTTTGAGGACTCTAGTAGTTTTAAATATGTTAATACTACCATTCTCTTGAGAAGAGCTATCATTGAATCTCTGGACTGACAATATTTTTATAGTAATTGAGATAGCTAGGAAGTATTCAGAAAGAAAAATCAATCTGTGTTGAGTATGATGCCACGAAGCTGCTACTGGTATGTGTACTAGTGCAGGCAGTGAAGGAGGGAAAGGGTTAGTATTGAAAGTCATTTGTTCTAACTATGCCCGTACTGTGTTTTCTTTTAAGGTTAATAGAGAACAGCATCTACGCAGGTCATTTTCTTTCTTTTTTAATGCTCCTATTAGAGTACTTCAGGCTAATTCTGCTTATCACTTACTCTGCTTTTATGTAAGTGAATTCTGTGGACCTTTTGGCCTTACTCCCAGTTGATACAGATATAAATGAGAGGAACATCAGAACTTTAGTTATTTTAAAATAACAATTTCTGTCTAAAATATTTCCTAATGAGTTTCAGTACAATTCTATTGTCTTCACTTTAAGTAGCAACTTTTAATCTAAACATCACAGTCACCAGGAGTGTCAATAATTACTATAACTGGTAAAAAAAAATGGAATTTCTATCCTGGGGAAAACTCCAAGATTTCAAATTTTTGTTGTCTCTCAAATTGGGATAAGAAGTCAAAATCAAAATTATATATGAAATGGAGTGTTTTCAAAACATTTCATTTTCATTGTATCAGAACATATCGGAAATAGTCAGCATGGATTTAGCCCACTAACCCTATACAGGATATGTCCCTCCTTGTCCTCCTGCATAATATTCCACAGTCATTCCCCACCCTTGTCAGCATGATGGTGAGGGCAAGGGCAGAGCAACGTGTCCACAGACAGTAATGTTTGCCCACTTCTCAGGGAATTTGACTGGGTGTTTTGTTCATTTTTTCCTGTTACAAACTGTCTTAGCTCTATGTACTATGTATGTATGTAAAGAAGTCACTATTCATTTCACTTTGTGTGCGCACCTTGCTTTCTGATTATGATCAACATCATATTTCCCACATATTCAGGATGGGACAACAGGATTCACAACACAAGTCTGTGATTTCTGTAAATGTGTGGTGCCAATGAAATGCAATGAATTTGTCCCTCCTACAGTCCCTTTCCTCCCAGCCATGAATTTCCTACTGTAAAGAAAAATAAATAAAAAAAACAGTGCTCATGACAATGAACTAAGCTGTGAAATAACCGTTTCTGTTCAAAGCACAAAAATGAAATCAGAAGAGAAGTTAGCAAAGCCATAAAGACATTCCAGTTAACAATTTAGGGCTTGTCTTCACTACAGCGGGGAGGGATCGATCTTTTGGCGATCGATGTATCGCGTCTCGTCAAAACGCGATAAATTGATCGCCAGCAGCGCCCCCGTCAACTCCGGAACTCCAGCTCACCAAAAGACGCAAGCTGGAGTCGAGGGGGGAGCGCGCCGCCAACCACTGCTGACGTGAGGGCGGCAGGTAAGTTGGCTGTAGATATGCCATTTTAACAACGTAGCTGAAATGGCGTATCTACAGCTGATCTCATCTCCTCCCCCCCCCCCCCCGTGAAGACCGGCCCTATATTAACAATACAGATAAAGGAAACAAAAGTAAAGTAAAAGTGGAGATATCTGACATAGAATGGAGCTTTTACTACCCCTTCTCCTTCACCCCCTTCCAAAAATAACTGTGGGAATACTCATGCATAGTACCTTATATACACTGTAACAGTGTCAGAAAACACTTTCATGAAGGAATTGGTTGAAGCCCTTTCCAAACCCTTACAGAATTGTTTTTTTTTTAAACACTTAAACAATGCTTAAGAGCTCCCCATTATGAACCCTGAAACAGAGTCATTAACACATACCCACATTGCTCAATGATGGCATGAAAAGGCATATGCACTCTCTGTGGGAGAAAACAATAGCTAAAGGTGTTCTGGTTCCTGCAGCATCTCAGAATCCTCCTCAGGTTCCTCTAGTGTGGCTTCCTCAACAAGGGCCACTGGGTACAGAATCATGTGCTCCTCTCCAGGGCTTCCTCCATGATCTCCTCTAAAGTCCTCACCCTGCCCCTAAATCAGCATCCTATCACATGATGAGGCAGCTCCTGAGTTTGAGTATGGGCATTTTAAACACTGGAAGCTTCAGACTGGCTAGACCTGAATGCTGGGACAGTGAAGCATCCTATGACCTTGGAGCTAGATCTTGGAGGTCTGCAGGCTTTGATTTCATTCACAAGAGAGAAAAATGTCCCTGTGACTTTTAGTTTATGGAAGCCAGACCCACCATTTGAGCTGACCTGTCACAGAGGGAAAATGCACAAAGTGGCCAGAAACTCCTCTGTCAAGGGAACAGAAATATAGGAACACCTGTCACAACAGTACCACCTCCTTTCCCCACTCAGCACACATCTGCTTCCTGAGGGGAGCCAGCTGGAATGATAAAAATCTTTGAAATCAATGAACAACCTTTTATTTTAGTGAGATGAAACTAAAGCATAGCTTATCATTAGGCTCCTCAGGCACACTATGATCTCTCTAACTCTTTCAAGAACAACCAACTTCTCCTTCTTACTTCAAAAGGTTAAAGGTCACAATACCCAGATTGAACAAAGACAGTTAACAAGGAACATAGCATATTATATCTGCCTTCTGCCACAAGCTTTGCAGAACACTGGTGCAATTTACTGTACGTATTATACAGTCACTGTGAAAGTTCACCTCATTTTGACAACTGTTATGGGTTCAGCTTTTGGAACTTTAGATATTATAAGCTCTTAGCTCTTACCACATTAGTAAATCAGCCCGTATGTTAGGTAGCAAAGGCAAGCAAAGTAGAATAGAAATACTCAAAAAAGAAGAAATTACAGCCATTGCTTTACTGTATAATTATTGCATACATGGAATACGGGTTGCATAAAATAACTGCTGCTTCTCACAAAAGAAATGCAAGACGTTGAGGCTCCAGATGAGCTCAGTTCACACCAACTGAGAAACTCCCCACAAAGACCTACACTATTTTATATTACTGTTGCTCATTTTACTTTTTAAATAAAAATACTGAAACAAATCCAACATACACACATTTCTGATATTCATAATATTGGTTTGGAATCATACATTTGGATTTGTATCTTGATCTTAGAACATTTTCTGGGTTAGGGGAAAAATAGATTATATAAAATAAGTCGCATTCAAGCCTTTCCCCCCTTGCTGTTCCTCTTAATTTGGATTTTTTGTATATTTAGAAAAAAACCTTCTTGTACTATCTATGAGGAATGAGTTTAATGCAGATGAAGGCTGAACCTTGGAGAGATAGGGCCATATCCTTAGGGTAAGCCCCTCAGCATGTGTAAGTGTGTGTCACTCCAGAAACAATACAAAGACATGGGGCCTTCACATGGATAGGTCTGTAGATAGCAAGGGGAATCCTCCAGGTTTAAGGGCAGATCCCATGAATCAAATCATTTGAAAATCCTCCTCACCATCTTCAAGAGAAACGTCAGGACAGAACTCCACAGGGGCTCACTGTGGAGCTTTGTTCCCCTTTAGTCCCTTTCTTTTCAGATGGTAAGGTTGGCCCTTTATTTATGTGAATGTAAATGGTTGCATTATTAAATCATATTCTCAGTTCAGATACATGCAGCAGCATCTATAAAGTTATAATGTTGTCCAGGGCTGAAATCTTTCCTGTGATAGTATCTGTCTGAGTGTGTGTGAAAGTTTTATGATGCCTTTTTTAACTTTGGGAGAATCCCTCTCCTTATCCATTTTCTATTTAAAAGAGACTCTATATAATCCACTGAAGTAATGGATACATTATATTAAATAGATCAGTATGGACAAAATCCTGCAATAAACATTCCTGAGGTAGTTTCAGTGCAATGAGATTCCTTTAACTGCAAAAACGTTTTGAACTTTTTTTCAATTCAGTTACACATTTCCACCTTTATTATACTGCACTT
This sequence comes from Sternotherus odoratus, assembly GCA_032164245.1. NCBI lineage: Eukaryota > Metazoa > Chordata > Testudines > Kinosternidae > Sternotherus > Sternotherus odoratus. The sequence continues at coordinate 227,791,894 of JAVMKO010000001.1, read as the reverse complement.
CAAGCTAAAGGCAAAATGTCATCATTAGTTAAAGTTGCTTTCCCTGTAATTGTAAGCAATCAGTTATGCTTCATACTAACGGTCTTTCAGACATGCAAATTAACAGCAAATTCTCTTCTAGCATCACATGTTGTCTCAGATGTCTCAGCCCCAGTAAGTTAAGTACAAATCTGCATGATGTTTATTCTTGGAGCAATATCAATGATTCAAGACCTTGTTAGTCTGACCTTTAGCGTATAAATGTCAGTTTACTTCTGTGGGGCCAGCAAAGCATAGACTTTTCACACCTAAATTTTCCCAAATGCAGTCAGAGGTGTCAGTTCTGAGAATTTTAGTTATTATTTTAACATTTGGTTGACATAACTTCATTTTATAAGACTCCTGCTGAATTTTTACCTTAAAGAGTAAAACAAAAAAGTGAAGTTATGTCTATTTCACCAATCATCCAAATGATCTACCTAAAGTATTTATCCAGCCTACATATTTCAAGGAACACCCTCATATTGGTCCCTGTATTCAGACTAAAGACTGAAGCATACCCGATTCTTCTCTTTACTTATTCTTACTGATAGAAAGGCTCAATGGCCCCACATTGTGCTGTGCCAGATACAATTCTGTTTGACATTTAGCTATGCTGGATGAATGCCACGTTATATATAGGAATGGTGAATGCTAGCAAAGCTAATGCCCAGAAGCAGTGGAGGGTGGTTAAGGTAGTACTGAGGAGATTTAAAGGGGTGACGGGCTGATAGGACCAGATCCTAAGTCCATAGAAGTCAATGTGCTGTCTGCAATGGGCTTTGAATCAGGCCCCCTGAGAATGTCTGGTAACATTAGAGAGTGTCATTAAAGCAATTTCATCATTCTTTTTCTTTCTTTTAGAGACACTACTGCTTTTTATGACATATTGAGAGCTACTTTATATTAATGAAAAGGTTTATTCATGATTGAGGTCGTAACAAATCATGGTTAATGGTTGCTTCCTCGGTGCCTGTCAATGTTCTCTGTAGAAATAAATTTGTGTTCCAAAGGTCACTGGATAGATACAAACATTTAAGAGGTGGATTGAAGAAATCCAAGGTAAAAAAAAAACATTTTAGCCCCCCCTCCCCCCAATTCATTACATCTCCCATATAGATATCTAAAAGATAAGGCATTTTTTTCTTAATTATTTGGGGTAGTGTTTCATAGATTTAAAAAAATCTGAACATTTTAAAGAGGATAAGGTGATTGTCTACACAAACATAAAGCTTGTGGGATACTGGCATGTAAATCCTGCACTAAGTAACATATTACTTTTCTTGGTTCATCTAAATTGTAGTAATCGTGCTGACACTTATTAGCTCACACTTTTTTATATCATCTTCATTTCTTACATTACTTTGTAGTTAAAAATATTCCTGCAGGTTTACAGTTTTAAAAATACTGTATTAATTTTTGAAACCAAAATATATATATTTTGCAAACTATTTTAGTGTGTATACACACACTCTCTCACACACACACCCACACACATTTGTCTAAGCCTGGACAATGAAAATTGACTTATCAGCTTCATTTTTGCTTATGGATTTCTGAGTCACTTTCATTATAAGAGTCTCAACATCACAGGAAAATGTTTGTTTAAAAATGGCTTTGGCATTTATAAAGAGATTATGAAAATACTCCTTTAGATCTTAATTTTTGTAAAAGCTTTTTGTGAAACTTAACATTTGGGATGTTTATCACTTGACAGTTTCCTTTAATGGTCTAATTATTTAATCCAGTATTCATCCAGGTGATCGTTGCTGGGATTGTGCCAGATTGGTATGTCCATTCTGAATGAGTGGTGTGAGCATAACTTGACATGATTTAAACATGGCTGAATGCCTGCAGAGAATCCTGGGAGCAGAGTCCCTTTAATCAAAATTATATTTGATAAACGACTGGCAAAGTCTGCATGTGCAATCAATATTGAACCTATTGGTTGTCAAATATGTGCCCATGCAAAAGTAAATATCACATATATAAAGTTCCAGCATGGAGCACAGGTTGACCTTGTTATAGTAACCTTATAGGAAAGACACCATGGAAAGAGCCAGAGTGAATAATTGATGAGTGAATAAATATGGGGTGATCTTCATTTGGTACCACCCATAATCAGATAAAATTAATAACCACAGACGCACTGGACATAGTTTTAAGATATGTAACTCCTTTGAGGAAAAATATTTTAAGAATCAAGTACAGTAAATTACTGTAGTTGGAATTCCTTAATTGATTCTTAAAGAAGCAACACTGCAAAACAAAGTATCCAAAACACTGCTCCGTGGGCTTGAATAGGACTATGAACCACAGATGTCTCAAGTCAACCAAAGACTTGCCTCAAGAGAAACTGAGACAAACCAGAAGGCCGAGAAGAACAAACCTGGAGATAAAAAAGCCATTTATAAGATTGGTAACTACCTTCTCTTTTTGCCAAGCAGGAACTGTGTGAGGCTAGTGCAGGGCCTGTTTGTGTATGTTTGTGAAAGGGATATTCATTAAGAGGAATGTATAGCTCTTAATGTATAGCTCTTATTTTTAACATAGAGTTATGTGCTTAATATAACCCTTTACTGCTTGTGTGATTCCGTCTCAATAAACTGCTGTGCACTGAAAATGCCTACTGTGGACCTTTTTCACTAGTCTGAGACTAGGAGCCAGTAAAGATCCGTTTCAGGGGTTGTAGCACTCCTGTTGTCAACAATCATGACCCTAGGGAGAAACAAAAGGCAATAGAGGTGGAGAGTGTGGTTTTAAAAGGCATTGAAAATTTTATTACAGTCTTCTAAAGCAAAGAAAATGTCACTCTCCCACTCCCACACGCTCTCTTCAAAATACATAAAACAAATGAATTATATAGTCTTAATTATTAGCATTGCTACATTTTTTACCTTGTAAATTTTTCACCTTTGAATAAGGGGTTGCCATCCTGAAAACATTGAAACATTGATCTAACTTAATCCTATTGTTATTTATATAGCCCTCAGCAGGTATCTGTATATATCTCATCAGTTACGTTTCATAGAATCATAGAATCATAGAATATTAGGGTTGGAAGGGACCTCTGGAGGTCATCTAGTCCAACCCCCTGCTTAAAGCAGGACCAATCCCCAACTAAATCATCCCAGCCAGGACATTGTCAAGGCTGACCTTAAAAACCTCTAAGGAAGGTGATTCTACCACCTCCCTAGGTAACCCATTCCAATGCTTCACCACCCTCCTACTGAAAAAGTTTTTCTTAATATCCAGTCTTTATATTGGCTATCCAACCTTTATATACCCATAACATCAAACAAAGGTTTACTATCAATATAAAAGAAGAAGGTGAAGGAGGTAGGATGCCTAGTGATACTCCCTGGTCAACGTTCCATGCTAGATCCTCACATGGTATAAAACATGTCATTTTGCTTCAGCTGAGGATGTGGCCCTTTGTCTTCAGAAACAGATATATGACATATTTGGTTGGAAGCTCTTGATTTTTATGTGTAAACTCAGAGATAATCTAATTTAGGACATAGTTTGTCTCCACTTCTACACCAATCCTCCATCCTTTACTTATGACAGAGTCTTTTCCTTTCCCCACCCAGCACCCAGCACACCCATCTTCTTCTAAAGTGGGGATCTGCTGTGTTCTTAAGTTGAAGGACCTGTTGCTTTCCAGCTAGCATATCTCAAATTCTTTGTGCCAACTCCAATCATATCTAGTTTAAAACACCATTCTTCATGCTCAGATATCCAACTGGCAATCCCATTACAACAGGAATGGAAGCAGCCTTTACATATGACTTATGAGATTTCCTGTAAAGTTCAGCTGTGGCTGCAGGCAGAGTATTTTTAAAGCTATTTTTGAAACTACATAGACTTAGGGCCCAATGGTCTTCCAAAGTCCATAGTGTTTTAAAATCAGTTTGTTTAAAAAAAAGGTAAGAAAAACACTTTCTCCTTTCATAGACATAATAAGTTAAGAGAGAGTAAAGAACTGACAAGTGTTGATCCATATGTTTCTACAGGATTTCCTATAATCATAACCTTTGCCATAAAAATCAAATACCTTATTTCATAATGTTCATTTTATAGATTAGCGTATCAAAGGTTTGTCTATATAGACAGCAAAAGACAAGTTATGTCCCTAAAGATATTGTCCAGAGAGTAATTCAGCCAAAAACTATTATTATTGTACTGACAAGCCCAATTACAGCACAGAATAAAGAGAATGCTAAATCCTCTTGGATTTAGGTAACTGAAGTTTTGCTAAACTAAGACCGTATTTCTTATTGTGGTAATAAAAACTTTTCTAGCCTTGTAATGTAGGAACATTTAGAATGGACAATATAAGCTTATTGTCAAATATAATAGATTATACTATTTCAACAGAATATCTACAAGTGGAGTATTCAATACATATGACACCCACTGTAAAATGGGGACTGTCAGTTTTTCCTCATATTTCTAATATGGAAAAAAGGTGCAGACTCTCTTATGCTACATATTTTGTTTCTGTGAGGTCACTGTTATGGCTTTATAAATCTTAGATGTTTTTAAGGTCAGGCTTGACAAAGCCCTGGCTGGGATGATTTAGTTGGGGATTGGTCCTGCTTTGGGAAGGGAGACTTCCTGAGATCCCTTCCAACCCTGATATTCTATGATTCTATGAACCTGATTTAGAGAACCGTAAAAGTGGCTCAAATTAGGTTCAGGTCAAAGTGGGCTAGCTGCATGAATCTGCGAAATATGTTCACAGATGTGTGGTAAAGGTTCTGTTTTGGTCATAGCTATATTGGGGAAATCAATTATGTCTTGATAATATGTGGACACTCTTCTTTAAAGAGGATATCCAAGCTCTAAGTTGGCACTGCATTCATCTCATTCAGTTAAAAAAGAACTGGATAAATTCATGGAGTTTAAGTCCATTATTGGCTATTAGCCAGGATGGGTAAGAAATGCTGTCCCTAGCCTCTGTTTGTCAGACGGGGGTGATGGATGGCAGGAGAGAGATCACTTGATCATTACCTGTTAGGTTCACTCACTCCAGGGCACCTGGCATTGTCCACCTTCGGTAGACAGGATACTGGGCTACATGGACCATTGGTCTCACCCAGTATGACCTTTCTTATGTTCTTATGTTCTCATAATAATAATAAAAAAGAGATGTGGAGACAATTCAAAATGACTTAAAACAAAATTTGTTAGGGAGCAGTTGTATTAGAATTATAGAATCATAGAATATCAGGTTTGGAAGGGACCTCAGGAGGTCTTCTAGTCAAAAGCCCTGCTCAAAGCAGGACCTAATCCCCCACTAAGCCATCCCATCCAGGATTTTGTCAAGCCTGACCTTAAAAACCTCAAAGTAAGGAGATTCCACCACCTCCCTAGGTAACCCATTCCAGTGCTTCACCACCCTCCTAGTGAAAAAGTATTTCCTAATATCCAGTCTAACCCTCCCCCACTGCAACTTGAGAACATTAATCCTTGTTCTATCGTCTGGTACCACTGAGAACAGTCTAGATCTGTCCTTTCTGGAACCCCATTTCAGGTAGCTGAAAGCAACTATAAAATCCCCCCCTCATTCTTCTCTTCTGCAGACTAAATAGTCCCAGTCCCCTCAGCGCCCCTCATAAGTCGTGCTTCAGCCCCCTCCGTTGGACTCTTTCCAATTTTTCCACATTCTTCTTATAGCGTGGGGCCCAAAACTGGACACAGTACTCCAGATGAGGTCTCACGAGTGCCGAATAGAGGGGAATAATCACATCCTTCGATCTGCTGGCAAGGCTCCTACTTATACAGCCCAAAATGTCGTTAGCTTTCTTGCTAATAAGGGCACACTAATGACTCATACCCAGTTTCTTGTCCACCATAACCCCAGGACCATTTCTGCAGAACTGCTGCCTAGCCACTCGCTTCCTAGTCTGTAGTAGTGTGTGGGATTCTTCCGTACTAAGTGCAGGATTCTGCATTTGTCCTTGTTGAACCTCATCCAATTTCTTTTGGCCAAATCTTCAATAACAAATAACAACAAATAACAAATAACAATAACAAATACCCATATCTGCTGCTATTTGAGTATGTTCTTCTAAATTATTTAATTTTCATGTGTTTTGTTATTCCGCTATAAGACAAAATATTTTTTTGAAATGTCCTTTGATATTTCCAGAAGTTTTCCTATTCATGCTTTCTCAAATATTTCCTTACTTTTCTCCGCTTGTACTTGTTTCTCAGCTTTCTTATGCCCCCACATCTTTATATATATATATTCAACATGAAGTACAATTCTAGATAAATATTCAAAATTTTATATATCATTTTGAATATTTATCTAGAATTATACTTAATGCTGAATTATTACACTGACATTCTGAATTTTGAAAATGTAGGCCCTTGTGACTAGCTATCTATCAATAAAATCTTTTAGAAGGCAGAAATAAATAGTGCATTTGTAAATGGAAAAATATGTCATACTTCTGTATTCAAACTTTATAATACACTCTAATTAATAAGGCCATATAACCTTTTATGAGTACAACAACGGTAGGAGTTCTGCTTTCATGGGCCATGTTTGCGAGACATTCCTTGAACGTTTTGGCTGAATTAGAACATACCTGTCAGAGAGATGCCTAATCTTGATTTAAAGAGTCTAAAGTGACTGTGAATTTACCACGTCCCTTAGTAAACCATTTAAATGTTTAATTACTCTTTCTGTTAAAAAATCATTGCTTATTTCCTGTTATGTCTTAGTCTGTTAGATTAAAGAACCATCTAGTATGAAATAAATTCTCCTTATTAGGTCCTTATATATTGTCATTAAATCTTTTAACCTTCTCTTTAATATGTATGATAGCCTGAGCTCCTGCACTCTCTAATTGCTACCCAAATGATTCTTGTAGTTCTTCTCTGAACACTGTCCAGTTTTTCAACATCCTTTTTTAAGTGTGGTCACCTTGAATGGGACACACACTATTCCAGCAGTGTTCTCATCAAAGTCATACACAAATGTAAAATAAATTATATTATGTACAGCCCCAGGGACCTTCCTCACATATTATGGTCACTTGCAAAGCATGGACCCTGAACTTTCAGTACTTTCAGTACTATGGCATAGACAACCACTTGAGCTATATAACAAATTACAGTGCAATTCCATCTTAATCATGAGGCATCTATTTTAAAAAAATCACAGCATTAAAAAGGCTTCCAACCAGCTTGATTTCCTTATTTGTCTTTCTCCTTTCTTACAGGAACAACATTCTGTCTGGAAAATATGTAGACAGCATATAGAGATAGCACATAGAGACAGCTAGTGGATGAACAATATACTGCAAGACAACACAACAATAAATCACAAAATAAATAAAATAAATAAAAAAGCAATCCCCAGCAGAATAAAGAGAAATGCCTAGCAAAACATTAATGTTAATTTGAAATAAGTCATGGAGCTCTAGGGAAATTCTAGAAGCCTGGAAGAAAGCTAATGTGACATTTTTTTAAAAGGGGGGGAAACAGAATGATCCAGATAATTATAACCCTGTCAGCCTGGCATCAATGTCAAGCAAGATAATAGAGCATTCAGGACTTAATTAATAAAGGAGGCTAATGTAATTATGCAAATTAATATGGGCAAATTGATCCTGTCAAACTAACTTGATATCTTTCTTTTTTTTTAAAATGAGATTACAAATGTGACCAATGGAGGTAATATTGTTGACATAATATACTTAGGGCATGTCTTCACTACCACTTTAAATCGATGTTAACGACGTTAGGTTGAAGTAAACGTGTACCTGTCTTCACATACATGCCCTTAACGTCGATGTAAAGGGCCTTAAAGATCGATCTTGGCACTCCAGCCTAACCAGTGGCATAAGGCTAATCTCGACGTTCCAAGCTCGACCGTGGGCTAGTGAAGACGGAACCCGACATTAATAGCCTCCAGAGGCTGTCCCACAATGCTCCATTCTGACCGCTCTGGACTGCCTCACTACTGCTCCACTGTGACCGCTCTGCACTGCACTCTGAACTCGCTGCTCTGGCCAGGTAGATAAGACCCGGGAACATTTGAATGCCATTTCCTGTTTGGTCAGCGTGGCCAGCTCACCTGAACTGATCAGTCGCCATTCAGAGCAATCAGCACTAGCCGCCATGCAGAGCTCAGCATCACAGGAATCCATGATGAGCTCATCTACCCTGGAAACCAGCCAGAGGAGAAGAGCTCCAGCATGGTCCACTCGTGAGGTGCTGGATCTCATCGCTATCTGGGGAGAGGAATCCGTGATGTTGGAACTACGAAACAACAAACGGAATGCCAACACCTACGGAAGAGTCTCCAAGGCCATGCTGGAAAGGGGCCACAACAGGGACACCACACAGTGCCGCGTGAAAATTAAGGAGCTGCGGCAATCTTTCCAGAAAGCCAAGGAGGCAAACGGGCGATCAGGGGGCGCGCCACGGACATGCAGGTTCTACAATGAACTAAATGCCATAATGGGGGGCGCCCCCACCACCATCGCGCCGGTGTGCATGGACTCCACCGATGGGATCATCGTCAGGGAGGAGACTGATTCCGAGGAGGACGAGCATGAAGAAGAAAATCTCACGGAGCAGCAGGAGCCCAGCGGAGAACCCTTGTACCCAGAGAGCCAGGAGCTGTTTGTCACCCTGGAGCCAGTACCCTCCCAAGCCTCCCAGGGGGGTAAGTGTTTCTTTTTTAAGTGATTACATGACGCGTGATTTTGTAAAGGAAGCATTTATTAATGAGTAACTTGCCCTAAGGACTTAGCGTGCTTTCATTGCTGGTCAATTTTTACTCAAAGAGTTTGTCAATATACTCCGGGATTGACCATAAGTCCTCCGCGGACATTTCAAGGAAGCTATCCAGGAGGTAGCGATGAATCCAGCGCAGCAGATTTCTTGGGAGAGCTGCCTTATCTGGTCCCCCGTGATAGGACACCAACCCACGCCACGAAAGTAGTAGGTTGTCTGGTATCATTGAGCAGGCTAGCATTGCGGCGTATGGACCAGGACTTTGCATGGACTCAAGGAGCATGCGCTCCCTATCTCTCCGAGAAATTCTCAGCAAAGTGATGTCATTCAGGGTTGCCTGTTTGAGATACAGACTGCAATTAGTTGGGAGATAAAGAGTCCCAGCTGCAAAGTACTCTTTTCTGCTGAGGACCGACGAACCGCACACCCCCCCCCCACACGAATGCTGACCGCCGCCCCCCCCCCAGCCCGTAGCGTTAGCAGGCAGGGAATCCGAGCAGTGTGCACGCCGTTGCTTTAGCTTCACAGCCAACGCGGACCCAACCCCCCCCCCACCCGGCCCGTAGCGTTAGCTGGCAGGGAATCCGAGCAGTCTGCACGCCGTTGCTTCCGCTTCACAGCCAACGCGGAACCAGCCCCCCCCCCAGCCCGTAGCGTTAGCTGGCAGGGAATCCGAGCCGTCTGCCCGCGGTCTGAAGAGCCCCAAAAAGACCTTAGCCCTTAGCGAGAGATTTTTTGGCATTTGCTTTGCAGTTTGCAGTTTCAGTGGGAGCCAGCCACGCGGTGGGGGAAGGGGGTGGGGTTGCTCTACAGTATGCAGGCGCCACTTTTAACTTACCATGGCCGGCTGCACGGTGATTTCAGAAGCCGTCTTGGGCTGAGGCACGCATATGTGTCTGAGATGCTCTGACTTTTCTGTGAGCTCTCCTCTCCTTTTAGGTGTAGAACATGACCTTGTACAGAAATCATATCAGGCCTCTGAATACTGAGTTTGCAAATGGCATAGTACTCCCATTGTGTACCGTCCGAGACTGCATCTGCCTCCTAACCTTGAATGTATCTGTCTCATAACTTTCAAACTTTCTTTTCCCACACACTTGCCCACAGATGAACAACAACAGATGAACTCCCGCCCTGCACCGCAGAAAAGAAAGCGTAAAAAGAAAACGCGAACGCGCGATGAGATGTTCACTGAACTCCTGGAGAACTCGCGCGCTGAGGCAGCCCGCCAGACGGACTGGAGGGAAAAAATGATACAGGCAAGGGAACGAGACAGAGAGGAAAGGAATCGAGAGAGAGAGGAAAGGAGAGCCGCTGCAGAAAAGAGGGAAGCCGCTGCAGAAAAGAGGGTAGAACGTGAGGAAAGACGCATGGATGCTTTCCTCCGCATAATGGAGGACCAGAGCGACATGCTGCGATCTCTGGTGGAGCTGCAGCATGCCCAAAGACCACCTCTGCAGCCCCTGTGTAACCACCTCCCCCCCTCCCCAACTCCCATAGATTCCCCACCCAGACGCGGGGTGAGAACACGGGGGGGCAAGGCCCGTGGGCCGCTCCACTCTACCCCACAAGCCAGCAGAAGCAGCGGCAGCAGCAGGCTGACTTTCTCAGAAAACTTTTAAAAGCTGCTGTGTCTTGCCCACCCCTCCTCTCCCCCCTTCCCCCCCCCCTCCTTTGCCCGCTCCTCCCCCACTGCGACTGCCGGTTTCCCTCCAGGATACCAGGACAGTGATCCCCTGTATTTGTATTTCCGATGAACCAATAAAGGAACCATGATTTTTCAAACAGTGATTTTATTTCCTCTGCAAGCATGGGGATGGGGGAGGGAAAGCATGGGGAGGGGGGAGGGAAAGAGGGTACAAGGGCAGCAGGCTTAGAGCACAGCAAGGGAGCAGATTCTCAAACGCCATCTCGACCACTCATAAAACTGTCTTTCAAGGCGTCCCTGAGGCGCAGGGCCTCACGGTGGGCTCTTTTACTTTCCCTGCTGTGTGGCTGCTCATAAGTAGCAGAAAGTAAATTTGCCTCTGCCTCCCAGCCCGCCATAAACGTTTCCCCCTTGCTCTCACAGATATTGTGGAGCACAGAGCAAGCAGCTATAACAATGGGGATATTTCTCTCGCGGATGTCTGAGCGAATGAGTAAGGAACGCCATCTCCCCTTCAAGCGGCCAAATGCACACTCCACGGCCATTCTGCACTTGCTCAGCCTGTAGTTGAACAGCTCCTGACCCCTGTCCAGGGCTCCTGTGTAGGGCTTCATAAGACAGGGCATTAGGGGGTAGGCTGGGTCCCCAATGATAACGATCGGCATTCCCCCCCCCCCACGGAAATTTTCTGGTTGGGGAAGAAAGTGCCTTGCTGCAGCTGCCTAAAAACCCTAGAGTTCCTGAACACTCGAGCGTCATGAAGCTTTCCCGGCCACCCCACGTACAGGTCAGTGAAACGTCCCTTGTGGTCAACCACTCCTTGCATGACCATTGAGTAATATCCCTTCCGGTTTCTGTACTCAGCGGCCTCGTGGTCCGGTGCCAGGATAGGGATATGAGTCCCATCTATAGCCCCACCACAGTTAGGGAATCCCATTGCGGCAAAGCCATCTATTGTGGCTTGCAGGTTTCCGAGGTTTATAACCCGGTGTAGCAGCCGCTCGACGATTGCCCTGCTTACTTGCATCACAGCAAAGCCCACTGTAGACCTACCCACCCCAAACTGATTCGCCACTGACCGGTAGCTGTCTGGCGTTGCAAGCTTCCAGAGGGCTATCGCCACTCGCTTCTCCACTGTAAGGGCCGCTCTCATTTTGGTATTCCTGCGCTGGAGGGCAGGGGACAGCAAGTCACAAAGTTCCATGAAGGTGCCCTTTCGCATGCGGAAGTTTCTGAGCCACTGGGAGTCATCCCAGACCCGCAGCACTATGCGGTCCCACCAGTCCGTGCTTGTTTCCCTGGCCCAGAATCGGCGTTCGATGGCATGAGCCTGCCCCATTGCCACCATTCTTGACAGATTGTCAGTCGCCCTACTTGCAAAAACGGCAGTGTCCATGTCGTCCCCGCTGTGCACGTCAGTGTCCCTGTCGTCCCCGCTGTGCACGGCAGTGTCCCTGTCGTACCCGCTGTCCTTGTCCATCTCCTCCTCACTGTCGTCGGGTTCCGGAAAGCGCAGTTCTCCCCGGATCGCATTCCTCCTCTGCAGACGGTGCAGCAGGAACTCAGCAACCGTGATCGAGGTCCTCACAACAGCCATTACTGCAGCCGTGGTGTCAGCGGGCTCCATGCTTGCAATGCTATGGCGTTAGCATGGCGGAGAAAGGGCGCGAATTATGGGATGCCTACCTACAGTGCACCGCTCGGAATGGGGGTGGGCGGCGCGGAAAAAGGGCGCGAAATTTGGAAATGCCTACCCATAGTGCAGCACTCGAAATGGTGCCTGCTGGGGGATCAGGGAACTGTGGGATAGGTACCCACAGTGCAACGCTCGTCATGTCAACGCTTGCAAAAGTTTTGCGGACAGACACTGTCGACGTACTGTGCGTAGCTGTGCCTATTGAAGACACACAACATCGACTGTATACCGTCGCGTTCACAACATCGACATAAAGGAAATCGAACTACTGCTGTAGTGAAGACATACCCTTAGACTTCTGTAAGGCATTTGACTTGACATCTCACAACAGTTTGATTAAAAAGCTAGAAAGATATAACATTAACATGACACATATTAAATGGATTAAAAACTGGCTAATTGATAGGTCTCAAAATGTTACTGTAAATGGGGAATCATCATCAATTGGATGTGTTTCCAGTTCTTGGCCCAACACGATTTGACATTTTAATCAATGACAAGCCATTTTTATCAATGACATAACAAGAAAACAAAATAATCACTGATAAAGTTACAGATGACACAAAAATCATTGGAGTGGTAAATAATGTTGAAGACAGTTCACTGATTTAGAGCAATCCAGATTGCTCGGAAAACTGGGCCAAAACAAAACTCGCCATTTTAATATGGCCAAATGTAAATGTATACACCTGGGAACAAAGAATGTATGCCATAATTACAGGATGGCGGACACCTTCCTGGGAAACAGTGACTAAAAAGATTTGAAAGCTACAGTTGATAATCAGCTGAACATGAGCTCCCAGTGTTACACTATAGCCAAAAGAGCTGATTTGATCCTGGGATGCTGTCATAGGCCTTGGGTTACTGATGGATACCTCTTGCTGTCTGAGTGTTACAAAGTCTATGGGGGCACATCAGTCCACATAAAAAGGAGGCATATTCCCAATATTAGCTTACACCAAGTAGTCTGAATTTGATGGGGACGGGGACTCTGGCTCCCACCCCCAAGTCCTTTCAGTGGAGTCCCAGATTCACTACCCCCAGATCAGGGAGATAATTGTAGTATCAAATGCCTAACAGCTTGCTGTGGGGTCTGCCAGACATATCATGCCCAGTCAGGATAGCAAGGCCTGCTGCATCCTTGTAGGGACATGGGATTGGTGAGTATCCTTCTTGAGGACAATTTCCCTGAAACTTTCTAGTGATTTCTCTCAGGAACTATAGAGCTACCCTGTTTCCCCGAAAGTAAGACATCCCCCGAAAATAAGACGTACTTCCAGTTTTGCCTTTCGCTGTAATATAATGTAATGTAATTTTGGGAGCAAAAATTAATATAAGACACTGTCTTATTTTCGGGGAAACACGGTACTTCTTTCTGCCAGAGTTGTTCACCAACTCGCTGGAGCTTCTTCCGTTCAATCCTGGCATGACTGATTGGGGTAAAGTCAGCCTGGACCATAGTAGTGCTTTAACCTGTTTTTTTATCTTGTGCAGTGTTTATACACTCTGTCACAGATGCATAAACAGAGGAATCTCAAGTGGGGGCAGAGAGAGAACCACCATATTTGACACTGATGAACCACTGTTGGAATACTGTGTCCAGTTCTGGTATCCACAATTGAAAAAGGATGCTGATAAATTGAAGAGGGTTCAGAGAAGGGCCATGAGAATGATTGGAGAATTAGAAATCATGCATTATTGTGACAGATTCTAAGGGCTCAGTCTATGTATCTTGGCCGTCCTTCCTTGTTAATCTCTGAGAGAGGCCACAACTCCTTACAGTCTCACCCTTGTCGTGACACTCACTGTGTGGGGAATTAGCTGTCTGAGGCCACCTGATCTGGGCCGAGCAGCACCGGGTCTATGTGCTAAGCCCTTAGGCAAGGCAGGGCACCACCCTGTTAGGGGTTGTGGCCAAATCAGGCTGTGCAGTAAAGTCCATGAGTCCGGCCCTCAGTCAGAGTGGGACAGCAAACTGTTAGGAGCCTCTGGCTTTCAGTCAGAGAAAAGCAGCCAAAGGTCTACAAGCCTGGCCCTCAGTCAGGGCAGGGCAGCAAACAATTAGGAGGCTCTGCTCTATAGTTAGGGCAGAGCAGCAAAGGGTCTATGAGCCTCCTCAGCAGCCCACTCTGGCAGCTGAGAAGAAGCATGTGTCTCTCTCATCAGCTCCAACCCAACTGACATGCAGGGCCTGCCTTATATACTTCTGCTTCCTTTCCCAGCCCTCAGCTTCTGGTGAGCTGTGCAGGAATTTCCTGGCTCTGCAATCCAAGGTGAAGCTTATGGTCCCTCCTTGTCGATATCTGAGGGAGGCCAGACCTCCTCACTACAGATGACTTGAAGTTAGTCTATAAGTATCTACAAGGGGAAAAATATTTCAGAATTTGCTCTTCAGTCTAGCAGAGAAAGGTATAACGTGATCCAATAACTAGAAGTTGAAGTTAGACAAATTCAGAATTCAAATAAGCCATAAATGTTTAACTTTGAGAGTAATTAACCACTGAAATAATTTAGCAAGGTTCATGGAAGATTTTCTATAACTGACAATTGTTAAATGATGATGGTAGTTTTTCTAAAATAAATGCTCTAGGAATTATTGTGAGGAAGTTCTATGGCCTATGTTATACAGGAGGTCAGCCAAGATGATAAAAATGATCCCTTCTGGCCTCAGAATTTAAATATTTTTTTAAAAAATAAAGAAAATATTGTATTAAACAGAGGAAGGCAATAAGATGGCATGCAACATGTGTTATAATAAATTCTGTAAAAACAATGTTCAGCATACTACATCAGACCCAAAGCCTGCAGAGTCATACTCTTGCTTAACTTTGTGGAGGGGAAGTAATCCTATGGGATTCAAGGAGTCCATTCATAGCACATAAATCTAATCACATGCATAAGTCTTTGAAGGGTCAGGGTATTAATGCAATTCCTTATGCAAGGTATTTTGTCTTCTTCCCCTTCAAATCTCCCAAAATATTCTTCAATGCTATTATTTTTCTTTAAGAAATCAAAGAAAGATTATTTTTTTTGTGGCAGAAATGAGGCATTCATCAGAAATATTTCAATAAAGAAAAAAGAATGTAGGTACATAACACAATTAAGCTTTTCTAAATAGTGATAAAGAAATTTGTTTTTGAAAAAGACTGTGACAGCTCTTAATTAATGCTGCAATTAATTCCTGATTTCTTTTGGCTAATGAACTGGTATATTATAGAGAATTTGTATTCATTTGGTTTGTGTTGAGTCCACGAACAAGTTTCACACATACATTTACTATAGCTGTGCACTTGTATAGGTACTTATGAAAGACTTCAAAATGGCTGTCCCTAGAGGCAGTCATAAAGCTTTCCAAAAACTTCAGTATTAGTCTGTTACTAGACATTTTATGTGAGTCAGTTGCTTTGTTGCACACAGTAGAGTCTTATGGTCCAGCAGCATGAAGTCATAGTGTTCTTAATACTTTCCATTTAATTAAAAAAGCTGCATCAAATGGGTCTTTGACTGTCATGTCAAAGGAGTACCAAATGGTTGCACACAAGGTACATTTTTTGATAGTGACCGGTCCATTTTCTTCAGTAGTTTCTCTAAGCATGAACAACTTCTTTCAGAAATGCTTTAAAAATCTTTCTGGTTATAATAGACATAAGTTTCACTCATAACAGACACTTTTGGAGACTGTATCATTATTTTTAAAGGGATTGAGTTGAAGGAAATATTTGTAAGCACAGAAAGTGGATGGGAAAGCTAGAGATTGCAGATCCTTCACCGTAGTTTAATTCTTCATGGTCAGTATACATTCTCCTTTTAAAATATTTTTAAAAAGCAAATAATCCAAAGGGCAATGATTTTACATTTTTCAAGGAGACTCTTACGCTGACAATTACCTATCTTCTTCTGATTGCTCATGAGTTGTAGCCACCAGGAGAAGATAAATATATTTTCACTCATTACCCACAACAGGGTACTAAGCATAAGTTTATGTTTCTTTGTGAGTGAACTGTAGCTAAATAAAGCTGTAACATAAGGTAATAATATAAATAAAGGATAGACCAATGAGTTTTACAGTAAGCTCTGAAAATTGTCATACTAATGCTCATTTTGGTAGTGTGTTTCACACTACTCTATGGCCCAGCACTAAGAGGCCTTTCCTCCAGCTACCAAAATTTCTCTGAAGGCACTGGCGATTTCCATGATCCCAGCAAGAGCAGTTGCTTTGGTTTGCAAATGGAGACATGATCTTTGAAGTAATTGATCCAAAACCTTGAAGAGCAGAATCAGGACCCTGAATTGGACTTAGAAGCAGCCAAGGTCTCAGTGGAAGATTCAATACACTGATGTGAAGTGTTCTTACTAGCTAGTTGTATGTAAATGGCACACAGCTCAATTAGCTAGTGTTATGTTCAAAGCTAAACAGGCCATCCTAAGTAGAGAGAATTATATTTGTCTAGATTTGAATGAAATACATTGACCATGATTGCTGGGTACTCATGTGAGAAGTAGAAGCCTGATCCTGAAGCGTGGCTCCCTGTAGACTAGGGAAGCAGGCAGCAGGTTAATTAGGAGCACCTGCTGCCAATTAAGGCCTTAATAAAAACCCCTGCCTCAGGCAGACAGGTGTGGGTGTTTGGAAGGAGTTTGGAGGCGTTGGAGCAGAGAAGAGTTTGGAGGCATTGGAGCAGAGAAGAGTTTGGAGGCATTGGAGCAGAGAGCAGTTTGGAGAAGTTGGAGCAGAGAGCAGTTTGGAGGAGTTGGAGCAGAGAGCAGTTTGAAGAAGTGCTGTGGTGAGCTAAGAAAGACCCAGACCTTAAGTAAAGGAACACCTGGCTTGTGTAGAGAGAGGGCAGGAAGCCCCCCACAAGCTTAAGAGTAGGAGAGGGAAGTAGTCCAGGAGAAGGAGTAGCTAATCCCAGTGGTTTACCGCTATCCTCAGGGCCCCTGGGCTGGGACCCGGAGTAGAGGGTGGGCCCGGGTCCCTCCCTCTCCCCTTCTCCCCTCTAGGATACTTGTGGGACAGTTAATACCCTGTTTGGAGGCAAGAAAAAGGCTCCCTGAATTCCCCCACAAGAAGAGAAAGCGCAGGACCCATCAATATCATGGGAGTACTTTGCCACAATACACGCATACACCATTTGACTTTTATATATATAGATTCGGTACTATTATTTAATTTTGAATGCTTGTTAAGATCACTTATTTTAATCAAATGAAAATTCAAGAAGTGTTTTGTCACTTGCAGCCCTATACTAAGAAGGTGCTAGTAGTTGGAGGTGCCCAGTTTATTTTGGGTGCCCACTTTCAAAGCACCCAAAATCAGTAGTCACTTTTCAAAAGTTTTGATCTCAGATCACAGTCCTGCAGGATGCTGAGTACCTCATATATACACAGATTACACACTGAAAACGATGCTAAAAGAAGGTTATTAAGGTTTTAATATCTAGCACTCTGAAATTAGGAAATGCTCAAACTAAGGTCACCTGTGAAACCTTATGTCATCCCCCTTTGTTTATATTAATTTCAATAGTTTTTAATTATATAATCACAGCCTCCTCCCCCCCCCCACCCCATGACTGCTGCCTCATCCAGCGCAAAGTACACACCTGTTCTGTGGATGAAACAGTCTAATAGTAAGTGGCTATATAATTAAAGACTGTGTGATAACAATCTCACAAGAGGGCTCAATTAGGGTTTTACAGGAAGCCTTAATTCTGGCATTTCCTGTGTTCTGAAAGCTTGACTGTACAACATTAATAATGTTCTTTTAATGAGATTTTTGATGTTTATTTTCTTATTTTCTTAGTTCATTTCGTTTCATATTTTATCTCATGGAATCATAGCCACTTTCATGGATCATCAGAGGCATGAAAACTTTTGAGCCACTGCAAAGACTTGTGCCATTTCAGCTAAGACTGGAATTGATAGTGATAGTAGCTTGCTATCAACCAGTAGAAGAGGGACATGAGGCACTCTGTGAGTTTCTCAGGTATTTTCTGACAGTAAGGGAATGGTGAGACTCAGGAATCTTGGGTTCCATTCCAGGCTCTGGAGGGAACAACATTCTAGTAGGCATAGACCCTTTTGCCCATTCCGTTCAAGCCTGACCTCCTTCTGCCCTATCCCTTCCATCCAGTCCCCTTATACTCCCCGTCTTCTTGCTCAGACAGTCCCAGTTCCTAATCTTTCTGCTCCTAGTCTAAGGGCTAGTCTACACTAAGGCTTAAGTTGATGTAATTTACCTTGCTCAGGGGTATGAAAAAGTCACCCGACACAAATTACATCGACATAAGCGCTGTCCACATCAGCACTATTTCTGCAGAAGATGCTCTCCCGCCAAAATAGCTTCTGCCTCTAGTGGACTTGGAGTAATTATGCTGATGGGAGAGCACTTTCTTGTTGGCATAGAATGTCTTCAACAGGTGTGCTATGGTGTCCCAGCTGCATTGGTGCAGCTGTGCTGATGTAGCACCACAGCGTACACTTGCCCTGATTCCCCCTCTTAGCTACTCACCCCACTGCCAACGTTCTCCATCCCCACTGGCTGCAACTCACAGTTTACCTCCCTGGATTCCTTTTCCAAGCTCCTCCCCTGAACCCTGGATTTTAGCTAGCCAGTCCCACTCTCCCCTTCTGGGTCCTTATCTGATATTGGTCTTCCCCTGTGTGATGGTCAATGCTCAGGTAGAGTGTTGCATAGTGGTCAGGTGGTTATGGCCTTCAAAATACAAAGGGGTAGATTGGTAGGAGAGCCCAGGTCCTCCCACTCCATCAGGCTCTGGCCCAGGGCCCTGTGAGGGATACCATGGGTCTGACACCCAGAAACACCTTAAGACTGTCCTCCGTGGGCCAGTTCCTACCCACCCTCTATGCTATGGTCAAAGTCCAGTCTGTAGAAAGAAGAAGAAAAAGGGTCAGCTGCCGTGTCAAAGCTACATGTCTGGCTGTGACATGGCAGTTCTCTCCCTTATGGCATGGTGGATACCTCCTTTTGTGACTTGCTCCTCCAGATGGGTTAGTTCAAAATCTCTCCCCCTCCAGGGTAGCCCATAAACAAAAAAAGGGGAATTAAAACTAACAAACTGAGTCAGTATGCAAGAGGGGGAAAATGCCTCCCTCTCATGATAAAGTAGCAGGACCTCCCTTCCCTCAGGGAGGGACCTTCAAAGCAGCTGGTGATGGGAGATTCTGCCTTCTCTCGGCCTTTTCCTCAGGAACTGCATGTTAAAAGACTTTTCTCTTCCCTGCCCTGCTCACAAGTGGGATGTTCTGCTCTCTTTTAACTCCACATCCAGTATGTTCATCTCTTACAGGTGAGGTGCAGTGAATCTGGCTTAACCCCTTGTTGCCCAGTGTGGGATTTTCATGCCATATCACACACCCTGAACCTTAAGATGGAACCTGGGGGACCAGGACCGTTCATTTGCCACAGCAGCCCAGAGCTCGAAATATAGAGAAAATGTACTGAGCATGTGTGGATGGCATTGTTTCAAAGACTTATATATTGGTCAAATTGGTCAATTTGTGCTTGATTTTTCATGGGGATGTCATCCTTGACACAAAGGCCAGGAAAATTAGGAATATTTCAAGAACCTGTTCCAGAGCATGGTGATGCTAGATCTACTCAACAAAATGATTGTAAGATTTTTTTACAACCCGGGCAAAACGATGTATTTGTACCCAATCTATTTCTCAGAAACAGTGGAGCCATTTTTTTCCTGAAACGTCCCCAAAAATGTCAGCTTGAAGTAGACACTTGTCATGTAAAATTGTAGCTCCAACTGTTAGTTTGGCAAAGCTATAAGCAAATGAAAACAGGGCCATGGGACATTTTGGGCAACCTTAATAATACACAGCACCTGCAGTTAATCATTTCAGTGGAAGCTGACAGAGCTCAGGACCTCCCAGGAACAACATATTACCACTCAGTAGCAGGGCCTAAAAGAGGTTAAGAATTTCATAGGTCTGTTGTGTTGTTTAATACATGTCAGATTGATTAGTACACTGGCTTCTGAGACCCCAAATATCCTGCAGTTATAGGTTACTGATTTTCAAACCCCTTTCAGTGTAAGTTATCATTTCAGTTTTTTTCTTTTTTTTCCCAAAGTAAACTTCTTGCCTTTCTTGTTATAGAAATAGCTTACAAAACATAAATAGATTAAGAGGGTTGGAAGACTGATGGTGATTTTCCCTAAGTCATTGATTTAGGTGAGGACAATGGTTGCACTAAAATATTAGACCTCCAGGGATGCAGACAGAGGTCAAGCATCAATGCTGATATTATGAAATCTATCAGCAGTCTTTCATATATCCATATTTTCTATGACAGTTTCTGCTTACATATCAATGCTCATCTTTCACAGCTGACTCATAAGAGAGAGCTGCCAGTTTTTCAGCTACTTCTTGTATAGTACACTCAAAGTTCTGCTATAATAAGGTGTGGCTGGTATGCAGATATGGATAGAAGTATATCTGAGATCCATTTTTGAAACCTTGATGGCAATTCCATGTTCTTTATAAGTGTCCAGCATGGACATTTGGGGTGAAATCCTGGTTTAATTACAGTCAAAGGAAAAATTCCTATTGATCTCAATAGATCCATGATTTCACTAATCATGTCAATGCTTACCTATATCACAATATAGGTTTTCCAATTGGAATTTAGTGTGCTGATCCCATATGCATTCATACAGAATCCATTATTTTGGTATGGCACACCTCAGAAGTCACCACACTGATCAGAGGATGGTCATTTGATAATATGATTGTTTGTACACAAAACTGTTATCAAAGGAACCTAATATCCATGGATATTCTGGAATGTTCAGCAGGGAAAGCTGAGTGTTAAAATAAAGTTACAGAGTGTTTGATAATGGAAATCATTGGGCAATATAAATATAAATGTCACTGCAATATGTTGCATTGTACATACACACACAGGAATAGATCTAAAACATCTAATTGCCAGTGCCGTGGCTTAAAGTATTCATCACAAGGTTTTTTTTTCTTCTTTTTTTAAATGGTCATGGTCAAAATCATATATTGCAAATCTGAGCAAATAACTAGCAAGTATTTTATTAGATTATTCTTGTTGTATTCAATTTGCAAATTATCTAAACAGATCACCAAATTCCCAAATACTAATTCACAATTATGTACTAATATTTTCTGAAGATAATTTTTGATCTGTAGATTGTTGGTGAAAAATGTATTATGAATATTCATCATTCAAAATTACTGTAGTGTGGGTTAATCATATAAGTAATATGTTATTGTTTATGTTCCCTGATTGATGACTTAGGTGACTGACCAATACAATGTGAATGACCAACATTACAACAGAATATACTCTTTAATTTTTTTGCTTCAGTGAATATGTAAGAGAGAAAGTGGCTGAGGTAACATCTTTTATGAATGTGCAAGCATTCAAACTAAAAACGTTACTTTTCAGAAGTATTTGGGCTGATAGAACTTGAGCAAGGAAATATTTACAATAAAGCAAACATGAAAGGGTCATGAACACAGTTAAAACTACATTTGCTTTTGAATTTTAATGTTCCAAAATGTCAAAAACTCAAGAGTTGAGAAATGAAAAATTTGAAGTTGTCCGTGAACGAAAAAACCCCACAATATTCAGGAAACAGATTACATGTACAGCTATATGCTATGATAAGATTTTTTAGCTAGGGATAATTTCTGTTGTTAGTCATACTAGTATAAGTCTAGAGTAATTCCACTTATATCAAGAATCCATTGCAATAATATCACTTAGAACATTACAGCTAAGTTTCTTACCAACCAATATTCTGCTGTTTGTGATTAAATACAATATACAATGAAATACAGACTTCTTTTGTATAAGATCCAAGCTACAAATATTACCATTAAGGTAAAATCATATTGTCTTAAGACTCTTCCACAAGATTTTCACAAACACATAACAAAATTTAGTAATGCAAAAAGAGAATCCAACTTCTGTTTCAACATTTCATTCCTTATTTTCAATGCAATGTGAAGCTCAGCAAACAAGTATGAGGGTTTAATGAACCATTCTCTTTAAACAATTTATTAACCTCATGCTACACAGTTAAAATGCTTGTAATTTGGTATAAACCATTATATTGTCTTGACATTGTGACAAAGGATAAACATCCTGTTTAAGGGCCAGATTCAAGTCCACTGAAGTGTATGGAATTCATTCAATTGACTTGAACAGGCTTTGTATCAGGCCCAAAGTGGATTGTCCAACCAGATGCCAGTAGTCCTCTCTTCAGGCAGACACAACTGTCATCACTGGTACCCAAGGCAAACTCACTCACCTTCAGTGAGCTGCAACCTTCAAAAATTGCAACATAATTTAGTTTTATTATTTTAATTAAGGAGAGTGGCCTGTGATCAATAAAAGTGATGCTTTTATATTAATCATTGATCCTTATTCATAAATATGCAATATTTTCACCTGCTGACACTGTTTACAGTTTTTCAGTGTGTGATAAAATGAGATGAAATAATATCACCTATCTTACTCTGTAAAACTGGGTAGACTGATATATTAATATCAAAAGGACATATCATTGCTGATACTCTATAAAAGCTGTAGAAGTGCTTTACTGGCAGTGTGTGGAGGTGGGCACTTTCTTACAGCATTGGTCTATCACTAATGATCTAATTCCAGACCACGATCAAATGTGCCGTTTGCCCACGAGCAAATACCTTGTGTCTCAGGTGGTAGCATATAGCACTGAAATTAGTAATGCATTTTTTTTGCAATTTCATACATCATAAACATATTTATGGAGCTTTTCTTGGCTAAAATCAGCTTGTGACCTCAAACGGCTAATTTTTTCAAATGAAGGCCTTACCCCAACTGAAGTAGCTCACAGAATACATTAATATAGTTTTAATTATTTTAGATTTATACAAAGAGTAGCAAATATGCCAGTCCAATGCTCTCTCACACTTTTCAACTTTTGAAAACAAACAGACCTATCAGTCCTACAGCTCAATACAAATAGAAATCAACAATGTAAATATAGTTGAAGTTAATTGGTCCCATGTGAGTTCCAATAGCTTTCACTATCAGTGCTCAATGCACATTTCTCCATGACCATGAGCCTCATGAAAGAAAAAGGTGAGCCTTCCAGAGTGCCCTTATGGCTGGCAAACCCTTGTTATTGCTGTAACCTGTTTTAAGCCTTTTTAAGGGATAATTTAAATCCTCATTGAAAATAATATATGAATGAGATTTTCATTTAAGATAATTGTAAGATAAGGGAATACATCTAAAACAAGTCCTAATAGAGTCTGTCCAGAAACTAGCACCACATGAGTGGAGTGAAGGGGGTGTGGCAGATGCAGATAGGAAAGTGTGAGATTCAGAGATAGGAAGGTAACAAAGAGTCCTGTGGCACCTTAAAGACTAACTATAAAGTATTGAAGCATAAGCTTTCGTGGGCTAATTTCCACTTCGTCGGATGCAAGCAGTGGGCGAAGTGCAAGCATCCGACGAAGTGCAAGCATCCGATGAAGTGGGTATTAGCCCACAAAAGCTTATGCTTCAATACTTTATAGTTAGTCTTTAAGGTGCCACAAGACTCTTTGTTACCTCTGCTATTCCAGACTAACACAGCTACCTCTCTGATTCTAGAGATAGGAAGAAAGCCAAGCAGAAAACTGAAAAATTGTGTGTGAACCTGGAGAGTCATAGAGGACGGTTCTGGTCTGGTTAGGGTGATTACCCCCTTTATTGTGGTCCCTGCTGTGTTTTCAGAAGCACAATTTGTATATACTTTGTAAATAAACAAGATTGCATCAAAGAAAATACCAGACTCCATCACTTTCTACTCCCAACTGGAACATATCTGAGACCCTGAACTTTGACAAGCTACTCAGGTCAGAAAGGCTCAGCACTCCTATCAACAGTGGGATCTAGTATCCAAGGAGAAACATTGCAAGCTGGTATTCCTGTTGAACAAAGATGGTGAAAATGGTGGAAATGTTTGCAGAACCCAAGATGGCAAAATGATTTAAAACAAGACCTAAAACACGAGCTGGGGATTTTGCAAGGAACTGAGACAGGACCTAGAAAAAAGTCTAAAGGTTTCTCAGAAAGGGCTGGAAGATGACTTGCACTGTTGGACAGCAACTACAAGTGCCCAGACAGACTGCAAAACCCAGCTGCAGAATATCCTGCAGCCCCCCATTGGACTGGGATGGCAAACTGCAGCCAGTAGGAGCCGTGATCAGAGAACCACCAGGTAAGCAAACCGATGTGCCCTGCTAAGGGTGCTTACGCTGTGGTCCCACATTCCAAGATTGGTGTACAGCCTTCATGAATTGTTAGTGTTCAGCAACAAGAGCAAGTGAAAGCAGAGATCACCACAGAGATCACCACAGTAAATCCTCACAGTATTAATTCATAATTAATTAATGTTAAAATAAGTTGATATGGTCACCTTTAAGGCAAGGCCAATTTCAGGGAACTTTACTTAAAAAGACCAACAAACCTCCTGGTACAGGAAGGATAATAAAAACTTAAATTTTAAAATACTGCGATTCTTTGTCATGTAAAGACCAGACATTGCACTGAATTAATTAGTGTTGAGAAAAAAAACCTAATATAGCCCATCTCTTACTCAAAGTAGACTTCCTCCCACTTGCTCTGACAAGAGGTGGCAAGTGTAATTTTGCAAGCTATAGGCAATTTGACTGCTAATTATTTCATTTATATTACAGCACATAGTCTATCATATTAATCACTTTAACTGTATCTTGCTTTTCTACCTTCGATTCCAACCACATCATTCCCTGAGAAATAGGAGAAAATTAATGATATAATGCCTCAGTCATGTCATAAGAAATACAGCTCAAATTTTGAATTAAACAGAATTATGACACAAAAGCTTTCAAACCTGGACCAAGTTTCAGGAACAAAGATTAAAGACAAGTGAATTTCTCCTAATTTCAGTTCTGTTACAAAAATCTGCATGGCTGTACTGTTAAGAGCAAAAACAAGATGTGCTGAAGACCCAATGTTTTTTGATGGTTGCAGAGCAAACACTTCAGTTTGAAAATAACATGGTACAGTTTGTTGTCATACAAACTAACAGTCATCAATAAAAGCAGCACATATTTATGCCGTGGGGTTCTACTTGTAACACTAGTAAAGTGGCTACTAAAAATGATGAGATTCCATTAAGTACTTCTTCAGGGGATGTATTGGTGAGTTGCCCTGTTGAGGACATGGATCTTTATATGAATTCATGTTGTGGAAAGCATTCACAAAGAGCAAGAGGTAGACACCCACAGCTACCACACACACAAAAATATTCCATATAATATGCAGGAAACAATATCACACTTTGAATATATTCCACTCACCCCTTATTTTAAAAATAAAAATAAAACAAAAACAAAGAAACACAATAACGACAAACACACAGATTAAAATAAACTCAGAGCAAGAAAATTATTCTGAGTTACGACTGTGCCAGGCAAGACTGTAATTGGATAGGTGGAGGGATTCCTAGGTCTCCCACCTCCTAAGGGAGTGTGATAACCATCAATCTGAGGGAACCCCATATCAGAATATCCTACAGTCCAATGGCTAGAACAATTGCCTGAGAATGTACCACTCAGCCCTGGATTAACCATTAAGCAAAATAAGCACGTGCTTAGGGCCTCAAGTAAAGAGGGGCCCCATAGAGGTTTTTTCCAGAGCCGGATTTACAATGAAAAAATAAAATTCAGTCATGCTGAACTTTATAAAATAACTGTAGAAGACAATATTGAGTGTGCCTTTCCAAATGTAGACAGTTGCTTCCGTATATTTTTAACATTAATGGTCACAAATTGCACAGCTGAGCGTTCATTTTCTCAGTTGAAGTATATTAAAAATCCCAACAGAACAACTATGCGGCAAGACAGGCTGGATGCCTTATCTCTGCTAAGTATTGAAGCAGATTTGTTATGTCAGATTAATTTTGAGGATATGATCAAAGATTTTGCAATTAAAAAATGCAGGAGAAAACTTTTTGTAGTATAAATAAAGTTATAAGTAAGCAACAGTAAACATTATTTTGCATCTTTGATTCATGTAAGTTAAAATGCTATGTATCTTCAAGGCAAGAAAGGAATGGAATAATAGGTGTTTTGTTTCATACAAATGATATTTATTCATTAGAATATATATATTTTACGGTTTACTATTGTTTTTATTTTGAATTACATATATGGTATATGGGGGTACCATAATCTTTTCAGTGCTTAGGGCCTCTACAGGTCTTAATCCGGCCCTAGTACCAGTTGAGAGGTGGTACATATCTGTTCACTTCTCTTCTTCCTCTTAGGTTAGGGAGGGGGACTTCAACTGGGGCTTCCAACATCTTGGGTGAGTACTCTAACCAATGGACTAAAAATTATGAGCAAAGTTCTTCCTTACTCCCTTGCCATTTTGTGTAAGCTCGTAGACTAGGGCCTGAGTTGGTGGGGAGCTCTCAACACTCTCACGGGGATCAGGGCTGAAGGCAAATTAGGCAGAGGAATGCCAGTCTTCACCTGGTCCAGTAGAGCACCTGTGTAACTTTACTCTTGTGAGTGGCCTCAGTAAAGCCAATGGGGAAAGATGCTCACATGTTTAAATGTTTTCAGGTTTGGACTCTGAGGAAGTAGCATTAGGGAGAAATTAAGCAAATAGAAATATACATATGTTACCTGAAAAAATCCTACTTATATTTATTGCTTTGTCTGACTCTCATTATCTAGAGTCAATATATTTTTCTGACCCTCCTAGAAGAAAAACTACATTATAATTCACTATAGAAATGACTGTTTTAAATGCAGATATAACTATCTGGCGCCAGTGTTATTAACATGAAGTACATTACACGTGATCAATTTTAGGCAAAAAATGAATTTAAATAAACTTATACCTAAGATACCTATATTTAATGTTGGAAGAAATAATAAAGATGAACATTCTGGAGTAGCTACATGTACTAATAGTAATTCTAATATATGAAATTGACAGATAAAGTAATTCAGTGCCTTGAAAAGAAAAGCTATTTGTTTTTGTATGTATTCAATTAAAGAGCCTGTTCCCTGCCTCCATATAAAATGATTCTAAGTCTCATCAATTTAAAACATTTTTAATAGTATCAGCAGTCAGGCAATTGTCTCACGATACAACCGTCCCAAAGATATTGTTTATATAATTCAGTTGAGTGTCATTTATTTTCTATATGATTTTCACCCAGGTCATAAAAAAAAAAAAAAAAAATTCCTTGGGAGAAAAAATCTGTATCCTCTTATCTGTTGGTAAACATCAACTACAGTTCTGGTGCTACATATTTAAATATAATCTATGTCACTAAGCCTCCTGTCAATATGTGTACATAAACGTTTACAGGAGCACAAGCATTCTAGATTTTTCATATATTCCTGCACAGGCTGGATGTTTCAGTGGGGAAATTAATGCATGTTCTTCAACAAGTGACAGTGTCTTCATGTGTTTGAACAACACATAGCATAATTAAGCACTGAATTTGACTGGAGCCTCTGGGCACTTCTGTAATGTAAATATTAAGTGCTAGATTGTCATTAATGAGGCCATGCAGGAGATTTGGAGGAAATAAGGATTCCCACCTCCTGTGGCTAAATTAGGGTTATCTCCATTACATTCCCAGTACTCAGGAGAGCAAAGAGGCTGTGGCAGAGATGTCCCTCAATTAGAATGTGGGAGAGATAAAGTAGGCAAAACCATGAATTTATATTCATATGTGCCAGTCCACAGAGCTGACAGAAAGGACAGTCAGGGAGTATGCTTTACTGCATGTCGTGAACTACTGCCTTCTGGCACAAGAGGAGAGTCCTGAGCGGAATCGGGCCTCAGAGGGTTGTTTCTGAAGCACAGTGCCTCCAAGTGTTTATCCAGAGGTCATGTGCTTACACTCCACCCCTTATTCTAGGCTTTGACTAAGAGCATGATCAAAACCCATATAATAAGAATAATGCTGCATTTTCAAACACATCCATGATTACTGCAATGTGTCTATGTAAAGCGGATCATTATCACCAAAATGTTATCATCAGCCTCTTATTGTTTTTTCCTTGACTCTCTCCTTTAAAAACGTATGTCATTTTTGTTACAGCTGACACATTCATTTGACCTGAATAGCTAAAGCTGTTGGGAATGCATTGAGAGATCAAACCATTCTAAATATTGCTTTCACATTCCAAAGCCAACTCATTTCATTTTCACTCTGTTCTTCTGCAAAAAAAAAAACGGAAATAAAATAAAAAAGAAATCTCTTCACACCACCATAATGCTATATATAAAATAACCCAGGAAATGGTCATCGATCCCAGGTGTTTCCAGGTTACTAGTCCACATTTGATATTCATGAGAAAAAAAAAAAGTAATTTCTCTACCTACAGGCATTTTGTTATTGTGGATATTTCACTCTGCATAATCTGTGTTCATTAGCATTGCAGTCCAAACAGATATTTTTGTTTCATTGTGATTGCCTGTAGTCTTGTTACCATTAGGATAAATGCAACCTGATTTTTCAGAGCTGTTCTTATATAAAAAGAAAATCTAATAAGCACCATATAAATATTATGTTTTACAAACCATATTTGAAACATTTTTAAATAAATATAATTTCCCTATGTTAAATTTAAGGTGAATAACAAAATAATATTGCTTTGAATGTTTCTGTGTTTGGTACAAGTAAAGTCTTTAATGTTAATTTTTAAAACTTTGGTTTACTTTTAAATAGAAATATGGTATAGAAGGGTACAGCTTGCTCAGGAAGGACAGGCAGGAAAAAAAGGGAGGAGGTGTTGCTTTTTCATCCAAAATGTATACACTTGGACTGAGATTGAGATAGAAATAAGAGACAGACTTGTTGAAAGTCTCTGGGTAAGGATAAAAGGTGTGAAAAACAAGGGTGATGTTATGCTAGGGGTCTACTACAGATCACCTAACCAGGAAGAAGAGGTGGATTAGGCTTTTTTAAACAACTAACACAATCATCCAAAGCACAGGACTCAGTGGTGACGGTGGACTTCAACTACCCAGACATCTGTTAGAATATAACATAGCAGATTTCCAGCAAGTTCTTGGAATGCATTGGAGTCTTTTTTATTTTATTTCAGAAGGTGAAGAAAGCTAGTGGGAGGAAGCAGTTCTATATTATATTTTGGCAAATAGGGAGGAACTGTATGAGAATTTGAAAGTGGAAGGCAACTTGAGTGAAAGTGATCAGGAAATGGCAGAGTTAATGATTTTAAGGAATGGCAAGAGGGAGAAGAGCACAATAAAGACAGTAGATTTCAAGAAGACAGACTCAGGGAGTTGGGTAAAATCCCATGGGAAGCAAGTCTAAAGGAAAATCAATTGAAGATAGTCAAAAGTTTCTTAAAGAGACACTATTAAGGGCATGAGAGCAAACTATCCCATTGTGTAGGAAAAAAATATTCAAGCTGGTAGTCACTTAAAGGAGGCAATACATACTTCCAGATATAATTTCTTATTGTTTGTATTGTTTAGACTTCCATTTGACAATATATATATATATTCAGATTTACATTTCACCTTACTTTGGCCTTAAGGTGTGAAAGAGAACTTCAGTGTTTTCATAAGGATTGCAAAATAGGAAGCAATCTGTAGAAATTATGTATTTAAAATACAAATTCCCATAAAACAAACAATAAACAAACAAACAAATGATCCTCTGTGGTATCCCAGGTGATGTGTGGCACTGCCACTGTGGAAAATTTTGAAAAACTGACTGAGGAAAGGTTCAAGACAAATGGGTAACTCCTCTGAATCTAGAAGGAATAAAAAGACTTATCCAGTGCAAGGATATTGATTCTTTTACCTCAACTCTAAGAACTAAACTATCAATACACTTTTGGGCTTGGTTGCCTGCCAAGGTCAAAGACTAATTATCATCAGATTGGTTCAGCTCAGTAGTCCTGAAGACTGATTGGGAGACTTGCAAAGGTATCTGGCTAGCATTAAAGAGATACCATAGTAAAAAAGAACTTCCATGGGGAGTTAAGTATTCTTTAAATACTTAAAGAATATATAACATCTTATTTATTTTATAAAATGTTCCAACTTCTCCAAAAAGGACAGACATAGGAACCCCCAATCTTAATAGCTGGCAGCTTCACAGGGCAGCTAAAGAATAGGTATCAGACACAAACAGGATTACAAAACTCTGTAGCACAAACATGCTTATGAATAGCCACATCAGTACTATACAATACTGTAGCAAATCAATACTGTAGCAGCCATAAACCCCATCCACCTTCTCAAACAAACTGCATGTTAGAAGGGCCATGCATGGGAAACCAAAGATTGCTCTTTGAATATTCCCCTTTGCATCTTGACTGCTACTCAACATATCACTTTCTCCATCTATGTCACTGAGTCCCACTGTGAGGAAAGTAGGACACTGCCATATGGTGTTGGGGAAAAACTGTAGAGGAAAAACCGGTCAGAGACTCTAGCCCTTAGAAGCAGCTGCAGAAACAACCAAAGTGGGGACCTTTGGACATTCAGGCAACTTTGTATAGGTTTCTTTGGACTTTCTTTGCTTGTGCTGATTAGATGTTTACTCCAATTGTCTCCCTTCCTCTCCCTCACAATCTCTTCACCTCACTTTAGAATCATAGAATAGCAGGGTTGGAAGGGACCTCAGGAGGTCATCTAGTCCAACCCCCAGCTCAAAGTAGGACCAATCCCCAAATAATCATCCCAGCCAGGGCTTTTTCAAGCTTGACCGTAAAAACCTCTAAGGAAGGAGATTCCACCACCTCCCTAGGTAACCCATTCCAGTGCTTCACCACCCTCCTAGTGAAAAAAAGTTTTTCCTAATATCCAACCTAAACCTTTCCCACTGCAACTTGAGACCATTACTCCTTGTTCTGTCATCTGGTACCACTGAGAACAGTCTAGATCCATCCTCTTTAGAACCCCCTTTCAGGTAGTTGAAAGCAGCTATCAAATCCCCCCTCATTCCTCTCTTCTGCAGATTAAATAATCCCAGTTCTCTCAGACACTCCTCATAAATCTTGTGCTCCAGCCCCCTAATCATTTTTGTTGCCCTCCGCTGGACTCTTTCCAATTTTTACACATCCTCCTTGTAGTGTGGGGCCCTAAACTGGACACCTACTCCAGATGAGGCTTCACAAATGCCGAATAGAAGGGAATGATCAGGTCCCTCAATCTGCTGGCAATTAACAGCCCAAAATGCTGTTAGCTTTCCCGGCAACAAGGGCACACTGTTGACTCATATCCAGCTTGTCATCCACTTCAACCCCCAGCCACTTGGTCCCTAGTCTGTAGCAGTTCAGGGGATTCTTCCATCCTAAGTGCAGGCCTCTGCTCTTGTCCTTGTTGAACTTCATCAGATTTATTTTGGCCCAATCCTCTAGTCTGTCTAGGTCCCTCTGTATCCTATCCCTGCCCTCCAGCATATCTACCACTCCTCCATCTGCAAAGTTGCTGAGGATGCAATCCACTCCATCGTCCAGATCATGAAGATATTGAACAAAACGGCCAAAGGACTGACCCTTGGGGACTCCATTTGATACCAGCTGCCAACTAGACATGGAGCCATTGATCACTACTCATTGAGACCGAAGATCTAGCCAGCTTTCTATCCACCCTATAGTCCATTCATCTAGCCCATACTTCTTAACTTGCTGCCTAACTAACTTCACTGCACATCTTCCCTTTTTCTTAATTTCCTGTTGCCACAGCCTCCTTCCCAACTGCATTTCCTCTTAACTAAATCTTCTAAATCCCCAAATCCCAACCCAGAACTCCCACTTCCAAAACATCTTGTGGAACTAACATGTTTGCTACTATCACATTGTTCCCTCTGCTTGTATATTCTACCCCTTTCCCCTCCCTGCCTGTTTTGTCTACTTAGAGTGTAAACGCTGTGGACCAGGGGACTGCTTGCAACTCTTTGTTTGTATAGTGCCTAGCACAAAGGGACTCCACTCTTGCCTGTTCCCTAGACACTTCCAAAACAAATATTAAGAATAAGATTCAGAGTTTGTTTTTATTTCTCTGAGAAGCAATATCTTCCTCTCTGTACTCTGATTCACATTAGAATACTCACAAGAGTGTTTCTGCAGCCTGAGGCCTAATAGTAACATGTAAGAGAACTTGGACATGCGGCCAGATTCAGAAGGATGAGTGCTAAAAGGAATACAGATGGATGAGGCCTCTTGTCTTTTCCCATATATTACAAATGTATAATTTGGAGGTAATATCCTTACCCTGTCTTCAGTGAGGCCAATCCCATCCTGTCCAGGATATGAGGCTGTGAATATGCACGGGGTATTGAGAGTAATATTTTACCTCTTATTTTTATGCAGGAGTAAACAAGAGGGTCAGAGGGTCTATCTGTGTTGAATAATCACAAACTAATTTGATCTCTAAGGTGTACTATTTAGTCCTTACATTACATATTTTTTATTTGTTTAAAATACTCCCAAGAATTCAGATGTCATGGTGACGGTAGCTGATAAATAAATATTAATTTCTATAACAAGTCAAAATAATAATTTTATCAAAGACTTCACTGGTATAAATTGTCATAGCACCATTGACCTGAATAGTCCTGAACTATTTATTTTTGATATAATTAGAGTAATGTAGCATTATTTATTTTAGTGAATGACTTACATTTATATATGTGTGTATAATTCAGTCTAATAAACTACAAGTTTATATTAAGTTTACTAGTGTAATTACAATACAATGATTGTATCAAGATGAAAATCTCTACCTCTTCTCTGCTGAAACTGTTACTCCTTGATGCTCACATTTTTTTCCTCAAGTACCTTCCTGCTTTCTCATACCCTGCCCGTACATGTATGGGAGGTTCTCTCCATAAAAAGCTGCAAAGTCACAACACTATTCTATTTCAAACTCCTCTTTAAAACACACTTTGGCTGTAGTGCATGCACAGCACAAGAATGTAGGGACAAAATTACAAAGACCAAGGCACAAAATTGAGATTTAACTAGGGACATAATGGGTAACAAGAAAACATTGTAAAAATATATTAGAAGCACAAGTACAAGTACAAGTGGAGTACAAGTCCATGGGGCCAGATGCGCTGCCTCTGAGGGTGCTAAAGGAGTTGGCAGATGTGATAGCAGAGCCATTGGCCATCATCTTTGAAAACTCATGGCAACTGGGGGAGGTCCCGGATGACTGGAAAAAAGCTAATGTAGTGCCCATCTTTAAAAAAGGAAAGAAGAAGAATCTGGGGAACTACAGGCCAGTCATCCTCGCCTCAATGCCTGGAAAAATCATGGAGCAGGTCCTCAAGGAATCAATTCTGAATCATTTAGAGGAGAGGAAAATTATCAGGAACAGTCAGCAAGGATTCATCAAAGGCAAGACATGCCTGACTAATCTAATTGCCTTCTATGGTGAGATAACTGGCTCTTTGGATGAGGGGAAAGCAGTGGATATGTTATTCCTTGACTTTAGCAAAGCTTTTAATACGGTCTACCACAGTATTCTTGTCAGCAAGTTAAAAAAGTGTGGGCTAGATGAATGGACCGTAAGGTGGATAGAAAGCTGGCTTAGTTGTCAGGTTCAATGGGTTGTGATCAATGGCTCAATGTCTAGCTGGCAGCCGGTATCAAGCAGAGTGCCCTAAGGGTGAATCCTGGGGCCAGTTTTATTCAATATCTTTATCAATGATCTGGAGGATGGCGTGGACTGCAACCTCAGCAAGTTTGCAGATGACACTAAAATGGGAGGAGTGGTAGATATGCTGGAGGGTAGCGATACAGAGGGACCTAGACAAATTAGAGGATTAGGCCAAAAGAAATCTGATGAGGTTCAACAAGGACAAGTGCAGAGTCCTGAATTTAGGATGGAAGAATCCCATGCACTGCTACAGACTGGGGACTGAACAGCTAGACAGAAGTTCTGCAAAAAAAGACCTAGGGGTTAGAGTGGATGAGAAGCTTGATATGAGTCAACACCATTCCCTTGTTGCCAAGAAGGCTCATGGCATTTGGGGATGTATAATTAGTGGAATTGCCATCAGATTGAGAGACATGATCATTCCCCTCTATTCAACATTGGTGAGGCCTCATCTGGAGTATTGTGCCAATTTAACCTGGAAAAATTTGGTTTTGAGATGGATCACATGACTGTATTAAAAATGTCCTGACTGTGTTGTATGAATTCCCCACGCAAAAGAGATGCACAGTATATAATGGAAACTCAAATTAATCAATGTATCAATATCCCACCTGCACTTTTAAGTGACCCACATGTCTTCACATGAACTCCACAGGATACACAGACTACAAATAAAACCCCATAATCAGAAGGAGTCATGGTTGCAAATGAAATCCCTACTCCATAAAATACAAAGGAACTTAAAATATTTCTAATAATGAAGGTTTTATTTGAATGGAGAACATAAGACTTGATAGTATTTATAGACCATTACAAAACAATTATTTCTTCACTAGCCCATAGATTTATCAATTTAATATGTATTTTTAATTTATTAGGTGTCACTTCAAGCGGTCCTTTGATTATTAGATATCTAATTGGGTGACTGACTGGTGAGATGGTTATTTGTCTTTCAGAAGTACAAACCATTCCTACAGTTCCTTCAGAAATGTCTATAGTAAAACCCTGCTGATTTACAATTATACCTGGGAGACCTACTTGGGATTATTAAATTTTGCAAATTAGCAACAAACAAACAAACACTGCTGGACCTCTGCACACTGCTATTAAATCTTTGACAAGAGAACCAAAACCCCCTGCTTCTTCTGAGAATTATTGAGTTTTTGAATTAATGAAGTGAGATTTAGGCTCATAGTCTGCTACTCTCACTCACACTGAGTAAGACCTGTTGCAGAATAGTAGCCTATTGAAATTAATAATACTCAAAGCTTAGGTATAACTGAACACTAGAAAAATCTGGTCCTTATTCAGAATCCATGGCATTAGCGACAATAAAATGTATAAACCAACTCTTTATAGAAAAACATAGAACAATAAAATGACCTTTTGTTTTTTTCATTTGATCACCCTTCTTGCTTAAACTAGAACAGCCTTATATCACAATATTATCCCAAAAGGTATGTATCTTACATAATTTATCAATTCCTGTAACCCCTCTCCCCAAAAAATACAGTAGAATTCCACACTATTTGTGAATTTGTGATAAGTTGTGATAATTAACATTTAAATAATTAATGTTGCTTGAAAGTGGCAATATTGACAGCAAATTGAAATAAATTTCAAAAGTATTAACAAGCTTTCCTATCATATACTGTGTTTTTTTACAGGAAGCAAATAGAGTATTTAACTGATTCATCATTGAAATTAATTAAGCCCCAGTTACATCTTTGAATCTAATATTTTGCAAGCTTAGAAAGTGTCAAAAGCAAGTATGAAGACTCTCAAAGTATTTGTGTTTAAATGTCATCATTAATACCTTTACATTTCAACATAATCTTTTTCAGTAAGGTGATTTGGAAACTAATGAGCTGTGCAGAGGGATATCAGTTGTCGAGTCATATCACTTGAAAAGACCATTTTATATTGTGGAGAGTCTGATAAATCACAAAGTGCCTGGGAAAAAAGAAATGGCACATAACTAGTATGACTTTTGTATGACTTCCATACATGTTAATTGCTAAGTAACTGGAAGTGCATTTACTCAGGTACATACCATGTGCAAGTAAAAGCAGTCACCACACTAAACACACTATTACTTTATTTGAGCTGGCATTCAATCATTTCAACTCATGCCTTGACATGTTACTATCCATGGGATGTATGGAGTAGATTCACAAAGGGATTTAGGCACCTAATTGCTACTTCTATGACTAAATCTTAGATTTAGGAACCAATGGTTTTCACTTGCACCGAATCCACAGACCAATTATGCAGCTATCTAACCATTTAGTCACTGAAACTCCTTCGGCACCTAAGCTTTTACTATAAAAGCTCCCGAGGCATCTATGTTTCTGCATCCAGGTGTCCAGGTGCCTAAGCTCCAGTGTGATCCATACACCAGGGGAAGATAGTCAGGGGAGCACTTAACTCATTATGGGGACTGATCTGGTAGGTGAGCTCAAATGCAAAAGTGGAAGTGCTTCAACAGAAGAGACTATGGGAGACCTACCTCAGAATATATCATAGCCCAGTGGTTAGAGAACACATCTGCGAGGTAGTAGATCCATCTTCAGATGGCTTCTCTGTACCAGGGGCAGAAGGTTTGTATAATTTTTGGTGGTGTCCAAAATGGATCCAAGTCCCATCCTACCACCTGGCTAAGGCTCTGGGAGGGAGTTTGGGTGCAGGCTCTGGGCTTGTATTGGGGGGGGGGGTTGAAGGAAAGGATGTGGAGGGTGGGCTCTGGGCTGTGGCAGGGGGTTGAATTGCAGTAGGGGGTGTATAGGGAAGAATCTGGGAGAGAGTTTGGGTGCAGGGTGTGGGCTCTAGGCTGGGTCATGGTTGGGGTGTGGGAAAGGATGAGGAGTGTGGTGCTTATTTTGGGTGTGTGGTAAACCCAGGGCAGGCTACTGCCAGAGAGGGTTTGTGGTGAGAGAGGTAACTGCAAGTTAATTGGGTTCAGCTGAGTAAGGCTGCCACTGGCCAAAGCAGGATCAGCTGAACCCAATTAAAAAAAGCTGTCAGAGACCTATTTAAACCCTCCTCCCCAGCTAGGAAGGGGAAGAGAGATAGAGGGAGTGAGGCTGCCTGCCTGCAGGCTAGGGGCAGCAGGACAGGGAGTCCCTCCCAGAAGGGAGATAGTTTTCCTAGCCAGAGAGAAGCAAAACCCTACCAGGAAGAAGTGCTTAGAGGAAGGGAAAGCCTTCCTTTGGGGTTCTCTAGGCAGGTTGCTGGCACAGCTCCTGCCTCACCAGAGCCCCAAGGACCTGAGTCAGGGGGGGTCCGAGAGGCCACTCTGCCACAGGTGACTCCCAAAAGTGAGCCCCCCCCCACACCTCTAGCAGCAGCCCCTAGGGGGGTAGGCAGGGGGTCTCCACGCACACTGCCCTCAGGCACCACCCCGGCAGCTCTCACTGGCTGAAGTTCCTGGTCAATGGGAGCTGTGGAGTCAGTGCTTGGGGAAGGGGCATCATGTGGAGACACCCACCTCCCGGGCCACAGGGACGTGGCGGCTGCTTCTGGGAGTGGTGCAAAGCAAGTCCTGGCAGGAAGACGCCTTAGACCACTGCACTGCTGGTGCTGGCAGGGGTGGCTGGGGAACTCTGGGCCCTTTTAAATCACCCGGGAGCGGTAGGCAAGACCAGGAGACTCTGGGGATGGTGCGTGGCGGCTGCAAGTGGGGCCGGGCAGGCGGAGGGCCTGTCTGGTCTGAAGCTCTGGGGGAGCCGGGCACCACGGGCCCATATAACTCGCCACCCTGTCAGGCAGTGAAGGGACATGAAATGTGGTGACGGGGTGTCTCCCATATCCCGGGTGAGTACCCATGTGACTGTGCTTAAGGTTATCAGGCAGGTCGACTTCCTTTTCTCTCTGCTTGATTCCAGAAGAGGGTTCATGGCTGTGGATCTCAAGTAGAGCACCTCCCTGTGACTGGATTTAGGTGCCTAACTCCCGGAGAAGGGCAGGGTTCAGCATCTCTTATTGGCTAATTTAGACAGTTCCCTGCCAAATGTGATGTTTTTTTGTGAATCCCAAGCTTAGGGAGCCTATCACTCTCTGCATTCATTTTATAGGATTCCTAGATGTTGAATCCAAGCTTTGTGAATCCCTGGATTTTCTATGCTCTTAAAAGTTAGGTGTTGTGACACTGAGCATCAGAACACCTAAGCCCCTTTGTGAATCTGGTCCTTTGTTCACACAAATGACTAGACTGAAGTTATCACAAGTCAGCTCCCATGCATCTCAATCAGATTCATGTTCTCCAGAAAGAAAACTGGAGTTTTTATGTAACCTGATGAACTTTAATTATTTGCAAGTTTTATTTATAAAATAGCAATTGCTGATATGAATCTTTTACAATTCTAGTATCTACTCTTCTAAATATATATTTATATTTAATTTGCTAATGTGACACATAAAACTAGTTTATCTATTTAATTAAACATGAAGGTAAGGGAGAAGCAACATACTACAGTCAAAAATTTTCAGCTTTTGCTATTCACTAAACAGATGTACACCTAGTCCTTGACTGTGAAATATGTGAAAAGCTTTATTTACACCCACAATTGAGTACACTAAATATCACAATGTCAACACTATGAATCAATCTCTAAAGAAGTTAATAGCTCTTTTGTTTACCCTCAGACCATCTGGAATATTTAACAGACTAAGACACTCAAAATGGAAAGCAATATGTTCAGGTGCTACTGTCTCTTTGAGCTGGGCAGCTTTTATCACACAGCTATTATATTGAATCTTCCCCATCTGTGGTGGCACAGCCCATCAAGTACATGTAAATTATTTGGCAGGTTCATCCCTTCTTATTAGCTGTAGGTGAAAAAAATAATCCTTTCAAACAATTAAGCTGAACACAATATTTAACTTATTAAATACATTTGAAACAACTTCATTGAATTTATCAGCCTATTTTACCTGTCAGGCAGAAACATAACAGTAATGACATTTCATTCTTTAGCCATTATCCAAAAATATATGAGATTAAAAATAAAGCAGTAAAAGCAAACATTCAGGAACAGAGGAGAAATGTTCATGCAACTATTCTGAAATTTCTTGCAGGTAGAACATTATTATGTTTTGCTTTGTGAAAACACAGGGCATCTATTTTGAATCTGTTAGTATTAGAAAATAAAAAGAAGGCTCACTCTTTTGCTTTAGGACCATATGCTTAAAAATTCACTGGAAATATTTATTTATCACCCTTATAGATCTCGCTCTGGAAAGTTATATTTAAAGTGAAAACAAAACAAATAGAAAACAGACAATCCCTGAGTGAAAAAAAAACCTCTAAACATGTTTGACCAACTGTGAATTACAGCTGGCATAAGGTAATTTGATTTGCATTAATTTAAATTGGGTAAAAATGTTATGGAAACTCAGTTAATTATCAGTTAGCTGGCAATGTAAAGCTGGGTAAAATAATTGTTGCAAGACTACAAGCCAATTTCATAAATGTAAAAGTTCCAAAATTCAAAACCTTAGATCAGTTCATATTAATGAACAGAAGAAATGAACAGATTAATTTATGCTACCTAGACAATAGAAGAAAGAATATGGCAAAGAACAAACAGGACTAGTTGCCTTGAGTATTAGTCATCATAAACACATTCAAAAAATAACCTTCCTCACCCCCCAGAACTTAAACATGCATAAAGGTATGAATATTATAAAGGGGATATGTGTATGGGTATGTATGATTTAAGGTATGTTTAGGGTGAAAGCACTGTCATTGTCCTATGGAGAAGACATAGCACCTCCCTCTGGATAGTGGGAGGAGATGGTCCTTCCCCACGGGGGATGGGGGGAGTGATAATTAGGGACAGATGTAGTCTGGAAGGAGACTCAGAGGGATACTGAGAGAAACAAAGTTGAGGGTAACTTTAGAGTGGGATGTGGGGATGGGGCAGGGAAGATGGCAGCCAGAGGACTGAGGGAAACAGGGGCTGAGAGAAACCAAGAGTGAGTGGAGAGACTGAGGTTGGTCAGGACAGAGAGATGTGCAGGAAAGGGCCACATCAGTTTAAATCTGGCTGGACAGGTCAGTCCTTTCTTGATGGCACGTTCCTGAGTATTAGTTTCAGTTGCCTCCTTTCATGGATGCATGTGATTCCAGCAGTCCAGAACAGGGAAACCAAAGGTCCATCAGAGTCCACAATTCTGGTCTAATGGGTACCCCGGCAAGCAAGCATCTCTGAAATCAAGTCCATCGTTGCAGGATGTCATCAGAGGAACTTCAGACTGGCATTGGACAGAACCCAGAAGAGATCTGGGGAAAGGAGAAACTTGAACTCTATAATAAATAAAATAAATAAAATAAATAATAATAATAATAAATACACCTATAAATAATAACCTAAATAACATTTAGAAGGGTATAGTTAGTATACTTAGTAGTAACGTATTGTGTGAAAGTGTTTTTTTACTATATATATTCTTCATATATTTCATGTTTTTGCAGATAGGTGGAACCCAGTTGGAGTCCCATTCCAGGCTGGAGTCCCATTCAGATATCTCACCCTCTTTAAAGCTTGCCATGTAACTTTACAGATCTATTGCTAATAGGGCTCTAATATGATCAATTTAAAAGGATTGGGAATAATTCTTTACCATTAAATAATCATTTATCACGGTGTAACACATCCCTACATTCCTCTACGCCCCCACCCCCCACTCTCACTTGATGAGTATCTTATACCATGTATAATTTACTAAATCTTGATAAGTGGTTGAGGGTGATGCATTTCATATTATAAACACAATAACTCTATTCTGTGAGGTCAACTTTCATCTGCCCTACCAAGTCACCATCTTATTATAAAGAATCAGAGAGGTAGCCGTGTTAGTCTGGAATAGCAGAGGTAACAAAGTCGACAAAGTGGGTATTAGCCCACGAAAGGTTATGCTTCAAAACTTTATAGTTAGTCTTTAAGGTGCCACAGGACTTTGTTACATCTTATTATAGTGTCCTTCGTGCCTTCTTTCCTCTCCCAGTTCCTCTTACCTGTTTATGTTTCCCTCTTGTGTCTTGTTGAATGTAGATGCTAATCTCTTCAGGGATGAGACAGTGCTACGTTTGGTTTGTAAGGAACATTTTGGACACCTGAAATATAATTTAAAGATAGTAGAAAATTAATTTATATCTGGATCAGGTTTAGCCTAGAATTCAAGTCTGAGGCTATGTCAACGCTAAGTTAGAACTTCGGTTTTGATTCAGCTCTGACTTCTAAGCTATGACCTCATAAGGAGTCAACTTCAAATGGTGGAAAACTTATGAGATCAAGTGAACAACTGAACAGTTGATATCAATTAATCTGATGATATTTCTGCTGTTCTAAATAGACACTGTCGGTGTTTGAAGATAAAAATATATGGAATTTATGTTCCAATGAAAAGGTATTACTCACTTAAAATCTGTTTCTTATAGCCACAGTAATGATGTGTAGAAATGTTGGCCAAAGGTCGGTATCTAAGATAGGCTCTTGCTGTAGAATGTGCAAAAGTGCTCATCATTGATAAAACTTCCATTGATTTAAATTAGGCCATTTACTTCAATGGAAGAAGACTTAGGCCAATGCTAGGCCCTTTTGAAAATCCCACCCTTCTGTAATTAAGCAATTCTGAAAATTTGGTCACTTATTTAGATGCCTACATATGAATGTAAGTGCCTAGCTTTGTGGGCCCAATGTTTGAAAACTTTGGCCTATGATTTTAATTTAAACTACCAAGTGTAACTAGATTGACCAAAGGCAGTATATTATATAGACTGACTATATATCTTTTTTTGATAACAGCAATGAAAACTGATTGTATTGCTATCCCCATGAGTAACCAACAGACTATTGCGGTTGTATGATAAAACTAAATAATAAAATAAAACCACCCAGCCAAAAATATTTACATTCAAACATGTTTTTCAAATATTGGGAAATATAAGCAGACCTTCAACAAAGCTCTTGTACAGAATCACATCTTCCACTCTACGTGTTATGTTTGATGTCGTCCTCTGAGATTGTCTTGAATTCCAGGCTTCGACAGCCTGTTACACCTATGCCATGACCCATCTCATAGAATACACTGAAACAGCTGCCATAAGAAGTCAGTGCACAAAAAAATGAATGTATTATGCCTCAAATAGCACATTTTTGCAATGCATTTGTTGTTTATCTTGCTCCTCCCCCCTCAAAATGCACCTGTTTGTTTCAGGTGAATACCCTGACCTGTATGACTATCATTTCTATTTTAGACTCAAAGGACATTCAGTACAAACAACCAGTTATTGAACAAATCTTTCATTTCCTGCAGAATCCTTCACGCAATCTGTAGTACGTGACTTTGGCTCAAATGTTCAGATGTCCTATGAAGTTACATCAGAATACACTAGAGGGAAGCAGTCTATTTTCTGTTAAAAAAACCCATGTTATTGTACAATTTCCTATTGCATGTTTTCCTCTCTATGTATACCTCAAATATAAATTCAACAACCTCTACCAAATACATTTAGTGTAAAGAAATTGTGGTGAATATAATGATGTATTTGCATCTTCAACGGTCTCAAAAAGTCAGGAATGCAAGCGCAAAGGTTCCAATAATAAAATGCCAGTCTACTAAGCCAGAGAACTTTCTTCCTTCAGATCTCTGCCAAACATCAACTTCTGTGTTGCCTGCAAGAAGTGAGTCAACAATATAACAATGACATAACAAAAATAATAGAAACCATCTTAGTTATTCCCGCCTCTATGTTTCCAAGTACATGCTATCTGCTGTATTTGTATTTTGTTTAGACTAGGTTATTTAGTGTGTATATTTTATGCCTAGTACAGCACCAAGCACTTCATCTTTTAATGCGAATTGGCACTTCATTCCCTGAAAATAAAGCACCCTGAAATCTTTTCTGGGATACCTAAACTGAATCTGGACTCTGTTCCTCATCTGCTACATTACTGAAACCAATTGTTTGAATCTTCCAAATTTTAATCTAGTTTGCACAACTGCTTTTCAACCCATGGACACAGGAAACAATTCAGCAGTCAGTGCTAGAGAACAGAAGCATCATAATTCCTAACAATAGTACTAGGGATGGGAATATGCTTGCCTGTAAACCTGACAGGATGCAGTGTGGCATTGTTGTAGGAGAGGAGTTTCATTATATAGGAGAAGAAGTAATTCCCAGTAAGCAAATGGAAAAGAGAAAATATTTATTTCCCACCAGATGTATCATTATGGAAAGTAAGTGAAATATCTAGAGGACCCTGAGTCTCTTTGAAGATTTAACAAAGAGT
The DNA here is from genome assembly GCA_032164245.1 of Sternotherus odoratus. Lineage (NCBI taxonomy): Eukaryota > Metazoa > Chordata > Testudines > Kinosternidae > Sternotherus > Sternotherus odoratus. The sequence goes on along the minus strand of JAVMKO010000001.1, from coordinate 227,748,791 downwards.
CCTGTGGCACCTTAAAGACTAACTAAAGTATTGAAGCACAACCTTTGAAGATTGTCACTGACTTTATCACAATCAGATGGCATCCTCAAATCCTGTGATGGAGGTAAAGGGGTCACTGGACATTTCCTGAAAACATCAGAAAGAAAGGAGATATTGGGATTTTAGGGCCTAGGAAAGTTCAGTGGGCATAAATAGGGGTAATGAGCACCCAGAGTGGTAAAAGTTAGCACTATATGTATATGTATATATGTACTGGAAGGAATAGAAAACCTCATCCTTCATTCCTTAAGCCAAATTCCAACTAGTAAGGGTTAAAATATGATTTATACAGGAGGCAGATTATCTGACGTATGCCTACTGCAGAGATTATCTGACATATGCCTACTGCAGGGTTTCTTGAACTGTCCATTGAAATAGCTGGTGCTGGCCATTGTTAGCAACATGATATTGAACTAGATGGACTATGGCTCAGATCCAGTATGGTGAGTCCTATGTAGATTTTTTCTGCAAAAAAAATATCTAGGATATGGTTAAGGGGGAGATTTTTTTCTTTCTTTTTATTTTGTGGTTCAGATTTAAATAGAATCCAATCTCCCAAAAGAAAGCTCAAGAGCTTGCTTAATACAAAGCTCAGCAAACCAAATTTCATTGCTCAGTTTGTGAACTGCATTTGAACCTAATTTTGAAGGGTTTGAACAACACTAGCTAAAATGAGAAGGAATAATCTGAATTGGATAAATAATTTTGTCTGAGAATCAGGCAAAACTTTCCAAACAATGATGTCTGAAATATTATCCACAGGGAAACCATTCTAGAATAATTTAAAATTAGTCTGGACAAGCTACTCACAGTAGTAATACAGGAAAAAAACTCTGCATGTGCAGAGGGATAATCCAATGTCCCAATAATTATTCCACATTCAGTACTGTGTAACTGACTCCCAAATTACAATTAATAATGGGTTCTTCAGTCTAGCAGGTATAGCTTGATCCAATGGCTGGAAGCTTAAGCTAGACAAATTCAAACAGGAAATAAGGTGTCCATTTTTGACAGAGAGGATAATTAACCTTTGGAACAATTTAATGAGCGGCATAGTTGAGTTGCTTTCATTGGCAATTTTAAAATCAAGATTTCATGCTTTTTTAAAGTATATACTCTAGGAATTATTTGGGGGAAGTTTTATGGAATTATATAGGAGGTCAGGCTAGATGAGCAGTGTCCAATACGTTCGCCACTACCCACATGTGGCTAATAGGCTATTGAATTGTGACTAATGTATGTGTCTTTTTTATAATATGGCTAATAAGAAAAATTCTAAACCACAAGTGTGGCTAGTAACGTGGTTAGCACTGATTTTCTATTTGATACTGCTGATCATCACATTGTCCCCTCTATAAATTGCATCTCACTGGTTGAGAAGCTTTGACAGTGAATGAAGGAAAACAGGGATGGAGAAGAATTAAAGCAATGATCTTCATCCAGTGTAAACTGGCACAGCCCCTCTGACTTCAGTGGAGATAATTATTTACACCACCTGCCACTTTTGCCCACTCTATTCTTATGAAGCCATAGAACACAGATACTTATCCTCTGATGAACCACAGCTCCATTCCCCTCAATATGCTTCCTGAGATCAATGAGGGCCTTCCCTGGACATCCCTGTGAAACACTGCAGTGGAACCATAAATTTCTGCTCCCAACATTCCAATTGGCCAGCCTTCTTTCCATGACTTATTATTAACACTATATTAATTCCACCTTGCCTCCTTTTTCTCTCCCTAAAAGACCCTTCTTCCTTGCTGCTGGTTCCTCATTTGCTACTGGCAGTAGAAAGAGGCAGGTTATTGCAGGAAGATAGGCTGAAGGAAAAGAAGGGGTTTTCAGCAAGGGAGGGAGGAAAAGCAGGACAAATCTTGTATCCTACTCAGCCAGGAGCTAGAAACTCTCTCTCTCTTTTCTTATCAATCTTATAATTTTCTTATTTACCTCTTGAAAATTAGGAAATAAGTCGACAGAAACCTGGATATTAGCTGCATATTTTGTTGCAACTAATAATTAGATTTAAAGTAGGGGTTTCATATTAGTCACAGGTAAATTTCAGAAAGTTTGAATGTTCTGCAAAGTTTATCTGAAGTTTTTCCAAGCTTGACCATACCTTTCTGGTGCAGGATTTGGGCTGGAAGTCTCATTAAAAAACAGATTTATCCTAAGATTCCTGATGTGTTCTCCTGGGGGGAGGGATAGTTCAGTGGTTTAAGCATTGGCCTGCTAAAACCACGGTTGTGAGTCAATAATTTTGGGGGCCACTTAGGGATCTGGGGCAAAAATTCTGTCAGGAGACAGTACTTGGTCTTGCTAGTGTAGGCAGGGGGCTGGACTCAATGACCTTTCAAGGTCTTTCCAGTTCTATAAGATAGGTATATCTCCATATGTATTTTTTATTATTATTATTTTTAAGAATCACAGTATCATAGAAGTGAAAGGTTAGAATGAACTGCAAAGATCACCTAGTCTAATCCCCTGCCAATATGTAGAATTCCAGTTGTGCTGGAAAAAAACCCAACTACAGTCTCTCTTGAGGTATTTTGGAACTTCTCCTGGAGGCATATAATGAGTGAATCTAATCCTTACAATTTTTTTTAACACAATATAATAAGTCTTGGAATTTGTACCAAGGGCAGCATTCTGCACTAGCACATTCTCCAGGAAGCCAGAGTAGGCTTTGCCAATTTTGCTATCAACACTGCTATGTTTGAACAAGAGTCAAGTTGCACAAGATGCAAGAAAATGTGTTCTTGAACATTAAGGGACAAATCATGATGCTGCTGATAACTCACAAACACAACTGACTTTATGTAAAGCCGTTGTCATTATCATTAGTGTTAAATAACTAAATCCAGCATTATTTATTCCCACACATGTTCCATTACTACCAAGAGGAGAAAATCATCTGCTGTAGAGAGGAACAATATTAGTGAGGCATACCCCTTAAACAACATTTGAGCCCTCAAAATAATTTTTATTAGACTTAAGCAGTGTATTGGCATAATTGGCCCTCTGAACAAGAATCCATTTCCCCAGGCATAAGGAATAGTTCTCATATCAGTAAAGTTTACAAGAGTTTCTATGCATATTATATCTATATATATAAAAGTCAAATAGTGTATGCGTGTATGTATGTATGCGTGCGTGCATGTATGTATGTAAGCTTAGTCCTTCCACACCGTTTGAGCTAGAGACTTGAAATTTGGTACAGTTAGAGGACTTGGGGTCCTAATCAGGGTAAGAGTCGAAATTCTTTCAAATCTCACCTCTGACATGTCCCAGGGGTGAAATTATTTAAAGGCCAATCACATCAGCTGGGCAGCTGCTGTTCTCTGTGACATAGTTAGGATGTCATAATACCCCCTCCAACAGACACCGCACTCACTCAGCTCTCTGCCCCTCTCCCCTCCAACGGAACCGCAGAATCCCTCAGCTCTCTCCCCCCTTCCCCCTCTGACGGAACCCCGGAATCCCTCAGCTCTGTGCCCCCTCCCCACCTGCGACAGACCCCGGAATCCCTCAGCTCTCTGCCCCCTCCCCACCTCCGACAGACCCAAGTTGGGTTTGTTCGGAGGGTAAGTGAGGTAGGGGTGTCGGGTTTGGTCGGGGGTCAGGTGGGGGTGTCGGGTTTGGTCAGGGGGGTGAGGTGGGGGTGTCGGGTTTGGTTGGGGGGTAAGTGAGCCTGGGGTGTTGGGTTTGGTCTGGGGGGGTGGGAAGGTGTCGGGGTGGGTGAGGGGTGAGGTGTGGGGGTTGGGGTTGGTCAGGTGGTGTTGGGTTTGTTTGGGGGGGTAAGGAGGGGGGTCGGGGTTGGTCGAGGGGTAAGTGGGGTGTGGGTGTCGGGTTTCTTTGTGGTGGTAGGTAGGGGTGTCAGGTTTGGTTGGAATGGGAAAGTGAGGTGGGTGTGTCAGGTTTCGTCTACGGGGGGTGAGGTGTGGGTGTTGGTCAGGGGGTGTGGGGTTGGTAGAGGGGAGACATGGGAGTGTTGGGTTTGGGTGGGGGGGTGAAAATGTGAGTCGGGGTTGGTTGAGGGGTAAGTGAGGTGGGGGGTGAGGTGGGGGTGTCAGGTTTGCTCTCTGCCCCCATCCAACGCACCCCACACTTGCTCAGCTGTCTGCCCCCTCCCCACCTCCGACTGACCCGAGCAATGCCGGGTATTTTCGCTAGTAATCTATATATATAAAAGTCAAATGGTGTATGCGTGTATGTATGCGTGTATGTATGCTTACTCCTTCCACACCGTTTGAGCTATAGACTTGAAATTTGGTACAGTTAGAAGTCTTGGGGTCCTAATGACCATAAGAGTCGAAAATTTTTCAAATCTCACCTCTGACGCCCCCCAGGGGTGAAATTATTTAAAGGCCAATCACATCAGCTGGGCAGCTGCTGTTCTCTGTGACATAGTTAGGATGTCATAATACCCCCTCCAACAGACACCGCACTCGCTCAGCTCTATGCCCCCTCCCCCTCCAATGGACCCCGGAATCCCTCAGCTCTCTGCCCCCTCCCCCCTCCAACGGACCCCGGAATCCCTCAGCTCTCTGCCCCCTTCCCACCTCCGACGGACCCAAGTTGGGTTTGGTCAGAGGGTAAGTGAGGTAGGGGTGTCGGGTTTGGTCAGGGGGTAAGTGAGCCGGGGGTGTTGGGTTTGGTCTGGGGGGGTGGGAAGGTGTCTGGATGGGTGAGGGGTGAGGCATGGGGGTTGGGGTTGGGGTTGGTCAGGGGGTGTTGGGTTTGGTGGGGGTAAGGTGGGGGTGTTGGGTTTGGTTGGGGTGTGTGAAAAGGGGGGTCGGGGTTGGTCAACGGGTAAGTGAGGTGTGGGTGTCGGGTTTGTTTGTGGTGGTAGGTAGGGGTGTCGGGTTTGGTTGGAGGGGGAAAGTGAGGTGGGTGTGTCAGGTTTGGTCTATGGGGGGTGAGGTGTGGGTGTTGGTCAGGGGGTGTTGGGGTTGGTAGGGGGAGATGTGGGGTGTTGGGTTTGGGTGGGGGGGTGAAAATGTGAGTCGGGGTTGGTCGAGGGGTAAGTGAGGTGGGGGTCTCTGCCCCCATCCAATGGACCCCACACTCGCTCAGCTCTCTGCCCCCTCCCCACTTCTGACTGACCCGAGCAACGCTGGGTATTTTCGCTAGTATAATATAATAATGTCACTAAATCTATATATATAAAAGTCAAATGGTGCATGTATGTTCACTTACTCCTTCCACACCGTTTGAGCTAGAGACTTGAACTTTGGTACAGTTATAGGCTTTAGGGTCCTAAGCAGAGTAAGAATAGAATTTTTTTAAAATCTCACCTCTTACACACCGTAGGGGTGAAATTCTTTAAAGCCCATTAACATCAGCTGGGCAGCAGGTAAACAGCTGTTGTCCTCTGTGACATAGTTATGATGTAATAATACCCCCTCCAATGCCCCCCCCACTCGCTCAGCTCTCCCCCCCCTCAAGTAAGAATAAAAAATTTTAAAAATCTCACATCCTCCTCCCACTCCAACGCCACCCCCCCCAGTCATTCAGCTCTCTCCCCCCTCCCCCCTGCAACAGATCCCGGACTCACTCAGCTCTCTCCCCCCTCCCCCCTGCAATGGACCCCGGACTCGCTCAGCTCTCTCCCCCCTCCTTCCCTCCAACGGACCCAGCACTCACTCAGCTTTCTCCCCCCTCCTTCCCTCCAACGGACCCCACACTCGCTCAGCTCTCTCCCCCCTTCCCCCCTGCAATGGACCCCGGACTCGCTCAGCTCTCTCCCCCCTCTCCCCCTCCAACGGACCCGAGCAACGCCGGTTATTTCTGCTAGTACTGTAATATTATAATGTATGAAACTACACAAGCCCCCCGCAACCCAGTTTGATCATTATTTCCCACAGTGTTCTTTGTATCCTTTCCTCACACATTGCTGTCTTGCCCCAGTTTATTGCCTGTTAATGAGGTTTGGTTTTCTTGAATTATTTTGCCTCATTTTTTAAAAAAAATATTTCCTTATTAATGCGTTTAATTTATAGAAGACAGAGGAAATACTAATACTACTTTATAAAATATATAAATTTAAGTTTAGACTGTAATCTAGAAAAAAATGTTTTGGGACAATTGAAAATTCATCTACATCAATACTACAATTACTTGTCTTTTACCAGAAACATTAGACATCACAATATATGTATTTGTGAATGTCAAAGTAAGCGATAAAGCAGCATAATTCTCTAAAGAAAAAAATATATATAGGAGGTGTATCTTAAAGGCATAGTTATTTTGAAAAGAGAAACAAGTTTTTGTAATTTGAGTAATAATTTACTAAATGTTGATGTCAGCTATATATCTGAAACTCAGTGTCTTCAGTGAAGTTGTATGAATGTGACTAATGATCACATTTGGCCCATAGAGTGCTGAAAAAAAAGACTAGGTTTTTGTTTGATTAGAATCTATTCAACAGGACTTCCTATTGTGGAAATCTATCTCTTCTGGGCCAAATCCTAAATTGATGTAAATTGGCATAGGTCCACTGGCCTTAATGGAGCCACACCAGTTTACACCAGTTGCAAGTCTCTGACTTGAAGTGATGCCAGTTGAGACAGAGCATGAATGTATCAGACATTAATAGCAATTCAATGATACATTTCTGTTATAAATGTCACTCAGAAGTACAGCTAGTTGATGGGTCACAGTGCATATCTTTTTGCAGCTGTGGAATTATCACTAGTGAATGAAAATGATGCACCAGCACAAAAAAGGTATTATCTGTGAAAACCTAGAATGGTTTTCTTTAAAAAGTGCTTTGAAAAAGAAATAAGCCATTTCCCCATCTCACTGCCCCCACAAAAAAATCTCAGTAAGTACATCCAAAGCTTTTCCTTCAAGCTTTTGTCTTCATTATTTTTTCAGTGGGGGAAGTAAATGTCAAGGCTCCCACTGACTTCAATAGTGTAAGATAGGACCTGAAGCAGGAGCTTGCCTGATCCACTGGGCCTCAGGGATTCTTTACATAAAGCTCGCTTTCTCCAAAAAGAGAAGAGGAAGAAACCAAGATTGGAATGGGGGCCACTCAGTGCCATGAAGAGGTCAGAGTAGTCCATCTTAAACAATATTGAGAAAGCTAAGTTTTTTGAAGAAGAGTGTTCTCTAGTGGCAGAGAAGCTGGAGGGAGGGACCATCGCTATAGAATTCAAATTTCTTAGTGAATCTTCTAATGCTGGCCTGGTGCAAACCTCATATAAACTTTCCCCAGCAGTATTAATTCAGCTCTGCTCAGCTGCCTGTCCAACAATGTTATGAACTACATGTGCACCCTGACCATTCTGTATTTGCATGCATGTCACAGGTGGGGAAAGACACTAGAGCAGGGAGATGGAAGCTGTTGGAGGATAAAATCTTTAAACAGTGTAATTCTCTGTATTGCCTTTACTGACAAAAGCATTCCCTGAAGATGTAGCTATGCTGTCAGGTGGGGATTCCCAGGATTGGGGAAAGGTCCCAGATCCCAGCCTCTGCACAAATACCAACCTTCCTTCCTTCTGTGGTCAGAGTTTACCCCTGGAACATGCACCACAACTAGCAGTAGAACAATATTTTCATCTAGCCCAGGCAAAGCCAGGATAGACCCAGGTCAGGATCTCTAGCAGGAGTTGTTATACAGACTGTCTTGCCCCAATACAGCATACAGCACACAACACCCACTCCCACGCGTGGCTAGAAACACACAGACTCTCTGCCCCATGCCAGAGCAGCCCTCTCCCCTTTAGTAAGTGCAACCTGTCTGTGAAGTCTGACGTTGGCATGCATTGTGAGCTCAGAATGCTGGGTTTTTCTATGTGGTCTCAGGTATCCTGTCAGCTCCAGGCTACGCATGTGTAAGAGCTTTTGAAAGCATCAGTGCAGTAGCTGGCTCCTCTGCAAGCAGTGCCTGCTTCAGATTTAACTCCTGCATCCTGGTGTCGCTCTTTGCCCTAGCTAGGGTGGCCACCAGGAATGTACTGTGTGTGCGAGGTCACACCGGGGGGGGGGAGGGGGGAGGGGAAGAGCATAGCCCTCTTAAAGATGGCATCCCACATCCAGTACCAGAGAAAAGCATATCCAGTTTTGTCCCAGTACTCGATGAGGGACAAGCATCCCAAAAGAGGACCGTCCAGTTCAAAACCAGACAAGTGCCCTCCCTAGTCCTAGCTCAGCACTGCTGATTCTCAGCTTTCTTTTTGTTCTCTCTTCAGATCTTCCTGGGCTTGTTCTTCTCACTTCCCCCTGGCTGTTCATTGTCTCAAACCCTTCCAATTGGTCCATAGTTTATTCTATGCTCTTGTTCTGGACTGGCACTACGCAGTCCATCCAGCCAATCAAGTTTGCAAAGAGTAGCAGGCAGTGGGGAAATGGGAAAAGAAAGGGGCTTTGTATCCAGCCCCACAATGCTATCTTTCACCTACATTCCTATTAAAACCACTGAAGGCACAGTTGCTGCTGTCTGACTCAGGAATGGTTCAGTCAGTCAGGCAGGCAACTGCCCAAATGGGAAACTTCAGGCTATTGCCCCTTCAGTGTTTCCCCACAGCTGAACACAGGTAGTCAGCCAGAGAACAGCTCTTCTCCCTCACACAGACAGATATCTATGGTACTCCCCACATCCTCAGTGAAATATCCTGGTGTCTCCCCACATCCTCAGTGAAATTCCCTGGTGTCATGCTGATCATTACTATATTTCAGATATGTCAAATGGGATCAGAGGCTCAGATCTTGGGAAAGGTGAAGCATAGAATGACTAGTATGGCAAGTGGGATGCCAAATATCATGATTAGCCTCTGTGGCTGTGAAGAGGCTTGTGGGGATTCTTCCAGTAATCACGGATGTGCATTTTGACTATAATATGCCCTAAATAGTTTTCTTTTAAGATGAAACAATCAATACAGTAAATGGAGGTCTCTGGAGAATGAACATTCCTGTAAAACTGGCTGAGAGGAATGGATTGCTAAAAGTTAAAAACCATGTGGGAATTGTGTTTGCTTTTTTGCAGAAGAGAAAAAGAGGAACACAATTTCAGAAATCTGTCCTCTTTAACTCCTCTAGGATCCTAAAGGATTAAGACTGGGGTGGGAAAACCTTTTGGGCCAAGGGCCACATTTGAGTATGGAAATTGTATGGCGGGCCATGAATGCTCACAAAATTGGGGGTTGGGGGGCAGGCAGGGATAAGGACTCCAGCTGGGGAGTGGGATCTGGGGTGGGGCCACAAATGAGGAGTTCAGAGTGCGGGAGGGGGCTCTGGACTGGGACAGAGAGTTGGGTGCAGGGGAGGAGGTGAGGGCTCCAGCTAGGGGATGGAGGTTCTGGGGTCAGGCTGGAGATGAGGGATTAGGGGTGGAGGAGGGTGTAAAACTGGAGTTTAAACCTATAAAGTGCAGAACATTCTGTTCATAATCCAGCAAAGCATGTAAACACATGCTTAACTTTAAGCACAATAAGACACATTGAAGAACGAATAAATGCACCAAATTTTTGTACATAAATGTGCAGAATAGGATTCTACTTGTATAAATACTAAGGTCCTGATTCTCCAAAAACTTACACATGTAACATTACATGCATGAACAGTCCCATGGGCCACTGAAATGTATAAAGGATTGCAGCCTTATTTGCACAAGTGGGTATGCTACAAATTCTTTCAACACATTTCTGTATACCTTTTGAAAATTTGGTCCCAGACATTTATCAAATACTAGTGGCAGATTAACACAAGAATTAGAAAAAAATATTTAGAAAAAATAAAGGCATTTAAAGATTAAAATCTCTAGAAAGAGTAATAGGAGCTGAATTTCTTATCTATATTTTCTTATGATATTATAATATCCCAATACCTAAATATTAAAAACAATTATGATAAACAGAAACATCAGCAGATGTGACAATTTTCATGAAAAGCAATACATTGCTCCTTGAATAAAATGAATAATCTTTTATAAAATCAATTTTACTTTTTAATCTATAAAACAATAAACTCCTATGAATTTATCAGAAGTGGTTTTACTGGAACTGAGAAGGTTTCAATAGAAAATTCACCAAGTAAAATTACTGCCCACCACTTCAAGGTACAATATATTGAAATACCCAGCATCATTTAAGAGAAGCCTGGAGCAGGATTTTTTAATAGGGAAAATAACATTGGCTCAGATCAAATTGCAATTTAATTATTTAATATTTTATTGTTCATGTGAAAATAGAACAGTTCATCCATGTCAAGATGAAAGCTTAGATTGAGAAGTGAGTTTGAGTGCCTACCTTGAGAAACTGAGAAGGGCCACATTTTTAGAAAATGCTGAACACCTGCCCTCTGAAAAATAAGCAGTTAAGATGTGTCATCTTGAGAACTTAAAAATCATTAATTGCTTTTGAAACTGTAGGCCATACTGCCTAGAAAAACAGATTAGTCCTGAAAGTAATAAGTGATTTAACAGACAAGTTAAATAAGGCACAATTAAGACGACTTGTTACCTCTCCTACTTCCATTAGAGTTCATAAATTTGCATATGATAACTTTGAATGGGTTTTATCCATTTATGCCCTAATTCAGGAAAAGCACATATTTAATTTCCTAAGTTAAGAGTATGTTTAAAATTAAGCATGTGCTTTAGTACTTTGCTGAATCAGGATCTTAAAAAGCAGAAAGCTGCACCTTTGGTTCTAACAACAGCAGTAACTTGTGGAGTGAGGTTTATATTCCATTTTATATATAACTCTTCCTGTGCAAGGAAGAAAGGTAAGATTAACAAAAACATACTAATATTTGCATTTAATTAATTATGTGACAGATTAGTTTAAAATTGTGAATGCTCTCAGAAACTATAGCCATACAGACAAATATTATATTTAAAGACACGTTTAAAAAATGGAACAATCTGAGAGGTCTGATCAGAAAATCTTACTTTCTTTTGCATTCAGTTTGCTAATTATGGAGCAGCAGCACAATCAGAGACTATGTAAGTAGCGGAAGAAGCAGCTGAAACTATGTCAAATAAATAAATAAATAATATGCCAATAAGATTTCACAAAACTGTAATTTAAAATGGGCCATAATAGTATGGTGCATAAAATAAAAGATAAGAAGAGAATAGAGAATTATCCAGTACAATTAAAACTAAATAAACTACAAGATGAAATAGAAATGTATGAGAACAACCATCAACTGAAAAGGAACAAAGAAACTCTACAGACACAAAAATTAAAAAAAAAGGACCTTAGGAGAAATAAAAGGAGAATGACAATAAAAAATTATGCAAGTCAGTGTTCCTAGAATTACTGAAAATCAGGAAAATATTAACACCTTCCTCTTCTCTCACCACATCCACATAAATCTGTAATGTGAGCAAGAATCAGTGGGTCTGGTTTTCTTGACTGTGGATATTCCATAAGAGGAGAGGAAGAGCTAAAAATTTTCTGAATGCTGTAAAAATCCAGCCTGACATGATACTTGCTGAAAACAATGGGGAAAGAGTCAGGCCATACCTTAAGAGTCAGGAAAACCAACATGCAACTAAAGCATAGCAAACATCTCTGACGTGAAACATCTTTGCCACGCATAGTGCTGGGTTGTGGCTGATAGTGATATCAGCAAAAGCAGGGATTCCTTTAGTTACAGTGAGGCAGCCTGTCATATTGACTAATACATTGAGAAAGCAATAACAATTAGTGCTTAGGATTCCAAGTTTTTTGGATTCTAAGGATTCCAAGTTATAGTTATTTGGCCATGATTCAGATTTTGGCTCTCCTGTATTTATCCATAAAACTACTTGTGTGACCTCGTCCTCCTTGGTATACAAGTCACATTTTACAATCTTGGTTAATACTTCTTCTCCCAATAGAGGGACTATGACATGGCTAGTCCTCTGCACCAATAATCATATTGGGTATTCTTCTGAAGTCCCTCTTCTCCTTCTGAGAATCAAGTCACACTTGTCCTTCTCTCCTCCCATTTTTTCATAAAAGTGTTATCATTTTCTGTTCAGTTACATAGGAATTTTTCTTCATAAGGGGCAACATCACCATTTATTTATTACATGGCTCTCCAATGTTATTTAGTAAATATGTAGATAATATTTAGGATATCTTATGTCAAAGTTTGTTTTTTCATTTTAGTATTTTAAAAGCACTACATTACCTTTCAGTGATTTACTATGATTAATATAAGCCAGAATTAATTCAGCCTTTTTAGATCTGGCCATGTACATTTGGATGTCAGTGGATTTCCACATTTTCCCAACATATGAAAAAAAATCTTTTAGGAGATATTATTAATCCTTTGAGTAGGGACACCCTAATTCTAAATGTAGTGTCATTCCCATGTGCTGGCTAGTGCATGTTGACTGAGAGATTGGCAATTGGGATTTGCTGTTGGCCCCAATAGAGTTAAAAGGCAGATCAAGGAGTGTCACACACAATACAAGGCAAACAATTCACTTCCTTTGTTTCTTTGTGTTTAGCTGCTCTCAAACCCTGTAGGTGACTAAGCTTGCTACACACTGCAACCCCATGCCAGCTGTTCTGACAATTAATCCCCAGAATGATACACAAACTTGTAGAAGATAGCTACTCCCACCCCCGTTGACTTCATGGTCTGGTAATTGTGCTTAAACCTCATCTGAGGTTCGGGCCCCTATAGACAAGCTTACACAAAACAGCTGGGGATAGATGCAGGGAAGGAGGGAAGGATAGCCTCCCTCATAACTTGTAGTCCAGTGATTACAGTAGTCACCTGGAATGTGGAAGTCCCCTAATTCCATTCCACCTAAGAGGAAAAATTGATTTGATGAAGGATCTGCAACCTCTGAGGTAAGCACCCAAGTCCCTGGTCCATGGGATAATATAATGTGGCCCTTCCTCAGTCTTTCCTGCGAAAGCTGTTGCACTGTGGATAAATAATTAAAATAATAAATTTTGCACACATTTTAGAGAATAATTATGAAATTTATAAAGCAGTTGTTAATTCTGAAATACAGGCCTGATAAGTAATTTATTGTACTGGACATGGTTTCAAGAGAACCATAATAGTTGAAGAAAGAAGTTTAAAATAACTATGAAAGTTAACTTCCTCATTGTACAGCCCATCCTGAATCATTGCCCTACTGCAAAGCATGTGTTGACTGAGTAATAAAGATCACTAATTCCTCTATATGTAATCAGGATTTTGCAGTGAGAATTTCCTACTATACTGATACCAAACTATCTCTCTAGATGCATCTCAGAAAGCATATGGGGCTTTATTGGTAATATTAAATTGGTAATATTAAATTATGTGGTTTAAATTCTTCCCATAAAAGTGAAATATTAGGCAACAGATTTTTAAAAAATGAGCAGGAAATATCAATGTGAAAATACATAACACGAGACAAAAGAATATACTGCGATGAATTATACTGCATTAGCAAGAGGATAGAATAGATGACTTAGCAGGAAGTCATATCCCATTCTAAATTATATAATTTATGTCCACTGTATAGCAAAGAGAGAGAAAATCTATTTTCGAGATTGGGTGTGGGGGGGTAGCAATGGTTAGTTCTAAAGGGTTGTTTAGGATTGAAAAATGTGTTTTTAATGACAAAAATTGGGGTGTCTATCCAAATTATACTGCTGGTGTTAATATTTTCAAAATGACTCATATGTCTTTTGAACTAGCAATTATTTCATTATGGGGCAATTGATACTTTGAAATCAACCCAAAGTAATGAGAAGTACATACGTGCACTGACTCAGGAGCACAGTAAAGACCATATTGACTCTGGAAGTCACAACTTAGTCCCCACTTCTACCTCAGGCCATATGGGAAGCAAGCTATAGCAGACCTTTTGTGGGGAGAAGTAACAAAGAGTCCTGTTGCACCTTAAAGACTAACTAAAGTATTGAAGCATAAGCTTTTGTGGGCTAATACCCACTTCGTTGGATGCAAGCAGTGGAAGTGTCCCGGGGCTGGTATAAATAAGTAGGCAAGAACCAGGTAGGAGATAACAAGGTTAGTCCAATCAGGCTGAACCAGCTTGTTATATCAAATCAGGGAGGGTGAAGTATTCCTCTAGCAACTGAACTGGAGGTGTGAACTTCGAGAGAGGAGAAGCTGCTTTTGTAATTAGCAAGCCATTCAAAATCTTTGTTCAATCCCAGATTGATTGTATCAAATTTGCAAATGAATTACAGCTCTGCAGTTTCTCTTTGCAGCCTGGTCTTGAAGTTTTTTTGCTGCAGTATGATGACTTTTAAATCTGTAATTGTGTGTCCAGGCAGGTCGAAATGTTCTCCTACAAGTTTTTGTATATTGCCATTCCTGATATCTGATTTCTGATTGGATGATATCTGAATGGCTTGTTAATTACAAAAGCAGCTTCTCCTCTCTCAGAGTTCACACCTCAGAGTTCGCATTTTGAGATTACTTAGCAACCTAGATCAGTAATGATATGTTTTGCACCTGGTTGTGGTCTAAAACCCTCAATTAACAACATGTGTAACTTTATGTATTGTCCTACTGAGTTTAGAAAAAAAGTTATGCAAATGTCTGCAGGATCAGGGTTAAGTATACATTTACCATTATACTTTGACATTTAGTTGCTTTAAAAAAATACTGGTTTATATTTCTATTTGATCTATAATTACAATCTTCCCAGTTATTGGAAGGGATTAAAAATGTTTTATCTTTTCAGAGTTCATAGAAGTGGATACTTCAAGAAGGAGAGGGAAGGAATCATTTTTGGAAGGTGGTGCAAAGTTACCATACAATTAATCTTTTTCAACACCTGGAGAATTTATAATCTGTGTTATACATTTTTTTAAAACCTTGTTATACTTGTATGTGGAACTTGGCACTTCAAGCAAGAGTAACAAGTGAACAGAATAACTGGCTATGTTTATACCATGCTTGGTCTGGAATATATTTTAGAAATTCATAGACAGAAAGCACAAATGATGTGATAACTCACTAAAGGTATTAGAAGGTTAGTTTTGAATAGAAAAAAATCTGGGTTTAGGTAGAAAAATGAAGCAGACCTGTATATTAAAAGAACTCAGGGAAGATGTCAGAGTAATATAGAGCATATAGACTTTTCATTGGAATATTTGCTGAACCTGGATTTCAAACTTGAGTGCTTATTGTTAACTAAATCCATATTCAGTGACTTTGATTTAAGGTCATGCAAGCAACTGTCATACAAAACCTTTCTTCTGTTCACATAGGTTAGAGATGCATCCAGAGAAAACACTTAGGGCTATCCGTAAGGGAGGAAGAATGGCTTATGTCCCCACTGGCACCCTTTTTTATCCCAGCTGGCATGAAAAGAGGCTGAGATAATCCATGTACATGTGTTCACTGCTATTAGCTTCGTATTGAGTCCATCTGATCAACATTATTTCAGGAGTAGTTTTCTCATGGAAAATGCAGTTTTATCAAAATCAAAATATCTTTGTGTAATGTTGAAAATTGATGGGGAAAAATTAAGCAAGTTGTTCCATTGATTTTATTGCATTTTAATATAGTAAAACATTTATTTTATTTTATTTTGACGTGTATAATATTTTAACATCAAAATGTTTTGACATTTAAAATATTTTCAAATCAAAGCTTATATGTAATAGTATAATATTTTGACATCAAAATGTTTACCTTATAAAAAAAATATTCCATGATCTCAAAGAAATTTTAACATTTTGGCTCATTTTGGAACAGATTATTTTTGGAAATTCTGTTTCCAACCAGCTCAAGTGCTAAATCTCTGTTGAGGTCACTCGAAGTCTAGTCACCAAGATCAACCTCACTGAGAAATAATTAGGAAAACAAAAGAAGGGAAACTCTTATCTCACCCCTAGACTTCCCAGGAGCAGCAATGTCAGTCCCTCTGGATGAAGGAATCTGTTCTTGGAGGGATAGAAAGCATAAACTGTCTGATGATGAAAAACAAAACTGGCAGGACAGCCTCTTCGGAATATTAAAATGAAACTAAAATGTTTACAAATTGTTTGCAAACATTGAAAAGTGCTCAGCTTTAACATTTAATATAAGAGTAGTCAATCTGTGATATTCAAAACCTTTTGATGGCTTTCCACAGGGAACTAATTCATAGTCAAAGTCAAAGTTTTAAAGCTACCGATACAATTCCATGTGGATAGCATGCCACTATTATATTGGCTCATAAGAAATATTTTGCAGCCCATAAGGTCAGAGTACAGTAAACCCTCGATTTAACGGACCTCGATTTAACGGACTTCGGATGCAATGGACAAAATTTCTGAGCAAGTCTGATGCATTCCTGATCCATTTCTGGCGGGCTGGCTGCCGACTCCCGGCTGCTGCCCGGGTCACGGCAGCTGGTGGGCTGACTGCCGGCTCCCGGCTGCCACCCGGGTCCAGGCAGCGGGTGGGCTGCAGAGCTGTCGCCCCGACCCTGTGGTGGGCGGGCTGCTGCTCTGACAGCTCTTTTTTTATTATTAAATAATGGACTTTTTGATTTAATGGACACCCCCTCGCCCGAATTAGTCCGTTAAATGGAGGTTTTACTGTACAAATGTTCTGAGTATAGACTGTGCTAGTAACAAATTCAAATTAGCTCAGAAATTACTGTCTGGAGTTAGAGGGAATTCAATAGATAAAGCTGAAAGAATTTTGAAGATCTCTAAGCATACAGAAAAGATCAATTTTGTTTGTATATTTTAAATATGAAATTCTGCTGAGCATCTTGGAATACAAGTTTGGTTTCAATATTCAGAATGCTAATTAAAAGAAAGAAAGATTATTATTAGTAATAGACAACAACTTTTCTACTTTTTTTCTCAGTTTTAATTTGCTAAAGAGAAAAGAACATATGTTGTGGGATACAGAATTCTTAAAGACAGTGAATATAAAAGAAAACAACTTATCTAAAAGGGTTTTTCTCTTTTGCCTTTTAGACACGGAGAAGAAGTTTTCCGGCACTGCAACTGAAGAATCCGTTTACTGAGACTAAAGCGGTGAGAAAGGTTTATTTAGCAGAATCTAGTTGCTCTATGTTCTTCTGACAAGACTTTGGATACACTCAGCTGAAAGACATCTGGAGATTTTTAATTGTGATGACAGTGCTGAATTATTTGAAAAATTGTGTGGCTCATGTGGTTGAATGACATTGGCAGTTTCAATAAGGAAAAGAAAAAATCTTTCCTCTGTATGTGTCCAATCTAATTATGCTAATTGCTAACTGGCAAACCATCGGGTTTTACCTTTTATTTGCTTTCCCATTTGTTTTAAATGTTAGGTCTCAAAGAGACAAAATGCTAATGAGAAATGGTTGAACATTATAAACAACCAATTGTGTTGTGGATAAATTCTGTTGTTTGGTTGAAAGCAGGTGGTTTTAGAAACAATTGCCAGCCTTTGGCACTTATCCCTTGACTTTATTGTTTTAGGTAAATAAAGAATTTCACAATTTATTGAATACTAAAATTAATTTGAGACAAGAAAACTGTTTGTGTTGGAATGACTCAAAATATTTGTTTTGTTCTTCAGACTTGCTCTCTTTATGTTGCCCTGATTCTGTATTCCTTATATTGGTTGTTTATAATGCTCATTGTTCATCAGGTTACACATCCCTTCTCAATGGCTGATCCACAGGGACTGTTGTCTATTACTCAAACTCATAGAACTGGAGCCAGAAGGGACTATTATGCAAATAGTCTGACCTCCTGTGTAACACAAACAATTGAATTTCATTCAGTAATTCCCCCAATGAATCCAAGACCACATTGTTAATGGACATTAGGCACACTCTTAATTATCATGTAGTAGAAGTGTGATTGCAATGCTCGAAGTCGTGGGTTAAAATGCTTCTGTTGTACTATGCTGTAAATTGCTATACATGCTTAAGGAAAGCATTCATTGACTGAAAAGGAAGTCCTGTCCAAAGAATAGTAAAGTGTGCAGTATATTTTAATATATCCTGTTTCTTAATCAACACCTGTAACTACAGCTAAAGTTTATTATTTACTCTCAACGTTACAAATAAAGTTCTATGCTGGTTTCTTTTCTCATATGATACCCACTCTAAGCCTTTTTTTACAAAAAGACAACTGGAGATATGGTCAGGAATATGAAATTTTTGACCCGCAGCTTAATTGTAAGGACAGTGCTCAGAAGGCAAAGAGGGTGTGTTTCCAGTGCCAGACATAATTCCGACGAGCTACAGAAGTTATCAAGTTCAGATTCCATGGCTTTAAAAAAAAGTATGTTTTATTCAATGGATCAGCAAAATGTAATGAAATAGTTATAGGTGGGTAAGGACTAAAAGAGCTGGCCCCAAGAGGGCCACAGTCTGTTCAATCACAATTGCACTTGAATCTAACAGAAAATGCCAGTGTAATTTATACCGTATGCTGGGCTCAGTAACTTAAGGCACAATCTGCAGCTATTGTACTGCTGTTCACAGATAATATTTGATATTCAAGAATTGTGTTTGATGCTTACTTTGCATGTCAGTGAAAAACCATGCTACTTAATTAAAATCCTTAATTAAAATTAGGGCTTCAAAGGCAGCCACAATAGGTTGTGTTTTCTTTTTCAGATTTTTGTATGTTTTAAAAGCAAAAATTAGAAATAAAAAGTAATAGAAACTCTGGTAAAGTTAATTGTGTTCCTTTTAAGACAGAGTCTCTAAGTTACTAATATCTTTAAATCCAAAAGCAAGCCAAAAAGCATCTGTGTTAATGCAAATTACCTAACTAAAAGAAACAAAACCAAAAAAATTACCTGCCAGCACATAGAAACTTCAGATAAAGAACATACCTGGTCAGCAAACAAATTGTTTAAATAAAAGGCATGGTATAACAAAATACCTTTCATAAATTAAATATTAATGTAATTGTTAATGTTAAATATTAAAATAAATTTACTGTTACTAAGTACCCCTGAAATCATATATAGTGTGTATGATTTTTGAAAAAAATCCTTTAAGGTCATATGGTAATAATGCTTATTAGCTATTACCTGTAAATAAACACAAAGCTTAATACTGCAGAAAAAACATTATCAACCTGGTCTGCTATATAAAAAACAAACAAACAAACAATCCCTAAGGTACACCACCTCATGAATTTAATAACTAAACAGTGGGATAATTTCCCCTAAATCCTTAAACGGTATAAGAAATTGAAACCTGGCCTGCCTATAGAACAAACACAGGAAAATATGGAGGTGATATCTCTGTTTTGCCTGGAATCCGCAAGGGTGTGTGTGTATATATATCTATATATATAAAAGTCAAATGGTGTATGCGTGCGTGTATGCGTGCGTGTATGCGTGCGTGTATGCATGCATGTATGCATGTATGTACGTTCACCTACTCCCTCCACACCGTTTGAGCTAGAGACTTGAAATTTGGTACAGTTATAGGTCTTAGGGTCCTAATCAGGGTAAGAGTCGAAAATTTTTCAAATCTCACCTCTGACGCCCCCCAGGGGTGAAATTATTTAAAGGCCAATCACATCAGCTGGGCAGCTGCTGTTCTCTGTGACATAGTTATGATGTCATAATACCCCCCTCCAACGGACCCCGCATTCGCTCAGCTCTCTGCCCCCTCCCCCTCCAATGGACCCCGCACTCGCTCAGCTCTCTGCCCCCTCCCCACCTCCGACGGACCCGAGTTGGGTTTGGATGGAGGGTAAGTGAGGTAGGGGTGTCGGGTTTGGTTGGGGGGTGAGGTGGGGGTGTCGGGTTTGGTCGGGGGGTAAGTGAGCCGGGGGTGTTGGGTTTGGTCTGGGGGTGTGTGAAGGTGTCGGGGTGGGTGAGGGGTGAGGGGTGAGGTGTGGGTGTTGGGGTTGGTCAGGGGGTATTGGGTTTGGTGGGGGGGTAAGGTGGGGGGGTTGGGTTTGGTTGGGGGGTGAGGAGGGGGGTCAGGGTTGGTCGAGGGGTAAGTGAGGTGTTGGTGTCGGGTTTGTTTGTGATGGTGGGTAGGGGTGTCGGGTTTGGTTGGGGGGGAAAGTGAGGTGGGTGTGTCAGGTTTGGTCTACGGGGGTGAGGTGTGGGTGTTTGTCAGGATGTTGGGGTTGGTAGGGGGGTGACGTGGGGGTGTTGGGTTTGGGTGGGGGGGTGAAAATGTGAGTCGGGGTTGGTCGAGGGGTAAGTGAGGTGGGGGTGTCAGGTTTGCTCTCTGCCCCCTCCCCCCTCCAACAGACCCCGCACTCGCTCAGCTCTCTGCCCCCTCCCCACCTCCGACTGACCCGAGCAATGCCGGGTATTTTCGCTAGTATCTGCCACCTGAAAAGGGGTAAAAACACGTTCTTTTTGTCTTTCAAAAACTCAGAAAAAGCTAATATCTGCTGAAAAGCAACCCAAAATACCCTGAATCTACTGTCACAATAAAAATTGTGTTTTGTGTTCTGTGTTTTATCTTGTGTTGTTTGACTTATTGCTATCACTATTGTATATAAAAATACTTCAAAAAAAACATTCTCATGTAGCAGACACCATATTTTTTAAAAAATGGTTTTAAAGCAAAAATTATAAATGCTGTAAACCTAAAGGCAATTAAAAATAAATTAAGCTCTCTGTCTGTCCCAACTACAAAACAACCTAAAACAAAAACAAATAAAAAACTAAAAAAAAAAACCCATACTGATATAGCTATAAAATGGGGTAAAATGCACATGCTTGCTTTGTCCATCTGAAAACACAAAGTGTTTTGGTAATATCAGAAAACACTGAGGTTTTAATACACTTGCTAAAGCAAAAAAAAATCACTGTTTGGTACTTATCAGTACAAATAAATGAAGTATGTTTCTAGCATAGTAAGGACAAACCTTTTAATAAAAAAAAATATTGTTAACATTGTACACCAACAGGCTCTGAAAGCAAAAATATAAAAAGTTAGCCCACTCCCCATATTGCACATGAAATTAGCTAAATAATTGAAATTGCAAGAAAAAAAAACACCTTCAAAGGCTCTCGCTGGTTCAAGCAGCTGATGGGGCCCAAGCCACAGTATGGCGTAAGGCTGAAGGGGAGGTGCCTTAAAGGCAGTGCATAGTCTGGATAGACATAGAACGGCCACAGAAAGAATACCTGGTGGGTGGCCCTGGACCTCCCGTGGGGCCCAAAGGGACAAACTTTGTTCCTCATGTGGTGGTCTGGAGCAAAATGAAAGGCCCTTTGGCAAGCTGTAGCAATCTCTAATTCCTGGATACAATATTGTTGCAGTAACATCCTAAACCAGGCAAAGTACATCAATGCCTAAAGCAAGGGAGGGCTGTAACAGGAAACTGATGACATAGGTAGTTTTGGGCACATGCTTCAGTTTCCCCAATAGGTGCATTTACGTTGTTTTCTTTCTTTTCCATATTTTGTATGCAGTAATATTAAGAGCCCAGGGACAACCCCGAACAAAAGTGGTGGGAGTGCTCTTGGTGCTTCAGGCCTGTAGAATCCTTCATTGTGATACAATATATGAATGGAGGCACATTTTTTTATAAAAATCCTTCTGTATCCAACACTTTTGTCTCCCTTTGTTAATTTTACCACGGTACAAAATTGGCCATGGTAAAAAAAAAAAAGGTCTCCTCTATTGGCAAGGGGGAAATTGTGGTATGTTATCCTGAGAATGTTGCACCTTGTATTACTTGGCAATTTTTCCGGGGGTGGCCCCCTTCCGAGAGCCCCAGGTACCTTGACCCTGTGTATCCATCTCCAATTAAATTCTAACAGAACTAACCCCAAAAACCCAATACCCCCTAGGCAATCCACAAGAAACTATGCTATGTCCCATCTCCATCTAAACCCCTCTCCTAAGGCATTTATTTCCACCTGGAAACAATGGCCCCTACCATTTTTTAAAAAAATCTCTGTCCACACTGCCAGTGCTTGTGGGTCCAATAAAAATACACAAAAAACCCTAAACAAAACAAACAAACAAAAACAACCTAAAAGCAATAGCTCAAGTAAATCACCAATAAAAAGGTAAATGGGAAGGTTTTGAATGTCACAGAAAAGTCCAATATGCCAGCCAAGTTGGTGCTTCACATTAACAGCTGTCATTGGGATGTGGTTGCGGTATTAGTACCTGGATGGTGTAGGGTTCAGCCCAATCCCCGTGGTTCCCAGTGTTGGTTATATGACTTATATCACCAACTCTTCCACAAGCATATCCCGCCAAACTGTAGTTTCCTCCACTATCAGCACATATGGATTGCAGAGCGCAACACCTGGCAGCTGTGTCCTATACAGCCCTCTCAAATGCTATTAATATTTATAACTATGTTGTGTTTAATTTTTCATGAATTACACCCAATGTTTATTTTACAGTGGCCCATATCCGGGAGCAACTCTTCATATTCCAAAAAAATGCCTCCTCCTTTACAGTATTGCAGCATACCTTCAACCTAAAAAAACCTGCGTTTGTCACAGTCATCTATGTCAACATATGTTATGTTATATTACTAATAAAGCCAAGAGACACAACTGGCTAACTGCCTCTCAAGGCCAACTCTCACAAACATACTCTGTCTCTTGCCAAGCAGCCAAAAGCCCACCCTGCATACCGGTAAATCCACTGAATTACTTTCGCCCCTGGCTTATTGTATCTTTGAATTTGGCACTGGTGCTATCACTACTGGAATACTGTGTCCAGTTGTGATGCCCACATTTCAAGAAGAGCCACAGGAATAATTAAAAGAATAATTAGAAAAAATGTCTTATAGTGGTTGACTCAAGAAGCTCAAAGTCTTCAGCTTAACAGAGAAGTTTATGGGGTGACTTTATGGGGTATCAATACAGAGAATAAATATCCAATAATGGGCTCTTCAGTCTAGCAAAGAACAGTATAACACAATCCAATGGCTGGAAGTCGGTGCTAATCAAATTAAGACTGGTAGTAAGATTCAAATTTTTAACAGTGAGAGTAGTTAACTACTGGGGAGGAGGGGGGAGGCTGAGGTGGATTCTCCATCACTGACAATTTTTAAGTCAAGATGGGATCCTTGTTTGCCTCTCAAAGATATGTTGTAGGAATTATTTGGGGGACATTCTATAGCCTGTGTTATATAGTAGGCCAGACTAGATAACTTTGGGCCTTGGAATCTATAACTCTCTGGTACAAAATGGAACATGTAATATACTACTTCTATCTTATCTAATGGGACACTGCTTTATTTGTCTACTTATATGGCACTTGTCACTAACTGTCTTACAAACATTAGTGAATTTATTCATAGAATGTGCCTGTGTTGTAAGGAAGTGGTATTCTCATTTTATGGAGGGATAGCCAAGGCATAGGGAGGTAAAATCACAGGTGGGCTGTAGCAATGCTAGGAATTGAACCCAGATTTCCTGAATCTCTACCTGGCATATTTATCACAAGTCAATCCTTGTCCTAATATGCCCTACACACCCTAATATGTGGTGGGTAGGTTCCATGACATATAAAAAAATAAAAAATAAAATGCTTCTTGTGTATCAGAAATAGTCTTCTTATTTCAGGACTTTTTGTTACTACAATGACTTAGTTTTAGAGGCTATAAATACCTACAAAATGTAAGTTTATTATTCTGTTTAAAGAGGTGAGAAAGTTATTCCTATATTGTTCACTGGCTATGACAATAATATAGTGGGAAGTAACAGTACTCAAACCATAAAAAGATTTTTGTTAAATAATTCTATGAACAAATATAGAAGAGAAATGGTATAGAATGTCTCATTTACTGTGAAATACCCCTTTGAACAGCAAATGGTGCTTCTAGAATAAAGTACATTTCTTCCGTTCTGATCTCTGCAAATGTGAGACAAATTGAACTCCTTATCTTTCCTCTTAATTTAAATCAATTTAATTATACATGGAGTGATAAGCAGCTGGCAGGGTCTTTAATTCTAAAATTGCTAAATACTTGGGACATTCACTTGTCTCCTGGTGTGCATGACATTTTCATTAATCTCTCAGAGAACCTTTTATGCTATTATTTGGCCATTAGCCAGATTAGCACTGCCAAAGTCTATTGGTAAGGATAGAACTGTGTAGTTTTGTGCTGTGTTTCATTTCCTAGAGTTTCAGGAAGTCTATATACACAGGAGTTTAGGCAAACTTCATGAACAAAACTCACAATTCGCCATTTTCTAAGCAAATGCTAACAGCAGTCGGGGAAGTTAGGAGAATTATTTATAGACTAAAGGGTGTACTACACGACGTGGAGGGTTGACCTAAGATACACAACTTCAGCTACGTGAATAGCGTAGTTGAAGTCACAGTATCTTAGGTCGACTTACCTGGCCGTCCCCATGGTGGCGAGTCAACTGCGTCCGCTAGCCCACCGACTCTGCTTACTCCTCTCACTGAGGTGGAGTACAGGAGTTGATTCGGGTATTGATAAATCACATCTAGATACATCGAGCACTACCCTCCAATCCATTGGATAGTGTAGCCCTACCCAAGCTATGCACAGGTTACCATCCAAATAGTTACTATCTGCTGCTGCCTTTTTGACTTAGCTTGAGGAAGAACATACTAACACTTTCCATGCTGTATCAGTTCCAGTCTTCAAGGTAGTCAGTAGAGTGTTCTTGTGAGCCCTAGACTTATTTCCTCAATTTTTTTAAGTTATGCACATTCAATTTTGAAGAGTTTATTTTCCTCTTCTTGTGAGAACACAATACCCATAGACATTAATGGAAGCATCAAAGATACCAGATGGAGAGACTAAATTCCATAGCATTTGGCAAGTCCAGGCTGAACGGTACGTAACATAGACCATTTTACTATGCAAATATAGTTTGCCCATCGCTTCAGCTGTTCCAGACTTTGACCTTAAAAAAGGACACAACTGAGCATCCATAAAAGCTTATTTTTTTAAAAAGTCAGCTAGAGTTTACACATATGCTAACATTATCTAAAGACTGATTAGTACTTAGAGTTTTATATGTCACAAACAGTAATTTTCCCTACAGCCAGAAATTAATTGAAAAGTCATTACTAATTACAGGGTCTCTTCTGCCTTTGTATTTATGCCCATTTTTAAAGAAAACCAGTGCAGTTTTCACACTTCTGAATGAGATGTTCTGTTCACGTTTTGAGGGAGAGAACTAAACATCACTGTACACTGAGGCCAGTCATAATCAGCATTGCATTTCAAGGTTGTTCCAGTCATCATTGCGACAATGTCAGACCAGGTGCCAGCTTATGCCAAGACCTCTAGGTATCAATTTAACACTGGCAAATACATAGACAGAACCAAATCGGCTCACTGGTGTGTTGTTATTAGTGCTATAAGAATGTATTTAGTGCTTAAACTCTATGAAATGCTTGTAATTTGCTGTATGCATTAATCACACTTATAATATTTGTATCCCACTGTGACGTTGTGCTCCATATGATTTTATGAAAATATGCTAATGACTGTGAATATAATGTAACTGTAATATGCTTCATGCAAACGGTCTCTTGAAAGGTATCATTACAAAGCTTATAATTTACTCAGTGTGGTCATCCTATTTGTGAAGGAGGGAAGGGGCCCAGAGAACCAAATGACACCTTATGTCAAAGCTATATAAAGGGTTATATAACTGCTATATAAACGATCATAGAATAAGATGCACTGTGCCAACAGGAGAGTGGTCTCCTTCTGGCACAGTGCATCTTAAAACAGACACACTACAACTGCACTGATGTGGATAGCTTAGGTCTTTGTAACATCCATCACTCAGGGGAGGGAGAGGTGTCTTATTCAAAACCTGAGTGACATATATTAGTGTAGTGTAGACTACCCCCTTGTCTCTTGAGCCAGTAAGCCCCTTCAGAAATGTTTTATAAAAGACATTTCTGTATGTTTGGGACATACATGGACAAATTTTCCATGCCAAATGTTGAAAGGGTAGGAAGATACTATAGCCCTTAAGAAGGTTTTGTCCTTTTTATTTTCTGTTTGAGACTATTTTCCTTTACAATTTGTAATGAATACAGTACTCATAAAACTAAGAGACAAAAGGGGAGAAAAGTGCCGTGTGGGTGGTTACTGTGAAGGCATCCAGATATACAATAGATCTATCAATGTGTCTGCAATTCTGTCGCACAACCTGCTGCTTTCCCTTCCTGCATATTCCAGCCCTAGATCTCCCTTGAGTAGAACTACCACCCTGCCGACCAATCATGCAAAATTACCTAGGAGATTTGTGACATGTATAAAAATGTTGGTTTCTAATCCTGGGCTACATTTTCCCATATAAGCTAAATGGACATTGACCCCTAGATTGACACCTTTGAATTTAATAAACTATTAAAACAAACAGCATAATATATAATTTAATAGAATTGTAGACCCATAAGCTTAGATGAGACTACATCAATCATCAGTCATCAGTGTAGACTTCTGCACAGTGCATCTATGAGGTAAGGATTTTTAATTCTTATATCTGTAACTCAAAAAGTTACAGATATAAACATCATCCTCACTCCCCCGCCTGCAGCGAGAACCCCTGACCAGCCATTAACCTCTTCACTCCCCCTCCTTCCCGCTGCCTATTTCTTCACCCCTCACCTACTGCATCCCTCTGCACCCTTCCCAGCTAGGTGCAAGACCTCACCATCACCACTCGCCTCAACACCCCCTGGCCTAGTACATCTCTCCTCATTCCCTTATCTGCCACGAGACTTCCCACCTGTCCACCCATACACCACTCACTCCTCATCCCCCCCACCTGGCTCTCACCTCCTCGCCCACTGCTCACCTCTTCACCGTCACACTGTTGTTCACCTCCTCATTCCCCCACCCAGTGCTTCCCTACTCACTCCACCGCCTGCTTGCCACTCACCTCCTTATCCACAGTAGTGCAGACCTCCAGGTGAGGGGTGTGGAGTGGAGGAGTGGAGGGAGGCAGTGTGGCCTCCCTCCGAGCGGGAGGGTAAAGAAACGCTCTCTCAGCCAGAGTGGGCGGGCCCAGACCAAGACGTCCCCGCCCCCAGGAAGAGAAGGGGCAGAACAGGAAGTATAAAGGATGGGGCCCCTAGCTCACTCAGGGCTGCACTAGGGAAGGAGACAGACGCAGGCCGCGGGCTGCTCCCTCCACACTTTGCTGCCGAGCCAGGGGAGGCCCTGGACCCAGGGAACCCTCCTCTACAGGAAGGACTGGGTTTTCCCGACCTTCCTGCTGCGGAGTACCCCGAGGGACTGCCAGAGCTCAGCGGGGACCCACGCCTGCCAGAGGTGAACGCAGAGGGAGAACTGGAGCTGCCAGGGGCAGAGTACCCCGGGGAACTGCCAGAGCCCAGCAGCACCCCGTGGCTGACGGAAGCGGACGCCAAAGGGGATCCGGAGCTCCACACGGCAGATGACCCGGATTCCTGCTGGTGCCCCCTTGCCTGCGAGGTGCACCCCGACTCTAGAGGGCGCTCCCCTGCCTGAGGGGCATGCCCCTGCCTGAGGGGCACACCACTGATTCTTGGCCGGTGCTCCCCTGCCTGAGAGGCGCGCCACAGACCCTTTGCCGGCACTCCCCTGCCTGAGGGGTGTGCCGCTGACTCTTTGCTGGCGCTCCCCTGCCCGAGAGGCATGGCACTGACTAGGGACGGCACACCTACTGACCCTAACTCCCCAGTAACGGGGAGGTGTGACCAAGGCTGTCCCAAAGGGGTAATAGCTCCCCACCACCCCGGCGGCTTAGTGGACCTACTGACCCTCCTTACAAGGAGAGAGTAAGACTCACCAGGCAGCAGCAGCAGAAAGTGGTGGAGTTCTCAGGGAAGGGGTGAAGCACACAGGGGAAGGGGGACATCACTGTCCAGATGTCCAGCAGCTGGCTTGTGGCAGCTGTGCCAGCCTTCCCTGGCCTATTATACCCTTCTTCCATGAAACAACTGCAGTGTCTCTACAGCATCAGTCAGGTGTGTCGTGACTCCAAGATAGCTCAATAATGTACAGTGATCACCAGTTAAAGCAACAACTAGTGCATTTTTCAGAAGCTCCAACTTTGTAGCCTTCTTGTTGTGATATAGGTCATGTATTCATGATTTATTGGTTCCTCGGGAGGGCAAGGAGTATGACTGATTGGAAAATGCAATTTGAATAACATCTCTTAGCCCTCTGTCATTCAAAATGTTGGGTGGTCTGAAATTCATAGCTATTCACTTTGTGATACAATTGGTTAAGCTGTAGTACTTTGTTTCATCCATGGGCTTCTAGTAATACTGAAACTCTGTAAGCATACTCTGTCACAGCTGATGGGATTCATTTACTGTCAGTGGATTATCAGTAGCACAAGAACTGGAGGTGAAAGCATATTTAGGGCGTAAGGGGTACTCGAAGTACTTCGATGATATTGGAATTTAACCTTGCAATATCTACATATAGTCTCTTTTTATCCAGTGCAATCAAAACTGTGATTAATCCTGACTGATTTTTTAAAATAATTTATCAAGTTCCATCTTGAAACAAGTTAGGTTTTTTTTCTCTCACTAGGCTGTCCCAGAATTTCACTTTTCACTTTTCTGATGGTTAGAAACTTTAGACAATTGGAAATAAGCCTGCTGGATATCAGATACTGAATTCTTGATATCTTTATTCACAATAAATCCTACATCATTGACTTTGTCCTCTCCACTGTAATAGGGCACATGGCCTTCTTCCATCTCCAAAGTTCTTCCATTTGACCTCAGAGATTCCTTGGAGGTACCAGGTGTATTGTTCCATTTAATATGTGAGTTTTTTCAACCTCCCCATTTGTCTCAATGTCCTTAAATTCCATGTGATGGCTACGGTGATGTTATCTCTTCCATGGATCCTCTTTGTTGGGGTTACCACAGTTTTATACTAGTCGTATCTGACCCAGTGGGAGATTGATAGCACTATTGGTCATTATTGGTCTGGGCTGCAATCAATTTAGTATGGACATCGTCGACTTGCTCATCATTAGGCAAATTGTCTTAGGCAAATTTCTAACCTGGCAAAGCCCATCTCTCTACAGGCAGCCCACTTTTATGACATGCAGGAGAAGCAGTGGGTCTATTCTGTCACCAGACCAACAGGAGATGATAAATGTATTAATAAACTATACCTGTAAATATATAATAATCCCTATAGTGTGAGTGCTGAATTGTGCACATTGGGGTTCCCAACTACATAATAATTTAAATCATAGTGGGCCTGATCTTGAGACAAGAACCTGTCAACCCTCAAAATAATAACAGGGGATTCTTAAATCATCAATATAATTAGTCCCTAACCTAAAGATTGGGCAACAGATTAAATTCAATTTAAAAGAGCTGAGACCAAAGTAATAGAATATTGCATTTTTCAATTATTTTGGCAATATTTTGGAACACATTATTTAAAATTCCTGGGAAACAACCATACTAAAAATCCTACTTCAAAAGATGTTAATATTGCTTGGTTAAATACTAGAAGATCCAGAATGGCATGAGCTAAAGCTGCATGTTTAGCTTTAAGTCTGCTCCCTTATGTATGGATTATCATAGTCTGTACATATGTTAGTGAGTAATATTTCCCAAATATAATGTTATCAGACGTTCTAGATCTACAAAGTTAGATACAGACATATAGCACTGTAGCGCATAGGATATGATTAACATTATTTTAAAATTCAAGCTATTTAAGGGATTATTACCCAATTCCTATACGCTACTAGAATGTTGTAATTTTTCCACTGCTATGCACTCTAAATGAGAACATCGAGGGGACCACGTATCTGAGCCATACTAGTAAGGATAGAGATACTAGTCTTCAGTAGGGATTGAACCTTCAGAAAGCTAGATAATTGTCACTTGCAGAAGTCATGATAACATATGGTAGACTAGTGTATTACACAATCAAGTTCATTTACCAGTTTGAGCAAATATTCCTGAGAAGTGGATTGCAATGGTTTCCCACTTCTTAATATGTCACTATTTATGTAATACAGATTACACCATAAAATATGAAGGATATGCAATGCACTGTTGCCAAGTTACAATTGGCATTAAACTTATTTCTGTACCAACTTAAGCTATGCAGACTTAATATTGCATTAACACAGTTGAATTTGAATTAGTGTTATTTTGTAAATATAAGCTTTGCCCCCTAAATTATTGTGCAGAACAGTAAGTGCCTTAATTGTGACTTCCTGTTATCACCATGAGTTCATTACAATGTATTTGGTAAGCTTTTTTGATCTGAACTACATATAATTTTATCCCTTTACTATGCAGCCTTTGATCCTTGAAGCATACTGCATTGTCTGCAAAAAGGAAAAGAATGAGCGATAAATTCCAATTTTAATGTAAGCCAGTGACAGAGATAAGGAAATTATTTTGACATCTGATAGAAGGTAAATGAGTACGGGAAGATAAACACATATTGGAATTTACAGGGTATAAGCTTCATTTGGCATCACTATAATATATCACCAAACAAGAAATTGTAACATGTTTTAGATGACATTTTATTCTACTCTACCACTGAGCATTTATTTCCTTCAGAGAAACTGCAGTTCAGATAGGATTTAGGAGGTCATTTATTTATAGATGATGATAAGGACAAACAAATCTTTACTCACTGCACTGTGCAAGCTCAGCATCAAATCCTAAAGACATAGTAAAACGTAAGCTATCTGCTCAATAAATATAGCTATTGTGTGGTGCATTTTCATTAAATGATTCTAAGACTGAAAAGTTCCTTGGTCCATATTATCACACATATGGCATATGTTATATGAAATGCTTGATTCTGTACTGAAATATCAAAAGGTGCATACTGTAGTGGATTATAGTAACTTGTTAGTATCAGTTATTAACATTAATCTTTTTTAGTCCTTTATTTTCTGTATATTTGATATATATATTAACTATTCTTTAGAATGGGGTAGGCACACAAGCTGATTTTCAGTGGAACTCACACTGCCTTGGTCCCTGCCACTGGTCTGTGGGACTTTGCATTTAATTTAATTTTAAATTAAGCTTCTTAAATATTTTAAAACCCTTATTTACTTTACATACAATGATAGTTTAGTTATATATTACAGACATAGAAAGAGATCTTCTGAAAACATTAAAATGTATTACTGGCATGCAAAACCTTAAATTAGAGTGATAAATGAAGACTCGGCACACCACTTCTGAAAGGTTGCCATCCCCTGATTTAAACAAGTTTCTTCCGTATATGGTTTTTGCACACTTGTGGTCTGTGAAGAATTTATTTTGAAGCTTGGTTGTTAGTAGTAATTATGGTAACCACTGAAAAAAACCTTCCTTATTTTTCGGGTGACAAGTAAACAGATGTACATTAGAAAATGGTTGTATATTAAGATTTTTTCGACCAAGATTTTCAAAAGCGAATAGTGATGTTGAATGCCCAACTTGAGACACCTTGAATGGGCCTGATTTTTCAGAGCACACTGCCTGAAAACTTGGCTAGTTTAAGGAATTTGGAATTGGGCACTCAAAAATGAGTTACCATAATAATAATGTAGGTCCGGACCTTCCAGTCAGATCTGGATGGGTAATACCTTGTGCCCGTGCAAAGACCTGCTGAAGTTAACGGGGACCCATTCAAGTACAAAGGGGGATGGATGTAAGGTTACACATTCACTTGCAATTTCAGGGACACAATTTGTAATGAACCTTAGTTATCATTAAACCAATCAAATTACAACTTACATTCAGCGTCCCTGTGAGCTTTAAATATTAAGGACTGTTAGAGATGATTTTTCATCCATTGCTGACAATCATTAGGTTTTATTTGATTAGATTACTCTAAATTGGACAAACAAATAAATATTGCTATGGATCCCATTTAATTTGAAGTTCCTTGACAAGAAGTGACTTATGTATCATCTTTGTGGGAGAAAGTTCAATTCAAATTCTCACTGTT
This sequence comes from Sternotherus odoratus, assembly GCA_032164245.1. Classification (NCBI taxonomy): domain Eukaryota; kingdom Metazoa; phylum Chordata; order Testudines; family Kinosternidae; genus Sternotherus; species Sternotherus odoratus. The sequence goes on along the minus strand of JAVMKO010000001.1, from coordinate 227,716,944 downwards.
GTGGGGCACCCTATCACAAACACTTAACATGCTTATTCATTTAAAGCCTGATCTGGTAAGGTCCTGAACACTCAATTCCCACTAAAGTCTGTTCTCCCAGTAAAGTCAGTGAGAGTTTTGCTACACACTAACTTTAATTAAAGTGGGTAGCACTACTGTTTTTCAGGATAACACTTATAGCCTACCTTGCTTCTTGTCCAGAATGTTCCCAGTTGTTAGATATTCTTTTAGTCAGTGACTGTCAATTGTTTATTATTCCCTTATCTATTGTTATAAATATGATGATTGCATTACTTTGACAAATTTCATAATTAAAAAATCATGCCTGCAGAGGTTATCATTTTAATGATTCCCTACTCACTTTTGACAGTATGAATTTAAAACAATCTTGCCCCAGTTCCAGAACTACAAAGGAACGAGACAATAGAAATTTAAATCCCTTGTAGAAACATAAGATCAATTGCACATATTATATCCCATATAAAAAATCTCAAAATGTTTTTGATGTTACAAGTGATAAATCAAGCATTAGAGGAAAAAATAAGAAATGTTCACACTGATAACTTTGACCCTGTCCCATTGTGTTTATGCTTTAAATATGGTTATTGTTAGAATAAGTGAGATGATAAAGCAAGACTGAAAAAATCAATTTACCTACTGAAACCTATTATGGGAATTGGTGAATAACCAATAATAAAAGGAACACACAAGTAATCTTTGATTTTTTGTGGTTATTGATCTTTCACTATGCATAGAGTAGATTTGAATCTCATCTCACCTACACTAGTGTAACTCCTTTTAACACTTATGTGGAGTTACTCCTGAATTATGTCAGTATGAGATGAGAACTGGGGCCACTTTACTTTTAGATAGGTAATGATTTAGATAATGCCATAAATTCACAAACTTTATAAGTTTGCAAATGATACCAGGTCGGGAAGGGTTGCAAGTGCTTTGGAGGATAGCATTAAAATTCAAAATAATCTGGACAAACTGGAGAAATGTTTTGAAGAAAATAAGGTGAATTTCAGTAAGGTCAAATGCAAAGTATTCCACTTAGGAACTTAAGCTCAGGAACTACAGAGATTGGGGGTGTTGCGGCACCCCCAGGTGTTATGTGTGGTGCTGGCTCCCCGACCCATGTCCAGGACTCCACTCCTGGCTCAGTGCCAACCCCCAGCTGTAGCCCCAGCTTTGGCCCTCTTAAGCCTGTCTGGGTCCCCACCTCCCAGAGATACAGCCCTGCTCCCAGTCCAAGCTCAGTGTGTGTGTGTGTGTGGGGGGGTGTAGACAGAGTCAAGTAAGGGTGCTGAAAGCCATCCCCCTATTAAAAGTGTTCCAGGACCACTTCTTAGGAAGGAACAATCAGAGAAAATGGGAAATGACTGTCCAGGAAGAAATACTGTGAAGTATATAAAATTTGTTACAAAGAAGAGGGGAAAAAATGTTCTCATTAACCTCTGAAGATGGGACAAGAAACGGTGGAATTAAACTGCAGCAAGGGAGGTTTAGGGTTAACCTTCGGAAAAACTTCCTAACTGTCAGAGTAGTTAAGCACTGGAACAAATTGCCTAGGGAGGCTGTGTAATCTCCATCATTGGAGGTTTTTAAGAATAAGTTAGACAAACACCTATCAGGAGTGTTCTAGTTATTACATAGTCCTGCCTGGTGTGCAGGGGATTCATCTAGATGACCACTTGAGGTCCCTTCCAGTCCTACACTTCTATGAATCTATGCATAATACTTGGCTTTAATTGTATCTTTTATTCTCTGCATAAAACCTGATTTTACAACATGGACTTTCTATAGTAACCTGACACAATGTGCCCATGAGTAGGTTGCTTGTTTTGGCCCAGTCAATATTCTCCCCATAGGCCTAATTAAACCATTTCACTTTCCTGAATCAATAGTTTAAAGTACAGATGCACGCTTTATAGAGAGGAAAAAAAATATCTTATTTTGTTATAAATCTTAACTGAGGCTTCTTCCCTAGAGTAATAAGGATAAATCGCTAGCGGAAGGACATAATACTTTTAGTCCTCACTAAAAACCATGGTTTTGTTCCTTTTTTAAAATTTTGCCTTCCTATCCTGAGTTACTTATTTTAAAAGCTTCATATATATATAATATGAGCCTCAACCATCAACAATATTAAGTATTATGGTGAAAAAGTATTTTTTCATTTAAAAAGTTGTCACTCTCACGGTTATAGAGAAAATCTTGAATATGTCATTAAAGACTCAAAATCAGAAGGCAAATCAAAGTTCTACAATGTATTTTTATTTACAGTCTAATTGGGCAAGATCCTCTGGACCTGTTTCACTAGGCAGAAAGGTTGAGATGACATAAAGGGTCCTACTATACCATATTCTTCTTGGGGGAGGATTCTCCCTCATAGAAATGACGACAGCCATAAAGCAGCCTTCTGAGAACCCCTTTACAAGCCCTGATATAAGGGGCATGTCAAGCATGGGCAAATAGCACATAGAGCTGCAGAGATCCTGGCATCACTGCAGTACATAGTAAACCAGGGGCAGGCATGGAAATGGATAGGAGGACTCAGCAAATCTTTCCCATCTAACTTGTGGATAAAATTCTACCCTTTCATACATGCATGCAAGTGCAGTCTCTTGCCTCACAAGAGCACTTCTATACTTTAAACTTTTTGAGAATTTCCCCCCTTTGAGTTTAGATTTTTGATTTGCCAACAAGTAGAACACTCATAGTTATGGAACACTCAGGAAAAAAGGAAAAACTGCTGCTTTGCAAGTAGTATGATGATCCAACAATCTCCTAAAATCTATGGGGTAAATCCTACAGCTACATTCACAAAACCTACTCCTACAGGGAGGGCCTTCCTCATTGGTCCTACTCACCTAGTGGAAGTCAGGCTGGTACAATATGTAGTACAGTCTAACTGCTCGGTTTCCCAGTATTTGGGGACCAGACCTCAGTTCTTCATGTGGTTAAAAAAATCTAATTAAGGGCCATGTTCTACACTGAATAATCACATAAAATTCCCATTGGACTTTCAGGGGAGATTATAAATCCATGGGTCGCTAAATAGAAAATTTGCTACTCTGGCCAAAGGAATGTTGGGAATGAAAAGTGATACAAATTTGAATCAGTATTTTCCATTCAGGAACTTTACAGAGCTGCATAAATACATGTAAAATTGTACTTTTCTAATGCTTCAGTGGAGGAATTAATTTAAGGAAACCATCCTGCATATTAAAACACTAGGGGTAAATCAAAGGTTACTTTATGGATATCAAGATTGGAATGGATATTGGAAATCAGCGTGCCCATCACTTTAGTGGCATTCTCCAGAAATTCTTCACAGCACACATTAATCAACGGTGATCTAAATATGTTCATATATTTAAAAAAGCATGTCCCTTCATGCTTTGGTCATCATTCCAGGGGATGTGCGCCCATGCTGATAATGGGTTTTGCTTGACAACAACCCAAAGCAGTGTGGACTGATGCATGTTTATTTTCATTATCTGAGCCAGATGTAACCAGGAGATGGTTGATTTTTTTTCATGGTTCAGGTTCTGTAGTTTTTGCATTGGAGTTTTGCTCTTTTAAGACTTCTGAAGGCATGCTCCACACCTAATTCCTCTTAGATTTTGGAAGGCATTTCAGATTCTTAAATCTTGGGCGTAAAGCTGTAGTTATCTTTGGAAATGTCACATTGTTACCTTCTTTCCATTTTGTCAATCTGCAGTGAAAGTGTCCTTAAAATGAACAGTGTATGCTGGATCATCATCTGACACTGCTATAACATGAAATATATGGCAGAATGCAGGTAAAAAAGAGCAGCGTCCATACAATTCTCCCCCAAGGAGTTCAGTCACAAATTTAATTAACACATTATTTTTTATAAGCGTCATCAGCATGGAAGCATGTCCTCTGGAATGGTGTGTAAAGCATGAAGTGGGACATATGAATGGTTATCCTTTCTGGCACATAAATACCTTGTAATGCTGGATACAAAAGTGCAGTGCAAATGCCTGTTCTCACTTTCTGGTGACATTGTAAATATGCAGAGGGCAGCACTATCCCCTGAAATGTAAACAAAGTTCTTTGTCTTAGTGATTGGCTGAACAAGAAATAGGACTGAATGGACTTAAAGGCTCTGAAGTTTTACATTGTTCTGGTTTTGAGTGCCATTATGTAACAAAAAAATTCTACATTTGTAAGTTGCACTTTTATGACAAAGAGATTGCACTACAGTACTTATATGAGGTGAATTACAAAATACTTTTTCTTTTATCATTTTACAGTGCAAATATTTGAAATCAACATATATATTATTTTTATTACAATTACAACACAGAATACTATATGAAAATATAGAAAAAATATCCAACATATGTAATACATTTCAGTTGGTATTCTATTGTTTAACAGTGCAATTAAAACTGTGATAAATTATTAATTTTTTTAAATAGTGATTTTTTTAGAGTTAATCACGTGACTTAACTGAGATTAATCAACAACCCTATTTTATATTAAATAGTGTGCTATCAAGAACCTTTCAGCAACCTTCCATATATTAAAGAACAATATCCTGTCCATAACTAGGTGGATTTTACATAGAACATATGTAAATATAACAATTGCAGAAAGCATGCATCAATAAGGGAAACTTTGACATGAGAATAGAATTGTTTTAAATTAACAGTTTTTGTGTTGTGGAATTTTGCACAACTCTTCCTCTTTCCATCCAATTCTATTTGATATAGATTCACCTCTCCAAATTTCACATTTTTTACAGGTTTAATATAATAGTAATTTGGAGTTCAAGAAAACTGAAGTTTCTCAGTTGTTATGCACGTGACAATAGATCCAATTTTTACAATTGTCTCACATTTACAGAAAAACATGTCATATTGACTCACCTAGCCACTTGGCTGAAATTAAATGAAAAAAGTGGAATTTTGAGAACACAACATTTTGAATATTTCACAAAGCTCTGAGAGTTTGGCATTTTAAAAATAGACACATTAATCCAATATTCCCTACCTCCTGATAGAGATAGTCCTAACACAAGGTTGATTTATATGTTAATGCATTTCCCCTCAGCTTCCCAAAATAGCTTCTTCTCTACCTAAATATTATTATGGAAGTCAATGGGAATTTTGCTTGTCTCAGAATTGCAGGATCAATCCTGCATATATAAGTGTGGCTTGTCTCCCCGTTCTGAAATCTCTTCAGTATGTCAGTGAAATTATTGTTGACCACTAGATCAAATTCATACTGAGACAAGTGGTAAAGCTGAATGAAGCAGAATTTGAATGTTAATCTTTTGCTCCACTACTGTGATTGATGCTGTATATTAAGTTTTATTAAGCTTTCCACCTTAAGCCATCCTAGAGATCAGGTATGTCACACTAGTATGTTTTATTCTGGAAACTTCACTTCTTGATTGTAGTGTTGAAAGAGCTGCAGTGATGTTTCAGAGGTTGATTTTTCTTGGAAACAGGAGACCTTGCTTCACTCTGCAGTGACCGCTACTGAAGCCAGCGGTGGTATACAGTGGTATAGCTGTACAGCTATGGGAAGATTTTTCTTAGATGACACCAATTTAATCTTCCTGATTAACAATCTGGCAATCATGTTAGGACCTTGTGAAGCAAAGGAATTAAAAGAATAGGAAGGTCCAGTTTGCCTAAGTTAAAATGGGTTATTGATGGAGCCATCTCACTTATTTGTCACTTTAAAAAGTAATTACTTTGAAGTGGATGTGTAAATTACATGTTAGTAAATTAAGGTGAATATAAAGTATTCTAAATTAAAATGTCTAAAATGGTGCATTCTTTATGCTAAAATTGGGAGGGTGTTGTGTAATTACACCAACTTTGTCTCCCTCTATATTCAATTAGACTTGTCTACATGATTCCAGAGGGATGTAAATTTTAGTCCAGACTAGTGTGTCATGCACTAACTAACCCATGTGGACCTAATGTGCACTAGGGAACTCTTAGTATGTGCCAGCAGGGGTCACATGGACCCGTTAGTGCACAAACTAATGTGTACTAAAATTTACATCCCTCTAGTACTGAGTAAAGCACTTTAACTTGTCTCAGAATCTGGCCCATAATCTATTACTCTTTAATCATAATGATCTTTAGAATAGACTCCCTTCCTTGTATGTTCTCAATATCAACAATATCATCTTATTGCACTAAGGTACTCTTCTCATAAGTACAATACCAGTCATTCTTTTTAATCTCTTCCATGTGAATTGTTTACAAGACACATTCATCTTGTGTTCTTTCCTCATTACCCTCGGCCAACCGCAGAGAACCACTGACTTCATATTATATCCATGTCTCCTTTGCATCCGATCATACTCTGCTAAGGAACCTTGGAAATAAGTGCAAGTCTAACTGTAGCAGCGTAAGTCTTTAGTTTCACCTTCTGCTAACAAGATTATGAACTGAATTTAAAGTAGTGGACTTGTATATAAACATTCCAACTAGAATCTCTTTTCTCAAACAATTGTTGCAATATTAAACAAGCTCCAGAGGCAGTCAATTGAAATCAGTATAAAACAGCTCTAGAGTGAGAATCATTGTGAGGGACACAAACTCTCTAGCATCAGCAATATATGCAGGTTTAGTTATATTCAGTTGATACAATTTAAGTAACAGTGTCCCAAGGTTAATTGAACAAAACTCAACAGACCATGTGTGTATTAGTCTTTTCCTGTCACTATGCTCCTGTTTTTATACATCTTGTCTCTGAAAAAACAACAACCCCACCTTCATTCACATTTGCTACCTCTTTGTTGTAAATTATAGTTTCTACTAGTGGTCTCTTCAAGATTCTGTTTTAATCCTAATGCATATCTCCTTTATCTTGCTCCATCCAAAATTTCATTTCTGCTTTGTTGAATAACTAATATTCACCCCAAATATTATTACCATAATATTACTCCCCAAATAGGTAAAACATGTTTGAGGTCTAGGGAATATCTAGCTTAGTTTTCAATAACAGCACTTAATTCTGGAATAATGTGAACAGTACCATCAATAAGTTTCTCATGTCTCTCCAGCTCCTTTTTGTGAATAAAGGGCCTCAGTGAGGAAGCCTGTTCCTTATTCTTTTACATGAGTTTTCTTCTTGCCTAGCTCAATGCAAAAGAAACCGCCAATGATTGTTTGATCCCCACCACAGAAAGTTGAGCTCTGCTGTCAATTACAGCAATGCAATCCTAATGAATTCACTAAAGCTTATAACCTACATCTGACAATATAGAATCAGACCAGGATATGGATGATTCCCAGTTGTTAATGAATGGTGGGCTGCACCCATTCTCATCCTGATGAACTTCTGCAATATTTGACACTTCTGACCATGAGATACTATTGTACCATCTGAAATAAGTGGCATTCTCCTAAAATGTACTAAACAGTTAGACCTTCCCAGAGGGACACACTCAAAGAAGACTGGTGGGAAATTGCACCTCCACCACCAGACTCCTTGGAATCTCAGTTCTGTCTCTGCCCCTATTAAATGAACTGGTCAGTTAACATGGACTCAGTTGCTAGCAATATGATAATGACTCACAGATCTACTTATACTTCACCACATAAGGCCATAACACTACCACCCAGATAACCCAGTGCTTTGAAAATAAATCAGCACATGGATGTACAGCTGGTTGAAGCCAGATCTGAGGAAAAGGAAAGTTATGGAAAAGTATTTTGAGAAGTTTTCAGCCATGGTGTAGTTTCCTTTGGAGGAAAGAACACACCAACAAATTGGTCATTTCAAAGTATATTTTAAGAGTTCTTTTGAGTTCTTCAGTAAGTTCTCACATGGCAGTAACAAGAAGTAGTGCTTTATATCATCTGTGGTTGTCTTGGAGATTGCCCCACTCTGGCACACAGTTACTCGTCCTGGGCTGCACACTGCTGGCTGAACTACTGCAATGCAGTGTACCTGGAATCAAAACCATCAGTCTTTAGGAAACTCCAGCTCTAATGGAGAGTTCTATTGCACATATCCCCAGAAACACAGGCTACCATGAGTATATCAAACAACCCTCTGCTCTCTTCACTGACTTGCCATAAAATAGCAAGTCAAGTTCCAGGTATTGTCTTTATCTTCAAGATGCTCAGTGGCCTAGGCTCAGGCTATGGGACTACCTAAAGCTCCTGGCTGAAGTCTATGGTTGACAACTGTACTCAGGCACATTGGAATTATTTATGAGAAGAGTAAGGCTTGTGTGTGCAAGAGACTGAGACTGTTTGTGAAACATTAAGTGCCTCAGTTGATATGGTAAGAAAGTGTGAGGGGAAGAGTCAGCTGGGGACAAGGCACTAATGCAGAGCAAGCAGTGCTGTGCAAAGAGCAAAATACTGTACATAGTTTAAAGAGGCAAATGATTTATAGGTTTATAGCTCTATCAGGATGTTTAGATGACAGCATAAATCACAAACAGTCATAAGTTTTGTGAGCAGCATTGTGTATGTGGGAATCAGCTCATGACAAACAGTAAAGTTCTGGGTTATGGGATAAGAATTCCATGAAGCATATGTTCAGTATCAAAGAGGTAGCTGTGTTAGTCTGGATCTGGAAAAGCGATACAGAGTCCTGTGGCACCTTATAGACTAACAGATGTATTAGAGTATAAGCTTTCATGGGTGAATATAGTCGAATATCACATGCAGTAGAAATGACCAGTGGCAGGTATTAATATGTAGGCAGGAATCAGGCTAGAGATAATGATTTTAGTTCAGTCAAGGAGGATGAGGCTGTCTTCTAGCTCTAGTTGATCTGGACATGTGAACACCAAGGGAGGAGAAACTGCTTTTGTAGTTGGTGAGCCATTCCCAGTCTTTGTTTAATCCTGATCTGATGGTGTCAGATTTGTAAATTAACTGAAATTTAGCAGTTTCTCTTTGCAGTCTGGTCCTGAAGGTTTTTTTTGCTGCAAGATGGCTCTCTTTAAATCTGCTGTAGTGTGTCCAGGGAGATTGAAGTGTTCTCCTACAGGTATTGGTATATTTCCATTCCTAATATCTGATTTGTGTCCATTTATCCTTTTATGTAGGGACTTCCCAGTTTGGCCGATGTACATAGCAGAGAGGCATTGCTGGCACATGATGGTGTATATTACATTGGTGGATGTGCACGTGAATGAACTGGTGATGGTGTGGCTGATCTGGTTAGGTCCTGTGATGGTATAGATATGTGGGCAAAGTTGGGATCGAGGTTTTTCCAAGGATTTATTCCTGAGTTGGAGTTGTTACGGTGCGGTGTGGAGTTGGTGGTGAGAATGTGATTCAGGTTGGCAGGTTGTCTATGGGCAAGGGCTGGCCTGCCTCCCAAGGCCTGTGAAAGTGATGGATCGTTGTCCAGGATGGGTTGTAAATCTCTGATGATGCGTTGGAGAGCTCAAATCATTATCCAACACAACATAGACAGTGAGTGTGCACATATTTTGATACATTTAGGTCTCTCCCAGCTCCTATGTATGTGTTACATAATAATATAGGAGTTCTCAAACTATTGAGAACCGTGACCCCTTTTTCCTCTCTCCCTCAGCGCGGCAGACCCTAGTAAGTCTGCTGAAAAGCCGCCGAATAAATTAATTACGCATTCAGTGGCTATTTTAGGCAGACATGCCGAGCGCTTTTGGGAGCGCTCGGCATGTCCGCCGAAAATAGACGCCGGATGCGGAAGTGATCGCGGCAGCGACTTTTCGGTGGCACAAACAGCTCGCGACCCCTCGGGAGGCAGCCAGCGACCCCCTGAGGGGTCGCAACCCACAGTTTGAGAACCCCTGTGAAATGTCTATCCTGCTGCTATCCCCCATTCAATCAGGATATATTCAGGAAATAATCAATCTCCTTATGGAACAAGATAAATGAAATAATAGGAACCACCACCCAAGACAAGACATAACCACATGATAAGGGTTGAATTGAAGCTGAACCATGTGATCCAGGGGGTTTACCTGGAAACTGATAAAGCAAACAGAGGCATTGGGACATTGGTTGGTGGAGCTGTGCATATATGTGTGGGAAAGAAGTAGCAGAAACAAAGAGAAGGCGCAAAAGAGCCCAGGAGCCCTGGTAGCCTGTCCCTGAGAAAAGAGCTAAGAAGTTATGGGTAAAGTGCTAGCTGAAAGAGGCTTGGGACTGTGAGAAAAGGAGCTGTCTCCTGCTCTTTGATTCCTATTGGGACTGAAATAGAACTTTCTATGTTCTTTGTAAACAGGACTGCAGCAAAAAAACCTAACTCCATCCATTTATCCTTATGGAAATAACCCACTACACCCTGAAACTTGGCTAGTCGCTCGGGTCGGGAGTGAAGGGGTAATGATACTGATAAAACAAACATTAAAATAAAGCACGTGTGGAAAATCTGATTAGTGATGCATTTTTAGAAACGTTGTTAAAATGGCTAATACGATATATAACTTCATTACATTGCAACACTGATCATTCAAAAAATGATGAAATGGTACAACCTGCAATGAAATTTGAGAGGAAGTGACCGACCCATTATGTTAAATAGATGTACTGTAGATTGACTACTTAAGAGAGAGGGAATTATGGCAGTTGCTATAATATTTTAATGATGCATGAAATTGTGGTCAGAGATTGACCTATCTACCATTAAGATAGCTATCACTTCACATTCGAGTGAAATGTAACAAGGAAATTCCATTAGCAGCCTACAAAAGGATGCAAGTTTTATAAACTTATAGCAAGGAAGACAACAAATTAACAAGTTCACCTTGCTGTGTGTTTAGTTAGTGTTCGGTTCTCAAAGCAAGTTTTAAAAAAGCAAAAAGTAGAAGCATATCCTGAGATCCTATCTCTGGTTTTGCTTACTATGCTCAGTTCTTATTCAATTAATTGTGAATGAGTGCAGCAAAAGTCTGCGAATGTATAAACTGAGAAAGGTGAGTAAGGACTGAAGAATTTTGCCCAACATTTTTAAAGTCATATCATCACTGGGACATTATACAGGTTTAGAAGACAGAGCGTTGCAGGTTAGAAAGAAGCACTTGAGAACAAATAAGGATATTAGGGGGAAAAGTGAAGGTAGGGGTTAGTTCCAAAAACAAAGAGGTTGAAATTCACCATGTGTGCTAATGGATATGGAAAGCCACCAAAACTTTTTTCTTCTGCATGGTAGAAAGGTAATGGGTAAGTTTTATTATGGAGTCACAATTAGCTGATTTTAGATGAACATTATTAGTGGAAGAAAAGCAACACTGGCAGTAGTGACAAAAAAGAATGTGAATCTTTTGAAACATCAGAATAATATTGTGTTTTAATGCCAAATTTTCTGAACCATTTGTTGGCTAACCAACTGATTGTAGATTGGCTAAACTGGTTACTTAAGAATCCCTAGCTAAGAAATTACACTTCTGAAACTAGGTGGGTCCTAGTCCCAGCATCAGGTACAGTAGTAGGAGAAGTTACAAAGAGTCCATTCCAGACTTACACGACTACCTCTCTGATTCTTGACATCATGCAAGTAGTAGTAGTATTACTGTTTGGTTGGGAACCCTGAGTGCACAGTTGCAACACTCACACTTAAGAAATACTTGAATTTTCAATAGTTTTATTCACATTGTTAGTAAAAACACAAATGCTCCTATCCAAACAAGAATGTAACAGTTGTGCAATATTAATTTGACATCCAGCATCATATGATATGCACAATCACACACTTCTTGTGGCAACAGACAGGTGGGAAGGCAGATGGCAGTCCATGGTGGTCCTACTCTGTCTCTAGCAACACCAGCTATATATTATTTGGAAATTCCCTTATGGAACTGGGGATTCCACTATTATCAAATGGGAATGAGTGATGGGGATCAAGGTTAAAGGATTCCTTATCTGTCTGTAAATCTTGTCATTCAGAAGTGACACCTACATTTTAGATACTGCTTGAAAGAAGCAATTCTTTGTTAGACCAAAGCTTTGCCGACTTCATGAAATTTCATGTTGTTCAATTCTCATTTTGGTTAAACAGAACCAACATTTATATGTGGGTATATTGTTACTGGTAGAAGAAAGATAACATAAAATTCCTGGTTTTAGACTGAAAGTGATAACATACAGCAAATATTAAGACATTATGGTCTAATGAAAGGACTAGAAGTCTGGATACTACACTTAAGTTAGGAGAGACACATAGGACCCAATTCTTTATGGTGCTGAGTGCCCTTACCTCAGTGGAAATGGAATGCATTAAATATGCAGGATTTTACACCACTGTACCACATTTTTCCTGTTTTTAATACTGGAAATATTGCTTGCACATTCTGAAAACTCTTGATCTTTTCAGGTGTTCTATGACATTTAATTTCTCTCTATATATTTTCCACTGTCATTTAAAATAATACCATACTTTAAAAAGTTAATTGAGAACTTTTTTGCTTAAACCATTTTAAAGCAATTAAATTAAATCAATTTCAATTAAATTAATTCCCCCCCCCCCCATTAAACTGGCCATAGTTCCATAGTTTTACATCAGACACAACTTTTTTCACTGTTTTAATCCACTTGGTATCATGCAAGAAGCTAGATCACACGTGTTCACCGTTGAAGTCTAGAGATATTTTGCTATTGACTTTACTGGGAGCAGGATTAGGGTATGAATAGATATTGCAAATGAAGGCTTTTTGTATACAAACAGAAATATTCATCACTGTGTTCATTGTTGGCTATTTAGTATTCTTGATTTTTTAGCCTACTCTTCAGAAAGTTCTGTTAAGGGAGTAGAAAGAATGTCATGCAAAGTTAGGTGAATGAGTAAACACCACAAATAAATAAGGGGAAGTAAAAGGAACATTTAACATTTTAAAAGTTAGAGATTGTCAGAAAATAGAATGCCCCATGTAGTAGAAATTCTAATGTTTCAAAGTCTGTTTTAATTCGGAATAGCAATGGAAAGCCAAAGTTTCAGTATTTCCCATTGAATGGAAATTACAAGAGGTATAAAACTTGTCATTTTGAAATTTTATTATTAAAACATACATTCAGAAGTCAAATGTTTTGTTTTGAGATTATCAAAAGGAGAATCAAGACAATTTCTCACCTTCATCCAAATTTGTTGAAAAACATTTCCACAGAATGTTTTGTTTTTTGAAAACTGCATATTTCAATCACATAATATTCTGATGAAATTTTTTTGGCAAGCTCTATTAGAAGATTTGATTTTTCAAAAGTCAGAATCATTCATGAATGATCCACCAACAGGAAATAAGGATAAAATGAATAGATATAACAGAATAACATGCCTATATCTAGTCCATAGAATTTGATGAGTTTTTGATGCAATATTTTTCTGTTTTAGCAGATCTTTCTGCAGATCTTTTCTGCATATTCCGTATGAAATTCTGATGCCATTGAAGTTGGTGGAAAGAGTACCATTGTTGTCATATGGGATAGAATTTCACCCTCTTTATGTCACATGAAGAACTGCAAGTCTTAGAAGATTTCAAGTCTAGAAGGGACCATTGTAATCATTTAATTTGACCTTCTGTATTACACAGGTGACAGAACATTTCTAAAATAATCCCTAGAGAATATCTTCTAAAAAAACATAAAATGGCAGCTGTGTGCTGAACCTGTAATTGAATCCATTCTACGAATAAGAGATCAACAGTACAACCGAGACTTTTACCTGTGTTTCACAATGATACCAAGATATTTACTTCCAATTTACATTAGTCACAAAAATTATCAGGATATGTGCCTCTTACAGTAGAATATATTTTCCTGATTGTCAAATGCAGCCATTCAAGATTCTCACTTGAGAATCCACATAGCTACATATAAGTAATATATATTGGTGACAGAATTAGATGGGCTTTTCAGTATAAAATAATTACAAAATAGTAAAGTGAGTTTTTGCATCATTCAAACATCTTCTGAAAGTTCTGGCTTTTATAGTCTTAATAATTGAAAGCAAATACAACACAACACCTTTAACTCAATCTAGCTTTCTCTTGCTGAGAAAGAGTGCTATTTAAATAGTTACCATATTTGCTGTAACACCTTAATGTAAGTTATCATTTTATTTGGAATGATCCCAAAAACACAGGTACTGTAAGTCAATAGTTATTGGATGTGCATGAGAAAGAAAAAGTATCACAGGTCATAACTACTCTGACACTCTTCCATTAGAGACTCATGCAGACTGCCCTTCATTTATGCTTGTGCATTTCTACTTCTAGAAAGATTCCATTAAGTCACCTTTAAAGTTCCCATGATAATCAAGTTTTATAGTTGTGAAAGGTCAGTTGAGTCCCACTGTGAATGGAATATCTATTTATATTGTGGAATGTTTAAGCTTTGGTGGGTAAAAATGTAGATGAGTACATCTTGTCTTCTGTATTATTTCTCTCAACAAAACTTTAGGAAGGACATAGTTTGTGATAGAGGCGGGATTTATATTTCTTCCCTTCAAAAGTGCTCTTATATAAATAAACTGGGTATAATCCAGTTGAAGAGTACAATATGTTTATCTCACATTCTATTGATTTAGATGATGTCTCACAGAATGGGAAGATTGCCATGAAAAGTAATACTTACTGATTTATTTTAATGATGTTTTAATTTTCATTGCTGTTTGTCAGACACCCTCGGGCATGGAAACCTAGAAATTAAAGTGTATTATATTATGTGGTAAAGTTTGTCAATGTATATTTTAGATCTTTTATATATCCAAATTACGGGATGTTTCTATCTATCTATCTAATAGGTAGGTAGAAGATTAGCATGCAGGATTTTAAGTGTAGTAAGGAGATGTCTTCTGACCATTATCTTTTTTTCTGCAGGTTTTAAAACTATCAAGAGTTTTAGAATACTTTAATCTTTATGGACACCACTTCACATAAGACATGAAATAAAAAATACTTATCCAAAATGGCAGATGGGATTTGCTACACTTTAATGTATATTAGTGCAGGGGAAAGAGGGTTGTATATGTAGAAATTTACTTACCCAGCATAAGGTAATATTTCAGTTCCAACTTAAACCCCATTTGTAGGGAGTTAATTAATATGTAGTCCTTATACTGGCTTTCTGAAGAGTGCTGAAATTCATCCGTACTCCTCTTCAGCTATGGCTTTGGAATATCAGAGAAGAGAAATTGATGTATAGCATGTTGTTAAAGGCTGTATCTTGAGGTCACCCCATTGGGATGAAGGCTGGAGCCTCACTATACATCATTCCCTGGGTGGTAGCAGACCTATGTTCCGATCTTGGGATATAGTCCTAAAGCTGTACTTATTGGGGGTGTATCTGAGGGTATAAAACACTACAAATGAAAAGGAAAATTGTAATATGGCCCACGAAGGGCCAGGACCCCTCTCTGATGGAAAAGGAAACAGTTTTGTCCATGAACAAAGGACAAGCATGCATGCACATATTTCTGAACCCATATCCAGCTAGAGTTCATCAAAATAAGGATTTTTTCTTTGTTTGTTTACAGTTCACTTTTGCTGTCCTGTCAGTGAAACTCTACAGCATTTCCTTAGACCTTTTTTACTCTAATGACTCTATGACCTGCTACTTATATAGTTGGGTGAAAATTTTGTCAAACATTTTTTTGGTGAAAAATGCAGATTCAGCTACAGCAAAATGTTTGTGAACCTGTCTCAAAATTAAAAAAATTCAAACTGTAGATAAAAAAAAACTCAGAAATTTGAAGTGCTTTGTTTACACATTTTGGAGACAAAATATTCATATTATGGTGGAAATGACATTTCCTTTAATTTTATTTAAAAATATCCCAAAATGTTCAGCATCAAAATGATTTGATTTTTTTTTTTTACCTAAAATGTAATTTGACATTTGGATATTGCAAGCAAACTGTAAACATCAACAAAAAAAATCCTTATTTTGATGAACTCTAGTTATACATGGGTTCAGAACTATGCACACAAATGCTTGCCCTCAGGACTACTAAATGCTGGCAAGAAGTTTGTAAAGAGTCTAGGATATTATCTTACCAGAAATGTTTGATGGTGACTTTTTGTGGGCAGAAGAATACCCACTGAGAAGCTTACTTCTACCAAAGCATCCCAGATTGTTTAGGATGAATGCCCATTCCAATGTACTAGATTTGACATAGACAAATTTATACTGGTAAGAAGTAGAGTCTGAGACAATAATATATTGAATTAATGCAAAGACCGAAACATTGAACTAATAAACTAGTTAGTGTATCACAATAAAAGGAAGCAGTACAGTAAACCCTCGATTTAACGGACCTCGATTTAACGGACTTTGGATGCAATGAACAAAATTTCTGAGCAAGTCTGATGCATTCCTGATTCATTTCTGGTGGGCTGGCTGACGGCTCCCAGCTGCCGCCCGGGTCCAAGCAGCGGGCGAGCTGGCTGCCGGCTCCCGGCTAGCACCCGGGTCCAGGCAGCAGGCGGGCGAGCTGGCTGCCGGCTCCCGGCTAGCACCCGGGTCCAGGCAGCAGGCCGGCGAGCTGGCTGCCGGCTCCCGGCTAGCACCCGGGTCCAGGCAGCAGGCGGGCTGGCTGCCGGCTCCCGGCTGCCACCCGGGTCCCAGCAGCCGGGACCCGGGCGGGCTGGCTGCCGGCTCCCGCTGCCGGGACCCGGGCGGGCTGGCTGACGGCTCCCGGCTGCCGGGACCCGGGCGGGCTGGCTGATGGCTCCCGGCTGCCGGGACCCGGGCAGGCTGATGGCGCCCGGCTGGGCTGGCTGCCGGCTCCCGGCAGCCGTGACCCGGGCGGGCTGGCTGACGGCTCCCGGCAGCCGGGACCCGAGCGGGCTGGCTGACGGCTCCCGGCAGCCGGGACCCGGGCGGCCTGGCTGACGGCTCCCGGCTGCCGCCCGGGTCCCGGCAGCGGGCGAGCTACAGAGCTGCCGCCCCGACCCTGTGGCGGGCGGGCTGCTGCTCTGACAGCTCTTTTTTATTATTATTAAATAACGGACTTTTTGATTTAACGGACACCCCCTCACCCAAACTAGTCCATTAAATGGAGCTTTTACTGTATCTGGTAGCAGTTCAAATAGAACGAAGGAACAAAAAAATCTAGCACCCATGTTTAGTACAAAGTAAAGCTTTGTAATAATTAGAGACAAATTTGATTGAAACATTACACTGCTAACATGTCAATTTACCAAAAAAAATAAAAAAAATATATAAAAAAAATCAATGGAGGATTTTGATCAGTCCCCACAACTATTACATTTTAATATTTTGCAATTTATGTCACACTGCTTCATCATATCCACTGCTTGCATCCAACGAAGTGGGTATTAGCCCATGAAAGCTTATGCTTCAAAACTTTATAGTTAGTCTTTAAGGTGCCACAGGACTTTGTTACCTCTGCTTCATCATAATGTTCATGTTTTCTAAACTATTTTTGCACAGCCTTTCAAGAATTCCACTGGTCCACTCACCAGGGACATGTCTTGGCAGGCAAATAAAATTTCTGTAATTCTTATCAGCATTACCTTACAGTAAGGATCGACTTATTTGTGCCTGCATGTACGAGTACTCATGTTAACTTTGTAAAGCTGCTTTATTGACACAGAACTCTTTGAAGTCTCTTTGCATAATCTCCCTAAATTCTAGTTTAACCTGTTCCAATGAGGTTCTACTTTCAGCTTTGCTTGCCAAAACCAAATGTCAATCATTTCTGCATATAGTAATTTCTAGATCTTGCTGTTTTCTTTACTTATTTTTGATTATCCAGTTGCTTAAGGCTATGTCAAGTAACGATACACATACTGTGTTACAAGACCAAAGAATAGCTAAGAGAAAATACTCATTTAGTTTTCTCCAGAGTGCTCAGTTTAGCAATAAAACCGGTGTGTAGAAGCATTGCAATCACAGCACTGAAAAGGGAAAGCATATAGAAAAGTCTTATTATAGTTAGTAAGGCAATTACAAAAAATATTAAGGTCAGGTACTTTCGCAAGACAAGTTAATTAAAATGCTAGAAAGTATACTACCTTTCAAAATATTGGTCTCCCACAAAGGAAAAAGAACAACAACAAAAAACGGCTACCTATAATCAAAGCCAAATGGTACAGAAATCACATCCATGACAATTCATAATACCATGAAACCTGCTTATGTGAAATTAGCATGAAAACATTCAGTTAACTCCAATATATTCTGCAGCCTTTGTTTCTTGTATAAAGGCAAATCTCATTCCAAGACCAGAACCTAAGAATGAGGTTGCAAAGTGGTAGCAGAGTCATAGAGGAGAGGAAAGTAGCCTGCACTTCCACAAAGATGGTGAGCTAATAGTTCTGCCCTTAAATCCTTGTTCACATTGCATCATAGAAAGACCTATGCATTCCAGTACATCCTAAAGGGGAACACACTCCACAGAGGCTATCTGAGTCCATACTTACTGTGCAGAAGAACCACGGTAGTTCTGTTATTTACAATGGAGGTGAGTCTAGGTTCCCCACTCACAGAGACACAACAATCTACAACTTTCTGGGTAGTGAAATACATGCAATCAAGAGTGCAGTCATTGTCCTTAAGCCACCAAATATTCAAAGTTCCCTTTTCAAATTTGTGTGGATTCCACATTATTTGCTCCATCCTCTGACGGTTATCAGATCTACAATTAATTGTTATATTGAGTATGTAGGTTAGAGGAGCCTTCAAATTCCATCTGCCCTGGAAGAAGGGAGAGCATCTTTTTATTGGACTGTATTATTCAGTTGAAAAATCATCTGTAAGATGTGAAATTTAAAATCTCCAAAACTGTAATACAGAATGTTGGTTAATGTTGTCACATGCTGATGCTGTGTCTTGGTAAGCACTGGATTAGATCATTGTAATGTTTTACTTTATGGCTTCCGGAAAAAAATCCTGCATAATCTCCTACTTCTTTAATGTGCTATAGCTAGAATTAACTCACTCCAAGCAACTCAGTGTGTCATTCCAGTCCTGAGGGAGATTCATTTTACGGCTACTTGTCAAATATCTGATTAATTTCAAAATTGCTCCAATGAATAAAGGCAACACAACTGTTTTGGATTTAACAATGGAAGAACCAAAATGCAGACAAATGTAAATAGTAAGAGACTTCCTGCCTATGTGCCCCCATCTGAACCACAGAGGCAACTATTCTTGAGTTTTATTTAAGGAGACCCTCATTTCATCTCACAACCTTGACCTATCTTCCTCAGTACCATACATTAAATGGTGATCCAACACATACAGTGGCCTCCTTGCTGGGTGTTCCTCGGTACAGTTCTGTGCATTGAGAGAGATCCCTGCTCTTGTGGCCCAGATTACATGACAGAGCGGACCATCTTGCACTCTTGTTGACTTCACTGAACGTAAGTGAATTCTACAGCACAGTTAAAAGGAAGGTCCAGTGTACAGTATGCCAGGACCCAGCAGGAAGGAAAATGCAGCAGTTGTTGTTGAAAAGTGGTTGGGAAGCTGCAAAAGGCCAAAACAATATATAGTTTGGGCTGTAAGATCCTGGGGCTGTTAGGACGTTCACATAGGTTTAGCTCTAAAGTTTTTGTTTGGTTGGTTGGTTTGTTTATACTTGGGTGCCTATAATTAGTCGTGTAATATTTGCATGTAGGTGCCAGAATCAGAGAGGGTAAAAAGTAATTATTGTAAAAAATAAATTAATAACATTAAAATTCTGTTCATTATTTGTTATATTTTGACAGTGAAAAAGATAGACGGGAGAATCTGATTTGAATATAGCTATCTGCTTTGGTGACTGATGTTCTGACAGCAAAACAGAAAGCAAATACAAGTGAGACTCAGCACTGGGGGATGGTGAGTACATAATACCCATCATTTAAATGGGAAGGACATCATATTTTCCACCCTCTCTCTATATATATCTTTTTCACATTATCATTTACATGGATAACATAACATAACATAACATTACATCACATAACATTTCAATTTCTGTGAGTGAAGGTTTTGTCAATTGGAAGAGATGACAGTCTTTTCATTGCACAATACTAGATCAGTTTGGGAGTAAGACCCAAAAGAAAAGGGAAAGAATCCTATAGAAATAACTCTTAGAGCTTTTCAGAGTTGACAAAGTTCCTCATTTTAAGGAATATTCACGTGAGTAATCTGAAGTCTTAAATCACCATTTTAAAGAGATCTGTTGAATGCAAAAATTCACTTAATGGGTTTTAGAATAGGGTTGTCAACTTTCTAATCACACAAAGCCAAACTCCCTTGTCTCATACCCTTCCCACCCCTTCTCTGAGGCCCAGCCCATGCACTGCTCCATCTCTACCCTGCCTTCATCTGTCGCTCACTCTTTGACACCCTCATTCACTTTCACCAGGCTGCGGCAGGGGGTTGGGGTACCAGAGGGGTATCTGAGCTGGGGGTGCAGGCTCTGGGGTAGGGCTGAAGATTTGGGATTGTGGAAGTGGGTGTGGGCTCTGGGATGGGGTTGGGGATGAGGAGTTTGGGATGAAGGGGGGAATCCACTGGGGGTGCGGCCAGGGATGAGGGGTGTGGAGGGCAGGAGAGGGTGCGGGATCCTGAAAGCACTTACTGTGACTCTGAGGAAGCGGCTGTCAGGCTCCTGAGGCCTCTAGGTGCATGGGCTGCCAAAAGCTCTGCAAGGTTCATGCTGCCTTTGTGCCCATTGGGTCCATTCCCCGCACCACCTATTGGTCACCATTCCTGGTAAATAGGAGCTGCCGAGATGGCCTGGGGGCAGGGGCAGTGCAGGGAGCCTCACAGTACCCAACCACCAAAGTGCCTAGGGGCAGTGCAGAGCCAGGGCAGGTATGGAGCCTACTTTAGTCCCACTGTGCTGCTGACTGCACTTTTAATGGCCCAGGCAGTGGTACCAACAGGAGCTCCCAGGGTCCCTTTTCGGTCAAGTGTTCCAGTTGAATAGTGGAGGCCTGGCAACCCTATTTCGGAAAGGTGATAAAGGATTCTATTCAAACTAGTCTCAGTGAACCCTCTTTGAGTAGGTAAATGCTATTTCCTCAAATCTTCTGAAATAGCTATTAGTAACAAATAAAATGAGCATTTAAACCCCACAGACCAGCTGCATACTGATCTAATTTATCCTGAGAACAATCTGCCTACTGAATAAAGGGAGAAGATTTAGCCTATGTCTACACTATTCATTGTTTAGTGACACAGCTCTGCTGCTACAGCTGTGATGAGCTCTCCTGATGACAAAGTGCTGTTCACACGGGCACTTTTCATCAGCAAAAAGTTGTTGTTTGAGATGGAGGGAGTGGTTTTTTTTCACAATTTTTTTTCATTCAGGTTCCAGTGTGGACAAAGCCTAAATGTGTCATCTCTACAGTGAGGTAGAACCAGAGTTGTGTTCCATGGGTGTTCTGACCTAAGCAATGAGCTCTCCAGCCCTACAGATGTGTTGGCCTCTCTCTCCTTTCTGTATAAGCCCAAGATCCAATTTCAGCAGCATTACCAGGTAATGAGCAGGTGGTAGGAATGGAAATGATCCAAGACTATTCTGCACAAAAGGGTCGTGGAACCTAAGGAGTGGAATGTTATTGTAGGTCTCATCACTATTCCCTCCTCTGACCCAAAGAACCCTTCCACCCCCTCTGATTTCCAGGGTTGAGGGCTCTTCTTCCCAATTAAATTTGTCAACCTGTGTCCCAAGGTGATCAACCAGGGAAAGTCATTTCCAGCTTTCTTACTCAATTATTCTTCCTGGCTCACTGCCAGTTTTGTCATTGAATGTTTTTTTCCCCACATTTTAACATTTGGGATGTCCAGTCAGTGTTTCCCCAGACTTCATCTCTTGCCCATATGTATCCATTTGGGGCTGGATGAAATCTGTGATTCAGTGTGTGAGAAGGGGGTGTTATTGGATAGCAATTTAAATATTAAACACCTACCTCAGCATGTAAACCTAACATATGAAACATATACCCAAGAGCCACATAAGCATCAGAGACAAAGGAATCCCAAAAGAGGTCTGCAGCCTGCATGTGAGGTGTACAGCTGGAGATAAGATTTGGTCTTTAAAATGGAGACCATCTTGGACATAGTATCAAATGAATTGTTCTTGAAATCTACTTCCCACTGCTTTTGGCGGATTGACAGTTCAGAAAACACTTGGCAGCATACCCGTTCTTCTTTTCTTCGTCTTTTTTTTTTTTTTGGAAAGACATTGCATTTTTTACTTTTTTCACAGCAAATAGTTTTATACAGCAAGACAGTGAAAATTGGGTAAAGACTTTCCCATCCTGTATAATTAGTCTAATAGCTAAGGTGATGACAATGTCACCTAATGTATGTAGCTTTTAATGTGATAATCTTTGTCTATATTGGCATAGTTATGGATTGAAATATTTTTAAGATGTTCAAAATGGCATTAATTCCAGGTAATGTGCCAAATAAATCCCTGGTGAAACTCTCTAAGCTGCAGTTGAATTACCCAAAGGATTAATTATAGTCATTCTACAGATATTGGAGATGATATGGAACCAGAAATAAAGTACAAAGCAATTCAATCAGTAACGATGTAGAGTTTCCAACTTTCTAGCGGTGGATTTCAATGTGTCTATCTAGTGTGAGAGGGTCTGAAAGTATAAAACAAAGGGTTAAGCAGCTCTTGTAATGCTTAACAAGTAAATGATAAGGTTAAGTAAATGATATTATAATGAAAAGCCTTTCTGATAGCAGTATTGCCAACCAAAAGCATTCAGACTTCATGTTACAAATCATGATTTTTAAACCAAATTAATTTGGGTTTGCTTTAGTGGAATTCTGAGATGTTGGATAGTTTAATGTTCATGATTCAAACTCTTTCTGCAACTGTGAAGTCTAGAAGCTTGCTTCTATATTTTAAAGCTGAGATTCTCACATCATGTCATCTCAGGAGCTAAACTCTTAAGAAATAAAAACAGTTTATGTAAATTGGTTGATCTAAATTGTCATAGCTCCATTGATGTCACTGTAGCTTGACAACTTACACCAACTGGCTGAAGATCCATCCCCATATACTGTGAGACTGGCAATACGTGTGAGCTGTTAATACAATATTAACAGTTTTGTTCTACTTTCTATGAACTATCTAAAATCTACAGCCATCTGTGGATTCCATAGCAAATGTTAGACTTAAAGAATCTGAAGAAAAATGTGCCTTATGCATGCTAATGCTTTCGTCCAGAGGCACTTTGAAGCCCTTTATAGGAATAACATCTGAAATACTTCTACTTTAATGTTTTACAGCACCTAAAACCACAGTTCATACAGATCTGTGTGGTATATGTCTTGGGCCTGTAAAGAAGAAGTACATATGAAAAGAGATGAAGGTATGTTTTGAATCAAAGGCATTAACTAAACCCACATCTCCTCCCACCTTCTCTTTCCAGTGCATTAAGAGGAAAATAATTAAGTTTAGGTGCCTAAAATCAGACCTTTTATTTTCTTTTTTTCCCCTGCTAATGAAGTAGATCTGTCTGTGTCAGCATTTCTGAATATCACACCACAGTGATAGGGTGAACTGATTTATTTTAATCATGATGTGATTCAATGAGCAGAAAACCTTGATTTAAACCATCAGTTTTAATACTGTTTTGCATTTTTACTTTTCTTATTTTCCTAAGGAAAGGTTGATTTTGCATTGTATGGTTAATAATTAAAATATGTTGATTTGCAATTAAATATGATGTTTCTTTTTGCTAACCAGGGGAATACTCTATATCTATATGTATTTATTTAAGTAATTAAATAGCTTAACTTACATTATTCAGATTCTTAATATTTGCATGCAGGGGGGAGGGAGGAATCTCAGAATTCAAGCAGCAGTCCAAGACTGAATGTCTACACAGCAATTAAACAGCTGTGACAAAGCTCTGGCCTTATCTTTGTGGATCCTGCATTTCCTGGCAGATTTTCACTAGCCTCAGAGGTTCACTGTCACCCTCCTCATAGCCCTTCTCTCTCTAGAAACCAGGTCACAGCCTATTGAGCCATTTTCATCATAAGCCAGTGAGGAGAAGCTATCCTTCTTGGCACAGCCTCTGCTGTCTCCCAATCTCAGTGATTACTTAGGGGAAGTAGAAAGGGGGGTGGGGGCACTCTCTTCTCCAGGCTCCAGCTCAGGGACCTTAATAGTATCAGCTAAGATGGCTGACCTTTTAGCCACTAAGCACAATACAATTCCCTGGGCTACTTCCCCACAGCAGTCCCTGCTTCTTCAAACTCCACTTCACTCTTACCTCAGTGCCTCCTTCCTTGCTTAAGATATGTTGTCTACCACTCAGTCTCACCAACAACACAACTTCCTCCTACAGATCCTGACATCCACACCCACCTGACTAACTGGTTTTTAACTGGTTTCAGCCAGCCCCTGATTGCCTTCAGGTGTCCCAATCAGGCTATCTATTTCTGCTGCTTTCTAGAAGCTTCTTAATTGGCCCTAGGTGTCTTGATTAGCCTGGAGTAGCCTTTGTTTGACTATCCAGGGAACAGAGACCTATTGCAGGGGTTCTGAGTCTTCCCCTGGTGGAAGGAGGACAGGGCCTGGTCTGCTTGCGCAGCCAGGTCCATGTCTTCCGCCTCCAGGCCCTGCAGAGACTCCTTTATGGTGTTGGTAGTCCGGCATGGAGAATGTTGGCGCACGCCTTCCTCCGCCGCCTCTGGGGGCTTCGCTGTGACCGGCAGCTCTTTTTTCTCCACTGGAGGGGTCTTCCGCGAGACCTCTCGGAGCTGCCGGCCTTCTACCAGGACCTCCTCCAGACCTGGCAGCTCTTCGGGGCGACCAGGTCCTTTGTGGCCACCGAGGGAGATGACCTCCTCACGGAGCCCCTGCTACACAATTCGGCCCTCCGTGTGCAGGTGGCGGAGTCTCCTTCAGTGCGTCGGAGGTTGGTCCAAGGAGAAATCACTAAAGTCGGAGACCTCCTGGACTACGACAGAGGTGACTGGGTGGATCCCCGTGCGCTCGCTCGGCGCATGGGGCTCTCCACCTTTGTGACCCCCTGCACGTACTCCAGGAGGTGAGGACCGCCCTGTCTCCCGTCTCTCTCGGTTTCCTGCAGCGGGCCTTGAGAGAGGGTTCTCCCCGCCCGCCCCTCACCCCTCACCCTCCGGAAATGGTACTCGGGCCTCGGCTTCATGAGCCCTCCCGGCCTCTCCACTCCCATACCCCGAGCCGGCTGCACACCTTGCAGCCGGTCTCATTTCGAACCGCATCGAGGAAACAGCTTTACACGCTCGTGCTTTACACGATACATCTCCTCACCCTCGCGTCCCGCCCCGATACCAAGTGGCGGGACTACCTACCACCGAACGAGGGTGAGCGGCCCTGGTGGGCCACCTTCTATTCCACGCTGATTCCACGGCCTGCCGGGGATATTAGTTGGCGGCTCCTTCATGGAGCCGTGAGCACGGGCGTGTACTTGGCGCGGTTCCTCCCCATGCCCGACACCTGCCCCTTCTGCGGAGTGAGGGAGGACCTGGCGCACGCCTACCTCGTGTGTGCCAGGCTGCAGCCCCTATTCCGGCTCCTCCAGAACCTCCTATTGAGGTTCTGGCTGCACTTTTCCCCACACCTTTTTCTTTTTGGACACCCCATCCGTGGCCCCACAAAGTCGCGAGACCTCCTCGTCAACCTCCTCCTGGCGCTTGCCAAAACCACCATCTATAACACCAGGAGGAGGATGCTGGACGAGGGGGTACAGTGCGACTGTGGGGCCTACTTCAGGTCACTCATTCAGTCACGCATCCAGGCAGAGTTCCACTGGGCAGCGTCCACTGGCTCCCTCGACAGCTTCGCGGAGCAGTGGGCGCTGTGCGGTGTTCTCTGCTCGGTGTCCCCATCCTGTACCCTTGTTTTAAACCTGTAACCCGCACGCACTCCCTTGTCCTTTTTTCGTTAGTTGTCCCCCGTAACTAATTGGCCCCGGGTCCAGTGTCCCTCCCGCCAGGCTGGAGGAGGGACTTCAGTAATGGAGGGGCTTAGGCCCGCCCACCTCCTGGGTAAACCAAAAGGTGTTGCAGGGGTTCTGAGTCTTCCCCTGGCGGAAGGAGGACAGGGCCTGGTCTGCTTGCGCAGCCAGGTCCATGTCTTCCGCCTCCAGCCCTGCAGAGACTCCTTTATGGTGTTGGTAGTCCGGCATGGAGAACGTTGGTGCACGCATTCCTCCGCCGCCTCCGGGGGCTTCGCTATGACCGGCAGCTCTTTTTTCTCCACTGGAGGGGTCTTCCGCGAAACCTCTCGGAGCTGCCGGCCTTCTACCAGGACCTCCTCCAGACCTGGAAGCTCTTCGGGGCAACCAGGTCCTTTGTGGCCACCGAGGGATCACTAAAGTCGGAGACCTTCTGGACTACAACAGAGGGGACTGGGTGGACCCTCGTGCGCTCGCTCGGCGCATGGGGCTCTCCACCCTTGCAACCCCCCTGCATATACTCCAGGAGGTGAGGACCACCCTGTCTCCCGTCTCTCTCGGCTTCCTGCAGCGGGCCCTGAGAGAGGGTTCTCCCCGCCCGCCCCTCACCCCGAGCCCTCCGGAACTGGTACTCGGGCCCCGGCTTCGTGAGCCCTCCCGGCCTCCCCACTCCAATATCCCAAGCCAGCTGCATACCTTGCAGCCGGTCCCATTTCGAACCGCGCTGAGGGAACAGCTGTACACGCTCATGCTTTACACGGTACATCTCCTCACCCTCGTGTCCCGCCCCGATACCAAGTGGCGGGACTACCTACCACCGAACGAGGGTGAGCAGCCCCGGTGGGCCACCTTCTATTCCACACTGATTCCATGGCCCTCCGGGGACATTAGTTGGCGGCTCCTTCATGGAGCCGTGAGCATGGGCGTGTACTTGCAGCCCCTATTCCAGCTCCTCCAGAACCTCCTATTGAGGTTCTGGCTGCACTTTTCCCCACACCTTTTTCTTTTTGGACACCCCATCCGTGGCCCCACAAAGTCGCGAGACCTCCTCGTCAACCTCCTCCTGGCGCTTGCCAAAACCACCATCTATAACACCAGGAGGAGGATGCTGGACGAGGGGGTATGGTGCGACTGTGGGGCCTACTTCAGGTCACTTATACAGTTACGCATCTTGGTGGAGTCCACTGGGCAGTGTCCACCAGCTCCCTCGATAGTTTTGCGGAGCAGTGGGCACTGTGCGGGGTTCTCTGCTCGGTGTCCCCATCCTGTACCCTCGTTTTGAACCTGTAACCCTCACGCACTCCCCTGTCCTTTATTTCATTAGTTGTCCCCCCGTAATTAATTGGCCCCAGGCAAAAACCCACCCCATCCAATTGAACTGTGTCCTTTTCCTTTAGTTCTTGAGTCCAACAACTCCAAAGTTATCCAAAGTCCCAAAAGTCCAACAACCCAAAAGTCTCTATCCCTGGTCAGTGCAGCCCCAGAGTTCAAAAGTTCATCTGCAGAGTTTTACCTCCCAGCTGGGGTGGAAATGGTGGGGAGGGAGATAAAGGGCACCTTATGTGCTTCGAGGCTGACTGCCCTGCCACTCCGTGGGGTTCTACTGCAGCCTTCACCACGAGCCACTCTGCTCTGCTCCATCAGCCAGTCCACAAGCCGCTCCACTCCACTAGCCATCCCGTGAACTGCTCCTCCAGCCACTCACCAATATATTTTCAGCCCCCCTCCACTTAACACAGCACTCAGTGGTTTCAGCTCTCAGTAATTTTAGCTCTTTAGTAATTTCAGCTTGTAGTAGGGGAGCCTCAGTGCTGTGTACCCGTGGCCCAAAGTGAATTCAGCTCAGCATCCTGTACTATTTGAGGAAGATGACAGCATTTGCAGTAGATGAAACATATCTACCTGGGTAGAGAGATGCTTGTGAAGAACTCTTTTTGCACTTGGACTGATCCATATTATGCCAAATGATTTGTAGCCTTACAGAAAGAGAGTCCAGGTCCAGGGATAGTTACGTTCTCCTACACAGGTTTCCCCATCGGTGGAGATTGGCTTTCTCCCTGGCCTTCTCTGTGGTATGGATTCCTTTCCATTTCAAAATCCAAAGCATTTACTAATCCTTCCTCTCCCCAACCATGATATGAAATTCTGAATGGGGCCTTCAGGGATAGTGGTGAGCAGGACAATCCCTGTCAATTTTTATAAAAGACCTACTACTCTGAAGCTGAAGGGACCTCAAAGCTAATGTACAGGAGCATGCCTCTGTGGACTGCCTGATGTTCACATGTCTCAAGGATCCTCTGGCATTGGAGGTAAATGTCAATTACCCTGCTGTTTATTTTTGAGGAGAGAAACAAGATACCTCTGATAATGACAGAAGCATTGAAAATACTTTTGGTCAGTGCAGATTTGTAGAGCTTCTTGCTCCCAACACAGGAGTAGTTTGTGAAGGTGTGACAAATAGATCCATTTGTGGTTCACTACTTGATGTCAGCAGCACTTGTAAGGCCTGAAATGCTCACTACACCTTACACACTGCTGTCAGAATCTGTATCAAAAAGGTAGTATGGAAGATATCATTGGTAAACTAACAACTCACTGATCATTAATATTATTGTATGATATATGCACAGGGTGTGTTCAAAATGTTATGAATATGTGCTAGAATTATACTCTTAAATGTGTTTAGCAAGCAATGCACAAGCACTGTCTGCTTTAGACAAAGAAATGTAGATTCAAATCAGTTTAGATACAAGCAGTAAATAGCACCATCAAACTAGCAAGAGGGGAGAAGATTGCAAGAAACAGAACAATTTGCATTTTAGCAAACACCAATAGGAAGAAAGCATGGAGCTTTCTTTACTACCAGATTCTATGTTGCTTTCCTCACAGACAGAAAAACTTTACTTTGAGGGGTATCCTTCAAAAGAATCTATTTGAAAGGTTTATTGGTCTATAAAGAAGGGGACGGGGTAGCTGAACTTCAAGTAATAAACAACTGAATCAACTGATTGTATACAATATTACTGTGCTAGAAAAGCTAATGACACACTGGTGATTAGTGTCATTTATTAACACTATATTAGGAAATATAGGTACTTAATGATATTATCCTTTCAAACCTGTGATCAAAAAGGGAGAAAAATGTCTCTGACAGAACTACCTACTTGTCTCTTATGTAAATTAAAACAATCAAAACAATGTAAATAGGAAACCCTATTTACATATGGAGGATGGAAAGCCCACAGGAGGGCAAAACATCATGAGGCCTTTCCTCCTCTTGAAACAAAGTCATTGAAATCTGGCAGATATAAGCAAAGAGGGAAGCCATCTTTGGCATCCACCACTACGGGGACAAAAGAGGCCTCTTGCAAGCTGAGAAACTTAAGCCCTGCAACCAAAAATGTTTTGAAGGTTTTGCAAATAGGTGAGAAATCTGCTTAGTCAAAGATCTAGCTCCAGGAAAACCAGGGAAACCAGCATCTTGTATTTCTGTGGATGGTCCTGACTGAGGAATAGTCAGCAATGGCTGGGGAAAACAAGCTGTGAAATAAGCAAACTTGAACAATGCCTTCACCTTGCTAGATTAAGATTTAGCCGTTTAGATGCATGCTTTAACTTTTATTTTTCTTGTAACCCTTGCTAATTTTATTCATTTTCGTTGGCATCACTTAACCTATGCTCTGTTGTTAATAATTTTGTTTTATTTTTACTACTAGGGAAGGGTGTATTCACCACAGTTAATGACTTAATAACTGTGGTAAATGGCTTAAATACTGTGATGTTCTTTCATCGCTTTAAAGCAGGGGTCTCCAAACTTTTCAGCCCGAGGGCCGCATTAACTATCAAATAGCAGTTCGGGGGCCGACAACACACTCGAGGTCCAAATAAAAAAGAATCAAAACATGGATGTTGTTTTTAATTATTTATTTAATATTATTTTATTCAGTTATTATTTAATAACACATTGATACACTACACATGAACACCTGAACACTACACATGAACACTACACATGAACACCTGTTCACTACACATGAACACTACACATGAACACTACACATGAACACCTGAACACTACACATGAACACTACACATGAACACTACACATGAACACCTGTTCACTACACATGAACACTACACATGAACACTACACATGAACACATGAACACAACACATGAACACTACACATGAACACATGAACACTACACATGAACACTACACATGAACACCTGTTCACTACACATGAACACTACACATGAACACCTGTTCACTACACATGAACACTACACATCAACCCCCCAACTGACCCACCCAGCCAGGTCTCTCCCCCCAAAACCTCCTTTCCTCCAACCCCCAACTGACCCACCCAGCCAGGTCTCTCCCCCCAAAACCTCCTTTCCTCCAACCCCCCCCCCCAACTGACCCACCCAGCCAGGTCTCTCCCCCCAAAACCTCCTTTCCTCCAACCCCCCCCCCCCCAACTGACCCACCCAGCCAGGTCTCTCCCCCCCAAACCTCCTTTCCTCCAACCCCCAACTGACCCACCCAGCCAGGTCTCTCCCCCCCAAACCTCCTTTCCTCCAACCCCCAACTGACCCACCCAGCCAGGTCTCTCCCCCCAAAACCTCCTTTCCTCCAACCCCCAACTGACCCACCCAGCCAGGTCTCTCCCCCCAAAACCTCCTTTCCTCCAACCCCCCCCCCCAACTGACCCACCCAGCCAGGTCTCTCCCCCCAAAACCTCCTTTCCTCCAACCCCCCCCCAAAATGACCCACCCAGCCAGGTCTCTCACCCCAAAACCTCCTTCCCTCCCACCCACCCCCCAACTGACCCGCTCAACCCGGTCTCTCCCCACATACCGGTTCGCCGCCTGGCAGTGGGTGGCTCCTTGTTTCGCCCCCTGTAACTGCGTGGCGGTGCGGCGCGTCCCGGCCCCAGCTCTGAGCCGTCCCTGGCCGGCGGCGGCAGCCGAGCACGTGGTGCGTCCCAGCCGGCGGCGGCAGCCGAGCACGCGGCGCGTTCCGGCCCCGCGGCGGCAGCCGAGCACGCGGCGGGTCCCGGCCCCGCGGCGGCAGCCGAGCACGCGGCGCGTCCCGGCCCCGCGGCGGCAGCCGAGCATGCGGCGCGTCCCGGCCCCGCGGCTGGCGGCCCGCGCGGCGCTTCCAGGCCCCAGCGCGGAGCCGTCCCAGCGAAAAGCTCAAAAGAGCCAACAATTCCCTAAAGAGCCAAAAAGATCTCCACGGGCCGGATGAGAGGGCCTCGCGGGCTGCATCCGGCCCACGGGCCGTAGTTTGGAGACCCCTGCTTTAAAGGAACAAACAAACAGTTTTTCTTGAACTGTCCAGGAGATGGCTGGTCATTGCCAAGTACACAGTTTGGGGAAAATTTGGGACTAGGATTATGTTGGGATCACCTTGCTGATTGTAAACAAGGCCAGTAGAAACAAGGTGGAGCTGTGGGGCTGTAGAGAGGCTTCAGGGGTTAGAGCTACTGTACCAAGTGCTGTCTAGCACATGGACACTAAGGGAGTGACTTGAATGCCTATAGGATAGCTGTGAACACCTCAGGCGAGGAGCTATACAGCAAAGCATTGTAGGACACTCAGAGTTGCAGGGCAAGTGATGACATAACACTTCACTGTATCTAGGGTGACCAGATAGTAAGTATGAAAAATCAGGAGAGGGGATGGGGGGTAAGAGGATAATAGGCAGCTATATAAGACAAAACCCCAAATATCAAGACTGTGTCTATAAAATCAGAACATCTGGTCACCCTAACTGAGCTCCAAGCCCTATACAGAAGGTAATTGAGGCCAAAAGAATTAAGAACTGTTTGAACAAGAATATCAATATTCTTCAAACATTCTAGCCGTGGATCCCTGCCAATGGCTACCTTCCGTGAAAAATTAGATTTTCAGTGTGAAGTCATTCCGATCTGTACAAACAGCACTTTTCCTTGGGCAAAAGAATTAAAGAGCTGTTATTTTAGCTAATATGGTTAGATCCATTAACCTATGATACTATCAGTGAGGGTGGCTTTGATTTCAGATTTAAATGTTAGCTGCTGGAGTAGTACCATTCCAACAGTCTCAAAAGTGATCCTACTCTCCTTAGCTATATGCTTATCACACACACTTCCAAAGGACCATCTTGTATGGAAAATATGGTTTGAGGCAATACAAATTGATTATGCACTGAATCACTGTTATTACTTCTTTTTTTGTCATGCAGAACTGTTCCCCAGCCTTGATATAATGCATTAAATGAAAGTACTGTGAGCAAAGCTTACAAACTGTGACATTAGTCACATTATTGAACAGAAGGGGTAAACCAAAGAGTGTTTGGTGACGCTAACCCGACCTGTGGTGGTTGCAACATGGATTATCTGTATCAGAAGTAGGGTCATTCAACATTCAGTGTTGGAGCCACAGATAGTATTTAGTTAGTGACAGTGGGGGTATTTTGGGATAAAGTGGCAACTCCATGAATATTTCTTAGCAGTACTACTCAGCACATGAATCTTCTCCATAAGTGATCATCATTGACAGTAACCATTCGTTAGGAACCTTACTATGGGAAACTTATATACAGTAGACTCTCGATTATCCAGAATTGGGTTAACCAGGATGTGGATTAACCAGGATGTCAAAAAACCTATGCGTAACTCACAGGGGTGGCTCTGGCTTTGTTGCCACCCCATGAGCACAGACAAAAAACACCCCACCAGGGCACAGGGCAGCCAGTGAACCAACACCACCTTCCCCCGGCGCAGGGTGGCTGGTGAACCAACCACCCCATCCCATATTTCTTATGGATGGTGATTATCCAGGACTTTATTAACCAGGATTAATTTTTTCCCTATCATCCTGGATAATCGAGAGTTTACTGTAAGTACTACGCAGCTGGCATGGGGGAGGAGGGAGTACTCCAGAGGCTGTTTAGATGAATAGCTGCTCAGTGATAACTACGTGGTTGATATTCAATAATTTTTTAAAAAAACTAGTAAATCATTCCATGAAAAATCGTTGGCGGAAGCAGATATTGACTCTAATATTCAGATCAGACCGAAACTCAGGGAGGCCAGATTTGTTTTTATGAGCCCAGAACATGTTATGATGTATGAATACTTGATTGCAAACAAACATATTCACAAGGCTCCACCAAAAATAATCTGGAATTTTACTCATATCCTAATTTAAATGGTGATAGAAGGAATACTTCCCAATAATTCTGCTTCCCTGATTTATTATTTCCTCTGTTGGTCCACAAGAGTCCTATCACAGGAAAGTTGAAACTGCTTCAGCTCAAAGAATTTATGCTTTTTCAGGAAATGGCCATTCAGCAGTATCCTGAGACTAGTGGACAATTTCTCTAGAGAGTGTGCAGTTTCAATTTCTTAGTGGTCAGGAGAAAACACATATTCTAAATTTCATAGATGACTAATAGAATTGATATGGTAACTTCCACCTTTTCATGTGTGTACATATACCTGCCTACTGTGTGTTCCATTGTATGCCTCCAGTGAAGTCGGCTATAGCCTATGAAAACTTATGCTGAAATAAATGTGTTAGTTTCTAAGGTACCGCAAGTATTCCTGTTCTTTTTATGGATACAGACTAACACGACTGCTACTCTGAAACCTGTCACTATGATAAAGTTCCTATATCATCTATGAACCTGGAATGTGTTAACAAAATCAGATGTGCTTAATGGGTATGATCCAGTGCTATCTAGGGAGAATATGTGGAAGAATGAGTCATACCAATAAGAAATCAGTTAAAGTTACCAAGTTTTATATCTTTTTGGTTCAGAAGAAAAGCTTCAGTTTAACATTAGCTACAATTTCTTGGATTGCTAATAATATTTGATAACCAGAAAACTCTTACTTTTTGGTGAATAGGGGGGTGCTTCGTTTCTTGTTTGTGTAGTGGGTTTTTTTGGTTTTGTTTTGTTTTTTTTGGTTGGATGAGTTTATAGAGTAAGATCCTTCAAGATACTACAAGTGCTTTGGAAAAGGAAGATACAGTACTTAAAAAATCGTAGTTTCCCTTGAAAACAAACTTTTGCTTTCATCAGTTGCTTTGAATATTTCAGCAACTATTCTTTCTCCCTTTATTCTAAAAGTATGCTTCATTAATCCTGAACCTTTGATGTAAGAATAGAAAATGGGCTTTCCCCAGGGACCAGAAAGTACTTCTCATTCTTTCAAATATACATGTAGAAATTTATGGCACGTGATTTTTTTTAAAAACAGTTTTTGTACACCTAGAGAAAAAAACAGAATAACATCAATAATACTTAACATTTAAAGATTGTCTTTAAACTTTCAGGATCCCAAAGGACTCATGGTGGTTTGTGGCTTGTACTGCAAATACTTCAATTGATTTCAGTAAGAGTTGTAAGTAAGAACTGGTGTAGGATTCTGTATAGAGACTGTAGATCAGGCCTCAAAAATTCAACACTGGGATTTGTCTGTTACAGCTTTCCCCCTACTCCATTTTGTTTCTTACAGCTGTCCCCTTACTCCATTTTGTTTTTGTTCTCCTGTGGCCGCCCCTCCCTGGCTGTTAAAATTATTTACCAGGGCCACTGCCCTTCTCAAAGGGAGGGCCCCTTAAGTTGTTTACAAAGAGCCATTGCCCTTCTCAAAGGGATGGCCACTTGTGTTTAAGTGGGATAACTGCCCTGTTCAAAGGGTTGGTCCTGTTACCACCTTGTTAAACCTGGGCTCGGTGTAGGGCAAGGCTATATCCAAGCTGTAAGATCAATGTGCTTTGAAGATCCTGGGCATGAGTCGTAGGCCTCATGTGCTTTTGAGACATGAGGTGAAACTATGCCCAGGCATGTCTCTACTCACCTGTAGTTTTTCTCTGAACTCCTCCCCTGTGACAGAGGGAGCCTATCAGCATTACTGGCAGGGAAACTGCCTGAGTTTGCTTTTAAGAACAGGCATTTTGAAACTAGCATCAGAAAGGTTCCTGCATTGCTACCTGGCCTGATCAGGTAGGGGTTCTGGGGGGTCCTTTCTCCGCTCTCATTTTATTATTGAGCGTACCCCCGTTTTACCCCCCCCCACTCTCGTTTTATTTTTGAGCGTACCCCCGTTTTTAACCCCCCACCCCACGAAGAACGAATTGCTGCCTGAGAGACCTATTGCTGATCAAGACCGTGCTGAGCCCTCCTGGCTTCTTCTGATGTTAATTGCTGCTTCAGTCTTTGCTGCTGTCTGGGGACTGGTGAGAACCTCTCTTCTGTGAAACTTTCTATACTTAATTACTCTAGCTGCTGGCTCTGTTTCCCCAACACACAGACTTAAACTCTGTGTCTTAAAACCTCTCTTAAACTCCTCCTTAAACTCTGTTTCCCCAACACACAGACTTAAACTCCTTGCTTAAAACCTCTCTTAAACTCCCCTTGGTCTGTGTCTTAAAACCTCTCTTAAACTCCCCTTGGTCTGTGTCTTAAAACCTCTCTTAGACTCAAACTAAATCTTGGTCTGTATCTGTAATCTGTTTCCTGTGCCTTCCTGGACTGTACCTGGGCACACACCACTCTGCCCTCTGAAACTACCCCTAGTATAAGGTGCACCCATTAGGTTAGATTTTGTCTTTTAGTCTAGATAAGTTGTAATTTCATTTTGCATAGCTGTAGTTAAGTTAGGTTTAGGAAAGTGCTTGCATTGTACCCTGTAAGTGTAGCCTTAAAGAATTGTTGCATTGTGTTTTGATATTTGCTAATTTGTGTAGTTTTGGTTAAGTTAAATCATAGATAAGATTTTGCTGTGTTTGTATAACTGTCTCTCTGCTGTCTGCTCTGTGTCCCCCTGAGTTTAAATCTCCCCCCACCACGTGCTCCTCTTCCCCCATCCCCCAACCTTTACTTCTCTGCTGTTTCAACTTACAGCCTGTCTTCTCTCTCTCTTTCTAGTATAAAACCCCATTGGTTACCCCTTTTCTCTCTAATGCACCTCACATTCTACATTTACATGTTCACCTAAAATTGTTGGTTGTTTAACACATTTTACCCATACTGTTAGTTGGTTATATGCTGCTGTGACATACTCTTTACATAGGAATTGTTAGCTACCTGTTACATTTATGCTTCAGTGTTAATTGGTTACCTACTGTATTATACCCCACTGTATTGTACCCCACTATTGAAACCCCCTACCCCATTTACTAAAAGAAACCCCTCCCCAATTGTCTACTTTAACAAACCCCATACCCCTCACTATTGAATTTTCCCTGTTGTTGCATTTTCTTAATAAAGTTTATTTTGCACCCCACCTGTGTGGTAATTGCTCCCCAAGATCCCATATACCTGCTGGCAGGGACAGGATTAAGAGCTGTAAAGTCATGTGTATATTTGAAATGTTCTCCCAACCTTAATGTATTCATTTTGTCTTTATTTTTATGTTA
Source organism: Sternotherus odoratus (assembly GCA_032164245.1). Taxonomy (NCBI): domain Eukaryota; kingdom Metazoa; phylum Chordata; order Testudines; family Kinosternidae; genus Sternotherus; species Sternotherus odoratus. The sequence goes on along the minus strand of JAVMKO010000001.1, from coordinate 227,680,647 downwards.
AATTATACTTTAGAATACTATACTATAATTTGCAAATTCTTTTCACTCAGCAACTGCATGTAATTATCCATAAAATGAATGTCTTTGTGCACCTAAAAGCATATTATGTTAGGAATACAAGTAGACTTGCCTGAAAAAGTTTACATTCTATTGATTATCACTGGCACTATTCAATCATGTAAATGTTTACAGGATCCTCTTGAATGATGATGGATAATTCTTAGGCTAAATGGAAATCAAAGCAAAATTATGTTTATCTTGTTCTCCATCTAGTCATTAGGGCTTTAGGTGTTATATGAATTATGGATATATAAACTTTCTGTAAATTCAATATACCTGCTAGAGATGATAAAAGCAGTTAACAACATTTATTTTGACAATTCCAATATTTATGTTTCAAAAATCAAAAGATGCTTCAGCTCAATAGCTGGTTGAAAACACCAGAGAAGATTGATCAAAAAATCATTAAAATGTTTAAATTCAGGAAGTTTTGGTTAGCTCTCAAAATGGCTGCTAATCCTATTATGCTTTATTCTATTCAGTTCTTCCATCTACTTTTACTAAGAAGTGGAAGGTCCCTAACAGCTTGAGGTTTTGGCCTTCACAGCATAACCTAATACAACCACATGTGAATGCAACACCCACAGTGTGGCTGATAGTGAATTAGAGTAATGTTAAATCTGTGTCCTTAAGACCTGGGCATTTAGGTTTGTTGCATGACATAGTAGGGTTTGACTTGTAGCTTTTGTGAGATACTTAAGTATCAATACCTCTCAGACCAGGAAAGCCTTGATAATTTAACAAGGGGCTATGAAGTATGCAGCATGACAAGGGTGGTGATACATGTTCACTCTAAGCAAAACTGGCAGCGTATGTGCTATTTAAATGGATGTATAACCTTTTTAAAGGTTAGCAATTCATTTTCTATTTTCCCTTTTTTCTGACTGAAATAAACGTCTGCTTAATTCCAAAGAGATTTCAGCACATGGAGACACCACTAAAGACAGGTAAGGAGAGAGAATGATATGAGGGTTAATGCAGTGGACAGACTAGACATCTGAGTAAAAGTCCATTCTCTGCTATAGAAATCCTGTGAGACCTTGATTAAGTCATAGTTTCCCTGTGTGTCAGATACTCAACTGTATGACAGGGATATTACTACTTGCTTACTTACATGGGAATTGTGAAAATAAACCCCTAAATCCTTGGAGGGGCTCAAGGGCTTATATGATGATAGAAAGCATATAAGATAACGGTAATCAAGATAGTCAATAAGAAAAAAAGTTTTCCAAACCCAGGGGACATTTGTGACATTGTGTTATCACAGACCTGGAATTACTTCACTTTCATTGGTTTCCTTCTCCTCATGGTGCTTTAGCAGTTCCTGTCACCATCAAGCACCAACAGATTCCCAATATCTCTCAATACTCTCCCCTACCTCTGTGGCTTTTAACTCATCCTGGATAGCTTCTCAAGTGTCTAAATGTCTTTCCCTCCAAAAGTCCCCACTTGATGATTTTTATAAAGAACAAAAGTAAACAAGAATGGCCATACTGTGTCAGACCAAAGATCCATCTAGCCTAGTATCCTGTCTTCTGACAGGTTTCAGATTGGTAGCCATGCTAGTCGGTATCAGCAAAAACAACAAAAAGTCCTTGTGGCATCTTAGAGACTAACACATTTATTTGGGCATAAGCTTTCATGAGCTAAAACCCACTTCATCAGATGCATGAAGTGAAAAATTCAGTAAGCAGTGTATATATGAAAAGATGGGAGTTGCCTTACCAAGTGTGGGGTCAGAGCTATAGAGGCCAATTTGATTAAGATGGAAGTGGTCTAGTCTCAACAGTTGATTACTTCTGTAGTGCTAATGAGGCCATTTCAATCAAGGTGAACGTCACACATTTTCAACAGTTATCAGCAGATGGAAAATTACTTTTTGTAGTCACCCATTCACCCCCAGTCTTTATTCAGGCCTAATTTAATGGTATCCAATTTTCAAACTGATTCCAGTTCTGCAGTTTCTCATTTAATTCTTTTTTGAAGGGTTTTTTTTGCTGAAGAATTGCCACTTTTAAGTCTGTTATGGAGTACACAGGGAGATCAAAGTGCTCTTCTACTGGTTTTGGAATGTTACAATTCTTAATGTCTGATTTGTGTACATTTATTCTTTTGCGTAGAGACTGTCTGGTTTAGCCAATGTTCATGGCAGAGGGACATTGCTGGCACATGATGTTATATATCACATTGGTTGATGTGCAGGTGAATGAACCCCTTATGGTGTGACTGATGTGGTTAGGTCCTATGATGGTGTCCCTGGAATACATATGAAGACAGAGTTGGCAATGGGTTTTGTTGCAGGGATTGGTTCCTGGGTAAGTGTTTATGTTGTGTGGTGTGTAGTTGCTGGTGATTATTTTCTTTAGTTTGTGGAGCTGTCTCTAAGCGAGGACTGGCCTATCTTCCAGTGTCTGTGAGAGTGAAGCATCATCCTTCAGGATAGGTTGTAGATCCCTGATGATGCACTGGAGAGGTTTTAGTTGGGAGCTGTAGGTGATGGCTACTGGTGTTCTGTTACTTTCTTTGTTGGGCCTGTCTGTAGTAGGTGACTTCTTGGTACCCTCTGGCTCTGTGAATCTGTTTCTTCACTTAACCAGGTGGGTATCGTAGTTTTAAAAATGTTTGATAGAGATCCTGTAGGTGTTTGTCTCTGTCTGAGGAATTGGAGCAAATGTGGTAGTATCTGGGGGTTGGCCATAGACAATGGATTGTGTGATGTGGTCTGGATGAAAGCTGGAGGATTGTAGGTAAGTATAGCTGTCTGTAGGTTTCCAGTATAGGGTGTTTGTTTATGTGACCATTGTTTATTTAAATATATGGAGAAATACCTATGTCATAGAACTGGAAGGACCTTGAAAGGTGATCAAGTCCAGTCCCCTGCCTACACTAGCAGGACCAAGTACTGTCCCCTGACAGATTTTTTGCCCCAGACACCTAAATGTCTCCCTCGATGATTGAACTCACAACCCTGGGTTTAGCAGGCCAATGCTCAAACCACTAAGCTATCACTCCCCTAGGAAGTGGAGCTACTGTGTGTACTGGTCCAGGCTGAGGTTGACGGTGGAGTGGACATTGTTGAAATCCTCGTGGAATTCATCAAGGGTTTTCTTCCCATGGATCCAGATGATGACGGTGTCATCAATGTAGCACAAGTAGAGTTGGGGCGGTAGGGAACAAGAGCTGAAGAAGTGTTGTTCTGTCAGCCATACTGTGGGGCCATGTGGGTACCCATAGCAGTGCCGCTGACTCAGAGGTATAAATTGCCCCCAAATCTGAAATAGTTGTGGGTGAAGACAAAGTCACAAAGTTCAGCCACCAGGTTTGCCATGATATTATTGGGGTTACCATTTCTGAGGGCTTGTAGTCCATCTTTATGTGGAATGTTGGTGTAGAGGGCCTCTAAATCTATAGTGGCCAGAATGGTGTTTTCTGGACGATCACCGATGGATTGTAGTTTCCTTAGGAAATCAGTGGTGTCTTGAAGATAGCTGGGAGTGCTTGTAGCGTAGGGCCTGAGGAGAGAGTCCACATAGCCAGACAATCCTGCTGTCAGGGTGCTAATGCTTGAGACGATGGGGAGTCCAGGCGTCCCAGGTTTAGGGATCTTGGGTAGTAGATAGAATACCCTGGTCAAGGCTCTAGGAGTGTGTCTGTGTAGATTTGTTCTTGACAGTGGCCAATGTCAGGTGCTTCAGAGGAAATGAAGAGAACAGGTAATCAAAAAGTGACCCGTCTCCAGTTGCATTTAACTAATTCTTTTTTTTTTAACCCTGTTATAGTTTTGGCCTTCACAACATCCTCTGACACAATAGTTCCACAGGTTGTCTTTGTGTTATATGAAGAAATACTTCCTTTTGTTTGTTTTAAATCTTCTGCTTATTAATTTCATATGGTGACCACTTGTTCCTGAGTTATTAAAAAGAGTAAATAACACTTTCTTATTTACTTTCTTCACTCCAGTCATGATTTTATAGACCAGGGATCGGTAACCTTGGCACTCAGCTCCCCAGGATAAGCCCCCTGGCGGTCCTGGCTGGTTTGTTTACCTGCCGTGTCCACAGGTTTGGTTGATCATGGCTCCCACTGGCCGTGGTTTGCTGCTCTGGTCCAATGTGGGGCTGCGGGAAGCGATGGACAGCACCAGTGGGAGCCACGATCGGCTGAACCTGTGGACGGGAGCACAACCCCCGTGGTTCTTAGAGCGGCCCCTGGTCAGGGAGCACAGGGCCACTGGCACCGCTCCTCCGGCACTTCATGGGACAGATGAAAATGGCCAGCGGGCCACATATGGCCCACTGGCCATAGTTTGCTCACCTTTGATTTAGATCATACCAAGGAATTTCATCTCAGAAGTAATATTAGTCTGAAAAGTAGAAGGAAAGGGCAATCAGCTGGTTTGAGATTTGGAAGAATGAAATGCAGTGTTCTCATTTTAAGTTTAACAAAAATGGTTAAGTTTTATAATTAGAAATTTTCAGGATTGCTACTCTGCACAGCAGATTATAGACTTTATTATTTGGAAAAGGATTAACTTGAGTTGTAAAAGTAGCCATTTTCAACTGACACTGAGTAAATAGCATTTGGTGACATCTACATACATTGTAGACAGTTTCCAATGGAAGCATAGAGACAACTTCCTGAAAGATTTCACTAAGAAATCATTTTGAATTGACATCTGTATGTTTCTGTAGAGCTTAGCTAAGCCACTTCAATACAGCAGAAATCACACACACCCTGTAAATATTCTTTATTTTATTATTTGGGAGTACGATAGTATTATATGTGATCATGTACTTTTAGACTTTAAAGCAGGCCTGCACAACATGCAGCCCGGGGGACACATGTGGTCCACATGGGCTCACTGTGTGGCCCGCATGGGGTGAGTAGGGGTGGGGCAAGCCAAGCGGGGGGAGGAGAGGGAAGCGGATCGGGGCAGGGTGAGGGTGGGGCTTTTCAGCCCATAGCTGGGGTTTTTTTTTGCAGTAATATGGTCCTTGCTGCTTTCCCAGTTGTGCAGGCCTGCTTTAAAGGAATACATACACACTAGGGGGCAGAATTAAAACTATGCATTTACATGTAATTCTTGAGTTTTGAGACTTTTCATATCACAGTGACACATTGTATTTCAGAAGAGAATTGTTCAAATCCAAGTTCCCTGCTCAAACATAAATTTGGATCCAGGGCATTGGTTTGAGCCTACCTCTAATTAAATTTATTTAGAAAATAGCTTATAATGCCTGGATTCATTATAAATTAACATTGCCATTTTAGAATGGAAAATAGACCCTGAGAAAGTGTTTCATGTGTTTTGCATTTGGCATTGACCAAGTAATACAATGATGTTTTTATTATATCACCATATTTAATGCATCTGTTTGTGATACTTTCCTTCAGAAGTAATGTCTATCCATTACAAGGGGCCTAGATAGCAGCATCTTTTAGTATCACAGTCTCCATTACAACAGCTCAGGAAGAAACTTCACTTACAATATGTTGTATATAACTAATTAACAATTGATTCCCTCTCATTAAATTCCACAGCAAGGCAGTGTTTCTGGGACTGAGAAAAGAATACTTTCTAAACATGGCATTAGAGGTTTAACTGTAGTGAGGTAAAAGATGGATCTGTAATTGCACAGAACCCTGTTATTGCATTTGTTTCTTTGCATGTCTTCAACATCTCCCCAATAATGCCATCTACATATATAGCCCTATAGATGTGCATCATGTCAAAGTGAACCATTTTACCAACTGTGGTGGTTTTGCTACTAAAATAGCTTTGATCACTGCAGGAACCTTAGGGCTAGCAATCTGGAGAAGTAAAGGAACAGTCCCATCACAAGATCATTTCTAAATGTGATATGACATTTTTCAACTTCCCCTGGCTGAAATGACTATAAAATCATTCTATGAGTTAACCATGTGGTATTGTAAATTAACAGACATTATAAAGATCAAATAGAAAGCAGTTTGTTTCTGGGGAATGTGTTTCCAAGGAGTTGTTAAAGGACATTTCATGACATTTTCCACACTTGATCTTATATCAAAACTTGAATGATTCCAGGTGACTCTTAGGCTTGGTTTACACTAAAATGCATTGTCAACCCAGCAACATCACCCAAAGGTGTTAAAAATCCACAATCCGGAGTAGCATAGTTTAACCAACATAAAACCTGGTGTAGGCAGCATGAGGCATAAGGAAGAATTCTTCCATTGACCTAGCTAACGCTTCTTGAGGAGGTGGATTACCTACACCAATGGAAGAACTCCTTCTGTCAGTATGGGCAGTGTCTACCCTAAAGCTTTACAGCAGTGAGGCTGCAACACTGCTGTTGGCCTCAATAGTGTTGAGAAGCCCAGAGAATGGTTGGTTGTTATATACATTTCATAAATAAGACATATCTAATATGAAATGTCATTTGCAACTGAGCCATAATTATGTCTTATAAATAACACCAAAAAGATGATTTTATTCATTTCCTTTAGAAAAGTCCTTAAAGAAAATTAAATCAAAATAAAAATGTTAGCTTAAAAAAACCCAAAAACAAAACAATACACAGGAACAAACTAATACTATTTTATTGTGATATAAACCTATGTAATGCACCTTTTTTGGGGGGGGGGGGAATGGGAAGGTGATTAGTGTCAATTGATCAAAATTACTCATCCGGTTCATCCTAGTTGATTTCACTTCAGTTACATCAGTGATAAACTAACATAGTTTATAGGGGACTTAGGTGTATAGATGAACCTTATGCTGGTTGCCATTCAGGGGTGAATGTCACCTTAAAGTAAATAGTTTAATTCAATAAGTGGGCCATTGGGATATTATCCTCTATTACTTCATGTTGGGGGTAAAATTGGGAAATTCAGTCAGAATTCCACCTAATTTAGTCTTAATCAATTTTTTTGGACTTTATTTATAAAATTTCATACTTAATTATTGCCACTTACAGTGTATAGACATACATTTATGCTAGACAGATAATAACAGATAAAATAGATTTGGTAAGTTGGTCCAAGTTACCACATTCTGCCAGAGACCAGGAAACCCTTCTACTTTCCATGGTATTTGTTGACTGCTTTGATCACTTTGTCTGGTCCTTCAGTTCTGTCCTTCAGTTTCTGATCTACAGTTTCTCCAGTTTGGCCCATGTTCACTTAGGTTATTTGTACGTTTACATTGAAGATTAATCTTTATCCATTGGACCTTTAACATATCAAACCTTTGAGTTTTAGGTAACCCTATATTATGCATTAGAAAAATTCAGTTATCCAACTTCTACATGTTTTTTTCTTCTAGGTTTCCAATTTTCTGGCACAAATTGTCCTGGGTAACTCTGGTTTTCAGCCTTCACGGAAACAATTTTTTTTTAAAAAAAATTCTAATTACGTTTGTATACTTCTTACTTACATCTTGCAACCCAACATGTTACCTTTGTTCTGTCAGTAACAATATAATTTTAATCAGATCAATAATTCTATGTAAAAGAAGAAATGACAAAACCAAAAATATTCCAGCAAGACCTTTGCTTAGATTCTACTTTACCTGTGCTCATTCGCCAGCCATAATTACAAATCATTAAAATATAGCCAGCAAAGCTTTTAATCTTATCATTAGCAATTCTCCAATATTATATTTCAATGTTATAAGTCAGCAGATGTGTGTTATATATGCTACCCTTTTAATTTATTAGAAATGTGTGGTGCGGGGGAAGTTCTGGAGAGCATGCTATCTTTAATGTCAACATTACTTATCTTCTTCAAAGGTGGATTTTATATTGAAAGGCCAGTTTTGTTTGGAAATCATTATGAAGAAACTTAATTAGAAATTTTTCATAGAATGCATTTTGAAAGTGTGTCTCAATTTTAGGACCTTCATATTTGTTGTTTTTTCATGGTACCCCAAATCTGAACAATGATGACACTGAAGATCTTGCTAGTTGCTGGAGTTTCCTAAATAAGATTTCCAATTAGTTTTTGTTTTTCTTGCAGATGGAAGCTATTTTCTATAGAAAATATTAGGAAATAATATAATACTCAAATGCTCAGGTTCCTATGCCAAAGTACCTATGTGCCTTAGGTAAAATTGGCAAATCTTTTCAGTATCACTCTACCCCTGCAAAGCATACCTTTGTGGAAGGCCTTGCTCAAAGCAAGTTTCACAGGACAAGGTATCAACTGACTAGAACGAGCCCCTTTCCTCCCGCCCAACACACACACAAAAAAGCTCATAATTTTAGGCTATGCAGGAAGAAGCCTCAGAGATATCGTATTCTGTTTTGTTGAAAAGGTAAAGTTTGTCCTTCCCAAAATCAAAAGGCCAGAGGTTTTACTCCCAAAATATGAAATCCTCAGAAGCCATGGGCAATCCTGTGGCCATCACATACATCCTTCTCCCTTGACTTCCTGGCAACAAAGTTCCAAATTATTCACATTACCAGGGACAATCTCTGGCCATAGTGGTCCCCAGGACTACTAGGGTATTTAGGCAGCTTTGAGGCAGAGATAGCCCAACTTTATATAGCATTTATCTTCTTTAGATAATCTCCTAATGCCAGAAGGCACAATTCATTTTACAAGGTTATTGATAAGTTTGGTATGAGAAAGGCATTCTTGCTGTATGCTTTTCTGCACTTGGATAAATGCAAGAGATTTCTCCTTTCTAGAATTGCACAGGCAGTTGGGTGTACAACAATGCTGTTGCTGCTGAAGAGACAGCATAATATAAATGTGGAACTTATCTGAGATGAGCTTTCAGAGTTGGGGTGATTGGTTTCTGTTTGATGTATGGAGAAGGGGCAAAACCTGGGAAAGCAGGTAGTGGGATTAAGGTAATTCTTTACAAAATATTTAAGCACCTCCAATATCTGCCACCTTCCTGACATTAGCAACTTTAACTGGGTGTAGCCAATTTATAGGTAACATTTGACCAGGGGAAGGGCCAGATCATAATGATTCAAGTTTCACAGGGCCCTAGTTAAGGACTCCATCTTTGATCCAATTACCTGATCTTTCTGTCCCAGGGTGAATTATTAGACTCAAGGGAGGACCCAGAATTTGGTAGTGTTGCAGGGTACTTGGAGTCTTGTAGAAACGAGGCACACACATAGCTGCTGAATAAAAGTGGTGAGTTTAATGAAGGCAGACAGTGACACATCCACAATGGGGGCTCCCTTTGTTGCAGCTACTGCGAGATGGGAAAAGCCGGACGCATCGGAGCAATGCTCAGGATGAAGCCCATTAGGTGGGGGCACGCTGACACAGAAATACCTATGCACATTTACATCTCATGCATACCTCATGAATAGCTAATAACTTGTTTTGTTTCATTAGTATCACACAATCCTTGCAAGCAGTTAGAAGCTGGAGGATTCTGGTATACAGTCCTAGCAGGCAGTTAGCAGCTGCAGAACTCTGGTATACAATAGGTAACGCTGGTATGCAATGTTACCTTGACCGAGAGTAACCTTTCCCTGGTGAGCGCGAGAGCGTGTTCTCTATATGCATACCATTACAAAATCTTCTCTCATCCTACAGGTAGTTACTGGTGCAAAAAACATCTGTACTATGCCATAATGGTTCATCTTCAAAGTTCAGCTTCAAAGCTGAATTTCACATCATTCCATTCCCCTTTCCTTCTGCCCCCTGCTCCCCAAGGGAGTGATGCCGGTTTTGGGGTTTATTTAATTACATAATTTACATTGACATCTTGTATTACTTTGTTTCAGCTCAGAGTCATAACAGGAAGTTAGTCATCTTAAATATTAATTTTTCTGATGCCAAAGGGTAGGTAACAGCCCTCAATGTTTATCCACAGTTAATGTCATTATATACATGTGGATATAAACCAAAAGGAGGGTAAAATAAGATGAAATAACAGAGTTTTATGAACTCAAAGACCTCTTACTTTTTCAGCCTCATGCCATTCATGTCTCACTTTTCCATTGCTGGTCCACAGTCTCCCTCTCCTGATAGGGTGACTAGATTATGGTTCATTTAGAGGGATAAACCATTACTCTTCTAGAGTAATGAAAATTCAATGAAACAAGTCCTTAACTCTCCTCACACCATACTCATCTTTTTTAGATCCATAAGCTCTTCTTCCCAACTCCTTCAGATGCAGAGGGGAGCTTCCTTCTACACTCTTTTAAAGACTCATTTATGGACTCAAAAAAAAGTGTAAGTGTCCACATAGCTTCTCTGATCATAGACTATTTCTATCTCCAGCTTTCACTACAGGTCTTAAGATGAAGCTTATTGAAGGACTCTCACACAGTCTTTTAGTCCAGTGAATAACTTCTGCCTCTCCAAATTTCCTACCAACTCTGGAATTCTTCTCCCTAGACCATCAGAGACCCACTCATGATTTGTTTGTTCATTTTTCATTTTTGTTTTGTCTTCATCGGGAATGTTCCAAAATTGGTAGCTATGAAATTGGGGGCTTTAGATTCTAGTGGGAACTATCTGATCCCATTGATTTCAATAAGAGTTTTATCCAGGTAACCAAGAGCAGAGTGTGACCAATTTAGCTCTACTACAGATGATTTTAACCTAGCATTCTGCATTTAGACTTATTCTCCATTACATTTAAAAAACACAGCAAAGAGAACTAAGTGAAGGTCTGCCCAACATGATGTAAAGCCTGTTTGTTTTTGAGGAATCAGGATACATAATGAGGCTGCTGCAAGGAGATTTTTATGTGAACCTCTTTTTCTTAATTAGGATACAGGTCAGGCTTTCTAATGAGATCTTTAGCACACTAATTATAGATTGGCTTAGGAGAAGCTGCTTTCATCCCAATTTAAAAATCCTGTTTTTTCAGATATTCTCTTAATAGTATTTATTTTGAAACTGGCAGAGAAGATAAGTAATACTTAATGCTGAATTATGTAGACCAGGTTATCACTCTTGCTTCATTTCTAGTACCTGTCTGGCAAAGATTGTCAACTGGTGAGAAAGAGGGAGAGGATTTAAAGGAGCAAGTGGGATTAGGGAGCACAGCAAGAAGGACATAAAGAGAGAAGGAAAATACAGAATTTGTCCTTCTTATGGACTTTTGTTCCATAAACCTGCTTTATTCAAAGGTGAAGAGAAAAAGGAGTACTGATAACATCCATAGCAACAAAGTAATAATAAAAGCTTTCCAAACACCTGCGGATAGCAGAAGTAATCATGGTTGGTGATATCCTTGAAGCCCTTAACTAGGAAACAGGGTTATCTTGAAACCAGCCAAGGGCATATGTAGTATAGTGGAGGTGAAAGAAATATAAACCCAGACTTTTTTATTTTCTCACACATAATCAATATCAGCATGCAAGCAGTATAAAGACTGTGATCTCTCGACAGGGGAATTATAGCAAATAAACTTAGATTTCCCATTGAAAGGTGTAGTCATCACTCAACTAGTAGATATAATGGTTTGCTATTAACAATGATGTTGAACTCCACTACTGTAGTTAGCCTAACACCTGTCAGTTGTGTCATTTAATATTTTTTTTTCTGAAATGCTGTAAATATAATCAGATAACTTTTATTCATATTACATGTAAAAGCAAAAATAACACTTTTTCCCCATTTAAATACTCCCATTTCAATCCTCAAAAATACCGAAAATAATTGTTGACCATTTTACATAGGGAACTATACAAATCCGTATGGAATAAAGGAAAACATGTTTAACTAAGCCCTGGTCTACACTACGAGAATAGTGTAGCTGAAGTTGACGTATCTTAGGTTGACTTATCTCCCGTCCTCACGGCGCGGGATTGACTGTCGCCGCTCCCCTGTTGACTCCGCTTCCGCCTCTCATTTTAGTGGATTGTGAAGGCACTAGATGTGATAAATCGATCCCTGATAGATCAATCACTACCCGCCAATCTGGCAGATAGTGAAGATGTAACCTAAGATCTTCTGATTAAAAAAAAAAGTTGCTAATATTTGATGTAATATTAAATCATATAAGTTGGAGCTTTATTAAGGCAGGCGGGTAAGGCTGAAATACAATGTCCAATGTATTTTTCAATTGTTTAGAATTCCCTCAAATAAATGTCTTCTGGGTTAAATTTTCAATTATTAGTTTCTTCCTTGAGATGATATATGAGTATCAGGGAAACCTATCTAGACGCGTTTGAAAGAATAACCCCCCCCCCCTAAATTCTGCATGTTTAAAACTCAAGAATCATTTGGTTTCTTTTCTCCTGAAATGTGGATTATCTTGCACCATGACACTTCCTGCAGCCCCCATTGGACCGGAGCAGTGAACTGCCGCCAGTAGGAGCCGCGATTGGACAAACCTGCGGACATGGCAGGTAAACAAACCATCTGGGCCTGCCCGGTGTCCTTACCCTGGGGGGCCGTGTGCCCAGGTTGCTGATCCCTGATGTAAATTCTGAAAAAATGGGCTGTGTCATCACATTTGAACAGAACAGGCTCAAGAATAGGAAGTCATGAGAGAGAACATTTTTCATGCATATTTTATGTGATTTATTTTAAATATTTTTATTCAACCTAAATTTTAAGCAGTGATGCAAGTAGACTTCAGCTCTTACAGGTACGGTACTGACCCACCAACCCTGTCCCCCTCACAAAAAATGTTCTGTGAGTAGAGCCCTGTGTGGATACAAATTTATACCCGTAAATGCAGATTTCCATGGATAGAAATTGGTATCCGCTGAACTGAAGTGACAAAACAAGAGAACATGGAGCTGCCACTCCCAGGAGCCAGTGCCTTCACCAGCAGCTTCTCTGGTGCAACTACCTCTCCTAGCCCCAGCTACAGTCCTGTCCTCTGGTGGGTCTGTACAGATCAGACAGGAGATGCAGCTGTGTGGAAGGGCTGGAATGGGGGTGCTATGGCCGCACCAGAGGAGCTGCTGGCAAGGGGTATTGGGTCCTTGGAGCAGTGGCCCGTCTTCTGCTCCTTTCACCTCTGCAATTCCCAGGTCTGAAAATGTGTTTTTCCAGTACAGCGTAATGGTAATAAATGTCTTAATTATACAGTATAGCTGACTGTACAGGCTTACTTACACCACTGACTTTAAATTGCATAACAGTCTGCTCAGTAGGAAACAGTGTAACATGTTAGGTGAATTGGCATACTTTAATTATTACATGACGGCTGAAGTGATGTAATTTTGATATCTAATTACCCAATTGTGCTCACATACCTGGTCATTCTGCCTCTAAATATCCATATCAGATAATTGAATGTGCAAAACCAAGTTTGTAATTATTTATACCTATACAATTACAGGAACAAAAAATAAAGGCAGGTTGAGACTTTGTTTAAAATTGACCTTGGAGATCTGGTGTATTACAACAACTCATCTTTTAATACAGAGATAAAAAAAAAATAAAGGGAATATTTTTCTAAATATTCAGGGAGCCCTGGTTAAGGAGTGACTGGGAATCTTTTAGTGCTGTGCCATCTACTCCAGCTATTGTATGAACATGTGTCAATTTCATCCCTCAGAGCTGTCACTATTTGATATAAATATTTTTGTTGGTAAATCAGGGGTTTCCAAACTTGGTTCGTTGCTGGTTCAGGGTAAGCTTCTGGTGGGCCATGAGACCCTTTGTTTACCTGAGAATCCACTGATACGGCCTCTCGCAGCTCCCAGCAGCCATGGTTCACCGTTCACAGCAACTGAAGTTCCAGAAAGCATTGGAAAGTCCCTGGTGTCCCTTCGGATGCATGGAAGGGCTTTACTGCTTCCAGTCCGGTACCGGATTTATGTGCTGTTACATTTTCTTGTTGCTACCCATCCTGGCTGCCATCTCGAGATTTATACCTTCACTAAGACAATGTCATGGTTCTATAAAAGGTGATATTTGCATCTTTGCTTTGTCATTGTCTGTCACTCACACTATCTCACTCATTCTCTACATTAATTGATTACACGTTCATAAGTATGAATACAATTGATGATATAGAGCAATGCAGCTTTAAAATCATGGGGAGCTTCCATTGCTGCTTGTTGTTTTGTAACAGCAGAACAGGAAACTGTACAGACTTCACCTGAAAGAGTAAATTTTTAAATTTTATTTATTTATTTATTTTTAAATGGCAGGGCAGGGAGGTGAGGAGGAGGCCTGGCTACAATGAGTTCCCTCCCATGAGGTACACAGCTAAAGTGAAGACTTGAAAAATATAGTCCTAAATGGAAATATTTTAGTTCTAATCTCTATAATTATGGATCAGGCTCTTGGCTTTTCTACGACCTCTAGAAATCCACTATACCTTGCACCATAGAAATAATGCCCATCCAGAATTACACGATACCATAATGTTCAGTCTTCAAGTAATTCTAAAATGTCATAAGACATTGGTACAACATTTGTTAGTATACTGAATTGTGTTAGCCAAGTTTCTGTCAGACACTCTTCCTGGAGCTTTTCAGAAGCTTTATGGTCCATCTAACTTTGAAAATAGATAAATATCCTCATCTATATTGTTCTGAGAAACTTCCTCTGATGATGTCTATGTCAATATGTCACTGAGATTGTTGTGAACATGTATCCCTATTTTTTTAAAAAAACGAACTGTCAGACAACTAATTCCTTGGTGAATACATGACAAGCTGAATGGGACATAACCACATAGAAAATGTACTTTCTTAACTACAAACTATAGAAATTCTCCGTGAAACTCTGTAAGTAATATCAGCATAATTCAGAAATCTATTACCTTCACAGAACTTTGAAATAATAGCTCACAAAGTTTCCATTTTAAAATAGGTAATAAAGAGGTTGAAGCTAGCTTCCAATCATTAGCCACATTTACAGCTGTGCTGTATGGGAGTGAAAGTGCTAACTGTAGGTCTCACTATATGTGGAAGTAATGCTGATTATCTTTAATGAAGCTTCTTATGTTATGTGCTCCTGCCTAAACCCAAAACATGGAATCAACAATATCTCTAATAATATCCTTGAAATTTCTTTCCTCACATCTGTTCTCGGGGTGGAAATTTTGGAAGTTTTAAAGTTACTGTATGGTGTTTAGAAATATTCCTGCATTGACTTTTCTCAAAATATTTCTCATATATATATTTGACTCAGATTTTCAAACTGGCTTAGTCTACAAACCCAAGATTGTATGGTTATACTGGAAGAAGGGCAGGAGACATTTGGTATAATCAGGCCACAACTTTATTATTAGATGTCTGGGCAGATAGAAGTCTACAGTGCAGGTAACTCCATGTTTATTCCATAATTACTCGGGGGGGAGCTTTTACCAGCACCCCGTCTTTTTCCATGAATGTCCCTCAAGCAAATCCATTGTGAAGACCTTTCTATCCATCCCCTCCCATGTGACAGATAAGGTACACTATAAGGATAGGGGTTTGCCTCCCTGCCATACCAATTATTTGAGTCTCCCACTGCCCCCCATACATTCCTTTAATTAACAGCTCTTTTTGAGTCCTTTTTCAAAGTCATTTATCTGGTTACTGTACACTTTTCCTATGGAGTACCTTCCCCCAAAAAACCCAGTCAGGTTCCCAGACGTCTCTTACTGCCCCCTTTTATATTAAGCAAAATAAACGGGATCCAAAGCTTTATAGTGGAACCCCACCCTCCCTGAATAATTTGGTGACCCAGAATCCCCAAAGTGTTGATCCTTTTATGACCCCAAGAGATTTGGCCACCCCCACCCCTCCCATTAGCACTTGCCATGCCTTCTCCACCCAGGGGGCACTCCACCGCTCCCACTCAGACCCTGTGTTAATGAATGTCTGACATCATGTATCTGCATCAAGTCCGTTCTTGTTCTGGGCAGTAAGTGAAAACCTTTATGCATTCCCAAATAGTGTTTTCCAAGATGTGCCACATCATGCTGGTGACTGCTGATGGGCCCCTGTGGTGCACAGTTGTGGCATTAGCTGGTCCAATAACATGCTTCTCCTTCCATGCCAACACAGGGTCTCCTGTTACTGGACTCTGATTGCCAACCCTCAAGGTCACTAGGATGTCCATGTATGTGCATAAGAAAAACAATCCTGTACCCACAGATCCACATCACCGTCTCCATGGCCGATCTGCCAACATTTGGAATGCAATCAAAACACGTTAATGTTGACTCACCACCCGAGGTTGCACACAAGTCTGTCTGCTTCCAAATGCTAGTGCCCAATTGTCAGAATTGCCTCTGCCTCTGTATCCAGCTGCACTGAAGCTGTTGTGGCTCCTCATTGAGAAAGAGTGGGAACCAAACTCCATGGGGCAGAACCAAACTCACAGCCTTTCCAGAAGATAACAAATTCTCCCCAGGCTTGTTGATGAGTTGCTGGCCCTCACAAGTTAAATATCCATGCTTGCCCCTGCTGGTGTACATCAGACAATTCCAAGCCCTTACCTCCACCACACGCACACACACAAACACACACACACACACTGCCCCTATGCCCCTACAGAACCCAGGCATTAGCTTCCTGGTCCTAAAAGAACCAACATTCCTTTAGGACTGCTGTTCTTATCAAGGCTGCTTAGATTCCTGAGAATGTTACCTGATGTGCCCACATGACTGATGTATGGGCTGTTGAAATACAACCACTCAGCCAGCAACCTTTAAGTTAAGAATCCTCTGTGAATATGGATAGCCATTTAGACGACTGACAAATATAACAGCCAGTAGGTGATTCCGAGATTGTTGAGAACTCCAGTCAACATGTTCCTCAGGACCCTGTGTAGCTCAGCACCAGCTGCTCTGTAGTGGGTGATTTGATGACCAGCCTTCCCACACCTGTAGTTGCATGAACTCATGAACAGAACCTAAACCCACAGTAATCTGCCCCCCCATCTTCTTTATTAAGATACTTCCAAAAGTGTAGCCTTTTCACCTTCAGCTGAACTGGAAATGGTGCCCTTGCCAACTTCTGGGTGGCACTTGGTTTAATCCCTAGGCTGGTTCCCCCTGGGACCCCTTCCTTATCACTGTGGCATGGACATGCTGCATGCACCCTGTAAGAGTCTCTGTCCCCCCTCTCTTAACCTGGGGTACAGAGAGAGGACTCTTCTATGCCAGACCAAATAACTACAAGCTGCTTCCCAGCCTAAGTTAAGTCTCCACACCCCGAAACCCCACACTCTACCAGCTGGGAAATTGGGGAATCGCTGCCACCATCCGGGTGGATCTCCAAAGCCCTGAAGGGGGCCACCCGGACTCTCCCAAACTCCTGCTCTCTCTCCTGAGAGCCGGACACTCAGAGGCTGCTTCCCTTCCCCCCCACCCTTCTAGCCCGAAGGTAGAGAGAGACAGACTCCGCACTCCAGCTCATACCCTGAGCTTGTCCTTTAGACCTACTTCCCTTCCCCCTCCCTTTCCAACCTGAAAGCAGAGAGAACCTTAAGGGAAATAAACCAAATGCTCTTTAACTAAAAAGATTTAATAAAGAAAAGAGAATAAAGCAATCACTTACAGTACAACTTCACAATCTAGAGTTCTCTAACTTCCCCTCTGAAAAGGTTAGCGACAATCTAAAAAAAAAATAAAAAAAAATGGAGATATACCAATCTCCTAGAACTGGAAAGACCTTGGAGGTCATCGAGTCCAGTCCCCTGCCTACACTAGCAGGATCGAGTACTGTCCCCTGACAGATTTTTTGCCCCAGATCCCTAAATGGCCCCCTCAAGGATTGAACTCACAACCCTGGGTTTAGCAGGCCAATGCTCAAACCACTGAGCTATCCCTCCCCCCAAATAGGTATGGAACTTTATGGAATTCAACATATTATACTCACAGCACAGCTAATTATGAATATAGGAAGGGAAGTAGAAGGGTTTTCCTCCATAGCTAGAGGCGAAAACTTGGACTCTTGCCCAAGCTGGAACGGCAGGAAACTGAAAACTTAAAACTCACTCCCTCCCTCTCGTTGTCTGGGGCTCTTACGTCACTCCCTCTCAGGTAACATTGACCCCATACAGGCAGAATAACACTCTCCAGCACTTTACACTTATGACATACCCCAAAACGTAATTTGCAAATGGATGCCTCATGGATGCCTGCACCTCCCCAAAGCCTGCACGCAATGCCACAAGCATCTGTTTCTGCAGACACACCTTTCAGCATTGCCCTCATATCTTGTATTCAGTTGGGATGAACGTAAGTGCTCTGGGTGATCCTGAATACTTTGAAAACCCTGAATGCTATGAAGAAAACGATAGAAATAACAGTCTTAACCACTTGCATGAAAATTCCTGCTGACTAAAGTAGAAGTTAGATTCCAGTGGAGTCCTTGAAGCTCTGAAGGCAGACCCCTCTCATCTTCATCCCTAGTAATGAGAGGGGTCTGCCTTTGGTAATTAAACAGAAACCTGGGCCCATCTGTCCCTGGCCTAGCACCAGCCCCATGCCCACATTGCATGGCTACTCTGAAAACATCCACTCAATGTGCAGGGTCAGTCAAAAAATTGAACAAAATGTTGGGAATTATTAAGAAAGGGATAGATGAGACATAAAATATCATATTGACTCTATATAAATCCACAGTACACCCACATCTTGAACATTGCATGCAGATGTGGTAGCCCCGTCTTGAAAATGAGCAAAACCATGCTGTTTATCCTAAATTTGAAAATAAACTATTTGTATTAAAAGGGGAAAGGATGACAGAAATTCCTGAGTACAATCCTAGTTTTCTGAAGCCTATTGCTTCTGTCATTTATGATGCCAAGAAACTGCCATCTCTACACACTCATTTGTTTGTGCCAATTCACAGTACTGGAATATCAGGCAAGAAGCATATCTGGTATCCTCACATTCCAAGATGAGGATTATGACTTTCATTTCTTTTAAAATGAAACAAATTTACTTATTGAAAAGAGAAATAACATCTAGCCATCAATATCTGGCACTGGAACATATGAGGAAACATATAAAGGAAAGATCAAAAAGTGAAAACTGCATATGTGCTAATCACATAAACTAAATGAAAGCTTCCAGTGGAGTTCATCAACTTATGCACAGAATAAGTCTAAGATTTTTCAACTACAATTGCAAAAAAGCAGCAGACATGTAATTTTCTTGGTTCAGTACTTCAGTTTTCATCAGCTCTGCCAGAAAAGTAGACAACATTCTGCAAATTTTAATTATTTTAAAGAAGTGTTGTTTTAATTTAAATGAATGGAAATTACTAAATAAGGAACATGTATAGTCACAGTATGGTGGCAATCAAAAAGAAAGGAGAAATGCCAATTTTAATTAGTAAATACTACAAACCACTTTGTATTACACATGTGCATCTCCCATTGAAGAAAATAAGAATCATGTGTGCATAATCCTGGTAATGGTTTGATCTTTAAATTATAAAAAAAAGAGAGGAACAATGAACCATGCAGCAATCCTGCAATGATGGGAAGATGAACTAGATGACCTAACAGGTCTTTCCTATTCCTATGCCATTAAAATCCCCATTGAAGTAAATTGGAGTTTTGTGGGAGTAGGGAGGTTAGGATTGGGCTATGCCATTTTATAAATCTAGATTTAATGCCAAATTCTCCCCTTTGATGTGCCCATGTGGCTTCTATTTTTTTTAAAAAAAACATTTCACACCTTTATCCAAATTTCAGTGATAAATATATACTTCAGAAAATGAAGAAATAAAATAAGCAGCCAGAGAAAAAAAAATGAATAGAAAATATATATAAAGTATCAAAGTAATGAGATAACACAAATAAAATGAAGGAAAAAATAGCTAAAAATCTCTCACCATGAAGTAAATTTTCAGTACTTTAAGTTTATCTAATAGGATTTCTTGATCCCTGATTTTCATGTGTGCTTGTAGTTTTCATTATCTTTATTGATATGTGCCTGGTTAAGAGGAGATGTGTTCTCAGAGGGAATCATATTTTGTCTCCTTTTTTAAATACTGCAAATAGTGCATTTTTTTGGCATCAGATTCAAAATTTATACCAATATCCTCTACGGGAAGATTTGAGGGGTTGAAAAGTTAATATCCCTCACTTCTGTGCATTTTTAAAGCATGCAGAAAAACTGGATTTAAAATAATATCTCTGAATCTTTCAGGCTTTAGCATTAAAATTCCTGGTTACAAATACTATTACAAACAGCCTTCCTTAAAGCTGTCACAGATTGGAACCAGGCATTCAGAAATGAAATACTAATACTAGTTCATTATCTTGACTGAGCCTTAATAAAACAAAGTGTTCATAAAAAATATATGTATTTTCCAGTTGAAAAGATAAAGAATATGACAGACACATTTAACATTAACTAAAGGTTATTTCCAAAAATAGCTGTCATGTACTCCCATCTCGCATAAAGGTTCTTGGTTAGGACACTGATAAAATGAAAAATGTCATTTGTTTTTAGCACACAAGAGTTTGGGAAGTGCACTAAAACCCTACTTTTTAATTTTCTCTCTTTTCCATTCTTTGGAGAGTTTCTTGTATTTAAAAATAAAACAATAATAATATAATTAAAATTAATAATCTTCATCTTAACTAAATGCCTACAGCAGTCCTTTTCTCAGGGCTCCTTAAAAAAAAACTACAAAAATTCTTGTTCCTCCAACCACAGCCCTTCTTGGAGGTCTGGTTTTTTTATTAACACAAAGTTCCAAAAGGTATTCTTCCACCCAACCCTAAGCTGGACACAGCTGCTCCTCCCTGAGGCACTGTACCTCCCCCCCCCTGTCTGAGAAGCTGGAGGAGATGCGGGACTTAACCTGTCTTCTTCACCTTCTCCAAAAGGAAAAACAAAACTTTCAGCTCTATCTTCTTACCCCTCCCCCAATCCCTTTTTATACACCACTGCAGGAGACCCTCTCTCCCTACAGTTTCACTTTGTTGTTCCTCTTCTAGCTCTACCTTCATTGAAGTACCTCTGAGACAACAAAAGCGATTTCTTTGCAGACGTAATCTTGAAAGTAAAGGTTAAGCAAAATTGCTCAACCAATCTTGTAGCTGTATTAGAGTGTCACTTAACAAAGAAGGTTGCCTATTGAATGTAGTTTATATTGAATGAGTCCATACAGATGTAGTGCTACATAGTGTCCCATACAATTTTTGTGGGAAGAACATTGTAATAACTCTAATAAACCTTTCAATAACCTTTGCTGCTACAGTAAATAAGAACACCAAAACATCAGAATGACCATACTGGGTCAGACCAAAGGTCCATCAAGCCCAGTGTCCTGTCTTCCAATAGGAGCCAATTCTAGGTTGCCTAAAGGGAATAAACAGAACAGTTATTCATCAAGTGATCCATCCCCTGCTGCCCATTCCCAGCTTCTGGCAAACAGCAGCTAGGGAAACCATCCTTGCCCATCCTGGCTAATAGCCTTTGATGTACCTATCCTCCATGAATGTATCTAATTCTATTTGAACCGTGTTACATTCTTGTCCTTCACAACATCCTCTGTCAAGGAGTTCCACAGGTTGACTGTGAATTGTGTGAAAAATATTTCCTTTTGTTTATTTTAAACCTGCTGCCTATTAATTTAATTTGGTGGCCCCCAGTTCTTGTGTTATGAGAAGGAGTAAATAACACTACCTTTTTTATTTTCTCTTCACCAGTCATGATTTTATAGACCTCTATCATATCTCCCCTTGATCATCTTTTTTCCAAGCTGTAAAATCCCAGTCTTATTTATCTCTACTCATAAAGCAGCCATTCCATACTCCTAACCATTTTTGTGCCCTTTTCTGCACATTTTCCAATTCCAATATGTATTTTTTGAGATGGGGCAACCACATCTGCATGCAGTGTTCAAGATGTGGGTGTACTGTGGATTTATATAGAGGCAATATGATATTTTCTGTCTTATCTATCCCTTTCTTAATAATTCCCAACATTTTGTTCACTTTTTTGACTGCCGCTAAACACTGAGTGGATGTTTTTAGAGAACTATCCACAATGAGTCCAAGATCTCTTTCTTGACTGGTAACATCTAATTTAGACCCCATCAATTTGTATGTATAGTTGGGATTATGTTTTCCAATGCATTACTTTTCATCTATAAACATTGAATTTCATCTCCCATTTTGTTAACCAGTCACCCAGTTTTGAGAGATCCTTTTGTAGCTCTTCACTGTCTGCCTAGGACTGAATTATCTTGAGTAGTTTGGTAACATCTGCAAATTTTGCAACTTCACTTTTTAACCCCTTTTTCCAGATCATTTATGCATATGTTAAATAGGACTAAGTACAGTACAGATCCCTAGGAACACCACTATTTACCTGTCTCCATTCTGAAAACTGATCCTACCCTTTGTTTCCTATCTTTTAACCAGCTACTGATCCACGAGAGAACCTTCTCTCATCGGTGATTGTTTACTTTGCTTAAGAGCGTTTGGTGAGGAATCTTGTCAAAGGCTTTCTGAAAAATTAACTACACTATATCCACTGGATCCCCCTTGTCCATATGCTTGTTGACCACCTGTCATAACCATAAAGTAGCCTATAATTACTTCTTACTTGTAAGGGGTTAAGAAGCTAAGAGAACCTGGTTGTCACCTGACCAAAAGGACCAATGGGGACCAAAGATTCTTTCAAAGCGGGGGGGTGGGGGGGTGGGGGAAGCTTTTGTTCTTGTGCCTTTGTTTGTAGCTTGTTCGCTTTAGGGATTTCAAAGGAGCCAAACAGCCTTTTCATTCCTCCATCTAATTCTATATCACAAATAATAAATAATAGCCAGGCAAGGTGTGTTAGCTTATATTTGTTTCTCAATTGTGAAGTTCTCCTGCTTGAGGGAGATATCCCTGTGTTGTCTCTGTAACTTTGAAACTAAGCAGAGGAGATTCCTCTGTGGGTTTTTCTCTTAATCTTTGGTGACTCTGTAAAGTGCTTCCATGTTGATTTTTATAGCGGTAATTTTTATTGTTTCTTTTTCTCTAATTAAAATTCTTCTTTTAAGAATCTCACTGTTTTTTCCATTGTGTAGATCCCGGGTTTTTTTGATCGGGCTCACCTTTAAGGATAGGTCAGGGGTTTATCTCAAGCCTTTCCCAGGAAGGGGGAGTATGGGCTTGAGGGGGGGGATATTTTGGGGGAATAGGGGCTCCAAGTGGCCTTTTCCCTAATTCTTGTTAACAGTTGGTGGGGACAGCCTATCAACCAGACACAGGAAAAATGTGTGTTTTGGGGAAGTTTTAACCTAAGCTGGTAAAATAAGCTTAGGGGGTCTTTACGTGAGGGTCCCCACATCTGAACCTTCGAGTTCAAAGTGGGGCGGGAACCCTGACACCCCGCTCAAAGAATTCTGTTAAATTGGTGAGGCATGATTTCTTTTTACAAAGACCATCTTGACTATTATCCAACAAATTATGTTCATATATGTGTCTGACAATTTTGTTCTTTACTATATTTTCAACCAGTTTGCCTGGTACTGAAGTCAGGGTTACCAGCGTGTAAGATCCAGGGTCTCCTCTGGAGCCTTTTTAAAAAATTGGTATCACATTAGCTATCCTCCAATCATTTGCTACAGGAGCTGATTTAAATGATAGGTTACAGATGATAGTTAGTAGTCCTGCAATTTCACATTTGAGTTCCTTCAAACTCTTGGATGAATACCATCTGGTCCTGATTACTTATTGTTTAATTTATCAATTTGGTCCAAAATCTCCTCTAATGACACCTCAGTCTGGGACAGTTCCTCAGATTTGTAACCTAAACAAATGACACAGATTTGGGAATCTCCATCACAGCCTCAACTGTGAAGACCAGTGATAAGAATTAATTTATTTTCTTGGCAATGGCCTCCTTTATCATATACTAGCAAAAATACCCGGCGTTGCTCGGGTCCATCAGAGGGGGAGGGGGAGAGAGCTGGGAGAGTGTGGCGTCCATTGGAGGGGGGAGGGGGAAGAGAGCTGAGCGAGTGGGAGGGCCGTTGGAGGGGGGAGGGGGAGAGAGCTGAGTGAGTGGTGGGTGTGTTGGAGTGGGGGGGAGGAGGGAGAGAGCTGAGCGAGTGCGGGGGCCGTTGGAGGGAGGAGGGGGCAGAGAGCTGAGTGAGTGCGGGATCCATTGGAGGGGGGTATTATTACATCATAACTATGTCACAGAGAACAGCAGGTGTTAACCTGCTACCCAGCTGATGTTAATGGGCTTTAAAGAATTTCACCCCTGGGGGGTGTCAGAGGTGAGATTTGAAAAATTTTCAATTCTTACCCTGATTAGGACCCAAAAGTCTATAACTGTACCAAATTTCAAGTCTCTAGCTCAAACGGTGTGGAAGGAGTAAGGGAACGTACATACACGCACGCACGCATACAGCATTTGACTTTTATATATATAGATATCATCCAGTGACACCACTGGTAGGTTAGCAGGCTTCTTGCTTCTGACAAATGAATTTATTTATATATTTATTTATTTGATATTAGTTATTGAGTTTTTGGCTAGCTGTTCTTCAAATTCTTTTTTTGGCCTTCTTAATTATATTGTTTTTTATATTTAATTTGTTAAGAGTTTATGCTCCTTTCTGTTTTCTTTACTAGGATTTAACTTCCACTTTTTAAAGGATGTCTTTTTGCCTCTCACTGCTTCTTTTGCTTTATTGTTTAGCCATGATGGCTCTTTAATGGTTCTCTTACTCTGTTTTTTTTTTTTAATTTGGGGTATACATTTTATTTGAGCCTCTATTATGGTGTCTTAAAAAAAGTTTCCACGCAGCTTTCAGTGATTTACTTTTTGTGCTTTAACTTTTAATTTGTTTAACCTCCTCATTTTTCTGTAGTTTCCTTTTCTGAAATTAAATGCTACACTGTTGGTCAACTGTGGTGTTTTCCCTGCCACAGGGATGTTAAATGTAATTATATTGTGTTCACTATTACCACGCGGTACAGCTATATGCACCCCTTGAATCTGATCCTGTGCTCCACTTAGGACTAAATCAAGAATTGCCTCTCCCCTTGTGGGTTCCAGGAGTAGCTGCTCCAAGAAGCAGTCATTTAAGGTATCAAGAAAGTTTGTCTTATTCCCTTCCTGTAGTGGTATATTCCCAGTATTTTAGGCTAGATGGACCTTTGATCTGACCCAGCATAGCCATTCTTATGATCTAACTTGTAACAAGTTAATACAAAGACTTTTATGTGTTAATATATTTACAATGACATACCATGTGTCTCTACAACTGCTCCAGAACAAGTGAAAATTTTGGTTCCATGTCAGTTACGACACTTTCCCCTCTGACTATGGTGTTCTGTAAGGGTTATAAGATCATTCTATTCTATAATCCACTTATGCATCAGTGAGCCTGCTGTTCCTAAATATGACCTTAGATGGAAGAATAAAGGAGTTGCTTAAAATAAACATAAGGTATACAATCTTGCAGGCTCAGCAGGAGTGGCAAATATGAGAAAAAGAGATTATTATGTATAACCATTTGAATTCTGTTTCACAGCAGAAGCTCATGAATCTGGCATATGATTTATCTGTCAGACTGAACACATACCTGGAGCTTAAAGAAGTACTGCCAGCCTGAACATCACATTGTCATCTGAAAATGTTATGTCTACAAGTAATGTAACAGGTATAAAAGAAGTGGTGAAATAAAAGGGAGAAAGGGGGAATAGGAGAGATACCCCCCCTTACAGTTGACAGGTAATTTCATATGCACCCAGGGTCTGTCACCTGTAAAGTATCTCTCCGGTCCATTCCTCCCACCTATGTATGTGTGTATAAAGGGCAAGAAGAGGAGCGAAACAAAGCTATTTGAAAACACAGTTTATTTGGGAATAGCAACAAAGATAGAAAAGAGGAACACTATTAAACACAAACAGATAACAAAGAGTTGTGGTTGCCCATATGGATATTAATCCCGGGTCCAAAACACCCCTCCCATGGTAACAAAGTACAATAGAGGAAACCAAAATACCCAATACTCTACTCTGTCAGAGGCTTTTGGGCAAATGATGTTAAAATGCTGTTTCTTTCATAGCTGGCATTTGGAGAGCCCTGGACTCAAATCACCTGATGACCGATTTCAGACCAAGGGAAGAGGATTGGATCCGGAACCAGGTAAATTGGTGACTCTGGATATGCAGGATACCATACAGATAAGTTTGATTGGATGTTGTACACCCACCTTGACAACACTGATTTCTTTGTCTGTCACTGCAAAAAGGAACCGCGACTTTAGATGGAACTGGATTTCACAGGAGAGTCTGTCAGCTTTTTCCACCCTTAGCACAAAGCTCACAAAAATCTCCATAACATAACTTTACTCCAACATTGAACAATTGTCATAACTATTAATACAAACAGTACTAAAACATCATATAGCATACAACACACATCCAACAATAACACATAGAATTATTAGGGCTGAAAGAGAAAAAAACATCCCCCCCCCCAAGTTGTTTACTTTTTATAATTTCCAGGACTTTACATATAGATATTTCCCCGTTTTGCTGAAGGTGACCTGCACTTTTTGTCTCACTGCATGACATCACTTCCAGGCATTGCTCAATGTATATAAAAAGATCACATCCAAGTACTCACACAGAGATTGTAAGAATAGTAATAGCACCAGCAACCTGAAACACATAGGCAGTAGGCATACATTATTAATTATTTTTAATATTTAATTATTATTATTTATGTATTATTATTATTATTATTTAATGTACAAATGGTACAATTAAAACAGAAAAAGCAGGGAGATAAAACAAATATATAAACAAGAAAAGTATCAAAGGGGCTGAAGTAGACATTACATGGTTTTGTCATTCAATGGCTTTGGGGACAGCAGTATGAAGTCTGGAAAGTCATCTTGATAACCAGAATGAAATGAACAATTATTCAGTAGGTGTATAGTGTTCTGAGATAAATCACAGCTACAGAGAGGGCTGTTCCTGCTGCAGACATGTACACACCAAGCAAGAAAGTTGGAAGGAAATAGGTGGATCTGAATGTGACTGCTAGTGTTGTCTTCATAATTTTATGTTGGAGATGATAGATAGATAGATAGATAGATAGATAGATAGATAGATAGATAGATAGATAGATAGATAGATAGATAGATAGATAGATAGATAGATAGATAGATAGATAGATGAAAAAACTCTCTTCCTATTTGATAAAGGCTTTCCATCATAAAGACTATGCCAACCTTCCCAGCACCTCTCATTAAATGAAAAGTATGGAGAGAGTAGAGTTTTCTATAATCCCCAAAGGGAAGAGAACAGAGACTTATTATTGCCAATTTAATTAAATTGGGAGGCATTTATATATTATAGTGATAGCTATAGTACAATATCCTATGTGACACAATTAGAGAAGGAAGGCCTAGAAGTTGAAAAGGTATGGACAGTTGGGCCCAAGGAAAGAGAACCATACACCTGCATGGGAGAGCTTATTTTCATATTAAACCTCTGGTCTGTATTGACTATAGAGGATAAAAGAGAGGTGCCCAACAAAACAATATGATTCCCTGTCCCGCCGTCCTCCCACACTAGGAATGCAGCAAAGAGGATCTCTTGTGAGCAGAGTTAACTGTGGAGATAGAAATCTGATAGGCCTGTGTACCAGAAGTCCTCTCCACTTTGCCTACTTTACCCAAGAAAGGCTCCCTGTGACTTGGATTGGAGACGTGGCACATACTTACCTCAGAATCAAAAGGCCAGGCTAGATCCTGCTCATCAGCAATCAGAAAATGTGAAAAAATCAGCTTAGGGCAGGCTGAAGAAGCTCATTTTACCACAGGAAACAGGGTGTGTAGTACTTCTAGGAGCTGGTTGCTGAAGGCTGAAAATGAGAGAAAATAATAGGCCCCAATAATGCAAAAAAGGGGGAAGAAAGTGGAAAAAAAAAAGGCTAGATAAGCAAAGAGAACAAGGACTGAAATATGTAGGTGCACAGGCATATTAGGATCAGATGAACAAGGCAGGCTCTTAAAAGGTCAGGGTTTTGATGCTGAACAATACATTTACATGAGACAGCCCTCAGTCCTTAAGTGAACACATACAATAGTATAAGACGTAAGAAACAGCACCAGTCAGACTTGTTTATTAAAACTCATATTTAACTTTTCATACATGTTAACAAACTCTGGATAACTTTCCCTCCATTATTTTTCTTTTCATGCACCTTTGCCGTATCTGCTTCCAGCTGCAAACTAAAATGTCAAAATCCTGCATGAAATGTTCCTCCACATGAGCGATCTCATGACTTCATGCTGAAAATAGTGGGAATCTCAGTGCTAACAAGTTGTTCTGCTGGTTTTACAGATTGTTTTAAAATTGAGAGATTCATATAAAGTTCAAAGAAGCATCCAGGCTATCAAATATATTATCCATTACTGACTGTCAGCTAAAAAGGACTATCAGGCCATGGTTACACTTACTGCTTTATAGCGGTTTTGGTTATACCCGCCTTCAGATACAGCTCCAGGGATAGCGCTCCAGTGTGTGCATACCGACAGCCGCAACCACACTGGCATGGCCACATTTGCAGCACTTTCAGTGACATCGGAGTGGTGCATTATGGGCAGCTATCCCAGCATTCAGCTGGGTGCAACATGCTTTTCAAACAAGGGGGGTCAGGAGGAGCGTGTTGTGTGTATGCAGAGGGAGAGAGTGAGTGGATTTTTGGAGTGCTCAGAGTGTGTCAGCAAACTGTCTTTAAAACGCAAAGCCTACTAATCGTCTGCTTCTCACTCGCTCACAAAGTAAACATTGCATCACTGATTTGCCGAGTTACAGATAAGCTCTAAAAACTTACTTCCGCATTCGTCCAGCCGAGTTCAAAACAAAGGGAAGAGTGGTCAATCGCCTTAACTAGTTTAGCAGGCATTTCCAGAGATCAATCAAAGCGCTGTATTGTTACTACCCATTTACCCTGGAGCTAAAGCTTATCACCCAATATGCTACAGCTGTTAATCCTCTGGGAAGGGAGGATTACCAGGAACGGACCGGTATATTACGCGGACTTATAGCGATCTACGTGCCTCGCCATTCTGGATGGGTAGTGAGTGATAGCACTCCTGGCAGCTGTATAGCACTATAAAGTGCCAGTGTAACCAAGGCCTTAGTGGGTGGCCAAGAAACGTGGATGGGTAAATGAAAGTACCCAGAGTGAGAAGGTCAAGGGGTTCAGCTAAAAGTACAATAGATCCTTTTGAAAAATACGTGGTTATTATTATTATTTCTTCTGGCTTGAACCATCAGTATATTTCTGATACAAGCTTAGATAGCACCCACATATAAACAGAATAAAGGGTAAGAGTGGGTGTAATTGTTGACCAGGAGGCATTTTTTGCCAAGTGAAAAATGTGACTTAGTGTAAAGGTTAATAAACAAAAGTTCTGTATATGTGTTGGACAACTCTATCTTTCAGTTCTCCTGAAAACCTATCACAAACTGTTTTTTGGATTATTATTTTTAATTTAGGATTCTTCTGCCCTTTTTTATCCAGCTGTGCTGATAGCATAGCTGTTACACATATGTGACATTTTATTTGAAATTCAGGGTTTTACCTTTTAATAGGAATCCTCTACAAGATATACCCTTGTTCTCACAATACTGAGAGATGCTCAGACATGACTTGTGTTCTTAAAGTAGTGCATTAACAGCTCCCCTGCCAGCTGTGCCAATTGTCTTTCTGTCCTAATAGTATTTGACAGTTGCTATTTTAAGCATATATTAATTTTTCATTGATTTTCATCAAGAAACAGACAATGAAACATACAAAAAGATAAATTACTATTGGCTTGTATCTATTTCCAAATACTGCAAACTTCCCGGGAGCTCCCACAGAATTATGGAATTACACAACTTTACAATCTGTCAAGCTATAAGACCAGACAACACAAAACCAAACGATACTACATAGAAATAGGCCACATGTGGAAAGAGATGGATATAAGAGATAAAATAGTGCTCAGATATTCAGTGTTCAGCAAACAAATATATTTGATTTGAAAGTTATCACAATCCAGTGTCATGTGAAGGTCATTTAAGTCCTCCTATTTGAGAATAGTTACTGTTATGAAAATCACTGTTATTTTTTTAAATTGTATATTTTCATTTTGTTCTTGTTGTCAGCTTTGCCTGTCACTCTCTTGTCCTATTAATTATACAGTATATGCTTCTGATAGAAAAGGAAGCATTGCCCTTTTTCTCCTTCTAAAATCTGCATTTTTAAGCCAAGATCTGTGCTGTGTCGTGTGTCCTGCAGTTGCTCAAACATAATATTTTAAATTCTTCCCAAAGCTGTGGCCTAATGGACCATGTATTCACTGAACCAAAGGACTCCTTGTACTTCTATCTCTTCAGCAGTGGCTCCTTAATTGGGCAGATCCCTCGTTAGCAGTGCAGAAGAGAGTCACAGCTCTGGATCACCATCTATCAATGCAAACTTTATTCCTAGGAATATTCCTTATGCAGCAGAATACTCCAAGCATTTTGGGACTCCTCACACAAATTAAAACAAATTTTATGAGCAATGGATTGTAGGATCAGATCCTACATATTACTCAATCCCACCTAATTTGCCTTCCTAAAATATAAATTTATATTTATAGAAAAACAGCAGTAGGGGGTCAGAGGAGTGGAATCCAGCATGTCTTTCTTTCCATTTCTGTATGTGTTGTTCTACTCTTTACTTCACTAGCCAAAAGGGGAGCAGGGATGTAGTCAATTGAAACAAAATTTCTACGTCTGATGTTCAGAGAGTTGGTTTTATTTGTTAAGAGTGTCTGATTTCCAAGGCAACATGGAGAACAGCTCAGCACCAAGAAACAATAAACAAATATATTTTACAAAACTCCTAATTTTTCATTTTATTGGCAATTAGTGTAACCAACATAGCAATCAGCACTGTGGGTGAATATATTAATTTGCTTCAATTTTTAATAGCTTGATAGTTCACTTTACATTTTAAAATGATAAATTAATGATTTTCTAGTTCAGGCTGCTTCATACGTTACAACATTTATCAGTCAGAAACCCACAAATACATATTGTGCTTGTTCTGAAATCATTTTTTAGAGTAAATTCTCATTCTTTTTGAAAAGCAAGTATTTTTATGAAGAAATAAATAACATTTTTTAATCTTTTTAAAAAAATCCCACAACAATACAAAGTCTGGTCTTAGAAGAATGACAAATTTCAATAATTTTTTAAAATAATAATAATACTTAGCAATTACATAGCATTTTATATTTCCAGAGCAGTATACAAATATTATTGTAAGTGTAATATTATTGTAAGTGGCTGTCTTTTTGTTATATGTAGGACCTAGCATAATGGACTCTTATTCCTGATTGGGGTCTCGAGGCCCTGATAAATACAAATCAAAATAATGTACAGTTAGATTCATAGTACTAAGGGAATTTTGCTTTATACAAATAGATGAAAAAAAATCTCTAATATTCCTAAAATAGTTTTGGTCAGTAAAATATGGCACCATACAGTACATGTAATAGTGTGATGTGGTACAAGTGTTTTAGAAGCCTCATTTGAGAGGACCTGTATGACTCACTCATGGCTTTGTCAAGAGTAAGTAATGTGCCATTCTAAACTTACACCAGTTAAACTTTTACACAACAGCACATAAAAATATATTCCCTACATATTACAAGCCTAATGCAAATAATATACTTGTTGCTGTTATTGTAAATCCGACGAAGTGGGTATTAGCCCACGAAAGCTTATGCTCCAAAACTTTATAGTTAGTCTTTAAGGTGCCACAGGACTTTGTTACCTCTGTAAATCTTGTGCCAGTTTTGTAGGATATGCATATACTGAACTCAAAGGTGTGACTGCAGTACCTGTAGCCAAGCCCAAGCTAGCTTTGATTTTGCTAGATCAAATAAGAACAGCAATGGAAACAGTGGCCTGGTGGCAGCTCAGGCTGTACAGCCCCGCATAGGAATCTTGGTAATCATTTGAGTGGTTAGCCCATGTAGCTACCCATGCTGCTTGGGCTACACATGCTGCAATGTGACATAATGTACCCTGTCACATGCAGTCACTCCTCTGATTGCAGGGAAGACATACCCTTAGTGATCCAAACCTTTAGTGCCAATAGAAAATCTCTACAGACTAAGTACTGTCACTAGCACATGATACGCAAGATACAGTATGAGGCAGGGATGACAGGTTCCTTTTTTAATATTGGCAGACCATGAAAAGGTTAACACAAAGGGCCATTTAACTCCAGGGACAGCTCTAAATGAGACCATTAACTGTGGGGGGGGGGGGGAGGGAGAAAGGTATTGTGAGCCAAAATGGTGTGACGAGGCTTTGCCACCATTTAATTGCCTAATGATCCACACAGGGCCCAGAGCTGTCCCTACTCCTGCTCATATACTGAAGCAGTGACTATAGCTTCCTTGTCAAAAGTATTGTACAGAAGCTGCAAGACTACTATGCAGGATGTGGCTTTTAGGTGAATAGAAGACTTCATTCTCCACAGAGGACTATCCAACACCTGTTGCATAAATTAGATTCAGTAGGCAGATAGTAATAGCGGTTGCACATCTTCATCCTCTCCCTGTCAATGAGGCAACTCTATCACCCCATAGGTAATGGAAGGGCCCTGGCACAATCCTGGCTGGCCCACAATGATATGGAGACTGTTTGGCAGGGACCCTAGTGAAATGTTCTAAAATGCATTGCTCTCTCCAGAATAAAATTTAGGAGTCAAAAAATAATTTAAAAAAAATCAAATCATACACAAGGTTTCTTGACAATTGGCCTTTCCAGGGATTTCATCTGAAAGAAAATGTATTGAGTAATAAACTAAAGAAGCAGGTTCATAGACTGATAGGTTGGATTTAAAATATACAAAACTGATGATTTAATTATATCCTGCTTAGAGCTCTAATAGTGCTGTCAGCTTAGTGATGATAGAAGGCTTTATTCTGATAATTCTGCCGTGAAAAATCATGTACTTTTATTATCTATTTTTTCTCTAAAAAGTGATGTATCTTAGAAATATCTTATATTCATCAGTGTCTGTCTCTCTGTCTTCAGTCCTTTCATTACAACTTTCAGGATTTCTCTGCTGTGCTTAAAGCAGTCCTGAGGGTTTACTCTCTGCTGCACATTAATGACAAGCACAGTGTACACTTCTTATTACTGTTCTTTTCAAGGCAAAATATAAATGACATGAGGTTTTAGTCTTGAATCTGGATTTTTTCATGGCATTTAAATATATATAAATATATAAAATATATATATGTCCCAGGAAAGAGAAGAGAAAAAAAGAACCATGGTCTCTTTGATGAGTTATACATATATCAAGAATTCTGATCAGATGATCATCCTATAGAGCAGGGACTGGCAACCTTGGCACGCGACCCCACAGGATAAGCACCTTTGGCAGGCCCATCCAGTTTGTTTACCTGCTGCAGGTGCCACAGGTTCGGCCGATCGTGCCTCCCACTCCCTAACCCTAACCCTAACTCCGGTCCAATGGGGGCTGCGGGAAGCAGCGTTGTGCTTACCCTGAGGAGTCGCGTGCCAAGGTTGCCGATCCCCGCTATAGAGGAATTCTGATATTTTAAACCAGATTGGTGATGAATTGCTTCAAAGAGGTCTGCCCAGTCATGAACAAAGAACACCTTTCAGTTAGCTTTGTTCAATTAGCATGAGAAGTTGCCCCTTCATCGTCTGGAATGACATACTGTAATTTATGGCCACCTTTTGGCTTCCCTTCTTGGTAAAGCAGATTTAATGAGAATGCTTCTTCAGTAGGGTTGCCAGGCATCTTGTTTTTGACTGGAATGTCAGGTCAAAAATAGAACCTGGCGGCTCTGATCAGCACCACCAACCAGGCCATTCAACGTCTTGTCTGTGGCACAGTGGGGTCCATAGCTGAGGCAGGCTGTCTACCTGGCTGGCTCTGCACGGCTCCCAGAACGGCCGCCGGGTCCCTATAGCCTCTATGCACATGGGCCACCAGTGAGGCTCCGCACACTGCTTCCACCCGAGTACCAGCTCTGCAGCTCCCATTGGCTAGGAACTTGGCGGTCACTTAGTGGGAGACACGGTAAGTGCTGCCAGGACCTCATACCCCAACTAACTATGCCAGTGTGGAGTCCCATCCTGCACCCAAACTCCTTCCTGGAGCAGGCACCCTGCTACCCCACCCAACCCACTACCTCAGCCCTGAACCCCCTCCTGTACCCCAATCCTCTCATCCCCAGCCCTACCCCCCAGAGTCTGCACCTCCATCTGGAGCTATCACCCCCCTGCACCCAACACCCCTGCCCCTGCCTGAAGCCCTCTCCTGCACCCTGAACTCCTCATTTTTGGCTTCACCTGGAGCCTGTACCTGCAGAACCCATATCTCCCCCGACAACCCAACCCTCGCTCCCCAGCTCAAAGCCCTATCCTGTATCATCCCTGGCCTAACTCCAGACCCCACACCCACAGATCACACCCGCTCCTGCACTCCAAACCCCATGGCTCTAGCCTTCCTGCATCCCAAACCGCTCATCTCCAGCTCCAATGCAGACCCCCCCCACTTTTGGAGCCTTCACCTCCCTTTGCACTCCACCCTCCTATCTCAGCCTGTAACTCTCTCCTGCACAATGAACCCCTCATTTCTGACCCCCACCCAGAGCCTACACCCCCAACCATAGCCCTCACCCTCTCCTGTACTCCAACCCAACCTCTTGTTCCAGTGTAGTGAAAGCGACTGAGGGTGGAGAGAGTGAGTGATAGAGGGAGAGGGGATGGGTGCAGGTGGGAGTGGGGCCTCAGAGAAGGGGGATAGTAGGAGTGGAGCCTCAGGGAAAGAGTGGGATAGGAGTTGGGACAGAGGTAAAATTTTTGTGAAATTAGAATGTTGGCAGCCATATTCTGCAGATGTCTCTTTTGGCAAGTGAATCTTTTGCACAGTTCTTTGCAGGGATTTCTTGTCTTGTCTTATTGCCACAATACAGTTGCATTTATAAACTGATGCTGGATCTTTCTGCAAAAAGAGAGCCCCCCCCCCCCCCCCCCGTCTTCCTCCTTACAGGAGCTAAGTTTTATTTAATGGAGTTTTCTCTTCCATGCACAAATTCCTCTTCTGAAAATGTTGCACTGTATGATTTCATGTGCCAGATTTTGATCTCAGTAACACCAGTGTAAATCCAGAATAATTTAATTGAATTGAGTGGAATGTCTCAGATTTACATTGTAAAATTACCATTGAGTTTCATCACAGTAGACACAGGACAAAGTTGAGTGCTTTAGAAAATTAACTTTATGTGTGAAAAATTCATTTGTAACTTAAATTGAATTGCACAAATAACCATGCACAAAAACACAGAAAAAATGTACCTATGTACAGATGGAGAGTGTGTTTTTTTAAAAATTTGGCCTCAAGCAGTGCAGCTACTAATAGACATAACTGCAAAAAGTTTGTTCAAAATTGATTAGATAACATTAAACTTTGCCCTGCTCAGCTGCAGCAGCTGGGGTGTTAGCTTCATCAACTCCTCGTAGCTCCCCAGATACCTGTTCAACTGGGAGAGTAGCAGCAATTCAATGCCCACTTACTCCTGTACACATATACCCAAATTCCAGGTAGCCAGTGCAAAGATATAAATGGAATTCTTATAATTCTTACAAGCCTGCATTGCTATGCCATGCAATGGACAAATCAACTTGTAGTGATCCCCCCACCCCTCTCCCCCCCATGTCCTTCCATACACTAATAAATAAAGAGTGGACAAATGGTTTTTGCTCAGATTTACAAGGAAAATACAAAAAAGCTCTTTGTTATGGGACCAAGCATGGAAACTTATATTCGAAAGGGGAGACTTTGGGAAAAGATATTTTGGGCCAGATACTGCCACCCTTACTCAGCTTCTCTGTGAGTAGTCCCGGTGGCAAAATGGGCATTATGTAACCAACAAAATCTATGGTTTATAATGGAGACTACATAACTTTTGCTAGCCCAAAAATGCTATTACAAACACACAACATATATACAATGCAGTGTAATATAGCAATATAAATTCAAACATCTTACATAGCATAATGGGTTGCTTTTACTGTTGAATTGTTGTCTTGGGGGTGCTATTGAGACATGTGTTCACCAGTTAAATACTCCCTACAGTATAAGGAATTTGCTTAAGTAATTTTTTGCTGTAAATTATGGTAATTCTGAAGTGAAAAATAAGGTGTTAGTGAGCTATATATTGCTTTTTAGTGATGTTGTGACTTTTACTGCTGTTGTATGAATGGCAGCAGTAACTATTCAGTGAATCTGTCCCCAAAGGGAAGAATAAAACATTACTGAACTGTTGATGTCAATGCTAACAGAGGTTTTAATATTATCATGTGTAGTGGGGTGACCATCCAACCCCGGTCCTGAAGGAGTTAAAAGAATCCCTGGAGAGGGCCCTGGTTGGGAAAGGATGACTGGGGAAGCAGCCACAGATGGGGCCACGCCCCAGTCAGGCCATAGCTGGGCCTATAAAGGGCTGTCAACCAGGAGCTAGGGGAGTCTCTCTCTAGCTTCAGAGAGAGAGGGGGCCTAGCTTCCTGAGACCCAGTACCTAAAGTAGAGAAGGGCTGGGGGAAGGCAAGAGGAGCTGGGGAACTCCAGCCCGGTAAACCCCCAGGCTGCGGGTCTTGTTAAAGGCCCAAAAAGGTACTACTGGAGTCAGGGACATCTCCAGGCACCTGCGCAGCAAGCACGTGCCTAGGGCAGCAAGCCGCAGGGAGCAGGGAGGGCTAACAGTCTCTTTCAGGGCAGCAGTCAGATGGTCTTTGCAGCATGTCGGTCCTGCGGATTCAGTGACATTTCGGCAGATAAATCGAAACCGTAGGACTGGCAGATCTCCCGCAGAAACGCCGCTGAATCTGCAGGACCAGCTGACTTCCCACAGGTGTGCCAGCTGCCTGACTGCCAGGCTTGGGGTGACAAAAATCATAGAGCCACCCCTCTCTGGATCAGTGCTGGGGAATAGGACAAGAGGAGCTGGGGAACTCCAGCCTGGCAACTCCCCAGGCTGCAGGTCTTGTGCAGGACCTAAAATAGGTACTGGGGCTGCAAAGGTGCACCCCGGGGTTAGGCAGAGGCAGCTGATCCTAACCCCGGGGATCCTAACCCCCACCCCTCCGCCAATGATAAATGGTCATTACAGATTTCAATCTGCCCCATTGAACAGGGGCAAGATGGTGACTGGCAGTAGCCACTGAGGCAAGGTGGGAGTAGAGGGTTGCGGGTTCCCTGAGGAGGGGAGACCCAGAGTGAGAGGGTATTGCAGAAGGGCAGAACCCCAAAGTATAAGGGCACTGGGGTCTGGGAGGTACATGGGGGCTAGAAGCAGGCAACACACTGGCCAGAAGGAGGCACTCTGGAGCTGAAAAAGCACTAATTCTGAAACAACCAGCAGGAGGTGCGGTGCCAGTGAGTCCATTGCCCTGCTACACCATGACAGTCCATAATGCAAAATTAGTCTCAGGCAGAATGTAAAAATCCTAATTCTTATAACTGCAGGACTTATCAGCTTCATCTGTGACATACGCCTATTGGTCATTTGACTCCCAAAACAACATGCTGGGTTTGATTATATTGATTTGTCTCTTTCAAGTTAATTTATCTTTCCTGACTAACTCTTGTAAAGAAAAATTATTTCACCATAAATAAGTGGGGAAAGAATGATGGGTGACATTTTAAAAATCACTTATCATTGGCCCAACTCTCCTTCCACTGAAGTTAATGGGACCACACATAGGCCAGTGCTGAGGGCATGCAGGATCAGGATCTATGATAATGCTGTGTAAAAATAAACTTGATGATGCGAAGGTATAGCTGTCCATACAGATGGAGAGGCACTATGGTGAATGTGAAGTAATTTTAGAAAAAATACAATTATTATTAAAGGGCCAATTCTGGAGCTTGATCAACAGGGATGGTAGAAAAATTTCCATGAGAACTGTTTTTTAAAGGAAATTTTTGAATACATTTTTCCCCCCACAAAAAGTGTCTGATTTCCATAGTAAATGTTGAGTTTTGATTGAAAAACTGGACAGTCAAAAACTGACCATTTTAATTTTTGGCAAAAAATACAAAATGTGAATCAGAATTACCTCATCCCTCCATGCTCTTCTTTGGGCCAGGTTCCCCAGTTGGACTACATTTCTCATGATGCACAATAGCCAGATATGTCCATTGTACTAGCCAAGACCCCTACATTGTGTGTTATTACTATTTAGAAATTGTGCTAAATTCCTAGAAAGGATAGGAAAGATAGTTGGGAGAATAAAAACCCATGTTCTAAAGGCTAGATTTGTTGCATCTTTCACAAGAATGTAGTTCGAGAAACTTCCCTTTTTCCCTGTCCATGAATGAATTAATTGAAAATCATACTAAATTAATCTCAAACACTTATATTTTAGAATGTGGCAGATACAGTAGTAAAATGTTGAACTTGATGGAATCTAATATAATTAAAATATATGTAAAATAAAAGTCAATTGTAAGTGACACAGCTTTGGGCAAAATATTATAAACTTTAATTATTCGGTTTAGCTCATGGACAATCCTGTTAGGAAAGAAAGAAGTTGCATTCATATTGATTTCTTTTAGTTTAAGTGATAAAGTAAAGAAGTAAGGCTAATTTTTTCAATCAAGGAAGCTCATGCTAGCAAGCTAGTGAAATATGCCTGTCCTGAAAAGAAAAGGCAATAAATAAAAGGAAATTACACAAATAGTGTGTTTCTAAGAACACTTGACAATGCAATGGAAACAAAATTGTTTATTTAATGTATGGACTCAACTCAGTCATATATACCAGGTCCTACCATTGTTGCTAAAACAAGGAGAACAGAAATAGAAGATTTAAACAGCTATTCTGGCCTGCTGAAAGACAACAGTTCTTGAACAGTTCTTTGTGCTGTATAATATACTATTAAAAAAACAAATTTAAAAGAGTATCAGAAATATGGAGGAAGCCAAATCATAGTCCAATACCATTTTTCTGTTCTTATAGCCTATATGTTGCTATGATTAAGAATATTTAATAAACTCTATAAAACCAGTGTCAATGATTGAGTACTTTTTCTTTAAACAATCAAGATTAAAGAACCCTAAGAAAGGTAATCACTTAAATAGTTGCTTGAAGAAGGTTTGTTTTATACCCTATCTTTCTTACACCATGATGCACTATAGCAGCTCAGCAAAAATGGAGCTTGTGAGACCTCATGGAAGAGTGGCTCAGAAGTCTGGCCAGTGAGAGTTACAGGATAATGGTGGCATGAGGCACCTAAACTACAGCTCCCATGAGACTTCATGAAGGCATTTCCAAACTGAAATTTTCAGATTTAATTCAAACAGGTTTTAGCAATTTTTTTGGTGTGGGTTGACAGTATATACAGTTTATGATCTTTTGCCCGAAAGTAGAATTTTTTCCTCATTGGATTTTTATGTACGCATGCATGTATGTATGTTGTGTTCAGATATACTATTACAGGCCTTCATTTGAATAGTTGGTTTAATTTTGTTCCATCAGTGAGTTTAAGTGATAAGAAAAAGGTAGCAGAAAGCCACATTAAAAATTAACAAGGTTTAGCGGTGTAAGTGGCCAAGTTAAACATTTTCATGTCAGAGCTATAGTTAACTTATCCTGTTCTCTGTTCATTAGGGAACTCTCAGATGGGGTATATGAATCTCAAAAGCAGTGTCATTTCATCCCTTCAGAGTTTTTTTTTGTTTGTTTTTGTTTTCCTGGAGAAGACCTTTTTTGTGTGTGACCAAACCGTTATTTTGCTATTTGTGCATGTGATATATTTGAAATATTATATACAACACATCCTTATCTGAAACATAATTTCAGAACCTGGGCAAATACAAATAACACTGTGTAAAATACTTATGTGGAGCTCATGCTTACAGTATCATGAAATGTCACACAGCACAACTCTGATCTTAAACTCTAATCCTATCCAACAGTTCACTGTTACTTTGCAGTAAAACCTATCTGATCCGTAGTATGATAAATTTCATTACATCAAAAGCTCTCTTCAGAATACTAGGGAATCAGGAAAAAGATTGAAAGGTTGCTATTTTGCACCTTGGGACTCTTTCCCTCTGGAACAACAGAGATCAAGTGAACTGTTAAAATGTTACGTGCTCTTGGAGGAGGTGCCAGCACACCAGTATATTCTGCCCGCTATCACAAACTGGAATAGCCAAAACAGCAAAATTAAAAGAGGCAGACAAGAAGAAAGAAGGGTAGAAGACTGAAGCCACTTCAGGGAAATTACCGTTGGATAAAAGGCAAAAAAAATAGATCAGGAAATAATGTACACTCACATTTAGGTCTAGCCAGTGAGTGGAATGTTCTTAGTGGCATCTAGGGACACAGTTAAAAAAAAAGGAAGAAAGAGAGAAAAGCGGAGAGAGCTTATAAAAACAAGTCAATGTAATGAGGCAAAACAGTCCAATAATTCAATATAATGATGCGTGCTGACATAGCCAGGTGTGATGTATAATACACGGGGAAATCCTTAATGATACATTATTTTGCACAGCCATTTACAACTCTTTGAATAAAACATGAGTGATACCAATTAATCATACAGATATAAATTATTTAGTGCACTACCAGGAGAGTGAAGCAGCAAAACCCACACATTCCATAGGTTAAAAGGAAGTTGGCATGTGCATACTTCTACATCGTTGTCAAATGAAAAAGGATGAGGAGGAAGGAAAATACCAGTATCAACATTTTATAATGTGCCACAAGTTCATTTTTGAAAGACAGTGGGCCAGCTTGCAAATGTCTGCCCGCAGTGTTGTGCAGGAACAAACCTGATTATACACTCTACACCTATTGTCCAGATATATGGAGAGATGGACAGGTGACATTTGATAACGGTTTAATCAGGCCAAAACTTTATTATTAGATGTGTGGGATTACCTGGCATATAAAAGTGTGCAATGAAGGTAACCCCACATTTATTCCCTAATTAGAGAGGGGGACTCCTGCCAGCACCCCCTCTTTTTGCATCCATGTCCCTCAAGCCAATCCATTGCTGAGACCTTACCATCCACTCCCCATCCCCCGTAAGTGAGTTCAAGTGGACTATAAGGAAGGGAGGGAGGTGGCTCCCTGCCACACCAATCATAGAAGTCCCCAACTCCCAGGCCCACCTCTTTGATCCTTTAACAAACACTTCCTTTTTAAGTACTTTTCCAAGCCCATCACTGTTTACCTTCCCTATGGAGTGCCTGCACTGGACATCTTCTCAAGGAGACACCAGCAATTAGCTTGGCTTCTTCCTCCCCAAAATCAGTTGGGTTCCCAGATATCTCCCAATGCCCCCTTTTATATTAGTCAAAAACATGTCAGCACTAAAGTCTGACAGGTGAACCCCATCCTCTAAAATAACTCTGGTGCCCCATATACTATGCCATGATGTGATATTACTACCCCTCCTAGTTCCCAAGGAATTTGACCATCCACCTGTACACATAATTTCTTGCCTTGTCCACTCTGGAGTGGGGGAGCTCATGGCTCCCTGAATGACCCTGTGTTGAAACATGTCTGACCATATAATTAACTCCTGGAAAAAGTTCAAGGAGTAGCCTCAAATCCCTACTTGCTCTGAACATTAATTCAACTTGTCTAAATTGTTTTCCCCAAGATGCACTACAATGATATCTGGTGGCTGCTGATGGGACCCCACAGTGTACAGGAGTGGTATCAGCTGATCTACATATTGCTTCACTGCTGAATCCCAGCTCAAAACCCTCAGGCAACCTAGAAAACCTAGACATATGCCTATTCACCCAAGGGACAATAGTGTGCCTGCAGATCCACACCACTAGCCCCCCCCCCCCCGCCCCCCATCAGGCTGGGCAGGGCTGTCCTTGGTAATCAAACCAATTACCTTGGGCTTCACCTGCCCCTCACCTTTGTTGCAAGAATCCAGCCCCT
This sequence comes from Sternotherus odoratus, assembly GCA_032164245.1. Classification (NCBI taxonomy): domain Eukaryota; kingdom Metazoa; phylum Chordata; order Testudines; family Kinosternidae; genus Sternotherus; species Sternotherus odoratus. The sequence continues at coordinate 227,638,738 of JAVMKO010000001.1, read as the reverse complement.
GGCTCACCACTGGCCCCGACAATCCCACTCTATCTGCCCTGTGTAGGGTTTGATCCCCTCCCACTCCCAGCAAGACCAACTTGGAGGAAGAAGCAAAATTCCTTCTTGCTGTGCCCTGCCCACAGCAGGGAAAACCTGAAAACCAATCCCCTACTCCTCTACCCACAGTACAGCTGTTAATAGAGGGAGCCACACTCCTTTTCATTGTCCCTGTACTCGGGGACCTCATCCAATTCCAGGCTGCCTCACTGGCCAACTGCCCCTCTCCTTGTCAAGCTACTTTCCTCTGTCTCCTTGAATTAACACTCCTCCTTCCCTTTCTCAGTGTCCTGCGTCCAAGTGGAGGCTAGCTGAGAAGTGCTGGAGTGCCCTGTTCCCTGCTGCTGCCTCAGCCTGCTCCATGTAAAAGGGGGCTTCAGGAACAGGGCTGCCCCTTTTAAACCCTCCTACCCATCCAGTTCCCACCAGGGCATTGCCACAGTTTCCATCTTTTACTTTTCCCTCGAGGTGCTTCATTCCCGCTCCATCATGAGACCTCTCCTCCACACCATCTCTTCCCGCAAGGCCCCACCTTTGCTCCACCTATTCCTGTCCCTTCTCTGTTCCCTCCCCGGAGGTCCTGCCCTTAGTCCTCCCCCTCCTCCAAAGCTCTTTCATCTCTTCCCACCCCATCCCCAAGGCCCTCACTTGTCTCTACCCTCCTGGAAACCCCTCCCGAAGCTGCCAAATAGGTATTTGGTGCCGCCCCCTATCAGCTGATCTGTGGTGCCTGGAGCACCCATGGAGTTGGCACATATGAGCATTACCACATTGTCCCCTTGTCCCCTTTTGCAGAAGCTTTCCTATTCCCCCCCCCCCCCCAGCTGTAAAGCATTGGTCCTTTCATTTGGCCAGCCAGACAAATTGCACCTGGTTTAAAGGTGAAGTGTAGTCAACCTTGCACATACAAATCAGGATTTGCATCTGCATTCAGAATTTGAATTCATCCAACTTCCAGAATCCAGCCCTCTGTGTGTGCACTTTGAACCTCAAATCCAGTATCTTTCAGGCAACGGTGTGTGGTCAATGGTGAGTTGAGTACCATGCCTCAGAATCTGGGATTTCACTAAGGAATCTGGGATTTCCTTAGTGATTTCTGCCCAATCACACATCAAGTACTAGGCCTAACCTTACTTACTTTGATCTTCCAAGATCACATCCACGGTGATATGTTCACAGGCTAACTAATGCTGGCCAGTACACATGCCCTATGTTTGAACCAATTTTCAGTACAATTACTACATGACAGACTATCACAGAACATCTCAGGTCAGATATACATAATTAAATGTGAAAGGAATTAAGCTCCTTATAAATTGGAAATGAAAGAGTATTTCTCAATATATATCACACAGATTTTCTAATTGCTTTTTGATACATGCTCTTGCTATGCAACATATGTCCCTAAAACCTTTTGAAATACAAATGCAGTCGTTTCAAATTTTAGATAATTTTAAGACTTATAAAAAAGTCTATTATAAATTATGTATCTGTCTGAATAGGGAGCAGCTAGCAGCTGTCTTCTCTCTCTCTCCCCCAAAAGGACAATATCTTCCTACAGAGGAGCAGCTGACCTCCTGCACATTATGGTGGGAAGAGTCACACTATTTCAGAACAAGCTCTTATTGCAAATGAAGGCATGCCAAGAGAAGACCCTTTCTGTCTTTTACTATAGAGGATCAGTGGTCCAATCCTGCCCCCACCCCCACCCCCCACCTGCCAACTACAGGATGGTGTAATAGCTAGAAACATGCATTATATCGGTGATATTCTCTACCTTGGGGGGCAGAACCCCCATTTTTAATATAATTGTGATTTTACATAAAAGCATGCCTTGTAAGGGGAAAGGTTATGATCTGCTTAAAGTCATTTCTCTATTCATATATTCATATGAGCAGGGGTTGGACTAAGTGATCTCCTGAGGTTCCTTCCAACCCTGATATTCTATGATTCTATGATATCATTAATGCATATGAAGTTATGAAAATTGTGTTGTATGGTTTTCACTAAAAAATACTGTAGTTGGGGAATCAGCCAAGCATTAGCTCCCCAGAGTCATCAGCATGGAAAATAACCAAGTGGGGTGTCAAACAGCCTATCAAACCATTGTTCAGCAAGGGAGCTACAATTCAATGACTGTCCTGCATGAGGCCACACCATGGGAATTGCTCAACATTGCCTGGAGATTCAGCAATGTCCCCAAACATGTCCGGGCTTGAGTTTTACAAGCACTGAGAGTATAAAACAGAGAGTGGACAGATACTGGGCCCTTCTTCCCCCACCTATGCTGCAAGCAACTAAGTCACTGAGAAGAAAACAAGACTCAAACAGAGGAGTTTGTCCCAGATTTAAGGAACATACCTATATATTACGGATGGCAATATCCTGTGGGGTGAGAAAAACTGCTTAATCTAGATGTTGCCCAGCCTAATAAGGTTGAGAGTTTAGACTGCAAACTTGTATTTTATTTATTTTGGTAACTAACTCTGACTTTTAGCCTATCACTTAAAATCTATCTTTTTAGTCAATACATTTATTTAACTGTTTATCTTTACCAGTGAAGTTGTATGAAATGTGTGACAAATGTGCTCAGTTTTTGCAATGGTTGGTGTATGTCCACTTTCCATTGCTGAAGTGGTGAATCAATTAATAAATCTGCATTGCCTATCTTTATCAGTGAAAGATGGCATATTCCTGATTGCTGGAAGCTGAGGGGGATTTGGCTCCCGGGCCTTTCTCCGTGTGATTCAGGAGTGGCTCTGGGAACATTCATGAAATCTAGCTGGGTGTGTGGGGCTCCGAATACTGTTGTGCTGAGTGATCACAGTACCTGGAGGGGCTTCCTGGTGGTTACTAGCAAGACATTGTGAGAAACTGCACAGGTTGGAGAGAGTTACATGGCATTGCAGCCCTACAATCCCAGCCTGCACCTCAGGGAGCCCATCACAATATCCACCGCATAATCTGTATCAGCTCTGTTGTCATTTGTTACAAAATATGGTTGAGACTTTCAACGGTAGTGTGAGGATTTAACCACACAATTCTCATCACTGAAATGAATACGTCTGCCTACATACGGCCTATGTACATTTGGAATTGTTACCAATGTAGGTACAATGATAGTACAAACAAATCCTATATTTAGATGCTCTGGGTCTTATTCAACACTGTATCTCTCCAGCTTTCTGAAATCCATTGATTTAACACAACTACATAAATCTCCACTAACGCAATGGTGCATCTGGAGCCTCTAATTGGCTGTTTGAATATTAGGCAGTGGTACCCAATTGCGAACACGTGTTAACAGAAATGGGATATGTCCATGTCTGAATATAAGATTCTATCTGGAAAAGTACAGTAATGTCTTATTTTCAAAAGTATTATTGGTATGTGTTTATGACAAAAATGATCAGTAACTTCACCAATTACCAGTTACTGCTGAATAATTTCTCAAGTCAGTTCACAAACTTAATGGAGTAGTTGCTACCAAATGAGAGCTTTCCCACAATTTAATAGGTCTTTATTACCCCTTCCACATTGGAGAAAACCTTCTTATTAATAGACCTTTTTGTTTGTCCCAGATACTCAATTGTTCATTGTTGCCAAATGCTAATACATCAGTGATGCTATCTTTACTGTCACTGCAGTTGAGTTCACTGAGCTATGGTAGTTTAACAATAGTATAGCAACAGCTCCAGTTCATTAAGGCCATATAAACCCTTGTGGGAAGGAGACCGAGGATTTATTAAATTTGATCTCTCAGAAAGGTGTAATCCATTTTTAAATTACAAGAATAATTTCAATAACTTCCAAAGATCCATATCTATATCCATTTCTCTATATATCAAAATTAATTATTTCTAAAAACATTTTACGTTATTGTTCTTATTGATAAACACATAAATACAAAGAAAATGGAAATGTCTTGCCATTAATATCCTGGATCTTCATTCCTGTGCACAGGGATAAACTAAAAATATTAATTTAGCATTAAAGGAATAATCTTTATATTTTCCATTCTGATCTGCAGTTGTATCTATGCACCAATACATACCCTGTGGAGTAACAGGATAATTATGTTTTACTACTCCTGCAGTCCTGAGTGTGTTTAAAAGAATGATGGATAGTCTTTATAATACAGTAAACCCTCGATTTAACGGACCCCGATTTAACGGACTTCGGATGCAATGGACAAAATTTCCCGAAGCATCCGAAATCCGTTATTGGGGGCTGCCGGCTCCCGCCCCGGGGAGCCGGGCGGGAGCTGTCAACCCGGCTGCCCGGCTCCCCGCAGAGGGGAGCCGGCCGGCCGGGTTGACAGCTCCCGCCCGGCTCCCCGGGGCGGAGAGCGGGGCAGCTGTCAAACTCCGGGCGGCGGAGTTGAGAGCTCCCGCCCGGCTCCCCGCAGCGGGGAGCCCGGCGGGAGCTGTCAACCCCCCGTTCCCCGCACCGGGGAGCTGGGGGGGGGGGGTGTTGACAGTTCCCGCCCGGCTCCCCGCAGAGGGGAGCGAGGCGGGCGGGCTGACAGCCCGGCGGGCGGGAGCGGGGGGGAGGGGGGTTGACAGCTCCCGCCTGGCTTCCCGCTGCAGGGGAGCCGGGCGGGGGGGTTGGTTTGACAGCTCCCGCCGGGCTCCCCGCTGTGGGGAGCCCGGCGGGTGGGCTGACAGTTCCCGCCCGGCTCCCGGCAGCGGGGAGCCCGGCGGGAGCTGTCAACCCCCCTCCCCCGCCCGGATCCCCGCAGCGAGGAGCCAGGCGGGGGGGTTGACAGTTCCCGCCAGGCTCCCCGCTGCGGGGAGCCGGGCGGCGGAGTTGACAGCTCCCGCCGGGCTCCCCGCAGCGGGGAGCCTGGCGGGTGGGCTGACAGCCCGGCGGGCGGGAGCGGGGGGGGGGGCGGGGGGTTGACAGCTCCCGTCTGGCTTCCCGCTGCAGGGGAGCCAGGCGGCGGGGGGGGGGGGGTTGACAGTTCCCGCCCGGCTCCCGGCAGCGGGGAGCCAGGCGGGCGGGCTGACAGCCCTGCGGGCGGGAGCGGGGGAGGCGGGGGGTTGACAGCTCCCGCCGGGCTCCCCGCAGCGGGGAGCCCGGCGGGAGTTGTCACCCCCCCTCCCCGCCCGGCTCCCCGCACCGGGGAGCCAGGCGGGGGGGGGGGGGGGGGTTTGACAGTTCCCGCCCGGCTCCCCACTGTGGGGAGCCAGGCGGGCAGGCTGACAGCCGGGCGGGCGGGAGGGGAGGGGGGTTGACAGCTCCCGCCGGGCTCCCCGCAGCGGGGAGCCCGGCGGGAGTTGTCAACCCCCCCTCCCCGCACCGGGGAGCCAGGCGGGGGGGGTTGACAGTTCCCGCCCGGCTCCCGGCAGCGGGGAGCCAGGTGGGCGGGCTGACAGCTGGGCGGGCGGGAGCGGGGGGGTTTGACAGCTCCCGCCGGGCTCCCCGCACCGGGGAGCCCGGCGGGAGTTGTCACCCCCCCCCCGCAAGGCTCCCCGCACGGGGGAGCCAGGCGGGGGGGGTTGACAGTTCCCGCCTGGCTCCCCGCAGCAAAACCTCTATATAAGGGACTAATTCGGGTGAGGGGGTGTCTGTTAAAGCCAAAAGTCCTGTTATTTAATTATTTTAAAAAATTATTAAATAACGGACTTTCGGGTTTAACGGACACCCCCTCGCCCGAATTAGTCCGTTAAATCGAGGTTTCACTGTATACAGTCGGCAATTTTATTTTACGTTAATTCTTAATAAATAGCTTGAATTACATCATAGCTCAAAGCCACATATGAACTAAGGTCACCATACAACTATTATTTTTTTCCTTACAATACAAAATTAGAAGCAATAATGGGAGAAATATGGGGCCAGATCCTCACTTTTTGTCTGTCAACATGCTTCCACTGACTTCACTAGAGCTATGCAGATGAATATATATAAGAGACAACAACCCTGCATCTTGGCAGGGGGTAAGACTAGATGACCTTTGTGGTCCCTTTTAATCCTATGATTCTAGGGTTTTCCCAGAACTTTGGAAGTCAAATGAACAGTGGCCTACACTGCAGATCAGCAGAGTACTGAAGTATGTGCTTGACTTCAGTGGGACTTTGAAAAAGAATTATTTGTAGGTTATGTATTACTCATCTCTAATAAACTTAAAATGTGAAAAGAAAGTATGACCATTAAAGAAAATGGGGCACCTTAGATGGAAAACCAAGAAATCACTGAATGCAGGTATTAGAAAACTAAACTGCGGTCCTGTGGAAAAAATTGTATGTAATCATTTAATAAAAGGTTTATAATGCATACTAATATGAGGGCCAAATTCATGTTGCACAAGCAATAATAATTTCCATGACCAGAAGAGACTATTGTGATCATCTATCCATAGAACTTCTCCAAAATAAATCCTATAGCATATATTTTAGAAAAAAAATATCTAATCTTGATTTTAAAATTACCTGTAATGGGAAATCCATCACAAGCCTTGGTAAAATGTGACAATAGTTAATTATCCTCACTGTTAAAAGTGTACATATTTAGCCATATGAAAATACATATTGTTTCCTTGCACCCAATTTACCAAGCAATCTAGATAGCACTGAATTAGTAACTTGTCTGATTATTTATCATTCTTTCCATTTTTGTGTCACCTATTAACTTAATAAAATGATTTTATGATTTTATTCCATGTCTTTGGTAAAAATGCTAAATAGTGCACAGCCAAGAACAGATCCCTACAGCACCCCACTAGAATCTCCCCCCCCCCCTTCCCCAAGAGAGGATTCCCCATTTATGGTTACAGTCATCCAATAAGCCAATTGCACTTCATCTATCCTTTAACCAGCGGTTAATACATTTAATAAGTGACATGTTAATTTTATATCATTCTCATTTTTTATGCAAAATATCATACAATACCAAGTCAAATGCCTTACAGAAGCCAAAGTATATTATATCATTACTACTGCTTTTATCAGCCAAACATATGAGCTAATAAATAATATCAAATTAGTTTGGCAGGATCTATTTTCCATCAGCCCATGTTGATTAGCATTAATTAATCAAATCCAAACTCAGCTGCTCTATTATCTTTCCTAAAATCAATTTCAGACTAACATCCCTATCAATACCTCTGTCATCTCATTTACCCTTTTTAAATATTGGCACAAAATTAGCTTTCTTCCAGTTTTCAGGAACTCCCCTGCTGTTCCAAAATGTCTTGAAAATCAATATTAATGGTCCAGTGAACTTCTCAGCCAGCACTTTTAAAACTTGGATGTAAGATGTTAAGACTGGCTGATTTTAAAATGTCTCACTTTAGTAGAAGCTGTTTAAAATTCTCCTGAGGGATTACTATAATAGAAAGGGTATTGACAGCATCATATGGTGATACTTCATCTGTTTTTCCCCCCAAATACAAAAATAATTATTGAACACTTCTGCCTCCCCCCCCCCCATTATTATTGATAATTCTACTGTTGCCATCAAATCATGAACCAAGGGTCATCCATATTTTAAGGGGTGGCTCAGCCCTTAATTAGCATGTTTGTTTCTATGTTACAAAGGGAGAGTGAGTCTTAAAAATCATCAAAAAAAGTGTCCATAATTTATGGACAGACCCCTATACCATTTTCAAAAATATTTCATTGCTAAATAGCTCCTTCATATTGTCCTTCACTGTGTTGGACTATAGATTTCTCCTTATCTATTTTCTACATTTCCCACATTATGATTTATATTCATTACATTGAGTTCCCTTTTCTTCCTTTTCCTATGTCATAATAATGTGTAATAATTTTCCTATGTAATATTATATTAATTATTATTATTATTACAGCTAAACTAGAACATACCTTTTAGAAAAAAATATCCAGTCTTGATTTTAAGATTTCCAGTGTTGAGAATCCATATTAACTTAAGGACGGAAAAAGATGATAAAATGTTTAGAAAACATCTAAAACTGAAAAGAAATTAGAAGACTTGAGAAGACTGAGGGGGATCATTTTTGATAACAGTCTTTAAATAGAAGAGTAGGTAAGCATTGGAGCAGATTGTGGAATCCCTATCATTAGAAATTTTAAGAACCAGTTCGGCAAACACCAGTCCAGGGATGGTCTAGGTATAATTAATGCTGCTTCAATGCATGGAGATGTACTACATGACCTCTTGTTGTCCCTTCCAATCCTGAATTTCTATGATTTTAACCCTTGGTAAATTGTTGCAATGGTTAATTACCCTCAATGTTCAAAATGTGTACCTTATTTCCAGTTGGAGTTCATCTAGTTTCAACTTCCACCCATTGGTTCTTTTTATACTTGTGTTATTTATTGAAGAGTTCTCTTATTATCAAAATTTCTCTTCCTCATGTAGGTGCTTATACATTATGATCAAGTCATCCTTTAGCCTTTACTTTGATAAGCTAAATAGAATGATCCCCTTCAATACCATAAGGTATGTTTTCCAATACTTTAATCATTTTTGTGGTTCTTCTCTGAACTCTCCAATTTTTCAATATAGAGTTCCAATAAACTGTGGACATCTGAATTGGACTACCTGAATTGGACACAATATCCCAATATCGGTTGCATCATTGTAAAGAGGTAATACAATCTCTTGTTGTTCTCCAACTTGATAGAACAAGAAGCAATGGTCTCAAGTTGCAGTGAGGGAGATCTAGTTTGGATATTAAGAAACACTATTTCACTAGTAGAGTGGTGAAGCACTGGAATGGGTTACCTAGGGAGGTGGTGGAATCTCCATCCTTAGAGGTTTTTGATGCTGGTCTTGACAAAGCTTTGGCAGGGATGATTTAGTTCAGGGGTCTCAAACTCCTGGCTCACGGGCCATCTGCAGACCGAGGATCTTCCCACTGCAGCCTGTGGAGGAGACCCAGGAGAAGAGATGCAGGCAGACACTGCCAGCAATGTTCAGTGTAGGCACCACCCCCGTAATTCCCAATGGCTGGGGAGAGGGACAGAGATATCATCGTTAGTACCCAGGCAGAATCACCCTTGGAGGCATCATCACTTTTTTCCACAATGAATATAAACAAGTCAAAATACCAAACACAACTATCTGATGCACACCTTTCTGCAATCCTAAAGGTTTCAACTGCTCACTGATGGAGGCCAAACATCAACAAAGTGACAGAACTGAAGTGTTGTCAGGTGTCTGGCAAACACAAACTCTCTGGCAGGTGAAGAATTGTATAAAGTTATATGACAGTTTTATTATTTCTGCGAAATTCAAAGTAAAAAAATAAAATATAAATGTTTTCTTTTCTGAGCAACATCTTCAGTGACATTATTGGCCCACTGGGAGGATTTGAGGACTGGCACTGGTCCTAAGGCAAATTGAGTTTGAAACCCCTCATTTAGTTGGGGTTGGTCTTGCTCTGAGCAGAGGATTGGACTAGATGATCTCCTGAGATCTCTTCCAACCCTAATATTCTTATTCTATGACTAGTCCTTTTACCACAACTTCAGAGAAGGAGTTCTTATTCAGCTGATTATCCACCATGACCCTCAAGTCTTTTAGAGCCACTGCTTCCCAGGATAGAGTACCCTGTCCTGTACATCTCAAGATACAGCTCCCACTATTTTGTAAGTATGGTCTACATTATTTGGTACTAGATGTATGTTACAATGGTCATATTGTTACAACAGTGGTATTGAAATACATATTGCTAGATTTTGAAAAGCTTACCAAACAATTCAAATAATTCTGCACCTCCATTATTCTATATTGACCTGTACTCTTCATTATTTACTGCTCCCCCAATCTTTGCATCTTCTACAAATGTTATTAGTATTTATTTTATATTTGTTTCCAACTCAGTGATAACAAGATGAAATAGAGTCTGACTCAGGAATCTTAGATTCCATTCCAGGCTCCAGAGGTGAGTAGATTCAGTCTTTCTCCAGCTTCTTGTGTAAATTTACAGTCCTTTCCCACGTCTGGCTCTTATTCCATCTGCTTCTGGTGCCTGAGTCTAATACTCAGGGACTTTAGCTACCACATTCTAGAATATCTCAAATGAGCATGTATGAACTACTTTTGAAAGACCTACATCATGCCCAATTTGGACAGAAATTTGTAGGGATTACAAAAGGGCCATCCTGGACAGAAAGCCACATCCCTGCCAAATTGCTCCAAAGCATGGGGGCACTAGAATTTATAAAAGAAAAGTCACTCAAATTCAACAAGGGCAAAACAATGTATTTTTATCCAGCATCTTTCTCAGAAATAGATATGCCATTTTGGCTGAAAAGTTCCCAATACTTTCATGCGGAAACTTTTCAGGCCAAAATGTTAAAGTTTGGCAAAGTTATAAGCAACTGAAAACAGAGTCTTCTAATAGGAAATGTCAGGTAATTTCAATAATACCCAGCACTACCACTTCTGTCTATAAGAAAATGCTTACTGTAACTACAAACTTGTGTGGCAGAACTCCAACTTTGTCCTTGCGGGTCCCATACTTCCAGGAAGTTTATGCTAGCCTCAGAGGTTCACTGCAACCCTCCACATAGCCCTTCTCTCTAGGACCAGGATTACAGTCTACTGAGCCTTTTTATCATAAGCCATCAAGGACATTGGTGAGAGAACTTCCACAATCTCTGTTGTCCCTCCGGGCTTATTCCAGAACAGTTTAGCCTCCTGTCCTGACAAGGCCTGTTTTCCCCTGCCAGAAGGTGTTTATGTAGTGGTGGGTTCTGCCCCAGGGACCCTAATGGCAGCAGCTGTTGGCAGCTGACCTTTCACTGCCAGAGTTGCTAAATTTCCCTGGGCCACTTCCCCACAGCTCTCCTACTTCTCTCTCTTAATGCCTTCACCCTTACCTGATGGGTCCCCTTTCAGTGGCTGGAGGATATCTTCATTTCCCAGCCCTTCAGCCACACTTCCTCTCCTTTGGCTCCATGGCTCTCCTCAGAATGACCAGAGTGAGCCCTTTGATAGTATCAGAGGGGCCTTAATTAGAGTCAGGTGTTTTGCATTAGCTTAATGACTTCAACTGACTTGTTGTGGCTAACTGGAGTCATGTGTCTACCATAGCCTGGAGGAGCCCTTGCTCTGGTCAGTCAGGGAACAGAAAATTGCTTATCCAGTGGACCATATATCTGCCTTCTAGTAGTCTGTTGTACCCAAATAGCCTGGGTCTATCCCACTTGCCACTTACATATTTAACAGTGTATGCATTATTTGAGATAATTCCCCTTTCTAAGTATAGGAAATACCACAATTGCTACAAACATGGACATAATATTTTTAGGAAAGGAAAGGGGAACATCTCCCTTCCAACTTTCAGCCTTGTGGGGGAACATCACTGCAAATGGAAGCTTTGGTGAGAGAGGGGAGTGCTTTGGGATGAAAGAAAGCATAAGGTGGAAATTTGGAATCAGGAGTAAGGGATGGAATGTTTGAAGAGAAGGAGCATTTTAGAGCCTCATTTGTGGTAGATTATAGTAGGCAATTTACACATATGGAGGCCCTGATTTGTATGTATGGGCTCACAGAACTGTGAAGAGTTGTGTTCATCACTGGCCATAGTAATGTGGCAGTAATAGCAAAAGCAGAAAGACACATGTTTTTAAGGTGTCCATTGTAGCTAACATTAACTCTCTATTTTCAATACTCCCTTTATTTCTCTACACTTATGACAAGAATATTGCAAACATTGAGGTAATGTTATTTCTAATTATCTATGCTAAGGCAACTGTAAAATGTTTATAGTGCTATATAACTTACAATTAGGTAGCAGCTTTTATTCCAAAAAAATTAGAAGCACTTTACAGATGATCTATAGTGATCACTTCACTGCAGCCACCTTCAGGGTTAATCAGCTTATGTCAAAGAGGAAAAAAAATGTTGAGTACAGGAAATGAAGAAGAATATACTTCTAACTGAAATTGCAGAGAGAATTTGAGTAAGTTATCAGATGAAGAACACTGCATACAAGTATTGTGTGAACAGCACTGTATAAAGTAATAATATCATATCTGATGTAAATGTTCTTTCAGGCAGCAAAAAAGAAAAAATAAAAAAAGAGAATTGGAACTAGAAAGCATGAGGTTTAGTTCAGTGCAAATTATTTTATTTGTACATTCCGAGGCAAAGAGAACATTCTTGTCAGTATTAGATAGAAACTCTTCTCAAAAGGGTCCTTAAATTTACCATTAATGGTCATATAGTATTCAAATGTGTTTTCTGAAGTTGAGGAGAGCAAGGCTCAAATTATCACAACTACCCACACATAATTTATCAAACCTGATAACTGCAATGACCTCTTCTTGTTCCAGTGATCTCTTGGAAGTCTAACTACCTGTTTGTGTGAGTAATCACAATACTGCAATTACAATGGCATTTTCATGTGGAAATGTTTGTAGTGAGTCCAAAAAATTGGGTCCAAGAACCCGTTAATCATGTTAAAGCTGTAGAATTTATAGGTCTTATACTGTTCAGTGGAGGCATAAGATAGGCTGGGTTTGAATAATGATAAAAATAGGATCCCAGACAACTCAATTTGCAAGGGGTAGAAGATAGTTGCTTTCTTACCCCTGGGGAAAATTTGCATCACTATGTATGTGCATATTCATGTCCCATGCAGATTTCTTTGTTGCTCCACAGAAAAATGACTACTGATCCGGAAGGAAAGGGAAGCAACATGAGAGGTCACACATCTCTCCCCAGCAGTTTGGTTTGGGCACCTGGAGCAGCTAATAGGGACATAAATCATGGGGTGGAGGGATGTACAATTGTGCATGAGAGAGAGAGACAGAGAGAGAGAGACACAGAGTGTGTGTCTTTCTCTCTTGTATTGTGGCATGCTTGTGCGGAGAGGCAGATCTTCAGTATGTTTCTGAGGAGGTAGGCATGGGGCAGGCTCTGTCCACTGAGGCAGAGCAGAAAGTAGCAGCCTGCCTGCTTAGTGATTGTTTCCATTGTCTTTGTGAATATCCCAGGAGTATAAAACAGGTGTGTAGTGGGGTGGCTACTGCTCCCAGGCAGAAGGGCTTAAAACAGCTCAGGAAAGACCTGGGGCTGGGAGCAAGTAAGTTCCCAGGCTGATTGGGAGGGTAGACTCAGCTGAGTGGACACGCCCCAAACAGACCAGCAGGCCCTTATAAAAAGACTAAGAGGCAGGGACCTGGAAGACATAGTTTCCTCTGGCTACAGAGGCAGACAGACCTGGCTGATGGGGAAGCTTAGGCCACCTAGGGTATGTCTTCACTACAACAGTAGGTCGATTTCCTTGCAGTCGATTTTTGAAAGCAGACTGTATAGAGTCGATTTTGTGTGTCCCCACAAAGCACGGCAAGTCGGCAGCGTCTGTCCACACAACTGTGGCAAGTGTCAACATAGTGAGTGGTGCACTGTGGGTAGCTATCCCACAGTTCCCAGAGTCCCCAGAAAGCACCATTTTGAGTGCTGCACTGTGGGTAGGCATCCCATTATTCGTGCCCTTTCTCAGTGCTGCGCTGACGCCATAGCAGTGCAAGCATACTGGCCGTTGTGAAGACCTCGCGCATTGTTGTGGACTATATACTGCATCGTCTGCAGAGCAAGGCGATCCAGAGACAACTGAGCTTTCCGGAAACTGACGACAGTGATAAGGAGATGGACCTGGACGTGCACACTGACAGGTTCACTGATGTTTTTGGAAGTAGGGGGTCTGACAATCTGGCAAATTTGGTGGCAATGGGGCAGGCTCATGCTATGGAATGCCAATTCTGGGCCAGGGAAACAAGCACTGACTGGTGAGATAGCATAGTGCTGCAGATCTGGGATGACTCGCAGTGGCTCAGAAACTTTTGCATGCGTAAGGACATGTTCATGGAACTTTGCGACTTGCTTTCCCTGGCCCTCCAGCACAAAAATACCAAAATAAGAGCAGCCCTCACAATTCAGAAGTGAGTGGCCATAGCCCTCTGAAAGCTTGCAACGCCAGACAGCTACCGGTCAGTCTCAAATCAGTTTGGGGTGGGTAAATCTACAGTGGGGTCTGCTGTGATGCAAGTAAGCAGGGCAATCATCGATCTGCTGCTACCCAGGGTTATAAACCTTAGAAACATGCAAGCTACAGTAGGTGGCTTTGCCGCAATGGGATTCCCTAACTGTGGTGGGGCTATAGATGGGACTCATATCCCTATCTTGGCACCGGACAATGAGGGCACAGAGTACAGAAGCCGGAAGGGATATTATTCTATGATCATGCAAGCACTGGTTGATCACAAGGGACGTTTCACCGACCTGTATGTGGGATGGCCGGGAAAGGTTCATGACGCTCGTGTGTTCAGGAACTCTAGGATAGTTAGAGAGCTGCAGCAAGGGATTTTCTTCACAGACCAAAAAAAGTTCTGTGTGTGTGTGGGGGGGTGGAAATGCCGATCATTATCCTCGGGGACCCAGCCTATCCCTTAATTCCCTGGTTTATGAAGCCCTACACAAGATCCCTGGACAGGGATCAGGAGCTGTTCAACTATACATAGGCTGAGAACGTGCAGAATGGCAGCTGAGTGTGCATTTGGCCTCCTCAAAGCGCGCTGGCGTACATTAATCACTCGCTTAGACATCAGCGACAGAAATGTGCCCATTGTTATTGCTGCTTGCTCTGTGCTCCACAATCTCTGTGAGAGCAAGGGGGAGAGATTTATTGCAGGGAGGGAGGCAGAGGCCAATCTCCTGTCCGCTGCTTACCAGCAGCCAGACAGCAGGGAAAATAGAAGAGTGCACCAGGAGGCGCTGTATCTCAGAGACACCTTGAAAACCCGTTTTATGAGTGCCCCAGATGGCATTTGAAAACCTGCTCCCTTGCTCTGCTCAGCCCTAAGACTGCCGTCCTTGCACCCTCTTTCCCTCCCCCCTCCCAGTGCTTGCAGAGGAAATAAATTCACTGTTTTAAAAATCATGCATTCTTTATTGCTTCTTCACAAACACAGGGAATCACTGGAAAGGTAGCCCAGAAGGGGTGGTTGAGGAGGGAGACCAGCAGTCGGGGTGGTGGATGAGGGGAGGGGGGAGAGGGGCCAAGACACAGCACCTTTTAAAACTTTTTAGATAAACTCAGCCTTCTGATGCTTGTGCTGGCTTGTGGGGTAGAGTGGGTCGGTCTCCGGAGCTTCCCCCCCACCCCCCGTGTTCTCACCCTACGTCTGGGTGGGGAGGCTATGGGATTTGGGGAGGAGGGGAGGTGGTTAGACAGAGGCTGTAGAGGCGATCTTTGGGCCTGCTGAAGCTCCACTAGACACCGAAGCATATTGCTTTCGTCCTCCATTATCCGCAGCATTGCATCCATCCGCCTTTCATTGTGCTCCAGCAACTTCTCTAATGCAGCCCTGGACTCTTGCCTAGACTGTAAAAGACTTTGCCTCCATGTATTTTGTGACTGTAAATTTTTTTCTCTCCATTCACTCTGTCGCATGGCTTCAGTACAAGAGTTCTACATTAGTTCATTAAACATGTCATCACACGTCTTCTTCTTATGACTCCTTATTTGTGATAGCCTGCTTGATGGGCATGAAGGGGGATGCAGAGATAAATGTGCAGCTGCTGTGGGGAAAAAAAGGGACAAGGTTATAAGGCAGATACATTTTGCAGCACAATGGGAGTAGTATTTAACAGTGAAACACAGTATTCACAGAGCTGATATGCTTTCTGTACAAGGTCACATTCCACACCTAAGTTCAGTGGATGGATGGCTTTCATGTTCACACAGCATCACACACGAGACAGCCTCAACACGGCTACTGAAATCACCATGCAGGAGGCCATGGTAAGCCATATTCTTTAGAGCAGCGCACCCCTTTCCTATACTAACCCCCCCTACCCCCAACAACGTGGCTCCCAGTGAACCACGAGCAGCCCACACACACACTCTCACGCTGCTTGGGCTACGGGCTGGGTGGCTGAGGTGGGGGCTACTTGGGAGAGCCGCGAGCAGCTCACGCTGCTTGGGCTACGGACGGGGGAAGATTACTTTACAGCCACCTCGTGTGAGCAGCCCAGTGGGAACATCTGTCCCGTTAAAGATGACAGTACCCTTACTAGTCCCGTATTTCAAACAGGCAACCGTGAATGACATCACTCTGCTGAGGAATTCTCAGAGATAGAGAACACATGTTACTGGAGTCTCTGCAAAATCCCGGTCCATATGCTGCAATGCTGTGTTACGCAATGATACCAGACTATTTACTAATTGCATGGCATGGAAGTGTGTCCTATCACAGAGGACTAAATAAAGCAGCTCTCCTCAGAAACCTCTTGCGAAAGGTTCATCGCTACCTGCTAGAAAGTTTCATGGAAATGTCCGTATAGGATTTCCGCTCCATCCCTGAATACATTAACAGCCTGTTCCAGTAGCTGGACCAGCAATGAATGCATGCCAAGTCCTTAGGGCAAGTTAATCATTAATAAATGCTTCCTTTTAAAATCATGACTCATCTTATCCCTAAAGGCACACTCACCAGAGGTTCCTTCGCTGGCTGGGGTCCCCCCTTGGGAGGATTGGGAGGGTAATGGCTCCAGGGTGATAAACAGCTCCTGGCTGTCTGCTGACAGGGTTTCTCGGCTTGCCTCCTGCTGCTCTGTGATATTTCCGTCCTCATCACCTTCATCGTCATCTGAATCCTCCTCATGCCTGATGATTATCCCATCGGTGGAGTCCACGGACACCGGTGCAATGGTGGTGGGGGCGCCCCCCATGATCTTATTCAGTTCGTTGTAGAACCGGCATGTCCACGGCGGTCCCCCGGAGCATCCATTTGCCTCTTTGGCTTTCTGGAACACTTGCCTCAGCTCCTTAATTTTCACGCAGCACTGTTGGGCGTCCCTGTTGTGGCCCCTTTCCAGCATGGCCTTGGAGACTCTGGCAAACATGTTGGCATTCCGTTTGTTGGAATGGAGTTCCAGCATCATGGATTCCTCTCCCCAGATAGCGATCAGATCCAACACCTCATGTGTGGACCATGCTGGAGCTCTTTTCCTCTGGTTGGTCTCCTGTGCTGCTGAGCTCTGCATGGTGCTGGCTTGTGCTGCTGAGCTCTGCATGGCGGATTGTGCTGCTGATCTCTGAATGGCAACTGACCTGTGCAGGTGAGCTCTCCACGCTGGCCAAACAGGAAATGAAATTCAAATGTTCCCGGGGCTTTTCCTGTCTACCTGGCCAGAGCAGTGAGTTGAGAGTGCTGTCCAGAGCGGTCACAATGGAGCATTGTGGGGCAGCTGCTGGAGGCCAATAATGTCCCCATGCATCCTCACTACTTCACAATCGACCCAGAGAGGTCAATTTCAGTGCTACTTCTCTTGTTATGGAGGAGTACAGAAATCGATTTTGAGGGCCCTTTAAATCGATGCAAATGGCAGCCATGTGAGGACGGGTACAGTTTTATTCCAACTTAACGACGCTAAAGTTGACGTTAAGCCATAGTGGGGACCAGGCACTAGAGTGGAGCAGGGCTGGAGGGGAGGCAGGAGGAGCTGGGGGAGCTCAGGCCTGAACACCCCCAGACTGCACAACAAGAGGTACTGGAGTTGCAGGGGGCAGCCCATGGGTAGCTGTAGATGCAGCAGGCCAACCCCCCTTGCCCATGATGAATGGCAATGATACTGCAGTCTGCCCCAGAGAAAGGGGGCAAGTGGTGACTGGCAGTTGCTCAGACTGAGGCAAGGTGGGGATAGGGGTGGGGGTTCCCCGAGGAGGGGAGACCCTGAGACTGTGACTTTACTGAAGCGGCACAACACCCTAGGGAATAGGGTACCAGGGTCCAGGGAGGCACTAAAGGTTGCAGAGGGCGCTCCGGAGGCTGGACAAGCTCATTCCCCAGATGGACCAGCAGGAGGCACAGCAGGGTGAGTTGCCGTATGCTTACAAGGTGTAAATCAGGGGTCTCAAACTCAAATGACCATGAGGGCTACATGAGGACTAGTGCATTGGCCTGAGGGCCCCATCATTGACACACCTGCTCTCTGCCCCTGGCCCTGCCCCCACTCTACCCCTTCCATGAGGCCCCGCCCTTTCCCCGCCTCTGAGCACACCTAGCCCCTCCCTCCCAGAAACTACTAAGCCACCAGAGAACTGTCTGGGGGTAGGAAGAGCTAGGGTTACCATATTTCGCCAATCAAAAAAGAGGACAGGGGGTGCCCTTGCCCCGCCCACTCCCTCCCACTTCCTTCCCCCACTCAGAATCCCAAACTCCCCCCCAACTCCTTGTCCCCTGACTGCCCCCCGAGATCCCCCACCCTGACTGTCCCCCAGAACCCCACCCCCTACCTAAGCCTCCTGCTCCTTGCTCCCTGACTGCCCCCCAGAATCCCCAATCCATCTAATTCCCCCACTTCCTGTTCCTTGACTGCCCCCTCCAGAAATTCTCTGCCCCTTCTCTAACCCTTGCCCCCCCTTACCATGCATCTCAAAACAGTGTGGAGCTCCCCATTCAGCACAGCATGCAGCCATGCTTCGAGCCCAAGGCACAGCCCGGTCCCACCCCTCCCCCGCCCAGGTGCGGAGCCTCATGCTGGGGAGAGCCGGCCAGCATCTCTGAGAATGCAGGGGAGGAAGGGAGGACATGGTGCCTGAAGCTGCGGGAGAGAGGGGGAGAAAGGCTGTCTACCCGAGCCCAACACCACGCTCTACACCGGGGGAATCCCAGACATTTTTAGACATTTGCAATTTCTTCCTGGACGCTATTTTTATCCGAAAAAGCCAGACATGAATCCACACGAATGGTAACCATAAAGAGCAGCATGCCAGGAGTCGGGGAGGGGTAGGGTTACCATGTTTTAGCAATAAAAAAGAGGCGGGGGAGAGGCGGCAGAGAGCTTAGCAGTCCCAGAAAACAACTGGGGGGTACGGGGGGCCACGGGGAGCTTCGCAGGTGCAAGGAAGGGCTTGGCGGGCCGCATGTTTGAGACCCCTGGTGTAAGTATTTTAAGATACCTTTACACTGACAGAGAGGTGTAAAAGACAATATGGCCTTATTAATGCTTATGATGCTTTAGTGATTAGAACTGGTCTAAATTTTTGGACTCACAAAATGTGTTCCATGAACTGTTTGCTAGTGACCTTTCTAGAGAGGTCAGTAAGCCAATAAACTGTGGGTTTGATTTACCAGCTCTCAGTTGCTCTTCATTTGCCTGTGATGTAACATGAGAATGTGGCTGCATCTATTTGTTGACTAGTAAATAGAAATAAAATGCCAACTAGCTACATTACTATTAGACAAAGGGGGTTGGGGATTTCCTCCAATAGTTCACACTCCCATTCTCCATCCATTGTATTGTAGATTAAATAAATTACCTAAATAATTGAAACCAGCATGATTATAGCACATTATTTTGATAAATAAAATATGCAGAATTTTAAAATATATTTTTAATGTTTGGTGCAGAGTTTCCCCAGGAGTAACTGCATTTCAGTGGAACAGACACATTGTCCATTAATCCCTTACTTTTTAAAAAAGCCTGCTCATTTTCCCACAGGCGTTCAGCTGTTTACTAAGCTGTTGAGTAGCTAGGGGAGTGAATTGGTAGCCTGATAAATGGGGGAAGCAGAAATAGACAGGAAGGAAGAGCAAGAAGACAGTCTTGGGGGAAACATAGCAGGATGAAGCAAGAATGGGAATGTAGGAAAGTGGAGAAAGAAAGGAAGGAGAAACTGTATCCTGTGGACAAAAACAATAGAGCATGGATGAATTAAGATGAGGAAGAAAACAGAAACACAATCACAAAATGGAATAGAAATTATGCTTCTCCAGACACTGTACTCAACTGAAAAAACTGTGAGCACAAATTTTCAAATTATGAGCAGAGGAAAAAAGACAGAAAGGAGAAAGAGATAAAAGGAGCACGCAAAGGACTATGTAAAAGACGAAATGGGAATAGAGAATGTTTTTAGCAGTGAAAGGATGCATTCATAGAGAAATGGCAGTAGGGCAGGCAAATAGTCACACACACCCTAACACACACACACACATCCCCTAACTGCTAAGTTGCTGTTACTCTTGGGTATGAATTTTTAAAGTGCTGCACCAGTGCAGTAGATAACATTTTTATTTATTAATTATGTTTTTATCTCTGAACACAATAAATGGGATAATATACCAAATTAGAAAAATAAAAATAAAAAATGGGCAAAATGCCCAGAAAAGCCAGATAGCATATCTCTACTTTAAAAAGAGCTGGAGAAAAACAGAAAAGAAAATATCTTGCATGGATTCATTAAGACTATGACATAAAAAAGAGATCGGCAACCTTGGCATGCGGCCGCCCAGGGTAAGCACCCTACGTGGGTCTGGCTGGTTTGTTTACCTGTTGCATCCATAGGTTCAGCCAATCATGGCTCCCACTGGCCATGGTTCATTGCTCCAGTTCAATGGGGGCTACTGTAAAGCTAAAGTATAAAGCAGTTTAATAGTAAATAAGATGCTGAACTGCAGAAGTACATAGTTGATATCTAGATCCATATCACTTATCTCCCCTATCAGCCTTATAAGTGGCTTGGGATTTTTTTTGTAGAGATAGGGTGTGGAAGGGGCAAAATCAATGAACAAACAAACCAAAGAAGTAGGTAGACAACATAGAGACTTGTGGCAACCCATCTTTCAGATTTCCTATTGAACACAAACTTTAAAGACTGGTTTTGCCAACATGCATAAGTGATCAAATGCATCAAAAGTTGTCGTCGATCCAACAGTAGTAGCAAGAACAGAACCTCTTCAACATCAAAAGATGTTTCTCCATCCACATTAATCACAGCTCTCTCAGTGCCACGAGACACTTATATTAACTTTACACCAGAACAGCTCCATTGACTTTAACAGAGTTACCCATGATTTACAACAGTTTAAGTGAAAGCAGAATTAGTCCCTAAATATTAAGGTAACTGATTCTTTAAGACATGGTTAAAGCATTGCATGTGAGTGTTATCATGCATAAATACCAATGAGGAGTTAAAGAAGAAGGAAATCCTACATGAAGTCTCATTATAAAAGCAAATACACAGGCCATTTATATTCTGTAGTGTGATTTTCAGAAGCGCTCTGGGATTAGCCTAAATCTGCTCCCAAGTAATTGAATTGAGAATTCCTAATGGGAGTAGAAGTGTATGATACATAGGTTAAAAATAAAATTAAAATAAAAAACTCATAAATTTTAGGAACACTACAAAAAATTCCCACCTATAGACCAACTTTGTGACTTTCAGTTCCTTGATCCTTCTTTCTTTTCCACAATATCGTGCAACACTTTTTCTCTCCAGAACTAAATCTGGGTATTATTTTTTAAAAAATCACATATGAATAGAATGTCCAATATGAGGGAGAAAATCAAGGTTTTATTTTTAAAGCTAGTTATTCAACAACATCCCATAGTAAGACAGAGATATTAACAATTCTGCTAATAGCATCATAGGGGGATAGAAAACTGAAATATGGCCATCCAACAACCTCCCAATAAAAGTAATTGTACAGTCCTTGGCTTCTCATTTAAGCCTTCCTCCTTCCTTCTATCTAACTACTTTGACAAGAATCCCAAAAATGAATGTCTAGCTATAATGTATAATGTCTAGCTATCTATTTATAGCTATTTATCTATCTATTATAATATAATCTATTATATTTATCTATTACAATCTATCTATTATAGCTATGTCTATTTATCTATTATAGCTATGTCTAGCTATAATGTCTAGCTATAAGTGCAAGACAATACTTTGTTGTCAAAACAACATTATGACCTCTGTCATGATGCTGGTTTAAAGCAAAAATATTAAATCACAGCTTGACTTTCCCCTTGCTCACATGCCCATGACAGAATGTACTTTTAGCAAGACATCCATTCTTAAAGTGTTCATCCTAGTGCTCTGTCAGTAGCTGATACATAAGCAAACATACAGTAATAGTCTTAAAGAGAGGGATTCAATAGCTAGCAATAAAATAACATTTAGTAAGTTGTAATATGACAAGGTCACAATGAATGTAAACAATTAACTACTAACTAACTGTAGAAATTGTTTAATAGATTACATTTTTATATATTTAATAAAATATTAATAGAAAATAGATAATTAGCAACAGAACACCAAAATCCTACCCTGCTTTTGAGCCAATAGAAAAACACCCTTTAATTTAATGGAGACAGAATTAGGCTAAAGTAATTATAGATACGTTGTGGATACATACCAAGCTACATATTGTAGATTGGTATGCATCAACAGACATTCATATTGATACTTTTATATAAAATTTTGATGCACATTTTAAGATACACCTCTAGACATCAAATAAAATAAAATACTCTAAAGCCAAACAATCAGACACAGAATCAAATACAGGCAAATGGTAAGTCATACAAGGTTTTTAATAGAAATAAATACTGAAGTAAAATAAAACAAATCTGGAGACTAACAGTTTTCCTCCAAATGGTGTTGAGCGTACAGTTAAGAGTTGCTATCTTCAAGATGGTGAGTTTAAGTGGTGGTGAATCAATATTCAGATTAACTAACACATGTATCACATTTTCTTAAACAATGTATATCTACAAAATAAATAAATGATGTTATATGGTTGGAAGTTAAAAAAACACACCCTCTTTGTTGATATATTTTTTATATACATAAGACAATCCAAAAAGTACACAAAAACACAATGCAACATCAGGGTTGCCAAATCAAGAATTCAAATGCCAGGAAATACTACAAAATGAAACTTATCTATATATTTTATTGTATGCATTAACAACATTAATCCCCAATCAGCAAGGTTTTAATTCATTGGATTATGTAATAACATGCTTAACTTTATGTGCATGCTTAATTTTTATTGACTTCATTGGGATTTAAGTATGTGCTTAAGTATTTTATGAATTGAGATACACTAAATAATAATTTTATTTTATTAACAAGAAAAATAGCAATAGACAATGAAACATGGGTACCATGGGATTTAATGTTGCAAAAGACTCCTCAGTCTTTGACCTCTATTTTTGTTTACTTGATTTTTACAGTGTTAATGCTGAATTATTGTAAGCAATATAAGTTTACAGTATTTTTATGTCCGATGGATGAGGCTGTCGCACACAAACCTTCACATACAGCTGTCCACCAATTTTCGAGATCTTTCCTTGAACAAAGATTGTCTTTTGGTACAGAAGTTCCTTGCATATAGACCAGGGACTGGCAACGTTGGCACGCGGGACTGCAGGGTAAGCACCGGACCGCTTCCCGCAGCGAACTGCAGCCAGTGGGAGCTGCGGTCGGTGAAACGGCAGGTAAACAAAGCAGCAGGGCCCGCTAAGGGTTCTTATCCTGCAGTTCCGCATGCCAATGTTGCCGATCCCTGATATAGACAAATGTCTTATAGGACCTAAGAAAAAGATAATAAATTCATTTTGATTGATGATCCCATGAGGATTTGAACCCTGGTCTCAGAGGAGAAAAAAGCTAACATATTTAGCTATATTACCACCCTGTTAGGTGATGAACAATATGCAGCAGATTTATAAATAAATATTTTTACACCTACTTGCAAGCTAGAAAAAGGCATCTCATAAGACTTCACATTTTCACTGCAATATTAAAGTTATGTAAAACTATTGAAATGTATGCAAGTTATTTTTCACAAAAGGTCAATTTAAAAAGACAAGAAAGAAGTTTTTGCCCACAGCTACAATCTACTAGAGAACTGTTTAAAAGAAAAAACACTCTCTCACTATGTTATAACATTCAGTCTGGAAACTTCTATCACTGAAATTATGCAAATTTTCATAATTAGTATTTATGCTACTATTCTGTATGCATTAAGCAGGCTGAATATAAGAACAAGTGAACCTTTTTACAAGATTGCAAGTACGTTTTAGGCATAGCAAAAGAATGGGGAAACAGAGAGAAGTTAGGTGACTTATATAAGACTATACAACAAGCCAGTGGTACTGTACAACTATACTAAGTATTCAGTAGTGTGTGATTCCCAGTCTTGTGTTCATATCTCTAGTTATAAAACATTGGAAACCAAATCATGATATCGATGACAAGATTTGATGTCAATAATTGGGATCAGGATTTAGCTCTTAGGTACTAAAAGAAGGAAATTTCTTTCCTGACTATGGCTGGTGAATGGAATAAGTCATGAAGATTTATGGGCCGTGAAAATAGATTTATTATAGCTAACACAAATACTGATGCTCTCCTAATTTGTAAGGATCAAATCCTTTTTGAACCTGACCAAGTGGTTTTCCTTTAATATATTTTATTTTTTATAATTTAGATATGTTTTTAATATTACAGGTAAATCAAAATAACATTGCAAACTGATGTGAATGTGAAATCAATGACTATCATCTATATATATTTTTAAATAGACAAACACTTTCTAGGTACAGCAATTGTAAATGGCATAATGTTAACGTGCAAAAAAATGTTTTTTTTTAAATAAATAATTGGAAGATTTTTTGAGTATAGGAGGAAGAGTGTCATTATGGGAACAAGTGGCCTGATTTTTTAAAGAGGAAATGACTGCCCTAATCAGGCTGATTATGTGTTTCTCCTCTTTGTGTGTTTGCACATCAAGATTGCTCTACTGTTTGCAATGCCTGAACCCTAATTTAATCTGATCCCCAGAATTTCAGTCTGAGCTGAATTATCCCATTGCACCAGGGGAATTCTCCATTGGTGATTTGTGACCAGAAGCTGACTACTTTGTGTCCCCTGGGTGCAATAAAATGCCACATGTAAAAAGGGAATCAGGCCCATAAACAGCAACATTTTGATAAAATGAATGCAAATCAAATCCTTTAAGACTTTGTGTAATTTAATGCTCCAGAAAGACATTTCCAAAGAAATCTCAGTCTCAAAAATTTAGAAAACTTAAATCCTGGCTGTCCATTTTCTATGAATTACTAGATTAAAAAGGTCATAAACCTCTGTCAGTGTAGCTGAGGATTTCAAGACAGGCTATTAATATATAAGGGGACAGTGTCATCCTCAGAAAAAACTGCAAGCGAGCCTAAATCTACCTGTACTGATGTATATCAGGGAAACAAAATCATTATAATATCAATTACAATTCAACACAGTAGGGTGGGGATGAGAGGGAAGGAACAGGCTGATTCTCCACCCCTTTTCAGGTACCTGTGCCCAATGAGTGCAAAATCATTGTAATATGCTTCCAAATCCGAATTTTACACTTCAACCAATGGTACTGCTTTACACCCAATTTTGCATTCACTGGTCCAGATCAGTACTGATGCACTTGTGCAAAGTAGCTGCAAACCCTGCAGATTTGGGCAAATGGCATAAGGTTATTCCTCTTCTAGTTCCCTGAACTCATAATGGGGGCAAAAAGGGAGGTGGTCAGAATACAGTTGAATTCCACTCATACCTGGCTGCTGAAATATCCTAGGGCCATGGAATAAATCAGAGCAGCTCTCAGGTTCCAGGATTAGAGTGGATTAGAGTGGTGGAGAGGGTGCAAGAGATGTATATGAGTGCTGCTCTTCTTGTCTGCAGACAGGGTTCCACGGTGTGGAGGGGAGAAGCCTTCTTCATGAGCCGATCACATAATCCTAGTGTTTTCAGTCCAGATTTAATTTAGCTTCCATAGTTACCAGGATCTCTACTTGACATTGTCTGGTGAGATGTCACCTTGTCCCCTCACAACTATAGTTATGATATAAAATATGATATAAAAAATTCTGATTATAAATGTAATAAATCCCAAAATAGAATATAATAAAAGATCTCAGCAAGCATTACTGTGAATGGTAGGGAGCGGTATTTAATTATATTACAGGTTAAATGATGGAGAATTAGGTATGACCATTAGGATAACCTATTCAAATAAGCCAAGAATTAGATTGTGCTAAAATTAGTGTAGTGCATAATTGCTATTTCATTAGACAGAATAATTTATTATAAAAAGTGTATGCATCAGAAGTATCATATCATCAAAGAGTCTTATCTGTCTAAATGGTATTGAGACAGAATTGATAACTATCAGAACAATAAAAGAAATCATATTTATTTATTTATTATATTAAATAATACCACGATAACAAATTGCAAGCCTGCTTCTGAGCTCACTAGATGTGCTTATTACTGCTATAACTGCAGATTTCATTTCATAAAAGTCATTCGTTAACATACTGGGTTCTTTGTTTTATTACATTGGTCTATTCCAGGGATTGGCAACCTTGGAACGCAGTCCCCCCCCCCCCCCCCGGGTAAACGCCTTTGGTTTTTTTACCTTCTGCATCCACAGGTTCAGCCAATTGCAGCTCCCCCTGGATGCGGTTCATCACTCCGGTCCAATGGGGGCTGTGGGAAGCAGCGGCCAGCACTGCGCCACTTCCTGAAGCCCCCATTGGACCACAGTGGCGAACCGTGGCCAGTGGGAGCCGCAATCGGCTAAACCTGAGGATGTGGCATGTAAACAAACTGATTGGGCCTGTCAAGGGTGTTTACCCTATGGGGCCATGTGCCAAGGTTCCTGATACCTGGTCTATACAAAAAAAGATGCACAAATTCCAAGAACTACATTTGAATATTCTATAATGATCTGTTTAATTATGATTATTTGTATTTTCAAACATGGTGCAATGTCCACCCCCAACAAATCACCTCCCATAACAGAAATGTAACTGTACTCTGATCATCTCTTCCCCCTCCCCCCAGTAACACCACCTATTATGAGAGCAGGGGGACTAGAGGAAAAGTAATCTTGTGTTACTGGCCCAATTCCATAGGGTTAACGCCTGCTTTTGATGCGTGTCAGCACTGATCTGTGCCAGTGAATGCAAAGTTGGGTGTACCTTTCTAGAAGATGTGAGTGCAATAGCCAGAGAAGTATGCTTCCTTTTGGCATTTGCACCTGTGTCTGTCCATTAAAGTTAATGCTTTTCAGATCCATTATGAACATCAATTATCCATGGGTTGTCTCTCATAATTACTGAACTCACTTATACATACTTGTGAACATTCTTCTGCCTCAGAGATTAACTACTGAGGCTGCCAAACTGCATTTTAATTACCAAATCTGCCTCACCCATTGTAGAGAACATCTTTCACAGGGCATTGTCATTAAGAATGATACTGAGGTTTTGCTTTATAAACATCTCTAGTATATAATTAATCTTGTATTATCACATAAAATCATAAAAATCATATCTGAATACTATCAGGTTATGCTCTCCACATGATAGTCATGTTTTGTGAGGAGAAAACATGGCCTGTTATTTTTAACCTTTACACATAGGTCAGGTTTTCTGTATCTTTTTTAAAAAACTTTTGTCGCTCTCCTATGGACTCTCTTCAATTTGTCCTAAAACGTGGTGCCCAGAGCTGAACACAGTACTCCAGCTGGAATCTCCCTAATGCCAAATAAAGTGGGTTAATTACCCCAGGATGATAGTAGACTTTTTCAATGCATCACATTGTTGGCTCATACAATTTGTGATCCATTATAATCCCCAGATAATTTTGAGCAGTACAACTGCCTAGCCTGTTACTCTTCATCTTGTTTTTGTGCATTTGATTTTTACTTCTTAAGTGTGGTACTATGCACTTGTCTTTATTGAATTTCATCTTGTTGGTTGCAGACCAATTCTCCAATTTGTCCAGGTTGTTTTGAATTCTAATCCTGTTTTCCAAAGTGCTAGCAATCCATCCCAGTTTGACATAATTGACAAATTTTATAAGCATACTGTCTATTCCATTATCCAAGTGTAAGCGAGCGGACACTCACCCCGGCGACACCTCCTGCTGGTCGTCTGAGGAATCAGCTCTCCAGCCTCCGGAGCACCCTCTGCCGGCCGATGTCCTGCTTCTACTCTGGCCCTGTGTCCCTCCCGGATCCCGGTGCCCTCTAGCTGAGGGTGCTGCACCCCTGCAATACCCCCCTGGTCTTAGGGTCTCCCCTCCCTGGGGAACCCTGCTCCGTGTCCCTGCTAGACCCCGGTGCCCTCTTTGGGGGTGCTGCACCCCTGCAGTACCCCACTGGTCTTAGGGTCTCCCCTCCCTGGGGAACCCTACACCCACTATCCACACCTTGCCTCAGACTTGGCCACTGCCAGTCACCACTTGCCTCCGCTCACTGAGGCAGACTTCAGTATCATGGCCTCTCATCACCAACAAGGGGGGTTGGCCTGCTGCTCCTAATGCTAGCCCTGGGCTGCCCCCTGCAACCCCAGTACCTCTGGGTCAGGCCTTCTGTCAGCCCTTGCAGCCTGGGGCTCTCAGGCTAGAGCTCCCTAGCTCCCAATGCCTTGCCTCAGACCTGCCCCAGTCCAGGTACCTTGCTTAAGGCTCCCCACAGCTAGGCCTGTCTTCCTCTGGATACAGAGGAGACTGACCTTCCTAGGCCCCTGCCTCTCAGCCTTTATACAGGCCTGAGAGTTTGGGGCGTGGCCACCCAGCTGAGCCTGCTTCCCAATCAGCCTGGGAGTTTGCTGGCTCCCAGCAACAACCCCTTCCCTGGGCTATTCCAGCCCTTTCAGGCAGGGAGCGGATAGTCACCCCGCTACACCAAGTAATTAATTAACATATTTAGTAGACCAGATCCAGGACATATTCTTGCAGGATTCCACTAGGTATACCCTACTAGCTTGACAGTTTGAAACCACTGAAAACTAATTTATGAGTGTGTTTTTTCAACCAGTTGTGCATCACCTTATACTAAATTCTAGATCAGGGATCGGCAACCTTGGCACGTGGGCCCCCAGGATAAGAACCCTTGCCGGGCCCGGCCAGTTTGTTTACTTGCCTTGTCCAGAGGTTTGGCTGATTGCGGCTCCCATTGGCCATGGTTCGCTGTTCCGGTCCAATGGGGGCTGCAGGAAGTGGAGTAGTGCTGGCCGCTGCCTCCTGCAGCCCTCAGACTGGAGCGGTGAACCACGGCCAGTGGGAGCTGCGATCAGCCGAACCTGCGGACACGGCAGGTAAACAAACCAGCCGGGCCCACCAAGGGTGCTTACCCTGGCGGGCCACGTGCAAAGGTTGCCAATTCCTGTTCTAGATCACAATTTCCTGCTTTGTTTGTGAGAATTACATTGTCTGTTAAATTACAGCTTTTCTGCATTTATTGGTACAATTCTCCACTAGAGATGCTCTGTGCTTGAATGTAGTAGAGGGAGATATCCACAGAGGGGCAGTGGTGATTCCCAGATTTCAAGTCACTTATTCTGGTGGAACTTGGAGAAGAAAGGGGGCTAGTTCAACCTCTGTTGATATAAATTATTTATTTTATTATTATTATTATTTAAAGACTACTTCCCTGCTTAAAGTTAAGCACACACTTTAGTGTTTTGTGAGACTGGGGACAGTGCATTCAACACCTTGCACTATTGAACCCTTAGTCACAATCTCTGAACATAGGACTTAGATACAGACTCCCAAATAAGTAAATTAAAACTGATTAATCATAGATATCTGAAATGTCTAACAGCATCTCCCTGAAATTATTTAAACTATCATTACATTGATACTGTGGGGAAAATGACAATAATATGAAAAGTTTGCATCTAATTAAATAAATTATAACAAAAATGGAATACAAATTTCCATCCATTGGGATTTTGTTTTCAAAAATATATAGAATGCTATAGCAAGATATTCACATTGATTTGTGTGTTTGTTCATGCTTTCTTGTTTTTATTTTTTCTAAACACAGGAGACAGAGAGATTAAAAACTAGGTTTTTCAAACTACTTATATTAACCATGTTCCAAACTAATACCCTATATTTTCTCACATTAAAAAAAAGCGTAAAGGAAAATAAAAAATGTGGAGAATGTTTTTTTTCTTTAAGCATATTATTAATTGCTGGCCTATATTTTAAAGATGGTTCTCAATAAAGTGATTTATAGATTTTTAAATTGTAATCAATGCTGATACCCTATTTTTCCCTCTAACAATAATATACATAAAGCCATCCCTATCTCTGAATTGGTTACACCTGCAATTTTGAGTCATAAGCTCTGCTTGCTTCTTTTACCTAATGCTTCTCTTCAAACCTACATCAGCAAGACCTGTACATCTTGGACTTTTTTTAAAAAAAAAAAGTAGAGTAAAAGTAGGCTAAATTATTGATCCTGTGTCTATGTCCATTCATTTCTCTCCCAACAAGGAAATAACACACTCCTTCAGTCTAAATCTTCCTGATAGTTTGGAAGTTAGGACAGTATGTTATGCTTTCTTAGCCTTGTCAATTCACTTAGCCCAAATAACCAATATAATATTGTTATGATCTGGGTAGGATTTGAAAATAAAGGGAAAAATTACATTATCTGTTTAAGCAAAAGGGGAAAAAACAGACTAGCACTGCTATGTATTTTAACACTAAATTACAATGCATACACAAAAGTAGGTGAAGGTAAAGTTGAATGCAAACCCCTTATTTTGACATTTTTTAATTTTATGTTCTTCACTTTGTACTTAAATTTCTCTTAATGTAGTTTTTCACACAGAATTTCCTACTTAAAAAAAAAAAAAAGAAACTAAGAAAGAGACAAAGAAATTCCATCACACTCAGTTCACTATTAGACATCATTAGAATGTTCTGAAATCAAGCAATGTTTCAGGAGCTCTGCATCTGTTAGCACTTCACTCCAAATCTTTGTCTGAGTCCGACGTAGGCCTGAACAGAAGGTTTTGATTTGGACAGGTTAGGGTCTGGCAAGGAGCAAAACCACAAGATCTGCATGTTTGTGGTTTCAATGGCCTAATACCACATACAATTGAAGAATTAAATAAAAAATATAAATAAAGGGAAAGGAATTTAATATTTTAAAATTCTAAAACTTAAAGGGAAAAATTAAATGACTTACCCAACTTGGCATTCACTGCACACTGAAAAAGTATACATCCACTAAGCAGCTCAATTTATCACTCCTGTATGTACTGCCTGGCCTATGTTCATTGCAAAGAGAAATATCTCTATCTCCTTTTACTGTGTGCATCAGGGATTTTTTTCACCTAGAGAAGAGATCTAGCATCCTCTAATTTGCTGAGTAGTTCCAATATGGTAAGTAGCAGAAGAAAGGAATGGTTGTACGTGATATAAAAGTGAGGCAATGCCAATGTGTTTAATACTCAAAAAGTTACTATGCAGTCTTAAAATGTTTTGATACAGGCAAGGTAATTTAGTGATAAACAAGCTATGTCCTTTAGAGTACAGTAATAGCCATTCCTTACAATAACAAGTGGGTGACCACTCTAGGTTTACTCTGATAACCGAAAGATAGACCTAGGAAAAATGTCCTAAACAACAAGTAAAGAACAGAAGGAAGATTACTAGTGTAAATTTCACTTTTTCTTAGAATCATGATCCTCCACATTCTCTTACCTCTCCAGGAAGAGTTCAATACAGCAAATAATGCAACTACAATGTTGTTCATGGTAACAGTTCAGCATTATACATAATTCATGGATTCGTAGATCCTTAGGCCGAAGGGGGCCACTATGATCATGTAGTCTGACCTCCTGCATAATACAGGTTATAGGACTTTCCCCAGTTAATTCCCTTTTTATGTACAATATCTGTAGTTAAACTAGAGCAATAATAAAACATAATATACCATACATGCTGTGACGGTGCTGTTCCTGGTGGGATCCAACTGTGAGTGTCAGATCAGGACAGATTGCTTCCAAAGGGGCAACTACAGCCCAAAGCTGGGGGTTTTCCACACTAAGGTAAACCAAACCAGCCAAACAGAAAAGACTTTGGTTTCGCCCCACTGGCTAACCACAAGTCACACAAGCAATTCCCTTAGACACTCCAGGTTCCCAGTCTCACCACCAGCAGCCACCTGTCCTGGGGACCAATGGTTATGAAAACCAATGCTCCAAATAAAGAAAACGGTTCTCCCCAATTCCAAAGAATCAGGTCCCAGACCCAGGTCAATGTACAAATTAGATCTTCCCACAAATCACGCTGTTGCCAATCCTTTAGAATCTACAACTAAAGGTTTATTATACAAGGGAAAAGGTATAGGTGAGGGTTAGGAATGGTTAAAAGAAATCAATTACGTGCATTAATGGCAAATATCTTGGTTCAGGCTTGCAGCAAAGGTAGAATAACTGCAAGTTTAAATCAAAGTCTTTATAAAGCATCCTATTTAGGGATGGGTCAGCACTTTAGTCCAGAGTTCACCTGTGTAGCAAAGTTCCATCCAGAGCTGGAAATGAGGCAGGCTAGAGGTAGAAGACAAAATGGAGGACGCTTTTTCCAGCTTTTATAGACTCTCCCTTCTGGGCCAAGACCCTCCTCCTTCCTATGCAGAGTTCGGTTGCAAAATGGAGGTTCATAGCCACATGGTCCAATTACCAGACTCTCCAGGCTTTAGTTTCTGACCAGGCAGTTGACATTCCTAGAGAAGCTTGGGTGTGGACAGGCATTTACAAAGTCCATTGTGTAGTTGATGTCCCTTAACGACCCATTAGGCAGGCCAGCCAAGTTAACAACAGCTTGTCTGAGATTTCACCCAGCAGCCAAGCATTAGTTTGAAATACAGGCACCATATATCCAATATTCATAACTTTAACTACAAAATCGATACACACATATCAATGGCATATTCATAATCAGCAAGTCATAACCTGGTCATAGGCACCCATTATGACCCCCTGTACATAAGATTTGGTGCCACCATAGGACCCTGGTTGCACCAATGATCTATAGGGTCCCAAATTATTTCAGTAACGTGACACATGCCTACCTCTGTAGCCTTTCTACTAACTTTTTTCCATGACAGGAATATTCTTTTCTGTAGTTTTCTGTTCAAAAACTATCTTCCGATTTAGCTTTAAGTACAATTTAATTGTAATAAATAATAGAGAAAGGCTTAGTGCTGTAGTTCTCCTATTCAGCAGTCATTGAGTTCAATGAGAGTTTTACCTGAACAAGGACTGCAACATCAAGATTCCAGACACTCCTGATATTGTACCCAGAAATTGCTTCCCAGAAACTATTGCACATAATTCAGTAGGAAGAGTCTGGAAAGAAGAAGCCAAATATGCAATAATAATATAAAATTCCATTGCCAAGAATGAATTGCATTAGATCAGTTTACCTATTGTAGTTTCATAGGAGATAAATCTTGACTGACCAACCACCTCACTGTGCCAAGGTATTGTTTGATGCAGCATAACCTTGTCTCACTGCATGAAATGGGAGGATTTGGCATGTCCATGCAAAGGCTGGGTATACCCTGCAGATCATGGAGTTCTATTCCATCAACTTTCCTCGCTTCTCCTGTGCAATAGTATGCAGGCAGAAGGCAGGAATGATAGGCTCATATATGAGTGGACAGAACCAGCACTAACGTTTTTGCTGCCTCAAGCAAAAAAAAAAACCCAACAACCTCGAGATTGCCACACCTTATACACCGCCCCAAACATGTGCTTGGTGGGCTGGTGCCTGGAGCCGGCCCTATGAGTGGATCCACCATCTTTGCTAATCATGGAATGAATATGCAAGACCAGTCAGAAGATACTGCAACCCTACAATTGCAGGAAGACCTAACGACCAGCTTGAGTACCATTACCCTTAGCATACAGCCTTTATTTAGCCAGGACCACCTCTCTTGAACCTCCAAACAGCAGGCATTCAGGATACATCCCTGATAAACTGGGACTGGAGGACCATTAGAAAAGGTCTCCTAAAATGCTGGGAGACAGGGATGGGACTCTTAATGGCTGGTACAGGTAAGTGATAATCTCTTTTCCCACAATCTCTTGCCACTCATATGAGGGGAGTGCTGGGGTCTGAAGGTGCAGGGTTGGAGACTGATAGATTTAAGAAAAGATTTAAGAAGAAATCATGACCTGTACTGTATGAGTTATTGCTGCTCCCCGGTAAGTTAATAAATTGTGGCCTAATTAAACCACATGCCTTGCCTCTTGTATTTCTTCCTGTGTGTCCAGGAGAATGGGAGATTTGTCACTGCTGTCAATGGGGTCAGGTTTTCAATCAGTGTTTCTAGCAGATCCTTAGCCTGAGCTGCTCTGATTCCTGATCTCCACAGCACAGATGGGAGGATGCAGAGTGATGGGTTTCTTTTCTTGTGGTTTATAACATCTTTTAAAAAATATTTTGTTCAAGTATCTATCTTATATTTATCCAACGGTTCTCACACCTTCTCCTTTTCCCAATGTGATAGTACTTTCATCTCTCCACTTCACTTCCATCTCCTTTCTTCGTAGTGTTTTGCAGAGACCAAGGATTTCACAAGCTGTCCTTGCCATCTCCTCCATTAAGTGGTTGATCAAATCCTCTCTCATCAGTGTCTTGCCCACTGAGAGGGCAGTCTTTTTTTCTGGCCTCTGAGATTCTTAACAGCCTCTCATTGACTAAACTCCCCTCCACAGTCATAGATTGTTTTGAGGAGCACACAAGGAGTTGGGGCCCATTTAATTGTGTTGTTTAGCCATTTCTTCATCCACTCACTGGCTATGCTGTCAGTGGTCCATTTACCTCCTCAGCAGCTGCAAAATTCTACCTCAGTGCCTCAAAGTGGGGCAGCAGTGACCCTGGCTTGTCTGACAGTGAGGATAGCAGAGTGTATTCTTCAGTTGGTTTAAACATTCTACTAAGGCAGGCGTGGGCAAACTATGACCACATATGGCCGGTCGGCCCTTTTTATCAGGGCCGCGAGCTTGGGCTGTGGGGTGGGGTCACTGGCCCCGTCCCCCGGCCAGGGTGCTGGGCGAGAGCGGCAAGCCGCGCGGCCCTGCACTTCCAAGCTGGGGCACCAGGGGCCAGCCGAGTGCCGGCCGCTGCAGGGCCCCGTGCTCCCGAGCATGGGCATTGGGGGCGCCACCAGCCACGGAGCTGTGGGGCCGGGGCAGCAGGAGCGCCGCAGGGCCCCACGCTCCTGGGCCACGGCGTCGGGGCCGGGCCGAGCGCCGCCTGCTATGGGACCCCGCGCTCCCGGGCCGAGCACTGCAAGGTACTGAACATGGTAAGCGGGATGCGGGGACTTAGGTGGTGGGGTCCCGGAGGGTAGTTGTTGTGGGGGGGACTTAGGTGGTGGGTTCCTGGGGGGGCAAGGTGGGGGGTCTCGGGAGGGGACAGTTAGGGAATAAAGAGCAAGGGGGGCTTCAATAGGTGGTGGGGGGAGTTTGGGGGGTCAGAGAACAAAGAGGAGGGGGGCTTAGATAGGGGTTGGGTCCTGGGGGCACTGTTAGAGTGGGGGGGTCTTCAGAGGGGGCGATCAGGAATGAGGGGTTGGATGGGTCTGGGGTTCTGAGGGGGGAAGTCAAGGGGTGGGAAGTAGCGGGGGGGATAGGGAGCAGGGCCAGGCTGTTTGGGAAGGCACAGCCTTCCCTACCCAGTCCTCCGTACAATTTTGAAACCTAATGTGGCCCTCGGGCCAAAAAGTTTGCCCACCCCTGTACTAAGGTGTCAGACTACCAACCCAGGGAGACGACAGCTGTCCTCCTTATTGACATTGGATGCTAGCTAAGTTGAGGAGGGAAACAATGAATATATTGCCCACTAAATTTTGACTCCAAAAGAAATTAGAGCATACTTTGATATTTGGTCAGCTGGGAAAGCTACAGACTAGAAGAACATTCCCAGAAGCCTGTGGACAAATTCTCAACCTAGTGAGAGCCTTCCATGACTCTCATCCTGAGAAATCAGGCCCAAGACAGCCCTGAGAGCTAGGGGAGAAGGTGATGTAAGGGCTTATGAGTCTCACACTCAGGTCCATGGGTTCACAGCCAACCTTCTCACCCTGGACACCACGAGCAGCTCACCCAGAATTCCTAGAAGTTAGGGTCTAGCAGAACTCTGACCCCTTCTACAGAGGTCCACCGAAGAGGACCCTGATTGGAGGACAATTACTGGCTCCACCAATTGGCTGGACCAGACTGTTTAAGTCAACCTGGGGCACATGAAATTGTCAGGCCAATTGACAGACTTTCCAACTGGCCACTGTGCCAGACCTGACTCTTATTGATATCTGGTTCCTCGTTCTGTCTCTGACCTCTAACTCGGTCCCAGGACTCTGCTTTTGGCTCTGACTACTGACCCAACTTCCCCTGCTCCAACTGAACACATCCCTATTAGCTCAGATTGAACACATTCCCATCCTGACAAACTGTACAATATATAGTATTGCACTAGCTTGTAATGCATTTAAACTAAAAATGTATGTTGATTGCACCAGTAATGTCAATAGTTTGTGATATAATAATGTTAGAAGTTATGCACAAGTTCTGCTACCTAGGATCAGATAACATGTTTTTAGATAATAAGCTTAATTCTTGCATGAGCAAAGCAACTACCACATTCAGCTAACTGGACAAGTATGTGTGGGGAATAACAGGAAACTGACATTGAACACCAAGATACTGGTCTACCAGACATGAGTTTTGATAATGCTGATGTATCGTGGTGAGACCTGGACCACCTACTGCAGGCACGAGAGAAGGTTAAACACCTTCCACACTTTCTATCTTTGTTGTATTCTAAGTCCCTGACACGAAAGTATGTGAGACAGCAAAAGTGCCATGTCTAAACACTTTTCTCATGCATAGACATGTCCATTGGCTTGGTCATCAGTACTGAATAGACCAGGGGTCTCCAAACTTTTTTGATCGTGCACCCCTAGCAGAAAAAAAAATTGAGCACGCACCCCCATGGGGAAAGCCCCACCCTAGCCCTGCCCGAGCCCCTATCATCAACTCCCTCCCACTTCCTGCCCCCGACTGCCCCTCTCATAACCTCTCCTTCTTGTCCCCTGACTGTTCCCTCCTTGTACCCCTGCCCCTGACTGCCCTCCAGGACCCCATTCCCTATGTAAACTTCCCTGCCCCATGTCCCCTGACTGCCCCTTCTTGTCCCTGAACAGCCCCCTTGGGGCCAGTCTGCGCCGCAGCACCCAACTCGCGGGGCCAGTCCCCGCTGTGGCACCCGGGGCCAGGTCCCAGCTTGCGGAGGAGATGCTGGGGCCACCCAGCTTCTCCTGCTGCTGCAGCGCCTGACTCCTCTGGCCAGTGCCGCGCACCCCTGTCAGTGGTCCTGCGCACCCCCTGGGGTGTGTGCATCCAGTTTGAGGACCACTGGAATAAACAATGGACAGATTCCAAAGGATTAGTCTATGGACATTTTGCAGATGCTCCAAAGCCACTTGGCTGACCTAGGTTCCAATTCATGGATGTCTGCAAGAAGGATTTGAAAACTTTCAATATAAACCTCTGCAAGCTGGGAAGATGCAGCTGACAACAGGCTACACTTGGAAGGCTGTGCTGCAACAGGCAGTCAAAGGGTATGTCTAAACTGCAATTAGACACTCAAGGCTGCCCCATAATGGCTGACTTGTGCTCACAGGGCTCAACCTAATGGACTGTTTAATTTCAGTGTAGATGTTTCGTCTCAGGCCCCAGACCAGGCTCTAGGACCCTGTGAGGCAGGAGGGTTCCAAAGCTCAGAGTGCAGCCTGAACCCAAACATCTAGAAGGCCACTAAACAGCCATAGGTCTGCAAGCACAAGTCAGCTGGCACAGGTCAGCTGCAGGTGTCCAACTGTGGTGTAAACATACCCAAAGAGGCTAAAGAGAGGCATTTCAGTTAAAAGAAAGCAAAGAGAAAAAGAAGGAAAAAGTGCTATAGGCCTCAAGCATTAGTAGTGCATAGGCTGCATCTTTTAGCAATGCAGTTTTTGTCTGCATTATCTATGTCAAGGACTGTTACTCAAGAATTAGACTTTTAAAACACTCATGGTGCTGTAACTGAGCATCTTTGGTGCCTCCACGGTTGTCTTTCAATTCAGATGGTGGTCACCACCAATTATCCTGCAAAAATGGGATATGAAAATGATTGGTGTAAATAATTACAAAGAGTATTAGAGAAAAAAATGAGCCTAAGACTCTACAATATAGT
The DNA here is from genome assembly GCA_032164245.1 of Sternotherus odoratus. Taxonomy (NCBI): domain Eukaryota; kingdom Metazoa; phylum Chordata; order Testudines; family Kinosternidae; genus Sternotherus; species Sternotherus odoratus. The sequence continues at coordinate 227,600,856 of JAVMKO010000001.1, read as the reverse complement.
ATTGCAAACTAGATTTAATCATGCATGTCAACACCACAGACCACAGAGAAATTCTAGCAGAATTACTTCTTAAATGTCAATTATTAATCACATTCAGTTTCCTTACAGCATATGTAGAAAAGTAACTAGATTAAAAACACCACAGAGTAAGAAACTCACAACATATGGCTCCCTGATTTTTATGTCTATATCAAAGGGTATTAGTATGAAAACAGCAGATAAAAATCCAACTGAGAGATTGTGGGAAGGGGAGTAGTAGGCAGAATATGGTGAAGAGAAATTGACATGCTGGAGAAGGAATCTAGGACCTACAGTTCACCATTCAGTGACTGCTCAAGACACAGTCATGGAAATAGCGATGCTACCTGGTTCCATCTCCTTATCTGGCTCATTGCAAATATGTGTATCTATATGTGTGCCTATATGTGTGTGTGTGTGTGTGTATATATATACACAGAGAGAGAGAGAGAGAGAGAGAGAGATGTGTGTGTATATCTATCTATCGAGAGAGATACACATATATATATATTTGTATGTATGTATGTATGTATGTATATATATATAATATAGAATCGAAAAAAGAGGCCCCAAATTGTCATGGTAAGTTGCTATATTCTAGTATTCGGTAGTAGCCATGGAGACTATCTACCTTGCTAGTGATTCTGAGGATCATTGTTATCATGATGATGCTTCTGCACCAAAGTTAAATCAATTTGCCAAGAGGTCCTCCAAAAATAAGTGTTTCAAAGGATATTAACCTTGTTCCATCAAAAATGTCCAACCAAAACATTCCCCATAGTCTATAAAAGGAGACTTTGTCATAATTATTAATATTTATACTATGGTAATTTCTAAAGGTCATGACTAACTGGTGCCCCTTATGCTAGGCATATACACACATGATGAATGGCAGTTGCTGTGCACAGGTTGTACAATATCTTAAAATTCTGATCTTCTCTGTAACAATTTTCTAACTTCAACAGAAAGCTTTCAAACAGTTCCCTTTCTCTAAACAAATTCAGTTCTCACCAGTACTTTGACTTCATTTCATACTTCCTTTCAACAGCACTGTCATAACCATAAAGTAGCTTAGAATTTCTTCTTACTTGTAAGGGTTAAGAAGCTAAGAGAGCCTGGTTGGCACCTGACCAAAAGGACCAATGGGGACCGAAGGTGCTTTCAAATCTGCTAGAGGGAAGGCTTTTGTTCTGTGTGCCCTTATTTGTGGCTCATTCACTTTGGAGATTTCAAAGAAGACAGACAGCTTTTCTTCTCTCCATCTAGTTCTATATAAGTTTCTGAACATCACAGATAGTAAGTAAATAGCCAGGCAAGACATGTTAGCTTATATTTGTTTCCCACTTGTGAATTTCTCATTCTTAAGGGACAGATCCCTATGTTTTCTCTGTAACTTTGAAACTAAGCAGAGGGGATTCCTCGGTGGTGTAGGTTTTTCTTTTAATCTTTTCTGACTCTGTAAAGTATTTCCACACTAATTTTTATAGAAGTATTTTTTTTTCTTTTTTCTTTAATTAAAATTCTTCTTTTAAGAATCTGACTGTTTTTTTTCCATTGTGTAGATCCAGGCTTTCGGATCAGGCTCACCTTAAGGATTGGTGAGGGGGTTATCTCAAGCCTTTCACAGGAAGGGGGGTGTAGGCTTCGGGGGAATAGGGGTCTCCAAGTGTGCCTGTCCCTAATTCTTGTTTAGACTTGGTGGTGGCAGCCTATCAACCAGACACAGGAGAAACTTGTGTCTTGGGGAAGTTTTAACCTAAGCTGGTAAAATAAGCTTAGGGAGTCTTTTCATGCAGGTCCCCACATTTGAAACCCTACAGTTCAGAGTGGGGAGGGAACCCTGGCAAACATTTATATAACATGTTTTAGATTAAGACAATTTCTTGTTACTTTGAACAATTAAGAATGTATACCAAAGGTAGAGTCTGTCACAATAGGCCACTGTACTTCAACAAAACTTGGAATTTGTTCAATTATTCCTACATTGGTTGCTATTCAAGCTCTGGAGCTTGAAAAAAATAATTTTGTTCTGGACCTTTATATATAGGCACGGCAGAAATCTTTATATATATGTATATTATACACAGTAGACTCTCGATTATCCGGGATGATAGGGAAAAATTTATCCTGGTTAATAGAATCCTGGATAATCATAGGAAACATGGGGGGGAGGGGGGGGTTGGTTCACCAGCCACCCTGCGCTGGGGGGAGGGGTTGTTGGTTCACTGGCTGCCCTGCGTCCTGGTGGGGTTGGGGTTTTTTTATGCTTGGGGCAGCAACAAAGCCAGAACCAGCCCTGTGAGTTACCCATATATATATATATATATATATTGACATCCTGGTTAATCCACATCCTGGTTAACCCAATCCTGGATAATTGAGTTACTGTATATAATATAATTGTGATGGATACTGTGGATTTTAAGCATATTTTATTATTTTTATTGATTTACATTTTAACAGTTGTGGATAATTATTGGGACATCAGAGTGTAATTATTTAATGACAGTTGATGTTAACATTCAAACAGAGCTTTATAATTACTAAAACACACATTGTCAATATTACATCAAAATATACAATTCTTAAATCTAATTCTAAAAAAGTTCTTGTGCAGCATTTTTCTTATTTTGCTAGTCTGTAAATTTAATACCAATGGAAATATTTTTCACCAGTGTGTGCATGTATGGTGACGCAGATGGTGACCAACATTTACTGATAAAAGTCTAATGCTTTCAAACCGATTTATGTATTACTGACATTTCCCACAGCATCAGACTTGTTTTAATTAGAAGCAATGCCTCCTACAGAATATACAATGAGTTCTGAGCTCAGTGATTTACACCTACTGTTAACATAGGTAGAAACAGTGATACTTTGCTCTGTTTTAGAAAAAACCATCCTACTGAGACTAAATTAAATCAGTAATTGTTTTGTTGGGGGGGCGGGTAGAAGGAACTTATATATATACCTACATTCTGCTATTGCTTCTTGGTATTACTGGAATGAGAATTAGTCCCAAAGACTACCATGACCACAGATGAATCAATAAATCTCTTATCCTGCCGTTTGATTATTTATTCAACATTGTTCATATTCTTCAATATTCACTCAACATATAATAATTGACTAATATTAAAAAAAATATTCAAAAAACAATCAGCACAATAAATTATTCATTCAGCCATAATCAGAAAATATGGTTTTAACACTGGCAACTTCACAACATTAACAGAGAAAGAAAAATCAAAATCTAACAAGTGTATTTATTATTTTTTGAAAAAATCCTTTTTTAGAATTATCTCCAAGAAAATGTACATCCCCTTGCACATGGTGCTCCCTTTGGCACAAACATTTGATTAAAATATAATAACAGTACATTAATCAAATTTCACAAAATATACTAAGTCACAAGATACATGGAGATTAAAGCATGATACAAAATAGGGATTCTCATGTGGATGAGTATATAGCTATTGTTTTCCATTTCTATTATATGATTATTATTATATGGGAAAGTGCAATTGTTTAACATATGCAATCAATAGAAACAAAAGTAAACATCAACCTATTTTATAAGATAATGGAAAATTTTCCATTTAGCGAGACAGTTATTATCCTGTTCATTGTTTTGTAGTTCTTTAGCTATTTTAATGATTTTGAATGCATCCATCACTATTGCATCTGGGCAAAATCAAAATAGAGCTAACAAAATGAGTTCTGGAATTAACAGTGGCCATTTTTAATGTATTTTTAAAACTTATTTCAGAAAGCTGGAAACAGAATTATTGGACAAAGATTTTTTTTAAAATAATACTTTTAGCATCCCTTTGAATTAGCACCAACACTTCCAAATGAGATTTTAAAAAATGTTCCACACCCACATCTGTAGACATATTTTTTAAAGGAGCTCAGCATCCATTTTAGGCACTTAAATGAAGTTGGCAGATTTGCAAAAGGACTCAGCACCTGATAGCTTCTATTATTCTCAGTCTCGGAAAGCAGAGTTGAAAAAAAATCTTGTTTTTCTTTAAACATACTCATACAAAGAGCCCTGAGTCAGTGAACCACTTAGTCACATGCTTAATTTTGAACATAGTAATCCAGTCTCTGTTCAGTGAATCACTTGAATACATGCAGGGGAAGAAAAAAAAAAGAGTCCCAAGAGTAGTGATATACTGTGACATCCACAACCTGGAATGTTGTACCCTCCAACTGTTTCCCCCCAAAAACCACTGCCAGAAGCAAGAACAGTTGTCTATACTACTGTGTACAGGCTACTCAAGATCATCCCAATATTTTAGGCCAAAAATAAAATAGAAGGGAGACCTCAAATGAGAAAAAAATCTGTCTTTGAATCCCATGGAAGTCAATAGAATAAGAGAATTAAGCTAAATTTTCCTCATCTAAAAAAATCCCCAAAACCATGAGAAGTATGATAACTAAACTGTTACAATCTGAACGACAGATGAAATCCAAAAAGCATTCTCACAGGTGAAATATGAAGTCTCCATTTTTTTAAAACCTTAAATTTTATAATTGTGTTCAGAAATGTCAAATTCCAGTAGGGGGGTCTTACAAAATTGTAATATATATTTCTAACTGTATCTTCGGGAACGGCACTGTTATTTGCTTTGGTTTTGTTCAGTGCCTAGCACAATAAAGTCTTGGGCTTTCTAGGTGTTACGATACGAAGCATTGTATGCATATTTGGTTTTCCTACTTATTCCTAAATTGGGCCAATTTTGAAAAGCAAAAAAAGATGGGGTTTCTCTGCAGCCACATTACAGGACTTCTGTAATGATTAATATAAGTAAGGAAAGGGCACCAAAAAAGGAGATAAATATGCTAGTTTTTTAACACTTGCAATTGCTTAATGTGTGCACACAGTTGTGAAAACACACTTGCATACTCTGTGTATGAAAATGGTTTTTTACCTCATAAATGTGTCTTTTGTTTCTGGGGTCACAAGATTCTTAATGCTGGGGATTACAAAGTCTCTTCTGTGGGCTAAATGCTAGATTGGCATATCATATATACTTGATCAGATCTGACATGCCGTCCAGAAGAGGACAATGGCACAAATGCACAGTAGACAGTATAATACAAAACTCTTTCAGAAGTGATGTAGAAACATTGTAGTTCCTTAAGTCAGCTCTTGATAGTTAAGTCAGCTACTTATTGGGGTGTGGGTAATCATCCACTAACAACTGGGTCAGGTTAGTTAATTCATTCCTGGACCATCCTTCTTTGGGGAATATGTCTTTGAAAATATATAAAACTTAAAAGCCTGTCTTTGAATAAATTATATTCCTTTTAGGGTAACTCATGTATTCTACTTTAATTAAGCTTTTTATTGAAGTATATTAAAATAATTTTATAAAGTAGTGAGCAATTGAAATTTGCCAACAATAACAAAAATAAAATATTAAAAGAAAATCAGTAGTGTTTATAGTAAGTGAAAGTCTGAATAGAAGTTAACATTTTAAAGGAGGAAGAGAGATATAAGAATAGGGAGACAAATATACACACACACACATACATATACTTTGTTTTTATGTCACTGTTGCATTTTGCATTTTCCTTTGCCACAGTGTTTCTGGTATTCAATTTAAATTAAGAAATTTCACATATAATACAGTAATGTCAGACACCATATCATTGAAAAAAAATATTGCTTTTTAAAAATATGTCCAATGAATATATTAAAGGAGAACCAAATGGCTCACAGAGAGTAGCAGCCAACCTGAACATTTTCCACCAAATTCTGAAACTTGAATTGTTGTGGTTTGAAAAGATTGTTGTGGTGAGCTGTGGTTTGAAAAGATTTGGCTATTTGTTTGGGGCTTTTGTTAGTTTATTTTTCATGTATGTGAATAGAATCATAGAATCTTAGGACTTGAAGGGAGCTCAAAGAGGTCAACTAGTCCGATCCTCTGTATTCATGACAGGCCTAAGTATTAATATTTGCACTTTCTGGTTTTGGCCAGAAGCAAATGTGCAAGAAAACTAGGAGACATCAGATAGTTTCATAGACTTTCTAGTTCAACCCATACTAATAAGATTGAGAAGTTGTTCTTGTAAGATTAATAGGCTGAAATTTAGACCAAGGAGATCTGGAGAAGTTAAAATAACTTTTTAAAAATTTAACAAAATTGAATGTCAATACCCTTTGAAGTTGTCCTCACTAGTACTCCTTAATATAATAATATTTTGTATTTCTACATACAGTTCCATCTGCAGAATTCAAAAATTAATGGCATATTGTCCGATCTGATCCACTGATATCTGTGACAGTTTTTTACTGACTTCATGAGATAAATATTTATATTTTGTAGATGGGGAAACTGACATGCAAAGGGTTAAGCAAATTGCCCAAAATCATGCAGTAAATCTGTGAGTAAGATTATAGTCCTATACAACCAACTCTCTGGACTCTCAAATCCTTTACATTAACCTCTAGATTATTTTTTCCTTACCAAATCTTCTCAGAGAGCATGAGGTTTTGGGTAAAGTTCTATAGCAAATGCTGCCACCAACATTTTTGAAGTAGAGAATCAGGTTTAAGTGTATTGCAATGGTGTACCTCAAAAATATTTTCTGTGCAGTAACTACATATAGCACCACACAATTTACAGACAGCCTATTAAGGAAGTCGCTGTGAAGGCCAAAACTACTACCAAAAAAGCCAAAGGCCAAAAGAGGATTAGATAAGTTCATGAAGGATAGGTCCACCAATGGCTATTAGCCAAGAGTGTCGGGAATGCAACTCTATGCTCTGGGTGTTCTTAAACCTCTGACTGAGAAAAGCTGGGACTGGACAACAGGGGATGGAAAACTTAAAATTTCCCTCTTCTGTTCATTCCCTAAGAAACATCTAGCACTGACCACTGTTGGAAGACATGATACTAGGCTAGATGGACTATTGGTCTGACTCTGTATGTACATTCTTATATTCTTATACCATATTGCCACAAAGAAGGGTTTTCTGTCCATTCCAGACCAGATATGATTCAAACAAACAAATAAACAAACAAAAAAATAAAACTTCTTAACTTTCAAACAACTTTAAAATGTTGAACTGATTACTGAAAAGGTCACAACAGTTGGAGGATAAAGACAAACTTGTAACCATGACATGCACAGCCATCAAGGAATAACCAGTCACAAGAAGAAATGTTTTTGTGTGTGTATTTTATTAGTTACCATATTTGAAATAATTATGGCACTCCAAAAAGCACACACAGTAAAGTAATAGGGAAGTAGCTTAGATGAATCACATGAGCCTGAGTAAATAGAGATGGCCTACAACTACACTGCAAAAACAAACAAGTATGACACTGTCTCAGAGTCTGGGTCACTTGACTCAGGCTTGCAGGCCTTGGACTTTGAGGCTAAAAATTGCAGCATAGAAATTTGGACTCAGGCTTGAGTCCTGGCTCTGACACCCACACCTGCTCAGGGGGTCCCAGACTCCAGTCTGAGCTTGAATGTCTGCACTGCAATTTTATAGTTTCACAGCTCAAGTCTGCTGAGCCTGAGTCAGCTGACCCATGCCAGACATGGCTGTGCTATGGGGTTTTATTGCAGTGTAGATGTACCTTAAGTGACTAGTGATTTTGGATGGCCAAATCGAGACATCTCAGAAGGACTTGATTTCTAGGAAGTGCTTAGAACTCACAGCATTATTTGCTGAAAAGCAGGCCCTTTACAGGTGTCTCAAATAGGGTATCCAAAAATTGATGAACTCAAAATCATTAGACACTTTTGAAAAATTAGACAATTATTTCTCATGATGTTTAGTGCAAGAATCCGAACCCAACCCACCCAAACCAAGAAATAAAAGAATCTGAGTATGTGATTACAGTCTTATTTGTGTTGGCTTCTAGTTTGCTTCCTTAATGGTTTAACCTTGATACTTCACGACCTAGTCAGAGAAGCAGTCTTCTAGAATTTATTAGAACTCTTGGAACTAGACTAAAGCTTAGTGTGTTGACTGTATCCTCTCCAGATCTAATTTCATATTATGGATATACCGGTTCTTCATTTCTGAAAGGAAAGAACAAATGGAGAATAAATAGGAATTAAATCCCCTTTTCTAAGTATTGTTTTCTTGTTATATGGAGGGAAACACTTCCTACCCAATTTGAAATTTTTGTGAGATGGACAATTGTGCTTTTCCAGCTTCACCAGCATAGGACACTCTTCAGAGTATTCTGGTGTTAGATATATTACAAGTGTAATTTAAGCTGCCATGCCAAAGGGTGAATATTTCAGGTATCACCAAGCTTGCTCTCTAGCAATATACAAACCCAGGGAATTATTATTTTCTCATTTTCTCAATAACACTGAAATAAGTCCATTTACTTCCTCTGGTTTCTTCTTATTTACAGCGGTGCCTACAATGCTCGGATTTAAGAAGACACATCCATGCAAAATGTTAGGAAATAGCACAAATTAACCCACAACTGCACATGATGGATGTCACAGGACTACTATCAAACAAAGGTTCACATGAGAAAACATGCTTTGATCAGCAGCAAAACAAAACCGAAAAATGACTTCATACAAATATGTCTGCAGTGAATGGCTGCACTAAGGGGAATGGTATGATGAACACCAACAAAGGGCCACAGGTTAGTACTTTGCTTCATGTTTCTGTTGCATTAAATCAATAGTATGACTAATTCTACCTAATAGAGTACATTATCCTTTCAGTGGAAAAATAAATAGTTTTAAAAATAGTATCAAAGGGACAGAATGTCCAAACATGAATAAATATGGATTCATTTGTTTCTCTGTAGTTTTGCCTCAATATATTTTCAGTAGGCATTTGCTTAAAGCATGATACCTGCTTTCATGTCTATTTCTGGGGCAAAATATCCACCAAAGATGCATAATTAATAGGTTCTTTGATACTACCCTTATAAAAAGTGCTCTTTCAAGTGATGTTACCAAAAAAGATAATGAGGCTGATTTTTCTCCCATTTACACTGGCATAAGTGAAGTCATACTCAAGCTCTATAAGTAAAAAAATGTATTTAATTAGAACTAGTGGATAGATAGAGTCAATTCTTCTCCTCATTTGCACTGGTTTATGCAAGTCTCTAACCTCCCTCAAATTAGTATTAAAATGTATATACATTTATATTTCAGTAGTGCTTAGTGGCATAAACCAGGTCAAGGCCCCACTTGTGCTAGATATTATACAAAGATGTAGAAAAATCCTGGCCCATTAAATCTATTGGCAAAACTTGTATTGACTTCAATGGGACTTGAGTGTGTCCCAGGGATCTGAACCAAAGCTGTTTCAAGTCATAGAAAAGACTTCAGTAACACCCAGGGTCTTTGGTTCAGGCCCATAAAAATGAAAATTCCTTCTCTAAAGAGCTTGCTGTCCAGAATACAAGAGATAACAGTTGGGTGAGACAAACTAGCAGGCAGAGGATGGGATGGATGATGGGGTGATAATAAAAATAGGCAGGTTAGCATATAATAGCTGAATATAGAGGTCTTAGCGAACCAATAGCAGAAATCACATCTCACTAGTAGCCTCATCATTATCAAATAGCAATTTTTTTGTGTACATCATAGCAAAGGTCAGTTTTAAGGAGGACAGTCGTCTGGGTGCACGATCAGTATGTAACTACCACACTATTACCCTCAAACTCTGGCTGTCAAAAATGCTAACAGAATATCAAGAACCACTAAAAAGGGATAGCTAATAAGAACATTTCATAATATCATTATTTAATTCCATGGTATGCCCTCATCTTGAATAGTGCATGTATCTCTTGCTGTCCTATGTCATAAAAGTTATATTAGAGTTGGAAAAGGTACAGAGAAGGGCAACATAATTGATTAGGAATACGGAACAGACTCCATGTGAGGGGAGATGATAGCTAGGGACTGTTCAGCTTTGTAAAGAGACAACTTAGGGATATAGAGGTCTATACAATAATGAATGACATGGAGAAAGTGAATAAGTTAGTGTCATTTATCCTTTCACATAACACATGAACCAGCAGTCACACAATGAAACTAATGGGCAGCAGGTTTAAAACAAACTTAAGAAAGCACTTCTTTACACATCAACAGCCAACCGTGAATTTCGTTGCCATGGGATGTTGTGAAGACCAAAAGTGTAACAAGGTTCAAAAACGAATTATATAAATTCATGGAGGATACATCTAGCAATAGTTATTAGCCAAGATGATTAGGGACACAACCCCATTTTCTAGGTTTCTCTAAACTTCTGACTGCCGGAAGCTGGGACTGGGCAACAGCGGATGGATCATTTAATAACCGCTCTCTTCTGTTCATTCCTTCTGAAGTATCTAGCACTGGTTACTCTCAGAAGACAGGACATTGGGCTAGGTGGACCATTGATCTGACCCCGAATGGTCATTTTTATGTTCTCATGTCCCCGTGTTATACTATTTCAGGAGAAGGGAGGATTCAGTCTGACTCAGGTGGGGGGTAACTTCTTTTTTTAAGAGATGTATTTGACCTTTAAAGCATTTATGGGAAGAAAATTGAGTTTTCTGGGTCAGGAAGTGGGAACTTTGTAATGTGTCCCAGCCAGGTCTGCTTCATAAAAGGGACTCATGTTATTAGCACCACACCCTTACACTCTCACTCCACAGCCCTTAGAGTACATCACAGAATGGTAAAGCATAAACATTAGTATTTCCTTGTATCACCAAGGAGAAGGGGCCCACATGCCCTGAGGGTAACCTGCAGAATCAATGCCACTGTCAGAATCAATGCCAAAGCTGGTTCTTAGTCCAGTGTCCTGTCTTCACCAGTGCCTGATGCCAGACACAGCAAAAGGAAGGCTTTGAACAATGTACCAAATTCTCCACTATTCCATAGACAGTATTACCAGATATTTTCATATTCCCTCACCAATCTAATCAAGAGAATGCATAGAATATATTATCAAAGCTTGGTTGCTCAACACTTTATGAAAATCAGGCCCTGTATGTTGTGTCAAGTTGGAAATAAAAATTGAGGCACTGAAAAAACTCAAGTCACTTTTAAAAATCTTGGCACCCGTTTTCAATTCTAAGTCATGGTATATAATTTTCTGAGTAATTTCAAGTAGACAAGCTTTCAGTTTGGAACACAAGAAAAACTGGTGAAATGAGAAGGGTTAAAAGCAGAACTATGCTTTTCCATTATAATATCATCTCTGATATTTGCTCCTTCTATCCAAAAGGAACAGAAAGGGAACAATTCTACTTCTGTTGCACAATTAGTGGGTAAATTACAAAGTTTAATGCATCACACTAGGTAGAGCATAAAAATATGCTCTGAAACAGAAATAACACATTTCTATTTTGTATTCCAAAGTTATTTGCCTAAAAATCTGCAAACTTTCAATTTATTTACTGGTAATGCCACTTGCTATCTCTGTATACGTAGAAGGAGGGCATTAGCAAATTAGATAGAAGTAATAATAGTAATATTTTACATTTATTCTGAAAGCGTGTTGGGCAAGCTCATGGCTAGGTAAACCAGGGCCTTTTTGTAGGAAGGTTAATGTTTTGTGTTGTCAGTGTTGATGGAACAATGGCCAAGCAGTTCCCAGAAGGCTGACCCTCATGAGACTAACTCTGAAAAGCAATTACAGTACCAAATACATTACAAGAATCACAGAGGTAGCCATGTTAGTCTGGATCTGTAGAAGCGACAGAGTCCTGTGGCACCTTAAAGACCAACAAAAGTATTGAAGCATAAGCTTTCATGGGGTAATACTCACTTTGTCTCATTGCATCTGAAAAAGTGGGTATTAGCCCACGAAAGCTTATGCTTCAATACTTTTGTTAGTCTTTAAGGTGCCACAGGACTCTTTGTCACTTCTGCAAATACATTACAATAAATTATTAACCAGAGAAGCTTAACAATACAACAAGTCTTATGATACAGGTACAAAGTAAGTGGGACTGCTTGGAATGGTGTCCATGAAAGTAAAGAATATTAGGAAAGTAGAGGCTTGGAATAATAATAACTAAAAGGTACACAATAGACATCTGGTAATGTTACTGCATATGTTTGCATCAAATAAACTTCTTTCATGTTTATGGATACAGCTGACTCATATTAGCCTATATCATTTTGAAAGTTCCTTTTTAGGAAAAAAAATTGTTTCCATAGCTTTATGAAACAGTGCACAGAAGAGTTATGTGCTATCTTAAGAAAGCTGCAGGCCATCACATTCACCTCTCCACAGATATATAGACTAGTTGTCAAATGCTTGATTACGTCTATCATATCATCATTGGAAAAACTTGCCTGTCTGGCAGCTCCTAACTGCTCATCTTGAAAGTAAGTATCAGCAAGAAACAGGTACCACTGTAAACTAAATGTTTCCCTCTTAAAACTAACTAATCTTAGTATCAGTTTACTGTGTCATTTCCATAAGCTCTATGTGTATATAGTCCTGGACGTAAATAAACAAAGAAGGCATACTGAGGTAAAAGGAGGAATGAAAATAAAAAACTAGAAGAGGAGAAACAGTAAGAAACTGAAAAAAAATGATGGGAAAATGGTTAGCAATATAGGTGGTAAGAAGAATAAGAATGGAGAGGAAAAGGCTAGGAGATAGGGGATAGACATAATGCTTTGTCATGAGACACATGAGCTTATGTCTGAGTGCTATTCCTGCATGATTTTGATTCACTGCAGCAGATATTTGTACAAAAGATCAAGGCTAAGGTCCTTCGGCCCAGGTGAGCTATGCTCGATAAAGAGGAAGGGAGTAAAAGTGGCTTATAGGTAACTTTTTGCACTTCCATGTTCCTGAGTTGCAGAATGGTTACTCTCTCCCTCACACACAGCATTATGACTGCTTTAATTTATGTCAGTTGCTAACAAGGCCGGTTCTAGGAGTTGGTGATCAGGGCAGTTGCCCAAAGGCGCTAACTTCCAGGAGTTGGCATATCCCTGTGCTTCCCCCCTCCCCCCGTCTGACTGAAAGTCCATTTTGTTCTTCTATACTTGACTGGCTGTGGTGTATTATGTTTGCAGGTGGGGGCTTTTTGCTTGGTGGGGGAAAGCATTTTTTATCTCTCCATTGTGTAAAGGAGGAGAATCTAGAGAGAGTTGTCATACATGTACAATGTGTTCGTTCTCTCTCTCTCTCTCTCTCTCTCTCTCTCTCTCTTTCTCTCTCTCTCTCTATATATAGGGGAGAGCACCAGTCTTCGGGGGCAGATGAAAGTCAATACTGAGATGTTTTTTGATGGTCCTGACCTTGCCAGATGGTGATGAGGATTTTTTGTCAGGACTGTTCTCAGCTCTTGCATATTGGCTATCAGTGTAATTGACTGTTTGGAACTAAAAAGAGATTAAATCAATCTTGAAAGTTGATTCTCACTCTTTGGGGTTTGGAGTCTTTTTTATTGAGCGAGGAGCTGTAACTTCAGTAGATAGTTCCCAGATTTTCTCTTCTTCACTGAAAAAGAATGACACCCTGAGAAGCAGTCTGGCATTTGACTTTCATCAAGTCAAAACAAACAGTGACTATGGCTGTCTGTGAGAACAGTGAGTCTGTCACAGGACAGACACAGTTTGATCCTCCCATATTAGGTCTGCAGCGATGGGAACAACTAAATTTAAACCAGTTTTATTATTATTATTATAAAACAGAAATAAATAAAGAAGAAATTTAAAGGTAATTAACATGATGTAACCACCTAATTTCATAGAAGTATGTTACGCTAAGGGGCAGCAGGAGAACACCATTCATTCTATCTCTCTGCTACAAGTGATAAGAAGGAACTGAAGGACAGTTGGGGCCACTCTTTCCTTTATGTCCTTGGGTGGCGGTACACCAGGACATGCACAGCTTAGGCACAATCCAACAGACACTAATATTCAAATATTTCAATCTTGCACACACAGAACCCACGCACACCTTGAGTGGGAGCCACATGAACACATAATTTACTCCCCAAAAGATATCATGTTACCTACTTGGTAGTGCAGTTACTAATTTTATAGTTGCATAGACCTCTGAATTTACTCAGGGTCAATATTGTTGACTTGGTCAACCAGTTCATTCATCATTCTCATATTCATGTACTTCCATGGACTTGGAGTCATTCCCTTAAAACGTTAACTAAACAATTGTGGTTCAGTAATGAGCATTGGTAATTTTATTTAAATATTATTACCTTGAACACCACAATGTTAATGGAAAAAAATTAAATGTAGTATTTGTTTAAGATTAATGTTAATTTAACATTTAACCTTTCTAACCCACCCAGATTCTCAAGGAGGCTGCTGTTAACATTGTTTCAAACTCGTAACAGAGAAAGCCCAATGTATTTTTATACTTAGTTACTCTGTCTGTGTTTGTGTGTGTGTGTGTGTGTGTGTGTGCACATCATATGCAGTCATGTGTAAACAGGAGAGTAACTGGAATGGGAAATAATTTGCCATTTCCCTTTTGAAACCCTAATCTGAACAAATATAATATTATTTTAGACCAGTATTATCAATATGATCATATCTATCTGACTCACCAGAATTCTTTTCTAAGCAGCTGTGATTTGGATTAAATGTGATTCTTCTCAACTGCATAATGCCTATTGGTCATTGCCAGTTTGATTGAGAGACTGTGCTCATGTGGTTTGTTAATTTGGCTGAATATTATTTAGCAGTAGTATATTTGAACTGCAGAGCATCTCTTTATACCATTTTTGTCCTCTGTTTATCCTATATAATAAAAGGCCAGAGGAAGTTTGTCTGAAGCCGTCATGCTCAGTAGAGACGGCCCGGATGAACAGCATGCGGGAGTGGTAGTTTGGCGGCACAAAATGGCCACCGCGAGCTGCAGAGATGGCCCGGACACACAGCAGTAAGCACTTTGGCCCATCCCTAGTGAGGTAACAGGGCACAGTTCTGAGAGGCAGTGGTAGAGAAGGAGGGACCCCAGTGAGTTAACAGGGCACTGTGCAGTGGGACTGAGGGGCAGTAGTGGAGAAGGAGGGGGACCCCAGTGAGGTAAAAGGGCACAGTGCAGCAGCACTGAGGGGCAGTGGTAGAGCAGGGGGGACCCCAGTGAGGTAACAGGGCACAGTGCAGCAGCACTGAGGGGCAGTGGTAGAGCGGGGGGACACCAGTGAGGTAACAGGGCACGGTGCAGTGGGACTGAGGGGCAGTGGTAGAGAAGGAGGGGGATCCCAGTGAGGTAACACGGCACGGCGCAGCAGCACTGAGGGGCAGTAGTAGAGCAAGGGGGGACTCCAGTGAGGTAACGGCATGATGCTGAGGGGCAGTGGTAGAGAAGGAGGGAGACCCCAGTGAAGAAACAGGGCACAGTGCAGCTGGGCTGAGGGGTAGTGGAAGAGAAGGAGGGGGTCTCCAGTGAGGTAGCAGGGCACGGTACAGTGGGACTGAGAGGCAGTGGCAGAGCGGGGGAGGGACTCAGTGAGGTAACAGGACACAGTGCAGGGGGACTGAGGGCAAATACCATTAAGCCCTTTGGCCCATGTACACGGGCTTTTACACTAGTACTGTATATTTCCCTTGGGGTCAGCCACTGATGTGTATTTTCATTGTTTTCAGATTATACATTTAGAGCTTTAAATCATATTTTATTCAAGTAGCCTTGCCTTTTGAAAATTTACCTGTATCTAATACATAGGATTTCTGATAACCATTCCATAGCAGCAAGAAATGGGATATTTTTAGTTCATCCTTTCCTTTAGTAAACCTATCCAAAGATATATTTGAAAAATAAACCAGGAGGCCAGATGTAATTCATCCAGACTTCAGTGGCTGTGAAAACTTTTATAACATGCTTTTTTGGTGTACAAATTAGATTATCAAACATCTTTATTTTAAAGTTTGCCAATATAACCGTTAGAGAAATTAAAACAGATGTCAATCAACTGAATCAGAAAAAAAAATTAGGAATACTTTGTCACATCCCTAAAACCAAACACAACACATATATCCTGGAATCCGCTATGCTGGGACAACATTTCATCTCACATGTATTGAGAAGAAACTTGTTGGTTTCAGTCTAAATTGTCTGTGTGATATTATTTTATATTCAATATAAAATAATTGCACTAAAAATCAGGATTAGAAAATAAAGCAATTAATTTGTCATTTTTCAATGTTAAGGTTGCCTATGCAACTTTTACTCTTCCTTATGTCTATGCCTTACGCCAGTATTTTTTATTCTAATCATGCAGTATTTTCCTGCAGGACCTCTGCTTCATTCATTTAACAAGGCAGCTGTTGAATATTTCTTTTTATCCTCATATTTTAACATAAGATTTCATACCTCATTTAGAACCTGATCTAAAGGTTATTGAAGTCAGTGGAAATTGTCTTATTCAATTCAGATTGTGTTAGATGGCCTTTACTTCATATCACACAAAATCTATATTTCAGAGAGAATATTTTCTCTATAGAACCTTTCCTCCGGGGAACATAAATGTACTATCCAGGAGTCTCATAAACATCACTGAATTTATTCTTCCAACATACTTTCGCAAAGTCAGGAATTATTACAATCCTCATTTTACAGAAACAGAATTGAGGCACAGAAAAATTGTGTAACTTGCCTAAGGTCATTTGAGAGTTCTGTAGAAGAGGTTGGAATATAATCCAGATTTTTTGGGTCTCATTCATGGCTTAATTGCCAGTAGCTGTTGCAGACTTGTATCCTCTTATGTAGACCAACCTCTGTGAGACAAATACCTGTAATCTCATAGTGTATGTTAGAGAGAGAGAGATGGAGAAGGATGATCCTTTCAATCCTAGGAGCATGTTTATTGAGGTTTGAGTTAAGGCACATTGGAAAGGTACTGCCTATATCATATCTGTTCCATACACATATAGCGAAAGCCTGTTGTCATTGATCTCAATAGGAGTTTTACCATTGCCTCCAAAAGGAGTATATTAAGGTCCAATTAGAATATTCAGTCACTTTCTCAGTAAGTCTGACTTCTTTCACAAACAGTAAATTCACTTAAGAATCTATGAGCTCAAATAAATGGTTCAGATTTTATTTAAGGTACAATACAATGCAGATGTAATAACTAATATTTAAGAAACCTTTTCCCTGCAAAGGAAAATAAAATGGGGAACTTAAAATAAAAATTGAGAACAGAGTTAAAAAAAAAACTTTACATGACTCCTTTATTAAGTTTACTGCCAACTTCTACAATTGTGATATTTTTTTTTCAGTTTTCTTAGGTTTCTGACAGTACAAGACTCCCACAAGATTAAAAAAAAGATGACAAAATGAAGCATACTTAGTTCTAAAAGACAATTATTATAGACTCAAAGAGAGAGCCAGAAAGTGATTGTAGATACATCTAATGTAAGTTACAGTTTTAAGAATACAATATTACAGTACAGAAAAGTAGCTTGTCCTTTGTGTCTAAGGCTAAATTTAATTGCACATTGGGCTGAAATCTTCCTTGCTTAGTTGCGGCCCAAATTTGTGGCACAAATAACATACCAAAATTTGGAACATTGGTTATGACCAGCTGCCCTTTTATTTAGATAAATCCTTTGGCTAAATTACTTAATTTAGTGGCTTATTGAAATTTATTGAAGCGATCTCCATAAAACAAAAATGTTCAGCACAGAATTTAGGGCATGACCCCGGAAACAGTAAGTATCACATATCTTGCTTATATTTGTGCATGGCCCTACTGAAGAATAGGAGTTCTGAAAGCATGAAGCGGACTCCTGAAGGGAGTCCTAGAAACACATAATCCAGTTTCCATTCACCTAGTGTTTTGATTAATTGGAGGTCAGTTATACTGAGAGTTCATGTGAAAGCTGAAAAAAATCTAGAGTGTTTTATGGTTAGATTTAATAATGACAGGAACTTTGCTTTATGTTTTGTGCTGAATAATTCAGCATGGGTATACATTTCCTAAAATGCATTAGTGTAACCTATCCAGGTGCAATTTTGAAACATCCATCCGTGTCTTCTTTAATATCCTTATCTAGCAAAAATTAAATCCATCCCCCTACCACAAGATATTTAATAGACATTTCCATCTAATTGAACCCAAATGTGCCCATAATTACAAAAAACAATATCAAGGAGCCTCCATTTTGACAAAGTAAATTTGAAAATTTAATGAGATTTAAAGCTCATAACATTTCTTAAGTATTAATGTTTTTCTTCCTAGTATAGGGATTTAAAATAATTAAAAAGTTGATTTCTGAATATAATTTGGTATTGTGTTCACATAACCTCCTTCCAGTATTTAACCTTGGAACTTCAGTTCTAAGCAAAGTTGAAATCAGTGCCTCTGTAAAAAGAACAAACAGAAAATAGGCTGAAGATAATATACCTTTTTGGTTCTCCTATATTCCCAAAGTATTATTCATTCACAATCTAGCCTTCAGTTTTCTGCAAAGAGCTTTAGAAAAACACAGTATATGACAATTAAGATTTCAATGCAAAATAAATAAGCAATCCTATCCTTTATTGTCAAATGCCTTCTCAGAGTTTAATGTGGGATAATAGAGCTGGTCAAATAGTTTGTTTAATCATTTGTTTTTTATTGTTTTTGAATAAAAGTTCTGAGTTCAGTTTGCTCTAGTTGATATTGTCATGTTTGTTACTCTTCTATATTTGAGTAACCACAAGCATTTGACAAAATATTTGCTGGTCCCACAAGCTTCACTGTTTTATCACAAATAATTATCTAAATATTTTAACCAAAGTACAATTGTTGTTATCTGCTATTTAATATTCCCTCAAAGTAGTCCAAACATGGAGCAAACACGCAGAGTATAAACCTGATTGAGGAAAGCATCCTTATAGCACTTCAAGATAATAGTTAATACATTATGGATGGGTTTAAGCATTTGCTTAGAGGCTTTCTGAATTGGGGGCCAAAGTGAATGGCCAAAGCAAATAGGAAAAAAAAATATTCAACATTGTGAAAGATTGTGTTTAATAGCAAGAGCACTCTATAGATACTCTATGAAAACAATTATCATTCTTACCAAGAGTCAATAATAGAATGATTGATCTTGATGGAGTTAGTCTGCATTTATTTACTCAGGTGTAACTGAAATCAGAATCTGTTATATCAGATACAAGACCTTGTAATATACACTAACCAGCAAGAAAATTGATTGTTTCAACTGTTTTTATAAAGCTTCACAATCCAGCCCACGGGACTTTTTACTTGGATGACCTGTAATAGCATTATGAATTTCTGCTCCAGACATTGGGATTTCCAAAGGCATTGGTTTATCAGAGGAATTTGTTGCTGATGTTACTAATTGCATTCTTTGCCTAAGCCTGCTATAGGCCCCTAGCTGGTTAGCCCTCAGATGTGTGAGCTGCATAGCGTATCTCCTTATGTCTCTTAATCTCTTCAGTTTTAATAAGCGGTTTGTGGTTTTTCTTCTTAATGGACATAGTTACTTAATGGTTTTGTTTGGCCTTTTATCTAAACTGAAAGAATTTAGTCAACAGTGTGCCCTTGTTGCCAAGAAGGCTAATGGCATTTTGGGCTTTATAAGTAGGGGCATTGCCAGCAGATCGAGGGACGTGATTGTTCCCCTCTATTGGACATTGGTGAGGCCTCATTTGGAGTATTGTGTCCAGTTTTGGGGCCCACACTACAAGAAGGATGTGGAAAAATTGGAAAGAGTCCAGAGAAGGGCAACAAAAATGATTAGGGGCCTGGAGCGCATGATTTATGAGGAGAGGCTGAGAGAACTGGGATTTTTAGTCTACAGAAGAGAAGACTGAGGGGAGATTTGATAGCTGCTTTCAACTACCTGAAAGTAGTTATCTTTATGCCAAGATAAAAAATACAGTTAATACACTCAAAGAACTCTTAACTTGTTAATGACACTATAAGGAAAAGGGAAAAAAAGAAAATCTAATGTGTCTTTTAAAATCAATGTAATCTATGCTAGGACAATAGACACTGTTATACATAAAACCAGACATAGACTATGCCAGTGCATGTGGTATGGTGTACTAGTTCCTCTTTTTCCAGAATCTAATCTTTCATATAAAAAAACAAACAAACAAACAAAAAATGCATTTATATACACAGAAAGCATAAAAACTTGGAAATTACCATACCAATTGTAAGAGGCTGTTTAATCTGGATGAGACATTATCAGAAGCAGGAAAAAAAAACTTTTGTAGTGATAATCAAGTGCATCTATGTCTGACAGTTGACAAGAAGGTGTGAAGGAAACTTAACTAGGGAAATAGATTCAATTAGTGTAATGACTAAGCCATTCACAGTCCTTGTTTAACCCTTGGTTGATAGTGTCCAATTTGTAAATTAATTCCAGTTCGGCAGCTTCTCATTGGAGTCTGTTTTGGAAGTTTTTCTGTTTTAAAATTGACACCTTCAAGTCTTTAATAGACTGGCCAGGGAGACTGAAGTGTTCTCCTACTGGTTTTTGAATGTTACGATTCCTGATGTCAGATTTGTGTCTATTTATTCTTTTGCTAGAGACTGTCCAGTTTGGCCAATGTACATGTCAGAGGGGCATTACTGGTACATGGTGGCATATATCACATTGGTATGTGTTCAGGTGAATGAGTCTCTGATGGTGTGGCTGATGTGATTAGGTCCTATGATGGTGTCAGTTGAATGGATATGTGGACAGAGTTGGCATCGGGCTTTATTGCAAGGATAAGTTCCTGGATTAGTGTTTTTGTTGCATGGTGTGTAGTTGCTGGTGAGTATTTGTTTCAGGTTGGAGGGATGTCTGTAAGCAAGGACTGATCTATCTCCCAAGATCTGTGAGAGTGAGGGATCATCTTTCAGGATAGGTTGCAGGTCTTTGATGATACGTTGGAGAGGTTTAAGTTGAGGGCTGAAGGTGACGGCTAATGGTGTTCTGTTATTTTCTTTATTGGGCCTGTCCTGTAGCAGGTAGCTTCTGGGTACTCTTCTGGCTCCGCCAATCTGTTTTTTCACTTCCCCGGGTGGGTATTGTAGTTTTAAAAATACTTGGTAGAGATCTTTTAGGTGTTTTGTCTCTGTCTGAGGGATTGGAGCAAATGCGGTTGTATCTTAGAGCTTGGCTGTAGACAATGGATCGAGTGGTGTGTCCTGGATGGAAACTGGAGGCATGTAGGTAAGTATAGTGGTCAGTATGGGGTGGTGGGACCATAATTTTTTAGCACAGTTGTATCTAGGAAATGGACTGCTCGTGTGGAATGGAAATTGTTGAAATCATGGGGAATTTCACAAGGGCTTTTTTTCCATGGGTCCAGATGATTAAGATGTCATCAATATAGCGCAAATAAAGTAGGGGCATTAGCGGACGAGATCTAAGGAAGCCTAATTCTAAGTCTACCATAAAAAATGTTGACATATTGTGGGACCATGCGGGTACCCATAGCGGTTTCACTGACTTGAAGATATATATTGTCTCCAAATGTGAAATAGTTGTGAGTAAGGAGAAAAATCACAAAGTTCAACCACCAGGTTTGCCGTGACAGTGTTGGGGATATTGTTCCTAATGACTTGTAGTCCATCTTTGTATGGGATGTTGGTGTAGAGGGCTTCTACATCCATAGTGGCCAGGATGGTGTTTTCTGGAAGATCACCGATGGATTGTAGTTTCCTCAGGAAATCAGTGGTGTCTCGAAGATGGCTGGGAGTGCTGGTAGCATAGGGCCCGAGGAGAGAGTCCACATAGCCAGAAAATCCTGCTTTTAGGAGGCTGCTAGACAGCTCTCTAACACCACATTCTACAGGCCATTATCCTCTGATCCCGCTGAGAATTACTGAAAGAAACGACACCATCTGCTCAAGAAACTCCCTGAAAAAGCAGAGGAACAGATCTGTATAGACACATGCCTAAAACCCCAACCAGGGGTATTCTATTTACTACCCAAGATCCACAAACCTGGAAATTCTGTATGCCCCACCATCTCAGGCATTGGCACCCTAACAGCAGGATTGTCTGGCTATGTGGACTGTCTCCTCAGGCCCTACTGCGCTGCTTCCTGCAGCCCCCGTTGGACTGGAGCAGTGAACTGCAGCCAGTGGGAGCCACGATTGGCTGAACCTGAGGACATGGCAGGTAAACAAACTGTCCAGGCCCGCCAAGGGTGCTTACCCGGGGGGGAGGGGGGACGCATACCAAGGTTGCCTATCCCTGCAATAAGGCATTCCCTGGGAAATATCCCATCCTCTGAATTCACCACCTCAACCAAGCTTCAGAATCATCTTCACTGTGTACCAGTATTAAATTGTTTGTTTAAACTTATACCCTCCCTCTCTCCTTCTCTGTGTAGAGATATAATACAGTACATTGTATGGTGAACATTTTTTTTCCTGGAACTTAACACTTACATTAATTCTTATGGGGAAATTGGATTTGCTTAACATTGTTTCGCTTAAAGCTGCATTTTTCAGAAACATAACTACAATGTTAAGTGAGGAGTTACTGTATGTACTTTTAACTTTAACTTAATCTTAATGTAGTTTTTATCTGAGATAATAAACTATAGGTTATCATTTTTAAGTCTAGTGGCATACTTCAACATTATTAGTCAGCTGAGGTTTATGAATCTAATACTGTCATCAAGCTAGCAGAACTAGCCTTTCAGCTCAAGTTATAGAAGCTCAAGGTTAAAAGTCCAAGGTTCAATCCCTGCAAATGAGCTAACCAGAGAAATAGTAACTACATGTTATAAGCATAAAGTAGCCTAGAATTCCTTCTTATCTGTAAGGGGTTAAGAAGCTAAAAGAAACTTGGTTGTCACCTGACCAAAAGAACCAATGCAGACGGAAGATGCTTCCAAACCTGGGGGAGGGAAAGGGCTTTGTCTGTTTTATTCATTCCCTCTGGGCTTTCAGAGGAATCAGACAATTTTCTTCTCTCCATCTATCTATAACCTTGCTAAACAGCAACAGTAACTAGTTTAGCCAGGCAAGGCTAAAGCTTATATTTGTTTTTCTCACTTGTGAATTTCTCAGGTTTTTTGGGAGATAGCATTGTGTTTTCTCTGTAACTTTGAAACTCAGCGGGGGGGGGGGGGAGGGAAGATATTCCTCTTTGGGAGGGGGTCCTTTGTTTCTTTTTGTGATTGCAAAGTGCTTTTCCACTGATTCCTATAAAGTTTTTGGTTTCTTATTTTTCCTTTAATTAAAATTCTCTTCTTTTAAGAATTTGACTGCTTTGTTTTCCATTGTGTAGATCCGGACTTTTGGATCAGGCTCACCTAGCAGGACTGGTGAGGGGTTTTTCTCAAGTCTTTCCCAGGAAGGGAGGTATAGGCTTGGGAGGGGACTCCAAGTGGCCCTGCCCTAATTCTTGGGGGTAACGTTTGATGGTGGCAGCATACTGTTCCAGACACAGGATAAACTTGTGTCTTGGGGAAGTTTTAACCTAAGCTAGTAAAATAAGCTTGGGGGGTCTTTTCATGCGGGTCCCCACATCTGTTCCCTGGAGTTCAGAGTGGGGAAGAAATCCTGACAGTATATATGATCTGTGACTCCCAGTGAAAAATAAATGAAAGCTGTGTGGCTCTTACAACATGAAAAAGGTATTGGTGCCATGATGTATGATTATTTATATAGTCTCCATAGTGTGCTTGACACTATATTACAAGTATGTCTAGAAGGACTCTGAGTTCTGGAGTTTATAATCTAAATATTACTACTAATATTATTACTGTTATTAAAGCAGTAACTATGGAATTTAGTGTAAGTTCTTTAGGCCTGGTCTATAGTATGCAATTATATTGGAATTAGCTGCAAATTAAAAACTGATTCAAATTAAAACTGATTCCATCCGCACAACCAACCCAGTTTTGTCAATTTAAAGGGCTCTTAAAACCAGTTTCTGTATTTCACTCGGTAAGGGGAGGTAGCACTATCGACATCACAGTTCCAGATTAGGGGTACTATCGACACAATTGGACTTTATTGGCCTCCAGGAGCTATCCCAGAATGCTCCATTGTGACCGCTCTGGACAATACTTTTAACTCAAATGCACCAGCCAAGTAAGCAGGAAAAGCCCCAGGAACTTTTAAATTTCATTTCCTGTTTGGCCAGCATGTTGAGCTCCTCATCACAGGCGACCATGCACAGTCCACCAGCACAGGAGACCATGCAGTCCCAGAGTCATAAACAAGCTCTAGCATGAACCAAATGGGAAGTACTGGCTCTCTTCGCAGTATGGGGAGAAGAATCTCTTATGGCAAAACTACATTAAAAAAAAGAAACATAAATACATATGCCAAAATCTCCAGGGGCATGATGGAAAGAAGCTACTCCAGGGACACACAGCAGTGCTGTGTGAAAATCAAGGAGCTCAGGCAAGCCTACCAAAAAACCAGGGAGGCAAACAGGTGCTCTGGGACACAGCACCATACATGCCACTTCTACCATGAGTTGCGTGCAATTATGGTGGGTGATGCCACCACTACCCCAACACTGTCCATGGACACCTGCAAGGGGGGGGAAATCGCACAGAGCGAGGAGGAGGAGTTTTTGGAGGAGGAGGAGGACAGTGCACAGGCAGCTAGTGGTGAATCCGTTCTCCCCGGCAACCATGAACTGTCCATCAACTTGGAGCCAATACCCTCCACCCACATCCAAGGTGGGCTCCCGGACCATGATGCCAGTGAAGGCACTTCTAGTGAGTGTACAATACAGGATTTAAAAGCAAGTGTGCTTAATGATTCATTTGCCCTGAAGACTTTGGATGCGTTCACCCCCAGTTCAGCTAGTGGGAAAGTATGTTAATGTGTCTGGGGATTGAGCGGCATCCTCCAAGGACATATCCATGAAGCTCTCCTGGAGGTATTCTGCAAGCCTTTGCAGTAGGTTTCTGGGTAGGGCTGCCTTATTCCGTCCTCTGTGGTAGGACACTTTACCACTCCAGGCCAGTAGCAAATAGTCGGGACTCATTGCTGCACAGAACAGGGCAGCGAAAGCTCCTGGGTTTTGGGCACATTCAAGCAACATTTGTCCTTTATCTCTCTGTGTTAGCCTCACGAGAGTGATATCATTCATGGGCACCTGATTGAAAGAAGGGAATTTGTTTAAGGGAACAGTCAGAGGTGTCCGTTCATGCTGAGGTGTTCACATTTGGCGGAGGCCTGGTCAGATCCATGTATTAGGGGTGGGGAAAACCCATCCACATTGGGGTTGTCCTGTTTAGTTTAAAGGGCTCATCCCTGATCAGAGCCTGATCAGAGCCACAGGGTGGAGGTTGGGTAATCTTTTCATGCAGGGGTGTCAGTGTTGGGTCTAAAGGGCATGTGTGGTGTGGGAGAGGGGTTGTGTGAAGCGATCATCCAGGAGAGACCGCAGGCTAGGCCCTTCTTTTCAATGGCAAACCCACCATACATTGCTTGATATGGGAAAGGGGGGTGCCACAGTCCAAAAGCATTAAAATGAATGCAGAAGAAGCAGAACTCCGCATGCCTTCCTGCAAGCTGAATTCTGTTCCCCAGCCACATGTGATACCTTGGTCACAGCAAACTGGCAGGAACTTCAGTATAAAACACAAAATGTGACTTTGTACAGAAAGAAGATGTGCTGTGTACTATGAGTTTCTTGTTTCACTGAGAGTCTCCCCTTTGTTCTCTAAAATGTATCTTTTAAAATTCTACCTTCCCTTTTTCTCCTCCCGCAGGTGCAAATGTTTCAATGCGCCCCCTATCAACTCCATCCTGGAGGCTGGCTCAGATTAGAAGGTTGAAAAAATGCACTCAGGACAACATGTTCACCAAGCTCATGCAGTCCTCCCGCACTGATAGGGCCCAGCTGAATGCGTGGAGGCAAACAATTGCGGAGTCCCATGAAGCGTGCAATGAATGCCATGAGAATAGGGATGTGTGCAATGAGAGAAGGAGGGTGGTGAAGCACTGGAATGGGTTACCTAGGGTGTGATAGAATCTCCTTCCTTAGAGTTTTTTTTTTGTCTGGCATGAAAAAGCTGGGATGATTTAGCTGTGGTTAGTCCTGTTTGGGAAGGTGGTTGGACTAGATGACCTCCTGAGGTCCCTTCCAACCCTGATATTCTATGACTCTAGACAGGAGCACTATGAGAGCAGGCAGGATACCACGCTGAAGCTGATGGCCGAACAAACTGACATGCTCTGTTGTCTGGTGGATCTTATGTGAGAAAACAACAAGACCACAGACTATCCTGCAGTCCCTGTATAACCGCCCTCCCTCCTCCAACTATAGGTATTTCAACACCACCCCTTTCTCTCCTCCCCCGCAACCTTTTTGTAATTTTCTGGTCTGGGAAGTAAGTCCCTTCCTGCAGCTGTTCAAACAGACCAGGGTTCCCGAAGATGTGAGCATCATACACTTTTCCCAGCCATCCCATGTTGATGTTGATGAAATGTCCTTTGTGATCTACCAGTGCTTGCAGCACCATGGAAAAGTACCCTTTGCAGTTTACGTGCTGGCCACCCTGGTGTTCTGGTGCCAAGATAGGGATATGCATTCAGTCTACCACCCCACTACAGTTAGGGAACCCCATTGCATTAAAACCATCTACAATGGTCTGCACAGTTCCCAAAGTCACTACCCTTGATAGCAGCTGGTCAATTATTTTGTTGACTACTTGCAGCACAGCAGCCCCCACAGTAGATTTGTCTACTCCAAACTGATTCCCGATTGACCAGTAGCTGTTGGGTGTTGCAAGGTTCCACAGGGCTATGGCCACTCGCTTCTCAGCTGTGAGGGCTGCTTTCATTTTGGTGTCTTTGTGCTTCAGGGCAGGGGACAGCAAGTCACAAAGTTCCATGAAAGTGGCCCTACGCATGTGAATGTTTTGCAGTCACTGGGAATCATCCCATATCTGCAACACTATGCGGTCCCACCAGCCTGTTTCCCAGGCCCAAAATCGGCATTCCAAAGAGTTCCATGGCACGCACCTGGCCCACCGTCACCATGATGCCCCAATCACCTCATGGCTTTCTGCTAGGAACGTCTGTATCCATGTCCTCATCACTGTCATGATCACGCTCTTGTCACTTCCTCAGCCATATTTGCAGGTTCTGCACACACTGCTGGATAATGCGAGAGATATTTACGGTGGTCACAACTGCAGTGGTTAGCTCCATGTTTTCCATTGTATGGAACCTGCATGGATAATCCAGGGAAAAAAGGTGTGAAATAAAGGAGAGAGGCAGCGAGGATGGCTAGCAATCCTATTGCACCATATTCTGCAGCAGAGCAGGAGAGCAGAGTTGCAGCTTAAGCGGGTGGTGTACAGGTGATGATAGCTTTCAAGCCTTCTGCACAAGCCATAGGCAAGCAGAAGCAGTGGTGTATGATGACAATGGCTTTCCATCACATTGCACGAGTTGTGGGCCAGCAGAGCAGGAGAGCAGAATTGCAGCAGACCTTGTGGTGTACAGCTTTCAGGCGTACTGTACTAGTCGTGGGACAGTGGAGTTCTGTAGACCTACTGCACCATCTGCTGATGGAAAAATGATGCAAAATGATTGCCTTAGCTTGCACAGAGGGAGAGGTGACTGACAAGATGTGCCCAGGAAAACCTGTGAGAATGTTTTTGCCGCATCATGCACTGGGAGCTAAACCCAGAATTCCATTGGGAGGCAGAGACTGCGGGGACTGTAGGATAACTACCCACAGTACACCACTCTGAGAGTCGATGCTACCCTCAGTACTGTGGGCGCACTCTGCCAATTTAACACATTTAGTGGGGACAAACAAATCATATATATAAAATTTCATCAGAAAAATCAACTTCTATAAATGTGATATTATTTCATACTGTAGATGTACACTTGAAGTGGGCACTTCTCATTTGGGGAGTGAGTGCTGCAGTCCTAGATTACGTCCTCCAGTGGCAGTTGTTTCTGTATCATTGAATTTATACTAGATTTAATATCATTCACAATTAGAGCCTCTAATTAACTGAATGCCTTTCCAAAAGTTTTCTAGAATTTCTGTTTAGCCACCACAATATGTCAAACTCCTCACCTGTGATTTTGTAAGACTCTGCAGAGGCAGTGTGGTCCATTGTGATCATAATCTGTCACACTTCTGGTCATCTCATGTTTACCTTGTGCTCTCACTGTCTTTGTCCCACCTGTTCCCTCATTTTAAAATTATATTGGAAGCTTTTTTTTTGTTCTGCCTGACCTTTAAGCTCTGCCATAATAGACTAGATAAACAATTCTTCCATACTTTAGCTGGCACAATTCACCTAGTATGGCTGAAGCCCACTATATATATAGTATGCATTCACATATGTCTGATGAAGGAGAGGGTCGGGAAATAACATGTTTTTTTATGTGAAGAATGCATGCTATAGACAACACCACTTTTGCAGTTCAGGAAACCTCACAAACACAGAATGGAGGGGGCTAATGTGGGTGGCACAGGTAATTTTTCAAAAGGTTAAACTTTGAACGTATACTGATATTACTTGATCACAACATAAGAATGGAGTCGGAGTGAGTCACAGTTGTTAGTGACAAACACAATTTGATGAAATATGTAAGTATCAATAAAGTTAAGTAAAAGAACACATTCTTCCCTTGTTTAGCTTTCAGTCCCAGGCGCAGAAGCACACATTAAAAATGTCCTCTATTTTCTACCAAGTGCAGTTGCGTCTCAAGATGACAGATTTGTAACTCCCTCTTTGTTGGCTGACTTCCCTACAACTGAATTTTCTTTTGTGTCAATCTCATTGCTAAAATACAAACCAAATCTTTCTCCTTTTGCCTTTTTGTACTTCATTAATTGCTTTGTTCCAAACTCTCATCCTCAGTACATCAAAGGTTCACTTTCATCATAGTTAAACACATGGCACATTACAGATAAGGATAAATAACACATTCTGAAATATCACAACCCCTTCCAACACCATAGACACTACATGTTTCAAATTAATTAAACTATTATTGTTGAATTTGTTTACAAATACTATGCATTTAGGCTGGCAAAAGGTGGTGTTTCACCTGAACATCTTAATCAAGCTGATCAGAGACAGCAAAAATGCAAAAATGATGACACTAAAAATATTAAATGAAAAGCTGGCGGTAGAAATAAGATGGAGAAGAAAGAAAGCCAGATGATAGAGACAAATTGAGGTTGTTTAGCACACAGAGAGAAGGAATGTGGTAGATGAGTAAAGGAAAAGCTTAGCAGAGATGGAAGACTCTACTACAGAGGTTATTTTGAAAAACGTCAAACTAAAGAAAGGTGTGTTCTGTAAGGTTATATCAGTGAAACTGATAATCCAATACCTTGCACCTAGTGTAATTATTTACACCTGTGATTACACCTGTGAAAAGGGTGTGTAATATATCATTCTCCTCTAGAAGTGTTTTTCATCTATATCACATATGCATACATGTAAATGACTAGACAAGGTGAAAACTGCAGTGTAAGAAATCTGGGTCAGTGGTTTGATTTAATTGTATGAGGTATTTCTATCTAGCTATTTAGATTTTTTTTTATTTGCTCACTCCCTGTTCTGCACAAAAGAAAGCCAGAATGTGCAAAGAATACAATCTTCCTCTAGATGCTACATATTTTAAAACAGCAGTGAAAAAAGAAATATTTTAAAATAGTTAAAATTAAAGTGGTTATTATTCTTTTTATCTTATCCACAGCACTGAAGAGATGAATTTCCTTCTGCTACATTTGGAGTCAATTGAATTGCTCTGGATTTACACCAATATACTATAACTGAGATCAAAATATGGCCCCTGATTTATCATGTCCATTTTCAAACTCCTTCAATACTTGATTAGTTCCTCTGGTCCAAGAACTCTGCATCAATTAGAAGAAGGAAAGTAACAGCACCTGTAGCCTCAGACTATTTGGTATTTTCCTGTTCCAGGTTGAAAATTACTATGTAGACATCAACATTTTATCAGTCTGGGTATGTGTGTGACTCTTATCACTGTAATTTCTCAGTGGCTAAATTTAAAGTTGTTAAATACTTATTTATGACATATTGTCACGTTTCCAGGTACAATCAAGACTAGTATGGGTTTTTGTCACCAGGTGCCCTGTAACCCTAAGTATATCAAATTGCTTGGCTGCTGTGATCCCCTTGCCTGGAGACTTCCAGCCAGCTTATAAGCGTGCACTCAATGTTTATGTGTTACATCTTGGTTCAGCACTCTGACCCCAGCACCTCGACTACACCATAATAGCCCCACTCAGAGTCATTTTTTCAAGTGTAAGCAAACACCAGTCCCAGATTTTCCCAAAACAGTGTGCTCTGTACCCTTATGCCTATCTAGTGATGTATGTCAAGATGACTTCCTCTGTCTCCTTATATCTTCTAAAACTTACTGTTTGTCCCCAGACTCAGGACAACCTCACTCTGTTTTTCCTTTCCTGTGACACTAGATGGGGAGGACTCTCTGAGTTACTACAGAAAATTCTCTCAGGTATCTTCCTGGTGGGTCTTGCCCAGATGATCTGGTCTAAATGATCACCATATTTGGAGTAGGAAAGGAATTTTGGGTCAGATTGGCAGAGACTCTGGGGGAGGGGGTTTTCACCGTCCTCTGCAACATTGGCCATTGATCACTTGCAGGTTTAAATTAGTGTAAATGGTGAATTCTCTGTACCTTGAAGTATTTAAACAGTAATTTGAAGATGTCAGAAACTCACTCAGAGGTTAGTGGGTGAGGTTCTGTGGGCTGCAATGTGCACAATAGGTTGATTTTGAGTTTCAGACCCCCTTTCTTTGTAGCCTAGATAATGTTTCTCTCTCCTGTCATCTCCCTGATTGATGGCTTTTTTACCTTCTATGTAAATGGATTTTCCTTGTCTCTGCCTGACGATCAGATGGAACAAACACCTACACTTTCCTTTGTCAAGGGCAGACGGGGCTTATGGATTGCTTTTTAAACAAATTTTAAGAACATTATTCTAGCATATATTAATAACTCTTTGTACATACCCAGTGCAACACAACACAAGTTTATTAATGAACAGTGAATTATTTGTTTTTCAATGATATCTTGTATGTCCCCTTTTAGATACAGATTATGACAACAGTGTTTTAGATATAGTGAGTATGTGAGACCTGGCAAGAATTACTGACACAGATTAGTGAACTGCATATGGTTCTCTGTGTCACACATAATAATTAAGAAGCCTGATTTTCAAATGTGTATAGCACATGATGCTGTCATTACCTTCAATGAGAGTTGAACATGCACCCTGATTTGAAAAACATGCTTCCTGCTGAAGTGTAGACATCATCTATGATGAACAAAGTAGTTGAGCCACATTCAGTTCCTGGCTATGACTTTACCTAAATTGCATTTCAACAATGAGAAATAGCAAGGTATATTTCTGAATCGTATACTATGCAAATATTTTGTCTTTTTGAGCCTCGGTTCCATGATATGCCTATATTTATTCAAGATAGATAGATGTTTGTGAGTGTGAGTGTGAGTGTGTTTCCTGTACTATCTTGTCAGTTCTTGAAAACGAACTTTGTCCATAATTGAAGAAGGTACCTAAATTTGGATGTAATTTTAAATGCATGAACAGTGCCACTGAAGTCAATGTATTATTTTCACTCTGAAAGCTAGGCACGTACATAAGTACCTTCCTGAATATTGGGGCCTTGAACATACATACATATAAATCCAGTGTTTAAAAGAGTTTCCAAGTCTCAGTTTTCATGGTAATTTGTACCTGGCTCATCATTTTTAAGGTTGGCTTTGAACAGCATGCCACTGTACTACAAATTGAACCTCCCTAGACAATGTTATTCTCTGAAACTTTACAGACACATCATACTATATTTTATATTGCAAAAACTATGAATTGGGATTCAAGTGATATATAAAATCATTTCTGTGTTATTAGAAACACTACCCTGAAGCAAGTAGATCGGTCTAAAGTGCTAATGCAGAAAGGGAACTTGGCAGTATTACTTAAAACTCTAGCAAGTGTCAATCTAATAAAATAGTACTTTTTATTTCTGGTGGTAATGTGCAATTTCCTGTAACCACCAAACCACTAAATCCATCATGCACTTTGAGCTATAATACCTCTGCTGACGTCCATTAAGAATTGGGACAGATTCTTTCTTTTACTTAAGCCTGTAAAGTACACAATTCTGGCAGATGAAATATACTTTTGCACAATACATCTATTACTACTTCCATCTGTCAATGTGACATTTATCTATTAACGTTATTCATTATTGCATGTTCAAGACATCACTATATTTAAGATTGATGTAGATGGGTTTTTTTTAAATAAACAACCCTACATCATCTGATTTTCTGAGTTTAATAAACAATACTAATAATTTCTTATTGGATTTGGAAGTTGCCAATCCACATATACTTTCATGCATAGAACTGTGACTGGAACTAGCCTGTAGGTAGTGTCATTAATTGAGGTTCCTATTTGTCCCAAAATTATATAATTCCAGACATCCTAGACAAAATGTAGGAACTTTGCTCTCAAATTTAAGGAAGTGTTTTTGAAGTGCTCTGTACAGCAATGCTCAAGAGAAGCAGTAAGGGTTCACTAGATAAATAGAGCAATACTCTGACAAAGGTGACAGATCATGCTATCAGTAGGGGTGAGCAATTAACAGGGTGAAATTCTGGCCCTATTGAATTCAATAGAACTATTGCCACTGACTTTCGTGAAGCCAAGTTTCACCTAAAGTGTGTAATATTACCAGTACAGGTCCTAGCTTAGGAAAGGATTCCTATTTGGGAAAGGCAGTTAAGCATGCTCTTAAGTGTTTTTTCTGAATCTGGGCCATAGCAAACACACCAAACTGCTAAGTTCTTGTGTGTTAACTTAGGAAATACAGATGCCCGGCAGGATGTGGCGGGGGTTGGGGAGAAGAGGAGGAGAATTTGACTGGATACCACAAAGGACAAAGACCAAGAGACAATGACCAGATATTTCAATCAACTTGAGAGCATTAGGCAATGTCTCCAAGATCACAGAATTATCTTGTAGAAATCTGGATCACATCTCTATTATGTCTCCTGTTTTGCTCTATAACTAGGTAGAACATATGCACAATATTTTCTGCCCACATCATCTTGGTACACTACTAGGTAGAGTCTACTTGCAACCTCTTACTTACTCGGGGGAAGGAAGAAACAAGCTTGTCTCATAAAAGCCCCATTCTGAGCAATACTTAATGGAAGAAACAGGAGACCCAGATCCCCTTCTACTAGACCTCTAAGCCTCATATTAAATTCTTCCTCCATCTCTGGGGTGAACTGGAGCCTTCTTTCCATCTCGTTAATCCTGTCATATCTTTTCCCCTGTCTACTGCAAAAACTAAGCAAGATAGATTCATCACAAGCATCTACCTTAGATAACCTCCCATCCAATAAGTCAACCCATCCATGCATCTTTATCTTGTGAGATCCAGTGGACTTTCAGTATAAGATGATAAATCCAAGTATAACTTCCTCTGACTGACTATAGACTTAGCAAACTATCTGGGACAGTGACTCAGACTGACTTGTGACTTTTTCAATTCCCTCCTATCCTGACATTCATGGTTTTCTTATTTTCTGTGCCTAAGGTCTGAAATAATACCTTTCACTCATAGTGACTTTGCCATTCTGAAGATCCTTGCGTATTCTCTGTACTTGCCCCAATTGTAACGGTCATTCCTATTATTAGTAGTAGAATATTAGCACCTAGGAACTTTCATGAAGGTCAGGGCCCCATTGGCCTAGGCCAGGGATTGGCAACCTTGTCACACGGCCCTCAAGGTGCTGGCCACCGCTTCCCACAGCCCCCATTGGACCAGAGCAGCAAACCGCAGCCAGTGGTAGCCGCAATTAGCCGAACCTGTGGATGCGGCAGGTAAACAAACCGGCCAAGCCCATCTAGGGTGCTTACCCTGAGGGGTCTTGGGGGAGTCACGTGCCAAGGTTGCCAATCCTTTTCTAGGCATTGTACAAGCAGGTATAAAAAGGGATTAGTGTAGGTGTCAGATAGACTTCAACAGTCAAATTGGTTGGAGATAGTGGAATACATATTAAAATAATAAGAGTTTAGTAAAAATAGCTAGTCTTGGTTCAGCCCTTACCCAAACAGTAGTGGTTGTAGGCAGCAGAGAAGACATAGGTTTGAAGGAGGAATTTAAATGACGGTAAGGAAGGAAATTTATGAATTTTGATGGGGTGTTTTACTCTCAAATAGAATCATCATGGGAGAAAGCATGGAAGTTATTAAGTAAAGTGGATAAGACACAGGCTCATTTTGGGATGAACTTCACTGCTCCCATGTTCAACAATTGGCCTCGCTCAGTGGTTCTCAGACTGTGGGTCAGGACCTCAAAGTGGATCTCAACCCTGTTTTAATGGGGTTGCCAGGGCTCGTTTACACTTGTTGGGGTCCAGTGCTGAAGCCTAAGCCGAAGCACGGGGGGGTTAGCCCTGGGCACAGTGCTTAAGTTATAGGCTCCCTGCCAAGGTCTGAAGCCCTTGGGCTTTGGGCTCTGACCTGGAGAGGTGGGGCTTTGTCTCCCTGCTTCACCCACCCCTGAGTTGGCAGGACTGGGTTAGGGTTAAGGCTTTGGTCCCCCGTCCTGGGGTCTTTTACTATTTTTTCTTGTGAGAAGGGGGTTACAGTGCATTGAAGTTTGAGAACCCAGGCCTAGCCAATCACTGCTCTCTTATTTCACTCTGAGCTAAACACTGAATGAATACAAATTCATTGTAAAAACAACTAATAACTTTTTTTTGAGTCCCCTCCCCTCTTTTCTATTCTACTGTGCTTCCTGACTAAATTACTATTTACCATAATTTTTTAGACACTTATGTTCACTATTATCTCTACAATTCATATGATATAATAAGTATTAGCTCATCATAATACCAAATAAGAAGCGGAAATTCCTAATTTTGGAGGAGAGATTTACTCTTGTCCACGCCCACTACACAGACTGAAAACACCACCATGATTATCTTATTCACCTTCCTTACAAATGTCCACAATTCCATTACCAAAGTACAGTTAGGATAAGCACTTTGACCACATCTAATCTGTATCCTCTCTTTGAAAACCAGACTAATTAATTCTCCACAGCCTTACCTACTTCCCATCCCCCAGATCTTACAAAGAGTTGACATTTTCTTAAAATATATTTGGCATTACATATATCTTTCTGTTTTTTGAAATTATTAACATTTACACATAATTATACTATGTGGATATTTCTGTTGTTGTTGTGCATATGTCAGAGATACCTTTGAGCATATAAGACGTTACCTTTGAGCATATAAGAAGGACAACCAGCACAAAGTGATGAGCCATCTCTCCTCAGGCCACCATGAAGTGTACTGTGGACTTCCAGTTAAAGACCAGGGCATTTTGTTATATGTATAAATTAGATTATAAAATCTTCAGGGCAAGGTCTTTGATTTCTTATTTATTTGTAAGGTGTATGCACACCTATTGTACCTATAAAAACAAATATGGAAGTGACATACAGTGTCCTGAAATAATATTATGACATCACCACCCTTCGCAGGTTTGAGTCTATTCATCTGTGTACCTCAGAATGATATGACAACACAAAATTTCAGGAACAACATAAGACAATTGATTCCTTAAATATCCAGGTAAAATAAAACATCAACTATAACATTACTACTGAGGGAGCAAAAATTTAGTGTCATACAATGACTAATTATCAGATAAACTTGATGTCCTGTTCATGTTTTGTATGTTTTGGAAGTTTCATTAATATGAGAAGGTGGGTTATTAGTTAAGATTTAGGGGAGGGGGATTTCTTTTTTAGAGCAGAATATTATAAGGTCATCACTTTTCTGGCATGTAGAAGTGCCTGTCATGAGAAAACCTTCTGCTGGTAAAGATTTAACGTTTTCTAGTATTTTGCAAAGTTAAATTACAATGCAATCAGGATCTTTTCTTTCCTTCTGAATCTGTAAGTATTCCCAGTATATTGTGTTTTCATGACATTAGAGTAGAATATGGTCACTCTTTTGATGAAGTGACAAAGATTGATGATTAAATCACAATAACAATTTAATAATTGACTCAGGAAATTAACTGTGTTATTGTAAATGAAGCTAATGTTATGGTCATCAATACTGTTGAGTAAAATATCTAATGGCATGAAAATCGATCCTTGAAATTTTTCCAGGAGTGAAAATTGTATGGTCAGACATTCTTCAATGCCAAAGGCAAGGTGGTCTGTGAACAGGGAGGTGGCCAAATTCCCTAGGACCATAGAAGGAGTGAGAACTTCACATTCTGGGATAGTGTATGGAGCACCAGAGATATTTCAGGATGATGGAATTCACCTGTCAGACTTAGTGCTAACCTATTTTAACTGATATAAAAGAGAGCATAAAGAGATGTCTGGAAACCCGACTGGGTTTGGGGAGAAGCTAATTGCTTGTGCCTCCTCGTATAAGATGTCCAGTGTGGGTAGTCCATATGGAAGATATACAGTGACAAGATAAATTAAAAATGTAACAGGTGCAGAGAAGGGCTACTAGCAATGTTCCCTCTAATTTTTGATGGCTGTGTGAGCAAAAAAATTGTTCTGTGCACATTTTTTTTGTTAGCAGTGTTTCCCATGTGTGGGGGGTTTAGGAGCTGTGTGCATGTGCACACAGCTTAGAGGGAACAGTGGCTACTAGGATGATTAGAGGAATGGAAATCCTACCTTATGAGAAGAGACTCAGAGTTTGGCTTGTTTAGCCTGATCAAATGAAGACTGGCATGAGATATGATTGCTCTCTATAAATACATTAGAAGAATAAATACCAAGGAGGGAGAAAAGTTACTTAAGTTAAGCACCAATGTTGACACAAGACAAATGGATATAAACTGGGTATCAACAGGTTTAGAAACCTGAGCCTAATTTCCAGCCTAATCAGTAGAGGAGTAAAGCTCTGGAACAGCCTTCCAACGGGAGCAATGAGGGCAAAAAACCTAACTTGCTTTAAGACTGAGCTTGATAAATTTATGGATAAATTTATGGACATACATCTATGAGGTGATACATTTATGAAGGTAATAAAGGTGTGAGTGAAATGGTATGATGAGGCTAAATACAATAGTAGCCAATCTGAGAAGTCTTTTCAATAGCACAGACCTCACTGTCATGAGGTAACTGATAGCAGTAGTAGGTGAGTATGGCAACACAGTATTATAAGGGAGAAAAGACACAATTTGATAGTGGATTTCACAGCTATTTGCTGACTGCAGAGGACTATAAAGACTCAGGATTCCTGGGTTCAAGTCCAGATTCTAGAGTAGAGTGTGCTGTACTTGACTACAGACTCTTCTGCCCTTGTTACTCATCCCCCAAGTCTATCTGTTTTCCACAACACTTCTTTATTATTTGTATTATTGTAACACACTAGCAGTCATGGACCAGACCCCATTGTACAAAGCACTGTATAAACACAAATAAAAAAGGATACTTTCCCAGAAAGCTTACTCTCTAAGAATAAGAAAAGGGACAGTTGAATATAGATAGATTAGATTAGAAAGTAATCTACAAGGATTACAAGGAAACAATGAGACAATATTAGTCACCATGATAAACAGTGGCTTGAGCACACTTGTGGCCTAATTAACATTTCTGTGTAGTTTTGAGGAAGCTCCCAGTCCCCTCCCTACTTCCACCCATATCTCTATCCATAGCTCTTGTTCCCACTTCTTCTGCTCCTATCCTTCCACAGACACAGTCCCTTGCTCTCCCTTGGCTCCTATTCACTAAACCCAGCTCCTTCCCCACTCTTCCTTTGCTACCATCCACACACATAAAATTTACCATTGAGAATGGATCTGTGAGAGCTTCATGATGAGTATGAACAAAATAGAGTTGACATGGGGATATGATTCATAGAAACATTTAGTGTTTAATAACAATTTAACTTTTTCATGGGTAAAATAATGCATTTCCCCTTAATATCATTCTCTTTAATGACTCATTTTAACTAAAATATCCCCTAAAAATCAGCCTGAGATTCACACTTCACATAATGGAAAGTGTCAGACAACATTATGCTTGGTTTACACTTAAAAGTTAGGTCAACATATCTCTATGTCATTCAAAGTGTTGGGGAGGGGCGGGGGGAGGGGAACAGACCCCTGACCGACATAGCTATGCCGGCCCAACCCCTAGTGCAAATACAGCTTTGTTGATGGAAAAATGTTTCCATCAATGTAGCTAACTTAGGGATGGTCTAGACTGAAAATGTACATTGGCATATCTTCATCTCTGATAGGTCAAAAAAATCCACACCCCTGAGGTTTGTAGCTATGCCAATCTACCTCCAGTGTAGACAGTGAGGTATTAAAGGAAGGATTTTTCCATCTACCTGGCTACTACCTCTTAGGAGGTAGATTATCTACCCTTCCTGTCACCGTAGCGAGTATCTACAATGCTCATTGGGGAATTCTGCACAAAAAAAGTGAAAATGCTACAACAACAAAAATTAAATATTCTGCATACAATATTGTAAAATTCTGAAAAAATCTGCATTTTTTATTTCTCAAACTAATACAATATCACACCAGTTTCAATCATTTTTGGACATTTATTTGAAAATACCTGTTTGCAAGTATGCCTGTGACAATACAAACAATAAAAAAGCTTTGGGAAATGTTTTTTGACAAACAGATTCCTTATTAGGCATGTTAATACAGAACTCTGAGTAATAATTAATTTAATATGGAGATATACCTATCTCATAGAACTGGAAAGACCTTGAAAGGTCATTGAGTCTAGTCCGTTGCCTACACTAGCAGGACCAAGGACTGGTCTCTGACAGATTTTTTTTTGCTCCAGATCCCTAAAGGGCCCCCTCAAAGATTGAACTCACAAGGCTCGGTTTAAGCAGGCCAATGCTCAAACCACTGAGCTATCCCTCCTCCCTTAAATTAATTTAAACCAAAATGCACAACTGTATTTCCAGCACCCATTAGAAGCAGTGAAAAGGCTCAGGGGAGTCAGGAGTACTGGAGGAGCTGAGGGAAAGGGAAGTAAATTTCTGGGAAGGAGCCTGGGTGTCAACTTGGAAGGTTGTTGGGTATGGGTGGGAAAAGTATGGAACAAGTTTTTTTGGGGAGGCAGGGAGGGATTGTTAGGGAGCTTTCCCCATGTAGATCCTGGCTGACCCCTTGCCTTTTCCATCCTGTCAGGCACATCTGTCCTGTCCCCATGTGTCCTTGCACCCTCTGTCCACATGTGCACCTGCACCTCCACTCAGATTTCCACTCCCCAAATCCCCATGAAGCCCTGCACCCCCATCCCATATCCCTATGTGGTTCTTTACCCTCCTTCTCTGTTATTTACCCCATCTGTCTCTGTGCACCCACCCAGCCACTGCCCTCTCCTTATGTTTCCCTGTACCCCAGTCTCCAGGTGTTCCTGTACCTCCACTTAGACACCCACTCTCCCCATTGCCATATGGCCCTGCACCCCATCCCTGTGTGGCTCTGTACCTTCCTCCCCTTTCCCCGCGTGTCTCTGTGCCCCACTCAGCCATCCCCTTGTGGCTCATTAATTATGTGTGCGCACAGTCACACAGAATTTCCCCAGGAGTATTACACTTCAGCACTACAGGAGTGCAGCTTCAGCACTGCAGCTTTGCTGCTGTAGCAATTTAAATGTAGGCATAGCCTTAGCTTGAGGCAATGGTGATCCTACTCCAGTAGAAATACCCCTCATGCTAGGGTAGGCTGTGTCTATGCTACAGGGATATGCTAACATAGCTAACAAAGTAGCTATGTTGGTATAGTTTTCATAGCTAAGGCATAGCCTTAAATTTATCCACTACTGCTATCTCTACTTATAATAGAGACATAGATTCCAGACATTTTTATTCTCTTCTCCCTTCATTTAAGTGCTCTCACCCACAACTCCTCACTCTGTAATATGACAGTAAAATGTGTGATTGACAACTTTTTAATTTTTTTTTCTTTGAAAATAATAAAAATATGGTTTCTAGAAGCTATCAATTTGTCATTAAAATAGCAACATTTCTTTGCAAAAATGGCAATTTACAGAAAAATGCTTACTTCTTATCTATGGTGAAATTTTACTATGTCTGTAGCAAAAAGCTGTATTCACTGATAAAAATAATAAATGTTGCTATGAATCCACTCCACAAATTCAACTACATAATCTGTATTGTGTTCACACTAATCGTAAAGCTTGCTAGAGCTCCATTCTCAAGTGTAACATTATTTGCTTTTGTTAGGTTTCTCACAGCCAAGTTTAACATCATTAAAATTTTGGTATGATAGGTG
The DNA here is from genome assembly GCA_032164245.1 of Sternotherus odoratus. Taxonomy (NCBI): domain Eukaryota; kingdom Metazoa; phylum Chordata; order Testudines; family Kinosternidae; genus Sternotherus; species Sternotherus odoratus. Next base: position 227,560,587 of record JAVMKO010000001.1, on the reverse strand, counting down.
ACTTTCACTGAAATGTAGGGTATAGTACAAGCTGTGTGGTCTTCAGAAAGTTAGCAATGAATGTGGTTGAATTTTTTTGTTGTCATTATACCAAAGTAAAGAAATCTTAAGAGATAGATACTCTTTTCTCCAGGAGTGAGATCAATTTCACTTCCTGGCAGTTTCTAAATTGTGTTTGCCAATTGCTAGTGAAATTATGGAGACAGATGATCACTGGTCCTGACCTTTCATTATTCCAAGGCCACACTGTGAAGGAGCAGTGTGCAGCTTTTAAGCTTTCTTGCTTTGTTTCAATTTACAGAATCTCAGGTTTCATTTCTCAAAGAGCAAAATGAGATAAGTGTCTTGGAAATCTTATGGGAGACTTAGTGTTGCTATGTTATAGATCCTGTTTCTTATCTTCTACGGCCTCAACTTTTCATTTATTGTTATATACAGGACAGTAATAACACTTTTTGTTAAGACATGGTCAGCAGGAAAGCCAGTCCTTTGTTATTTCTAATATATCTATATCACCTTGTAATTAAACACTTTATATAAATTGTGAGTTGCATTTGGGTTTCAGGGATCCCTTTTGTGCTTCTTTTAGCCTGAGTTCAAACTAAAACAAAAAGGTTACAGTGAGTTCATTGTTATGGCTTTAAAATAGTATTAACTTCATAAAATATCTTTGTAGGTCACATTATCACTATATTCTAAAAATGACTAAGAAGTTTATAATCTAACATTTTTAAAGACAAGTTTTACAGTATAGATGAAAAAAAAAAACACACCCGCCTCTCACTAAGAGCATTATCACACATTCATTGTGCATATAGACTCTTTCCAACCCCCAAATTACTGTATTTTACCAGTCACTGAGGCCATGTCTTCACTAAATATGCTGCAGCAGCATAGCTGCATCACTGTAGCACTTCAATGTAGACACTCACAACAGAAAAGGGAGGAGCTCTCTCATCACTGTAATTAATCCACCTCTCAAGGAGGTGGTAGATAAGTTGATGGAAAAATTCTATCAACATAGCACTATGTATGTTGGAGGGTTAGGTCAGCTTACCTATGTTGCTCATGGTGTGGATTTTTCACACCCCTGAGGGACATAGCTGGATTGACCCAACTATTTACATAGACCTGACCTAAATGGAGCTTAGTAATGTCTCAATTATAATGTAAATACAAGTCAGTTGAGAGAATTTCATAATTATAAGGTAAAATGAAATTATTTTCATCACTGGAAATTTGAAAACAGGACTCCCAGGGCTGCAAAGTTTCATCAATGAAACCCTGTCTTAATAATTTTGCACTTCTACAGTGTCTTGTATCCAAGGTGCTCAATAAGCTTTGCAAACTTTAATAGGTGTGACCGATTGCATCCTGTCTTTACACCCTACACACTGTTGTAATAAACTTTGTGCGTGATTCCAACCTCACAGTGGGAATGAACTTTATACAGGGTTAACCCTCAGTAAAATGTATTTCAGATGGTGACCGGTGTATAACAGTGAAGTGCAAAAATACCCAAAGGTATCTCTCTTTCTTTTTCACCTAAGAAACCAAAGGAAGAAGCCATTTGACTTTGGGAGAGATTCTGAGCTAAAATTTGGTTAGTCTATTTGGTTAGCTGGGAGCATGTGGTAAGAATTTTATCTTGAACCAAGTTCTAGTTTGTTAATATTCAGCACTAGAAAATGTTTTATCTTTATTTCTTTTGCAGCCATTTCTGATTTTAGTGCCTTGTACTTGTATTCACTTAAAATCTCTCTCTGTAATTACATACATTTGTTTTATTCTTTAGTCAAAACTAATCCAGTGTTGTGTTTAAACTTAACTGTCTGGGTAACTCTATGTAAAGTACCAAATTGTTATATCTTGAGCCCTTACAGAGGGAACAGACCTCCAATACATGCACTGACCAGTGCAGAACTCTTGGGTTTTTTTGGAAAATTCAGAAATGGGAGTGTGTTGGGGTCATTATGCAGGTAGTAACCAAGTCCGCTGGGGTCACTGCTGGCAGGCTGCAGCTATTTGTGAGGAGCCCAGATTGGAAGCTACAGCAGCAAAGCATTGTAAGGCATCCCAGATTGCAGGGCAGGTGGTGACACAACCCTTCACTGGTCTGGATTGCATCCCGGAATGTGATGATTAAGCTATATCATACATTTTGTGAAAAGTGAATCATCATTTTACATCTGAGGAAATTAAGGCAGAGAAAGTTTTAAGTGACTTACTAAAGTCATACAGGAAGTCTGTGACCTAGAACCCAGATCTCATGATTCATAACCTTGATGTCAGAACAGTAGTAGGAAGGTATCACTGAAAGACACCTAACATAATTGTAAAACAGTGTCAAGCTGTGTTTTGGTAAATCAACTACATATTTACAAAACATAGTGAAATAATGATTTCTTTGAAATATATACCCAGAAATAAACGAGAGAGGCTGGCTTCACACCTTCAATACAAACTATTAATCAAATGGCTTGGCAGAACGTAGGGTTTTTAAACTAGGGAAATATTTCACTGCCATAAAAGAGTTTGAAGACATGTAAATATTGTGTTATCCTTGTCTGTATCACAATCTCCCGTCACTCATTCTTGTGTCTAGACTTTTAGCTTCATAAATCAGCAAACAAAGCAGCGGTGTCAAACAACTTTCTGAAGGTTAAATTGTGCAGTTCTTACTCAGGCAAAAATACCACTGATTTCAAAGATAGTTTTTACACAGGCAAAACTATAAATTTTGGCTCTAATACTGTAATTAACAAGCAAGTGGGTGGGATGATGTTCTCCTTTAAGTGGGAGGGTATTTAGTCCCCGTGGAAGATCTTGCTATATTGTTTGTGAAACTCTACATTAATGTTTTGAAAGGATTTTGAAATCCTCAAATAGAAGACACCATAGAAATGAGCATCTCAATATCTAAAGCCTCTTCCTCCACCCTCATGATGATTGTTATGTTACTGAGAAACAAGAGAGTGTACAACTATCATGTCCTAAGGCATTTACAATCTCAAATGTAATTAGATTGATATAACTGATACAGACCTTAAAAGGTGTATATCTGGCAAGTGCAATTAGTATATAATATTGAAGTAATTTTTCTACATAAAAATTTCACTCTCTTCAATACAGATTTATTTAACAGCAGCAACCACAAATTCACATTACTTACTCAATGAGTGCAGGTGTGTGGTGTGGCTGACTGGGGATTCCTCAGGCTGCTTGCCTCACACTAGTGAACAAAACTATATTTTTAGTAAGTTGTTGTACATGCTCCAACAGCCTTCCATTTCAAAGACACAGCAAGGTTATTTACCCCTCAGGACTCCCTCAGCACTGGAATTTTCACTCCCAAGGACCCACATGAGCCTTCTGGGTTCTAAGATTATGAATCAGTCCACATGGACTCCCTGCAAGCAACAGTTAGCCCTTATACTTTGCTGCACCATTTATAGAATTGTCCTGTTTTTTCTGGATGGTGGAATCAGGGCAAAGTGTTTCCAGCCCAAGAGAATCTCAAAAAGGCTGACACCCATCACAAGCTATAACTCCACGACGCCTCCACTTCGCATTTTGCAATTTCCAGAAATGTTAAAGGCAGAGGATGGAAAAAATGCATGCTGTCTTCCCCAGTGTTGTCAGACTTGCCCTTTCTCTAGATATAGAGTAAGCTGAGGAGGAGCCTAGTCAAGTCCAGTTCAGTAAATTTGAAAAGCAATACTTCAACAAAACAAAAATGCCAGAAATAGTCCATAAAGCCCAGAGGAAGTGTGAGCCAAACTGATTTATTAATAGATAATTTTTCACTGTATTTCAAATTCAACATAAAAATGCCAAAGAAGTCAGATACTGCAAAGAAAGCAAGGAATACTTGTAGCACCTTAGAGACTAACCAGTTTATTTCAGCATAAGCTTTCGTGGGCTATAGCCAACTTCATTGGATGCATAGAATGGAACAGTCAAAAGTAAGATGCATTTATACACACACAAAGCAAAAAAAGGTGTAAGTTACCATACCAATTTGAATGGCCCATTATCAGCAGGAGACAAAAAACCTTTTGTAGTGAAAAGTTAGTGGATCTATCTGTCTAATAGTGATAAGAATCTGTAAAATGGACTTTGGGAAAATGCACTCATTTAATATAATGACATAGCCACTCAACATCTCTGTTTAACCCTTGGTTGACAGAGTCCAATTTGCAAATTAATTCCAGGTCATCAGCTTCTTGCTGGATTCTGTTTTGGAAATTTTTCTGTTTTAAAATTGACACCCTCAAGTCTTTAATAGAATGTCCAGGGAGACTGAAGTGTTCTCGTATTGGTTTATGATTCTGGTTTTTATTATGGTTTTACAGATTCTTATCACTGTTAGACAGATAGATCCACTAAATTTTCAATACAAAAGGTTTTTTGTCTCCTGCTGGTAATGGCCCATGCAAATTAAATAGCGTCTTAGAATTGGTATGGTAATTTACAACTTTTTTTTTTGCTTTCTGTGTGTGTAAATGCATCTTACTTCTCTTTGTTCCATTCTATGCATCCGATGAAGTGGGCTATAGCCAATGAATGCTTATGCTGAAATAAACTGGTTAGTCTCTAAGGTGCTACAAGTATTCCTCTCTTTCTTTATGGATACAGACTAACACGGCTGCTATTCTTGAACCTGTCAGATACTGCAGGGGTAGAAAAAAAACCTTAAAAGCAGATAGAATTATTACTCACAATAAACTTTCCCGTCACAAGGCTGATCCTGCATGGGTCTGCATGCCCTCAGTTCTCAGGGATGTTGAATGGAGTTCAAGCTGCACAGAAATTTGATGGAAGTGATAAACATCCAATAATAAAAGGTCCCACATACGCTCCAGAAAGCCAGGTCTAAATTCTGTAGCAAGAACCCTGGATTTTGTGGTATGCACCATACAAACACAGAACAAAGAGACAGTACCTGCCAAAAGAACTTACAACCTAAGTATAAGGCATATGGATACAGACACATGGAGGAATACAGGGAAACAATGAGACAATATCAGTCAGCATGATAGGCAGTGGTCTGAACACACAAGCAGCCCAATAGTTATCATTTTTTTTATAGGCAACATGAGGGAGAATTTTAAGGAGGGTTTTGAAAGAGGATCATGAGTCAGTTTTGTGGATGTTTATGGGGAGCTTCTCATAAGCATTAGGGACAACATGGGAGAAAGCATGAAGATGATTTTTGAAAATTTAATAAGTGATGATAGAGTCTGGAATCATGGGATAACCAAAGGTGGGAGTCAATCTTTATGTTTCTTTGACCTCTTTTACTTCTATTTCTTATGGTTACCATATACAGAACTTAAGAGGATATAAGAATAAACAAAAGAGAAAAATATGATTATACAAAAGCAGGTTTTGTAAAAAAAAAATGATGGAAAGCTTCAAAATTACCCACTTTTTTGGTAGCCATGCAATCATCTGCATATATCTGGGGATACCAAAAATAATTATATGGTCAACTTATAATTCTCTACCTATATATTCAAGTGGTGAATATTTTTGTATCTGATCCCCAAAAGTGTGAATCCTCTTGACTTCCATTAATCTGAACAGGAGCTGAAGGAGCTCAACACATTACAGAATTGGACCCTATTCAATAACAGAAGAAAGTTCCTTGTCATTCCTTGCTTATAAAAAATAAATTCCTGACTAGAATAAAATGCCAATCCATCCAGAAATATGTATTCATTAGAAATTGCAGGGTATCTGACCTGAACGTACTCTAGTGTGTTGTCCTGAGCAACACATGAACCCTTTTGCAAAGGTGTTGATTATTATGAACTCCATTGGACACTTATTTAGAGTATCTGTCCCTAGTGGTGCTTGAATGAGGGGTGTTGCCTTCCCCCCGTCCAGCTTGAAGTATTAATAACAAATACCAAATACATTGTTTTCCTGATTTCCAGCACCCCTACTGTCCTTCGTTTTCCTATGCTGTATCTACTCCTATAATGTAGCTTTAAGAGAGTTCCTTTATTATATCAGGATTAAATGACTAATTCAGTGATTGAATAATTTATTGAATTGTGAAACACCTCAAGAGTCTTGAAAGTAAAGGTGCTTTATAAATAGTTCTCAAGTTAGTTTGTATAGATAATTATATAACTGTTATATAATGACTGTACACTATAAAAAGTCTTCTAGCATTTACAAGTTGGAAATTATGATAAAATGGAAATATGATATGTGACTGCAAGGCTGAAGTCACAAAATTCTTGCTGCTGATTTCATATTTTAATTTAAAGCCTGGAAGGCACGTATAAAAGATCTATTTTTTCCAATCCCCTTGAATCCTTTCCTCTTGTCTTTAATAGGCTTTTCATTACACCACTTAGCTCTGGCTGAAAGCTTAACAGATCTTCCTACCGTGTTTCCCCGAAAATAAGACAGTGTCTTATATTAATTTTTGCTCCCAAAATTACATTACATTATATTACAGCGAGAGGCAAAATTGGAAGTACGTCTTATTTTCGGGGGATGTCTTACTTTCGGGGAAACAGGGTATTATCAGATCTGTCCACTTTGGTCTAGTGCCAGACTGGTTCGCAGGCATCACTGGGGAACAAGGAAAAGTTTGACTATATCCCCTGGAGTTGACAACAGTCTCTAAAGAACTGCTAACGCCAAAGGCCAATTTGATAGCTTCACTGATACCAATACTTACACTCGGTTTCTAGTAATATTTCCAGAATAAGTGTTGAGATACCTATTTGGAAGAAAACTTATATTTATGTCTTAAAAAATATTGATCTAATCCTGCAAGGTTCAGAGCAGCCTGAACTCCCACATAAGTAAATAGGAACTGAGAGCAGTCAACATCATATGTATGTGTTTAGCACCAGGATGAGACCCAAAGTCTGAAGTGAGTGATGAATTAAGTCTGCTGCTTGCTTGTCTTCAGTTCCTTTTTCTGTTGGCAATCTCTTTATGTTGAACCATATGTTTTGATCTCGAGTTTTGGTTCAGGCCCTTTTTCTATATCCAAAGTGTATAAAGTTACACAAACTTCTCCTGGTATGTAATATCCCAGCTCTACCATAATTTATTCTTCATGCAAAAAGCTGAAGTAATTAGGATTTATATTGTTAAGTGCCCTGGAACTGGCGGGGGAGGGGGTAGGAAGGGAGGAGGCGGGAATGGGGGAGGGCCCAGGGCAAGAATGTGGGGCTGAAGCACATGCTCTGCCTCTTCTGAAGCCCCATGGATTCTAAAAGGGCTTGTCCTCACTAGGGGCGGGGATCGACGGCAGATATGCAACTTCAGCTACGTGAATTACGTAGCTGAAGTTTGCGTATCTGCCGCCGACTTACCGCTTGTCCCCACGGCGGCGGCAGTCAGCGGCGCGCTCCCCCGTCAACTCCAGCTTGAACCTCCTGGCGAGCTGGAGTTCCGGAGTCGAGGGGGGAGCCCGGGGCAATCGATTTATCGTGTCTTAGCGAGACGCGATAAATCGATCGCCAGAAGATCGATCTCCGGCAGCGCTAGTGAAGACCAGCCCTAATACAGCTTCCAGATGAGAGTAATTACCCCAATTGCTCTGCACCAATAGCACAGAGTGTTAGGGTCACGATGTTTGAAATTGAGGGCACTCAGTCTCCACTCACCTTATCTATCGCTAACTCTCAGCTTCCCATGTTCTTCTGTGCATGGCTAGCAAGGATGTCAGTACTCTCCACTACCCATCTACCCCGAGGGGCTACTCCTTCCTCATTTCACCCCACTGATCTTACATTAATGCACAGGCTGTCCCTACCTGGAGGAATATCACCCTAAGCACACAAAGCGATGACATTTAATGATCATATTCTGCCCCAGCACTGAACCATGTGAATATGATATCCACTCTCAAAACCATAAACAAGCAAAACAAAACAAACAAATTAAAAACAACAACAATTTCCTTCAATCACATAAGTAAAGCCTTCCATATAAACTGAATTTGACATTATCCTTTAAGCCTGCCCTCTGAGATGTCACATATTTTAGCAGGATAATCTATTACTATGTATACCCATTATTTTCATACAGTGAATATTATTTATATCTTAAAAGCAGGTTACATTGATAAGAAAAACCCTGTGTAAGAAATATACTTGCTGTAGTGCTTTTAAATGAGCTGCTCAATGAATTGCAAGGGAAAGTGATCTTCTGGATGCCCTAAAATATTATTCAACGGTGAACATTGATTTGACATGCTGTCATTGGACATTGTGAGGTTTAAACAAGGTCTATGTGGCAACTAGTGTATGACCCAAGAAAGGGACTGCAAAAAGTAAAACATCTTAATGTCTGCTTAAACAGTTCAGCTTGTACTTTCCTAGTTTCCTTGCTATGGATGGACTTAAAATACTTGTTTATTTAATATTGTAATTTGCGGGGGGAGGGGGATTATTTTTTTGTTGCTGATTGAAAGAAAATGTCTTTTTTTCATTGGTATTGTACTGACAGTGAAAGGCTTTCAAGATATACATATATTATATATCACTACTAATTTCAGTTCATTTTTGTGAAAGGCTATGCTATATACTAGTGTCAAGAATTTGTGTATAAAAGGGGTAATTAACTAGGCACAGTATTGTAATAAAAATACATTATGGAACAAAGAATTTTTTTCTAAAAGTATTCATACACATTCTTTCTTAAGACATCAGAAGTTAGTGCATTACTCTTTCATTTAGTGCATTACAAAACAAATATTTATACATGAGTACATTTTAGGTCTTCATTGCTGTTTTAGATGTCTTTTTAAATAGTTTTTATTGTCATAACTGTTACATGAACACAGATATTTAAAAGAGAGGACTGTAGTCCAACGGGTAAGGTATTACACTTAGTTTCAAAATACTTGAGTTCTGTTTACTGGACCAGTGCTCAGCTTTGTAATTTTGGTGGCAAGTCACTTCACTTTTCTCTGCCTCTGTGTCTTTTTTACTAAGAGTACAAAAGCTCTTCAGAACAAGGACTATCTATTAAAATGGTCTTTTCCAGTGATTCAGACTTTTATATTGGTGACCTCTTTCACATAGCAAGCCTCTGAATACACACCCCCTCCATACATTAAAAACTCTTTTTTATATATTTAACACCATTATAAATATTGGAGGCAAAGCAGGATTTGTGGTAGAGGCTAATTACCTCGTGACCCCTGAGGTATCCCAATCCCAGTTTGAGAACCCCTGGTCTTGTCTATGCTAAAAAATTGCTAAATTCAGCAAAAATGAATTAAAAAAAAATCTGTGTAATTAAGCTTATGGAAACACCTAGTGTGCACACACTTTACCAGGTTGAACCCTGGCTTATACTGGTCTACCTTGCCTTGGCATGGAAACCACTACCCCCCAACTCCCCCCAAAACTGGCAACTTACCTACTGCTATATATTACTATAAAATCCTGTACGTTTTTCCATTTGTCAGGGAACACTTGGGGCATGATATGAAAACACCTATGCACCTGGGAAATTTCAGTGGCTTATGACGGTCCGTAAATTATTCTACCCGGATATGTGGCATGTGACGGTTCAGCGTGTTTATGGTAAAATTGAAAGGGGGAGAAGGAAATTAAAAATTAGGCCAGTAAGAGGTAGCGTCAACATTAACAGTGGAGAGGGTGTAATGGAGACGTGCCAAACCCTCCCTTTTATAAATGCATGATTTTTTTAAAAAAGATAGTGATCAGTTACTGAATACAACATATGGATTTATTATCTCTAATGCTAAATATTAATGCCCCAATCCTAGAAACACTTATATGAATAACATTAAATATGATGGTTTCATTCACAATATGGCACAGGATCAGAACTTCTTTTATCGTATTTTAGATTTGCTCTGATTTGTCCCCCATTCTCATAAGCAGGTTCTGTTTTCTGAGCTTCAGAACTCCTGAATAGGCCTTTCTTCCTCTTTACATAATTATTATCATTAATAATGTCCATGTATCAGTTTTCCCATCTGTAAAATTGGGGTAATGATAATGCTACTTATTTCCCTTTGTGATGTGCTTTGAGATCTACTGATGAAAAATACTATGTAAAAGTTAGGTATTAATTATTAATCATTAATTATTATTATTATTATGATTATTTTATTATTAATTTGTGTTACCATAGTGTCTAGGAGTCCTAGTCAAGGAACTGGACCCCATTGCACTAGGCATTGTGCTAACACGGAACACAAGATGGTCCCTGTCCTTAAAAGCTTACATTGTAAGTATAGGAGAAGAAACCACAGATGGATACAAACATGGGACTACAAGGAACAAATGTCAGAATATTGGTCATCATGAGAGGCAGTGCTCTCAGCATGCCTACATTATAATCATTTTCAATTTTTGTTTTTGTTTTTTGGTAGGCACCACAGCAGAAGGGCTTTAAGGAGGATAACAGGTAAGGCAAAATAATATATAGGACTAATAGGAGTTTTGGCTCGTGCATAGAATATGGGGAATTTGTAGTAAGTCACTATACTTGTTTTTCCATAAAAGCCATGGAAGCATACAGCCCTATGACACTTGTCTGTCATATCTAGAAACATGAGTTTAAATCTGATTTAGGTGACAAGTAAAAGTAAATGGTAAAAGTAAAAGGTTTCTTTCTAGTGAATTATTTTCCACATTATAAAGCCACTGCTTGGTACAAGGCAGAGCCCCTAAACTGGAATAGCTTGGGTATCATTGCTGATAAGGAATGAGAGGGAAAAATGTCCAAAGGTGCTTACCCAATACTTGCCTACACTGTCCAGTGCTATTAGTCACTTGCCATCAGTAGTAACAGCACTTACGATGATGAAACAAACATAAACTAAATTATATTTCAGATAGGAACTACTTTTGATTTTATTTCTAAATCTAATGAAAATATTCAAATCTGTGACATTTCTTATTTTAAATTTCTATATATTCAAAATATCTAAATTGATTTTGAAATCCATAATTTATTTCATGAATCAAAATGTAAAAAGTCAATTATCATTTCCTACAAAAGAGATTTGCTTTCCCTCAAAAGAGATAGCTCTGCAGACCATTACAATCTGCACTATGATTTGATTTTTACTATTATAATATTTTCTGTATATACATGTAGCCAAGTTAAAATTTAAAATAACTCAATACCTTGTTGTTTCACATAGAACTCAACAAGTCACTAAGCACCTTCAACTCCCATTTGACTTCCCTGCAAATGAAAAGCATACAGCACCTCGGGCCATTTATGATGCACCATCTTTCAGGATTGGGCCCACTGAGTAGCAAAAAAGACAAACTAGCCAACATGATCATCTACTGCATGACACTTTTTCTAAATTGTCTTGGAGAAAATATCATGCCTATGACAACACCATCTTCACATCTTTGAAACAGTGAACTTTGTGAACCGGTGTCATATTTACACATCTTCACTTAAGAGTCAGAGGTCTGTTGGGAGCTGTATGCCACTGCCTTTACATTTAATTAAACAGTGATAAATGTCTACTGTACCTCTCTGTTCTGTTCTGACCAGATGATGAAACTATAGAAAAGACCAGGCTTAGCCCTGGTCTTTTCCCTAGTTTCATTGCAAAGCTAACAAATACTAAAGATCTGGCATTTGATGATATCACTGGTGCCTGTTTATTTCTAGCCCAAACAATTTGACAGAGACTTGTAGAGCGTCCTAAGTGCCTAGATATTAATCAATATCTGACACAAATACTGATTTGTACCTGACTTGAAATAGGCCAAAACATATTGGCTAAAGCCATAATACATTTGATATGCATTATTTGACTTTCAATTGCGTCAGTAATATAACTTGCAGGGCACTGAATGAATCCATTTGGTGCTTATCCTAAGAGATGTATGACATTGGATGGCATTTAACTTTTTAATCAAATCTAATGTCTCTCTGAAATTCCCTATGTGCCTTGATCTGCCTCCCTTGAACACAGAAAAGTAAGCCCAGCTTTCCCAAATAGTGATTTCTACAAGTCTGATCATGTAGTGTCTCTTCCCCTCATAATTTTTTATACGTTATCCTGTCCTGACTAGTGCATAATAATACCCTTATTAATGTAAGATTTAGTGTGCCAACCCCCATGAACAGCATATAAACTATGGGATAATGGGAGCTTTTTGGCCAATTTCCTGCAATAGTTTATGTTAACTGTGAGCCATTGTTCCCTAAATGAAACAACAGGGATCTTGACCTTGTGTTTAGGCATGATTAATTCAGAGAGATTTTCTCATTACTATGGGCCAGATTCCTTCATCTCTGTAAGTGAAAGGAACCCAGATTTAGTGGTTATACACTTGGGAGGGGACCCCGGGGAAGGGAGCTAAAGAACATGACAACATTTAGGCCATGGCTACAACCTTTGTCCCTCCATGAAATCTCCTCCTCGGTTGTTTAAAGGAGCAGTAAGGGAAGGGTTTCTAGAATAATCTCCACTGACTCTTTTCCTTCAACACCTATAAGGGATCCCCGTATGAGAAAATGCTGATCCAGAATGAATTACTGCACTGTGTGAACCCCGTTTACCTTAAGAAAGAACAATCTGCCCAAGTCTCTATATCGATAGATAATGTTACAAGTTATTCTTGATAACAAAAGCATTTTCTCCTCAAAAATAAACAAACATAAAGAAAACAAACAAAAGCCAAACACACACCACACATAGTAAATAATACACATTACAGAAAAAAAATCACCTAAAAGCGCCTATCACCATAAAGAACAACGTAAAAGGAGCAGAGAGGTGAGCATTGATCCAGTGTCAGCTGAGGCAGTTTATTATGTTAATCGTATGACCAGTCTTGTATACAACAATAGAGTAGGAAGAGCTAGTAAAATAGAACATTCCCAGAACAAAACAATTAGTTATTAAGCTTTCATGTATTTAGAGTACTTACATGGCCTCCATCACCCTGGCACCGCTGACAATTTTGAATGTATTTATTTTCACAACAGCCCTGTGAGGTATAGCACTGCTATTATCCCTATTTTACAGATGGTGCCCTGGCAGAATATGTTACTAGCCCAACATCACACAGGCACTCTCTAGCAGAGCTGGAACTTGAGCCCCAGTATCCCAAATCACAGTGGAGTATCCTAACAACTGGGCCATCTTTCCTTCTTAAAGTTATAAATATAAATCCTGTAAGGCAATATATCCTGAGAGGTGCCTAAAGGCCATTTTTAATGTTCTTTTTTTTCCGCTTTTTGATTAATAAAGTAGGCATGGAATTTTTTTTTTAAATAAAGGGGCATTTTTGCTAGCCCTGGTGGAGAGAGGACAATGGGCTTCAGTAGTGGGCTTCAGCAATGTGTCAACTCTCACGATTGTATCTAAAACATGGGGTTTTCCTTAAAAAATCTGGAGGTATGTGATTACAAGGGAATCTCTACTTTATTAGAGTAATTAGAGACACCTTAGTCATATCTAAATACTGAGTCACCTTTTCACATTCCTCCCATTTGGGATTGTTAGGGAGGGGTCCTGTTCCCAGTATGCTCTGACCACCAGGGCCCATGGGAACGGGTGTGGGGTGTTTCTATAGGGCTATCTATGGCTGTCCTGCACAATGCCTGTGTAACATTGACAGATCCCGAAGGTTGCTGAGGAACTGAACCCAGATCTTTTGAATCCTATTCTAGCACTGCTGGGAACTATCTAAAGGACTCATATGGTCCCTCTTAAATTAACATTTGAGTGCCTCTCAAATATTTAATTTACTGTGAGGTTCAAAAGTACTCTTATCCTCATTTTATAGAGAGGGAAAAGAGTCAGAGAGAGGAAACAATTTTACCAATGTCACACAAGATGTCTGAGGCACAGCAGGGAACCAAACCCAAGTCTCCCGAGCACAAGTTTAGCACTCTAACCATTTAACCTTCCTTCCTTCACCAACCTTAAGAGATACACAAAGGAAGCCATTTGTACTGCAAATGTCAACAACAGGTTTCATTAATCTCACAGAACTATGCTACCAGTTCCTGAGCACTATCCACTAGCATTTTATTTATTAATTTACTATTGTTGAGAACTTGGGGAGGATGGAAGAGATCCCTGAGGTCTAGAAAAGGGCAAAGATAGTAGCTATTCATAAAAAAAGGGAATAAGGACAACCCAGGAATTATACAACAATCACCTGGAAATTCAGTACCCTGGAAAGATAATGAAGCAAATAACAGTCAACATGGATATGTGAAGAGCTAGTCATCTCATATCCTTATTGGACAGAGTAACATGACTTGTGTTTATGGGAAAACAGCAGATGTGATATATCTTGACTTTAGTAAGGCTTTTGATACTGTCTCACATGAGTTTCTCATAAGCAAACTGGGGGAATATAGCCTAGATCAGGGATCTCAAACTTAAATCACCACAAGGGCCACATGAGGACTAGTAAATTGACCCGAGGGCCGCATCACTGAAACTTTTTCATACAATGATACAAAAGTATAGTCAAAACTGAAATAAATGAAGAGTAATATAGTATGCTATTAAAAGTCAATGTATTAACTTTTTAAAAACTGCAATGAAAAGAGGGGTTTTAATAAAATATAAACACTCAGAAATGTTTGGATCTTGGCTGCTAGTGGAGTTGGCACTTATGGCGGGCTGCAGGAAATAACTCTGCAGGCCGATGTGGCCTGCGGGCTGAATGTTTGAGACCCCTGGCCTAGATTCACCTACTTTAAGGTAGGTGCACAACTGGTTGGACAGACATGCTTTGAGAGTAGTTGTCAATCATTCACTATCAAGCTTGAAGGGCATATCGAGTAGGATCCTGCAATGATCTGTCTTGAGTCTGGTTCTTTTCAATATCTTCATAAATAATGGCAGAGAGAGTACACTTATAAACTTTGCATACAAGTTGGGAGGGGTTGCAAGCACTTTGAAGGAGAGGATTTGCATTTAAAATTCTCTCCAACTGTAGCAATGGTCTGAAATAAATGGGATGAAATGCAATAAGGACAAGTGCAAGTGCTACATTTAGGAATGAATAATCAATTGCACACATACAAGATTGGAAATGACTACCCAGGAAGGAGTACTGCAGAAAAGGATCTGGGGTTTATAATGGATCACAAGCTAAATATGAATCAACAATGTAATACTGTTGCAAAAAAAGCAAACATCTTTCTGAGATGTTATAGCAGGAGTGCTGCAAGAAAGACATGAGAAGAAATTATTCCACTCTACTCAGCACTGATAACGCCTCAACTAGAGCACTGTGTCAGTTCTAGGCACCACACTTTGGGAAAGATGTGGACAAACTAGAGAAATTCCAGAGGAGAGCAACAGAAACATTTAAAGATCCAGAAAATAGGACCTAAAGATGATTGAAAAAACTGGGTTTGTTTAGTCTGACAAGAGAAGACAGAGGGGGAGAGGAAAGGGGAACCTGACAAAAAAGATTCAAGTACAAACAGAGTTGTTATAAAGAGAAGATTGACAAACTATTCTCCATATCCACTTAGAACAGGAAAAGAAGTAATGGACTTAAGTTACAGCCAGGGAGATTTAGGTTAGACATTGGGAAAATCTTCCTAACTGTAAAGTTAGTTACATCTTGGAAAAAAATCATTGCAGGTTTTTAAGCAAGGTTAGACAAACAACTGTCAGGGACGGTTCAGATAATACTTAGTCCTGCCTTGGAGCAGGGAACTGGACTAGATAGTCCCTTCTAGATTGACAATTCTATGATACAGATACAGGTCTCTCTCATAACAAAGTGCCTACAGCGGAAGAACATTTTTTCTCCAGGTACCGGTCTCACAAATAAATTGAGCGAACTCCATTATCAGATTCACTCTCCTGCACGCAAATCTTAAAGTGTGGAAAAGGTTAGATATTTTCTTAAAACATAAAAATAAGAAATTTGGAACCCGGGACAGATGTGAATATCCCAGCATAATTTACAAATAAATAAATAAATAAATAAATAAATAATAAAGTACATATATGCCTCCACTTGTATTTGTAATAAATAAAAGTATTCCCAGAGTGTCTGCCGTTTCCCATATGTTGAACAAAAAGCAGACTGGAGTGAAAAGAAAGGCTTCAGTCTTACGAAAACTGTTTGACCTAAATTAAAATGGGATTTACAAAGTTGCCAACAGAATAGACTATACTGCTAGCAGTATATTTACATTATAATGAAATGTGACTTTGGGAAGCTACTGACAGAATATACTGTTAAGGCGTAGACAGGCCCTGTACAACATTAGTGATTTTTCTTGGACTCAGAATTTTAAGTTAGTAGATACGGGCTTTGGAATTCCCTCTATAAATAATTGTATCTGTAGCAGGGCATTTTAATTGTAAACACTATATTGCAGCTTAGTGCAGTTGAAAGTTGAATTTTAGCAGACACACACACACATACAAAATGTAATAATTATATCAATAGAGACAGTTAAATATATTACAAATCTAAGTAAAATCGCACTTGGGCACTGTACTCACCTAATTCCATATTTAGGTACCTAAGTGCTAATTTAATACATATTTAGAACTAATGTATAGCAAAGGACACTTTAAATGCAAACTTCAAGAAGAATTTGACACTGTTACTCAGGGTTTTTCAGAACTGAAAGCAGTGGTCATTTTGTTGTTTCGCTCCAGGCAGTACTGGGAGTAAATCAAAGGGAACGTGGTGCTCCCGTCTGATAAATGTTTGATACAAGCAAGCTTGCACTTATCTAAACCTACTATTTATTAGATATTAAGCACAGAAACACATGCACAATAGGTTTAGGACATCCCATATATAGTTACTCACAGTCTGGGATGGTTTCTAGTGATCACTAGCTGGACTTCCAGGGGCCGTCTTTCCATTCAGCTGATAGAAAGTTTAGATGATAGTTCCTTGCCCGAACAAAAGCTCCCTCAAAGTGCTCCAGGGTATTTACTTTCACCTATTTTTTTTATAGCTAACTCTAACAAAGCACAGAACCTACAGTGATTCCTAGTGGGTCAGCATAACAACCTCTACTGGGTCACCAATTCTCCTAATTTCAGCAAACTACTCATTATCTCAAAACATCTCTAATATTTCTAGCCATAATAACAACATGTCAGGGGCACCTAAAAGGATGGTCCCTATTCACTTACTCTCTTCCATAACTTTTCTATTCCACCCGTCCATTCTGAATAGAAAACTGCAAGTATGCAGTTGTCTGAACTTTTCGCACAAAGGCCTAAGATTATTTCTAGTTATGTGATGTTTGGTTTTTAGATGGCAGTAGCTGAATATACAAAATGACTGACGGCAATGCTGTCAAGTTCCAGGGTGAGTGCAGAAATATCAGATTCTGGGGTAACAACACCTCCTCTTTTATCCTCCCTATATTATATAGTGCATAAACAACATTACTTTTGCACCATTTCACTATGACCTGAAGGGTTATTTACATTTGTTTATTTTGCATACTGTTTTATATTTGTTTCTTAAAAAAAGAAAGTTGTTCCCTTTTACCCTTCACTATTTATTATTTGTAGTGTGTGACTGGTAATCTAAGTAATACTGAGTGGATAAAAGAAACTTTTAAGATGAAAATAACAAATGATTAGCAATTAATACCAAATAATGAATAATGTTTTTTGAACTGAATCATCATGTTAAATGTTATGAGACTTTGGGGAGTTGTAAACAGTTTCATGACCAGTCAGCAGCCATACCAGTATTCATGAATGGTGAATAATGTGATTCCACAAATAAAAGATAACTCAACTTGTGTGTTCTAGTATTTATGAATAATTTTGCATTCAACTAACTATATCTGAGCAACTGAACAAAGGAGGTTATAATGATAACCACTACCTTTCAACCTTCAAACTTGCCAACGTGTGTGACACAAGACATTGAAATGTGTGCCAACTAAGTAAAATATAGAATTCTTGTCAGGCAATAATTAACAGATTATAATGGGTTTTACCTGTTGTTAAAGATATGTTTTTATTGTATTAATAAAATAAAACAGTACTGGAATTGGTAACACACCTTGCTCCCTCCCTTCAGCTTCTCTCCCACCTCAACCATTAATCTCTTACAGATTACAAACCTGGTTTGATCCATACACAAAATAAAAAATCCTTAAACAAGTTTTATACATAAAAAAGATATAACTTGTCCATTAGCACAATGCAACCCAGATGTTTCATGTTATGCACATTTAGGGTCCAGATAGAGGGTAGGACATTTGGAGATGGAGAATACAGCCTGGTTTTCTCAAAGGGAGACAGCGTCCCTGCTAATTTTCACAGGAGGGAGGTAGGGAGGAGGAAGAGAAAGCAGCTCCAAGACCAGACACTCCCTCCAGCTCCATCCCTGCCTTCTGAGTTCTGCCTTCTCATCCCTTCCCTCTATCTGAAATCTATTATGTATTCCTGGGCAGTTCTCTCAGAGGCTTCAGGAATATGGCTGCACAGCTCTACTGACTTTGCCGGAGTTATGCTGATTTACATCAGATAATGATCTAACCCCATAAATCCTTCTCGATTTGATCTCTGGTCATTACTATTTAGCACCAGTCATGGAATTTACAATGACTAAAATGTCTGATGCTAAATTAAAATGATTAATAACTGCACACTAATACTCTTACAACTTAAGCATCTGTAATACCTAATTATCCAAATACAGGTATTGTACAACCATATTTGTAATTAATCTGGAGAGGTAATCAAATGTTAACATTATGGTAATATGTATTATCTTCATAACATGAATTGTGTGATTCTGATTAGACACAGATATTATCAATAAAGAATGCTAAAAATAGGAAAAGCTCAAGTACATTACAGGACTTTTCTTTCTTAGTGGAAAAAAATTGTGTCTGTACTTACTCCACTAGTTGTAGCTGTGCCTCTAAAGTACCAGTGTCCCTATGATACACCCATAGTCCATATACAGGAGACAAGACTCCAGAATCCACCCTGATTAAATAAATATAACTGCCATCAGTTATATATACAGAGCAAGCATTTATTTCAAATTACTTGCTGTGTTAGATGACATGAGTAGCATGTTAATCTCTAGTTAAAACATTATGGGATGATTTACTGTATCCCCCCCCCCCCCCGAATGTCCATGATTTCCCTTTAAGCAAGTGAATTCTTCCAGCTGTGAATTAGCTATATTGCCATGTCTTTATGAGTTTTGGATCTCATTAGAGAACATTATACTCATGAGATATACTCTCATCTCACAAACAATCTAAGCAATGCCTTTTCAACCTTGATTGTTTTTTGTATTCCCAAATTAATGTCTGTGCACTGAGATAGACTAAGAATATAAAAGAAAAAGAAAAAAACAGTCTGGCATCACAAATTGTTTCTGAATTATCTTGTGGATAACATAACAACAAGTATCACTTCTTTTATTCTTTCAGCTAACTAAAATTAAAATCTGATTTGCATTAACCCCCACCGATAGATAAAATAATAAGAAATGATAATTCATTTTAAGGGAGTATAATATTTTGTGATAAATGTTCATGTAGAGCGTTGACATGATAGTATATGCAGAGGTGGAATACTTAATGATTTTTAAAGTAGGTTTCTGTCGATATTTTGGATATCTCATTCATTTTCCAGATGACTCACTATAACAAATATTAGTTCAGCGTTTTTAATTGCAATATTTTCACATTTCAGGCAGTGAAGTGGGATTTTAATTTTAACCCGAATGTTCACCGAAGCACTAGTCAATCATCCTTTGGGCATGGCAGAAGAATGGAGAGTACATAAGTGAGATGCATTCTGCAATGGTCTGTTATAGCTGTGAGGAGCATTTCAACACATTGCAGGATGGCAGAAAGCCTCTGAAGACAGGCGCTTCAGTTTAATAGAAAATAGCATTTATCAACCCACCAAGCCAGATCACAATACTCACTGTAGCTTTAAAAGATGCTTCTCTCCAAAGCAGTCTGAAGAGATGCTAATGGCACTAATGCTTGTTGGGGAGCCTGCGTGGTGTGTGTGTTACTCTGCCTTCAGGTAACATCAAGCGAGATGTAAACCCAGCTGTGCAGCCTGGAGCTGGCTTCCAGCACAGGATGTTAGAACTATGACCTCAGTATGGCAGGCAATTTCATTGACAAAAAAAGAAGGTGACAATAAAAGTGTGGGCAGGGAGAATAAATCCTAAAACATTTTTTTCCTAAATCTGATAGTGAAAAAGACACAAACTAGACAAGCTCCAAATTACTATTGGCTCCCATGCTAAGAAATGTATTAATACTCATGGGAGAAGATGGTGGGGAAAAAAAAGGTAAAAAATGTGAAAGAAGGTTAATTGCCATACAACAGAAAGAGAAAGTAACAAGTAGAAATCTGGATTTTTAATTAGTGTAAGAAATCCATGACCCTATAGCAACTTACTGAATGTCATTATCCTACATACTATGGCTACCTGGGACTCTGTGGTAGGAGCATAGACAGAAATCAGATCTTAATGCTCCAAAACTACAGCCCCATGCCACCGGAAATTAAACAAAGAGAAAAAATAGTCCTTACTTTTGAGTTAACCTGGAAATGTATGGGGTCCTTCCAAGTACTTCTCCCTGCCCATCACTATTGTGTTTGTCTCATTTAGGTGTAAATGAGCCTGCTATTTTTCATCTAAATTACTATTTCTTTCCTATATTGGTACTGTAGGATAGCTCCATCCGCAATTGAGGATCTTTTTGAAGATGCAGATCTGCCCACCACAGCCCTTTGTTGTCTCTCTGAAACCAGTTTCTCCATTCTGCCAACCCTTCAAAGAACCACAGATGTATCAGCAGAGCTTTGTGATCGACAGTGCCAGAGGTTATCAGTAGGTCTTAGTACACTAGCATGGACATTGGTGGCAGATCTTCAGGTGGTACACATTGGTATAGATCTACTGAAGTCACACCCTTTGTCCACACCATTAAGGGAATAATCTGTCACTATGCAGAGCATGTTTTACATCCCAAACTGAGTTCAGAAACTAGATAGGAAGAGGCTTAAAAAGGTGAGTGTTGGCATCTTTCAAGCATTTATGTTGACTATGGTATTTGTATCAGTGTAATAACGGAAATTGACTGCCATCTCTGTCAGTGTATCAATATTTTCTTTAGGTTTTATAATTATAGAGATGCCTTTTATGGATTACATTTATTAAATAGTCTATACTGCGCTGAATATGTATTGTATTATATTACAAAATTGTGGTGAGGGCCTGTTGATTGCAATTTAATACATATGTTCCATGTTTATTTAATTGAAGGTTCTTTACTTTGAGAGGCTATGGTTGGGTTCTTTAACTAACAGCTTTGGAGTGGTTTTATCAAAGGTAGGAATTTGTAGAGGGTAGTGATACCCTAAATTACAAAACATTTTCTGTGTGGTGTAGCAAATAAGGCACTAGTAAGGGATTCAGGTGACCTGAATTCTATTCCTGGCTCTGCCCCAGACCTGTTCAAGTCAATACAACTTTGTGTGTTCTTGTTTTCATCCCCACTCTTTTTTTTTAAAACTCTATGGGGCAGCAATAGTCAATACATATTTGTACAATATTTAGCACAATGAGGTCCTAATCTTGATTGGGACCTTTATGTCCTGCAGTTATGCTCATAATACATAATCTTTATTATTGAATTTCTATGTTTTTGAAAAAAAATATTTGAAAAATCTATAAATCTTCCATTAAGCCATAGATAATAGGGATTGGAAAGGTCTCCTGAGTCAACAAAGCGAGCGTCTGCAAGAAAAAGTATTTCCTTCTACACTAAAGAGCTGATATCTTGCAAATCCTTATTCATGTGAATTGCTGTGTTTCCTTGTCTCTTTCACCATCAGGAGCTGATCCTATAAAAGCTATTACCGTACTTACTTTGTCTTTCTTATATCAATATCCTTTTGTTATAAGGTGTTAGGGGATGAGCATTTTTTTTTGCATTTTATTTAATTTATTCCTAAAAAAAAGGAAAATCACCTGGAAAACTCTCACTTTAGGAAATTCATTGACAAGTGAGAGTTCTCTATTAAAGATCACATTTCCAGAACCTATTTCAAAATTATTCATATACTCTACTGTACTCCAGTGTGACTACATAATGAAGATTTGAGGTTTAGCTCTGAATGTCCATCCTTCTGGGAAGTTTAGACTACAATTGTAATGTTTTCAATGTAGTTTTAAATATGGATAGCATGATAAAAACTGAAAAATATCACTTTATGTGCCATCATTCAAATCCTTTACATCAATAATGAAAAGCTAGAAAGTCAACATCAGTCCCTACAGAGTATCTTTCAAATATTTGATTTCATTTTATAAATGGTCTTGACTCCTTGCTTTTTGACAGATTTCAGTAGTCCAGTGAGCCAACATTTGTTTATGACACTTCAGCTGAGATATCAATTTCCATTTGTTAAGATGGTGTCGTTAAAAATAACTTTAGAGATATTGCAGGATGCTTTAAGAAGTCACTGAACATATGATAGTAATTACTGATGTTCAGTATTATTTTTAATGAAATAGGGTGTTCTATATAGTGTCTAGATAATGTATATAAATACTTTTAAACAGAGGGCAGTACTTCAATATTCCAATGGCACATACAGAAACAGTGAGCTCTAAGCCACATGTTAGGTATAGAGTCAGAGAAGTAGCCGTGTTAGTCTGGAATAGCAGAGGTAACAAAGTCCTGTGGCACCTTAAAGACTAACTATAAAGTTTTGAAGCATAAGCTTTCGTGGGCTAATACCCACTTCGTCGGATGCAAGCAGAATCTGAAATCATGTCTGAAGCTCTAATGCAGTGGTGGGTAACCTGCGGCCTGTAGGCACGTGCTGGTTCCTGCAGTCCCCATTGGCTGGAAACAGTGAACTGTGGCCACTGTGAGCTGTGGATGGCTGTACAAATGTAAATGAACTGATTACCCTGATGGGCCACGTGCAGCACATGGGCTGCAGGTTGCCCACCACTGCTCTAAGGACAGAATAATTTCTTCCCAAGGAAAGCCACAATGTATTAGGAAGGTCTTTATGGATATTTTTTTTTATCTGCTGGAATATTGCTGAACTTCTGAGGACTATGTATCCTTAATTTAAACAGGATTTCTGTTTTTCAAATGAGCATTGCAAAGGGAGACTGAAATCATATGTATTACAGCAAAAGAGGGCACATTAGCTGAAGACACTAAAACAGGAACATTCCAGGTAAACATATCAGGTCACTGAGTTACACTTCTATTTTAAGGACAGTAAAGCTATGAAAGCCAGATGGAAGGAGCATTTTGAGTAACACAAGCCATTATGCAAACCAGGAACAACAAGGCAGCAGGGCCAGATGGCATACCAGCTGAAGTCTACAAGTTTGGATGTGAAGAATGTTAAGGAAGCTCCATAAACTTTTTATACATATCTAGTGTGATGAGAAGATTCTGGAAAACTTGAGAAAAGTCAGCATTGTTACAATCTTTAAGAAAGGAAATAATTATCGAGGCATTACTATCTACCGCAGGGGAAATTCTCTCCTATATCCTCTTAAACCGATTACCTCCCCTTACTGAGGAAATATTGCTGGAATCTCAAAGCAGTTTTAGACAATTCTGTGAGGAAACTGACATGCTCTTTGTTGCCTGCCAAATCCAGGAAAAGTCTTGGGAGCAAAATCAGGACCTGTACATGGTCTTCATTGATTTGAAAAAGGTCTTTGACTCTGTCAATCATGAAGGCCCGTCGAAGGTGCTGGCAAGATTTGACTGCCCTTCAAAAATTATTAAGGTCCTAAATCTTCTTCATGATCAGATGACTGCCACTGTTCTCTCTACTGGCCTGGAGATAGACCTTTTAATCTTCAAACCTGGGGTTAAGCAAGGATGCATAATTGCCCCAACCATGTTCTCCATCTATTTAGCAGTAATTTTTGGTCCTCATTAAAGACCAACTCCCAGTGAAGTTAACAGTCAATACAGAATGGATGGGAAGCTTTTTAATCTTCAGTGTCTCTGTTCGAAGTCTAATGTCCTCAGAGCATCCATTAGTGTTTCCAGAATATTAATGACAGCCACCCCCATGCACACTAAGAATGACTTTCAGTCCACATTGGATTTTTTTTTTGCACAAGCTTACCAAAGCCTAGGACTCTCACTCAATATGAGAAGACTAAAGTGCTTCATCAGGCAGTTTCAGGCTTTGCACAGAACCCATTGCAAATCACCATTTCCCGCAGCCATGGAGTGGTGAACCACGGCCAGTGAGAGCTGCGATCGGCCAAATCTGTGGACTCGGCAGCTAAATAAACTGTCTGGGCCCACCAAGGGTGCTTACCCTGGGGGGGGGGGGGGGGGGGCACGTGCTAAGGTTGTCAGTTCCTGCTGCACAGCATCCAGTGTGCAAAAGCTTCCTTTGGGAAATTGTTCTGATGCATTTTGACAGATCGTGACCTATGTCAGAAAAACAAGATCCAGGTCTATGAGACAACTGTTATTCCTACACTCCTTTATGGATGAGAAACTTGAGTGACCAACACAGCACATCAATAGTCTAGAGAAGTGCCACCAGCCATGCCCCAGAAGATCCTTTGCATCAAGTGGGAAGATCACTGCACTAATACTAGCATTCTTACTGAAGTCAACCTCACCAATCTTGAAGTAATGATCCTAATGCACCAATGCCTCTTGGCTAACATTGTGTGTAGATGCCAGACTCCTGCCTCCCAAAGCAAATCCTCTACTCTCAGATCACCCATGGTCAGAAATCCCATGGTGGACAGAGTAAATGCTACAAAGACACACTGAAAGAGGATCTCAAGAAAACTGATGTAAACATCAAAAACTGGGGATGAACAAGCCATCAACAAACTTCAATGGCACCACATCCTCCATCAGACAGTGACCCGCTTTGAGGAGAAGCCCCTTCTCCTCAGAGCTTAAAAGAGAGAGAGAAAGAAGGGGAAAGAAAGAACTTTCTCCAAGCAGGCAGCTGACACTTCAGGAAATGTCTATACCTACTGCGGGTGGATCTGTGGTTCCAGGATCCGACTCCTGAGTCGTTTTAGGACTATCTGTAAATCTGTGGTAGAGATCATCCTCAAATGGAGGAATTCCTATGATGATGTATTATGATATAATGCCTCCTCTGAACTAAACATATATAATATTTGGTCTCGGTCAAATTTACTAGGGTAAGGAATGGTGTCCCTAGCTTCTGTTTGTCAGAGGGTGGTGATGGATGGCAGGAGATCATTACCTGCTAGGTTCACTTACTCCAGGTCACCTGGCATTGGCCACTGTCAGTAGACAGGTTACTGGGCTGGATGGACCTTTGGTCTGACCCAGTATGGCCATTCTTATATTCTTATGGTCTATGACTGCGTAGGTTTAGAAAGTTAACCTTGTCCATACACAAAACCCTATCTGATTCAGTGATAAGGGAGGTTGTCAAGCCTGGCCTGTCAGACACTTTTTCAATCATGTGGGTGTATTATTTAACACTGGCAGCATACTGTATTCCAAATAGAATGCAACCACATGGTCTAACAGTTTCATATGTAAAAATAGCCACAAATTTTCCTTTCAAATTCAATCACACATCACCAAATTTACAAGCTCATATTTTATTCAAAAGTATCACTGTTCAAAATGCAATTGGACTGGTTACTTTATGGGTGTAATTGGCCTGTTTTGCTTCAGAGCAGTTGAAGTCAGAATATAAAATCTATCTTTGGTTTTCCTTTCCAAAAATAACCAAAAAAAAAAATGAAATCAAGCTTGTTATTCATGTGGTTGCCACCCACCATGCTCTAGATTAATGGCAGTTCACTGAAGTTATAAATGGATGAAGAAATGCAAATAGTTAAGTACACTGACGGTTTTTTATTGCCAACTTCATTTGATTAATAATGGCACTTAAAATAAAATAGATCATCTCTCTCCACACTGCTGAAAATGGAACTGAAAAAGCAAAATCTGAAGTTTTCAATAAAATCCAGATTTAGCTTGGTTTTTACCTTTCAACCCATATTTTTATCTCAGTCACACCAGCAGAACTCAATTCATTTAAGTGAGAAAAGGCAAGTGGTCATTCATCTTAAGGCTAACTTTTTAGGATGTGTTTTAACCCACTATTTTGGTAACATGAAATATTGAGATCAATGTTTGAAAATCACAGATATCCTATGAAACCATGTAAGTAATTGTCTGATTTCCTTAACTTTATTGCCTGTTATGCCTTAGGGAAAGTTCATTGCTAATGTTATAGAATTTATAGAATTAGCAATGAAAAATCTTAACCGGATAGAACCACAGAATAAATATGTGTGTATTTATATATGTATTTATCTTTTGGTGGGCCTTGGAGTTATTTCCTGACTGAAAATTCAGTTTAATACACCTGGTTTTAGTTATTCAAGAGGGATACATACACAGTGTATCATTCTGTAATGCTTGCAGGTGCAGGGTTTAATTAAATTCAAAAATATAGATACAGGTCAAGGTAACACAAGCCAAAGATGTGTGTCATAAGTGTAAAGGGCTGGAGAGGGTTAATGTTACCTGAGAACAAGTGACGTAAGAGCTTCCCTGCCATGAGAGAGAGAGAGGGAGGTTTTTTTCAGTTCGAGTTGGGCTGGCCATATAGCTTGGCAAGGGTCCCGGAGTGTCTGTGGCTTTTGAGAATGACTCCACTTTCCTTCTTATACTTCTATTAGCTGAATGTAAGTGACGTTGATTTTTCTAAGTTTTGTACCTATTTGGGGTGTGTCTATCCTTTTCAGAGGGGGAATTAGGGAACTCTAAATTGTAAGTTGTACTGTAGCCTATGTTCTAATTTCTTTTCTTTATTAAATCTTGTTAGTTATAAAAAAAACGTTTGGTTTACTTCCCTTAAGTTTCCTCTGCTTCCAGGCTGGGAAGAGAGGAGGGAGGGGGAGGTAAGTAAAAAGATCAGCTCAGGGTATAAGCTGAGGAACGGCGCCTGTCTCTCTCTCTTCAGCGAGAAGAGAGGAGGGGGGAGGTGACACAGCCTCCAGGTGTCTGACTCTGGCTCTCAGGGAGGGGGACAGAGTTAGGGTTTTGGGGAGTCTGAGTACCCCAATCCAGGGCCTTGGATATGTACTCAGATTGTGGCAGCCGTGGTTCCCCAAGTTCCCAGATGGTAAAAAGGGGGGAGTCTTGGGGTGTAGAGAATTAACTTGAGTGGAAAGCAGCTAAAGTTTAGTGTTCTGGCTAAAAAGAGTCCCTTTCCCTGTACTCAAGAGCACAGAGACTGGGGTAGCACACTCTAACAATGTGAGAAAGGAGACACCTTTCCCAAAGTGCAAGTTGTATTTGCTTTTCAAAACAGACAGTTATTCTGCCAATACAGGATTATTCCCCTTAAGCTTTTGTGTTGTGAATGTGGAAGGGAAGGTGTTTGGAGGGAAAATGGCATTTAGCAAAATCATACGTATATTGCAAGGCATGGAATCTATATATGTTAAATATTATTCTGTATTGAAATAAAAACATTGACCACTGAGGAATCAATAGTGCCAATTACAATAATTTGTCTCTATTATGCCTTTCAGTTGAGGATCTGTAGAAGGGCCAATCACAATTGCACACTCTGTGATTTAGGAAATGAAACAACAGGCAGGAGGCAGTGACATGACTCTGTTGTTCCTATATATTCTTGTTCCCAAAGTTGGGCATCCACATGAGGAGTTGGGTAGTAAGATACACACAAAGTGGTGCACTGGTGGCTGCTCTGTCAGAGAGGCCATCTTATTTATATGGTTTATTTATCTAAGACCTCTCAAGTAACATCAATAAACATCCATCAATAAACTTCAATAAAAAACCAAACATGCAATCCAAATACTAATTCACAAATTAGAGAAACCAAGTATTGCCAACCCTAAGCATTCAAACAAACAAACAAAATTCTGACCACTCCCCCCTGCTCTCCAAATCATGAGGTTGACTGAAAAATCATATTAGATTACATTTGAGATTATTTTTATTTACCTTCTGAATTCTAAACTTTATGTATGCTTGACTCACCTTGTTAAGCTTTTCTCTATAAGCATGAGGACTAGAAACTTGCTTTTTTATTTTATTTTTAATGAAAGCTAATAATCTCATGCATCCCCAGGGGTAGGGCCTTAAGAAATATACCAAATTCACAAGAGATGAAAAAATTGAGAATATGAGAATAGTATTAAAACTGGAAAGGACACCGGGATATTGTCCAGATATGTAGTATGAAGCCACTGAAAGCTAGAAATAACCAGATACAGTATATAGTCCTTAACGTGAATCAAAATGGGACCATGTTAAGTTAAAAAAAACATAACTGTACAAACTGATGAGAAAATCTTTGTAAGATCATCTATGTGTATATTAAAAAGCTCCAGTGAGAAAATCTTAGAAATTGCAAGTGCTATTTTTGACAACAACTCATAGAAAGGGGACAGATATTGAAGTGAAAGCCAGGGAGGTAACAGATAATTGCAAAAGAACAAAGGTACCATACAGACAAGAGCTAACTACTCAATATCTCAAACTACTTGAATGTGTTATGAGCACAGAAGAAATATTTTTAAATGCAATACTGTCCCTTTTAACTGACATTTTAAAGAAAAAACAACACAAGTAATCTGGTGGAGAGGCTAACGGACATTGCCTCATCCTCATTCAACTTTGTTTACATCAGGGCTACTTGACATAATGTTGTCAAATATTCAGCAGCCGGGGTCTCTTGGTGAAAGAGATTCATGCCCCAAGAACTAGTTGAAATGTTAGCATGATGGCCATCATCTTGGTCAGTACACCAGAAGCTGAATCAGGAACCTCCAGAGTTAAAAAAAAAGTCTAAGCCACTGTAGCTTGAGCTAATGCTCAAAAGTTGCTGACTGTAGAAACTCATAACCCATGTGATTTGACACAAGGGGGCCCTGTAGCATATTTGCCAGTGGGATACATGCTACTTCTACTCAATGGATGCTCATCCTGAGCTGTTTGAGTCCCTGATGAACCCATACTTATGTGATGGCTGCCATCTTGACTGACATACAAGTGTTTACCTCCTACAATTTAAGTATGCCTGTTTTTATTATCCGTACAAATGCCAGCTTTTATTTATTTATATTTGCAATGTGCTTCACTTTTGGCCTCACTGGTATATTATATCCTTGAATTCCTCAGCTGAAAAATTACCTTTATAGGTCCAGTTCTGCATCTGAGAAGCTAGCAATAGCAGAGAGTCTGGAATCTCACTCCCTCCAGGTATGGCCACCTCTCCATCCAAGATCATAGGAGCTACTTAATCAGAGTATAGTAGCTTATTTAGCCTTTGACAGTGTTCATCACAAATAGCTTGGTAGAAAGCACTAGGTAGAAAGCCTACATTATCCAGTCCCTCTGACACACTGCCCCCAGCCAAATGACATCTGCTTCTCTGCAAGTTTCAAAAGCAGCAATAAAAATTCCTCTCCCCATAGAAGGTAGTGAGGAATTAATTACATTAAATGTGTGTGTGTGGAGGGAGAGGAAATAAAGACTAGACAATATTGTGGGAAAATATGGAATTGGTGGATTTTGGAAGGTGGAAGATATTTTATATCATGTGTATTGGCAGCTGCATTGGAAAGCTTTTGAGGCATCCCCTTGTTAGAAATTTGGCAGCACATCACTATCTTAAAATATTCCACCCCTTCAGTAACAAATATAAGGTCCCTCTGACATCTTAGACTACTCTGAAGTGATCAGGGTCTGATTCTGCAAAGTGCGGTGTATCCTTACTTCTGAAGGGCTCAGATTCTTACAAGCGTGCAGTTCTAGTCCGAGTGGCTCTCTGGAGGTAGAGGACAGAATGCTGGGCAAAGATTGGCATTATTATTATTTCTTTGTTCCAAATTTTAAATTATCCTTTTCCATTTATTTGACCTACTCTTTTGATATCAGGAAAACTGTCAGAAATAATGGTGAGCTCTTATCCAAAAAGAGCATTTTTAAGTTCTTGAACAAGGGCATTTTTAGAAGTCAAGTAGCAAAGTGACTAACATGTACCATGGCTCATAGTCTTTGTGTAAATTATATCCAATATCATTTTGGTAATTCCTAAATTAAAGTGACAAGTAATCTCTTCCCACTTGGCATGGCTATTGTTATACATGACTGCGTGGGCACATTTAGCTTCAGAGAAAAAGCTACGTGAGAAAATTGATTTTACAAAATACAGTCTTGTTGCTTCTACCACTTTTACACTTACAAGATCTTTATTTATTATTTTAATGTAGAAAATTTAGGCAAGTATTGTTGACACATCAAGTATCTTTGACATATTATGCTGTTCAGAGCAGGGTCCATGTCTTTAGATGAGTTTCTACAATACCTAGGAAAATGAGGACCCAACCTAATACATGTATTAAATTATATATACCCTCCCCCCCATATTATACTTTTGTTTTCTAAATTGGAGAATCCGCTATTAGCAAATTTCTGCTTCCCGCAGCTCCCTTTGGTGAAGAACGGTGAACTGCAGCCAGTGGGAGCTGCGGACAGCCGTGCCTAAAAACGATCAACATAAACAAACTTTCTCCCAGTCCAGTAGTGGGTTACCCTGATGGGCCGCATGCAGTCTTTGGGCCACAGGTTGCCTACCACTGACATGGAAATATATCAAATCACCCCTTAACTTTCATTTGGATAAGTTAAGTAAATGGAGCTTGCTGAATCTATCAGACATATTTTCCAACTCTTTCATAATTCTTGTGACTTCTCCAGAACCTCTTCCTTAAAAAAAATACCCAAAACATTCTTACTGAAGAATGGATAGCTTTTAATTACATGATCATATACTCTTTTTTCACAGGATCCCTGAATTGTGCAGTATACAGATGGACTGTGTTCTGGTAATGAATCAGGATTCTATAGTTAATGAGGATGTTATTTGTAAAAATCATAGAAATGTAAAGCTGGATGGTTCATGGTTATCCAGTTCCATTTCTTTGCACCGTAGGATGAAGTGCACCTGGACCATCCCTGATGGATGTTCACTGAATCTCTGTCATTGCAGGTTTTTAAGAACAGGTTCCACAACCTTCCTAGGTAACTTGTCACAGTATTTAACTTTCCTTATATTTAGATTTCCCCCCTAATATCCAACCTAATATCCAACCTAAAGAGATTACCAAGGGCACAGGGACAGGCTCTGTTGGACGTCTGACCCGGAAGAGACTTCTGCATTCGGGCATATTTACTGTGCGTGATTCGATCAGAGGCTGAACCTCTGATGACCCCCTTGACAAGGGCAACAACTGTTGGGGGGCACTGCAAAGAGAGATAGAGAATGTGGGGTTGCACCTACCCAACAGGAGACACTCATGAGAGGTGAGTGCACCCTGTCACAAATACCCAAAATTAGTGGAGGTAACAAAGAGTCCTGTGGAACCTTAAAGACTAACTAAAGTATTGAAGCATAAGCTTTCGTGGGCTAATACCCACTTTGTCAGATGCAAGCAGTGGAAGTGTCCAGGGGCAGGTATAGATAAGTAGGCAAGAACGAGGTAGGAGATAACAAGGTTAGTCCAATCAGACTGAACCAGCTTGTTATCTCAAATCAGGGAGGGTGAGGTATTCCTCTAGCAGCTGAATTGGAGGTGTGAACTTGGAGAGAGGAGAAGCTGTTTTTGTAATTAGCAAGCCA
This sequence comes from Sternotherus odoratus, assembly GCA_032164245.1. NCBI lineage: Eukaryota > Metazoa > Chordata > Testudines > Kinosternidae > Sternotherus > Sternotherus odoratus. The sequence continues at coordinate 227,528,909 of JAVMKO010000001.1, read as the reverse complement.
TTCAAAATCTTTGTTCAATTCCAGATTGATTGTGTCAAATTTGTAAATGAATTGCAGCTCTCCAGTTTCTCTTTGCAGTCTGGTCTTGAAGTTTTTTTGCTGCAATATGGTGACTTTTCAATCTGCCTGGACACACAATTACAGATTTAAGTGTTCTCCTACAGGTTTTTCTATATCACCATTCCTGGTATCTGATTTGTGTCCAATTATCCTTTTTTGTAGGGAGTGTCCAGTTTGGCCGATGTACATAGCAGAGGGACACTGGTGGGATATAATGGCATATATTACATTGGTAGATGTGCAGGTGAATGAACCAGTGATGGTGTGGCTTATCTGGTTAGGTCCTGTGATGGTGTTGATGGTGTAGATATGTGGGCAGAGTTGGCATCGAGGTTTGTTGCATGGATTGGTTCCTGAGTTAGAGTTATTATGGTGCAGTGTGCTGTTGCTGGGGAGAATCTGCTTAAGGTTGGCGGGTTGTCTGTGTGCCAGGACTGGCCTGCTTCCCAAGGCCCATGAAAGTGAGGGATTATTGTCCAGGATGGGTTGTAGATCACTGATGATGTGTTGGAGAGGTTTTAACTGAGGACTGTAGGTGATGGCCATTGGTGTTATGTTATTTTCTTTCTTGGGCTTGTCTTGCAGCACCAGGCTTCTGGGTACATGTCTGGCTCTGTTGATCTGTGTCCTTATTTCCTTGTGCGGGTATTGTAGTTTTGAGAAAGCTTGATGAAGATCTTGTAGGTGTTGGTCTCTGCCTGAGGGGTTGGAGCAAATACGATTGTACCTCAGTGCTTGGCTGTAGACAATGGATCATGTGGAATGTCTGGGATGGAAGCTGGTGGCATGAAGGTAGGCATAGCTGTCGGTAGGTTTTCGGTATAGGGTGGTGTTGATGTGGCCGTCATTAATTTGAACCGTGGTGTCTAGAAGTGGACTTCCTGTGTGGACTGGTCCAGAATGAGGTGGATGGTGGGGTGGAAACTGTTGAAATCATGGTGGAATTCTTCCAGAGTTTCTTTCCCATGGGTTCATATGATGAAGATGTCATCAATGTAGTGTAGATAGAGAAGGGGTGTGAGTGGACAAAAGCTGAGGAAGCGTTGTTCCAGGTCAGCCATAAAGATGTTGGCATACTGTGGGGCCATGCGGGTGCCCATAGCAGTGCCACTGGTCTGGAGGTATATATTGTCACCAAATTTGAAATAATTGTACGTGAGTATAAAGTTGCAGAGCTCAGCAACCACTTGTGCTGTGGCATCATCGGGGATACTATTCCGGACAGCTTGTATTCCATCTTTGTGAGGGATGTTTGTGTAGAGAGCCTCTACATCCATGGTGGCTATCATGCATTGTAGTTTTCTCAGGAAGATGGTGGTATCACGGAGATAGCTGGGAGTGCTGGTGGCATAGGGTCTGAGAACAGAGTCCACATATCCAGACATATTCTCACCTCCAACAGCACACCGCTCCATAACTCAGGAACCAAGCTATGTACACTGGCCAAACTGGACAGTCCCTACAAAAAAGGATAAATGGACACAAATCAGATATCAGGAATGGCAATATACAAAACCTGTAGGAGAACACTTCAGTCTCCCTGGACACACAATTACAGATTTAAAGGTCACCATCTCGCAGCAAAAAAACCTTCAAGACCAGACTGCAAAGTGAAACTGCAGATCTGCAATTCATTTGCAAATTTGACACGATCAACTCAGGACTGAATAGGGACTAAGAGTGGCTAGCTAACTACAAGAGCAGTTTCTCTTCTCTCGGTGTTCACACCTCCAGGTCAGCTCTAGAGGAATACCTCATCCTCCCTGATTAGAGATAACAAGCTGGTTCAGCCTGATTGGACTAACATTGTTATCTATAACCTGGTTCTTGCCTACTTATTTATACCTGCCCCTGGACACTTCCACTGCATGCATCCAACAAAGTGGGTATTAGCCCACGAAAGCTTAGGCTTCAATACTTTAGTTAGTCTTTAAGGTGCCACAGGACTCTGTCACTTCTGAAGGAATTAGGCTCAAACTCACAGAGCAACGAACACAGAGCAGTCCACCGGGATTAATAAAGTTCCACTTGTTCAACTTAACCTGCATTTGGGTTCACTTTTTGCAAATGAAACATGGGGGCAGTGTCTGAGCTGTGAATTCTCTGAAGTGCAGCAGCTGGAAGCAGGAGCCATGACACTGTCTGAAGCCTCCCAGAGACTTGGATTTCACAGACACAAACCTAGGTCAGCAGTGGACCTAGTGGAAGGAGGCTTTTATGCTGTAAACAGATCTGGCCATACAGGAGGACCTTATTGGGGAACAAGCCAGTGAGGTCTGCAGCACTCTGAAGCTCAACATTGCCTCGGGCCTCACAGTAGTCTTAGGATCCCCAGGGAACCATTGCTCTCCAAAGCAGAACAAAACTGTGGAGTGACATAGGTTTTCCATCACATACCAATTCTAAGGGGAGGAGTTAGATCCCTGTGTTATTACTGCCTTATGCACATCTGTGAGACACATGCAATTCTGGGGACTTTACAGACTCTCCGATTTAAGGTGAAGGGATATCAGATCAGGGTCTGGACATCCATGATTTTCATTTAATGTTTTAAAACCATTTTAATACAATAGAGAAGTTGTATCATGATCAGTGGACCTGGAGTCAGAAGACCAAAGATCCCTAGAGGGAGTATCATTAACAGGAAGTAGAAGAAAGTGGAGCTAGGCTGGAGGCAATGCAGGCACATTACAACAGCAGTCCGCAGGGATTAATCAAATTCCAATTGTTCAGTGTAACCTGCATTCAGCTGCAGGTTATTTTTAATGAAACATGCCCACCCATGCTTGATGAGAAGGTTGCAGCCATTTCTTCTGCATGTGAACCAAACCATGTATTTGTCACCTTGATTTTACACACGAGGTAACTTTTTAAGACCATTCCAACAAACTAATGCAGAACAGGGCTCACAGTTTAGTATTCATAATAAGATCAGTTTTAATAAATATCAGTTCATCTCTATATACTTAAAATAGGCTGCATAATATTCCTGAAATAAATTAACCAACTTTTCCTGAATCATTCATTTGTTCATAATTTCAAGGGTAAGATGATGTTTTTTCTCCCAGAATTTAAAGAAATTACCAAAAACTAATGATCTAAACACTTGCTCAATCCAAAAATTCCCTGGAATAATCCTACTATTAATTATTTTCAAAGGGAAACAGAGCTTTCATCAAATTTATAAATGGGTTAATTTTTCATGGCGTACAGAAGTCAACATTACATTTGACTTAGGCCAGCTGAAGGGACCTGGTAATGTAGATGCATACATTATTGGGTTGACTTAAGGCAGCTCCTATCAACCTAAATTTTTAGGCCAGGCTGCTAATGAAGTTCTGAACTTAATTAAACCAATTATAATTGTAAGAAAAGGGGGGAAATGTGTATTATCATTAATTAGTAGACTGAGTACTTTTCCTATGTGTTTTTTTAACTTTTGTTAACAGTATTTGGATACTAAGCATTGTGTGACTAATAATAAATTATTGTATTTAAAATACTTTTTTCCTTAGTGCAGTTTTTTTTTCCCATCACTTATGTTTTAGCATCTATAATCACCTTGTCTTCTGAAAGGTCAGAGAAAGTCACTTTTCATGCAGCAAAGATTTTTCATAAAATGTGACAAAATGATCTGGCTCTCTTAAGGTCCTCAGATTGTAATCATGTGGAGTTCCTTGCAAACTGTAATTATGTAGTGTGCTTATAATTTCATCCTGCACAAACTTTGCTATTAGCATCTTATGTCAGGATTACTTTATACTTGGGATGCAAAATTACATTCAGCTCTTTTTTAACCCACAATTTAGTGATGAAAACCTTTGAACCTTCTTTTCCATTTATAATTCTAATTCTGTTTTGGCTTTCATTTCTTATCACTTCTTGTTTCTCCCATGCTAGGTGTTTTAAGGACATCCAAGCTGGCCTTCACTGAAGTTTCTATGCTAAAGAAAGGGCTATTGAAAACACAACAGAATGTCAATAATTTAGCTGATAAATAGGCCAGCCTGGGAGTTTAAGGTTTTTGGTGCTGTTGTTCAGGGTAAAACACAAGGTCCTCTCCTTTTAAGAAATTCCAACTCAATAAGAGTTTGAGCACTCTTTTCATGATTATCGGCAACTATACAAACAATTTTACATATTTGTAAACACAAAAGAGACTCGGTAAAATTCTGACTCCACTTTTAAGTCAATGGGAGTTTGGACCTCTGACCCAGAAGAGGTTCAGACCCATGATTTCACCTGATGTTTAGAAGCTGGCACACAAGAGAGAATATAGTTAGAAGAACACAAATGTAGAAGACCTGTGAAGGAAAATCAAAAACAGCTGAGACCAAAAATTGATTAATATGGATTTGCTTCTACAGATGTGAGTGAGCTGAAAATGTGTTCTTCCTATTTAGTTACAGATTTTATTAAAAATTTCAATGATCAACAACAACAACAAAATCAATGTTTCCTTTTGAAAAGGTCCAATGGTTTTGAAAATAAAATTTCAATTTTTGGAAAATTTTGACTCCTTAGAGTCAGGAGAAATGGAAATTTTGAAAATCATAATTTCTTATAGGACAGAAATTCCAAGCTTTCTCTGTCTGTAATAAGCAGTTCTGCTTTGCAATTAGTCATGTTTCATTTCTCAAATACATCTATTTTTATAGAGACATCAATTTGACACTGTCAGCTTGTTTTCCACTGCTTCCCGTTGTTAAGACTTTGACACAATCAAAAAATAAAAAAAAGCAACGCGCATCTTCAAATCAAAAGGTCTGTCCCACCAAACCCTAAGAAAGTTCTGTAAAATTTTAGAAATCAATATTAAAAAGACTTTTACAGAAATATATGCAATGATGTTTACTGAAGTTTTAAAATATTTTCTATTTATATTTTATGTTCTCTCTCAATTCTTCCCAAATGCAGTGCTTGTAAAAAAAAACCCAACAGTTGTATAACAATAGCCTCAAGCATTAGCAAAAAGCATATCACTGCTTTCACTCAGGGCTACACATTTAACGTAGTACATCAATTATGTACATTACTATGATACATGATTAGTACTACAAGGTAACTACATACTGTTATCTTGATTAGGCAAAATGAATTATTATTGGCTTTAATAGTATGGTAATCTGACAATGAATAATGTGTTCTATATCAGCATGTAATTGTTATTAAAAATGATGTGACAAGATTTACCAAGATCCATAGCTGGATAAACATTGTGGCATTATATACAAGAGTACTGGATTCAGTGGGAGCTTTGTCTAAATAAAGTGTTCCATGTAAAACTTGTGTCAAAATATTTGATTAATAGCAATTGGGTAGAAGCAAATTGTGAGATCTGCAGACCAAAGTTCCATTGGCACTTTTCTCATTACAGAAGTGGCATACAGATCCCACAATTACAGTTTTAGGCAGATTCTATTCTTCATGATTTAATTATGAAAGTAGAGTCTGAAATTGGATTCAAGTATAAAATCAGGATATCAGTCCATCACTCTAATCTACACAAAGGGATCCATTATACTCATTTATGTTTAATTTCTTTTGGTGTGTTTTACTGAGTGCCCTAATGCCTTCTTTGCGAACCACTTCATGCCCACGCTTCCACTACCCTATTTTACTCCATTCAATCTGTATAGAATTATTTGGTGTTCAACAGAAAGATATTTAACCAACCGAACTGCATTTTAGGGTACAGTTCCATTAGTGTTGAAGTTAATGATTTCTCCAAACAGGCCTGTAACAGCTAGCTCAGGCCCCAGGGAGGGGAATAATTGGAGCTGGCAGGGTATGGCCCTTAGCCAGGAGGGCTTAAGGGAAAGCATGTGTGCGCCTTGGGAGCCAGAGGGATAAAGCTGGCAGGCAGGGAGTGCACAGGGGAGAACAGGAAGGGGAGGAGCCACTAGCTGGTATTCCTGGCTAGCTGCAGGAGCTAGCTGTCCCCCAAGTAACTGAGGAGGAATACTTGTATATAGATTTGTACATAGAACTGTATATAGGAGGTGGTGGACTGTGCACGATGGAATAAAAGGGGCACTGCTGTGAAAAACTGTGTGGTCTTGGCTCATTCCTGAGACGAGGGGTGAAGGGCTCGTCTACAAGGCCAAAAAAATAAAAAAACAAACAGTTTCATAGCTATTTTAAGAGAAGATCCATTTATCAGTATAAGAATGGTAACGCAAACTTTATAAAACCTTAGTTATAACATATGGGCTAACCTGTTTTTATTTTGGGGGGGGGTGTTAAATAATCCAGAATTGTGTTCAGAGGTTTTCAGTTAGAGTGGGTTAGATACTTTAGATACACTTTGAAACCTAAAATAAAATATCAATTTTTAAATATATCTATATCTATATATATATATAAAAGTCAAATAGTGTATGCATACATGTATGCGTGTATGCATGTGCACTTACTCCTTCCACACCGTTTGAGCTAGAGACTTGAAATTTTGGTACAGTTAGAGGTTTTAGGGTCCTAATCAGGGTAAGAGTCGAAATTTTTTCAAATCTCACCTCTGACGCCCCCCAGGGGTGAAATTATTTAAAGGCCAATCACATCAGCTGGGCAGCTGCTGTTCTCTGTGACATAGTTATGATGTCATAATACCCCCTCCAACGGACCCTGCATTCACTCAGCTCTCTGCCCCCTCCCCACCTCCGACAGACCCGAGTTGGGTTTGGTCGGAGGGTAAGTGAGGTAGGGGTGTCGGGTTTGGTCAGGGGGGTGAGGTGGGGGTGTCGGGTTTGGTCGGGGGGTAAGTGAGCCGGGGATGTTGGGTTTGGTCTGGGGGGGTGGGAAGGTGTAGGGGTGGGTGAGGGGTGAGGGGTGAGGGGTGGGTGTTGGGGTTGGTCAGGGGGTGTTGGGTTTGGTGGGGGGGTAAAGTGGGGGTGTTGGGTTTGATTGGAGGAGTGAGGAGGGGGGTCGGGCTTGGTCGAGGGGTAAGTGAGGTGTGGGTGTCGGGTTTGTTTGTGGTGGTAGGTAGGGGTGTCGGGTTTGGTTGGGGGGAAAGTGAGGTGGGTGTGTCAGGTTTGGTCTATGGGGGTTGAGGTGTGGGTGTTGGTCAGGGGGTGTTGGGTTTGGGTGTGGGGGGGTGAAAATGTGAGTCAGGGCTGGTTGAGGGGTAAGTGAGGTGGGGGTGTCGGGTTTGGTCAGGAGGGTGAGGTTGGGGGTGTCAGGTTTGCTCTCTGCTGCCTCCCCCCTCCAACGGACCCCACACTCGCTCAGCTCTCTGCCCCCTCCCCACCTCCGACGGACCCGAGCAACGCCGGGTATTTTCGCTAGTATATATATAAATTGTAACTGGCCCTACTTGAATGTGTAACACCTGACTGAGCGTGTGTTGCTGCCCCCTCCTGGGTTGAGGCTATGGGTCTGTTCCAGCTCATGCTTTTTAGTCAGGGAGTTCCCTGGTTCAGTTCCCAGCATATCAGTTACAATGGTAGTTGGATGGCAGAAGAGCTTGCAAACTTGGATACATTCACTGTAGATAATGAAATCAAGAGATATCTAATATCAGTAATGATCCCACTCCCTTTCTCAACAACCAGTGGGACAGAGATAGTGCAGGGAGAATACACAAAGAATCTTCCCAAATGACCAAATGCTATGGGGCATAAAGGTCTCTTCTCCAGGACACGTGAGCTCATCCATATGACTGATCCTTAGGATTACCAGACTGCATTGGTAAAGGGCAGCTACGATCTGCAGAGACTTGGAAAGAATCAAGAATATAATGCATCCTCCTTGTTCACCATGGATCCCTACCTGTCTCTATCTTTCTTTCCACAGGCACTCTGGAGCCTAATATTGCCAAGGATAGTAGTTCTACAGAGTAAGAGTATGCTGAAGAAGTTATTATTTAGGAGACAAAAAAACTAAGAAAGTTTTGAAGAACAGTAAGCAGAGGTGGAAAATGGGGAGTTGAGAAGGGTGCAGTAAGTCAGAAGTACAAAAGAAAGCAGAGGATTGGGACACAAAAAGCAAGAGAGATCTGAAAGAGATGATGGGGGATCACCTTAAAGGAGACACACAAACGGTCTGGTATAGAGGGGCGTTGGCATTATTGGGGAAGCGGGGAGTCAGAAAAGCAAAGATACGAGGGGAATCTACAGAACAGAAGTCAGAGGCTAGCTTGTACTCCCAGTATGGTGGGAGAGGAAGTGGAGAAGGTAGGAAAAGCAAGGCGAAATCATCTCAAGGAGGTAGAGTAATGCAGAGAAAATCAGTGAATAACCATTTTGCAAGGTAGAGCTGGCAGCAACTGGGGCAGGGTTCGATATCTAGGGGTTCCTTTTCCACAATACAAAACTGAACTGGCTTGAGCCCCCAATCAGTAACCTGGGAAAATTACACACCATCCCTGGGAGCCTCTGAGAGCAAAACGTCCACACTCACAAGTACACAGTCTGACTGAGCGAAGAAGATAAACTTTTAATGAAAGATGGGAAATCATCCAACATTAATTAGGAAGATGCCACAAGCAGGATTCATAATCATAAAACTGTGAGCAGGAAACCCACCCCAGAGTGCATGGGGCAATGCCTTCTGCCTCGTGTACTTGAGTTCTACAACCAAAAGTCCCTTTTCTGTGCCCCTCTCTGCTCCCTCACCATACCCCACTCACAGTGGTTGTCCTTAGGCCAGGGATCGCTACGTTGGCATGTGGGGCCACAGGGTAAGCACCCTTAGCAGGCCCCGCAGCTTTGTTTACCTGCCATTTCGCCGACCGGGGCTCCCACTGATTGCGGTTAACCGTCCCTGAACAATGGGGGCAGTGGGAAGCGGCAGCCACAGCAGGTAAACAAAGCAGCGGAGGCCGCTAAGAGTGCTTACCCTGTGGTCCCAGGTGCCAACATTGCTGATTCCTGCCTTAGGCAGTAAGGACCCAGGGTTCAGAAGTGCATCTGTGTGAGTTCATCTCCCACCTGCGGAAGAAGGTGCCTGTCTCGTTCTGCCATCTTAACACTTTACTCTCTCCCTTTTTTGTATTTTTTTTTGTACGGTTTATTTCACATCCTATTAGCTGCAAGAACAGATTATTGTAATTCTCTCTTTTATGGCCTGCTGGATAAGGCTATCTCCAGATTACTGCATGTCCAAAACTCCTTGGCTCATATTTTAACTTTCACTGGAAAGAGACAGCATATTAGTTTTATCCTGGGAGATTTATATTAGCTTTCTGTTTCAACAAGAATTATCTACAAGGCATTAATTCTATTTTAAGTCATTAAATGAACTTGAATCCCTCTATATGTCTGAACTTCCAGAAAAACATATACCATACCAGCAATTTCACCCCACTGATCAATGTCTTGTGAATTTTGTTCCTTTCAAATGAAAAAAAAAATATTCAGGGGTTTAATTTTGCCAGTGATTTTTGTAAGGCTTTTTTTTAAATGCTCTGCCTCTTTTTTGGCACTGTCTTTTATATTTTCTAAATGTAACTCAAATTTACAGGACACATTTGAGAGCTATAATGCCTAGTATTTTTCAATCTTTTAGTATATTTCAATTATGCTTTTACAAAGTGCGATAACGGGCACAAGAAGTGCTAAATTGACAGCTGTCTTATCCGAAGCCATCAGTTTTTCTACAGTAAAACTAAATGGGCAGATCCTCAGTTGTTGTAAATCAGCTTAGCTCCACTGACCTGAAGAATGGTTTAATCCTCTTTCCCACTTAATTCTTTACTTTTCTTTTGAGATTGTGAAAACAGGTGCCAATCTGATAGTGATTTGTGTGATGTCGACCCTTGGCCACTGGAACAAAAGCATCACTCCATTTCACATAAGCCACCAAACAGCTGCCACATCATAATGCCTTGTGCTCACTCCACTGGGCTAGATTGCAGCCAACAAACTTTAGAAGTCATATGTTCAACATCCTCTTAGAATCCAGTAAATCAAGGCAGCATTATACTACTCATATTTAGATAGAGAACCCCCCATAGAAATTAAGGGAGAGTTGTGCTTTGAATATTCTAAGACTACGTGGTTTTAATTATTACTCTCAATTACACCAAAATACTTTTTGTTCAATGGACGTTGTCTTAACCTAATTAATTACTGGTTCTATAGCTGGCACGATCCAAGTATTCATGGACTTATCCTCAGACCCATCTTAAAAGGTAAGGAGTATTCCTGTAAAATTTATAGATGAACAGCTGAGGCCCAGGGAAACCAAATGACTTCCCCTGTATTATACAGGAATTCACTGGCAAAATTAAACCCAATTTTTTATGCCTTAGCTATTAATCCATTCCTTTCCCCTTACTGTTTTTTTTATACCTTTTGGCAAAGGATTGTTTGTCTTAAAAATCTGGTCAATCATAGAATCAGCTTTGGGATAAAAGGGGTAGCATTGGTATTTGCATAACTTTATGTCATAATTTATTTGCAGTTGATTTTAATACAAAATTAAACCTTGCATTATTAATTTGCAAATAAATGACTTTTAGATTACAGTAAAAATCTGATGTTAATTTCTGTTCACTGGTGCATCTTCTTGAGAGTTTTTTTTTTTTTTAAAAAATAATGCTACTTCATTTTGCCCTCACACATTTTCTTTTTGTGTTTTGGGCTTACCTAAGCCCACAGTCTTGTGTTGATAATGAGTTTGGTATGGATGTGACTGTAACCTTGGCTCTTTTCCCTGCTCTTCTGTTTTCCCATTTGTAGGATCCAGATGGCTAAATCTGGGTCTGCAGCACTGCATCTCTCCGGGCAAACAACATCCCCGTAATTTTCCACTTTCTCCATTACTAAGTGTGTGACAGTAAGAGCCAATATATGTTTCACCCCATGGAATGTAGTGACTCTGGGAATATAAGGTTGACTATTAAATTTATGGTAAATCTTATTACAGGGGCAAAATATGTGTGTGGTTTTCTATGGTGTGCATTTGTCTTGTATGGTGAGTGCAATCACTGTTCTTGTTTTCTTTCAATGGAACTATATTGCCAGAGACTCCATAATCAGTGCAACCCCTGGAAATTCTCTACACCATATTCAATGAGGTTCCACAGCACAGAGCGGGCTCTGATAGGAAGTTAATGGAAAGGAGGTAGATGAATCACTCCTGGAAAATCAAGCACAATATCCCATCCTCACAGAGTTCTGAGGGTTACAGACTGACCCTCTGTTGTCTTTCAGGCAAACTATTGAATTTCCAGTCAGTTTATCTGAGAGGGGACCAAGTAAGGACCTCAGAATTTGTCTTTGTGTCTCAGGAGGAAAGCAAGAGAAGGGAGAAGAGAGAAGTCAAGAAGTTTGTGCACTTACACGTGAACAATAAAATGAGAGGTAACAAAGTCCTGTGGCACCTTAAAGACTAACTATAAAGTTTTGAAGCATGAGCTTTTGTGGGCTAATACCCGCCCACGAAAGCTCATGCTTCAAAACTTTATAGTTAGTCTTTAAGGTGCCACAGGACTTTGTTACCTCTGCTATTCCAGACTAACACGACTACCTCCCTGATTCTTGACAATAAAAGGAGACTAGCTCTGAAGGAGGAAATCTGCCATGCTGCACCTGGCTGACAGCAGAAGTTGACAGTGTGGCAGATTTTATCAGTGGACACTAGCTTCTTAGACAATCAAGACAATGTTTATGGTAATTTTTGGTGAAAACTTGGTTTATCCTCATTTCTCCCAACTACTGATTCTGAATGTTAAAATGAGTGATAACCCTCCTAAACCAGATTTTCAGTGGAGCATCAGATTTTCAGTGGAGTATCAATGGACACATTGACAATTGCTATTGTATATCATTTATAAGAATAGGTAAAGCCACTTGTCTGTTATGGAGGTCACCCGAGTCACAGATTCCATGACTTTCTGTGACTTCCATGACTTTGGCAGCAGCCTGTGCAGCTGGATCTGGGGCCGCCCGAGCAGATCAGGCAGCCCCTGGGCCAGCCATATTGGCTTCCTCTGGGGCAGTGTGTGTGTGTGTGTGTGTGTGTGTGTGTAGGGGGGTACTTTTAGCTGGCGCAGGGAGTTGGAGTGTAGGGAGGTGCTCCCTGGAAGTGGTAGCATGTCTCTGCAGCTTCTAGGCGGAGGGGTCGGGGGGTTCCTGGCCCATAGGAGCTCCTGGCATGGACAGCATGCAGAACTCCCCAGCTTTCTCTCCCCCTAGGAATGGCAAGGATATATAGAGCCAAATAGGGAACCTGCCATCTCCACCAACCCTTCCCTGCCCAGCACCATCTGGGGTCCCAGGACACATGCCGCTGCCTTCCCTCTCTGCACCCGCAGGGATCCTGGGCCCAGCAAGGGTTCTGGGCCATGCACCACCACTTGCCCCACCCAACACCAGTGAGGGTTGCACACAAGACACACACACACACCCAAGTTTTAGGTAGGGATATACAATACAAGTCATGACTAAAGCTACCCATGATTAAAATGTAGCCTTACACACAGGTATTTGTGCATGGAAAGTATATGTACAGGAAAATAGATACAGAAAACTGTGTTCATCTGGGAGGAGATAGCCTTTAATAAAAATCAGGCACTGAAACAATTATAAGTATTACAAATAATGTTTAAATTTCTAGCACTGTAACCACTTGTAATTTCCAGGCAATTTGGTGTCATGTTAAAAAAAAGGATCAGAGGATTAAAATTTCAGATTATAGTGGTAGTGGAATAGAAATGATCATCAATTTTTAGAAGTGTTACAATTTTTTGAATTATTGACAAAGCAAGGTGGTTTTCCCACTTGCCCGAGCAGTTGTTTAGAGCCAGACAGGATGGTGTGTTGTGTTGAGACACAAGCATGTTAACACTCCACAAATGGGTAAAAATGTTATTGTGTTAGGCGTAGTAAGAGTTTTATGCTTCTATTACATTCCTCATGTTAGCAGTTTCAGTAGGGCCATTCCAATCAGATGAACATTTACACCAAGCACAGCACAAAAAAATAAAGGAGAAGGGGATTAAAGGAGCAAAGGCATTAAAAGATTAGATGATATCAGAATGGTTCAGCATAGGGAAAAAAAAACAACAACAGATGATGGGCCTGTTTCTCCACTACATTATACCACTTTCAGGCTAGTATGACACCGTCAATGAAAATCACTGAAGCTACATCAATTACACAAGCTGAGAATCTGACCGAGTGAATTACATTGGCTTAAAACGGGTGTAATGAATGAAGAAGCAGGCTTGATACATTCAGAGGAACTGATTCTTCACTCCCTTGCGGCTTTTATAGGCCCCTGGGCAAAGTGGGTATAAAATGCTACCCTTTCAATTTGGTAGTGTTTTTAACCCACTTCGTACATACAGAAGTGAATGAACAAGGTGCAAGGAAGTGACACCCAAGCCTCAAAAGCAGAACAGCAAAATATCACCGTGCTGGGGGGACAAAACTGGGTGAGGTCCCAGAGTGGTGAAATGGAAGCTTGGAGTGATCTACAAAGGCACTTCTTAGGGTGCCTGTTTTTTTTGTTGTTTGTTTGTTTGTTTTTTCCCCTGATGTATCTTCAGATATTAAACAATGTTCTGTAATCACTTAGGTTGGAATTTTCAAACAGGCCTAAGGGACTTGGGTGCCCAACTCCTATTGACTTTAAAAATCAGCTTTAAATATGTCTTTTGCTAAAATGTTATTAACCGATTCAAATGTCATTTTGTTAAATATAGATCACCTGTATAACTTTACTTCTGTTCAATACTCTTTACTGAATTGATACATTTTATGAGTTACATGAAAATGGATAGTATAACATAATATTGTTTGGATCCAGAAAGGAATTAAATATGAATCAACATGGCAATGCCTAATGTTTAGACTCACTTAAGAAAAAATCCACTGGAATCCACAAACTCTGGGTTAGGATCCTACTCTCCCTATACAATGCACAGGAAGCAATAGGTGCCTTATAATGGGATCCACAAAAGCCATCAATCTAGGCAGAAAGGGCATCTACACTGACTCATTTAGGCTGCTAAATCCTACCCCTCTTACAGTTAGGTTGCTCTCTCTGCTTGAGATCCACAACCAGGAAGACACTACTGGAGTTAGGTACATGAGCCATTTTCCCAAGAGTGGTTAAATCAATGCAAGGTGGCTGACAGGGTGACCAGACAGCAAGTGTGAAAAGTCGGGGCGGAGGGGGTTATAGACATCTACATAAGAGAAAGCTCCAAATATTGGGGATGTGCCTATAAAATTGGGACCCTTTGTCACCCTACTGGCAGGAAAACTCTCCCCCTGTAATCTTTGGCCTGGTACTCAGGTTATTCATGCACGCTGTGGGAGATCCTAGTTCAACTCTGTTCTCAGCTTGATGAGAAGGGGTTTAAACAGGGATCTGCCATCTTTCAAGTGAGTGCCCTACCACTAGCCTATAAAACCATTTTTGTTCTCTGGCATAATTAATATTTAATTTGTATCAAATAATTAAATATTAATTGGTCCAGAGACCAAGAGTCTGGCAATTCTGCCCCACTGCCATGATAATCATGGTGAAAGTGATGGGTTAGGAGAATGTTATCCTTTCCTTTGCATCCCTCTGCTTGGTCTTTTTCCACTGTATTAAACATACTCTACTGGTCTTCACTTCACAACAGATCCCCACAGTTTGCATCATTTCTCATTCAGTATCAATGTATCAACTCATGCCTACCAACGTATCATCCAGTGATGCCAGATGCCACTTCCCATTTGTTAGCTTTTCTAACAAGCACCTTCATGCTTTCTCCCATACGTCCCCTCACTCTTGGGAGAAACTCCCCCTTAACATCTGCAAAGCGACTTCGTTATTTCTCCTTTGCCATGATGCCTGCAGCAGAACACTTGACAATGGTTAGGTCACTGGCATGCTAAAACCACAGCCTCTGCTGACCTGTAGTGTCAGTGTTTCTTTGTACTCATCTATCTGCATCCAGCTGTTGTCTCTTGTTTTATATTTAGATTGTAATCTCTTTGGGGCAGGGACCATCTTTGTGTTCTACATTTGTATAGCACCTAGCACAATTGAGTCCTAGTCAATGACAAGGATGCCTAGCTACTATAATAAATGACAGCTATGTAGTAGGCAGACACCACTCTAAACAAAGGATCAAGGACCTTTGGTTAACACATTAACTAGTAGAGCGAAAGGTTGCAAGTAATGCATTTGCGAGCACTTTTCCATGGATCAGAAATACTGCTTTAGCAAAAGCAGCATAGAAAAAAAAAAACACTATGCATTTTGATAAGCAGTACCATATAGATGTAATAAAGTAGAATTGCATTACTTAAGAAGAAATTCTATTATAAATATTAGACTAGCTGGTTTTCCTCTTGCACTTATAGCTAAACAAGGGACCAACTGCTAACAAAAATGAATACAGAAAATATCCTGATATTAGAAAGAAAAAATGAGTGAGAAATTGCAATGATATGCAACTCGTGAAATGGAACTTGATGCAAATGAATAGATAAAGCTCACATGGAAGAGCCAGATGCAAGAGTCTAAACCCACAACACCGATAGCTCCAAGATACTGCAGCACACATGCGTGTGTACTACCAAACATACTCAGCAAAGAAGCTTGCAAAAGTCAAGCTGTTGTAAAATACTCAAATCAAAAATGTTCAGAGAGCTATAAAATTCAGAACTGCTTCATTTGTGTGTAGTTATGTAAGTCTCTTTCAATTCAGAATTGTTCTTGTTAGTGCTAGGTCCTGCTCTCTGGAAAGAAAATTGATTTCTAACATTTTCTTTCACTGAGCTTCTACCTACAATATTTCTGCTATTCAGAAAAAATCACCAAAAAGCAAATACCCATTCAATATATATTTTCAGCAAATGGGTTTTCATATGTCTGGGACCAGAACATTTTAAAGAATAAGACAGGATTTAGACTCCCCTGTCCCTGTTTTTTAACACAATAACATTGGGGCATATTGTGCCATTCACTTTCAAGCAGAACTTTTGAAACCAGATGTGGAATGCAACTTGAATAAGTAGATAATCTATGCTATTTTTAGATTATTGTTGATGACTTCTTGGGAGGATTAATCTATAGAAAAATGAAAGTTAGGAAAACTACTGAAATATTTTTCTACACATGGGGATGGAGGACCAGTATTTATATATATGTTAAAGAAGGGGGGGGGGGGAGGAATCACTGGAGGAAGCATTGAGTTAGACGCTCAACTAATGGACCATGAATTAACTATTTCTCATGCTTATAGAGAAGAATACATTTTAATACTTTCATTTTTCTCTTCTAAGTTTGCTTAAGAAAGGAGTCTGAAAAGAGGTGTCTCATACGGGCAAGGGCTTTTATTTATAGATCTGAATCACAGATCCATTAAAATTATAGGAACTTGAATCCTGGGTTTCTGTTCAGACCCCTTTTTAAAAAAAGTGACCAACTGTAAAATCTGAATCCAGGGTTAGCTAGAACATACTAAAGGCTTAGGGGACAATGATGTTTAGTTTAGACAGAGATCTTACAAAAATACAATATAAAAAAAACCACCACAAGAAATGCAAAAAGAAAGTATTGATGATTTTAAATATGAACTGCAAAATAAAAAAAGGAGGGGGGGGGGAGAAAAGCATGTGCCATTATCTGCTTCATTTTCATGTAAAGAGACCTGAAAATATTTTGATTTTGTTAGTATTAGAAAATGCAAAGGGCACCTGGAGAATGTAAGGCTTTTATTCAAACTGTTGAAGCTCATTCTTGTGCTGGTTTTGTCAATATCTATTTTAACTTAAATAATTTATCAAAAGGTATCTTTGTTAATGTTGCCACCATCCTGCTTTCAATTAAAGGCTGGGACAGCTTCCAGTTCACATTTGTGACTCATCCAAAAATGTCCTTTAGCAAAACAGAAGACCAGGCATACTTCTAAGGTAAAACACAAAACAGAGGAAAAGCTTGAAAGACACACACTTTTAGGATTATTTTTTTTACAGCATAGAGTTATATTATCTCTGTTGTTGCAGCATTCAGAAATCCCAATACAGGCAGGTTACACTCTATTGCAACATGCACCATGAACACATTCCAGTTCCTACTGAAGATAAAGGAAAGGCTCCTACTGGTTTTAGTGGGAATTAGATTGGTCCAAATATGAACCATAGTGAGAGGATAGTCATCAATTAAGTCCCTAATGAAGGCTTCTTACACTCACCTCTCCCACCATCATAGACAGTATACTCACTGCTGGAACACCCCCTCACTATTAGGTGTGGCATAGCAAACTCTCCTCCTCTACCATCCCCTGCCACGGGTACTCTGACCTCACAGTGGTCTACCTCTTCCATGACTTAGCCCTACGGCTAGGTTATGTGTAGTTCCACCCCTATCAGGGTAATAGTACAAGACTAAGGCTCTTACAAAAGCTCTTCAACCCAGCTCTGGTCCCTGTGATCCCCACATCCTTCTCAAGTCTTTGTTCTTATTCCCTTTTTAAGGGCTTCTCATCACCTTCTCCAGTGGCTGGTAGAGAGAACCCAGGCACTCCCACCACCCTCATTTACAGTCTATAGACAGCAGCCAAGATCTGTTCTGACAGTCTTCTGGCTTCTGCCTCCTAGGATTTCTTCATACTGTAGCCTGTCAACAGGCTCTTCCCACAGCCTCTCTAAATTCACCCTTCTCGCAGGACCAGGACTCTCCCCTGCAATCCACCAACAAATCCCCAAATCAAAGATACAAATTTTAACCCACTTCTTCCCTCTTCAGGCTTAGCTTTCCAGCTCTCTCAGTTCCCCAGCTGAATATCTCCCTGAAAAGCTAGCTACTACCCTATTATGAGGGCTCACCACTGGAGCATCTTTCTCCCTACTGGCGGCTCCAAGTCTCTTTTGGCCTCTTGCCAGACTCTGCTACCAAGGAGAGGATAGCAGGGCCAATTCTCCCAAAGGCTTTCTCCTTGATCCTGCCAGCCACTCACCTCTCTAGTCACAGAGAGTGCCTTCAGAACTTTTCTTGGCACCCCCTTTCCAAGCTGTAGATCCATTATTTATAGTCATGATTCAGCACCTTCCCCAGCTGGGCTTCATCTTTAATTAAACCTGGCCCTTCCTCCAAGTGAAGCCAGGTAGTATAATTAGCCTCAGGCCCATATTGACCCTTTCAGTGCCACACACACAGGTGTGTGAGGTTCACCCCTGATCACAGAAAGGCATACACTGGTACAATGCCAGAATTTAACTTTTATTTAATATCTGATTAATGTGTGCCTATCAACACACTAACATAAGTGCAAAAGTTTAGGTAGAAATTAAACAAATACATCTAAAAATTGGCTCGGGGTCAACACATGCATTAAAGTTTCTTGTATTAGTTATTTTACAACTTTCTTTATACCTGCATATTTTTGTTCTATTAGTAGCAGATAAAGGAAGAGAAAAGAATGTCTCCACATGTAGTCTTTATTTTTTATGATGGCTGTGAGATGGTGAACACAAGTGGTGATATTCAATGACTCTTTTGAGCATCAAAATGTTAGCAGGAAAAGCACAGTTAATTGCATCAAACATAAAAGATGGCAGTTTAATTTGCCATGATCCCTGAGCTAATATATCTTTGTGGGAGATATCAGCAAGTATCTTGCCACAGTCATTTAAAGAAGATTTAAAAAAGCGATTAAGACAACATTGCACAGAAAACTGCTGCCTCTGGGTTTAGTAGTACTGACATAAACAGGCTCAACTATCAGTCAAAAACATATAAGGCCCAAACCTGTTCCTAATTAAGTTAATGAAAGCAGGATCTAAAAGACAGAAAGTAGACACATTATAGTGCCCCTTCAGTAGACAACTTTAGTGATACATGTTGTAGCAAGGTTGTGTTATATTCTGACTTATAACTTGATCAAAGTCTGTGCTATGCTACCCTTTTTGGCAGGGAGCTCACTTTAACATGAAAATATTTGGTTCTCCTTCTCAGCTGTAAAAGAAGAAAGCATTAGATGTGTTCTAGAAGTCAGGAACTAGCTATAACTGGATCTAACTACTATAAATTAAGACATTAATAGAAGGGAACTTGAATCCTGGGTTTCTGTTCCACTTGTTTTTGTTGCCAATCTACATTTTCAAGGTTTGGTGCTGTCTACAACACATAACTGATATTGAATATTCAAACTATACTATAAATATTCTGTGTATAAATTTAATAATAGTAAATGCAGTTTAATTTTCTTTTTATACTTAAAACATAATAAATTGGCAGCTGATTAATTATATTTATGTGGAGATATTGGCAGTATGCATGCATATCAAGTGTTGCCCTGGAGTCAAATGATTCTACGCATTCATAAAAAAAAAATATTAAGCCAACCAAAGAGAAAAAGCAAGGAAAAGGAGACAGGGGGAAATGCAGTAATAAGAGAATCAATTTTTGGTAACAAATGCCTTAAAGCTTTTTTTTTTTTTTGCACACTGCAGACAACTACTTTTAGTCAGTCTATTTGGGATGTTGAGGCTAAAGGCATAAAAGCATCTCGTCTCCACCTTTTCAATAATGAACATATTTTCTGCTCCATTACCCTCCATTAACTAACTGCCATTAGTAGCATTATACAACACCTCTGTCATTCACTGAGGTTGATATGAATATAAATTGGAGTGTTTTCTGTGAAATTGTCTCTGGCTTACAGGGAAAAAAAATAGGTCACTTCATCTTCAACATGGCGGGGGTCTTCACCTGCCAGGGAAGCAGGAGTCCTGAGGTGAGTCCCCTCATATACATGTATCCCATGTATAGTAGAAAGCTGACAATCTTTAGTGTAGAAACAATATTTCTTTTTGCATACTGTAATGCTTTTACCTTTTAAAACATTTTTCTTTCAATTTCCCTGAAATGGAAGGTCGTCAAACATTCAGAGAACAGTATACCTTTTTAAAGAGATTAGGAATGTGTCGATTTATTTCAGTTCATTAAACATTGTCTGTCTGCTTGGAAAGAGCGTGTATAGTGTAAAATGCAAAACAGCGACATCAGTAGAAAACAGGATGTCAGGCTCAGAATGGATTCAGTTCATGCCTCACCTTCATACTAGCCTAGAAACTTTCAGTGCTACAAATTGAATAATAAATAAATAGCAAGACATATTTAAATGGCTTCTTATTAGTAACTAAAAGTATCCCTTCATCCCTAATTATAGTGCCTTGTAATAGACCAGCTTTTGGAAACAAATCTGGGGTTGTCAATATCCAGGCTGGTGTAAAGAAGGGCTGAGGGGGAGTCTGAAATTTCAAGCTGTATATTAAGCCATTTTTTCCAATACCATCCCATTGAGCAGCATATGCAGCCTAATTTAGGATTTTTGTTAAAGGAAGAGTTCTATTCCCTCGCTCATCTTACGGGACCCAGTAAATCGTTTCAAAGGGAGCTAGTAATAATGATCTCGGGAGAGGGGAGAATAAAGCTTAAGACCCTTTACAGAATGGAAAGAAAGGTAGATTGAGGATGTACATCATCTGGAGTTATCTAGTGCACATTGCGGGTAGAGTGTGAACCCCATTCTTTAGCTAGTCAAGTCTAATAGTAGATGTGAAGAAAAGGGCTGGGCTATAGCCCTGATCCCTTATTCCCACTGGGCTAGATGATAATACTAGAAGCATGCAATCATACTCCAGTGCTGGGAATATGACTGTGCACAGTTCCTTCATAGCATCTTGAAAAGGAGAGGTTCCTTTGAACAAGGGCTGGACAAAGGATTTGAAGTGGCTATAATGGAGAGGATTTCTCTCAGTCTTTCCTGCTGAAACTCTTCTACTTTGTCCAAATAAATACTCACTGGCCACAGGGAGACTAATTCTGTAGGCCAGTGGCCTGCTGGATGTAGGTACTTAACTACCACTGTAATTGTCTAAGACCTCTTGAGTCTAGCTATGTGTGCCTCGCACCATCCCTTTATCCTTCATGAGGCTCCCTGACAGCGTGGTTCCCTTGTAATCACTCTGCCAGAGACTCCCTTTTCTTTCATCTGCCCTGAACACATTTCCCTAAAGGAAAGTCCCTTAGTGCCCAAGTGTCCTGCGAAAAACTTAATACACTTCCACATTGATTTTCCTCTTGGTTTCCACAGTGGAAGATGAGTGTAGTGTGTCCTTGCCTTCTCCTTTCCTATCCACACTGTCACCAGGTGCAGATCCCCATAAATGTAGAGGACTCTCTTTGGGTTCCAAGCAGTCAGGCCACCTGCTTTCTTTTTCAGACAGGAAAGCATGGGTGCCAGCTTCTTCTCTCCCTCATTTCCACAGGATTTTCTCACCTGATGCTATGTTTTACAGTGTTTCTAAGTCAGCATATATTAGCCATTTAACATCTTTGCTAGGAATGGAACAATCTCACAGAGTTAGTATTTTCTGAAACAACACACATCAAATTGTACTTTGCACTTAAGATGTTGTTTATGTTTAATTTCTTTGGACTCTCTTTCCTTCTTTCAATTTTTATGTAGCTGTTTTCATTTAAATGTGTTTGCATTGGTTGGTTGGTTTTCCTTCCTCAGGGTGAGCTAATTAAAATAAAAGATGTTACAGATCTGTCTGAGGCCCACTAGTAGATGGTCACTAGTGTGTTGCAATTAGACCTAGCCTTTGGACCTAACCTAATCCACAGGCTTCTAAGCCAGCTTCATTTAAGCAGAGTCCAATTATTGCTTCTAGTTCTGGGTCTATAAAACAATCTCCCAGGTACGGGCCACTTGTCTGATTCCCTTCTATGGGATGTGGAATGCTGCAGTCCAACTGCCTTAAGCCCTGAAACCAGTGCTGAGACCCAGTTGCTTTTGTACACTCCCGCAGAGGTCCACCTAGCAGTGGGTGCTCTGGTTTATAGTTTAACTTCTTGGGGACACCATGGCAGATAAAGCAAGGGACACAGGCTTTGCACAGGAGTTGCTAAAAGGACAGTCACTTTTATCCTTAAAGAGTAACAGATCTTTAGACAACGCAACAAAGCCTAAAAAAAACAAACAAATCCAAAAAAACCCCACTCTTTACCCTGAATCTATGCTCATCTATTCATTTGAGTCTTAGGACAATCAATGTGGCATGGGGGGTAGGCCCTTTTGCCTCCTGCGGTTCTTCTGTTGTCTGACAATGGTCAGCCAGTGAGAGAGAACCTAGAGCAGATCCTGTCCTAAATAAGATGTCTGCCCTCATTTGTTATGTGCTCAACTTATCAGCTTCAGCACTCCAGTCAGGTGGGTAGCTGGGAAGTTTCAGTCCCCTGGAGTCCAAACTGAGAAAATGTGTTTCCTGCAGCCTGGCCACTCTATAGCAAAACCATTGTTCTAGACTAGAGGAAGATTTCTTTGACTGAAAGACAGTCACCAACTCCCCTGCTCTTTAAGGAGGATGTTGCCTGGATGGACAGGAGAAGAGGGCAAAGCTTTCCGTCTTGGGGGAGGAGGGGAGATGTAAAATAGCTGGAAAAGCAGTCAATGTGGTGGATGACTCACCACTTAGGAATGAGGTGTTTAAAAAGGTTATCCTGGACCTGGAGGGCTCTGGGCAGCTCAGTTCAGCTCCAAAAGGCAGGCCAGACAATTAAAGTGGGAGGAAACCTTGCTGCGGCAGGGAATGCAAGGCCCGAGGGGATAATTTCAGACCCAAGTGGGGTCCCCATAGGGGGGCAGAATAAAATGAAAGAGAGGGAAAGAAAACACACACACATATACACACACGCTCCAAACTGGGAAAGCAGTGGTTGGGCTGGACTTGGGGATAGGAAGTGGATAGGGAGCTACAAGCTGTTCTCTGTTTCAGTCAAGGAGGGAGAGGGGTCAGGAGCTGCTAAACAGTCTCAGCGTGGCTCCATGGAGACCCAAAAAGGGGAAAGGAAGGGATGCACAAAAGGGAAGGCTTAATTCCTCTTTTCTTCTGGCACCAGTGCAATGGGATAGCAATAGGAGAACAGATTCACACAGGGAGATAGGGTTGATTAGAGGGGGTATAGGTACAAGAAGGAAAAGGAGAGGGGAAGTGGTCACCACCCATAGCCGTTGCAGTGTACGTGAATGTTTAGGGAATTATGGTGCAGTTTCCCCCTGTTATCGTGAGAACACAATGGGTTGGAGGGAATTTGCATCACCTCCTCAGTTAGTTTTGATACCACAGGAACCGAGAAAGCAATCAGCTCACTCACGGACCGGACCCAGTGCAGTTGGTTGGCCCCAAGGCAAACCAGGGGCAGAGTCTCTACAACAAAGGGGAGCCTGAGGTAGTTCACCAGACTATCAATGTCAGCCTATCAGACTTGGGGAAATGCAGGCACCAGGTGCAGTATTTGCTCACCTGAGTGCATTGGATTGTCACAGACAGCCTATCGGGCTTGGGGAAAAGGGGGATCCAGGCTGAGCTATTAGCATGGAGCTGATTTGATTAATTAAATGTATTGCATATGAGGTTGTTTCCACAGCACTACAGACTGTATAAAGCAGAACAGGTAATGCAGATGCAGGACATCCTACTCAGGCGATTTCAGGAGGAATGGTAGATGCACAGGGCAGGGATCGCCATCCACAAACCCAGACAAATGCCTTTCACAGTAGGGAACCTTGACATAGGACAGTTGTCAGTGTGGTCCACACAGGGCCGGCGACAGGGGGGTACTACGGGTAGAGCTGTACCGGGCCCCCCGACTTTAGGGGGGCCCCGGTACAGCTCTACCCGTAGTCATCCGGCGTGGCTCTCCCCCGGACGAGCGCCTGTCCCCGGCCGGAGCAGAGAGCCTGGCCAGCGGCAGCGGCTCAGTCCGGGGGAGGGAGGGAGGGAGCAGCAAGGGAGGCTCTCGCTGCTCCCCGGCTCTCCGGTCTCGCTGCTGCCAGCTGGTGGGGGGCGCGCCGGCTGGGCTGGGGAGGGGGGGCGGCTGGGCTGGGGAGCCCCCAGCCGCTGTCATCGGGGGGGGGGGAGCGCCGGCTGGGCTGGGGCCCCCCCAGCCGCTGTCAGCTGGGGGGGGCGGCGGGGATGGTGGGGGGGACCGGCTGGGCTGGGGGGCCCCCAGCCACTGTCAGCTGGGGGGGGGAGCGCCGGCTGGGCTGGGGGCCCCCCAGCCTCTGTCAGCTGGGGGGGTGGCGGGGCTGGGGGGGTGGCCGGCTGGGCTGGGGGGCCCCCAGCCGCTGTCAGCTGGGGGGGGGGGAGCACCGGCTGGGCTGCGGGGGGGCGGCTGGGCTGGGGGCTCCCCAGCCGCTGTCAGCTGGGGGGGAGCGCCAGCTGGGTTAGGGGGGGCTGGGCTGGGGGCCTCCCAGCCGCTGTCGGTTGGGCTGGGGGGCCCCGGCTGGGTTGGGGGGGGGGCAAACTATTAGAGTAGGGGGCCCCCAAATTTCTGTTGCCGGCCCTGGGTCCACAGATCAGTGGCACCACGCATATGACACAGCTCTGAGAAAAAGTTTTAATTTCAGCAACAGGAAGGCCAGTCGCCAATGAGGCCTATTACAGAGGAATAGGTGCTGCAGTACATGTTGTCATTGGCATCCTCAACTGGCATCCTCTACAATTTCAAATTGACTTTCAGCCTTTACATTTGTCAGTAGGCTAAATGGCTACCCAGATCCTTGCGGGGGTTTCTTAGTTTGAAGGTTTGGGGCAGGATGGTCACCCAGCAGTGGGTCCAAGGAGGATTCCTGTCATCCCATCAGGTTTTCTATGCTCAGGGACCTCCTTTGCATCCTCAGTGTCATATGTCATAGCGATTAGGAAGTGTCCCTATTCAGGATAGCATTCTTGACACCATTTTTGGTGCTTTCAGGGTCAGTAAACTAGTGCCTGGGTCCATCAGGGATTCTACAGGAAAGGCTTTGGAATTTCGTGACATAAGCTGGCACAAGCATGCAGTGATATTACACTTGTGAAGGTCAAAGACTGATCAAGTCATCCGGGGTGTATTCGTTACCCTGTGTGAGGTTGGCAAGCCTGGATCCACCTCATTCAGGAGTTGAGGGCCTACATGGCAATACCGTGGAAGGGAGAAGGCCCGTTTTTTGTACACAGGGACAAGAGACCCCCTCACGACATATCAATTGATTACCATGTTGAGATGGGAGCTAACGAGGTTGGGGCTGCTAGCCCATGAATTTGATTCCCACTCATTCAGAATAGGATGGCAATCGGGCACTAGCAGTCTAATGCATATCGAACAAATGTAAGACCGCAGGTGGAAAATCAACACTAATCGGTGTGTTCTCATTTCAGATATGGGACAGCTAGCTATACACACAAGAGTGTGGATCTCTGGGTGCAGTATTGTGTTTTGGGTGCATAGGCACACATCCAGGTTGCCCGAGGGCTCCCAGTTGGGATTTGGTGGTGAAGGATTACTTAGTTGGCATGCACAGAAGGGCATGTTATGGGATCAACTGATACCACTGTTGTATGCTGTGCAGAAGCATCAGCGGCCACCAGATATGTTGGTGATACACCTGGGAGAAAATGATCTGGGAATGCTTAAAGGGGTGAAGTTAATGCTTTGAACTAGGAGGGACCTGAAGCAAATCCTGCCAATTTTTCTGGGTGTTAGCACTGTCTGGTTGGATATGCTTCAGAACAGGGTGTGGTGGGAAGCCATGAACCCTGCTAGGGTGGACAAAACCATAAAGTATGTGAACAGGGAAGTGGCCAAATTCTTGTTGCCATTGGGGTGGGGGGCAGTAATTTCACATTCTGGAATATTCTATAGAGCACCAGACTGAGATGCTATCATATTTTTGGATGATATAAAAGAGGGCAGTGGGGGTGGCAATCCCTGTAGCTGCCCAGCCCCCTCAGCTGCCTGTCCGTGCCCATTCTCCAGTTGCCCAGCCACAGCCAGCGTCTGGGGGACCCTGAAGCTCCCAGTTGCCCTGGGGGTGAGGGGACCCTGGAGCTCCCAGGCAACAGCAGCAGTGGTTGCTGAACCCACCTACCCCTTTTGTCAGGAATATTTTTTATTGAAAGTCATGGACAGGTCATGGGCTTCAGTGAATTTTTGTTTATTCTCCTGACCTGTCCATGACTTTCAATAAAAAATATTCCGGACAAAAACTTAGCCTTACTATAAATATCCATGACAAAAATATTTTACTATAAATATCCATGACAAAAACTTAGCCTTAGTCATAATTCTCAACTCTAGGGCACAATTAAAAAAAAAAATCTCACGGGCATTTCTGTCACTCCTTTCATTTTTGACAGCATTTTTAGCTGCTTTGCCCACCATTTTATTCCATTATCCCGATATGCACTGAGATCCAAGCTAATGCTACATGTATCCCCATCTATACTAACTCCATTATTAGAAATAGAATGTCATTGATTTAATCATTTCTACATACTGTGACACACTTTTTTATCGCCATAAGGCCTGAGATTGAATTTTTAAAATGACTGCTGCTGCTGGGTGTACATCCCAGATTCAATTTATTTTTAGCAATTCTGCTACTAGGTCAGCTGTCACGACAGCTAAATAACCAGATATTATTTTAGATGCACTATTTCCTGATTTTGGTATACAATCTGCTATCTCTACTCTTCCTGGGTTTTGTTTTAGGACCCATCTGTATATATTTGATAAAACTGACTCCATCTACATACTAGTACATTTTATTTTTAATACTGTCTCTTTTGTACCATTAAGTTTATAAAATAAATCTAAATCTACATTTGGACATTTGATTTTCTATTCATAACTAATTGTTTCATGACTAAAAGTTTTCACTTGATTCAACTTTTATCTTTCAACTCCTTCAGCCACACTTTAATCTGAACAGCATTTAACATTCTAACACTGTGTGCTATAATTCATCTATTGAATTCCTAACATTGCTCATATATTTATTTGATACATTCGTCATTGTGGTTCTCATTAACTTTGGCTCAGAAAGTTAGGTCCAGTAGTTTAATTTGTAGATTGGCATTTCACTAGAAGCTATCTGTAGCACACATTATTAATAAATGCACCACACATAACTCAAAATAATTGACACACACCCCAAAATCCTGTGCTTATTTTAGGATTTAAATATGAAGCCCTGACCAATCAGAAGTCATGGTCTCCCTCTAGTCAAACCCAAGGAAGTGCTCCCTGATGTAACTTCAGGTTTTATGGCCTCACCTGCTCTGCTAGTTCATACTAAGCTGCTGGATAGTTGCAAGGAGGCAACAGTCATCTGTGAACCCAGATTCAAGACCTGTGGAGTGGTGACAAGATCAAGGATGAAAAGGGTGATAGAATACATAAAAAAGAACATGGGAATCAGGACCACACTTGTCTAAATAGTTTAAAGTGTTTGGATCTGTGGAAATGGTGAAGTAGACAGTAATAAGGAGTTGAGATGGGCAGAAAACACTTAAGGGAAAAGTATAGAGATTGTTTTTTTCCCTCCCCACCATTTGCTTTGAGATATCCTAATATTTCTTTTGGTTCTGTTATGCTCCTGACTGTAGGTGGCTCACTGGCACTCTTCAAGAGCTTTTGAACCTCTCTGTTTTCCAAAGCTTTTCTGGCATCAGTTTCAGCTGTTCTCATGAGCCTACTTTATGTCAGAGTCAATCCTTGCATTCAACATGCCTTTTCTAGTCCATCATTAGGATTTTCTTTACTGCTTAGAAAGAAAAAAGAGTTTGATGCATACTGAAAAATGAGCAAGAATAGGGTCACGGTTCAGCCATGTGAAAACAAACAAAGTTGAGAGACTGGGCAGCTATTGAACATAATCAACCACAGGCATTATGCCTTTAATCCTTCCAAGTTGCTTTATATTGCAGTATATGGGGGGTTTTAAAGAACAAAGAAAGAGAGAGATGGATTTTTATACATGAATACATGAATTGGTAGAAACTATCTCTGCACATGTGCAGCATGCAGGCTCAACTAGATGAGCCCCCAAACACCTGTGACAGTTACTGGACATACCCATTAGCTGTTTCTGAAGATGTATAAGCTTTCATTTATGACAAACAATCTTGTACATCCCACATCCTTTGAGAGCAGAACTCAGAGTGGCAGAGGTTAACAAATATAAGAGTTATAGAAGCAATTCATTCAATGGATCGATCCTGAGCTTGTCCGTGGTGTAGTGGTAAAAAGAATGGGTAAACTAACCTAAACTAAACTCCATATTCCCCAAACGAGAAATGGATAATCAATGGTTACCCATGTTTAACCTTGACTACACTACTGGTCTGTCCCCTGGTTAGAAGGAACAGATGTAAGGAGTGGGTCGAGTCAGAAGTGCCTCAGCTAAATGGCTTTGTGGGCTGAAACCACCTACAAACAGGGGTTTGGACAGAACTGACAAGGTCTCCCACAATACTCTGTGAACCAATTCCCTAGAGCTGCTACAGCTGGCTAGGTTCTAAGGAACATCAGATATGTCCCCAAAATCCTAACACAAAACTTATGTAACTGCAGCACCAGTTGGTATACAGGATCTGGGCATGTATAGTTCTGTAATGTGGACTCTAGGCTTTGCTAATATGTCCCCACATGTCCACAAACCAGTATGTGGGTACACACTGCAGCATAGACATACCCAAATACAGCCCTGTGGACTCACCTCTGATCCACAAACGACCAAGAGATGTGTCTGCTCCGAGGACCAGGTCCCAATCCCTGTACCACATTGGATACAGATCAGTATTATTCCAGCTTTATTTACTAGGAAAGCCCTTAATTCCGGTAACATTTGGTTCACCACCCTGTTTTGCATGGACCTACAGAGAGAACTGGGGGAAGGAGGGGAAGCATTTGTCATTCCTAAAGGATACACAGCCTATTAAATTTATACATTTAGCAGTACCAATTAGGTAGAGAACAGGGGAAAAGTTCAGTGAGGTGAAGATTTGAAAATTCTTACCTGACTTAGCTGGACTAAGATAGATAAATGAGAGAAGATTGTGAGAGCCTCTTAGAAATCTAGGATATGGATGCTTAATATGCTCATCCCAACCCTTGTGCTGCTTTTGATATAGGCTACAGATTTCTTATCTTACCAGCAATTGAGGAGACCAGTCAACTATTAACCCAAGGGTTGGAATGGTGCCAGCTGTGAGAATCTCCATACTTTAGTTTTACTGACAAGGCTTTGAAGTGTGGAAATGAACTGAGATGCTGCCATTCTTCTCAATATCTGGAGTCCTGATAACACATGCTACATATCATTGCCACATAATAGAGACTCATAAATCTTCTCTGAAAGTAAATTGGATGGGAATGTGTTTATATGATTGTACTAAAGGAGAGAAGTGTAAATGATGTGGAAAGCTTACATTTAAATATGTAACAGCAACAAAGTGGGAAAGTCTGAGTAAGGAACACTAGTAGATTTACTACCTAATAGCTTTTGATTAAGATGTTATAAGTATTCCAAATATTATTTACAATGTTTTCTGTGAGTATTAAACATTTGTATACTAATAAATTGTATGGTACTGTCTCTTTGAAGCTGACTGGGAAATTTTATTAACAGCTATCTGCAAGGTTTATATACAGTAGCCCTGAGCTTTAACTTTAATTAATGATTCCTGAAAAGATAGGACTCTGGTCTATGCTTTAGGGAAGAGTTAAGAGGTGTATGAAAGAGGGTGGAAGTGGTTATATATTCACCAAAAGAATGTCTACATTCAGATTTCTATTGTCTCGTGGAGTTGTGGGGCTTATTGTTATTCAGAGATGCTGAAAAAATTCTTAACATCTGAGTGAACTAAGAAGAATTTGCTGGAGAATAGACAAGCGTCTTTTGACACTAAAAATTCTACTATGAGATTTTCTTTGATTTCTTCTTAATTTATACAGATCTGGAGAAATCAGATCTCCAATATTTTGACAGGTTTTGTTACTAATAAAATATTCACAAAGTACATCTGTCGCTACTGGCCAAAGCATTGGATCACATGGATATACTCCTGCAACAATGCTAGCTGCTACATATTCTTTTTATCAAAACCCCATTCCATGGTAATTATAATGACAACAATTTTTATTCCATGGACAAAGGTGGCCATGATGCAATGACTGTGGTACTTGTGCACTGACAACTATTGTTCTCCATGGCTTTAGACGGCAAGACAACTGTCCTGTCAGTAAATCATCATCTTAGTTACATCTGCCTTTGTGCTTTGTTAACCATCTGTAATAATTGGTGATGCATGTGGCTTCAAAAATCTCTCAAGAGTGCATTTCCACTCCTTTCCCCCCCTTTTTGATCTCCTGACTCTTAGCTGATTGTAATCTAAATCTGAGTGAACTATTCACAATCAACAGTTTATTTAATAAACAACTTCATTCTATTAATGAAATATCTACAAAAATTATTTTCCCAAATTTGAAATTATTTGAAAAAGGAAAATAAATCAAACTATTTGTGACAAATTTTCTTCAGGTTTTGGCTATTTGCACTGTGTGAGTGATCATTAAATGATATTGCATTAGCTTGTGTTCCTGATTGGATGACATTCAAATCCACAAAGTTGTTAGGATTTCCAGTGTACACTTCCAGCTGTATTGTACTCCAAAGCAAATGAAAGATACGGTTTAGCATTAGCCAGCCCAGCAGAATAATACAATGTTATTTTATTGGTTTGTTCATACTAAATGCAGCAATTGAACTATAATGAACTGAAGTGCAACCATACAACATTGTTATGTCAGATTAAAGGACTTTCTTTGTTAATCATTTCAGTCACCTAATTTGAACTTGTTCAAATTAAGCACTCAGCAAATGGGGCATATATTCCATGGCACATTTTTCTGCTGTTCACATGTAAACTCTATCATTTGTCTTGCAGTACACTGAGAGATGTCTACCTGACACTACAGGAATTCTGAGGCCAGAGGTCAAACTGACAAACTTCCATCATCTTCTGGTATCTGGTAACTTTTCCAGGCAATTTTCAACCACGGTCAGGAACCATGGAGGGGCACCAAGTGTTTTGATCATGACAATCATTAATATGAACATTAATATAAAGGAGCTGCATGATACAACCACAGAAGGAGAAGCAAAAAGATGATATTCACAGAATTTATCTGGAACAAGTTTATGTGGCACAGCTTCTGGGCTCAATCAGCTAGCACTGACTCTTGTCAAGGAGGACTGGGATACTTTGAGGAGAATGCTTCTATGCCATGTCATAGAAATTGTCAGATTATTGGCAATTTTGCATAAATAGGGTTCCTGAACTATAGAGGGAATATTGATGGGATACATGGGCATATTCTTCACCCTCACAGCAGATACTTCTCCATAGCACAACAAGGCCCGGTTGGAAGTCTACTATATCCAACCATAACTCTATCAATGTCCACAGTAATCAGTGGAACAAAAGTCCCCTGTTCATTCCAGCAAAGAGGATTAAAGAGCAGGTAGCAGTTTCTAAAGATCCTAACATCCTGAACCTAATTGGGCAATGCATCTCTCTCTCTCTCTCACACACACACACACAATGTCTGTGTCTCTCTCTTTCTCACACTCACACACAAACACAATATGTGTCTGTGTGTCTCTGTCTCACACACACATGAGCCTCCTGGCACTATGGAAAGTGGCTGGAGTGGCGCACTCCAGTGGGGCGGCATGGGTTCATCAGCACATTCAGTTTCCACAGGGAATGTTTGCAGCCACTGCCACACATTTATTGTGTCTCCTCCATCCATTCATTCTGCCTTGTAGAGTGTGAGGCTACATTGATAACAATGTGTTAACCCTTGAGGGCTCAACTGAGTGCTAGTTCATCATTTGGCAGCAAGGCATTCCCTAGGATATATTCACCTTCTGACTCCACTGCTTCAACCAACCTTCACAATCAGCATTGCTGTGTACAGTATTAATTTTTTTTTTGTTTAATACTTATACTTTGTATGTGTGTGTGTCTTTTGTCTGGTGAAAAAAAAATCCCTGGAACCTAACCCCCCTATTTACATTAATTCTTATGGGTAAATTGGATTTGATTAACATCATTTTTCTTAAAGTAGCATTTTTCAAGACCATAACTACAATGTTAAGCGAGGAGTTACTGTATGTTTCTCCCTGTTTGGCCACAGACTTTAAGACATAGTAGAATTAGTATCTATATTTCCTCATATAGTATTAATACATATATTTCACAGTGATATTAATCACGAATGTGTCATTTGCTTTCAGAAAAGACCTCATTCTCTACACTTTTATAATATAGTAATTTAGTAGACAGTCAGCTGATTTATTTGCTTATTACTTGAGATTCTCCTTATAGACCAGTGAACCTTTGAAATGCATTATTCTGAAGGTTACTGCTCAAAATAAAGTTTATTCAAGCTGGGAGGAAGGCAATATGAAGTCTGCTGGTGAAGGAAGCTCCAGGCTCTTTCTTCTTCCATATGTGTTTGCTGAAATGCAAATTGTTCTGTTTCCTGCCATCTCCTTCCCCCTACAGTCTTGACAGTCCTGGTTTCTGCACGTATGAAAATATGGAAGTTCACTGAACAAATCAGGAAGATCTGCATCACTGCTATTTGCATCACTGCTATATCCCCGCAGCTGGTGAAGAAGTTAAAGGGAAACATTGGCTATATGAGAGGCCCAAAGCATGACTTGGGCTGTTTTTCTTATAAAAGTCTCAATTTAGCTAAATGGTTTAATGGACGTGTGAGCCAAAGTATTTTTGCTATTGCTTTTTTCTTTTTCTATATCTGCTACTAGAATAAATCTGCTTGCCATGCAATGGGTTTGACTTTTAACATCTATGGTATTGATCAGGGAGAATTTAGTCCATGGAGGGGTATGGTGGGTGTATGGCATGTAGAGAGGGAAAGGGGGCATAAACCAGATTGGGAAAGGGGGTATGGAAGAGGAAAACATGACCAATGAGTGTAGAATTTGATATTGTGGGGAAACAAAACTGTATTGATTTAAATGTCTGGCGCAGATTGACATGTTGAGAATGTTTGGGAGGAGGAGGTTAAATGCTGAGCTGGTGCAGAGAGGTTCCTAACTCTGGCCAACATTGTGATGAACAGCTGGTATGCAAAAAAAAAAAAAAAAGATTGTTTAAATCCCCCTATGTAGTTATATTGTAATACAGGTCACAATACTTACTGGTAGAGCTCCTTTTCACTGCATTTTCAGACTGGCTTCTGGTAAGGCTCTCCTCAAAAATGAGGCTTTCCATAGGTTGTGTAATCTCTAAATCTGCTCTCTTATATAGCTTTTGGCTGCCCAGATAAATCATCTTCTGGTCAGACCTCCATGGGAGTTGAAGGTGAGCAAACACAAGTTAATCTGATTTAACATATCTGTATAGACAAGCTTTTAATATTTATTGAACTTGCTCATTTCCTTTCTGCTTTCTATACTCTTGTAATCTTCCATAGCCCTTTCCTGATCATGTATATTCTTTACACTTTGTGGCAGGGTCGGCTTGACCCAGCCTGCCGCCCCTTTAAGAGGGAGAAAAGCCCTCTGCAACCCCCCGGGCAGGAAGGCTAATTAGCCACCTGAGGTGCAGGCCAATCAGCCTGCATGGGTTGCACCTGGCAGCCTCCTCTGGGGGATATAAGGCTGCCAGGAAGAAATCCCAGTGTGGTGGTGGCGGTGGCATGAGCTATCAAGAGCTGAGTGTGTTGTGTTTGAGCTATCAAGAGCTGAGTGTGTTGTGTTTGAGCTATCAAGAGCTGAGTGTGTTGTGTGAGCTATCAAGAGCTGTGTTTGCATTATTGTATTAGGGGCTGAACTATATAGAGTTTGTAGAGCCAGAACCTGTGGAGCTATTGAGAGCTGTAAACTGTAGATGCTGATAGAGCTGTAACTAGGACTGCACTGTTTTAAGCTGTATATATTGGTGGTGGGGTCCTGCACTGTAAATTAAAGAACACTGTTTGGAGCAAAGAAGGGTTTCCTGCCTGTGTTCCTGAGGGGGGTGAGAAGGCGATCTGTCACAACTTGTAGAACTAACATCTAAATAATTCCTTCCAAAGCTAAGGGTGTCCTCATTGTTCTCAGATACAGAAAACAAAACAAAAATTGGGGTGCATTTTGAGGCTTTCCAAAGCAACGATAGGACCCACTATTTTCAGAGGCATTTATTAGCTTGCTTGAAAAAAATAACAGATTCCATAAAATAGTGGCCACTGGGTGCCTTAGATAATGGACATAGCATAACGGAGCCTATCAATGACTATAGTGTGTATTGCTTGAAGAAGCTTCATACGTACATTAAAGTGCTGCTTCACTGATACTTCATTAAAATAACTCTCCATGCTACACTCAGTTATGGTCAATCAGAAGCTGGTCACTATTGCAAAAATACATCTTTCACTGTATCTAAGCTGCACAGCATAAAAAAAAAAGAATTAGGTCTAGTTGTTAACCAACTCATTCTGGATGTCATAAGCAGATGAAATTCCATTTATCACATACTTACTTACCTGCTTAGAAATAAACAGTCTGTTGTACTGAGAATAGTCCCACATTAACTGGAGTCTGGTAGATAACATGCTCAATAACTTATGCTGCAATACTTTAGTTAGTCTTTAAGGTGCCACAGGACTCTTTGTTGCCTATGCTCAGTAACCACCACCCTTCCTCCTATCACCCTTCCCCAGAGGCCTAGATATAGTTATGCTCAGCAGTTATTATGCCTAACTTTTAGGAGTTTACAGTATCACTGGAATTCACAAAGCCTGTGTTAGGCATCTGGGCTCCGTATATAATGAACTAGCAAAAATACCCGGCGTTGCTCAGGTCCGTCGGAGTGGGGGAGGGGGGAGAGAGCTGAGCAAGTGGGGGGGGCATTGGAGGGGAGAGGGGGGAGAGAGCTGAGCGAGTGCGGGGGCTGTTGGAAGGGGGGAGGAGGGGGAGATTTTAAAAATCTTTGATTCTTACCTGAAGGGGGAGAGAGCTGAGCGAGTGGGGGGCCCTTGTAGGGGGGAGGGGGGAGAGAGCTGAGCGAGTGGGGGGGAATTGGAGTGGGGGGAGGGGGTGAGAATTAAAAAAAATTCTATTCTTACCTG
This sequence comes from Sternotherus odoratus, assembly GCA_032164245.1. Taxonomy (NCBI): domain Eukaryota; kingdom Metazoa; phylum Chordata; order Testudines; family Kinosternidae; genus Sternotherus; species Sternotherus odoratus. The sequence goes on along the minus strand of JAVMKO010000001.1, from coordinate 227,493,920 downwards.
AGAGGGGAGAGAGCTGAGCGAGTGGGGGGGCCGTGGGAGGGGGGAGAGAGCTGAGCGAGTGTGGGGGCCATTGGAGGGGGGGAGGGGGCAGAGAGCTGAGTGAGTGCGGGGTCCGTTGGAGGGGGGTATTATTACATCATAACTATGTCACAGAGAACAGCAGGTGTTAACCTGCTGCCCAGCTGATGTGAATGGGCTTGAAAGAATTTCACCCCTAGGGGGCGTCAGAGGTGAGATTTGAAAAATTTTCGATTCTTACCCTGATTAGGACCCTAAAGCCTATAACTGTACCAAATTTCAAGTCTCTATCTCAAATGGTGTGGAAGGAGTAAGGGAACGTACATACACGCACGCACGCATACACCATTTGACTTTTATATATATAGATAGGCATCTTACAATGGGACTCCCAAAAATCAGCCTGCTAGGCTGCTTTTCATGTAAGCTAGCCAGTGGAAGATGCCAACCTGAGGAGATGTGTCTTAATCCCTGTCCTTCTCTTGGAGATAGATGCTTAAGCCTGAGTTGCAGGGAAACAACTTCCTCTGTTGGGAATTCTCAGCTGCAAATCCTCTGTTGGTGTTTGGTGACTCACCGCTGTGCCACATTTGCAAGAAGCTGCGGGTGAGGAGGACCTCCCTTATAACTTTTAGCCTCATGGTTAGCATATCCGCATGATTCAAAACTCAGTTTCCCGAAGGGGGTCAAAAGGATTTGAATAGGATTCTATCACCTTTCAGATGAGTGTCCTAATGACTGAACTATGGGACATTCTGATGTGTGGTTCTCTCAATCTCTCCTGTTGCAGATGTTCCATTGTGAATAAATAATTTTTACAAATGGAGCAGGAAGATTGTGTCTCCCACATCCTGGTTAGTATGGTAACTACTGAGATAAAAACTATCCTTTCCCCTAACCATTTGGTCTAAACTTATCTATAAAGGCTCAGTCTCGTATGCAAGCTCTGAACATTCACATTGGATCAGTCCCCACAGGCACGTTAAGTGGAGGAACTCTTGTCTTTTCCCATTTGAGCATTTCTCTGGGGCCTTGGGATCCAGATGCCCGGTGAAGGACTGGTGTGCGCATGAGTGGAGGAAGAAACATAGGTGCCTAAGGAATTTTTACTACAGAAATATAGGCATCAAGAGATTTTAGGGCTCAGAGGCCTCTGAAGCGAGGGTTTTGGGAATCCCAGTGGGACCTGATTCTGGGCTTTAAGCACCTAAAGTGGCAGATAGCTTCCTAGGTCCTTATTTGAATCTAGCCCAGGGGTCGGCAACGTTGGCACATGGGACCGCAAGGTAAGCACCCTTAGCGGGCCCCGCCGCTTTGTATAACTGGTGGTTTGCCGATCGCGGTTCCCACTGGCTGCAGTTTGCTGCCCCAGTCCAATGGGGGCTGCAGGAAGTGGCACTAGGGTGACCAGATGGGAAGAGTGAAATATCAGGACACACTCTGTGAGGGGGGGGGGGGGTGGAGAAGCAGGGGGGAGGGAGGTGTGGAGAAGTGGGGGGGGGCAGGGCACGAGGCGGGGAGCAGGAGCGGGCTGCAGTGGCTGGAGGCTCTCTGTCTCTGCGGGGGGGGAGGGGGGACAGTGGGCTCTCTGCCCTCCCCCCCCTTCTGCAGCATGCTTCTCCGGGAGGCAGGGCAGAAAGAGCTCTCCTGGCCGTTGCTGTGGCCCGCCCACCTACCCCTGAATGCTGTCTCTGCTGGGGGGAGGTGCCGAGGGGGGGAGCAGTGGGCTATCTGCTGCTGCTCCCCTCACCCGCTGTCCCGCTCTCGGCGCTGGTTGCATGCAGGGGGGCGGTCCACTCTGCCCGCCCTGCATGTTCCACCACTGCCTGTCTCTGCCGGCGGGAGGGGGGGGCGGGGGGGAAGGCACTGGCAAGCCGGCAGCAGCAGCAGCAGCAGCAGCAGCAGCAGCAGCAGCAGCAGGTCCCCCCTCCCCCCCCCCCCCCGGGGACCTGCGGCAGCCACGCTTGGCCTGACCCCGGCCAGGGAGCACAGGGCCCAGCCAGGAAGGGTTGGCCCCTCAGCTTCCCGCGCTCGCCCTGCGGCATTCTCCGATTGGCCCAGCCCCCAGCTGGGGAGCACAGGGCCCAACGGCGTGCCACGATCTGCCTGTTCCCCCGGTCTGGGAGCACAGGGCCGGTGGCGTGCTGCGATTGTCCGCCCCGACCGGGGAGTGGGGGCTGGCAGTGTGCCGCTAACAGCCCGGCCCCGGAGCATGGGGCTCTGCGGCAGAGGGGAGCGGGGTCGGGGCAGAGAGCCCAGCCCACTCCCGTCCTTCCCTGTCCATCCGTCCCCTCCGGCCGGCAGCCAGCCAGCATGTGGCTGCCTGGGGCAGTGGGCGGGGCTGTGTGCTGCCTACATGAGCCCTGCACACACAGGGCTCATCTATAAATTCCCGAAATCGGGACAAATGGCGTCCCAACCAAAGTGTGGTCGGGACACGGGACAGAAGGCAAAAAATCGGGACTGTCCCGATAAAATTGGGATGTCTGGTCACCCTAAGTGGCACGGTGCTGGCCACAGTTTCCCACAACCCCCATTGGACTGGGACAGAGAACCGGGGCCAGTGAAAGCTGCGATCGGCAAACCGACAGGTAAACAAAGCGGCGGGGCCCGCTAAGGGTGCTTACCCTGTGGTCCCGCAACGTTGCCAATCTCTGACTAGCCCTCACTGCCTTGTCCTGCTGTTTGCACATGTGAAGTGATAGAGTATACAGCAAAAGTCTATGTCTCCACCCCACTACTTCTCTCCCCTCTTATCTAAACAAAAGAAAAAAAATCAGTTGCTGCAGTAGAAGCAGCTGGGTTACAACACACAGGTGAAAAACACCCTTTCTTTCCATAGTTACATGCAATTTTTCTTTTTTTCAACATTCTTCATAGTCACAATTTGAGAGTTAGTACTCTGGAAAAATGTTATGTAATTACTTTTCATGCAGTTTCAACCAATATATATATTTTAAAAATGACAAAGCAGTTTAGAGATAAAATTTTATAGCTAATGATTGAAAGGGTAGAATGCTGTTATTTGCACATCAATCCTCTGTTGCTAAAACATCCTTTCCTTTAACTTTGGCAATAGGAAAAGCTTTCCTTTAATTGTTGGTAATTGATTAAGCAACACTGACACCAATTTTCCAATGCATAAAGAGATATGATCAAGTTCATTTAATTGTTATCGGGAAACTGAAACTCGCATGGTGAAATTAAAGAGAGCAAAACTTAATGAGAAAAAATAGATGCAGTAGCCCACTAAAGGATTGCAGATCAGATAAAGGATTAAGCTATATTGGATACTGTATGAAAACCCAGCTAACCATGCAGTATAAAGTTAAACCATGTTTTAAAATAGTTTACCTTTGTCTATATGTAGAGAGGGCTCTGGAAGGAAGAAGAATCTCTTTCTTCAGAAACTTCAGTACTTGCGATATAGCATAATACCGAGTCTGTGAGCATGGTTGAAAACCTCTTGACACTTTCCCATTGGTGATAAATCCTGTTTTATAAGCTCAAGTAGGAAAGGTCTGATGACTGAGTAATCTTTAAACAGCTTGTTCTCATCCATTGTTTCCTGCAGGGAAAGATCTTCTATAACAGCCAAAAGATCACTGGCAACCAATGGTTCATTTAAAGAGAAATGAGACAGTTGTTTTTTAGATAGCTGCCTTCAGGGAAGTCAGACTTGCATACAGTTTGAAGTACTTAATTTCTCTTTGGGGGAAAAGGAAAAAATATATCTCCAGCTGTCACAGTGAGAGGATGAAATCCTGAAGTTTGCAAAAGGGCTGATCCCAAAAGGTTATTCACAGAAGTTAAAGATACTGGGATTGCTCAAGTAATTAAATCTATGTCTACATTACAAGCTTACATACACATTGTTGCAATAGTTCTCCTCAAGCTAGCACAAGTATACATAGCATTATAACCGGGGTAACATGGGTGGTGGCAGCAAAGGCATAGCTGAGCATGCTAAATTCATAAACACCGGTTTCAGGAAGGTTTGTACTCAGTATATCTTAGCTGTGCCCCACTGCTGCTATCCGTGCTACCCTGGCTATACTGCTGTTTATACCTTTGACAGCTTGATGGGGGCAAGGAAACATGTAGATTAGCAAAGGAATGCACTCCTAACACATCACATAGACATAGTGTGAGACTGACAATTCAGGCAGGTCAGTTTCTATTCTGTTCTTACTCAAGTAAAACTCTCCTTGACTTCAGTGCAGATCAGTAATGATTCTGAGGTTTGGGCCACTGTTTTTCAAAGTTCCTGAGAATCCTAAGCACCCAGACAAGCCCAGAAAAGTATCTTGGAGTATGTTCTGGAACAGGGATCGGCAATGTTGGCAAGTGGGACCGCAGGGTAAGCACCCTTAGCGGCCCCACTGCTTTATTTGCCTCCTGTTTTGCCGACTGCAGCTCCCACTGGCTGCGGATCGCTGGCCGCCACTTCCCGCAGCCCCCATTGGACCGGGATGACAAACCGCAGCCAGTGGGAGCCACAGTCGGCGAAACGGCATGTCAATAAAGCAGCGGGGCTCACTAAGGGTCCTTATCCTGCGGTCCCTCCCGCGTGCCAACGTTGCTGATCCTTGTTCTATAACATGACAAATCCAGGCTATACTGTTACCACTTTGCTCACAATGGAGGACACTTTTTCCCCCCATACAAATAGTCCCATTGAAGCATTACTTATTCTATGATAATGATTTTGCGCATGATATAATTAGTATGTTCAATAAGTGACACACCCACAATGCACAGGGTGGTTGGGTGAAACCTGATTGAAGCTGAAGGTCAGCATAAGATGTGCCCTTCATTAAGGATAACAGTAAAAAGCATTTTTCTCCTTTATGAAATAGACAACTAAAACAATAGGAGCCACCATCCAAAACACATGCCACATGTAAGGATGGTTATGGATTTTAGGAATCTTAGCAGTGTAAACAGAAGCCTTTGACTGGAGACTGAGTGAAAGCACACACGGCTGGGTATTTTTTGAGGGAGCTATGTGTGTAAGCCATAGCAACAGAAATGCTACAGAAACATACAGAGAAGGCAGCCAGGAAGTCCCAGAGACAGCACTTGTCATTTGACTGAGAAAAAGTTGAGAGAGCGTGCTCTGGGCAGAGTGCTGGCTGGCTGGAGCACGTTTGGAACTTTGCACAAAGAAAATGGCTCCTGCTGTTTGATTATACTGTGTTGAGGGAAATAGAACATTGTACAGTCTTTGTATGAAAAAACTGACTACACCATTCATTTCTCCTCCTAATGGAAACAACCTGCAAGTCCCCAGATATTTGCGTGAGTCAAAAGGGGTAACATTATCACTATATTAATCTCTACTTATGATCTTGAAAACCAAAATACATCACCAAAATGCCCCCAAAAAGAGAGCTGATTCATGTTGTAATATCTTCAGGTGATTTTCCCTTGTGTTTCTTGAGAGTTTGCTGACTTTAGCTTTACTGTAACATGGAAAACAACTAAATCTGGAGGTAGAGAATCATAGAATCATAGAATATCAAGGTTGGAAGGGACCTCAGGAGGTCATTTAGTCCAACTCCCTGCTCAAAGCGGGACCAATCCCCAACTAAATCATCCTAGCCAGGACTTTGTCAAGCTAGACCTTAAAAACCTCTAAGGAAGGAGATTCTACCACCTCCCTAGGTAACCCATTCCAATGCTTCACCACCCTCCTAGTGAAAAAGTTTTTCCTAATACCCAACATAAACCTCCCTCTCTGCAACTTGAGACCATTCCTCCTTGTTCTGTCAACTGCTACCACAGAGAACAGTCTAGAGAGTTTTTTTGTTCTTTGTCAAAATGAATGCTTCTGATCAGAAATTAATCAGGCTGTTTCACTGACATCTACCTGCGCTCCTCTTATCTTTGAAAAAATATTTGATTTAGGCCCAGGACTTTTCTGATACATGTTTCCTTTGGACAAGAGTAAATGTTCACAGTTCCAGTTCTATTTGGTTTGTGTTCCTGACCAGCATTGTCTTTCCTTCTCTGATCATGGTTTTGCTTTCCCTATGTATAACACCAACAGACCCCGCTAATCAGTGGGCAGGATCAAAACTGGGGCCTCTGGAGCTTAGTGCACGGGCCCTTACTGCATAAGCTAAAAGCCAACTTCCTGTTAGGTAAGACTGGAAAGCAGAATGTCCTGTTCAAAAATTTTAAGTAACATTTAACTTTCAAATGCCTGAACAGCAAATCTAACTTTTCCTGTCTGCATAGTAAACCCTGCATTTTTATCACTTTGAATAATCAAAGTGGTGCTTTCTGTGCCTTCTTGGTTGCAAAGATTTGAACTACTTCCTGAAGGTCCAGTCTGGACCAGCTCATGCTCTAGTGAGATGATTGCAGGGCCAACCAGCCTCTTCTGAGTCATTCTGGAGCGTAGATTTGTTTTTATTAACTTCAGTTTGGAGAAGCTGTGTTCTCCACTGTAAACTCTTAGAGTAAGTGTTAGAACAGATGTCGGCAACCTTGGCATGCGGATCTCCAGGGAAAGCACACTTGTTTACCTGCTGTGTCTGCATGTTCAGCCGATCGCAGCTCCAAATGGCCGTGGTTCACCACTCCAGTCTAATGGGGGCTGCGGAAAGGGCCCGCCAATGGTGCTTACCCTGGGGGTCCGCATGCCAAGGTTGCCGATCCCTGTTCTAGAAAATGCTCTCTGACAGTCATCATTTCTGGGATATTTTCACTAGGATCTGTTGTTACAAAATGTACCATTAAAGTCATCTATTCCATATAGCTGATGTCTGGTGTGCAGTCCAGAATAACAGAGTAATATCTTGCTGACTTCAGATCTGCCACAATCTTCTGTTTGACTTTTGTTTTCAGTAACTGTATAATCTAATTTTAGATTGTTTTTCAAAGATAGTGGTGTGTGTACATTTCTCGGGTGGTGACTCTTCTTAGATGCTCCTGGAGCATAGCATCAAACTCAGTCATCAGCTCCACAATTGTAAAGAAGTTTCCATTGTTTGGCACATACATATGTTCTGAAGTGTCATGCAGTGCTAGGTTTTGGTAGCAACCATTCTCACAGTGGCAATGAGCCTTTTCAGAACATTTTGCCAGTAAAAAGCCTCTGATGCAATCTTCTCTTGATGCTTATCATCTGTGGTGGCCTTTAAGCAGAGTTTCATCTCAAGCTCTTTCCACCTATGGAATGCTCTCTGGTGATTTGCTGCTTTCTCATGGAATGCCAGATTGCTAGCCAGATTTTTCCAGTCCTTTGTTCCTATAGAATCCAAGGTGGCTGGAATATTGGACTGGAAGAGTTTGCAACAAAAACAGTATGCAGCATTCTGGGTTTTTCAGTTCCTAAAAAAGTCTGTCACCTAAGGCAGCTGCCTTGGTTCACCTCATGGTAAGGCCAGTCCTACACAGAGCTCTAGTGCACTCTCTGAGAAGGAAACAAGGAATAAAAAGTAACCTTACAGAGTGTAATTCCTTGGAACATGAAAGGAGAGCGTATAATTTTAAATAACTATTACAATTCTTTGGGATTTTGTTTTACTTTTGTTATCAAAATGTGTCAATAATAAAATCCAGGGTAGTTTAAAAATGTATAGGTTACACAAGCAATAGTGTGAGAATAGTCCCATATCAGTATGATAGCATCCATGCATAAATCAGGATACGCGCCTCAGGGCTGAGTGATATACAGTGGAGGTAACTTGCAGGTAATAAGAGAATTGTACAGTCATAGAGCATGAGTTTTAGAATAAGTAGTTATGGCAGGTTGAATAAAACATTTTTATTGCTGCATTTTCTTTCAGTTTTTATTATGAAACTATACTAAACCTGGTGGAGTCAGAATCAAACATTAAGCTTCAGAATGAAATCACAAATAGCCAAATACAAGTGTTTACTTTATTTCTGATTTTCCTTTTGTTCTAGTCACTTGGCACTTCTGATTCCTTTCTCCAGGGTGCAACCTGAACTGCTGAATTGTTGTGTCCTCTTATGTCTCCAGACTGGGATGCCTTTTACACTGTTTTGCTAGTGAGATCTCTCATAGCCACCACCATGCAAAGCACTCCCAGCTGAGTACATGAATCATATCTACAGGATGATCCAGCCATCCATGAATCATATCTACAGGATGAAACCCGCATATCCCTCAGTTCCAATCTTGTTCCCCCCAAAATGTCTTTCTTACACTGGTCACTATCCCACTTGAACATAAAAAGTCTGTCATTCCAACAATGGGCAAAGAATATTCACCAGCCTTTGTTAGCTCAAGTAAAATTTTCCTAAACACTTCAATAAAAGACATTGGTTATATACAGCAATAAAAAAAGTTTATTAACTCGACTAAGATAGATATTAAGTCATTATAAGTGGTAAGGCATAAAAGTCAGAATTGGTTACAAAGGAAATAAAAAGATAAACACTCAAGCTAATTCCTAAACTTTAACAAGCTGAATCAGATTTGAAGCAATCATCATTCTCACCACACCAGATAATGTAGGCAATTCTCAGTTCACTATTCTCAGTTCACAGGCTGGATTTTCTTTCTTAGTTCAATATTCTTCAGGTATTCATAACATCTTTCTGGTGTGCTAGTGCCTCAATGGTGGTGTAACCTTTGGGGAAAAAATTGTTTATGTGGACAAGAAATTTGAAATTATTTTTAAAAAAATAACCAGCAGTTGGATTTAAGAAATGACTTACTGTATTTAAAAGCACCAGTCTTAGAAAAAGAAAAATCTTAGAAAAAGATTAAATACAGTTTTTGAAAAAAGTAACCAAACACAGCCAAACTGCCAGGAAATAAAAAATGCATAATGTAGAGTCTAAGTGTATTTCAAAGAGCTACAAGCTCTTCGTCAGATGCAGAAAAGTATCATTTTGTGCAAGGGAAATGTGGTCTGCCAAAATGCAATCTGTCATACACATCAGCGGTGATGCTACTTTCAGGAAGCGTGCAAGCTCCAAATGCATTGAATAAAGTCCAAGACAAAGAGATTGCTTTTTAAGACCCCTTGACACAAACAGAAACCCTTCAAATTGCATGTTGTACTGGACTGAGAGGAAATTGAATTCCATACTGCAGCTGCACAAGCCAATGCCAAAAGAGAATCAGCAAACAATAAATTGTAAATTATGAAAATAAGTCTTCCAGTCTAATAAATAATAATGAGATAGCTCAAATGCCATCTGAACAAGTGACCACAGTTGTCACTAGATTTCTCTTTAAGCTACAGTAGCTCATATGTGACACAAAGGCTTTAAAAATACTAAAATGACAATGTTATAAGGCTAATTTCCATGATATTTGTATAACCCTGTGTAAGGTATTTTGAGTTTAATAAGAGCCATTAATAAGCATTAATAAGGACCACATTCTGATACAAAAGAATATTTCAGTGGTCACACTCTAATTGTATTTTTTAACTAGATATGTGGTTACAGACATGAGATACATTAATCACAGGTTTCCAAGAAAATAAGATTTTTTTAAAAAGAGCTTGTGTCACCACTTTGTTACTACACATGCTGGATACTGAATCACTTGTAGTCTAGAATAAAATCAGAGGGCAAGAACCATGTGAAACAGAGGAGAGGATTAACTGTGATTCAGAGACACAATTCCTCCTCTGCCACCCCTTTGCCCAGGGGAGGAGAAAGTTATGTCTCCCTTTCTTGTAGATAAGCTGATTCATAGATTCCAATGCCAGAAAGAAATCACTATGATCATCCAGTCTTATCTTCTGTATAACGCAGACCATAAAACCTTTCCCCAAAATGCCTAGAGCATATGCTTTAGAAAAACATCCAGTCTTGATTTTAAAATTATCTTTGATGGAAAAATCCACCACAACTTGTGATATATTGTTCCAACAGTTAATTATCCTTATTGTTAAAGATGCAGTCCTTATTTCCAATCTGACTTTCTCTAGTTTCAACATCCAGCCATTGAATCCTGTTATACCTTTCTTTTCTAGACTGAAGAGCCCATTATCAAATAATTGTAACCCCTTAGTCAACCCTTTAATCTTCTCTTTGTAAGCTGACAAAGAGTTCTGTGGCACCTTAAAGACTAACAAAAGTATGGACGCATAAGCTATCATGGGCTTATGCTTCAATTCTTTAGTTACTCTTTAAAGTGCCACAGGACTCATTGTTGCTTCTGCAGATCCAGACTGACACTGCTACCTCTCTGATTTTTTGTAAATGGAATACTTTAAGTTCCTTAAATCTATCACTATAAATTAAGTTTTCTAATCCTTTAATTACCCTTGTGGCTCTTCTCTGAACCAGACCAATTTATTAAAATCCTTGAATTGTGGGCACCAGAATTGGCATATTAGTACAGGAGTGGTTGCACCAGTATCAAATAAAGAGGTAAAACAACCTCTCTGTGCCCACTCTGGTATGGTGAGAATGATCTGGCCGCCGCTTCCCGCAGCCCCCATTGGACTGGAACGGCGAACCGTGGCCAGTGGGAGCTGCAGTCGGCGAAACGGCAGGTAAACAAAGCGGCGGAGCCTGTTAAGGGGGCTTACCCTGTGGTCCCACGTGCCAACGTTGCTGATCCCAGGAATAGACCACTATACTACAATGACACATATTTTTAAATGTACTTTTTCACCTTTTGATTATTACTTTTTTGGAAAGATATAAAGAGGGAATTCTGGAAGGCAAAAGGCCTCCATTTTATTTTTAGCAGTAAAACTAAGGTGTGAAAATATTTGTTGTCATTTCTGAGAACAGAACAGAAATCAGAATAAATGCCAGCACACTGAACATATCTGTTATGAATAGAGAAATGCATTCTCCCTTGAAAATGAAACAGGCATTGGCTATATTAACAACTACATTTGCAGGTTCATGTCTGGGATTTTATTTCTCCCACTTATTCAACAAGGAGATGTGAACAAGATTATGGAAAAGATCTTAAATCTTTAAGTCAGGTGGACTATGGGTACCTCTTGGAGATGATTCAGAGTATGGCCACCAAATAAATGTCGAAAGATGGAAGACTTAGGATGAAGAGTCAATTTACAAGGAAAAATCATTCATAATATAATTTTGCAGAGAGTATGATCAAATTTGGTATACAGTCCTTTTAACACTAATGACTTAAGAGCCATTGAACAGTTATGGGTGCAGTTCATTGTACTCTCTGAACCTTGGACACACAGACACCTATATGCACATACACATTTTGCAAATTGAGGTTTTTTACACTTATTTATTACTTTACTCAGCCACAACTTACACTGAAGGAAATTGTGCCTTTAGGATCTGCACATGTAGTTTCTCCTCCCTTTCGTTTAGGGACACTTTACGGCCCTGAGAGAAAACCTTAGGATTTGTCCAGCAGTTTTTTATTCCATTTGACTTCAATGTTTAATCGTGACATGGAATTTCTACTGACTTCTATTTGAAATAAAACGTTTTTTATTTAAATTATTACCATGTTTATCCAGGGTTGTAGAGTATAGTTAGTACCCAATAACAGCTAAATTCTGAACACAATACCATTCATTCATCTTAATGAGCTGTTAAGTTGAAAGCATAGCTGGGACTATTTAAATGTTCATGTCATTACATAAGGAAGTACAACCCTATCTTTATTCTTTCCTTCACATATTATTTGTTCAGGAATTTCTCTTCCTTTACTCACCTGACTTCCAAGAGTGGCCTCAACTATCAGCTAGATACAATTAATTTCTCTGCCATTTTGTCTTCACTGTTTTTCTTTGTTATCATTCAGTTTTCTGTTTCCTGGCTCATCAATTTCTTACTGAGCTGAGTTTCATCAGAGATGTAGGGATGTTAGGAAGCTGACACTGGATCTGGTGGTTGCTTTAGTCTGTGCTAATTTACCATATTACAGCTGGGTGTTTCTGGGACCATATACCAGATGAAAGTTTCCCAGAGTATCTGATGAAGTGAGATAAATCTTGTGTTGCATATTTTTTGGTAGTTTACTCAGTCACAGAAATCAATGACTTGCCATAAACTTGGAGCTTTGAAAGATGTTATACAGTAGCAAAGTAAAACTATAATAACTATTGTTATAATATGGAAGGACTGAAGACTTTCCCTTAATCAAGACCCACTCCAGAACCATATGAACTAATCATTATGTCATTGATTTTAACAAAAATGAATTAGTCAAACAAGTAACTGAAAGAGCTGCTCAAAATTATTATTATTTTGGTAAACAAAATGCCACCTGCATCTTCCTTTCAGTACAATACCATTTTTCAATGGGAGCTAGCAATAAGTTCCTGCTGACTTAAAGTATCTGGTTTCCATAAGAACTTACTACCTATTGTGTGTTACAAACCAAACAAAATCACCTCGATTCCCTGAGAAGTTTGGCTTTATGTTGCTATTTGTCTACACCATTGTTTATTTTTCTCTGTTGTATTGTATTTACTATTGTATTGAAAGCTGCTAACAGGTATAATAAATGAATGTGTTTATTTTATTAGCTGTGTGATAGATTTATTTTTGAATGCTGCATTGGCATTTTAGATAATTGAAAAGAAGTGGTGCTGTTAGAAGAAGTAATAGGAAAGCATACATAGAAAATGTTAGTCCTCAGCAGTAACTGCTGTAATTGCTTCATGGTGATCTGCTGCTGCTTCTGCTACCTACCATTTTTTGACCCTAAGTCGGCAGCAAGTTAGCCTTGATAGTCTAAAGCAGCGGTCACCAACCAGTGGTCCGCGAGAAAATTTTGGTGGTCCCTGGAGAAATTTGGACATTATTTGCAATTTTTAGGAAGATAAGTCCCTAGTAAAGGCTTCTTATTTGATAGCACTTCAAATCGCGAAAAGTAGAAAGCCGTATACGATTGGAGAAGAATTAATTAAGCCTTGCTTGTTACAAGTCTGTGAAGAGGTTTTGGGGAAACAGGCTGTCCAGAAACTGAAAATAATTCCTATGTCCGCTAACACTGTGAAGCGCAGAATTGAAGACATGGCCGAAGATATTGAAAATCAAGTGATTGAAATGGTGAAAAAATTCAGCGTTTTACTCAATTCAACTCGATGAATCAACAGACATAACTAACAAGGCAGTTCTCCTTTGTTTTGCGAGGTTTGAGTATCAAGGAGAGCTAAAGGAAGAACTCCTCTGTTCGCTCAACTTGCCGGGTAGAACAACCGGCTCTGAGATTTTCAATGCACTTAATGGTTATTTCCTGAGACACAGTATTGAATGGAAGAAATGTGTTGGGATATGCACAGACGGTGCCGCAAGCATGACTGAGCATCATTCAGGAGTTGTTACAAAAGTGAAAGATGTTGGACACCCGGACATCTTGTTTACTCATTGTATTATACATCGTGAGCAACTTGCGGCGAAAAGAATGTCTCCAGAACTGCACAAAGTACTCTCTGATGTAATTAAAATTGTAAATGAAATTCGGCACAAAGCGCTCAATTCTCGAATATTTGAGGCACTTTGTGAAGAAATGGGCTCTCGATATACTCATCTTCTTCTTCACGCTGAGGTGAGATGGCTGTCGAGGGGCAAAATACTAATCCGATTGTTCGACCTGCGCCAAGAAGTCAAGTTATTCTTCCAGCAGCAAAATAATTCGAAATTCCAAGATCTCTTGTCCGACAATGATTGGCTAGCCAAGCTTGCATACTTGGCAGATATTTTTTCACTGTTAAACGAGCTAAACACGTCCTTGCAAGGACAGCTTACAGACGTGTTCACACTGCGAGGTAAAATGGATGCATTTCAAAAGAAAATATTGCTGTGGCAAACGCGGTTGGCTGAAGAAGATCTGCAAATGTTCCCAAATCTTGATGAGTATATGAAAGAGGAGGATGTCAACCGACAGGTAATAACCATTGTTCGACAGCACTTATGGTCGCTCACAGAATCTTTTGGCCATTATTACCCAAAGGAAGAGGACCCCAGACATGGCAATATGTGGGTAATGGATCCATTTTTGGTGAAAATTGAAGATAGCAATTTGAGCATGAAAGAAAAAAAAGCCTAATCGATCTATCATCTGACGACAGTCTCAAAGCTAAATTCCACTCGTCCTCATCAAGACATCATTTTTGGCTCTCCGTAAAAAGTGAGTACCCAGTGCTGAGTGAAACAGCCATCAAAATTTTGATTCCATTTGTAACAACCTATTTGTGTGAAAAGACATTCTCATCTGTTACGGCAATCAAAAACAAGTACTGCTGTTGGCTTGAAATACAAACGGCTCTCCGTGTTGCAGTGACGTCATTGGAGCCAAGAATCCATACACTTATTTCAAACAAGCAGCAACAAATATCACACTAATAATTTTGTTATAATTAAACAAGTGCATTTCATATTAATAAAATGGAATTTTTATTATCATTATTTTATAGATGTTTGTACCTTTTTAAAAAAATTCATGTTAGTGGTCCGCGGGATTCAAAATTGTGAGTTTAGTGGTCCGTGAGGTCCAAAAGGTTGGCGACCACTGGTCTAAAGATATGCCAGCTGGGAAATGTGCTTTCCCATTGCTTAAAATTTTGTTGCTTCAGACATCTGAATAGTGTAAAGCATTGGCGAAGGTCCATAAGTTCAGGTGACAATGCATTGAAATTGGCAGAAGAACATTTAATTTAAAATATAAATCATTTTCAGATGAAATCTAGAGAGAAATCTGTTGGATTGGGGAGGCAGGGTGGAATACAATTTAGCCATCCATAACTAATGTACAGTTTACTCAATCCCTTGCTGGATTTCAGTCTGCATTGTAGGAGATAGAGTGAACCTGGAGCACTGGGTCTGGTGTGAGACCTGGGTCCTAAACCATAAGCAAGAAAGTCAGGTCGTGCCATGAACCAAAGTCAGGCTATGTGTAAAACCAGATGCTTACAAGTTCACTGTCCAATACATTAACTTGGCAGTGCTAGTATTGATAAAACATAGGCACTTCTTAAAAGCTACAGAGACTGGGTATGTGTGTGAACACATTCCGAAAGATTAGTCCAGGTAGAGCCAACAAAAAACACAAGATAAGATATTTGCGATCCTGATTAAGATATGAAAACTGTGAGTAAGTATTAAGCACCAGGCAGTCACATTGCTGGAGAACCTAATAAAGCTCATGCAGGGCAGAGACCAAAATGAAGGATTCCTCACCCTTGGAGAGAAGTGATGAACAGGGATCTTTGCCCAAGACATCTGGAAGAAGGTACAGTGGGAGGTAACAAACAGATGTCATGAAACATGCAAGGTGGTACATAAGTTGTTTGTCTCCGTCTATAAATGTTGGGGTACCTCACCTTTGTGTGGCCTAGGGGACAGCAAAGAGTCCCACTGCTGACTGAGCCACTCCTTGTGACTGAGCACTCATATGTTAGTGCACCTATAACCATGGAGCCAAGGTGCTAGTATTGTGCCTTGAGGACAATAACCTGGCTGATTGCCTTTGTCATCGAACCATGCCTGTGGTCTTTCCTTATTAGTAACATTGGGATCTGCTGAATTAGCAGGTTAAATTCTCTGCAAGTGCTAATAACCCATGAAGCTCCAGAAACAGAAGTACTGAGCAGTCCTAACAACCTGAGAGTAGCAGCAACCTTCTTCAGCAACATTCTTAACAACTTCTACAAATAAGGTCTGTGTAAGGTTACTGCCTTCCAAAACACAATTCCTGACTTTTGCATTTATTATCATGATCATCCGTGATGCAGATGCCGGATCATTGTTGGTCTAACAGTCTCCAGATGGATCATTTCAACAAGAGTCAAGACAGAGGCAGGTACATGGTTGTAACTGTCACTTGTTCGTTTGTTTTTAAATTTAATCTAACCTCCAGTGAAAGAGGCCATCTACTCCAAAACTCGATACATTTGGTTGAGTGCACTTGGATGAATGTCCCCAGATGAAATCCTGGTTCCACCATTGAAGTCAATGGGAGTTTTGCCACTAATTTAATGGGTTTAGAATTTCACCCTCTGAGTAGAATGAAAATGAAAACTATAGTGGTGTACACATTATTCCACTTTGATCATTCCTGTCTAAGCAGGCATGATTTTAGTCACCTGTACTTAATGTTGTGGGTGATTTCAAGATTCATGAAGATTACAATTATTAGGTTACTTCAGAATATCCAGGCTAAGAAGATAAACATAGTACTATCGCTGGTATATTGTGGAACATTTACACATAAGTGAGCATGATCCAGATCTCATTTGCACTCTATAATTGGAGACTGAGAGTGTGGCCACCACATATTTGTCATACTTTTTCTGACCCATTGGCCTCATAATAATTCAGGGCTCACCTTTGTACCCTTCAGTTTATAGACTCAATTTTATTGGTCTGTTCTTGAACACTGATAGACCTTATTGGTTTCAGAGTGCACCAAAGAGCTAGTGGACCATTTTACCAAGAGACTTGTTTTGTTATGTAATCTCAGAAATACACATTAGGAAATTGGAGGAGTTATGTATTTGCTTCAGCTGTGGACCCATTAATGCAATGAAGACCCTGATCTCCATTTTACGTTTTCACCTTAACCAAAGTTGAAATGTTGAAATGTGAAAAGTTGAATGTTGAAAGTTGAAATGTGGAAGTTATCAGCATTAATTTTATTAATGTTCATATCTATATATTGATATATAGATAAATATAGCTATAATTGTACATTTGATGGCTCATGTTTCTTGTTAAGGTTTAAAAGCAGTCTGTCTTAGCTTTTGCATTGCAGAAACCAATGTAATTACTGCAGATTATGCTACCTGCCTCATACTCACATGGGCAATACTGTGAATTCAGTATTGAGAGATGGTCTCCAACCCACTTCCAGAGAAAAGCCTAAGGCAGTTTGATCAGGTTAAGGATCTCTGTTTGAAACTTTATGAGATCCTTGGGTAGGCATTTCAAACAAAGGACTTTTGAAATGGATCAAAAACAGCCTATGTCCTGAGGGAGACACACATTTTGGAGGCTATCCAAGATGCATCTCTAATACACAAATAATGTCTGGATTAGCAGAAAGGAGTACTTGTGGCACCTTAGAGACTAACAAATTTATTTCAGCATAAGCAGAATCTTTTTAAATTACCAAGGAAATACCAATTTTAGGTAACACCTACATGTTCAGAATTTTGTTATTGTGACCCATTTCTTTCTGAATGTGATACTCCTCTGGATAAACAAACCCATAGCAGAGGAAAATCCAGTTGAACCTGCTGGAGGTAAACATGATAAGTAAATAGGTGGTGTGGGCTCCTAGTAACCCACTCTAAAAACAGGTAACAAAGAGTCCTGCAGCACCTTAAAGACTAACTAAAGTATTGAAGCATAAGCTTTCGTGGGCTAATACCCACTTCGTCGGATGCAAGAAGTGGAAGTGTCCAGGGGCAGGTATAGATAAGTAGGCAAGAACCAGGTAGGAGATAACAAGGTTAGTCCAATCAGACTGAACCAGCTTGTTATCTCAAATCAGGGAGGGTGAGGTATTCCTCTAGCAGCTGAATTGGAGGTGTGAACTTGGAGAGAGGAGCAGCTGTTTTTGTAATTAGTAAGCCATTCAAAATCTTTGTTCAATTCCAGATTGATTGTGTCAAATTTGCAAATGAATTGCAGCTATGCAGTTTCTCTTTGCAGTCTGGTCTTGAAGTTTTTTTGCTGCAGTATGGTGACTTTTAAATCTGTAATTGTGTGTCTAGGCAGGTTGAAGTGTTCTCCTACAGGTTTTTGTATATTGCCATTCCTGATATCTGATTTGTGTCCATTTATCCTTTTTCGTAGGGACTGTCCAGTTTGGCCAATGTACATAGCAGAGGGACATTGGTGGCATATAATGGCATATATGACATTGGTAGATGTGCAGGTGAATGAACCAGTGATGGTGTGGTTATCTGGTTAGGTCCTGTGATGGTGTTGCTGGTGTAGATATGTGGGCAGAGTTGGCATCGAGGTTTGTTGCATGGATTGGTTCCTGAATTGGAGTTATTATGGCGCGGTGTGCTGTTGCTGGTGAGAATCTGCTTAAGGTTGGCAGGTTGTCTGTGTGCCAGGACTGGCCTTCCTCCCAAGGCCTGTGAAAGTGAGGGATTATTGTCCAGGATGGGTTATAGGTAACTGATGATGAAGCAACAGAAAGAGAGATGACAGATTAAGCTATCCCTGAACCGTAAGACCCATCTTGAATTTTATGACTCTCGACTTTGCCCTGTTATCTATCTCATGTTTAAAGAAAATCTGTTTCTTTGTTCTATGTTTCCTACACAACATAGTCTGCTCCTGCACTACTGAAAACAGCATGAATCTATCCTTTCTGGAGGATCCTGTTATCTTCCCAAACAGCCACTTCCCCTGGGGAATTCTGTGCAAGCCTTCAAGTCACATAGAGTTTCATAAAGGAAAAGGGGGAGGCCTCATGAGACCGTGTGCCCCCTGGGTCTTGAGTACCTGGAATAGGTGATATGGGGGAGGGTCTGTGTACATCAGAGAGCTCAGATAGACCTTGACCCCAGTTGCTGTTAGCAGTGACTTTTGGCACTGTTATAACAGAAGATGAGAAGATAACAGTTACAGGACATTCTTCCAATCATGTTTTGAAAATGTTCTAGTCTAGAGTAAATGTAATAGGAAATTGTTCTGAAAGGTAGATATTTCGGACTACTTCATCTCTCTGCTCACACAAGGTACACTAGAAGATATATTATTCTTATAAAATCAATGTATTTTGGCAACATTTTAAAACCAGTGGGAAAATTCATACATGGTTTAACTCTATTCACTTCAGTAGAGTTACACCAGGAATAAATTTAACTCTGGTCATGTCTACATTTAAAGTATGATGGTGGGATAGCTGTAAAGCTGCAGTTGTGCTAGTGTGTGTACTGCTTCAGGTTAGACACTCACTACAGTGATGAGAGGGGTTCTCCCACAACTGTAGTTAATCTACCTTCCTGAGAGGTGTTAGCTAGGTCAATGGAAGAACACTTCCATCGACCTAGAATTGTGTAAACTGGAGGTTAGGTCAGCATAGCTACATCCCTTCCATGTATAGATTTTTCATACCCTTGAGAGACATAGTTATGCCAATGTAAGTTTTCAGTGTAGACCACTCCTTGATAGATCCTGTCCTGCTCCC
The DNA here is from genome assembly GCA_032164245.1 of Sternotherus odoratus. Classification (NCBI taxonomy): domain Eukaryota; kingdom Metazoa; phylum Chordata; order Testudines; family Kinosternidae; genus Sternotherus; species Sternotherus odoratus. The sequence continues at coordinate 227,474,803 of JAVMKO010000001.1, read as the reverse complement.
ATTAAAATGATAACAAATCTCTCATTGATTCTGATGAGTGGAGAGCTGGAACCCAATTTCCTGCTCCATTCTCTTTTTTCTTCCATATTGAACTTCCAAAGAACCATGTGTGCTACAAAAATTCTGCTGATCATAGAATCCTAATTTTAGAATCTTATAATTGGATTCCAACTCATAAAAACTGGGTTATGCAAAATTAGCTTATTAATTAATGTATCTTTGATCAGAATCAATGAATTCTGAACATTCTAGACATAAAGAATGATTGATTATGAACATTATCAAAATAACTGAAAAATATTGTTCCTTCTTATCTTCACATGTATATAGCTGTAATTTATATTTGGAAAGGTGCATCCTTAATTACTCTGAACAAGAGTAAATTCAGAAATTATAAATCAAAATGTCTGGTATTCTTTTCTATAAACCATAGCAATTTTAAAAAAACAGTTTATCAGTGGACAAACATGAATCTCTTAGAGGCAAATAATTCAAATATAAAAAAGCAAATTTAGTGTAAGTTTATTGCTGATTTTTGCCCAGTCCCAGCCATCCATTTATGTGTAATTAGGTAGAAGCATGAACCTCCTCACTTCTAAAGAGTCAACAGATGGTTCATTCCATCATCTGTTACAAGTTATGTGCTCTAGGTGAATCATTTCTGTACATCTATTGGTATGCTTTATTATATGTCAGAGGTGGAATGATTTATGGATGAACACAACTGTCTGCTGCTTAGGCAAACCCTAATGGGATGACCTTATTTTAGTTTGGCCCATCCACCCTATTTTCTGCTTCACACTTGCACAATTCCTTGTATATGTGCCATGATTTCTGATACTTTTATTTCAGTAAGACCTGCAGGGAAATTATTTATACTTGGATAGGACAAATATATTCAAAACATGTTTGCTAGTACCCTTGAACCCATCTAATTTCAATATTTTTGTTTCTATAAACATTTAGATCTCGTGTTAGAATTTAGCACAAGATGAAGGTGACAAATCAGTGTTGGATAATTGTTTTTTACACATCAAAATAAGAGGTGTGCAATAAAGTTGTTAATGTTAACTTTATTACAGAAATGTTTGCATTTCTATTTCCTGGTTTTGGGGATTTTAGCTGTGAAATTTTAACTCTGCAAAATAAAAAATGATACATTTACTTTCCTTAGGGTTTTTGTGTTTTTGTTTTCGTGGGGGGGGGAGGGGAGTTGGGGGCTTTGTTTGTTTGTTGGATTCCTTAACTTACATTTCACAACTGAGGATGAATGGCAGTATTTTTGAATCTCATATTGCAATACATTCTCTAAATGATTGCTTGGCAACAGCTTCTCATAAGCAATTTCATTATTAATTATTTTATATTCAGACAGTCCCAAATAACTCTCTTTTTAAATTCTGCCCAATAATCTGCATTATACTGCCCAGAAAGTTTTGAAAAGGCCTTAACACATCATCAGTATTCACAAACTAAGATGCATCTGAGATGCATCTATGTATTTTCCCTTAATTTGCACCTAAAACTTGTATTCACTATTACCTATTCTTATTCTCCACTACCTTTCAGATTTAATGAAATTTCTATAAATTAAACTGGTGTGACCTCAGAAAAAGAACCAGCACATATTCTCACAGGGGAAATATTTAAAACTCATTATTCTTTTGTAACAGAAAAGATCAACAAATCTGGCAAAATATTCTTCATATTGCTGTAAATAAGACCACACTTCTTTTTTTCTGGATTGAAAACTGGCAGAGTGCATATTTGCAGCGTTTTATGCTTTATACATAATGACCATATAAATAAGATTTGTGTTTTTTCACACTTCATGCTTCATTTTCTTCAAGACACAACAAACCATAACAAATGTGAATCCTAAACAATAAAAGTGTAGTTCTGAGATGCATGTTCTTCACTTTTACTTCATTGGATGGCCTGGTGATTTTTCTATTTCTCTCAAAAAAAAGTTAAGCTCTCGAAACAAACTAAATCTCTAGGTCAATATTCCTTTTAGACTTCAATTTGGAATTTTTTAGTCCCTTTTAAAGTAATGGGATCTCTGATCAGACTGCTAGCATTTTCCCAGTTTAGTCAAAGCCTAGAATTCTGCAAAACCATTTTACTAATCCTTTGTAATTCTATGGTAACAAGGTCCAGAGGGAGCGACACTGGAAAAGAGAACTGCATTTTATTCTTGGCTCTACCACTGATGTACTGTGTGACCTTGGACAAGTCTCTTCATCATGGGCCTGGGAATGGAAGTGAAAGATGCACAGACATAAAGTACATGCTTGAATGGTAGTTGAAACTTTTGCTAATAAACATAACCTATAAAAATGAATATCCTGGCAGCAACCAACCACAGGAGGTGCCTTAGAGCAGAGGTCTCCAAACTACTGCTCGGGGGGGGGGGGGGGAGAATACAGCCTGAAGATCTGATTTGTCCGGCCCTCTAGCTGGGTAGGCACTCCAAGCAGGCGTGTGGAGAAGTCGCCGCTGGCCTAGCCACCCCCTGCAAGCTGTTGCCCACGGTCCCATGTGTGGAGGGAGAGTGCCCCCACCACAGCGGCCATTGGAGTAAACGGGGGTGGGAGGGAGAGGGGAGCAGAGGCTGGAGGAGCAAAGGGGGGGAGGGCGGCAGCGGCCAGAGGAGCAAAGGGGGATTTTTTCATATATTGAATTTTTTCACAGTCACTTTGGCCTGCGAATCCCCTTCAAAATCTAATATGACCCTTGTTTCATAAAGTTTGGAGACCCCTGTCTTAGAGGCTTACCTACAAAACATTAATATTTAAGTCATGGATCACCCATACATCACAGGATTTAACAAATATTGAAATCCTCCTCCATTGTCTCCTAATCCCAATGAATTCAGGGATCATTGAAGGCCCTCTAGGATAAAGGTGCTACCTTAGGTAGCCCTAGTAACTATAAGAATATTATTCTTCAAAAGCTCTCGGAAGAACATACTGGGATGCCTCACTGTGAGTGATGAATAAAGTAGGTAGTCTGTGCTACATTATTTCTTTTGAAAAATATGGATAGTGGTACTTCCCCTCCTTTGTAAAGTTCTCTCAATCTATGGAGGAAAGGTAGGGCTATGAAGATATCACATCATCCACCACTGAAGTACCTCCAGCATGGTACGTATAGCCATTTAAAAAGTTAATAGACATATTATATGAGATTTTGACTAGGCAATGAAGAAGTATATTATACCAAACTGGGATATAAGAAGAATTTTGGTAAATGGAATGTAATTACCTAAGTTGGAATTTTCCAGAAAAATGAAGAGCCTTAGTCTTTCAAACACCAACAGTCTCTTAAATTATTATTACCTGAATCCTGTAAGTTGCTGAGCAACCTCAAGCAAGTCAGTTAATGGGAGTTCTGGGTACTAACCGTATAACAGGATCCAGCCACAAAAGTTTGGCTCTTCCATTTGAATGGTGCCCCTATGTTAAAGTTTAATAGTTTAATAGTTTAATATTGACTCACAAAGGAGCATGCTATATACTGAATTGCCAAAAACATTTCCTATAGCCGCAGGTTTCATTAGCAACATTATGAAAGACAGCATGGGAACATTAATGACCACAAGTAATCAGGACCTAGGGTTATGTCTCATATGAAGGCTGATAGAAAGAATACCACTTTCTGAATCACCATCATTATTTCTTGCAGCAGGTGTTTCGTGGAGGTGTCCAGTCCAAATGATAGCCTGGCTCATCCTTGCTTGTTGTACCTTGAGGTCTAATGGTTGTACAGCACACGGTGGTAGGTCTGCAGGTCACATGAATTTGAAGCACAGTTGTATGAAAATGTTTGTATTAAATGTACTTACATGCCATAAAGGGAAAGCTGCTTCTTCCTGCTCTGGAGTAATTTAATTTGTTTAATACAGGGGGCACTTCTATTTGGGTCAGGTTTAAACAGTAGTGGGTATGTTGTCTTATGTATAAGGTCAATCCAAGCACACACAAAGGTATAATTTTAATATTGTTTTACTACCTGAATTGCACCATCTAATAGCTTGTGGACTCCCACAGCTCTTGCACTGAATTTCATTATCAGCAATGCTGAGATTCATACATTATAACAATATAGTAGTCTTAAAGAGACACAGCATTACATCACTTTCCCAATTCTTCACAAACCAGTACATTTCTGTAGCTTTGTTCCAGTAATAATCAGAATCACCACAGTTGTGCTCTGGAGTTGTAGTGATTTTCTCCTACTATGTTCCTGAAATTATGGTGGTTTTGTACAATCTTTTCATCCATAAATATCTCTTTTAGTGCCCATTACACTGAACAGAAGACAGAATGGATTAAGTCTACTGATTTTTTCTTTTCTCTTCTGTACTAAGAAGTCAACTAACATCCAGAATTCTACTAAAAGCATTTTACATTTCCTTTTTTTTCTGCATTCACCATTAGAGGATCATTCTTTGTATTCTGAGCTTTCACACGTTTTATTACTTTTTTACTTCTTCTGTTTCCTTTCCATTGGAGAATATTTTCTTGCGACATTGATGGAAATCTGTAAAGAGCACCCACCTCTTGCACACCTTTAAGCAGTTTGATGTGGTACCACAGTCTTTTCTTCACCTTTGGTGCCCCTAGCACACTGCTGGATGGCTTTGGTGTATCTTTAGTGGCTTGGATCTCCAAATAACCCCCTTATGGGATATTAAAGAGTCCAGTAAATAGTCTATTGCCTGTGGTAGGGTCTTTATTCCTGGCTATGTTTCCTTTAAATACAGCTTTTTAGCTGGCCTCCCAACCCTTTCTTGGAGTTTTACACTATTTACAAATGGCCCATTGCTCCAGGTTCCAACCCAGCGACCCGATAAGGAGGAGCCACATACTGCTTACTCCAATCCATCACTGCTATTTCTTTGGGCCTCTTTCTATCAATCTCTTTTATCTCCAGCCTGATCTCAGTCAAAATTTCCAGCCTTAACTATTTGATTCTTTGCTTTTATGGTTTTAAATCAGACTTCCAATGGTAATTTTGCAAAGGATAGTGAAGGGATAAGTCTCATTAATGTAAGTTTTCAGCTAAATCCATACCACTTTAAATATTTACATGTAAATATTATTTAACAATTTTTGAAAGGATTAACTTCCTCCAGTTTTGTTATTGTTGCATTAAAACAACATGATTTTTCAATGTAGTCATATTTTTAAATAGTTAGGTACATCAAGGATTTTCAGTAAAAATGTATTTAAAGGGCTTATAAGCTAGAGATGATAAAATATGTATTTTATGTAAAGAGATTTTTTATATTGTCTGTTTAGAATAATATACTCAAAGTCTAAAGGGGTGCAAAGAGTGTTTCAATATGTTTTAAACCAGGGATTGGCAACGTTGGCACGCAGGACCACAGCATAAGCACCCTTAGCGGGCCCCGCCACTTTGTTTACCTGCCATTTTGCCAACTGAGATTCCCACTGGCCGTGGTTTGCCATCCCAGTCCAATGGGGGCTGCGGGAAATGGCACTGTGATTTAGTGATACAAAAGCACTAAAGATAGTTACAAACCAGGTAGACTGCAAAGAGCTACAAAAAGGATCTATCAAAACTGGGTTACTAGGCAACAAAATGGCAGATTAAATTTAATGTTGATAAATGCAAAGTAATGCACACTGAAAAGCATAATCCCAACTATACATATAAAATGATGGGTCTAAATTAGCTGTTACCAAACAGGAAAGAGAACTTGGAGTCACTGTGGATAGTTCTCTGAAAACATCCACTAAATGAGCAGTGACAGTCAAAAAGGCAAACAGAATATAGGAAACCATTAACAAAATGATAGATAATAAGATGGAAAATATTTGCCTGTATATAAATCCATGGTACACTCACATTTGGAATACTGTGTGCAGATGTGGTTGTCTCATCTTAAAAAAAAAGATATATTGGAATTGGAAAAGGTTCAGAAAAGGGCAACAAAATTATTAGGGATATGGAAAGTCTTCCATGTGTGTAGAGATTAATAAGACTGGGACTTTTCATCTTGGAAAAGAGATGGTTAAGGGGAGATATGATTGAAGTCTATAAAATCATGATTGGTGTAGAAAGAGTAAATAAGCAAGTGTTGTTTAAAAGGCAGAAGTTTTAAAACAAATAAAAGGAAGTATTTCTTCACACAACGCACAGTCAACCTATGGAACTCCTTGCCAGATGATGTTATGAAGGTCAAGATCCTAGGCCTTAAGCATAGGGAATATGTGGGGAAATGATAGTGCTTTCCTAAGCTCAAAGAGTATTTATCCAGTCCTTCAGGTTTCCTTCAGGAACTAGGCTAGTAGAGACTTCTCTGACCATCCTTACTAAATATATCACCATCTACATCCTCAGAAAGCCAATGGGATGTAGTGAGAGTAAATTGTGATTGGAGCAGCATTAACTCTATTATAGCTTATCCTTATCAGGGTGCTCTTTCTGTTATTTTCTTCTGCAGTAAACACTCAGCTTCGGTGCCCAAGCTTGTTTTCTGCTGCCTTGTTTGGAGGCGTCTGTGCCCCATTACACTCTCATTGGCCTATTTGTACAGATGTATTCACTGCTTAGAGTGCAGCTGCTCCCCACTACCACCCTTCATGCCACCAGCATTCCCCCTTCTAATTAGCAGAGACCCAGCTTCCAGACTTGAGTTGAGGCGCTTCCACTGAATGAAGGTAAAACGTTGTGACATACCACAACCACTCTTACCATTCCCGGGACCAAGCCTGTCCTGCTGGCTTCTGATCTTCACTGATAAATTAGTTAAGGAGCGGACAGAGGAGAGCATGGGAAACTGAAATGCATGCCTCCCACCATCTTTGGTATTCTTACTTTGTATATACTTAATTTAAAAGTTAATAATTTGTGAAGAAAACCCAAACAAAAAAGATAAAATGAGCTCAGCTAGAGAAAGCTGGTAACATCACCAAGGGCAGGCCTGGTTCATTTAATGCTAAAAGAAATTTGTGACTTTTTCAGCAAATATATTATTTTACTTTATTAATCTATTCTGGGAACCAGTAAAGAAAATGGGAATATTTTGTATATATTGACAACAAACAGGTAAAATAGTGCTATAACAGGCAATTAGTATGTTACATTCTGTCTCCCAGGGTTCTTGGGGCAAGGCTATTGTTATAGCTCTTATTTTTCTCTAGTTGGTTGCAAGACTTCAATATTAAAATCTGTTACTTTACAATGTCATGTGGTGCATTTCGCTTCTTTTTTTTCCCCCATTGTATGATTCTGGGGAAAGCAAGATTAATTTGCTTTTTATTTTATTTTATTTTTAATCAGAAATGGTTCTTTGAATATTCAATGAATGTACTACAAATAATGTATTCATTTATAGATGTTGGTTTACTATTTTTCAGTGAGTCTGATATTTCCCTTTCAGAGAATTTTCCACTCCTTCTGATTTGTAGCAACATGTGTAACTAGCTAGTAGCAGTGCTGGAACATTTTCCCAGAATAGTCCAATTTACCAACACATGTTCATTTCACCATCTGAGTCAGATGCCACTAACAAAGGGTTGACTTTCTTTTTGGTGGTTTGTGTTTCTGCATCAGAGTGTTGCTCTTTCAAGATTTCTAAAACCGTGCTTTACACTTCATCCCTGTAGCGGGGCCACGACTCACCCCTGTGGCGCCTCCTGCTGGTTTGTCCAGGGAATTAGCTCACCAGCATCCAGAGCGCCCTCTGCAGGCCGATGTCCCACTTGCTGCTCTGACCCAGAGTCCCTTCCATAACCCCGGTGCCCTCTTCCCTTGGTGCTGCACCCCTGCAGTACCCCTTCAGATCTTAGGGTCTCCACTCCCTCGGGAACCCCCACCCTCTATCCCCACCTTGCCTCAGTCTAGGCAACTGCCAGTCACCACTTCCCCCCGTTCTCTGAGGCAGACTGAAGTATAATTGCCACTCATCACTGGGAAGGAGGGTTTGGCCTGCTGCTTCTACCTCTAAAGCCATGGGTTGCCCCCTGGAACCCCAGTACTTTTTTGGGGGCCTTCGCCTAGGCCCTGCAGCTTGGGGTTTTCCAAGCTAGAGCTTCCCCAGCTCCTCGTGCCTAACCCCAGCCCTACACCACCCTGGACACTACTCAGGCTCTCATCATCTAGGCCTGTCTGCCTTCCCCCTAGAGAAGGAGACTCTCTTTCTCCTGCCTTCCTGCCTCCCTGCCTCGCAGCCTTTTTATCCAGGCCTTCAAGTGTTTGGAGCATGGCCACCCAGCTGAGCCTACTTCCCATTCAGGCTGGGAGTTTTCTGGCTCCCAGCCACGACCCCTTCCTGGGCTATTACAAGCCCTTAAGGAAGGGAGCGGGTGGTCACCCCGCTACAATCCCTCTCAGATTTCAGAAGGCAATTGTGATTCTTTAACCTTAGGTCAAGCACTGTAGCTATCTTTAGAAATCTGATATTGGAACTGTGACAGTGTACCCCATAAGGCTTTATGGGGGGTGCCTATAAATATATATATGCTACAATTGGAATATGCTTTTGCTACATATGGCATGTAACATATCTATGCAAAGGTAATAATCCACTGGATCTGTTCATCCTATCTGTATGTATGTATCTGTTTTGTATTCAAAGTTATGAATATTGGCTATGTGCTTGGTTAGTTGTAGGTAGACTTTGGAAAGCATCTGGGAAGCTGTCTGAGGGAAAACTGTCCTCAGTAAATGCCTAATTAAGAACCAATCAAGATAACTATGAACTTTGTAGATGCCAGTCCACATCTGAGCTTCCCCAGGAATGTGGCCTGGCTGGTAATGACTGGAGCCTGGCTCAAACATGTGACTGGACCATGTGGCTCTGAAACTGAATTTTACAACTGGACTTTAAATAAGAAGGAGGAGGGGGTCTCCACCCACAAGAGGACGTCTATATGATACCCAGAGAGACACCTCCATGTTGTCTTCAGCTGGATCAAAGGACAGCCTCTCCACCCCCACCCCCCCCAAGGATACCTAAAAGAAACTGGAACAAAGGACAGTGGCTGCAGGGGGTGTGTGAGTCACAGCTGGACCCAGACTAACAGGGAGATTAGTCTGAAAGAAGAAATTCACTGAATCACCTGAGGGTGAGGCTTTTTACTGTATTAGAGTTAGATCTGCATATTCTATTTTATTTTATTTGGCAATTCACTTTGTTCTGTCTGTTACTACTTGGAAACACTTAAATCCTATTTCCTGTCTTTATTAATATCACTTTTTACTTATTAATTAATCTGGAGTACGTGATGGTACCAGGGGGAGGGGGGCAAACAGCTGTGCATATCTCTCTATCATTGTTATAGAGGGCGAACAATCTATGAGTTTGCCCTGTATAAGCTTTATACAGGGTAAATCAAATTTATTCAGGGTTTGGCTCCATTGGGAGTTGAGCATCTGAGTGCCAGAGGCAAGAATACTTCCTGCCTGTTTCCAGGCAAGCCCATAGCTGTTGGGGGATGTGGCTCAGACCTGGCAGGGTACTGAGGTCCTAAGCTGTTTGGTCAGGAAAACAAAGGCAGGAGTAGCCTTGGCATATCAAATGGCAGCTTCTAAGGGGGTTTCTGTGATTACAGCCCATCACAGGAACCTTCTTTGTGTTTTGTCAAATTTGCAGTGAAAGTGTTCTTAAATCAAACAACATATGTTGGGTCATAATCTAAGACTGCTATAACATGAAATATATGGCATAATGCAGGTAAAACAGAGTAGGAGACATACAATTCTCCACCAGGGATCTCAGTCACAGATAGAATGAATGCATTATATTTTTAACAAGCAACATCAGCATGGAAACATGTCCTCTGGCTGAAGCATGAAGGGGCATATGAATGTTTAGTAAATGCCTTTGAATGCTGATTACAAAAGCGTCATGCAAACGCCTGTTCTCACTTTCAGGTGATATTGTAAATAAGAAGTATTATCTCCCATAAATGTAAACAAACTTGTTTGTCATAGGGTACATCTATGAAAATATATTGAAATTATTCTATTCAAATGTTCAGATTTTATACATTTGATGTTGTGCCTCCCCAATAAAGTGTGTGGAGTGTGTCTGCAGTACCGAGGCTAGCATGTTGGAGCAAGCAGTGCACTGTCAGTAGCTGCCCCACAGTAGCTATCCCACAGTTCCCACAGTGGGGGCTGCTGTGCTGCAAGTAGCCAACACAATAATTGACCAGCTGCTATTAAGGGTAGTGACTTTGGGAAATGTGCAGACCATTGTGGACGTCTTTAATGCACTGGTTTTCCTAAATGCAGCGGGGCGATAGACAGGACACACAGCCCTATCTTGGCACCAGAACACCAGGGCAGCCAGTATGTAAACTGCGAGGGGTACTTTTCCATGGTGCTGCAAGCATTGGTGGATCACAAAGGACATTTCACTGACATCAAAGTGGGATGGATGGGAAAGGTACATGACTCACATCTTCAGGAACTCTGGTTTGTTTGAACAGCTGCAGACCATAAAATTACTGTTGGAAGGGAGTGGGGGTTGAAATGGCTACAGTTATCCTCGGGAACCCAGCCTACCCCTTAATGCCATGGCTCATTAAGCCATACACAGGCACCCTGCACAGTAGTACGGGGCAGTTCAACTATAAGCTGAGCAAGTACAGAATGGTGGTAGAATGTGCTTTTGGACGTTTGAAAGCTCACTGGTGCTGTTTGCTGACTAGGTTAGATCTCAGCAAAACCAATATTCCAATTGTAATTGCTTCTTATTGTGTGTTCCACAATATCTGTGAGAGTAAGGGTGGGGAGGGGGCATTTATGATGGGGTGGGAGGTTGAGGTAATTAGCCTGGTGGACAGTTTTGCACAGCCAATCAACAGGGTGAATAGAAGAGTGCAGCAGGGCATGCTGCACATCAGAGAAGGTTTGAAAGCCAGTTTCATGACTAGCCAAGGTACGGTGTGACAGTTTTGTTTGTTTCTCTTGAAGTTACCCCCCCCCTCCATATATAGTAAAGGAAATAAAATCACAATTGTTTAAAAACCATTCCTTATTATCTGTTGAACACACTGAGAGAATTCAGAAGGTAGCCTGTGAGAAGTGGGTGAGGGTAGTAGGTTAGGAAAGGTGAGGGGGTTGGAGGAGGAAGGAAGGACAAGTCCAGAAACCAAATCAAAATTTAGGATATGCCAGCATTCTGCTGCTTAGGCAATCCTCTGGGGTTGAGCGTGTGGGGTCCCTGGAGCCTCCTCCTCCCCCTGTGTTCTTGGGCTTCTGGGTGAGGAGGCTATGGAACTTGGGAAGAGGGAGGGCGGTTATAGAGGGGCTGCAGTGGTCTGTGGTCTTGCTGACTTTCCCGCATTAGACCCACCAGAGAGCAGAGCATGTCAGTTTGCTCTCCTATGAGCTTGAGCATGGCATCCTGCCTGCTCTCATCATACTCCTGACTCCTCTCATTGCGCACATCCCTCCTCTCTTCATGTTCATTGAATGCTTTATGGGACTCCAAAACTGTTTGCCTCCACGCATTCAGCTGGGCCCTATCAGTGCGGGAGGACTGCATGAGCTCGGCTGAGATGTTGCTAAGTTCATTTTTTCCAACTTCTAATCTGGACCAGCCTCTGGGATGGAATTGATAGGTGGTCGTGTTGAAACGTTTGCACCTGAGGGAGGAGAAAAAGGGAGGACAGTATTTTAAAAGATACATTTTAGAGAACAAAGGGGACACTCTTTCTCAGTGAAACAGGCAATTCATAGTACACAGTGAATGTTCTGTACAAGGCCTCTTATACTGAAGTGCCCACCAGTTTGGTGCGAGTAAGCCATCATATGTGGCCGAGCAACAGAATTCAGCACTGCCTGGTGTATTTTCACAAGGGAGCATTCTGGGATAGCTCCCGGATGCCAGTAACTTCAAATTGCATCCACACTACCTCTAATCCAGAACTGATATCTCAATTTTAGCGCTACTCCACTTGCCGAGGTGGAGAACAGAAACCGGATTAAAGAGCCCTTTAAATAAATAAAAAAAAACAACGGTTTGGTTTTGTGGACAGAATCATTTTTATTTTGAACTAGTGAAAATACCTGGCCTTGCTCGGGTCTGTCGGAGGTGGGGAGGGGGCAGAGAGCTGAGCAAGTGTGGGGTCTGTTGGAGGGGGGAGGGGGCAGAGAGCAAACCTGACACCCCCACCTCACTTACCCCTCGACCAACCCCGACTCACATTTTCACCCCCCCACCCAAACCCAACACCCCCACATCACCCCCCTACCAACCCCAACACCCCCTGACCAACACCCACACCTCACCCCCGTAGACCAAACCTGACACACCCACCTCACTTTCCCCCCCAACCAAACCCGACACCCCTACCTACCACCACAAACAAACCTGACACCCACACCTCACTTACCCCTCGACCAACCCCGACCCCCCTCCTCACTCCCCCAACCAAACCCAACCACCCCACCTTACCCCCCCCACCAAACCCAACACCCCCTGACCAACCCCAACACCCACACCTCACCCCTCACCCACTCCAACACCTTCCCACCCCCCCAGACCAAACCCAACACCCCCGGCTCACTTACCCCCCGACCAAACCCAACACCCCCACCTCACCCCCCGACCAAACCCGACAACCCCACCTCACCCCCCGACCAAACCTGACACCCCTACCTCACTTACCCTCCGACCAAACCCAACTCGGGTCCGTCAGAGGTGGGGAGGGGGCAGAGAGCTGAGCGAGTGCGGGGTCGGTTGGATGGGGGAGGGGCAGAGAGCTGAGCGAGTGCGGGGTCCGTTGGAGGGGGGTATTATGACATCATAACTATGTCACAGAGAACAGCAGCTGCCCAGCTGATGTGATTGGCCTTTAAATAATTTCACCCCTGGGGGGCGTCAGAGGTGAGATTTGAAACTCTTAGCCTGATTAAGACCCTACGGCCTCTAACTGTACCAAATTTCAAGTCTCTAGCTCAAACGGTGTGGAAGGAGTAAGTGCACATACATACATACACGCATACATACATGCATACACCATTTGACTTTTATATATATAGATTAACTCTGCTAATTTTGAAATAATCACATACTGTAGACCAGGCTTTAGTGATTGGCTGTACAAGATGTAGTGCAGGGTGGATTTGTAGGCACTAAAGTTTTACATTGTTTTGTTTTTGAGTGCAATTATGTAACAAAAAAATCTACATTTGTAAGTTGTCCTTACATGATAGAGATTCTACTGCAGAGCTTGTATGAGATAAATTGAAAAATACTATTTCTTTGGTTTGCCATTTTTACAGTACAAATATTTGTAATAAAAATAATAATATAAAGCACTGTCAACTTTGTATAGTGTTGTAATTGAAATCAAATAAAAACTGTAATTAATCGCATTTAACTTTTTTAATCATGCTTAATTTTTTGAGTTTATCTCATGAGTTAACTGTGATTAATCGACAGCCCTAGTATATATATTTGATTTCAATTACAACACGTCTGCTTGCATCTGACGAAGTGGGTATTAGCCCACCAAAGCTTATGCTTCAATACTTTAGTTAGTCTTTAAGGTGCCACAGGACTCTTTGTTACAATTACAACACAGTATACAAAGTTGACAGTGCCTTATATTATTATGTTTATTACAAATATTTGTACTGTAAAAATGGCAAACCAAAGAAATAGTTATATACAATCATTGGGAGTAGCACTACTGCTCAGCCAAAGACACACAGTGATAAATGATGGTGAAGGTAATCATAAAATGAGAAACCTCTGTATACGGTATATGCTGAGACATTTGTGTTCATAGATATTTTGGCCAAGAGATCACATGGATTGAAGATGCGTCTTTTAGTGCCATTTAGATATCTTCATTCTTCATTTGATACTACAGTTATTTCCAAGCCCATTTCCATGTGTATTTCCAACATCAAGGGCTTTGCATCACCCATTTTTCAGTAGCAGTTCTTCTTTCTTTACAGCAGTTTAACATTTTTTGCTTTGTTTTCTGTGGCAGTTGTTCTTGTGTCTTCTAATGTCAAGCCTGATTCTAAACATGGCTGAAGAGGAGAGTAGTGCTTCTTTTTAATCCTGCCTTTTTTTATTTTTGGCTGGTATTTAAAAATAAATGTTTGACTTTCATTTATATGGAGTTTTGAGAAAGGGAACACATTGTTCTAATCCTTGCTCTTTCTCTCTCTGCATCTGATAAAATAAGGAACTGCTTGTCTTTACAGATTTTTTGCTGCTCACTAGACTGTATGCAATGAAACATAATACTCCCACAAGCATATGCACATACACACTGTCACCTTAGAAATTCAGTATTTTAGTGGGAAAGTGATGACTTACTAATATCCAGATAATACATAATGCCAAGGCTACTCTGACATTTTAAAATTGATGTATTTTTTGGTTAATTGCACTGCTTTTATGGATTCCACAAGAGTTCCTTTTCATTCAAACTGAGGAGCCTTTTATTGTGTCCTGTGGGATTCTACATTAAGAACTAGCACACTTGTGCTTTCACTCCTATGCACAGTGCTTCCCTACTGGTGCCATCAGAATGGGAATGAAACTGACATTATCTTAGTCATTTTCTTGTATGGCTTCTATGGGAGAGGAGCTGAATATAAAGGAAGCAGAATTTTCTTCTGCTGGGATGCTCTTCAGAGGGTGTGGAAGGAGAAAAGAAACAATTTTGTTTTGTTTCTTCATCTCATTACTTTAGCAGAAGTAGAAGATCTTATCTATCATTGAATCAGAGAGGTAGCCGTGTTAGTCTGGAATAGCAGAGGTAACAAAGTCCTGTGGCACCTTAAAGACTAACTATAAAGTTTTGAAGCATAAGCTTTCGTGGGCTAATACCCACTTCGTCGGATGCAAGCAGTGGAAGTGTCCAGAGGCAGGTATAGATAAATAGTCAGGAATCAGGTAGGAGGTAACAAGGTTAGTCCAATCAGGCTGAACCAGCTTGTTATCTCCAATCAGGGAGGGTGAGATGTTCTTCTAGCAGCTGAATTGAAGGTGTGAACTCGGAGGGAGGAGAAGCTGTTTTTGTAATTAGAAAGCCACTCAAGGTCTTTGTTCAGTCCCAGATTGATTGTGTTAAATTTGCAAATGAATTGCAGCTCTGCAGTCTCTCTTTGCAGTCTGGTCTTGAAGTTTTTTTGCTTCAGTATGGTGACTTTTAAATCTGTAATTGTGTGTCCAGGCAGGTTGAAGTGTTCTCCTACAGGTTTTTGTATATTGCCATTCCTGATATCTGATTTGTGTCCATTTATCCTTTTTTGTAGGGACTGTCCAGTTTGGCCGATGTACATAGCAGAGGGACATTGCTGGCATATAATGGCATATATGACATTGGTAGATGTGCAGGTGAATGAACCAGTGATGGTATGGCTGATCTGGTTAGGTCCTGTGATGGTGTTGCTCGTGTAGATATGTGGGCAGAGTTGGCATCAAGGTTTGTTGCATGGATTGGTTCCTGAGTTGGAGTTATTGTGGTGCAGTGTGCTGTTGCTGGTGAGAATCTGTTTAAGGTTGGCAGGTTGTCTGTGTGCCAGGACAGCTGTCGGTAGGTTTTCGGTATAGGGTAGGACAGCTGTCGGTAGGTTTTCGGTATAGGGTGGTATAGTTTCTCCCATGGGAAAGAAACTCTGGAAGAATTCCACCGTGACTTCAACAGCTTCCACCCCAACATCCACCTCAGTCTGGACCAGTCCACACAGGAAGTCCACTTCCTAGACACCACAGTGCAAATTAATGACGGCCATATCGACACCACCCCATACCGAAAACCTACCGACAGCTATGCCTACCTTCATGCCACCAGCTTCCATCCCAGACATACCACACGATCCATTGTCTACAGCCAAGCACTGAGGTACAATCGGATTTGCTCCAACCCCTCAGACAGAGACCAACACCTACGAGATCTTCACCAAGCTTTCTCAAAACTACAATACCCACACAAGGAAATAAGGACACAGATCAACAGAGCCAGACGTGTACCCAGAAGCCTGCTGCTGCAAGACAAGCCCAAGAAAGAAAACAACAGAACACCACTGGCCATCACCTACAGTCCTCAGTTAAAACCTCTGCAACGCATTATCAGCGACCTACAACCCATCCTGGACAATAATCCCCCACTTTCACAGGTCTTGGGAGGAAGGCCTGTCCTGGAACACAGACAACCTGCCAACCTTAAACAGATTCTCACCAGCAACAGCACACTGCACCACAATAACTCCAACTCAAGAACCAATCCATGCAACAAACCTCAATGCCAACTCTGCCCACATATCTACACCAGCAACACCATCACAGGACCTAACCAGATCAGCCATACCATCACTGGTTCATTCACCTGCACATCTACCAATGTCATATATGCCATTATATGCCAGCAATGTCCCTCTGCTATGTACATCAGCCAAACTGGACAGTCCCTACGAAAAAGGATAAATGGACACAAATCAGATATCAGGAATGGCAATATACAAAAACCTGTAGGAGAACACTTCAACCTGCCTGGACACACAATTACAGATTTAAAAGTCACCATACTGAAGCAAAAAAACTTCAAGACCAGACTGCAAAGAGAGACTGCAGAGCTGCAATTCATTTGCAAATTTAACACAATCAATCTGGGACTGAACAAAGACCTTGAGTGGCTTTCTAATTACAAAAACAGCTTCTCCTCCCTCCGAGTTCACACCTTCAATTCAGCTGCTAGAAGAACATCTCACCCTCCCTGATTGGAGATAACAAACTGGTTCAGCCTGATTGGACTAACCTTGTTACCTCCTACCTGATTCCTGACTATTTATCTATACCTGCCTCTGGACACTTCCACTGCTTGCATCCGACGAAGTGGGTATTAGCCCACAAAAGCTTATGCTTCAAAACTTTATAGTTAGTCTTTAAGGTGCCACAGGACTTTGTTACCTTATCTATCATTGTGCTACTCCTGAAGATTTCTTTGCCAAGGCAGCTTTTTCATGGGGCCTCACTCCGCATAGGAGAGGACCAAGTCACTCATTGAATTCCTGCTCCATTTCTGCTGCCAGAGATGGTGATTTGGACAGAAATGAATGTTTCCTACCCCATCTTTTCTTCTGCTGGCCTGAGAGATAGAGACTGGCAAATGTGTTTCAGAATTTTGGATTGAAGGACCCTAAAGGGCCACTTATTTTGTTTTAATTGACCCCTGTGCTTCCACGGTAATTGCTTATGTTGCTCAGTATGGATTACTAATGCTTATCTAAAACCTATTCCTGTAAGAAATTTTTCCATTACAGTATATGACATGGAGACATCATCCCATGTTCTCTAGCATCTGGTTAGGATACTCCTAGAGTTCATCTAAAAAAGCAAGGACAGTATTAACAAAGATTCCTGTAGCACCTTAAAGACTAGCTAAAGTATTGAAGCGTAAGCTTTCGTGGGCTAATACCCACTTTCTCGGATGCATGATTCTAGACAAACAAAGGGAAAACTAATCTGCTATTTCTAATCTGTTTTTCCTTTGTTTGTCTAGAATCATGCATCCGACGAAGTGAGTATTAGCCCACGAAAGCTTATGCTTCAATACTTTAGTTAGTCTTTAAGGTGCTACATGACTCTTTGTCACTTCTGCTATTCCAGACTAACACGGCTATCTCTCTGATTCAAGGGCAGTATTGACTTTGATCTCGTCTACACAAGTCATGAAGTGTTTTAGCCATTTTTAAAGATTAGGACAGGGATCGGAAACCTTGGCACTGTGCCAGCACCACGCCGCTTCCCGCAGCTCCCATTGGACTGGGATAGTGAACAGTGGCCAGAGGAAGAACGGCAGTTAAACAAACCAGCGGGGCCTGCTGAGGATTCTTACCCTGCGGTCCTGCATGCCAAAGTTGCCTATCCCTGGATTAGGAAATGCCAGGTTTAGCACAATATATTAAAATATTAAATGCTGGAACCAAGTTCTCCTAATATACATAATATACAGTCTTAAGGTGGAACTCAGATTTCTCATATCGGTGAGACTGAGTGGTCTTGGATTTTTTTTCTGAACTTTTTCCCTAGTTCTATTTTATAATGGATAATGCTGTGTGACCTTAAAATATGGCAGTACAAATTATGTCATTGTAATTACTCAAATGCCTCAAATGTCACTATTTAATAATACACCAATGTATGTTATCATTCCAAATACAAGACACAAAAAGCATGTCTCCCAGATTATGCATGTGCAAGACTGACAAACAATCCTATTCCCACAATAAAATATTTGAATATTACATTTGAATAGGTTGTTTCCTAAGCCTGTTGATGATGATTATTGTTCAGAAATTCATGTTTCAGACATAAATGGCAATTCTCTGAGTGTAGGATTGGAGTCAATTTTGTTTGGAGAAAATGAATGCACTTCTCATTTGCCTTCATATCATACAACATTTTTCACATTAATACAAATTCTGAAAAAAAAAAACCCAAGAAAATGAATGGCCATGTTTTTATGTGTTTTGCTTTTTAATTAATATAGAGTATTTAAGTAAACTATAAACAGGTGATGGTAATGATCTGGGCACTCAAGTGACTTAGGAACCAAAGTCCATTTTAAAAATGAGTCCTCTCTTCCTAAGTGACTTAGAAGCTTTTGAAGATTTTACCCATAGTTGTTATGGTCAATAGGGACCATTATGATATTGTGGTCTTTTAAAAAAAAAAAACAATCCAGATCATAGAGGTTCATCTAGTAATTCCTGCATCAAGCCCATAACTTGTGGCTAAGGTAGAGCATATTATGTAGAAAGACATTCAGTTTTCATTTAAAGACTTCAGGTGATGAAGAATCCTCCACCTTCCTAGGAACTTGTTCCAATGGTTTATGACCTGTTCTAACTTTAAAAAATGTGCCTTGTCTAATGTGAATTTATCTAGTTTCAACTTCTACCTATTGGATCTTATTATACTTTTGTTGGCTAGATTAGACAGGCATCTACTACAGCAGGGATTGGCAATGTTGGCACGCAGCCCCCCAGGGTAAGCACCCTTGACGGGCCTGGCCGATTTGTTTACATGCTGTATCCACAGGTTCGGCCGATCGTGGCTTGCACTGGCTGCGGTTTGCTGCTCCAGTCCAATGGGGCCTGCAGGAAGCGGCAGCCAGCACAGGGCTCAGGAGGGAAGGAGCTTACCCTGGCAGCAGCTGCAGCTCAGCTTGCTGATCTAATTAACAAGTCAGTGTACTTAAAGGGGAAACCTGCATCTCTCTCTTTCTCTCTCTCACACACACAAAGGGTGTGTCTCTGTCTCTGTCTGCCCTCCCTCCTTTCCTGCTGCCTTGTAGAGTGTGAGAGAGCTCAGCCAACTGCTAGTTCATCATTTAGCAGTAAGGCATTCCCTGGAAATATCCCACCCTCTGACTCCTCCACCTCAACCAAGCTTCACAATCATCACCACTGTGTTACCAGTATTAAATTGTTTGTTTACAATTTATACTCTGTGTGTGGTCTTTTGTTTGGTGACAAAAAAATCCCTGGAACCTAATCCCCTCATTTACATTAATTCTTATGGGGAAATAGGATTTGCTTAACATCATTTCACTTAAAGTCACATTTTTTCAGGAATATAACTACAACATTAAGTGAGGAGTTCCTGTATCAAAAATCTTCTCTGTGTGTAGGTATATTGTCTCTAGGGGGATTCATTTACCTCCACATTCTCTTTGTTCTAATGGAGCTCCACAAAACCCTACTGGGGGAAAAAATGTGAGTTGTGCTATACCCTTCAAATCTGAGGTCTGGCTTGCACAATCTTTCCCTGAGGTTCCAAACAACCAAACTAATGTTAAAACACAGTTAATTGACGATGAATCCCATAGTTCCTGCCTGCCCAACACCACTCACCTAATAGGACTCGTACTAGAGGAAGAAATAAAGGACCAGATCATCTCAGGAACATGTTTGTAAGGATCTGCTCTATCTTCCTTGAAATGGAAACTCAGTCATTGCTGCAGAATCATGTTCTCTGTCCTAGGAGCCCACTGTTCCTGTGGAGTTGTGATTTGTGTGTGGAAGAAGACTGAGCTGGCTATGGAAGGACAGTTATCAGACGGAGAGGCTGGCTAGCCCTTTTTTGTCTTCCTATCCCCTTTTATATGTAATAAAATGCTTTTACAAGAGTTCCTTCTGGCATCCATGACAGGGGGAGCTCTAATGGACCATATTACCAGAGATAATGTGTGTGTAGATGTAGACGGGATTGCTCTTACCCGGGGGCGCCTCCTGCTGGGATTGTGGGGAATTAGCGGCTTCCCAGGGTTGAGGGTGCCCCCTGCCGGGGGGTCTCCGTCTCTTGTCAAACTTTGGCCTGGGCTTTCCCTGTCCACGCTACCAGCGAATGCACAGTCTTTGCTCGGCTGGCAGTGGCCTGGGTTCTCCCGGTACAAGCAGTCAGCAATTACACAGGCTTGGCTAGGCTGGCTTTCGCTTGGGCTTTCCTGGTCCAAGCAGCCAGCAACTACAGTCTTTGCTAGGCTGGCGGTTGCCTGGGCTTTCGTCGTCCAGGCGGCCAGCAATTACACAGGCTTGGCTAGGCTGGCTTTTGCTTGGGCTTTCCTGGTCCAAGCAGCCAGCAATTACACAGTCTTTGCTAGGCTCTGCCCGGGCGTCTGGGCTCCGGTGGCAGAAGTAGCTAGCTCTTTCACTCACCCCTCCAGTGTCTGACCTCAGGGTTCCTGGTCCGTGGGGGCCCAGTCCATTCCGAGCTCCTCCGGGTAGCTGGAGGCTGGAACTCCGGGCCAGTCGTCTGGGGTCTCGGGGCTGGTGGTTGTGGGTCCGGTTGGGTCGCACCCCGTGGTCGCGGGGTCCAGGAGCATCGGGGTATCGCCCCCTGCTTCGCCGGCTGCGGGAGCGTCGGTCCCCGGGAGGTCTCCGTTCCCGTCTCCCCGGCAGGCGGTGGTGGGGGCGTCCGAGTTGCCCCGCCCGTCCTCCACCTCGGGACGCTCGCCTCGCTCCGTCTCCGGCCAGGGGGCAGGCCAGTCCTCCCAGGCAGAGTCCCTTCTCTGGCTTCCCCCCCCTCCTCGGCTCCCAGACCCGCCTTTTGTGCATCCGGGTTGCCGGTTGCACTTCAGGGGCGGGGGGCGTGGTCGCACCGGCTCCGCCGTCCATGGCGGATCGCCGGTGTGCGGGCTGTCCCCCTCGTAGGGGCCCCATCCGGGCCCGCTACAGTAGAGCAGGGGGATTGTGTACAGATGCCCTTTGCTACCAGTGGATCCACTTCATAGCCACAGCTCTATCCATCTGGACAAAACCTTCTGCACAGCACAGAATGAAATTTCCTATTGAAAGTATGTGATCAGAAAGGGGTAATACAGCTAAAACCTGTGATCTGATGCCAATACAGGATCAAGAAAACACATCACTGTTTTAAACCAATGAAATCAAACTTGGCCCAAAACCCACTGTACACAAATCCTTCTCCCATGCATATTCTAATGAAGACTTCAACCATGCTACACTCAAAGAGATAAGATATTTACAGTACATGCATCTTTAATCTGAAATGTATTCAAAGCAGTCTAGGATTTTTATCTCCTGTGACATCTTCTCAAGGCAGGACAGTAACTTACTTTATCCATCACCATTTTGTAGTGGGTACTTACATACTTAAAAATATACATGGCACAGGTTTCAATAATTTGTTTAAAACTTGAAAAAATAGTCCCCATGAATTAAATCTGTGGAGCCTAAGGCGCCTAAGGAACCTAAGGAGCCTAACCCTAAGGAGCCTAAGGAGCCTATGTATTCTATTTCAAAACCAATAGCAAGACCACTAAGCTGCACTCTTCATCTTCCACCTTCTCCTATGAAACTGGCTTATTATAAGATCTATGTCTGAATTTCCATGATTTTTTTGGAACATATGATTTAGTAAATGGGGCAGTTCCCTTTGGATTTTACAGTCTTTAAAAGTGTGTCTTGATTTTTTTTTTATTTTATATAGTAAAAGATTATGCAGGAAAGAGAGGATGGGTAGATAATCTAAAATTAGTTAAAGATTCCTTTGGGAATATTCAATATTCACTCAAGGTTTGCAAACTGAAATTGGCCTAAGTATGCTATTTGCAATAGTCTTTAGCATTTTGCTTTACTAAATTATGTATCAAGGGTACATTTTGATGCAGGATGGAATTGAAAATGAGATACAGTGAAACCTCGATATAACGGACTAATTCGGGCGGGGGGGTGTCCGTTAAAACCGAAAGTCCGTTATTTAATAATTTTTTAAAATCATTAAATAACGAACTTTCGGGTGACAACGGATACCCCCCCGCCCGAATTAGTCCGTTATATGGAGCCAGCCATGAGTCAGCCCACCCCACCCCCTCCCCCCGCCCGGCTCCCCGCTGCGGGGAGCCGGGCGGGGGGTTGACAGCTCCCGCCTGGCTTCCAGCTGGGGGGAGCCGAGCGGGAGCTGTCAAACCCCCCCGCCCGGCTCCCCGGAACAGGGAGCCGGGCGGGGGGGTTGACAGCTCCCGCCCGGCTCCCCGCAGCGGGAAACCCGGCGGGAGCTGTCAAACCCCCCGCCCGGCTTCCCGCTGCGGGGAGCCGAGCGGAGGCTCTCAAACGCCCCCCCCCCCCGCCCGGCTCCCCCTTGCGGGGAGCCGGGCGGGGGGGTTGACAGCTCCCGCTCGGCTCCCCCCAGCCGGGAGCCGGGCGGGAGCTCTCAAACCCCCCCCCCCCCCGCCCAGCTCCCCGTTGCGGGGAGCCGGGCGGGGGGGTTGACAGCTCCCGCTCGGCTCCCCCCAGCCGGGAGCCGGGCGGGAGCTCTCAAACCCCCCCCCCCCGCCCGGCTCCCCGTTGCGGGGAGCCGGGCGGGGGGGTTGACAGCTCCCGCCCGGCTTCCAGCTGGGGGGAGCCGAGCGGGAGCCGAGCGGAGGCTCTCAAAACCCCCCCCCGCTCCCCGTTGCGGGGAGCCGGGCGGGGGGGTTGACAGCTCCCGCCCGGCTTCCAGCTGGGGGGAGCTGAGCGGGAGCTGTCAAACCCCCCGCCCGGCTTCCCGCTGCGGGAAGCCGAGCGGAGGCTCTCAAACCCCCCCCCCGCCCAGCTCCCCGTTCCGGGGAGCCGGGCGGGGGGAGTTGACAGCTCCCGCCCGGCTCCCCCCAGCCAGGGAAGCCCGGCAGGAGCTGTCAAACCCCCCGCCCGGCTTCCTGCTGCGGGGAGCCGAGCGGGGGCTCTCAAACGCCCCCCCCCCCCGCCCGGCTCCCCATTGCGGGGAGCTGGGCGGGGGGGTGGGGGTGGTTTGACAGCTCCCGCAGGGGTTCCCGCTGCGGGGAGCCGGGCGGGAGCTGTCAACCCAGCCGGCTACTTGGGGCGGGAGCCGGCAGCCCCCAAAACGGATTTCGGATTCATCGGAAATTTTGTCCGTTGCATCCGAAGTCCGTTAAATCGGGGTCCGTTAAATCGAGGGTTTACTGTACTGTGACCATGCTAAAGGACTGATAAACTCAGAGGGCTCGGTTCTCAATTGTGCTTATGGTACACACAAGGCAAGGAAGGGCACAGGTGTATTAAAACTTTCCCTCCCACAAACAACCTAGGGTCGACCAGGGAATGGTTTATCTCACAGTGTACATGTAATACAGACTTAAGGTATTTCTGCTGGGTTAAGTTTGTCCCCCCCCCCCCTCCTAAAAATAAAATAAAATAAAAAAGCCCTTTCCATCAGGAGTATGTGGCATGATGTCTACTTTGGTCAATATTATGGGGAAAAATCTCAAAGTGAAATAGACATCTAATTCAGAAACCACTAACTACAGTGGAATTATAACAGAGGAGAACTGGGCCCTACGTCATTTGACTTACTGTACAGAGTTTGACTGGCATTAAATCACTGCTTTTAACAGACCAAAAGCCAAGTGGGAGCTCCAAGAAACATGGTGCCACAGCATGTTTACAATGGAACCACAATCTGCTGTAATTAATGTTAGTTCTATCACCATCTTACAGTTGCTGTTCTACTGTTTCATGTTTACACTTGACATCTTGACATACAGACCTTATCATCATAAATTCTTAATAGCTGCTGAATAGTCTTGTATAAAAATTCAGTTTGAATGGACAACAGAGAAAAATTAACAAGCAAGTAAAAAAAAAGACTTTAAGTTTGGGAATTTTTCTCTGGCTGTTGGAGCACATTCCTTTAACTTTTCATACTATATTATGTTCTAGACACATGTATTTCATTTAATGGGAAAAAAATCTTGACATTTATGGTAGGCTATGGGTTTAATTATTGATAAAAGCATCTGGAAAAAAAGACAATTATTCACTGACTTAAATATCATTAGCATACATTGCAAGAACAGGATTATTCCATGGAGGAATTGTGTCTTTTAAGACTTATTTGATGAATACGTACAGTGTAACAAAACTTTCAGAGATTTGTGAGCAACAGGGGTGCAATTGTGCATATTGAGACAGATGGTTCTTACAGGTTATCTGGTCATACTGGCCTCATTTTAGTTTAATTTTCATTTTTTTCTTTGAACTCTTTGGATTTCATTGCTTCCCAACTCGGGTATGTTAACTGTTTGGAGGCTAGATTTGTGTTTCATTACAAAAAAACATGTCTCTCTTTCAATTTTTTTGCCCTATGGGATCTCTGGACAAGGTGACTTTTGGGTACTGCTCCCACAGCAGTTTGTCCCACTGGCTGGGAACCTTAGCTAAAATGTAGATTCAATCTTTAAGAAGTTGGACACTCTGCATAGCATTGGAACAGGAACTGACTGACAGAATCCTTTTTCAAAAGATTTCTAGAATGAGACTGAAACCTAGTCTCACTCTTAAGCACATGCTTAACTTTAACCATGAGAATAGTCTCTTTCACTTTAATGGAAGCATTCATGAGCTTAAGTGCTTGACTAAGTCAGGGCCACAGATAATGCTTTTGGAAACTTCATTTTCAAGCTATGAGGTGTATTTACTTCTCTGTTAAAAGAAAATAACAGCAAAGGCAAAATGGGTTAATTCAGTATTATAGGGGGGAAAATAAATCTGAGATTTTGGAGCCTACCTAAAAGTGTCAAAAAAGGAAGGGTAGAGACTTTTCTAGCTTAGTAGTTTCATGTGAAACTGGAGGAAATAATGAGAATCAAATGACCTAATTTCTGTTAGAGTATCATCTAGGGAGAAGTGAAGGAAACAATAACTAAGCACTCCAGTCTTCCCAGAATTGTTCTGACAGCTTGCAACTTGACTGCATACAAGAATAGGATTTTAAGATATGACAACTTTAAGTTATTTGACAACTGTAAGACTTGAAATTATTCCCATTCTTCCACAAAATTTATGCAGAGGAGTCAATTTTTTCCAAGTACAATATATTGATTCATGTTCCTTGAATTTGCATAATACTGAAACATGGTTGTGTGAAGAGACACTTACCCTTTGAGCACCTCTGAGCAGCTGGGTGTGGTTCCACTGTACTTTTATTGCCCTTGCTGCCCCCCACAAGGTGACAACTGACCCTGACAGATCTTCAGTAGCTTAGCCTCCATTTAGGTCGCAAAGTCTGCATGAACCATTTCGGGGGTAATAAATAGTCTAATATGTTAACAGTTTATTTGCACTCACTAGGTCAGTGGTGGGCAACCTGCGGCCCATCAGGGTAAACTGACTGTGGGCTGTGAGACATTTTGCTGACATTGACCATCCACAGGCATGCCCCTTCCTTCCCTCCCCCCGCAGCTCCCCGTGGCCGTGATTCACTCTTCTTGGCCAATGGGAGCTGTGAGCAGCAGCAGATCTTCAGCCCCAGCTCTGGCACCTATAATTACAGCCCTTGATTTGGTATCCCAAATAAGCCCTGCCCACTTCTTGGGGTTTACACTACTTTACCTGTGTCCTGCAGGGGAACTCAGGTCTTCCCAATACTCTGGGTTCCAACCCAGGGACCCTATAAATAACAGCCTCCTACTACTTAATTCCAACCATTTGCTGCTAGTTTCCTGGGCCTCTATTCACCAGACTCTGTTATCTCCAACCCTATTTCAGGGCCAATATGCTCAGGTACTTCTCTCACTGCAATCCCAGCTATGTAAGCTTAGCTAGACATAAATTCTTGCTACTTGTCAGGGTCCTTCAGACAGAGAGAAGTCCTTTCTTCATGCCAACAGTCCCAGTTCCTTTTATCAGAATCAGCATTGCCCTGGTTGGTTTTTTCTTACCCCCTCTGGACTTTGTACCTGTCATAAGCATAAAGTAGTCTAGAATTCCTGCTTACCAGTAAGGGGTTAAGAAGCTAAAGAAACCTGGCTGGTACCTGACCAAAAGAACCAATGGGGACAGAAGATGCTTTAAAATCTGGGGGAGCTAAGCTTTTGTCTGTGTGCTTTGTCTGTTTTTTTTCATTTGCTTTGGGTTTTCAAAGGAGCCAGATCAGTTTCTTCTCTTCATCTAATTTTATATTTCTAAGCAGAACAAGGAGTAATTAAATAGCCAGACAAGGCAGTTTAAGTTTTATATTTGTTTCTCACTTGTGGATGTCTCAGTTTTTTAGGGAAATATTCCTGTGTTTTCTCTATAACTTTGAAACTCAGCAGAGGAAGGAATTCCTCTGTAGTGTGGTTTTTTTTCTTTGATTCTTTTTTGTGACTGTAAAGTATTTTTTCCCACTGATTTTTATAAAGGTACATTGTTTCTTTCCTTTTTCCTTTAA
Source organism: Sternotherus odoratus (assembly GCA_032164245.1). Classification (NCBI taxonomy): domain Eukaryota; kingdom Metazoa; phylum Chordata; order Testudines; family Kinosternidae; genus Sternotherus; species Sternotherus odoratus. Next base: position 227,448,117 of record JAVMKO010000001.1, on the reverse strand, counting down.
TTAAAATCTTCCTTTTAAGAACCTGACTGATTTTTTCTATTGTGTAAGATCCAGGCTTTGGATTGGCTCACCAAGGAAAATTTGTGAGGGGTTTATTCTCAAGCCTTTCCCAGGAAGGAGCTATAAGCTTGGGGGGATTTGGGGGGAAAAGGGGCTGTCATAAGTGTAAAGGGCTGGAGAGGGTTAATGTTATCTGAGAACAAGAGATGTAAGAGCTCCCTGTCATGAGGGAAGGAAGAGTTTTTAGTTCAGTTTCGTTTTGCTGGCCATGATTGTGAAGTGTACCATATCTCTGTTTTATTGTTTTTCTGTATTATATCTTTTAGTTATAAAACGTTTGGTTTAATTCCCTTAAGGTCTCTCTCTCTTCACTGGGAAGAGAGGAGGTAGGGGGGGTAGGTAAAGGAATCAGCTCAGGTTACCAGCTGAGGAACAGAGGCTGTCTCTGCCTTCAGCCGGAAGGCTGAAGGGGGAGGGGAAGCAGCCTCTAGGTGTCTGACTCTGGCTCTTAGGGAGGGGGACAGAGTTGGGGTTTTGGGGAAGTCTGTGGGCCCCTCCAAGGTTTTGGAAGTACACCCGGATGGTGGCAGCCATGGTACCCCAAGAACCCCACTGGTAGAGGGGGGTTTCTCGGGGTGTAGGAACTTAATTTGGCTGGGAAGCAGCTAAGTTAAGTGGTTTGGGCTAGAAAAGAGTCCCAGTCTTTGTACTTAAGAGCACAGAGGCTGGGGTACCCCCACTCTTACATGGTGGCTGCGGTGTTGAATGATATGAATCCCAAAAGTAGCAGAGTTTGGCTGTAAGCTAGACTGCAGTTTTTTTCCCCTAAAAAATCCCAAGTCCCTCTGAGGGAATTGATCAGCTTGGTGGCAAACTAATAGTTCAGTTCAGAAGCAGGTTTTGAGACAAAGAGGCTTGTTGTAAGAATTGATATGGTAATAACTGTAAACAAAGGGATCAGCTAGAGCCATTAAAAAGGTAGGGAAAAGTTGTTAAACCAGGTACTTTCTTCAGGGAGGTGGGACAAAGCTGAGTGAGGAATTTAGTTCCTCTGCACTCTGAGTCAGCAGAGGGGAGATAGCGCCCTTTCCTGGAGAAGGAGAAAATAGCACCGTTTGCGTCAAAATAAGGGAAATAGTGCCCTCTGCTGGGGAAAAAGAAAAATAGCGCCCCCTACTGGTCTGAAAAGGAAAGTGACATCCTAAATTGCTGTTGGAGGTACAAGGCTTGTATAAGATCAATTTATTATCTTAGCTGTAAGTAAATTACAGAAAAGCTAAAATGGCAGCCAGTAAGATCCAGCAGAGTACACCAGTATCCAGCAATCATCCTAGCCTAAACAACCCCACGGTGGGGTGATGTTTCAAGTGCAACGAACCGGGGCATATCAAGGCTAACTGCCCCAAGAACACCGACCACACCCTGTGTCTTACCCTGAAGTCACACCAAGGACTCTCAGGCCCAGATATCTTCCAGATACCCGCAGAGCAAAGGGAAACTGTGAGAGTGGGCGAGAAGCTAGTCACAGCTTGGAGAGACACTGGAGTTCAAGTGTCCCTTATTCACCAAGAATTTGTGGACCCCCAGCTCATCAACCAGAAGATTACAGTAACCATTCACCCTTTCATGTCGGAGCCAATCGCCTTACCTACAGCTGCTTTACCTGTCCAGAACCAAGGCTGGTCAGGAGCATGGACTTTTGAAGTCTATGATAATTATTCCATTCCCATGCTGTTGGGGAATGATATAGCCAATCAGGTGAAACTAAACAAGAGGGTGGGAATGGTCACCCGCAGCCAGACTAAGCAAGCTTGCACACCTGTCTCTGTTCCTGAACCTTCCATCAGGGGTCTAACTGTGTTACCAGAAACCCTGACGGAAGTAGTGTAGCCGGATACCCTGCCAACGACTGGACCAGCCATGGAGGATCCAGCTCCAGAGACCCCACCAAAGTCATTCCCGGGACTGGAACTGGCGAACGAACCAACCCCAGAACCATTGCCTGCACTGAGCCCAGCGCTTGCAACCCCATCTACCACCCCAACACCTGAAGGCAACCTCAAACCTGCATTAACAACAGCAGCTGAACTGACCCCAGAGGCTCCGCCAGAGCCTGAGGTACAACCCGGTGCACCAGCGAAGATGGGTCCACCACCAACGGAACCAACCCTATCACCCGCATCACTTCCCGAGGAACCCAACCCAAGTCCACAACCCAGTGAGGAACTGATGTCTCCAGCATCAAGAGAACAGTTCCAGTCCGAACAGGAAGCAGATGAAAGTCTCCAGGAAGCTTGGGCGGTGGCACGGAGTGACCAACCGCCTCTCAGCGCTACAAATCAATCCCGGTTTGTGGTTGAAAAGGGACTTTTGTACAGGGAGGCTCTGTCTACAGGACACCCAGAAGACTGGCAGCCTCAGAGACAGTTGGTAGTCCCAACTAAGTACCGGGCAAAGCTCCTAAGCTTAGCCCATGATCATCCTAGTGGTCATGCCAGGATAAACAGAACCAAGGACCGTGTGGGGAGGTCTTTCCACTGGAAGGGAATGGGCAAGGACATTGTTCAGTATGTCCGATCCTGTGGGGTGTGCCAAAGGGTGGGAAAACCCCAAGATCAGTTAAAGGCCCCTCTCCAGCCACTCCCCATAATTGAGGTTCCATTTCAGCGAGTAGCTGTGGATATCCTGGGTACTTTTCCACAAAAGACACCCAGAAGAAAGTGGTACATACTGACTTTAATGGACTTTGCTACCCGATGGCCAGAAGCCATAGCTCTAAGCAACAACAGAGCTAAGAGCGTGTGCCAGGCATTAACCGACATTTTTGCCAGGGTAGGTTGGCCTGCTGACATCCTCACAGATTCAGGAACCAATTTCCTGGCCGGGACTATGAAAAATCTGTGGGAAGCTCATGGGGTGAACCACTTGGTTGGCACCCCTTACCACCATAAAACCAATGGCATGGGGGAGAAGTTTAATAAAACTTTAAGGGCCCCAGACTTTGACCAGCCGTTCCTAGTAACCCAGATGCCTCTGATCGTGGTGTGGGAGCAGTGCTAATGCAGAAAGGACCCGACCAACAGTTGCACCCAGTTGTGTTTCTCAGCAAGAAGCTGTCTGAGAGGGAGAGCCACTGGTCCATTCCCAAAAAGGAATGCTATGCCATTGTGTACACGCTGGAAAAGCTACGTCCATATGTTAGGGGGCGAAGGTTCCAACTCCAGACCGACCATGCTGCGCTGAAGTGGCTTCATGGTGTCACCGACACAAACAAGAAACTTCTTTGTTGGAGTTTAGCTCTCCAAGATTTTGATTTTGATATACAGCACATTCCAGGTACTTCCATTAAAGTGGCTGACGCACTCTCCCGTGAAAGTTTCCCAGAATGAATTCGTTAAACTGTCCTTGGAATGTGGAACCTTTTGTTAGTTATTGCACCAGTAGTATTTTTAGAAATGCATGTGTTTAACTCTGTTTTTTTCCTAGAGCTCCAGGAAAAAAAATCACATCCAGTGAACTTTGGATACCGTTTGCGATTTGGGGGGCGTATCATAAGTGTAAAGGGCTGGAGAGGGTTAATGTTATCTGAGAACAAGAGACGTAAGAGCTCCCTGCCATGAGGGAGGGAGGAGTTTTTAGTTCAGTTTTGTTTTGCTGGCCATGTAGCTGGAAACGGGTCTTGGAGCATCTTTGGCTATTAAGATGACTCTACTCTTCTCTTATATTTCTACTTAGCTGATTGTAAGTGATCTCTGATATTATAAGCCTGTGCCTGTTGGGGTGTCTCGGTCCTTTTTAGAGGGGAGTTATGGAACCCCAGATTGTGAAGTGTACTGTATCTCTGTTTTATTCTTTTTCTGTATTAAATCTTTTAGTTATAAAACGTTTGGTTTAATTCCCTTAAGGTCTTTCTCTCTTCACTGGGAAGAGAGGAGGTGGGGGGGGGGGGGTAGGTAAAGGAATCAGCTCAGGTTATCAGCTGAGGAATGGAGGCTGTCTCTGCCTTCAGCCGGGAAGGGTGAAGGGGGAGGGGAAGCAGCCTCCAGGTGTCTGACTCTGGCTCTCAGGGAGGGGGACAGAGTTGGGGTTTTGGGGAAGTCCAGGGGCCCCTCCAAGGTTTTGGAAGTACACCCGGATGGTGGCAGCTGTGGTACCCCAAGAACCCCACTGGTAGAGGGGGGTTTCTCAGGGTGTAGGGACTTAATTTGGCTGGGAAGCAGCTAAGTTAAGTGATTTGGGCTAGAAAAGAGTCCCAGTCTTTGTACTCGAGAGCACAGAGGCTGGGGAACCCCACTCTTACTGGGTCGCTCCTAGTGGTCCTGCTCCTAGTTCTTGGAATACACTTGGTGGTGGCAGCATACTGTTCCAGACACAGGAGAAACTTGTGTCTTGGGGAAGTTTTAACCTAAGCTGTTAAATAACCTTAGGGGGTCTTTTCATGTGGGTTCCCACATCTCTACCCTAGACTTAAGAGTGGGGAGGGAACCTTGACAGGACCATAGCTATGTGGTTTCCAAAATTCCTCCAACTGTCCTCTAAGCAAGCTTGGATGACTCACCTTCACTGCTCTTTTCCTCTCAGCTCCCTGCTTCTTGGGGGCTGGGATGTGTGTGTATAGAACTGTAGGGCCTCCAGAAGGGAACCACAAAGTATCAAATGCACCCCATCACATACTATTCATGAATTTTGCATTATTATTTTTTTGCTATTTAAACTCATTATCCCTCATTCTGATATCACACTGGTATAAAGCAGAAGTAACTCCACTGAAAAAGATGGACAATAGACATAATACATTCTTGCACCAGGTGTCCATCTGTCTTGCTGTACCCAAAGACCCTTTCAGTGGAATATTTAAAAAGTGCTACTCTAATCGTTTTTTTTTCTTGTATACTTCCCTCACCCTACCTAATTTAGATCATGTTACAAGCAGGGGTGGCAGAGTTGTAGAAATGTTGCTGGTGCCCAGAACCTGCCCCCCCCCCCCCCGCAAACTCTTCCCTCCACTGGCCTAAGGCTCTTGGAGGGAATTTGGGTTGGGGGAGGATGTTTTGAGTGCAGGCTGTGGGCTGGGAAGGGTATAGGGATGGAGGAGAGGTTGGGATCAGGGAGGGAGTTTGAGTGGGGAAGGTTGTATCAGGGGGCAAGCTCTGGGATGGAGTTTGGGTGCTGGGTGCAGGCTTTGAGGGTGTGGGGTGTGTGTGTGAGGAGTGCAGGCTCTGGGAGGTAGTTAAGAACATAGGAACATAAGAATGGCTGTACTGGGTCAGATCAAAGGTCCATCTAGCCCAGTGTCCTCTCTACCAACAGTGATCAATGCCAGGTGCCCCGGAGTGAGTGAATCTAACAGGTAATGTTTAAGTGATCTCTCTCCTGCCATCCATCACACACACCCCCTGACAAACAGAGGCTAGGAACACCATAACTGAACACCATAATTTACCTATCCTGGCTAATAGCCTTCAATGGACTTAACCTCCATGAACTTATCCAGTTCTGTTTTAAACCCTGTTATAGTCCTAGCCTTCACAACCTCCCCAGGCAAGGAGTTCCACATATTGATCATGTGCTGTGTGAAGAAGAACTTCCTTTTATTTGTTTTAAAACTACTGGCCATTAATTTCATTTGGTGGTGCCTAGTTCTTATATTATGGGAACAAATAAATAACTTTTCCTTATTCACTTTCTCCACACCACTCATGATTTTATATACCTCTGTCATATGCCCCCTTAGTATTCTCTTTTCCAAGCTGAATAGCCCTAGCCTCTTTAATCTCTCCTCATAGGGGAGCCATTTCAACCCCCTAATCATTTTAGTTGCCCTTCTCTGAACCTTTTCTAATAATATAGTACCCTATAGAGTTTGGGTGCTGGGTACAGGCTCTGAGGGTGGTGGAGAGAGTGAGAGATGCAGGCTCTGGGATGGAGTTTGGGTGCTGTGTGCAGGCTCCATCCTGGGACAGGGGCTGGAGGTGCATGAGGGGATGAGGAGTGCAGGTTATGGGGCTGAGTTTGGGTGCAGGCTGGGTGTGGGGGTGTAGGCTCTGGGAGGGAGTTTGGGGGCTGAAGGGAGGGTGCAGGCTCTGGGAGAAGGTGGGGGTGCAGCACTTGCCTGGGGCTCCTAGTCAGGGTGGTCTGGGAGTCTCCATATGCTGGTACCCCCCAGACACCACCTCCTCAGCTTCCCAGAGGCTGCAGAGTGGTGCCAGCAGGGAGGAAGCTGCTTTATTGTGCTGCACTGCCAGTGGGCAGTGGGGGCCCCCCGGGCTGTTTTAAATAGCTCGGGGGACACGCAGGCGGAAGGCAGGGCCAAAGGAGAGACCCAGCCCCAAACACTGCTGGAGCCAGGCCCCAGGCCAGGAATATTCCTGGTGCCCAGGCACTATGGGGCTATAGGACTCGCCATCCACGGTTACAAGTTCCTAAATCGAGATATGAATTTAATGTTGCATTTTGAGATTTTGATGGAATCTCTCCATAGTATGATTGATAATTATAAACACTTATTGTCTGTTCTCCCCACAGTGTTTCTCTTTTCTATTGTCATGGGTCTGTAAAAGGAAACTAGCGAGTGGGGAAATGTTTTTATTAAAATCCTATTTTCTTTGTTGAGAGAGAGACATTGAGGGGGGGAGAGAGAGAGATAGAATGTGTTTGTGTGTTGATTCGTTCCTTATTATGATAAAGCAGTTGTCAGCCTTAATTTGTAATAATTTTCTCGATCACTTACTAATGTGATGTGATGCTGTCACTTTATATATTACTAAACCAATGAAATAAAGAGAGAATTCTTAATAAAATGAGGAGATAAATAAGGAATGATAAAAGTACATGGAAGGTATATCATACTAGCCTCCTAGTACAAACCATGTCTGAGCTGTAGGCAAAGGAGATAATCCGTCTTTGTTTTAAATCCTTTCCATTCTGATTTGCTATTTTTTAAAAAATGAATTATCAGTTACTAACTTGGAACAAAGCTTTACTGTAGCACACCACCTGACTAGCAGGGCTGTGCCTTTGTGAGTTCTTCAAGGCCAGAAAAGAAACAAAACTGCCACCACTGTTGTGAAGCTGCAGTAGTCCGGAGGGCTTCAGTGCCCACACTCCACAGGGAACAACGTCCTGTGGATTCAGATCAACTCACAGATAAAGCAGTCAGTCCTTACCTTCTTCCCAGCTTGCCTCTTCCTCACATGCAAACTAACTTTGTAGAGCTGCATGTAGGAAACCTTAGAGCTTGCCTACAGAGAGGGATAATGCACATTGCAGAGGTATGATATCTGAAGCTCACTAATGCTATATTAACGTTCACTAGAGAACCTTTAGTGCACACCAGTAGGGTCTATACACACCAATTAATGTACAACATGTTAGCGCACTTAGGAAATCACACCCCTGGAGAGGTACATGTAAGCAAACCCTGATGGAGGTGAGCTCCATGATATACAAGGGATGTGTATGTACCTGGTCCTGATCTCTCCAAGTGCGACCTCAGTGTGGAGGGGGGAAGCAGTATTTGCCCTATTGGATATAAGAGACGGAAATGTATTTTAATACATCATTTAAGTATTCAAGTATTGTGTGGAAGAGTAAGAAAGGTCAGAAAAGAGATTATTTTATAAAGGCAATGTGGACCAATGGCTAGGGCACTGAAATAGAAGTCAGGTGGCTTCAGTTCTGTTCCTGGATCTCCCACTAACTTTCTGTGTGATTTTGGATAGGTCCCTATGTCTTACTAACCCTCATGAAAATTGAGGCTAATAGTCGCTTTCCTTTGTAGAGTACTCAGAGCTCTATGGATGAAAGGTGCTACATAGGAGATAATTACTATTATAAGTAGTCACCAGCTAATGTGTAGATCGTACTGTAGATGTAAATATCTACTAGGAATTAAAACAGCATATTCAGAAGGATAAGTACACTTACACAAAAATGTTTGCTAAAAGAGTTGGCTGTAAACAACTGCAGGTGTAGAACTGTACTCAGTTTTGTAAAGATAATAGCACAGGTGTTATACACCTGTTAAATTTAATCATATTATCTTATCAACAGTCATTTTACACTAATTTAGGTTTTCAAGATGCTTGAAAAGATATCAATCCTTCTAAGGGAAAAATAACATGAAATAAAAAATTGAACCTATTTTCTGAGATTTTTTTTTTCATGATTGTAAGTGAATTACATCTACTATATACAAATATTTCCTTCAAATGATCCAGTTTAATTTAGCATTTTATTTAAGGAACACCATATTGGTAAACAAGACAGTTTTAGATCTTATGCAGAGCCCTGTCTATACCATATTTTTGATCAGATTAAAAAAACAAAACAGATTTTATGATGTGGGTCGAACAATTACCACATTTGTGCCAGACCATGGCTCAAACCTCATTCATAAAAAAAAACGTATTTACAGTTTTCAAGGTGAGGTGACTAATATTTTTTTAACTAAACTGTGTTTTCAGATGTATTATTTTTTAATACATCTGAAAACACAGTTTAGACTTCATATTCCATCACACCACATGGAGATGCTTCTGTGATAGAGGAAAATACAGTTCTGAAAAAATTCATTATCCAATATTGCATATCCAGGAGAGCTAGTGCAGGTAATATCAGACTACTTGATGATGGTGCAGGTCTAATTTAGTTTAATTCATCCTTTTCAGTAGCCCCATGGAATATTTAAAGTATTTACATGCAACCATTTTGTAGTTGGTTAATTGGAGCCACAAGGGCTGAATTCAAATAGCGAGGGGTCTCTCATAAAACTGACAAACATCACTGACTTAAATCCCTCATCCAGAACTTCTGGGATCACTAGATGCTTTCTCTGGGTACCCTTAGCATGCAATACATCCCCACTCACAAACATTGAGTCAATATATGAAATGAGGAAAACTTTATTAGGGAAAAAGGAACACAGCATCAACTTGGGAAAACATAGTGTGATATATGAATGAGAGATAAAACACTCCTCAATGTAACTTTGGCAGTAGTCCGTTAACCTGGTTCCCCATCACTGGTGTGAACATAGACTCATAGGACTGGAAGGGACCTTGAGAGGTCATCTAGTCCAGCCCCCTACACTTATGACAGGGCTAAGTATTATCTAGACCAATGGTGGACATTACTATATTCTGTACGTTTTTTTTTTCTTCTTCTATTCTATTTGCCTGAAGTAGATCAAAGAAAGTCTCATCTTATTACCGGATTCCCTTCTGTCCAATGCTTCTCTTCTTTTTGTGGTTGTGGTGACTATAGAGAGGGGCAAAAAGAGAGTCAGAGGTATGGTCACGTATCCTTCTCCAAAAACTTTTTCCACTCATGTCCCCAGAGAGGTCAGAGCAGGACTTTTGCACTGACTAGACTTATTCATCAACTCTTGTTACAGAGATTCACCTGACATGTTAAGACGAGCTTTGGCCATGGACAAAGGTTCAATGAAAGTTACAACCGCTGCATGATATCAGTGAAACAGGGCTGTAAGAAATATTTTACACCAGAACAGAAACACATCTTGAGCACAGATTTTGTAGTAACAAAAAAACATTGAGAATTTTGATGGATTAAATGAAAAAACAGGACATTTCAGGAGTCCAATAAAAGTTCTTGAGACACAAGTCATCATATGTAAAAAAAATGGCTGTCCCAGAAAAACTGGAGGCACAAGATAGGTGAGGAGTAATATCTTTTGTTGCATCAAGTTCTGTTGGTGAAAGGGGCAAATGAAAGATATTACTTCACCCATTTTTTCTTTCTAATATCCTGGGACCATCACAATTACAACACTGAAACCAGTAAAACTGGGGCACATGGTCTCTTGTGACATATTCTTCAAAGATATACTGTAGCTTTAGAAATGTATAGTTATTTTTACAACATAGACCCCAAAACACAGAGACTAAAGATGAATAATACATTTCACTCTATAGCTTGAAAAAGTAGTCAAGGAGAAATAGAATATATTATTTTATTTCTGTTGCTGAGTGACAGGTTTACTCAGAGTGAATCGGAACAATGCAGTTAAATTAAAATTATTAGTTAAACTTAAAACAAATCCAAACTAATTAATGTGCAAATCAAAAGTGCAATAAAAAGGGAGAGAGAATTTTATCATGACTGTTTTCGGAATCCTGTTCCTGCAAACCTGTTTTTTTTTACTCAATCTGTTAAGGACAAATTCATTTTTGTAGTTATCTCATTAATAGCTAAAATATGGATGTCTGTAGCAACTGAAGGCCTGATCCTGCATTTATTCAGGTAAAACTTCCACTGAGTGCAACAGGAGCTTTGGCTGAGAAACTATAATAGGATCAAGACCTCATTATCACTGGATTAACATTCCTGTCATTTTAGCAGATGCAGAAACATTTAATTTGTTATTTGACATGTGCTATACAAATTGGGAGCAGTCACATCACATTACAGTAAAACCCACTGCAGCCAAGTATAAGGCAATGTAATATTGCCAGGCCCAAAAAACACAACACTTTCAAAAACTGGAGGTAGTCTTGAGAGTCCATTTCATTAAGTTAAAGATATAGATAGATAGATAGATAGATAGATAGATAGATAGATAGATAGATAGATAGATAGATAGATAGATAGATAGATAGATAGATAGATAGATAGAACAAGCATTAGAAACCAAGGACATTCAGAGTTAAGATTATACTTAAGATTTTATTTTCATTTTCACCTTTTCTAAGTCCAGTTACTTAGTGGAGGAACATTTGCAAACACATGGCTATTGGGAGAAGTCTGACACAGGGCAGGACTCTGTGCAGAAATAAAGCTGCAGATTGGGGAACAGCATGCCCCGTGTTGTTCAGGAATGGGCAAGAATAAAAATGATGGAGTGCTTGGGATGACCAAAGGATTTGCACAGTGTGGAATGTAGAGGGGTGTGTGTGTGCGTGGCAGGAAACTTAGCTGAGTCTCCAGAACATGTATAAAAGAACCAACATAATTTGCTTTCTTAATTTTATCCATCTGATTTTCATCAGATAAATGTGTATAATTTTAAAACCTGATATATGACCATTTTGGACAATTCCGTCTTTGGATAAGTATTTGGGATCCTGATTAAGATAAGGAAACTGAGCAAGTATTGAGCACCAGGCAGTCATGTTGCTGGGGAACCTAGTAAAGCTCATGGCAGGGCAGAGACCAAAATGAAGGATTCCTCACCCTTGGATTCGAGGGGATGGGGGAAAGAGAGAATTTTTGCTGTCCACCACTGACTCTCTCACAGGAGCCAAGGAGCAATAGGACGGGGGGAAGAGAGGAGAGATCCTCTGTCCAATCCCACCTTCCTTCCGATATGTCATATAATCCTCTCTCTAGCCCAATAATCCCTTTCCCCCTAGCTATCCCATTCTCTACAGGTGGGGAGCCACTTTAGCCTCATTGTTATATGTTTGTACTCTCCAGTATCCACCGCTCCCACTGTATTCAACTCTCCTCCCCCGACCAAAATCCCATCTCCAGTCCTCACCTTTTCCCACATTCTGCCTCAATTCTCCCGTCCCCCCCGCTTTTATTTTTTTTGATGTTAAGGTGATTCCTCTAGTCCGACAACATCATCTATATATATAGAAGTCAAATGGTGTATGTATGTTCCCTTACTACTTCCACACCATTTCAACTAGATACTTGAAATTTGGTACGGTTATAGGCTTTAGGGTCCTAATCAGGGTAAGAATCGAAAATTTTTAAAATCTCACCTCTTACATCCCCTAGGGGTGAAATACTTTAAAGCTCATTAACATCAACTACACAGCTCACATAACATCAGCTGGGCAGCAGGTTAACACCTGCTGTTGTCTGTGACATAGTTATAATGTAATAATATAGATACCCAGAGAGCTTAGTGTTGTGTTAAAGCTCAGTAACATCAACTACACAGCTTGATGTGTAATTTATGGAATGTACTGATATACAATAAAAACAAAATTTATATTAATCAAAAACATTGTAGTCTTTTTACATCCCAGTTTCCAATTACAAATAGTCCGAGCAACGCTGGGTATTTCAGCTAGTATAGAATAAGAGAAAGCAGGAAGGCAGACCTGCCTACCCTGTGGCTTTTAACCAAGGTTCTGGCTTTCATGTCTTTTATCTCATTCCCTGGTCTCTCTTTCTGTGTTGCTGACTTTCTCTTTTTTGGCCGGCTGACAGATAGGGTGGTGGTGGCTGGAGCTGGTTATCAAGACTCTTTCCTTTCTTTGTTCCTGCTAGCCAATCTCACTGCCTGCCTGTCCTCCCCCCCCCCCCCGCCACATCTTCTATAATAAGATACTATACTGTTCTGGGGGAGGAAGATCCCATAGTCAGTAATTCTGTGCAGGTGACAAGGGAGGAAGAAGGGTAAGGAGGTGCAGCAGTTGCTGATCAGGAAACCTACCTCAGTCTGCATGTGAGGTATTAGGGGAAGGGGGAAACTGAGGCACCAAAAAGGGGAAGAAGACTAAGACTGGTTGGAGTGGGAGGACTGTAAATGAAAAGGAACAGATTGTTGGGACAAGAAGGGATAGAATTGCTGGAAGAGAGAATTAGTAGATGTGGGAAGAAGAAAATTTCTGGAGGGAAGGAAGAAAACAATGGAAAGTGGAGGAGATGACTGTTGTAAGTGTGTGGGGTAACAGGTGGATTTCTGATCTGTATCCTGGGTTTTACTAATAGGGGACTTTACAATTAGCCAGAGAAGAAGTCAATGGTGGAGAAGTGTTACTGGTGTTGTCACTGTTCCTCCTACCCCCGTAATTTGTAGCCCAGTGATTAGGGCATTCACCTGAGATGTGAGAGGCCTGTGTCCGAATGCCCACTCTGGAATGGGCATATATTGAACTTTCTGACTCACCAAAAAATCAGAAAAAAATTAGATTTGCTTCAGCCTGAACCATTTTTATTAGGACTGCCACTGAACCAGCAAAATCAATTATATGCCAATATCTATGTAAAAGATTATGTCTTATTTCTCTTGTTCCACACCTGAAATTATACAGAATCCAGATCAAAATCTGTCCAGCACCATTCTTGGTCTATGCACTTCCAATAGTCTAATCTTTGTCTGGGAAAGTATCCTGTCACAAAAATCTAGTACATCTATATTTGACCTTTAATTAAAGACTCTCTCTTTGGGCCACTGGGTTTTGCTATTCTCTTGGGTAGTTGCTTAAGACAGGTTTCACAGAACAGTATATTGTTGAAAAAATAAAAGCTAATATGAAATAAAACTTTTCTCTTCTTCACAGAATGCTATAGGTATAAATACTATTTTATCTTTTCTCTGGAGTAAAAACATCGCTGTTGCTCCATTAGCAGTTATTTTCTCAACTTTAGTTACACTTACTCCTGGGTTTCTCAAAATATTTCATGTTACTTTGTTGCATTTTTTCTACCACTCTGTGATTTTTTTCTTATAGGGACTCAGATAGCTCAGTATATTGCTTCCCTCTAAATCTTTTTATTTCCTTTTTACCAATTGTCTTCCTGCTATTTTCTCTAAAATGTTTTGTCCCAATTAAGTCTTGTTCTTGGTCTATTTCAAAGACTGGATTCTACCTTTCATCCTTGAACTAATTTCAGTCATCTCCACAGAATGCATGGGTGAGTTATATTTTACTGCTTCCATAATACTTTATTTCAGATCCCCAGATTTTGTGTTCAGCTGAATAATATAACTACAGCTGTATGAAACTCCGGACACAAGGGTTTCATGCATACCATGTTTTAATTTACATATTTCCTTTTTGTGGTTATATATATAAAAAATCTACAGCCAGACAGACAAAACCACTGAGATTTGCATGATTTTCCATAAAACAATAAAGTAGATCAGGTTCGGAACTCTGGGGAAATTGTTTTACTGACCTAGCTCTATTTTCATGTTTTCAGTGAAATTGTCTTTCTCTATGCACTTTTCCTTAGAGCAAATAAATAAATAATAATAATAATAAACCCTACAACTCCCCGCAAGGGCAGGAATACTGGATAAGGAGTGTGGGAACCAGGCAGAGAAGCTACCCATATCCTAGCTCCAGAGCAACCTATTCTTGGTCAATCCCTGAGGCCTTGCAGGATGCAGAAATGTTTATGGTGAAGTTGCACTGCTACAATGTGTGGAAGCAAGATGATAGAGGTACCAATCAGGCTATCTTTCTGTTTAAAGAAAATAAAACCAAGCGAATGAATGCAGATGGGAGAGCCTTTTACATTGTACAGTGTACTATAATAAAAAAGGGAAAGAGCCAAGACTGTGGAACATTCCGCCTCAGTCCTTCCTGCTACCTATGCTAGTCTCGTCTCATGAAATGAAGTGCTTTATGAGAGAGAACAGCATGGAAATATAGTTCTCTCAGTTCCTAGACATAATCATACTTCAGTTGTTGTGCCTCCATTGGGAAACTACTTACCATAACATACATCACCGTAATGTTGCTTGTAAGCACACATTTCCCCCCCCCCCCCCAGATCAGTAGTGGAAAACTCCATTCCTAAATTGCTACTGTGGCTGTTTTAATCCTTCCTAATAGGTGGTAGAGAGTGGTCTGTATAGTAACCCATCACTCAGTTGTCATCGGGGGGGAAAAATCAATGGGCCCTGCCTCCCCAAGTAGCTTACCCAAATTTTAGAGCTATCAAACAAGTCTATGTGATATGGATTAAGCAGAAAGCCAGTTAAGAACCTACCCACTACAAGAAGATCAGGATAGCCATAATGCGTGATAAGTGCTTCCTCTTATTGCATTCTGTAGGGCTAACGGATGGTCTATTAGTTACCCAGGCTGTGGGAGACCTGAGTACAAGGCACAGCTTTACCACACACTCCCTGTGTGACTTAGTCTCTGTGCACCTCAGTTCTCTGTCTGTAAAATGGGGATAATGGCACTTGCCTGCTTCATATGTTTGCTGTGAGACTAAATACATTAAGAAATGCCAGTTGTTCAGACTAACTCCATTTCTAGTGTGGGTGCCCATATCATGGATTTTAGATTTATGATCTTTGGGGAGGAACATTCTGTGTGGGTTTTGTGTGTCTTGTGCAGTACCAGGAATATTGGCCGCTAAATATTCAACATCTGAGCAACCTAATCATCTGACCATACTTAAGGGAGGAAAGCATCCTCTTTGGAATGGAAAGTAGCCTCTGTGTTTCTGGACAACGGAGATTCTTTGAGAAACAATGCATCCACAGAGGTAGTTTGGGGTCTGAAAGGGTCCTAATCTATTAACGTGGTCTGGCTGAAACCTAGAAGTTCTTTTCCTCTACATTTTTTGAAAGAAATGAAAAATCTGATTAATTTAAACATTTTTAAGAATGTCTGGAGGAAAGATTTGAAAGTAAAAATATCAGAAATTCTGAGAACTTTCTCTGGTCGTAGTGGGGAGAAACCAGGATAAGAAAATGGCCAAACCTCCCAATTTTTACATTTCTATTTGATTTCAAATTAAATATTTTTTTGTTTCAAATACTATTACTGTATGATAATGTAATAAAAATATGAATGTTTGTCTTCTCCATTTTACTCCTTTTGTGTTACTCCAGCAGAAAAAGGGGATGGACATTCATTTAATCTCTCCTACTGAGGAGTTCTAGGCATGAATTTTTTTTAAGATGAAATGGGAGGGTTGCAGCTAGGAAGGTTAAGCTGAAATGGGAGGGTTGTTATGGGTTTCAACCCAACCTGTCCCTAGTTACTTGGGGAGTGTTGCCAATTAACATAGTTCATTTATACTTAAATTCCTTTGGGGGCAGGAATAGTGTAGAAAAGGCCAGAGAGTCAGGTGTCTTTAGCCAGCCTCCTGATGGTTTGCCTCCTCTCTGCTGCATTGATGATAGAGCTGGTCATAACTTTTCCCTTCCTGTGGAAAATTTCAAATGCTCAGTGAAAAATTGAAAATTCACATATTTTTGGCCTAAAAAGCAAAACATTTCATTTCTGAAAAGTGTTCACAGAGACACATAGAAGTTGTAGTTCAGATGCCTTACTCTTCCATTCTCTTCTGGTTCCTTGGATGGACCACATATTCCATGATGCACCACAATAGAGGTGCAGAGTTTCATGCCTATAAAATGGCTACAGCACACCATGGAAGATAATATCTGTCTGAGGAGTCTGGCCCATAGAGGAGAATGGGAATAAGAGGCATCCAACCTACAATTCCTATGATGCATACTGGCAGTATTTCAGAATTAAATTGTTATGGGTTTCAGACTCTCTTTTTGGCCATTCATTTATTTTAATGAAAAAAAAACAAAATTCTTGCTCATGTTCAGGACCAGCCCACAACATTTTGGCACCCGAGGTGGGGAGCTCAAATGCTTCTCCCATGCCTCCTTGCTTGGGTCAAAACTTTGAAAGGTCTCTTGTACCCTCCTTCCTCCAGCACAGCACTCCACCATCCCAGTTCATCTAGAGCTGAGAGAATATATATGCACCAGCAGCAGAAACAATTTTCTACACTCTGGGTCCTAGTGGTGCATCCCCCTCCTCCAGTCTGGCACCTAAGACCGCTGCCTGAGTTTGCCTCATAGTAAGGCCAGCCCGCTCATGCTCAGTAGACATTTACACTGCAAATTATCCCTCTGGCCTAGGGTTAAACTTTAGCCATGAGTAGGTAACTGCAATGCTCCAAGAAGGAATTGTGACTTATAGTCCAATTCAGCCTCAGCTCCCTTTTTGTTCCAGGAGGAGAAATAAGTTACAGCTCTTGCATGTCTGTATCTTACTTCCTCGCTTGCATCTGCTCTGGCCACTGAGTGGAACTAGAACAAAGTCATGGCTTTATGCACTGTGCATGCCTTTCCTGCCCCCTTGCTCTCAATGGGGAATATATATAAACCAGGAGTTATACTCCACACTGGACCTGGACTGAAGATCTGGGTATGCTAAGAGCGGTGTACAGGTATATTATTACTGCCTTGGCCTCAGTCAACAAGGACACACCCTAGGTCAATGGAATTACTTGCTGGGTAGGAGATTACTGATCATGAGTAAGGATAGTAGAATTTGTCCCTTTATTACCCCCCACTAGATACACTGTCCCTTGCCCTTTGTTTACATCAATATTTGTTGTAATATTCTTATTGAAACTATTTGTGAAACATAATGAGGCCATACAGGAGACAAGGGAGAAGTGAGGATTTCACCTTAGAAGGTTGTATTAGGGTACTTGGATATTAGTTTTGTGTGGTGGTGGGCACCACCGAGCAAATAAGTGAGGAATGTGCAGGATTAGAATGGCTCCAGATTAGTCCCTTCCATCCCCCACATTCCAGTGAGCAGAGTTAACTGCTCATGTCAGGAAAGGGTATATTGCACCCTTTTAAAAGCTGCAAGAAAACTCCTGCAGCACAGCCAGGAAGCCCCAGGAGGAATTATGTCTGAGGGTGCATTTTTGAGGCATAATTATTCCTGGAGGTCTCCCTAGGGACAGGACACTTATGCACTGCAAGTTTCACAGGCGTGCAGTGAACTGAACTCCACTTACCCTGTGTGTGTGTAAGGGAAGCAGGTTTTTGCCCAGGAGATGGGTATGACAATAACCCATTTGACAAGCAGAATCTCGAATGAATTGCTCACAATGCTATACCACCTAAGATCAAGAAAACAGTACAGCCCAATTTAATTTTAATTTGATAGGACACTTGAATTTCTTGAAAAAACTACATGACTTGCCAAGCTGTTACTACTGGCCAGACTTCATACAGCCTGTAGCTTGTTGGACTGCATGTTTCACAGGCCTAATCCCCAAATTTTCAAAATGAATTATATCTACACTGTTATCTGTATCAATCAAACTTGTAATCCCATCAAGAAAACATATCAAGTTAGTTTGACAGGAACTATTTTCTATAGACCTATGTTTTGCATTAAGCTCCTTTGATTCTTTATTAATTTCATCCTGTTTCAGCTGCTCCACCGTCTTGCCTGGGAGCAATGGCAGGCTGACAGGCTTATAATTACCCAGGTCATCCCCTTTTTAAAAATGGCTCAGCAATAGCTTTCTTCCAGTCTTGTGGAACTTCCCCACTATTCCAAGACTTACTTAAAATCAGTGGTAATGGTCCAGTGAGCTCCTTGGCTAGTTATTTTAAATCTCTTGAATGCAAGTTATCTGGAGCTGCTGCGGTAATGGTCCAGTGAGCTCCTTGGCTAGTTATTTTAAATCTCTTGAATGCAAGTTATCTGGAGCTGCTGCTTTAAAAGTATTTAACTTAATGATTTATGTTTAATATCATCCAGAGATAATCACCGTATGTTGGGACTATGACATGTGTTTTTTCCAGAGACAGAATAGAAATATGTGTAGAATATTTCTGCCTTTTCTGCAATATTATTAATAATTCTGTTTCCATCCATTAACAGAGCAATACTATAATCAGAATTGTTTGTGTTCCTAATGCATGTTTTTTTTTAAAATCCTTTTTATTATCCTTAATTCTGCTGCCCATAGAGTTCTCCTCATCTCGCTTTGCTTCCCTTATCAGTTTTCTACAATTCTTAGCTTCTGATCTATATTCATTACTGTATATTACTGCTTTGGAGTCTATTCTGTTTGTACTTTATAAGTGTGATCAAGTTAAGATCACTTGTGACTTCATTACCATTAATTCTTAGTTTTGTGATCAACTCCTTTTTACCTTTAGGCAAAGATCTGATAAAGAATAATTCTGTTTTGGTTGTAGCACTTTTTGGGTAAGAAAATTATCACCCATAAAGTTTAGAAATTCCAATGATGTTTTAATACTGGCAGCATGAGATTCTCCAGCTTATGTCACTCAAATTGAAATCCCTTAGGATCATGAGATTCTTTTCCCTACACATCCTGTTTTCTATTGTGATTTGGTGGTCTGTGGCAGTCACCAACTACAAATACATCTTGTTTCCTCTGTTAGAATATTGATCCATAAGCATTCAAGATAATTTTCTTCTGAGTTATCAGTGACTCAGAAACAGATAATGCCATTTTTGACAGAGTGCCACTCCCTCTCACATTTTGCCTACTTGATACTTCATCATAACCATTTATTTTACTAATCTAATTGCTCAAATCATCCCAACAGATTTCAGTAATACTAATTAGATTGAATTTATGCTCATTAATGAGCAATTCCAATACATTTTGTTTTTTACCCAGCTCCTAGAATTGGAATACAGGCAATTCAACAATTTATTTTCTTCATATCCTTGGGTTCCTAGATTATTATTGTTCTCATCTCAATTTCCTGCTGAGTCCTCATATCTTCTCTGACTTCTTTATCCAGCCTGTCTCCTCTACTGAGGTGGAGGCTATTCAAATTATACAACTCTCTATCTTCATACAAGATGGACCAATGTTCCACAAAACCAGAACCTTTTACCCAACACCCCTTACCTACCCATAGGTTCACTTCTAGAATCTTCTAATTTGTTCCTAAATTTGTGGGACTGGAATAATGTCAGAGAAGGTCACTTAGATACTCTTCTTCAGCATACTTTTGAGTTCCCTGAAGTCATTTACTATCTGTGAGGTATTTTGCGATGCAGTGTCAATAGTGCTGATATTAACCATGAGTCCAAGCGATCCATGAAGCCTATCCAGGCTTAGAAATGTCTCATGTCTTGGTTATGGGAAGGCAGCACTCTTCTACTGTTTGCATGTCCCTTGCAGAATGTTCTTTAGATTGTTATAAGTATTGAGTCTCCAACAAATATCATCCCCTTAGAAAGCTGCAGAACTCTTTGTGGGCAAGCTTGATTTTTGTACATTTAGGCTGAGCTGCTATATATATGTGTCCTGCACATATGTCTGTTCTCTCAGACCTACTGGATTTTGAGAGGGATCTTCCATCATTTCCATGTTGAGGACATGGAATCAATTTGAAACTTCTAACCGTGTGGAACTCCTACCAGTTCTCTCCTCTTTGGTGGCCAGTGGCTACCCATCCTCATTTGTCTCCAGCTGTGAAGAATACTGTCATGACTTCCTTCTTCTTGTGGTTATGAACTGCCAGGCACCCTCTCTCTCAAATTTGTTGGTGGCCAGCTCCATTCCTCCTTGTATGTTGGATAATGGCATTGCCTGAAAATAACTGTCTAGGAATGTCTCAGCTTATGTGATTCTCAGTAGCATCTCTACCTGCCCCTCCAATCTAATGGCAAGTATCCCTACCTAGCCCTCCAATTGAATCAGATGGCATTCACCCAGGAGTTCTGAAATAACTCAAATGTGAAATTAAGGATGAATGTAAAGGACAGTAACCTGTCCTTTAAATCAGGTTCTGTACCCAATGACTGGAAGATAGCTAATGTAACACCAATATTTAAAAAGGGTCTAGAGGTGATTCCGGCAGTTACAGACTGGTAAGTTCAACATCTATACCAGACAAATTAGTTGAAACATTAATAAAGCATAAAACTGTCAGATGCATAGAAGAACATAAATGGCTGGGCAAAAGTCAACATGGTTTCTGTAAAGGGAAATCATGTCTTACTGATCTATTAGAGTTCTTTGAAGGGATAAACAATCATGTGGACAAGGGGAATTCAATTAATGTAGCGTACTTAGATTTCCAGAAAGCCTTTGACAAGGTCCCTCACCAAAGGCTCTTATATAAATTAAGTTATCACGGGATAAGAGAGAAGATCATTTCATGCACTGAAAACTGATTAAAAGACAGGGAATAAAAGCTAGGAATAAATGATACATTTTCAGAATGGGGAGGGGTAACTAGTGGTGTTCCCCAAGGATCAGTCCCAAAACCAATCCTATCCAACTTATTCATAAATGATCTGAAGAAAGGGGTAAACAGTGAGGTGACAAATTTTGCATATGATACTAAACTGCTCAGGTAGTTAAGACCAAAGCGGACTGTGAAGAACTTCAAAAAGATCTCACAAAACTAAATGATTGGGCAACAAAATGGCAAATGAAATTTAATGTGGATAAATGTAAAGCAGGGATCAGCAACCTTGCAAAGATCTGGGTAAGGAACCTTCGAGGGCCCCACCAGTTTGTTTACTTGCTGGTTCACCAACCGCGGTTTCCACTGGCCATCACGGTCCAATGGGGGCTGTGGGAAGCAATGTGGTTCAGGCCTCCTCTTCCCGCAGCTCCCATTGGACCAGGATGGCGAACCACAGCCAATGGGAGCTGCGATCAGCGAACCGTCAAGTAAAGAAACCAGGGGGGCCCTCAAAGGGTGCTTACCCTGCGGTCCCGCATGCCAAAGTTGCCGAACCCTGATGTAAAGTAATGCACATTGAAAATAATAACCTCAACTATACATACAATACGATGGGGGCTAATTTAACTAAAACTAATCAGGAAAAAGATGTTGGAGTCATTGTGGATAGTTCTCTGATGATTTCCACACAGTGTGCAGTGGCACTCAAAAAAGAAAACAGGTTGTTAGGAATCATTTAAAAAGGGATAGAGAATAAGACAGAGAATATCTTATTGCCCTTATATAAATCCATTGTACACCCACATCCTGAATACTGCGTACAGACGTGACCTCCTCATCTCAAAAAAACATTAGAAAAGGTTCAGAGAAGGGCAACTAAAATAATTAGGAGTTTGGAACAGGTCCCATAAGAGGAGAGATTAAAGAGAGCTAAGACTTTTCAGCTTGGAAAAGAAGAGACTAAGGGGATATGATAGAGGTATATAAAATTATGAGTGATGTGGAGAAAGTAAATAAGGAGAAGTTAAGTATTTGTTTCCATAATATAAGAACTAGAGGCCACCAAAGGAAATTAATGGGAAGCAGGTTTAAAACAAATAAAAGGAAATTCTTCACACAGTGCACAATCAACCTGTGGAACTCCTTGCCTGAGGAGGTTGTGAAGGCTAGCACTATAGCACAATTTAAAAGAGGACTAGATACATTCATGGAGATTAGTCCATTAGTGACTATTATCCAGGATGGGTAAGGAACAGTGATCCTAGTCTGTTTGTAAGAGGGTGGAGATGGAATGTAGGAGAGAGATCACTTCATCATTTCCTGTTAGGTTCACTCCCTCTGGGGCACCTGGCATTGGCCACTTTCAGTAGACAGGATACTGGGCTGAATGGACCTTTGGTTTGACTCAACATGGCCATTCTTATGTTCTATGTTCTTATGTTCTAACACTTTTTCTCCAGCACACCCACCAACTTGCACTGCATGCACATGAAAGCCTTTTTCTCTTCAGTCAGAAAAAAAAAGAACGTCACATCCATTTCAAGTCACCACCACTGTTCCATTACTGGCCATCTTGATATCACATACAGTGCTGAATCTAAAAGGAAAGCCTCTCTCAATCTCTCTCCAAAATCCCTCTGTAACTGCCCTGCTAGTTGCATCTGTTTGTGGTTCTTGAGTTTGCCTTGCAAGTGACTTTTTATACCAAGTCTTCAATGCTTAGCTCAGCACATCTTCACCCCTCACCACCAATAAATGATTAATACTAGGTGATCTCACACAGTTGGGCTTATCAAAGTTCCAAGGGTTAGAGCCTCATGGCCTTTAGCAAGGCACCATTGTCACTCAGGGGCCAATTGCCCAGCTCTGCAGTCTGTCCGAGGAGAACAAGCATCCCAGGTGGTCAGGGATGTTCTAATTGTTCTTTCACTGTTTGTTTGTTTGATTTTTTGTAATATCAAGCAGATTATACAGTGGTGAATGCCATGTTTCAGATCAAATATTCCAAACATATTTAAAACCAAAAACAAAGTTGAAGTTCAAAAGCAAAACTTGTCGTCTTTGATTATCTCATTATAGATCTGAGCTTCTAATAATGGCCAGCAAATGAAAATAATCTCATTGAAATATTTCATAAAACCAATTGTTTTATTAAACAAATATTTTGTCTAATTTGAAATTTTCCTCATCTTATTTTGTATTACAAAGATTGGGAAGAAAATTAATTGTATCAGAAGATCATTAGCATGTTAGATTGCCAGAAATGTTCTAGTGTTAATAGGTCACGTTAGATTACACAACTGTAATTACACTCCAATCACACTGCAATTTCAGTGCATTTGGACTACAACTATCCTTTTTTAAACCTATAATTACTACTAGTTCATCAAGGAAAGGTCATTATGATTGAGAATAAGAACATAATAATGGCCATACTGGGTCAGATGAAAGGTCCATCCAGCCCAGTATCCTGTCTGCCGACGGTGCCCAATGCCAGATGCCCGGTGTCAGTGAACCTAACAGGTAATGGTCAAGTGACAAACAGAGGCTAGAGACACCATTCCTTACCCATCCTGGCCAATAGCCATCAATGGACTTAACCCCTATGAATTCATCCAGTTCTTTTGTAAACCCTGAGATAGTCCTAGCCTTCACAACCTCCTCAGGCAAGGAGTTCCACAGGTTGATTGTGTAAATAAAGTTAGATTCTAGTATGAATAAGTACAACATTGAAACAATATATAGCTATATGGATGAACGGAAGTTACTTAATAGGAACTAAAAATCGGTAAGTGTAATTACATTATAATTGCAATATAGCAACATTGTAATTACAGTCACCATATTATTATATTATAGCCTTGGGGTAAAGATATTTTACCTGTTTATTTGTGGTTGGGCTTTTGGTTGGATTTTTTATTGGTTTTGTTTTTTTGACTGGTACAAAAGTCTTGCTATCACCCACCAAACAGTATAGTTAAAATACTTGAGACATTATTTTACATATTCTGGTAGATCATGATTGAAGCAGAGAGCAAGAATCCACTACAGAATCAACTTTAAACAACCGTCCTTGGGATTGGTGTTTTATTTCAGATGGTGGTTTTACAGATTTAGCAAATTCAAGTAAACTCCAAAAGCACAACCAAGCCCCTTCCCCAAATAAACAGGGTAACTCTGAGATTTCATCAAAACTCCATAGCTTCTCACTGCAGGGCAAAGCACAACTCCCTCTCCTGGAGTATCCTAGCCTCTTTGCTACGCCTCATCTACAACAAATTAGTTCCTGGGTAGGCGGAACTCTGAACTGCCTGTGAAGCCTTGCAGGGAGTTGATGCCATAGATCAGGCTCCGGTGTCTAATATCTGTCTGTAATAACAATCCCTCATCAAAAGAAGCCTGCATTCAGGTGCTGCTTTCCTTGTCACAGTTGGAACTGGCAAGTGTAAGCCGGCAGTGCAAGTTACCGCATATCAGCCAAGCATTGAAACCTTTCATTGTATACTTCCAATGTACATGGCATAAACCATCAACACACTGAAAGGCCTAATTACCAAGAAGAATTTGAGTACATTGGCCTCTGGGGAAATCTGGCATTTATTTTCTATAGTGACTATGTAGAATAGGGATTGGCAACCTTGGCACGCGGGACTGCAGGGTAAGCACCCTTAGAGGGCCCCGCCGGTTTGTTTACCTGGCGGTTAGCTGACCGCCGCTCCCACTGGATCCGGTTCGCTGTCCCAATGCAATGGGGGTGGAAGGAAGTGACGGCCAGAACTGCGCTGCTCCTGATGTCTGCTAGCATGAGACCACACTTTCTAAAGTTTTAGGTAGAAGAGGAGGGGCAACACTGTATAAGTGTTCCTGTGGAGCACTATGAGTCATGAGTCATCCAAGAAGCTAGCAGAAAGTCAATGCCTCCTCATCGAAGCAACCTTCAATAAGAGAGCAAAGTAGGACTTATCTTCTTACCTGAAATGCTGTTAGTGCTTCCTGCCTTTTAGGATAAGGTCCTGCGTTCAAACCCTGAAAATGGCCCAAGTGCAATCAGTTAAAAAAAAAAGTGGAGATCTAATGAAGAGCTTAAACTTTAGTAGATCTCAATCACTTGGGGCAGGCTTCCCCAGATGATTTTTTGTCCTTCTGTAAAATCTAGTCCAAATAAGAGGCTTTGAGCTTGCTACTGATTCGAGTTAAGGTACTTAGTTTTTCAGGTTAAGTAGCAGAAGCTTATGCCTTTAGTGCTAAGAGTCATGTTCCAACCCCACTGTTGACCCAAGTGGGGTCAGTTATACTTACAGTGCAAAGAGAATGGCAGTAAGCAGGAACAACCACCAGGAGTGTGTGTGTGTGTAACATATGCTGTCTTTCTTGGAACTTTTGGCATGTGGTAGATTTTGCCAGTCTCTCTTTGTCAAATCTTGCCAGTGTGGGAAGCTTCAAAAATCTGAACTGTTCAAAAATGAGATGATACTCAAATGAGAAGTAACAGTATTGATTTCAAATGTGATGTCTAGTGACTATGGTAAGTTGCAGTCTCCCAGGGATGCTAACTCAAATCAGTTAGTGTTGAATATTAATCTGTTGATGCTTAGTACTGTTTCCTGGAAAGACTTCCTGCTTTTCAATTTTATACAGGTTTTCTGTTGATGAGAAAAGATATTGTGGGCATTTTTAGAAGTTTATATTCTACTACATAATATCTGCTTAGTAGTATGGAGTTCATTAAGAATACAGATATTTTAGGATTATATTTTTAATTTTCTTTTTCCAGGACCAAATTTATTACTTTCAATAATAGAAAAAAATATTAAGGCTTTACAATATTATTCAATTTACCCCTATTCATTTCAACCATCTTTATAATGAAATATATTTAATCCATCGGTTTAGAAGGGACACAATTAAAAAGCTGTGTGTGATGTGTACATACACACAGAATAATGAGGTCCAGCGGGACATCAGATATATCATACTTTTGGATAAATAGATTTTAAAAAACACATTATGATGTTCTCACAATTGGTGTAAAATTCCATATCCCTAAGGTATGCATTAGAATTTCTTCTCTGTGTATAATGAATACACTATTCTACATTAGCATTAGATATTCAGAGGAGCTATTTTAGAAGTTCATCTTCAATCAGAGCATAATGTGAAATTCAAGCATAATGTGAAAAAGGATCACTTTCAAAAATGTTTTTATAAACATTTTCTATTTAAACTTGTCTAGATTTCCCTGTTCCCATTATTTGGCCTAGTTAGCTCACTCATTTCTTAACAGTTAGTTCAGTCACTCTGTGATTAAAATATAACTATATATTGATAATCCTTCTAGCAGTTCTGTTTTATCAAAAAACATGGGTTAATGAGGGTGTAACAAAAATAAAGGAATTGAGACGTTAAATAACTATCCCACAGTAATTAATTACTTATGCAGATATTACATGGTCACACACAAAACAATGGTACTGTGAGGACTTGACCTTCAAGATCAACAGTTCCACATCACAACTACACAGCAGGTCTACAAAAAGCAGTGAACCCATTAGTGGAACAACCAACAAATGATCTATGCCCCAAAATATGCATGTAAAGGTAGCATATAATGACTCAGGTATTTTCTAATGCTCATGTTACGTCAAATCTTGACCTCTGATTTCACAGCAATAAGTAGTGTAAAAACTTCTTACAAATATATTTGATGCCTCTGGGATTCCTTAACCAGTCCTGAGTACTGCCACCTCTGATGTGGAACAAGAGTGGGAAGGGCCAATGCTTGCTTCGTGAAATCACAGTGAGCATAATTTGGTTGTGTAGGGACTGCATGTAAAGAAGCACACCTTGACATGCGCAGACCACTTCCCTAAAGAGATTATGCTACAGTAGGGATCAGCAACGTTGGCACGTGGGACCACAGGGTAAGCACTCTTAGTGGGCCCTGCCACTTTGTTTACCTGCCATTTCCCCGACTGCGGCTCCCACTGGCTGCGGTTCACTGCTCCGGTCCATGGGGGCTGCGGGAAGTGGTGCAGTTCTGGCTGCCGCTTCCCGCAGCCCCCATTGGACCAGGATGACAAACCGCGGCCAGTGGGAGCCATGATCAGTGAACCGCCAGGTAAACAAAATGGCAGGGCCCGCTAAGGGTACTTACCCTACAGTCCCGCGTGCCAACGTTACTGATCCCTGTGGTACAGGCTAATAAATCTTAATGTCATTATATTTACCTCCCTAGATATCAAGCCTATATTTACCTTCCTTAATTTGACCCCAAATATACTCCTTTGCACTACATAGATTAATGCATATCCAACCTTGATCTTACACTTTAAATATCAGTGGATTGTTATCACAATTCCCCTTAGTTGGCATTTTCCTAAATTGAATATTATGCTGTTTTAATCTTTCCTAATAAGTCACTCCATATGCCCCCCTGATCATTTCTGAGTGCTCTCCTCTGAACTCCCTTCAGTTTGTCAGTAGCTTTGTATTAATGAGATTTCCAGAATTCAATGTTACCCCAAGCTTTGGACACAAGGCACTCCAATGCTGGTCTGCCTATAATTATAAATGGATTTCTAATTTATTCTGTACAACTGGGGAGAAAGGTAGTGATCCCCTCTAGAGGAAATGCCAGGGGAATTGCCATTGTCTCCAAACTACAGAGGACTCCCCAGAACAGGCTAATCCTAATAACCCTTTGAAGAACACATATACAGCACTCCACTCAAAGGATTGTCATACGAGCAATAGTTCTTTGAAAACAAAGTCTTATTTACTGAGAGAAAATTAGGTGGTTATAGTATATTCAATAAATGAAGAAAGTATGTATTATAGATAGTAAGGCAGAACTGGATTACAGCAAATTTTCTCTCTGTGTCCTGACTTATTTTCATCATCTCCCAGTTTAGCATTACCTGTAGTGGTGGCTGTAGGTGACAATTTTAGGAGGGGGGATGGAACTTGCCTTAACTCTTCATGAATTCATTCCTGAAAGGCACTATTGAAAGCGCTACCCCTCCAAGCAGGGTAGTCGTCAACCCTTTCTCCAAAACCTTTTTTTTTGTAGAGGCTGGAGGTGTTTTTATCTCCTTAGAAAGGCCTACATGAAATTCCCCAAGCAATAGTTGCTGACTCCAGATTTATTAACTCACAGCTTTCAATCAATTTTGAATCCACCTGGCAGTGTTCTTGTTCAAACCAATTAGAAACAAATCTTAAAGAGTTCAGGAGACCTAGTCTCAAATTCTTTGCTAAAATCCAAATATGATACCACAATTCTGTTACTAAAATGTAATTTATCTAGCAAAATATATTCTTTGTAAATTATTCTTACTTACTATTCATAACTCTGGTAGTCTCAAGATATTTAGTCATTTATTTTTTATACATTTGTTCATATTTTTATTTCATATTTTTAAACAAAGGATGGTAGTTGGACTTATTGTGCAGCATGGTAATTGTCATTACTTGACATTTCCAAAAAAATTGGTACTTTGCTTTTCTGCAGTCTTCCCAAAAACCCACTGTTTCTCAGAAAGAATTGCCATTCACAGAATAAGTTTATTTGATCATCTCCTTATTCTCTGCAATAAGTAGCTGATAGTAGAGCAGGTTGAATGATGGGAATAAATGCCAGAGTTCACAATTATTATTCATAGACTATTATTCTACTGTCTATAGAGCTGATGGAGTAATTGAAATGTATTGAAGAATAAGGATACAAAGAAAATATTCCACCATTTGCAATCAATATTATTCATAACAAATTATTGAACCAGCTCCAGTGAGGAGTCACCCTAATGTGCAACAAAGAGAGCCACATGGAACAAGTTAATCTTTCTCTTAAATGCTCTGAATTATGGTGCTACAGAAGCCTCACTAGTTCAAACCAGTACTAATGTAAAATGATCTCATAGGAATGACCTTACATTTCTTCATATGCATAACATCAAGACCAGTTTTACAAACATAATCAGACATTCCCAATATATTCTAACCTCTTCCATAAAATACACTTTTAACACAGTTTTCCTTACTTCTCAGACCTTCTCTGTACATAAACTTCTTACACTCATTTACACAAGCTTGTTCCTAATCAATGGGAGCCCAATCAAAATAAGCCACTGTTAAATCAAAATAAGAGGATGTCACCAATTTAATTACATTTCAAATATTACTTAAACTGCTATGGCTTGTAAACTGCTATGGCTTGCTAAAGATTCCTTAATTTTTTTAAGCTTACCTTATATCTTGTGTAGTTGTTATACAAATGTATGAAGTGGTCATCAGATCTTACCATTCAGATTTGGTGGCCTTTTACACCCAATTTTCACTTATTCTTTACAGTTCTTTGTAACTATAGAAGTCATAATGACCCTTTTCTTTACATTTCTTGTGGAACAAAAATCTTATACAAGAGTTCATTTTGAAGTGGTTAATTTCAGGTCCATAATGAAAATAGATACTCTTTCTTCCTAGCTGCTTTTTGTTTTTCTGATTATATTTGAAAAAACCTTTCCACTTTCTCTGAACTCTTGTGGCTAGCATTAGCACACTGAACTTTATACACTTTGTCTTTATCTTTTCACTGCAAGCCTTAAAGCAGGCGTGGGCAAACTTTTTGGCCCGAGGCACACATCTGGGTTGCCAAATTGTATGGAGGGCTGGGTAGGAAGGGCTGTGCATCCCCAAACAGCCTGGCCCCATACCCTATCTGACCCCACCCCCACTTCCTGCCCCCTCTCAGAACTCCCAATCCATCCAAACCCTCCACTGCTTGTCCCCTGACCACCTCCTCCCTAACTTCCCCCCCCCCCAGGACCTCACCCCTACCCAACCTTCCCTGCTCCTTTTCCCCTGACTGCCCCAACCCCTATCCACACCTCTGCTCCCTGACAGACCCCTGGGACTCCCATGCCCATCCAACCCCCCATTCCCTGCCCCCTGACTGACCCCCGGGATTCCCTGCCCCTTATCCAACTGCCTCCCCCCTTTTCCCATGCTCCTCAGAGCAGCGTGTCTGGAAGACGCACAGCTCACCAGAGCTAGACACACTACCCCACAGGAGCTCACAGCTCTGCCCTCTTACTATGCCACTCAGGGAAGCAGGAGCTCAGGCCCTGCCGGAGCCAGCCACATTGCTGCAGCGCTGCCCAGGAGCAGTGATCTGAAGCTGTGGGGGAAGGGAGACTGAATTGGAGGGGCTGGAGTTAGCCTCCCTAGCCAGGATCTCAGGGGCCAGGTGGCACAGTCCCGAGGGCCAGATGTGACCAGTGGGCTGTAGTTCCTCCACCCCTGTATTAAAGCCTGTTCCAAAAAGCATCAGTCATATGTATTCTTGTTAGATTGCCTTCCTCTTATTAATTTGATCATTGCATTCACAGTCCTTGCATAATTTCTTTACAGATGTGTTGTAGTCTGTTGTCTGTTGTCCATTAGTTACAATGTACAGTATTTTGTTCACCACTCTTTTTTGTGTGATGGTGAATTATAATACTTACTCTTATTGCACCTTGAATAGAGGCTAAATGTTGTTACTTGTATGAAGCCTAAGTAGAACATTTTGTGCAGGTAGACTTTTCAGAAGAAAGGAAGGAATGTTCCCTTCTATGATGAGGAGTAACATTGAGGTTGGTTTGTGACTGTTACTGGAGCTCTAAAGCTGCAGTAGTTTGAATATTCTTGTACCTGTATTCCACAGGCAAAATGGCCAGTAGATTTATGCAGTATAAAATTCACTGACTCCACTGCTTTTGCCAAGTCCACCCTTTCTCTGACCCCCTTCTTCTATGGCCCCACAGAGATGAATCCGGTGGTACAGGATCTATGATCGCCTACACAGTTTCCCAAAAGCTCCGGTCCAATGGGGGCTGCGAGAAGTGCTACAATGCTGACCGCCGCTTCTCTCAGTGCCCGTTGGACCGGAGCGGTGACCCCTGGCCAGTGGGAGCTGCAATCGGACGAACCTGAGGATGCGGCAGATAAACAAACAGGCCGGGCCCACCAAGGGTGATTACCTTCATCAGAGGCATTGAGAGTGAACAATATAGAAAGCAGTATAAATACTACAACACATGAAAAGTTGGGAGTTGCCTTACCAAGCAGGGGGGCAGTGCTAATGAGGCTAATTCAATTAAAGTGGAAGTGGCACGGACTGGACCACCGTTTCCCGCAGCTCCCATTGGCTGGGAATGGTGAACTGTGGCTACTGGGAGCTGGGAGCAGCCAAACCTGTGGATGCTCGGGTAAACAAAGCATCTCGCAGCCCGCCAGGGGCTTACCCTGAACAAGCTGTGAACCAAGTGTGGGAACTGCTGCTGTAGATTAACATGCTCCTCTTACAACATGCAGTATGTGATTTTTCTTCAGTATTACGCAGAGGTGCCTATAATTAGTAATGAGCTATATTCTATAACATTTGCTTTAATCAAATCTATCCCCAAACCTTCACTGAAGCATGAATTTTTTTCAAAAATCCCTTAGGTGTTTGTATGCTCTGATCCCAGTAGAAATTAATAGGATTTGGGTGTCTGTGTCTGAAAATTCCAGCCTGTCTAATTTATGAAAATACTGATATTTGTCACCCTAAAAGGAGGCATATACAAATAGAAAAAAATAAGAAGTTGATGGCAGTAGCTTCCATAAACATGTAAAAGATACCAATGGTTGATCAAAATTAGAGAAATATAGAAAATTTGGAGCCACAAGCCAGAAAAAAACTTTCAGCAACTGAACTGTGAATAATCGGCTGATAGTCATATATATTGCTTGAACAGTCTTATTACATTTAAATTAGATGCACATTTGAGATGGTTAGTTTGAAGTGTTATCACTACAGTCCTCTGATGAATTTTTATTGGGTAGACTTGTAGTGTATAGTTAGTGTCTTTTCATTTGCAATATTATATCAGGAAACCCAGCCTGACTGACACATATATTTTCATTTCCTATTAAATTATTTATTTGTAAACTGTCTACTGAAGTTCTATGATGAGAAGCTGGAAATCACAGACCATTAAACCTGAGGACATGATAATAAAATGGAAAAGTCTATGGGAAAAACTGGCAAATATTGTAATCAATGGAACATCTCCATAGCACTGATAGGTATATTTTAAAAATTAAATTTCCTTCTTACAAATGCAAGAGACTTACATACAAACCATTGTGCAGAAATTGAAACTTGTGATTTTACATGCTGATTATATTGGTTAGTGGTATTATAGTTAGGATTGTTATACATTATTATTATTAATGTATTTCTTTCCAACAGAGGACACAATATGCAAGACACTGTACAAATATAAAGGAAGGTATAATGCCTGGTCCAAATGGAAAACTAGCCATCAATTGCCTTAGGGTACTTCTACACCGCAGGCAAAGGCTAGAATTCACAGCTCAATAGACAAACTTGCTATTTCTATTCGAGCTAACACCTAAAAATAGTAGTTTTGGCTATGGCCATGGGCAGCGACTCAGGATAGCCGGCCAACTACAATCCTAGCCAACCCCCTGGGTATGTACTTGAGCAGCCTGAACTTCCACCTGTGCCACTACTGCCACTCTACTATTTTTAGGTGCTAGCTTGAGCAGAACTAGTGTGTGTATGTGCATCCAACCTCGGACTCAACATTTTCCAGCTGCCATGTAGAAATACCCTTGGTATGTTTTCGAAGGTGATCACTAATTAGCTTAAATACTGCTTTGAATAACTAAAGTAACTTCAGTATTTGTAGTATTCCAGGTATTACCTATACAAAAAGTTTAAGTAGTACAGCAATTGCTGAGGTAACTATTTAAGGTAAAATTAGCAACTCTCAACCTGTGACAACTGTATACTTAATTTGTGATTATTGGGTGTTGTTATAAGTCAAGGTAGGCAATAGGAAATGCCAAGAAGAAGAGTATGTCCTACATAGACGATGACAGTTCACTGCTGCTATACTCTTAACACAACTGACAGTAGTCCGTGTGTTGGAGCTAAAGATTCCAACCCTGCTGATAATTGATGTGTGTTAGTAAAATATCACATGATGGTATTTATGGGGTTTTCTTTCAGTTTGTGTTTTTTTTTTAAAAAAAACCTAGTAAATTACACACAGAACAAGATTAAAAAAGACCTTTAAGGTTGCAATGTTAAACACTCCATTGTTACAAGATATCAGAATTAAAGTTAACCGTATAATCTCTTGTTACCTATATGCATTATATATATGCATTATCATATAGTTACTAACTATATAATTTCATACTATTTTCAATAATGTTATGTGTGATATCAAACCATTCTGTTATCTTTCATAAAATGTTATTCTATCTCAGTACATATTAGGCTGATGTCTGCATTGCCTTCAGTAGGAGATTTGGGTGATTAAGTTTTCCTTATTGTCAGTGTAACACTCAAAAAATAAAATAAAAACCCCTCCAAGGCAAATTAATGCTCTGTGAAACCAGCAACATTGAAACTAATGATTATGAAATGATTATTGCAATTTAAAGCATTTTAACAGTTTGTAATATCTACTGTTTAAAAACTGCAATGTAGTGCTCTGGCTTGAGGGCTGTAACATTGTTGAACAGATGTTGAGGAATTATTAGCATTAGAATCTAATTAGAAAATGTCTGTAACTGTACTTTTTCTTTTTTGCTAGAAGATGAAAGCTACACACTGACTAAGGGCTACATACACAAAGGGATTTAGGCAATTAGTTACCATTTTAGGCATCTAACTCCAATACTTAGGTGCAACTGAAATCCTCAGCTGCCATCTAATTGTATAGGCATCTAAATAAGCTGTCTCACACAATCTATCCATAGCTTCACTGGTCATCCCCTACTGTAATGGCCCACCACCATTTCTTCCATGATAACTTTCTCAAGGTTCTAGCTCTACAACTGCCGTGACCAAAGTACATAAGTTTATACCTGTTAATTTCTGAGAGCAGAGTTTGCTTCTCTCCATGGGTATTTCTAATATAAGGATTCATCTTCTTGTCTGTCAAAGAGACATGCAAGAGTCTTCACCAGCACCACTTATCAAAGGGCTCAGTTTCCTTCTTAACAGCATCATTATCCATACACATCCATAAATCGCTATCAAAAAACTCCAAACCCACAAGTCAAACCTATGGATATTTCAGAATACCACATCTTTCTCACACTTTCATAAGGGAGGCCACAGATCAGTCAGCTATCCCTACTCATCTTCTGATTTATTTTGATCAGCCTCTTTGGTTGGATCTCTATTTAAATTCGTCTACTACTTCTACAGCTCAACCAATAATTTGAGCATCTGTTTGCACACTGCTTTTATTGATTATGTCTGTGTACATACACTTCATGTTTGCCACATTCAAGAATAGACTGTATTTCTCACTAAGTGTTTCTTCAGATGCCATCATGCATTGCATTGTTTGCAACAAAGAGTGCATATGTGAGATCAGTTAAGACGTGCCCACCAATGAAAATCCCAGATCCTTCCACCTTATCAAAGCCTTCCATGGCTTTTCTCATAGTGATTCTGCGTACATGTTGAAAAGACTTGTGGACAGAACTGACCCTGTTCTGACATCCTGCCTAATGGAAAGCCATTTGGTGTTGCCTGCTGCTGTTCACACCATGGTGCATTGTTGACAGTAGAAGCTTGCAGTGAATTAAATAAGGTGCTTTCACATTCCGATATCTTCCAGCATCCTCCAGAAACAGTGATGTAGGATGGTATCAAACTCTTTGGAGTAGTTAATGTCCAACCTTCTGTGAACATACCTTTTATATTATAGATCTCTTTATAATTAGCAAGCTTCTTGCATTTTTCCTTGATGTATTCACTTTTGTCTCATCTGGTCTGCTTTGTATGCTCCACTCCTTGTGTTTTTTCCTGACTATTCTATGTTCAGGGTCAAAAATATGACTTCACTGCCATACCATTGATACATTTCCATATCTGGAAGTTGAAACATCCAGGACGGTTAGTGATATTTTCTACAGTTTCATTCAACTGAGGTTGTCTTAACATTTCTTGAATGAATGTTCTCAATTTTTCCTCAGATAATAAACCCCATTTTAATGAATACAAGCTGAATTTGATTCCACTCTGTTAAGTGGTTAACCATTACTGCAAGAAATAAATCTATTTTCTGATCGTAAGAGAGGCAGGCACTCTGTAATTTACTATAGGACTAAAAAAGTAACTAGCTGAATTTAGGGGATCAAAGCTAAGGGGTCTCTTCCCAAAAAGTGATGTGAAGGAATTGGTATTAGCAAAGGAAAGGAATGAGAACCCAGAACATGGCAAGCAGAGATTTAAATGGGTGATTGTGATCTCTCACTTTAACCACTGAGTCAATATGACTCCATATTATATTTAAAATTAATTAGAAATTGATAAAGACTTTTAAGTCATCTGTGCTGTATTACACTGTAGAGTCATAGCTTTTAAAGACAGAGTGGACTATTAGATCATTTAGTCTAGCCTCCTATATAACACAGACCATAGAACCCTGGAACTGGGTCCAATAACTTGTGCTTGACTACAATATTTGTTACTTTTTACTCTGAAGATTCTAACATGCCTTATAAACTATGAATACGGTACTAACAAAATGCAGCCACATGTGAGGTGGAGGGTGGCAAATATGTTGTGCTCATCATATTGAACAACAGTGAAGGAGAATATTATATCCAGAACAATGGGTCACATCAGGGATCAGCAACCTTGGCACGCAGCCCTCCAGGGTAAGCACTCTTGGCGGGCCCGGACAGTTTGTTTACCTGCCATGACCACAGGTTTGGCTGATTGCGGCTCCCACTGGCAGTGGGTCGCTGCTCCGGTCCAATGGGGTGCTGTTAAAAGGGGTGCAGTGCTGGCCCACACTTCCTGCAGCCCCCATTCAATTGGAGCAGTGACCCGTGGCCAGTGGGAGCCGCGATTGGCCGAAACTGCAGATGCAGCAGGTACACAAACCGGCAAGGCCTGCCAAAGGTGCTTACCCTGGCAGGCTGCGTGCCAAGGTTGCCGATCCCTGGGTTAGATCATGGCTCTTATGAAAAAAAAATGGTATGGGATCTTTAGTGGTATGGGATCTATACCAAGCACAAAAGGTGTATTTTTAAAGAAGTTTTAAAGACTTAATATACTATAGGAAAATTTTATCTGTATTCTCAAAAGGAAGAATAGAAGAATTAACTCTCCTGGGATTCAAACCAGTTGCAAACATACAAACTAAATCAAAGTTTAAAGTGATAAAGGTCTAATTAAACATTGCTGAAATTTTGCAAAAGGTTTTCCACTCATGGGATTAAAGCAATAAGTGGGCATAATTCCATTTAATTCCTTGATGGTAATGGGAATTATATGAAATAGTAAGAGGGGGATTTTTTTTGTTTTTTGGTCTCTTAACTGTTTTTATGAAGAAGGAAAAGAAAAATCTCTGCTGGTGCCATTTTGCCCTCAGTGGAGGACTATTTATCTCATTAGATTCTCAGAACTAAAAAAAAAAAATGCCTGTAAGTCATAAAATGAAAATTGGCGTTCAGTACTTGTTTCACAATTCTTAAAGTAAATATAGTTCTAAAAAAAATATGGTGAATTTGGAAAATGTGTGGAATACCATGAAATTTTACACTAGAATTTTTTTGAAACCACAGGCTGTTTCATTTTTTACCATAAAAAATATAAAGCAAAACTTAAATTTCCTGTCATCTGAAAGTATTGTGTTTTTTTTTTTTTTTTACGGAGCAGATATTTTTCTTTAAGGAGAAATTGACAGAGTTAGGCTGTTAACTGTTTCTGCCCTTACCCTTGCCCTTGTCTGTGCATCTCAGTTTAGACTGTGTGGTGATTCAAGACATTTCAGCTGTTGCAGAATGTTATCACAGTATGCTTGCAGGAACTGTTACTTACAGCATTTTCACTGCCTTTTGTAGACTGATAATGAACTCTCTGGAGGATGCAAAAATGTTATTCCTGGGGAGAACAGAACAAACAAACCTCTCTAAGTCTTTGTTCTGTTTGCTTTACATTCTAATTGGCTTATTATTGCAAGTTTTCCAATTGCCATTCATTACAATAAATAACTCTATAGCTTTTTTTTTCTTACCTGGTTCATCAAAATAATTTTCCAAGGAAGATCAACAGTAACTCCTAACAGAATCTGAATTTAGAATATCTATTCAAAATATCCCTTTCACTTCCTCCTCCCCCCCCCCCCCATGTCCTCAGCGATGGGGAAGTCTTTGAAAGAACAGGTGAAAAACCTTGGTCTGGTTTTAAGGCGTATATACAACACCCATTCATGTGGGCATTCATCCCCCTTGTGATCTTGAGGAGAAGACTGACTGGTGGGACACAAGGCCACAGCAAATCCTATTGGTTCCCATGAACTTAATGGATTAGTTTACAAACTATTCCCTCAGGCCAGGGAACTAGTCTGAATGGAAAGAAAATATAAAGGAGACAGCAGAGGAGCTAGGTGCAGTTATGCACAGCCATAGTCTAACCTATATATGATTAGGGGTCACCAGAAGCTTCAGGCTTATCAGTGGTGTTCCAGGAAGGACTGTCTGAAAATCAATACTGGGACTCACCAGAGATTGTCAATGGATAGTGCATTGGATAGGAATCTTCTCTGAAAGACTTCTTATATGTTCCAGTTTCCCCTCTTTGAGTTAGGGTCTTAGCTGCTGAACTATTCCCACCTCCTTGATCCTCAGATGAGGGTTGGGGGTGGAGCCTGAGAAACAGAGTGGGGACCAGGTTAATTGGGTTGGGAAGTGATGGCAGCCCTCCACCAGGTGGAATGGATTATAAAGAAAGGGACTTCCACTGGATGAGTTACATCTTCAGAGTTTCCAGAAGTGTAATGCAGCCTAGATAACCACATTCCTATTGTTTTGGATTACTGCAGTTTATAGAATAAATCAAAATATTGCAAAATGAGTACTATCATTGGGCATGATGATGCCTAGAGCTTTATTTTACCATTCTAAAAATGTATATTAAATTCTATACTCCAAGAATATTTTCAAAAATGGGAGTCTTTATCCATCTAAAATCTTTCCCTAAGTCCCTATTTTAAACCCATTTCAGCAAAGCATTGTGCATGTATGACAAATAAGGCAATTTCCTCCCATATCCTTTAAAACCCTTTTTGAGTTGTTTAAGAATCTGTAGAAACCGTTGCACTAAATGCAAAGGTTATGTATTATTCTGGGCCAGGATGGTATGTACCCTGTCTGTGGATGTGAACCCAGGGAAGATTAATGAGCTTCAAAGGTCTGTATTGAACAATGTGACAGATGAGAATGAACTTTGTGGCAAACAGGTTCAAGTGGTTTGGTAGGGGAGGTGAATTCAAATTTCCCAATCCCATCTCTGGTCTCGAGACATTTGATAGATGTATGTGCAATGCTTGAAGGAGAACAGTGGTTGTAGTACTTGTTGATACCAATGACATACACAAAGGTAGGAGAAAGGTCCTGACTGCCAAATTTAGATTAAATTTAGATTTAGGTAAGAGATTACAGTCCATGACTTCCATGGTAGCATTCTCTGAACGGCTTCTAGTTCCACATGTAGGGCCAGTTACACACAGAGAACTTCAGGGTCTTAATGCATGGATGAGATGATAAAGTTGAGAGGAAGGAAGGAAGGATTTTTGTTCATTAGGAACCAGGGAACCTTTTGGGAAAGGAGAAGCCTGTACAGGAAGGAAGGTCTCCACCTATACCAAACTGGAACCAGATTGCTAGCATGTTAAATTAATGAGATGGTAGAGGAGTTTTTAAACTAAGGACTGGGGTAAAAGCCAACAGGTGAAGAGGAGCACACAGTTTGGATATAGACATCATTTAGGGAAAGATTTATAAAAGGGCATACTCTATATCCTAGTAAAGATTAGAGGAAATAAGCTGAAAAAGTAGAGGTATAGAAGACAAACAGTCAAACAAAAAAGTGTCCCATTCAAGTACATCACATGAAGGGAGATATAAAATTTGTCATTATTTAATTAAGTACATATATGCAAATGCTAGAAATCAAAACACTAAGAGCTGGTCTACAGTAGGGGGGGATTGACTGAAGATATGCAACTTCAGCTATGTGAATAACGTAGCTGAAGTTGGCGTATCTTTGGCCGACTTTTCTGCTGTCCTCATGGCTGCGGCGGTCAGTGGCGCGCTCCCCCATCAACTCCAGCTTGCACCTTGTGGAGAGAAGGAATTCCGGAGTCAATGGGGGCGCCATTGGCAATCGTTTTATCGCGTCTTAACGATATGCGATAAATCGATCACCAAAAGATTGATTGCTACCTGCCGATCCGGTGGGTAGTGAAGACATACCCTAAGATAAGTGAACTTGAGTACCTGGTATTAAATGAGGATATTGGTCTAAGAGTCACCACAGAAACCTGGTGGAATGATGATATTCAATAAGACATAGTACAAAATATATAGGAATGACAGAATTGCTTATGCTGGAGAGAAAATAGCTCTGTATGTGAAAGAGCACGAAGTGTCTAAAGTAGGAGAACTCTTAAATGAATCAAACTGAACCATACAGTCTTTAGGGGCAGAAATTCCATGCTTGCATAACAGAGTATAGAAGTAGGAATATACTTGTGACCACCTGACTAGGCCATTGTAGACAATTTAAATGAATTCTTCACATCGATCTTCACTGAAAAGGATGTGGGTGAGATTCTCATACCTAAGCTATTCTTTTTTGAAAACCAAACAGAGGAACTGTCCAAAACTGAGGTGTCAGTCGATGAGGCTGGGGAACAAACTGGCAACTTAAACAGTAATAGGTAACCAAGGCCAGTTGCAATTCACCCAAGAGTTCTGAAGGAGCTCAAATATGATATCACAGAACTACTAACTGGTATGAAATCTAATGCTTAACATTTTGTGATGGCTGGAGGAAAATTTATGTAATTCCAATTTTTAAAAAAAGGCTAGAGCTGAACCTGGCAATTACAGGCTAGTAAGCCTAACCTAAGTGCCAGGAAAATTCTTTGAAACTATAGTAAAAAAAGAATGATCAGACACAGATGAACACAATATGTTAGGGAGAAGTCAAAATGGCTTTTGAAAAGGAAAATCATGTCTCAGCAATCTATTAGAATTCTTTGAGGTAGTAACAAGCATGAGAACAAGGGTGACCCAGTTGATATAGCGTACTTGGACTTTTAGAAAGAATTTGACGAGATCCCGCACCAAAGCTCTTTAGCAAAGTAAGGTGTCCTGAGATAAGAGGAAAAGCCCCCTCATGGATCAGTAACTGGTAAAAGATAGGAAACGAAGGATTGGAATAAATGGTCAGTTTTCAGAATGGAGTGAAGGAAATACCGGTGTTAGGGAAGGCCATCTCTTGCGGGGCATGGAGCCAGGGGTGGAAGTGACGAATCCATCACTTCTGGGATTGACCATGCCTGCCAACTGCACTTAATGAAAGTACCTAATGATTGTAGTAAAAATGCACCATGAAATAAATAAATTAGAATTTATGAGTTTTTTAAAGTAAAGCAGAATGTCCTCCAATTTATATCTGTGCTTGACTGGTAGTGGCTGTTTGTAATTCATAAGTTCCCTTATATAAAACTAGGTCTAGTTTTTTTTAAAATCTACTGAGGTAGCTACCATAAATATGTAAATTTAGATTGGCAGTTTTCC
Source organism: Sternotherus odoratus (assembly GCA_032164245.1). Lineage (NCBI taxonomy): Eukaryota > Metazoa > Chordata > Testudines > Kinosternidae > Sternotherus > Sternotherus odoratus. The sequence continues at coordinate 227,407,769 of JAVMKO010000001.1, read as the reverse complement.
CTTCTAGTAAAAAGTCTTGTTTTTTTCTGTCTTCTTTACCTGAATGAAAATGCCAATCTAAATTTACAATAATAATAATAATAATCAAGAATATAATAGATATTTTCAAGTGACAAACACCTACAAATAACCTAGCCCAGGTACAAAAGAGGTTGGTAGTATTGGCAGCCTGAATAGTTTTCAATTAATTTTGATTTTAGAATGCAATATATTACATTGTATTGTTCCAAAATGCACTATGTTAGCCTCAAGAACAATTTATGGCATATGGGAGAAAATGATTCTCTCTAAGTGTGTTTAAAATTTTAAAAAAATGCTAATTTTAGTGTTATGGAGAAAACAATGGGAGCTTTGCTTGAATAACGATTGCTGGTTCAAGTCATAATGTCACCTTTAAAATTGCTCATTTACACTAACATTGCCTTCACAGTGATAGTGAAAATGAGAATAAGACCCTGTGTTTTTAGTAAGAAAAGTGTTTTAAAAGATTTAGATTGAAGATAAAGTGTAGTAAGAAAGGTCATAGAGGTGGTAGTCAAATCTAAATTGGATTTTTGGCAAGGACTCAAGATTTCGGTCAGAAGCCAAACCAAAACTAGAGTTCTTAAAGATTTCAGCTCCAAATGCTATCAACCACCTTTGCTTCAAAAAGCAATGGATATTAATTACTGAATACAGCCCATTAAGGGAACTAGTTAGGAATATTTGTTTCGTTCTGACTGTGAATAATTATATCAAGATCTATATATATAAAAGTCAAGTGGTGTATGTATGTATGTGTGTATGTATGTATGTATGACAGCGAACTCCTCCCGCACCGTTTGAGCCAGAGACTTGAAATTTAGTACAGTTAGGGGTCTTGGGGTCTAGATGCTGGTAAGGGTCGAAAAATTTTCGGATCTCACCTCTGACGCCCCCCAGGGGTGAAAGTCTTTCAGGGCCAATCACATCAGCTGGGCGGTTAGGTGCTGATGATGTCATAATACACCCTCCAACAGACACCGCACTCGCTCAGCTCACCCCTCCCCCCTCCCAATGGAACCCCGGAGATCCCTCAGTTCTCTGCCCCTCCCTCCTCCCAACAGAACCCCGGAGATCCCTCAGTTCTCTGCCCCTCCCCCTCCCAACGGAACCCCGGAAATCCCTCAGTTCTCTGCCCCCCCACCTGCGAAGGTCCCCGGACTCCATCAGCTCTGTGCCCCCCCCACCTGTGAAGGTCCCCGGAATCCCTCGGCTCTGCCCCCCCCCCGCGACAGATCCGAGTTGGGTTTGGTGGGACAGTAAGTGAGGTGGGGGTGTCGGGTTCGGTCGGGGGGTGAGGTGGGGGTGTCGGGTTTGCTTGGGGGGGTCAGGTGGGGGTGTCGGGTTTGGTCGGGGGGTAAGTGAGCCGGGGGGTGTCGGGTTTGGTCTGTGGGGGGGGAAGGTGTCGGGGTGGGTGCCCAGACCAAACCCGACACCCCCCCCCGGCTCACTTACCCCCCAACCAAACCCGACACCGCCACCTCACCCCCCCCACCAACTGCAACACCCCCTGACCAAGCCCAACACCCACACCTCACCCCTCACCCACCCCGACACCTTCCCCCCCGCCCCCCAACAATCGCAACACCCCCAGACCGAACCCGACACCCCCCGGCTCACTTACCCCTGACCAAACCCGACACACCCACTTCACCCCCCCAAGCAAACCCAACACCCCCCACCTCACCCTCCCACCAACCGCAATACCCCCTGACCAACCCCAACACCCACACCTCACCCCTCACCCACCCCAACACCTTCCCACCCCCCCAGACCAAACCCGACACCCCCTGGCTCACTTACCTCCTGACCGAACCCGACACCCCCACCTCACCCCCCCCGCCAACCGCAAAAACCCCTGACCAACCCCAACACCCACACCTCACCCACCCCGGCACCTTCCCACCCCCCCAGACCAAACCCAACACCCCCTGGCTCACTTACCCCCCGACCGAACCCGACACCCCCACCTCACCCCCCCACCAACCGCAAAACCCCCTGACCAACCCCAACACCCACACCTCACCCCTCACCCACCCCGACAACTTCCCACCCCCCCAGACCAAACTTGACACCCCCCTGGCTCACGGTGCACTGTGTAGCACACAGATTATTAAATACACTGTTCGGTCGGCGGGTGAGGTGGGGGTGTTGGGTTTGCTCAGGGGGTGATGTGCGGGTGTCAGGTTCGGTCGGGGGGTGAGGTGGGGGTGTCGGGTTTGGTTGGGGGGGGTCAGGTGGGGGTGTCGGATTTGGTTGGGGGGTAAGTGAGCCGGGGGGTGTCGGGTTTGGTCTGGGGGGGTGGGAAGGTGTCAGGGTGGGTGAGGAGTGAGGTGTGGGTGTTGGGGTTGGTCAGGGGGTGTCAGCTGTCTGCCCCCTCCCCACCTCCGACTGACCCGAGCAACGCTGGGCACTTTTGCTAGTATTAGAATATGCCTATATCTCTCAGAGTGAAAGACATTACTGTGCTCTTCTAACCTGGAATACATTTTTTTTTTCCTGGAGCTGAATACTCATTACTGTAGTATCATATTTTGAGGCATGCAATAAAGCAATACTAATTTATAAAGTACTTTCTGCAGCTTTCATATTTATTCCATTGATAATCTAGTCCTTATTTGCATACATTTCTCCAGAATGAATTTTTGACGTTGGGGGAGAGCATTTACTAACAGTCCCCTGTAGCCATGTCAGTAGATTAAGTAGTTACTATTAGCAGTTACTGATGTTTACACAGCTTTCTAATTTGTTCTCTTGTGCAATACTTTATTATGAATTTTGAAACTTTATTTTTTTCCAGATACATTAAGTTTGATATTAAACTTGCTCTTTGGTTAGAAGACCATAAATTAATGCTGTATTTTCAAATAAACGAGGTTACAAAAGATAAAACTTCTCAAGTTTAAAATTAAGTATTAATTACTGAAAAAAAATGTGCTGTTGTAGTAAAGTGCTGATCAATGTTATTCACATCCTGTTTTTTTCCCCCCACCTATGGTTACATATAGGTTTATTCTTTACTCTTGATAAATAGTTTGCAGGTGCACATGCAACAGATACTTTACCCTGGATAATACATGAGGAATTGAAAGTGCAAAGCTTGTGAAACTCAATAGAATCTTTAAGTAATTATTATTCTCTTGGTGAGCATGCAAGTGTTTAAAATGAAAAATTGAACTTTCAAATCATAAACAAATTTTGAACTGGTATTTTGGGAGTTGGAGAAGAAAGTGAAGAGGAAAGATGGTCATCGTTGACAGACTGTGAACTTATATGGTTGTTTCATTCCAGAGTGACTCTAAACATGCCACAAATAATGAGATTTAAAATGGAAAATTAAATTCCCTAATTGTAATACTGCAAAAATACTAAACCACAGCATGTTCCTTTACAGCACCTCACTTACTGCCTTATGAACCAGAGAGCAAGAATTCATGCGAGTCCATTGGACTATGCATCTCCATTTTTCAAAAGTGCAATCCACCAGTGATTTGGACACAACTAATGACCAACCTCTCTATTAAATGTATAATTGTGGCTAATAAAAAATCCTTATCACCCTCACAATTGCTTTCTTCATCCTGTAATTAACCTTTGAGCGATGAGTCATATAGAACAGATATATAATCTGGAAAGCTTCCTAGATTCAGCATAAGAAAATGAAAGTGTTCAATGTCTCCTTACTAAATAGGGTTACTGAGAGAGTGACAATGCCACCTGCAGCAACAGGGGAGCATATTGAATAAAAACCTGATGGCTGTTTAGAGTAGCCTTTTTGATAAAGCTTCTTGTTCTTTATTCCAGTAGAGTCTCTCTCTTTGGAATAAATGAGTTCTTTTATGCATGTGTTATGCACTCTTGTACTGCATGTGCAGACTGATTTTTAATGCAAATGTGTGGGCTACTCTGGTAAATGTCAGTATCCATTAAAATAAGAGTGATAGAACTAAATGGAACAATGATAGCAAACTTGACTCAACAGTGGGCCGAGCTCTGTAGCACTGAGGGGCAATCCTGAGACTCGGAATCACTCTTTTCAGCTTCGCAGAGTTTATACAAAGCGGATCCCTAAATAAGTGGACAGAAGGTGCTCAGACAGCCCAAATCAAATGCAATATTCTGTCAAGAAAGACCTCATGCTTCTTCTGCCAAAGAAAGACCAGGCTTCGTGATGGGGCTAGCTACCAGCCTTTGTGATGGGGCTAGCTAATGACCTTTCAGTACATAAGGCCTAGCCCAGAGTGCTGAATTAGGAGGTAAGCAAGAAACTAAAATAAAAGCCTATTTTGGATGAAGGGCACCATGAGAGGATGGTCCACTCACTGGTAGGATGGTATCTCCTCCTTCACACTGTGCGGAATAGCTTGTCAGGTTGATGTCCCTTCCAATGGTTGCATGCCATTCTCCACCTCACTGTCTGGGTTTGTAGACCCCCATCTCACCCTACAAGATGCTGCTGCTGCCTCTTTGTAATTTGGCCCCCCAGCCAGGTCACCAAATGGTTTCTCCTCCTGGAGTTTAAACATATTTCCTCATCAGCAGTTTTAGGCAGTCTTCCCATTCACTGACTCATAGTGACATTCTCTGGCAGGGGAACCCAGTCCTGTCTTTTACTCTGAGTTCCAGCTCAGGGACCCTCTAGCCAGAAATCAAGATCTGTTCCCTTCTAGGCCTTACTGCCTTTCCCTGAGCTCTGTCCTACCTTCCTGGCTCTCCCTGGATTTGCCAGTCCTAATATACTTCTCTTCTCCGAGGGAGTGACTACAGACTTTCCAACCATTCCTCCTTTCTGCTGCTAATTTCCTACCTTTATAGCCCCACTTGTTCCTCCTCAGCTGGGCTCCCTCATTCAGTCAGGGGATTACCAGGCCACTTGATTCCTCTTAGTTGTAGCCTGTTAGGTTAATTAGTCCCCTTTTTAGTCTTTATTAATCCTTTCAGGGCAAGTTTGGACTGAACACCCCATCACAGGCAATAAGATGGCTCTAGATGAGTGATCCCCACTGGTCGTCTGAAGGAATATACATTTTCCTGAGGCTTTAGAAATCAGACTAGCTATAAAAGCATCCAAGTAGAACTGAAGCAGAGATATATCCCATAGTGATAAAGCCGTCATAATGAGACAATTGCTGATGTGGGAAGAAGGACAAGATATCCAAGCTCTCTTGCTGTCTTGAAAGCTGTTCATGTGCCCTGGGAGGACACCTACAGAATGGACTGGCTGAGTCAAATCACAATAGACCAGTGAAGAGTGGCCTAAGTCAGAGAGCTATAGTCAATCCTATTGAAACCCCAGAAAAAGAAGAACATGTGTCCAAGGAAGAAAGGAAAATTGAGGTATAGTTTCCAAGATGAATGGATTTATCCTGTCAGAGTATGGATCTACCTCTAAGAAGCAACCATGCATCAGCTCCCAGTTAATTTACTATGAATTACAATGTGTGGAAGTTGAAAAGAGGAGACTTAAAATGAGGTGGTGGTTAGTGTCCAAAAAAGAGTCTAATGCAATGATCCATTACAATCTGGTTTAAAGTCAAGCTATGTTGCCAAGGTAGAAATATTTAAAGATAGGCAAGCATGGTTCTGGCATTCCTCTTGGACAAGTCCTTGAAAATCAGATGCCAAGGCTTGTGTTTGCTGGAACACTCTCAGCCTGTTTAAACGTAATGGACGGTTAGCCATCTGCTTTGAGAGCTCTGACAAATTTGAAAAAGGCTGTCTCAGCATAAAAATCTCAGTTCCAGATTTTTCAGATTTGACTCAAAGTGCACTGTGTTTCAGCTTTGACGGACAAAGTTATGGGAATGGATTTCCCTAGTGGAAGGTGCGTAGCCTGAGTAGCAATGAAAACCGTGGCATTTTCCTAAGAAAAGCAGAAGGAGAGACTTAACCTTACTGTGGTGAGGTGTACAAGCCCCATACTAGGAAAAAATAATAATAAAGAGCTGCTCTGGACCAGTTCCTACACCACTGCACCTGAAAATCCTGCTCATGCTGGAGGATGTCAAAGGGAGACAGAGTAGCTCACTGGCAGCAAGACAGTGGAGAAGAATTATTCTGCATTCTAAGATCTTGAGGGGTTGTATAGGAACTCTGGTTGTATGAAGACTGGATATTGTGATATGACCAAGCCTACAAAAAAAAAAAAAGGATATGTGATTCTCTGAAAGTTGATATTGGAAATCTAGTTGGGTGAGGGAGAAGACCCCAAATGTAGAAGAGTCTGAGCTGTAAAATCTTAATCCAAAGGTGGGGGGGAGGGGCTGAGACCTCCCGCTTAATCCTGAAGTCTTCCCCATTGTTAGACTCTTTATACTCATGAAAGGTATGAATACATGACCTGGCAAGAGGTCAGAATCACTGTAAGGATATAGCACTGTAGAAAGAAGTGTCAATAAGAGAGGAGAGATACATAGGAGGAAAGCAGCCTGCCACACTCCTATCTGGACACTAGATGGCACCAATGCAGAGCATCTCTCCCCATCACACAATCATAGAACTGGCAGACAGATTATCAGCGAAAGGAAATTGTCAGTCAAATTCATATTTTCCAATGTTAAGAAACTTGCTTAACCTTGATTTCCACTAAATGGGTCTGTGTGACCCTCTAGTGACAAAAACATCTCAATCTCACCCCTGCCTTCATCTCTCTAATCCTCCAAGTGCATGTGCATGTGCACACACACACATAGACAAACACCCCTTCAACACTCAACTTCAACAAAGACCCCTTCAACTCTCAGTGAGAAGTGCCTCCTTTTTGACTGATATTTTTTTCTTGAACCCTAATCCTTTGGTTTTGATCTCTGAAGCATAGAAAACAAACAATCAAAAATTCATGCCAGTCATTTGTTACCCCACTCATTGAACCTGTTGGAGTGGTGGGCTTTAATTTTATATTGTGAATCTGAAATGAGAAATGGTTCACGCATGAAATCTAACAATGTTTGTGGCTAAACCTCAACTCTTAGCCTAAGCATCCCAAGGAAATGTGTTTGAATTTACAATTCCCTCTTGTCTTTCACCAAAAGTGCTAAAATGCAGGGGAAGAGAGAGGGGGGGGGGGAACACATGGAAAATATCCTAAATCTGACTACGTAAGCTGGTAACAAAACTATGCAAAAATATTCCCTATACAAACCAAAAGAACATGCTTTGACTTAAATTTTTGAAAATGTAAAAATGTTAATCAAAATGCTTCCTTTTGTGTGAGAAACTCAAGGCCCTGAGCTGATCAAACTAATAGAAATAAATGCTCTAACTAGGGCTAGGTCACAGCCACTGTGTCCCCTGACACAGCATCTTGAATGAAAACACAGCACAGTGAGTCAAGGGCCTTCAACTGAATAGATTCTGTCCATATTAAGCCTCTTTCTCTGCCCAGATATCTGGTTATGTTTCTGCAGGGAGCATTGAGGTTCTCAAGAGGCATTTTAATGCCTTATCTATTTATTTCATCATGCTTTTGAAATTCTGCTGACATTTCTTTTTCATAATAGAGCAATTTAATATGGAATGCATTATTTTGTTTAAATGTGTCAATCAAATGTTCAGTGAATTAATTGAAGTGAAAGACACCAGCTCCATTTCAAACTGTTGTCTGAAAACAATGTGCCCAAACTTAAGGTTTACATATAACAATGCACATTCCTATTTTATTATTTCTGAAAAAAAGTTAAGGAAATATAATTTTGACTAGAACTCACGTGTGACAAATTAACAAGAATCATGCTGAGCAGCTATGACTTGAGATAGCTGGCATAGAATGATTATAATTCATACCATTTTCCATATTTTTCATATTTTTAAAACAAAGCTGAGTGAAAAATAATCAAGGCTACAGAAGAACACCCTATGTGGATGCAAAACACATTCCCTCTTCACTTCAAAAGAAACATTCTGAGTAACTGAACTGGTAATAGTTTGTTTACATATATACGTTCCTATAACAGTTACTGAAAGTCTATAATGTGAGCTCCTTGCTCACACTGGGGAGCAGCAACAGTAGTAGCCCCATTGATTTCCAGCATGCCTTTTTTGAGGAAAAAGTGCTTGTTACAGGTTTTTCCAATGAAAAGTTTTGGTTTTGCAACTTCCCCGCCATCAGGAAAAAATAAAACAAATGTGTTTTGTTTCAGACTGGGTTGACCTGAATCAAAATATTTCACTTTTTTAAATTGAATAAAAAATAAATATGTCTGCGTCAACACTGAGTCAAAAGCTGGAAGTAGCAACACCAGACAGACACTTATTTTTTAAAGGAAAGTATAATTGCATATAGCTATTTCAAAATTCTAAAACAAATCCTACAAATATAACATTTTTTTTATTTAAAAATATGATCCCCTTAAAAAGAGATAAATAAAGAGACATCCATACAAAACAACATAACCCCTTCATTGCCTAAGTGGTCCCGATTTCACTGGGTATATTTGGTTATACAGTTTGCACAAAGCCAATATTTAGAATATTCACATTTAATTTCAGAAAGTCAGACAAAAGAATTAACAATAATAATGTATGACACGAATATGGTGACATTACATGTGTAAAGATTTCTACAAAGGTTATTAACTAATCAATCTTCAAAATGCCCCACAGAAGTTATTAGTATGTAATGACGAATGCTTGACTCTATTCAATAAAGACTAAAGTTAAATCTAGCACAAAGAGGTACAAAAGCTCATTGCTATGAATTTGGCCTGTATATATTTTTCTTACTTGAAAACTCTGTCCTTTTAATTAAGGGGAAAAAATGTTGAATTTAAAAGGCAACTTTCTTTATTATTCTCTCTCTCACACACACAGGATAACTTTGACTTAAGCTCCAACAACTATATTTCATTTCAACCTATATACTAAGGGGTGAATTCTCCACCACACATACTCATATTCAGACACAGTGGAGGGGATAGCATCATTAAGCTGGTTGCAGCTGCCTGATTCATTGCTACCTGGCTCGGATAGAACTTAGAGCAGAGGGGGAACCTTTTAGCATACAACCACTCACAGTGCACACATTCAGGTCTTCAAAACCACACCAAGTGCACAGCCTTAACTCTGACCTCAGATGTTTTTAATGGCCAGCTCTCTATCAGGAGTGCAATAAATAACAAATAGAAAAACCTTTTCCAAACTCTTTTCTGTTTAACTTTTTCACTACAAAAATGGCTTAGTGTAGATGTGTTTACAGTTTGTGATGACTGCACTTGTATTGCTACAGTGAAGGAAAAGCAAAGGAGACAGCTAGCACTAAAAATCAGATTTTAAAAAAATATTTTTTCCAATAAGTGTAATTAAGTACCCAGAAAATGTTCTAGAAAATTCAGTAGTTTAGGGAAACAGGAACTAATGTAATTACTGAAGTCTGAAACAAAGGTTTTTAATCCTCCTTTAAGAGAAAAGATCAGCATCATTTTAACTACGGAGTCATCACAACATCTAAATATTATCAAAGCTCAAAAAAGTTATTCTTGGCTGTGTTTTGACTGGCAATTTGTTTTCATTTTTTGTTAAATACAGAGAGATGTATTTTCATGTTCATACTTTAGATTGTGATTGTTCAGGAAGCCTGTTTGCACAGCTGATGATTCTTCACATGTAGCTAATTCTGATTCAGGTAGGAGGATAATGAATACACTGCCTTGCCAACAAAGTTGCTAGACATGTAATCACCACCAGTTCATTGTTCAGGTGCACAGAATCAAAACCTTCTGGATATTTCTTTAAAACTGAGTCAAAAATACTTTGATGTTGTTATATTCGCAATCCGTACATAAAGTGTGGTGTTTTAACTAGTTGGGGCCAGGCATTCATTCCCTTAGATTCTTGCAAATTACTTTTTCGTACAGAATGTCATTTCCATACATGCAATAATAGCGAAAGACACAGTGCCATGAAAATCTAATTATTGGCCAGTATTAATGCCTCAAACAAAAGGCAGCTTTGACAGTGGTGGATTTTTTTGGTGTCCATCTGGAAAGTTGGGCTCTATAAAGTAGCTCAGTAATGTAAGTTTCCTCTCACAGCAAGCACACCACCCCTTCACAATTAAGTTGTTCTGCATTTTGTTTTGAGAGAGAGATTGTCCATTTGCTACAAATTATGTCAAAATGGAACTTCAGGGTGTAGAATATTGTGGAGAATAGTTAATAAAGCAAATATTTTGCTAAATATCAATGTGAGAATATTATTAAAACTGCTTTAAAGAAAAAAATGCCTGGGGCCAATACTTTGCTTTAACATTAGAAAAAATGGAAATATAAACATAAATAGAGAAGTGTAGAATTCTGTAACAAATGAGTGGTCTTGTCTTGGGACAGTGTTCTAATTCAGCTCCAATAATAAACAAAAATACACAACTTTCAGAACAGGTCTGTTACATGCTGTTCTCCAAAATAAAGAAAGACAAATAGTCTAGGGTCATGGACATGTTCAGACTCTCGCATCTCACAGATTCTCATTTTGATCTTCATCTTGAGACTCCATCCTAAACACACTCTTTCTATTTTTTTCTATTTTTCACTACCTCACAGTTTAGACTCTCCCTTACAATCTACTTCAGCTGTGAACAAGCTGGAAAGACTATACTAGTGATGTGCTTGATTTAGTAATCCACCAGATGGAATGGCAGCCAATGACATTTTCCTCAGGGCAGACTTCTCTGAAATCAACAGCAACCCCAGAGATAGATAATCCTAAAGCAGTGACACATGATCCAGTATATGTGAACTATGAGGATTTTCTTGGAGAATTCCTAATATTTAGCCTCCTGGAATCATAAATAGCTCTCTTAAACAGAGAGGAGCAAACAGTTCATTCAAAGAAGCACATAATTCAGTCCAGAAATATTCTCTTTGCCATTCTGACCCAGCTTAATCTGTATCATTTGCACACTGGTATTACCTAGCAATCTCATTTAACTTTGTCCCAAAATTTCTTTCTTCGCTGGCACATCATTTAAAATAGTCTTTTGACTTCCCAAGATTCACATTGGTCATGTCTTCCTTCTAGAGAAGTTATTCCAATCCCATAATAACACAATGTATTCCAAAGATAATTAAACTTAATTCAAAACCATTTTTTCAATGATATTGAAGGAAATTTCCATAGCTGTCACACATGTACAATGTTTTGTGGAACTGGGTTTGAAATAAGGACTTAGGACAAAATTTTAGATTGATAAGACTACCATTTTTGAAAATATTCTCCTAGGAGTGTGAAATTTAATATAAAATGTATTTATTTTTAATGGCAAAATAAAGCTATAAAGCTATATATATATATATATATATATATTATCATCAAGCTCATTGTGCTCATTTTCCATTATGGTGCTTCATCCTGGACATGGGCGGCGAGTCCTATGGACCCACTGTTCCTGGGCACCAAGAATATTCCTGGCTCGGGGCCCAGCTCCAGCAGTGTTCGGGACTGGGTCTCTCCTCCCACCCTGTCCCTGTGGTTCCCCCAGGCCATTCAAAACAGCCCAGGCCCCCCATTTACCACTGGAAGCACAGCAGAGCTGAGCAGCTTCCTCCTTGCTCACTGTATGTAGCTGCTGGGCCCTTCCCTGCTACCCCTGGGTGGGTCAGTGTCCTGCCCTAGGTGCCCCTGCAGCCAAATGGGAAACTGTGGGGACAATGCCTGGTGGTGTAGGCACATGGAGACATCTGGACCGCCCTGCCTAGGAGCCCCAGGTAAGTGCTGCATCTCCCATCCTTTTTCAGAGCCTACACCCTCCACTTTTGCCCCCCCAACTCCCTCCCAGAGCCTGCGCCCTCTCCCTCTGCCCCAACTTCCATCCCAAAACTCCCTCACAGAGCCTGCACCCCAACCCCCAGTAAACTGCAGACTGCATGCCATCTTCACAAGCAAGAGAGACATTCTAATTTGAGATGTTATAGGCTTAACTTGTTTTTCAAAATGCTATTCCCCCAACCAATACCACCTCCATCTTGCAACGTTGATTCATCAAATTTATTTTCACTCAGGGACACTAGGAAATCTGGCTTATGAAGCATAAATTATACTTCATTGTGTATTTACCTTAAGCAACTAACTAACTAGCTATCCTTAGCCCTATAGAATTTAAGTTGTCCCTTCAAAATGTGTATATCATTCCCACACAAACTGGGAATTCTATGTTAATTTGTGTGTTTGCATGTACTACTCTTCTGTTCTTTCCTTTTATTTAAAATTTGTTCCATTACATAAAAGGGGGAAATTTCTTCCAGAATGTAAATTATAGATAGATCAGTAACACCATGTTTTCTTGTTGTAGTACATGTAACTTTCATTTGCCAGTCTCCATTAGTTTAAAATAGCAGCTATGTTTACTTGACCTACTTAATGAGAGGGATCTGCAGTAGCCATTCATCAGTCCCTTTACATAAATTACTATGTCAACTACTCTGCAGTGGTGGAATTCTTTGAAGTGCCAGTATGGATCAATGCGGACACTTCAAATGGAGATGCACCTAAGAAATAATACAGGATGGAAGTACAGTAAACCCTCGATTTAGCGGACCTCGATTTAATGGACTTCGGATTTAACGGACAAAATTTCCGGTCCGTATGTCATATGTGAAAATTAACACCCTGTTAATTTTAAAATGATTTTAACCAAGATTTGCTTATAATTAAATTAACAGGTTATTTTTTGTTATTAATTCACCGTTACAGTAGACTCCTGATTATCCGGGCGCGGGTTAACTGGGCTGCGGATTAACCGGGATGTCTAAACGGGTCGGTAGGGGAAGCCCCAAAGCGGTGGCGGGCTCAGCCTTAGCCTGCCGCTGTTTTGGGGCTTCTCCCATTGGCCCCTTATGAGCTGGGGTCTCAGCCTGCTGCCAGCCTGGGTGTAGGAAACCCAGGCTGGCAGCAGGCTGAGACCCCGTCTGGCAGGAGCCTGGGGGGAAAGCCCAAAGTGGCAGCAGGCTGAGTGCTGAGCCTGCCGCCGCTTTGGGCTCTTTCCCCATGCTCCTGCCACCTGCCCCACTCAGCTCCCGCTGACAGCCTGGGTGCAGGGAACCCAGGCTGACAGCGGGAGCAGACTGGGGCAGGAGGCAGGACCCCTGCTGGCAAGGGGCCAGCGGGGGGAAACCCCAAAGTGGCGGCGGGCTGAGCGCTTAGCCTGCCGCTGCTTTGGGGTTTCCCCCACTGGCCCCTTGCCAGCCGGGGTCTCAACTTGCTGCCAGCCTGGGTGTAGGAAGCCCAGGCTGGCAGCGGGCTGAGCCCCCGGCTGGCAGGAGCCTGGGGGGATATCCCAAAGGGGCGGCAGGCTGAGTTCTCAGCGCGCCGCCTCTTTGGGCTCTCTCCCCAGGCTCCTGCCGCCTCCCCCAGTCAGCTCCCGCTGCCAGCCTGGGTGTAGGGAACCCAGGCTGGCAGCGGGAGCCAAGACCCCGGCTGACAGGAGCCTGGGGGGAAAACCCCAAAGCGGTGGCAGGCTTCCTACACCCAGGCTAGCAGGGGAGCTGACTGGGGCAGGTGGTGGAACCACCACCATCCCACCCCCACCCCCAGGGCGGCGGGCGATCCGCCCTCCCCCCCCCACAGTAGACACGTGATTATCAGGGATTTTATTAACTGGGATTAAGGTTTTCCCGATCATCCCGGATAATCGAGAGTCTACTGTATAGAAAACTTTTCTGTGAAATTAAACTTTTCATACATACTTAATTTTAATTACACAAACATGTCTATATAAGTAAAAAAAGGTAAACTAACTAATTTGTCAATTTTTTAACATACGCATTCGGAAAACCTACTTTATTATATAACAGACTTTCGGCTTTAACGGACACCCCCTCGCCCGAATTAGTCCATTATATCGAGGTTTTACTGTAGTTAACTAGTAACCACTATTCTCAGAACTGTAATGATATAATTAAATATGTTGACACAACTATATGGGAAACAAACAAAATCCACTTAATTTGAAACACTGTGGAGGGAGAAAATACATTTGTTAAATAGTAAACGGAGAAAAAGCTGACCAGGAAAGAAATGAGGGTCAAGTCTTCTAACCAGTATAAGTCAGTATCCCTCCCGCTGACCCATTATATTTTCCCTTTTAGGAGCAAGAGAAACATAATTTTACAAATCTATATGTAAAGTTTGTGCCACTAAAATTGTAAGTATACATGGAGTTACGTTAGATATTTTGAGCTAAATAAAATTTAATGTCCCTATTCATGGACAGTTGATTCAAAATCATATGACTTGGATCTGGATAATAATTTCAGACAATGAAGTCAAGTCAATTAGTTTTTCCAAAGACTTAGCAATTTGTTATTAGAAATCTAGCAAAGTTAAGGCAAACAGAAGAATGGCATATTTTTCTTTGCAGGTCATTGAGATCAGGATTCTGGTTAACCAAAATAGAGACAAAAGCTGAAATTCCACAGGAAGGTTGTATCAAACAGTCTGACACTCTCTAATTGAGGCAGCCAACTGGAACAGAATGGGATTTAGAACATGTACAGAGTTTACCTTGTATTCTGGTGTTCAACTTTCATTCTCTAAACACTAATCTAAGAAGCCATCAAAGGTTTTTTTAACTAGTTTGTTTTCAAACTGAAACTCTTGAGAACAAGTTACAACATGTTTGTAGGGTATTTATGTCATGCTGATGTCCTTGAAGTCAATGAAGCCTTCTTTAGCCATTCTATTCTGTTTGATATAGCTGAAAACAATGGACAATAATGAAAAATTACTAGCACAGAAGATTTATCAGGCAATATTTTTGACAGTAAATCTTTAGAATTTCCACAAACATTCTGAGTGCTTTTGCAAATTAATCAATTTAACCATTCTAAGTCCTCTAAAAGTCCCGGGATCACATTTTTTTTTTCAGTATTCAGATATGTCCCACGGTAGGAGCCACGGTCAGCGAAATGCCAAGTAAACAAAGCGACGGGGACTGCTAAGGGTGCTTTCCCTGCGGTCCTGCATGCCAACGTTGCCAATCCCTACTCTATAAGGTGCCACAAGACTCTTTGGGTATGTCTTCACTACAGCAGTAGGTCGATTTTCTTTAAGTCGATTTTTTAAAGCAGATTGTATAGAGTCAATTGTGTGCGTCCCCGCAAAGCACAGCAAGTCGACAGTGTCTGTCCACACAATTTTTGCAAGCGTCGACATAGCAAGCATTGCACTGTGGGTACCTATCCCACAGTTCCCGGAGTCCCCAGCAGGTACCATTTTGAGTGCTGCACTATGGGTAGGCATTTCATAATTTCGTGCCCTTTTTCCGCACCGCCGACCCCCATTTTGAGCGGTGCACTGTGGGTAGGCATCCCATTATTCATGCCCTTTCTCCGCGCTGCGCTAATGCCATAGCACTGCAAGCATGGAGCCCGCTGATGCCAAGGCTGCAGTAATGGCCGTTGTGAAGACCTCACACACGGTTGTGGATTTCATGCTGTACCGTCTGCAGAGGAATGCGATCCGGAGACAACTGAGCTTTCTGGAACCCGATGACAGTGAGGAGGAGATGTACCTGGACGTGCACAGCAGGGACAGGGACACTGACGTTTGCGACTGACAATCTGTCAAATTTGGTGGCAATGGGGCAGGCTCATGCCATGGAACACCGATTCTGGGCCAGGGAAACAAGGTGGGATCGCATAGTGCTGCGGGTGTGGGATGACTCCCAATGGCTCAGAAACTTTTGCATGCGTAAAGGCACGTTCATGGAACTTTGTGACTTGCTTTCCCTGGCGCTCCGGTGCAAGAATACCAGAATGAGGGCGGCCCTTACAGTTGAGAAGCGGGTGGCGATAGCCCTCTGGAAGCTTGCAACGCCAGACAGCTACCGGTAAGTCGCAAATCAGTTTGGGGTGGGTAAATCTACAGTGGGGTCTGCTGTGATGAAAGTAAGCAGGGCAATCGTCGAGCTGCTGCTACCCAGGGTTATAAACCTTGGAAACCTGCAAGCTACAATAGATGGCTTTGCCGCCATGGGATTCCCTAACTGTGGTGGGGCTATAGATGGGACTCATATCCCTATCCTGGCACCGGACAACGAGGCCGCCGAGTACAGAAACTGGATGGGATATTATTCTATGGTCATGCAAGCAGTGGTTGACCACAAGGGACGTTTCACCGACCTGAACGTGGGGTCGCCGGGAAAGCTTCATGACGCTCGTGTTTTCAGGAACTCTAGGCTTTTTGGACAGCTGCAGCAAGGCAATTTCTTCCCCGACCAGAAAATTTCCGTGGAAGGGGTGGAAATGCCAATCGTTATCCTTGGGGACCCAACCTACCCATTAATGCCCTGGCTTATGAAGCCCTACACAGGAGCCCTGGACAGGGGTCAGGAGCTGTTCAACTACAGGCTGAGCAAATGCAGAATGGCAGTAGAGTGTGCATTTGGCCGCCTGAAGGGGAGATGGTGTTTGTTACTGATTCGCTCAGACATCAGCGAGAGAAATATCCCCATTGTTATTGCTGCTTGCTCTGTGCTCCACAATCTCTGTGAGAGCAAGGGGGAAACTTTTATGGCGCGCTGGGAGGCAGAGGCAAATTGCCTGTCCGCTGCTTACCAGCAACCAAACAGCAGGGAAAGTAGAAGAGCGCAGCAGGGTGCGCTGCGCCTCAGGGACACCTTGAAAACCAGTTTTATGAGTGCCCAAGATGCGTTTGAGAACCTGCTCCCTTGCTCTGCTCTGCCCTAAGCCTGCTGTCCTTGCACCCTCTTTCCCTCCCTCCTCCCCATGCTTGCAGAGGAAATAAATTCACTGTTTTAAAAATCATGGTTCCTTTATTGCTTCATCACAAATACAAATACAGGGGATCACTGGCAAGGTAGCCCGGAAGGGGTGGGTGAGGAGGGAAACCAGCAGTCACATTGGTGGACGAGTGGACAGAGGAGGGGAGAAGGGGGGAGAAGGGGGGCCAAGACACAGCAGCTTTTAAAAGTTTTCAGAGAACCTCATCCTGCTGCTGCTTGTGCTGGCTTTGGGGTGGAGTGGGTCGGTTCACGGAGCTTACCCCCCCCCCGGGTTCTCACCCCGCGTTTGGGTGGGGAAGCTATGGGAGTTGGGGACGGGGGGAGGTGATTAGATGGGGGCTGCAGAGGCAATCTTTGGCCCTGCTGCAGCTCCACCAGACAGCGCTTTGGTCCTCCGTTATCCGGAGTAAAGCATCCATGCGTCTTTCTTCGCGCTCCTGTCGCCGCAGCCACATTTCTTCCCTCTTTTCTGCTGCAGCTCTCGATTCCTGCCTTGACTGTAGCAATCTTTCCCTCCATTCCATCTGGCGGGCTGCCTCAGCGCGCGAGTTCTCCAGTAGTTCACTGAACATATCATCGCGTGTTTTCTTTTTACGCTTTCATATCTGCAATGCACCCGTCCTGCAGGGTGATAAACAGCTCCTGGCTGTCTGCTAACACGGTTTCTCCGCTGGCCTCCTGCTGCTCTGTGATATTTCCCTCCTCCTCATCGTCGTCCTCATCTGAATCGTTCTCAGCCCTGATGATTATCCCAGTCCACGTAGACTGGTGCGATGGTGGTGGGGGCGCCCCCCATTATCTGATTTAGTTCATTGTAGAACCTGCATGTCCACGCCGTGCCCCCTGGTCGTCCCTTTGCCTTCTTGGCTTTCTGGAACGCTTGCCTCAGCTCCTTAATTTTTACACGGCACTGTGTGGCGTCCCTGTTGTGGCCCCTTTCCAGCATGGCCTTGGAGACCCTGGCAAACGTGTTGGCATTCTGTTTGTTGTTGCGGAGTTCCAACATCATGGATTCCTCTCCCCAGATAGCGATCAGATCCAACACCTCATTATTGGACCATGCTGGAGCTCTTTTCCTCTGGCTGGTCTCCAGGGAGGGCAGCTGAGCTCTGCATGGAGTCTTGTGATGCTGAGGTCTGCATGGCAGCTTGTGCTGCTGATTTCTCTGAATGGCGACTGAGCTGTGCAGGTGAGCTGGCCACGCTGACCAAACAGGAAATGCTATTCAAATGTTCCCGGGTCTTTTCCTGTCTACCTGTCCAGAGCAGCGAGTTGAGAGTGCTGTCCAAAGCGGTCACAGTGGAGCAGTGAGGCAGTCCAGAGCGGTCAGAATGGAGCATTGTGGGACAGCCTCTGGAGGCCAATAACGTCCCATGCGTCCTCACTAGTCCACAATTGACCTAGAGAGGTCGATTTCAGCACTACTCCTCTTGTTAGGGAGGAGTACAAAAGTCGATTTTGAGGGCCCTTTAAATCGACGCAAATGGTGTCCGTGTGAGGACGGGTACAGGTTTATGTCGACTTAACGTCGCTAAAGTCGACGTTAAGTCGTAGTGGGGACCTGCCCTTTGTTGCCTTTGCAGATCCAGACTAACATTGCTATCCCTCTGATACTAGGACAGGAAGGAATCTCAAGACTCTTTTAGTTCAGTCCCCTGAACTCAAGGCAGGATTAAGTATTATCTAGACCAGGGATCAGCAACCTTTAGCACGCAGCTCATCAGGGAAATCTGCCAGCAGGGCGGGCCGGTTTGTTTCCCTGGGGCGTGTGCAGGTTTGGCTGATCACAGCTTCCACTGGCCATAGTTCACCACACCAAGCCAATGGGTGCTGAGGGAAGCAGCGTGGGCTGAGGAATGTGCTGGCTGCCACTTCCCACAGTCTCCATTGGCCAGGAACGGCGAACAACAGCCAGTGGGAGCTGTGAGCGACTGAACCTGTATATGTTGCATGTAAACAAGCTGTCTCGGTTCACCAGAGGACTTCCCTGATGGGCCACATGCCAAAGGTTGCCAATCCATTATCTAGACCAGTGGTGAGAAATCTATGGCTCATCAGGGTAATCCGCTTGTGTGCCACAAGCCATTTTCTTTTCACTGACCATCCGCAGGCTGCGGTTCGCTGTTCCTGGCCAATGGGAACTGTCCATTGGGAGGGAATGTGAACCATGGCCACTGAGAGTTGCGGACAGCCATGCCTGTGGACAGTCAATGTAGAAAAACTTTCTTGCAGCCCGCCAGCAGATTACCCTCATGGGGGATGTGTGGCCGGCTGTCCGCAGGTTGCCCGCCACTGATCTAGACCACCCCTGTCAGATGTTTGTCTAATGTGCTCTTAAAATCTCCAATAATGGAGATTTCACAACCTCCCTTGGCAATTGATTCCAGTGATTAGCTATCCTGACAGTTAGGAAGTTTTTCCTAATGTACAACCTAAACCACCATTGTGGCAATTTAAGCCCATTGCTTTTTGTCCTAGCATCAGAGGTTAAAGAGAACAATTTTTTTCTCCCTCCACTTTGTAACAACCTTTTTTATACTTGAAAACTGTTATGTCCCCTCTCAGTCTTCTCTTTTCCAGACTAAACAAACCCAGTTTTTTCAATCTTCCCTCATAGATCATGTTTTCTAGACCTTTAATCATTTTTGTTGCTCTTCTCTAGACTTCCTCCAATTTGTCCATATTTTTCCTGAAATTCTGGCACCCAGAATTGGACAGAATATTCCAATTGAGGCCTTATTAGCATGGAGGAGAGCGGAAAATTTACTTTTTGTGTCTTGCATACAACCGTCTTGTTAATATATGCCAGAATGATGTTTGCTTTTTTTTTGCAGAAGTATAATACTATTGACTCAATTTATATTGTGATCCACTCTGATCCTCAAATCTCTTTATGCAATACTCCTTCCTAGGCAATCATTTCCCATTTTGTATTTGTGTATCTGATTGTCCTTCATGGGTAAAGTACTTTGCATTTGTGCTTATTGAATTTCATCATATTTACTTCAGACCATTTCTCTAGTTTGTCCAGATCATTTTGAATGTAATCTAATTTGGTATAAGATTTGTTCTATTTGTATGATTGTTTCTACCACTATTATACAATTGCAACAAACCAAGTGTATCAAGGAAGGTGTTGATGGAAAAGTTACAATCTGTCATGATTATCCTGGTTAAATCCATGTATCATGACTGTATCTGAAGTTCTGAATATTGGCTACATATCCATATCCCTAACATGTTGTATGCCTGGGTGACAACCCCCAAAGAGATTTACATCAGGACTAGACATCTATGTGTTGATGGCCCATTAAGGACACTCAGATCACAATGGGCCTTTCAAGAAACTCTACCACCCAGTAAGCCTTTCCTGTGGATGCCTCAGACAGTGTGGGGCCAATGGCCATTTCTGTGAGTCAGCAAATCATACAGGAACATGTGACCAAAGACTCCATATTTTACAAGCAATTTTCCATGCTCATGTGATCCTGGACTCCATGTCAGACCAGTAACTTTCCATGCACCTGGGCTGGGCTGGACTATAAATTGCAATCGGTGACATCACTGATTTGCCTCTTTCCTGCTCCAATTCTCTGAACTGTGGATTTACAATTAAAATATTTTGAACTATGGACTGAGGATCTTCCAATCTTTTGGAAGTTACCATGGAGACTTTTGCAAGCTAACAGTCTATTCCATCACAGCTACAAACCTGATGTAAGGACTTTGCAATCATTTGTGCATATATGATCTGTTAACCATTCAATAACTCTCCTTTACTTTTAGTAATAAAATCTTTAGTAAGTTTACTAAGGTTTGGGTGACAGGATGATATTGGATGAGATCTGAAATCCATATTGACCTGGGGATAAGTATATAAGACTTTTGGATTAGTAGAACCTAAAATATGATGTGTGGCAAATTGCTAGCACTATTACGATGGGTCCCGCACTTTCTCTTCTTGTGGGGGGTTCAGGGAGCCATTTCTTGCCCCTGAACAGGGTATTAACTGTCCCACTAGTATCCTAGAGGAGGGTGAGTGGAGAGGGAGGGACCAGGGCCCGCCCTCTACTCCAGGTCCCAGCCCAGGGGCCCTTCCCCTGGGCTACTTCCCTCTCCTACCCTTCAGCTTCTGAGGCTTCCTGCCCTCTCTCTTGACAAACCAGGTATCTCTTTAAATAGGGTCTGGGTCTTCTTGGTTCCAAACTCTCCTCCAAACTGCTCTCTGCTCCAACTCCCATTCAACTGTCTGATTGAAGCAAGGGGTTTTTATATTGTGACTGGCTCCAGGTGACATAATTGGCTCCAGGTGCTCCAACCAACTTCTAGAAAACTTGCTTCTTTCTACAGGGAATAAGGCTTCCCTCTAACACTGTCCTGCTGCCCTCTGGCCATGCTGTATTACAGATGATTTGGGTTTTCAGTAACCTCTCACTGTATTTGGCTTGATAGGAACAAAGGACTGGAATGCCTAACTTAGACTGTGTTTGTCTTCTTGCGAACCAGCCACAGAAACTCTTTTGATACTGATTTGGTGAACCTAGTTATAGAATAAACCACCAGGTTTGAGGGATTTGTGCCCTGTTTCCCACAGCTCCCATTGGACCAGAGTAGTGAACCGCAGCCAGTGGGAGCTGTGATAGGCCGAACCTGCAGACACGGCTGGTAAACAAACTGTCCGGGACCGCCAAAGGTGCTTACCCTGGGGGGCCACGTGCCAAGGTTGCTGAGACCTGAAGTAGTAGAATACTACAATACTTCCATAATATCTTGGCTATTTTTCCCTGTCCAAAGGGCTAACTTTTCAGTGCAACTGCTTGTCCCAGCTCAGATGCCGCAGGGCCATAGGACTGTTTGTTTGCTTTGCGTCAGCCCCAAGGAGCAAGTTCATAGACTGTTTGTTTGCTTGCCCCACCCAGGGGTTACAGTCTGATTGCTGCTTTGTCTCTCACAAGGGGCTAAATCCCCAGTGTAACTGCTTGCCCTAGCTTGGAGGCTGCAGAGCCATAGGACTGTTTGTTCTTTTTGCCCAGCCAAGAGCCACCTGGGCTCCAGAGATTACAGACTATTTAATGAGTGACAGGGTGCAATAACCCCACATTGGGCCAGTGAGGGCTCCCTAGCTCGACACACAGAACCCATCACAGGAGAATTATTTGTTTGTTTCTGATGTAACACTGAAATTTTCTATAGAAAGCCAGACACCTTTTGTTACAAAATTAGTCAAAACCTCAGTTTTTTGGTGTCAGAGAATGGAAATTTTTCAACCAGCCCTACATGAGTGTTAATGAAGTTGCAAAAGGAATACAAATATTCAAGGATCTCATAACGAAACAGCTACTACTACCACTAGAATAGCAAAAACATTGTAAGTCAAATCACAGTAATTCATTTAGTTATTAACAAAGTATTTTGGGCCACTGTAACAGATAGAAGTCCCCAACATTGGAAAACCTGTGTTTAAAGGTGTCTGTGGCAATGTAAGGCACCCACAAATCTAGATCTATTGGATAACTCCATGCGGTCAACACACCTCCAAGAGCTGGTGCTGTTGGTTAAAATCAGAAAAGTGTAGTTACAGTTGTTGAAAATATGCTGCTTCAATGCATTCCTACAGGCAGGCACCACTGGAGGGTTCCTATTAGAAGCTGTTCATGTGATTAAACAATGAATGTCCTTCCCCATCTTTGGGATGAGTCAATTCTAGAGCACAATTTCTGCTGAGGATGAGATTTTTATCCCTCCCTTTAAACACTACCTACTTCAATTTCTTTTCCCCTCAGGGTCCTAATTCACTGATAATCTATTTTATAAACAAAATTGGCCAAATTCACTCATGATGTAATTCCACTGACTTCAATAGATTTGCACCAGAGATTACCTTGGCCCACAAATCATAATTATCATATGCATTTTACCTTTATTCTCAGTGATCCTATAGTTCATGAGATGGACTTTAGCCTTATATGAAACTTATTCAAGGAAAACATATTACAAAATCTACTAACGCAATTTAAATTTCTGAAAACTTCTATTATAGTTGAACTAGGAAAAATACAATGAGGCAGGAAAGCCTTTATAATTTTTGGACTTCATACATTTGGTTGATTTTGGCATCAAGTACCTTAGAACATAACTGCCCATGAATCATGCCTTTTACAATGATGAGGTCATGCACTCATTCATAATCAAGTATCAAGCTGTTATAATATGAGTGGTACTCACTGCTATTGTGTGACTTTAAGCTGTTAATGGAAATCTCTCATCTATATCCACAGGAATACATTGGAAAAAAAGAGTTCCATTCTCAGTTAACATGGTTTCAACATAAGGAAGCTTTTGAAAACAGGATAGGGCATGATGATACCACCAAAGAAGTATGTTTTTCAGAACACATTAAAATAAGCATTCATTAAATAAGGAGGACTCATTACGACATGCAGAGTTTTGTTTGTTTTACCATAAAAAGTTTGATTTTTTTCTCTTAGACTTGTTTTCTTCCAGGGACGTTGGGCCAGATTTATATAGCAATTTAGCAGCCTAAATATGTATGTAAATACCTATTTACCTACCTAATTATATAGGCATGTTTAACATTTTTTACAAGGACAGTAAGGCATCACCTAAACCTGCTCCACAACCTTTTTTTCTCAGGTGTCTATGTTATAGATCTTGGGCATTTTCAATCCTAACTGTCAAAATATGACAATGTTCTGTCCAGTTTTTAGCCCACATTTCAGAACTAAAGCTCTTCAGCTCCTAATCACCATTTCTTAATTAGGAATGGACATGTCTTTTGTTCTAGTGTGGGCCTGAAACATAGGGTTTTTAAGGGATGGGGTTAGTGAATGGTTAATGGGGCAACTAGAATAGCTTGAAATAGAGTACAGAAAGACAGTGGGTAGATGGATAGGGTAGGACTAGGGCATTTAGGTTGCAGAGCTGGGAGATTTATGTTGTAACTAGCATAAGTGCCCGGAGTTGCTCGGGTCAGTCGGAGGTGGGGAGGGGGCAGACAGCTGACACCCCCTGACCAACCCCAACACCCACACCTCACCCCTCACCCACCCCGACACCTTCCCACCCCCCCTGACCAACCCCAATACCCCCCAGCTCACTTACCCCCCCGACCAAACCCGACACCCCCACCTGACCCCCCGACCAAACCCGACACCCCCACCTCACCCCCTGAGCAAACCAGACACCCCCACCTCACCCCCGACCGAACAGTGTATTTAATAATCTGTGAGCTACACAGTGCACCGTGAGCCGGGGGGGGGGGGGTGTCGGGTTTGGTCTGGGGGGGGTGGGAAGTTGTCAGGGTGGGTGAGGGGTGAGGTGTGGGTGTTGGGGTTGGGGTTGGTCAGGGGGTTTTGCAGTTGGTGGGGGGGTGAGGTGGGGGGGTCGGGTTCGGTCGGGGGGTAAGTGAGCCAGGGGGTGTCGGGTTTGGTCTGGGGGGGTGGGAAGGTGTCGGGGTGGGTGAGGGGTGAGGTGTGGGTGTTGCGGTTGGTCAGGGGGTGTTGCGGTTGGTGGGGGGGTGAGGTGGGGGTGTTGGGTTTGCTTGGGGGGATGAGGTAGGGGTGTCGGGTTCGGTCGGGGGTAAGTGAGCCGGGGGTTGTCGGGTTTGGTCTGGGGGGGTGGGAAGGTGTCGAGGTGGGTGAGGGGTGAGGTGTGGGTGTTGGGGTTGGTCAGGGCGTGTTGCGGTTGGTAGGCGGGTGAGGTGGGGGTGTCAGGTTCGCTTGGGGGGGTGAGGTGGGGGTGTCGGGTTTGGTCGGGGGTAAGTGAGCCGGGGGGTGTCTGGTTTGGTCTGGGGGTGTTGCGATTGGTGGGGGGGTGAGCTGGGGGTGTCAGGTTTGGTCGGGGGGTAAGTGAGCCGGGGGTGTCGGGTTTGGTCTGGGGGGGTGGGAAGTTGTCGGGGTGGGTGAGGGGTGAGGTGTGGGAGTTGGGGTTGGTCAGGGGGTGTTGGGTTTGCTTGGGGGGTGAGGTGGGGGTGTCGGGTTCAGTCGGGGGGTAAGTGAGCCGGGGGGTGTTGGGTTTGGTCTGGGGGGGTGGGAAGGTGTTGGGGTGGGTGAGGGGTGAGGTGTGGGTGTTGGGGTTGGTCAGGGGGTGTTGCGGTTGGTGGGGGGGTGAGGTGGGGGTGTCGGGTTTGGTCGGGGGGTAAGTGAGCCGGGGGGGTGTTGGGTTTGGTCTGGGCACCCACCCCGACACCTTCCCCCCCCAGACCAACCCCGACTCACTTACCCCCCGACCAAACCCGACACCCCCACCTGACCCCCCCAAGCAAACCCAACACCCCCACCTAACCCCCCGACCGAACCCGACACCCCCACATTACTTACCGTCCCACCAAACCCAACTCGGATCCGTCGCGGGGGGGGGGGCAGAGCCGAGGGATTCCGGGGACCTTCGCAGGTGGGGGGGGGGGTACAGAGCTGATGGAGTCCGGGGTTCCATTGGGAGGTGGGAGGGGCAGAGAACTGAGGGATCTCCGGGGTTCCGTTGGGAGGGCGGAGGGGCAGAGAACTGAGGGATCTCCGGGGTTCCGTTGGAGGAGGGAGGGGCTGAGCAAGTGCGGTGTCTGTTGGAGGGGGTATTATGACATCATCACCACCTAACCGCCCAGCCAATGTGATTGGCCCTGAAAGACTTTCACCCCTGGGGTGCGTCAGAGGTGAGATCCGAAAATTTTTCGACCTTACCAGCATCTAGACCCCAAGACCCCTAACTGTACCAAATTTCAAGTCTCTGGCTCAAACGGTGCGGGAGAAGTTCGCTGTCATACATACATACATACATACATACATACATACGTACATACATACATACACCACTTGACTTTTATATATATAGATAGATAATGGGCCTAAACATTGACCCTAATTGTGAGTTTGACTGTAAAAAGTATGTGACAGTTCATAAGATGTCACAATAACCTGAAATGGTATGAAAAGAAGACAGAAAAAAACTGAATAATCTTCACAAAAGGGCCTACTAATATACTTCAAGAATAATGTTAAAATTATTCTAAGTAAGAATTAAAAATGTGAAACCAGAAATTAATAAACCAAAATTGGTGTGTGTCAGTTATTAGGTCTCATTGGTGGACAACATGAGGGAATAAGCTATTTTTAAAGTGAGAGACTTTGTGGAAAAGAATAATAAATACATGAACAAATAATAATAATAACAAAAGTAACAACAAACAACAAGAGATGGAGGCAAGATTAACCATCATGGCTGCCACCCCCACTGTCTCCTAGGACCACAGAGCTTCTTCATCTTAATCCTGAGAGATATCTAGACCAGATAAAACCAGGGGAAACCCCAAAATATTGTTACCTCCACCAGTTCCAGCTAAATCCCAAATACCACTGGGATGAAACATGACAACTTTAACAAGAGCTGTTCCATCTCATCCCAACTAACTTATTCTTTTTTATTCAAAAGGATGGCTAGGACCATTTTTCATAACATCTAATAGACTGTCAAACAAGGTGGGGGTTTTTGTTTTGTTTTTGTTTTGTTTTTTCATTCTAAAACTCTCTCCAGATAAAGAAAATAAGGGGCAATGTTGAATAAATGCCTAAAATGCTTTAACTGTTTTTTTCCCCCCTAATTTCCTTTATCTTTAATAAAAAAATTTAAAGGATTTTTAATGGTGTGTTTGCCATGGTACCAAGCAGGCTGAGGGCTCCATATACCAAAACCCAGACTAATGTGATGGCTGTCTTCAATGCCCAGCTTCTATTTATGGCTATGATGACAAAATCCTAGGAAAATCCTAGGATTTTGTCATAACTCCTATTGCTGACCAATGTCTGGCTATCCAGGTGCTTCATTGCTGACAATTTCCTGGAGGGCTGGCTACACAAGTGAGACATTCTCCCTCTACTTCTAAATCAAACCTGTATCTATATATTCTTTCAACTACAACCATATCCCAATCAAGCCCTCTCCCTTTTACTGCAGTAACAGCTGTATAAACTGACACATTTGTTCTCTTTTCAATTGACGTTTTGCTCTCTCAGGAGGCAGAGAATATCCCCTCTGACCCTGACTCATGATATCCCTTGTCCACCCTCACAATACCTCGGGAAGATGGTATAACACTTGTCAGGGATGATCTAGATCAGGGATTGGCAACCTTGGCATGCAAGACCTCAGGGTAAGCACCCTTTGGAGGCCCCACCACTTTGTTTACTTGCCGTTTTGCTGACTGCAGCTCCCACTGGCCGTGGTTCTCCGTCCTTGTCCAATGGGGGCTGCAGGAAGTGGCAGCCAGCACCATGCCACTTCCTGCAGCCCCCATTGGACCGGGATGGTGAACCGCGGCCAGTGGGAGCTGCAGTTGGTGAACCAGCAAGTAAACAAATTGGTGGGGCCCACTAACTGTGCTTACCCTGCGGTCCCGCGTGCCAAGGTTGTTGATCCCTAATCTAGATAATACTTAGTCCTGCCATGAGTACAGGTGATTGGATAAGATGACCTCTTGAGGTCCCTTCCAGTCCCATGATTCTATCATTCTGCACATAAATCTACCAGAAAACAACAAGAAAGCCATTGGAGTATTCATGCATAAAGTAGCATACTATAATATTGCCATGGATGGATTATCAGGATATTTATGGCATATTGGATTCTCCATAAGACAGTACAAGGTGGAATACTTCTCCCTGATGCACAAGAATGGACCACTCATCTATCCACCTACAGGAGATGGTACAAGAAGCAGGGCTGGCTCCAGCCTTTTTGTCACTCTAAGTGGTGCAAAAAAAACCCCAAAAACCCAACTCGTGGAGCTGCCGCCGAAACTCCGCCACCGGACGAAGCAGCAAAGCAGGTATGGCCACCGAAATACTGTCGAAAACTGTGGAGTGCCACCCCAGTTACGGACGGCGTGTCACTCCCCAATGTCCGTCACCCCAAGTGCATGCTTGGGATGCTGGTGCCTGGAGCCAGCCCTGCCAAGAAGCCATCCACATGCAGAAGAGGCCTGTGTAGTTTGAGACAGGTTGCGGCAGGAAACATTTCAGAATGAATGAGGCATCTGAAAGAGTGAGTTAAAAACATGAAACTAGAGTCTGGATGTCAAGTATTTGTGCATTTTATGTTAAATAAATAGTTGTGCGGGTTAACAGTAAAAAAATGGAAGGCCCCCAAATGGTGATGAAGGAGAGGAAAAACACCGCTCAGAGTGTGGATGGGTGTGTTTATTGGTTTAGTTTTTTTAAAAATAATAGTAGTGAGCCTAGCTGTGGCTGTATCCACACATCCTGGACACTCCAGATAGTCTTTGAATGAGGTCGCCTTACTCTCTTAGTTGAGTGAGGATACTTAACATGGGGAATTAGATTCAATTTGTGCAATGACCCAGCCATTCCCAGTCTCTATTCAAGCCTAAATTAATGGTATCCAACTTGCAAATTAATTACAGTTCAGCAGCTTCTCATTGGAGTCTGATTTTTGAAGTTTTTCTGTTGTAAAATTGTCACCTTCCAGTCTGTTATTGAGTGACCAGAGAGATTGAAGTGTTCTCCTATGGTTTTTTTAATGTTATGATTCCTGATGTCAGATTTGTGTCCATTTATTATTTTGCACAGAGACTGTCTGGTTTGGCCAATATATACGGTAGAGGGCCATTGCTGGCACATGATGGCATATATCAAATTACACAAATTGAATCTATTTCCCCATGTTAAGTATCCCCATACCTTCTTGTCAACTGTCTGATATGGGGCATCTTTTTTCTCCTGCTGATAATAGCTGATCTTAATTAAATAGCCTCTTAGAACTGGTATGGCAATTTCCACCTTTTCATATTCTCTGTATGTATACATATATCTTCCTACTATATGTTACATTCTATGCATCTGATGAAGTGGGCTGTAGCCTATGAAAACTTATGCTGAAATAAATGTGTTAGTCTCTAAGGTGTCACAAGTACTCCTGTTCTTTTTTGTGGATACAGATTAACATGTCTGCTACTCTGAAACCTTTCCCCTCTTTGTCTCCCCCTTCACTGCTTACAGTTCTGCCTCCACAGGGAGCTGAGCAAAATTGACCCTGTCATTCCCTGATGTTAGCAAGGAAATTTGAAACCTGATTTACTAATGTCTTTACAGGCAGCACAGCTGGGGGTGGAGGAGAGGGAGGAATACTCCCTGTCCTTGTGGAACTACTCTCACATGCTTGCTGCACCCTACCTGGGGCCAGAGGAAGGGAGGAATTGCTCCCCTTTCTTACTGGTCTGCTTCCCCATGGAGCCATGCAGCTGAGAGGTACTGAAGTGCTGTGTTGCCTCCTCTAGCTTCAGATTTCTTCCTGTAAAAGGAAGCCTCAGGTGCCCAGCTGTCTCATTTGAAGCCCTACATTTATAAGGGATGAGTCCATGACAACCCTGTCCTGCCTTGCAACAGTTTTTACTCCCCGTTCCATAAAGCACTGTTTCCTTCATTCAACCAGCTAGCCAAATACCCCCTCATCCTCACTTAAAGGTGCAGGGCTGTCATTCTGGCACTTCCCATAGACTATGATGATTCTGTAACAAAATTCAACTTTGTACATTATGAACCATTAAACTATTTACCAAAAAGGGTCCATTGCACTGAAAGAAATTAATGCAAAATTGTATAAATCTGTTGCATCTGTGGTTGCAAATCCCATTTCACACAAAATAAACCTGCTCCTACATACCCTTACTTTCCCTCAGCAGAAAGAGGCTAAAATTATGCCCATATTTAGAGAAGATTTAGCAATAGAGCCCCATAATCACAGACTAGTATTGGTTTTGCCTGAGGTTGCAAAGCTCATTGAGCAAGCTGTACACAAACTATTTTATAATCCACATATTAACGAAAGCTGGGAAGTTTTGATTTCACTGTAAAGATTGCATTACTGTAGCAATCCTGAGGTTTACACATCTCATTTTACAAAAGCACTGACATTTCAATGTGTATTTTATGTCAAACTGTTCTGAGCCCTAACCCAACATTTTTCATATGATGCATAGTATTATATTTTGCAACAAACTAACTCCATATTTGCTGTCTACCAGCATCATGTTGGACATATTTTTTCAAAATGGGTCCTCGATGTTTTTTAAACCATTGTTTAATTTAATCCCTTGGGAAATTCTCTAGGTTTATTATTCACCTAGAGCCAAACCTACAAAAAATTACTGTCAGGTAGTATTTATTGAACCACTGTGCATTTACAAGTGAGATTATTAACATTAATGTATGGTAATAAGCATTTGCATTACAGGACCAGGCCACTAGTGTTATATAATTCCCCCCAAATATGTTCACAATTAGTCATGAATAATGAATTCTAGGAAAAAATGCTGGTCTCCCTGAGTCAATGGGAGTTTTTCTCTAGACTTTAATGGGGCCAGGCTTTCACTCCTTGTATTTAGAATACATTAAGTGGATCATATTAGATCTTTTACAGACTAATTGATATTGCCCCTTTAGGACCAAAACCTACCTTTCTTTAAGATTCATGTTGCAAAGTCAAGGACCCAGTCAAGTTAGAAAATGCCAGAATGAAGGTTGCCTGTGAAACCATAATGTGGCCCCTTTGTGTGTATGCATAATTGTGATATTATCCAGGGTCCAGCCTGGACTGTTGAATATCTGTGTTCCCTTAATTTTCAACCTGGGTTTCCATTTACACTACTTTGTTATGAGAAGAACCACTTCTGGTCAGCTCACACACAGCCTCTCGCATGTAAATCACACCCAGCTATCCAGTATGACCAACTACCCATAAATTATATGGCAGAGCAAAACCAGCAAACTCCAAGTTCTGGATTTTCCCCCAGAAATGTGAGTCTTGAACTGCCCAGTGCCCTCCTTGACAATATAAGCTCACATAAAGTCTGTCATTTCATTAATAGAAAATTATATGCACAAATCCTGTTATACCAAATGAAGTTTCCCAAACACTTCAATGCAAGCACTCTGGTTTAGAGAAAACAATAAAACAAGTTTTTTTTTTTAACTACAGAAAGATAGATTTTAAGTGATTACAAGGAATGAAGCATGCAATCAGAATTTGACTACAGACAAATAAATGGTAAAAAAACAAAAAACAAAAAAAAAGAATACCTAACTCAACAAGCTAAGTGAATTCAAAGCAAAAGTTAATCTCACTACATACTTCAGCAGTCTTACTTGCTGGATTCCTTTCAGACATGACACCTACCCCAGTTTAGTGTCACTTTCCTTGTCCTTCAGGTGTTGTTAATGCTGAAAGACTCATTAACAGGGCAGAGAGAAAGGGGCAGTCTTTTTGAGTATCTGTTCCCCTTTCTTATGGTTCTCTTTTTCTTTGAAAATTATCTCCAGCTGAAGGTCGGGAGACAGAAAGTCTGTGGAGATTGAACCTCCAGCTGTATCTTTGCTAAGGAATATATTTCTTGCTCACACCCTTTTTTTCTACCAAAGAATGGCCACTTAACCTGGTTATAATCCATTTGATTTTGTTGACACTAGTTTGCCTTTTGTTTCTGATTTGTAGATGTTTTTTTTTTGCAGACTTGGAATATGTGTCAATAATATCATACAGTAGAATCTTATAAATTGTCACACGATGTTGCCACAAAAATTTTAGCAGGACAATAATGATCAGAAAATTATGAGTTTCCAAATGATCCCTCACAAGGTATACTTTGTTCAAAATGTATCATAGTCTTGCAAAAGGGGTGAACATTAGTGTATAGAGTGTCACAATGATACAGTATCTAATGACATGATCACCATGCAATTAATATTTTGTTATTCCATGAAAAAAAAAACCCTAATATTTCATTTTATCCCAATTTGGGATGAAAACAAATGTTGAAATATTGGTATTTTCTGTGGGAAGGAAATTTCGTGTTTTATTCAGCAATAGTTATAAATATGTATGTATGTGATAAGGATATCTTCATATAAAATATACATTTAGTTTGGGATTTTTACTGTTGTCTTGAGTATTTAGACCAGGGATCGGCAACCTTGGCATGTGGGACCTCAGGGTAAGCACCCTTAGTGGGCCCCGACGGTTTGTTTACTTGCCGGTTTGCTGACTGCAGCTCCCACAGCCCCCATTGGACCAGGACGGCGAACCGGCAAGTAAAAAAAATAGGCAGGGCCCCCTAAGGGTGCTTACCCTGAGGTCCTGTGTGCCAAGATTGACGATCCCTGATTTAGACCCAGGTGTCAATGAAGTTAATGCAAACCCCTTATGGTGCACTGGAAATATCAGCCTTAAAAATTTGAATTTTAAATAGATTTATTCAAACTGTAACATAAAGCAGCATGAAGTAGTATAAAGCAGAATGAAGTATGATTCATTCAGCATTGAATCACTGAGCATTATTTTAGACTCAATATATGTAACAGTACTATGTGTACAAAATGTATAATTATTTGACAAGTGTTCCTTAGTTTTAGCTATTTCAATAGTGGATGTAGTAAAATATTAGCTGTTTGTATATTGAAAAGTTTTCTCATGAAAATTATTTGTATTTACAATGCATTTCATTCATTTTGCTTCATAATTTGTTGTGTATTATAACCTCATTTTCACCAATCAGATTGTGACTTTTGATATACTACGTAGGTTTCTTTAAAAAGCAATGCTGATAGTGCCTAGCTTGAACAATATATTCAAGGCAGCAAGACTATAGGGAAATTTAAAGCTTTATTATGCTTACCCTCAAGCATTATAAAATCATACCATTTGCTGTACTGATTTCTAATGTATGTTCTCTTTTGCTAGCTTTAATTGACAATGAACTCTGGGGATGGTGCTCTCTGTTACATTAGATGCACTCACACCTCAATGGCCCAGTTGCTATGTTCTATATGCTAATGTCACACAAAGCCCTGGTAAAGGTTCCCTGAGCTCCACCCAGCTTACTAAGCCACATGTGTTCTTGAAGTCCCCTGAATCTGAAAGGATTCCAGGCACTGCACTGAGGTGGATTCTCTGGGCAGCCTCTCTTGCATCTCCTTATGAGAGCTAGGATACTGAGGTTTAATTTCCTGTACCCTGAAACTAATGCTGATCCCTCCAGCACATAAACATACCCTCTCCCAGCACTGTAGCTATATGGGTGCTCTGAGTTTACAGTTTAACTTTTCGGGGACAGGTGACAATGAAAGCAAACTGTCGCACAGACGTTACACAGGAATCAAAATACAAATATTCTTTACTTAACACACAAGATGCACAGAGTTCACCAAAATAGTACACACATCTAAGCACATTTCTCTGCCTCAGTTTCCTCACTACCCTGGAGTGGCCAGGATTCTTTTCCTGAAAATCATAGCTTTTCTTCAGAATCATGGAGCCTTTCTCCCTCCCCAGGTCATCCAGCTTTCTCTGATCTTAGCTGGGACCTCTGAATTTGATGCATAAATATATACATATAAGCAACTATATCTGGCTGGTGGAAATTGACCTGATTACATGGAATCATAGAATCGTAGGCCTGGAAGGGACCTCGAGAGATCATCTAGTCCAGCCCCCTGCACGCATGGCAGAACTAAGTATTATCTCTAGACCACTGAAGTCAATGGAGTTATATGGATTTACACCACTTGTGATGTAAAGCAGAGGCCAGATAATGCCGTCTTCACTGAGGCTGAACTTCCAATGAATTCTGTGGAAGTCTGGCATGAACATATTCTGTGAGTGTAATAACTAACAGCAGAATGGACTACAGTATGTAAATGTTGGGGCCAGCCTGCAACAGAGTCAGTCTCCTGGGAACCCACTGCGTGCAGCTAGCCCTAATACAAGCTGTCTTTGGCACCAGCAGTTCAGTGGCTGTTCAACACATTCCTATCCTGCAGCAGTGTTTGGTCCTGTACCTGCCTCCACTGCCTCTAGCTTTGCTCCTGCCCCAGCCTGTACCTGTTCCAGCACCAAGCTCCTTCTTGACTTCTTACTCTTGGATCAGAACCTAGGTTCCACCTTTTCATTGGAACTCTGGTTAATCCTTCAGATTAGTCTTTGGTCTCTGACTCCTGGGTATAACCTTTGACTTCTCTCCTGGCCCTGGCCCTTCTGTACTCATCTCTAAGTGGTAGGCTGGACACTTGCCTCAACCACTAGGCCCATAATTCAGTTACTAACAGTCTGAGCAGTCCAAAATATTGAACAAGGATGCAGGGCCGGCGACAGGGGGGTACAACGGGTACAGCTGTACTGGGCCCCGGACTTTAGGGGGGCCCCCTGAAGTCCGGGGCCCGGTACGCTGCTGTACCCCCTTGTCGCCGGGGCTGTGAGCAAGGCACGGCTCCGGGCAGCCGCTGCAGCGCTCACCAGCCCCCTCCCCCGGCACCCAGCAGCCTCTCCCGCCCCCCTTTGCGAACCCCGCGGGCGGTGGGAGACTGGCGGGGGGGGGGGCACGGGCGGCGGGAGACTGGTGGGGGGGGGGTCCGCGGGCGGCGGGAGACTGGCGGGGGAGGGGGGCGCGGGCGGCGGGAGACCGGGGGAGGGGGCCATACGATCTGCCGTACGGGGCCCCAAAATTCCTGTCGCCGGCCCTGCAAGGATGACTAAGTGGATGGACCACCCTTCAGATGGATTCTGCAGAGGCAGCTATGTCCCTGCTGGATATTGTGGGAAACCTACAGGTCCTAAAGGGCCTGGTTATGATTTTGTATGTACAAACTGCAGTCCTACAGGCTCAAGCCATCTCACCTGGCTTCTAGGGAGCTGGAAAATCCAATATCAGGTAAACTGGACTGTGACTGTGACAATTTTCATGGTGTGATGGGTCCCACTGGTTACGCCCATTCCATCAGCCTGGGTTTCCTCACCCTGTCCTAGCTGTACCAGGAACCCCAAGCCTTCTCTGGCACACACACAGATAAGGCCACACCCAGCTGCAAACACATACTGAGTTCAGTTCTGTGTGGGAGCTCAGGGATTCATCCAGCACTCATGTGCTTTAGGGCAATAAACCCAAAATAGCGTTGTTTTGCACTGTATAGAAAAAATCTGCACAAAGATCGCCCTCTCCCTGAATGTGGAGAGATACAAACAGCTTCTTGCCCCTCCTTCCTCTCTCCCAGTTATGAATCACACAAACTAGCTTGCGGGATCTCCACTCCTGGAGACGTCCAACCCCCTCATGGGGCATTTTTAAGAGCCAGTCCAAGCTATGGTAATTCTGTTTGAAGATCCAAACCACAGTCAATCTACCAAGAGCATGCTTCAGGGGTTGCATCAAGGAAATAGATCAGTTTCCCACAGAGTTCTTACAGCTGGCAACAGACATTGAATGGAACGAGGTGGTATATTGCTACCATTTCCAATATGGGTTAAGAGAGTAAATCAAGGATAAGCTAGAATGCATGGCATTCCAACCACACCTGGATAACTTGGTCAAGTTCTGTATCAGTATAAATGGCCGTCTGACCAAACACTACCTGGGAAGTGTTGAGTTCCCAACTCCCTTCCATGTTCTTATCACAGGGGACGAGGCAGATCAGCCAAGTTTGGCTTTGCTTCTCTGACACAGTGAAGGGCTGGTGTTGATTGTTGAGCCTATGTCTTTATTGTGGAGAATTTGGACACTATGCCATGGGATTCCCTTAAGAACGGAGCCATGTCTAAACTAGAAAGACTGTAGGCCTTAGAACTGATAAGGTGGACCGGGATGCGCCTGTGTTCTCCTCACTCCAGGATACTACATCCCTTCTTGTCTACCAACACCCTGGGTATGGATGGACACTCGGCCAGAACCCTCCAACTCCCGCTCTGGCTACAACATTCAGCCATATGAGAGGTCAGGCTGAGGGCATTCAGGGACTTGACAATATCATGGATTTAGACTGTGCTTCACTTAGACTCACAGTATTCCAACTCAGAGCAAAAGTATCCCTGATTTGGTGGAATCTATTGATGGTTCTCTCCTCTCCTCCAGCCTGGTTACCCATCATACACCACCCTTAATGGTTACTGTGTTCCAGGATCACCAAACTGTTCTACAATTCCATCCTATCTCTGCATCTCACTTCCCCGAGAGCCTTAATATTGCCTTATTCATCACGCATAGGGCCTACAACCTGGTCTGAATCACAAATGGTGTTGAATGGAAGACTACGTTCCACACCTGATATGGACATTTTGAATATTTAGTTATTCCAGTGTTGTTTAAGCATTGTGTCAAGTCATATCTTCTGGCACAGATTGGATTATTTTGCAGTTATTTATTTGAATGATGTCTTTTTTTAAAAAAAATAGGGCACTGCATGAGCAACATATGTGCCACTGTAGCGGGGTGCAACCCACTCCCCCCCTAAAAAGAGGGCTGGGGTAGCCCCGGGAAGGGGTTTGAAGCAGCCCAGGGAAGGGGTTGTGGCAGGGAGCCTGCTAATTCCCAGGCTGAGTGGGAAGCAGGCCCATCTGGCTGGCCACACCCCAAACACAGGCCTGTATAAAGGCTGGGAGGCAGGGGCCTAGGAAGAACAGTCTCCTCTGCATTCAGAGGGAGACAGGCCTGCTGCAGAAGCTGAAGCCAGGTACCTGGGTTAGGGCAGAGCTGGGGCAGGGCAGAGGGAGCGGGGCAGGCTCTAGCCGAGAGCCCCAGGCCTCCGGGCCTGACACAAGGACCGGCCCAGGAGGACCAGGGTTGCAGGGGGCAGCCCAGGGCTAGAGATAGTGACAGCAGGCCAACCCTCGTTGCCTGTGATGAGAAGCCAGGATACTGCAGTCCGCCCCAGTGAGTGGGGGCAAGTGGTGACTGACAGTGGCACACTCTGAGGAGAGGTGGGGATAGGGGGTAGAGGGTTCCCCCGGGGAGGGGAGACCCCCACACCAAAGGGGGTACTGCAGGGGTGCAGCACCCACAGGAGAGGGCACCGGGGTCTGGGAGGGACACAGGGCCCGCAAAGGAGCGGGGCATCAACCTGCGAAGGGTGCTCTGGAGGCTGAAGGAGCTGATTCCCCAGACAACCAGCGGGAGGCGCCGCGGGGGTGAGTGTGGACCCCGTGACAGCCACATTCTTAAGAAGACTCCACCAAAATCATCTTTATACCAAAATGGATAAATGTGAGTTTGAAAAAGACACAATCAAATTACTCGGGTATATAATTTCCCTGAAGGGTGAACAATGGACCCATTGGAAGTGTCTGCCATTTCCAGGTGGAATGTTCCAAAGGATATAAGAGGCATTCAGCCATTCTTCAGGTTTGCAAAATTTTATCAGCATTTTATCAAAGGATTCTTTCACCTAATTGCCCAAGTAACTGCTATTCTTTAAAAAGAAGTCTGCTTAGTCTTGTTGCCAGAAGCACAGTTCATGTGTGGTCAGCTGCAAAGATTGTGTCTTCAGCTCAGCTTCCATTCTTGTTCACTAGGATCCTGCCAAGTTATTCAGTATAGAGGCAGATGCTGCAAACTTTTGCATCAGACCCATTTTGTCACAACATACTGGCTTTTGTAACCAATTCCATCTCTGTGTATTTTATTCATGAAAACTGACCCCTGCTGGGAAGAATTCTGATATCTGGAGTAAAGGCATTTTTTGAAGAATGGAGACACCTTCTAAAAGGAGCTTCATACCTAGTCCAGGGGCTTACCGACCACAAGAATCTGTCTCTGTGGTGAAGAGCTTGGCAGGATCTTAGTGCACAAAAATGGAACCACTGGTTACTTTTATTTTCCAGATTTCATTTTCTCATCACTTACCAATCTGGAACAAAGAAAACACCAAACCACACCAATCTTGTCTGTAGGAGATAAGGTGTGGTTGTACTCCAAACACTTAAAATTCATCCATCCCTGAAAGAAGTTGGTCCATCACAGAGCAAAGATCACAGAACAAATTAACCCTATGGCACGTAGGTGCCACTTGTCAGAATCCTTGAAGGTCCACCTGGTTTTCTGGTACCTTCTGAAACTTGATGTGGAAAATCTCTTTCCAGGCCACTCCACTCCACCACCACCTCCAGCGGCTGTCCAGAGGCAAGAGAAGTATGAGGTCCAGGAAATTCTACACTCCAAGCAAATTTGAGGCAAACTCTGTTATATTGTGGACTGGAAGGGTTATGGGCCAGAAAAGCAATTGCGGGAGCTGGTAGAAAATGTCCATGCTCCAGAACTCAAATGTACCTTCCATCAGAAATGCCCCACCATGAAACCAGATTCTTTGGCCCCATAGGAGGTACCCTTGAAGGGGGAAGGTACTGTCAGGGACTAGCACGTAGCAGAGTCAGTCCCCTGGCAACCTGGTAACAACAGCTGGTCTTAATAGAAGCTGTCTGATTGACCATGCCACCTGATTGG
Source organism: Sternotherus odoratus (assembly GCA_032164245.1). NCBI lineage: Eukaryota > Metazoa > Chordata > Testudines > Kinosternidae > Sternotherus > Sternotherus odoratus. Next base: position 227,369,724 of record JAVMKO010000001.1, on the reverse strand, counting down.
CTGCAGAACCCTGTATCCTGATACTTAAGAGATTCTCCACATAAGTAGCAGCAGCAGAAGCCCAGAGGTTGCTAAACTCATTTCTAACCTGCAGAGGATCAAGTGCATCTGCAGATGCACTTGATCCGCTGTTTCTGCCTCTGGACTTGCTTCTGCCTCAGCCCCAGACCCATGCTGTTCCTGTTCCTGCTTCTGCCCAGGCCCCTAGCTCCTTTCCGCTCTGACTCCCAGCCCCGACCCTTCACTCTACCTTCTGACTGTGACTCCAGCTAACCCTTTGGTTTAGGCTTTGGTTTCTGAGTCCCAGCTACAACCCTTGGTTTCACTCTTGGGCCTGGCACATCTGAATCCAGCTCTAAATGGTAAACTGGACTCTTATTCCAACAATTTGGTCGCTGACAATACACAACAATGAACTCTCAGCAACAGACTGTGCATTTCAAATAATTGTTTAGCTGATTACATGGGACTCAGCACTTTTGACAATATGATCACTTATTTAAATGTTTGACTTTCGGTACCCATTTTGACAAATCTGGTCTACAAGTATATCTTTAAAATCCTAGCTATCATTACAGTTGCTCAGAAGTTTTAATAAGATGATTTTGAAAGGGTTATTTTTTTTATTTCCAAAGAGCAAATATATAGAGAAATTTGTCAGATTTTCCTCTGTGTTAAATTTGTTCTTATTAGAATCATGGAAGTAAACAAATTATCCCAGTATTTCAGTTTATAGTGAAAATACCTTTATTTATAATCCTGCAATTACACATTTAGTTTTAGAGGCATATCAGAGATAAAGAATGTGAAATGAATTTGAAAAGATGGCTTGATTCACACACTCTGTAACCACAATTTCATAGTTTCCATTGACTTCGTAGAATTACACCAATGTAAACCTGGTATAACAGCTTGAAGAATGAGGCCCACAGCTTCACACCACTATACAACCGCTTCAAAACAATAACAATTCAAGTTAAAGGATAATCTCAGGGTAGAAATCAATGGAAAATTTGTTTTATATATCCGATGGATCAGCTTCTCTCATCTGACTAAAGATGCTCTCAGTAAAAGACTGGAGGTGGTGAGAGGGATCAAGTTGTCTTTCGGTCATTTTTTCATGCCCCCCATTGTCGTTGGCTGCCTCAGTAACAGCCAAGTAATCCTACATCTATTATTCCTGTTTAAGGGCTATTCAAATCTATGCTTGCTGCCAAGGGATTCAAAGGGTCATTCTGCCACCTGGATATTGCTGGAGTGGAGCAACACCCTTTCCATGCCCACATTTTCCCCCCAGTTACATTTATTTTAAGCTAGGGAACTGAGTGATATAGAGGCTATATACCACTAAAGATATTCCTCATGTAATCCTGTACTGGGTGAATCCACTGATTTTAGAAAAGCTTTTCATCAGGATGGGGATGCAAAGCGTGTCTAATGAACCAAAGAATCTGAGCCCATATGTTTAAATTAACTACAGTAGTTTGGAGCCATACCTATTCTTAAGATATATAGAGCCCAGGGATATTTTTGTTCATCTGCCATCGTGTGGAAGGGTGGGTCACAGAAGAGACAGGGAGATATAATAATACATTGCTGAAGGGTATTGTTAATATATATGTCCAGAACCTTGACTGGAACAAAATTGTTAAGATTATTTTAAAGCAGCAGCTGAGGGTTCCACTAATATAGGCAGCCCAATGTTAGCCCTTTCTAGTCCATGGTGAAGGGGATATTTTAGAATGGGCCATGGGTTGGGGAGGGAGAGTGTCAGAAGCAGGAAAGGGCTATCTTGGCTGGTAGAGTGCCCCTTGGGAACAAGATAAATGGAAGTGATATTGTGTTATTTTGCAGAGGGTGGAAATTTGGCACCCTGTAGCCTTCAGATTCCAGGGGGGAGTTTAAGAGTACAAGTGCGACTCTGACATACCTAGGGTGTATCATGTTGTGTTTTAACAAAATACAGTATCACACTACTTTGTTCTCTTTGGTATGTCTACCTGGGGATAAAAAAACCAACAACAACCTGGCCCAAGTCAGCTGGCTCGGGCTGTAAGACTCAAGCTTCAGGCCTGAAAAATTGCTTTGTCAATGTTCGGACTCGGGCTGGAGGTCAAACTCCTGGACCCTCCAACCTCACAGGGTCCCAGAGCTGAGGCTGAATATTTACACAGCAATTTTTAGCTCTGCAACCTAAGTCAGCTGACCCAGGTCATATACATTTGTGCCACAAAACTTTTATCCTCATGTAGATATATCCTTTGAGTTTTCTAGTGCTGATTTTACTAGACTGCTAGACAGAATGCTTTTAACCTTGAGTCCTTGCAATCTGGGAGTGAAAATTTCAAGGTTGCCCTGACTTTTCCAGGGACACAAGTTTTTTGGTGAAGATGTCTTGTTTCACCTTCTGTCTTCTCACTTTCCATATAGGACTAAGCAAAATCTAGCTCAGATTTTTTTTTTTTTAAATCCAATTTTCATTCGGCATATGTTTGACTTTCATATGCTTTCATTTTGAAGTATTTCCTATTTAATTTTATTATTGGGTACATGCAATGACTTTTTAAAAAAATATTATTTGTTTTACGGTAGCTTTTCTAGCTAGAATCGGGGCATCATTGTGCTAAGCACTCTACAAATACAAAGTAAGGAACAGTCCCTGCCCCAAAGAGTTTACAGTCTAAATCAAGGGTTGGCAACCTTTGACAGATCATCAAGAGAATCTGCTGGCGGCTGGTAAGATATTTTGTTTACGTTGACCATCCACAGGCATGGCCCCCCGCAGCTCTCAGTGGTCACGGTTCGCTGTTCCCATCCAGTGTGATCTGTGGGAAGTGGCAGGCCACAATCTCCACAGACCCCAATTATTATTTTGTCAATTTCTAATGCAATCTTTACCTATTCAGCTTTGTCTCTGAATTCTGTCTCCAATCCTGTGCAAAGAATAATAAACAACAATTATAGTGAAATCTTTACTGAGGACCATAGGCAACAGGCAACCCCTCCACCCCCCCGCCCGCCATCTGAAGAGACTAGTTTAAGGAATGCCAAAGTTTCCAACACAATTTTGTTCATCCTTTAGTTAAAGACCACCTCCAGTAAGCAATCAATTTTCACTCGTCCCCTGGGTGTTCTCTCAGAGACAGATTTCATTGTACTGCTATAGAGAAAGTAGGAAGCCTGCAGTTCAGTATTATAAATTCTGTTGCATTTTTTCATTAGTTGTATGTGAATCCAAACCCTTCAGTTGGAAAATTGATTTGTAGATTTAGGCTTTCACAGTTGCTCTGTTCTCATTCCAAAACAAACTGCTTACATGCAAATACACTTAAAGTACACATTATTTATTCCATGACAGAAAGTCTACGGGACTTGTTTACAAAACACAAAAGAAAAATCTCATAAAACAAAGAGTTTGTCTTTTGGACCATCGGTGGCGCATACGCTTGAGTAGAACAAAAGAATTGTATGTCTTCTAGCCCAAAGGGTGTCATTGCTTCTTTGTTTAATATAATTATGTAGTGGTCTGTTGTAATGTTCTGAAGACAGTTACGCTTTCCAAAGGGAGAATGAAATATTCACATTAGAGCTTTCCCATATTTAAGCATTTGCAAAATGAAACAGCCTCTTTCACTGACTCTTTACAATAAATCAGGAAGAAAATAGAAAAGCAGTGCTAGGTGCCACAAATCTGTATGGAATGGTAAATCATAATGTTTCTAGGTCAGTTCTACCAGGTTATCTGGATCCCTTGGCAAGCCGAATTCACTTTGTGCAACATGCATTTTAATGAGCCAAATGTGATGTGAATACACTCTGGAATAAAGACAGTAGATCACTCCTGTAAGTGGGGGGTTGTATTCTGCAAAGGACTTGCATCCAGACCCACAAAGGAGACTTAGAGGCAGCATTGTATCACTTATGTGTCTAGTGGAATCCACAGCCCTCAGTTAAGTGCGGAGACTCCCTATATGAAACCTGTTGATGCAGCAGGTAAACAAACCGGCCTGGCCCACCAGGGCGCTTACTGCTTGCTCCCTGCTCTGAAGATTTTATTCATTTAACTTTGAAGAAAACATATATTGTTGGGAGTTGTTTTGGTTACTTCTAGCTCTATTTTTCCGCTTAAAGGTAAAAATTGGTATTTGTCCTTCAGTGCTTAAAGAAGGTATTTTTATTCTGAGATTTTTATTTATAAGTGTTTTGTATCTAAATGCAGGCCTTTACACAATAACTGCCTGCTACCATTGTTACACGGCTCGTAAATTGTTTCTATGCAAATATAGCAAGGTCATATAGTACTATAACAGGTTACTAATGTAAGAAGTCTTTTAAACATAAATTACTGGCATTGGTTGAGGAATTAATTAATTATATGGTAATTCTAAAGCAACTTTTCAGCAAACCCCAGAAGTCAAGAGTTGCTTTTCCAGAGACTGGTTAATTTTTTTAAAAAAAATCCCTTTTGATGACCAAACAAATGATTGTGCCATACTTTTAAGCAGGGAGGCCACTGTCTGGTTCTCTGGGAGAGATGGAATAGTGCTTTACTGATGGGGAGGGGGGAGAGAAGAGAGCTCAGAAGCTGATGGAAAAAGAGGGAGTGGGTCAGAATGGTGATGCTCTATAATCCCCAGGGACTGTAAGGGCTGGGGAGTGGATAAAGTGCAAGTCTGGTGGGAGACACCCCATTTTTCCTGGATGAGGTGGAGCAGCAGCCACCTTCCCTCCGCTTTGAGATGGCAAAATACCAGCTTTGGTCAGGACTTGTCAAGAGCATCACACTAGCCACTCCTTTCTAGGGAGACTGTGAAGGAATTTGTCCCATACCATCAGGTTGGCCAAGGTGGAGTGGGTTTTTTTTCTACCTTTCACACAGCAAGTTCAGGGAGGGCTTTGTTATGGTTAGTAGGGATGGGAGTTAGGCTATGATGTTGTAACTCCTTATGTAAGTGTGGGCATGGGTGAAAGTAACTATAAGCACTTACCAGTACGTGGCCAGGCTGAGGCCGGCTCTGGCCCCCGGAAGGGGCAGGGTGTTGGGCTGAAGGAGTGGGTCAGGGAGGGAGAGGGGGTCAGAGCCAGCCTGAGCCTTCTCCATACCGGTAAGTGCCTGTAGTTGGGGCAACTGTTCCCTTCCTCCATGCCAGCCTTCCATTGTTGGCAGCCAGGAGGGCGGGGAATCAAAAGGGGCAGGGATGTTAAAGCACTGCCGTGGCAGTGCTTTAATGTGGGGTGAATATGGCCGGTAGGGGTGCTTATCGGTACACCATACCGGCCCACTTTCACCCCTGAGCCTGGGGTGGATGCCCAGTGTGGTGCTCTGTAGGGAAGTTGTACAGTGATCAACAAAATGGTTTGGTAAAGTACTTAAAAAGGAGGTGTTGTTTAAAGGACAGGAACAGTGGGAGGATGGGGGGGGGGGGGTTGGGATCCTATGTCTGGTATGGCAGGGAGCCAATGCCCCTTTTTTATGGCCCATTTTAACTCTTGTTTGAGTTGCTGGTATAGTCCCAGCAATGGCTGGGGGACCCTCTGTGTCGATATTGAATGAACATGGAGTTAACTGCTCTGAAAACTTTTATCTGCCAGGTAACCCCAGATACATAGGAATAAAGTTGTGGCCTGATTAAAGCCAAGTTACTCCTGTCCTTTTAATATAGCCATACAATTTAAATCTTTAAGAATTAAATGAGAATGTAATATTTTGATAGTGGAAATACCTTTGTATAGAAAATAAGGATTCTAGGACTCATTGGAAACATAATTTCAGCTCCTATTAAACCCTGATAGTACTAAAGGAATATCTCAGAAAATGGGCTGAATAAAGGAAAGAGTTAAAACTCAAAACTTTAAAGATCCTGAGAGTTTTCAAACACAAGGTCAAAAAGCAGTTATCATTCTGCAGCATATGCAGTAACAGACTGTATATGCATGAGTTGAAGATTTTCCTAAGACTAGCCCATGAATTGGCTGAGAGGATGAATGGGTGATAGCAGCTGATATTTAAATCCAGCTAAGCCCCAAAAGAGGAATGCCTTCCTCCTCCAGTGAAATGATGGAAGAAGAATATAAATCTATCTGAACAAGTAACAGTCTGCTCCCATCACTCAACTTCCCAGCACTCTCATGTCAACACATCCTGTTCACCGCTTTGCAAGCAAGCATCAGCAACCACATTGCTAAGAACAAAACAAAAAGGAGCCAGCATATAGAATAAAAAGAAGCAACCTCATATTACAGCATGTTCTCTGCAGTGTCAATTGGTGTGAGGAATTTTGCAAAAGCACTACCAAGAAGTTAAATTTACCTTTTTTCCTGTAATGATTTTAATGTGACACTGAAATGCTTATAGTAATTTAAGATATTACAATATCTTATCTGTTAAAAACCACAGGGTTTAGGCAATATATTACTGGAGAGGAGACAGAAGATAATTTTGGTAAACAGAGAGAAAAAGTGGGATTTAATTTGGATTTAAGATTCTTTAAGATTTAACAGATTATAACCTAAATAACAATTATTTATTGCTCATTTGTGTTTTGTTTTTCTTTCCTTTTCCATTTCATTAATAATAAAATAATCATAGCCATTAAATAAGATTGGTTTGCTTGTCTTAATCCCAGTATTCCCTAAGCATAGAGATGTGACTAAAATAGCAGAAGTCAATGCCTGAATAGGCAGTAAAAGAGACAACAGTTAAGATTTGGCTTGCCATTTCTTGTTTCTTTGGACTATAACATTTTAGTAGTTTGGGGGAATAAAATTACTTGGCACTCAATAACTTAAACTTGCCTCTCTCCCCCAGAAACAGTAAAGACCTCAGAAGAAAATCAATGGTGTCAGATGCACTTTTCAGTGCTAGTACATAGTTCACATATCTGTGGTGGGTATCTTCTCTCTCCATATACCTTCCAAGAAACAAAAGAGATTTCATTAATAATAATGCTTAACTTTCTGGGTATGAAATATTATATGTTCAAAAAAAAATAATTTTCTGAACATCTACAGATCCCATTAACTTAATCTGGAGATGTGAGTGCTCAGCAATTCAGAAGTCATACCCATATCATACTCAAGTTAGGCAAATATAAAATGTGACATTTTCTGAAAGTTTTGTTTTTGACCTGTTTACCCTATATAAGGTCTGTGACAGTCAGGGACAAACCCCTTGTGCCTCCACGGATCACAAATAAGAATACCAAATATAAGACAGACTGCTGAGAAATAGGGCAGACACACCTCAAACTGGTGGTTATTCTCCCGTAAGAATAACCAGCTACAAAAGTGAACTTTTGTTTCACCACACTGGCTAACAAGAAGCTAGAAAAGTAGTCTCCATAGGCATTCCAATCCTTGTATCACCACCGAAAACACTAAACTTAATGATGAGTGATTATCTAAAATAAATTTAATCAAACTAACGGGTTCTTCTGATCCCATAGAACCAGTCACATGCCCAAATCAATATATAACTCAGGTCTTACACAATCACACCTTTGGTATCTAAAATCTGAAGGATTATTTATAAAGAGAAAGAAAGAAAGGTGAGACTTAAAATTGGTTAAAATAATCAAATACATGCAATAAATGCAAAGTTCTTGAATCAGGCTTGTAGCATAATGGAATAAACTGTTGGCTTATTAAGTGTCTGGTTGCTTCCAAATCATTACACAATCCTCAGTCCTTTGGTTAGAATGTTCCAGTTAGTATAAGTAACGACTCCAAAGTTTGAAGAGGAAAGAGGCAAAAATGAGATGTTTCCAGGGCATTTTATAGGTTCTGTCAAGTGAAAGGAATCCCATTGTTCTCACTGTGGAAAATTACAGGGAACAAGATGGTGTTTGGGGTCACATGGGCAGGTCATATGTCCATGCATGATTTTGCTTTGTCACAGCAGAAGCCATTATCTAAACTCTATGGAACATTCACAGGAAAGTCCATTAAGTGAACATAGGTGTTTCCCATGGTCCATTGTGAGTTATATGTTCCATGATGAGCCACTTAACTTAAATAGTCCCTTCAAGATGTGCAGTCTAAATGTCTTCTGGGTATTACTACAGGAGTAAACATATTTGAAATACAGCTATAAAGCCAATACTCATAATCATATTCAGCAAATCATAATCTTTCCATGGACACCTTACTTGACATACTTTGCACAAGATTCATTGCAATTATATAACAGTGGTAGCAACAATGATCTACCTGGTCATATTTTAATCATAAAGTCACACACCTTTTCTTCTGGGCGCTACTGTAGTGCTTAGTCACACAATCATCTCTTCTTGTAGTCACCGTCATATTCCTACCCTCTAACTTCTGCAACGAATGAGGCAGGGGATATGACAGATGAACATTCACATTGACTACATAATTCTGCCTCATTCATCATCCATCCTATGTACTGAATATAGTTCCATTGAAAATATAGCTACATACATATCAGTCAAGGATTTTTTATGGATTTCAGTTGAACCTTTGTCAGATAGTTTATTGGCAACCCATTGACTGATTGATGAGCGTATCAGTCCCCATATTGAAAATGAAGGATTTGTTTTAAAACAAATAATATATAGCACAATCTTTATAAGCTCTGACATGGCATTGTTCAGTGACAAGTTTAATTAATAGTTATTTAACACCACAGACTTACATTCATTACTTCAGCTTTTAAAACCGTGTCAAACTTTCAGTCTGAACCCAAAGTGAAAAATATTCTTTAAAAAACCCATCAACTTATAAGTACATTTATGGCTCTACCAATTTATAGGGAGAAGCATCACTAAAGTAGAAATCAAGTAATTCAACTATTTCAATAGCATTGCAAGAAACCTTGCTTGTGCAATTGTTTATTCTTTAATTGTAAACGCAGTCAGTTTTAAGTGTTGCCTGACACTTTACATTCTCAAGAAGAATCTGTTAAATTATATTTAAATAATGAACAATGGTAGTAGCATGGCAATTTTATAGCACCGGTACATACAAATGGATTTAATTTTTTAAAAGCTCTCACATCTTTTCCAGAGGAATATATGGATTTGTTTTTACTGATCAACTGTGGTATTTCAGTGAAACATGTAAGATGTACTACTGTGCACTAAGTTACAAAAGGACACAAGTTTTAACATGAGACTTCAAAGACAGCAGTTTAATCTATTTGGACCAAGCCCTCCAAGATATTTAGGCACCTTATTTGCATTGAAATCAAAGGCAATTTGTCACCTAAATATCTTGGAGGATCTGGGCCTTTGTCATTACTATCGGTTATTTAAAAAGCAATACTATTCATGAGGTTGCTGATACAATTAATTTCCAATAGATTTCAAGTCCCATTGTATTACTGATGATGGCATTAAGCTACCAAATTAACCTCATTGCTATCTAAAAATATTAACTGGTCAAATAAGGTGATTACATTTTCAACAGATGTGTATCTGTTTTTTTTCCAAGTTCCCTGGTGCTTTTTCACTTGTTATCGATGCACTGAAAGCGCACTGACATACTTCACCCCGTGCTGCTTTGATTAAGCAACCAAACAATCAAACCTATTGATGGCGACAGATGACCTAATCCCAGAGGTAAGTGGGGGAGTGGGTTACCAGGAGGAAACACAAGGAGAAGGATACAAGATGGAAAGCTTCCTGGTTTATACTGAGAAAGTAGGGCAATCAGATTGTTATCTTAGGTGCATGTACATCAGGGGTGGGGAACCTCTGGCCCGCGGGCCTTATACGGCCCGCCAAGCCATTCCATCCGGCCCGCGGTGGGTCAGGGCTGAGTCAGGCACTGGGGTGTGGGGAGAAGACGCGCGCAGGCCACCAGGCTGGGGCGGCCCCGCGCTGAAGCGCCTGGGGCTGTCGCCGGCCAAGGATGCACGCGGGCCGCCAGGCGGGGGCGGCTCCGCGCTGAAGCATCTGGGGATGGGGGCAGAAGACGTGCGGGGCTGCCGCCGGCCCCGCGCTGAAGCGTCTGGGGGTGGGGGTAGAAGACGTGCGCGGGCTGCCAGGCGGGGGCGGCTCCGTGCTGAAGGTAGGGGCCGGGAAGCGCCTGGGGGAGCAGACGGTCAAGGGGGGGAGGCTGGGCTGGGGGGCAGGCAAGGGGGCGGTGGGGGGGAGGCTGGGCTGGGGGCAAGCAAGGGGGCAGGAGACTAGGCTGGATGGGGTGGGCGAGTTGGGTGCGGGAGGGAAGGAGGTTTGGTGGGGGGGGAGGCTGAGCTGGGCAGGTCAGGCATGGGGGCAGGAGGCTGGGTTGGGAGTGGGAGGGGGAGGAGGTTAGGTTCAGTGGGATGGGCTAGGCAGGGGTGGGGGAGGGAAGGCGGTTAGATGGGGGGAGGCTGGGCATGGCTAAAGGAAGATGACCCCCTGGCCTACACCCAGGCTGACAGCGGGAGCTGACTGGGGCAGGTGGCAGGACCCCGGCTGGCAAGGGGCCAGCGGGGAAACCCCAAAGCAGTGCAGGGCTAAGCACTCCGCCTGCCACTGCTTTGGGGTTTCCCCTGCTGCCCCCTTGCCAGCTGGGGGTCTCAGCTCCCGTTGCCAGCCTGGGCTTCCTTGGGGGGGGGGGGGAGCGGCCCGCGAATTACATCATAAATGTGCAAATGGCCCTCGGCAGAAAAAAGGTTCCCCACCCCTGATGTACATGAACGCAAGAAGACAGGGAAACAAGCAGGAAGAATTGGAAGTCCTGGCACAATCAAGGAACTATGACATGATTGCAATAACAGAAACTTGGTGGGGACAGTACACATGACTGGAGCACTGTCGTGGATGGTATAAACTGTTCAATAAGGACAGGTACGGGAGGAAAAGTGGAGGAGTTTCATTGTATGTAAGAAAGTGGTATGATTGCTCGGCGCTCCAGTTTGAAACTGTAGAAAAGCCTGATGAAAGTCTTTGGATTAAGTTTAGGGGTGAGAGCAGAAAGGGTGATGTTGTAGTGGGTGTGTGCTATAGATCACCAGATCAGAAGGACGAGGTAGATGAGGCTTTCTTTGGAGAAATAACTGAAGTTTCCAGATCACAGGCCCTAGGAGACTTCAATCACCCTGACATTTGCTGGGAGAGCAATACAGCACTGCACAGACAATCCAGTTTTTGGAGAGTCCTGGGGACAACTTCCTGGAAAAAATGCTGGAGCAACTGACTTGACCAGCTGCTTACAAACAGGGAAGAATTGGAAGGGAAAGTAGAAGTGGGTGGCAACCTAGGCAGCAGGGACCATGAGAAGGTTCAGTTCAGGATCCCCACAAAAGGAAGAAAGGAGGGTAGCAACATATGGACCCTGAACTTCAGAAAAGCAGACTTAGACTCCTTTAGGGAACTGATGTGCAGGCTCCCCTGGGAAGCTAATATAAGGGGGCAAGGAATCCAGAAGAGCTGGCTGTATTTTAAAGAAGCCTTATTGAAGGCTCAGGAACAAACTATCCCGAAAGAATATGCAGAAAGAATAGTAAATATGGCAGGCGACCAACTTGGTTTAACAGTGAAATCTTTGGTGAGCTTAAATTAAAAAAGGAAGCTTACAAGAAGTGGAAATGTGGACAGATGACTAGGGAGGAGTATAAAAACATTGCTAGATCATGCAGGGGTGTAAACAGGAAGGCCAGGGCAAGACTGGAATTGCAGCTAGCAAAGGATGTGAAGGGTAACAAAAAGGGTTTATACAGATATGTTAGCAACACAAAGGTGGTCAGGGAAAGTGTGTGACTCTTACTGAATGAGGGAGGCAACACAGTGACAGATGATGTGGAAAAAGTTGAAGTACTGTACTTAGGGGTATGTAAATCCAACCCTGGGACTAATAATAATTTCACAAGGTTTTATAAGAATTAATTACTGTTTGTATAGCATATTGAGATTCTTTTGATGGTACCATAAATTTACAGGTTTGAATATGCTCCCATTAAAGTTGGTGATAAATGTCTCACTGACTTTAAAGGGAGCTGGATCAGACCATCTAAATATCAGCTAAGTGGTGCGAGTAAAATTGATGATGAAAAATACAAGAAATACAACAATTCCCAAGCAGTAAAGAATGTTGATTGGTTGACAAAGCTTGCTGATGATTTGTATGTTTTTTTGAAATCCAGATGCACACGTTAAACCAGGCTCTGAGGAGATCTATTTGCATATCTGAGATATCAGATAAACTAAGAGGATACTAACATTGCTAGGTTTGCAACGGTAATATTTTCCACAAGTGCTCTTGAACACTCTGTTAAGAAAAAACAGCATCATTCTATTAAGACCAAGAATACCTAAATCATCATTTTCACTTGAAGTGAAATTTGTAAAGCAAAGAACTAATTTCACTAGACTGAGAGAGGCACAGATTGAGATATTCTCCATGCAGCAGTACTGATGTTTATTAAGCTTAGCTACAAAAAATAGTAATGTAGTCTTGAGACTCTCTTGAGTTCATACCACTCATTTTGTAAAATTCAGCATGTTCTGGTGTGCAGCCTCTCTCCCTTTTAATTTAGAAAAAAAAAAAAAAACCTTCACTGTACTCCTTGGAAAAATATCCCATTTCCCCTTATATTTAAGGTCCCATATAACCTCTTAATGGAGCAATATCACAGAGGATTTTTTTTAATAACAAATATTTAGGTTTTTTTCTTCTCTTTTCCATTATCCAGCATCATAAAGCAACTCTTATGGGTAAATATTCAAAAAGGTATTCTAGCATTTATGCCTCATGACTGCCATCTAAGTTAACAGAAGTGTTATAGTTAAAACTTTAGGCAGCTGTTTTAATAGTCAGTGACACATTTGAACCAACAATTTAGTCATTTGGGGAAAGACATTTATTTCTTCATTTTTAACATGTGAAATTACAAAGCATGTTATTTGCCCCATTGCCCAAGAGAGTGTTATAGCATTACCGCCAAGGACGTGAAGACAGCAGATTTAAAAGCAACAGAACTATCAACATTACAACTTTTATTATGGCTTGGATGATATTATAGCAATATTTCCTCTGGCCATAATTTGTGCTTTCAAGACTAAATCTATGCAAAACAACTAGATTTTGCATTCCAAAATGGTTACTAATCATTTTCATTCTCAAAACTTGTTATCCTATTGGCAAAAAAATAAACTGAGGAATTTTCTAAGATAAAAGGCAGCAATTAAAAATAAATAAATGAAAACAGTTACGCTAAATTATATACAGATGATAGAATGATACATTTTCTTTCAAAATATAATCAGAGGCACATTGTATTGCATTTCAAATTGAAAATGACCATTTTATCAGATAATATACAACTAATTAGAACAGTGAAAAATAATTCATCACAAATTTTAACAAAATAAAAATGAATGTGTGTATGCACCCACAAAACTGATTATACCTTCCACTGTGAAGGCTAAATCACCACTCTAGCACTTTGAGTGCAGAATGTAGGGGCCTGAAATGGTCCTAAAAATACTTGCCACTCCATGCTTGTATTGAACTCCCAAGGTTATAGCTTTTCACTGACTTTAGCTTGGTAAATGCACCCACCACCCAAATGCAATAAATAAATAAAATAAAATAAAATAAAATAATGATTGGGGGGGGGGGAGATGAGGAATACCCTTGGATCCAGGAGGGCACACTTGGAAATTCCTGCCTGTCAGGTACCCTCAAGCCCTTTCACCACCCACCCCCACTCAGAGCTGAGAAAGAAAACAAAGGAAATTAGCTGTGCTACCAGCTAATCAAACAACATGTGCATAAACCTCCTAGGACACCAAAAACCCAATCTTGTTCTTTAAAAAGGTAAAATGTATTAAAAACCAAAAGAAAAAAAATACATCTGGAATTTAGGATTTTGCTTGATTTTAAAAGAGCAATTCTAAAAATTAAGCACCCAAACTAGCTTTCTTGGGGGTTCATCTTAGAGGCACAAGCAAACAAAATCATCAGGGGTTAGCACAGAGGAGATCCACAAGCCAAAATAAGAAAAAAAAACCCCTAATAGTATCTATCTAAACATTTCTTGTCCAAATTATTTCTTCTAGGTATGGAAGATACTTTTTCTTTTTCATAAGTGATTCAAACCTTACACATCTTCCTGCTTATAACATTGCTGCTCCGTGTCTCTGCAACCCAGAAAACAACAGACAAAGGGAAAGTTTCTTTCCCAATTTTTTAAAAAAGTTCTAGCCTTCCCATTGGCTGTTTTGGTCAGGTGCTAACTTTTTTTTCTTTACCTGGGGGACTTTTTAACCCTTTACAGGTAATGCAAGTGGAGAACAGCTACCAAGAGGGATTTTACAGCTAACAGGCTGACTGGGTGTCCATCAAAGGGAGCTGTGCACCCCTCTCCCCTTCATTATCACAGCCACTTTGTCTGAATAGTAGTTAACAGTTTTATGTATTTTAAGTAACATTAGTACTTGTGATATTTACATCTGTTGTCACAGTTTTCTGTACAAGCATTATGGGTGGGATTTTCATAGTGGTCCCACTCATTTTAATTGGCGCAACTAGCCCAATACTGAGTGTTCATGAAAACATGAGAATAATTTGTCACTGGTGGAGGATCAAAGGATATACAAAACAAATAATGAGACAATCAATCAACATATAATCCAGGGATCGGCAACCTTGGCACGTGGTACCACAGGATAAGCACTCTTAGCGGGCCGCGCCAGTTTCTTTACTTGCCGGTTTGCCAACTGCAGCTCCAACTGGCCCCGTTTAACCATTCCAGTCCAATGGAGTGCCCCTATTGGACTGGGACGGTGAACCGGAGCCAATGGGAGCCGCAGTCAGTGAACTGGCAAGTAAACAAACCGGCGGGACCCAATTAGGGTGCTTATCCTGCGGTCCTGCTTGCCAAGGTTGCTGATCCCTGATATAATCCATTTGACACCTATGGTGAAAAAAAATGTGGGTTATTTGGGAATATGATCTAGAGTTGAGAAGACAGATTGGGAGGAAGGGAGACAGGGGTCTTTCGAGTGCCTTTTGTGAGTGTTGGCTCAGGCTCAAACTGAATCTGTCTATATATAAACAAATCAAAGATGAAGTCGAAACAATACCATGTAGTCTAGTTTATTCTCGTGTTTTTGTTATTGCACTTTTAGCAGCTAGAGAAAGTTGATGGCTAGATTGTAACTTTCCAGTCTGTTCATAGTTAGAGGTAGCTTGTGACTGGCTCCCAGAGTGTACTAAAGAGTGAATTCATACTTGGGTATTCCATGACAGAGTAGCACAAGCTGCGAAAGATTTTAGAAGACTCATTTTTCTGATTTCTTGCCTATAAGTTCCCATTTATACTGATTACCAAGTTATGATTGGATATGTTTTATACTGTTTATTTTTAGGGTTTGTTGTTCTCTTTTTAAAGGTAAATCATCCTTTTGATAGATTGTTATTTAGGAACATCATGATGCCTATCTTGAGAAACATAAATATTTGCTGGAATTTCTTGGTTACACAGCACACATTAAAAGAGGGCCAAAGATGCATTATACCCTTGTTAGGGTTACCATCTTTCAGGTTCCCCAAAAGAGGACACTGTTGGAAGGGATATGGGAATGGGGAGCATTGCTGGAGTTCTGTGTGTACTGGGAGGAGCATTTGGCAGGTGCTGGAGGGGGTACTTGGGGTGTGCCAGAAGGGGTATCTGCATCCTCAGTCTTGAGGGGGGGGGGGTAATGTTGACAGGTCATGGCAGCAGGGTAGCTGGTGCAGACCCAGGACACAGAGCCATCTATTGATCAGCACCTTCCTGCTCTCCCCATCCTAGTGTGGGGAGTCGGGGCCTGGGTGAGAAGAATCTGGCAGCTGTGGTTGCAGCAGAGGGACCAGTTGGGACTGGAGCCAGCTCTTTCTGAGCTGCAATATCTTTTCTGCAAAAAAAAGTCCCAGACATTTCCTCTTATTAAAAAAAAAAATCACCCGGCAGAGAGCATAGGATCAAAACAAGAAGAAATATCTGGGAAAACCCAAATATATGGTAACCCCACCTTGGCTGCAATTGGTGTAAAACATGGACAATAACATATGACCATGAAAAAGATTCAAGTGTAATGAGCATTTAGTATAAGATGCTACATTCTAGTTCCTCACATCTTTAATAGTTACAAAGTCTTATCAAACATTTTATTTACAAAACCATATCATAATTAATTGTTACAGTTGTCTTCAAGATAGTCATTGAACGTTACCAACTAAACCACAGACATTTCAAGTCTATCTTTCTGTATGTGTGTGTGTGTGTTCTAATAAAACTAATTCAGCTTGAAATACTCAAAGGCTGAGAAACAATTTCACCTTGCATGACTTAGCTCAGAGAATTTCTGAATGTGCTAAGCAATTCAAATACTCAAACCTTAAAAAACAAAAAGAAACCAGTCTATCTGTTTCATTTTCCTCTGCTATCTAATGGTAATGATCTAATCCAATCACATTTACTAATGGAAGTGTGTACTTGGGGAGGGTGGAGTTATATTTGGTAAACTCAATCAAAGTAGTCCTATGAGTACATGATACAAGGTCAAGACATCTATATATATAAAAGTCAAATGGTGTATGCGTGTGTGTGTGTATGCGTGCGTGCATGTATGCTGCCTTACTCCTTCCACACTGTTAGAGCTAGAGATTTGAAATTTGGTACAGTTATAGGCTTTAGGGTCCTAATCAAGCAAGAGTCGAAAATTTTTCACATCTCACCTATGACGCCCCCCCAGGGGTGAAATTCTTTAAAGCCCATTCACATCAGCTGGGCAGCTGGTTAACACCTGCTGTTCTCTGTGACATAGTTATGGTCATAATACCCCCCTCCAACGGACCCCGCACTCGCTCAGCTCTCTCCCCCCTCCCCGACTCCAATGCCCCCCCACTCGCTCATCTCTCTCTCCCCTCCCCCCTCCAACGGCCCCCCCACTTGCTCAGCTCTCTCTCCCCTTCCCCCTCCAACACCCCCCCCAGTTGCTCAGCTCTCTCCCCCCTCCCCGCTCCAGCAGGCCCCCCACTCGCTCATCTCTATCCCCCCTCCCCCCCTCCAATGGCCCCCGCTCTCGCTTAGCTCTCTCCCCCCTCAGGTAAGAATAGAAATTTTTTAAAATCTCGCCCCCCTCCCCCCAGTCCAAAAGCCCCCCCCCACTCACTCAGCTCTCTCCCCCCTCCCCCCCTCCGATGGACCAAGCAACGTTGGATATTTTTGCTAGTATATTATAAATCAGAATAGTATAGTCTGATTTTTTAAATGTCATGTTGTTCTTGAAAAGGATTTCAGATTCCATATTGGATAACAAATACATTAGCTTCTTTGTAGCTATAAACAAATTGCCAGATTTTGCCTTTGAAGACTGGGCCTTTTAAATACAACTCCCCTCCCTCAAATGTGTGTGTATGTGGAGGGGGGGGTATTACACACACACACAAATACAAACAAGACAAGAAGAATTTTAATAAGTATCATCGTCTAAAGGGCTACCTTTAATCATTATAGTTTGTTGGTCAATATTATTTTAACAATATTATTTAATATTATAGACTCTGATTAATTGATGTCAATATTCTAGTGCAGGGTTTCTCAAACTGGGGGTCGTGACCCCCCCGGGGGGTCGCCGAGCACTCCCCAGGGGGTCGCGAGCTCCTACCACCGCAACTCACGGCAACTGGGGCCGGCGCGCAGCCAGCAGCCCCCCCACGCCGGGGACGGGGGACAGGGGCGCTCCCAGCAGCCCGCCCGCCCGTGGCGGGGACGGGGGACCGAGGCGCTCCGGCAGTCCGCCTGCCCATGGCGGGGACGGGGGACCGGGGCGCACGTGCTTTTTGTGGGGGAAGGGTGTTTTTTTTTTTTTTTTGTAATTCGGCGGCTTTTCGGCGGAGGGGGTCGCGCCACACCGCCGGATCACAAAAAGGGGTCGCTGTCTCAACTAGTTTGAGAACCGCTGTTCTAGTGCCTTTAATAATGATGACCTTAGAGGCAATAGCTTACATTCATAAACTTTGAACTGACAAGGCAACTCATATTTTCTGCTTTTAAAACTAACTGTGGTCCTCTAGCCAATATTTACTGAACAAAGTAGAAAGAATGAAAATCTATATGGGTCATTAGCACTGAGAAAAGGGCAGATATTTGTTTCTGTGAATTTTCATTTCATAGTCAGACACTTAGTTCCAAAATAGTCTATGAAATTCAAAATGTACATACTTCAATTCCTTTTGTATATGCAGTCATTTATTCGATTCCGTAACATCTCATTTTACACATAAAAAAAGGAAGACTCAAATGGAGATCAGGCATTTGTATGGCAATGTTATAGCTGGCATCATAAGGTATTTATATGCCAGATGCATTAAAGATTCACATGGCTCTTCATGTTTCAATCACCATTCCAGGGGTAATGTGTCCATGCTGATGACAGGTTCTGCTTGATAATGATGTATAGCTGCCACCAGAAGGTGGATTTTCTTTTTTGGTGGTTCAGGTTCTGTAGTTTCCACATCAGAGTGTTGCTCTTTTAAGACTTCTGAAGGCATGCTCTAGACCTTGTCCATCTCAGATTTTGGACAGCACTTCAGATTCTTAACCCTTGGGTCGAGTGCTGTAACTATTTTTGGTGACAAAACTTGCCAGTGTAGATAAATATATAATCTAAGTACAGAATAACCACCAGTTTTGGGAATTGTTTGCCCTGATTCTTGCAGTCTACCCTGAATGAAGCATTCTCAGTGTGGTGCATCAGACACCCAGTCACAAGGTTTTGTTTAAGATTGTTTCTCACCTATATTCAAAGTCCTGAGACTTCATTCTCTCCTCCAGCCCAGCTGAAGGATACATCTTTCTCAGCTTGCAAGATCTCCAATCCTTTGTGTCTGTCCAATGATGGATGCCAACGATGGTTTCTTGTCTGGTTTATATCTTCCAAAGTTCAATCACTTTGTTTCAAGAGGCAGGGTGATCTTATATTCTTTCCCCCCTTCCTGTGGGCTTCCCATCCCTCTGTATGTAAATAGGGCTGCCATTATTTTGGTTTCACCATGCTTAATTTACATGGTAGACAGGTAGACTGCTGCCTTCTTTCTTGTCTGGGGGTGGAGTCGGGGGAGAGACACTATTTCTCCATATTTGGCCAGAGGCCTTAATGCATAATATTATTAAGTATTCATATTGCTAATGCATACATTTCACAATATCACTAGTGTGTCTAACTATCAGAAAAGACCTCATGTTATATACTTTTATAACACAGTAATATTGTATACAATCAGTTGATTCATTTGCTTATTGCTTGTAATTCAGCTCCCTGTCTTCATAGACCAGTAAACCTTGGAAATGGATTCTTATGAGGGTTACTGCTCAAAGCAAAGTTTATTCAAGCTGTGAGGAAGGCAATATGGGAGTCTGGTGGTAAAGGAAGCTCCAGGCTCTTTCTTACTCTACTTGTTAGCTTAAGTGCAAATTATTCTGTTTCTGGAAATTTTGTTCCCCTGATGTCTTTATGGTCCTGTTTACTGCATGTATGTAAATATGCAACTTCATTGTCTTTGCCAAAAGATCTGCTTGTCAGAGAATCAAATATGCATTCTCTGGTCTAAGGCACACCTGTTTACCAACTCCCCGGGACATGCTTGATTTAAATATATTTTAGTCATATTTCTAGCATATCTCTTAATATCCACTACATACATACACCACACAAGAATATTAATGATTAGTGAGCTGTTAATTTTCAAATTATACCTCACAAGGCATATTTTGCAGACATATTATTACAATAGTGTGTAGACCCTGGGTGTGAATACCAGTGTGTGTGTGTGTGTGTGACTCACCTTATAGTTATTTCATCTAGACTATATTTCCCTAGATTTTTCATGGGACTGTCTCAAAATTCATAGTAAAATCAAGATATATCACTTCTACTGTTTCTCCCATTCCCACTATGCCAGTAACCCTGTCAAAGACATTTCCCAAAGCACATCTAGTCAAGACAGCATTAAAAACACACGAGAGAACCATATTGAAGGGATAAATAAACATATGATAAAATTCTGCTCTCAAACTCCCTGCTATTTTCCCCAATCTCTTGCGAGGAATGGAACCCAAACTTTTGTAATCCACTTCAAAAGGGCACTAGGTCTCCAATTCATGATATCTTCCCACCTCCCCGCTTTTTTTTAAATCAATCAATCAAAAGTGCTTGGTAAAATAAATTTCCCAAATCATATCTCATCAAGACATTATTAAAACACATGACAGAACCATATAGAAGGGATAAATAGACATCTGATAAACTGTGCTCTCAAACTCTCCACCCCCAGGAAATTCCCTTCTCCAGTGCCAACATAGATGCACGAACCTCCATTTGTTTTACCGGTCCCACAAGTGAGTCCCCTTCCTCACTTGCCAGTGTTGGAAAATCTGTGATACTATCCAAAAACTGCTGCTGCTAGAAATAAGGAATTGTTTTTTTCCCTGAAATTGTTCACTGTAATATTCCTGACCTATCCGCAACCCTGTGGACATGCCCAGTGCTAAAATCCATTAACTCCAGCATATACTGCTGCAATCTGTTTTCCTTAGATCCTGCAAATATATCAGAGGAAGCTGTCCCATCTTTTGGCCTGCAATTCTTTGAAACTTTAGTTGATTTTTAGCTTTCTCCTTTGGTACTGAATCAATTTCCTTTTAACATCTTCCGAGACACTTATTTCTATGTGTTCCCCAGTTTGCCAAATATGAAGATCTGTTAAATGACCCTGCAGCACTAAATAACAATTGTAATCAAATATCCTGAAGAGCAATATAGTGAGGTCACTTAACTTCACTTTGTCAAACCCCACCATTCCATCTAGGATGCATATAACTGTTCAATTTCTTTTTTCACTCCTTAAAGATGTCTCTAACCTTTCTAGCTTCCACTATATTAATTATTATTATTATTTATTACTAGCATAAGTGCCCGGCGTTGCTCGGGTCAGTCGGAGGTGGGGAGGGGGAAGACAGTTGACACCCCCTGACCAACCCCAACACCCACCCTTCACCCACCCTGACACCTTCCCACCCCCCCGACCAACCCCAACACCCCCCGGCTCACTTACCCCCCGACCAAACCCGACAACCCCACCTGACCCCCCAAAACAAACCCAACACCCCCACCTCACCCCCCGACCAAACCCGACACCCCCACCTCACCCCCCAACCGAACAGTGTATTTAATAATCTGTGTGCTACACAGTGCACCGTGAGCCGGGGGGGGGGGGGTTGTCGGGTTTGGTCGGGGGGTCAGGTGGGGGTGTTGGGTTTGCTTGGGGGGGGTCAGGTGGGGTTGTCGGGTTTGGTCGGGGGGTAAGTGAGCCGGGGGGTGTAGGGTTTGGTCTGGGGGGGTGGGAAGGTGTTGGGGTGGGTGAGGGGTGAGTGTTGCGGTTGGTCAGGGGGTGTTGCGGTTGGTGGGGGGTTGAGGTGGGGGTGTCGGGTTTGCTTGGGGGGGTGAGGTGGGAGTGTCGGGTTCGGTCGGGGGGTAAGTGAGCCGGGGGGTGTCAGGTTTGGTCTGGGGGTGTTGCGATTGGTGTGGGGGGGTGAGGTGGGGGTGTCAGGTTCGGTCGGGGGGTAAGTGAGCCAGGGGGTGTCGGGTTTGGTCTGGGGGGGTGGGAAGGTGTTGGGGTGGGTGAGGGGTGAGGGGTGGGTGTTGGGGTTGGTCAGGGGGTGTTGCGGTTGGTGGGGGGGTGAGGTGGCGGTGTCGGGTTTGGTCGGGGGGGTAAGTGTGCCGGGGGGGTGTGTCGGGTTTGGTCTGGGCACCCACCCCAACACCTTCCCCCCCCCAGACCAAACCCAACACCCACACCACACCCCTCACCCCCCCCGACACCTTCCCACCCCCCCAGACCAACACCGACACCCCCCCGGCTCACTTACCCCCCGACCAAACCCGACACCCCCACCTCACCCCCCCCAAGCAAACCCAACACCTCCACCTCACCCCCCCACCAACCGCAACACCCCCTGACCAACCCCAACACCCCCACCTCACCCCCCGACCGAACCCGACACCCCCACCTCACTTACCGTCCCACCAAACCCAACTCAGATACGTCGCAGGGGGGAAGGGGGCCCAGAGCCGAGGGATTCCGGGGACCTTCGCAGGTGGGGGGGGGGGGCACAGAGCTGATGGAGTCCGGGGTTGAGGTGGGAGGGGCAGAGAACTGAGGGCTCTCCGGGGTTCCGTTGGGAGGGGGGAGGGGCAGAGAACGGAGGGATCTCCGGGGTTCCGTTGGGAGGGGGGAGGGGTAGAGAACTGAGGGATCTCCGGGGTTCCGTTGGGAGGGGGGAGGGGCAGAGAACTGAGGGATCTCTGGGGTTCTGTTGGGAGGGGGGAGGGGCAGAGAACTGAGGGATCTCCGGGGTTCCGTTGGGAGGGGGGAGGGGCAGAGAACTGAGGGATCTCCGGGGTTCTGTTGGGAGGGGGGAGGGGCAGAGAACTGAGGGATCTCCGGGGTTCCGTTGGGAGGGGGGAGGGGCAGAGAACTGAGGGATCTCCGGGGTTCTGTTGGGAGGGGGGAGGGGCAGAGAACTGAGGGATCTCCGGGGTTCCGTTGGAGGAGGGAGGGGTGAGCTGAGCGAGTGAGGTGTCTGTTGGAGGGGGGTATTATGACATCATCACCACCTAACCGCCCAGCCGATGTGATTGGCCCTGAAAGACTTTCACCCCTGGGGGGCGTCAGAGGTGAGATCCGAAAATTTTTCGACCCTTACCAGCATCTAGACCCCAAGACCCCTCACTGTACCAAATTTCAAGTCTCTGGCTCAAACGGTGCGGGAGGAGTTCGCAGTCATACGTACATACATACATACATACATACATACATACATACACACATACATACACCACTTGACTTTTATATATATAGATTAAGTAAACAAGGATATAGTTTGCAATACCATGGCCAAAACTCCTTGTTTTGTTATCCCTGAGTTCAACTCAGAGAGAAACAGTAGTCAGAAAACTCCACTACACATTATCTGATCACTGAGGGGGCTTTAACATACACTCTGTCCAATCACCTATCTGATACCCTTTTAGAAAATGTAAATGTCTCCTTCCTTCCTTAAATTAGGATAAAAAACATCCATTAACCCAGCAATATCGTACACTGCTTATAAGTAAGTTTTATCAGCGTGTAGCCCTTTATGTTGCTTCACTCTGTCAGTTACTGAAGCTAAACAATTAAAATCCCCCAATTAAGAAAAAAACCTGTCAAGACATCAATAAAAAGGGAACAACTCCTCCAAAAAAAATCTTTCTTCAGCTTGTGACACTGATTCACAGATGGTGACAGAACAATACCTCACATTCAAATAACAGAAATCAACTAATAAACCCCTTTCCTGGTTGTAGTACTATGACCTTCTGCACTGACATTGCTTAAGTATAGAACACTGCCCTAACACTATCATATGTATTAGGTCTTGTGACTGAAAAAGAGGACTCTTTTTCCAAGCCCTCTGAGCTCCCAAAATGTTATGCCTACAACATTATCTTTTTTTCCTGGATCCCCATTAGATTTAAATCTTGCCCCACCAAAAACAGAAAAATTAGTTGCCTCAGGCACATCTCAGGATGAAATGCACATTCCCCACTTCAGTTTTAGTCTCAGCTGTATAAAGACTGAGGTCCACTTACTTACAGTGAGGGGAAGAGGGATGCAAGAACTTCACTCCATAGGTTCTAATAGAAGAAATTACATAGTATGGTTGTCAAATAACTTTGTATAGATTTTTGAAGGATGTATGCAGGCTTGCTAGCAGAATATTTATGAACTGAATAGATGAAACGTGACATTAAGAAATACCATCCAGGGAATAAACCTCTCAGGAAGTAATTTAATGGGCTCCCCTAGGATGTCGATCAAGCACCTTTGTTACACCAACCTCTTTAAGGGGAAGATGTGGCACATACAGCAATATTCTGCCACATCCTTAAAGATCTTACTGAAGTAAGTATAAGTATCTCTGGGGCTCATTATATTAAATGAATGGTTTATGGGTGACTGTGGGACAGAACAGTGTGTAACCAATGTAGGGGGGAAATGTAACAGAAGATTTAGATCTAATGGGAAATGTAAAAGAGACCTGGGAGTTCAAAGGACTATGTTTAGAATGTGCCGGACAAAAATGGACATTTGGGGACAATAAATGTTGAGTGGATTTCCTGGGGAGTACCCATGGAGAGGATAATACAAACAATCCATTGCTGGTTATGTAAAAAACCTAGCCTTCCAAAGGCTATGCTGTGAGGAATTGGTCACTGTCTGCTGACCCTCTTCCATACCACACACAAAGTATGCTATAGAAGACATGCCCTTAAGCCACTTCCCAGAGTAAGAGGACCTAAGTTTCACGTCCTTCATACCAGGGACTCCCTCTGGCAGCTGTTCCCCAACAGCATGTGCTCCTTTTTGAACACATACCACATTGCCTTTCCTTTCACCCAAAATTCTTCCCCACCCCCTCAGTGCAGTTCCCAAGTCAGCTTCCCCACAGGTACCAGCTCATAATGTCAACTGGTAGTGCCACAGGATCCACCAGTCTGTGCACAGTATCTTCTGCATCCATCTCCAAACAAAAGGACTCTTCTATTGTTGCATTCAAAGAACTTACTGAGGAACAAAGTCTCCTTCAGCCCCACCATCTGAGGCTGAAACCATATTGGATAACTCTCTTTGGTGAAAATTAGTGTTTAAGACAAAGAGAGTGCAAGAGAGAGGGTTACTATGAAAATGTATAGGCAGCCTTTAACCATAGCCCTCAGGAGTACTCCAGATACCATATATTTTAGAGATAAATTAAGGTATAATTTAGACAAAAGGTATTATTTTGACTTTTGTTATTACTTGCCAACAGCATATCCATGCTATATATGACACAATGGAGCATGTAGTATCTGATACAGAGAGACATTCCATAGAAACAGACAGACAAGTTTGGGAACAAAAATCACTAATTTAAGTGCTGGCTTAGAGCATCTGTGTCCTTTCAGAAAAAAAAAAATGGGTTGGTAACAGCAGTTTTAGTGTCAGAGTTTATAGTTTGTAGGTCTCATGGAGGAAATAAGTTTTAAGCATCTTAGCTCTATTGCACATAGTTGACAGCTCTTAAAGTTGAGGCTGAAAACAGTAAAGTTGCCCCTGCTGACAAGTCAGTTCCCAAAAGGCCAATAGTTAAGCATAGGCTGGTTCAGAGAAGACAGGTGTGAGTTAGTTTCTTGTTGCTAGGCAACAGGTTTCTAAGTGGCAGTTCTTCTTTCCGAAAGGAACTTTTGTTGTTCTGTCTGTGAGTGCTTACATGCACTCTGATATGCAAAAATAAACTCCATTTGCACAACCAAAACATTTATTTTATTCTTTAAGAAGGGAGATGGACTGCTGCCCAAGAAATTCTCTCTTCTTTGCATTGGGACCCTATTTCCCTTCTATAAACTATTATTCTTTGGTCATCTTTCCAGTTTTGTCAGTTTACGTGCAATTAATCTTTCATCAGGGATTTTTTTCCCTACACCTTTTGCCCTTATCTCCAACCAAGTTTAAAAGACTGTTGAATGTATGGATTTTGAACATACAACCAAAAAATAGGACATTAAATTACTCTTAATAAAAGTATTTTAATGTACACACATGAAAAAATCTGATCTTTCTGATTGTCTTGTGAAGTTTTTACACTTTGATCTTGCTGTTTATTGTGAAATGTATCACTTTCCTTGTCTAATCTCAACTATCCTGGGACAGGGATCAGCAACATTGCCACTTGGGACCGCAGGGTAA
Source organism: Sternotherus odoratus (assembly GCA_032164245.1). Classification (NCBI taxonomy): domain Eukaryota; kingdom Metazoa; phylum Chordata; order Testudines; family Kinosternidae; genus Sternotherus; species Sternotherus odoratus. Next base: position 227,343,957 of record JAVMKO010000001.1, on the reverse strand, counting down.
GCAACCTTAGCGGGCCCCGCCGCTTTCTTTACCTGGCTTTTTGCCGACCGCGGCTCCAATTGGCCATGGTTCACCCTCCTGATCCAATGGGGGCTGCGGGTAGTGGTGCGGTGCTGGTCATAACTTCACGCAGCACCCATTGAACCAAGATGGCAAACTGGGGCCAGTGAGAGCTGTGGTCGGCAAGTAAACAAACCGGCAGGGCCCACTAAGGGTGCTTACCCTGCAGTCCTGAGTTCCAAGGTTGCCGATCCCCGGTCTAAGCCAAACTCTGAACAAAGAGCAGGAAAAAGAAGAGGGATAGGAAAGAGAAGAAACAAGGTAAGTCACAGCCAGAAGCAGAATGAAATGAATCCACAGTCAGTACCACTATATAAGTTTTTCTGAATAAATTAGCTTCCTTGTTACTCAGTAAGATTCAAACAATTTTTTTTATTAACTTAAATACCTGTAAGACACAGTTGACACATTTGTCTAAAGAAAAAAAAATCAGGTTTGGATTTTAACAGGACCTGAGATATGCCACCTCCAAATTACTCTATTCCCAGAAAAGACATTTAATACCATATGAGGTTCTGCTCAGAAATTATTGTTTCTTTTTATCATGAATCTTTGAATCACAGAAGATTAAGGTTGGAAGAGATCTCAGGAGATCATCTAATCCAACTCCCTGCTCAAAGCAGGACCAAATCCAATTAAATCATCCCAGCCAGGACTTTTGTCAATCCAGGCCTTAAAAACCTATAAGGACAGAGATTCCACCACCTCCCTATTGTAACCCATTCCAGGCTTCACCACCCTCCTAGTGAAATAGTTTTTCCTTATATTTTTGGAGGCATTCAAAATATATTTGTTTCAAAAATATTTTATATTATAAAAATCTAAAAAAGTCAAAATCAATAATTAAATGTATTTATTTATTTTAACTTTTTTACATTTTTATAATATAAAATAGTTTTTGAAAAAATGGTATTTTGAACCCTCCTCCCTACAATATTCCATTTTGACATTTTCAGAATGCCTCATAATTTTTTTTCTATGCAAAATTTTCCCCAAATTGATACACTCCTGTTGAAAGTTTTATTTTCAATGAAAGACCATTTTCCAATGGAAGAAAACTTTGTCAAAAAATTTTTGAACATCTCTAGTACAAACTAATGAGAATGCCAGTTACTACATTTCACTGGTCTGTTTTTTTTTTTTTGTTTGTTTGTTTGTTTTCATTTTGATAACTATTCTAGCAATGGACAAGAGAATACAGCAAAGTATTAGCTCACAGCATACACTTTCCAGAAGAAAATTCACCAGTATCAATATGGATATGGTGAGTTGATAGTGATAGCTGATTCCTGTCATACAGCACATCAGTTACGCAAACACTTCTTCACTTGGTTCTTTACAAAGTACATAGGCTTAACAAAAGCCACACACACAAAAAGAATACATAGGCAAACAATGCTGACATTATCATCATATTTTAAATTTCTGAGCTATTTTTGCTAAGTGAACTCTCTATAGGGAGGCAAAATTCCAGAGTTGTAGCAAGCAGAACAGTAGTATCAGCATGGCCTCAGGGAGCTATGCAGCTATGAACTTGGGATAGGGGCACCTAGAAGCAATGAAGGTATGTTAGGTCTCTGGCTCCTAGCTGTTCCATTTTGTTATATATATATAAGCCCATCCCAGCAAAAGAATGATAATGTACAAAGATCCTGAGTGGGAAATCAGTGTTGATACTTATCTCTGAGTATTTTCTGCATGAGTGGGAAAATGTGTCTTCCTTGGATAGCGATTTTCAAAATATATGACTATTTTAGGTGCATCACTACAGCACATGGCTGTTGTCATGAAGTTGTGTGAAAAATGAAATAATTACCAGGTGCACAAACAGAAATTATTACCATGTAAGCAGTTTGTTATGGATATTGATACTGGTGCTTTTAAACATTTTACACAAGAAAGGAAAAACACGCTTTTCAACAGCAACATTTTTGCTAGTTTTTAATATCATCTAAATAAAGATTTTTGCAAATAAAACTAGAAAATGGAATTAAATTTGAAACAGAATTATAGAAGTGCAGGACTGGAAGGGACCTCAATAGGTCATCTAGTCCAGTCCCCTTCACTCAAGGAAACACTAATTAATAATGAAACCATTCCAGAAAGGTGTTTGTCTAGTCTATTATTAAAAACCTTCAATGAAGGAGATTCCACAGACTCTCTACCCTATGCAATTTGTTTCAGTACTTCACCACCCTGACAGTTAGCAAGTTTTGCCTAAGGTCCAGCCTAAACCTCCCTTGCTGCAATTTAAAACCATTGTTTCTTGTCCTATGCTCAGAAGTTAAGGAGAACAATTTTTCACCCTCCTCCATGTAACAACCCTTTATGTACTTGAAAACTGTTATCATATCCCCTCTCAGTTTTCTCTACTCCAGACTAAACAAACCCAATTTCTTCAATCTTTCCTCATAAATCACGTTCTTTAGACCTTTAATAAATATTGTTGATCTCCTCTGTACTTTCTCCAATTTGTTCACAACTTGCCTGAAATGCAGTGCCCAGAACTGGACACAGTAATCCAGCTGAGGCCTAATCAGTGCCGAGTAGAGTGGAAGAATTACTTCTCATGTCTTCCTTACAACACTCCAGTGGATATCTCCCAGAATAAAGGTTTTTGTTTGTTTGTTTGTTTCGTTTGTTTGTTTTTTGCAATAATGTTACATTGCTGATCCATAGTTAGCTTGGGATCCTCTCTAACTGCCAGATACCTTTCTACAGTATTCCTTCATAAATAAGACGAGGACTACTTGTGGCACCTTAGAGACTGAACAGTTTATTTCAGCATAAGCTTCTGTAGGCTATAGACCACTTCATCGGATACATAGAATGGAACAGAAGTAAGATGTATTTATATACATAGAAAGCAAAAAAGTTGTACATTACCATACCAAATATAAGAGGCTGTTTAATTTGGATGGGCCATTATCAGCAGGAGGAAAAATATTTTGTAGTGGATCTGTGTCTGACAGGTGATAAGAATCTTTGAAGGTAACTTAACAGTTTTTTCTTTTCTACTTTCTATGTATATAAATCTCCATGAGATTATCTTATCTCGAGATATGTATATTTCTGTGCCTATAAATGCATCTTACTTCTGTTACATTCTATGCATCCGATGAAGTGGGCTATAGACCATGAAAACTTATGCTGAAATAAACTGGTTAGTCTCTAAAGTGCCACAAGTAGTCCTCGTCTTATTTACAGATACAGACTAACACGGCTGCTAATCTTAAACCTATTCCTTCTTAGGCAGTCATTTCCCATTTTGTATGTGTGCAACTGATTGTTCCTTCCTAAGTGGAGTACTTTGCATTTGTCCTTATTGATTTTCAACCTATTTACCTCAGATTATTTCTTAGGTTTGTTGAACCTGAATTTTAATCCTATCCTCCAAAGCATTTGTAACCCTCCCATCCTGTCATCACTACAAATGTTGAAATGAAATAAGAAAAGCTGAAGAGTAACATTTTCAGAAAGAATCTAAGGGCAAAGGAATCTAAGACTCATTTTCTCATTGCCTTTCAGTGAGATATAGGATCCTAATGATTTTTTTTTAAAATATACATTGAGTGAACAATTATCAAATAACTCATAGGTTAAAGATTGTTTGTGCAAAGCATACATTAATATAACAAACAACAAATACATTAATAGAATCAGAGAGGTAGCCATGTTAGTCTGAATATGCAGAAGTGACAAAGAGTCCTGTGGCATCTTAAAGACTAACAGTCTTTACGACTTCAGTCTTCAAGGTGCCACAGGACTCTCTGTCACAAATACATTAATATAAATCTGGATTGGTTAATGAATGATTTGCTGCAGGAAAAAAAAAACATATTTACAATGGATATTATTCTAATGGATAATATTACTGTCTTTGCTACTAGTATATATTGCTACTAGTAGAAGCAAATATAGGATGGCTTTGCTTCAGGCCTAAAATAAGTCCTGCTATAAAACAGATCATAAGGCAATAAGATTATGAGCTGAGTCTTCAGCAATTACTGCAGACAACTCATATCAGAGATATCTGGATATGTGAAACCCTGTCCCTGATAATCACAAAAATATCTCCTTTTAGTCTTGTATGATGTTAGGCTGACCACAATTACCCGGTGCTAACTGAAAAACATGTTTTTATTCTAACTAACTAATGTTGAGAATACTATGATTTGATTGGTACTTAATTGCATTTATTCCTTATATGGCACAAGTAAGTAAAGTTTGGGACTTTTCCAGATCGGAAAGTACCATGCAGATGTGTGACGCTTGCATGATTAATATGTATGATGCTTGCATAATTAATAAGAAACTATAAAAATCATGGAGAATGTTGTAAAAGGGCGGGGAGGGGGGGATATTCAGTTCTGCACTTGCAAGTGTCAGACTGATGCTCCTTGCCCAAGCACCATGCTTGACTGCAATAAAGGCCTCAGGCTAATTTCTGAATCCAAAATATAAGAGTGGTCATTATTCCACAACAATATGAATGGATTTTTTGTATATGTAATACATAGAGTTAATAAAATGTAAAATGGAATAGCTGTGAAAGGCTTCAAGGAACAACAGAAAAGGTTGCCTGTTTTTAAATAGGACATCTTACTGGCATCAAAGCTAACTTTGTTCTACTGCATGCTGTCAACAGCATCAAGTCATAAGTCAGCCATCTCTTCCTCTCCATCTGCTGGCTAATGATCACCTTGATATATAGCCACATTCAGTCCAGATAATGCCACCACAACTTGTGCATGTTTCAAGATGAACTGTTTAACCACAGCTACCTACAATATTATGTGACAAGAAACAGATTAGAGTCTCAAGGACAGGTAACCTGGGCAATTATCTGGAGCAAGTGAGAGTAGAGTTCTACTAAATCACTTGACAGTAAAAGGAACATTAAAAAGAATTGAAAGGGGAACATTAATTATTTGATCCATAATACCTGCTAAACCCACTCAAGAGGCTTTTTGTTAAATTTAGTGCTTTCCTGTTTTGCAAAAGATCAATTTTATAAGTACTGCTATTCCTTCAAAACCTTTGAGACAACACTAAAACAAAATGTCCTTATTGCCACTGATTGACATTCTAATTACTGTTAAAATAAATGTCTATTAACCACATACACGAAAATATAGCTGCAATCTGATAATTACCTTGAAACTTGTATTTCTGTAATGAGAGATGACATCATGTTAGCACAGTAAGAATGATGGTTTTGCTAGCAAACTATTATTACAGTGCTTAACCATTCTAAATGAATATCCTGATCCAAGAAGATTAGTTAAAATTTCCACTATAAAGACATTTATACTTATTAAATTTAAAGATTTAACATAAAACATTTCTTAGATCTTTCAAAAAATCCATTCCATATGATCTCTGCATTTCAGCTGCTAGCAAGCATTTCTTACATTCTTCAGGAAATTCTCTTGGTGAAAATAACTTATCTTATTCCAGGAGATGATTGTTTCTGTGTTGATGTTGATATTATATTCACATAGTTTTCTTTTTGTTTGCCTATGTTCCTTTCACCCTTTTCTTGGTGGATCTGAATTCAGAAATGTAGGACATCTTGAATGACTGAGAGTAGGTAAAGCTTAGATTAAGAGATTCATGTCATGAGGACCAGAGAGGAAGATACCAGGGATGGATGGATCATGAAATCCATGAGAAACTCTTGGCAGTAGCTGATCCAGAAAGAGTGAATTTCCCATTCTCTCTTCTTGCTGCAACACATTTTATATATATACTAGCAGAAATACCTGGCATTGCTCGGGTCCATTGGAGGGGGGGAGGGGGAAGAGAGCTGAGCGAGTGCGAGGTCCATTGGAGGGGGGGAGGGGGGAGATTTTAATTTTTTTTTATTCTTACCTGAGGGGGGAGAGAGCTGAGCGAGTGGAGGGGGCTGTTGGAGGGGGGAGGGGGAGAGCTGATCGAGTGGGGGGCATTGGAGGGGGGAGAGAGCTGAGCGAGTGCGGGGTCTATTGGAGGGGGGTATTATTACATCATAAGTATGTCACAGAGAACAGCAGCTGTCCAGCTGATGTTAATGGGCTTTAACTAATTTCACCACTAGGGGGCGTCAGAGGTGAGATTTGAAAAATTTTCGATTCTTACCCTGATTAGGACCCTAAAGCATATAACTGTACCAAATTTCAAGTCTCTAGCTCAAACAGTGTGGAAGGAGTAAGGGAACGTACATACATGCACGCACGCATACACCATTTGACTTTTATATATTTAGATGGTATTGTTTACCAAACAAGAAATCCAGAGGAGAAGGAGAAAAAAAAAACAGGAATCCATTGCTTAAAAGAAGCAATCAGGTTGTCCATTCATCCAATGTCTTCTAAAATTTATTTAGGAATAGTGATGTTCAGTCTTAAAAATGCCTTCAGTTCCTCAAGAGATTTTCCCTCAGCATCTATTTTGTTTCTATCTGGAAAACAAAATGAATATGGCCTTGTGATGAACTGGGTCTATATCTGTTTTAAATATGAATTCTTGTTGGTATTGTGAAGTTGTATTATAAAAAAACTGCTGTATCTTGAGTCCCTTTGTGTATTTGGATCCACCATTGATAATGGGTAAACAACAGACAGGGACAATGGGGAATACTTGAGCTTAATGGCGATTCTCTTGTCCTTTGGTAAAAAGCAATTGCCTTTTAAAAAACAAACAAACAACGACAACAACAACAAATCTTGTTACATTACCCCTCTGGAGGAAGGTAAGAGCAGTGGAAATTTTCCAGGAGTAGAATAGCAGCAGTCAGGTGACCAGGATGAGTTTAAATAAGGTAACATACATGAACATACAGTGGAGCCAGACAGGAATCAGAAATGTGGGGCAAGAGAGAAAAAATCCACATAATCTGGGAAAGAGACTCCATGAGGAGGAGATGAACCAACAGATAACATCCTGCATTAGGCAGGGGACACCATGCCTACCTGCCTGTCTTCTTAGACACTCATGTTCCATAAGGCCGCCCAAGAGACAGATGAGCTAGAAAAGGACATGCAAGTAGTGTTCATGGTTTTATATGTTCTTACTATCTCTGATCCTTTAAGATATTAAGAAAAAGCACTCATTAAAGTATCTATAAAACCATGCTTTAAAATTACTGTTTGTCCCTGGGAGAGTTAATTAATAAACTAGAAGCTTCAGACCTTTGGGGTGGAGTTCTGGGAAAGTATGTATTTACATAACTAGGATATTTTGGAGATCAGCATTGGTCCTGAGAGCCTAGCGTAGGTGGGCTGCAGGAATCTGGTGTGTGAAGAGGTAACAGACAAGAGTCAGTGCCAAGGAAATAGCCCAGAGAGGCTAAGAGAGGAAATAGTACTGCAGCCTACGGAGAAGCTAGGGGCTTAACACACTAGGAGACTGAGGACACAGAGGCTTGTCCAGTGGATAGCTGTAAGGGAATTCCTGGCTAGATCAGTGACTGGCCTTATGTGGTTTGCAATGTGGAGGACACAAGGGAATTACCCTCATTTATGTAGAAGGGCATGTCAGAGTAGCAGTCCCTTTGCTGAAAGGTCAAAAGGTACGACTTTCTCCTACTGCTCTCAAAGGTGAGAGAGTCACCCCAAAGAGAGAAGGGAATGGCAGAGAGGTGTGGGTCCATGTTCATGACTCCTTACTTGTCATCTTTCAGAGCTGAATGGGTACACGAGTGGTATAGAAATCACCTCTTAGAGGTAAAAGTCTGTACACACACTGGTGAACTGGGTATGCATTTGATACGGTCTATCATGAAATGTTGCTGTTGTTTTTCAGATACGCAGCAGGAGTTAGCAGGATCACAGTGAGATAGCTCCAATCATTTCTCTTGATGGGCACCTGTTTCTGCACCCACAAAGCTCTCATCTGTGTTGTCCCTAGTAGTCCATCCTCTGCCCCAATCCTGTTCAACATCTGTACAGACATGAATGTACTTTAGCCCATAAATGTGGAACTCATGACAGGAAGAGATCAATGTGAGCATGGACTTTCATACCTGAGAGATAAATATATTGTTGTGTGTTCTCCATACTTTTAGAAGGCACTCAGATATTAAAGTGATGAGGCCATATTTTTTTAAAAAAGCATGAGAGACAGAGAGAGAGAGTTAGAGTTTTGCCAGTTGTACCAATGCACGGGGTGGAAAAATAGCCAATGACAATATTGCAAATTAGACCATTTATTGCTAGAAGAAAAGGATGAACCAGGTGAAGTTGGCAAGATCTCACTCCTCGGCTCTTTACATTTTGTTCCTGGGTTCCCCCCCTGGAACTCCCATTCATGGGAGCTCAATGTTTCCTGTGGGTGTTAAGTTCACACCCTGTGTCCTTTCTGAGTCTAATTATCTCCATTTCCTGGCACTGCTCCCCAGGTCCAGCTATAAGACACGGACAGAGATCATGTGTCCAGAGCCCCCCTTAGGGCTGTCTACCCTAGACAAGGTTGGGGTGATGAGAAAGACTCATCACTGCCCTGGGCTGGGCTGGGATTCCCTGGCTACTGGGCTCCCTAGCAGCCTCTCTTGGGCAAACTTCCTCCTGCTCTGTAGCCAGCTTCACCTTTCCATGCTCTGCCAGTATGCCTACTCAGTATTGTTTCAGATGAGGGATGCTCATCAGCTTGCTGGCAGTGGGATGGGAGCATGACCCATCACATCAGAAGCTGTATTATCACTTTTAGTTTTAAAGTCAAAGTCAGAAGTGGAAGACTGGAAGGACTGGTAATGAGACCACAATTAAGTCTTTGAGTTTTGACCTACGGAAAAAAAATATGTTCTGTTTCTTTAAAACTAAAGCTGTTGCAAATTTTCAAGCAGAACATATTTCCATGAGAATATGCCAATTTGTTAAAATCAAAACATTCCAGGAGTACCTGCTGATTATGACAAATTGTCAGTGGAAGCCAGGCTGTTTTCTGACAATCTGTCTAGTTTCCTCCTCACCTCTCTGGCTCCTCAGAAGCCCACTTGGCAGGTGCTGGAAATCCCAGACATCTAGGTTCCAAGGCAGACAACCAGATGAACTCCTAAGGTTTCAGAGTCTGAAAGCATGACTGGTGGAATGTTGCAGAGTTGGGAATCGCAGGGCCTCCAGGCTTTTTGTCATGCACCCTTAAAAACTCAGCTGTATTTTTCGTAAGATTGGTGATTCATCCTTGTGACCTAATACTTTTCCTTCACTTTTTTGAATTCAGGATACTGCATGCTAGTTGTCCATTTGGATCTTGACCATACTATCATCTGCACTTTGTGAATAATTTTAGTATAAATCTCACCCAGGTGTTCAGATACAGCAGTGACAAATGTAGACTAAGTGCTTAACTAGAATAGACAAATATACATTATTTTTTGTTAATTATTATTAGAATTAGAATTATGATTGAAATTTGCATTGAAGTTCTTCATTTCTTTGATTACACACTATACAAAAACTGAGTTTTGTTATGTATATAGAGCCTGGGGCAATGTGCTGAAGAGATGAAACTACATTGTAGTACAGAATATAAAGAAACCTAAAATCAAATATGTGAAGAATTGAAATGAAAAAGTGCTGAGCTGGTTACATGACTGTTATAGGTAGCTTTCACTTAATACTTAATGTAACTTGTGATACAATAAAACAATATTATAGTAAACAATACCTCTACCCCCTCAAGCAAAAAATGTAACTTTCTTAACAAACTTTGTGTTTTATCTTTAACTCATTTGTTTTTTTTACTTTGTGCATTTAAGAGGGTGAACTGATAGTCGGGAAGCTACTGAGAATTTTCCTCTCTCTCCCTTAAGTTTATTAAATGGAGTGAGTGAAGGTTACAGTTCTTTTTTATTAGGTCTGTGAAGTCCTCTGTTAGTATGAATGCAACATGATAAGAGGTCTATCCATAAGTTACATAACAAAGTTGGGAGTGGGCCTTAATTCTGCAGGTTTTTTTCAGTGCTACAAAATATTACAAAGAGTGGGTGGCTTAGGGTATCGAGGGTGATAGTCCTTTTAATACTCTTCATAAAAAGATTACCAAAAATCACCAGTCTTATGAAAAAAAAATACAGAAAGTTTGAAGATACCAGACCAGAGCCAAATTTGGATCTCTATCTGATTTTAGTTTCCCTTAAGCTTAAGGGGAACTGGTGTTACTCTTCAGGGTTAGGACAGTTTATTTATTTCTGGTGACACTCAATAGGAGAGGTATGCCTTTGGAATGGCAGAAGATTCCTTGTTGTAGGGTCGCTTGGCTTTACAAGCACTAATGTTCTGAACATGGAATGTTACTCAGGGTATGTCTATACTACCCACTGGATCGGCGGGCAATGATCAGTCCAGTGGGGGCGTCAATTTTTTTGCGTCTAATCTAGATGCAATAGATAGGTAAATCAACCCCCGAACACCCTCCTGTCAACTCCTGTACTCTACCTCCATGAGACTCACAGGCAGAGTCAACTGGGGAGTGGCAGCAGTCGACTCACTGCAGTGAAGATGCTGCGGTGGATATATCTAAGTATGTAGCTGAAGTTGTGTAACATAGATTGAGCTCCTCCTCACCCTCAATGTAGAGCAGGCCTTAGATTCTTCCTCCATGAGTGCTTAATTTTGTAATGTGATATCTGCTGGCCATCCTTAAGCAGAGATCTTCATGAAACCATTTTCTGACTCAGGAGTGTTGCCAATCACCTCCTCTTCTCAAACCTCCCATTTTTGGAGGAGGACTGCAAAGTCAGTAGCTGGTGAGATTTCAGGGACACTTGAATATCAACCACATCCGTCTCCATCCTTCCCTTTGAAATGAGAGTGCACTTGTCATTCATTAAATATCTTCTGATGGTTTAGAAATGAGCCAAGTAGACTAAATTATCATGTTGGACCTTTTAGTAGGTTTAGATACATCAGGGATCGGCAACATTGGCGTGTGGGACCAAAGGGTAAGCACCCTTAGTCGGCCCCGCTGCTTTGTTTATCTGCAATTTAGCCAACTGCGGCTCCCACTGGCCAGGGTTTGCCATCCCGGTCCAATGGGGGCTGCGGGAAGCGGAGCGGTGCTGTCCATCGCTTCCCACAGCCCGCATTGGACCAGGACAGAGAACCGCAGCCAGTGGGAGCTATGATCAGCAAACCGCCAGGTAAACAAAGTGGCAGGGTCTGCTAAAGGTGCTTACCCTGCGGTCCCACATGCTAACGTTGCAGATCCCTGAGATACATGTTTGTTGTTTGTTTGGATATTGTGAGACTTTGCTGGCAGACCTCAAGTGACTCTCCAGTGGTTCAGTCATCACTAGATCATGATTTAAATGGTGCTGATTGATAATTGCTTTCATCACAATTGCTTTCATCACTGAGGAATTTGTTGGTTATTTCCCAAGTTATTGAATATATTTAATGATCTTAAAAAGATTATTTCTAAACACAAGACAGAGTTTGAACAGCATTTTGAGGACACACAGCTGCACATCTCTTCATTGTGTATTTTGCCATTTCAGTCTCTGTTCTAGAGCTTACAAAATATTACCTGCTAAGGAACTGTCTTATTCTCAGCCTTATGGTAATGGAAGTCTCTCTGTTTTCTACATGCTATAGATGTGAAAACGCAGACTTCTTCATGTGTAAGCTTGCTGAAGGGATTCACTCAGAAGCAGTGAGTTAGGCTGTGAATATTGCTATCCTTTAAGCCATATAATCTCCAAGGAAAGAAATATATTAGATGTAGTATGAAAATATGTTTGTTTATTCCTTTAATTTTCACACTCTGCACAAACAGCAACCTAGTTTATCCCATGATGACCTCTCAACACTAATCAGGCTTAATAACTATAATGGCCTCCACACAGGTTTATATCAGGCAGCACCGTAGCTAGTTCAGAATGCACTTTCTTTGTCTTAAGCAATCATGATCAGGTTAAACTTATCCTGCAGTCTTGCTATTGATGGCCAATTAAGTTGGTACTCTTGGTTTTCAAAGCCTTGAGTGGTGTGGATGGTGGTTATGGTAAGACACTTCTTCTCAGAGCCTTGTCCTTCCAAGAATGCTTGCATAGATACAGCATGCTATTTAGAAATTTCACCCTCGTCCCTCAATCTGACAAGTAATTACCGTTTGATGTATTGAAACCTACCATATGAAATTTGCTCCTTGGTGACATAATCTCTGTCCAGTTTGAAAAAAAAAATCCACAAAACTTATTATGTCTTATTGCAAAGGAGTGTGTTTTCATTAAAACCATTATTGGATTTATGTGAGTTACAATTCAGCTACCTGCTTCTCTTTTCTTCCTCTTCTTTTCATATTCATAGATCTCAAGGACAGAAGACACCTCTATACAAGACAAGGAACGTCTCCCAAATAACTCCTGTTTGAACTAGAGCATATTTTAGAAGCAAAAATCCAATCTTTATTTAAAAAGTTGCCAGTGTTAAAGAATCCACCATAATGCTTAGTAAATTGTTCTAATGGCTACCTAACCTCTATGTTAAAAATTTACATTTTATTTCCAATCTAAATTTATCGAGCTTCAACTTCCAACCAATGGATCTTGTTATATGTCTGCTTACTTGAAAAGTTCACATTGGCCTCCGCCTCTTGCTTTCAAATTAATTTAATTTTAAGACTATGATTTTTTAAAGTTATTTTATTGTATTATTATTTTGTTTAATAATCTACTTCATCCCTGCTTTAGAAAGGACTGCTGTATAATGCAATTAGTAATAAGAATTTTGCCATCGATTCAGCTTCTGGAGGTTTAGGTGAATAAAACTGAAATCAATGTCTGTGTACAACTATAAAATAGATACAACATTTATGTATTTTTTACCACATGGTAATGAACCTCAAACAAAAACATACCATAGCTGAATAAGTCTGAGATGGCACTTCACCTATTACTTCCTCTTTTCAGTCAGGTATAACCTTACAAAACTTTTTTTACATTTTTTTTTAAAAAAATATACATCTTCTGAATTTTCTCTTGTTTGGTCTCAGCCCTAAAGTAACTTTTTCTGGCACTTTAATTAAAAAAATGATCCAACTATTTTTGAGTAGTCTAGGAATGAAACAAAATCATATAGAACTCATCCTCCTTATTTGTGCATTCAGATAAATCAAATTGTGGTTTGTTTTAAAACATTAAAGTTATTAGCTTGTTAGCTTTTCTGAATAAGGACTAGTAATTTTGATATTAGTAAAAAATATTTAGATACATATCATGTCTGGCTCTTGCATAGGTGCACCAACCAGGAGAAGGTGCAAAGAGTCCTTATATCCTGTATTTGAACAGAAAAGTGAATTGTGAGTGCAATTATTCTGCAGGGCTACCCCAGTTTCTAGTGCTAGCTGTTGCGAAGTGGGTGGGGAATAATGGGAGGGAGGGGTTGGGGAAAGCCATAAATATTTGATAGTTTATCAGCTGAGCAAACAGAACTTTTCGAGAATCAGAGAGGTAGGTGTGTTAGTCTGGAATAGCAGAGGTAACAAAGAGTCCTGTGGCAACTTAAAGACTAACTAAACTAGTCTAAACTAGTCTAAACTAATTTAGTCCAAACTAGTTTAGACTATTAGACTAACTAAACTAACTGAACTTTTCTAGGAGCTCAAGAAGACTTTAAAACTCACTTCCAGAAGATATATGAATGACCATGGATTTTATGATCTTGAGACTAAAGATCATAACTCCTTTTTGTATTTTTGAAAATCTTTTTGGCTTAGATCTTCCTTAGTAAGTTCTTCACACACAAACCATATGCAGTTGCTCACATATATGAACAAATATAGACAAAGCAAACATACCACAAAAACCTATAAAGTAGTCAAGCTATTTTCCTACAGGCTGGGAAAGGAGATAGAGACTGTTGCTGTTTTTATTTTTAAATGCTCATAGGTCAGGATGATGGAAGTCACATTTGCACAGACTAGAGTAACAGACTAGAGTTTTGTGAAGTGAGTTTTACAATAATCCAACATCAAGTGGGCAGACTGTGTCTGCATCATGTCAAAAGGCCCCAACACCTTCAGGTATCTCAAGAGAAAATCATGGTTAATGGGGTCAAAAGAAGCTGACAGATCTAGAAAAGAGTTAGCCCAAGTTTGTGAGGAATTTTAGTGAAGTGGCCAAAAATAACCCACTACAAATTAGAATGAGGCTACCAAACAACTTTTCAGTGATGTGCTATTATTCCAGATCTTTAGAAGCTAAAATTCTCATGCTTTAAACGTGTTGTGCTAGTTATGTTTTTGAAACCTTTTTATAGTGTTGTAATTTGTAATAATTTTATTAATTCTTGTATTTCAATAATACAATTTGTAATATCATATTATTGAGTAATACATTTATATAAAACTAGCATAAGTGCCCAGCGTTGCTCGGGTCAGTCGGAGGTGGGGAGGGGGCAGACAGTTGACACCCCCTGACCAACCCCAACACCCACAGCTCACCCCTCACCCACCCTGACACCTTCCCACCCCCCCAGACCAACCCCGACACCCCCCGGCTCACTTACCCCCCGACCAAACCCGACACCCCCACCTGACCCCCCCAAACAAACCCCCCGACTGAACCCGACACCCCCACCTGACGCCCCGACCAAACCCGACACCCCCACCTCACCCCCTAAGCAAACCCCACACCCCCACCTCACCCCCCGACCGAACAGTGTATTTAATAATCTGTGTGCTACACAGTGCACCGTGAGCCGGGGGGGTGTCGGGTTTGGTCTGGGGGGGTGGGAAGTTGTCAGGGTGGGTGAGGGGTGAGGAGTGGGTGTTGGGGTTGGTCAGGGGGTTTTGCGGTTGGTGGGGGGGTGAGGTGGGGGTGTCGGTTCGGTCGGGGGGTAAGTGAGCCAGGGGGTGTCGGGTTTGGTCTGGGGGGGTGGGAAGGTGTCGGGGTGGGTGAGGGGTGAGGTGTGGGTGTTGGGGTTGGTCAGGGGGTGTTGCGGTTGGTGGGGGGTGAGGTGGGGGTGTCGGGTTTGCTTGGGGGGATGAGGTAGGGGTGTCGGGTTCGGTCGGGGGTAAGTGAGCCAGGGGATGTCGGGTTTGGTCTGGGGGGGTGGGAAGGTGTCGGGGTGGGTGAGGGGTGAGGTGTGGGTGTTGGGGTTGGTCAGGGGGTGTTGCGGTTGGTGGGGGGGTGAAGTGGGGGTGTCGGGTTTGCTTGGGGGGGTGAGGTGGGGGTGTCGGGTTTGATCGGGGGGTAAGTGAGCCGGGGGGTGTCGGGTTAGGTCTGGGGGTGTTGTGATTGGTGGGGGGGTGAGGTGGGGGTGTCGGGTTCGGTGGGGGGGCACAGAGCTGATGGATTCCGGGGTTCCGTTGGGAGGGGGGAGGGGCAGAGAACTGAGGGATCTCCGGGGTTCCGTTGGAGGAGGGAGGGGCAGTGAGCTGAGCGTGTGCGGTGTCTGATGGAGGGGGTATTATGACATCATCACCACCTAACCGCCCAGCTGATGTGATTGGCCCTGAAAGACTTTCACCCCTGGGGGGCGTCAGAGGTGAGATCCGAAAATATTTCGACCCTTAAGACCATCCTGACCCCAAGACCCCTAACTGTACCAAATTTCAAGTCTCTGGCTCAAACGGTGCGGGAGGAGTTCGCTCTCATACATACATACATACATACATACATACACCACTTGACTTTTATATATATAGATATCCAGTTACAGCTTGCATATAACATTTAATTGAAATCAAATCTCGCATACAAAAAATCCTCTATCTTTTTTGTAATCAATATCTTAATAGGAAATAATTTAATAAAAACTTCACTTTCAGTCAAAGAGAAAAATCTTAATTTTCCCAAGTTAAAAGATTTCCCTGTACATTACCAAATACTGGTTATTTGCTTAGACCGATCACAGTTACCATTCTGGTAAATTTAGTGTACCAGTAATTTCTGAAAAATAAAATAATAATAAAATGTGTCTCCAAATTTTAGTTTATTTATTATATTGTAAATAAATAAATAATATTGTTAGTAAAACTCCAAACTGTGGGAAACCCTCCAGTAAAAATAAATATGTAAAATAAAATAAAACATAAAAATCCAAGTACTTTCTATATTTAAGAACTTCCATGCTTTCAATTGAGCTTAAATATTTTGGAGCAAACATGAATAAGTTAGGAAGGAAAATTGGACACAGTTTCAATTGAAACGGGCTGATTTTGATATTAGAACTTGTGATACTCCGTGGTTTTGCCTGAGTTCCAAATGTGATTTTTTTTTTGGTTTGGTCAAACCTTAAGCTCAAAACATATTGATCACAAACAAAAGAAATGTTCACATGAATCACTGTGGAATAAAACTTGAATTTTACTCAGCTGTACTGCAGTGAACAACAAATACTGTATGTGTATCCTTTCTAATGGTAGTCACTGTTGGATTTATAACTACCAGTCAATTGAGGTTAGGTTACAATCCAAGGGTTCATTTCATTTTAAGTGTATCACTTCTCCTTTCCAGAATGGAAATATACAATACAACTTTTTGTGGGAGAAGTTAAGACTATGGAAAGGCTCAGCCAGTGTGAATCTGTGGATCTGCTGAGAACTCTGCATATAACAGTGTGGACCTTAGACTAGTTTCATAGAGACCTATCCCCATCCCCTGAGTCCGTTATTATTTTTCTATATAACAGTCTCATTGTTTATGTAGCTGTGCTACCTTTATTTCTGATCGCCTGCATCATGGACTTGCAAGCAAAGAGAAAGTCCACAGAGAAATTTATTCTCTGAAGAAAGAAGCATGTCATGTCTCACGGTGGCTCTCTGTTTCCTATTCCTTGTCCCCAGAATGCCCATCTAGCTGCAGGCTATTCAGATCTAACAAGAAGAGAATCTCATTATATTTATTTAAAAAATTGGCATGACATGAAGACATGGAGATCCTCTGGTACAGATCTAGAATTTTTCTTCTCCATTCCTGCCTGTATGATGTGGTGAAGAAGGGCATGTAGTACTAAGTTTGTCATGTATAACTTTTGACTATGTTGCAATTTCTTCATATATGTATTAGGATTGTCATCAGTGTAAACATTAATCTCATTCAGTGCTCCAGACAATGCAGAATATTTCTTATATTTTCATATTATTCTCCAGCTCCTAACATTTTACATTTCCAGTTTATGTTGGTAATTTCTGAAATAATCAACTTGACTATCTGCTTGATTGACAGTTACTTACCTATATTTTTCATTAGGTGTGTGTTGATGAGTGTGTATTCTTTCCTGCATTTTTGGGTTTATCTGTATACAAAATTGCTTGTAATTTGTCTGTAAATATAGCAGGAGAATCTTAAGTGAGATTAGAGATACTAATTGAAATGCATGATGTGTTGATTTTGAAAGAAAGAAATTAAAATCATAATGAGCAGGAATGATTCACACTCCTACCACATAAAATTATGCCCTTTGATATGTTCTTAAAAATAATTTGAGGGTTTTTCTTATTGAATGCCATAGCTATGTGCTGGCTTATGTCAAAGTCAGAGACAAACTGGAGTCCGTTTGTCTATAGCAGGGAGTCAGAAAAAGGAAAGGTGACAGACTAAGAGATTCTTAGGAAACTAGGTAGAAGAAAAACTTGTTATATCAGTCGAAAGCATTAGGTTTCATTCCCATGGCAGGATTTGCCTGTTGGTCACAAAAAAGGAGCTAATTTACAATCACCCGTCCCCCAAAAAAGAATTGGTTTAGAATCTGATACCACAGGAGCATCCCATTGACTTCAGTGAGACTGCTTATGATGAAAAGAACTATTAATTGTGAGTAGGGGTGTCAGAATTTCCCCTAAATTACTTTTAATATATTCAAGTCAAAGCAAAATATTAATAAGGATCTAAGAATTTTCTTTCTTCTTGCCTAAATTTTGGATTCATTGATGAACAGTGATACAATGCTTGCCATGGCCAACATTATCCTCATCTTCTTTGGTACTGAGTGTTCTTTTTTAAAGTATGTTTTAAAGAAACATTTGTCTTTGTGTCGGTTATCTGCCAGAGTATATTTTTCTTTTTCTTCTATGTGCAACTTGACTCATCCTTGGAATGAAGAAAAGCTCATTCTTCACTGCTTTCTTCTGTCCAACCAGGTCTTGAGCAGAAATGAGAAACTTTTTCATGCTCTACTTCAAAATTTATATCAAATCTGTGTGATCAATGAGCCAGAGCTTACTCCTGTGGATAACATCATCAAGTCAGTTGTTGATATTGTAGGTAGACAACCAAATCTTCAGGGTGATATTTGTGAAATGCTGAAATCAAATTCATGTTCAATCTGACACAGGAAGTATTTTATGAGGCAAATTAAATGATCTATCATATTTGTTTATTGCCAACATTGTACAGTTTGATTTTCCACTAAATGGTTAGAAAAACAGAAAGACCAGATCATCAAATGTGTATCTTTCTGTTCAAGCAATGCGTTCTTCTTCATTTCCCCAAAGAAGGGCACACTTAACAATACTTCCAGTACTGCCAATGTACCAATCTGCCTGATAGAAATGTGAAAAATCTCTCTTTTCACATATTGTATTTTGCAAGTTCAAGACATGAAGAATTGTAGAGATCCCTTGGCAGGTGTAAGGGTATAGAAGAGGCATGGTTTTCACACTCCTTCTTGATGTTTATATTCCATTGGACCTACTGAGACCTGCACTGGAACAACCCTGGCACATAATCTGGGCTGTTCACCACAGTTAATTAAAGTTTTAAATAAAACTGGGGTCTCTGCATTTAACCTTCTTCTGATGTCTCGTTGTTTGGGTCCCTATCAACATTGAAACATCAGAATTTTCCATGGTAAGGAGATTCTGATTTTCACTAACACCTAGCATGTCTTCATGTTTTTCTACATATCTTAGCACAATGCATCCCTGATTCAGCTGGAACTTTTGGGTATCACTGTAGTTGTATTCATAGAGAACAGATGACAGTGGGGGAGAGAAAGAAAAAGTATGGAATACATTATTAATTAAGGGTTATTATCTGGGCATTGAGAAACAGTGGGTCACAGAAAGCTGCAGATGGATTGGTTAATCCTAATGACAAATGATCACAGAGCAAAAGACACTAGCAAAGCCTGGAGGATGCAACATCTCTGATGCTTCATATCTCTAACAGCAATATTTATACCCCACAGATCTTGACAAAGACCATTTGCTTTGCCTTTTACAAGGAAGGATTTATCCCTATCTAAGAAAAGTTCAGATGCTGTTTTATATCCACTAGAAATTAGGATAACCTCATGGTTCAGCTAAAGATGCATGTCTAACAGGACTAAGCATTGCAACTCAATGTGAAGTTCCTGAAAAAGAAAACCTGCTTTTTGAAGGATTGTAGATGAACCTTATAAATATTCTAAAATGGCCATTGTGATTCTATCCACACATGGAGAAAATAAAATCAGTGACACTTTGATTTGTCTTATGACAAACACTTCAGCCAATCAAAGAAAAGCACAATCAGTAAAATTATAATTTTCTTTCCTTTTTTAAAAAATGTATTAATATGTATTTCCTGATTGGAAAATTGATGGTTTTCACAGCACATTTATTGATTTTGTAATAACTGATTCTCTGAGAGTTGTTTTGGGGCACCTTAATAACTAGTTGCCTAATAAGAGGTGTTCACTGCATTGTATATATATTTTTTTATTGAACAATTTTGTCACAATGTTATATATGCACATGAGTCTACAGTTCTTAAATTATTTCACTTGTTAAACATATTGTTTTCTAATCTTATCTAGGGTGTTTTAAATTAGATTATTTAACACTTGGATTAATTCAAAAGGGTTTATTTAACACATTAAGGAAGTCCAGTTGATTTAATCACTGTCCTGATTTCTAACTAGTCATTACATAAGCACCTGATTTTATCATGTATTAAAATGTTGATAAGGCACAGACAAAAGACTGATAATTAGAATGTATGCCCTTGATTGTTCACTCAGAGGTCTGTGCCAGTAGATTCTGTGCTTGTGTAACCCACACACCTTCTGGGTGTGGTGGTCTGTCCCATTTAGTGGCACCAAGACAGAGTTACATGAGTCTGCTCTCCAGCTTTAGTGAAGGGGCAGTTGGGTTTTAGCTCATGCAGTAGAAGCGCATGCACTAAGCTTCAAAAGTTCTAAATTCAGTCTGCCCACTGATGAACAGGCTCTGTTAGTATTACACTTACTTAGCATTGCATTGTTTTTAGTGTGGTTCTGTGTGGATTGGCACACAGAGCATATTGCTATGCTAGCCCACGTATGAGGATTTTTTTAAATTGTATAATTTTGGCTGATGCAGTATAATAGAATATAACTCTGACAAAGATTAACCTACAGTACCAGGTAAACTCAGGAAATGTGATTATCCTGTGTAGTCCTAACTACCGGTGTTAAAATATGTCCTTATCTTGTATGAATGACTAGATGCTATTCATTATAACCAACTCTTTTGACTTATTGCCCCCTTTGTCTCATATCCCCACCCTAAGCTTCAGATCCCCAGTCTGCTGTCTAAAAGTACACAGAAGGGTTTCTCTGTTCTTTTGTGCCTGGAGTCCTCTCTCTTCTCTTTCAGATCTCTCATTAAAACCCAATCAGTAATAGTACTTAATATCTCATTATCAGAAACCACTGTACTATCTCTCTGCATAACAGCTACCTCGTACACTGTTCTGTTTGTCTTGTCTTTCCCAGTGCCTTATGGGACTTCTCACTTGGGTAAAATACCTATATGCTTGCAGGATCCAGGACTTATTTAAAGCAGGTGTTTAATGTTCCGCCCATGTCTTGGACTTCATAGTCTACTTAATATTGATCTCATTGTTAGCTAGTATTAGGTTGTCCTACTTTTTTTTTCAGACACAAAACACATATAGATATTTTCAATGAGATGTGTATTTATGTTATATTAAGATAACAAAATGTGAAAAAAACCATAAATATTTATGAAAAATCATGGAAAGTGCTTATTCTCTCACCTTCTGAACTTACCTGAGAACAAGACTGCTGTTCAGTTCTACACATACACTTCCTTGTACAGTGCTTAAACCATATAGATGAATCATACAGAAAAACAGAGGCATAACAGCTTTATCACTACATACACCACTTTTCTTCCCTTTATTTTATTTCAAAACTAAGGCTAGCGATGTGGGTGTTAGCATTTATGTTGAAGAGGAGGATACCCATCAAGAGGACATTTGTCACTTGTTCCTCCTCCCATTCCTCATCTCCCCTTTGAGATTCACTTTCTACCATAACATTTTCATTTACATTTTCTAGACTGTAAAAGTCATAGTCATTTTCCTTACTTGACAGTAACTACAGGGCCACCAGGTTCTATTGCAATTTCTCTTCCTGAGTTTTTGTCCTGTTAAATCTGTCAGTGTGCTTTTTCATTACTTCTCCTTTTATCTCTCATTTTGCCCAATGCCCTCTTGACAGCTTTTCTTCACTTCCTTCCTTGCCTAAAATTTTGCACCCAAGTCTTCTGGCTGATGCTTAGAATGATGGATGGCCTATGTTGATGGGTTCTTTATCCCAGTATCTAAGCGATCACTGACATTTTCTTGTCTAACAGTTTGTTCACTCAGAAAAAAAAGCATGCTGGTCTAGTTTAGGGATCGGCAACATTGGCACGCAGGACCGCAGGGTAAGCACCCTTAGTGGGCCCCACCGCTTTATTTACCTGCCGTTTCACCGACCGTGGTTCCCACTGGCTGCGATTCACCGTCCCGGTCCAATGGGGGCTGGGGAAGTGGCGCAGAGCCTGCTAAGGGTGCTTACCCTGCGGTCTCGTGTGCCAACATTGCCAATCACTGGTGTAGTTGAATATGTGGACCTAGACTTTGCCACTCCTAGCAAGCTTCTAGATCTGTACAGTCTTTTTTTCATCTGGTAATTAGTCCTATGACCCTGTCAGAGGGGGTCTCCTCCTGCTGCAGGTCACAGTACACCATGCAAACCTGCCTCAGTTTTCTCTGTCAGATAACCCAAGAACTCCCTGATAGACTCTCTTTATAAATTAATACCTTCCCTGGGGACAAGTGTTTTTTACAAACAACATTGTGCAACTATTCCAAAATATAAGTCCCCAAACATAGTCCATTTCTAACCCAGTGCTAGTAGACCTTAAAAACACATATCCTTTCAGCCATTGACGTAACACATCCCACATTCTCATGATTTCTGCCATTCTCAAACACAGTCAGTCCTCCTCTTTCTCTCTGCCAAGACAGCTGCCTCTGCTCCTCTGGTGGGAGCTCTCTCTTCCTAGTATATTATCTGCATCATTCTATAGACTTCTGCACCAGATTTAGAAATCAGTGAAATAGCCTGTGACCTGTGACTGGAAATATAGTTGCAGAGACTTCTGCACCACAGCAATCCTGCAGGTTGACCTGATGGATACACACATGGTCAACTTGATGGGGAGGGATATTAAACAGCATCTGTCAAACTTCTCTTGCTATTGTATTATATCTTGTATACCCTCACCATTAGAAAGAATATTTTATTCTTTGGTGCAACTGATATAACTCAACTTTCCCTTGCTCCTTAGGGGAGAATAATAGAATGAAAGTTTCTAAACACAGTCTAAATACTAGAGCTGGGTGGGAACTGGGTTTTCTGTTTCACAGAAAATTCTGCAATTTTATTTTATTTTTTAATTCTGCAATGGAACTAGAACAAAACTTTTCAATTTTTTTCTGTAAATGAAATTTTTAAAAATGTGTTGTTTAAGTCAAAATATTTTGTTCCAATTTTAACCTTTATTTTTTAAAAATATAAAAACAATTAATTTTGTTTCCAAAAGTCACTTTGAAGTTTCCATTTGGAAAACATCAAAGCAGGATGTTATGACGTAATCAAAAAGTTTCATTTTATTTTCAAAAATGATATTTTGTCCTAACAAAACTTCTCAGTGTTGAAAAAAATGGCATCTTTCATCAAAAAAAATTCAATGAAAAATTTCTAACCAGATCTATTAATAGTTGCTGCCTTTTCTGATAGAAATAAATATGCATTAGATTTCTCTGACCCACTTTATTATTTATTTCAATTTTACTCTCCATATCTTTAGCACCCTGACACAGATCACTGTGATCAGGACTAAAATGATCAGAATTCCTCTCTCATCATCTTGTTCTGTATCAGTCTCCTTCCTTTAAGGTGCTGCTTGTTGCATGTCAATATCTGCAATGTGCAAGAAGCCCGAAACAAACAATTTTTTTTATTAGGGCTGTATAATAAGGTATTACCTGGTATACCAAGAATTTGTGACATTCAGTATGAGAAAATAAGGCTTCATTATATTTTTCTTATGAACTCCTAGGAGGTTAAACCTGACTTATTAACCAGAGCTTTAGGGAGAAAGAACTGTTCCCTGAAATTGCAACTAATTGTATCATTTTAAAGTGATTGGCTCCTATTAAACGTGTAAGATGCAGTTGCTGCTAATTGCCCTATTGCCAGCTTCTCACCATCTTTTGGTCAATGTCAAAGAGATTAGCTAAACTAGATTGTCTGAGATAAGCATGTAGAAGTCATGATATGTCCCTGGGTACTTTGTGACTAGATCTGTGACGCTGCTTATTAAAATTCAGGTGGCTATAATATTCATGATCTGTGTGGATTTATGGCTCTTAAGCGATCTGATTTTTCTGTGTGGCCTCAGGAGGATATTTGTGTAGTCTAGAATACATAGGGTGTCATAAAACTTGTTTTATGATCTCATTTGTTTTATCATCCCATTGGAAAACGAACACACTAACTATCTCTCCTGAGGACAGCAGTGAGAAACTGATCAATACACTGTGAGTTGGCTGACTGGCTGATAGCAGTATTTCTGATATTCCACCAGCGTAACAATTCCATTGCCAGAAACTATGACACAGTCTTTATCTTAACTGTAATCAGTTTTGCATGACTATGCTGCATCTGACTTTCCAGGCCCACACTGATCCTTCACACAGATTACGGATCATATGTGTATCTCTGGATCATTCATCTGCCAGCTCCAGAAAGCTTGTGTGCTGTCTGTACACCTTCTTCCTCTCTATATACTCATATCTTCTCTCTGTGCTCCTCATCTGTCTCTTTGGTCCTGTAAGAATGGTCTGAATGTGCTCTCCCCTAATAACTAGAGATGAGCTGGGGGAAAAGACTTCAGGAGAAAACTGTATTTACATACACACACACCTACTCTACCTAGAAGTACAGTAGTTGAAGCTGCTTTACCAAAACAATCAATTTTGGCTTGTTTGGGTTACAAATAACTCTTATATTTGAATGAAGGGGTAATGAAATATTGTTATCCTTATTGTATGAGTAAAGGGCAACATAACTGTGCTTGCAGTCCCTGATTGAAGTGGTCACCCTAAACTGACCCCCAGTTGCTAAGCAGGAAGTAAGATACAGCTGGCAGGGATTTTACTTAAAAGTCCTAGACACCACTTGTGCTAGACACTTTCCTTCTCCAGTGTTTAGTGAGAGCTTATTAGACTCAAGTAAAAGATTGTCTTTCCAGGTGGTGATTCCTAGAGATAACATCACTGCTGAGCAAGACTAGGGCTATCTCTTAGACCAGGATTAGGAAACCTTTTTTCTATCACAGGCTATTGACCCACAGAAAAAAATCAATTGCGGGCCACACACAAGTAAAACTCAACTTAATTTAGGCTTATTTTTAGAGAGAGAAATATAAAATGTTCAACTCATTCGCCGGGGGGGGGGGGGAGAGGGGCATCAAATATCACAGCTTCCCACCCACGGCAGGGTATGCCGGTGCTCAGGACTCCAGCCCTGCAGAGGGTGGGGAGATCCAAGACTTGCTGCAGGCTGGAGGAAATTAAGCAATGAGCCGAATCATGGGCCATAGGTTTTCCACCCCTGCCTTAGACCATGTGTTAGGACAGTAAAAGATGACAGAGACTGTACTTGCAGTGAGGATCCCTACTACCTACTGAAATCACTGAGAGCTTAGTTAAGTGGCAGAACCTCAGAACATCACACCGCAGAAGCAGTGGCAGTCAGCTGTGGTGGAGAAATGGCAGCACAGAGTCTGTGGCATCTCAGAGCCACTTGTCATTGCTCAAAACACCATGTTCTCCAGAGATGGGAGCTGAGCCCCTGTGAATGAACCTCTGAATTCTGGGTCTTTGCTAACCAAGGACAGCCAACTGTGAGTGGGATGCAGCAGCAAAGGGGGGAGTGATGAGTTAAAGAGACGGTTGTCAGACTTTCCCACTGCAATATAGGAAACTGAGGCAGAGGACACTGCCCAGCACTTCATGAGCTCTGGTTTGCTTATAGTCACATGCTTTTGAATGTGGTATTTTCCCAAATTAATGCTGGGTTCCCTTTCCCTTTTAAAAAAAGTTCTCTGTTATTATACACAGACTCAGTGCTTTTGAGTGGGGAAGTATTGCCTCTTAGAGGCACCCAGGGGTAGAGTTAAATTTTCTCAAATTACCTGGTGGAGTCTTAAGCCAGTTCGGTTTTGGATTATTAAGAAATACTGAACCTGGCCCTTGTCATTGCCAAGCCCATTCAGCAGAAGGGTTACATTCGTATTTGCCCTGGTCTAAAAGGTTCACAGAAAGCATTTTTACTTGAATTTAGAGCAGCTACTAAATCTCACTAGATGAAACTACATGAATGGATTCTTTCAGGAGCAGCTTTTTTTGAGAGAGAGAGAGAGGGGTTGGACTCATAGCCCAGTGACAGTTGATTGCAAACTTGTTCCATCTGCAATCATTGCTGTCTTCCTGTAAATATCTCTTCTAGGTGTAGACACTTTAATCATCTTATCTGAACAGCTGTACTGGTTTGAATAATATATAAAGCTATAGTGCTCAAGATTTGCTTAATGTTGAAATGTGTTCATTGAAATGCGGTGAATAAGAAATAAAAAGGGGCTCTTTCCATGAGTCTAACTGAGATGTAGTAAAGTAGCTACAATGGTATCTAAATCCCACATCTCATATGTAGTTCAGATGGCGCTTTTCCCCCAGCTGCAACCAGAATTCCTCCTAAACTGTGAATGCTGCAGCAGTAGTGCCACATCCATTTATAGGGTCCAAGCCAACCACTCCCATACTGCTAGTACCTGGGAGGGCTCTGGACTGCCCCTTGCTCCCCATAACATTGATTAACAGTTTGAAAAGCTTGCACAGCTCAGTTTCACAGTCTCAATGGCACAAAGGCTGTTAGTGTTTTGATCCCTTTGGTATAGGTGGCATTTTCAGAACAGGATTGTAATGGTCACAAATTTCTGAGAACCTAGGAGGAAGCAGGGAGATCAGTGTACTGGTCTGAGGAAAATGGGCACTCTTTTTATTTTAAGTAACATGAGTATTTTAATTAAACTACTAAATTAATACCTCTTAGAATTCATTATTTTGTATGGCCCCTGATTCCTCCATGTGGTGTCACATATGCAGTGGGTAGTCTTCATTGCTGAATTTTGCATGTTACTTCTGATTTTGTTAATTCATATACAAAATGACGTAGCTAGAGAATCCCTTATTGACTACAGATTAAAATAAATTCAAATTATTCTATTTATTCCAATAAAGATCAGAGTTACTGTAAAATCAAAACAACTCCCCCATATCTTCCCATTTGAGCTGATCTCATAACAATGAATATTTTGTTCTGATTTCAACAACTTTTGGTCCGCCCACCTTTCTCCTTTTGTGTAGTTTATGATGATGAGCACAAGAAATGTGGAGCTCTGGAGTTCAGTCCTTTTTGAACTCCAGAGCTCCACCAACAATGTTGACACTCCATTAAATACATAAATAAAGCTACATTTTAGAGATCTGCAGTGCAGATCCTAGAGAAGAATTTGCCCCTAAGGACTCTAAATGATTTATGCCCTTGCCAAACTGAAATCATTCCTGAAGCATTACTTGCCTTACAGCAGAGTTATTGGAGTTTATATACATAGATACAATGTACTGTTCTGTCATGTACATGTTCATTTTGTGCTCATATTTTATGATGCTGGTCACTTTACAGTTGTGTGCAATAATTACATTAAATTAATTGTCTTAAATGAATCTAAATATGGTGCACCGCTTCCAAGACTGTTTGGGTGCTTCTCTAATAGTGATCAAAAGCAAAGTGATCAAGGTTACATCTTGCCAAAAACCGCAGGAATGTGGACTTTCACAAAGAACTAAACCACGGTGTTTCTGAAGTCATTCTGAAGTCTTCCACTTCCCATCCCAATACTAATCTAATCATCTGCATTGCATGGATATATGTTTCTTGGTAGCAACATCATCATAACTGACAATCTCAGCAGAAAGGCTAAATATTAAATCATCCAGAGAGATTTACCTACAGGCTGGCCCAGTTTTCCCTCTGGGCAGACACCAATTTGTTGTAGATGAACTCAGGTCCTGTGCTTATAATCCCCCATGGATCTGATAGTGCTTCTAGCTCTGGGTCTCTAGGACACACTCCCAGTTGCAGAATACCCTGACACCCTTTAAACCCTGCACTTTAGCTACTTTACATCCCAACACTTTACATACTTCCTGACACCCCAGTTGCTCAGACAAGTTCATGTAAGGCCCTGTGGGGCTACAATGGGCCAGCAGAACTGTTAGGCATCCAATGTCACTGGGCTGCCACCCAGCAGCAGTCAACCAGCTAGTGCTCCACTGAACATTCCTTGGTGTGGACACAGTCCATAGGAAGTCCTGCCTCCATGGGTCTGATAGGCAACCTGTAGCTGCCATGACTATTCCTACTCCTGAACTCCTGGCTTCAAACTTGGCTTGCTTTTGACTTTGCCTATTGACCCAGATCTTGAAACCTGACTTTGGCTCAGACTCTTTATATTGACTCTGCCCTGGCACCTGACTAAAAACTCCTCTTCTACTCCCAGCCTCAGGTTTGACCCAGCTCTGACCCTCACTCCTGAGAGATCCTGCAGACCCACGGAGACACTGTGGAAGCTCTAGTTTCTGAGTTACACCCTTCAGAAACAATGTGGCAATAAAGCCCACTGGGAAAAAGGTTATAAACACATACACAGAATTTGCTGGGTTGCCTTTTCTAATTTGATAACAAATTCTGAACATTTTCAGAAACAAACCAAATATTTTTTTCAATTTATTTTTCCTTGTTGGTCCAATAAAGAATCAGTTACTCACACAGATCTAGTCTTAACCCAGAATGGAGGTTACAGTACATGGGAATTTGAAGTGAAACTTACAAAACTGAAGTTCACAATTTGATGCAGACATACGCTCGAAACTTAGCTGTTGTCCTTCTAGGTATGGGTTAAGCTGCATTGGCAAGGCAATGCAAAGAAGTTTGTATTGTCACAGCTGCTATCACAGTTTTTGTAAACATATACAATAGACCTAATCTGTTTGTTTGTTTTATTTTTTTATGCTTATATATTTTTTCTCATACAAAGATTTTCTTTTCCTTCAATGGCCGATGTAAAGAAATACAATGTTTCATTGGAATGTATTGATTTTGCCAAAAATTCATTTTGATAAGGTCATTTTTTGTTTAAATCGATGGAAGTGAGGCAACTAGGCACTTTTGAAAATCCTACTGGGTACCTAAAGACCTTTGTAAATCTAGCTCCCAGGTTCTTCTGAAAAGTTTACCCATAGTCAAAGCTAATTATTTCTGTAATCCTAGTTTTGTTTGTGTTCTTTTCCTGTGAGAGTCAGTTATTTTTCTTTACTACACAGGTAAAGATGGTAGCAAATTATTTTTCTGCATCTCTGCTATTATAACATCAGAAGCACACTTTAGTCTAAATGGTAATTCCTATGTGCAAGAGATTCTAACAGGTTGACAAAAGGTCTGATGACATTTTGGGTCTAATACATGGCAACACATTGTGCTCTGTTACGTGTGTGTGAATTTGGCTTGAAGACAAATGAAATGCTTAGAGACCAATTAGTAGGAAAATCATGCTGCAATAATTTATGAAAGGTATTACTTGCACTTCATCTTATCCTAGAGAAAGTTTCTGTTCTAGCAGGCTAAATGCAATCACTTATTAAAAATAGAAAGATATTTGCTGACTGAGCCAGTCACTTATAGAGGTGACACATGCCAGAGGAGTCCAGAAAGCAGAATTCCAAAAAGGTAAGTAAAAGCTTTTGTATTTCTGCTAAAGGCTTTTCACTAGCATGCAAAAAGAGAGAGTTCCACAATCATGGTTCCACTGCAGTTTTGTGACCTATTTAGTAAATGCTTCAGGGATTCCTGTAAGGAAAGTGACATATAATAGTGGGAAAATTAACATTGTGTTTGGAGACATATAACAGTGTCTGTTTTCTCTAATGTCTGTTTGCTTAAGGGGGAGGACAGAGTTGAAGGAATAGGCGGGGGCTATGTCATTGTAGGCCGCCAAATCAGAAGAAGGAGATGGATGACATTTTAGAACAAATTATGGAAGTATCCAAACAACATAACCTGAAAGTCATGAAGAAGTTTATCTACACATGAATTGCCCACATATGTGTTGGAAAAGCAACACTGCAGGACACATACTGTCCAACAAGTTTCTAGAATGTACTGGGAACAACTTTTTGTTTCAGAAGGTGGAAGTTGTATCTAGTGAGACAGTTATTTGATATTTAATTCTGACTAATAGGCAGGATCTGACTGAGAATCTGAAGGTGGAAGGCAAGTTGGGTGAAATTCACCCAGAAAATGATAGTTCATGGTTCTAAGGAAAGGAAAGAAGTGAGAGAAGCCAAATAAAGATAATGGACTTCAAAAAAGCAGGTTTAAACAAACTCAGGGAACTAATAAGCATGGTTCCATGGGAAGAAAATCTTAGGAAAATCAGAGTTTAAGAGACTGGCAGTTTCTAAAGGACATAATATTAAAGGTTCAAGAATAGCAGCCGTGTTAGTCTGTATCCATAAAGAAAGCGAGGAATACTTGTAGCACCTTAGAGACTAATTACTTTATTTCAGCATAAGCTTTTGTGGGCTATAGATCAGTTCATTGGATGCATAGAATGGAACAGAAGTAAGATGCATTTATACACACAGAAAGAAATTTTTAAAAATGTACATTAGCATACCAATTCTAAGAGGGCTGTTAAATGTAGATGAGCCATTATCATCAGGAGAAAAAAAATACTTTTGAAATGGATTTCTGTGTCAGGTAAATTAACTCAGGAAATGCAATCAATAAGTGTAAGGAGAGAACCATTCGCAAGTCCTATTTAGCCCCTGGTTAACTGTATCCAATTTGAAAATTAATTCCAGTTCTTCAGTTTCTCATTGGAGTCTGTTTTGGAAGTTTTTCTGTTTCAAAATTGAAACAATCAAATCTTTAATGGAATGGCCAGGAAGATTGAAGTGTTCTCCTACTGGTTTTTGAATGTTATGGCTCCTGATTTCAGATTTGTGTCCATTTATTCTTTTGCGTAGAGACTAGCCGGTTTGGCCAATGTACATAGCAGAGGGGAATTGCTGGCACATGATGGCATATATCACATTGGTCGATGTGCAGGTGAATGAGCCTCTGATGGTGTGGCTGATGTGATTAGGTCCTATGATGGTGTCAGTTGAATGGATATAAGGACAGAGTTGGCATTGGGCTTTGTTACAAGGATATTTACCTGGGTTAGTGTTTTTATAGTGTGGTGTGCGGTTGCTGGTGAGTATTTGTTTCAGGTTGGAGGGCTGTCTATAAGCGAGGACTGGTCTGTCTCCCAAGATCTGTGAGAGTGTGGGATCATCTTTCAGGATAGGTTGTAAGTCTTTGATGATGCATTGAAGAGGCTTAAGTTGGGGGCTGAAGGTGATGGCTAATGGTGTTCTGTTTTTGTCTTTGTTGGGCCTGTCCTGTAGTAGGTGGCTTCTGGGTACTCTTATGGCTCTGTCAATCTGTTTTTTCACTTCCCCAGGTGGGTATTGTAGTTTTAAAAATGCTTGGTAGAGATCTTGAAGGTGTTTGTTTCTGTCTGAGGGACTGAAGCAAGTGCGGTTGTATCTTAGAGATTGGCTGTAGACAATGGATCGAGTGGTGTGTTCTGGATAGAAGCTGGAGGCATGTAGGTAAGTGTAGCGGTCAGTAGGTTTCCGGTATAGGGTCGTGTGTATGTGCCCATCATTTATTAGCACAGTTGTGTCTAGGAAATGGACCGCGTGTGTGGATTGGTCCAGTCTGAGGGTGATGGTGAGAGGGAAATTGTTGAAATCCATTTCAAAAGGTATTTTTTTCTCCTGCTGATAATGGCCCAACTACATTTAACAGCCCTCTTAGAATTGGTATGCTAATGTACATTTTTTTTCTTTCTTTCTTTCTGTGTGTATAAATGCATCTTACTTCTGTTCCATTCTATGCATCCGATGAAGTGAGCTATAACCCATGAAAGCTTATGCTGAAATAAAGTAGTTAGTCTCTAAGGTGCTACAAGTATTCCTCGCTTTCTTCATATTAAAGGTATAGCAGCAAACTACCCAATGAAGAAGGATAAGAAAATATCAAGAAACTGATATGGCTGCAAGATATACAAATCAAAAAGGAATTGTACAAATAGTGAAAACAAAGAAAAATAGCTAAGAATAATACAAACATGTCAGGACAAAATCAGAGAGGCTAAGGATCACAATGAGCTCTGACTAGTAAAAGACATAACACACCATAAGTTGAGGTTCGATAAATAACTTAGAAGTGATAGAATGATGAAGAAAAGTGTAAATCCATTATTTAA
This sequence comes from Sternotherus odoratus, assembly GCA_032164245.1. NCBI lineage: Eukaryota > Metazoa > Chordata > Testudines > Kinosternidae > Sternotherus > Sternotherus odoratus. Next base: position 227,312,211 of record JAVMKO010000001.1, on the reverse strand, counting down.
CAGGGAAGAAAAACAATTGAAGGACAACAATTAAAGCTGAAGTATTTAATAATTTTTACATCCGTCTTCTCTGGTGAATTCTGACCAAATGCTTAACACAATTAATAAGGAGCTCAGGTAAAAATAGGGACAAACAGATTAAAGATTATTTAGAGTTAGATGTTTCCATGTCAGCACAGCCTGATGAAATTCACCATAAAATACATAAGGAACTAGCCAAAGAAAATCTCTGAACTATTTTCAACAATCTATGAAACCTCATAGAGGATAGGTGACATTGGATGTCCAGAGAAGGACAAACATAGTAGCTATTTCCAGAAAGGGGGACCATTAGGAGCTGGGGAATTATGGACCAGTCATCCTAACTTCAATACCAAGAAAGATACTGAGGAAATTATTAAACAATCAGGGTGTTCAAGCCTGGAGAATAATAAGTAATAAACAAAATGGAATTGTCAGAATAAATTATGTCAAACCAATCTTATTTTCTTCTTTGACAGTGTATCCAGTCTAATGGATAGGTCAGATATGGTATAAGTTATATATAGATATATAGACATTAGAAAGACTTCTGACACAATCTTACATGACAGTCTCAGCTGGTTGAAAGACTGTACTCAAAGACTATGTTAACACCTAGGGTTGTGTCTAGAATACAGGCACTAGATGCAATAGCTATACTCCATAGTGAAAGGCAGGCTGCATCCTCACTTGTCACTGCAGCATGTAGCTACACACCACAGTGAAGGGTTCTGGCAGTGGGAAAAGACTCAGGCAGTTCCCCACTGCCATAGCTTTTCCCTGCTGCCTTCCCCCTGCCACAGACATTCCCCACTGCCAGAGCCTTTCACAGTGAAAGGGTAAGACTTTGGCTATCTTGCTAAAAATAACAACATAGATGTGGGAGACACTGCCTGGGCATGTAGCTAGCTGGTGTTGGGTATATATTGTGGGGATTCAGATGTGTAGGGCACTTTAGCCCCCTCTATTCCTCTAAGACAGGCCTCATTGTTTACATTGCTATTTATACCAGTGTTAGCTGTGCATGCAGTGTCTGTACCCTACATGTTACCATAAGTGTAGATGTACCAAAAGATTAATTATCAGTGGTTGGCTATCAAGATAGGATGATGTATATCAGCTAGGGTCCTGTAGAGTATATCTTGAGTCTGGTACTATTCAATATTTTAATTAGTGATCTGGCTGATGGAGTAGAGAGTATGTTTAGAATGTTTGCAGATAACACTAAGTTGGGAGAAGTTGCAGGCATTTTAATATTAGAATATTAGATAATACTAGAATTCACAATGATCTTAATAAATAGAATTACTTTGAAATCAGCAAGATGAAATATCAAATGTACAAATACAGAATGGGGGATTATAGCTGATCAGAAATTGAATAAGTCAACAGTGTGATGTTATTGCAGATATCATTCTGCGATGTAAGAGAGACAAGGTGGGTGAGGTAATATATTTTAGTGGATGAACTGCTGGTGGTGGTAGAGACAAGCTTTTGGGCTTACAGAAAGCTCTTCTTCTTCAGATTACTGCTTGTCCCTCTGTGGAAGTGGAGAACAATTGATCCTTCCCTCTTTATCAATGAAAGCAATACACAAATTGGAGAGAGTCCATAGGACAGCAACAAAAATGATAAGAGATTTGGAAAACAAGTCTTATAAGGAAAGGCTGAAAGAATGGGAAGATGTTTACTTTAGAGAAGAGAAGACTGAGGGAAGAGGAGGCATGATACCAGTCTTTGAATATGTAAAGGACATTTATAAAGATAACAGTGGTCAGTTTCCTCCATGTCCATGGAGGGACAAGATGTCAAAGGCTTAGTTTGCAGTAGGAGAGATTCAGGTGAGATATTATGAAAAACTTCCTAACTATAACTAAATTAACTACTGGAATAGATTATTTAGGGAGGTTGTTGAATCCCTGTCATTGAAGGTTTTTAACAATAGATTACATAAAAACCTGTCAGGTATGGTCTTGGTATATTTGATCCCATCTCAGCGTGTGGAGAATGGACTAAATGACCTTCTGAGGTCCCTTCAGTTCTACATTTCTATGATTCAATTAAAACTGGAGGAGATTTAAGGGACAGGAGATGAATTTGATTTCAAGGATACCTTGGGAAGGGGAATAGTGATAAGCAGATGTGGATGGAGGGAGAATGAAATATTTGGTGTCCTTGAGGGTCTGAGAATAGAATGGGGAGCCAGGAGGGAAGAGGTAATTGTTATAGAAATTTATTTTACTATTGTAACCTGAAAAAGCCAATATTGTTGGTAGATAGTTTGTTAGAATTATCTGTTAGAGTGCCCATCAAGCTGCTGCAGCTCTTCTAGCTATGAATTGTTAAACCTGTTCCTATGTGTCTTACCTTCCATTGCAATACTGTCAAAGTCAAGGTTATTTAACTGTTCTAAGAAAAGGAAACATGACACAAAAAAAAGCATACTGAGAAGAAAACACAGTAATAAACCAGAAGAAATCTTGGACAAAAACAACTTCACAAATCTGCATTCAGACTTTCACCACATCAAAGAGAACAATTTACCCCAATTTCAAGGAGACAAAGTGAGAAAACTATTCACTTCTACATGTATAAAGATAATGTAAAATCCCCATTTGGCTTTAGAACTGTGGCCAACTTTGTTGAGGGGAGGAAAAAAGGCTAACAGGATACATGTGGTATCCTTCTTGTTGACAGTACAAACTCTTTTGTTAAGAGTTATAGGAAGCAGTTAAAAAAAAGAACATCTCATAGAATTTCAGGAACAAAAGTATGCAAAACTAAACAGGAATATAGCTTCAACAAGTTATGTAAACCTTTAAAAGAGAATAAAATAAAGCTACAATAAGATAAAAAAATAATTAATGGAGTTAAAGAATAAAGAGCAGTATGATGTTTGCACTGTCTGTATAAAGAACATTTAATGCACATGAGAATGCAAAAGTTTTGAGGTGGTGACACAAATAAACAACCACATTGAGAAATTTGTAGGTAAAATATAAAATGCACTTGCTATTGAAAGTTCAAAATCATTAAATTTTTCTAAACTGAATAGATGAGGAGGTAAAAGATACTTATGATTTAGTGCTCAGGAAAACATCTCACAGAGATAACAAGTCCCTCAAGAAAGCCTTTATAGTTTTGAATTACTATCTCTCTCTTTAAAAACAAACAAACAAACTAAACATATACACACACAAACAAACATAGCATCTGAAACATTCGCGCAAGCATGACCAGAACCAGATAGAACATAGCCCAATTTTCATGCTCAGTTACATCAACTTGCAACTTTGCATAGACTAGTGTGGGTTGTGAGCGCAGGATGTAAATTATATAACATTGCATTCAGCACTCTCCAAAGATAAAGTGTTAGTGAGCCAAATCTTATGTTGGATTTTAGATGGGTCAGAAAAGTTGCAATTTCATAGACAGTACATATCAAAATACAGTGTCATGTTACTTCCCAGAGAATACATCTCTGACCTTCCTGGTGTTACCATATTCAGCAAGTTGAATCTGAATCTGGGCTACAGCCTACAAATCAGAGAAATGTGCTCTAAAATCCTATTAAACTACAATGTTTTCTACACTTATAAGATAGAGAAAATAAAGGTCTGAATTTTCAGATCTCTACTGCAATTTCGACTTTTCAAAATGTCATACATGAGAGACTCTGTGAGCTATAAGGAAATAGCAAGTGGTGTGGAGGGTAAAAGTAGTGGTAATGTTAACTTCTTTGTGCACTAAATAGACAGTGCTAGAGTGTAACTATATGTTGAAATATATAAAGTAATGTAACTGGAGTAAAAGCCTTATCCTTGTTATTGGTTAGCAAGTTCTGAAATAAAGGGATTATTTTAACTGTAGGATGCTGATGCTCTATCTATCTTGATTCCAGATTAGTACAATAGCTCTGGGAAAGGACTCAATGGAATTTGTTCAGCTTTCTTCAGGGTAATCATGTGAAAGAAGAAGGGGAACACCCTCCTCCCCCCTCCCCCCGCCACCACCACCACTGAGATCTACTCATCAGACCAAATAAGAGATTTTGGATATATAACTCAGAGTCATTAAAATTGACCTTTGTTTGAATAAAAGCTTATTCTTGTTATCAATGTCCATTAAAATTGCTGTTTAGTCAGAAATTGAGATGTCTGATTGTGTTACAATTATAATGACTCTGCTTAGGCTGTCCTCTGTGTTGGTTATGCAAAAGTGTTCAGAGAATATACTGTGTGTGTGTGTGTGTGCGCGTGCGTGTATATGTGTTAGTACTTTAGGAGACCTAATGAAAAAAATACACAGTGGATAGTAAACCTGTTTTTACACATTGAAGCACTACTGTTTTCAGAGATACAAAATACCACAGTTCTCTACTACAGATTTTACAAGCACTTCTTTTCAAATAGTTTTGAATGAAAATAACAATGGCCTTGTTGCTTTTCTTACACATGTCTTCCTGTGATTGCTGTGTATCCTATAGATTAGCATCTGTTCCAACAATTTCCGGAAAATGTGGGTGAGTATATTGCAGAGTTACCAGCTTCACAAAGTTACTTTGATGTTCTTGGTTATGGTGTTACAGCTGCTGAGCATAACCCAGATATGTGTGCTGTATTTTTTTTTTCATTCCCCACTAAATCTAAATAGAGAATGAGTTAACATCAGTCAGAAAATCATATTTTTTGAGCTGTTATCTCTTCTGGGGGGATGTTTGCTGTGGGAGGAAAACCATTTCATGTCACTTCTGTATGCACCAATTCCTACTGCAATCCCTTCATTTCTTTAATTTTTATTTTATCATCTTATTTGTTTATGGTTTATTCATGTTATATACCATGAAAAGTTTACTAGGAACTCTATAGAGACATAAGAAGACAAATTCCCTTCCCTGAAGAGCAAAATATAGTTGGATGATTGAGAAAATGATTGAGTAGTAATATTTAATGCCCATCATATTCCTGTAATTCCAGTTTTTAAGACAAGAAAATCTTGCATTTTGGATGTTAAAACTATTTTGAGGTGAGGGTTAGTAGTAGGCTTCCTGGAAGTATGTTTTAAGGAGGGGTTTCTATGTGAAGGTATTGTAGAACAACACAAGGAAGAGGTTCCAGACTGAGGAGGGGATGCATGGATAAATACAAAGACAATACCATGAAAAAAGGCACAGTAGCTAGTCTTGTATGGGTGGAACAAAGACAGTGATTGGGCAACAAAAAGGGACAAAAGCATGGTGAAAGGAGGGACAAAATTATGCAGGATCCTGAATGCAGGATATAGGAGCTTAAAGGCAGAAGGTGATGATGGATTTAAAAAGGATGGCAAGGTAGAGGTTTTAATAGTTGTATCTTAGATAGAATCATAAAATCTCAGAGTTGGAAGGGACCTTAGGAGATCATCTAGTCTAACCCACTGCTCAAAGCAGGACCCACCCCTATTTTTGCCTCGTATCCCTAAATGCCCCCCTCAAAGATTAAACTCACAGCCCTGGGTTTAGCAGACCAATGTGCTAACCACTGAACTATTCCTCCCCCCATTGAAAAGCAGGATGAAAGTCAAGAAGAGTTCAGGAGCAAAAGGCAGATGCAGTCAAGGAAAGTTGGGATCAAATGGTTGTATCAGTGGACATGGAGAGGAAAGGGTGGATTTTGGAGCTGTTATGGAGGAAGAAATACATTGGTGAGTTCAGTGGCTTTCACAGCGTGGGTTAAAAGATAGAAGAGATTCAAAATGTCACCATGGTTGCAAGATTGTGGAACAGAGAGGATAGTAGATTTTCCAAAAGTGAGAAGGCTTGAAAGGAAAGAGGAGAAGTCCAAGATCCTGGTAAAAAAAAGGTTGGCAGTGGGGATTTGAAATAGCAATATTCAAGTTTCTGAAAATACGTTGTCTTTCAGTGCAAGGAACAGAGATAGGAAATACTTCTTATACAAACAAAAGAAGTGGGTTCCTTTGGTTTGTTTTACAATTTGGAGAGAGCAAAACCCCAAAACATCCTATATTTGACCCTGCATTGTTAACACTTTGGATGCATCAGGATATTGTCTTTAACACTGCTCTAAGGCAGATACATTTCACAAACATAACTGTTTTATTTCCCTTCTCTTGTCTCAAGTTGGTAAAAAAAGATATGGTATGGCCGAAAACAGAATAAATACATAGAATAGAAAGATAAGGAAATTGTCAGACATATAAACCCAGAGCCTGATTCAGAGGCCATTGAAATAAATAAGACCCTTTCTCGTGACTTCTTTGGGCTTTCGGTTAGGTCCCAAATTGCCTTATTTTTCTCTAATATTTAGTGTATTACCTAAATAGTGTATGAACGCTGTCTATAGGTTATCCAGATAATATAGAACTGACTTATTTTGGGAACTAAATTGAATGCATTAAGGTTATATTACTCCTGTCAAGAGTTTATGTTGCTTCATTCTAACCAACACAGTAACCTGAACGGCCTTGTCATACTGACATTGAGAGCTATATTGTTGCTGGCAACTGTCAGCAAAATAAAAATAAAAATTGCAAACATTGCCTGTCAGTAAGATCCATTATATATTGTGTATGTCAGTATAAATGACAAGATATCCACCCCCCTCTTCTCCTCCATATTGTTAGCAGTCAGCTTAATAAAGACAGATATCATATGTCAGCTTCTATGGTAGGAAGTTTATACTCTATGAAATGGACCATGGCAAACTAACTCAAGAAATGGTGGATTTTGTCAATGTTAATATGTGTCGTTTGACTATCCCCCAAATGGAACTAACTATAAAAAGCTAAAATATCATACATTTCTGTGCTATGAGCCAATTCCATCAGGAATTGTAAACTGGCTACACGCTGAGCCAACAGATGTCAAAGGGAGTTGACCTGCATGTGCAAGGGGAGTGGATAGTCCTGTGTAGTTGGGACTGGGTAGTTATTGAGATAGGTAGAAAATGTACAGAAATGAATTGCTCCCCAAGCTTGTCTGTGCTCATCCCCAATCCTCTCTCTGGATTCAACTGGTGTTACAGAGGCATGATGATTACTGCAGTCATAAAGATGCCCAGCTGCCCTATGGGTCATTGTAGACTGAGGCTCAGGGGTAGAATTCCAAAAAAGATCATAGATTGAGCAGTTAAGGGGGCTAGAGAAGCTACTGAGACATTGTCTATGTATCTCTTCATTACTATGATGCATGTGTTTAATCTTTAGCCACATAGTGCCTTATCTGTTGTTTCCTGATGATCCTTTAGGATCAAGTAGACAAGTGAATTATGTTGGCTCCCTTAGCGTTCATTGATACACAGCTAGGTTGTGTGAGAGATTGTAAAATGGAAGGGAGTTTAATTTGGGAAGCTTGTGCTATAACTACTGCTGTACATAAGTATGGAGCGGCTGCATTGCAATAAAGAAATAGTAGAGTTAATATATTGCAAGCTTTGCTTATTCCACTAAGCTATTTGAATGGATACTACACTTCTTTTCTTTTCTGGAGTACAAATGCAAACCTAAAAATATGTCTCACCAATATCAATTCAATCAGCAGCGTCATTGCATCCATCTGACTGAAGGGATAAAAAACCCCACACTTGTATCTGAATTTGCTCGACTGCATTTGTACTCAGGTCTCTGCAGTTCTGCTAACATTTCTTTCCCTTCCCTGTACCAAAAAAGGTGACGTGAACATAAAAATTAAAATCTTCATCTGGATCTACATTATATGGAGCTATGTCAATTTACAGCAGCTGAGGATCTTGCCTATAGCTTAATTATGCCCTGTATCATCTTCCTCTCACAAGGTATGAAGGAAATCAATAAACGTCAAGAGGAAATGTTATATGGTTTGACTGAAAATTTCAGAATCATTCAGAAGAAACTGAACTTTTTCAGTGTTAATTTGCTGTTTTAAACCTCAAAGTTAAATTATTGTGAATTTGTATTCTTATTTTCATCTCTCTTCTGTTTGTATTTTCTTCCTCTCCCCCCAAGTTCTTTTTACCAGCCTCTATCACCTGTAATTCTCCTTAATCTTCAGTAGGCAGCATGATTCATCTTCAAGTAGTCCAAAAAAAGTTCCATGTGCTCAGGGCTCCATTTTTATAATGTATATTGGTGTGTTTCTTTTTTATGGAAAATCTTTTATGCTTTAGTGAGGAAGGCTTTGGCTGTTCTGCCATCTCATATAAAATATCTACAGTTCTGTTGATTGAAAACTAACCAATGTTTGCAATAAAATTCATGCAACCTGTTCTGGTGCTGTGAGTGACTCATTAAAAATAGATAGGAGACTCCCTGAATGCTAATATAAACTACCTCTCAAAAATTCTCAAAGGAAAAATAAACACTCCAAGCACATTTTAAAAACAAGTGAATGTGAGACAGAAACAGAACCCCTGTAAGTCAGGAGCTGCAAAAATATTTCACACATTTTGAGCAAGCTTCTTCTACTATTTTGATCAAGCACTGTGTGCAACCAAGAGGAGGTACATCAATTTAGTACACAGGAAATAGTATTACTGCCTCAAGAATTCCCCATACAATTTGCTCCATGGATCAGATGCACATGAAGAAATGAAACTTTGGCAGTAACTTTCTTTCTAAATAGCAAAGACCTCCTCTGGCTACTGGGAGTGAAGCTGTAAAAACCAAACTCTGTTTACCGATTAGAATTAGTTAATTGATTTATGCAAACTTTGCTCTTAGATATTGTCTGTTTTTTTTTCTCTCAAGACTTTTCTTCCACTTTTGGCAAACTCTCCTCTCTCTTCCACAAGTCTGAAGTCCAAAGTCCTGCCCACATAGCAGAACTAGATGTATGGTATCCTGTCACATCATGCTGTGACATTATATTAAACCAGAGGAGAAGCACCAGCAAAAGGATCAGCACCACCATTTAATGCAGCAGCTAGCTATTTACTTCTGGTCTTCTAGTCAAATTTTGATATTGCTTAGGTCTTGCAAGAGCACAGCACGAAGTGATATGGTGATGGACCCTTTCCTTTGAGAGAATGCTGAAGAGTTTTCAGGCTGCCATTGATAAGTCCATATTAGGACTCTATTAAATGTACAGTGCAAGATGACCACAACTGATGTGGTGAGACCTGGAAATAGAAAAGCTCTCTCTTTGTTTGGTGAATTAGATAACAAAGGGCTAAAAGGAACCACATATATCACTTGACAATTTGCAAAGACACAAAATAACCTAATTTATTTTTTCCACTTCTTGTGTGTTTCCTGGTTAAGATTATGTAAAAGAAGAAGGCCACTAGCTGTATATCTCTTCTGTTCCCAATAGTGGCACAATGTCTCTCATTTTTTGAGCATCTATCACAGGGGTCAGCAACCTTTCAAAAGTGGTGTGCCGTGTCTTTATTTATTCATGCTAATTTTTGGTTTTGTGTGCCAGTAATACATTTTAATGTTTTTAGAAGGTCTCTTCTATAAGTCTTTAATATATAACTAAACTATTGTTGTATGTAAAGGTTTTTAAAATGTATAAGAAGCTTCATTTAAAATTAAATTAAAATGCAGAGCCCTCAGAACCTGTGGCTATGACTGAGGCTGTGTGAGTGCCACTGAAAAGCAGCTCGCGTGCCACCTTCAGAATGAATGCCATAAGTTGCCCACCCTTGATCTATCATAATTGAATGGCAGTTCCTTTGTTGATCTTTTCTCACAGATTGAACAGACAAAGGGAATTTGAAAAAATGGAGTGATTGGTAGTCTATGGGATGTTTGTTTGTTTGTTTCCAGTTTATTTTCCAGCTTTTTTTAAGATTCCTAGGTGTTTGGGGCAGAAGGTCATGTAGTTTTACCTCCTGTATAATTTATGTTCATTTTTTTGTCTTTAATACAGTTTTAAAACATGAACACCTAGAAAGTTGGATGACAAAACCCCAAATTATGCATTTAAATAGACACAACCTGATTATATTTTAAATGGCTTTTTTTTTTTTCAAAGAGAATATGACTTGATTATAAAAGAGAATCTTAACCTAGAATATACAGGCATAATTTAAATTTTGCCATATGACTTCATCTGGTCTTGAATACACATTTTCCATCCCTTGCTGCTGCTTCTTGTCCAACTTTCTCTTCAAGTTTCATTTTTCGTGGGGAATTACAACTTCAAATGTCTTTTTCTTCAAATTGAGACATATCTTAGCCATATGCTCCAGAGAGGCAGGGATCTTATTGCAGATGCCTTCTAAAATGATTCTCCCATTTAAGTAGAAATATTAAACGCAATATGTTTTTATCATTTACACATATTTCCATGATTTCATGACCATCCTTTTTTCACTTTATTCCTTATTGCCCGAGAAACACAGGTGGGCAATAACAAAGATTTGACAACATTCTTGAAATCTCTATCAACATCACATGACAGTGCAACCTATTAGAGAATGTATGCTGTTTGACTGTGAATCCATGCAATAAAAGATGTGTAATCTGGAATTCCTACAAACGAGTTTCTGTGTATACAACAGTAATATTTTCCTTTCAGACACAGTCTCTCTTACTTGCACAGCCTGCCTCTTCCTTTCTTTGTCTGACTCTGAATGTCTAATTTAATCTGTGCTTTAAAAAAAAATGTTCTAGTAGATGAAATAGTTCACATCCCTTTGTGAGACTGGACTCTTCTGTTACTGTAAATTGTTTTATTAATAACTAGGGTTGACATTTTCAGATTCATGGATAAATTGATAACACCAAGCTACTCTTTTTCTTCAGATGATTTAGATTACAGTAATTAACTTTGCAGTCAGAATAGCAGGTATTAGCCAACTATCTTCACAGTAGTCCATCTTTCTAAAAGCTCTTTTAATCTCACACAGTTCATGGAGAGACAAGAGTCAAAGCTGTGGATCTCATGAAGTTCAATATTTTGAAAACTGATGGCTGTTTTGGGGGGTTCACAGTGTGTATAAAAATAGCTTAATTTTCTGAATTTTTTCTTCCAGCAACTAATGTTATTCTTTATTTTAACTTAAAGCATTCAGATAAGGTATATTTTGGTTAAAAGAAATAATTTACTATATATTAAGGAAATAATATCCCAAAGCAAGACTGGCAGGAAGGGAGATCATTTATTGCACTCTATATCTGTTTTGCTATTTTCCCTCTTTCTGTCGTTCCCTCATTTTCATCTAGGACTCTCTGAATTTATTTTACCATTATGCCTGACATGTGACATATTTGTGTGTGTATATGTGATGTTTTATACTCTTCTTTCTTTACTCCACAGTGTTTCCTAATTATACCACAGACTGAATAGTTTGGGTCACACTGTCAAGCAACTATATTTAAGCAGCCTCTATGTTAACACAAAAGCAGCCACTGCCCAAATGAAACTTCTATTTCCCTATTAACCCTCACTAGAAAGGGTGTCTTTCTTATATGGAATATTCTTTCCAGCATGTCATTCTAGTGTTCATGCTTTAACTTCAGCAATGGAAAACAGCTGTAACTCTAAACTAACTAGCCATTTTGTAACTGTTTGCTGGCTGTATCTTTGTTTTCTTTAGCTAAGAAATACCTCTTATGTTTCCTCCCACTTTTTCTTTCTTTTTAATTGAGGAGGTGTAATTTTACCTATCATGAACTATTAAATTAGGTAAACTTCCCTTAATAAGTATCCTTGCAGATTTAAATTCTTTGATGGATTAGGGTGCTCCTTGTTTGCCTGGAGTTCCTGTGTGGCACATTTTAGTAGTGGATGTGGCTTTGTGTGCTTCACTCCAAGTGATGGCTTATACTTTAAGCACTGTTGTTGTTGAGGTAGTTATTATTATTTTAAAGCTTGTTATATATACACATCAGCAGTGGACTGTACTAAACGAGACAAATTGTAATTATCCAAGTACAATATAACATCCCCAGCGCTAGCAACATTGGACTGTATAAAAGGTTTAAACCTCATAATAGTACTGCAGAATCTTCTTAGGGGTCATAATAAGGGCTGGGTGAGTTTTTTTGGCTCCATAATGTATTTAATGAAAATTAGTTTCAGTCAGCCCAAAACTATTCATGAATTTGGTCCAAGTAATTTTGGCTGGGCAAAAAAAGTTTTGGGGGCCAGCTACAGAAAAGTTAGAGTGTGACAGTGATTTGTAATGTTTAGATGAAAAACATAGCACATGTATGCATCCTTTATAACTTTTAGCCCAGTGAGTAAGGTATTTGTCTGTGATCTGGGAGATCCAGGATTGGAACCCCACTTTAGAAAAGGAACTCTCTATACCAGTTTAGGAAACTAATCACCAGGCTACAGGGTCTTTTTCTTTCATTCTCCCTTTTTTGAAGCTATGTCACTTTGAACAAAAACATAAATATTCATTGGGCCAAAAAGATAGTGAAAGAGAATGACTCCATAGTCTTGTGATTACCTTCTAGCTACCTAAAAACCAACAGGGATACATACTGGAAATGGAAGGCTGGACATGTCACCAAGAAAGTGTACATGGGAATAGAAGAAGGTGTTCTGCAAATATGTCAGACAGAAAAGAAAGATCAAGGATGGTATGGGTCCCACTGTTCAGTAGAGAAGGTGAGCTGGTACCAGAAGATGATAGGAAAGCAGAGCTGCTCAATACCTATTTTGCTTCAGTCTTCTCATGAAAAATAACATGATGCCCAGATGACTAATGAAGTTGCCATAGATCAGGATAAGTAAAGAATATTTCAGAGATCTTCTAACCAATTTGAATGAGTTAAAATCAGTGGTGCCAGATGCTATTCATCTAAGGGTACTGAAAGAATTAGCTGAATAAATCTCAGAGCTATCGACAATAAGACTTGCAAACTCATGGATGCCAGGAGAGGTCTTGAAAGACTGGAGAAGGGCTAACATAGCACCAATCTTAAAAAGGGGGTTAGAGAAACGGGAAGACAGGGAACTGTAGACCCAGTCAGCCCGACTTTGAGACCTGGGAAGCTACTAAAGCAATATATAAAACATTCTATTTGGGAATACCTGGAGGATGAAGGGGTAATCACTAGCAGCCAGGATGGATTTACCAAGAACAAATCATGCCGAACCAGCTTGCTTTCCTTCTCTGACAGGTTAACTGATTTGGTGCTTAGGAGGAATGCAGTGGGCATAATATACTTGAACTTCATCAAGGCTTTTGACACAGTCTCACATGACATTCTGATAAGTAAGCTGGAGAAATATGGGCTTGGTGGAACTACCATTAATTGGTTGCATAATTGGTTAAACAACCATAACAAAGAGTAACTATTAATGGAATGATGTTAGATTGGAGGGAGGTGTCAAGTGGGGTTCCACAGGGATCTGTTCTAGATCTATTATTGTTTAATATCTTTATTAATGACCTGGATCTAGGAATAGAGAGCATGCTGATTAAATTTGCAGATGACACAAAGCTAGGGGGGTTGCTATCACTTTGGAGGATAAAGCTAAAATTCAGAGGGATCCTGATAATTTGGAGAACTGGGCTATAGACAACAATATAAAATTTAACAAAGATAAATGTCAGGTGCTACATGTAGAGAAGAACAACCAAATGCACAAACACAGAATGGGGGATAACTGGCTTTGCAGAAGCACTGCTGAGAAGGATCTGGTGGTGGATAATAACCTCAATGTGAGTCAGAAGATGTTGTTGTGAAAAAAGTAAATGCATTTTTGGTTGCATTAATAGAGTCAGAGCATGAAAGTCACCGGATGTAATAGTACCACTCTCCCTGGCTCCAGTTAGGCCTCAACTGGAATACTGTGTCCAGTTTTGGTAACCAGTGTATAGAAAGGATGTTGAGAAACTGGAAAGGATCCAAAGGCGAGATACAAAGATGATCAGTGGAACAGAACATAAGCCATATGAACAAATGCTGAAGGAACTGGGCATGTTTAGTTTGGAAAAGGGGAGATTAAAGGGGGGCATGATAACAGTCTTCAAATACTTAAAATCTGCCATAAAAATATGGAAAAATGTTCTCTCTTGCCACAGATGGCAGGACAAGAGGCAATGGATTCAGACTACAGCATAACAGATTTACATTAAATCTCAGGAAAAACTTCCTAACTGTAAGAACAGTAGAAAAGAGGAACAGACTGCCTAGGGAGTTGTGGAAGCTCCTTCACTAGAGGTTTTCAAAAGCAGGCTGGATGGTTTAGACACAACAAATCCTGAATCTTGGTAGGGGATAGGGTGACCAGACAGGAAATGTGAAAAATTGGGATGGGGGTGAGAGATAATAGGATCCTATATAAGAAAAAAGACCCAAAAATCAAGACTGTCCCTATAAAATCAGGACATCTAATCATCCTAGTATGGGGTTAGACTAGATGACTCTTGCAGTCCCTTTCAACTATATTGATTTTATGGTTCAGACACTCTACTGGAGGATAGGAGATATGGACTGAAATCTCTCCTCTGACTCAGAAAGAGAGATTTGAATCCACATCTCTTTCTTCCCAGATAGCGTTACTGGTAATGCTATGAAGTCATTGTCACTCTCTTTCTTTGGTCCAATAAATATTTAAGTTTTTTATACAAAGTGGAACAGCTTCAACAGGAAAGATTTAAAGCAACCAACCCTAGATTATGCTATAGACTGGTGATCAGAATGCTCACATGAGGAGCTGAGTTCAAGTCCCTTCCCCGTGGTGGGGATTCAAACAGACTCTTCTGTTGTTGTTTTTTTGTCAAATTAAGAATATATTTGAAATTGAACAGAATATTTTCCTCATTTTTCATCTTATCAGTACAACAAAAAATCAATTGTTTAATTGACACCAGTCACAAGCAATATACACGAAAAGACAGAACAGAAAAAAAGCAGAGAAAATATTGATAGAGGAAGATAATATACAAAAGGAGTCTTCCCCATCTGACTTCTTTCCACTACTTTCCCATTCCTTACCTTGTCTCCCGGTTGTCTTCTTTTTTATTTTCCCTTTCCCAGTTTGTCTAGAGCCCATGTCTGTGGCTCTTTGGTATCAAAGACTATGTTGTATAGTGGCAGCCTATATAAGAGAGCAGAGTAGTTGGGGCAAAAGACCATCTGCATGAGTTGCCTCAGGGGGAGGGTGGGTGTACTGATTGTTTTCTCCCTTGAATTGGGGGAGGCAGTGAGGGACATTAGTGAATCTCCCACTAACTTCAATAAGGGCAGAATTTTTCCTTCAGTATTTATGAAAAGATGGTGTTAGATAAGCTACTACACTTACCTCAGACACCATGGTGTTTGGTAATTACTGATGAAATGTGACCTATATGAATAGCAGAACAAGCATACTATAGGGGTATGCTTAAAGGTCATCCTCCCTCTGAGTGCCAGGGTTATTTTCTGGAGGTGTTTCCTTCATTTATTTATATATTTTGTTGTTTTGTTTGATTGTAATTGGACATATAATGATTAAATTAGATGCTGATGCTCTGTAAAATTCTATTTAAAAAACCCTCTTAAGAGAGAGAAAGACTCTGTTAAGTGCTTGAACTCTCAAATCAGGTAATGCCAAACTAAAGCTGCATGCATCACACTCCATTGACTTCAAAGCAGTTTCTCTGGATGTGCAGCCATGTAATTGAGATTAGATTCTGCTTCAACATCTCTGGGTGCAAAATATTTCAAGTTTTGCTAAAAGGTGAGACAAGACATTTTTACAATATTAGCAAGATTAAATAAATAAAATGTCTATGGTGCATAACATACACACAGAATTAATTTACATTTATATTATGATATTATATCCCTACCTTCACATTCTAGCAGCAACAATAAAGTTAACATACAATATTCTTATCAGAGTCAGAGTGAAAGCAATAAAACAGAACCTCCGCCCCCGCCCAAAGTCCATAATCCATTCCATTTTCATACTGAGAATGCAGAGAGACATTGAATGGATATGAAATGATTCTATCTAGATATTATAATTGCTTATTCTGATCTGATATAAAGTAGCAGCTGGCTCCAGTTCGTATAATTGGAATGCAGACAAACAAAAGGATAAGCTGTCCATATTTTTGCCTTTTTGAATGTCAAAGCATGTTTTAACCATAGCAAAATATCTTGGGACTTTCCATTATTTTCCTCAAGATTAGTCTATTTTGTATCTTCATATAAAGTGTGAACCATAAGAAGGCTGGGGGAGTGAATAAAAAGAGTGATGAGACCATAGAATAGTAATAAATGTATGAGTTATAGTAGAGAAATGGTCTTAAATATCCTCAGTAGTTTCAACAGGAGCAGTATTTATTTCCTGTCTAAAAATGTTGTGTAGTACTATGCAGTACTCTTCTGCTCCTGGAGTAGTTTCACTGTGTTGACGGGCAAAGTGACACTTGCATAGAGAAATCAAAATGTTAGGAGACTTAATGAGATGGACACTAACATCTTGAGATCGAGTCAGTTTCAGAAAGTGTGTTAGAAATAGTTTCAAGTACAACATATTTCCTTAATTCAACTGATATTTTTATAATCCTTTTATTATTAGAAAAAAGTTATATTTTTATTTTTGCTGCATGACTAACCTAGCATAGGAAACCATTCATCTGGCTATGAATAAAATGATGTCAAATGAACAATGTAAATTTAAAACAGCTTAATTTTTCTGTAACCTTTTGGTTTCAATGATCTTAGGTACGGATTGTAATAATCATGCAAAAATATCACTCAAGTGTGATGGTACTTAGTAAAGCACTTTGCATTTCCCTAATAAAAGGTATTACAGAAGTACAATGTATTGTTTATTTAATTCTTCATTATTCAAAGGGTAATTGTAAACACAATGATGATGATGATGATAAAAGCTTAGGAGTTGCATGTCAAACACCACAGCAGCTAGATAACTCACAAGGAGGAAGGGAGTTGTCCAGGTGAAGAAGGAGTAACTATGAAACCCTTGGGGTAAGTTTGTTGTCTGAAGTATCTGTGTTTGTGGTGTATTTGCTGCCTGCCTGAACTATACATGCAGTCTATTTGTTTGGGGGACCATGTGCTGAGCCTAAGGGCCTGCTAGGCAAGGCTGAGAGCTTCTTAATGAGGTTTTGATCCCTAAGCCCTTTAGTACCTATCAATACTTAACCGGGGGGTGGAGCTACTCAGGGATACCAGGGCTTTAAAAAGCCTCCTTCTAAGTTACCAGAGGACATAGCGAACAGGAGTGGCTAACAGGGGAGTTTTGCAGGGGAGTTGTGAGTGAGGGGTTAGATACACTTAAAATTCTTTGAACATAAAGTCAAAAACATCCTCTGATAAAAACAAAACCTCAACAAAGGAATGAGCTGCAGGAGTAAAAAGAGAATGCAGGCAGATGTCCAACAACAGGGTGTGCTCTATAGAGAGATGGCATATTTGTGCATTTTTGAAAATGCATTTGAAAATGCAAGGAACTCTTGGCCTTCAGAGACCGTGTATGGGCTTTGGAGACCAGAGTGGCTAAACTGGAAGACTGGGATAGAGAGAGGTACATAGATAAGACTTATTGGAATACTGTTGAATGGTCACACCCCAGGCTGATAGCCTCTATGCTGTTGAGGAGAATGAAAGTCATAGGGAAGGAGCAGAGGGAAGTGATCCCATAGTTGGGACCCTCTTTCCAGATGATGTTGTGGCATCCTCTCGCACTGAGGATACCTCTTTGGGAGAGGGAATTCCAGTTTTTAGGAAGAGACAGGTATTTGTAATGGGCAATTTGATCATTAAAAACATAGATAGTTGGGTTTGTGATGACCAGGAGAACCGTATGGTGACTTGCCTTCCTGGTGCAAAGGATCTCTTGAGACATCTAGATAGACTTATGTGTAGTGCTGGGGAGAAGCCGGTAGGTTACAATGACATGGGGAAGGATAGGAGAGAGCTTCTGGAGGCCATATTTAGGCTGCTAGGTAAGATATTGAAGTCCAGGACCTCCCTGATAACATTCTCTGAAATGCTCCCAGTTCAATGTGCAGAGTCAGTTAGACAGGCTGAACTACAGGGTCTCAATGCATGGATCAGACAATGGTGTAGGGAGTAGGGGTTTAGATTTATTAGGAACTGGGGAAATATTTTGGGAAAGGGGGAGCCTATACAGGCATTATGGGCTCCACCTAAAACAAAATGGAACCAGATTTCTGGCACTTAACTTTAAACATTTTAAATTTAGAGCAGCTTTTAGAGCTGGGGAAAAGCTGACAGGTGTGGAGGAGCACATGGTTCAGTCAGAGAACTCTTTTAGGGGAGGATCTATTAATGGAGATTCTTTATGCCTGTAAGGAGGAGAGGATGGACGATAATAAAATATAGGTAGGATCTCATGAGAAACAATCAAATGAAAAAAAAAGTCCCATTCAGTTACATCATGTAATGGCAGACAGCTAACCAGTCACAAGTTTTTTAAGTGCTTTTAAATTTAGAAGTCTAAATAATAAGATGGGTGAACTAGAGTTCCTCATATTAAATGAGGATGTTGACATAAGAGTCATTGCATAAATTGGTAGAATGAGGATAATCAGTGGGACACAGTAATACCAGGGTACAAAATATATGTGAAGGAGAGAATAGTTTGTGCCTTTGAGGGAGTGTGACTATGTGTGAAAGAAAGTGTAGAATTAAATTATTTAAATATTTTAAATAAACCAAACTTTACCATAGCATCTCTATGGAGAGTAGTTCCATGGTTGAATAGAGGAGTTCCACGCTTGAATTAGAGGAGTTTTTGGAACAAATTGATAAACTAAACAGTAATAAGGACTGGATGGTATTCAAACAAGAATTCTGAAGATACTCAAATGTGAAATTACAGATTTACTAGCCGGAGTTTGTAACCCATCATGTAAATCAGCTTCTGTACCAAAGGACCAGAGGACAGCTAATGTGATGCCAATTTTTAAAAAGGACTTCAGAGGTGATCATGGTAATTACAGACTGGTAAGCCTGACTTCAGTAGAAGGCAAACTCTTTGAAACTATAGTAAAGAACAGTTATATCATACATGTTGATGAACATAATTTGTTGGGGAAGAGTCAACCTGTTTTATGTAAAGGGAAATCATGCCTCACAAATCTACTAAAATTTCTACAGGAGGGATCCATTGGATATAATGTACTTACATTTTCAAAAAGCCTTTGACAAGGTCTCTCACCAAAAGCTCTTAAGCAAATTAAGTCATCATGGGTTAAGAGGGAAAGTCCTCTCCTGGATTGTTAGCTGGTTAAAAGATAGGAAA
Organism: Sternotherus odoratus; assembly: GCA_032164245.1. Lineage (NCBI taxonomy): Eukaryota > Metazoa > Chordata > Testudines > Kinosternidae > Sternotherus > Sternotherus odoratus. Next base: position 227,293,022 of record JAVMKO010000001.1, on the reverse strand, counting down.
CACGGGGTAGGAATAAATGGTCAGTTTTCACAGTGAAGGGAGGAAAATAGAGGTGTTCCCAATGGATCTTTACTGGGATCAGTCCTATCCAACATCTTCGTAAATGATCTGGAGAAAGGGGTAAAGAGTAAGGTGGCAAAATTTGCAGATGATACAAAACTACTGAAGACAGTCAAGTCCCAGGAAGACTGCGAAGAGCTACAAAAGGATCTCTCAGAAGTGGGTGACTGGGCAACAAAATAGGAGATGAAATTCAAGTATTGATAAATGCAAAGTAATGCACATTGGAAAACATAATCCCAACTATATATATTAAACAATGGGGTCTAAATTAGCTGTTACCACTCAAGAAAGAGATCTTGGAGTCATTGTATATAGTTCTCTATCCAATGTGCAATGAGAGTCAAAAAGGCAAAAAAATGTTGGTAACTATTAAGAAAGAGATAGATAATCTATATATATAAAAGTCAAATGGTGTATGCGTGCGTGTATGTATGTGTGTATGTATGTATGTGCACTTACTCCTTCCACACCGTTTGAGCTAGAGACTTGAAATTTGGTACAGTTAGAGGTCTTAGGGTCCTAATCAGGGTAAGAGTCGAAAATTTTTCAAATCTCACTGCTGACGCCCCCCAGGGGTGAAATTCTTTAAAGCCCATTCACATCATCTGGGCAGCTGCTGTTCTCTGTGACATAGTTATGATGTCATAATACCCCCGCCAACGGACCCCGCATTCGCTCAGCTCTCTGCCCCCTCCCCACCTCCGATGGATTCGAGTTGGGTTTGGTCGGAGGGTAAGTGAGGTAGGGGTGTCGGGTTTGGTCGGGGGGTGAGGTGGGGGTATCGGGTTTGGTCAGGGGGGTAAGTGAGCTGGGGGTGTTGGGTTTGGTCTGGGTGGGTGATGGGTGAGGTGTGGGTGTTGGGGTTGGTCAGGGGGTGTTGGGTTTGGTGGGGGGTAAGGTGGGGGTGTTGGGTTTGTTTGGGGGGGAAAGTGAGGTGGGTGTGTCAGGTTTGGTCTACAGGGGTGAGTAGTGGGGGTTGGTCAGGGGGGGTTGGGATTGGTAGGGGGTGACGTGGGGGTGTTGGGTTTGGGTGGGGGGCTGAAAATGTGAGTCGGGGTTGGTCGAGGGGTAAGTGAGGTGTGGGTGTCGGGTTTGTTTGTGGTGCTAGGTAGGGGTGTCGGGTTTGGTTGGGGGGGAAGTGAGGTGGTGTGTCAGGTTTGGTCTATGGGGGATGAGGTGTGGGTGTTGGTCAGGGGTGTTGAGATTGGTAGGGGGTGACGTGGGGGTGTTGGGTTTGGGTGGGGGGGTGAAAATGTGAGTCGGGGTTGGTCGAGGGGTAAGTGAGGTGGGGGTGTCGGGTTTGGTCGGGGGGGTGAGGTGGGGGTGTCAGGTTTGCTCTCTGCCCCCTCCCCCCTCCAACGGACCCCGCACTCGCTCAGCTCTCTGCCCCCTCCCCACCTCCGACGGACCCGAGCAACACCGGGTATTTTCGCTAGTAAAACATAAAATATATGCCTGTATATAAATCCATGGTATGCCCACATCTGGAATACTGTGTGCAGATGTGGTCACCCCATTAAAAAAAAAGATATACTGAAATTGGAAAAGGTTCAGAAAAGGGCAACAAAAATTATTAGGGGTCTGGAATGGCTGCCATATAATGAGATTAATAAAACTGGGTCTTTTCAGCTTGGAAAAGAAACTACTAAAGGGGGACATGATAGAGATCTATAAAATAATGACTGGTGTGATGAAAATAAATAAGGATGTCTTATTTACTCCTTCTCAAAATCAATGAACTAGGGGTACCAAATTAAATTCATAGGCAGCAGGTTTAAAACAAACAAAAAGAAGTATGTCTTCACAAAACACACTGCCAACTTGAGAAACTCCTTGCCAGAGGATGTTGTGAAGGCCAAGACTATAAAAGGGTTTCAAAGAAGAACTAGATAAATTCATGAAGAATGGGCCCATCAATGGTTATTAGCTAGGACTGGCAGGGATGGTGTACCTAGCCTCTGTTTACAAGAAACTGGGAATGGGAGCAGTGGATGGCTCAATTGATTTCTTATTCTGTTTATTCCCTCTGGGGCTCCTGTCATTGGCCACTGCTGGAAGACAGGATACTGGACTAGATGGATGTTTGGTCTGACCCAGTATGGCCATTTTATGTACTTAATCATTGAAAGAATCAGATGATACTCTGAGGAAAGAAGTGTGGAACATGTTTACATGGAGCACAGAAGTAATGATACTAGGGAGCTTGATGGTTTAACTGCAGGAGCCAGGAATTTGAGAGCAGGAAAGAGAAGGGAGGGAAAGAAAGTGATGGGTGGAGGTGCTGATAATCTGAGATCTGGGGTTCAGCAGGGGTTGTTAGTTTTCATTCTGTGAGATAAAATGTTCTACAATTCTGAACATAGATATGATACTACTGTAACTTGCATATTTACTCAGAGTTTGGATGGAAACATTTTAAATAAATCAAAAGAAAGCCATGTAAACTCTTGAGCTATTTTAGTTCCCAAGTTGTTGACATTCATATGTCAAGATGGCCTGTTTACAGATATTCAAAACCAGAAGTTTTTGAATATATTTCTTCCTCCTAATCTCTGCTATTTGGAAATTGTCTTATGCCCTTCACCATGTTGAAATGTTACTCATTTCAGTCTTGCATTAGCATCCCTATACTATATGTATTTGTAATCTGTATTTGTAATATATTCAGTTCCCTACTGAGAGCCCCATGATTCAATTACATCCTGCCCCATGTAGCAGCAAGCTGAGAGGAACAGAACAGGAAAGACGTCTCCTTTAGGCTTGCCCAGAAAGGAGTCTTGGAGGAGGCATTTGTAAATCACAGGGACCTGGTCCTTCAAAGCCTAGAGGGGAGAACAACTGCCAGTCAGGGCTCTGCGGGCTCAGATAAACAGAGCTGCAGGGGCTTAGCAGGTTAGTTCCTGACTGGCCACAGAAGAGTGAAGAAGGGTGCTTCTCTCTAACCAAAGAATCCCAGTAATTAGTCAAAATCTATGGCTGGCTGAATATATGTAGCTGAAATTTCAGAGGAAGAAGGACCTGAGCATGCTGGCCCTGTGATGGGGCTAGAGAAAAAGGCCTGATAGGACGAAGCCCAGAGAATGGCAATGACAGACTGAAGACAAACATGGCTCCTGTTTACAGGGTTGGAATCTGGAGTAGTAGGCAGGCCCGGGTTCCCTTACCGGCCACAGGTAAAGTAGTTTAAAACCCAAGAAGGGGACCATGCTTATTTGGGAGCCCAAAGAATGTAAAAGGACGAGCGCAGGATTGAAGATCATAACAATGGCTACTAGACTTTTTGTTGTATAATCTGGCCCTAATGTTCTTTTGCGACTTCATCTGTTCTAGTTTACTTTCTCTTAGTCCTTTCTTTGTGACTGAAAATAAAGTACATGCGCCACCACAAAAACTCACGCCAAAGTTCTGTTTTAAAGGCTAAAGGATAAATGTTTCACTCCCCACAAACTTTCTGCTTTCTTTTCAATGCAGAATGAATGTCCTGAAAGGAAGCAATTTGTCTAATAAAGACACAGTTTCTGTTGAGTGCCATATAAAAAAAATGTAATTCCATGTGCACAAACAAAATATTTTGCTAGAGTTAAAATAAAATATAATGCCAATGCTACAGCTTCAAACCAACCTCACAGACTGGGAAACTATGTCCAGAATGAGATGATAGTTTTTATTCAATTGCACATATAAGCTGGGAAACTGAGTCACAAGTCCACCCAAATCAGCCAAAATCAATGTTTACCATTATTTATAATGGCAAATAATCATTGTCACCTATAATCTCTGTCATAAATATATGATCAGTTAAGATAGAACAGGTAGGGGCCACGTTACCGAGTTCTAGGGTATTGGGAAGCTTTACTCCACTCCATGATGATCATCTCAGTCTCTGATGCAGTATTCTCCCTTAGTTCCTCTTATGGTATTCTCCAGCTTGGACCCCTGTTCATGTACCTTGTTACATATTTATTAGCTTTCTTCCAATTGTTAATATTGCATCTTACATAACCCATACAAGCTTCAATTTACATACATTTTGCTGTCTACACTATTTTCATGCTTTTATGTCTTCATGTCAACTTTCTCATGTTTTTTACTAATACAGTAGACTCTCGATTATCCAGAATTGGGTTAACCAGGATGTGGATTAACCAGGATGACAAAAAATATGTGTAACTCACAGGGCCGGCTCTGGCTTTGTTGCCACCCCAAGCACACACACACAAAAAAAAACCATCAGGGGGCAGGGCAGCCAGTGAACCAATCCCCCCTGCCCCCAGTGCAGGGAGGCTGGTGAACCAACCCCCCTCCTTCCCATATTTCCTATGGATGGTGACTATCCAGGATTTTATTAACCAGGATTATTTTTTCCCTATCATCCTGGATAATCGAGAGTCTACTGTACTGGATTTTTAGCACTATGTTTTCTCTATTTTAGTATACTGATTAACTTCCTCTTTCTCTAAATCCTCCAACATAACACATTCCATGAAGAAAATATATATTTATTCTGACAGCTATAAGCATTACTTCAGCATGCCTATATAAGAAAGAAATTGGCAAGACAACACTCATATCAAGCAAAGGCTGGTCCAATGTTTTGGCATAAGTATAAAAGGAAGTAGTTATTCATACAACACACAGTCAATCTGTGGAACTCCTTTCCAGAGGATGTTGTGAAGTCCAAGTCCATACCATGGTTCAAAAAAGGAACTAGATAAATTCATGGAGGATAGGTCCATCAATGGCTATTAGCCAGGTTGGGCAGGAATGGTGTCCCTACCCTCTGTTGGCCAGAAGCTAGGAATGAACAACAGGGGATGGATCATTTGATGATTACCTATTCTGTTCATTCCCTCTGGGGCATCTGGCACTGGCCAGTATCGGAAGACAGGATACTGTGCAAGATGGACCTTTGCTCTGACCCAATAGGGCCATTCTTACATTCTTAAGTACTATCATGGCTTGTCTAGACTCATTCAGTACACATAATCATTAAGTAGTAACATTAAACTAACAATATAACCCTTAATTTTACCATTCAACAATTCTTCATTTTTAGTATCATAATTCAATGCATGGGTATCATCCTAAGTTATTCATTAACATATTCTTATGACTAAGAGAGTTATGAAGAACACTGTGACTTTAATGCCAGCATTTTTTTTCTTATCCCCCCCCCCCCAAGCCTGGACTTTCAGGGGACTTTTTGCTCCAAGTCTAGCATCATGCTTGTAAATTACTAAGAAACTTTGTCAGTAGTTTTGTCTGTTGCAACCTGAAGTTATTCAATTTTAGGGCCTGGGTATTTAACTGTTTGTAAAATACACATCAGATCTATGAGTCAGAGCTTTCTCTGATTTATTGTAAACACAAATGCATATCAAGATTATTTATTATTCATTGTGTACTGAATTTAAAATGGATGGTTAAGGTCAAATTTTAAGATGTTCATGCTTAAAAGTAAACATAGACAGTGCTTGAAGGGATTGTAAGAGATGGGGATCACTTGGATTAATGAATCTGTTATGAAGGTTTTGTCATCAGCTTTTCATGATAATTCTGATAACAAGAGTATGAGAATTGCTGCATAATTTAAAAACTTCACAGGTTATATCTTTTGTGGCTCATCTGTGTGCCTTACAGAATATCAATTAATTCCTCCTGTGTCCCTTTAAACTCAATATCATTAACAGTGTCACTTAAATCAATGTAATTTAAGGGTCCCCCAATTTTTGCTTAGCAGGGCATTTAGACCTTCTAATGTGGCTCAGTCAAATTCCTTGTTCAGTTTGGCCATAGCTATTTAAAAAATGTAGCCATTTGTGCCCACCTTTCAGAACTGAAGCTTAAACAGGATTGGATTATTTGTCATACCTTACTGATTCAAATTTAAGGGACTTAAAAAAATAGAAAATCTCTGGTATTTTTCAAGATTTGGGCTTATTTTTTCTTGGCTAATTTACTATTTAAAGTATTAATGTTATTTAATAGTTTCTTTCCTCACAGTAACTAGAAGACCTTTTATTCTAGTATAAACAATTACAAAAGTTCAGAAAGAAATACAAAATACAATACTCTATGAATGTGTGGAGAGAGAGACTTGTACATTCAATAATGATTTACATGGCAGAATCCCACCTACTGAATAGCCTGAACACTTCCTCTTGGATCAACTTGAGTTCCCATCCACCTTCCACCGAGGCTTAAAAATAGTATTAATGGCTATTGACATTTGAGATAATAGCCTAAGTATTATAGCTCTGTAGCTTTTAAGAATCAAAAACTTCTTTTTTTCTCATACTTGTACAAAATATATAGGAAAATGTTATGAGGCTTTTCATTTATTTTTACTAATTTGTAATTGAAATCTACCACTAACAGAAATATTGCATTATGTTCCTTTTGATATAATCATTTTTTGTTTGGACTTGTAATTATGTGTTATGGGGGAAAAATAAAGCTCTATTTTTCAAAGGGGTATAGAGAAAAAACATTTAAAAATGTTAGAAATTGATATTTTCCAGTTAAACTGTACATGCTACAAAGTGGGTGAATTCCTAAATTATTTGATTAACTATATGCATTTGTCAAATGTGAATGTGCATTAATGGGATAATTTGCTGAATTTTGTGTCTGTTTTAATGGATTAAAAGTTTCATTGTGTATTGAGCATGTTTTTTCTATGTTTCTGAATGAGGCACAACACTATATAAAATATAACTCATTAAACATAGTAGGTTCTGCATTAAAACAGAAGTTCATTAAACATAGTAGGTCCTGCATACAGTTGTAGGGATCAATCTAAGGAGTTAAGGATCCTGGCCTTAATCATTAACCCACATTACAAAATAAGGGTGGTTAAATGCAGTTGACCAGAAAAAAATATTAATAGTGCTTATAGCTCCTATGGACATCACCTAGAATTGTAGTAATTCAGACGTTAAAAAAAAATCAGAACCCAAGCTTCCCCTCAGTCATTATCTACAGTTAAATAACAGTCAATAGAGCATAGCACTGTAAAGCAGAAATGGGGACACCAATATAGTTGGAAGTTACCTGACTTTCACAAACTCATTATGAAGGTTCTTGGTATCCATGGCATCTGAGTTTGTGAAACCTTCCATCAACACTCCTTCCGCTACAACTAAAAGAACGTTTGTTTTCCGAGGCATCTTTATTACAACATATGCTTTTTGCTTATCTGAAGGGAATCACGAGGTATCCGAACAATGAAGAAAGCCAGGAAAGACAATGTTATGTGGCTCTAGTTCTCTTTCAAGGACAGAAACAAAAACACATAACTGACCAGATGGATTAAACTACATATTCATAGTCATTGAAACAACTCACTTATTCAAAGTAAAAAGAAAAAGCCTGGCAATTCAATACTATTCATATCCCCCAGCCGCTTCATAAAGTTAATGAACTTTGATTACCTAGAAATTATCTGTTTTTCTATGTCAGAGAGAACCATATTATTTATCATTTAAGGTTCTGATTAATTCATCTGAGTTTAGAATATTCAGTTGTTAATAGCCTTCATCTCCAAGCAAGGCCCATCCCATTTGGCTCATCCTTAAGGGTAACCCACACACTAATAATGTGAGCGGTGTTGAGCTGTTGGAATAATCATTCAGATTTGTTTGTCCTCAAAACAGCAAAAAACAATAGTCAAAGGATATGTGAGAAACGTTAATGTTAGGGGAACTAGTGGATGGATACATTCATGCAGAGCCATTAAATGGATAGTAAATTCATACAAAGCTTTGATATGGGGTTTGAACACAATGTGACTGAACTGCTCTGCTTCTCAGTATGTTGAAAAAAATCATTTTGATTAGTCTTACATAACAATCTGAGGAGATAAATGCCATGTGACCCTGATATAGTGGGCACATCAATCTGTTGTTACCAGCTGTTGTCCTATTTTTTAGGAAATAGTGACTTGGTGGTATAAATTATGAGGGGGGCTCCTTGAGACAGAGAATGAGAAGTTTAGCATAGATAATCCTTTACAGTAAGTGCAACTTATTTTAGTCATTCACTAGCAGTGTCTGTAGGTGCATTTTCTGATAGCAATCTGAATTTCAAGACTGCATATCCTCCTATGCTAAACAGCCATGAAGAACTTACATCTGTTAGTGGGAAGTTACATTTGGAAATTCAGGCCAGCATGACTTCTTTAACAAGACATCTTGCAATATCCATTAGTGGTTCAGCCAGGCAGCAGTGCAAGAATGGATTATTCTTGTGGGCATTGGCAGGAGAGTGCTTTTCCTGAGTAGGGCTGGACTTAAGCACAAGATTAAGTGCTTTCCTGAATTGGATGCCCCATCTTTAGTGGAAGGGCAGCCAATTCGTTGTTGTACTTGCAAGCAAATGTTAATGTGAAATTAATCACTTGAGCTGCAGGCTTGCCAAGTGTTTGATATCTATATATATAAAAGTCAAATGGTGTATGCGTGTATGCGTGCATGTATGCACGTTCCCTTACTCCTTCCACACCGTTTGAGCTAGAGACTTGAAATTTGGTACAGTTATAGGCCTTAGGGTCCTAATCAGGGTAAGAGTTGATTTTTTTTCAAATCTCACCTCTGACGCCTCCCAGGGGTGAAATTCTTTAAAGCCCATTCACATCAGCTGGGCAGCAGGTTAACACCTGCTGTTCTCTGTGACATAGTTATGATGTAATAATACCCCCCTCCAATGGACCCCGCACTCGCTCAGCTCTCTGCCCCTGCCCCCCCTCCAACGGCCCTGGTACTCGCTCAGCTCTCTCCCCCCTCACCCCCCCCAACGGACCCCACACTCACAGAGCTCTCTCCCCCCTCAGGAAAGAATCAATTTTTTTTTAAAATCTCCCTCCCCTCCCTCCCTCCAATGCCCCCCCCCACTTGCTCAGCTCTCCCCCCCCCCCCCACCGGACCTTGCACTCGCTCAGCTCTCTTCCCCCCATCCAAGGGCCCCCACACTCACTGAGCTCTCTCCCCCCTCAGGAAAGAATTTAAAAAAAAATTAAATCTCACCCCCCTCCCTCCCTCCAACAGCCCCCTCACTCGCTCAGCTCCCTCCCCCCCCCCACCGGACCTTGCACCCGCTCAGCTCTCTCACCCCTCAGGTAAGAATCGAAAACTTTTAAAATCTCCCCCTCTTCCCCCCACTCCAATGCTCCCCACCCACTCGCTCAGCTCTCTCCCCCCTCCCACCCTCCAATGGACCCCGCACTTGCTCAGCTCTCTGCCCCCGCCCCCCCTCCAATGGCCCCGGCACTCGCTCAGCTCTCTCCCTCCTCCCCCCTCCAACGGACCCCACACTCGCTCAGATCTCTTCGAGCAACGCTGGGTCCCCTTCCCCCCCTCCGACGGACCCGAGCAATGCCGGGTATTTCTGCTAGTATCAAATAATCTATAGCTAAAACTGGGACCCTTACCAAAGAAAATGAACATTCAATAAGGACAGGAATATTACTGAGACATTACAGTAACTTTATGAGAAACTGAAGATATACAAGATCAGCAATCATCAAATCAATAATCATCAAAAAGCTTTAGTTGATCAAACATTCTTAGATAAGCTTGAAAAACCTTTGTTTCAAACAAAATGTTCCATTATTTCTTTTAAAAAAAAGAATTCCAAAACTTGCTTCAGCTACAACATTTAGCAGAACTCGGAATTCATTACCTCCAATACCCCCTAAGTATGGTGCAACTTCAAGTACTGAAAGAATGAAGAAAGGAAGTATATGTGACAAAAGGGTGTATTTTTGAAATTTTATAATAAGTGATGTTCCTTCCTACGTCCAAACTGATAGATGTTTTATTAAGCATATACATATGTTATGTCTGCTGAAAAAGATCAGTGGTTCATAGAATATTAATGAGAACACATTACTTATGAAAGCAGGAGTAGTCTATATGTATGAATGTTGTAGCATATATCCAAATGACATTAATCACAGATGTGGATGAAAACTGTGACATTGCGGAAACTAATTATGAAGCCTGACAAAATTCTATAAACTAAGATTAACAATGCATCGGAATGACAAAATGCAAGAAATGGAGCTAAAAGAACACAGGGGCTGATTCACAAAAAATGGGCCAATGTGATGTGTCTGGATGTATCTCCATTTAGAGCAAAGGAATGACTCTGGGGATTAAGCTAGCTGAGTATCTGTGAGCTCCACAGTCAAGCACGGAAACAGAATATGGTCGTGTCATAAGTATAAAGTAGCCTAGAATTCCTGTTTACCTGTAAGGGGTTAAGCTAAAGGAAACCTGTTTGGCACCTGACCAAAGAAACCAGTAGGAACCGAAGATGCTTTCAAACTTGCAGAGAGGGAAAGGCTTTTTAGTTTCTCTTTCATTCGCTCTGGGCTATCAGGTGAATCACACCTATTTCTTCTCTCCATCTATCTATAATCTTTCTAAACAGCAAGTTAGTAAAGTTAGCACAGCAAGGTAGTTTAAATTTATATTTGTATTATATCACTCGTGAGTTTCTCAGGTTTGTGGGAATTATCACTGTGGTTTTCTGTAATTTTAAAGCTCAGCAAAGAGAAAGAGAGGGAGGGAGAGGCCTCGGTGGGCTTGTATCTCTCATTCTTGTAAGTGATTGTAAGTCCTCTTCCACTGATTTTTTACAAGGGATTTATTCCTTTCTTTTTTTTCTTTAAGTAAAATATTTCTTTTAAGAATTTGACTGCTTGTTTTCCATTGTGTAAGATCCTAGTTTGGATCGGGCTCACCTAGCAGGTTGGTGAGGTGTTTTTTTTTCTCAAGCCTTTCCCAGGGAGGAAGGTATGGGTTGGGGGGGATTTTTTGAAAGAGAAGGGGGGCTTCAAGAGGACCTGCCCTAGTTCTTGGGCAATCACTTGATGGTGGTAGCATACCATTCCAGGCACAGAAGAAACTTGTGTCTGGGGGGAAGTTTTAACCTAAGCTGGTAAAATAAGCTTCTTTCTCTTTCATGCGGGTCCCCACATCTGCACCTTGAGTTCAGAGTAGGATGGCAGTTCTGACAGGTCTGATATTATGCTGATATTATGAAAGATCATTACACTTAGGTTCACTATGTGGTTTCCACTTCCCAGTTTGTGTGGATGCCTTACATCATAATCAGATCCAGTTACATTTCGTTGGCATTTTAAAAATAAAATTGCTTTTCTAACAAAGAACAAAACATTTTTGGAGAGAGAGAACAACGGACACTTATTATTAGCAAAATCCCTAGGTAGTTAAGTGTAATTGTTCATATTAATAACTTCAAAGCTTGTATTTTTGAATGATCAGCACATTTAGCTTTATAAATATCATTTGCAGTTTACAGTTACAATCTTACCCTGTATGTATAGTATTACACCTATAATTTTTCCCTAGTCTGTTGCAGAAAAATATAATCTTAGAGAAGAAAAGTAAGGTATTGTAACAAAGTAGATGTTCTCGGGACTATTTTACCTTTCATTTTTGTCCCCCATTCGATTCCATCTTACAAAGATGCAGCTTTCACTTGACTTTTTAATTGAAAATGAGGGACAGCCTAAATTAGCACTAGTGGCATAAAAGTAAAACAAATATTGAATGATGTTTTTGTAAATAGGATGAAGGAAAAATAATCAAATAAGATAAAATTAAACCATCCATTTTTTTAAAAAAAATTCCATGCTTAAATACATATTATATATTTACTCTATAGAAATTTACACCAGACATTGCATTGAGGAAAATGAGGACAGACACATGCATAGAATTTTATGTCTGGCCACCACTTTTATTGAGCTTTAGCACAAGAGGAGGGAGCTATCTGCCCATCGCCCATACTCTGCTATACGAGGCATTTAGCTGGTTTCGATGCTGAGGGTTTCAGGGCTCTTTATCATATAAACCATAACATGAGATGCTCTCCTGTGCTACTCTCCAGGACATAGCGCTCTGTGAGTCTTAGCAGCCTCTTCACAGCCAAGGTATAGAGAGCACAACAGAGTGGGAAACCTTGGCCTGTGAGGGTCACAAGGTTGGACCTCAGCCCATGAGGACACAAGGTCTCACTCTGTCACTTGGGCCAAAGACCCATCATCAAAATTCCTGGTCTTTTTATATTTGGGAACCGTTTGTTTTATTCTCTTAACTGCACTGGAAACCAGCCACAGTGGGTGCCAGAGACTAGCTTCACCACTCCCCACCCAACCACAATACCTGGTATCACAACACCTGCCAAATCTATGCAGTAGCATTCCATAGTCATATGTCAGCACCTCCATCTGATAATTGCATGCTATCATTTCTGAAAACTTCTGGCCAATTGTAATGATGTCCCTGTATCACTGAAGCCGCTTTCTCCGAGAATATCTTGGTGATCTCCCTGTTTACTTTCTTTCTAGCTGTGTCCACACAGGCTGGGGCTGCTTCCAGCCCTTGCATGTCAGTAAATGCAGAAGTGGTATGAGCTGAGGTTCTTCTTGATGCAAACATCTTTGGCCCTGAAGTCCTGGTGAGATCTGTCTGCCATCCTGTCTGCCATCTTTTGAGCCCAATGGTCTACAGACTGCCTGCAAATCCAAATATTGCATACTCCCTGGGTAGCTTCTGAAACAAATAAGTGGATTGGGTTAGTTACATTTAGCCACTCCCAGACATCCTGTTCCTTGATTCAGACATAAGTCCTGTAACACCTTGATTACCAGTGCCCTTTTACCTGCACCTGTCATGGGCCAAAAAACCCTTTATTTATATGTATAGTTGGTATTATGCCTTCCAATGTGCATTACTTTGAATTTGTAAACATTATATTTAATCTGCCATTTTATTTCCTAGTCACTCATTTTTGAGAGATCCTTTTATAGCTCCTTGTAGTCTGCCTGGGTCTTAACTATCTTCAATAATTTTGTATCATCTGCTAATTTTGCCACCTCACTGTTTACCACATTTTCCAGATCATTTATGAATATGTTGCCTGGTCTCCAAAAAGACCCCTGTTCTCCTTTCACTGATGGCCCTATCAAATTCCCCTGCTGGCTGATGAGGGTGGATAGTTCATATGCTGCTGAGAAAAAAATAAGTCCTTATAATATAGAGATTTAGTGAGGTTACTCAGGAGGACTTTCCATAGCTATAAGTTTGAGTGCAGGGTGATGAAAAAAGCAGTTTCTCTGCCAATGGCAAGGTTGGTGGTGAGCTGAATCTTAATTCTTGGACAATATTATTCTCACTTTATTCTTACATCATCTTCAATATCTCCTCTACTTCAATTTTCTTTGTGTTATTCACCTGTTATACCTCTGATATTTAGAATTGCTAATCCTGTTTGAGGAAATAAAAGCATATTTTCAACTATGGTTTTAGCACATTGACTATTATATGAATTCAGATTCAGGCAAAAGGGTTGGTCTAAATTTCACATCTGAAAGGAATGGGTCTCCTCTGCTGGCAAAGAGGATACTTTCTTCACGTCCTCATCCATTATGACCCACACACCATGGCAGGAAAATATGGAATCAGAGACACCATAAGGACCTTGATTTTTCAGAGAGTGGGTGAACAGGATATTCTAAAAAAAGCTCAAACCCTATCAGCAAATGTGCAAATGTGTACTTTATAATAAATGCAACTCTATATTACAAGCAGGATGTGAGGGCCCTCTTGTGTCACTTCATACAAGTATCTAGTATTAGATTGTAACATCTTTGTGATGGGGACTACCATTTTTGTTTATTATTATTTTTTGTACAGTAACTAGCACAACAACGCCTTGATTAATGGCCTCTAGGCATTGCAATACAAATGAATAATAAGTACTGAATCTAACAACTCAGGTGAACCAAACACTGTAACATACACAGAATTTTTATAGAAGGTGATTATATTCATCACAATTATATGCCAAAACAAGATAAGTACCAACAACTAATACATTTACAGAGGAAGAAAACTCTGAGTAGGTGTTCCAGCAGATGTAGAGAGTTATCAGAAGTGATGTGTGGAGTTAATAGAAGTAACTCAAGAAGGACTAGCAGAGTAGTTTCACAAGATGATTAATGTGTTTGGCAAAAGGTCATTGACATGATTCATCACTGTGTTATTTTGGTTCTACATCCGATTTCAGTGGTGTTATAGTCATGGAAAACTTAAGTAAAACCATGGTGAACTGGTCCCCTGTGTTTGACAACAAGGTCAAAGAGGGATACTAATTCAGATAAACACTCAGTGCAGCTGTTTTGTAATGAGACCAAATCACTAAATCAAATAAGGAATGTGTAAATTATCAGAATTATCTTCAAAATATAATTTTGGAAAATACTCTACCAGTATTTTCTTTGAGAGTGGGAGAAGAATTATTCAGCTGTATATACTTGACAAACATTTCAATTAATTAAAATGTAGATATAAAATGTACAATGGAACACAAGTAAACAAAGAAGCAGCATGGTCTCTGTATCCCTTATAACCTAGTTCCTTATAACAAAAATAATTAAATTAAAATTAAAATAAATAAATTAAAATTAAAATTAAAATAAAAAAAATCAAATTTTAAAAAATCAAAACATTAACTAGTACAGTAATAGACAATAGGTAAAATAAGTGTAATCTAATAAGTAACTAATTAAAATCCACATATTCATGTCTGAATAGCAGTAATATTGTAACTGAATCTTAAGAAGCCTTTTTAGTCTATTGATAACTGCACACACTCATCAACAGATCTCCCGACCTGCCACACAAGATCTAGCCATATCCTAGCTGGTCTTCCCTGATTTCAATGACTCATCATTTCTTCCACAATAACTTCCTCAAGGTGATTTCTATCTCTATCCTGATATGACCAAAGCATATAAATCAGTGCAGAATGATATCCAAGAGCAGAATCCACTTTTCGCCAATAATAATATTTCTAATATAATAGTTGGCCTTTTTTTCTGTCCAGGAGATGCACAAAAGTCTTCATGAGCACCACATCTGTAAGGCTTCAATTTTCTTCTTGTCAGCACCAGGATACATACATAAATTGCTATGGAAAAATAATCTTTTTCACCAACAAAACACTTGTAAATTTTGAGATGAAAGAATTTTTCCACACATTCATAATGGAAAGCCATTCCTCAAAGAGACATAGTAGTCATCTTCTAATTTCTTGATAGCAGCCTTCTTGGCTGCATATGTATGATTCCAGATAATTAAATTAATCTATTGATTCTACAGCTTGCCCATTAATTATGTTGTATTCTTGCATCCTGTTATTATTAAGCACATCAACATGCATGCATTTTGTTTTTACAAAATTCAGGAATAATCTGTTTTCCTCACTAACGATTTTGACAGACTCGAACATTTCACTCTGTTGCATTGCGTTGATTGTTGCAGCAAAGAGAATCATATCATCAATATATCTGAGGCTGATTAAGAAGTGCCCACCAATGGAAATCCCAGCTTCTTCCACTTTATCAAAACCTTGCGGTGATTGCCTCATAATAAATTCATACATCTTAAAAAGACTTGGGGACAGAATGAACTCTTGCTTCATCCCCTGCCCAATTAAAAACACTTGCTGCCAGCCCACTGCAGTCCCCATTATGGTCTGTTGTTGACAATAGAGACTTGCAAATAATTCAGTGAGGTGCTTTGGAATCTTCACATCTGCCAGTATCCTCCAGAGACAATCATGTCAGACAGTATCAAACACTTTAGACTGAATCAAGTACCTATTATGTTTTTGTAAGTACCTGTATGTTTTTTATTTTCTCCCACTCTAAACTCTAGGGTAAAAGTGTGGGGGTCTTTTATATGCAGGACCCAATAACTTTAAGCTACTTTCCCAACCTAAGATAAATCTTTTCCCCCAAAACCCAAACTTCTCCAGTTGGGCTTGCAACTCCACTGCCACCATCAATGTGATTATTCCAAAACCATGGAGTGGGGCACATTGAAACCCCCCGAGAGTAACACCCCCTCCCTTTACCTAGGAGATTGAGACACCCAGACTCCACTCCATCCCCTGCTACCTGGGAGAGATTCCAGCACACAGACCCTCATTAGCCGTGAGCTGTGCCCAACTCAAAGCTAATACAACTTCAAGGGAAATAACCAAACACTTCTTATAACAAAAATGGTTTAATAAAGAAAAGAGAAAAGCTTACAACTTACACAGACTTCACAGGTACTCAATTTCCTTGCCCTAACCCCTCCCTTGAGACTTCTCCTCCTGATGAGGTTAGAGACACCATAGATCAATTACAAACTTATACAATCAACAATTATACTTACTGTTAGTCCAACTTAGCAACTTATTCAAAGAGATGAATAGGAAGGAGATTACGTGCTCCCAAAGCCAGGAGAGAAGAAGAGATGCAGACGGCTGAGTGCCGAGACTAAAGTGAAACTTAACCCCCCCCCCTCCATAGGAATGCTAGCTTGACTTTACCACCTCTCCTGTTCAGGTTAACCCCTTGCAGGTAAAACTGTAAGTCTAAGGCACTTCATACTTATGACAGTTTTTCATTATACTCTCTGAATTTTTCAGTGATTTGACAGATATGCATGATTTAATTACATGTGCCTCATCCCTCCTTGAAACGAACTTGTTGTGGTGGTAGTTCTGATTCTATCATTCTCTTTCTGGAATCCTGAATTATGTAGAGAAGCATTTACTAGTGCAACATCAAGTAGCTTGTATGGTTCTGCACTCTGTTATATTCTCTATCTTTGGTAAAGAGAGAAAGATTCCCTTCATCTGGTTAATTTCCAGGTATCCATACATTGTTGCAAACTTTCCACATGAGATACAGACCATGGTCACCAATTGCTTTTAGCAATTCTTCTGGTATGTGTTATACCCCTAGTGTTTTCCTAGGCTTCATTTTCATAATAGCATGGAGCACTTCCTCTCTTATGATTGATGGTGCTGGCTCAGTATTCTCTTTTCTGTGATCCTGTATTGTAAACTGCTCTAATGAGGCCTACAGACTGACAAAGTAATCTCTCCATCTGCATTGGATATTGTTGTCTTCAATAAGAACTCGTAATTATCATCTTTTATTATGTTTGGTCACGAGGAAAACTTTTTAGTAAGAAGTCTGACCACTGAACATAACTTCTGTATTACTTTTTTAAAAATTCCTCACATTTTCCCCTCATGTACTCATTTTTGTCTCATCTAATTGGCTTTGAATCTCCCTGCTTAATTCCTTGAATTCTTCAGTTTCCAAGCCACACTCTTTCACTCAAGCACCTTCTCCATTAATCATGGTATGGCCTGATGCTGACTTTGTTTTTTCTTTTTTTTTGGAATGCACGCTTTGGCAGATTCAAGTATGACAATTTCATTTTATTCCACAGTTCATTTCGATTGTTCTCTTTCACCTCATTCAATGATTTAAACCATTTCTTTACGGAAGTTATGTAATTTAATTGTATTTTTGAACAAATCCAGACAGAATGGACCTGCTGAACATCTTATATTTTAAGTTATAATTTTATGTTTGAAGCTAAAAGTTAATGGTGTGACCCTTACTCTGAACTCAGGGACGTTTTTATCTATTGGACACTTGATCTTAAGTGTCCCTGTATCATTGCATAATCCTTTTTGTTGTTTGTGAAGCCATCAGTATTCTCCATTTGTATAGACCTAGAAATTTGGGTGAAGATGGCCAGATGATTAAAGCTGCAGAAATCAACTAACACCTTCCTCTTTGATTTTTTTAAACTCAGACCATTGTTTCTAATGACTTCTTTATGACAGCTTACAGCTCCAGCTTTTGTGTTCAGGTCTCCAATTACAAAGGTGATGTCTTTGCTTAGTGTCTTAACAAGTGTCTCTTTAAACTGTCCAGAGAACTCAGCAACTGCATTATCATCAGCTGTTATTGTAGGGATGTAAACCAGTATGACTGACATATTAACCAGCTTCACTCAAAGATTAATTGTAAAGTTTATATCACTGATTGAATTGCATCAGCAATATACTGCATACCCATTCATCATCATGAAATGATCCCTCCCATTCCATTGCAGCTCTGACATTCCAAACATATCTATCTTATATCTTTCCAATTCTTTGGCAACAATTTTATGCATACATACTTCAAATATTCCATGTTCATACTCTGATGATTCGTAGGAAGAAATACGGAGACTAGTTTACCATTGCCTCACCTCTATTTTGTGGCTGTCTTATGTTAAATTGTCGCTTAACTCTCCTACCTCTTGATGACATTTCCTCCGTTGTGGATCCCACTATCCATCCCAGGTTCCAGATTTCTCCAAATCCATTAGCAATTCTTGAGGGTTTGGCCAGTTGCAGATGCTACTGACTACTGCCATTATGGTAGCAAGCTATAATGCAGCAAGGCCTGACCTCAGTGTAATCTTGGAACGGTGGAATTTTATTGATTGTGTTGAATTAATTTTTATATAACGTAAAGAGAATTTAGTAACAAGAACTTGAACATTTCTTGAATACTTACCACAGATTAGTAAATTTCATTGGACTATTAGAATATAGAGCTCACATCCATCAAATCACAGTGAACTAGATACAAGCCCTGTATAAAGCAGAATGTGCATCTGTTGCACCCAGGATTGATTCAGAAAGGGAATTATGCCTCTGCCTTTGTGTCACCCATCTCCATAGTATTTGGGAATTAATCCCAGTGTTCTCTGTACAAATTCTGTGTATGAAGATAGACTGATTAGATTAAAGTCTTCCTACTTAACATTAAAGTAAAATAAAACTGTAGCTCTGTTCCCAGTTTATCCATCTGGTTAAGTGGCAGCAGATTGCCTGCCACTTAGCCAGATGGGTTAACATCCTCCAGGGTTCAAAAATGGAATGGCTTGTTACATACTTTAAACCAGTATGAAAGAGATAGCAGTTGCTTTATTCAACAATCTGGCATGTACTTCCTATATAAATATTAAAAACAAAGAGCTATGCATTTAGTTATATCCTGAACTTGAATATTCCTATATATAAATAATTAACAACAATCTATGTTCTCAAACCATCTAGTAAATTTCTATAGATCCAATATATCAGTTACCTAGAGAGATGAGATTACAAGCACATCACTCTGGAATGAGTCCTTACCACTCACTTTCCTCAAATACACTTCCCCAGGCAGGTTAGCAAGTCTGTTTAAGTCTGTTCAGAATGTTTAATCTCCAGTACTAGCCTGTAGACGTGTTCGTTTCGCCCGGTGCGCCCCCTGCTGGGATCGTAGGGGGAATTAGCGGTTTCCCAGCGCCGGGAGCGCCCCCTACCGGGTGATCTCCACGTCGTTCTCAGGGGGTTGTTGATCTGGGCTTCCTTCCGGTCCCGATAGCCCGCACGTGCCCCATCTTCCTGAGGTTGGCTTTAGCTGAGGCTTGTCTGGTCCCAGCAGCCAGTATACACAGTCTCTCTCTCAGACTGGCTTTAGCTGAGGCTTGTCTTGTCCCAGCAGCCAGTAGATGCAGTCTCTCTCTCTGACTGGCTTTAGCTGAGGCTTGTCTTGTCCCAGCAGCCAGTGTATACAGTCTCTCTCTCAGAATGGCTTAGCTGAGGCTTGTCTTGCCCCAGCAGCCAGTATCTACAGTCTCTCTCTCTCTCAGAATGGCTTTAGCTGAGGCTTGTCTTGTCCCAGCAGCCAGTAGATACAGTCTCTCTCTCTGACTGGCTTTAGCTGAGGCTTGTCTTGTCCCAGCAGCCAGTGTATACAGTCTCTCTCTCAGAATGGCTTAGCTGAGGCTTGTCTTGCCCCAGCAGCCAGTATCTACAGTCTCTCTCTCTCTCAGAATGGCTTTAGCTGAGGCTTGTCTTGTCCCAGCAGCCAGTATCTACAGTCTCTCTCCCAGACTGCCAGGGCACCCCGTCGCGAGGCTACTTACAGGTCCCGGATCCTCAGCAGGGTCCTGCTTCCTCGGGGGTCCAGTCCATGCCTTGCTCCTCCGGGTATGTGGCAGCTGGGACCCCCGGCCAGTCGTCCGGGGTTGCGGGGAGCTCTGCGGTCGCCCCGTCGGGTTCGCTGCTGGATCCCGGGGGGTTGGTGGTCGTTGGGCTCCCGGGCCAATCACCCCCTGCGGTGGGAGACGCGGCCGCCGGGGCCTCGGGACCGTCCTCGTCGGCCACGGGGTACATGGCCGCGGGGACGCCGGGCCAGTCTGTCTCGGCCGTGGGTTTGGGGCCGGGGCTTCTCTCAGCTGGCTCCCTCCGCGCCCAGTAGTCGGGCCGACTCTCTCCTCCTCCTGCCGGGTCGACCCCCTCTTGGTGGCCGGCCCCGCCTTTTGTGCTTCCGGGGCCCTGGTTGCACTTCCGGGGTAGGGGGCGGGGCCATCTCGGCTCCGTCGGCCATCTTGGTTCCCCGGCCGAAGCGTCCTCCCGATCGGAGGGGGCCCACCGGGGCCCACTACATAGCCTTTTATCAGAGTCTAGTTGTTCTCTTGCTCCTTGACAGTTTCTTCTTTGTATTTTGATGATAAACGATCTGTCAGATGGGAAATGGCAGAGTCCATACCAGTTGTCAATGTGTTGATAATTTATGGGATTAATCATAGATCCCTTTGATTACATTGAAATGTGTCCCTGTTCTGTCTGAACTACATAAGATCTTGGCTGCAGTTGTTCTTTAATGGTATCCCTTTGGCTTTAAATATCAGAGGTGTGATTCCTCAGGCACACTCTGTCACCTAGGGCTTGTCTTCATGAGGCTGCTCCAGGATCGATCTTCTGGGGATTGATTTATCACGTCTCGCTAAAATGCGATAAATCAATCACTTGCGGCTCCCCCGTCAACTCCGGAACTCCAGCTTTCCGGGAGGCGCAAGCTGGAGTTGACGGGGGAGCACGCCGCCAACTGCCGCTGCCGTTGGGACGAGCGGTAAGTCGTCGGCAGATACGCAAACTTTGATCCCCACCCCCACCCCCCAGTGAGGACAAGTCCCTAGATTAAGAGATAGGAGACCATGGGTCCTTTTGTCAAAATAATATTTCTGTTTCCACTTTTGATTTTCTTTCATCTTCCATCTCATTGTTATGAGAATTCAGCAGGTTATCAATAATTGGTAAATTAGATCTGATCTTTCTTCTCATTAACAGCTGAGCTGGAGAAAAGCCTTTCTCAGGGGTGATCTTTGGTAAACCAATAAAGCTTTATCAAATCCTTCAGGTACAGCTATTTAGTGGTTTGATAAATAACACTTGTCAAAAGTATTTTTCATAAGGTTCTTTACTGTCCGTATAGACCTTTTGACAAGTCAATTTAATTGAGGAAATTCTGACTTGATATTTTGTAATGAAAATATTTTTTGATCTCAAATTGCCTAAAATCTGCACTGGGAAATTGTGGTCCATTATCCCTAAAGACTTCATCTGGAATTCCATGTCTGTAGAAGATTCTCTTCATGCTGGCTCTCACTGACTTACAATTAGTACTGTGCAATGTGCAAGTTTATGGATACAGAGAATAATGATTTGTGACTATTAAATAATCCTTTGATTGCCAGGTAAATAAATTGGTCTCTACCTTCTCACAAGGCCTTTAGGACTTTGATAAAGTCTCAGTGGCTCTGTCTGTTAGCATGGCTTGTATTTCAAGAAGGAAAAGCAGTTTTCTACCACATTACTGATATTGTGATTGATCCATGGCCAGTACAACATGTCTCATGTTCACTGTTTTCACTTATCAATTCCTAAATGAACCTGATTCTTCTGTAGCAATTCTTTTCAGAGGCTTGTTGGAATTACAGCCTAACTGCCTTTGAAAATCACCCCATCCATCCCAATAAGTTCATGTCTGCAGTTCCAATAATATCTTATACTTGGACAGCAAGTGCTTATTTCTTCAAGCCATCCTTTAATTATCACTTCTTTAAGGATTCCCAATAATTCATCTTTCTCCATTTCCTCTCTTATTCTCCATTTCTCTTAGCTATGGGTATTAACTTTACAATTCAATCTACATATGCTTGCATATCTGTCTTTAACGTCTTCTCTGATTTTGTGGGAGCCACTGATCTGGAAAGTGCACCTGCACTAAACATGACTTTACCAGTCATGTAGGTCACAACAAAATCATATTTTTGTAGCTTTTTATCAGTCTTTGAATCCTTAAGGATAGTGTCATTTGCTAAATAACACTATCAGGGGCTTGTGGTCCATTTCATCGTTCACTGACTGTCTATAAATATGTTGATGGAATCTCTCACAGAGAAACAATATTCTGAAAAGCTCCTTTTCAATCTGTACATGTCTGGTTTCTGCCTTACTCAGTGATCTGGATATATATGCCACTGGTTGCCAACAATCCTCATGCTTCTGTAAAATCACTGCACCTAACCCAGACTGTAAAGCACCTGTTCAAATTTTAATAGGCCTTCCTGGTGCGTAGAATTTCAACACTTGTTCTTGTATCAATTATTGTTTTAAACCTCCCCATGTTTCTTTCTGTTCTGCGCCCCAATACCATTCATTTTATTCTCTAGGAGTTTTATCAAAGCCATGCTTTGGTAGATAGATGAGGTATGAATTTTCCTAGATAATTCCCAGGAATCGTTGGACATCTTTCATTGATTGGGGGTGTGGCATCATTTCAATGGCTGACATCTTTCTTTTATCAGGTTATACATCTTTGTTGAAAATAATGTCCCCAACAAAAGTCAGTTCCATAACCCATAAAACACATTTCTCCAATTTAGATAAAGGTTCTAAATTCCAGTTGCCTCCAGGACTTTCCAAAGTCTACAATCATGCTCCTTTTTTGTTGAGCCCCAAATGATGATGTCATCCATTGAGCTATCAACACTATTAATATGTTCATAGATCACATATATGGTTATGTGTATACTTCTGGTGAAGCTATGCCAAATGGCATAAGAATCTCCATCATCCAAATGGGGCATTAAATGTGTATAGCTTTGAGCTTTCTTCAGTTAACTTTAACTGCCAAAAACCTGAGTACACATCCAATTTACTGAAATATTAAACATTTGAAAATTGAGCCATAATCTCTTCTCTGGTTGGTAGTTTGAAATGTTTTGTTTTATAGCCTTGTTGAGATCTCTGGGATCTAAGCATATGCATAGCTGGCCATTACTTTTCTCCACAATTATGAAGGAGCTCACCCATTCTGTTGGCAACTCAATTTTTTGTATTACTTACATTACTTCCATCTTTTCAAACTCAGCCTTGAATTTACTCTGGAATGTGAAGGGCACTTTTCTACAGATGTGAATAACTGGAGAAACATGCTAGTTTATCTAGATTTTAAATTCATTCTGCTATCAACTCAACACTTGAAATAGGTCATTATATTCCTGAAAGAGTGACTCATAGCCAGATTCACTATGATCTTCTACAGAGAGCACCCATTTTACTAGACTGAGTTTCTCACATTGAGCCAGGCCTAAAAGTGGTGTCACCTCTTTTGGCACTACAATGAACAGGAGTCTGTAAATGGTGATTTTATGGTTGATGCTGGCAATGGACCTGTCATAAATATAAAGGGAAAGGTAACAGCCTTTATGTGTGCAGTAACATAAAATCCCTCCTGGCCAGAAGTTCTGAATCACTTTATCTGTAAGGGGTTAAGAAGCTCAAATAACCTGGTTGGCACTTGACCAAAAGGACCAATAAGGAAAAACATATTTTCAAATCTGGGGTAGTGGGAGATTTTGTTTTGCTCTCTTTGTTTGTTCCCTCTCTGGACAGAGTGAGAGACCAGGCAGGTAAAACATCTCCTGATAACATACCTGAAATAATCCATCTAAGATTACAAAAAATTGTAAGTAAAGACAATGAGATGTGTTAGATTATCTTTTGTTTTAGCTTGTGAATTTTCCCTATTCTAGGAGGTAATTTTATTCCTATTTTGTAACTCGGAAGCAGAATCAGAGGGGAATCCTGTGTGTTTTAAATCTTTTTATATATCCTGTATAGATGCCCCTCATTCTGATTTTTCAGGTGTGATTCTCTTACATTTTTAATAAATAAAATTCTTATTTTAAGAACTTGATTCCTTTTTTCAGTGTCCTAAAGACCAGTTCTATTTTTGCTGGTAGCAGTTTTGGTCTTATTTTTAGTTTCTCATGATCTTGTTCAAACAGAATATTAACCTGAACATCCCTAGCCTCTGTTTGCCAGAAGCTGGAAAAGGTCGTCAGAGGATGGATCACTTGATGATTACCTGTTCTGCTCTGGGCACCTGGCACTTGTCACCATCAGAAGACAGGACACTGGGCTAGATGGAATTTTGGTCTGACCCAGTATGGCCATTCTGATGTTATGTTCTTATGTCCAGTTTCAGTGGAATAATAGTTGCATTCACTATCATAGGCAGTATCCAAAACCTATCATCAGGCTTCCTAGATCTATGAAAAAACTCCTCACCCAGGAGTTTAACTGAATACACTTGACTTTTCTGCATTTGTGATCTGCAAAATTTTGCAAAATTATTATTTTTCACACATTTATGACAGAGTTTCCCAAAGGCAACATACTGTTTGTGGCCATGCTCCACAACTTCCACATGAACATCTTTAACCAGTCTTCCCCCTAGCAGTAGTTTTTGTGGCAAGTGATTCCAGTCTTTGATTTGACCTAGTCTGACTATATTCTTTTGTACTTAATACATGGATGAGCTCATCTGATGAACTCATCTCTTTGTCTTGTGCATTAGAAACATAGAATCATAGACGATTATGGTTGGAAAATACCCCAGGAGTTCATCTAGTCTGTACCCCTGATTGAGAACTTTAATTAATATCACATAATTCATGTTATTTTGTTAATAAGATTGTTTTGCTTTTACTATAAACCAAATCAGCAATAAATTTGAAGGGAAATGTCTATTTCCCCCCATTTAAATTAATAAGATGTGATGTACAGACTCTTTAACAGAGCAGCAAACTTAATATCTTATGAGACTGTACAGTGTTAGGGGCTGTGCATTTCAGAGAAACATCTCTGAGGCACTCGGGGAATGAAGTTCACTAATTGTTACTTTCTAGGTGAAGTTCGGGCTGGGAGAGCCCTGAAGAGTCTGCTGATGAGGAAGGCAGACTTGTGTGGCAGGGAGCTGACACACAGTCTAATTTCCAGCAAAACTCCCTCTTGCTACAGCATAGGTATCAGAGTAGCTTAAAACTCTGGTTATCCCTAGCAGCATGTTTAAGGTATATTAGTCCATGATTGTACATTAGAGGGATTTCTGCACAACCTGGTACTGGGCACTGTCAGAGGCATGATGCTGGATTAGATATATATAGCATTTCCTGGGTTCCAAATCCAGGAGAAGAAATGCTCAGTCCCTATGTCTATGTTCTAGCATGAGGCTAAAATAATTCTTAGAGCATATAATGTTCTATACATAAAATAATTAACATGTATCAGGTCTTTAAGGTTATTTGGATGTCTTCAACATTCAAATAAATGCCTTACTGACATTTTCCTCAAGATGAAATCCTAAGTATTTTACAATAGGTTCACTGAAATATGTGCCAATCATAGGATGATTATGAAGTGCTGCGTCCAAAGATAGAAACCCTTCAAATTGGTACTGTTCATGAATGCTTATTCATTTTAAAAATTAAAATAATTAAATATGACAAAAGACAAAGCCAGCATCCCAGTGCAAAGGTGGGTTTTGTGAGGCTGTGTCAAGTAATGAAACATCTATTTTCAGCACTTATTATTTTTTTAGTTAATGTACTTTTCAACTAAGAAATGGGTGGATTCAGAAATACTTGTGCATTCTAAAGTTACCTGTTTGAAGAAATCCCATGCTTGGGCTTGTGGTGCCGTGTGAACCAAAAGAAGGAATTTCCCAAAGCCCAACACAGAGAATTTCATGACACTTCTGCCATAAAAAAGTAAAAAATAAAAAAATAAATGGCCAACTGATGCTGCAACCACTGATTTCTTTCTCTAGGTCAGACTAGCCAGATGGATTAAAAATCTCCCCAATACATCCAATAATTCTAGAATTTTATATTTATGTTAATCCCTTACGGGAGCACTGTATACAATCTATTTATTTACCTCTTTGGCTTGTTGTTTTCTTACATTTTTTAAACCTTGATTTTAATGCACAAATTGACAGCTACCATATATCAGCATAGTGAAAATCACTGAAACTATTTTCTACCAGGAAAATCTAAGTGCATTTTTGAGCCTGGGGAAAGCAGTCTCCAAACAGTACATTCCATTCTGTCCAGACCATTTCTTCTTAGTGCTTTTTTTATTGTTTACATTGCACAACACATACTTTTACCTCATACACATGCCTCTAGAAAGGATATTACATAATAAAATATTTCTTCCAATCAGATGTCAGATATTAGTTCCCTTCATATAATCTTGAATGCATTTTTCCTTGTTTAAAATATTTTAGAAGGAAAAATACATCTACATTATATCTTTGTTTCCAAGTATGCCTGTGGTACACACAAAGAATGTAATACCATGACATTTTACAAATGTTTTAATATGAGAACATTCATTGGCATTATAGGACTGATTCTCTAGTCTTGTTCTGGCAAAACTCCTTCACTTAAGTAAGAGTTTCTTTGGGTTAATTTTTGTAGCATCTAACCCTAGAATTCTCCAGTAACATCACTCCATTTCCTTCAAGCCTTCAAATATTAATTTGCTTCATGCTTATTAGTCATATAAGTTTCATCCTTCTAGGGTCAGGAATACATTGTGAAAAAAAGAATACCAGCATAAGAAATGAACTGACAGATGTGTTCAGAATTCATAGAACACTGGTAATTTGACTAGGTAACTATCTCTGCTCTAGCAGATTGTCTGCCAGGTGGGATATTGCCCTCTAAGATTAAAACATGAAATGAGTATAAACCAGCAGGAAAAAAATAGGTTGTTGAACAAATAAAGAGCTTTCTAGTTAAAGAATGATGTGCTCCTTTATATTGTGAACCCATTAAAACAGAACCCCCTCCTTCTTATATTTCAGGGGCAGAAGAGATCATCATGATCCTCTAGTCTGACTCCTGTGTAACACAGGCCATAGAACTTTCCCAAAATAATGTCTAGAGCCTATCTTTTAGGGGGGAAAAACATCCCAATGTGATTTAAAAATTTCAAGTGATGGAGAAATCCACTTGGTAAATTCTTCAGGATTTGGAAAGTGTGGTTCACTACCATAAACAAGTAATATTTATTATTAATAAAGTATGTAACTATTCTACACCAAATAATAATGAATTACATTGTTGAATAAGGCATTATCATACTTAAAAGAAAAAAAATGAGGGCTATATCTCCCATGATGCACTATGGTCTCCCCATGTTACTGAGCAGTGGCAATGTAGTCCAACTGGTGATCCCAGTCCACATAAGAAAATGGGGCATGAGGCACCTGAATTACCACTCCCATGAGGCACTGTGGAGGCACGTCCTAATCAAATGTTTCAATTTTCAGGAGAAATCTTTCAGTTTTTAGTTTAAAGTCACCATTTTTTGTTGTTTTTTTATTAGAAGTAATTTTTTTCACACAAAGTAGACATGTTTCACAAAGAACTTTATTTTGCTGAAAATCCTTTTTCCATTGGAAAACAGTTGGAAAAAAAGCATCCTTAAAGAACAAGATTTGTTAAAAGTTACCATACAACAAATAAATAATAACAAATGTACTTTCATATTCAAAAAATTCAACAATTGGCCAATTTAAGGCTTATAAACAAATTATATAGGGTGATTATCCATCACTGAAAACAAAACACAAATGAATGGATGAGTATGCTATTGAAATTTGCACAGTGCTACACAACAGATTAAGAAAGGAATTAAAGAATACTATGTTTCCCTGAGGTATCTAGGGAAATTTAAGTAGACAGAACATTATGAGTTTAAATTTTAACTAGGACACAAATACCTTGGTGAAGGATACAGTATAAGAGCCAGAATAGAAACCCTCCTACATTCCTATAAAAAAGGTTCCAATGTGCACTCTGATTCTGGCAGACCAGGTGACCCCTAAAGACCCCTAAACTTCACTGAACGCATAGCTGAAAACCAGTCTGGCTCACCTGTGTGTTAGTATTGTTACAATAGTTATTAGATTTATAGAGATGTGTTTAGTGTTTGGATTTTATGAAATGTGTGTGAGTTGCTGCATGCATTAATCTTACTTATAATACCAGTATCTCATCTCATAAGGGCATATTTAAGTGTATGCTCTGTAACTATAAAAATGTTTGCCTTGAAACTGGAAATAGGAGAAGCTTTACCTATTGTGAAATTCTAGTTTACCACTAAGAAGTGTCATATCCTTTCCAACAAAAAAAGGCCTATAGGCACCAGACAAACCATTGTGGAACATCAGTGGACAAAGACTTTTTAAAATGTTTCCCTCAGAGTCACGAAGAGGGGACATGCACAAAAACTCATCCCATCAGAGCTTGAACTCTGAGGGAAGAGAATAAAAGCCTTTGTCAAGAAGAAATTGTCATCAATATGTTGCTTGGAATTTTGACAGGACAAAAATTTTGCCAGGTTCACAGGTGCTATAGAAGCTGCAGCCCCCACCTGCCGGGGAGTGGGGCCCAGCTATAATGTGACCCTGCATTTAGTGCGATGGGATTTCTTGGATCCCATGGGTCATGTTATAGCGGGGAACCACTGTATTTTGCATATATTTGCATACGTTAATTTTTTCCATGGTCACTTCGGCCCACGAAGCCCCTTCAAAAATCTAATATGGTCCTCGACTCATAAAGTTTGGAGACCCCTGTTCTACACAAACAAAACCGAACACTCTTGCCTTGCCTCTGCCATACCTCTCTTATGAGGCCCCACCCTGCCAAAACCCTTCTCTAAGGACCTTCCCCTGCTCACTACATATCCCCATCCCTATTTAACTCACTCTCCCCACCCTCACTCACTCAATCATCAGCGGGCTGGCTCAGGGGATTTGAGAACAGAAGGGCTCCAGCTGTGGGGTGCGGAATCTGGGGTTGGGCCAGAATTGAGGAATTTAGGGTGTGGGAGGAGGCTCCAGATTGAGACAGTGGGTTAGGATGTGGAAGGGGGTGAGGGCTCCGGCTGGGGGTATGGGCTCTAGGGTGGGACCAGGGATGAGGTGTTTGAGGTGCAGGAGAGTGCTCTGGGCTCGAATTGAGGGGTTTGGAGGGGGATCAGGGCTGGGGCAGGGTTTGGGGCACAGGAGGGGGTTTAGGGGCGCAGGGTCCAGGTGGCACAGCAAGCAGATCCTGGAAGCAGCCAGCATTTCCCCGCTCTGGCTCTTATGTAGAGGCATGGTCAGGCGGTGCTGCACGCTGCTCCATTTGCAGGCACCGACCCAGCAGCTCCCATTAGCCACAGTTCCCAGCTAATAGGAGCTACAGGGGCAGCGCTTGGGGTGGGGGCAGCATGTGAAGCCCCATGGCTACACCTGCCACAGCTTGTGGGAGCTACACAGAACCATGGCAGGCAGGGAACATACCTTAGCCCTGCTGCACTGCCGACCAGACTTTTAATGTTCCAGTCAGCAGTGCTGACCCGAGCCACCAGGGTCCCTTTTTCCAGTCGAAAACTGGACATTGGCAACCCTATTTGTGAGCCACTCCAGACAACCTGGATGACATACACATCCAAACAAAACCTACAAGGAGCCTCTTTGTCTTTGTGCACATCCATGAAGGTACAAGCCACAGTAAAAGGTCTAGTTCTCATTCCGTGCAAAAACTCTGCATGGTTAGTGTTAAGCACTTAATGCTATGCAAAGGGGACAGCAAGGACTGGTTTAGTGCAAACACTCCATCCTTATTATGATCCAGATTATTCCAAAACTCCTATGGAGAAGAGCAATCCTTGCCAGTAAATAGAGATTATTGGGAAAATCGCACATTAGCAAAAATGAAATTTGGATGAATGTGCATGAGAGCCCAGGAAGGAGACAGACCTGTAATATTGACAATGCAGCATTGTAAACAGAGTTAAGATCCAAGATTTTACCTGGGAGCAATATCTCCCATTTCAATACACCATATGTACACTTGAATAGATGAGACAGAAGGATTTAGTTTTATATTATTGTAATTAAAACAAGAATATTTTCTATGAAAAAAAAATATCATGCTATTTGGGGGAAATGTGTTTCAAGAAAACATTCTGTAACATTCAATATAAAGATAGTGTTAAAAAGCTTTAAGTTTGTGGTGAAAACATGGAAGTGCAATGATTCCTAAGGTAAGGTTGCCTGAGAAAACTTATTTCTGTCATAGTGAATATTGCTCTTCAATATAGTACTAGGTGATCCAGTACTATTCTCTGCAGGATTGTGCATGGTGAATGAGACAATTGCTTATTTGTTATTATTTATTATTACTTACATTTTGGTTCCATAAAATATTATTAGGCACTGCACAGACAAATTGGAACATACAGTATTTACCAAAGCTGATTGTCATAATTCCCTGAAGTAACAGTATCTGGTGTCTAGAATGTCTGGAAAGAATATCAAAATCATAGAATGTCTATCATCTTTGAGGCGTTAGAGCTCAGGATGACTTTTGAATATCAGTTGGTTCTGATAACCATTATTTTTTAATATGTGTGTTCCACCCAATTATATTTTGCACTAGAACTAGTAGAGTGCCTGTACAAATGTGAATATAGCTCATTTAGCCGTATTTTCACACTTACTTGTCTTTGGTTTCTCTTTACTAGTTCATATTTACTTCTCAGACATGTGCACATGTAGTCTACCACAGGCATGCATCCAAGGGCAGAATTTAATGCTGGAGGTAGGATATTGTGATCACCCTCAACATGGCTTCTTTGCATCCATTCTCAGGTGCAAATAATTACATCAAGTTTTGTCTCTACATTTATTTGCAGGCATAATTTTGCCATCTATGCAACTGATTGCACCTGTAAACCACATCTTTAAATATCCAGTTCACTTTAATTAATAACATCCATAAAGTTTAATACATAATTGTATTCACCTGAAATTTGAGGATGAAAGCAAGAAGGCCAGCTTTCAAAAATAAAAATCTGCTGCTACTATGTATATATGTGTAATTGGAACAGATGAATTAAGAATAGGGATAGCATTATCCTAAACAAGTCTATCTCAATTGTAATGAATATGAATAATAGATTCATAGAATATCAGGGTTGGAAGGGACCTCAGAAGGTCATCTAATCCAAACCCCTGCTCAAAGCAGGACCAATCCCCAACTAAATCATCCCAGCCAGGACTTTGTCAAGCCTGACCTTAAAAACCTCTAAGGAAGGAGATGCTACCACCTTCCATTCCAATGCTTCACCATCCTGCTGGTGAAAAAGTTTTTCCTCATATCCAATCTAAACCTTCCCAACTGAAACCATTATTCCTTGTTCTGTCATCTGGTAACATTAAGAACAGTCTAGATCCAAACCAAATATAGTACGTATGTATAATATACAGTACTAGTGTAAAAGCCCGTGGACATGGGCCAATGGAAACGGCTCACGGCCCCCCCACTCGCTAAGCTCTCTCCCCCCTCCCCCCCACTCCAATGCCCTCCCCCGCTTGCCCAGCTCCCCCCCAATGTCTCCCCCTCGCCCAGCTCCCCCCTCCCCAACACACGCCCCCCCTCGCCCAGCTCCCTCCCTCCCCAACCCACACCCAGCTCCCTCCCTCCCCCCCATGCCCCCACTCAGTTCCCTCCCTCCCTCCCCCCAATGTCCCCCCGCTCAGCTCCCTCCCTCCCCCCCAATGCCCCCCCACTCGGCTCCCTCCCTCCCCAAGCCCCCCCCGCTCAGCTCCCTCCCCCCAACGCTCCCCCCTCTCTCATCTCCCTCCCCCCCAACGCTCCCCCGCTCAGCTCCCTTCCCCTCCAACGACCCCCCTTGCTCAGCTCCCTCCCCCCCAACAACCCCCCTCTCTCATCTCCCTCGCCCCCCAATGACCTCCCCCTTGCTCAGCTCCCTCCCCCCTCCAACAGTCCCCATCCCGCTCAGCTCCCTCCAACTATGTCTAACTTTATATGTATAATTGCTCCTTGGTGCTCTAGCTCCATGTGAGTGAGGATCCCTCAGGCGGCCACACGTGGTGGCCATTTTGTGCCTCTGAACTACAACCCCCAGCATGCCATTCGTCCGGGCCGTCTCTACTGTGCATGACGGCTTCACACAAACTTCTCTAGCCGATTATTATATAGAATAGATTAAAGCTTATTTCGTTGAATCAATACTACATATTTCATTATATTGAAGTCTCTGTGTTTAGAAGATTGTTGTGTTTTGTGAAAAATTCATTCAAGTAAGATTTAAGAAATAATAAAAATCTTTCTAATATTTTATTAATTAATTGAC
Source organism: Sternotherus odoratus (assembly GCA_032164245.1). Taxonomy (NCBI): domain Eukaryota; kingdom Metazoa; phylum Chordata; order Testudines; family Kinosternidae; genus Sternotherus; species Sternotherus odoratus. The sequence goes on along the minus strand of JAVMKO010000001.1, from coordinate 227,260,676 downwards.
ATACATAATATTGAACATGAGCATACTCACCTAGTCTGGTATAAATGTAGGTTTCTAGAGCCTGATTTTAAGCTCCCTGGTCTCTCCTTGTGCATACACAGGTTATTCTATTTGCACCTGAAATGTGTAGGTTCAAATAGAGCAAAATAGAGCTACCCATCTCCCTTTGTCATACACAGAGGATAGGGATCTGTTACAGTTATCAGCTTGTGAGCCTGGGTCTTCTGATCAAGCTATAAAGAGAGTCATACTTTTAGCTAAGGTGTCCTCAGTTCAGTCTTCGATTTCAGCCAGGATGATGGCTATCACACAAATACCTGTGCATGCCCAGGTGCCACCTCATGTTTCCAGAAGTGGGGGCAGAGTACAATTTTGTCCTATTATGTCTACTAATAAACAGCCAGAAACAAATGATCATGGAAATGTGCTTATAGAATCTGTTCAGAAATTAGCTTGCCGTTCTGCTTTACAGATAATTGCATCATTCTAAGGTGTATCTAAATGTTACATAGCCAAATTAAAAGCATCAGTTCCTTCTATCTATTGTCTATAACATGTTTGTTTAAGAAAACAGATAATTGGATTCTGGCAATTTAGGACCAGCTCTTCAGCTGGAGTAGGTCTTAATATCTTCATTGATTTCAAAAGAGGTACACCAATTTACATTATCTGAGGATCTGGTTCTTCACCTTTGAAATGTTTGTAATTACTGTAATCCTAGTAGAAACACACAACAAGAGACCAAGAAGCAAAGTCCTTACATAAATCATTGCTAAGTAAACCACAGACTAAGACTTGCTATTTATTCAGTTCACAATACAGTGAACAGGTTCAGGCCTGATCTGACAATGATATCCTACCAGTGGGGCTGGAGCTTAGTTACTGTACAATATAAAGCCCTTCAGTAATAGCTGAATAATTAGTGCTGCTTTACTCAGTCTCAACCAGATCTTAACCAAATAGGAATAAAATATGATACTCTTAATAGCGTTGAAGTTGTAAACAATTCAGTTATTCAGTACCAGAACACAAGGCATTTTATACCTGAGATTTAAAGGGCCAGATTTTCAAAAGTATTCAGCTACCGGTTGTCGTGAATCAGTTTGGAATGGGCAAATCTATCATGGGGGCTGCTGTGCTGAAAGTAGCTAACACAGTAATGTGTTGGATGAAAAATTCTATTTTCATTGTCTTTGGGGAAGATGAAGTTTTTCCACTTTCTGTGGCCTATGCAGCACAAGGAAGTCCCCAGTTTACTGATCAAGTGGGTCCATAGTCCTGGATCATCTAGACTTAAGGAAATAAAATCATCAGCAGCTCTTTCTTGTGCCTCCACCACACGCTTCTCGGATCTACACTTTTCTTCAGCAATGTGCATGATTACATCCATTTGAGATGGAGATATGGAAACTGCAGTAGCTGCCAGGTCACCTGCACTCCCACTAACTGGAAGATCAGGCAGCTCCTCACCACCCATATCCTCACTGGGCCTGGAAGGCTCACCATGAAGATTTGTGTCTATAAATAAAATAAGGAAGACTTTGTAGCACCTAAGAGACTAACCAGTTTATTTCAGCATAAGATTTTGTGGGCTATAGCTCACTTCATCGGATGCATAGAATGGAACAGAAGTAAGATGCATTTATACACACAGAAGGAAAGAAAAAAGTTCTACATTAGCATGCAATTCTAAGAGGCTGTTAAATTTAGTTGGGCGATTATCAGTAGGAGAAAAAATACCTTTTGAATTTTCAAATTGGACACAATAAACCAAGGGCTTAACAGAACTTGTGAATGGTTCTCTCATTGAACTAATTGATTGCATTTCCCTTGTTCATTTACCTTCAATAGGTATTAAATCCTGCCTGAAAGAAATCCATTTCAAAAGGTATTTTTTCTCCTACTGATAATGGCCCATCTAAATTTAACAGCCTCTTAGAATTGGTATGCTAATGTACAACTTTTTTCTTTCTTTCTTTCTGTGTGTATAAATGCATCTTACTTCTGTTCCATTCTATGCATCCGATGAAGTGAGCTATAGCCCACGAAAGCTGAAATAAACTGGTTAGTCCCTAAGGTGCTACAAAGTCTTCCTCATTTTATTTACGGATACAGACCAACACGGCTGCTAATTTTAAATTTGTGTCTATGTATCTCAGGAGAGTTCCTTCCTGTTTAGATAAAAAAGCTTTATTTCCTTTTCTGAATGCTGCCCAAAGGGTGTTTTCTTCTTTCACTAATGACTGCTGTTCTGTGCCAGCTATAGTGGCTCTCCACACTGAACTGAAGGGGACAAATAAGCAGGCTAGTTGCAGGGCATGAGTGAGGGAAGATTTCAGTCTCTTAAAGGCCTAACTGTCTCCTTCTACTTCAGTTGACTGCCTGTTCTCCTCAAGTGGGTTCAGGGAAGCAGCAAGAAACAGGAAGCTCCCTGAGAAGCAGGTATTAATCATTCCAGGCTTCTGGGGGTGCTAGAGAGGTACATAAGAGGCTCCTCTTCTCTCTCCCTGCAGTTCCTGCTGCTTTCTGTTATTCCCTCTCACCTTTTCTCCTGCCTGCTTGATATGTCTCTTGTGCCCTCCTTCCCTCAGCACAGCACTCCAACATCTCTGTGCATCTAGAGCAGAGAGAATACATAGGCACCAAGAGCAGATACAATTGTCTACATATATAGGTGGTGCATTGCACAACATGTGATTTGTCGTGTACAGATATTATCTTTTTATGAGTAAAGATTTACATACTGGAATAACTAAATAACATGCTTTACTTGGCTTGTACTGCAGTGCATTGTACTGGATATCACATAATAACTATAATATTGCAGCATATGAGTTTAATCACTGCTAGCTGCAATAAAAGACATGAAGTAACTTTATAATACAAAATACTGCACCTGATACATAACTTTTTGATCCACTTAAAAAGCCACATTGAAAAAAAGGTAAAAGACCCACATGGATCATAAATATTTGTAACCCCCAAACCCTTTTTGGTTTAATTGTTATGTATTTCTGTTTAACTAAATCAGTTACGGTAGTTTGTCTACTGGTTATTGTCTTCATATAATACTGCACATATTTCATCCACTTAAATGCACAGTCAATAAGTCACTGTTCATGTGGGAAGGGATAACTTTGTATCATGTAAACATCCTATTATGGTGGAGCTGGTAGTGATATATTTGGGTGTTTTAACATGGTTTATCTAAGATGGGCTGCATTATATAATATTCTTGTGATCTTTATGAAAAGTTCTAACACTTCATTTTGTGCAACTGGCTTTTAAAATTCAGCAGGGAGAAAGCCTTCAGGCTAGAGATGTACCTTTTCTTTATGGCATGAAATTCTGCTCAGATTTCAAATAAATATGAGCTGTTGAAAACTGCCATTTCCTCACGGTGAGTTGTTATTCAGGAAAATCTTGGCAGCATCCCTAAATAATCAATGTGCACTTTCTAAGGGCTGGGTCTGTGGTAGCTACATACTCTCACAAGGAACCACAGAATCAGGAAACCTGGCTCCTGCTACAACAGCTCTGCAAAGGGAGAGAGGGGAGAGCTGGGATAGATTATCCCTATTCCCTGGACCCAAAACATGGCCCCATGGCCCCAGAACACACGCCCTGGAATAAAGTCTTTACCTGCTGACCCTTGTTGAAGTTAATTCTGTAACTCAAGTAGTAGCAGTTTGTGCTTCAATGCTAAAGGTTAAGAGTTTAAATCATAATGCTGCACACGAGGGGGGTTGTTATACTGCATGTAATATAATTTGATTTTACCTTTTTTTAAGGGACCTAGGAAGTTGCATTTAAAAATCTGTTAAAAGTGCATTATTTAAATTGCAAAGACAAGCATTTGAAAATAAAAAAAAATGTCATACAGTAACTCCTCACTTAAAGTCATCCTGGTTCACGTTGTTTTATTGTTATGTTGCTGATCAATTAGTGAACATGCTTGTTTAAAGTTGTGCAATGCTCCCTTCTAATGTGATTTGGCAGTTGTTGCTTTGTCCACTGCTTGCAGGAAGAGCAGCCTGTTGCAGATAGCTGATGGGGGCTTGGAACTAGGGTTGACCGGCAGCCCCCCATCAGCTCCCTGTATAAGCTCCCCGCTCCCCTAATTTCCCTGTGCAGCAGGTGCCCAGCAGGCTATCAGTTGTCAGCAGTTCAGCAATCCCTTCCCCCAACTGCCATGTGCTGCTCCTACCCTCTGCATTGGAGCTGCTCCTTGAGTCTCCTGCTTGCTATGCGGGGGAGGAGGAGGAAAGGAAGAGGGGGGGTAATGTCAGGGTATCCCCTCCCCCCTGCTCCTGCGCCCTGCTTACCCCATCTTCCATAAACCAGGAGGGACACATGACAGGGCTCAGTATGGAGGAATATTGATGGCAGCAGCTTTGGTCTCAGCAAGCTGATCTGATTAACAAGGCAGTGTACTTAAGAGTGGAGTCAGCATATTTAAAGGGGAAATGTGCATCCCTCTCTCCCACATACACATGTCTCTATCTGCCATGCTGTCTCACACCTCTCCATTCCTGCTGCCTTGTAGAGTGTGAGAATTAACCCTTGAGGGCTCAGCCAATTGCTAGTTCATCATTTAGCAGTAAGGAATTCCTTGGGAAATATGCCACCCTTGACTCCTCCACCTCAACCAAGCTTCACAATCATCATAGCTGTGTACCAGTATTAATTTTTTTGTTAAAAACTTATACGTGTGTGTGTGTATATATATATAATATAGTCTTTTGTCTGGTGAAAAAAATTCCCTTGAACTTAACCCCCTGCCATAAGTGTAAAGTGCTGGAGAGGGTTAATGTTACCTGAGAAAAAGTGACGTAAGAGCTTCCCTGCCATGAGAGAGGGAGGGAGGGGTTTTAGAGTTAGTTTCAGTTTGGGCTTGCCATGCAACATGGGCAAGGGTCCGGGAGCCCATCTCTAGCTGTGGAGATGACTCAACTTTCCTTCTTATATTCCTACTTAACTGACTGTAAGTGATCTTTTGACTTCTTAAGTTTGTGCCTATTTGGGGTGTCTCTGTCCATTTCAGATGAGAAGTTAGAGAACTCTAATTGTAAGCCATACTGTGCCTATGTTCTATGCTCTTTTCTTTATTAAATCTTGTAGTTATAAAACATTTGGTTTACTTCCCTTAAGGTTTCCCTGCTTCCAGGCTGGGAAGAGAGGAGGGAGAGGGGAGGTAGGAAAAAGGATCAGCTCAGGTATAAGCTGAGGAACGGCGTCTGTCTCTCTCTCTTCAGCAAGAAGAGAGGAGGGGGGAGGTGACACAGCGTCCAGGTGTCTGACTCTGGCTCTCAGGGAGGGGGACAGAGTTAGGGTTTTGGGGAGTCTGAGTACCCCAATCCAGGGCCTTGGATATCTACTCAGATGGTGGCAGCCGTGGTTCCCCAAGTTCCCAGCTGATAAAAAGGGGGGAGTCTTGGGGTGTAGAGAATTAACTTGACTAAAAAGCAGCTTAAAGTTATTCGGTCTGGAATAAAAGAGTCCCTTTCTCTGTACTCAAGAGCACAGAGACTAGGTTACCCACTCTTACACCCCCTCATTTACATTAATTATTATGGGGAAAATTGATTAGCTTAATATTGTTTTGTTTAAAGTCACATTTTTCAGGAACTACAACATTAAGTGAGGAGTTACTGTATTACAGTAAGCCCATCAAACCATAATTCTACCCCCTATGTATATGATGCAGCCTTTCTACAGTACAGTTCTGTGATTTTTATATATAGAGATATTCCTCTCATAGAACTGGAAGGACCTTGAAAGACCATCAAGTCCAGTCCCCTACCTACACTAGCAGGACCAAGTACTGTCCCTTGACAGATTTTTTGCCCCACTTCTCTAAATGCTCCCCTTAAGGATTAAACTCCCAACACTGGGTTTAGCAGGCCAATGTACAAATCACTGAGCCATCCCTCCCCCCATTAGAAATGGTATACGCCTATATTTCTTACAGCTAACTTGAAAGCAAGCAAGTAAAGTTGTACACTACTGATTGTAAACATTGTTCAGGAACATTTTTTTATTAACCCAAAGTAAATTTCAGAACCTAGTGCTAACTTTTTATGAAGCATCTCTTGGACCGGAGCAGCCAACCTCGGCCAGTGGGAGCCGGTATTGGCCGAACCTGCGGACATGGCAGGTAAACAAACCAACCGGACCCACCAACGGTGCTTACCCTGGGGGGGGCGCATGCCAAGGGTGACGATCCCTGATATAACACAACAACAAAAACAACTTCATTGACATCCTCATGAAATATTTTTCATTTAAGAAGTAGTCTATAAATTTATGTTTTCTGAACTACATTATACAGATGGAAAAAACTAGAAGATAATAGCGGTTCCTACTGGCCTTAGAAGTATTCTTCAGCTTAACCGAGAGTGGACAAATCGAAAAAACTCAGGCTCTTCTGCTATGTATTTAAATTTACCATTATAGGTTTAAATGATTTGATTAACATTCTTTGATAAAAATCATGCCTTAATAGTATTTAGCATTCTTGCATGTCCATATGATACTGTGTTTAGATAAATGTGCATCTCCTCTGTGTTATAATGAGCCATGCAGAAATTAAAATAGAATTGGTATATAAGCAAGCAAAAAGAAAACATGAAAGCAAAATGCCAGTGCCATAAGTAGAAAGTAGCCTAGAATTGCTTTTTACCTGTAAAGGGTTAACCTGAAACAGGAGAGGGGATGACATATTGGAGCTGCTAATACCTGGCAGACAAAGGTTTTAGTTTCGGTTTTCTCTCTCTCTCGTGTGTGTGTTGTTCACCAGCTTTGGGAAGGACCCACACCTATTTCTGTACTCTGTTTAAGTAATAATCTTCTAACAAAATCAAGCCTAGCAGTAAGTTTTGTAAGCTTCAGCTGTATCACTTGAAAATTGATCCATGGTGCTGCTTTGCTGTTAGCTTTAGCAGTGGAAGAATTCCCAGAAGGGGGGGAGGGGTTAGTTATACTAGATGATGTCAGTGTGTTGTTCTTCTATTGATTTCTGTACAAGGGGTTTAGGCTCCTTCTTTTCTTTTATTAAAATCTTTCTTTTAAGATTCTGTCTGTTTCCATTGGATTGATCCTGGTTTGGATCGGGCACATCTCACAGCAAGTGAGGGTTTGTGATCTTTGTTCTCGAATCTCTCCCAGGTAAAAGGGGTGGGGGGGAGAATATGCGGGGTGTTACAATAGGGGTTCCAATTTACCCTAACCCATGGTTTTGGGGGCTCAAATTGGTGGTGGCAGCATTTTCCAAGCCCCAACTGGAGAAGTTTGGGGTTTGGGGGAAAAATTTTAACCTAAGCTGGTGAAATAAGCTTGGGGGGTTATTTCTTCTTTCATGTGGGATCCCCACATCTTTACCCTAGAGTTCAGAGTGGGGAAATAGACCTTGACAGCCAATTATTGTGAGGCATCTGTATATGTTTTGGACTTCACATTTTTTATTTTAATTTGGTGGTGTCTGCCTTTGGCATTCTTTCTGGATGGAGTCTCATCGACACCAGATATTTGTTGCTACTATATATATATATATTACAGATTTTTTTTCTTTCTTTTTTTTTTTTTTTGGTAATCTTGACTTGATTTTGGGTAGCCATGACACTTTTTTTTCTTCTCAGGACCATACTCTGGTCCCAACAGTCTGTCAACAAGAGCTCAAAGGTTGTCCACTTAAACACAATACTTTTCCCTCAAGTACTCAGAGGTCAGCTAAAGGGAAACATTTGCCTTACCAGCAGCAATCCCAATATATTTTACCACAAGGCATGAGATGTTTGTTCTTTTGAACTCTTTGAAGAACATCCAGTTCTGGGTGCTGTCTGGGGCCCAAATACTCTCTGCATTGCTTCACTAAACTTGCAAATGGAGCTAACTCAGTGTTAAATACTGCTTCAAAGCAAAGGATGCCAGCATTTGTCTTCACTGTTGCTAAATGTCAGATTACAATAAAACAATCATGTACTACCAGATCATTTGTGTGAACTGACTGTAATAAAACTGCCAAAAGAACTTTAGTATTCAGAACAGTTCTGAGGACAATATGGGCACTGAAATATATATTAAATATTGTTAGTGTTGTGTTTTCTGAATAGCCAGGTGAATATTAAATACATAGTAACACTGCACTAAATAAAATGTTAGGAAACATGCTGGCCAATTAAAATCACTGTTAGAACAAAAGATGTTGTCATAACATAACATAACAACAAGGATGTTGTTCTTCTATTTGGTAACTTTTTGTTAATGACCATTGCTAGAAATTGTTTATTGGGGAAAAAATCATAAAAAAGACAGTGTGCAGAGGAAAGGAAGGATGATTGGTTCCACTTGATTTATGTATAATTCACATGGGAAAACATAAGGTATTTATTGCCATTCCTGTCTCAAAACAGACTTTTATCTATTCTCTGTAAAAACATTCCTCAGCATGTCTAAATATCTCTCAAGTAAACTACATAACCAGTGAAGTGGCATCATACTACCTCCAAGGTACTAATAATGAACAAAATTCTGTTCTTTTCATGAATGATAATTAAATCACTGGTGTTATTCTGGATTTATGATGGTAAATAAGATTGGGAATATGTCACAAACCAATGATCTTGCTACTAAAACAGTGCATAGTAAAAATTATGGGCCAGAATTACAGGAATTAATTCCAGCATTTTGCTCAGGTTTGGGTGAAGAGGTGCAAATGTGGCTTTAAGCCACCTTTGTGACTCCCTAATCCTGGATGCGGCAGGATGGCAGCCCATAAAGTGCTGTTCCAGCAGCTGGAGACTTCCCTGGTGTAAGGATTTCTTGGTCATGCCCCCTTTCTCCGGGGGGGGGAGGGGGGAACATTGCTGAAGTCAGAAGATCACTTATGTCCAGTACTATGGAGAAAACCAGTGTTCAAATAGTGCCAAAAACATTATTAGCTGTTGTAATAGTACTTTAGATTTCCCTCCTCTCACTCCTGGCCATTTAGAATATTATTACGATGTTAATATCTCTAGCAGACATTTTTCTCTCCCTGTGACCCTGCTGCATGTCTCCGCTGCCACATTAACAATCAACTACACTACCCTATGATTCTCTGCCTGCTATTACTGCCTGACCTTTTCTTCCTGTTTCACTGCTCAGTAGACTTTACTTGCTACACTATGTACTCTTTTCTATTTCTGTGACTTGTACTGATTGAACATTCCCCTGTGTCACTTGTAACTATTGTTCACCCAAAGCATTTCTACTTGTCGATTCAATCTGTTAATCCATCAGGCATCTTCAACTCATTGACAAAAAAAGATCTCCATGTAACAGTAGATGTTATAAGTTCCTTAGTCCTTTTCATATGAGTTCAGCCTGCCCCCTAACCGGTGACGTATCAGGCCAAATTCACCCATAGGGTAAATATCCCAAATTCAATTAATTAACTTTGGTGATGACTCTGGTTTATTGTGTCTTAACGGTTTATATCCAGAGTGGCGTTGTGCTTATAGTTTGTAAGCATTTCCTAAATATAGTACATTTACTGAACTCTAAAATAGTCAGATTATGGTGATCCACCATTTTTTTTAAAGATCAGAAATGATTCCATTATTTCACTTAAGCTTTGCTAAGGTAATTGAAGTTCTTCTTGCTTACCAACTTAAATATATATGTATCTTATTTTTTGTTTTATTGAGCAGATTACTTCTCATTTTATGGTGTGGGGTTAATATATGTCGGCCGCATAGGAATGTAGTGCTCATATGAGTGGCATTCCTATATATAGGTATATTTCTTAAAAACTACAATTTAACAACATTGCATGTTCTGCGGTTATCACCATTTCTTCTCTCAATTCATCCCTCTCGTGTGTCCAGAAAGAGCTGGAATCTACAAGTAAAGGAAATGAATAACTTCTTCTGAAATACTGTCAGCAAAGCTTTTTCCTCAATTAAGGAACAGATCAAGCTGGAAAATAAAATAAGATGCCTTAAAATAAGTGTAATTTATCTTATTCCAGTCGCTACTTTTTATTACAGAATGACTGAAATCCCACAACCAGCTTCTCTCTCTTGACCTCCCAAATCCTCCGAAACATTGTCTGTTTTATGCGACAATTGTTTATTTATTTGGGATCTGATCCAAAGCTTAATGGAATGAATATAATTATTTCCATTGACTTCAGTGTTCTTTGGATTAGGCCTTTTGGACCTGATCACTTTTCTTAAGCAGTTATTGTTGTTTATTATTTGTAATATCATCTGGGGTGCTACTTATGGACCAGGACAAACATGGAACAAAAAGATAGTCCCTGCTCCAAAATGCTTAGAATCTAAGTATAAAACAAGACAACAGATGGATACAGATGGAGAAGGGAACAGAAGAAGAAAGTACTAGTCAGCATGACAGGCAGTGGTTTCAGCACAGCAATGGCTTCGCCATTGTCAAGTATTATGTAAGCATCATAGGTAAAAAAAAAGTTTTAAGGAGGGTTTCTAAGGAAGATAATGAATTAGTTTTGAAGAACTTTATGGGAAACTTCTCTTAGCTGTAAGGGACAGCATGGGGGGAAAGCACAAAAGGCAAGTGCTTGAAAATATAACAAGATGGGCACCATTGGCCTGTTGCAGGTGGGAGTTGACCGTTTTATATATTGAATGAAAGGTGATAGGTAGGATGAGGATAGGCTTTTTAGGGTCCTCAAAGTGAAGACAAGTAGCTCATGCATGTGAGATAGAGAAGGGGAAGTCAGTGAAGGGATGCTAAGAAGTTAGTAGCAAAATTCCCATTGGTTTAAGCAAGATCAGGTTCTTTAACACTTATCTTTGACTTAATTATAAAGCAATTGTAAAATAGACTAACCTCTTAAAAAATTCTTCCCACTAAGAAAGAATGAAAGCATTATCACACTTCATAAAAGAAGCAAAGTAAATTCCTTCATCTGTGTGTGTCTTTATTTTCTTTCAAAAGGGAGAACTGCATGATGCTTTGTTTTCTTTCTTTTGTTGTTATTTGGAAGCTTCATTCAGGGCTGTATTCATAGCCTTTGAATGCATTAATGTATGGGTTAGATACATTGCTGTCATTTTTTGGTTCATCTAAACAGCATGAGAGTACCTGGTTCATTTGCGGTTTGAACTAGATGTTGACAGAGTTGTTAAAGCAAGACCCCGTGTACTAAACACATAACAGAGTTATCCATTTATAGGAGTAAAGTCATTCTGTGACTGGCTCAGGATATTGTATAAATCCCACCATTTGCCTTTACCACTCTTATAGAACATCTGCAGATTTTGCCAATTGACAGCTCCTATTTATGGATTGTGTGCAGAGTTGCTTTTATTTCTACTTTATACCAGTTGTTGCTTGTGTCTGAAATACACGCATTTCAGTTTCTATTTTGTTGTCGCTATCAGCCATTTCATGTTCAATGCTGAATGTAAAAAGAATTTTCAGTTTTATCTGACAGCTCACTACGCAATACAGTATTTCTATGGAGCAAAAATGTACCTCTTCAAAACAGTATTTTGATGGGAATTTTTTTTTAATACTATTCTCTTCTTTTCACATTGAATTCTTATTTTAATTTGTTTCAAACAATTATTAACTGGCATGATGATGTTTCACCTAAATAAAATTACAAGTCTATGTTTGTATTATTAGATCAGAATAAAAATCTGTGTTGATTATGTTATTATTTTTATTATATATCAGTTGGCAAATATAGTCCCTTAAAAGTATAGGAGATCACTTTCAGTTTCTAGATGCACATTGTCAAAAGAGGAGATACAGAATTTTTATTGAGATATGATTAAAGTAAATGAAGTATCATATATTCCAGGTACTTATATATTCCCACAATATGTATATCTTTTCATTTTCTGAATTTCTTTGAGTATATTCTCCGTTTCTACTTATCTTCCAACAATAGCATCTACTATCCTATAAACCAGGCGTGGGTAAACTACGGCTCGCGGGCCACATGTGGCCCACTGGCCATTTTTATCCGGTCTGCCAGGGCACACCGGATTGGCCCCGCGCTTCTGGCTCAGGGGCCCAGCAACCGCGGTGTACCACAGGCCCCACCCTCCCAGTCTGGGGGGGGGGGGGGTGGAGCGCAGCGTGCCCTACCTTCCCAGGCCAGGGGCTGGGCCTAACGCTACGTGCTGTGGGCCCTGCACTCCCAGGCCGGCGGTGGACTGAGTCCGGGAAGCCGCGGGGCCGGGCCGCATGAGGGGAGCCACAGGGCTGGGCCGAGCCTGGGGAGCCACGGTTCCCCGTGCTCCCAGGCCGGTGGCTGGTCCCAGCGTAGCGAGCCACGGAGCCCCGCACTTGTGCTGGAGTGCCAGCTGAGTATGGTAAGAATGGGGGAGGTGGGCTGTTAGGTGGTGGTGTCCTGGTGGGTGGTGGTTAGAGTGGAGGGATCTCCGGAGGGGGTAGTGAGGGAACAAAGCAGGGGGGCTTAGATCGGGGATCAGGTTCCAGGGCGTGGTGGTTAGGGTAGTGGGGTCTTGGGAGGGGGGCAGTTAGAGAACAAAGAATAGGGGGCTTACATAGGGGGTGAGTTCCTGAGGGGGAGGTAGGGTGGGAGGGTCTCCAGAGGGGGCGATCAGGGGACAAGGAGCCAGGTGGGGGGGGTTGGATGGGTCTGGGATTCTGAGGGGGGCAGTCAGGGTGGGAAGTGGCAACTCTTTATGCTGTGTGTATCATAGTTAGGACCCTACCAAATTCATGACCATGAAAAACGCATCATGGACTGTGAAATCTGGTCTTTTGTGTGCTTTTACCATACACAAGTAGATTTCAAACTGTGGGTCATGACCCAGTAGTGGGTCATGGAATGTAAGTCACTGGGTCATGGTGGCTCTGGGCATTAAAAGTCCTGTCAGCAGTGCTGCCTGGCTAAAGCAGGTTACTTCCTACCTCTTCTGACACTGCACTGCGCCCTGGAAGTGGCCAGCAGGAAATCTGGCTCCTAGGCAGGGGGGGCAGGGGGCTCCCTGCACTGCCCTTTCCCCACCCACTGGCTTCGCATTCCCATTGGCTGGGAACTGGCCAATGGGAGTGGGGGGGGCTTCAGGTGAGAGCCACATGGAGCCACTTATGTGCCTCTCCCTAGGAGCTGAATCTGCTGCTGGCTGCTTCTGGGGTGCATCACAGCCAACAGTGCCAAGACATAAAGGAAGCCTGTCTTAGTACCCCAGCTGCCCAAGGTAAACCCATGCCCCAACCTCATGTCCCAGCCCTGAGCGCCCACAAAACTGGAGCCCCTTCTGCACCCCAAACCTGTCATCCTCAGCCCCGCCCCAGAGCCTGTACTCCCAGCCCAGAGCTCTTTCCCCTCCCAAACCTCCTGCCACAGCCCTGACCCCATCAAACCTAGATCCTCCTCCTGCACCCCAAACTCCTTATCCATTTCCCCACCCCAGAGCCTGCACCCCCCAGACCAGAGTTTGAATCCCTCCCCCCACCCCAACTCCCTGTCCCATCCCAGAGCCCCCTCCAATATCCCAAAGCCCTCATTCCCAGCCCAACACCACAGCCTTCATCCCTACACTCCAATTCTCTGCCCCACCCCTGAGCCTAGCCCATACCCCAAACCCTCATCCTCAGCTCCGTTGGGTCACGGGCATCAATTGTCTTCAACTGGGTCACCAGAAAAAAAGTTTGAAAACCACTGCCCCATACTATACAGATTTCAGAGAGGAGACCAGCGTTTCTCAAATGGGGGGTCCTGATCCAAAAGGAACTTTGCAGGGTGGTTGCAAGGTTGTTTTAGGAGGATCACGGTATTGCCCTCCTTACATCTGCATTGCCTTCAGAGGTAGGCAACCGGAGAGTGGTGGCTGTTGGCCGGGGGCCCAGATCTGAAGGCATCATCCCACCAACAGCAGCGCAAAAGTAAGTGTGGCAATACTATATCATGGCAGCCTTAGTTCTACACTGTTGCCTTCAGGGATGGAAGGTTGGAAAGTGGCAACTGCTGACTGAGGACCGAGCTGTGCAACACAGAAGGGTGGCAATGCCATATCAGGCCATCTTTACTTCTGGACTTCTATAGGCTGCAGATCTGCCTTCCGAGCTGGGCTCCCAGCCAACAGCTGCCACTCTCCAGCTGCCCAGCTCTGAATGCAGAGCCTCTGCCAGCAGCAGCACAGAGGTAACGGTAGCAGTACCATAACCCCCTATAATAACCTTGTGACCACCCCATGAGTCCTTTTTGGGTCCCCATCCCTACAATTACAATGCCATGTAATTTCAGATTTAAATAGCTTAAATAATCACCCTTACTATTTTTAAAATCATATGACCATGAAATTGATCAAAATGAACTGTGGATTTATAGTAAATTACATTACAGGACACGAAATAGGAGAAAAAAAATAAAGCAGAATGTCATTTTAAATTGCTCACACGTTTGCTAATCATTGTCCTGAATTTCAGTACAATCCTTTGAAAGTTACATATGTTCAAGTGTCAGGGAATTTGTTACTATCAAACAAAACTGTAGTTATAATTCTCAGTTCTTCCTACCAAAGATTATGCGCACAAAATGTTAGTGCACTTTATGTGAAGTTCTGTATACATGATAGACCTGATGAAGGCATGAATGCTATGAGGGCAGACTCCTACACCCATGTTTATCCTCACTGCAGAGTCAAGATATAAGTTACCCTAAAATATGAAAGATGGGGAGTAAGGAAGAAAGGAGATTAGTCAGTCAAGAGACTGTGTTACCTTTGTGGGCTGTTGTAAGTATGAAGATTCTACATTTCTCTTTTACAGAAAAGCTAGTTCTGAAAGCACGTATAGTTATTCAAATGTATTAAGTTGAATTTCCCAGTACTTCCATCTGTAAAGTCACCCACCTTATGTACACAACCTCCGTGGATGTGAATAGGTTGCATCTCTTTAGTTTCTCCACTGCTGGATAATAAGTAAGAAAAGATCAAACATGTCTTACTGACATTTACAAAGTAAAGTGGAAAAAGATCAACGTTATTTCAAGTTAATAGTGCTAACATTTTATTTGTCCTCAAAATCTTTTTTTTTAAATGGGTAAGTAAAATATTTTTCATTCTGAATGTTCCTGCTAAAAGTCAAGTATATGGCATGCCTAGCAGGTTAATTTTCATTACAATTTTACAAAGCTATTTGTACTAGCGTTGAAAGGCCATTCCCAGAAGCAAATTAACTTAATGTAAATACAATGCCTGTGATGTGTGTCACCTTACATGCTGAATTTGGCCCATTATAATTTCAAATGGTGAAAATATCAGGCCCATATTCATAGTATATGGAGATGAGTCAGGACTGGCATTCAAAAGGAAAGATCTTTTTTAGCACTTGGGCAAAAATGGGTACTTTGGAACCTAAAACCCAGTCAGTTTTGCAAGTCATTTTTCCATCTACCAACAAACCAATTTAACCAAGAGAGAAATTTTAATGCTGTTGAACATTAGCATAGCATAGCAAATCTGGACAATTTCCCATCAGATTGGTTTCAGGCCTCCTGGTTCTTTCCTCTAATACAGGGGTGGGCAAACTTTTTGGCCCAAGGGTCACATTGGGGTTGAAACAGCTTGGCCCCACCCCCATCCGATCCCTTCCCACTTCCCGCCCCCTGGCTGTCCCCATGGGAGGGGGAAATCCCCCTTGTCCCCTGATTGCTCCCTCCCAAGACCCCCCACCCTAGCCACCACCCCCAGAACCCTACCCCCTATCTAAGCCCCACTGCTTCTTGTCCCCTGACTGCCCCCACCTGGAGCTCAGGCGGGCCAGTCAGGATGGTCTCGCAGGCCGCATCTGGCCCACAGGCCGTAGTCTGCCTGGTTTAATAAATGAAGTTACTAAATTTTAAAGCACCCAAAGTTGGAGAGGGGGGAGGCAGAACATAGGGAGAACGGGGCAATGCTATCTGTCATCTAAGAATTTTCTCCTCTTCCCTTCAAGCACTATTTAAAAGGCAGCTGTCCATCTAAGCGAGGTAGGCCCCCATGCAGCTGGGTTTTACCCTGGTTCAGGCTCTAGACAGTTTGGCTCAGACAAGCAAGACGGGAAGGCTCCTTTGCTCCACTGCCCAATGGGGATGAGCATTCTCACCAGGGGATTCCAACCTGACTACATGCAAGACTAAAGACAAGGGAAGGGGCTGACCAAGTATCCCCATAGCTTCCCCACAGCTGCCTGTGTCAACCCCACACCTCTGCAGGGTGGGCACAGTGACAGGGAAAAGGGGTGCACACTGGGGATGCCTTCCAGTGGGGAGCACAGGCCATTGGTTGCATGGAGGTGGGGGGGGGGGATCACCCTGCAGCTCCTCACCGTGACATGGACTTGGTGGTGCACCCGACCCTGACACAGCACAAAGGATGGTCTAGACTAACAGATGTATTGGAGCATAAGCTTTCATGGGTACCCCTCTTATACTTGAATTCACTGTTAGGTGCAAACGCAGAATGGAGGAGACATAAGTTGGAGCAGCCTGGAAGAGCTATGATTGTGATATGAAGAAATCTGGGTCTGAGTCCCCCTATGAGTCTTATCAAAGGAAAGAGGCTCATACAGACCTTGAAAATCCCTTTCTGCATCATTTCAATGCAGAATTGTGTAGGTTGTATCAGTGTCAGGACCCTGGCTTCTTTTTGCCTTGAGTATTGTCAGTAGTGAGGTAGGATATGAGATCAATCTGTGAATATAATAATGAATTGGGGAAACTGTATGGTTAGGTGGTTTCCTGTATGCAAGTGTAAAGGGGTTGTAAAAGGGTATGAAGTGGCTGTTAAATTTTACAAGTGGGAAAAATAAAACACAGTACAAAACACTCTACTGAATGCATCTGCCCCTCTGGAGTGAGGATGAGAGAACAAACCAGTAACAGACGCTAGTCGTGTTGCCTATTGCATTACGGGAAGGCACTCAGATACTATGATGATGAGCATAATGGAAGAACCTAAGCAGAATATAATTGAGATAGAGGCAGAGTTCAGATATTTTATTTCAGGGATCAAGTGATTCAGAGTCCCTGTACACATTCTCCACAACATAGGTTAATATAACTCCATATCCTCCAGTCCATCACCTCCCCTGCTCAACAAGATGGCTTTGCTCTGTGGTGAGGGGAAAATTAATTCTGAAAACTGACATACATTACATTTTCTTCCATGTATAAAAAAATAATCAATTTCAGAGAATTTCCCAAAACACAATAGTTGCTGATGTTAAAAAAAGTATACTTCGTATCTAAGTGTACTTTACTGTTAAATTTCAATCTTTGTACAGGTGAAAACATATCAGAAATAATTTTATGTATTCTAATGGGGAAAATAGCATGAATTCTATTTTATAGTCCAGCAGCAAAGAGGTATTTAATGATATTCACCAGGACTTTTGTATTCTTCTTAATTTTTGTGAAAAAAATGCTGTTTAATTGCAGGCCCATCTGCAATACTACATTGAACCATTTCCATATAGTCTGGTACTGAAAATAGGCTAAGTGTTAGCGTAGCCCAGATAAAACTGTTTTCTATCCTCTATTACAAAGCAGTCTCAATCACATTTTAAAAAATAGTATTGGAAAAAAAAATTCTGGTCTAGATTGGCATCAGTATCGGTTCAGGAGAATCATGCTAAGAATGGTTTTCAACAATAATTCAAATTTTACTTGAGCCTGAGATGCAAAATATATATTTTGGCATTGTTGTAAATTACCGGTACACAAAAATATTTTATAATCTTTGTTTACCCTTAATTTTACAGGGAACAATACTCAAGTTCAAAGTACAAAAATAGAGACTCAAAGTGTGAAGACAACTTATGCAATTCTGTGCAGATCTAAAGGTGTCACAGAAAATATAACTCTTTTCATACCAGGACTATATGTTCCTTTTCAAACCCCAAAGCACATTCACAATATGCTCCCTGTCAAATGATAAAGACAAAATCACTATTGCTGTATTGCAGGACTGATGGGTATAGAACAGACAACACTAAAGGTTATTTAATACAAGGGGTTTAATTGGAATCCAGAATAATTGGAAGATAGAAATTGGAGGCCCAAATACAACTGAACAAGTTTAAAAAAATAACTTTGGAACCAACTTCTTTCTTTAAGCAAAATTCAAAACAAATTACAATCCTCAGATGTAATCAAGTAATATCTTCAGATTATTTGATTTAATAAAATTCACTATCTAATCTAATTTCCAATGTATTATCTTTCATTAGTACCCATGAAAAGTGCTCTTAATCTATGTTTGTGTTACAACACACTTATCTTCCAATTGGGTCTAAATTAAAGATTTTAGGTGACACTGAAAATATAATGGATTCAAAATAATCAAATATAGGATCACATCCCATTGCCTTTGAAATTAGATGTTTTGTGAATGGTAGCAATTGATTATAAACTTTGTCTGGAAGAAATTTTCTATTTAATATTAATTATTTGCTTCTGCTAATAGGTTTAAAGATAGATTTTGAAGACATATTTAAGGGCAGGTTACTGTTGTGCCTCAAGAACAAGCAAAGGATGTAGGTTTGAGAGGAAAGACAATGAGATGAATAGGAGGTAGGGAGAAGAAAGTCTCAGACTTCTGATTTGTTAATGGGGAGTTGGTAGATTGCAATGTCTCTCAGAAGTGAAATCAATTAGCAATGCCTGCTGGAGGTGGATCTGCATCAACTCTAGCCTCAGCCAGATGGTCTGGCCATGGTCTGGATGACCAAATTGATTGAAAGACTGGCTGGGGGGGTTCTAGGTGTCTCCTGATTATCACCTCTAATAAGGGTTAATAACACTGAAGCTCAACAAAGGAAACTTTTAAATAGACAAGTTGAAGAACCTGGAAGACATGTAAATATACACAGATGCCTTTGTAAGTACCAGTTCCTGTAGTATGAAAGGATAATGCCTTCATCTACTTATGATGAGTGAGGAAAGCACCTCAGAGCAGGGACTCAATCCCTTTGGCAATATCCTGGGGTTAAGCATTACTGGTAAGGAAATGAGAAACTATGAAGGGGAATAAAGAATGTCCCTAAGGGGTACTCTGGAAACATGTACAGGCTCTTCAGGAAGTAGTAAAGAACTAAAAGGATCCAATGGCGAAGGATAATACAAACCAAAAAAACCTTTGGTTATGACTGTAAGACCCCCTCCCGCCTCAGAAGAAGAAGGACTTGTTAGACTGGCAGCGAAAGGGCCTTGTGACAACCTGTTATGCTGTATGGGGCAGTGACAATGACTCACAGTCAAAATCATCTTCCTAAAGCAATGAACAGTGGATTAGAGAAGGTCACTCTTGCTTATAACAGAAACTCACCTAAGATGCAAGACACCCACAACTGAAGTTCTCCCTCTGCCTGATGAATAGAAGGGATTTGAACAACAATCTGTTCTTTCTCAGTTGAATGCTTTACCATTGATCTATAGAGTGATGCTCTGGCCAAATTAATACTTAATTATTTTTTTAAAAGTGGAACATCTTCAATAGGAGAGATTGAGGGAGACCCCACATCCAAATATCCTATCGCCTATTTGGAACTGGACCAAAGTACTTTGATAATTTTAGAAGGAAAAGGGAAGCTAGTAATAACTTACTATTTTATTAGTTTTAGCTTTATTAACCTCACTTTCTTATTGTTATTCAGTAGCTAGATGCTACAGTTTTGAGATAGACTCCACTATATCAGTTATGCTCAGGGCATATTTTCACACTTTTCTTTGCACCTATGAGGTCTAGAAATACAATAAAATAATAATATAAGATCTGAGACACCAGCCACTTAATATGTGTGGACCTTTAGGCATTAAAGCCTGTGATATGACTTAATTTAGCTCAGGTTTTGTGCTTTTTGTTTTGTTGGATTTGTTTTTATTTTTGCTTTTTGGGTTTTTCATGTAATATCTACATTTGGGCTTAAATTTAGTACATAGGACATATTGCACACTGTGGGTGGGAATCTTCAAAACTTGCTGAGTTCTATTTAACATTCAGCCTTATAAAACTTATTTAATAATATATCCTTTTGAAAATATAGAATTTATGGTTCATCTATATTGTTTTAATTCCCAAGGCAATTTCCTCATTATTGTTATTACTCTTCACTGTAGCATCATTACCTTTTATATACACGTTATAAAATGGTGACACCTTAGCTACTTTCTGCTAACTAAGTGACTAATGAAAAGAACACAATGCACACTATTTTATACCTTTTTATACAAAGTTAAAGTAGGTTATTGTAATTAGCACTGTGTGATCATTTGCACTGATTTTATTAAGGTTATTTTATGTTATTATTAAAAGTTAATGTTGTTTTCAGTTCCTGCTTTTATAACAAGCAGTTTACAGAACATGGCATGAAGTCATAGTGTTATCAAGGGAAATTAAACTGAATGAAATGCTAAGTTCTGGACTCCGGAATAGTATCTCTATCACCTTGGTCACAGGTAAGTAATATAAACTCAGTGTTAAGGTGTAGAACCAAAAAGGGATTTATTGGACAAACAAGGCAAACAAATTTAGGAGACAAGGCAAATTCAACAGTATAACAGGAAAATAGTAAAATAGCACCTAGGTTTGTTCTCACAGGCAGTGATGCCATGGTTCCACTATAAAGCCTTAAGCACTATGGGCCTGACAGAACGTTACTTGTAGGTATGTGATTTCTGGCACATGGATGGAGATGAACAGACAGCTGGATATGTCTCAGATCTGCCACAGCTACCAATCGAACCCCGACCTTCAACTGCCCTGTGATGTGACACAGGAGGAACATGGAACTGGTTACAGGAGATGGTCTTTCAGGTAAGTAACAGTGATGGATCTTGACTCATGACACGCATGCAAATAAATGGGGCATGGGCTGCATCTCAGATGGACAGCACCCCGTGTCCTTTCCCCACACTTTCTTCATGTTGTTTAGAGAAAAAAAGATATCAATGTTCAAACAATAAGGACACTCAAAATGGAGTTCATACAGCAACTTGTATAAATCCAAGATGGTGATTAAACAAAATGGCAGACAAACAAATAAACCTTACAATAGGGTTAGGTTTCATTAAAGATTTTCTCCTTCATCAGTCTTTCTAGAAGTTATTCCTGATGACAGAAGTTCCCAGCTAGTGGATGAAAGGAGATTGACTTCTTGCAAATTTCAGACAGAGTAAGGCTGATTTTTTTTTCCCAAGGGAAAAAGTTCTAGTATTCATGAATAGGTCCCTACCAAACTCATGGTCTATTGTGGTTAATTTCACAGCCAGAGGGTTTTTAAATTGGTAAATTTCACAATTTCAGATGTTTATATCTGAAATTTCATGGCATTGTAACCATGAGGTCCTGATCAAAATGGGTCTACGAGGGAGGAAGGGAATTTCAAAGTTACTGTACGGGGGTCCCAAGACCACGCTTGCTTCTGTGCCACCTTCAGATCTGGGCTCTGAAGGAAGCACCTCCCATATTCCAGCAGTTACAGGAGGTGGAGGTGGGTAGGATCTCCTCCTTGCATCTGGGAGCACCCCAGCCAGGGACACCTAGCTGCTAGTCCATGCTGGGGACAGATTTAGGCAGGGGCCTCTGGCCAATTTGCCCCCCGCCTCAACTCCAGGAAAAATGTATGTCCGAGTCCTGGAAGAAGCCCCTCCAGGTCACTCGAGGCCTTGGCAGGAGTTGCAGGGGAAGAAGACTCGAGCCTGGGCAGCCTTGAACCTGGACTTTCCTGACCTCCAGCTGGACCACAGTGGGTGGAAGCCCCACACCTGGGCTGCACTGAGCCCTGTATAGAGCAGTGGCCGGGGGGAAGGTGGCAATTCCAACCTGGACTGTCCCCATCCCAGTTGCAGCACCCTGAAACCAAAGCCCCCAGGAGATGAAGCACCAGGCTCGGTACCAGTGCTGCAGCAGGATCAGTGAGAACATGGCACAGAAGCCCAGAGTCTGGGATGCCCCAGCTGCAACCACCGGGATGAAAGATTCACTCTCCGGCCCCCCAGCCTATCCAAAGCCACTTCAAGTGGAAGTCACAAGCTCTGTGGCTGGACCTGGAGCTGTGACACGATCCACAAAGAATTGGGGGGAGGGGACAAGCGGAAGTCTGGATCCCAGCTCTTGGACTGCTGCAAGGAAGAAGTGAGGGTACAGCACCCTCATTTCTGCTCTGCCTCTGGAGGTGGATCTGATCTCCCCAGCAAGGGCAGCCATGCAGGAAAAGTCAGGTCCCTGACATGTTTTTCATGGCCATGAAATATATAGGACCCTATTTATGAAGCAAAATGGCTGATTTCATTAGATGTTAAATTACAAACACATCCATTTTAATTTAGGAAGAAAATGCTTCTTAGTAATGTTTTATTAGATACCTGAAAAAAATAATTTCCATTCACTTTTCAGTACTAAGGTCTAAGTGCCATATCAGAAAGAAACCTGGCCCCAAATCTACCAAAATCCACAATGAAATATAATACACTCTTAAATCCAAGTGACAAAAAATAATTAGTACTTTTATATATTTTTTGTATTGCACTGGATAAAAATAATAATTTAACTAGTTTTAAAAGGTTATTTATGTCCGGGAGTTACTTCAGTTCTGTGTTATGTCTTTTTAATTTTTTTTAAACCAAACAAACCACATAAACCACAGCAATAATAGCTAATTTGTACCTTGAATGTAGTTAATAAAAATGAACTTCCTCGTTTAAATTTCTCTGTCTCTCAGTTTCTCTACTCTGAATGGTCCTCAGACATTATGATACCCTGAAAAATAGATGATTATCTGAGAGGATATAATTACTTCAAGCAGCCAAAGAAATGAGTGACCTAGCTAGTTAGGTCAGCTGGTTCAAAATATTATTTCAAAAGCTGTAATTACTAAAGACAAAAGAGATGGCTACAGACACGTACATTCCAATTTAACTGATCCAAAAAAATAATTGCTCATATAGCGAGTCATATCTGGGAATGATATTTAAAAACAGTCAGTCACCCAAGCACAAACATGTAGTCCCATTCAGTTTAGATGATATGTGTCATTATGGAAATGGAAGTTGTTATTGTGAACATCAACCAGTTTCATATTTTGGCAGAAAGCCTATTTTTAACCATGGAAACTACTGAAATAGAGGAAATTGTTTGCATCGATACTTAGGCAACACAACAAACTAAACAAAAACAAAACCCCAACCTAATGTTACTTCCTAACATTTGATTCACAATAAAGTGCCAGCCTAAACTGTTACATTTGTTTTCATGTCCCTATTATATATCTTTTTAAATATCATTGGAGATCATGGGAGAAAACCTCACTGCACAATGAAATCATTATGCTCTGAATTTCTGATTGTAACTTACTTTGAAGAATGAACAGTGTTATTTGTGGGAGAACCCAAAACTTGTTTTTGTTTAATGGTTTGAAAGTACATTATATTGCAGATTTATGTATTTATTATCTGTCAGAAATGAATTAGTGAAGGTAGATTTGATTTTTGGAGTTTCTCTAAAGATGTCTGAGCTTTTAGCCTTGTAAAATATTAGAGGTTTACACTGATGATGATGTTGATGATTGATGTGGAAGACCATTTAGGAAGAAAATAATTTTTGATTTTGACTTCCTATTTAATCTCCGGAAGTAATGAGTATTCATTCAATCATCAGGAACACTGAGGAACAACAAATAAAGAGTTGGACATATGCATTCCCATTTTTAACTTCAAAATAATGCCAGATAAATAGTTATTGACATCACACCCTCCAACAACTCACATTTTCTCCTTGTCTCTTTTTGTTTCTCTTCTGGTGTGTGTCCATCTTAGCCTTCTGCTACACAACTCACTGGGAGAGGACACCTCTGTCTCTGTCCTTTTGACCAAGAATATGAGGGAGAGTGATTAGGCTATGGACACTTTTTTATTTTAATTTGCCTTTGCTATCCACCTTTGAAGTAGAAGAAATATGCTTTCCTATAACTATCATCATGCACTATGATCTGTTCCTATGGCTGATCTGCCATAGTTATACAGTACCTACCCAGAACAAGGTTATGCAGTATCTGAGGTTGGAGCTCTTATATCTATTTGTCAACAGCCTTCCTCCTGAACAAGTGGCAGGTTGTTATTCACTGCCATCTCTCCCCTTTCTTCCACGATCAGGCAGTTATTCCTCATGTCTTTTTTATGAGAAGTCTTTCATAATATATGATAGTTTGAGGAGTTATCTTTCTTGCACTCTATTATGTTGGGCATTGGAATATAAAATACCTCTGCTTCGATCTCTCATCTCATACAATATCTCCCACTCACCATCCCACTCACCACATATGTTTGTAGAATATGCACATAAGGTTTTTAGTTACTATAGAGAATGGCTGGAATGAATGCATATAAAATCAATTAGCCATGCAAACCTTTCATATGTGAGCCATGTTTTCTGGAATATTTAGCTGTGACACTTGTCTGTTACAGCTTTCCCCCTACTCCATTTTCTCTGTTACAGCTGTCCCGTTCTCCATTTTGTTTTTGCTCTCCTGTGGCCGCCCCTCCCTGGCTGTTAAAATTATTTACCAGGGCCACTGCCCTTCTCAAAGGGAGGGCCCCTTAAGTTGTTTACAAAGAGCCATTGCCCTTCTCAAAGGGATGGCCACTTGTGCTTAAGTGGGATAACTGCCCTGTTCAAAGGGTTGGTCTTGTTATCACCTCGTTAAACCTGGGCTCGGTGTAGGGCAAGGCCCTGTCCAAGCTGTAAGATCAATGTACTTTGAAGATCCTGGGCATGAGTCATAGGCCTCATGTGCTTTTGAGTCATGAGGGGGAACTCTGTCCAGGCATGTCTCTATACTCACCTGTAGTTTTTCTCTGAACTCCTCCCCTGTGACAGAAGGAGCCTATCAGCATCACTGGCAGGGAAACTGCCTGAGTTTGCTTTTAAGAACAGGCATTTTGAAACTAGCATCAGAAAGGTTCCTGCATTGCTACCTGGCCTGATCAGGCAGGGGTTCTGGGGGGGTCCTTTCTCCGCTCTCGTTTTATTATTGAGCGTACCCCCGTTTTACCCCCCCCGCTCTCGTTTTATTATTGAGCGTACCCCCGTTTTTAAACCCCCCCGCTCTCGTTTTATTTTTGAGCGTACCCCCGTTTTTAACCCCCCACCCCACGAAGAACGAATTGCTGTCTGAGAGACCTATTGCTGATCAAGACCGTGCTGAGCCCTCCTGGCTTCTTCTGATGTTGATTGCTGCTTCAGTCTTTGCTGCTGTCTGGGGACTGGTGAGAACCTCTCTTCTGTGAAACTTTCTATACTTAAACTCCTCCTTAAACTCTGTTTCCCCAACACACAGACTTAAACTCCTTGCTTAAAGCCTCTCTTAAACTCCTTGCTTAAAAACCTCTCAAACTCCTCCTTAAACTCTGTTTCCCCAACACACAGACTTAAACTCTGTGTCTTAAAACCTCTCTTAAACTCCTTGTCTCAAAACCTCTCTTAAACTCCCCTTGGTCTGTGTCTTAAAACCTCTCTTAAACTCCCCTTGGTCTGTGTCTTAAAACCTCTCTTAGACTCAAACTAAATCTTGGTCTGTATCTGTAATCTGTTTCCTTGTCTTCCTGGACTGTACCTGGGCACACACCACTCTGTCCTCTGAAACTACCCCTAGTATAAGGTGCACCCATTAGGTTAGATTTTGTCTTTTAGTCTAGATAAATTGTAATTTCATTTTGCATAGCTGTAGTTAAGTTAGGTTTAGGAAAGTGCTTGCATTGTACCCTGTAAGTGTAGCCTTTAAGAATTGTTGCATTGTGTTTTGATATTTGCTAATTTGTGTAGTTTTGGTTAAGTTAAATCATAGATAAGATGTTTGTATAACTGTGTTTGTATAACTGTCTCTCTGCTGTCTGCTCTGTGTCCCCCTGAGTTTAAATCTCCCCCCACCATGTGCTCCTCTTCTCCCATCCCCCAACCTTTACTTCTCTGCTGTTTCTACTTCCAGCCTGTCTTCTCTTTCTCTTTCTAGCATAAAACCCCATTGGTTACCCCCTTTTCTCTCTAATACACCTCACATTTTACATTTACATTTTTACCTAAAGTTATTGGTTATTTAACACACTTTATCCATGCTGTTAGTTGATTATATGCTGCTGTGACACACTCTTTACATAGAAATTGTTAGCCACCTGTTACATTTATGCTTCAGTGTTAATTGGTTGCCTACTGTATTATACCCCACTGTATTGTACCCCACTATTGAAATCCCCTATCCCATTTACTTTTACTAAAAGAACCCCCCCCCCCAATTGTCCACTTTAACAAACCCCATACCCCTCACTATTGAATTTTCCCTGTTTTCGCATTTTCTTAATAAATTTATTTTGCACCCCACCTGTGTGGTAATTGCTCCCCAAGATCCCATATACCTGCTGGCAGGGACATGGCGTCACGAACAGGATCTTGGGGTAACAATTACTGCCCTCCCTGTCCCTGGAAAGAGGCCAAGACCTCTGGGACAGAGGAAGATCAGACCAACCACCTACAATACCACTTGCTGCAAAGCAAACAGCAGCCTGGGGCCCTAGAATGGGTCTGTACAATTGGAAAAGGCCAGAGCTCCAGGGTGTATACCACCCACCTGGGGCTCACAGATGAGGGGTGCCTCTTAACCGGCCACCCCACATTCAGGGCCAGCCCTGCTGATTCCAGCCTCCGGCCAGTCTGCACTAAGGCAGGAGAGCCAGCCGCAGACTCAGATCCCACCCGCCTCTGGAGAGAGGTGGGAAGGGTCATGAAAGCCTGCGGGGGGGCCCCATCTAAGCTTGCCCCTGAACCTCGAATTTTGCAGGGGTCCCCCACCCACCAGATATTAACTGAACTGGTGCAGAGGCTGGATGAAATTCGAAAGCCCAAGAAACTGTGGCATGACATATATAAGCCCCAAAAGGTAGCCACAGTTACCTATGAGATCCTGGCTCAGGCCCTTGATAAGCTAACTGTTTTCCACGGGGCCCTAATGACCTCGGCCAAGGAGGCCACCAGCCAGCCTAGCCAGGAGGGACCACCACTGACCCCTAGCCTGGCCAGTCCCAATAAATCCCCTGAAAAACCACCCCCATATACCCACCCGGAGGCCTCATCTCCCCTCAAGACAACCCCACTATACCCAGCCCTACCTTCAGCCCCTCCAGAGGCCCAAGCCCATGAACCTGCACCCACTGTCACCTCTGGTGAAGCCCTGCCGGTATCCATCAGTCGCATAAAGATTGATGACCAGGGCAACACCACACAGGTGACAGAAATCCGACCCCGCTCCAGAGCAGAGATGAAGGAGTTCATCTCAGACACCGCTAGGGGGGCCAATGAGCCACCACTACTGTGGCTAGGCCGCCTGGCTCTGGAAAATGGACAGGAGTTATTGGATAGGGAGGAGGGCATAGTATTAGCCAGGACCAGTAGCTGGTCCAGGGGTCTCTCAGGGAGCCTGGTGATGTCTAACACTGCATGGCCCCTGACTGCCCCAGCCCTGGCCTTCCTCCATTCAGGGATCCAAGTCCCCAGAGGAAGCGTCAAGGACATCTCTTCCCTGAGATGTGCCATCGCAGGGGGGTCCATCATGCTATGGTCCCCTACCCAACACCCTCTCGGACTTACTCAGGCCCAGATTAACCAGGTCAATGCCTTTAGGCATGTTATTGACCCCACCGAGATACCCATAGACAAAGCTGCCATTGACTTAGCCATGGATAACAGTACCACCCCTGACACTGGGGCAGTTCTGTGGCTAAGGGGGTATGCTGGGCGCCCCATTGGGCGACTCTATGAAGCCCTCGAGAAAATAAGATGGCCCTCAGCCCAAGCTCTACCCATCAGTCCACCCCCACCACACGCCAGTCCACCCCCACCACATACCAGTTCACAACCCAGGTCCCAGTACTCACAGCATTCATTTACAGAACGCAAAATCTTTGGGTTCTTATTGTACAAGGGCCTCACTAAGGAGGTTGTACGTAAGCTCAATAGCGAGCAGCAAAGAGCCTTGGCCATAACTCTGGGATGGGAAGAGCGCCCAGAACCTTCCCAGCCAAAAAAAACAGGTAATGGCTGTGTGCTCGGCGGCGGCCAGCACCCGGCAAGGGGACCCCCGCCCCTATTATCTGCTAGTTTTTGACAAGGGTCTTGTCATCCCCTTTTTGCTGGACACGGGGGCACAGGTGTCCATTGTTCCTCCTCACGTCCCTCACACTCCCACGGGACACACCATTTATGTGCAAGGCCTCAACAGCACAGAACCCCGTCCAGAAGTAAAGGTACACGCATCCATAGGCCGCACACCAGTAACATTCCGGGCCCTAGTGGGACCCATGCCACTCCTTTGGGTTCAGGAGCTACGGCGTTTTAAAATGGCCAAAGCCGTGCTTGATGCACTACCAGTCACCCTATCGGGTGCCAGTGCCCCCCACGAGCCTGAACTGCTCAACACCACACCAACTAAAGTACAAAAGGTCACTGAACAGGTTCAGGCCACTTTACCCACTCATGGATGGAACCTCAGTTTGCCTAAAAGTGTCCTCACTGCTACTTCTACCTTTCAGTTTTTAGGTTTTACTGTAGAGAAGGGACAGCTACGCCACTCTACTTACCACCCACTCACAAATTCTTTCCCCCTGGGGGTAGCTCCCCCCAGACATGAAGTGCAGCATGTGTTAGGTGTAACTAACTATCACAGACAGTTTCTCCCTGCTGCTTTGTTACCACAACTATCTGTTTTGCAGCGATATGCCAGGAACGTTAAAACCCCTTGGACACCAGAGGCCGAGCAGGCGGTGTCTTCCCTGGCTGCCTGGTTGGGCTCTGGGCCCACCCTGGCTCGATGGAATCCCACCAACCCTATTCAGATTACCCTCACTGCGTCCTCAGACCATGTGGCTGTAACTGTGTCCCAAGAGGACCTCCCTGTCCACAATCAGGCCCGGAAGCTGTCAGGACCCGGATATCGTTATGGGCCTGTGGGCATTGCCATGCTTACTATCCAGTGTGCTCTCCCATGGGGTAAATCTGCCACAGGCACCCTAAAGGGGCCTCATGTGGAGCTTCTCCCATACCTCACCTTCTCCCCGGCCCCCCATTTCCAGGGAGCCCCTGCTACCTGGGAGCGATTTGTTTATCATGCCCCTTGGATTATATCTGATGGGGGCACATCGCCTTCTCCCCGAGCAGGAATGATGTGTGCTACCTGTAACACTCTCAAAGTTAAACCCTTAGATTTTTCCAGCTCAGCTCAGAAGGCCGAAGCAGAAGGCGTCCTGTTGGCAGCCTCTCACATTGTGGCAGCCCACCCGAAAACACGCGTGGTCCTGGGAGTGGACTCAAGCTACTGCGTGTCCATTCTGGTGGGAGAAGGACGGCCCACCACTCATGAAGAAACATGGGCACAGATTACTCAACTGGCAGTGCAGTCCAAGCTGCCATGGTTTGTTACTCATTGTCCTTCACACAGGTCTGTCAGTAACCCTCTTCATTCCAGCCTGGATCTACAGCTCCGAGAATGTAAGTGTAATGCATCCCAGGTTGACATTGTCTCTTGCAGCGATCCCTTCATCACCTGGCTCCATAGAGAGTGGGGGCACCTGCCTGCCCGTGCCCTACATCAGGTGTTGACTAGCCGAGGGATACAGGCGTCAGGCGTGTCTAGGCAGCAGTGCACCCAGGCTGTCCAGGGGTGTCTAAGCTGCCAACGGGCACGAGTCACTAGCAAGCCTGTCTATGCTCATGGTGCTTATAGCCCTGAGCACTTTAGCCCGGGTAAAGCCTGGCTGGTGGACCTCATTGGCCCCCTCCTGGGGGCAAAACGGTATCCAAAGGGGCTTGTAATAGTTGACCTAGGGTCTCGCCAGTTAATGTGTTCTTCCCTCAGGCGATCTACTGCACCAGCTGTTTCTGTAGCCCTTCTCCAGGTAATTGCTGCCTGGGGGGCACCCGAAGAAATCCAGACCGATGGAGGGCCACCGTTCACCAGTAAAGCTATAGACCAGACGGTGTCTCAGTGGGGGGTGCGTATTCACACCGACCTGCCATATCACCCCCAAAGCAACGGAGTCGTGGAGAGACGGATCGGAATGCTGAAGACCCAGATTTGGGCCACGCTTGGCACCCCTGATTACAAGGGGTGGGACCGGGTCCTGCCTAAAGCCCTCATTTCCCTTAATGACATACAGTTTAACCCCCTCTCCTACAGTTTAACTTTACAGCAAATCCGTGGTCTGTCGCTTGGTCTGGAGGCCCTCACCAACATCACAGCCGAAGGACTTCGTCGAACCAGCGATGCCCTCACTATCCTAGCTGACCACGCCGAGCAGAACCGCCTTCTGATCCAGACCACCCTACAAAAAGACTTTTGTGTCGCCTTGGAGGACCTCGATCCTCGCTTTAAGGGACAATGTTGCCTGCGCCTTCAGCCTGTGTGGAACAACGTCTCAGCCGTGGCTGACCAACTATCCTCCTTCGCCGTCCAGATTCGTGAAGAGCGTAATAAGTGGGATTGGTGGCAAGCTCAGTGGTCCATCTGGGGTCTGGGGTCCTGGGCTCAGTCCGCCAAGCAGTGGCTTATTACTGTTGCTATTGTTCTTGTAGCCTTCTTGTTGGGGATAGCAGTGGTCAAGCAGCTTATTCGTAAGGTTGTGTCAGCCCTGCCTTTGCAGGTGAGGTATTCCTCCATCCCCTTGGACAGCAGCAAGCCACCACCTCCATACTACGAAGACGACGACTTGTAAAACCTTTTCTTTTTTCTTCCATTTTTTTTTTCTTTGGTCTTTACATGGGACATCCCCCTCACAGCCCGTTCAGGTCGGCCAGGGGGGCATGTCTGTTACAGCTTTCCCCCTACTCCATTTTCTCTGTTACAGCTGTCCCGTTCTCCATTTTGTTTTTGCTCTCCTGTGGCCGCCCCTCCCTGGCTGTTAAAATTATTTACCAGGGCCACTGCCCTTCTCAAAGGGAGGGCCCCTTAAGTTGTTTACAAAGAGCCATTGCCCTTCTCAAAGGGATGGCCACTTGTGCTTAAGTGGGATAACTGCCCTGTTCAAAGGGTTGGTCTTGTTATCACCTCGTTAAACCTGGGCTCGGTGTAGGGCAAGGCCCTGTCCAAGCTGTAAGATCAATGTACTTTGAAGATCCTGGGCATGAGTCATAGGCCTCATGTGCTTTTGAGTCATGAGGGGGAACTCTGTCCAGGCATGTCTCTATACTCACCTGTAGTTTTTCTCTGAACTCCTCCCCTGTGACAGAAGGAGCCTATCAGCATCACTGGCAGGGAAACTGCCTGAGTTTGCTTTTAAGAACAGGCATTTTGAAACTAGCATCAGAAAGGTTCCTGCATTGCTACCTGGCCTGATCAGGCAGGGGTTCTGGGGGGGTCCTTTCTCCGCTCTCGTTTTATTATTGAGCGTACCCCCGTTTTACCCCCCCCGCTCTCGTTTTATTATTGAGCGTACCCCCGTTTTTAAACCCCCCCGCTCTCGTTTTATTTTTGAGCGTACCCCCGTTTTTAACCCCCCACCCCACGAAGAACGAATTGCTGTCTGAGAGACCTATTGCTGATCAAGACCGTGCTGAGCCCTCCTGGCTTCTTCTGATGTTGATTGCTGCTTCAGTCTTTGCTGCTGTCTGGGGACTGGTGAGAACCTCTCTTCTGTGAAACTTTCTATACTTAAACTCCTCCTTAAACTCTGTTTCCCCAACACACAGACTTAAACTCCTTGCTTAAAGCCTCTCTTAAACTCCTTGCTTAAAAACCTCTCAAACTCCTCCTTAAACTCTGTTTCCCCAACACACAGACTTAAACTCTGTGTCTTAAAACCTCTCTTAAACTCCTTGTCTCAAAACCTCTCTTAAACTCCCCTTGGTCTGTGTCTTAAAACCTCTCTTAAACTCCCCTTGGTCTGTGTCTTAAAACCTCTCTTAGACTCAAACTAAATCTTGGTCTGTATCTGTAATCTGTTTCCTGTGTCTTCCTGGACTGTACCTGGGCACACACCACTCTGTCCTCTGAAACTACCCCTAGTATAAGGTGCACCCATTAGGTTAGATTTTGTCTTTTAGTCTAGATAAATTGTAATTTCATTTTGCATAGCTGTAGTTAAGTTAGGTTTAGGAAAGTGCTTGCATTGTACCCTGTAAGTGTAGCCTTTAAGAATTGTTGCATTGTGTTTTGATATTTGCTAATTTGTGTAGTTTTGGTTAAGTTAAATCATAGATAAGATGTTTGTATAACTGTGTTTGTATAACTGTCTCTCTGCTGTCTGCTCTGTGTCCCCCTGAGTTTAAATCTCCCCCCACCATGTGCTCCTCTTCTCCCATCCCCCAACCTTTACTTCTCTGCTGTTTCTACTTCCAGCCTGTCTTCTCTTTCTCTTTCTAGCATAAAACCCCATTGGTTACCCCCTTTTCTCTCTAATACACCTCACATTTTACATTTACATTTTTACCTAAAGTTATTGGTTATTTAACACACTTTATCCATGCTGTTAGTTGATTATATGCTGCTGTGACACACTCTTTACATAGAAATTGTTAGCCACCTGTTACATTTATGCTTCAGTGTTAATTGGTTGCCTACTGTATTATACCCCACTGTATTGTACCCCACTATTGAAATCCCCTATCCCATTTACTTTTACTAAAAGAACCCCCCCCCAATTGTCCACTTTAACAAACCCCATACCCCTCACTATTGAATTTTCCCTGTTTTCGCATTTTCTTAATAAATTTATTTTGCACCCCACCTGTGTGGTAATTGCTCCCCAAGATCCCATATACCTGCTGGCAGGGACAACACTGTCACTACCTTTTCTAGACCTGAAGAGGAGCTCTGTGTGGCTTGAAAGGTTCACTCCGACATCAACAGAAGCTGATCCAATAAAATATATTATCTCAACTACCTTGTCTTTCTGTCTTCTGGAAATCAGTTTTATTGCACCAGTAACTTCTTGTAGTGTCACTCAATGGGGAAGCTGTCTGAATTGCTTGAGAAATAGAATAGTCAAGAAAGGTGAGTGGGGGTTAGAATTTAGGAACACCTGCATTCTAATCATGGCTCCGACACTTACATTTGGGAGAAGTCACTTCAACCTTGCATTTGTTTTCCCCACTGAAAAATATGGATAACAGTACTGATTTGTGTCCCTAAAAGAGATGTTATGAGGGTTAATAACCAACTAATGTGAAGTGCAGAACAGCATTAATACCTATGTCTTATTATTTTCAAATATCATGCAGCATTCAAATTAGGTTCTGGTAAGGCTGGTGGAATAGCATTTGAACACAGTCAAGTTGCTTATATCACTGGCATTCATCAAGGCCTGGATTGCAACCAAGATTATATGACTGCACAAGGATTTAAGGGGAGCAAAAAACTGTTTTTACATTCCCGTATGGACTATTTGGTTGTTGGAACCAGACTCATAAGAGCAAGAGGGCTTTTTGTGCTCATTTTCTCCTTCCCCAGAGCAGATAGGAATTAGAAGAGAGTTTTACTTGCATTACATTTCTATCTTTACATTACTTCTTTTTAAAAAATTATCAAGAACACATTTCCAAAATCACAATAGTGGTATTTATTTGAACCACCATAAACACTAAGCTTAAAATACGAACCACAGGGTGCAAGCTCACCTTCTATGGTACAGCCTGCCAGGCTGCAATTCCACATTATAACTTTGATCTGCCTTTACAATTTAATTGCGTTATTAAAAAGTTGGTAGAAAAAACAACTATTTCCATTTATTACCACAGGAAATTTAGGAGTGAAATAGAGCATAATCCAAGTAAAGTAACATTCTATGAGTCCATACCAGAAGCAGTCTTTTTCAGCCACTACCCAATACTTGTTATTACTAGGATGGACTGTGTTTACTTTACCAACATCCCACTGTCTCAGCCATACTGTACAATATAGAGATTGTTCCCCCAGAGTGAACCCACATGACAGGCAACTGTGTAAGACGTTACACTTACATATATGTGTCCCCTATGCAAACAGCAGTACAAGTATGTGGTTTTGCAATAGTACTTGAGGAAGGAATCACAAATGAGAGCACCAGACAATTTGTTCAATTACTGTTTTTGTGTGGTATTCAAAGTTCTGTAGCTGATGTAATACCATTTGATTAATCTGTTCTTTGAAAAACACAAGTGAAATTCGCTACATAATATACCTTATGAATACTTTATATGCTATTCCCTTAGCCGTGGTATCCTAGAAATGCAAACTATACAAACAGACTCTAGTTTGCCATATAGAAGAGAGTTGTATATTTACTGTTTGTTTACTGGTGTGATAGCTAAGTATATTCACTTTTTCAATGTGAAAGGTATGTATGAAACTTTCTAGAGCTTTTGATTTCTTTTTAAAAATGTTATGTAGTATTTTCTCGTTCAAGTCACAAAGCAGAACATGGTGTTGCTATGGGTGTGCAATTGAGAAATAAAAAGTTACTATGAGAATTAGAAACTGCAATTACCAGGTAATTATAAGAGTAATCTATAGGACATGTAATGTCTACATTCTACATGGTAATTGTTGTGCTAGGCAGGCACAGTCTGTTACTGAATCTAATTTAGAGTATGATAGTTAATTATTTAAAACATTTTTATATGTTTAGGTTCTCTTATGAATTCAATCAAAAATAATCAATTAGGAATTAGATTTTTTTAAAAAAGATTAGTCCTCAGTGTTCCTGGAACTTTATTAAAGTATAAAAAATATATTAAAGAATGATCAGTATTTTTTTCATTTTTTATCTCTGTGTCTGTGAAATATCCATGAGTATAAATAAAACATCATTTTTCTCCCTCAGTAAATGACTTATGAAACTCACCATCATTTTCAGCAAATAGTTTATTATTGACGTTAAAGATCAATTTCTTTGATATATTCGTTTACATAGTACATTTATGGTCAAATCACAGGTTTTTGGGAACTGCTATTACATTAAAAAATAGATTAAGCTAAAATAATGTTTTTTAATGTTTTGTTTGATCTGAAATTAAACATTTTATTTTTTGAGCATTTTACACATTTTTAAATTAAAATTGAAGGAAATCTCTAAGCAAAAACTTATTTAATCAAAAAGTCAAAACATTTTGTTTTTAAAATGTTGACATGAAATTAGTTCTTCCTCCACCTTCCCCCCACCCTTCCCCAAGTGAACAATTTTGTAAAATCAATGTACATTTGTGGAACATTTCAGTGTTCTGCTTTTCATGGAAATTAAAATTGGTTAAAAATTAATCACCAGGTCTATTCAATATAATAAAACTCAGGAAGTCACATGTTTATGGAAAACAGGTGCAATAGCTTTCTGGACTGAACAGATTTTTCTCAGTTGAAGAAATATTTGATGAAAATATGTTCCTGTATTCTATCAGCTTTAGCCTGAAACCAATGAAGAAGCTTTCTACAATCCACTTCCTACCTTCTCTGCAATCATCTCCTTTCCTTCCATTTTTGCTTTGCCCAAGCAGTACAACTACCTACCTTTTCACTTTCTTTTCTTACTTCTTCATCTAGCCTCGCTTCCACAGAACTCCCTTTTATAAGTAACCAAAACTAAATGGAATTAAGTTACTATGGCAAAATAAGTAATTATGACAATAAATTATGCTTCGTTCTCTGGTTACTGAAATCCATATAGTATGACAGCCTTTTGTTAATTTAACATGTACAATTTAAAAAGTTCAACATAATATTTTCACAATTAAACACTGTTACAAAGAAATATGATGTAATGACTAGTTTAAAGTGTTTACTAATTTATTCAATAATAATATAGCATGCAAACACAGAAGCAAATCATATAATTGCATTTATTTAATTATCTAATTAATTAATTTAAAACTTGTAGATCCAGGGTATATTACAGATTTATTAGTTAAAACTGCAAGACAATTTCAACTCTCAGTCCACTGTTAATTTCACTACACAAACTTTTACTTCAAATTGCCTTGCAGATTGCTATTTTGCCTGCTTAGACTTCTGCAGCAGAAGATTATTTCTGGAAAAGTTTGAATTTAATTAGACCAACACTTTTCATGTTTTATGTCTTAGAAAGGAAAAAATAATGTGTTTTCACATTTTGAAAATGGATCTATTTTTTTCTTGTCCACTGACTACTTCAGAATGG
The DNA here is from genome assembly GCA_032164245.1 of Sternotherus odoratus. NCBI lineage: Eukaryota > Metazoa > Chordata > Testudines > Kinosternidae > Sternotherus > Sternotherus odoratus. Next base: position 227,224,528 of record JAVMKO010000001.1, on the reverse strand, counting down.
TTTGGCTTGACGAATTCAAACATGTTTTGAACGAGACATCTCTGACAAGAAAGAGAATCAACAGAAAAGGAAATGAAGCCTATTTGAGATTTCTCTGTTTCCCTACCCACTCTGATTACATCATTCTTCTCAGCCTGTCTCTGTTGTAAAATCTGCTGCAGCTTCTTCTGTGGTTGCTAGTGCAAGTTGAGTTTCTGTGAACCCCAGGGTTGGATCTTCCCTCCTTGAATTTTGTCCTTCCCCAAGAGGGAAAGGCTCAGTGGAGGGGTTGCCACAAGAATCTTAGTGGTCCAAAGGAGCTCCGGCTACATAGTTTCTTTTGGCAAGCCTTTTAAAAATGATGCAGAAAGTTTACAGCTGAGTCACTGTTACTGACATCAGAACTAAGAAGCTGAGTTATAAGTGAGCTCTCTGAAACTCAATTTGGAAAGATTGGTGGAAACATCTGAAAGAAAGCAGAGGACTTGTCTGACCATTAGGGAGGTCGAGTTGTCATAAATTCATCTTGCTAATTTTTTATTTGTTCTGAAATATGAATTATTTTTAAACACCAGATTCTCTATGACAAGAGGAGCTATTAAAATAAACAACAACAACAAAGAATGGTGGAAGGAAAACTGAAGCGGTCTAGTGAAGAAATGTGTTTGACTTAAAATGTCTAAAAAAATATTGAAGGTAGTTGTGGAAACTTAAAATTACAATAATAGAATTGTAGATTTGGAAGGTCCTGAGAGGTCATCTAGTTCAATCCCCTGCACTCATGGCAGGACTAATGATTATCTAAGCCATTCCAGATGGGTTTGTCTAATCTGCTAAATAATGCTAGAATAAAAGCATTTATCAGGGAAAAGCAGAGCGCAAGGTTATGACTACAAGAGAAGGTGATGAAAGTGTGCGGTGCACTGGGAAGATGTAAATGGCCAAGAAAAGTATCTGAAATCACAATAGTTAAACATAATATAAGGCTGCTAATTTGGGTCAGCATAAAGAGGGAAGGATTTCCACTTCATTGCTTAATTCTGAACACATGCTTAACCTAAGTTAATTGGTTTGCTCAGTTTTAAAATGATTCTACAGTATTTGAAACAGCTGAAAAACAAACCTGAAAATGGGGTTTATAATGGAATGCTGAACATGCTTTCAAACTACAGTTACTCCACCATATGTCATCATAATGTAGGTGTATATATACTGTGCATAAAGCATGTGCATAGCTTTGGTTATTGGGAACCAAAATGGAAAAAAAGAACAAAATAGGAACTCTTAATGGATAATCCTGCTGCATTGGCTCATACACAATGCCATAAATAATGAATACATGGGTGCAACTGTAGTGTTATATAATTTTATTATGGATATAAAGAGCACTGGAAATTGTTCAGTGAGCAGATGCTTTGCAATCAGAATTTGTGCCAGTAAGTTAGAAACACTGAATGCACTTGCAGTATTTGCTGACTTACCATTTTGAAAAATAGTAATACCTTCGTTTTTATTCTATTTCTAAAGAATCATAAAAGAATGTAAGAGATGTTTACAGCTCTTGTCTAAAAGAGAGGATTTCCAAAAACACTTAGAGCACCCGCTAATTATTAGTCAGGGATTAGCTGCATGTATGACAAACAAAAAGAGGAAAGATTAGAAAATATAATTAAAATGACTTGCACAATTATTGCTTGTATTGAAGACTGAAGAACTATGTGATATTTAATGTCAAATCCCTCTTAAATGATTAAATGAAGAAGGAATTAAATTATATGTGAGTAACACTGAATAGTAAGGACTGCGTGTCAACATTTGTATGTTAGAGTCCACATAATTTATTAGCCTCTACAATCAGTACAGAATATATAAAATTCACTGAGGTTCTTTTCAACATGTTTAAATGGGGAGTGAAAATGAAACTAGTGTTCCTGACCAGCTTGGGATGCAATTATTTATTAAAAGAATGGGAAAATTGCTTAGAAGTTACAGAGAGAAAGTGTTAAGTGTTAAGAGAAAAGGGTTCTATAAATTACATCTTTCTTTTTAAGGTAAACCTGCATTTAGAGAAAAGTACTCAATGGAAACATACTAATAAGAGGACTGGGTAATAATACGCAATTTAAGATGAGACTGGATTTGCCTCAGATAAGGAAAGAAAAAACATTATCTATATTTTCAGTCTTCAGAAGAAAGAACATAGTCCAGAAGAATGGAATTTGTCATCCTAGATAAGACCGGTAAGTCTGAGATCCAGAGAAGGGTGAAAAATAGGGCTGTCAAACAATTTAAACAAATACTTGTGATTAATCACCCGATTAATTGCACAGTTAAACAATAATATTACTATTATTTTGTTCCTTGATTTAGTTGGTGTTGGTCCTGCTTTGAGCAGGGGATTGGACTATATGACCTCCTGAGGTCTCTTCCAACCCTAATATTCTATTATTCTATTAATAGAATACCATTTTTAAAAATATTTTGGATGTTTTATACATTTTTAAATATATTGATTTTTATTACAACACAGAGTACAAAGTGTTTAGTGCTCATTTTTATATATATTTAATCACAAGTATTTGAACTGTAAAAAAAGAAAAGAAATAATATTTTTTTCAATTCACCTAATACAAGTACTGTAGTGCAACCCCTTTATCAAGAATCTTTCTTGAGCTCTGCAGTCATCCACATATGAAAATAATTTACAAAGTTTTGGTCATGTTGTTTCTTATGGACTTGGGCCTTGTGAACCTTTAATTTACTTGCATCTGTAAGAAAATGGATGTCTTTGCATCAAAGCTGTGTAAATATGAAATTTCACTTTTTTGACGTGAAAGTCATCTTCTCTAGAAGAGGATCAACTTTTGATAAAAAAGTTCATTTTTTCTTGAACAATTGATCTATATTACCCAAATTTTGTTCAAAATGGCACCTATTTTTTAAAAATTTTGTAACAAACTGAATAATTTTGAATTTCAAACAGCTTTGATTTTCATTACAATTATTTCACCCCATTATACCTCCTTTAACCCTGAAATGATCTATGGTTCTTTTTGCCCTGAATGATTTATTAATTGATTCATTTGGTAAATGAGATGTTTTAAAAAATGTATTGCCTATTAAAATAGGTTTAAAATACTCCCTATAAATTACTTACAAAAAGGTTAAACCTATGAAGGCTAAACATATTGTCACATAATCTTTAAAAAAATCTAAGAAAAGTCAAATGCAAGTTTTCTTCTGTCTTTTGCAGCAGTCCTGGTTTACAAAACTGAAAAAAATTCTAAGAAACACAATAAGACATCAAGAATCCATAGACAGACTATAATTTTCTTTGTGCTGTTTGACATCAGATGCCATATCATTGAGATGTGCTCCATGATGTTACTCAACATCTTGGCCCATTCAAGAAAGTGCTACAATTTGTTCAGGCATAATTAGAAATCTCGAGGGGAATGCCACTACTGAGTTTTCCCCATGCAGTATATTCCATTATTCATCTTTTCAACATTTATATGAAAAACTTTCAAAGAATATTGTAGGTTTCAGTGGTAAATTTGCACTCCTGTGGAAACATAGGTACATAATGTGATAACCTTATTCCATATATGGTCCAATGGAATGAGAGGCTGCTCAGCAAAAGTAAGTGGATCAAAATCTGTCCCAGAGAAAATGTGGATTTTGCCACACCCATGTTCATCTTTATAAAATGACTGTGTAAAGTATCTGATGCAATTTTTTTTATGTTGGGTGTCTTCGGAAGGCTCATGATACACCAAGGATATAGCTACCCTTCTGTTGATGGACTTCTACGTGCATTCTCTTTTTACTCCTGAAGGTCATTCCTTTGTTGTTGTTTTGTTTTTATCAGGGGGTGGTTTGGGGTTTAAGTTTAAAGAATGTTAAATTTATCTAGCCCCTCCTCACAACTCCTGCACAAAACTCCCCAGTCTGATAGCTCCTCTGGTCACTTAGGAGCGGGCTTTTTAAAGTCCTGCTCTTCCTGAGTAGTCCTGTCCCCTGGTTAAGGTTTGATAGGTAGTAAAAGATTCAGGGATCAAAGCCTCATTTTGAAGTTCTCAACCTTGCCTATCAGTCCACTCAGCACACAGTTCCCCAACCAAACAGATCATATAGTGTATTTCTGTCAAGCACCAAACACACTGCCAACAAACACAGACACTACAGAGAACAAACTTATCCCAAGGGTCATGTAATTGTTCCTCCTTCACCTGGAGAACTCTCTTGCTGAACTCCCTTGCTAGCCCCTCCTGTTCATTAGCTCCCCATACCACTTAGGAGCGGGGTTTTTTAATGGACCCAGAGTGTCTGCTTAAATGAATGATGGAGAGCCAGAAACAGGCAGCCTAGCAGCAGTAAAAAACCCTGTAGTAAATGACTACACAGCAAAAACAGCTGGTTAGAACTTCAGGGCACAATAGCAAGTATAGGAGCAATGACTAGTCCAACAAGTAATGGTCTTAATGCATCCCCAGGGTTCCTCTAGGGCTTCCCCTCCAGAGTCAATAACCTTGATCCCAGATATCCTGTTCATACCCATGGAAATTACAAAAATGAACCCCGAGGAAAACCCATAGGCCTTTTAGGCAAAATTTGAACAGGTGGAAAAGTCAGTCCAATAACCACTTAACTAGTGGATTACCCTGTTGGTACCATGTCTGATGGGGCCATTTCAAGCCACGTCTGAGGTACTGGATGTACTGTCTATCCAAGACTATGCCCAGGTGAAAGTCACCATATTGGAAGACCTCATCATGGAGTATACCTTTCAACAGAGGTTTCAGGGGGATAAATACTACTGGGGAGCCTTGTCAGGTGTGGTTACTCAGAAACTGAGGAATCTGTCCCGGGTGATTTTTGAAGCCAAAGATGCAGGTTGGAGTTGAGGTACCACATACTCCCAACTGGGATAGGGACTGGATGCATCAAACACTGGCCAGAGGCTCTAGACAATGCGATCAAACTAATGGAGACTTATTCAACAGCACATACAACCATAACAGCTTCACCCAAACAGCTCACAGAGTCCAAAAGGGTACTTCAACTCAAAGGAGAGCATAGCCAGGGAACTGAGCAGACAGGGTGAGCACCAGATCATCAGCTTCTATGGGCACCAACCAACCACCAAACCTTAGACTGGGACTCAGTAGGAAATCTCAGTGTCGACATAGGTCTTTTGGATCTCTGTGGGATTCCCCCACCTGAAGGCCAGGAGAGGGATCCAGACAAGTCACCTAGGGATCGCCATATTTGGGGTCAGGAAGGTGCAAATTGGCAGAGTCCCTGCAGGTTTTTCACCTGCCTCTGCAGCAGGGGGCATGGGTCACTTGCTGGAGGATTCTCTGTACTTTGAAGTCCTTAAACCAAGATTTGAGGACTTTAATAGCTCAGATATAGGCGAGAGGTATATTGCAGGAATGGGTGGGTAAAATTGTGTGGCCTGCGTTGTGCAGGAGGTCAGACTAGATGATCATAATGGTCCCTTCTGACCTTAAAGTCTATGAGGGCACCTCCAAATATCAGGCCCCCAACCAGTGGCTCCTAAGCCAATTGCAGTAGCATCCTTTTCTTGTGAGTGCCCAGGTCACCAATATCATGAATACTCTTGTATGGAGTACGACTATAGACAGGTCTGGATGGCCGAAATCTGTGCCTGTAAGCACACTTCATCAAAAGTAACAGTTCCTGTACAGATAAACAAAACTGAGGTAATAATTATGCTACCTGCTCTCTGGAGGCAATCCCTCTGTGCAACACCAAGGAAAAGATTCTTGCCATGGAAACTGCTGAAAATCTTTGCTGGAGTAGGGGGACCTAAGGAGATCCTCACAGATCAAGGCACTAATTTTATGTGCAAGGCTGCTTAAGCAGGTCTGTTATCTTACAAAGTAATGACCTTATACACCTCAGTTTTTTGGTGGAGGAATTCAAGCAGATCCTGAAGTGAATGTTAAAAAAAAGCTTATGCCTGGGGACCTTTGTCATTGGGATCAGACTACCCTCTGGATCAGATGGGGGGTGGGGGGATAGCTCAGTGGTTTGAGCATTGGCCTGCTAAACCCAGGGTTGTGACTTCAATCCTTGAGGGGGCCATTTAGGGATCTGGGGCAAAAAATCTGTCAGGGGACAGTACTCAATCCTGCTAGTGTAGGCAGGCGGATCCTGCTAGTGTAGGCAGGGGACTGGACTCGATGACCTTCAAGGTCTTTCCAGTTCTAGGAGATTGGTATATCTCCATTTATTTATTTATTTACCCTCCTATTATTTTGTATTTGGGACGTCCCTTAGTCAGCACTGGGACTGCACTGGGTTTTCCCCATTTGAACTCTTTTATGGGAGACAACCCCAGGGAATTGTAAGCCTGGACCAAGAGATGATGGAAGGGCAAGCTCCTAGGACAGATAATGTGATAAAGCTCCAGGGGAGGCTTGAGACCCTAGAGAAAGAAAACCTACTCAATGGACTGAGACATGAGCCTATAACAAATGGGCACATATTTAAGACAGATGATCAGATACTCTAGCTCCCAAGTACAGTGTCAAAGTTACTTGCCAAATTGAAAGGACCCTATAATAGAATCTCAGATTTGGAAGGTACCTCAGGAGACCATCTAGTTCAAAGCAGGACCAATCCCTATTTTTTCCCATATCCCTAAATGCCCCCCCCCCTAAGGATTGAACTCACAGCCCTGGGTTGAGCAGGCTAATGCACAAACCACTGAGCAATCCCTTCCCCCTATGAAGTGATACATCAAGTAAAGCCAGTTAATTATAAAATTAGGTAGCCCAACAAAAGGAAACCCATGCAAATCTATCATGTTTACCTTATAAAGTCATGGAAGGGGTGAGAAGATTTATTTATTGCCCCTTACTGCCTGTAGCCATAACTGGGGACCCAAGTACCCACCTCACTGGCCCCAGGCTCTATACCAGTGTGGGAACACCACTGCCTAGAACAGAGGGCCCAAGTAAGAAGCCTTCCCAATGGTAGCCTCCTCATGGCTGCAGCAGATCCATTTCATGCATTCCCTCTTACAAATGGGACCTGGTCAGCTTGTGTGAGAGAACCCAACTCCTCATTCAAAAAAATGCAAAAGGGCATGAAGCAACAAGTTCAGGTGATGTTGGATCCAAGAGTCATTAAAGAATCTCTCAATGTGTGTAGAAGATCAATCATATTTGTTCCAACGTCAGATGGCACTGTCCAGTACTGCAAAGACTTCAGAAAGATCAAGATGATATCCAAGTTTCATGTCCCAAGTAGATGAAATTTTAGACTGTCTGGGAGAGACCAGTAAATCACCAGATTAGACCTAATGAAGGAGTATTGATAGATCCCACTCATATAGGAATCACAGGAGAAAACTGCTTTTTTTCTATGCCATTTGGCCTATCTCATTTTTGACTTCCACAGTGTCTAAGCAACATGTCAACAGCTCATAGATTGAGTCCTGCAACCACATGGGTCATATGCAGCTGACTGTTTAGATAATTTGGTCATCTACAGTTGAGAGACGGAGGAACCTTTAGCAAAAGTGACTGCCATACTTCAGTCCTTACAGGAGGCTGAGCTAACAGGAAATCCTACAAAGTGCAAAATTGGGAAAGAAGAGGCCACTGGTCTGGAGTATTATTGGGGAAAAGCCAAGTCCAGCCACTCAGAGGCGAAGTCCAGTCCCTCAAAAGCACATCCATGCCCCACTATGAAGAAGCAAATCAGAAGGTTTGGGGTATTGCAGGTTACTACCACCAATTTGCGCTAGGGTTTTTGACAATAAATGCACTTCTCATGCAACTAGCTAAGGTACATTGTTCAGAGGCCTGTGAAAAGGGCTTTTGGGAAGTGAAAGAATTCCTGTGTAATGAGCCTGTCCAGTCCTGATGTCTCAAAATATTTTTTTTTACAGACCAATAGTTTGGAAATGGTACTAGGTGCTGTCTTGTCCCAGAAAACAAATGGAGAGTAATACCCAGTAGCCTACTGGAGCCGTAAGCTGTTCCCACGGGGACAGGCATATCACATAATAGGAAGGAAGGTCTCACTGTGAAATGAACAGTGGACTTGATGATATTACTTCCTGGAAAATCCATTCAAGCTTGTCACCTCTTTGAGCTGGTTAACTGCCATGAAGGACACCATCCCCTCACCTCCTGGCTCATGCACTAGTACCTGTCTCTCCAACTCTATGCCTTCCAAGTTCAGAATGAGCAGGAAAAGCCCCCTAAAATGCTGGAACAATCTATGCACCCAGTTCCCAAGTTTCCATTTTGAGGGGGAGGTATGTGATGGGGAAGTACAACCTCCGCACTTGCCTAAAACGGGTTAAGGAGCTGCTCTGGGCTCAATCAGCCCTACCCCACTACAAATGCAAGAGATTCACAGACATGAGGAGGAGTTAAAAAGGAGCAGAACAGCTCACTTGTGGAAAGGATAGGGAAGAGAAAGGGACTTTGCTTGCAGAGAGGACTAAGGAAAATTAGTATCTCTCTGCAAGTAAGTTTCCTGAAGGTCCCTCCCTGAGGAAATGAAGGACCAGCTTCTGAAATACCCTGAGAGGGAGGGATTTCCTCCTCTCACACACTAATCCAGTTCATTTGTGTTGATTTCCTGTGTTTCATTTAAGGACTACGTTGAAGGGGAGAGACTCAGAACTAACCTGGCTGGAGGGTCAAAGCACAAGACTAGAAGAGGAGCCATGCAGTAAGCTGCACCCCCTTTGTGTTTTCTTGTACAGACTGTGAATTGTGGACATTCATGGGTTAGTAAGAAATGGCCAAGGATGTTAGATAATTTTGTTACTCCTCATGGGCTAAATGCCAGTCGAGTGGGAGGATCTGAGGTCCTCTACAAAATACAAAGAAACAAAAACCCCACCTGAGTAGGTCAAATGGCCCAGGCTCCTAGCCATTAGGAGCTCTTCCCACAAGCTACATTGAGGTAACTGTGTGTGATGGGCTGGAATCACAGAAACCCCCTTAGAAGCTGCCACCAGATATACCATGACTACTCCTGCCTCTGTTTTCCTGCCCAAGCAGCGTAGGACCTCAGTACCCTGCCTGGCTTGAGTCAGACTCACTAGCCTGCTCAACACCAGATACAGGTCAGAGCCATGTACCACAACAGCTATGGGCTTGCCTGGAAACAGACAGGAAGTATGCTTGCCTCTAGCACTCAGATTCTCAACTCCCAGTGGGGTCAAACCCTGAATAAATGTGTTTTGCCCTGTATAAAGCTTATCCGGGGCAAACTCACAGATTGTTTGCCCTCTATAACAATGATAGAAAGATATGCAGAGCTGTTCTCCCCCTCTCCCCAGGTACCAACACATACTCCAGGTTAATTAATAAGTAAAAAGTTATTTTAATAAAGACAGGAAGTAGTATTTAAGTGGTTCCAAGTAGTAACAGAGAAAACAAAGTGAATTACCAAACAAAATAAAATAGAATATGCAGCTCTAACACTAATACAGTAAAAAGCCTCACCCTCAGATGTTTCAGTGAATTTCTTCTTTCAGACTAATCTCCCTGTTAGCCTGGGTCCAGCTATCACTCACACACACACCCTGCAGTCACTGTTCTGTGTTCCAGCTTCCTTCAGATCTCCTTGGGGGGTGGGGGGGGAGAGGCTGTTCTTTGAGTCAGCTGAAGACAAAATGGAGCAGTCTCTCCAGGGTTTATACAGACGTCCTCTTGTGGGTGGACACCCCCTCCTCCTTCATATGCAGAGTCCAGTTGTAAAATGGAGTTTCAGAGCCACATGGTCCAGTCACTTGTTTGAGCCAGACTCCATTCATTACCAGCCAGGCCACATTCCTGGGGAAACTCAGGTGTGGACGGGCGTCTACAAAGTTCATTGTTAGCTTGATTGGTTCTTGATTGGGATTTACTGAGAATAGTTTTTTTTTTCCTCAGAGAGCTGCTCAGCTGCTTTCCAAAGTCTACTTACAACTAACCAAGCACATAGCCAATATTCATAAATTCAAAACAGTCTCATACATACAAATAGGATGAACAGATCTAGAAGACCATTACCTTCACATATATATGTAGCAAAACCATATTCCAGTAATGTCACATATATTTATAGCCCTCCCCCACCCCCCATAAAGCCTTTTGGGATACACCATCACACTGTGCATCCTGGAGTTCTGGGAATTTTTGGAACTGACACAATCTTTAAACTCCCAGAGGCACTACTGGGGCAGTGTATCTCTTTATGGCCTCATTGTGATGCAATACAATGAATACTAGGTCAACTAGAATAGAAGAAAAATGAGAAAAGTAAATGTAAGTGAAAATAGCAGGAAGATTCTTTTTGATCTAATTATTTCCTATTTTCAAATTGCAACATGCAAATTAAAAGACCAAACAGACCAACATATATTAAACATGACAAATTCAGATTTAATATATTCTTTATCCCTTGGATTGAGTTTTTGATGCTTCCTACCTAAACAGTCTCTTTATCCCCCCTAATTCTAAAGCCAAAAATAATGTACACAAGGAAAACCCTTAGAAACCGCTGAAATCCCATTTCTAATTCCATAATCCGCATAACAAATGTGAAGATAGTTTATATTGTTACCTATTTTGGGAGGATTATACATTTTAATGGAGGTTACATAAAGAAGATCTGATGATTTATCATCTAATCAAGACTAAAATTTTAATTCCCAAAAGATACTTGATAAATTTAAGCTGCTAAAGGCCTGATTTTCTAATTATCTAAGATAATTAGACTATTAGATACAAGATGTAAAGGTGGCCAATGGGTATATTATTGAGCTTCAGATTATTTAGAAATATGAACAAACTAAGGATTTTAAAAGCATTTTTGTGAGTATTTTAAAAATAGTTGGAATTAAGTTTCAAATTGGACACTATAAACCAAGGGCTAAACAGGACTTGTGAACGGTTTTCTCATTTCACTAATTGATTGCAGTTCCCTAGTTAATTTACCTTCAATAGTTGTTATCTCCTGTCAGACGCAGATATCCATTTCAAATGGATTTTTTTTTCTCCTGCTGATAATGGCCCATCCAAATTAAACAGCCTCTTAGAATTGGTATGCTAATGTACAACTTTTTTTGTGTGCTTTCTGTGAATATAAATACATTTTACTTCTGTTCCATTCTATGCATCCAATGAAGTGGGCTATACCCCAAAAAAGCTTATGCTGAAATAAATTGGTTAGTCTCTAAGGTGCTACAAGTCTTCCTCATCTTATTTATTTTAAATAGTTTGTCTCACTGTGGATCTTCCACGGTGGAAGAGTAATCAATATTGTATTCCCTGAGTATATTATGAAAGAAAAAAATGTGATTTTACTCTGAAGTAAAACCCTATTTGCATTCATATTGCTCCTCATCCAAAGCCTTTTAAAGTCAACGAGTGTCTTTCTGTTGACTTTAAAGTGATTTGGATCAGGTCTATAAACAGGTATGGATCTCATTATTTCTAATAGGATGTTATTTAAAGACTTCTGGACATCAGTATCAGAAACTCAACCATATTAAGAATATTGGGCCAATTTTTGATGTTGGATGTACTGATTATTAACTTTGAAAGGAATCACAATCCCAAGGGTATAGTTTGCTCCAGTTACAATTCTGAAACAAAACCAATAACCTCCTATCAATTTAATTTGTAAACTGAGCCAGTCACAGATATGTAGTGAATTTTCAGTGAAAATTTTGAAAGGATTTTTAGAATGGGCATTTATAACCAAACTGTGCCCTTAGGAAGTAAGCATCATTACTTCAAATTGTCTATTATACTGATTCTCAACCTCTTCAGGCTACAGTACCCTTTCAGGAGTCTTATTTGTCTTGCATATCACAAGTTTCACCTCACTGAAAAACTACTTGCTTACAAAATCAGATAAAAATACAATTGTCACAGCTGAAAAACTACTTACTTTCCTATTTTTACTATATCATTATGAAATACATTGGTTGGAATAGAAATATTATACTTACATTTCAGTAAGTATATATCAGAGCATCATACAAGTCATTATATGTATGAAATTCTAGTTTGTACTAATTCTGCTGGTGCTTTTTATATCACCTCTTGTAAAACTAGGCAACTATCTACCCTCCGGAAGACCTCTGAATACCACCGGAGGTACGCATACCCCTGGTTGAAAACCACTGATCTCTTGGGTTAAATGACAGAAGGCTAAACAGTACTCTTCTTATATAATTAAGGATCTGCCAGAATAATGACATTGTGATATAGAATAAAAGGTGCAACTCTGCAGGTCTTTCTGATATCCACATTTGTGGTGAAAAAGTGAGTGAATTAGCCAAGAATTGATACGAGTGACTAAATCACTTACAGTACATTCAATTCTACCTTCAGTTTCCTTCATGACCGTCCCATTTGATTGATTGTTCAGCTGTTTGAAAATTAAATTATTTGTTACAAATGCACATCAATTGACATTGCTAGGAGAGATTTCTTTGCAGGAGCTGGTCAAGAGCTTGCAAAAGTTTCTACAGCTGCACACTTTAGAGTTAACTACTTCTGAATGGTTCTTTATCTACTCATTTATGCTGCAGCAGCACCTTCTCGACAATCAAGCATGTTTATTTAATACCCTCTATAAAAGTGCAATTTCAGAAAATGTGCAATATATAAATCTAATTAACCTTTTTGGGATGTTTGGAATGTCAAAATACACCTGAAGCTTATGTACATTTTATATGTCAGCAGAACTGATGCTGTGTACATAGTAACAAATGCATTTGAGAAATTGAGGTTGGAGATATAGGACATGTATTTCAAGATCTGTATTGGATTTGGGGGCACAATGGGGAAATTAAGACCCAAAATCTCTAGTTTGTTTTGTGTAACCATAATAGTATCAAACTCGGAAAAGATGGGAAATTCCAAGTTCAGATTGATATTGAGCCCTGATGCTGATCTTCCTTACACTATTGTAAAGGACTAGGAATGTCACTGCAATTATTAAAGATTCCAGTATGAGAGGAGAGCTGGGTCCTCTCTCTTTAAATCAAAACACTATGCTATTATCTCTCACTCTCTACCCTGGTTATTTTCTTTTACTTTTTCCTGGATGACTTGAGTTAATGGTGAAATGTCAGCCTGAAGAGGTACAATAATTTATTTCTAAATCTAAACTTAATGTTTAAATACAAAATACTTCCTAGGGGACATAGGGATGGATGGATCATAAATATAATCCTACTTGACTTGAGGACTAAACTTGTCAGTTTAAACCTGAGTGTTAAATATAAGGGCCAGAGCATCTCATGGCTTAAACTGTGCATTATGGACATAATAAATTAGCTTCTAAAATGTCTGTGAAAGTTAGAGGTAAGTCACTCAGAGTCGCTTACTCAGCATTGTCCATGTTGGGTTTCCCTTTCTTCCTGTTTTCTTTCATGAGGAATTAGCTGCAGGCAAACTGGAAAGTTGGTTGGTGTATGCAAATAAAGGGCTGTGACAAAGGCTCCCAAGAAATATCATACCATATCGTCCAAATCCAGAGTAATTTATAGAGTTATAAATCCTGACAATGTAATACACTTGTAGGGTATATTGGCCTCACGGCTAGAGTGGTTAAGTGATTTCAATAGCACCTTGCAGACACTGTTTCTGCAGTTGCTATTATCTATAGCATTTCCCAGCTGGCATGATATGTCTCTCCCTTTAATCTACTGGTTCTATTGCACATCCTCTATTTAGGTTCAGGCAGAGGTAAAAGTAAGCCGGTCCAGTTCAGTACAGGGTATCAGCAAGAGCTGGTATGCCGTGCTGGACCAGACTGGCTTCCCCACACGGCGATCTGACAGCAGATGGTGCCCCAGGCCCTTTAAATTGCCACCAGAGCCCTGCTGCTAGAGCCCTTGGGTGGCGGAGGTGGCTCAGGTGGTGATTTAAAGGGCCCTATAAATTATAACCTGAGCTACCGCAGCAGAGTCCCAGATTTTTTAAATCTCCACCAGAGCCATGAGCCCAGGGTAGGGGCAGCAGCCAGGAGCCCCTGGGGCTGTTGGTGATTTAAAGGACCTGGGCTCCAAAGCCCCCAGCCCTTTAATCCTAGCCACCTCTTCAGCTGGTAGCTCTGGGGGGTGATCTACTGCAGCCGGAGCCCTGGGGCCTTTAAAACTTGATTTAAAGACTCTGGGTATTTAAAGGCCCCGCCTCTTCAGGTTGAGGCCACACTCCCTGCTTCAGACTCTGGTGTAACGGTAAGTCCTTTAAGTTACTTTCACCCTTGGGTTCAGGAGGGAAAACAGATTCAACCTGCTAAACTGTATGTTTCATAACTGGAAGCAAATTGGTGTGAGATGGTGGGTGAGATGATACCCATTTTGGGGAGTTACTGGTTGCTGTGCAGCGTGGCCAGGACATTATACCAGTAGTAATTTAAGTAAATAGGCATATCACACCCTCTGTGAAGTTGCTAGTGTGCTTTCAAGTGGAATTTATGGGATGCTCCTGCATTTGTAACGCAAAAAAATACAGCAAAATCAGCAGTAAAAAAATAGAATAATTCTGATATTTACTCCACATAGATTGATCTGGCTCTAAGTGTTTATAAAGTATATATCTCTAGGTAGCTTCTTAACATTTCCTAAATAGTTTCATTGCTGAAATAAAAGGGAATGTTAAAGTTTAATTTAAAACTTTAAGTGCTTGCATTAAAGTTTTAAATTACACTTTACAATTTTAAACAGTTACATACGTGTGTGAAATAACTTAGAGACAGAGTTCAACTAATGAAAGACATAATCATATTGTGTATATATAGAGATATATAATTTTATTTTGTAATCAAGTAAAACGGTTGTTACATTAACACCCCACTAACCATCTGAGAGCCTAGCAGAAAGGGAGCCAAAAATAATTAAATATAGAACAGCAACAGAATGACTCAAAATACAAAGGGAGTTGTAGCTATGTAGGAGTTAATAGCTGAGTAGGAAAAGTATGACAGTGATTAGGAGAGATGGAGCTAGTAAATATCTTTTAAAAATATTCTATAACTGATTATCAAAAGACGACTTTGACATTTTCAGTGATTGAAAAGATATCCTGAAGCAAGGAGTAACATCTGCTACAAAGAATGGCTATTGAAATATATAAGGGAGTTTAATATGTAACATTTGCAAGGTGACATGCATATTAAGTACAAGCTGGCTTCTGTTCTATAAGGAAAGGTAAAGGGGCTAAATGACTATTGAAATATCTCAAATAAACAGCAAATGAAAGAAAGATGGAAAATTAAAGTCAATAGCTGATTGATGAATAGTGGTAGGCAAAAAGGCTATGGGAAGAAAAGAATGGCAGAAATATGTAAAGAACCATTTAACCTAGATAACTACAAAAAGTGATCCTCTAAAATTGAGACAAAGTGAATGGAGTGCAAAAAAACCAAGATCAAGAGGTAGGCGTTGAAACGGAGTCACCACAAAGGAAAAAAAGAGGCATGAAATCCTGGTCAGTGACTCCAGAGTTAGGAATCTGGGTCAAAAACATCTGAAACCCATTAAAAGAAGACAACAGACAGGCACAGTTGCCCTCCACGTGTCAAGGCAAATGATATCACACTAAAGGTATTATCTATCCAAATGTAATCTGGGGAATTCCTACTTATTATAGTCCATGTGGAAACAAACAACAACACTGAAGAAAATGTTTGTACAATGAAAAAGCACTTCAGTAGCCTGAGAAGACAAGCTAAATAGCATCAACAGAAAATCCTCTGTCCACAACTCTCATGTGATTTTTCTTGGGCTTTTTAAATGCCTTGTTCTAGAGGGCAACTATCTCAGCAGTTCATAGGTTGGAAATTCAGTCTTTAACACAGCCAAGGCATGATCCATTAATTGTTTTAAAGATTAGGACCAAAGCCTTAAATTAGCACAAGAAGCTGATTTGAAGCTAATGGAGAGATTTGATTATGGGCCTGATTTGCTCATGGTGGTCTAAGCCCTGGAAAAGGTGGAGACCCACATTCCACATCAGCTGGTGCCTGCTCTTTGTCTTCATATTCAGATACAGTGAATGACAGTAAGCTAGCCTGGAGATGCAAATGCATGACCATAGTGGCCAGGGACAAAGTTTTTTAGTGATCTGTATGTGAAAAAATGTGTTTAAAGCACATGGGTATATGGTGAGTTAGTGAGCAGCAAGCTAGGATTAAAAACTATGGTGCTCAAGTGTGGCATGAACTAATGTTCATGTGGACACTGATGCTATGCACTAGTCTAAATGTTCCCTAGTGTGCTCTTACCTACTGCTGTTTCAGCAGCAGGGTCTACACACTTAGTGGACTGCTGTAGATTTACTCCTCAGCTTGCCACACACTACCTCACCATATAGACAAGCCCTTAAATATGGACACCGTCTTATCATCCAAGCTTTGTGAGGAATCAAACAGGATTGAATGAAGCTCTGCATCACTTTTACAAATGAGATCTGTATGCCTTCAAGGAAAGTCAGACCATGTCTCTCCTAGTTTAAATTAAAATATTAAGTAAAGGCAGATAATTGAAATTCTTTTTGTGATGAGAACCAGTTTAAGTTAAGTAGTCTTTTATTAAAGCAAAAGGGGTAATGACCGAGGCAGCCTTTAAATAAAATGGGAAAGAGAGAGAAAAAGAACTTTTGCTAAGCATTAAAATAGGGCAGAATATGGTGAAGAATGAGTAAGGTATTCATTTCAGAGGGGCAGCCATGTAGTCTGTATAAGCAAAAACAACAAGGTCCTTGTGACACCTTAGAGACTAACAAGGCCAATTCAATTAGAGTGGATGTGGCCCATCCCAACAGTTAACAAGAAGGTGTGAGTATCAACAGAGGGAAAATTACTGTTTGAAGTGACCCAGCCACTCCAAGTCTTTAATCAGGGCTAATTTGATGGTGTCAAGTTTGCAAATTAATTCCATTTCCACAGTTTCTCATTGAAGTCTGTTTTTGAATTTTTTTTCTTGATCAATGACCACTTTTAAGTCTGTTATTGAGTGTCCATGGAGATTGAAGTGGTCTTCTACTGGTTTTAGAATGTTACAATACTTGATGTCTGATTTGTGTGGATTTATTCTTGTGCATAGAGACTTGCCAGTTTGACCAATGTATATGGCAGAGGGGCATTGCTGGCACATGATGGCATATATCACATTGGTAGATGCCCCTGATGGCGTGACTGATGTGGTTAGGTCCTATGATAGTGTCCCTTTAATAGATTTGTGGACCAAATTGGAAATGGCGTCTGTTGCAGAGATTGGTTCCTGGTTTCGTGTTTATGTTGTGTGATGTGTAGTTGTGTGGTGTGAGTACTTGTTTACGGTTGAGGGGCTGTCTGTAAACTAGAACTGGCCTGTCTCCCAAGGTCTGTGCGAGTGAGGGATCATCCTCCAGCATAGGTTGTAGATCCGTGATGATGCACTGGAGAGGTTTTATTTGGGGGCTGTCGGTCATGGCTAGTGGCGTTCTGTTTCTTTCTATGTTGGGCCTGTCCTGTAGACGGTGACTTCTGGGTACCCTTCTGGATCTGTCAGTCTGTTTCTTCACTTCACAAGGTGGGTATTGTAGTTTAAGAACACTTGATAGAGATCCTGTAGATGTTTGCTTCTGTCTTAGGGATTGGAGCTAATGTGGTTGTATTTTAGGGGTTGGCTGTGGCCAGGGATAGGAGACCTCTGGCATGTGGTCCATAAGGGAAAGCAGCTGATGGCCCACAACAGTTTTTTTTATACCTGTAGCATCCACAGGTTCGGCCGATTGCAGCTTCCACTGGCCACGGTTCGCCATCCCAGGCCAATGGGGGTTGTGTAAAGCAGTGTGGGCCTAGGGATGTGCTGGCTGCCACTTCCCGCACCCTGCATTGTCCTGGGACGGACATGGCTAGTGGGATCTGTGATCGGCCAAACCTGAGGATGCTGCAGGTAAACAAACCGTCCTGGCCCAACAGCGTCTTTCCCTGATGGTCTGCATACCAAAGGTAGCCGATCCCTGCTGTAGACAATGGATTATGTGATGTGGTCTGGATGAAAGCTGGGGGCATGTAGGTAAGTATAGCAGTCAGTAGGTTTCTGGTTTAGGGTGGTGATCATGTGAATTGCAACAAAAAGTTTCTAAAAGCCCTTTCTATACTACATATCAACACAGCAAGCAGCTGCTGAAGTTTGTACATCACTTGCAAATACAGATACTTGGCTGCATGTGTCAGCACAGCATATATTCACCAGGAGTGTTTTTGTTGATGTAAATTATGGTACACCACAGGTAGCTAACCCTTAACCATCAGGTTAAATGCCTTTGGGGAACTTTTTGCAATGTGCTGTGGGGTATAAATGCATCACTCAGAATCTCTGGAAGTTAGGGTCAGGTTCCCAGCATGCAATTTTCTCCATCCAATAATGTCATATACTATAACTTTGATACCTTTGAAAAAATTTCAACACAACTGTGTGACACTTTGCAGCATCTGTCATCTCTGACAGAAGCATGGAGCCTACAGATTCCCTACACTATTCTCATGAATGTTGCAAATGCAGGATGCATGATTCTCCTGTATTAGCATGCCCACAGGAATTACCACAACAGTGGGAGACATAATTTCTTAGAGGACAGTTTGCTGAGCAAGAGTGAAACCATGTTGTTGGTGGCATTCACAGAGTAGATGCAGATAGGGATGTGCTGCTTATGGGACCAAGAATTAGCATTCACTGAATTAGCTAATTCACAAGAATTAGCATTCATTATAATGTGAGTTTGAGATGACAAGCAGTAGCAGTGGAACTTTCAGATGTGAAAGGCCACATTCCCAGATATATGTGTCAAGCTCACCCCAACCTTTCAGCCCAGGGACACAAGAATAAGAATTGAATTGGCAGTGGAGAAGAGACAGGTGATTGCACTCCTGAAGCTTTCAACGCTGGATTTACACCAGTGAGTGGAAAATCATTTTGGAGTTTGAAAATCCACATGCAAGTGTGTAGTACCATTAATTATTTCCTGCCTGTGACAGGGTCGGTCACTCACCCTGCGGCGCCCCCATCTGGTCATCATGGGAATTAGCTCTTTGACCCCGGAGCGCCCTCTGTCGGCCGATGTCCGCCTCTTCACTCTGGCCCCGTGTCCCTCTGGGACCCCGGAGTCCCTTGCTGAGGGGGCTGCACCCCTGCAGTACCCCCCCTGGTCTTAGGGTCCCCCACCCAGGAACCCACCACCCACTATCCCCAACTCGCCTCAGATTGTGCCACTGTCAGTCACTACTTGCCCCCACTCACTGGGGCGGACTGCAGTCTCATGGCTACTCATCACAGGCAAGAAGGGGTTGGCCTGCTGCAGCTAGTACCAGCTCTGGGCCGCCCCTTTGCAACCCCCAGTACCCCGTGGGTCGGGCCTTCTCTAGGCTCAGCAACCATTCAACCAACCAGCAGTGAAATACAAAAAAATAACTATAATTTAATATGGCATGGAACTTTGAAACTGGAAAGGCAGCAAACACTTATGTTCATTTCAGTGCACAAATATAGTCCATTGTGGCTATGCATAAAGCAACCATGGTTCTCACAGGGAAATATGGGAAACTGTGTTTTTCCTTGACATTCCCTGGCATAGAATGGTAGTAGTGACGATGCAGCCCATGATTCAGCATGGTATATTTGAGGGCTATAAGGAGCTGCTACCATGCAGTTTTCAAAGGACTGTAAAGGGTGAGGAATGCCAGATATTTGGACCTGTCAGTCAATCAGGTTCTGCAGGATATGGGCTTCTTGCCTAAGAAGACTGACTATGTCCTGGTTCATCTCCTTCTGTGCCTGTCTCCTCTCCACTCTTTCTTCTCCAGGACATCTGCCATTTTGGCCCACCACCCTTTGTTCACAGTCTGACGCAACTCTGGATTCCAGGATCTTGCTGAATGTGCCCTCCCTAGTCCTGATCTTTCTCCTCATCAGGATCAGGAATTCTGCAGGTGTTAAGGAAGTAGCCCTCAAGGCTGCAACATTAGATGCCGCCGATAATAGACAGACGATAATAGACAGCAATAGATGCTGCCGATAATAGACAGTATTATTCTATTTGCCGCCACAACAGAAAGGCAAAGATATGTATTGCACAACTCCCTTCGCTTCTTCCCGTGAAAACTTTTAACAAGATATGCTTATGGACACTTCAGCTTTTGAGTGTTTTTGCACAGCACTGCTCTCCATCCCTAGCCATACTGAATAAGTCCCACTGGAACAAGGGACAGGCGGTGGGGTTTGAAGGAATTTTAGTTATATAAAACAATAACATTTCTGTCCCTATTTCATGGATATAAATACAGGGCAATGGCACTGAGGATTAGCATGATTTTCCATGGGCAATGGTGATTTTAGCAGATATCTCATTCCTGAATGTAACAAAGGCACAGAGAGCACAGCTGCTACTGACATTCTGAAGCCACCTGGGCCCACATGACACTAGCCTATTTTTCACAGTGATGCCATATGAAATCATCACAGAGTGGCATAGAGATATACACAAATAGTTTGACCCAAGCGTGACTTTTGTTGACTTAACTTTGTAGCGCAAGTTAGGCCTAAGCTACATAAAAGAGAATTTTAAGACACAGAAATATGATCAAATTTGAAAAAAAAAGTCATCTTGGTTCATGAGGTATTGAGAGAGAGGATCTAAGTGGTTCTGGTCTATTTTTGTGATCTGAAGGTACTTAAGTTTAGCCCAGTAACTAATGAATTTACAGAATGTTGTGGTGCCAGGTATCAGATTTCAGGGAAGCAACTATAAGGGCTGGGATTTCTATCCTATATTCACAAAGAGGGAGAAAAGCAACTGCAAGGGCTGCTATAATCCAGACAGCCCCAATGCTACTCCATGGTTTGAGAAGGAAACCATCTTTCCCTTTATGGACTCCCAAATTCTCATTTTTGTTAGGATGAGCACAGGATTTGTTGTTACATTTTTAACACTAGAAAAACAATTATCTAGTTGTGACTGTGGCTGGATATTTTACTTGGTACTAAATATGAACTAAAGACACCTGTTTATGTACTTTCTTTAATACAAATTCCACCACTATCGGTATCCATAAGTATTTAAAATTTCAATTAAGTTGAATGAATCCCATACAGATGGTGAGTTTGAATAGCTCATTTGATAGAAGAATGATACAGTTGATTACCAATTATCTTTTTGGCTGTTCTGCTGAAAAAATTGGAAAGTATAATTTACAGAACTGTTCATGAACCAGAAAAAATGCATATTAATTTTTGGATAAAAAGAGAGTTGAATGCTGAAAACAGTGATAACTGCCCATTTGATTTGCATTTAGTCACATCAGTTTTCCTTGACTGCAGAAATGGAAGTTATAATTTCATTTCAGTATAGAAGAAAATGCCACCTTTTTTAAAAAAACAAACTGTGGCCCTGATCCAACAATTTTCTGCCTGTGGGTGACCACCTGCATCCATATAGAATCCCATAGATTCCATAGAGCATGTACTTTGTCTTTTTCCAGACTATTTGTAGTAGAATTCACAACCTCCCTTGCACTCCCTCATGGCCGGAGGTGCCTCTGTAGTGCTCTAACAATTCCTTTTCTTCTCACACTCTCACCAAACAAAGTCTCACAGTCCCTTCTCGTCAGGTTTATTCCTTTTTCATTTCCCAGTACTGGAAAACAAAATTGAAAACATCATAACAATTACCCTGCTGGTCTTGAGTTCTGGCCTCAGGGATATGTCTTCTATAGCTTACTACCAGGTCTCCTCTTTCTGGCAATCTCAGAAACCCTCATAAAACCCCATTTGCAGTGCAGCTTCCTGCTGTATCTTTTAGTAGAAATATCTGATCCAACCTAGGCATGGCTCCTTCAGAATCAGGGTGCCCTGCCCTAGGTCCTCCAGCTCTTCAAGACAAGCCACCCTGTTGACAGTGGACTTTCAGGATTTTTTTGATGAATGCTTTTGTGTTACCATGCAGTTAGAAATTACAGCTGATTCTTCAGTCAACATCCTGACAGTAAGGTGAGGTATAATTGAACTACACATAACATGATAAAAGAAAATTGATAGGTTTTTGTGATTTTTTTTGTTTGAGGGTTCAAATAATATTGTAAGTTATGTATTCTCTGTGTTTATGTATTTTAAAAGCTAGATGACCATTTGTGACAATAGCACACTGGGAACTGTAGCTTTTACATAGTGAGAATTATGAGAGCGATGCTTCATTTTCACTTTCCTTCTCACTTAATGTAATGACTGCCTTCAGTAAGAGGCTATATTCCAACCGTTCATTTTCCCTGGGAGGTATAGCTGCCAAGTTCTGCATAGATCTGCAAGTGACATGTCTGTAGCTCTAAGCATGAGAAGTGAGCAAGCTTTTTTTCCAATCCAGCCTGTTTCACTTTATCTAATAACAATAAATTATTGAGAATATTTCCATTCTAGATCTCAGGTAGGTGAAAGCACTTTGAGAGGTAGGATAGTATCATTAGCTCCATGGGTGATATAAAATAGGGATGGACTCCAAGGTCATATAAGGAATCAATGGCAGTGCTAGGAATGGAAGTAAGGAGTTTGACTCCTAGGCCTGTGTAGCTTTCACAAAAGCCATGTTTTCTCTGTTTGTAGCTGTACTCTTTCATATTCTCCCATTCACGCTCTCTTTTTTTCCTCTTTAATATTCTGTCTTTGTCTCCACAACCACAGTACTGTCTTCCCAACATGCTCCTGTCCCCATCTCCTCCTGCTCCCTCTGTCCTTTCCTTCCCTGATTTTCTTTGTAATTTTCCTGTTTTTGTTTCCCTCATGCTCTTGTTACCAGTTGGGAGTGGAATTTGCTGCTTCTAAAGGGAGGGAAACACAATGTTGACCATCTATTACTCCTCATTTCCTTTATTGAAAGACGCTGTAGAGATGAGGGATCCAGCAGAGGGCACAGAGAGGAAGTTCTGACTGCCTGCTCAGAAGCCCTGAGGGTATTCTCTAGTACAGGGGTAGATAACCTATGGCATGGATACCAAAGGTGACACAGAAACTGATTTTCAGTCGTCCTCACACTGCCCGGATTCTGGCCACCGCTCTTCGGGGCTCTTCATTTTAATTTAATTTTAAATGAAGCTTCTTAAACATTTTAAAAACCTTATTTACTTTATATACAACCATAGTTTAGTTATATATTATAGACTTACAGAAAGAGACCTTCT
This sequence comes from Sternotherus odoratus, assembly GCA_032164245.1. Classification (NCBI taxonomy): domain Eukaryota; kingdom Metazoa; phylum Chordata; order Testudines; family Kinosternidae; genus Sternotherus; species Sternotherus odoratus. The sequence continues at coordinate 227,201,335 of JAVMKO010000001.1, read as the reverse complement.
AAAAATGTCAATATGCATTACTGGCATGAGAAACCTTAAATTAGAGCGAATAAATTAAGACGCAGAACACCCTGCTAGTAACTGAGAGGAGGAGCTTAAGAAACCTTACATTCTGCCTGCAGCTGTTCTTATGAGTGACAGTTCAGCTGATATGAATGACTGCAATCACAGGGGAAAATGTGGGACTGTCACTCCAGATGAGTGACACTTGGCAGATATGGAAGAACTTTATTTTTTAAATCAGAAAATGGATCACAATGAATTACAGCATTTCCTATAACAGAGTTTTGGGACCTCCAAAGAACTCCTTCAACTGTGGAAGGCAGTCTTAAATGAGTGAATGAGGGACATTATAGTTTCTTTTCTAGCATGTGCACACCATGTGGTTCCACAGTTTAAGCCTGGGCAGTTGATTAAATATCTCAAAGCTCCCTGTTGTCTTTTTGTAGAGAGAGTATGCAAGACTGTGCCACATGAGATGTTAATGTGTTTGATTCTTTTAACAATTTAAGACCCTTGTAAATAAACTATTGTTTGAAAAAGAATATATTTATCAAGATACTGAATATAGAAAGTTAAATTCAGAAGTGATATACATGATGGTGAAACCAATAGTAATAATAAGTTACACATCAGTAATGAATGCATGATAGTTTGACTAAGTTAGTGCAATTTACATTCTGAGGAGGCCGAGTGATGTGATTATAACAGGAGAAACAATTAATAAGGAGTATGAAGTTTTGAAATAAATTGGGGGCTATTTTATCGTTCAGTTTCTTTCATCCTCCTATTCGTTGCTTTTCCTTATACATTCCTATCCCTACATCTCCTCACCCTGTAACTTACACAGACACACACTCAGCACTTATAAGGGCTGGTCTACACAAAGCTGGTCTACACTAAAATCATAGAATGTCAGGAGGTCGTCTGGTCCAACCCCCTGCTCAAAGCAGGGCCAATCCCCAAATAAATCATACCACCCAGGGCTTTGTCAAGCCTGAACTTAAAAACTTCTAGGGAAGGAGATTCCACCACCAACCTAGGTAACCCATTCCAGTGCTTCACCACCACCCCAGTGAAAAAAGTTTTTCCTAATATCCAACCTAAACTTCCTGCACTGCAACTTGAGACAATTATTCCTTCTTCTGTCATCTGGTATCACTGTGAACAGTCTAGATCCATCCTCTTTGAAATCCCCTTTCAGGTAGTTGAAAACAGCTATCAAATCCCCCCTCATTCTTCTCTTCTGTAGACTAAACAATCCCAGTTCCCTCAGCCTCTCCTCATAAGTCATGTGCTCCAGACTCCTAATCATTTTTGTAGCCCTCTGCTGGACTCTTTCCAATTTTCCACATCTTTCTTGTAGTGTGGGCCCCAAAACTGGACACAGTACTCCATATGAGGCCTCATCAATGTCGAATAGAGGGGAACAATCGTGTCCTTCGATCTGCTGGCAATGCCCCTATTGTACCGCCCAAAATGCCATTAGCCTTCTTGGCAACAAGGCATACTGTTGACTCATGTCCAGCTTCTCATCCACTATACCCCTAGGTCCTTTTCTGCAGAACTGCTGTCTAGTCATTCAGCCCCTAGTCTGTAGCAGTGCATGTGATTCTTCCATCCTAAGTGCAGGACTCTGCACTTGTCCTTGTTGAACCTCATCAAATTTCTTTTGGCCCATCTTCTAATTTGTCTAGGTCCCTCTGTATCCTCTCCCTACCCTCCAGAGTATCTACCACTCCTCCCAGTTTAGTGTCAAGTCGTTAGTATTAAGCCAACCTAAGTTAATCTACTTCAGTTATGTAAGCTACATAACTGATATTGATGTAACTTAGGTCCACTTACAGAAGTGTCTAACACTGTGCTGTATCAGAAGGAGATGCTCTCCTGCCAACTTACCATTTGCCTCTTGGGGAGGTGGAGTACTGATGTCAACGGGAGAGCACTCTGCCATTGACTTAGCTCGTCTTCACCAGACTCAATAAATCGACATTTCTGCATCGACCGCAGAAGTACAGATTTAGCTGGACGTATAGACAAGCCCTTTACACACATTTACCAAGAATAATTTACATGACTATTTATATAATCACTGAATTGTCCAAAGTTTCTTGAGATTTCACAGGCCAGTAGGAAGAAAAAAACTCAGAGGGGAAAAAATGGTAACATATACATGTCAATACTACTCAGCTAGGGCCAAAGTTTTAGAGGTTTCAGTGCTAAAGCCTCACACCCTTTGGAAGTTCACAATTATAGGGATAAAAATTCAAGTGCAATATGGGCAAAATCTGATTTGTAAATGCCTATATCAACAGGTGTGTATAAATCAAAGTTTGCACATACACATTCCATAGAATCATGGAATCCTAGAATATCAGGGTTAGAGAGGACCTCGAGAGATCATCTAGTCCAATCCCCTGCTCAAAGCAGGACCCAATCCCCAACTAAATCATCCCAGACGGGGCTTTGTCAAGCCTGACCTTAAAAACCTCTAAGGAAGAAGATTCCACCATCTCCCTAGGTAACCCTTTTTACATAAAGGCTGGTATATATAATTTTGTGTATGTAATTTTAAAAAGTTTACTTTAGTGACTTCATGGAGTGACCTATTACTATTAAATGGCTCTGATTCACACCTCATTTAAGTCAATAGGAGAAAAACACATAATTGATGCTCATGTGTGAGTATTTGGGGGGGGGGGGGTTGGTATAAAAACAGACTAGACAAAATAATGACTACATGATTAACATGACAGAAATAACCTTTGTCAAACAAGGTAGAACTGTCTTTTTTGAGAATAGAATTGAATGTATTAAAACAATTAAACAATTCTTACCAGTAATAATTCTTACAACAAAAGTGAAATAATCCAAGTGTGATATTGGTATATTGTTAAGTACTCCACAGGTCAGTGGAGTGTTCATGCTCACAGGCTGAAACATAGGCACATGGGGAACTTTTACTGAACAAAAAAAACCCTAAAACAAAACCAGGTGTTGGGGGAGTTTGGGTGCCTAAATAGTCGATGGGCAGCTGTGCAGTGATTTTGAGACTCCTGGTGGGATCCCATTTTTGGATTAGGTGACTGAACAGTAAAATGCTTAAGTTCTTTTAGAAATCATACCCATAAAATTGCTTTGACTGACAGGAACAGCTATCGTTCTGCCTACTTATTATAGGATTTCATTATAACAGCCACTTACCATAGTGCAAAATGGTCTCCAGCATAAAAACACTATGTTTTTGGTTGCTCTCTGTTTTCTGATAAAAAGTTCCTTTGGATCTTAAACTATCGAAGGTTGGATTGGTCCTAAAGATACTTTTTAATTTTGTATGTATTTATTTATTGTGGATATGCTGAGGAAAATATAGTTCTATTGGAATTTGAGAAAAATGAATAACTTCTTTTAAAAAAAGCAAATCAACCACTCATTGCAGTAGCAAAAAAGATTGACATTTAAGGTTGAAATTTTGTTTCTAAATAGAACCTATAGAGGCATAGACATTTTCTTGATGTTTATTTGTTTATTTTGAGAGTGTGTTGGCATGGGAATGAACCATATGAAAAGTTAATTTGGACAATTGTACTTGTAGACTAAATCGATGAAAGAGAAGATAATCCCAAGAGAATGGCTAAAACCCATTCTGGTGTCAATATACAAATAAAAAGGTTACATAATAAGTGTTTGGAGTAATAAGGAATTAAACCAATGTCCCACTACATGAACTGTTACAGAGAATCATAGATGTGTTTGCTGGATGATAGAAGTCCATTGTAGGAATTGAACTGTTTGGCTTTAGAAAAGGAAAAGGGATGACAAAGAGAACGTTCCTCATTAGGCAACTGGTGGAAAATAAGTTAGAAACATCAAGAACAGATGGGCTTTCCACAGTTTGGAGGTAGCATTTAACCAGATACCTCTGCTAGGATTCTTTGGGGTCAGAATATCAGTCATTATTGTTTTACACTGAAATACGTTGGCTATCCCGAGGAAAAGTTCTGGCCTATATTGTGATTTATTTGTATGATGGTTCCTTGGCAAATCATAAAATTGTAGAACTGGAACAGACCTTGAGAGGTCATTTGGTCCAGCCTCCTGCACTCATGGCAGGATTTAGTATTATGTAGACCAGTGCTCCCCAACCGGTGTGCCGTGAGGCCATGCCAAGTGTGCCGCGGCAAAAGCTCGCGTCATATCCAGAACGGCCTGCCGCCCACCGAATGCTAGATTTTGCCCAGCAACGTTTTGTTGCATTCGATGTGCAGCCGTGGCGCTACAGGTCTGAGTCCGAGAAGTTCTATCCACCCCCCTTCCCCCGCTCACGATTGTCCTCCTGATCACAAGTCTACAGGGCCTGGACAGAGCAGTGTTCATTATTAGGTATTACCTATCTGTCGTTTTCTGCACTGTGTTCTAATTTTTAAGTTTGCGTAGTTAAACTTAGAAAATCGGTATATGAATTATATTTATTTTGTATGGCTTCAAATATGGACAAGTTTTTGCAAAAAGAACGCCCAACTTCAACGACAATTGATGATGAAACCAGCACGAGCGATATTGCAAAAAAACAGAAAATTACGAAAAGGCAGTACAACAAAGAATATATTCGATATGGATTTCCGTGGTGTGGTGAAGAAATGGCTCCAAAACCAGAATGCGTCATTTGCAGGGAAAAGCTGTCTAACGAGGCAATGGTTCCAAGTAAACTGATTCGCCATCTAAAATCGAAACATCCTAGTTGCGCCAACAAGAACATACAATATTTTCAACGGCTTTTGAGTCAAAATGCTAAACAGATACAATTTATGAAGTCATCAGTCACAGTTTCTGACAAAGCGTTAGAAGCTAGTTTTTCTATTGCAAATTTAATTGCACGTCAGAAAAAAGCACATACAATTGGCGAAACCCTCATTAAACCAGCATGCATGGAAATCATTCGAATAATGTTTGGACCTGGTGCAGTTAAGGAAGTAGAAAATGTTCCGTTGTCAGGTAATACTGTAAAAAGACGTATTAACGATATGTCTAGTGATATTCTTAAAACAGTAATTACCAAATTAAAAGCAGCTGGAAATTTTTCACTCCAAATTGATGAAACAACTGATATTAAGAACCAAGCACAGCTAATTTGTATTGTCCGTTTCATTGATGAGGGCGCTATAAAAGAGCATTATTTATTTTGCAAAGTGCTTCCAGAGCGGACTACCGGTGAGGCAATTTTTCGTGCTACAAATGATTTCTTCGATACTTATGACATTAAATGGAGTAATTGCATAAGTGTTTGTACGGATGGTGCCGCCGCAATGATGGGCAATAAAAAAGGTTTTGTCTCATGTGTAAAACAACAAAATGCGGAAATACAAATTACCCATTGCTGCTAACATCGAGAAGCGTTGATGGCGAAAAACTTGCCAGATGAACTATTGCAAATGATGAACGAATGCATGAAAATCATAAACATCATTAAAACAAGGGCCCTGAATACGCGAATTTTTGAAATACTCTGCGAAGAAATGGGATCAGAATATCAGTCATTATTGTTTTACACTGAAATACGTTGGCTATCCCGAGGAAAAGTTCTGGCAAGATTATTTGAGCTTCGCAACGAGGTGAGCCATTTTTTATTGAAGCAAAACATGTTCGAACTACACCAGCTCCTCGAGGATGATCACTGGATTACAAAACTAGCATACATGGCTGACATATTCGAGCACCTGAATGAACTCAATAAAAGGATGCAAGGTCGGAATGAAAATGTATTAACGTGCTCTGACAAATTAAATGGATTCAAAGAGAAACTGGAACTTTGGCAAACGGAGTTAGGACGTGGATCACTAGAAATGTACAAAAGAACAAACCAGATTAAAATTGAAAATAATAAGCAGTTCATAATAAATTTAGCTCAACGACATTTAACATTGCTCTTAGAGAAGTTTGATCATTACTTTCATACAATCAATACGGAGCAATACGATTGGGTTCGAAATCCCTTTGCAACGATTGCCAAAAATTCTACCGAAGTACTTTCCATTCAGATTCGAGAGGACTTTCTTGAATTGAGGAATGACGGGTCATTAAAAATAAAATTTGCTCAAGTTCCGTTGGATGTGTTCTGGATTGGGATTGAGGAAGAATATCCCCATATCTCCAAGAAGGCTGTCGAAATTCTGTTACCATTTGCAACCACATATTGTGGCAAGGTGGCCCCCCGGGCACCCCAGATTCAGGTTCTCGAGCAGCTCCTCTGGCTAAGTTTGGCTCCTCGCCTGGCTAGGGAGGGCGAACTCCCTCCTGGGAAGGGGCTCCTTCCAGCTGCTCTGCCTGCTGGCAGCCTTTCTAGGTTTGACCCTCACTCTCCCTCACTTTCTTCTGCTTCCACAAACTCACTCTTCTAACTCCTCCTGCCTCCAACCGCACTCCTCAACTCCCACACCCTTCTCTGGGGAGGACTCTCTTTAAAGGGCTCTGGCAGCCTCCTTAACTGGTCTCAGCTGGCCCTGCTTCTGATTGTGGCAGCTTGCTCAGCTGGACCTAATTTAGCCTGCAGTTTCCCCTCTCACCACAGCCTTCCAGCCCTGGGTTTACCACACATCCCCCCCCCCCCCCCCGCTCAACACCATGGGGTTGGGCTACTTGGGTCGCTGCACAGTGTACCCTTGACAGGCCGTCCGTATTTCCGTGCAGGAGGCCGGATCTATGGTGCACGTGGAAGTGGAAGGGTTGTAGCGAGAGGAACCATCTGGTGACCCTTGCGTTTTTGTCCTTATTCTGGTGCATCAACTTCAGCGGAGCATGGTCGGTGACCAGGGTAAACCATCTTCCAAGCAGGTAGTAGCGGAGGCTTTCCATGGCCCACTTTACCGCCAGGCACTCCTTCTCTACCACGGCGTATTTCTGTTCCCTGGGTAGGAGCTTCCGACTGAGGTACAGAATGGGGTGGTCTTCTCCATCTATTATCTGGGACAGCACCGCTCCTAGCCCTACTTCAGAGGTATCCGTCTGTAATAAAAACTCCTTCTCCCAATTCGGGGCTATTAGCACAGGGTCAGTGCAGAGGGCCGTCCGCAGATCCCTAAACGCCTCTTCTGCTGAATCTGACCATCTCACGATGTCCGGGCCACGGGCTCTCGTCAGGTCAGTTAGTGGGCATGCCCGGGCGGCGAAATGGGGAATAAACCGTCGATAATACCCGACCAACCCCAGGAATGCCCTGACCTGCCTCTTCCGGACTGGTCGTGGCCACTTCTGGATCGCCTCTAGCTTGTTGAGCTGGGGTCGTACCAGTCCTCTCCCCACTATGTACCCGAGGTATTTGGCTTCTGCTAGTCCGATTGCGCACTTGGCAGGATTCGCAGTCAAGCCGGCCTTCCTCAGGGTGTCTAGCACTGCCTCCACCTTCCCCAAGTGTGTCTCCCAGTCGGGGCTATGGATAATTACATCATCTAAGTAAGCGGCTGCGTACTTACGATGCGGCCGCAGCAGTTTGTCCATCAGCCTCTGGAAGGTGGCGGGGGCCCCGTGCAACCCAAAGGGGAGGACCATGTACTGGAACAGACCATCTGGAGTGGCAAAGGCCGTCTTCTCCTTATCCGCCGGGGCCAGGGGGATTTGCCAGTAGCCTTTGGTTAGGTCCAGGGTGGAAAGGAACCGCGCTGTTCCTAGTCTGTCAATCAGCTCGTCTACTCGGGGTAACGGATAGGCATCGAACTGGGAGACGTCGTTTAGCCTCCGGAAGTCGTTGCAGAATCGTACACTGCCATCTGGCTTGGGTACCAAGACCATGGGACTGGACCACTGGCTATGGGACTCCTCTATGACCCCTAATCTTAACATTTTCCGGACTTCTGCCCCAATCACTTCCCTCTTGGCCTCAGGGATCCGGTATGGCTTGACATATACCTTTACCCCCGCCTCCGTGTGGATGTGGTGGCATATTTCCCTGGTTCGGCCTGGTGTCTCTGAGAACACGTCCGGGTGGCGTTCGATCATGCTAATTGCTTCTTCTCTTTGGTTTGGGGTCAGCTCGGGGGATATCCGTACCTGGCTAGGCTGGTCCCCTTTCTGGGGGGTTGCGCTGAGCGCGACTACTTGGGCCTCTCTATCCTGCCAAGGCTTCAGTAGGTTGACGTGGTAGATCTGCTCCGGCTTCCGGCGTCCCGGCTGTTGGACCTTATAGTCTACACTCCCCACGGCTTCGATCACCTCATAAGGCCCTTGCCATTGGGACAGCAGTTTACTTTCAGCCGTGGGTACCAACACCATTACCCGGTCCCCCACCTGGAACTTCCGGCTCAACGCCCGGCGATCATAGTACGTCCGCTGGGCCTCTTGGGCCTTCTTCATATGCTCTCGCACGATGGGGGTGACCTGAGCTATCCTCTCTCTCATCTGTGACACATGTTCAATGACATTTCTCCCCGGATTCGGCTGTTCTTCCCAACCCTCTTTGGCTATGTCGAGGATGCCCCGAGGGTGGCGCCCATACAACAACGCAAATGGGGAGAATCCCGTTGAGGCCTGCGGCACCTCCCTCACAGCAAACAGTAGGTAGGGGAGCAGGGTATCCCAATCCTTCCCGTCCCGGCTCACTACCTTCCGTAGCATGCTCTTCAAGGTCCTATTGAAGCGTTCGACCAGGCCGTCAGTCTGAGGATGGTAAACCGACGTCCTTAGGGCCCGCACTTGGAGCATGCTGCATAAGTCCTTCATTAGTTTAGATACAAAGGGGGTCCCTTGATCGGTTAGGATCTCCTTGGGTATCCTCACTCGGGAGAAAATCTGCACCAACTCCCGGGCTATGGTCTTAGACATCGTGTTCCGTAGGGGCACGGCCTCCGGGTATCGGGTGGCGTAGTCTAGCACAACCAGTATGTGCTGGTGGCCCCGGGCAGATTTCTCTAATGGGCCTACCAGGTCCATAGCGATCCTCTCAAACGGGACTTCAATGATGGGTAGAGGTACCAACGGGGCCCGTAAGTGTGGCCGGGGGGTGTGCAATTGGCAGTCCGGGCAGGAGGCACAATACCGCCGGACAGCCGCGTAAACTCCAGGCCAAAAAAATCTTTTCAGGACCCGATCGAGGGTTTTATCTACCCCTAGGTGGCCCCCGAAGAGGTGGCTATGGGCTAGGTCCATCACGCTTCTCTGGTGCTTCTGCGGTACCAAGAGTTGCTCAACGGTCTGGTCCGATACCCGGGCTACTCTGTATAACAGGTCCCCTTTTATTATATAATACGGCTCTCGGCCCTTGACCTTCCCTGCTACCGGGACTCCATTCACCTCAATTACCTCCCTCTGGATATTGTGGTAGGCTGGATCATTGGCTTGATCCTGCCCAAAACTTTCCATTGAGGGGCCAATTGGCCCCAACTCTGGGGGATCTATCCCTGACTCCCTCTCGGGGTCGGTCTGAGGGGTACTAGGTCCGGCGTCTGGCTCCCCCACAGCTCGCCGAGCCCTCTTCCCCCTGGGGCTTACTTGTTCTCCTACCAGCGCAACCCTCCAGTACTGGGTCAAAATCTTTGTCCCCAACTCCTTCGCTGCCCTTCTCTCCCTCCGAGACTTCTTGGGTCCCCCCGGCATGGAAAATAGCTCTTGGTCAAATTCTCGAAAGGCCGGGGGTCTGTGCACCCTCGGTGCCATCTCCTGGCTCTCGGCGCTAGCCCCTTCTGCCTGCCCTCCGGGGAGCAGGCTATCAAACCCCGGGAAGTCTCGGCCAATGAGGACTGGGTAGGGGAGCTTTGGGACTACCCCCACCATTACCTTCGTGGGGTTTCCCCGGATGTCTATGCTTACGGGGATGGTGGGGTAATAGTTAACATCCCCGTGCACGCAGGATACTCCTGAGCGCTTGGCCCGGGCGAGTTGGTCCCGCCCGACCAGCTTCCCCGAGACCAACGTGACTGCACTCCCGGAGTCTACTAATGCGGTGGTGCTAATGCTGTTCATCTTAACGGGCCGGGTGTATCTATGGGGGGCCACCGCGACCCCCACCTGACTTATTAGGTCACATGGACCTTCTATCCCCCCTAGGTCGCACTGCATGGGTTCTGCCTGGTTTGGGCACTGGGCAGCTATGTGCCCTACTTCCCCACAGGCGTAACAGCGTATACCCGCTCGGGATAGTGCCCTGGTTTTCGGGCTGTTAGGCCTCACCCCCCGAGTCTCGTTCCCCCAGTCCCCAAGCTTCTCCATGTTCCCAGGCTGATCCCCAGCCTCTTTTCCTCCTTCCATATATCGGGTTGGGGTCATGGTAACCCGGGGTTTTGGCCCTAGGCCCTGCCTTCTACTCGGGCGCAGTCCTTCTTTGGTAGTCCGAGGCAGCTCCTAGGAGGCTAGGTGTCTCTCCACCAGAGCTACTAGTTCGTCATAGGAGGAGGGATCGTTCTTACGGACCCAACCCCTTATGTCAGGTGGCAACCCCCGCATATACCTGTCCCGGACTAGGATTTCCACCACCTTCTCGGGGCCGTGGGTCTCGGGCCGCAGCCACTTCCGGGCGAGGTGGATCAGGTCGAATAGCTGAGTCCTGGGTGCTTTGTCGGCCTTGTACCTCCACTCGTGGAACTGCTGGGCCCTCAGGGCTGGCGTCACTCCCGCCCTTGCCAGGATTTCGGCCTTTAGCTAGGGATAATCAGTAGCGGCCTCGGTTGCCAAATCAAAGTAGGCCTTCTAAGCCTCTCCACACAGGAAAGGGGCCAGTATGCTGGCCCACTGCTCCCGGGGCCAGGCCTCTCGCAGGGCTGTCCTCTCGAATGCGAGGAGGTAGGCCTCGGTATCGTCATCTGCCGTCATTTTCTGTAAGTAATTGCTTGCCCGCAGCGGCCGGGCGTCAGGGCCCCCACGGGCCATGGTGCCCAGGACTTTCACCTGTTTTACTAGCTCCTGCAGCGTGGCTCGGTCTTGGGCTGCCTGGGACATCAGCAATTGGTTGGTCTCTTGCTGTACCCGAACAGCCTCCTGTTGGGCCGCCGTGGCCTGGACCAGTGCCTTCACCACCTCCTCGATTTTCCTCTCTTTTTTTTTTTTTTTTTTAAAGGGGGGGGGGGCTTTTCGCCCTGCCCGAGAGGACTTGCCACCAAGTCTACTCACTCGATCCCACCTCTGACACCACGTGTGGCAAGGTGGCCCCCCGGGCACCCCAGATTCAGGTTCTCGAGCAGCTCCTCTGGCTAAGTTTGGCTCCTCGCCTGGCTAGGGAGGGCGAACTCCCTCCTGGGAAGGGGCTCCTTCCAGCTGCTCTGCCTGCTGGCAGCCTTTCTAGGTTTGACCCTCACTCTCCCTCACTTTCTTCTGCTTCCACAAACTCACTCTTCTAACTCCTCCTGCCTCCAACCGCACTCCTCAACTCCCACACCCTTCTCTGGGGAGGACTCTCTTTAAAGGGCTCTGGCAGCCTCCTTAACTGGTCTCAGCTGGCCCTGCTTCTGATTGTGGCAGCTTGCTCAGCTGGACCTAATTTAGCCTGCATTTTCCCCTCTCACCACAGCCTTCCAGCCCTGGGTTTACCACAATATATATGTGAACAAAGTTTTTCAGCGTTAGTCCAAATAAAAAATGACAAGCGGTCATGCTTGAAGGGCATCGATCAAGAACTTTGGGTTGCTCTGTCCAGTATTAAACCGAACATCAAATCTCTGTGTTCATTAAAACAAGTGCAGGTGTCGCATTAGTTATAAGTTGTTAGAGAACAGTTAGAATATAGAGTTATGAATTGATGGATGTGTTACAAGTACCTACCTAATTATCAAATAAAATAATAAATCAAGTAATTCTGTTATGCCCAGTTTGACATTCCTATACTATTATACTCTTCAAAACGATATTTTGAAGATTATATTTGTTTTTTATCCAATTTTTGTATGTGGTGTGCCGTGGAATTTTGGGAGAGGCTATGGTGTGCCGAGGGTGACAAAAGGTTGGGGAGCACTGATGTAGACCAGGGATTGGCAATCTCTGGCATGCGGCCCATCAGGGAAATCCACTGGCGAGCCGAGACAGTTTGTTAACCTGAAGCGTAATCAGGTTCAGCTGATCGCAGCTCTCACTGGCCCCGGTTAGCCATTCCAGGCCAATGGGGGCTGTGGGAAGTGGTGCAGGCCGAGGAATGTGCTGGCCACCACTTCCCACAGCCCCCATTAGCCTGGACCAGTGAACTGCAGCCAGTGGGAGCTGCATTCGGCTGAACTGCAGATGCTGCAGGTAAACAAACCATCCTCGCTTGCCAGCAGATTTCCCTGATGGGCCGCATGCCAAAGGTTGGCGATCCCTGGTCTAGACCAACCCTGATAGGTGTTAGTCTAACTTGCTATTAAAATCTCCAATTACAGAAATTCCACAACATCCTTAGGCAATTTATACCAGTGATTAACTATCCTGACAGTTAGGAAGTTTTTCCTAATGTCCAACCTAAGCCTCCCTTACAGTAATTTAAGCCCATTGCTTCTTTTCCTATCCTCTGAGGTTAATGAGATTTTTATTTTGTTTTTGCCTTCCCTTTTTATAACAAATTTTTACATACTTGAAAACTCTTATCATATCCCCTCTGTCTTCTCTAGAATAAACAAACCCATTTTTTCATGTTTTTTTCTAGAACTTTTATCAAATTGGACTTTCTAATTTGTCCACATCTTTCCTAAAATGTGGTGCCTAGCCCTAGATACAATACTCATGTTGAGACCTAATCAGTAGAGTGGAAGAATCACGTCTCGTGTTGTGCTTACAACACCCTTCCTAATACATTCCAGCATGATGTTTGGGGGGGGGGGGGTTGGGTGCAGGAGGGGGATCTGGGCTGGGACAGAGTCCTGGGGTGAAGGAAGGGGTATGGGTTGCTGGCTTTGGGTGGGGTGGGGGGCAGGGCTGGGGCAGAGGATTGGAATGTGTGTGTGTGGGGGTACTGGATGCTGGCTCTGGGAGGTGGTGCAGGGCTGGGGTTTGGGGTTTGGCCTGCCACTGGCAGCTCCCAGTTGACAGTGCAGCATGGCTGCTGCTACGGTAGGGTCCCTGCCTACCCCAACCCCACGCCGCTCCAGAAAGGGGCCAATGTACCCCAGTGGCTGCGGGAAGGGGGTGGGAGCACAGGGCTCTGACTGCTGCCCCTTTCTGCAAGCACTAACCATGAATCTCCCATTGGTCACAGCTCCTCATTCCCAACTAATGGGAGCTGCGTGGGTGGTGCTTGCAGATAGGAGCAGCATGTGGAGGGAGACACCTGCCCTTCTGCCCTGGAGCTATGGGGCACACTGGCCACTTCCTGGAACAGCGTGGGGCCTGGGTGGTAGCCTGTCTTAGCAGCAGCCCCACTGCACCGCCGGAGATTGCTATCGCCTGGGAGATCCTCTATGATCGACCAGTCAATTATGATCGACCAGTTGGTGACCAGTGTCCTACACCTACAGGGCAATAAGCCCCTTGAAGTCAATGCCACAAATTCCTTTGGCTTAGTGGGTATAGGTTAAGACCCCAAATCTTGCTTGCTTCACAAAAATTTGGTCCCCCTCAAATGCACCCCCGCCCTGAGTGGTATTAATTGTGTTAGCCCAGCTAGGTTTTTGGAACAGTGTTTATGTAAACAACATTAGGGGCATTATCAGAAGGAAAACAGTGCCAGATGGACCAGTGCAGTGTTGGAAATAACTGCATGACTCAGAACAAAACCACACTCTATTGTAATTAAAAGTCATGAATGTAGTAATTAAGCCTTCTCTGAAATACTGTTTAGGGCTCTGCAAATGCCAAGATTTTACTATTGCAGCTATATTTGTTGCTTTTCCCAGACCCATTACGTATGTCTATGACGTTCAAACATATATTTATAGCATTTGTATGCTAAATACCATCAGTAACTTCCAAAATAAGATTTACTTCTTTTTGAGAAGTTTTGCATATTGACATAATACTTTCAAGTCATTTTGGGATTCTGAGACTGGCAAAACGAAGTCTAGCACATTCCTTAATACTCTCCTTGAGTGTCAATCTAAACAAGTGTGCTATATGCTGTTTCTAAAAGAGAAGGAAAAATAGTCTTTGCTGTGGCCCATGTGCTATGTATACTCAAGAAAAAAAGTCATTAATGAAAATTGAGTACCAGTATAGGAATCAAACTTTTACTCATAACACTAGGAAAAACTTTTAGACAAACCTTCCATCATTTTTAGGTAGGAGTTTTGTCTGAGTAAGAAATACAGTATCTGCCCCATGATGGAACTTTTATTCCCATGAGATGTAAATATTATGAGAGTTCCTGTCGAACATCTTTCCATTTCTTCTTTCATTCCTCCTGACATGTTCTTTCCCTTCTGTCAGTGGAGATTTGCTTGAAGATCTCCTGATATTTTATACACGCCCCTCTGCCAAATTCACTCATCACTGGGTCTCCTCAAGAATTTGTCCTTTCCATCCCCCTGAGGAGCTTCAAATCTATGTAAGATCCCCCCCCCCCCATTTCAGAAGAACATCATTTCCCTCTGGAGGGTCACCAAATGTTTTGATATGGTGTGAAAAGAGCCTTCAGACACTGCAGATATGGAATTTTTGAAGAGTGGTGCTTCCTAGTAAAAGTAAAAATAGAGCAGGAAGGATGAAATTATCATTCAGGTTGCCTAAAAAACAAAAGCATACATAAATGTCAAGAGAAGTAGATCATAGTGATACATATGTTGGGACCAGAAAAACAGCACCCCAGTCTATTCATGTACGTACTCCTGTTAGCAAGACAAATAGTGTTATTAAATATTAAACCAGGCAGTTACTACCTAAAGCTGGTCTTAATCATAGGAGAAGATTTTTACCATCATCTTGGATTTTTATTAAAATAATAATATGTAGCTGTTATATAGGGCTTTAGATTTCAATGCATCTTAAAAAAAGAAGTAAGAATCATTATCTCCATTTTACAGATAGGGAAATAGATGCAAAAAAACCCGAAGTGTGATGGGGGCACACTCACTTACAGTGCCACCTTGTGGTCAGACAAGAGTATGACAGTGTGTCTTCCTCCTGCGTTTTTTTAAATACAGCTCCACCCTGCAATCCTCTGTCCTTTCAGTGACTACATGCTACACAAAGGTCAAGTTCATCCCTTTCAGGGTATATATAAAGAGTCCAATAATGGGGACGTCTTCGGAATTCAACACAGGAATCAGGGCTTCCCCCTTCAGTCAGGAGCTTGTGCTCTAGTCCCTTTTACTCACAGGGTTTTCCCATTAGATCCCATGCCAAGGGATAGACTTACATTGTTATCATACTTTAGGGTTGATAGAAGAGCCCAGGCCCACCTGCTCCACTGAGTTGCAAGCCAAAGCCCAGAGGTAGGCAACTAAGTCCTGCACCTTGGGGTGCTACACTGCTGTGCTGCCACACTGGGTCACTTCCCTCCAGCCCCCTCTTTTTTCACAGGGTAAAGTAAATAATGAAAACACAAAGATGTGGTCTCTACCTTCAGAGAATCATGCATCCCTCCTTTGTAGGCTTGGTTAGATTACTATAGCCAGGCTTCAAGCAGCACATGTTTCTGTAGCAGCTTATCTCCACTGTCTGCTTGCCACTGAGCTACTCTACTTCTATATTTAAACTCCTCCTCCAGTCTGTGGAGGCTTTGCAGGTGCAGTAGGGCTCAGCACCTGGGTTTAGAGCAGTGGTTCCCAAACTGGGGTTCATGAACCCCTGGGGGTTCGTGAAATATTACAGGAGGTTCTTGGGGAAAAAAATTCTAATGGCGGACAAATCTGTCCCTAGAGCCCCCCGGCAACATGGGGCAAGCAGCCCAGAGCCCTTGGACTGCCAAGAGCTAAGCAGATCAAAGCATGCATGTCTATCACACTGAGGAGATTTAAACGTCAAGACTCCTTATAGGAAAGGGAGGTGGATTTTTTTATTATTATTTTTTGCTGTTTTTAAAATTAAATAGGCAGCTAGTATTGTTTTTTAAATAATTTATAAAGAACAAGGTTAAGCTTTGTTGTAAAGTGAGTTGTTTGGCTAAACTGCCCAAGACCTGAATGCTTGTGTAGGAGGAACTCTGAATTGGCTTCTTAAATACCTTCATGCTGTTTCACCGCTGATACTCCTTGATGAAACGTAGTAGCCTTGTCTTATAACAGGCTTATTCAAAGTTATACAAGCTACAGAAGTGAGATCTTGGAAGAGTGTTGCTGTTTTCATAATGTAATAAAAATACTGTAATGATAAAAAAATAATAAATAGTGTGTAGCAGTCATAAAAATAATAAATAGTGAGCAGTCATAAAAACAAATTTAACATTTCAAAGATCAATGCTTTTATACTCAGATAAAGGAGAAAATCTCTGGAAATATTCATTTGGGGGGAGGGTCATGGGACTTGACATTTTAGTGAAAGGTTATTAAAGTTTGGGAACCACTGGTCTAGAGCATCTCCTTACCCATTCCTCTCCAGTGTGGGGTTTATACACCCCATCACAGGAAGACTTATGATGAGGTTTTTTTTAAGATCAATGGTGCCAAAAAAAAGCTGAGACTATTGAGGAGAAAATAGAGGCTCCACTTCTTTGGGAGCCTAAGTGACAGTGATTTCAGTGGCAAGTAGAACACAGGTAAATATCAATGAATTGGAGGGGAGGAATTAAGACATGTTTATTGATGAAGCATTGAGTCTAGAGGTGTGCAGATAAAGGATCAGTCCTTGATACAGGCAACGAATTGCAGCTCCTTGATTAAGAGCCACCAGGTCTACAGCGAGTTAGGCCTGCTCACAGGCAGATATAACTGAAAGGATATCTCCTCCCCTCCCTGTTTTGCCCATGCCCAACCCTTGGATATCTTGGTTTCTTGTCTTACCCTTCTACCAAGGGTGCAGAGTCAACTGTTACAGAAGGAGCCAGAACCACTTCCACTTGATTTTATACTAGCAGAGTTCTCCTGACCAGGCAGAAGTCTCCAGTGGCCCTCTCCAGATGTTTGATTACCTCTTTGCACCACAGAGAAAGAATCAGATCTAGTGTCAATGGATGAAATCCTCCTCATCACATAGCCATTAATAAAGTCAATGGAGATTTGTCATTTAAAGGAGCAGAAAATGTGGCCTATTATATTTGAGACTACTTGCATGACTAAGAAGAACAGGATTTGTACCATTGTCTCTGTTTATTTCCTTTCCTGCTCCATCCTTTTTATGTCCATCTGCAGCCTATGTATAGCCTTACCACTGATGCTTTGAAAGACTTCTCTTTGACCATTCCTATTGTCAAAACATCTTTCTTGCCTCACAATTCTTCCTTGACACTATCCCCTTCTCTTCAAATCACATTTAGAATAGTAATCTTGTGTCTCTCTTTTATACATTGAAAGAGCTGTTAGCAGCAAAAATATAATACTAATGTCCTTCCACAGAACCACATTACTTTTATTTGTTTTCAACAAGTATCCAGCTGATTCTTTGTCCTTTCAATGCAAACAAGTCTTATGCAGGTGCATTGAAGCTAATGTTGTCAATCAGTTGTTACCTCTTTTATATTCACTGCATTACTAAATTTGTCATGAATTTGTCTTGTTCTGCGTTTAAGACTGTTTTTGAAACTCCTAAGGTAAAGCAAATCAGAAGACAGTCCTCTCAATCAAAGCCATTTAAAAAAACAAACATAAAACACTTATTTAGAAGGTAGGACTAATAAAATAATCTTTAAGGAGAAACAAAAATGGATAAGGCTAAATCTCTTATATTGTGCTAATCTGGATCACAATAGGATACAATTCTTGCTGTTAATGACTGTGTTGAGCAATTTATTTTGTTAGGTTGCATCCAAGGCAAAATAATGCCATCATGTAAAGCTAAAGCAGGTGAAGAAAAGAACATATTTTTCTATTAGAAAACTACAGAATTAGTCCAAATCTCATAGTGGCAGTTTGTATACTACTCTCTAAGACTCAGTCTGATATTGAAATGGTTGTGATACAGCACTTAGAGGACATGCACCATACATAACAAATGTCACATCTAAGAATCTATGTACAATACCACAAATAAGATTCTACATGGTATAAAATGTCTCAAGGTTGTTTCTAGGTTTTTTGTTTTGTTTTGTTTTTAAACTCATTGTGAGACCAGGTATTTTTTTCCACCGTAGAATGAAATGAGTATTTTGCCTCATTAAAGATTGAGTAAGCATGGGGCCCTAGGTCATCATATCTCTAAAGTAATATATCAATTTATATATATAAAAGTCAAATGGTGTATGTATATTCACTAACTCCTTCCACACCGCTTGAGCTAGAGACTTGAAATTTGGTACAGTTATAGGCTTTAGGGTCCTAAGCAGAGTAAGAATTGAAA
Source organism: Sternotherus odoratus (assembly GCA_032164245.1). Lineage (NCBI taxonomy): Eukaryota > Metazoa > Chordata > Testudines > Kinosternidae > Sternotherus > Sternotherus odoratus. The sequence continues at coordinate 227,183,023 of JAVMKO010000001.1, read as the reverse complement.
ATTTGTAAAATCTCACCTCTTACACCCCTTAGGGGTGGAATTCTTTAAAGCCCATTAACATCAGCTGGGCAGCAGGTTAACAGCTGCTGTTCTCTGTGACATAGTTATGATGTAATAATACCCCCCTCCAATGGCCCCCGCACTCGCTCAGCTCTCTCCCCACTCCCCCCCACTCCAACGCCCCCTTCCCCACTTGCTCAGCTCTCTCCCCCCTCAGGTAAGAATTGAAAACTTTTAAATCTCACCCCCCTCCAATGGCCCCCGCAGTCGCTCAGTTCTCTCCCCCCCTCCCCCCACTCCAACACCCCCCCCACTCGCTCAGCTCTCTTCCCCCCTCCAATGGACCCCGCACTTGCTCAGCTCTCTCCCCCCTCCTCCCCTCCAATGCCACCCCACTCGCTCAGCTCTCTGCCCCCTCCACCCTCCAACGCCCCCCCCCCACTCACTGACCTCTCTCCCCCTCTCCCCCTCCAACGGACCCCGCACTCGCTCACCTCTCTCCCCCCCTCCAACGGCCCCCCCACTCACTCAGATCTCTCCCCCCTCCCCCCTCCAATGGCCCCCACACTCGCTCACCTCTCTCCCTCCCTCCCCCCTCCAATGGACCCCACACTCGCTCACCTCTCTCCCCCCTCCCCCCTCCAATGGACCCTGCACTCGCTCACCCCCTCCCCCCACTCCAACGCCCCCCCCCCACTCGCTCAGCTCTCTCCCCCCTCCCCCCCTCCAACTGACCCGAGCAACGCTGGGTATTTCTGCTAGTATTTATATAAAAGTCAAATGGTGTATGTATGTATGTTCCCTTACTACTTCTGCACCGTTTCAGCTAGATACTTGAAATTTGGAACAGTTATATGCTTTATGGTCCTAATCAGGGTAAGAAATGAAATTTTTTAAAGTCTCACCTTTTACACCCCCTAGGGGTGAAATTCTTTAAAGCTCATTAACATCAACTACACAGCTCACATACCATCATCTGAGCAGCAGGTTGGCACATGCTGTTGTCTGTGACTTAGTTATGATGTAATAATACAGATAACCAGAGAGCTTAGTGTTGTGTAGCGCAAACATAATTAAATACACTGTTTTTTTCTTAAAAAGGACCGTATTTGTAATGCCGCATAAAAAGCGAAAATGTATCGGAGAAACCACATCTAAATGCAAGAGAATGAAATTCATTAGACAAAATGAGACTTCTGAACAAAATTTGTATTAATAAAAAACATTGTAGTCTTTTTACATCCCAGTTTCCAATTACAAATACCCCAAGCAACGCCGGGTATTTCTGCTAGTATATAATATATAGATTTCTTTTTATTCCCAGCTGAAAGCTTGTAAGGAGAATCAATAAGACTGTAAGAAATCCACAATTTATAAACATTCTCAAATATCCATTGTAGACTTGATCCTGCAGTAATTGTGCACCCAAAATTCCCAGTGGAGCCAGAATTTTTGGGATACATAAGGAACACAGGATTGGTCTCTAAATGTCTGATAAATAAATATAAATAAAGATAGCTTTATTTAGTTTACCTTTGGCACAAATTCTAAATCAAGATATTCTCTTTTAAATGTTGTTTTAAATCACTTTCTTTCTACATTTTAATCTTTAAAAATATTTTGATATGTAAAGAATTTGGCTGTTGGAAATTCATATAATTCTACTTTATCAGTCTTACCCTCACGCAACCCCAAAAGGAGGCCTTTAAGGTACGGAGTTCTGGACCCCGCGGCATTCCATTCATCTTGATAAAAAGAGCATAAAAGGAAAGCAGTGCTTAATTTGTGCCAGGGCTATATCTTGGCACCTCTAGTGTGGCAGTTCATAGACCTAGCACCTCTGGGCTTGCTGCATCAGTTATGAAAGTAAAAAATATTGCTTGAGTCCTGGCACATAACTTCAAGATCTCCAGCACCTCTGTCATCATAAATTAAGTACTGAAAGATAGGCATATTCCCCAAGGCTATGAGCTACAAAAGGGGAAAGTGGGCCATTCACAAAGGGAGACACATTGCAGGAAAGGAGGGCATGGGACGGGGATATGGGGGAATGCATGGTGGAGAAAAGCCTAATATGGAGGGTCCTTAAACCAGTGGCATAACTTAGAGCTACTTCTCTATGGATTAAACTTTCTTTGGGGCTGCAAAACTAATGATCAGGGAGATTGAGCAGGGTTGAGAATGTGCCCTGTTAAATATAGGATGCAAAAAAGCACATCTGAACATATGGCATATATTTAAAATACCACAAAATTAAGATAGTTAAAATAAATAATATGGCATAATAATAATAATAATATACTATACATCAAAATATATTTAACTTGTAACTCATATAGCATTTAGATCCCATAAGGCCAATTCAAATATGTTTCAGATTGTCATGCCTATTGTACATAGTTTTATATTTAATAACAAATAGAATAATAGAATATTAGGGGAAATGAAAAAAATGTTTTCACCATTAAGGAGATTACTTCCTAAACCTAAAAGTAAATGTTCATTGACTGGACTTTATAGCGATCAAGTGACACATCAGTTCTCGGTACCATATTCTGTGAACGAGTCGAGTCAAGTTTATGGGCAAATTGAGAAGTTATCCAATATTATTTATATAATATTCCTGGGCAAATTAAAAGTTAACTTATAAGTTGGTATAAATTGCACATATGTAAATGGTATTATGTATTGGGAATAGTAGAGTCTAAGGTACTTGAAATCAGATCCATGTTGGCAGACCTTCCTCCCTCAAAAAGCCCCAGTGACATCAAGAGTAGGATCAGCATATGTCCCGTTTTGGCCTGTTTTTTTAAGCCCTGTCCTAGTTGTCCTGACTTTCTGGGTAAAAGTGGACATTTGTTGATCAGGGCCAAATGTCCACTTCTGTCAAAAAGTGGACTACAGGAAGTGGGGGGTGAGGAGGGAGGGAGTGGTAATGCCAGCCCTGCATTGGAGGGAGGCAAGGCTTGAGGGCAGACAGAGGGCTGTCAGGGCTTGAGAAAGCAGTGATGTGAGCCCTAGCCTTGCACAGGGACCATGCAGGACTTGGGCGAGCAGTGACAGCAGCCCTGCCCAGGGAGGGGGGTCAGGGATTTGGCTGAAATATGGCTGCCCTAATCAAGAGTAAATAAGTCTAATGGCATTCAGGAGCCAGATTCTGATCTCAGTTACATGTGTGGAATTCTGTAGTAATGCCACTGAAAGATGTGGGGTTATTTTGTTTTTATAGCAACATAACAAAGGTCAGAAACTGGGCTAAACTGAAAGTGAACTAGTGTAGTTTATATGCTAATAAACCATATGCAGGTGATAACCTACTTTAATTTCTTGCACTTTCCAGTATGCGCTAATTCTGCTACACCCACTCATTTCTGACCTTTCAGTAAGTAAATCACACAAACCAGAAACTGTTAGATTCAGTCAGCCAAATTCAGAATCAAACACATTTGAAGGAAGCCTAGTTGGTGTAACTTACAAGCTTAGGTGGTCAGAAGGTATATGTTACACCATCATAGACTCTCTTGGAGTTTCCTTTGAATTTGTCCCATTACCTTAATATATATATATTTGGGCCATTACGTTATTGTGTCCTGGTCCTATGGGGACTGTGGGAAGTGGCGAGGTGCTGGCCGCCACTTCCCACAGTCCACATTGGACCGGGACAGCAAATCACGGCCAGTGGGAGCCGCATTTGGCAAAACAGCATTTAAACAAAGTGGTGGGGCCCGCTAAGGGTGCTTACCCTGCGGTCCTGCGTGCCAACGTTGCTGATCTCTGCTATGAACAATGGTGGGATGTCATTTAGTGATTGATTTCTTTGTATTTTACCTAATTGATAAACTGCTAAAACATTAACATGCTCTTTGAGAAGAACTGCTTGGCAAAATTCAAAGTCACTGCTGTGCTTTTATCACAAACCAGGCTTCAGACCAAGATGATAATGCAGAATCAGAGTACCTTCCAGCATGCAAAAGTGCAAGATTCATCCCCCATATAAATTCATTACAGTAAATAAAATTTACAATAGGGATTCATTTTGCCTTGTGTTTTTTTATGCTAAATAGAGCCAACACCTCAGCTGAAACCATGTACTGTACTTGCATATTGACTGATAAAACTTAAAGATCTAGCAGAATATCTACCAAACATTTCCTATTTCAGTACAGCAGAAAGTGAATGATGCATACTGATGGGTTTATTCAAATACAGCTCCACTCAGACCATCACTGATTTAGAAAATAGTAAAGAAACATTCAATTTTATATTTGCTCAATCTGGTTTGTGTCTGAATAAAAAGATTGTACTTCCACTGGCGTCTGTTGCACATGTTGTTTATTCCTCTCACAAAACAGTATGGTATTTAGGTCCTGCCTGGAAAAAAATTGACTATTGTGGTTTTTTTCATAAGGACAATAGAAAACAGTATTTGTTTTCCTCTCTGTTCAAGAGTTGGATTCAATAATATCAATGGGATTATGGATATGTTTCACAATAAATATGTGTTTATTTCTTTTGCTGGATCAGGGCCTTAATGAAGAAAAGGGATCAAAATGTGTGCCTTTTAAGACAGAGACAATTTTCAGAAATACTGGAGAAATAACTAGCAGTGTCAGTTATTTTTAATAGACCAGGGATTGGCAACCTTGGCACATGGGACCGCAAGGTAAGCACCCTTAGCGGGCCCCACCAGTTTGTTTACCTGGCAGTTTGCCGATCCCTGTTAATAGACTTTATCTAGACGTCTTCCTTGTCATCAGTGCTTGAGCCCTGGTCCAGTTTTTGTTACCCCAAAATTGGACCCAAGGCACCCCAACACTGGCTTTCCTATAACCATAAATCAATTGTCAATTTGGTCCACCCAAATGGGTAACAAGGGGTGGCTCGCCCTAGAAGAATTTCTGGGGTTTTGCCAAGGTGTGTGTATCTGACTTGTAGAGGACTCCCCAGAACAGACTAATTCTGCTAACCCCTGGGATGACCTGGATAAAGCCTTCCGCTCAAAGGATTGACATTTAAACATCAATTCTTTGAAAACATTTAAAGGCAATAATCAGTTATCTATATACACTTAGTAAAGCAAGAAAGAATACAGTGTAATGCCTAATACATAGTACAGCACAATTGCATTACATTTAGAAATCCTACATTAAGGTGGCACAATAGAATACACAGATCATATAGCAGTTACAATGTAATACTTAAGGTACATCCTGACCCTGCATACATATGTATAAAGCCTTAACATAGTGTTACCATTCAGTACTGTGCCAATACAATGTAGACTACATGACTTTTAGACACATGTACAAAACTATTATATTACAGATTAAAAAACACTTAACATTTAACCTTGATATTATTTGAGCGTTGGCCAAGAGGTCAAATCTCACCTAGATGCAGGAATAAAGCTTTATTTATAGGCCCATATATTCCTTTTAGTTAGAAAGGAAATCAGACTTACTCTTCTTAAATCTCTCTGATATGTTTTAAGAGGTCCTTCTGCTCTGTCTATGATAGCTACTTTCGCTTTCACCATTACTGCTATGGTTGCTGTCATACTGCGGCTTTTCTCTGTTCATCAGTGTTCTCCTCAGCTTCTCCATTCCTTCTTTATTTCATGTTTTCTGTTCTTTCTTCATTCTCCCTCTCTCGCCACTTCTTCATGCACCACACACACCAGCCTGCTGCCTGTCAGACTTATATAGCATTTCTAGCCTCTTTCTGATTGGTCCTGCTCCTAGCCCCTCCCTTCAAGTGTTTTGGAAAATCCTGAGAACTTCTCTGCTGAACTTTATTTGACCACATATCTTGTCTGCTATTGGTCAATTTAATCTGCATTTTTCATTGTAAGGTCTTTAATATAGAATCATTGTGACCAATTTGGGATTTTTAGCCTCAGACAATCATTATTTATTATATCTAAAGCCGTAACTCTAAAACTAACTTCAATTTTATTCAAGTTAAACCATTATGATAATGTAACTACATTTGTGATGCTAATTGGGAGAGTTGAGTTTTTCATGATGTTTTCTTCCTCTCTACCAGTTTTTTTTATTGCTGTATGACTCTATGTCTCTGCCTTGCATGATGCATTTCTTATAGAAGATCAGAGCACCTACAAAACCTCTTGTATCATTTTCCCCTTAGAAGGAGAAAGTTGGTGAGTTATGAATATCACATCTTCCGTCATAGTAATACATTTTCTCTGAAGAACTCCCATCCATTACAGATGCGGTTTAGTTTACAAATGTAGTTAAGATCACAACCTGATCAGGCTGAAGCTTAACCTGGGAGAAATAAAATTTGGTATCTAAAAATACAAGGAAGGAAGAAAGAAAAACCATGCCTATCAGAGTAGAACTAGTAGGAACAAATGAAGAAAGGGATAAAACTGAGTGACACGGTGAAGATGGAATCAAAGTGCACATCACCAACAAGAAAAGCAGATCTGTTGCTAGCAGACACTCAAGTATGTGCTGAATGTTTATTACATTTAAATGAACAGAGACAATGATTTTGCTGGTTCTACCTCATCTGTAACATTGGGTGCAATATGGATAACCTAATTTAAAATAGTTTTGGCTCCAAGATAATCTAATGATAAGTAAATTACACTGGGGATGGCTGGAAAAAAAGATTATTATTTTTTCCAGAATTTGTTTTCAGTCCACTTTGGAATGAAACCAAGGACTTCTGAAATTGTGGAAAAAAGTCAGAAGGATTGACCAACTCTAAAACAGCTAATATGCCTAATAATTAGGGTACTCGCCTGGGATATGAGCAACCCAGGTTCAAGTCTTTGCTCAGCCTGACTTGGAGTTGAAGCTGGTCTCCCAGCTGCAAGGTGAGTCATGTAAACAATTGGCTGTTCTAGGGATTGTGTTCTCTCCATGGTCTTGACTGAAATTCCAACCTGGACCTAGGAAACCTTCCTGATAAATAATGTTATGAAGACTGATACATTTCAGATAGAAGTTTTGGTTTGGATTTATTGGCATTTTCTGATCAACAACAAAAGAAAATTCCTAAGAAATTGCTGTGGTTTATACTCCAAGTTTCCTTTAACCAAAGAACGTTTATTCCATTCAAATGTTAGTTAAAAGATTCTATGATTGGAAGGTTTTTCTTCCCTCACTTAGGTATCCAGAAATATCCTAGAGAGCAACTCTTTTAATTTTTTGGATGAAACTTTATTAACCCTAATTTTGATTAAATTGTCTACATAATATGGAGTTTGAAATTAATATTAACACCAACCATTTCTAAAAATCAAAGTAAGGACTGTAAGCAGTCTATCACTGATTGCCATTGAATATGCTGAACTATAAAATTATAGTCTACATATTCGGATCCTGTTAAAGTTCTCTTTTCTACAGCTAGCCTCTTAAATTTTGTTTCTTTCATAAAAAGGAACTCCAAATGGGCTTCAGATACAAAAGATGTTCTGTTACAAGTCCATTATAAACACCATCAAAGTTTAGTTTTATGCTAAACTGGCATTTTTATTTAAAGCAAGACAAGTACTATTAGGCTTTCTGCCTAAAGGTCTGGTTTTGTGACCCCGATTCTGAGTAGCCCATATATAAGTTATTGTTTTGAATTTAATGGGGCTACGGAAATAGTCAAGTGGAGGACCTCAAATTGAACCCCAAAGGTTTGCTTTGCAGAAGCACATTCTTTAGCAGCTTGAAAAAGTAAGGGGTGGGGAAAAAAAAGTAAGGCACTTTTTTGGCTTTATATGTAAGAAAAATGATACATCATTTCTGAGCTTTCATAAAAAAGTCATTTAAACAAAAGAAGTACAGTAGTAGAAGTAGCCTTAGGTAGCAAAGACCAGAGAAATGAATGCAATGACCTCATTTTCGGATGGATTTGTATGTTAATCCGTATATTTGTCAACATTTTATGTTATTTTGTTTCTTTGTTATTAAATCCATTTCTAATCCTTGTTTATACATATAGGCTTGGAAGGATTAGGACATTTTTATTGATAAACATTGATTTCACTGTACAAACACAAACTGAAGAAAACCAATTTCCATCAATAATAATCAAAATTTACCATAAGCAAAATCCTGCTTGAGCTCATCTTAGAGTTTGATTTAAGGCTATTTACTTTGTATGTATTGACTTGTGATGGTGACAATTTGATTTAAATGTTATAAAGCTTTAACTTTTGGAATCTCAACATATGCTGTTCTTAAATAATTGTTTGACCCCGCATTGGCTGTTGTCCCCCCCCCCCCCCCATAATTTCATGCAATTGTAGACATTTAAAATATATAAAATTCTTTAAAAAATTAACATAAATAATTCTGTGAAATTATAAAAAGAATCAAATTCTGACAAGCTTATTTGTACAGTGTGCAGTTTTGTAAGATACAAATTGAATTTCTCTTTCTTCACCTTTAAAACAAACCTTATGAATTAGCAAGATAACTTCTATTTCCTGCTAAAATTTGTAAGTGAAACAGTAAAGAGCTGAATCAGACAATGAAGGTAATATACTAAGCTGCAATATAATTAATATAGGCAATGCATGCATACAAAATATAGTACTCTAAATTAATCTAAGATATCCAGCACAGCTTTAACAACCAACTTACATAGGATGCAGTGGCACAAATCACATGCAAAACCTTGGGAATGGGAGGACCAGGACTCAGAATGTATTTGTCCCATAACCACAGTCAGAGGTTCATAAACAGGACAGTGGGAAGTTAGGTAGTGTCATGTTTTATTGACACCAAGGATGCAGTGGATGTTATATAGTCATCCATTGGACTACTTGGACCATGGAACAACACTGTGTCTCAAACTGGGTAACCTTTCCCTGTGATCCTTTGCATATTGTAACACAACTTGCAGAAAAAGGTTTCTGTTGGGGAGCTTGTTTTGTGTTGGAGTGATATTCAAAACACTGGGAAATCCAAAGTATTCAATAGCTGCAATGGAGTGCATATATAATACAGACATTGCTCCGCTACATTGTTGTGATTTGTTTTTGGTGGGATTGATTTAGTCCTATTTTTTTTCTGCTCATGTTTGTTACCTTTGGAGGTATTTGATCTGCACTTATGTGGAGAGTGGCCAGTGTTAATTTTTTTTACAAAGAAGATATTTTAGGTTGTCAACGATTGTGGGAGTTCCAGGGCCATTGCATGTGGTATTTAAGGTTGGTGATTGGGATACTATATTTGAGGATGTGCCAGCCTTACCACACTCCTCTCATGTGCCTTTCACTTTTTAGGAATGTTCTAATGTTACCCTAACTACTCTTGTTCCAATTATCCACTGTTGCAATGTGCCTTTTGCCCTCCCTTCCTGCCATACATGTTTTTCAGAAAATGGAATAAAGAAGAAGCACCAAGATCACCTTTTTCTTTTCCTTAGTTAAATGTGTCAGGTTACTAAGTGCACTGGCATGGCAATCACCATTTCAGTCAAGATAGCAGAAAGTTCATGCTGTCACTAAAGGGCCTTTCTTCCGTTGAAATTAAATTGACCTTGGACAACTTTTCGTATAATCTTCCCACTGCCATCTTGGCACATTAAAGTTAATGAATGAGCTCCTTTTTCTTCTGCACATGACTGTAAGTATTCTTAAGCATGTTGCTTCCGGAGTGCCTTCTTCTTAAGAAACACCAGCAACTGGAAATGTGTGTGTACATTCACACATACTGTAGTGCTGTGGCAACACAAATTAGCTTGCAAACATTGGTGGGCACACCAAAAGCTGAAAGTTAAATCAATCTAGATGTGAAATCCTGGACCCACTGAGGTCAACTCAAAACTCCCATTGATTTCACTGGGCTAGGATTTCACACTGTCTTTATTATGAATTCTTTTTTTCATGTCCATCTTCAAAGTCTCCTGCACAGAATCATTTACCTTCACCGCATCCACATTGTATTCATCACACCCACTGTTCCATAGCTCACCTTGTCTGTGAGCCATACCAATGTAATAGAGAGCACATAGGGGTCATGACAGCATGTACCCTCTAGTGTATTTTGTGTTGCTTTTCAAGCACTTGGTGTCTTTATGTACCTTTGTCATCCTGTATGCCGGACACTGGTGCTAGCATGATGAAGCCTGTAATCTTGATTATCGTACATTTAAATTACAGATTTTAAAAGTAACAGTAGATGTTTAAAAATGTCTGTCTCCTTCCCAAATTTGGCTACTTAGGAGCAGTACTTTTACTCATGATGCTGATTGGCCACCATCTCTTTTTAGCAATAGAACTTTGTTCAACTATATTTGCTGTGAGCAGGATTATTGTTAAACTGATCAAATTGGCTGATGATTTGTGTGCTTCCTGCAGCAGTGCAGAAAACACTCTGTATGCTGCTGAGCAAGGGGTGGAACTAAAGGAAAATTAATTGCTAATTCTGATTCAAGGGGAAGAAGGCACAGAACCTAATACAGCTGCTGTTGCTGTTGCTGTAATTGGTGCTCTCTCTAAAATGATGTATTTTGCAGTATCTGCTTCTGCCTTGTTATATTTTATCATAGTGTTCTGGTAGCAGTCTCATAGACTCATAGATTTAAGGTCAGAAGGGACCATTACGATCATCTAGTCTGACCTCCCGCACAACGCAGGCCACAGAATCTTACCCACTCACTCCTGCAATAAACCTCTAACCTACGTATGAGCTATTGAAGTCCTCAAATCATGGTTTAAAGACTTCAAGGTGCAATGAATCCTCCAGCAAGTGAACCATGCCCCACGTTGCAGAGGAAGATTTAAAATAATAAACCCAGTGCCTCTGCCAATCTGCCCTGGATGAAAATTTCTTCCTGACCCCAAATATGGCAATCAGCTAAACTCTGAGCATGTGGGCAAGACTCAGCAGCCAGATGCCTAGGACAGAATTCTCTGTAGCAACTCAGATCCCACCCATCTAACATCGCATCATAAGCCATTGGGCATATTTACCACTAATAGTAAAAGATCAATTAATTGCCAAAATTAGGCTATCCCACTGTACCATCCCCTCCATAAACTCATCAAGCTTAGTCTTGAAGCCAGATAGGTCTTTTGCCCCCACTGTTCCCCTTGGCATGCTATTCGAGAACTTCACTCCTGTGATGGTTAGAACCTTCATCTAATTTCAGGTCTAAACTTCCTGCTGGCCAGTTTATTTCCATTTTTTCTTGTGTCCACATTGGTATTGAGCTTAAATAGTTCTCTCCCTCCCTGGTATTATTTGCCCCACTAATATATTTATAGAGACCAATCATATCGCCCCATAGCCTTCTTTTGGTTAGTTGTTAAACCCCACAAAGGGGCTTATAAATTCATAATAGCCTCATTTCAGAACTTGCACACACAAGTGTACATGTATTTATGCAGTTTGGGCCTTTCCTCTCCAATCTTTTGGGAATGGGTGATCAAAAGACAGTGGTTCTCTGTTCAGGGCCTCACTTCAAATGGTCAGGTTTTTTTAATAACTGATATTAGGTGTCCACATTCACCTCCCCTAATTATTTCCCAGGAATTCCACTATGACAAAAATCATTTTTGTCTGCCACATTGTTCAATATAGATCATCCAGGTCCATAATCATACACAATGTTTGCATTTAATAGAATGGACTCCAGCTATTTAGATTTCAATCAGTAAGGTTTGTCAAGAACATTGCCACACCTGTCACACACCTAATGGAAGTAATGTAGGAGCCATATTCTTTTTATTTCTTTTAATAGGAAGGGTATTTGTTCGTGTTGACAAAAAGGCCATCATGTATTATCTTCTTCCACTATGGTTTCTGGTTTTTCTCTTCTTTTCCTTGTTGTATTTCTCTAATCCCATTTTAAAATATGCTAAAATCCAGGCAATGGTTCATTTCAACATCAATTTAGTCCTTTTTTTTCAGTACAGAATTTTTCAGTCAAAGCCGCCCATCTTATCTTTTTCTCCAAGTCCTCCTTGTGTGAGTCTGAAACGTACCAGATTTTGGAGAAGGCTTTAACTCACAAAAATGTGTTACACAGCAAACAGTACTAATCTTGGATCTTCAGCTTTATTCTAACCACTTGACAAAAGTTTAATACTTCCTAAGTGCAAATATGTTTCATCATGAATGTAGAGTAACAGATTGTGCATAATAAAGCCATGTTTGATTAGTTCCTTTTTTGCATTTGAGACATTTTGCACAATAATTTTTGCAACATAAAATAGATTTCAGAGTAGTTGTCCATCAGTTTCCAATGGTCTTCTGATTATAATAAAGAAACAATTCAAACTGATATTTGCTGTCAGATTTAGTGTGCTTTTTTAAAGTTGCTTAGAGGCATTGTATGATCTCATTTCCTGTGCCATGCAAACAGAAAATCAGGCCCCAAGCCACAAAAGCAAAGGAATGTTTTTTGGGACTATTTCTTAAGGTTAAACATATGTTTAAATGCTTTGATGGATTAGGGCTTTAATTATTTTTTAATAAACTTGAGAAGTAAGAGCTCTAATTGAAATAGAAAACTATTTTTTTTAATAGGGAAGAACTGATTTTTTTTAAAAAAATCTGTTTTTCAAAAGAAAATACCCATTAAATCTAGAGAAACTGCTATGAATATTTTTTTTTATTAGATACAAAAAGCTTTGGATAAGACAAACTATATATTTTTGTAAAAATGAAAATCTGTTGATGTAAGTGAAACAAAACCTTTGTCCGTGATGTTTTTAATCATAATGGTAAATAAACTGGTTTAACATTTATTGCTGCTAGATTTAATACTATTTTTTGTCAAAACTGTTGAGTCAGCAATTTTGTGTTGTCTAGTTACATTAATTAACATAATGGCTCTTATTCAACTTCTTTCTGCAGTTTAATATTATTATTTTATAAAGTGATAATCCCTGGGTTATGCTGTAATGTTAAATTCAACTGACAGAAAAAATACAAAATCTCAATTTTATGATCCTTGCATCATAAATTAGCAAGTTACATTACATGCGATACTTGATTTGATTTATCACATTTATTTTTTACATTTCTTTGATCTTGGAAGATTTCACTGTCAACATGATACATAGCTGAAGTCTTCCTCCTTCTTGCCCAAATTGTGGGACCGTTACTTGTGTTGTTGAATGTTGACTTCAATCAGACTGCTCCTAGGAGTAAATGCTCACCAAAAAGAGAGAGATTTTTCCGTCAGGCCTCAACACGTGCTCTGTTTCTCACTAGCAATTTTGGGGATGACTGAATCCAGAACACGATACCTGCTTTTCCTGCAGGGGTGGGCAAACATTTTGGCCTGAGGGCCACATCGGTGTTGCAAAACTGTATGGAGGGCTGGGTATGAAAGGCTGTGCCTCTCCAAAGAGTCTGGCCCCTGCCCCCTCAGAACTCCCAACCCATCCAACCATCTCTTTTACTTATCCCCTGACAACCGACCCTGTCATAAGTGTAAAGTGCTGGAGAGGGTTATTCTGCCTGGATAGGGTTAATGTTACCTGAGAACAAGTGACGTAAGAGCTTCCCTGCCACAAGGGAGGGAGGGAGTTTAGTTTTTAGTTTCAGTTTGCCTGCCGTGCCAGCTTGGGCAAGGGTCCCGGAGCTCGTCTCTAGCTACGGAGAATGACTCTACTTTCCTTCTTATATTCCTAATTAGCTGTGCTGTAAGTATAATATGTTGATTTCCATAAGTTCTGCACCTATTTAGGGTGTCTCTATCCTTTTCAGAGGGGAAGTTAGAGAACTCTAGATTGTAAAGTTGTACTGTAATCTATGTTCTATTCTCTTTTCCTTATTAAATCTTTTTAGTTATAAAAAGCATTTGGTTTATTTCCCTTAAGGTTCTCTCTGCTTCCAGACTGGGAAGAGAGGGAGGAAGGGGAGTAGGTAAGGGACAAGCTCAGGGTACGAACTGAAGTGTGAAGTCTGTCTCTCCCTACCTTCAGGCGAGAAGGGGGAGGGGGAGGGGAAACAGCCTCTGAGTGTCCGGCTCTCAGGGAGGGAGATGGAGTAAGGGGGGAGTCCGAGTTCCCCTCTCCAGGGCCTTGGAGATTTACTTGGATGGTGGCAGTGATTCCCCAAGTTCTCAGCTGGTAGAGTCTGGGGGTTTGGGGGTGTAAAGACTACTTAAGCTGGGAAGCAGCTGGAGTTAGTTGGTCTGGCATAGAGTCCCTCTTCTTTGTACCCCAGGTCCTCTTACAGACCCCAAGGACCCCCCATACTAACCACCTCCCTGTAACCCCATGCCCTACCCAACCTCCCCCTGCTCCCTGTCCCCTGACTACCCCAACCCTTATCCACATCCCTGCCCCCGATAGGTCTCCCAGGACTTCCATGCCTATCCAACCCCCTGCTCCCTGTCCCGACCTCTGGCCACACCCACCTCCAGACAGCCCCCACCATCCCCCCGGGACTTCCATGCTTATCTAACCCCATCCCCCCATTCCCTGTCCCCTTACTGCCGTCTGGGACCCTCTGCCCCTTATCCAACCACCAGGCCCTGGTCCCATCCCTAGCCCGCTTACCATGCCACTCGGAGAAGCATGTCTGGTAGCCGCATGGCCCAGCCGGAGCCAGACATGCTGCTGCATTGCCCCGCTGGGGCGCGCAGCCGCACACCCTAGAGCGCTGGCCACATGGTGGCATGGCTCTGGGGGATGGGGAAGAGGCTAGCCTCCCCAGCTGGTAGCTCAGGGAATGTGCTGGATGTGGCCTGTGGGCCAAAGTTTGTCCACTCCTGTTTTCCTGCCTTTACATTTTCCTCTTTAAAGAACTTTTTTTTATCATAGCTGCTCAATTGTGCAATAGGAATGGAATAATTTTAAAAGGATATGCTATATTATGCAATCCTTCACAGTAATGAGCATTAAGAGCCTCAGTTCTCATAACTCTAAATTTATTACAACCTAACCGAGTTTTAAATAGATGAGAAATCATTTTGGTTGCTTATTGTGAAGGCACTGCAGGTAAGTTTATTCTGTATTTGAAGGTGTTCCCTCCAAATTCAAGACCGAGGGTATGTCTTCACTGGTCCCTGCTGGCTGACTCAGGTTAATGGGCTACTTAATTGCAGTGTAGACATTTGGGACTAGGCTCGACACAGGCTGTAAGATGCTTTGAGGTGTGAGAATCCCAGAGCTGGGCTGCAAATGTCTCAATGAGCAAAATTAAACAGCTCCTTCACTCAAGCCTTGTGAAACCAATTCAGCATTTTTAATTGAAGTGTAGGCATACTGAGAGTGACTTCATGGGCGGGAAGTCTCCAGGAGCTCACATTGACACATGCTAAGGAAACAGCAGGAAGACAGAAAATGGGGGCAGGTCCAGGCTAAGAACAATTACTCTCACCTATTAGTTGAAATGTTTGAAACTACTCTATGCTTGCTTGGAATGACTCCAAAATGCTGGAAAGCAGCAGAGGATAATTAAAATAGGAAGTTCTGGGTTCCATAACCTACATTTAAAACTCATGAGGAGTTCATTTTCAAAGCTTCCTCTCTCTGAATTGGCAAACAGTCAAAATTAATTTAAATCAACTTGGATATAGATAATGTCACATGGACTGAATTTTAACTAAAAGACTTTAGCAAAAGGGTAATGATACTTCAAAGTAGAGGGCTGGAGAATGTATCCATGTGTCTTGGAGGGATGAATGTTAACTACTGTACTTAGTTAATATCTGATGATGTGGGAGACTGAATAAATAACAAGCTAATGAAATATACAGAAGATGCTGCATTTCGAGGAAATGTAGACACCAGCAAGCATATAGAAATAATTCAGAATCCAAGAAAGAATAGACACATTGTTTTAAACAAAATAAAAAGGAGAAATATTGCAAGCTAAAACACATGGAGGAAGAAAACAAAAACACAGATTTAGGCACTTGAAGTAAAAAGCATGTAAGTATATACGGCTGAGATACTTAGTGACAGTGGGGAGTGGTTAGCAAACTAGAGCTGAGTGTGAGAAAGAATAGGGCTGCAATTAAAGGTTAAAGGTCAGTACAATTCTGAGCTGCATATTATACAGCTTTATATTATACAGAGACAATATATCCAATGAGTAGGCAGTCTTCTTTGACTTCCTCTTGTTTGTTTCTTCAGATTTGTTTGTCTCCACCAGTTGTATTTTCTCATATTCTCAGATTGTAGTAATTCCTTCTGTTCTGCTCTGATACGACAACAAGTGGATCACTACATTCAGTTCTGAGCCATTTGACAAGTTCAAAATGGATCAGGGATCTGGAAGAACTAATATGTGATGAAATATTAAGGTCCAGATTATCATTGGCGTATGCATGTGTAACACTGGCAGACCCTGAAAGTTGGCAGGTAGGATCGAACCTAGGGCCTCTGGAGCTTAGTGCATGAGCTAAAAGCCAACTGCCTGTTAGCAAAAACTGTAGAGAAAACTCATTAATCTCTTTCACTTTATGTGGTTTTAGTGCCAATCGATGGGACAGAACACCACACCCAGGAGGGTGGGGAGGAAAGGTTCATGAAGCCTTTCTTCCTGCATGCCAGGGATAGTCACAGTCATTGCTTGGTGGAATGCAGAGACCTCTCTCGCATGCACCTTGTAAAAAGCAGATTAATTATCCTTAAACCTTTTAATAGGCCTTATGCTGTCTTGCTGAGCTGATTTACTTCTGTTGGGGAACATGGTACACCAGCAATCAGCAACTTTAGGCATGTGGCCCATCAGGGAAATCTGCTGGCATGCTGAGATGGTTTGTTTACCTGCAGGATCCACAGGTTCAGCCGATCACAGCTCTGACTGGCCGCAGTTCATAGTTCCAGGCCAATGGGGGCTGCGGGAAGTGTCATGGGCCGAGGGATGTGCTGGTCACTGCTTCTCACAGCCCTCATTGGCCTGGAATGGTGAACTGCGGCCACTGGGAGCTGCGATCAGCTGAACCTGTGGATGCTTGAGGTAAAAAAAAAGTCCTGGCCCACCAGCGGATTTCCCAGATGGGCTGCGTGCCAAAGATTGCCAATCCCTGTTCTATACCATCCAAGGAGATGGTGCAGAGTGTGTGTTCCTTGAGAATACTGGGCATACAGGAGAGAAATTATGCCTTCCTAAGGCACAAAGCTTCCCAGACATTCCACCTTTTTGATGTTGTTTAGCACCGCCCATTACTCAGGACTACATGTAATTTACATATGCTGTCCATGAAAATTAAATACAAATAACATGTCTAAAGAGTGTCTAAAGAGGGACATGCTAGTGTGTGTGTATATATGTATGTATGTGTGTGTATATATCTATCTATAGATAAAAGTCAAATGGTGTGTGTGTGTGTGTGTGTGTGTGTGTGTGTGTGTGTGTGTGCGTGTAAAATACAAATTGTAAACTTTGTGAAGCAGTGGGATCCAATCTGTGAAAAAAAGTCTATATAATTCTGATGTCTCTGTTTGCTAGGGATTGCTGGGTAAATGCAGTTTGAACTGCCATCAGTCAATCCAAATGATTGCATGATATACTCTCTGAATGTCACATTTTGGATTTAAACATGAAAATGATGTTCTGACCACTAATGGTGTTTAAAGATTCTATACTGTCTAATGAACGAGTAACTTGATTCATGCTAACATCCTCATATGAAATCTAATTTGGATAATTTCATTCTTCTTACCTTAAATTCCTGTTGTAGTTTCCACAAGATATGATGATCTTTTACACTGTGCTAAATGCAATTGCTGTGCTATATTTTTTGTGAGCTCTTAGATAGCTACCATGTGCCATTCCAAAAGTAAGTGAATTTAAGTGGTAAATGAAATCCTTTCTATTTCCAAAATTTCCACAGCACTGTGAGATCTTTTGGGATAAAACAAATGACATAACCTAATATATTATCAATATCAATTTATATGTATTGAAACACAGAGAAATTATAATAGAGAACCCCAGCATTTTAATGTTATTTTCCTATCGGTAACTATAAACCATTGATTTTTTTTTGTTGAAAGAATGAATGCAAGAATAAAGAGAATGATGGCTCAAAAATTAAGAAATACTTGTGTTTTGAGGGTTTTTTGTTTTTCACCGTAGGAAAATCACAGCAGTCTATCACTTCACTGCATAAAAAGCTTGAAATTTTGCCACCTATCAGATCATCCTTTCAATTAACCTTCATTTTGAGTCCTGTGTTAGGGAATCTCATAGGGTTTACTAACTAAAAATGAAAATGCTGCAAGGCAGAAAGAATTGGAATATCTTAAATCATTTCTAAAGTTTATGGGAGTGTATTGTGAGGTGAGATTAGATTCAATTTAGAGATTTTTTTTACGTTACTCCTTGGTGCATCTACCAATACCACTGAATCACTGAGTGGTGATTCAGACTACTCCTCCTCCCAGGGTGAATCCTGATATTTCAGTGAACTTCCTTGAGGCACCATGACCACTGAGGAAGAAACAAATAGGATCAAATGTTCAAATAGAAGCTCTTATTTCTACTCCTTGAACTAAACAATAGATATGATATACCTTGATTTTAGTAAGACTTTTGACACATCCCCCATGACATTCTCATAAGCAGACTAGGTAAATGTGGTCTATATTAAATTACTATGTGATGTGTGCATATCTAGTTGGGAAAAAAATCACATTAAAAGAGTATTTATCAATGGTTAACTCTCAGATTGAAAGGATGTATCTAGTGGTGTCCTGCATGGGTCAGTCCTGGTTCCATGGATATTGAATATTTTTATTAATGACTTGGAAAAGTACAGCTGCTCCCAGTGGCCACAGTTCACCGTTCCCAGACAATGGGAGCTGTGAGAAATGGTGGCTCAACCTGCACCGCTTCCCAAAGTTCCCATTGGCCTGGAACGGTGAACTGCGATCACTGGGAGCTGCAAATGGCTGTACCTGTGGATGTTCAGATAAACAAGCATCTTGAGTCCTGTTACAGAGTGCCCGGGAGATATCTGGAACTGCTCCCCAGGAAGCCAGTTAGGACTTTGGGGAAAGTGTTTCCTCTTCATACACAGCCTGTTTTCAAGGCTAGGAGCTTTACGGGTACCCACTTTAACCTTTTTGGGTTTGACCTTGGAGCATTCAGCACCTTCTGCCCCTCCATGCGCTTCCCCCAGCGAGCCCGCCCAGGTGGGGTCCTGGGGGAACCCGTGGATTTTGCACCCCAAATTTACAGTTAAATGTGACTCTCAGGCAGCCAGTAAAATCGAGGTTTATTCGTTGACAGGTATATGGTTTTAATACCGAGCTTGTAGGTGTTTGAAACCCCTTTGCTGGATCCATTTTGGGGGACCAGGGAGGCCAGACCATGCCTGGGTCTGCCTCCCTTCTGTCCACCCAGCTTTAGACTCAAACCCCTCTCTCCAGCAAGCTGCAGACTCCAAACTGAAACTCACTCTCTCCAGCTCCTCCTCCTCCCTGGATCAGCCAGGTGACCTCCCTCCCCCACTTGGAGTTAGATTACAGCTTCAGGTATGGACACCTGCAGAGAGGCTGTGCTTTGCAGCACTATCAGCCCCTATTCCTTCATATAGACTCTCAAAAAATGCATAGGGGAAACTGAGGCACACACACAGTATTCCTACTCTGTCACAAGGCCCACCAGGGGCTTACCGTGAACAAGTCACGAACCAAGTTTGGAACCCCTGTTCTGGGATATATTAACTATAATGTTTTGTGTAAGATACAGGTTGCTATTATTCTGCTCTACTCAGCACTGGCAATGTCTCATCTGAAGTAGTACGTCCAGTTTTCGATACCTGTGGACAAATCAGAGACAGTCCAGAGAAGAGCAACAAAAATGAAAAGAGGTTTAGAAAATCTAATCTACTATTTATGTTTAGTCTTGAGAAAAGAAGACATGGGGACCTGACAATCAAATATGTTAAGGTAGGAAAAGATGTAAGAATAGTTAAGTATTGGAATAAGTTTTTAATCTTGGCCTCGGGGGAGGTATCTTGTGAGGTTGAGTGGAGGCTTTGGTGAGAAACTGCCTGAGAAAAGGATTGTAGCCTGTTAAGTTTTAGTCACTAGAAAGTGTTTTATATTTTTTGTTATGTTTGTTATTCTTTCTTAGTGTCACTTGAATCACTGTTCTTTATTAATAAACATATTCTTGGTTTTATTATAAGTTCATCTCCATGCATTATATTACAGTAAAGCATAAATCCTTACCTGAGCCATCAGGCTGGTGAGTACCCTGTCTCTTTGGAAGCAACAGACTTAGGCCTGGGCTACACTGGGGGGGGGGAGAGGTTCGAACTAAGATACGCAACTTCAGCTATGCTATTTGCGTAGCTGAAGTTGAAGTATCTTAGTTCGACTTACCTGGCCATCTTCACGGTGGTGAGTCGACCGCGGTGGCTCCCCCGTTCGGGGATTGATTTATCGCGTCTAGACGAGACGCAATAAATCGATCCCTGATTCATCTAACACAATCCACCGATCCAGCGGGTAATATAGATGTACCCTTAGTAATTTATGTGACTGTCCAATGATACTTCAGGGCAATGCTGGGATGAATACTGAAAGCAATGTTAACCGAGGGGGTTCGTAACTGAACTTCACAAATGTTACCTGCAAGGTGATGTAAGGTCTGGGAATCCTGAGGAGTTTCTTGGGCTTGCTAACAGACTGGGGCATTAGGGAACTGACACACAATTTTTCATCAGAACATGTCTCTCTCACTGAAACAGAGGAGTAACAAAGTAACTCACAGTTCTGGACTCCCCGAGAAAGCATCACAATCTGGCCTGTGCACTGATTTTTGTGCCAGTATAAAGTATAAAGAAGCACTGCATCTATCAACATTTGTTATTTGTATTACCATGGAGCCTAAGAGCCCCAGGCTTGGATAAGGATCCTATTGTGTTAGGCACTGTACAAATACTGACCATAAAAACGATCCCTCTCTCATGGAGTTTACAATTTAAATATAAGGCAAGAATCACCAGATAAATATAAGATTAGTAGCCGTGTTAGTCTGTATCCATAAATAAGATGATGAAGACTTGTGGCACCTTAGAGACTAACATCCGATGAAGTGGGCTATAGCCCACAAAAGCTTATGCTGAAATTAACTGGTTATTCTGTAAGGTGCCACACGTCTTCACTGTCTTATTTACAGATGAATATAGACAGAGCTCTGCGGAAGCTCAAAGAAACAATGGGACAATATTGATGAGCACGATAGATGGTGGTGGCAGCGTACCAGTGGCCTGACCAACATCAAGTGTTTTATAGGCCCATGGCAAAGGACAGTTTGAGGAAGGAGAAAAATGATAGTTTTGAAGATTTAAGGGGGAGCTTCTCCAAAGTGTTAGGGCGGCATGGGAGACAACATGAAGATGCTCATTTATAAATTTAACAAATGTGTGATTGGCATCAGGCAGGCTCATCCAAGGCAGCAATTGACAACTTGATAGTGAGAAAATGATGATAGCTAGCATGGGGATAGGACCTTGAAACTGAAGACAAGTAGCTTATGTGTGATTAGAACTGAACAATTTAAAACAGCTTATTTGCTGACAAATGCATTTTCTGATTGAACATATCTATGAATTTGAGTTGAAGTCAGTGAATAGCTTCAGCCAAATAAATGAAGAAAAAACCCATTGAAATGGTTCATTTTGACATCACTTAAATGGAACATTTTGTTTTCTTTATAAAATGTAACTAGATTAATTTAAAAATCAAGTTTAAAAAACACCTGAAAATGGAACAAAACAGAACCAAAAAAAAATTGGATCAGTTTGAAAAAAAAAGGACCCAAAGTTCTGTATATAATGTATTGGAGAAAAGGGAGCAAGTGGAGGGATGCAAAAAGGGGTGCAAAGAAAGAAGTTTGGAAACTTATCTTTGCATCAGATTTTTGAATAAATATGATTGTGGCAAAATTTCATCTACCTAGGCCAAAGAGGAAGATGTTAACATAATCAAGATAAGAGATGATGGGAGCTTGGGGTAAAAAATAGCTGTGTGGATGAAGAAGAAAAAGATGTCTCAGAGATGTTCGTGGAAAGGTACAAATCCAGAGATCTGGCCACGTCAGAGATAACACCCAGGTTATGGGACTGAGGGACTGCCAGGATAGTAGTGTGGTCCACTGTGATTGCAAAAGTAGGAATCAGTGAGGACTTGTATGGAAAAATGTTCTGTTTTAGCCAGTTGAGCTTAAACTGAAGGCCAGACATCCATGATGAGATGTCAGTGAGACAGGGTGAGAAGATTTCAGTTTAGACAGAAGGGAAAATGTCCACAATAAAGATGTAGAATTATGGGTCTGTGGACAACACCACAATCTATCACTCAGTCCTGTAGCCTGGTGTGGCGGGGTGACCACCCGCCCCGTACCGGAAGGGGCTTGGAAAAGCCCCAAAAGGGGCTTGTAACAGCCAGGGAAGGGACTGTGGCTGGGAGCCTTCAAACTCCCAGGCTGATGGGGAGTTTGGGCTCAGCTGTGTGGCCATGCCCCAAACACTCCCAGCCAGGATATAAGGGCTGGGAGGCAGAGAAGCAGTCAGTCTCCTCTGCATCTAGAGGAAGGCAGTCTCCTCTGTAACCAGAGGGAGACAGGGCCTGGCTGCAGGGAGCCTGTATCAGAGTACCCAGACTGGGACAGGGCGAGGCACCTGGGAGCCGGGGAGCCTAAGCTCTATCGAGAAGGCCCCAGCTTGCTGAGCTTAGAGAAGGCCCGACCCACGGGGTACTGGGGGTTGCAAGGGGGCGGCCCAGGGCTGGTAATAGCAGCAGCAGGCCAACCCCTTCTTGCCGGTGATGAGTAGCCATGAGACTGCAGTCCGCCCCAGTGAGCAGGGACAAGTAGTGACTGACAGTGGCACAATCTGAGGCGAGTGGGGGATAGTGGGTGGTGGGTTCCTGGGTGGGGGAACCCTAAGACCAGGGGGGGTACTGCAGGGGTGCAGCCCCCCTCAGCAAGGGGCTCCAGGGTCTGGGAGGGGCACGGGGCCAGAGTGAAGAGGCGGACGTCGGCCGACAGAGGGCGCTCCGGGGTCAAAGAGCTAATTCCCGTGATGACCAGACGGGGGCGCCGCCGGGTGAGTGACCGACCCTGTCACACCTGGGTATCAGCTTCTGGCTTGGGCCTCTCTCTAGGTCCTCATATCTAGGCTACATCTAATTTTTGCAGATTTTTTTTCTTTTTGGCATAACAGCTTTTCGGATATGGACTTTCTTATCCTGCACAGCTAAAACTTTATCATTTTGCGTCTCAATTGCTGCAGCATCCTTTTCTCTGGCATTGACAAATGAGATCTTGCCCTGCTCAGATCAATTCAGCATGCTGCTGCAAAGATTTATTTTTCTTGCTTGTTGCTTTAACCATATCATTCCTCCCTTTGTCAGCCTCAATTGTCTCCTTCTTCTCTGCTATATCAAATCAAAGCTACTTGTCTTCACTTTCAAGGCCCTTCAGACCCTATCCTAGGGGAGGGCCACTACTCCCGCAGCTCCCATTAGCTGGGAACAGCAACCCGTGGCCACTGGGAGCTGCAATGGCTATGCCTGCAGATGGTCAATGTAAACAATCTGTCTCTCGGCCTGCCAGCAGATCAACCTGACAAGCTGCAGATTGCCCACCATTGCCCTATCCCCATCCTTCCTATCATTTCTCATTCACTATCAAAAAAGTCATCTCCCATCTCTGAACAGCCTTCACTGGACACATGTTACATTTTCAAACAAGCAACTTCATACTTTTTTCCATGGCAGCCTTCATGTTTGGGAGGTGTTAACTGGTTCTTTTTCTCCCTACTCAGAATGCACAGGTTTACAGACAGACTCTTGAGCTGAAGTGTATGTCATTTATTTGCCATTCTAGTGAGTGATTAGGTTACAGAAACAGGCCATAGCATAGGGTTAAATGAAAGCGCACACCCACTTTTAGGTGCTTGCCTTAAATATATTGTTACAAAGTTATTTATTATATATTGTATTAACAGTTTTGTGACTAGCACTAAGATTATTTTGCTAACTCAGTTGTTTACCTGATTGAATTGCTGTACAAGTTGTTTACCTAATCAGGGTGCTGGGTTAGCTTTTTAACAGGCTATTATCTTTCCTTGCCAGAGAAGAAGGTATCTTTTCACATGTCCCAACACCTAAACTATAGCTTCTACATATTGCATCCTACAGTATGTACCCTGTAAACATCTGGAAATCTAAATAATTATTCTTCACATTCCTCCTTTAAACTCTCTTTTGCTGGGATGGAAACAAAGAGGACCCAACATACTGACGAATTGTGTCTCATTGTTCCCTATACTCTCCCTTCTGTCTGTCTGTCTGTTCATCAGTTGTCTTCTTTAACTGAAACTCTTTTGTGCACAGACAGTCTTTTTGTTCTGCGTTTATACTCCTAACACAATGGGGTCTTCATCCATGAATCCTTATTCATGGATGAAGCACCTTAGGTGCTATGAGAATGCAAATAATAATAATATTTAATAATAGTAGTACCTGAGTGTTTTACAAACACTAATGAATTTATCTTCATAATACCCTATGAGAGTAGGCGATACTATTATCTTTATTTGGTAGCTGGGGAATAGAAACAGAGAGATTAAGACCTAAATTGTCAAGTATCCACTAAGTTTGGTTGCCCAAATTGTGACACTTGGGGACTGATTTTTGAGAGTACTTAGCATTTTTATAGCAAATCATTCGTTCAAAGCACAGCGGCAGTTAACTTTAGTTGCAGTTGCAAGTGCTCAGCAAATCTGGCCTCAGGTGTCTCACACTGGACACCCAGGAATAAACACACAATTACCTATGAAAATTGTGATTTTACATATTTGCCCTACATTATATAGAAAATCTATGGCAAAGGCAGAATCCATTTCTCCTGGGTGGTATCCTTAACCAGGAAACTATCCTTTTCTTCTTTCATCCCTTACCTCATTCACTAGACTATCATTTAACTTCAGCAAAAAATGAGAGAGGAATCTTGCAGGCAACAGCCTCATACATTACACAACCCTGATTCATCTCCAGAGCACCATCCATCCTGTGCACTGAATGAGGTAGGGGTGCTGTGGGAACAATAGTATGTGAGCTTGTAATTAAAGATTGGCTGCAAAAATGCATTATGATACAATCTTTGAAGTTATGACTATTTTTTAAAAACACCACCCCTTGAGCCAAGATCTGGTATCCCTTTCAGTTCTCACATGGCAACTATACTATGCTGAGGCATGAACAACATAGCATGATGTTCAATATAAATCTATGCCAATTTTTGTGGTAATGTTTAACTGGGATTAATCTGATCTTTGAGTACTTCTCTTATCTTTAATTTATGTCAGGAGACTGACACTAGTTGTATAACAAAAGGGTTTTTGTTGTTGTTTTTACAATGACAAGTTTGTGGTAAAGATAACATATGAAACACTAATTCAGGTTACTTCTATTGTCTTACCTCAGGGTATTAAGAATATCATGTCAAAAGAAAATCGAGGTCAAAAATTTAAAGCTTGTTATGCCAGTTATTTCCTTAAGGACATGTGACAGAATTGAACATCTGGGAGTTGGGAAATGTTCATGAATACCTCAGGATTATCCACTTTTCAAAAACATCAAATTTATGATGGTCCATAAATATCAAATTTATGATGGTCCAGCATGGTCCATAGGTGCAATAGTTGGTCTGACTGGACCATGTCAAAAAATTATGTTGTCATTTATTGTTTCCAAATAACTCATAGGACTCCTGTACCAATTTGCTTATTTGATTGCAAAAAAACAGTAAAATTGTAGTGTAAGTGGACATATGACAGTGAGGATATTTAGAACTCTAATATTTTTGGAACATTGTGTGTGTGTTAGCAATAGGAGATAGGAGAATTATATTTGTTCCCTTCCCTCAGTAAGGTGCAAGAGGCCTTGTCATGATCATGTTGAACTGATTGGTCCTAAAATAAATTGTCTGGAATACCCTGCATTGGACACATTTGAAATGGACAAAATAACCTGATTCCCCTTTCCATCCTTCTGGCCAAATTGTTTAGTAAATGATGGTCTGGCCAAATGGCACAAAAGGCCATAATCTGACCACAAATGTCCAGCAGAAATGCAGCTAGTACCAAGAGGCACTCTTTGCTGGCTGGAGTTGTGTTGATGGTGAGACCGTCTGTGTCTCCACTATTCCCAGTCTAGAGAGGTCGGGAGAGGTTCTGCAGGAGTTGGAAGAAGTGTGCATTGTGGTGATCTGCTATGCTACACCATTCTTCCTGTGACATAAAGTCTGTTAAGGATCTTATGCCAGTGGGACAACTTAGACCTTCCTAGCAGACGTTCTAAATGGTGTCAGGGCCGGGACCAGCTCAGAGTTCAGGTAGCCATAACCAGATGCCCGAAGTTTCCTTCTCTTTTACTTTGGGTAGTTCTTAACATAGAAGAGAGTTTCCTCCCTAATTTCTAGTTCTCCGGAATGTGATTATATTAATATTTTTATATATGTGTTGGATTTAACTCATCTCACTGAATATGTTGTGCTAATCCCTACCAACTGCAAGGAAACATCAGCTGGTCAATAAAATAGCAAAAGAACCATTACATCATACTATGGTGATAAGCATGGTATAAAAACAGATATTTTCAGTCAGAAAAGAGATGTCACAACCTACGCTTTTTTCATAAAGATGTACCTGAAAAAAGTATTTTGTTTTCAGTATAATTTAATCCCATGGGTTTCCATGTGGTAATTGTTCAAGAAAGCAAAAACTCAGACTGATTGTTTCTCCCTGATTTCAGTATATTAAGCCCATACGCAGGGAGATGGTGGTCTGGACTAATAGTTCAGTAGGGAGAATTAATTCACTTAGCACATTAAATAATATTTCCATTTAGCAAAATATTATATTTAAAATTTGCCTTCTAATGCAAAGAACCAGCATTGCTTACTATTCTTTATTTAAATGAAAACCAATTTAAGTTTCTTTAATCACTCTGACCTATTTTAACCGTGCTCCAACAAATCTTTGGAAGAGGTAAATCAAGTATAAGCCACTTAAATGAAACATGGATAACTGGAAAAGCCCTGATGGATCAAATCTTAAGGAGCCTTTTTTTTTTATTAAGTGCAATGAACATTTGTCACCATAATGGTGACAATCATACTTGTTTAAGTCATTTTGCTGCAATGATTTTTGGTATCATTATCTTGCCACTTACTATTAGGGGTCTTTTTATGGTGGTTAAAAGTCACAAATTGCTCATGGATAGTGTTGTTCCACATAATGGCAGGCAGAATATTCTTCTGTCAATTACAATTAGAAGAGTTAATATAGTGAGGAAAGGTCACAAATACTTTAGTAGAGTGGAATGAGCTGCAGACACTCTGTTATAACATTAGGTAACAGTTAAGTAAAGGCAAAATTAATCTCTGGGGTAATTCCATTGATATCATTGAAGTTATGCTGGGGATAATTGTAACTCAAACTGTTTAAATGGAATGGTTGCTTAATTGGGATGAACTGCAGTTCATTAAGTTGTCATTAGTAAGCAATTTCGTAGTGTATTAGTGCATATTCTTGAAGTTACTCTTAAAATCTATTTGTCTTATAAGCAAAGTAATTTTACCTCTTATAATATTTTCATATTTTATAGTATTGCTTAAATTTTCAGGAATGTTTTAGGGATCACAATAATTATTTCTCTCAAATATATTTTCCAATCCCAAGGTTGAATTTTCCTGAATGACTAAAAGAGACACTGGTAAAAGTGGTAGGCCAATAACTTGGACCACCATTTGTTGTCTTAGATTTGTATGTCATGTTCATTATCACACATGATAATGTGCATTTTGTGACAGAATTCATTCCCTACACATTATTGTAATAGTCTTTGTACAAAGTATGTCTTGCAAGATATCATTTAAAAACTCATAATCTTCTAGTCAGTATTGTCTTGGAAAATATGTGTGGTGACATTGTAGGTGAATTTATAAGATTCCTCTGTTTGATATTAACACAAACCCCACTGTCCTGCCCAGGCAGAAGTCAGGTTTGTCCTAAACAAATGAATCAATGTATGATTGCATTAATTTTCATTTAAGTAGTAAATGGAGTCATCAAGAAATTAGAGAAAACAAAGGAAATTCAAACAATTGGGGAAAAAACAGCAGTTAATATCCTTCCATATAGTTTTGTTTTGTTTGTTTGTTTGTTTGGGGCTTTTCGTGTTTTTTTGGTTGTTGTTTTTTGTCTGCTGAGACTCAGCTGGAAATGTTTTTTAAGAGAGGGACTAAAACTATAAAAAGAAGGGAAACTACCCCAAGCCACCTCCTTCAAATCAGCTTCACTGCAGCTGAAAAGACAAAATAAATAGCTGTTGAGCTCTGGGGGGAGCGGTCCTGATGTCAAAAGTTTAGTCAGTAAGACTACTGAAAGCCCATGATCAGAAAACTTTATTTTGAACCTAGTATAAATTAAGTTAGAATTTTTGTAAGTAAGAATTTTATCTTCATTTTTCTCGTAGTTGTTTCTGACTTTTATGCCTCCTTACTTGTAGTCACATAAAATCTTTCTCTTTTTAATAATAAACTTGTTTTGTTGTTTTATATAACCCAGTGTGTTCAAGTTGAAGCATCTGGGTAACTCCATTTGAAGTAACAAGTAGTATGTGTATTATTCCCTCAAAGGAATAACGAACTTAAAGAGCTGGGCAGAAGTGGTCATACATTTCTGGGGGAAGGATCTGGGACTGGTGGTGGGTGTTGTGCTCATAGAAAATTAGGGTTGAAAGAGATCTCAGAAGGTTATCTATTCCAACCCCCTGGTCAAAGCAAGACCAACACCAGATACATCATCCCAGCCAGGGCTTTCTTGAGCCAGGCCTTAAAAACCTCTAAGGATGGAGATTCCACAACCTCCCTACAAAACCCATTCCAGTGCTTCAATACCCTTCTAGTGAAATAGTTATTCTTAATATAGACCTCCCTGACTGCAACTTGGGACCATTGCTCCTTGTTTTATCATCTGTCACTGAGAATAGCTGAGTTCCATCCTTTTTGGAACTCCCCTTCAGATAGTTGAAGGCTGATTTCAAATCCCCCTTCATTCTTCTTTTCTGCAAACTAAATAAGCCCAGTTCTATCAGCCTCTCCTCATACCGTGTTTCCCCGAAAATAAGACAGTGTCTTATATTAATTTTTGCTCCCAAAATTACATTACATTATATTACAGCGAGAGGCAAAACTGGAAGTATGTCTTATTTTCGGGGTATGTCTTACTTTCGGGGAAACAGGGTAAGTAATGTGCCCCTGCCCCCTAATAATTTCCATTGCCCGTTGCTGAATTCTTTCCAATTTGTTCACATATTTTCTTTATTGGGGGTTCCAAACCTGGACACGGTTCTCTAGATGTGGCCCTACCGGTGCTGAATAATCACTTTCCTTGATCTTCTGGCAATATTCCTACTAATGCAGCCTAATATGCCATTAGCCTCTTGTCAACAAGGGCATACTGCTGACTCATATCCATCTTTTCATCCACTGTAATTCCCAAGTCCTTTTCTGCAGAACTGCTGCTTAGCTAGCAGTCCTCAATCTGTAGCAGTGCATGTGATTCTTCTGTCCCAAGTGCAGGACTTTGCACTTGTTCTTGTTGAACCTCATCAGATTTCTTTTGGTCTAAGCCTCCAATTTTCCTAGGTCACTCTGGATCCTATCCCTACCCTCTTCCCTCAGCTTAGTGTCATCTGTGAATTTGCTGAGGGTGCAATCTATCCCATCGTTCAGATCATTAATTAAGATGTTGAACAAAACTGACCCCAGGATCAACCCCTGAGGCACCCCACTTGATACTGGCTTCCAACTAGACATCAAGACATTGATCACTACCCATTGAAACTGACCATTTAGCCAGCTTTCTATCCGCCTTATAGTCCAGTCATCCAGCTCATATTTCTTTAACCGTCTGGCAAGAATACTGTGGGGAGACTGTATCAAAAGCTTTGCTGAAGTCAAGGTATACCATGTCCATCCCTTTCCCCATATCCACAGAGCCAATTATCTCATCATAGAAGGCAATCCAGTTGGTCAGGCATGACTTGCCCTTGATGAATCTAAGTTGACTATTCCTGATCACCTTCCTCTCAACTGATAAGAGCCAAGGTGTTGCTGGTTGGGTGGCTGTAGCACACACAGCCATAGCTGAGAGTGATTTACATTCTGTAGGCTGTATTTTTAGGTATCTAGGTGGGAAGCTTCAGCAGCAAGCCACTGTAAAGGGCACCCTAGGGTACAGGGCAGGGGTGACACAGCTACCCATTAGCCTGGACTGTACCCTGGTATGTCACACATGACCCCTTTTTTTCTTTTAAATGTCATCACTAGTAAGAACCCTACACTAGCAATGGAACAACATATGCTTGTGTAACTGCTTAATATGCAAATGGCTCAGAGAAAATTATTCTTATTAATGTCATTATTTTTCCTGCATGCAGGACAGGAACTGACAAATTCATTAGAAAATGCAGGGAAGCAGAAATGGAAAAATAGAGGAGACAAAGTACAGAATGTGAATGGCAGATGGGAGAAAACCTATAGTGGTAGATTTTTCAGAAAGGCTGACGGTTGGTGTAAGGTGCGTAAAGATTTTGTAACAGTATGTATATAGGATACACTTTCCCCCTCGACACCAGGGAAAGGGTACTCTCAGTCAACACACTGTTATTGCATACCAGCGTTATCTGTTGCATACCAGAGCTTTCCAGCTTCTAACTGCCTGCCAGGATTGCGCAATACTAATGAAGCAAAACAATCCATTAGCTATTCATGAGGTATGCATGAGATGTAAATGTGCATGTGTATTTATATGTCTGCGTGCCTCTGCATAATGGGCTTCACCCTGAGCATTGCTCCGATGCGTCGGGCTTTCCTTGTCTCAGTGGCAGCAACGAAGGGAGCCCCTGTTGCGGGTGTGTCACTTTCTGCCTTCAATAAACTCACCACTTTTATTTAGCAGCTATGTGTGTGCATCGTTTCTACGGGACTCCGAGTACCTTGCAACAGTTGGAGTCTCTACTGATAGGCAAACCTGGCACCCACAAAATATGCTCCTATATGTATGTATATGTACTTGAAATATATATTCCAAGCATGAATCTGAAATGGAAGCACCAAAATACTTTGAGTAAAAGTTCTTCTCATGTATCAATCTAACTGAAAACGTTAGAAATCTCATGTCCTTATCTCTTTAAATTCTGACCAGACACTAGAAGAATATATTTTGTTGATAATTCAGTGAGTTTGCCACTGGAAAGTAGAAAGAACATACAAAATTATATTTAGGTGATGTGATAGGAATGTCTTCTCTTCCTTAGACCACCATTTTGTATTACATATTATTCAATGGTTTTAGTTATTATCTATATTATCTTAGTGTTTGAATTATATTTTGGCCTATTATGCATCCACAGACTAGCGTGGTCTTAAGAGAGTTGTATATTTTGTGAATTTTAACCATATCTTTATCATTATTATCTTAAAATACTGTAGACTTCTTGCAACAAACGTCCCATTCATTCGCACAGGAGAAATATTTTACACATACAGGTCCTTTGTACCCTGCTGGTCTAGAATCAGAATTGAGAAGGCTAGCCAGACCTTTGAATATGATACATTTATATACGTCAAAATATAAGGTTGCATGTGGAGTGAACAAGAGATGATGGTTCGCTGCTCTTCAGCCTTCACCCTTAATTTCATGATTCATATTTCTCATTGTTATTGTTTCATTCATACTTGTAACTTGTGTTTGTATATATGCAAACCAGTGTACAAGTATTTCTCACCCTAAATAGAGGGAGAAACAGTAATAACTCAGATTTCACTGACTGGTAATTGTTGGCAAGTAGCATTTCATGGGGGAGGCCATGGAACTGATTGTAAAAAAAGGAGCCACAATTTTTAAATCTAGGTTTCTTAAGCTGTTCTGAAGAACTAAATATCAATGACCTGATTTTTCAAAGGTGCTGAACATCCACATTTCACACTGACTTTACTGGGAATTATGTGCACCCAGTACCTCTAAAGATGAGAGAGCTTATATTTAGGTGCCTTAATGCCCAATTAAAAAGTATATTTCAGCATTTAGGTTTACAGTATTTCTCACGTAAATTTCTAACACTGCTTTTACCTGATCTTGTTTCCTACTACATTTTGGTGAAAAGAAAGTCACACATAGTTAAGGTCTTTTTATAAAAAACAGTGATTGTCTGACAGATGATCAGAAGTCTGGTAGCTTAGCAATAGTCCCAGATGAGACAAATTAGGTGTCAAAAAATGCAGGTGAGAAAGTCAAAGGTATCAAACAAATGCAATTTATTTTATGGTTACAGGAATAAAGAGGTCAATTCCTTACTTATCCTGTCTAAGCAGTATAAACATATTCTATAGATCCACTAGGTAATTTAGAGTGTTTTTTTTTCCTTCAGAACAAAAATGGTAACAGCCACGTATTTAAAGAAGAGAAAAGTCATTCAAAGCAATATTCTGTGGGTTTGTGAAATTAAACACTTCCTTTAATCCACTCACATTGCTGCCATTGCAAGTTGAGAAGTAAGGAAAATAAATAAACAAAGATTCCTCACTATGCATGTTTCATTTGAAGATTTTGATTGAGATAAGAATGCATATTTTAAAAACTTTTCAGGATTTGTTTTTCTAAAACTAGTCCTTGTAGATTTACTGTGTCTCAGTTGTATATTTTAAAAAAACCCTTCAAAACAATCCTTTTGAAACATTTCATGTTTGAATCATGCCTAAAATACAATAGCAGCTTATATTTATAATAAACAAGCTAAATTCTGGTTAAATTAAAAAAACATTTAGGATTACATGTAGTGGTTTATTGCATGAGTTGTCCTGTTGAGTTCAGTGGTGCCACAATCAAAGCAGGATGCTACTCAATATGAACAAGGGGATCAAAATGTGGTCCTCAACTATAATCTATATATATAAAAGTCAAGTGGTGTATGTATGTATGACAGCGAACTCCTCCCGCACCGTTTGAGCCAGAGACTTGAAATTTGGTACAGTTAGGGGTCTTGGGGTCTAGATGCTGGTAAGGGTCGAAAAATTTTTGGATCTCACCTCTGACGCCCCCCAGGGGTGAAAGTCTTTCAGGCCCAATCACAGCAGCTGGGCGGTTAGGTGGTGATGATGTCATAATACCCCCTCCAACAGACACCTCACTCGCTCAGCTCACTGCCCCTCCCTCCTCCAACGGAACCCCGGAGATCCCTCAGTTCTCTGCCCCTCCCCCCTCCCAACGGAACCCGGAATCCATCAGCTCTGTGCCCCCCCCACCTGCGAACGTCCCCGGAATCCCTCGGCTCTGCCCCCCCCCCCCCTGCGACGGATCCGAGTTGGGTTTGGTGGGACGGTAAGTGAGGTGGGGGTGTCGGGTTCGGTCGGGGGTGAGGTGGGGGTGTCGGGTTTGGTCGGGGGGTAAGTGAGCCGGGGGGTGTCGGGGTTGGTCTGGGGGGGTGGGAAGGTGTCGGGGTGGGTGAGGGGTGAGGTGTGGGTGTTGGGTTCGGTCTGGGGGGGGGGAAGGTGTCGGGGTGGGTGCCCAGACCAAACCCGACGCCCCCCCCGGCTCACTTACCCCCCGACCAAACCCGACACCGGCACCTCACCCCCCCACCAACCGCAACACCCCCTGACCAACCCCAAAACCCACACCTCACCCCTCACCCACCCCGACACCTTCCCACCCCCCCAGACCAAACCCGACACCCCCTGGCTCACTTACCCCCCGACCGAACCCGACACCCCCACCTCACCCCGCCACCAATCGCAACACCCCCAGACCAAACCCGACACCCCCCCGGCTCACTTACCCCCCCCGACCGAACCCGACACCCCCACCTCACCCCCCCAAGCAAACCCGACACCCCCACCTCACACCCCCACCAACCGCAACACCCCCTGACCAACCCCAACACCCACCCCTCACCCCTCACCCACCCCGACACCTTCCCACCCCCCAGACCAAACCCGTCATCCCCTGGCTCACTTACCCCCCGACCGAACCCGACACCCCCACCTCACCCCCCCAAGCAAACCTGACACCCACTGACCAACCCCAACACCCACACCTCACCCACCCCGACACCTTCCCACCCCCCCAGACTGAACCTGACACACCCCCGGCTCACTTACCCCCCGACCAAACCCGACACCCCTACCTCATCCCCCCCAAGCAAACCGACACCCCCACCTCACCCCCCCACCAACCGCAACACCCCCTGACCAACCCCAACACCCACACCTCACCCCTCACCCACCCCAACACCTTCCCATCCCCCCAGACCAAACCCGACACCCCCTGGCTCACTTACCCCCCGACCGAACCCGACACCCCCACCTCACCCCCCCCACCAACCGCAAAACCCCCTGACCAACCCCAACACCTACACCTCACCCCTCACCCACCCCGACAACTTCCGACCCCCGCAGACCAAACCCGACACCCCCCCGGCTCATGGTGCACTGTGTAGCACACAGATTATTAAATACACTGTTCGATCGGCGGGTGAGGTGGTGGTGTCGGGTTTGCTCAGGGGGTGAGGTGGGGGTGTCGGGTTTGGTCGGGGGGTAAGGTGTGGGTGTCGGGTTTGGTCGGGGGTGAGGTGGGGGTGTTGGGTTTGGTTGGGGGGGGTCAGGTGGGGGTGTCGGGTTTGGTTGGGGGGTAAGTGAGCCGGGGGGTGTCGGGTTTGGTCTGGGGGGGTGGGAAGGTGTCGGGGTGGGTGAGGGGTGAGGTGTGGGTGTTGGGGTTGGGGTTGGTCAGGGGGTGTCAGCTGTCTGCCCCCTCCCCACCTCCGACTGACCCAAGCAACGCCGGGCACTTTTGCTAGTTTAAGATATAAGACCTGGGGTGAAATACCACCCATGTGAAGTCAATGGATATTTTTCCATTGACTTCAGTAGGGCTAGGCTTTTACCTTTGGTCTCTATCTGCACAGAAAATCTTGTTATCGTACTCAGATGAAATAATAATTCACAAGGCAGAAAAAAGTAATCACAGGGAACATTGAGACCAAGCAGACATGGATGGATCTTCTTCACTTACATTAATATTAAGGCTGTCAGTTAACCGTAGTTAACTCACGTGAGTAACTCACAAAAATTAATCATGATTTTAGAAATTAATCGCGATTAATCACTCTGTTTAAAAACAGTATACCATTTGAAGTTTATTAAATATTTTGGAATACTTTTCTACAATTTCAAATGTATTAATTTCTATTACAAAACAGAATACAAAGTGTACAGTGCACACTTTATATTATTTTTATTACAAGTACAGTATTTGCATTGTAAAAATGTTAAACAAAAGAAACAGTTATTTTCAAATCATATACGTTAGTGCAATCTCTTTATTGTGAAAGTCTAACTTACAAATGTAGATTTTTTTTCTTACATAACTGCACTGAAAATAAATAAATAATGTAAACCTTTAGAGCAGGGATCGGCAACCTTTGGCAAGTGGCCTGCCCAGGAAAGTCCCGTATCGGGCCAGCCCAGTTTACCTGCTGTGTCCACAGGTTCAGCCAATCACAGCTCCCACTGGTTGCAGTTTGCTGCTCCAGGCCAATGGGGGCTGTGGGAAGCAGCACAGGCTGAAGGATGTGCTGGCTGCCACTTTCCGCAGCCCCCATTAGCCTGGAATGGCGAATTGCAGACTGTGGGATCTTCCAATTGCTAAATCTGTGAAGTTGGCAGGTAAACAAACCAGCCTAGCCTGCCAGGGGACTTATCTTGGTGGGCGGCATGCCAAAGGTTGCCGATCCCTGCTTTAGAGCCTACAAGTCCATTCAGTCTTACTTCTTCAGCCAATCGCTAAGACAAACAAGATTGTTTACATTTATGAGGGATACTGCTGCCTGCTTCTTATTTACAATGTAACCTGAAAGTGAGAACCGACATTCGCATGACACATTCGTAGTTGATGTTGCAAGGTATTTATGTTCCAGATATGCATGAATTAATATATATATATATATATATATATAATCTTATTTAATTCTCACAACTCTAGCAATGAGTCCCAAAAAGGATGATGTCACGGATCAGCTATTAATTAGTTAATAAAACTAAAATAACCTGTGCCAATTTGACCCACTTTCATTGTGCTGCAGTGCAGAGGGTTGTCCTTTGAGATATGTACAATACTGTGCTTCCACATACTAATGAACACTAAATTGAAGGGAAAGGTCTAGCTGAGCTATATCTGAAAAATCACTTATGAGAAACCTAAGGAAGGATTCTTTATAGTGTAAACACTTGCCAATGTCTCTTCAGTTGTGAGAATAGGGAAGAAATCAACACACAGGGGAAGGAGAATAATGATCTGTGAAGGGGGTGATAAATGTGTGTTAAAGTAAATAAAGAGCAATAAATAAAAACCAGAGAATTAAGTATGGGGAGCCCAATTCTTATATGTAGGTCCTTAATCAAATGTGTATGTGGGTGGTTATATTGTGCATTTGGTTGGGATTTGGATATCTGATTAGGATCCCAATATTTGAAATCTGAGGATCTGATCTTTCACCTATTAAAGTTACTGTCAAAACTCCCTTTAATTTGCAGGGTCGAGATCTGCATCTACAGAGAACAAGAAGACAAAAGACTGAGGTGAAAAGATGTATGAAAGAAGAGAAACATATTAAAATAAATTTTAAGGGAATTCTCCGAGACACAAGAAAATATAATGGGGGCATAAAAACTGAAGTAAATACTAAATATTATGAACAAAACAGAAGGAAGCAAAATGCAATGAAAGAAAGACGGTGATGTAGAGAGGGTGAGTGAGTGCTGCAGGAAGAAATACAAGTATTAAATGGACCATAAAATTAGAAAGAGAAGCAGCAAACAATAACATAAATATAAGTTCCAGAGAATAACAAAGTTTAAAAGAATGCTGTCTATAATCACTACTACTTTGTTAACATAACTGATAAGAAGTATGTGTTCTTCATGTATGTAATTTGTGATATATTGCCAGAGGTTTGAATTTGTTGGTAACCAATCAAAAGCACTAAGGACACTATGTTGACTTCAAATAAATAAGGGATAAGACTGGCATTGCACTCCATATGCTTTATGAAAATTTGCTTATGAATGTGAATATGATGTAACTGGAATATGCTTTATGTAAAAATCACTTCTAAGGTTTCATTACAAATCTTGTCAAGAATCAGAGAGGTAGCCGTGTTAGTCTGGAATAGCAGAGGTAACAAAGAGTCCTGTGGCACCTTAAAGACTAACTATAAAGTTTTGAAGCATAAGCTTTCGTGGGCTAATACCCACTTCGTTGGATGCAAGCAGTGGCCTCATGAAGAAACTTGCACAAGTACAGACAGATATCATCTTTCTCTCCAAATGCAAACGGATGGGCATCATACCAAATGGACTGAAGGTGAAAAATCCATTGCTATCCACATACTGCACAGACCACAGTGAGATTATGCCAGACGCTATCTAAGAAACTGAGGAACCATCTGATCAGCATCCTGTACAACAAACAGGAAAACATCACAAAAGAGCTTTCCAACCTGGAGACCTTCATAAACAACCAACCTTCCACACAAACAGACTTTACCAAAATAAGACAGGAGATCTACATCACACACTTCACCTCTCTACAAAAGAAAAAGAACTGAAAACTATCTAAAATCCTACCTACCACATGAGGCCACAATAGTGGAATTCTAACTCACCCAGAAATATCGTCAATCTATCCAGTTACACACTCAGCCCAGCAGAAGAGTCTGTCCTATCTCGAGGACTCTCATTCTGCCCACCACCTCCACAAACATGATACAATTCTGCGGTGATCTGGAAGCCTACTTTCACCATCTCCGATTCAAGGAATACTTTCAAGACAACATGGAACAGCACACTGATACACAGACACCATCCCACCAGCAGCACAAGAAGAAGAACTCCACATGGACTCCTCCTGAGGGTCGAAATGACAGTCTGGACCTATACATAGAATGCTTCCGCCGACATGCACAGGCAGAAATTGTGGAAAAACAACATTGCCTGCCTCACAACCTAAGTCGTGCAGAACGCAATGCTACCCACAGCTTCAGAAACAACCCTGACATCATAATCAAAGAGGCTGATAAAGGAGGTGCTGTTGTCATCATGGACAGGTCAGACTACCAAAAGGAGGCTACCAGACAACTCTCCAATACCAATTTCTACAGGCCACTTCCCTCTGACCCTACTGAGGAATATACTAAGAAACTGCACCATCTACTGAGGACACTCCTTGCACTAACACAGGAACAAATTAACATACCCTTAGAGCCCCGACAGGGGTTATTCTATCTACTACCCAAGATCCACAAACCTGGAAATCCTGGACGCCCCATCATCTCGGGCATTGGCACTCTTACTGAAGGACTGTCTGGATATGTGGACTCTCTACTCAGACCCTATGCCACCAGTACCCCCAGCTATCTCCGTGATACCACCGACTTCCTGAGAAAACTACAATGCATTGGTGACCTTCCAGAAAACACCATCCTAGCCACCATGGATGTAGAGGCTCTCTACACAAACATCCCACACAAAGATGGAATACGAGCTGTCCAGAATAGTATCTCCGACGATGCCACAGCACAAGTGGTTGCTGAGCTCTGTGACTTTATCCTCACACACAATTATTTCAAATTTGGTGACAATATATACCTCCAGACCAGTGGCACTGCTATGGGCACCCGCATGGCCCCACAGTATGCCAACATCTTTATGGCTGACCTGGAACAACGCTTCCTCAACTCTCGTCCACTCACACCGCTTCTCTATCTACGCTACATTGATGACATCTTCATCATCTGGACCCATGGGAAAGAAACTCTGGAAGAATTACATCATGATTTCAACAGCTTCCACCCCACCATCCACCTCAGTCTGGACCAGTCTACACAGGAAGTCCACTTCCTAGACACCACAGTGCAAATTAATGACGGCCACATCAACACCACTCTATACCGAAAACCTACCGACAGCTATGCCTACCTTCATGCCACCAGCTTCCATCCCGGACATACCACACGATCCATTGTCTACAGCCAAGCACTGAGGTACAATCGTATTTGCTCCAACCCCTCAGACAGAGATCAACACCTATAAGATCTTCACCAGTCTTTCTCAAAACTACAATACCCGCACAAGGAAATAAGGACACAGATCAACAGAGCCGGACATGTACCCAGAAGCCTGCTGCTGCAAGACAAGCCCAAGAAAGAAAACAATAGAACACCACTGGCCATCACCTACAGTCCTCAGTTAAAACCTCTCCAACGCATCATCAGTGATCTACAATCCATCCTGGACAATAATCCCTCACTTTCACAGGCCTTGAGAGCAAGGCCAGTCCTAGCACACAGACAACCTGCCAACCTTAAACAGATTCTCACCAGCAACAGCACACCACGCCATAATAACTCCAACTCAGGAACCAATCCATGCAACAAACCTCGATGCCAACTCTGCCCACATATCTACACCAGCAACACCATCACAGGACCTAACTAGATCAGCCACACCATGACTGGATCATTCACCTGCACATCTACCAATGTAATATATGCCATCATGTGCCAGCAATGTCCCTCTGCTATGTACATCGGCCAAACTGGACATTCCCTACGAAAGGATAAATGGACACAAATCAGATATCAGGAATGGCAATATACAAAAACCTGTAGGAGAACACTTCAATCTGCCTGGACACACAATTACAGATTTAAAAGTCACCATACTACAGCAAAAAAATGTCAAGACCAGACTGCAAAGAGAAACTGCAGAGCTGCAGTTCATTTGCAAGTTTGATACAATCAATCTAGGATTAAACAAGGATCTTGAATGGCTTGCTAATTACAAAAACAGCTTCTCCTCTCTCCGAGTTCACACTTGCAATTCAGCTGCTAGAAGAATACCCCACCCTCCCTGATTTCAGTTAACAAGCTGGTTCAGCCTGATTGGACTAACCTTGTTACCTCCTACCTGGTTCTTGCCTATTTATCTATACCTGCCCCTGGACACTTCCACTGCTTGCGTCCGATGAAGTGGGTATTAGCCCACGAAAGCTTATGCTTCAAAACTTTATAGTTACTCTTTAAGGTGCCACAGGACTCTTTGTTACCATTACAAATCTTATAATCTACTGAGTTTGTTCATCCTATTTACAGAAGTGACAAAGAGTCCTGTGGCACCTTAAAGACTAAGTAAAGCATTGAAGCATAAACTTTCGTCGGGTAATATTCACTTCGCCAGATGCATGCAGTGGAAGTATCCTGCCTCTGGATCCTTCCACTGCATGCATCCAATGAAGTGGGTATTAAGCCATGAAAAGCTTATGCTTCAATGCTTTAGTTAGTCTTTAAGGTGCCACAGGACTCTTTGTCACTTCTGCAATTCCAGACTAACACAGCTACCTCTCTGATTCTCTTCATCCTATTTGTTTCCATGTATTATTTCTATATCTGAAGTTAGCAGACTATACTGTAAACCTGTATTACTGATAAAAACACATTAACTGGAAGCCTTTAAAGGTGCTTCAGAATCAATGAACTGTAAATGGCTCTGTTTACTTGCAAAACTTCCTGTGTATCTGTGGGCCAGCCGAGGAAGAATGGAGGGTGGGATCTTACAGTGACATGTGACCATGTCACCTGATAATGAAATCCATATTAAATCTGGTTCTTTTCCATTTAGAAGGAGGAGTGGAGACCCAAAGAAATAAAAGATTCCTGCCTTATGCCAAAGCTATAAAAGGGGATGGAGAAAGACAAAGCCATGAGAAAACCCCTAGTTACCACCTCAGATGAGTACTGTAACTAACAAGGATTGTACCAGTGGAAAGGATTGGGCCCAGGCTAGGAAAGAGTCTAGTCTCTGAAAGAAGAGTATTGGAACATCTCTAAGGGTGAGATTACCTGTAATTAGTTTCTTAATGGCTTAGACTTGCGTGTTTTTGCTTTATATTGCCTGGTGACGTATTTTGTTCTGTCTGTTATTACTTGAAGCCACTTCAATCCTACTTTTTATACTTAATAAAGTCACTTTTGTTTATTTATGAACCAAGAGTAAGTGATTAATACCTGGGGAAGCAAACAGCTGTGCATATCTCTCTATCAGTGTTCTAGAGGGTGAAGTTTACCCTTTATAAGCTTTATATAGAGTAAAACTTATAAATTTGTTTGGAGTTTGGATCCCACTGGGGGGCTGGGGGCTGAAGGTAGATGACGTGCTGAGCTGTTTTCAGTTAATGCTGCAGCTTTGGGGGAATGGACTAGGGAAGTGATGGCAAACCTTTTTGAGCCCAAGTGCCCAAACTGCAAACCAAAATGACTTGTTTTTTTCAAAGTGCCAACACTGCAATTAAACCTGAATAACGAGGTTTTAGTTTAGAAAAAACAATTCGTACAGCTTTTCAAACTAATTAACAGCTTTTGTTTAAAAAGAAAAACACAACAGAGCTTTCCATTAAACATTTTTTTTATTGAAAAAAACAAAAACAAACAAACAAAAAAAACTGTACACCCCCCCCCCAACTGACCCACTCAGCCCAGTCTCTCCCCCCCAAACCTCCTTCCCTCCCACCCACCCCCCAAATGACCCACCCAGCCCGGTCTCTCCCCCCAAAACCTCCTTCCCTCCCACCCCCCCCCCCAAATGACCCACCCAGCCCGGTCTCTCCCCCCAAAAACCTCCTTCCCTCCCACCCCCCCAACTGACCCACCCAGCCAGGTCTCCCCCC
This sequence comes from Sternotherus odoratus, assembly GCA_032164245.1. Lineage (NCBI taxonomy): Eukaryota > Metazoa > Chordata > Testudines > Kinosternidae > Sternotherus > Sternotherus odoratus. The sequence goes on along the minus strand of JAVMKO010000001.1, from coordinate 227,141,278 downwards.
CCCAAACCTCCTTTCCTCCAACCCCCCCCAACTGACCCACACAGCCAGGTCTCTCCCCCCCAAACCTCCTTTCCTCCCATCCCCCCCAACTGACCCACCCAGCCAGGTCTCCCCCCCCAAACCTCCTTTCCTCCCACCACCCCCCCAACTGACCCACACAGCCAGGTCTCCCCCCCCAAACCTCCTTTCCTCCCATCCCCCCCAACTGACCCACCCAGCCAGGTCTTCCCCCCCAAACCTCCTTTCCTCCCACCCCCCCCCCCCAACTGACCCACACAGCCAGGTCTCCCCCCGCAAACCTCCTTTCCTCCCACCCCCCCCCAACTGACCCACCCAGCCTGGTCTCTCCCCCCCAAACCTCCTTTCCTCCCAACCCCCTCCAACTGACCCACCCAGCCAGGTCTCCCCCCCCCAAACCTCCTTTCCTCCAACCCCCCCCCCCAACTGACCCACCCAGCCTGGTCTCTCCCCCCCAAACCTCCTTTCCTCCAACCCCCCCCAACTGACCCACCCAGCCTGGTCTCTCCCCCCCAAACCTCCTTTCCTCCAACCCCCCTCAACTGACCCACCCAGCCTGGTCTCTCCCCCACACCGCTTACCCCCGCTCCCAGCCCAGCCTTCCCCCGGCGCTTACTTGTTCGCTGGGTCACGCTGCTATGACCCGACTCCAGCGAGGCCCCTGCCCCAGTCGCTCCTGTGACGTCCGTGTGTCAGGTGATAGAGCGGGGGGGCGTGGCTTCAGTGTTCTCTGGGGAGGGTTCTCCAGAGAACTGTGGGAGATGTAGTCTGCGGGAGCAGACGCCGTGACTACAGTGTATGACTGTAGTCACGGCGTGCCCACAGAGACGGCTCGGCGTGCCAGCAGCGGCACGCGTGCCACGGGTTCGCCATCACTGGACTAGGGTGTCTGGCTCAACAATTCAGGGTTCTGGAGTCCCAAACTGGAAGGGAAAACAGGTACAGAGGTAATCTCAGTGCATCAGGTGACAGTCCCAAAGAGATCTCTGTGACACAACCCATCACAGGGACATTTTCTGATTTTGTACATAGACACATTAATGAACCAAGAAATTGAGTTAACATTTTTAGGGGGGGAAATGGTAACCATCGTAAGTGACATGGTGGGAAAACAACGATTCTAAAACCTCTTGTCTTGTACTATGTATAGTACAAACCTTTGTAGTAGTCAGTATTCATGCTGGATTCAATATGCTTTAAAGAAATCCTTGTTTTGTTTATTTTTTTATTCAGTGGACAGGCCAATTCCAACTGCCTCTGCTGACATAACATGGTCTTCTACAATTAAAGCCCTCCCCAGACTTATTGTCTGGAAAGCTAAAGCTGGTCTCCTCATTTACTGTGCCTTCATGCCTAATAACTTTTATACTATTAATTACATGTATCAGGCTTGTCTGACTTAGATTTTAAACTCTCCAGGACAGGGATTTTGTCTTGTATTTGTTTTGTTAATGCAATCCATGTGGCAATTACTATAATTTATCATTATTTATTATAATAACACCAAAATAGAAGGCTATTATTCCTGCTAATTATTGGTGAATAACACATGATTTGGAGTTTGGGTTTGGTTTAGTCAAGCATCCAAAATCAAACATTTATCTGACTTCTCCAAATCATTATGCTTATCCACACAAACTGTCTATTGTCCCCAACCTCCTCTGCTCTGTTCTCAAGGGTTGGGGAGGCATATCACTTGCTACATCCCCTTTTCATCAGGCTATTAGCTTCATATGTGATGGGTTAGGTGGTCCTCCTTAAGCACGTGGAATTAACTCATGGCCCTAATGAAATCAGTGGGGAAACTACCATTCACTTCATTGAGGCCAGGATTTCCCATTGATGTTTCCAAAGATGGCCTAGGAGGACACATCTCTCATGACCCTTGTGACCTGGAATGGTCTGTCAGGCCCACAGCCTTGCAAGCCACTTGTGTCCTACCTTCTATGTGGGGACAAAGAAGAAGCTGCCCTCCATGGTGATTCCAAAGGAACCCATTAGCCCACTTGGGATCCTTCTGAACTTTTTAAAATGTAGAATATGCTCAGGACTTCACATCTCAGAATGAAACATGGGAGTGTGAAATCCCACACTTCTCCCTCACTCCTTCTGTACCAGAAACCCAAATTTTATTGCTGTTTTAGATAATACTAGCATAAGTGCCCGCCGTTGCTCGGGTCAGTCGGAGGTGGGGAGGGGGCAGACAGCTGACACCCCCTGACCAACCCCAACACCCACACCTCACCCCTCACCCACCCCGACACCTTCCCACCCCCCCTGACCAACCCCAACACCCCCCGGCTCACTTACCCCCGACCAAACCCGACAACCCCACCTGACCCCCCCAAGCAAACCCAACACCCCCACCTCACCCCCCGACCGAACCCGACACCCCCACCTGACCCCCCCGACCAAACCCGACACCCCCACCTCACCCCCCGAGCAAACCCGACACCCCCACCTCACCCGCCGACCGAACAGTGTATTTAATAATCTGTGTGCTACACAGTGCACCGTGAGCCGGGGGGGGTGTCGGGTTTGGTCTGGGGGGGTGGGAAGTTGTTGGGGTGGGTGAGGGGTGAGGTGTGGGTGTTGGGGTTGGTCAGGGGGTTTTGCGGTTGGTGGGGGGGTGAGGTGGGGGTGTCGGGTTCGGTCGGGGGGTAAGTGAGCCAGGGGGTGTCAGGTTTGGTCTGGGGGGGTGGGAAGGTGTCGGGGTGGGTGAGGGGTGAGGTGTGGGTGTTGCGGTTGGTCAGGGGGTGTTGCAGTTGGTGGGGGTGTGAAGTGGGGGTGTCGGGTTTGCTTGGGGGGGTGAGGTGGGGGTGTCGGGTTTGGTCGGGGGGTAAGTGAGCCAGGGGGTGTCGGGTTTAGTCTGGGGGGGTGGGAAGGTGTTGGGGTGGGTAAGGGGTGAGGTGTGGGTGTCAGGTTTGGTCTGGGGGTGTTGCGATTGGTGGGGGGGTGAGGTGGGGGTGTCGGGTTCGGTCGGGGGGGTAAGTGAGCCAGGGGGTGTCGGGTTTGGTCTGGGGGGGTGGGAAGGTGTCGGGGTGGGTGAGGGGTGAGGTGTGGGTATTGGGGTTCATCAGGGGGTGTTGCGGTTGGTGGGGGGGTGAGGTGGCGGTGTCGGGTTTGGTCAGGGGGTAAGTGAGCCGGGGGGGTGTCGGGTTTGGTCTGGGCACCCACCCCAACACCTTCCCACCCCAGACCAAACCCAACAACCACACCTCACCCCTCACCCCCCCGACACCTTCCCACCCCCCCAGACCAACCCCGACACCCCCCTGCTCACTTACCCCCCCGACCAAACCCGACACCCCCACCTCACCCCCCAAGCAAATCCAACACCCCCTGACCAACACCCACACCTCACCCCTCACCCACCCCGACAACTTCCTACCCCCCCAGACCAAACCCGACACCCCCCGGCTCACTTACCCCCCGACCGAACCCGACACCCCCACCTCACTTACCGTCCCACCAAACCCATCTCAGATCCGTCACAGGTGGGGAGGGGGCCCAGAGCCGAGGGATTCCGGGGACCTTCGCAGGTGCGGGGGGGCACAGGGCTGAGGGATCTCCGGGGTTCCGTTGGGAGGTTGGGAGGGGCAGAGAACTGAGGGATCTCCGGGGTTCCATTGGGAGGGGGGAGGGGCAGAGAACAGAGGGATCTCCGGGGTTCCGTTGGGAGGGAGGAGGGGCAGAGAACTGAGGGATCTCCGTGGTTCCGTTGGGAGGGGGGAGGGGCAGAGAACTGAGGGATTTCCGAGGTTCCGTTGGAGGAGGGAGGGGCAGTGAGCTGAGCGAGTGCGGTGTCTGTTGGAGGGGGTATTATGACATCATCACCACCTAACCGCCCAGCCAATGTGATTGGCCCTGAAAGACTTTCACCCCTGAGGGGCGTCAGAGGTGAGATCCGAAAATTTTTCGACCCTTACCAGCATCTAGACCCCAAGACCACTCACTGTACCAAATTTCAAGTCTCTGGCTCAAACGGTGCGGGAGGAGTTCACTGTCATACATACATACATACACCACTTGACTTTTATATATATAGATGTTGAACTAAGTTGAAAGGTGAGTTATTAACATACATCATTTGTATTATAGTAGCATTTATAGATCCCAGCTGAGATCAGAGCTCTATTGTGGGAGAAACACTTAGCCAAGACAAGATAAAGGATGTGAAGGGAAGCAAAGAGAGAGACAGTGACTGCCGAAAGTCACACAGCAGATCAACAACTTAGCTGGAAATGGAATCCAGGACTCTTAGCACTTAGTTCAGCATCCTCTCCACTGAACAACACTGCCAAATATTTGTGGCATCTGCTTAATTCCCCCAAACTCATCTTAAATAGTTAGTAGCCCATTCCAACAGAGCTCATCTTTCTTTACTCTCTTCAATTGTTTGCCAAGTTTTTTGGTGGGGCTTAACTCAGAAATCAAAGAAATGAGTAAAGGGTAAAGTATTTGTTATGCTGTCCTCGTTTTTTTCAAGTGTGTCCCTTTATTTTTACCCATAGATCTTTCTCTCAACGTATTAACTATCACTGGTCAGTAGATAGAAGAGAAACGCTTCATACAGATCACAAAACAGATACCTGACATTACCATGAGTATTGGCTGGAACTATGGCCCAGCTCTTCAAAAGCATTTAGTCATCTAACTTCCATTGAAATGGAGTTAGGTGCTTAAATACCTCTGTAAATCTTAGCCTCAGTTTTTGGTCTCCACTGGCACAAGGCACAAGATTGTGGAGGTAGTGTATTTTAATGAAGACATTTGTTCCATTACTAGTAAACAACTAAACTGTCAATAATTATGTCAATTGGCTATTTTTAAAGGGAAACTGTGGAGGAGTGAATAATATTCTCTTCATTCCTTTCCAACTGTTCTCTATTTTATGTACTTCCAATGTCATGTTCGTGCATTTAGCTTCCTAGTCTCTGTAATTATGATACCAAAAAAATCATGACTTTTACTAAAACTATCCATGATATCTATGGGGGCTCAGAGCTCCAGATTCCCCCTCCACCTCTGTCGTGGAGCTGCAGGGTCTCCCAACCCCCATGGTAGAGGTGAGCTGCAGAGTCCCCCAGCCCCCTACCCAGTGGCAGGGAGCTGTGGGAATCCTTCTGCCGCCAGATGGTATTCATCTGAAAGTTCTAATGGAACTATAGTTCAACATAGCAGAGATATTAATGGAGATATGCAATATATCTTTAATACACCCGCACACTTCCACCACCCCTCCTTCAATTTGGAAAGACACTGATGTATTAACTAACTACAAATAGGAGTGTTAGAATTATTAATAATTTTGGAAATTATTAATATTGATACTGGAAACCACCAAACACCAATTTTAATAATAAATTCCTTTATTAAGTTTAAAGGCTAAATGATATTTTATACAGTTGCTCTAAGCAAGTCTAACAGCCTAAGTATAACAAGTCACTACATGTGATTCAGTAACAAAACATTCAGAACCATTTGATCAAGGTACAAGGTTCTGCAGAAAAGGACCTAGGGGTTACAGTAGATGAGAAGTTGGATATGAGTCAACAGTGTGCCCTTGTTGCCAAGACAGCTAATGGAATTTTTGGCTCTTTAGGTAGGAGTATTTCCAGCAGATCAAGCGACATAAGTCCCTATATTCAGCATTGGTGAGGCTTCCTGTGGAGTACTGTGTCCAGTTTTGAGCCCCACATTAAAAGAAGGATGTGGAAAATTGGAAAGAGTTCATCAGAAGGCAACAGAAATGATTATGGGGCTGGAGCACATGATTTATGAGGTGAGGCTGAGGGAACTGGGATTATTTAGTCTGCAGAAGAGAAGAATGAGGGGGGATTTGAAAGCTGCTTTCAACTACCTGAAAGGGGGTTTCAAAGAGGATGGATTTAGACTGTTCTCAGTGGTACCAGATGACAGAAGAAGGAGTAATGGTCTCAAGTTGTAGTGGGGGAGTATGATGGGTTGGGATCACAGAAACCCCTTAGGAGCTGCCACCTGATGTGCCAAGGCTACTCCTGCCTCAGTTTTCCTGCCCAAACAGCTTAGGACCTCAGTACCCTGCCAGGTCTGAGCCACGTCCCCTAACAGCTGTCGGCCTTCCTGGAAACAGGCAGGAGGTATCGTTACCTCTGGCACTCAGATGCTCAACTCCCAATGGGGTCAAACCCTGAATAAAATTTGGTTTGCCCGGTATAAAGCTTATACAGGGCAAATTCATAGATTGTTCGACCTCTATAACAATGATAGAGAGATATGCACAACTGTTTGCCCCCCCCAGGTACCAGCATGTACTCCAGGTTAACTAATAAGTAAAAAGTGATTTTAATAAAGATAGGAAATAGGATTTAAGTGGTTCAAAGTAGTAACAGACAGAATAAAGTGAATTACCAAACAAAATAAACAAAACATGCAAATCTAACACTATTACAGTAAAAAACCTCACCCTCTGAATTCCTTCTTTCAGGCTAAACTCCCTGTTAGCCTGGGTCCAGCAATCACTCACACACACCCCTGCAGTCACAGTCCTCTGTTCCAGTTTCTTCCAGGAATCCTTGGGGGGGGTGGAGGGCTGTTGCTTGAGCCAGCTGAGAACAAAATGGAGAGGTCTCTCCCAGGTTTTTATAGGCTTCCTCCTCTGGGTGGAGAGTCCCTCCTTCCTTCTTATCCAGAGTCCACATGGGCTCTCAGAGCACATGGACAAAGTAGCAGGTTTGAACCAGACTCCCCTCACCACTAGTCAGGCCGCATTCCTGAGGAGGCTCGGGTGTGGACAGGCTTCTACAAAGTTCATTGTTTGCTTGATTGGTTCTCAATTGGGCTTAACTGAGAATAGTTTTGTTTTTTTTTTCTCAGAGAGCTGTTCAGCTGTTTTCCAAAGTCCACATACAACCAACCAAGGACATAGTCAGTATTCATACATACAAATAGGATGAACAGATCCAGTGGATCATTACCTTCACAGAGATATAACTTTTTAGCAAAACCATATTCCCAAAACATACATATATTCATAGGCACACACTCCCATAAAGCCTTATGGGGTACACCATCACAAGGAGGTTTAGATTGGATATTAGGAAAAACCTTTTCACTAGCAGGGTGGTGAAGCACTGGAATGGGTTACCTAAGTTAGTGGTGGAATCTCCTTCTCTAGAAGTTTTTAAGGTCAGGCTTGACAAAGCCCTGGTTGGTATGATTTAGTTGGGGATTGGTCCTGCTTTGAGCAGGGGGTTGGCCTAGATGACCTCCTGAGGTCCCTTCCAACCCTGATATTCTGCGATTCTATGATAATTACAAATGGGCTAAACCCAAGGGTGTTTAGACTCATATTGTCAGCTCCCACATGGTCAGACATATATTAGGAACAAACCCTTTAACAGCTTACTTTTTATACCCTTTAACAAGTAAGTGATGTCATTGCTAATTACTGGCTTCTGCTTCTCCTTTCTCCCCACCATCTTTCCTCCCTTCCTCTTGCTGACCACCAGTTTTTTTCTTTTACACTTGGGTTCCTGTAGGCCTAAATTTTGAGATAAAACTGATAAGTGGGGGTGCAAAGGGCCACAAGATGGTATTTAAAACCTATCAGTCAGAAGTCTTCTTCTTATAAACTTCTCCTTATCTCACCAGTTATTCTTTGAATAAGACATCCTCCCTACTTCATGTCTTCTGACCCATTAACTTATTATTTTCAAGGACTTCCTTCTACTTGCAAATCAGGGCCTTTCTTTACAACATATATATATTTCCTTAAGACTACCCTAATTCTTTAATTTCATATTTATCCTACAAGGAATCAAAGCTAATTCCTAGTATTAAGATTGGTGAGTTTCTACTGTGTTGCCCAGAAACTAAGTGTTTGATTTAAGACATGGAAAAAAGTGCTCCAACTTTTTCCATTTTTTTCTCTTTTTTTTAGCCTTGAGCTTTGACAAGTGGAGTCACAGTATAACCAACCCTTATACGCCCATCCTGATTGGGTATATGTGGGATGGTTCTCTGCGGTATGGGGCTTGTCTCAGATGTCTGTGCTTTATGTCACCTCGGCAATGGGTATGCTTCTCTCAGTCAGATCTTGAAGACCAATTAGAAGCTGAAGCAGCCTTCCAATTTGTCAGTGCTGCTAAGAACACCCTGCTTTTATGTTCATGTCCAGGTTCAGTTCAATGGGCTTATAATGATCTATAAAGCCCTATGTAGGTTGGGCCCCATCTGAGAAACCATCATCTCTCCCAGCTCTACCACAATGATAAGGTCACTGTGATACTTGAGTTAAGAATTACCTTTTTGTAAAAATCTAATGAGCTGGGGGGAAATCATTCTGAGTGGAAAGTCCTGGACTTTAGATTTTAACTCCCAACATTGAGCTAAGAAAGCCTGTGTCTAATTACTTCCAATAGCATGGTGGGGGTAAACATTTTCAATTTACAAAGGCATTTGCCTGATAGAGTGGTGAAGTGTTCTTTCTTTAAGTGTGTGTTTAGTGTTCTAGATGTACTGACAGTGGCTAACTACATTTTTATCTTGTTTTTTAAGTTTTTGCATGTGAGACCAAAAATATTACAAAGGGCAAACCTTTATAAATAAATTAAAACCTTGGAAAATGCTTATTGGCTCAATTTTGGCTGCTAAGAGCATGCCCTATGCTAGAGTTGAGGAGTATATACATCATCTAATTGGGAGAGTCTAAAGGATTATGCCCTTTTGTCTCCAGTGGCTATGGGTGGGTAAAATCTGGCCCACAGCAGTTAGTTTGACTTTCTCTACACTATAAAAGGGATTTGTTCCATGCAGCTCTGTTGGTGTACAAGGTTAGATGGGGAAACAAGTTAATGGACCAGTCCACACATGCTCAGTGTAGGGGCTGGTCCCCACTATGGGGAATCACGTAGCTGAAGTTTGCGTATCTGCAGCCGACTTACCGTCCATCCTCAGGCGAGTAGTGAAGACATACCCTAGGACTGGTTAATGCTGCAGTCAACTCTGCCTGCCCCTTGCCCTTATCCTCTGCTGCTCAGCACAGACACATGAATTATAAGTGGCTCTTGGAGGAGGATCAGAGAGGCAGCCATGTTAGGGCATGTCTTCACTACCACTTTAATTCGACCGTAACGACGTTAGGTCAAATTAAACGTGTACCTGTCTTCACATACATGCCCTTAAAGTCGATTTAAAGGGCCCTCAAAATCGAATTTGTAACTCCTGCCTGATGAGAGAAGTAAGGCTAAAATCGACTTCTCTATGCCTACTGTGATTAGTGAAGAGGCATCTGAAGTTAAGCCTCCAACCTCCGAGCAGCCCCGCGGCGGGGGGTCCGGCGGGGGGGGGGCTGTTCAGGCGGGTGGGCGGGGGGGCCGCGGGGCTGCTGGGGTGGGGGGAGCCGGCGCGGGGCTGCTTGGGAGATCCGCTCAGCTGCCTGGTCAATTTCAGGTGAAATTGACCAGGCAGCTGAGCCGATCGCCCAAGCAGCCCCGCGCTGGCTCCCCCCCCATTGGGCGGGCAGGGGGGGGATTCGGCGGGGGGGCTGTTCAGGCAGGCGGGGGGGTCCGCGGGGCTGCTTGGGCGGGGGGGGGGGGTCCTGCACGCATTGCACTGTGGGCTACCTACCCACAGTGCAATGCAGGCTATGTCGACCCCTGCAAAAGGACAGACTGTCGACCTGCTGTCCTGGTGGGGACACACTGATTCGATTTTCTCCCCAAACATAAGGGCTTGATTTTGATTATTTCTTTGTTTGTTTTTCTCTTTTTGTTTTAAGTGTCATATTTTGTGACTCAAGGAGTCGGGGCTTTAAAAAGAATGCCAGATATCATGACACTCTGATAAAATAATGTGAGTTGGGAATATTGTGAGGGTTGTAAGGAACTCCTGTATTAAGGGGAGAAAGATTGTGTGTGGAGATGTTCACCAAGGGACTGTTAAGCCTGGGAATAGAAGTGAAGGAATACTTGAGCCCAAGGAAGTGCTCTAAAGACTACTGGGCCCTGAAGAAGACACAAAAGCCTGAGACAAGAGAAGAAGGAGAACCTAAGCAGTGAGGCTACACAGAGTAAACCCCAGCCACAAAGAACAGTTCAGGCTTGGAGAGGGCCAGAAAGATCATTGAGGTCCATGACAGAATTCTTGTGTATTGTGTTCAAACTATTTTGTTTGTCCCTGAAAGGGGGAACCAGAGGGCCAAGTCACCTAAGTGTGCCAAACCACAATACTAAAAAGGGGAGACTGCAGACCCCAAAGGAAATGAGATACAGCATGGGAGAATCTGAGGCATGGATGACTGGATGACAAGGTGGGGTGAGCCTTTCTCAATGGCCTACTGTACTAGTTGCAGACAGCTGGAATTCTCTTGCTGTTATTCCGCAGAGTAGAATTTTCTGGTAGGAAAATGGGGGAAGTGGCAGCAGGGCAGTCTTAGTGGATTGCTCTTGTCTTTATTTGTTCCTGTTAAAGACCTCCCATAACCCAAGTCTGGCAGCTATATTTGAGGGTGAGGGGTTATATAACTGTTGCTGTGACTGGACATTTATAATAATGTATTTATATTCTAGCCCAGGTACACTTTTAAATTCTTTCTAAATTAATATACCACCAAATAATTAGTAGTTAAACCTCATGTTTCAAAACATGAGATGGTCACCTAAAAGATTAAAGAAAAAATCTCCTGTCTTAGTCTACTACCTGGAACAAGTCAACAAATACATTCTTTTTTGCCATACATATCTTTATTCACCCCCTATCTACTAAGCAAAAGCCAGATTTTCAAAGAGTTCAGAAGCACTCAACATGAAGAATAATAAGAGATGCAGGTCCAGTGCTGAGCTCTTTGAAAAGTCTGACCCCTCATTTAGAATATTTTCACAGAAGCGAAGATGATCTACGTCAGGGATCGGCAACCTTGGCATGCGGGACCGCAGCATAAGCACCCTTAGCGGGCCCCAACAGTTTGTTTATTTGCCAGTTCACCAACTGCGGCTCCCACTGGCCCCGGTTCGCCCTTTTTGCACTGTGCCGCTTCTCACGGCCCCAATTGGACCGGGACGGCGAACCGGGGCCAGTGGGAGCTGTGGTCGTCAAACCAGAAAGTAAACAAACTGGCGGGTCCTGCTTAGGGTGCTTACCCTGTGGCCCCGCGTGCCAGGGCTGCCACTCCCTGATCTCTGTCCCATTCCTTTGCAGTGGTGATCTTGAATGGGATATAGATATAAATACATAAAACTAGATATTGTGGCATCTAGAAAGTTAGCTATGCCGTGCAGTCTGTCTCTGGAATGCTGGGCATGTAGTGCACTGAAGAGTATAATTTAGGCTAATGGCACTATTTGGGTTCCATCCAGATTAAGCTATAAAGATTTTAAACATTGGACATTTCTAACCAATTATATTTTAATGGATGGCCACTGCTGAACTAGGGAATGTGTTTTTTTAAAAAAAATCCTAACCATGTCACACATTAAAAATTCTTCTCCTGCACTTTATGAATGTTCAGACAGTAGAGGGACTCCTTAAGATATGTGGTAAAGTAAGCCTGGTGAGCTCAAATGAAAGGGTTGAATTGCTGACCAGATTGACTACCACCTGTGCCATCTAATTTCCCTTATATATCCTGATTTTTCATTAACTCATAAAGGATATTAAATTAAAGCAACATCACAACAGCAGGGCAAGGGTTCCAGCAGGGATGGTATGAAAATTGCTTGTTCTTGCAAGCACAGGAAGTTTTTTGCTTGTTTCAGATTCATGACACAAGCAATATCTCCTAAGCATGTGCTGATGATAACAAAGAATAGATAAAGGGACAAAATTAGACCAACATCTTTTATAATCGAATGATATATAATCCTCTGAATTTGAAAGGAACTACTCTCCCCTACATGTGAACAGGTGCAAATTTATTACTACACTTATTTTTAAGAGGTTATGATTCACTCAGCACACAGCAACAAATGGATCTATTAGAATAAACTAATGGTGTGAAAATGAATTATAATAAATATATTTTTATTTTTCTGATTATTGTATCAATATTCTTTACTATGGTTTACATGGGTATCTGAACCTATGCGGGGGAAAAAACATATTAAACAGAACTACTCAATGGGAATTATTATCACAGGGTGGGATTTTCAAACCCATTGAATTGCAATAGGACTTGTGCTCTGGCCTTAAATTACTTTGGCACTTGTAATGCTGCATCTGGCTGCTGACAATCCCTCGACTTTGAACTGCAGTATTCTTAGGGCTAGCTCAGTGGCTGGAAAATTGGGAGGTGGAATTGCATCAGGAATATCACCTGGCAAAAAACCAAGATTCAGCCCTAGAAGGATCTTGAATGTGGTCCATTGATTGGATCGTAAGTGTGTGACAGGAACACTGGTCCATTGCATTGACTCTGTGCTTCTCTGATGAGGCTGCTGGAAATTGGCTTGGCAAGCTCCATGTCGGATAAGATGACCTTAGGCACTCTTAAAATCCCACACACTAGTTCAGCTGCTAGTTACTACAGTATAATGAGACAATATACTCCTCAAACATTCAGTAAAGTGCAGCAGTAACCTTTCACACTCTTTAATAGCCGTGCTTTCTTTTTTTGTTGTTATACTGATATATCATATATTAGATACAGTAAATATCCACTCTTTTTCAATAGGTAATATTTTTTTCCTTAATGGAAAAAATCGTATATAATCTGTGTAATAGAATTTTACACTCCCCCTCCCTCACAACACACACACACAGTGGTCCTGGAAAGATTAACAGGGGCCTGAGAGCTCAGTTAATGTATCTGCAGGCACCTGGAGGGGTGTTATGTAGGTCAATTAGTAGTAGGATTGCCAGCTTTCTAATCAAACAAAACCAAACACTCTTGCCTTGCCCCTGCCCTGCCCCTTCTATGAGGCCCCATCCCCCCTCCATCTGTTGCTCACTCTCCCCCACCCTCGCTCATTTTTACTGGGCTGTAACAGGGGTTAGGGTTTTGGGGGGAAAGGGGGGGTTCTGGGCTAGAGGAATGAAACTAAAGGGTTTGGAGTGTGAGATGGGGCTCCAGGCTGAGGCAGGGGGTTGGGGTGCAGAAGGGAATAGAAGCCCCATGCTGGGTGTGCAGGTTTTGGGATGGGGCCACAAATAAGAAGCTCAGAATGCAGGAGAGAATTCCAGGCTGGAGCAGGTGCATAGGAGGTGGGCTCCAGGAGGGAGTTTGGGCACAGGAAGGGGCTCAGGGCTGGGACAGGGATGCAGGAGGGGCTGTGGGGTGTAGGTTTTGGGAGGGAGTTTGGGTGTCGGAGGGGGCTCAAGCCTGGGGCATGGGGTTAGGAATGGTGCAGAGTGTCAGCTCCAGGAGGGAGTTTGGGTCCACGAAGGGGCTCAAGGCTAGGGAAGGGGGTTGGGGTGAGGGGTCCGGGTGGTGCTTACCTTGGGGGGCTCCTCAGAAGCAGCAACATGTCTCTTGTATCTAGGGGTGGCTAAGCGGTTCTGTGTGTTTCCAGCCAATGACACCTATGGAGCCAGTGCACCCCCTCCCTCCCTGTCCCGAGACCAGGGATGGAAGGACTAATGATCTGAGATTCAGTCTGAGGTCACAGGACTATTGTTTATTTGACTTGTGGTTACCATGGCAGTGCAGAGACTTTAAAATGATAGGGCCAGAAATGAGGCATCTAAATAAATGGCCTGCTTTTCAGGGCTAGTGTTACCCACAGTGCCTATGGGCTTAAATGTATTCAACCCCCCCTAAAATCAGGCTGCTTTCTTAGATGTAAGAAAGTAGATTTATGCTCAGCTTTAGCCACCCAGGGTTGAAATGTTTGGCTGCATAATTTTACAGATGATATATTTACTATAAAGATTCTCTTTTATATTGAATCTTCTACTACCTGGGCAAAATAAATGCAAATAAGCTGTATGTAAAGTGCTACTGCTCTGATCTGATCCTGTTTTATGACCACTCCCCACTGACTTTGTACAAATGACTGAAGAAGGCCAGGGACTGCAGACTGTGAAGTGGAGAGTAAGGCTGTGAAGGTTTTGTGCTCCTTTGCCTCTGGTAGCATAAACCAACTTGCACAGATTGTCTTCCAGAAGTGTGTTGATACCAAAACAGATGAGAATGTCTCTAAACACTTACATTTCACAGAAGCAAGGAAACACTCATTTTCCTATTGGAAAATGGAAAAATCATTAAAAAGAAAATGTGTATTTTAAAAATGTATTAAAAACTGTATAATAATAAAGAAACTGCTTCAACTCTTTATTTTTTTCCATTTAAATGGCACAGACTCCTTTTCCTCACCATGCAGTAAGATGTACTTTTCAATATGTTAGGTGTGGAAGCTGCTCATTCTGAATATTTTTTTTTGTTTATTAACTGATGATGCCTTAGATGATAGTGCCATTGCATCTCTCAGAGAATGGCAACAAGCAAACTCTACTTCTTTGTATGCTACCTATAGGCAGAGCTATTTTTCTGTCAAAAGAAAAAAAATAGTGCAGAGCAAGACTAGCATTGATTCTTCAATATCACCAGCATTACATCAAAAATGCATTAGTTTCTGCCAAATCTATCTGTAACAATAACACTGAAAAAACGGGCATCCATTAGTTATCACTTCTCCTTTATGCCAAAACACAGAAGTTGCAATTAGCCAGAATGTTCCTTCTGTCTGTACTCAGGCTGAATTCCCCGAGCCTGGGAGAAAATATGTGGCACAGCATTCTTAGTAGATTTCAAAGTGATCCTTTTTTCAGTCTACCAGATTCCATATTTAACTACCTTCATCATGTGATGCAAGACAAAGGATTTGCTGGTGGTTAGGGAATAAGATGGGTGTACCCTATCTGGTCAAGTATTTGATAGGGAGAGGGTGAAGGTCTAGGGTTTTTATTATTATTATTATTATTTATTATTTATTTTATTATATTTGGGCCTTCCATTAAACATACTGCATCATCCTTGACCATAGTATTTCCTGAGAGCAATTCTGGTAGGATTTAGTATTTTTCTTCCACATGCTTTGTGATCATTACTGGAACTTTAAAAAATAAAATAAAACTAAATACAGTGTTGTGTGACCATGAACCTGTAATGAATCAGTTGGTAATTGTGCTATAGGAAGTTAAATATAAATGAAGGTGTACCCAAAGAAACACAAATGGAGAATAGGATTTCATCTAGTGTATGTGTGTGCATGTGTGCACTCACACATGTAGGCTGGTTTAAAGACATAGAGAAATCCACTTTCTTCTATTGTTTTAAAGAAAATCTTCCTGATTCCACAGTCCACTGGACAACAAATCATTCCCAACTGATATGGTGTCACGGCTTCATTAATCCAACAAAACATACCAACAAATGTTCCTTATAAAATTTCCTTGATTTTTTTAAAAACTAAAATTACATTTTTTAAAAAATCATAGCAAAAAAAGCTGCAGTTTAAAAATAAAATTGTGACCTTCTCTAGTGCCTTAATTCAGGCAAATAATCTTCATGGTTTGCAAGTAAGCACTTCTGGTCATAATAATATTATTTGCCCTTCAACAATACCCCCCCATACCCCTCCACCCCCCCCACCCCACACAGGCCTAATCTTTCTACTGACCAAGATACTAAATGCCTTCTTCCCAACACAGAAGATAGCCAGGTTTACTATCTCACTCATTTTTTCTTATGTCTCAAAAAAAGCGGAATAAACCCTGAAGAATGCATTTCATATGGATTAAAGTTAGAAGGCTGCCTGATGAAGTAGCAGTGGCAGATAATAGTCCTTAATATAGAAGTTAAATAAACTGCTTCCTGCCTCTCCAGCAGATGTTAACTGGATTTGGAGATGAAGGCCATGGACCTACCTTTCCAGCTCCCTTTGAATATACAAGCAAGGAGAGAGAATCTGGCCAATGTCATTTGAACAGAAAAGGAAGGGTGCACTTAGAACAACAAAGGGCAAATTGATAGAGTTTGGGACACTACCCTCTTAATTAACTGCTAGTAAGTTTCTGGGAGCATAGCTGGCTACAGCGGTTGAGACTGGCTGATATGTTCTAGTTGAATGTGAACGTGGTTGATAGCTAGCCTGTTTTTTTAAACATCTTTATTTCCAACTACACTAATCAGTCTTATTTCCATTAGAACACCGTCTTCTGTGGAAGACAAAGAATAAGGATGAGCCTAATCAGTACCATATGAAGAGGTGAATAAGTATATAAAATTTATTGGCCAAACTAAAAAAAATAAAATAAAATTTGATTTGTTTTGAACTAAAACTGATTTTGTTTTCTTATTGAAAAAGAAGATAATTATTAATAATAGAAATAATAAATTAATGATTTAGTCTGATCAAAACATTTTCAATGTGAGTCTAAATTGGCATTTCATTCTGAAAAGTCAAAATGAAACATTTTTAAAATATGTTCAGCATTTTGTTTGTTTCAAAAATGATGAGCTGATTTGCTCAGAAAATTTATTTTGACATTTTTGACATTTTATTTTCAGTTTTTAGGTGAAGCTGAATTTTTGCTGTGTTTGACTTGAATTATTGAATAGTTTCAGTGTCCCAAAAAACAGTTGTTTAGGCAAATTTACTATTAGCCATTTAAAAAAAAATTGCCAAGCTCTTAGCATGTGTCTCTTTTGAACTATCATCCCTGACTCACTAAGAGGAAATTGAATCAAAGGAACACTGACAACAAGGAAAGTTAGACACTTCCAAACATCTGTCTAAGAAGCAAGTGTATTTATAGATAAGACACTTGCACAGTTAGTGACATATAGGTGCATGTTATAACCATATATCATGCCTTTTTAAAATAGAAGACTCATTTGTAAAATAAACGTTTTAAATATTTACAAGACTAGATGCCTAAAATTACATACGTAAATACATATGTAGATGCACAGATGAAAGTGACATGATTTAAAATATTGCTGTGCTGTTCTCAGTTCCCAACAGTATCAATAGTACCTCTGAAAAACAGACCACATTTTCTTACGTGCTTAAATACGGGTAGAGATGCTTAAGTTTAGTCTACAGGTTAGCAAATTGTGGCCTAGACCTCTAAAACTTAATACCACCTGACTTTTATCAGTACATCATGTTATGAGGAGATGGAAGAGTTCCTTCCAATATCACCAAGAAATGTTTTTTTTTTCCTCCCATGCAAAGGTTGCTGACTTCCACAAAGTGCAGTGTTTGAAATCTCCAAGCTCTAACATTCATTACCCACTTGTCCAGAAGAATGGGAATGGTTTCCAGAAGTCTGATGGGCCCAGATTCCCTCACCATTCTTGATTTCAGGAAATGTGCAGCTCCATGTGATATAATGATGTATTAATTAATTAATAAAATAAAATTGTGAAATAAAGAATTTATAATCTGTATAAATAGCTGCAATTAAAAAGAAATGTCTAGCTGAAAAGCATGGACTAAAAGCAATATATCAAAATGTTGGAAAATATATTTAAAGTTTTTTCACAGTAATATAAAATTACTTCACTTATGCTTTGTCTGAAAAGTCATTAAAATATGCACATTAATGTGATAAAGTTATTAAAGCTATACATCTTCCACAAATTTAGATGCTTTTAATAAATTACAATAATACCATTTTTAGTATTGTTAATATCAGCATAAAAGTATATCACTTTCAAATATTATAATGCATATTGATCTAAATTTTCAAAGTTTTGATGGTTGCAGAAATGACTGCAAAATATGCATATTAAGATTCCATTATCCAGGCCAAAACTGAAAATATAATACATAGTTTTAAAAAATGAATTAAATATATTTATATGAAATACAAACAGAACTACTTCATAACAAAACAAAGTGAATTCAGCCAGACAAAGCATCAAGGGACAGATTTTTTGATGTATTTAGGAGCCTAGATTTAGATTTAGGATTTTTTAAAAAACATCTTGCTAAATATCAGAGAGGTAGCCGTGTTAGTCTGGATCTGCAAAAGTGACAAAGAGTCCTGTGGCATCTTATAGACTAACTGATGTGTTAGAGCATAAACTTTTATGGAGAATCCAATGAAGTGGGTATTCACCCACAAAAGCTTATACTCTAATACATCTGTTAGACTCTTTGTCACCTTGCTGACTAACTAGTAATGTGCTCCTCAAATATTTTGGAAAATCACACTAGTTGCTTATCTGAATTTTAGGTGAATTTTAGCGCCTGATGGGGTTAAATTCTCACTTACACTATGGCCACTTGACATCTCTATCAGCATTAAGAAATGCAGAAATGTGTATAAATATTCCTTGCTCCCACTAGAGTGATCAGCTGTCCTGATTTTATAGGACAGTTCCCATATTATGGGATTTTTCTTATATAGGGCCTATTACCCCCCATCCCTGTCCTGATTTTTCACACTTGCTATATCCGGTCCCCCTAGTAGAGTTTCAGTACAGTGACTGTAGTGTAAATGAGTATTTCCATTGCTTTCCAAGGGCTTTGGGCTATGCCCCAAATCCTTCAGTCTATTATCTTCAGTGGAAGCCTCTCCTGACAGACAATTTCAGCATTTGCTTAAATGCAGTAACTATTTCAAAGTAAACTACAGATTCACATATAAAGGCTTTGTTTCTACATTATGCACTTCTATTCCCCCTGTGAGAGACAAAGGACCAGATCCTCTTGCTGCTGGAACTTCAGTACTGCCAAGCATTCAGCAATCATGAGTTAGACTCTAAAACATCATAAATGGCTTAAAATAATAAGATTTTAAAGAATAATAACACAGATTAAAGGAGTTCTTTTTTACTTTAGGGGTTTGAGCTTTTTGGATTCATTGGTGTCCCCTTTTCAAGCTGCTCTCAGAAACTCTGTGCACTAACTGACTTTACATAAATAAAATGGAAATTCTCAGGTAATCCCAGGATCCCAGGATATGTGGCTTCAAGAAAAAAAACACAAAATGAACCTATGGTTAAAAAACCCCCATAAGAGTAGAAATAGTCAATGGCTCCATTGACTTCAGCTATGGAGCTATGCCCACTTTTACTACCAGAGAACATGGGCCAAGATACTTGTGGTGGTGGTGGGGGAGGTTCATGAAGAAAAGGAGTTATATGGATGTCTGCAAAACAAAGGAAGAAATTGAAAGACTTTTAGTCATGTTTTTACGGTGTCTGCTACAATGGACCTGGGACTGTTAGGTACTACCACAATACAAATAATAAAGGAGAAAAAGAAAGAAAGAAAGAAAGAAAGAAAGAAAGAAAGAAAGAAAGAAAGAAAGAAAGAAAGAAAGAAAGAAAGAAAGAAAGAAAGAAAGAATGCTCGATATATATACACTCTCTCTCTGTATATATATATATAAATTGTCTAATCTCCATTTTGCTTTCCTAAATCTTTATTCCGAATATTATTAGAAGTTTGTATTCCAGGACCACCACAATTTTATAGCTATCACAGTCTTATGAAATTAGAAAATGACATATACCTCAAAATAATACAAATAACATAAAAGGTTAATGGAAAAGATAGTGCCCAATTAACATTTCAAACAATTAATGAAATTCATTAGGAGTAATCTGTGGATGATTTATGGGCATTAAAGTAATGTGGACTAAAATGGGAACCCTTGTCATAGGTTAATAATGGAAAATATGGTCATGTTTTCTTCTCTGTATCCATTTTTTATATTTTATATATTGAGCCTGCCTGCATTCTCTATCTAGCTTTCAGGTTTATTACAGTACAGTCTCATTTTTAAATGTTTACTACTTCAAATAAATTACAGTATCTCTGTAACATGAGGCAATTTTAAGTCATGGAGTTATAAAGGGATGTCTAAAAATATATAACAGAGATCTTTAAGGTTTGGTCAGGGCTGATCCACACAATGAATACTGTCTTCAATATTGCTGAGAAATTCAACAATGCACAGCTATCTGAGGCTAAGTAGTCAAATAATACTCTATTTTACTGAATCCAGCAGTACTGAATCCATAAAATGTCTGGATTTTTTAAATTTAATTTAATCTTTATTACTGGCTAAGGCTACCATATCCCCTAGATCATCCTCTTTATACTGTTGTATAATTCTCAGTGTTTATTACATTTCTGTGGGAATAGTGAGAATTACCATTATTTGTTTATTTATTTAATTGGTTTTCACAAGGTAGGTGAATTTGTAACTCTGGGGATGTGTCATTTTTTGATGTTCTGTTATTTGTTTCTTTTTCCTGGAAAAAAAATGTGATAAGAGGGAGATTCCTTTAAGAATTTCTAAATTTTGGAGAGTTCCTGGATATTACCTCATACTGGAGACATATATTTATGCATAAAATTATATTTGTGGGTGGGGAAGAATAATTATTCTTATTTATAGAATAATAAATAATATGGATTCTTCCTATAATACTTTCTAGTGCTCAAAAGTAAGGTCGGCACTTCACAGAAAACAATGAACTATGTAGAAGATGGGCTTGACATATTACCAGAGAAATTCTCTAATCTTCATTTTGCTTTCCTAAATCTTTATACTGAATAAGCAAAAGTCACTTAAGACGAAGATGTATGCTGCAGATCCTGAGCATGATCTGTAAGAATTTAGGATTTCCAAAATTATGCCCCGGCAAACAGCCAACTGGGTGTGGGTGTGGATCATCAGAATCACAGCTCTGAGGTTAATGACAACGGTGAGCGAGTGCAAGAGTGGTGGCTACTGAGCATGTGCTCAGTGACAAAAAAGGTCAGTTACCTGAACAGCTAGCTGGTCAAGCCCACTCAGACCAGTCACAACTTGTTTTAAATGTCAGAGATGACAATGAGAATTCTGAAGTAATGGTTAAGACTGAGCATGTGTGAATGAGGTATATTGAGAACTACAATGTAGCATAAAAAGGTCAGCTGTCCAGTCTGGAGTATGAGTTGGAGGGCAAGAAAGACATTTGGGAAGAGCCAAGAAGACAGCAAGAAAAGAAAAGAAAAATTGCTGTGGAGAGAGACAAAAGAGCTGAATAGGATTAGTGTGTGTGTTTGTGTGCATTCATAAGAATGCATACAATTCTGTTATTAATTGCAATATAGCTATATAGATTTTAAAGCAATTTAATATTTACTGTCAGCAATTTGTTGCAAACTGGCCACTTGCAACAAATTGCTTTGTGTAGCTATATGCTACTGTAGTTTAAGTGTTCTTTAATTTGCAATAGGTAATTGTGTTTCAAAGATTGTGTGCCCTGTTTAGGATGTTTAGATCATATTGTACTAAGGATTATTAGTTATATCAATAAAAAGATACTTTGTTTTGGAAAGAGTATTGCTTGTGTCAATCACTTATCTGAAGGTTATATCTGTGTCCTTTAGTGTTTCTTTGACAACCCCACATACATTTACCTTGGGAAGAAAAGAATAAGGGCGCAACAGACAGGTTACTGTAGTAACAGCCCCAAATCCATTGTCTACGGTAACAGACAGGCAACAAAGTATAAGACACGGAGAAGATAGAATAGAATATGGATTGTGTACATAAATTTATGCAGTTGTTGAGAATGGGTATAATTCACCTCGATGCAGAGGCCAGCACAAGGACTTTGCAAAATTTAAGTCCCACTTCAGCAATGTGTGGGCCTTATTCTGGCCTTCTGAACTGTGGTGAACTTCATGCATACATCTAGGTGGTAAAGCTTATAGCTTTTTAAAGTGGTTAAAGTTTAAATACTAATTTTTATATAGGGGATGATCCAGAATGGCGAACCACAGCCACTGGGAGCTGAGAGTGGCCGTACCTTTGGATGCTCATGTAAATCAAGAGATTTGTAGCTCATTGGGGGGCTTCCCCTGAACAAGCCACAAAACAAGTTTGGGAACCTCTGCACTACTCCAAACCTGGGGTGACTGGGGACCAAAGTATCCCCTCTGTAACACAGAAAAGTTTCAGGATTATTCTAATTTTTGCTGGGTGCCATCAAATGCTGTGCCAGCCATAGATCTGGTGGAGAACTATGCATCCCTCACAATCCTCACTACTCCCATTTCTTTCCTTCATAGCCTCCAGACTCTACCTGGACTTGAGGGACAGGTGACAAAAACCTGCTATTTGGTTTTTCACCTCCCAAAGATTTTAGTATCAATAATAGTTAATGATAACACCATTTTTTAAAGGGATATAAAACTTGTGCTTCGGAATATAATTCAGTTTCTAAGTCTTTGGGATCAGGACATATTATCCCACATCTACCCATTTTATTTATGATTTCTTGAACCTTCTTCTGGAACATCTAGTATTGGCTGCTGTCAGAGAAAAGAGGCTGGACTAGACAGATAAATAAATGTATCCAGTATTGAACTACCTCCGTTACTATGAAATTCTTGTTTACCCATTTAAAGCAGCTTTTTTACTGCTTTGCTGTTCTAAGGGACTGCAAATCAAGCAGCCAAAATATGGGCTGAGGATTTACCCATTCTGTGTCCTCCCCCTGGTGTAAATGAGAACAGAATTTGGTTCATTACTAAGACAATTTATTTCAGGGATAGGCAAACTATGGCACGGTGCTGAAGGCAGCATGCAAATTGATTTTCAGTGGCACTTACACTGCCCGGACACTGGCCTACGGTCCGGGGGGGCTCTGCATTTGAATTTAATTTTAAATGAAGCTTCTTAAACATTTTAAAAATCTTATTTACTTTAGATACAACAATAGTTTAGCTATATATTAAAAACTTATAGAAAGAGACCTTCTAAAAATGTTAAAATGTATTCCTGACACATGAAATCTTAAATTAGAGTGAATAAATGAAGACTTGGCAACCACTTCTGAAAGGTTGCCAACTCCTGTTTTAGTTATTGAAAATATTTTACAATTTTTCTTGGAAAAATGCAATATTAAGCATGGAAGACACTAACTTGGATAATATCACTTTAATATCAGTTTAATAATATTGTTGCAAAAACATTGAAGCCTAAATGAGTTGCCAAGGAAGGCACACAGAGCTATATATGAACTTGAGAATCTCAAAAGCTACAGCATATTGGAAAGAACTGGGATGCACTTTCAGGGAGCAAGAAGAGCATCAGAGAGGATTTTAAATGACACTATAAATGTCTAGGATGGCCAGACAGCAGCTGAAAGGGGCTGGGTGAGCAATCAGGAAGGCTGACATTATACCTTGGGTGTGGGAGGGGTCAAAGACCATTTATGAGATTTGGGCTAACAAGGAGAAGCCTGTAGGATTAATAGGGGTAAAACTGAGGCAGGGTCAAAGTGGGACACAGAACCATCTTGAAAGAATGGAGAAACATAGGGTGACCAGACAGCAAATGTGAACAATTAGGACAGGGGGTGGGGGATAATAGGAACCTATATAAGAAAAAGACCCCAAAATAGGGACTGTTCCTATAAAATCAGGATATCTGGTCACCCTAGAGAAATATTCAAGAGGATTCTAAGCTCAGAGCCAAAGCAGAAAATATGTAGTCAAGATCTAAATTTGAAGATAAGGATTTAGGGTTAACCTCCAATAAATTATTTAACTTGCTAATATTAACAACCAATTGGTGCAGAATCTCCAAGTAATATAGGCAAATTGAATCCCATGTGGAAGTGATTCTGACCTTTATCACTAATTACGTATTTATAAGTTTTTGTCATCATTAGTAGATTATGCCAACCTTACTCATAAAGGGTAGTACTTCACACACTTTAGTTTTAATTGACTTCTGTGGGCCTCCTGTCACAGAAAGCTAATAGCCAATCTGAGTAAGGATGTCAAAATCTGACCTTTAATATTCTGATCAATAATAATAAAATATATTTGTATTATATCCACTGTTTGAGGATTAATAAGACATTTAAGGACCTGGCAAGAATGTACTCCATCAGTGACAACACAATAGTATGTTCTGCACTGCAGATCTTTTAAAAATGAAAAGAGCATAAGTTTTATATGTCAATTTAATATCACTTTGAGATGTACATTAGTGCTCATTTTTACCTCTATCATCACTTCACACAAAAAAGTACGTTGCCAGTAAAACATATGGTGTGATCTGCATTTACACTAGCTAGGATGAAAATTACAAGAGCTTTCAATTCTCATGCTTCAGAGCATAATTAGGGTAAAGAGCATATTTCTCCCATTACACAGTACTTCACAACTGACCAGGTTCACTATGACCATCATTTGCCTTCAGCTATAAGATACAGCTGAAGGCAGGACATGAAATACAATGGTCTCTGATCTTAGTTCAGCAAGTGAATAGTCCTGCTGACTTCAATCAGAGTTAAGCACTTGTTTAAGAACTTTGCTGAGTTGAGGAGTAATACTGAAACACCTGGGTGGGTCATCATCACATGCAAGGCTGTCCTCTGTGTTGGTCATCAGTGGACAGAATTGAACTTGGGACCTCTGGATCTTAATGCATGAGTGTCAAATGCCTGAGCTAACAAAGTCAGCTTGTTTAGCTAATGATGTACCACTAGACAGGGAAGAGCACCACACTGAAGAGGCATAGCTTACAAAGGTTGTAGGCAAGCATGGGATTTTGGAGCAGAAAGAATTAAATACAACTCTTCTAAATTTAAAGAAAATGTAATCTAACATGCAGTTTGAAAATTAAAAATTTTGTTATAAAAATGTAATAGTTTGCAAAACTCAAATACAAATGGATTTTCTGATGTCTCCACACATATTTAGTTTACTCTTTTCAGAAACATGACATTAACTCACCCTCGTTCCCACATCCTATTGAGATATGTGTAAGAAAATGTATATATATATTGCATACAAAATATAGTATTCCAAAAATGTTAAGTATACAAAGTCAATCCCCCTCCAAATCCTTTCTTCTGGCTCCTAGTTCAGCCTCTCATCAACTCCCCCAAGTTCCCTGCCCCAAGCTCCTCCTATTCTGTATTCCAATCAAACTAATGCCTTAAGCGCCATAATTCGTGGGCATAGGTTTTGAGGGTATTGAGAGCACAAGTAAGAGAGTCTCCCTGTTCTCATTTTCTGTACCTGTCACTATTGAAGCCCTTGATAGCTGAAGGAGAAATTTAGGGAACATTTTAGGGATATGGCTTGATGAGTTACTCTGTGGGGATGGTGCACGCACCGTCAGGTGGTGTGTGGGAGCTGTGTGGCAATAGAGCATCATAATTTCCAATTTCTAAGTCTCTAATGAGCATATGTGAACTTCAATTTGGAGAGGTTAATAGTTTGGCTACATTTGGGCACAATTTAACATGGACAACACATGCCTGAGACCAGGGCATCCTCTCCCCACCAATCAAATGTTAAAGCTCCATTCCAAAGTAGGGAAGCAATAGAGCTTCTCAGTGAAATGGTTGTCTGGATATTTTAAATGCTCAAAGCAACATGCTTTTCTCTCTACTTTTGTCCTTGGAAATGGATGAACCATTTTTGCTGATACTCCCCCCAGCCCCCCCCCCCCCAAAAAAAACACCCTTCATTCAGAGGCAGATATCAAGCATGAAGAATTTAAGCTTAAACTGCAACAATTTTGCAAAAATATAAGCAACAGATAACAGGAGCTGATAATGGAATGTGTTGCACACCCCTATCTATAGGTGACTCTGCCAGGTGTCTCTGATGTACATGAAGAATCAATCCAGCTCCCCTTGACATTTGCAGGGTTCTACTGGTTTCAAAAGGCATTGGAACAGTCCCTGAGTTTTTAAATCTTTCCTCACAAGGCAATTCCTGCACCCTGCTAATCAAGTTTGATAATCCTCTACCAACTCTTTTCTATTTCCAGATGAGTTTTGTTTTGTGTTTTTTCTAACCTAAAATATTTGAGCACTTTTGTTTTTAATAATTACTCCCATTAAAACTAAAGGCTTGATCCAAAATCCAGAGAAGATCATGGGAAATATCGACTATTGTGGAATTTACTCATCTTCATTTACTCACCAAAGTTTTCTGCAGAAAGTGCTTTCTTGCAATCAGATACCATTGTCCTGCCACATTCTGTGATTCCCTTTATTTACGTCAACATGCAAATACATTCAACATTCATTATGAACAATGATAAATTACCTAGATACTGTATTAAGAAAGCCACTGTAACAACTACATAAATATATTATTAAAAAGTAATTTTATGCTTTTCTTTTGAGATCTGTTATACTAACATTCCCCTCCACATATGTTTTCTGTCAGTAATATACGTCAAGTGAATAAAAAGGTGTATATAATTGTATCAAATAGGATATATAATTGCACAGCCATATCTGTGGACATATGCACTGTTTATTAATTAATAGAATAGTAGTGACAGGTTTAAGAATAGCAACCATGTTAGTCTGTATCTGTAAAGAAAACAAAGAATACTTATAGCACCTTAGAGACTAACCAGTTTATTTCAGCATAAGCTTCCGTGGGCCATAGCCCACTTCATCAGATGCATAGAATGGACCAAACAGAAGTAAGATGCATTTATACACAAAGAAAGCAACAAAAAAGGTGTAAATTACCATACCAATTCTAAGAGGCTGTTTAATTTGGATGGGCCATTATCAGCAGGAGGAAAAAACAACAACACCTTTTGTAGTGAAAATGTAGTGGATCTATGTCTAACAGTTGATAAGAATCTGTAAAATAGACTTAACTAGGAAAATGCATTCAATTAGTATAATGACAAAGCCACTCATAGTTCCTGTTTAACCTTGATTGACAGTGTCCAATTTGCAAATTAATTCCAGTTCATCAGCTCCTCATTGGTGTCTGTTTTGGAAGTTTTTCTGTTTTAAAATTGACACCTTTACGTCTTTAATAGAATGGCCAGGAAGATTGAAGTGTTCTCCTACTGGTTTTTGAATGTTATGATTCCTGATGTCAGATTTGTATCCATTTATTCTTTTTCATAGAGACTGTCCCGTTTGGCCAATGTACATAGCAGAGGGGCATTGCTGGCACATGATGGCATATATTACATTGGTCGATATGCAGGTGAATGAACCTCTGATGGTGTGGCTGATGTGATTAGGTCCTCTGATGGTGTCAGTTGAATGGATATGAGGACAGAGTTGGCATCAGGGTTTGTTACAAGGATAGGCACCTGGGTTAGTGTTTTTGTTGTGTGATGTGTAATTGCTGGTGAGTATTTGTTTCAGGTTGGGGGACTGTCTGTAAGCGAGGACTGATCTGTCTCCCAAAGTCTGTGAGATCCTGACAAGCAAATCTGTTTTCAAACATTTTCAAACCTCTTTGGAAGACGTGGTTTGTCAGTATTTGGATTTGTGGCAAATAGCTTTTTTACAGTTCCAGTGTAAATTGCACAGTTGAGAATTAAAAAGAAAGCAATGCTATTAAAGGAGAAAATTGGGGTTTTATTTATTTATAAATTATTTTACTAATGGAAATACTCTTTAAGAAATAATCATCCTGTTTCATGAAAGCCCTGTGAGAAATGTGTAAGAAGCGGTAAACAACAAACAAAGTTCACCTACATTTACATAGTTTAAAAGAAAAGAAATTAAACTACAAACCTAAGAATGCAAGGCACTTTCAAATGGTATAACCATATGATGAACACTACATAATGGCACTGGAATTACTTGCATAGTTATACTAGAAATTACTCAGCAATTACCATGTAATGTTAAGCTTTCACATCTTATTATAATTTTCTAGTTTACATAATAAAAATAATTACTCTGTGCTTGGCATTCTGTTCGCTCCTGTATCTGTGTAAAACACATTAATGCTAATGGTGTTTTTGCAAGTCTATAGAGGTGCACACAAATCCATAGTTATCTCTCTATTCTGCTAGCATTAGAGGTATTTGTCTTTGTCTTGTTTTCATTAGTGGTAGTATTATTTCATCAAAATGTACCTAAAGGGAAAAATTTGCCTGAAAGTTTATCACTTAAAAGTTAGGAAATGCCAAAGCTAAGTTTGCATATGCACTGTATACATACATATATAAATACGAACAAGGCAGAGTTATAGTTGTGGATGTAACTTGGCTTGGGCAACTCCTGTTCTTTGAGTGCTTAAGTTAGAGTATTAACATTCTCTTAACATGTCTTTTTCAAAAGGAAAACTATAGAATTAATAAATTGTATAATGTGGAGGTATTTGTGAGACGGCATGAGAACACTGACCCTGAACCCTTTGTTAAAAGAGTAGTTGCCTCAGGAAGATCTGGGTCTTTCCCCCCCACATAGGACGTGTTAGTGTGACTCTTTCTTTGTGTGGCTATTCGGGAATAAAGGATTGTCTGCACACAACAATTGTACTAATTTCATCATAGTGCTACAGTTTAATTGGTGTAATGTTCTACAGCGTGGATACAGTTTTATCAATATAAAGGTGCCTTATATCAGTGAGGCTGATATAAGGCACCTGTTTGTGATGGGGTATACACACCCCACACTGGGCCAGAAAGGGTTAAAAGATTGTACTGGGCTCAGGTACCTGGCCCCTTCAGCTCTGCATCCTGTAACTGGAGACAAGGTTAAAAAGGGAGCAACCCATCTTAGAAGAAGGGAAGCTGAGGAGGAAAAGACACCTAAAAGCTTTTGACAGAGGGGTTGGAGAAGCCTCCCTGAGTGAATAGGACTGTATGCTGAGCCAGCTTGAAGCTGATTGTTCAGTTACTTCCTCCCCCCCCCCCCCCCCCCCCCCCCCCCCCCCCCCGACCAAATGCTGTTCACTCTCCTGTTGCCCTGGGTTGGAGTCTGGTGGAGTGAGTGGGCCAGGATCCCCTACCATTCCCCCCATACTGTGTGGAGATTAATCAGTATGCCACCCAGCGCACCACAGACTCTATTGCAGGACCTCTACACTGATATGATTTCACCCACACTAAGGATTGCACTATTATAACTATTTTGTTAGAAAAATCACATCCGTAGCTGAAAAGTTAACACTGGTGTGTATGTAAACAAGATTTAGTAGTCTGTGAAAGGCTTTTAGCACTAGAAGACCCCCTGCTAGTATGCAGATCTACATGAGCTATTCTTTCCCAGCCCTCCTGTGCAGGAAATTTTCACTTTCTCCAGGATCTCTCAGAAGAAGGTGTTGATATTCATATTCTTTTTTAAATATATATATTCAGTTCTGTAATAAATGAGTACTGTGCAAATCTTTAAAAATAAAATAGAGAGAATGCTTTTTGCTGGTCTAAATACCAGCTGTCATAAACCTTGATCCTTCTAGCACTTATATAGGTGAATAATCTCTTGAGTTCAATGAGATTAGTCATGTGCATACACATTTGCAGATTTAAAGCCTTACTGCCGTTAATTTAATTATGTGATGATCACCAAATTGGGCCAACACCCTAAAGACTTCCAAATTCAAATGTAAACATCTCCATAGCTTGAGATACAGAGTCAAGTTCTCTGGAGGTACACTGGACACAGAGTGAGATGTATAATAATATGCTGACCAGAAAGTTACAGTTGTATTGAGAGGAGTGTGGAAATAAAATCAGCTGTTCTAGCCAAGATTTTCACCGTTTTAAAAATTGTTGAATTTCATTAAATCTCATGTGCTTTTTATTTTATTTTTTAAAAAATAGGATCATTTTTGAGTGAAAATTAACTAAACTCAGAAAATGGTCTGTCTTTCAAAAAAAACTCTACTGTATCTAGAAATTATCTATTATTAAATATAAAAAATAATTGAGGATGAAAATTGTGGTTAATTGAAAACTTGTTAAAGTTCCTTTTTCTGGGTTTTTAATGTGAAAATGCTCCACTGCAATCCAAAAAAGTGTCACTTAACCTTCTAGGCACCTAAATGTATTAAGTGACTAAGTTTTCAAGGTAAAAATTCTCTCGGCATCTAAATTGCTTCCTTTGGATAGGCACACTGGTGCTTTGCACTAGGCATCTTCTGCCTAGGCCCCAAATGGGATCCATTAACTGTGGGAGGATAGGCATTTGTCTGCTTAAATTGTGTGTGGTTCCAAATCCAGTAGGTGTGCTCAGAAGCACCACCTCCTCTGGCCATTTAGTGTGGAGCAAGGCAGGAAGCTAACTCATTCTTACCACAAACTATGTATGAAGGCAGTGTAATTGTAGCCATGTTGGTCTCAGGATACTAGAAAGACAAGGTGCACATGCTTTTCCATAAGTTTCTGAGAGAGACGAGTTTTCCAGCCGCATAGAGCTCTTCAAGTCTTCAAAACTTGTCTCTCTCAACAACAGAGAAAGACCAATAAAAGATACTAGCTCACCCACTTTGTCTAAGAAACTACTTAGGCACCTAAGATGTTTGACTCCAGGAGAATGATTTCCATTTGTAGGTCACTAAGCAGCACTAAACAGCGCTAGTTAGCCCAGACCTAGGTTTTGCAGACCCTGCTCTTATTGATACCTGCCATTTGCCAACTTAGGTGGCGTTCTGCCTAGCACTTTAACTTTTGCGGATTGCATTCTAAAGTGTCTGGCTCTCCTCATTCATTGTATAGGAAGGCTAGATGCATAAATCAGTTCAGTCAATTGAAGTGGTGTTCCTGAGATTTTCTGTGCACCTAAAAGTTAGGTAGGTCGGTAGCTTGACACTCATTGTAACACCTAAGTCCCTTTGTGGATCCCTCCCATAATGTCTGCGCAATAACCTAAATAAAATGAAAGTTTTCCCTTTTTTAATGTTAAGCACTTCTGGCAAAGCTGTGATTGATATGCTGTTGCAGTACAAAAAGTGGTTTCCATTTGAAAAGGTTTAAAATTAACTATGACTTGTCAGGAGCTATAAATGGAAAAAAAGTTTTCTAAAGAAAACGTTCATTAGTATTCTGTGATACATTAGAGAATACATTTGAAGGGATTTCAAAATTTTATTGTGTACTTAAAGCACATTGAAACAGTCAAAATTCTCTTTTATATCCAGGAAAATCATGGGGTAATTACAGGAAATAGGCAATGTGATTTTATTTTCTACACCTAAGCAGAAATGGTTGGTGTGTTTGATCTTTTCTGACAGCAGGAACCTGCAAATTAAAGGACCAGCCCTGCAATCCATATTCAGATGTGTAATCCTTAAAGTCAAGGTTGTTGCTTACATGAATAAAGTCTGCAGGAGTCCATTTCTGACCAATGTACTGAAAGATGTCAAAGGGAAGACTTGGTGTGAGCCTAATTCAGATGCAGAGAAAAGCTTCTTTATTTTCAACTAGCAAAAATACCCGGCATTGCTCGGGTCCGTCGTAGGTGGGGAGGGGTCAGAGAGCTGAGCGAGTGCAGGGTCCATTTGAAGGGGTATTATGACATCATAACTATGTCACAGAGAACAGCAGCTGCCCAGCTGATGTGATTGGCCTTTAAATAATTTCACCCCTGGGAGGTGTCAGAGGTGAGATTTGAAGAATTTTCGACTCTTACCCCGATTAGGACCCTAAGACCTATAACTGTACCAAATGTCAAGTCTCTAGCTCAAACGGTGTGGAAGGAGTAAGTGCACGTACATACACGCATACATACATGCATACACGCATACACGCACACATACACCATTTGACTTTTATATATATAGATGTATAAAACAATTATTTCATAATCCTTTAGGTTTTTTTACATTTAGAACACTGATGGATTGTTTTTCCCAATAGCATGCTACTTTGGGACCCAATCTTGTTCCCATTTGAGTTGTAATACTCTTCAATCTGATAAACCAACCAGATTTTGACCCAGAGACTATGACACAACTAAGCAAAATCCAGGTTCTACAAGACTGTTTATTAATAAAGGACTAGCTTCCCTTCCTGTGGAAAACAGACCATAGGGACATTTTTGTGGTATGTCTACGCTGCAATTATTAATCTGCAGCTAGCCCATGCCAGCTGATTTGGGCTCATGTGGCTTGGGACAAGGAGCTATTGCAATGCAATGTAGATGTTCAGGCTCAGGACAGATTCCAGGCTCTAGGACCCTGCAAGGTGGAAATGTCCCAGAGCTCAAGTTGCAGCCTGAGCTCAAGCATCTACATGGCAATTAAACAGCCCCTTAGACCAAGCCCTGTGAGATTCAGATAGCTAGGATGAGCCAGCCACAGTGTCGACTTGCGGCTCAGACATGCCCTTAGAGTCTCATCAAGCTATGTTTAGCACAGGACCAAGGGGAAGGCAAATGTGGATGTATGAATCTGGGTGCTGGGACAGCCATCAGTACAACTTAGAGCAGTGATGGCAAACCTTTTTGAGCCCGAGTGCCCAAACTGCAAACCAAAACGACTTGTTTTTTTCAAAGTGCCAACACTGCAATTAAACCTGAATAACGAGGTTTTAGTTTAGAAAAAAACAATTCGTACAGTTTTTCAAACTAATTAACAGCTTTTGTTTAAAAAGAAAAACACAATAACAGAGCTTTCCATTAAACATTTTTTTTTATTGAAAAAAACAAAAAAAACAAAAAACAAAACAAAAAAAAACAACTCTACACCCCCCCCCAACTGACCCACTCAGCCCGGTCTCTCCCCCCCAAACCTCCTTTCCTCCATCCCCCCCCAACTGACCCACCCAGCCAGGTCTCTCCCCCCCAAACCTCCTTTCCTCCAACCCCCCCAACTGTTGTATGTTGTATATAGTTATTTTAATATTCATAGGGTATATTTTTGAATTTTAAAAAGCATTTGTTGAAATCAAAATTGAGACAAGCAGTCAAGAATAGCTGCGTGTGAACTGATAGGAAATTCAGTGGAATGGCTGTTTCCACCAAGAATTCTTAACACTGTTGTGACTATAATGGTGCCTATGCCAATTAAATATTTACAAAGACCATAACAAATGTAGATGGTATGCATTTCCAAAATATTCTGCATCTGTTATAATAGCAGAAGTTTTTTAATGCCACTTTAACACTAATGCACTGACAAATCCTAAATATTTTGTGAGCAGAGATGCATAAAATACGTTACATTTTTTGAAGCCCAGTCTCACCCAGCCCGGTCTCTCCCCCACACCGCTTACCCCCGCTCCCAGCCCAGCCTTCCCCCAACGCCCCCTTGCACACCGCTTACCCCCCCCCCCCGGCGCTTACTTGTTCGCTGGGTCACGCTGCTGTGACCCGACTCCAGCGAGGGAAGGAGAGGAGTGACACGCCCCCCAGCCTCGCGGTCACAGCAGCGCCGCGCCACACCGCCTCCCCCGCCCCCCAGCCTCGCGGACAGAGAGCGCCGCGCCACACCGCCTCCCCCGCCCCCCAGCCTCGCGGACAGAGAGCGCCGCGCGAGCCAGATGACAGGCTCAAAAGAGCCACATCTGGCTCGCGAGCGGCGTGCCCACAGAGATGGCTCGGCGTGCCGGCAGTGGCACGCGTGCCACAGGTTCGCCATCACTGACTTAGAGCAACCTTTCTATTTAGGGTTCTTTTAGCCTTGGGATTTTCCCTCAACGTGTCCACAGTCTCCCCAAAGCCCTTCCAGATCCTCCTACAATTATATGTCTTAAAAATACATAGGGACTTACACTGTCAAATCTAAACATAACATGCCTATTTATTCAGTGGTAGGATGGCTCAAGATTGATGGTTTAATATTTTATAAAGAATACAAAATTTACAGACATATGTTTTATCTCATTTCATTGTTTATTGTTGTTGTTCTTTATGGAGTGTTTATCTATTTCTGAGGAGATAGATAAATTCTGCAAAACCTCAACATTTCTGTGGAGACAATAAGCTTGGCTTAAACTCTTGTAGTCATCAGAAGAAATATATGTGTGTTTCATATCAGCGACAGGAATGTACAGTTTTAAATAGATCGATCCATGAGAATTATGTCTAATAATGGGATATTCCATCAATGCCTAACATCTAGTACACAGACATCTCTAAAATATTAACATAAAAAAATCACTGCAAAAATTTCAGGTCCTGATTGTCAAAGGAAGCTAGGTGTGAAAGTATCTTTGAGGATCTCATCTGGAGTTACTTCCAAGTGTTTTGGAAAATTCAGCGAATATACTGCATGAAGAATAGTAAATGTCTTTGTCTTTGCTTCAAAAATATTGTCCTTCTTTTTCACTGCTTATTTTATCACCATCCATTCTTAGAAAGCCAAGCACTGAGGTTCTTAATCATAAGAGTAGTCCGTTTGAAGTCAAAATGTATAGAACTAATTATGTGAACAAGGCAAGTAAGATTTGGCTTATGACCCTTGAAGTTAATTATATTATTTTAGGCTATGTCTGTAGTACAGGCTTATAGTAGCACAGCTGTACCCCTACAAAGCTCTCTCTTTGGCATAATTAAACCAACCCTAAAAAGTGGTGGTAGCTATGTTGGTGGGAGACATTCTCTTGTTGACACAGTGTTGTCCACAGTGAGGCTTCTTTTGGTGAAACTTCTGTTGGTCAGGGGGGTGTTTTTTCATGCTCCTAGCCAACCAAAAAAATTACCAATATAGGTGCTAGTGTAGACGTAGCCTAAGTGAATAAAGATTGCCATATAGGTCCCCCAAAACATACATATAATTCTGTTCTGTTCAGTTTCTTATACAGTCTGCATCAAAGAAGTGAAGTGCATTACACAATGTGGCAAGCATCTTTAGACATCACATTGAACTGATTAAATGTGATTTACTTAAAGAGATGAAAGGGAACTTTAGGGTCTTTGTTTTCCCTTCAAACTAGGCCCCGGATTTTAGAAATTAAAAAGAAAATGAGGCAAAATAAGGGTATTTTAAAATAAAATTAATTACATTGGTTTATATTTCAGAGATCAATACAACTAATATTATAACATGAGTGAATCCAGGACATATATAGGGAATGTAGCTAAACCCATTAATAAAAGTCAACACACATGAAAAACCTTGAATACAATATTCCCCCAATCACATGTATACAAGTTGCACATAAGTTCAGAAGAGATCTGCACACTGCTTGCTTAATTTTATAACAATTTTAAATGGCAGAGGGGGCATATATTGTACAGTTATGCTGACAGTAAAACATCCACTGCAGCAAAATGTCCATGTATTATTAAAGGCAACTGCTCCTTGGTTTTCATGATTTGCTGATTATAGTATTATCCTCAAATCACAACTGACACTAGGTACCAGAGATGTTTCAGATGCTATATTTGCTTTTACCTGTAGCTGGAAGGAAAATAGCTATTACTGATAGATTGATTGATTGGCCACCACTCTAATACATGAGGAAAATTGCTAAGGTCACATATCCACCACACAATTAACTTAGCATTTTAGTATAATGGTGTTCTTTCCAAAGTCAAGGAAAGTGTGGGCCCCTTACTGAATGAGGGAGTGTAGCAGGCAGCTGACTCAGCACCTGCTGAGTCAGCCCCTGCTCCCTCCTTACCCCTGCAAAAGCCAAAAGCCTCTGCAAGCCCAGCCAGCTGAGGTAGGCTAATCAGCCACCTGGCTGTAATTCTGGGCTGCAGAGGGCTTAATGGGCTCCACCTGGAAGCCTCCACAGGATATAAGGCCTGCTAGGGAGGAAGCCAGAGTGGTTGTGGTGGTGGGAGATAGAGAGAGGTAGGAAGGAGAAGGAGAAGGAGAAGGAGAAGGAGAAGGAGAAGGAGACAGTGAGAGATAGAGAAGGGGCAGGGGCAGGGGAGTAAGCTAGCTGAGGCAGAAAGCCTGCAGGAGCTAGCTAACCCTGAGGCCAGCCAGAGACTGTGGGCTGAGCCTAAACCTGGACTTGTGTAGATAACTGTATATAGGTGGTGAGGTTTTTCCACTGCTTGTGACTCAATAAAAGACACTGGTGAAGCCAAAAAGCAGTCTCCTGCCTGTATTTTGAAGAGGGCGGTCAGAGGCCCGCTTACAGGGAGACAACCTAGTCACAGAGGATGTGGAAAAAGCTAATGTACTCAATGTCGGGTTTTGTTTTGTTTTGTTTTTTGCCTCTATCTTTACAAACAAGGTCAGCTCCCAGACTACTGCACTGCGCAGCACAGTATGGGGAGTAGGTGACCAATCCTTTGTAAAGATAGAAGTGGTTCGGGACTATTTAGAAAAGCTGGACAAGCACAAGTCCATGTGGATGGATGCACTGCATTTGAGAGTACTAAAGAAGTTGCTGGATGTCATTGAAGAGTCATTGGCCATTATCTTTGAAAACTCATGGTAAGTGGGGGAGGTTCCTGATGAGTGGAAAATGGCTAATGTACTGCCCATCTTTAAAAAAAGGAAGAAGGAGGATCCAGGGAACTACAGATCAGTCAGCCTCTGGCTCAGTCCCTGGAAAAATCATGGAGCAGGTCCTCAAGGAATCACTTCTGAAGCATTTAGAGGAAAGGAAAGCGATCAGGAACAGCCAGCATGAATTCACCAAGGGCAAGTCATGCCTGACTAACCTAATTGCCTTCTATAATGAGATAACTGGCTCTGTGGATGAGGGGAAAGTAGTGGATGTTCTATTCCTTGACTTTAGCAAAGCTTTTGATATGGTCTTCCACAGTATTCTTGTCAACAAGTTAAAGCAGGTATTGGCAATGTTGGCACATGGGACCACAGGGTAAGCACCATTAGTGGGTTCTGCTGCCTTGTTTACCTGGTGTTTCGCTGACCGCGGCTCCCACTGGCCGCAGTCCAATGGGGGCTGTGGGAAGTGGGAAGCTTTAACAAAGTGGCGGGGCCCAATAAGGGTGCTTACCCTGCAGTCCCGCGTGCCAATGTTGCTGATGCCTGAGTTAAAGTATGGGCTGGATGAATGGATTATAAAGTAGATAGAAAGCTGGCTAAATCGTCACACTCAATGGGTAGTGATCAATGGCCCCCTGTCTAGTTGGCAGCCGTTATCAAGAGGAGTGCCCCCAGGGTCGGTCCTGGGGCTGGTTTTCTTCAATATCTTCATTAATGATCTAGAAGTGTCATCTGCAAATTCATCAAGTTTGCAGACGACACTAAATTGGGAGGAGTGGTATATATGCTGGAGGGTAGGGATAGGATAGCGAGGGACCTCGACAACTTTGATGATTGGGCCAAAATAAATCTGGTGAGGTTCAACAAGGACAAGTGCAGAGTCCTGCACTTAGGATGGAAAAATGCTATTCGGTAGGGCGCCCACACTTTCCTTGTGTTTAGATAATTCCAAAATAAAAATGGTTAGGGGTCTGGAGCTCAAGACATATGAGAAGAGGCTGAGGGAACTGAGATTGTTTAATCTGCAGAAGAGAAGAATGAGGGGGTATTTGATAGCTGCTTTCAACTACCTGAGAGGGTATCCAAGAGGATGGATGTGGTCTGTTCTCAGTGGTACCAGATGACAGAACAAGGAGTAATGGTCTCAAGTTGCAGTGGGGGAGGTTTAGGTTGGATATTTTGAAAACCTTTTTCACTAGGAGAGTGGTGAAGCACTGGAATGAGTTACCTTGGGAAGTGGTGGAATCTCCTTCCTTTGTGGTTTTTAATGTCAGGCTTGACAAAGCTCTGGGTGGGATGACTTATTTGGGGAGTGAATAATAGAATAAATGAATATCAGGGTTGGAAGGGACCTCAGGAGGTCTAGTCCATTCCCTTTGTTACCCCTACTAGAATAGTGTATTTTAACATGATTCATCTACCTTAGGATTTTTGTACAGTAGTTTGAAAAGGAGGTAGCCAGTCATGTGGCTGAGAATCCCATCAGAGATCACCTCAAACTACTAACATATATTAAAACTACAACTGCCTTGTTTACACTAGGATTTTAGGCATGTTAGTTAGCACATGTTAAAAATGCACCTTATTTTCTCATGAGTGGATGATTTAAATAGACAAGACCAACTGAGGGTGGGAAAAGGAAGTATTGTCCCTATTTAACAGATAGAAGAATTGAGTCTCAGTAAATTAAGTGGCTTGTTCAAGGTCACTAAGTAAATCTGTATGTAGCAGAGCAACCCACTGAACCCACACCTTTGTAGTTCCAGAGCAGGGTCTTAATGACAAAATCACTCGTATTCCCAGATATGTCTTTCTCTCTCCTTTAGCTATATCATGTGAATATTTCTCCAATACTCACTTTATCCAAACTCTGATTAGTACTGATTATTCTAGTGTAAGATTGTGATACTTTCTTCTTTTCATCCTATAATCTACTTAATTCCCTGTATATATTTTTCCTACAGTTGTCAGGCTCATGCAATGTTTATGAGATCTTAATTATAGACAGACAGTACATTGTGTCAAATACTGACATTCACTGGACATTTGCCCTGTACTGTGTGGCTAATTATCCATCCATCCATCCCATCACATATAGGTGACAGAATTTATTACATTAAAAATTAGTAACTATGTATTTTACTTTTAAAAGCTTTTATAGCCTCAGTAACAACACAATAGCAAGTTTGCACAGCCGGGGAGAGGAGAAATGTTGATTTGCTGGCTAGTGTGTTAGCTCTAATTGTGGAGTCAGACACTCACCCCTCATTATTGTCAATATGCTCTTTGTGTTATTCTCTGCTATCCAAATGAAAACATAATATCTCAGTCAAGAGCCCAAGTTTGCAGGTAGTTGAATTAACAGCAAATAAATCAGCCTCTTTTACCAGTGGAAACAAATGTATTGATGTACATTAGTGAATGATGCACTGATAATGAATGGAGTATAATTGTCTGTAAAAATAGTCTCAAGCAAAGAAAGGTTCAATCTAGAAAACTCACTTTAATGGCCCTTATTTTTTTAAAATATATAGGAGTTTTGTATAGTCTCTTCAGTGCTATTGCAGATCATTAGTCATTTTTTATTTCTCTGAATGAATTTGTTGATTAGAAGAACCATAGTTTATACTAGAATCAGAGAGATAGCCATGTTAGTCTGGAATAGCAGAGGTAACAAAGAGTCCTGTGGCACCTTAAAGACTAACTAAAGTATTGAAGCATAAGCTGTCATGGGCTAATACCCACTTTGTCGGATGCAAGCATTTTTTTCCCCTTTCCCCCTTTTCCTCTTTTCTCTCTATCCTGGTGCTTATGGTACTGAACTAGTAATAAGGGTGCGTGCAGAGCCACAGTCTCACAGGAAGAATAAAGAGGCCTGTGCTGCCTCCCAGGCTTCCCGATTGCATTAGGGTGAGAATAAGCGATGACATCATTTTAAGCAGTCCTGGAGCGGATGGCACTATTGGCTGTTGCTTAAAGAGGGTCAGGTGCATGGTCTAGTCTATTCTTTATCACTCTTCGTTCCCTGTCTGCCAGTTGTTCCCCTCCTTGGGTGCACCTTGGCAGCAACTCATGTTCTACCCTGAGTGCAGTGGGGGTCAGTGATTCTGGCTGGCCCTACACCATGCTGCTTTCTTTCTTCCTCCTGCTCCCCTATGGCATGGACATAGTAGCACCAGGTGTCTGGTTTTGATCAGAAAGTCCAGTTGAAAGGGGACTGGTACAATGTTCGATCATTACTGCAATCAGCCTCAACTGCCAGGAAGGTGGGGAAAACCACTGCTACTGGAGATCAGCTGACAGAGAGAAGTTTAATCTGGGGAACTGGCTACCAGCTCCAGCAAAGAGTTAGGTACGGGTGCTTCCCGGAGAAGAGATCCTGACAACGTGCAGCATTTGAGGAGCAGGCCGGGCTTGGCACTCATGATGAGCCATCAAGCTTTCTCAGCCTCACAGGGCCCCAGCTCTCTCTGGCCCCTTGCTCTGGGACTGATTCCTGCCTCCCATTCCCTGATTGGGCAGGCAGGCAGGCTCCATGTCACTTCCTCCCAGCCTGGCTCTTCAGGTGACAGTTGAGTACCCGGGGAGAGGGGACCGAGCAATGGGGATTGGGAGGAGGCGAGTGATGGGGGAGTTTGTGGCTGTCATGTTTAGTGTTTAAAAATTAGAAAGCTGGCAACTGTCCTGGACATATCTTATTATACTAACCTTTTCTTTCTTCCAAAAGTTGGAATGATTCAGATCTGTACACCCATGAACTTTACAAGGTAAATTTGTGAATGGAAAGTCTGAGTTTAAATTCTATTCACAAACCCTGTTTTTGTCCATAAATGGGTCTTTAAGGGGTATATTGGGAAAAATAGTTTTCTAGGTAAGCACTCGTGGTGTTATTTGGAGCAGTGCACTCTGCTCAGCTCCCACAGAGAGCATCTCTCTCTTTTGCCACTAAGATCTGTGGGAAGGCAGAAGGTGTTTGGGGGCATCTTCGGTCCTATCCCAGTGCCCCATGATGCATTGCATCTCATCCCAGCAATCCCTGGCACCATCTTTCAATGGTTTGTGTACTGCACACCATGCCCTGCCTCTTTTGGGCTACAGGAATGGATCCTGAGCTGTTGACCAATATGCTGCTCACACTGGCCAATGCATCATGAGTAACAGTGGAGTTATTCTTTAAACTACAAAGGAAAGTGGAGTGCAACATTTAACTCGCCACGCATACTAGCTACGACACGAGATTGCTTATAGTATTCATGGAGGTGCTGACTGCACTGAAACACCGCTTTTGGGCTTGGGAAACAAGCACTGAGTGGTAGGATCTCATTTTGGTGCCCGTCATGGATGATGAGAAATGGCTGCAGAACTTTCGCATGAGGAAAGTCACATTCATGGGAATGTGTTTTGAGCTCACACCAGCCCTGTGGTGCAAGGGCACAAGAATGAGAGCTGCCCTTTCGCTGGAGAAGCACGTGGTGATTGCACCATGGAAGCTGGCTACTCTAGACTTCTTCCAATCAGTCACTAAGCAGGTTGGAGTGGAAAGGTCGACTGTTGGACTGATGTTTTCAGAAGTGTGCAGGACCATTAATCGTATCCTGCTCCAAAAGGCCATGACTCTGGGCAACGTGTATGGCAATGTGGATGGCTTTGCACAAATGGGCTTTCCTAACTGCGGCGCAGTGATAAATGGCACATACATTCCAATTCTGGCACCAGACCACCTACCACTGAGTACATTAATCACAAGGGGTATTTTTCAATGATTCTGCAGGTGCTTGTGGATCACTGTGGGCGTTTCACCAACATTAATGCAGGTGGGTCCGGAAAGGTGCATGAGTGTCCGCTGGTACGGCCGTTCCGAGCTCCCAGTGGCTTTGGTTTGCTGTTCCTGCCCAATAGGAGCTGCAGGAAGTGGTGGCCTGGCCCGTGCCACGTCCCACAGCTTCCATTGGCTGGAAATGGCAAAATGTGGCCACTGGGAACTGCGAGCAGCCGTACCTGTGGACACTCAGGTAAACAAAGCTTCATTGAATAAGCTTTGAACCAAGTTTGGGAACCCCTGTCCTAAAGCTACTTCCACTATAGGTGCCATTTCTAGCATAGTTTTAATAGAATCACAAAAATTAGAAAGGGAGATTACCTAGAGTAAATGACTACTATTACGAGTACTGTCTCCCTGCACTTTTCTCTATACACTTTCTCTATACACTGTTTAGTGTTCTTGTCACTTAGTCAATCTATAAACAAAAGTAGTAGACATGATCTCATTCTGTACTAATGTTTTCTACAGACGGAGTTGCATAGTGCAAAAACTAATTGTTATTCCATCTTGATCCATTTTGGGCTTCTCCTTTCTAGAGTTTTAATGATGTTAGACAAGACCATATTTAAAAAAATAGTTCTTCACCGTTGCTTGGTGCTAATGCTAACACTATTTCATATCTTAGTATAGACTGGTCCTGAAGGTACTATAAAATGGTTTAGAAATACATTCATAGCCTAGATATATCCTAAACAATGTCATAACATAGCTAAAAGTCCTAGATACACTGGGATTTGATGTGCGGTATTATCAATCTTCTAGCTAGAACCACTTTTAAACATGCTTCTAGTAAACAGTTTTACCTCTACTGTATGTAGGGATGTTGATAGCATTATTTCAGTTCCTGTTACCATAATAATAACAAAAATACTTCTGCATTTTTCTTCTTTTATCTTCTTTTATCTATCTACTTCTTTTATCAAATAAAAGAAATCACAGGCCAAAGCAGAGAGGGACTTGTACGAGTGGCACTCCAGCCCCTGTACACTGAGTGCAGAGGCTACAGTAGCGTAAACAGACTATTAAAGCACCAGCTCTGGCCAAAGAATTTTCCTGGTGCAGGAAGACTGCTGCAAGATCCCTTCATATGCCTCAGGGTAAGGGATGGGATGGGGGCAAGGTTGTGGAGGGAGTGGAGTGTGTGTAGACATTCTGGGCCACTCTCCTACCCTTAAACATCTGGGGACAGGTTGCTGAAATTTAGGCAGACCTCTATGGGTATGCAGGTCACTCTACAGGCTGCTCCAGTCCCTAAAGGAATTCAAAATTGGGACAGTGTAAAGGCATCTTAGCTGCACCCTCTCCCCATGCCCTTTAAGTTCTGGCGTGTTTTAGACCACAGAATATCACACATCTAGTGCTATAGGAAAATAGACGATTGGGGGGAAATAAAACAAACTGAAAGATTAGTGCTGTAATGTCTAATGTGTTTGCTGAATTACAAAATCAGCAGTTGCAATAATTCTGGATATTACTCTTGCATGCTTCCCATTTGTTAGTATATTGTAAGCTTGTATACAATTATGTATCTGGAGAGGACTGAACAAACTTTAATTTGTGTACAAAACTTTACTGTCAAAAATAAACATAAAGCTTTTGTATTTATACAGTGCAGCAAGTTGTAATTAGACTTGTCAGTAAATAGGCTAGCAACTTTCATTTTTACTGTCACTCTGATTTTGTGTTGTATATCTTACTCTGTTAACCTGTCTTTATAATAACATTGTCCACTTGCCAGGGGCATAACTCTAAATGTCTGCAAACCCTTGTTTTTATGTGGGAACATTTTATGGATTTATATCAGACATTCTTTTCTTCTAGCCTTCCAAACACTAAAATGTTGCAAATTCTCCACTTCCATTACATTATTATATCGCTCTCCCCGAATCCAAGAATGAGAGAGTGGAGGAGCATGAACTTGTCTCATATTTCAAAACCATGACATTTTGTACCTAACTGGGAACTGGAATTACAATGGAAGAGCAAGTACGTGTTTTGGGGAGTTGGCGATATGGAGTATTTGGGGCTCAGGAAATACTGACAGGGGTTAAACTCAGAAGTGTCAGTCCTACATTAGCTCTCTTTGCAGAGGTCAAAGTCATCCCTGGAATAAGTGAACAAAAATCCTGTTTACTTCAGTGGGATTTATGTGCTCTTAATCTGGGCAAGAATTTGGATCAAATGTTTTCACATACTTTCTCATTTTCTCTGTTCAGGCTAATTTTGCCAGTCCCTTGAGACTCCTGGAATCTAATGTCTCTTTTCAAATACATGTACGGTATATATCCTTTTTACTCCACAATAAAGTTCTACTGAGAAAACTGCCTTCCAAACGAGCAATATTGAAAAGCCATTTGAAAATGCCAGTTTGTATTATAGGCAATGCCTAGTATTATAGGTGCCCAACATTCCCAACATAAGACCCCTATATTGTAACTTGTAACTTTGTAAAACTTTAGCCACTTGAGCTGAAATTTTAAAATTTCAATTTATGCATGCTCAATAGATGCTTCAGAGGGTTTAGCAGCTAAAATCTCTATAGATTCTGTCCAGAACTAGCATGCTCCAGTCTGGGTCTGAGCAGAACTTTCCCTGCAATTGCAGCTCTGGGCTACTGTGGACCAGGCATTAGAACTAAGACCAGAAAGCTTGTGTCTCCTGTGCTCTCAATGACCCCACTGCTGGCATCCAGGCAACATGGATGAGGAAATTGCCTAGTTTCAGTGCAGAGATGACAAGAGCTAAAATAGGTAGTGGTGGGGAGGGAGAATTGATTCTTCTTCTTCTGTGTGGCTTGGGTG
Organism: Sternotherus odoratus; assembly: GCA_032164245.1. Classification (NCBI taxonomy): domain Eukaryota; kingdom Metazoa; phylum Chordata; order Testudines; family Kinosternidae; genus Sternotherus; species Sternotherus odoratus. The sequence goes on along the minus strand of JAVMKO010000001.1, from coordinate 227,097,605 downwards.
ATGAAGGGTAGGCTGGGAAAGGAGATGGAGGGGAAGTATGAATACTCAGACTAGAGGTTGGTGAGGGAAGAGTAAAACTGAATGTCTGCTGGAGAAGGAGACTGGGACTGGACTGGGAGACTGAGACTAACTGGGAAAGGAGATTGGGACTGGCATAAGCAAGAGATTAGATCTGGATTGTAAAGACACTGGGAGGGAAATAGTGTGTCGGGCGGGGGATGATTAAGATCAGACAAGGAGCTGGGGGATAAAACTGGCACTTTCTGGCCAATGAGATCAGGCCTGGGAACCAGTAGGGTGTGATTAAGAGGTGGGGTAAATGGAAAGAAATTTGATGAGGAGCCACAGGGTGGGGGAAAAAACTGTGACTGAGTAGAGAAAGAGACTAGGGGCTTGTATTTCCTACTGGATAAGTAAACCTAAATTATGCTACTTCATCTACATGAATAGTGTAGCTGGATTGACATAGTTAGGTCAATTTACTGTGGTGTCTTCACTGTGCTGCATTGATAGAAGACGCTCTCTGGTCGACTTTCCTTACTCTTCTTGGATAGGTGGAGTACTGGAGATGACCGGAGAGCACTTTGCTGTCAATTAAGCAGGCCTTTACTAGACCCATTAAATCAACCCCCCACTGCATCAATTGCAGCAGCATCAATATCCCCGGTAGTGAAGACAAACCATAGGACAAGGAGTTGGGGCACGCTGAGATTGGATGAGGAACTTGGGGATGGACCTTGGGAATAGGAGCCAGTAGGCACAAAGAACATGGGTAATGGGGAAGAGACCAACTGGACAAGGAGCTAGGAGTGGGGGACTAGGAATGTGTAAGTAAGAAGTATAGAGCCAGCTTTGGAAGAGACAGGATTGGGATATGGACAGGTTAGAGGGGATAGGACAGAAAGGGTCCAGCTTTGGGAGAGTGGTTTACAGCCATTAGGGAACACTTCCATCCAGAGTCTGGAATGGAACCCAAGATTCCTGAGTATCACCACTCCTTTAATGTCATCTGTGAAACCCACTGGCAAAGTGTCTCAGCCCTTTCTAGTTCTAGTGCACATAAAAGAATGACAACATGCTACAGCTATTAATCTGTGAGCTCCTGTGTCAGAGTTCTTCTAAGGTTTCTCTCCTTCAGATGATCCATGTGGCTGTCTATAGCAGGGATCAGCAACCTTGGCACACAGTCCCCTAGGGTAAGGACCCTTGGAGGGCCCAGTCAGTTTGTTTACCTTCTGCATCCACAGGTTCGGCTGATTGTAGCTCACACTGGATGCAGTTCGCTGCTCTGGTCCAATGGGAAGCGGCGTGGTGCTTCCCGCAGCCTCATTGGACCCGAGAGAAGAAACATGGCCAATGGGAGCTGTGATTGGCCGAACCTGCGGATGTGGGAGGTAAACAAACCGGCTGGGCCCACCAAGGGTGCTTAGCTTGGGGGGGGAGGCGTGACAAGGTTGTCGATCCCTGGTCTATAGGATGTCCCACATAATGGAATTGTGTTTTCAGTTTTTTGTTTTTTTGTTTTTTAAATCTCTGATATTGCACAAACAAACTACATTAAAGGAACACCCTAAGGTCGAACATTATCATAATGCACCTGGAGTGAATTAAGGTTGTGTAAACAACATACATATTTTCTAACTTCTGAGTGTTTGACTTTGCAACATAAATAAGGTTTTCCCCAAAGAACAAAATAAAAATCTGTATAGCATCTGCTACTAACTTGCAATTAAAATATCAACACCATTGTTCTTAACTATAACATGTCTATAGCTGGATAAAATACTTAAACATCACAGAAACAAATTCATAAACACACAAAATCCAGTGGGAAACAGTTGTCACCAGTGCAGAATACTAAATAATTGCCCTGGCCTCACAGTACCTGCATATTTCTGAGTTCATTTTATGTTCTTCTACTTTTTGATGTTCTTTCTTAAATAAATAACTAAATAACTTTTAAAGACCACCTGCATCTAGTCATTGCTGACAAAATATCTCTCATGAGTTTTGCCAGCAGCACTGATTATTTTTCCATAGCTCTTGTGTTAAATTGGACACAGATGAACCTCAGAAGACTTGGAAGTGCAGTTCTGACAAGAAAATTATCTGGAACTTTTCTCAATGGCCTGAGGTCTTCAATGGGGTTTTAGCACGTACCATTCTGCCATATGTTTGGAGAGTTAAGACTAGTCTGAGGTAAGGTGAGGTGTGGAAGCCATACTACTCCAAGGTATCACTGAAGGCACTGCATTTCATAGTGTGTTGTGGGAGGGGAATGTAGTGCGTTCCTTTTTGGGGTGCATTGTTTTGCCATCTGCTGGTCAGCTAGTTGTACCATCCAACGAATGTTGGTGTCGAGCCATGGAACTCTTTGCCCAGTTCCTGAGAAAACTTTTGGTGTGAAATCTGCCATGTTAGTTGTGAATGTTTCTTTAGAGCCACTACTCAGGGTAGCAAATAAAGACATACACTACAGCAATGTGGTAAGTCTTGTTTAAAAATATAACCCTCTTTATTAGTTACATGACAAGATGGCTCCTACAGCCTCACAGCATGCAGACCCTGAGTATGCCTGCTTCATGTGAGAGACCTCCTTAAAGTGAGAGGCTCTCCGGTGAGTAAACATAACTAATTTTAAAGAGACAGTACCACTAGACAACAGCAAGAACCTGTGTAAACAGGAAATAAAAACAGTCTGGCCGTTTACTTAGACCACAATGTCCTGAGTCTCTGCAGTAGATTCATGATTTTGTAGAAATTAAAGTCAATGGGACAGGCTTTCACCCTTGTGCTGCCACTGTGTTTCCTTACTTCCTTGTATATTTGGGCAAGGTAAAAATATAATCCCACTGTCACTCTATTCTACTCCTTTAATATTTTTATTTGACTCTTTTCCATCTCATTGTAACTCTACAATCTCAGCTGGGTATCTCTTTTTCCTTTTAAATTGTTGTGTACATATTGCTGATTGGCTATTTGATTTATTTGTCAGAAACCCTTAAAACACACAAACAAAAAACAGTTTGAATAAAAATGGAAGAAGTCTTTTGGACAAATTTTGAACCTGCTCAAACATTATGGGTTCAAAGTTTGGCAAACTAATCAAATCTTTCAAGCTTTTACTCCATTTAATCAGACAGAACTCATTTTCTGCTTTCTGTACTTACATCCATCATCCTGTTTTGGGTGCCCTGGATCCTTTCTTTATACCCATCTATTCTTATTTCCCTTCTAGTCTTCCTTATGCTCCCCTCTACCCTTTTTCTCTTAGCTGCGTTCCTTGAATTGATCACCTACCTAAGATCCTGTATCTGACTTGAATATTTCTTTCTCTTGGTGTATTTTATATTTTTTTGTTTTTTTCTATCAAAGTACAAGCAACATTGATTCAGAGAGGATAATATTCAGAATGGGATTTGGGGCAATAGAAACACACACTTCAGGTCTCATTTACATAATAACAGGACACCTAATGAGGAAGAGAATTGCAGTTCTGGAGTTTGTAGTTGTGCTAGAAAAACTAGCATCACTCTAGACTATTTATGACTCATTCTGTAATGGTTTTTTCACTGTACCTAGCGGATGCATAATAATGATTTAAGTACTGTGAAGTAACCAAACCTGTCCTGAGAGAAGGATTCAGAGACTCTAGTAGCAACACTAATGTGTGTGAGCTCTCCACAAAAAAGCTTCATAATTACTGGATACTCTGGGCTATAGTTTTTGCCCTTTACACAGCAAACACACCAATCTTTTTAATAGTTTGGTCTGCTGCACAGTCAGCATTTGTCCTGTGACACATAATATTCTAGTCTTCTGAATTCAAAAGCTAATGAGTATTGAATGCCGAATCAGCCCCTTTGACTGAGATTTTCAAAAGTGTCCACTGATTTTTCATGCCTCAATTTTTGGGTGACCAACTGGGGATACTTTAAGGGATCTGTTTTTCAGAGAGTGGATGCTCAATACTTTCTGCAAATCAGGGCCCCTTAAACTATCTCAAGCTAGTCACTCAAAATCACTAGTCACTACTGAAAAACATATCCATTGTCTTCCAAAATAAGTTTTAAACATTTCCCAACAATAAAATTAATAATAATATTAAAAGTACCAGGAGGCAAAGGAGAAACAAAAAAGTAAAATTATTTTATTATGGAATGAACTTTCAACTTTGCATACTAATATTCTGATGAAAAATATAATAATTGTCTCTTTCCCCTCTTTTTTATTGGGTATGCTACTTGTTTCTTCTTGTAAGCTATTTGGGGCATACACTGTGTGTGTTTTTACAGTCCTTAGTGCACTGTGGCCCCAATAAAGGCATTACTGGTATATTAATTATAAGAGAATCTTCTTGAGTGAATTTCTAAAATGAACAGTAATTGGGAAAGAGGAAACTTGGGTAACATGCAAATGATTACAAGCAGTTATCTGTGTAATTTAGATAAATGTTTTCCCAGCATTGAAAATGAATAAGTATTAATTATTCATAATGTAATCATTAAGAAATTGGGTAAATCACATTGCATAGCTAAATGGAATTAAGCAATGGCAGCATATTGCATAAAAAGTCCATAATAATTTTATTACACCAAAATACTGATTCTTAAAAACTTATATACGCCTGGGAGAGCACATGTCATTTGTAAGACAAATGCTACAGTGGGGCAGATTAAAGTGAATAATTTTTTTACTATACTACAGTGTATATGTATTGCAAGGCTAAGTTCTGTCTGAACTGGAAGAAGAATGTTAATAAGAAAAATGACAGATTTCCATAACCTACAGATCTTTGCTTCTCAAAAATAAAAGGAAATGACTCAGTATCTGACAGTATGTAACATCTCCTGTTTTATTACTTGCAAGGATTCAAGTACTGAATTAACAATCCTTAGGTAGGTAGCTGAAATTAATAAATACAGTGCTAACTCTTCTGCTGGTGGAACTTGACATAACCACACTGACGTCAATGGAGCTGAGAAGCTGAATCACAAGTTATTACTTACAGTGTGCCAAATTCTGACTGGCCATTGCTCAGCTTTGCAGGAGCAGGAAAATGGGATGAGAGAAGATTACACCATCCCCTTGCCAAAACTCATGCAAGGAGCCCACCATCCACTATCTCAGGTAAACAACTAATATGTCCTAAAGATAGAAAGTCAAAACACAAGGATTGCAATGAAAAATGTACATTTTCTTCCAAGGTTTAAGGTTGGCACAAGCAAGTGGGTTCCAGATTCAAGCAGGACAAAGAATGCGTACAACAGAATGCTTCTTGAATTCCTTCTGTTATTTTAAAATAATTGAGGCTATTCAAACACACCTCATCAATTTGTAGGGCACTGCGAATGTTACAGACAACACACATTTTTTTCGCCTTAGATAGCGGAAGTATATTAAAGTTCACCCAATATTAATCTCAACATAAATATTTGTTGCTCCTAACACATAGGCACTTATAACAACCCAAAAATGGAATCTAGTAAACATATAAATGGAAGTATATACATTAGAAAAATCATAGACAATATTGACAGTCAAAATACCAAACACATATAGAAGATCAACAGCATAGCAATAAAAAATGAAGCATTGTAGACTTTCAGGGTGAGAAAAGCTATGTTGTGATACATCAGTTATAGAATGTTTGAGCATAAACACCACCTAGAGGCAAGGAGTTGGCTAAAGACTGTGTTCATTATAATGAGTGTTAATGTTAGTTAGCATAGTATGGACCACAGTCACACATTTCCTGTACATTGTTTATACATAATGGTCCTAATTCACTGATGAGCTAAACTGAGTTTGCATGAATTCCTAATTAATATAGCCAGCTTTTTGTGCCCCATAAAGTAGAATCTCATGTTTTGTGCTGAGAGGGAGAAAGAGAAAGAGAGAGAGAGAGAGAGAGAGAGAGAGAGAGAGAGAGAGAGAGAGAGAATTTCTATCCATTTCAATCCATGCTAGGGTTGAAAAGAACACACAGTTGGGCTTCATTTGTGCAGGAGAAGATGTGAAGATACCTAAAGTTCTGCAACACTCATGCAAACATAATAGCTTTAGTATGCAAAATTAGAAATTTTAGTATGGTATCTCAAGAATCCCTTTGCTAACTTGCCACAAATCCTTAGTCTCAACTTGTGATTTTGTTGTGATATTAGCAGACTGGAATGTGGTATGGCTGAGGGAGAAAAATGTGTCGCACATTTTATGACTAGAACTGAACTGATTGGCTTGCCCATCATTTACCTGATTTATCTCCTGAGCCCCCTTCCTCTACTTTATGTTTGGAAAAAAAGGTTTCTGAGTGCTTGACCAGTAGCTCTTCTTCAAGAGAGATAACTATGTTGTCAGTTTCTGGGTCAGTGTTGGTGGGTTTCCACTTTGCCCTCTTCGCACTCTTTTACATCTTTCCCATCGTCTTTGACTGCCCATTAGTAACTGATTTAGCCTCTCCACCTTCTCTCTCATTTCTTGTCCATGCTTTAAACACTGTAATTTGGCCACTCTGGAAAGGCATCTGAAAATAGCGTGCTGTCACAATGTTCACTTCTAGGCATCCAGGCCTCATTAACACATGTATCTTGTAAGTTTAGATCAGATACTGCACACCTAAGGGTCATTTCTGCCCCGTGTTGAGCAGTCAAGAAATTTGCATCAGTATTTCTGAGGATACTGCCCCGTAGTGGACATCATACCCTTAGGGACCCCACCTGTACATGTGCTCCTGCGATCAGGGCATCCATTGACCAGCACAGTACTTAATAGCATCCAATCAGAGGGTAAATCAGGAAGCATGTACAGATTGTGTGTTAGGAAGATTCAGGGCTTGATACTTGGACAGAGTGGAGTGGAGTGAGGCTCATGAAGGGACCTGATTGCAGCCCCTGATTTAGGGCTACCTGGATCAGTGAACGGATCCATGAGGCCACCACTCTCTCTTCATTCAGATCCTTACTCAAGGATACCTCTTCCTTGATGCCTACAACAAATCACTGACATAACAGGTTAGGCTGATGTGCTGTTGGGTAGACTTGTGATTTAGTAATGCTTTCTTCATTGATTGTATTTTCTAAATGGACAACCAACCTAATTCTCAATTAATGAGTGACAATCTCAACTCATTGATACATTTTGCTTCCACAACCAAATCTCTCTACAACTTTTCATGAGTGATGTGCTCAAGTATTCAGATTCTAATATCTAAACTGTATTGTTAAATCTATTCACCTACATTTGCGTTATTGCTGATTATGTACTCTATGTATCAAGAATCAGAGAGGTAGCCGCGTTAGTCTGGAATTGCAGAAGTGACAAAGAGTCCTGTGGCACCTTGAAGACTAACTAAAGTATTGAAGCTAGTATTAGCCTATGAAAGCTTATGCTTCAATACTTTAGTTAGTCTTTAAGGTGCCACAGGACTCTTTGTCATGTATCATATGACTTTTAAAAACTAACTTTATATTTGTGGATAATCTAAGCATTATCCCCAGATGTACAGACACTCTTTTCTCAACCTATGTATTATATATTTTCAGCATTAGCTTTAATACAAATTTAGTTTCTGATTGTGTCTGATTGCGTCTCTCTCCCACATCCTACCCATATTGACTATTGTGAGGGCAGAGAAAAAAGTGAAACAAGCAACATGTGCATCTATAATTGCAGTGATTGCTTTGCCTGTGTATCTTGATCCCCTGCTTTTGTTGGTTCCTTGTCTGATTAGACACTCTCCAGATGAATTAGCCATCAAGACAGGAGGGATGAGGGGGATTTTGAAAAGCTGAAAAGGAAGAATCAACAGGATTTGGTCATGAACTGGAGGAAATCAAGAGAGAATAGTCAAAGGGAATTACTCTCAGCTTCTGAGTCTAAGAGGCAGGGATCAAGGATAGTGTAAAGCGTGTAAAAGGTTTTTTGGCTATGTTGAATTTGAAATGATAGCATGCTACCAAGATGAGATGTTAGAGAAATAGTGAGAGGTACAAGCTTGTACTGGAGATGGAGCAGATATGCAGAAGTATATTTAACAATCATTAGCATAAAGGTGAAAGTTAAACACATGGAATGGGAGGAGGAAGATAGGCAGTAGGTCCACAGACAGAGACTTAAGAGATTCAAACAGAAAGGAACAGCCACAAAGGAACTGTTCCAGAAAGCCAAGTGAGGAGAAACAGGGAACAAAATGTCAAGCATATCAAAGACTGCAATCAAATTGGGGACACTGAAGATTAAATCATTGAGGCATTAGCCTATCATGAGGAATAATGACTTGCAAAGGGAAAAAAATCCCTGAGCTATTTAGTATGGAGCTAAAGTTTTCACAGTCTGCACATGTGCACTTGGTGTGCATGCATGGCGGCTATTAAATTTCAATAATTGTTTAAATAGTTCCCTAATTATTTATAGTACTCAGAATATATTGAGTCACCAGACTATGCTGATTCAGAAGAAGCCATTACTGTCAATCAAGTAAATTATACACATTTTCAAAATATTTATGTTTACCAAATTAGATATTTAGTAGATTAAGTAAAAGGCATATTTAAAAGTGTACAAATCTTTTACAGGGCATCTGTCGTTTCCCCATGATATATTACAATGCATCAGGTTCTTTTTAAATGGATAACCATGAATTATACATATTGTTTGTTCATTTAAAATTTAAATGGAGTTCTCAATCTGGGGGTTGGGACCCCTCAGGGAGTCACAAGGTTCTTACCTGTGGGGGGTGGGGGGTCGCACTCAGAGGCTTTCTATATGAAAGGGGTCACCAGTACAAACGTTTGAGAACTACTGGTTTAAATGAAGTCTTTTGGGCTTAATTTTGGCTCTTGGTTACATCAAGGTATATCTGGAATAACTCTAGTGAAGTAATTGTAATTACCAGGATTTATACTGCAGTAGTTGAGAACAAAAAATCATTTACTGGTTCTGTAGCAGACTGACTAATATAGGAGACAAATAAGCCTGCTGCACAGAGAAAAGAAGAACCTTTAAAGCCTATGAGTTTAGCCCCTGCACTGCTGCACAGGTAGAGTGAGCTCAATAATCTCTCTAATGTCCGTGCAGCAACAACAGGGCCGGCGACAGGGGGGGTACAATGGGTACAGCTGTACCGGGCCCCGGACTTAACGGGGGGGCCCTTAAATCCGGGGCCCGGTACGCAGCTGTACCCCCTTGTCACCGGGCCTTTGAGCAAGGCACGGCTCCGGGCAGCCACTGCAGCGCTCATCAGCCCCCTCCCCCGGCACCCAGCAGCCTCCCCCCACCCCCCTTTGCTTCTCCCGGCCGGGCCACGCGGCCAGAGCTCATGCGGGGGTTGGGCCCCTCGGGCAGCGGGAGACCGGCCGGGGGGGGGGAGGGGGGGAGGGAAGACCGGCCAGGTGGGGGGCCCGTGGGCGGCGGGAGACTGGCCGGAGGGGGAGAGACCGGCCGGGGGAGGGGCCGCGGGTGGCGGGAGACCGGGGGGAGGGCCGTACGATCTGCGTATGGGGCCCCAAAATTCCTGTCGCCGGCCCTGAGTACCAATGCCTATCCCGGACTTCTCTCTCCACATTAGGACTGCATGTGGGAGAGACTTCACAAGTAGGACAGGAGAAATCGGCCACATATGTCTCTTGCTGTTGATGTCACAGGAGAGTAGGTAGCTCTAACTCTTCCTTTCTGTTGAGCTGTTAGCTCTCTCTTTGGGTAAGTCTGCACCTGGAGTTAGGGATGTGATGTTCAGCTCATACAGACACATACTAGCTATCATCCATCTAGTGCACTTAAAATAGTAGTGTAGCTGTGGTAGCGTGGGCAGGGGTGAACAGCGATATGGGCTAGCCACTTTTAGTACAAACCCATCTGGACCCATGGGTATGCACACAGGGTGGCTAGCCCGTGCTGCCACTCACCACTGCTTGTGGTACAGAGGCAACAGTACTGTTTTTAGCCCTCTAGATCAATGTGAGAAAACAAATGTTTATACAAGCTGGGAATTGCATCCCTAGCTCTAAGTGTAAACATGGTTTTAGTTATTCCAAGAGGCTTGGGTGAACTTCAAGAGAGAGTATTTATCCCAAAGGGGCCCATTATTGCACTTCATTTTTTGCATAATGGAGCTGTTTGCTAGGGAGACATCATTTGGCATAACTATTATAAAATGTATTCTGTTGCTATCTGACTGTCAGCCTGGTCCATTTTTTGATTGACTAGCCACTACCAGAGCAAAAAATCCTCGTTCCTTCAATTTTAATTTCTCAGGAGAACCACTGAGAACACTCATTGTCACTTTGAAGCAGGAGCCTTCTTGCTTCATCCATTTTCCATATGGGATGCAGCACGTTGGTTAAGTGGTATTTGTGAGTACGTCTACACTTCAGCTGGGAGCCTGCTTTCCAGCTCAGATAGTCAGACACACTGCACTAAACTTAATAGTGTAGCAGTGGGTAGTAGGGGCAGTGGCTCGGGCTAGCAGTACAATTCTCGTACTGCTGACACAGTTGCACCATTATAGTTATTCTCATACAGGAAAGAGGAATATTCTTTACCTATGTCACAATGCTGGGGTTATTGATGGGTTCATAGAGTCCCTCCATCCATAGAGTACAAAATCAGGAGTCTCAGGGACACTAATTTAAGCAGAATAATCTGACTGTATTTGAAGGGAATGGGGCTCCTGGCTCCTACTTCCCAGTCCTTTCAGTATAGTCTCAGCTTCCCTGAGGTTGACAACTTTTCTTGGTGCTTTCCAAACTTATCCTCCATACCTGGTATACCAGATCTTGCTGTGTCTTTGCAGGGCCCCTATGTGACCTTCTTGAGGGCAATTTCCCTGAAGCTTTTCAGGGGTCTCCCTTGGGAGCTGTAGATTTGATACCTGATCTTTCCCAGGGCAACCCAGCAACTGTCTAGAACTTCCTTCCTTTAAATATTCACTTCACTACTGACATGATTGACAGGGCCAGATGGGAGGGGTCAGCACTGCCCACAGTAGCTCTTTAATCTCTTTGTCACCCCATCACATATCCTCCCTCTCGTGATTGAGGTAAATGTGTTAGAATGGAGTGGGGGAATTCCCCCATCTCAGGAGAAACAAAATCTGCATTCTGCTGAGTCTTTCCAGCTTGGTGGTAAACCTGACACTTATCGGGTTGTAGTGACAAACACAAATGTTTTTTGTAAGGATTGGTGCCCATCATTATGTTCAGAACTCTGATGGTTGTGTGGTCACTAATAAATTAAAGATGTTTCCCAATAATTAGGGAATACTTAGTAGCGTATGGAGTCCACAGCACCATCACACTGCTAATGCCATTGTTTCTATGATTGAGTATGCTTTCTCTCCAGCGAATAGCTTCCTACTGATATATAGTATTGGATGTTCTTCCCCATTGAACATTTGAGATGGCCTAGAGGCAATGCTAACATCCAAGGATTTGGTTTGTAACAGGACCTGTTTTTGAAAAATCTTGGTTAAAAAGGACAATACTCTACACAGGCACTGTTGAGTGTCTGAAAGCCCCTGTCTCAGGTTTCCTGTGGTGTCTGTCTTTTATGAGGTCTATCTAGGGCTCTGTGATTGTGATTGTGGTGAATCCTGGTACAATATTGTGGTAATAACCAGCTAATCCCAGGAATTGTTGCACTTGTTATTTCATTGAAGCAGTAGGGCAATTCATCAAAGTCCACTAAGGATAACAGATGGCTGCTGCTTAATGCATATTCTAAGTATATAGCTTTGTGATTCCTGATTTTGCATTTTACCAGATTGTCCATTAACATAGTAGCCTTGAGGAATTGAAGTACTGCTGCCAACTTTTCAGAGTGTTCCTCTGAATGTCAGCTATAGATGACAATGTCATCCAGGTATATGGAGGCATATTGTCCGTGGGGATCACATCATTTTATCCATCAACCTCTGGAAGGTTACAGCTGCTCCATGGAATCCAAATGGCATGGTATAGAACTTGAACAATCTGAAGGACATGGAAATAGCTGATTTTTTCCCTCAGGAATCTAAGTGAGGGGGACCTGCCAGTAGCCTTTGGTAAGGTCAGTGGTAGTTGTATACTCAGACATGCATAGGTGTTCCAGTAACTCATCCATGTTTGGTGTTGGATAATGTGCGCTGATTTTAGATGATGCATTGACTTTGCAGAAATCAGTACCAAATTGCATAATCCCATCCAGTTTAGGGACCAGGAAAATGGGTTTCCTCCACTCACTGAAGGATACAACTCCCAGGTATAACATTATTTGAAGTTCCTGAGGGACAATGTCCCACATTTTCCAGGGAAAGTGGTAAAGGTTTTCCCTCACTACTTAAATATGATGGAAGATCATGTGGGTCTTTCCTGAAGTGGACAAGAAGACTATAGGGACTAAGTTCACTAGTTGTATTTGTGCCTGTGACTTGGCTTGCAAAATTTTACCAATCCTTACAATCTCACCATTTTTTTTCTCATCAGGCCCTGGGCTCCTAATTTGGGTTTGTGGAAGGAGTGGGGCAGAAGTCAATGAAAAGCCCTTCCTGATTTTTTAGGTCTTTAGAAGATTTACATGATACATTTGGCTTTCTTTCCTTTTCCCTGGATTTTTGGATTGCATAATCAATAGGCCCTACTTTTCTAATGACTTTGAAGTGCCCTTTCCAGCAACTAACAGTTTAGATTCCGAGGTGGGTAGCAGCAATGGTACCCAAACACCTGGCTTAAATTCGTGTGACTGAGCCCCACAGTTAAAAGAAGTTTCTTGTTTGTGTTTGGCCTGCAGAAGGTTTTCTCTGGCAAACAGCACCAGTTCTTTAAATTATCTCCAGAAGTGGAGGACAAATCAGACCACATAGAACCTCTGAGGGCACTGTTCATCCAGGACTTGCACAATAAGTCTAGGATGTCATGGGCTTGTCTCCCTTATAAGAACTCAAGTGGTAAAAAGCCTGTGAAGAACTGAGGGACTTCCTAGATGGCAAATAGTAGACATAGGCTTAGTGATGCTTGGGATCTAATAGGCCATCTGTATATGTGTAGTACACCAATGTTCACCACATCTTGACTTCAATAGCTGACATAGTTCCTTCATCAGTCCTTCATGAAATTAAACCCTTGATCCATTTACCGAGTGTCACACAATAAAACAATTTCATGAGTTCAGTTCCTATAGTGGTTGTGTTTCCCAATCATAGCAGAATATCTAGGTTGACTAAGATGTGCAGCTCTCCCAGGGGAGTCACCAAATCTGTTCCTATCTTTTCAAAGGGTACATCCACAAGGGTAATTGGGATGAGTGATGCCTTGGGAATGCCCCGAGATGTGTAAACTGACAGTCTGGGCAGGATCCACAGTAGTCACTCACATCTTTACGGATACTGGACAAACAAAAATTGGCTGTGATTCAATCAAGGGTTTTCTTCCTCCCTAGGTATCCTGTGCACAGTATCTCATGGGCTAGTCTCATCAACTCCTTCCTGTATAAGGTAGGGACCAGGAGTTGAAGCCTGACTTCACTCATCTGTTTCTCTATCTCTATGCAGTATATCTGTTAACTCTGGAGCTTGAAATGAGGCCACTGATTCAGTAACTGGGGTTATAGCATTCTGCTGTCTACATAGCAAGCTGATCATAAATCTGGCTAAGTGTGGGTTCAGCCTACTGTTTGTGTATAAAGTCAATGTTTGGGGCAAGAATGCTAGTGCCAGCATTGTCAACTCCTGTAAGATGAAGACTGAGGTAGATGGATGACGGGTTCCTGCAACCTGAGGGACCTTCCCCTGAGTCTCATTGTTTACCTGCTTCCATCAATTAATGTTGGCCAACATTTGTCTCAAGCTACTGAGAGGGGTGAGCTTTATCACAGGGATATCTGCCCCCACTCTGCTAGGGTTTCTTGAAAATACTGCCAATATCTTCCTAATAAGAGAAGGTGCTAAGGTGGGGGCTAACCTGAAAAGAAGATTGTTGAATGGCTCCCTACATAGTTAGTTGTATGTATATTTTGTGTTGGATAGGACTTCACATCTCCATTTATACAATGGAGGATGGCCATCTCCCCATCCTCATCGAGGATCAACTGATTAATTGCTCCCATATCAGGCTCTGCCCATAACCAAAGTCTACTAAACTGTTGACCCTTGCCCCATTGACTCATATGAGCAGCAGTAGCTTGACTGACCCCTTCTTTCGAGTTTGTGCCTTGACTGTCCATACTTGTCCATAATTACATTCCACATAGGGGAAATCTCAGAGGAAGTGTCCCGGCTGCCCACATAAAAAGCATACACTTGGGGCTGTAGAGGCACCAAGTTCTGTTTTAAGAGTTTGTAATTCTTGCTGGAGAAGCCTTTTAGGAGCTCCCAATTGGTCTTCCCAATGTGCCTAATGGACCTCAATTTTTGCATCAGCAAGATTCTCTCAAAATGTTCATAATTTACTGGGGACCCCAACCATATCTCAGCTTCCTTGAAGCCCCTGAGTGTGTTTCTAGAGGTCCACAATGAGCTGGTATTTCTTGACAACCATTCCAAATTTCAGTTCCTTAGGTTCCCATGTACTGCTTCCCAGTGCCATCAGCAGGCTATCAGAAGCCATATGATTTTACTTGAGGGGGACCTGCTCTGTTAATGTATCTTGGCAATATATTAGAACCTGGGCCCTTTCCCCAGTCAGAGAACTGTTTCACCAAGACAAGTCCAAATACTTGTACCGCTGTCCTGGATTCTGGCTTTAAACAGCATGTCTCAAGTGCTGAGGCACCACTTGGGGTTGTGCTAATGGGGGATATGTCTCCTCTCAGAATCACTGGTAATTGGTGTCCACCATAATGTCTAAATAGTCAAGAATGGCTATTTTAACTTTCAGGTAATCCTGAAAATTAATTAATACAGTTCTTGGTGCATTGCCTGGGCTTGTCTAGTGAGGAAAGGGGCCAGCAGAATGGCCAGAATGGCTAATGTGGCTACCAGGCAGGACACAGACTATGAGGCAGGACACAGGCAGGACACAGACTAATCCATTTTCAGAATCCATTTTCACCAAATTAACTGGTAAAGATGGAGCGTCCATCATCAGACTTTTGGGCTCATTGGTGCCCCCACATCCTCACCAGTCAGCTTGAAAAAAAGATAACATTTGTTGAACCAACTGTTGTTGTTGGGCCTGCTGCTATGCTGTTTTCCCTGGAGAAGCTGTTGTTGCTGCTGCACCATCTGTTGTAATAGCTGATGTTGCTGTTGTGGGGACCGAGCAGCTTGAAGCTATTGATTTTCTGTCAGCCATTTCAGTAGCTCATCCAACTCCATCTTGTTTAGGCCACCCCAATGAGTCTGAGTAACTTTTTTTTTATTAACACTGCCCCTTATCTCAGAGATGATCTCCTGCCCATGTTCTCCACCTCAGTTTACTGGGGGGGGGGGGAGGGCGTCTTTCGTTTGAGTTCTGAAAAATCCATAGAACACCTCGATCTGCATAAACAAGAATTTTGGTGTTACTAAATTGAGCAAAATAGTCTTACTGTGTTGGGGTAAGAGGTGGGGGTCCTGGCTCCCACTCCCCAGTCCTTTCACTGTAGTCCCAGCTTCTCCAGTCGGGGCTGAGGATACTACCATTGACTGCTTAATAGCTCGCCTTGCAAAGCTACGGGATAGGGGCTTTCAAAACCTATCCTGCCCAGTCAGTATACCAGAGTCTGCTGTCTCCTTGCAAGATCAACATGCAAACTTCTTGAGGGCAGTTTACCTGAGGCTTTCCAGGAGTCCCTTCTGGGAGGGCAGGTTTTATACACAGTCACAACAAAGATGAGGCTCCTTGATATCAGTAGAATTGTGGCACACTAGGAGTTGAACTGGTAAACCAGATCTGAAAGTGAGTAGACCAGGGATCGGCAACCTTGGCACGTGGGACCACAGGGTAAGCACCCTTAGTGGGCCCCGCCACTTTGGTTACTTGCTGGTTCGCCAATTGTGACTTCCACTGGCCCCAGTTTGCCGTCCCAGTCCAATGGGGGCTGCGGGAAGCGGTGAAATGTCATTTGTTAGGACTGAAAGAGTCAGGTTTGGTTAACAGTTCCTTCAAAGCACACCTGGCCACAAACTCAGCATTCACTTTTGTATTAGGGCAGGCCTGTATTTTCTAACTCTAGAACTATCAGGTTAATAAAAGTCCTAAAAAGATTGTTCCTACATATCAGAGACCATGCACCACAGTGGGATTTGAACTTAGTGTTATCAGTCCTTATGGGTACCCCTTTCAAACTGTTTACATCTTTTCATTGGTACACCTCTCAGTGAAAGAGAACTTTTTAGTAGCCATCACCTCCATGAGGAGAGTTGTATACACTGTCTTTTACAAGCACAAGGTGCATCTTGGACCACACATTAAGTTTTTCTCCATAGTAGTATTTGATTTCCAATTAATCAATATATTTACCAGTCTTCTTTCCAAAGCCATATGATCAAAAAGATTAACAAAAGTTCCACACTTTGGATGTTTGCTGAGAAGTAGCTTTTTATAGAGATAGAGTAAATCACTTTGAGATCTCTTCCTAACTTTTCCTCTCCTACACAGAAAAAATGAGAGGGCATCCTGTAGCTGTTCAGCAATTTTCAAAGTGGCACAGCAGGATGTTTTGTAATGTGCTACAAGCCCAAAGACATCACGCCTCCTGAAAAGCTGTCTGTGCGTTCAGCCAAAGCACACTAAGAGTCCACAGCCTTTGTTGGAAGTGTCCACATTATGAACATCTGCAGACTGGCAATGTGGTCTTCAGTCCTCACCTTTTCTAGACAATATGTGATTACTACCACATCAAGGAAAGGTACAAATGTGGGGAAAGCAGTCTTGCAGTACTTTTTCTTATGAGACTGCTAGCACCTCCTCCACTGGAAACAGTGTGGGAATCAAGAAGTCTAAAGGACATATGCAATATCTGGAAGAAATATTTATTCACCATCTTGTAACTGTTGTTCTTCAAGATGTGCAATGCATGACCAACCCTTGTTCCCCAACACATCTTAGATGATATACTCTGAATCCAGCATGAAGGAAATGAAGAATTGGTAGCTACACCCCTTCAAACTTTTGGATCAGAGCATGAGGGAACCTATGGTGTAGGGAAAACTCCAGCACTGGTCCATGAGGTGCACACACCCTTAGTGTAATGGGGCATGTGCACCTCAGCTATGCAATCTCAAAAAATATATATATAGTTATGAGAAGGTGAGTAACCATTTCTTCTTTTTCCAATCAGGATTCACATCCTTGGTTACAGTACATGAAATGAGAAACTCTGTTTTTGATTGATATCTATATATTTACAATGCTATCTGTTATATTACATTGCTCAGAAGTTAAATTGGTATACTTAAAAAAATATCAGTATGCAGTATAATTAGTGGCATTAGTACTTTCCACAGTAATGTCGCAAAGCAACATATAGGACTAAATCCTCTGCTGGTGGCATAGCTCCACTAAGCTCCATTTTACCTGTGCCAGTTTATGCCAGCTGAAACACAGATTCTTAGATTCATATATTTCAAAACCAGAGGAACAGCTAGGATGATCTAGTCTGACCTCCTACATAACACAGATCATAGAAGATGATGAAACAGATCTGCATACCTTATTCTTTACATCCCATTGATAAGTTTGCATGAGAGGTCTGAATGCTCCAGTCCAGTATAAAATATATACAGCACTGCCTCACAAATAAAGAGTTCCGAGACCGATAAACATATATACATACATATATCACTGTGGTAACTCAGGGGACTAAAATCTTTATTGCAGTGTATTGGCTCTGCTACTGAATTGGCAAAGCAAATTCATTTTAAGATGCCTTGTGAGGAGGGGAGGCATACACAAATACACACAATTCTAATAACGTAGTGGCACAATAACAATAGAACAATGGCTGTTGGGAATATGCTACATCACGGAAAAAAACAAATAAATAAATTTTAAAAATCTATAGTTCCTTGCCAAAGAACATTTCAGTTGAGAACTTGGTTGTGCTAAAATTAATGGTACTTGACTGCCTTTATTGTTTTCTTTATGCTGCACAATATGCCGGACATTTGTCTTTCTGAAAGCCCCCATAGCTTATTGGAGAGGAATGCTTAGCCATGGTCTACACCGCGAGTGGAGGGGTGAGGGAAGAGGTGGAATCGATCTAAGATATGCAACGTCAGCTATGAGAATAATGTGGCTGAAGTCGATGTACTTAGATCCACTTATCGTGGCATCTTCATGACAGAGAGTGCACTGTTTCCACTCCATCTGCGCCTCTCAAAGCAGTGGAGTACAGGAGTTGACAGGAGAGCGCACAGGGATAGATAAATCTAGACTAGATGTGATAAATCAGCCCCCAATGGATTGATAGCTATCCGCCGATTTGGCGGGTAGTGTTCATACCCTTAGTAATGCTGGCTGTACACACCTCTGACTCTTTTTCACCCACCCTCTCTTTTAGAAACTTAAATAAATTGAAGTGAGAATTCAGAAGATTTTTTGAAAGAACATGAACAAATGTGAGTAGTAGGCAATGTCGGTCTTATCTCCCCCTTTTCCCAAAAAACTGTTTTATCTGACCACATGTTAATTTGCCTCAGTAATATTTCTCCTCATGCTGAAAATTAGAAGCTGTTAAAAAAGAAGTGCCCAACCCAACTTGGAGTTTACATATGTAATGCCTAATGCTGTGATTTCACTTTAAACTGATACGTTGCAGCTTAAAATTACTTTGCATTGGCAGCTGTGGTTATTTAGAACTACAAGTTACTTTGGCCAGCATTCAAAATAAATATACCAATGCAAAAATGCCTCAATGAATTTATCGTGCTTGAATGATTGGAATTTTTTTAGCTTTAAGGCTTGAGAATGATTTCATTTAACAGCAGGGGGTGGCTAGACTTCCAACTAAACTGTTACACTGATGTAACTTTTAAGAAACCTACATCAAAGGGATAATTAATTTTAATTACTGAAGAGAATCAATGAGATTATGGGTCAGTACAAGCTTCTTTAAACCTACAGGGTAAAGATTTATCACTCTTACTTTTACCTAATCTCAGATGGGGAAGCAGTTTGTACATCTCACTAACCAGTTAAATACAGAAGTACAGACCCAAACATACTTTCTTCCAAAGATAAATCAATCTCCTAAAAGGTGAACTGGTCAACTGGCAGAGTGCTCTCCCATCGACTTCTGTACTGCAGCTCCCCAAGAAGCATAAGGTAAGTCAATGGGAAAGTATTTCCTGTTGACACGGCACGATGTAGACACCGCTGTAAATCGACCTAAGTTACATTGACTTCAGTTATGTAACTGAGGTTGACTTACAGCTGTAGTGTAGACCAGCCCTGAAAGCAATATTAAATAGTAGAGCTGGTAAAATCAATAAAAGCAAACACTCCTTATAAACATTTATTATAAAAATGTAGGAGTTAGATTATTGAAAGTCAAATTTTCAAATTAAAAACAATCATATTCAGTCAATTTAAATCAAATCTATTAAATAAATACTGAATGTTCATACTTCATATCAAAGTTTTGATTTTCACAAATGTCTATAGAAATAGCTTACAGCAAATGATTCCTAGTTTAAACAGATTATTTATATGGTTCACACATATAAAGAGATAGAAGTATCCAGATGGGCTTTTTTATATGGCCCCACAGTTTCAACTTGTGTGTGTGCATGCGTGTGTGTGTGAGAGAGAGAGAGTGAATGAATTGCAGCATGCACTAGCAGGATATTAACAAAAAAATAGTTTGCATTAGTTTAACTTATTTATTGAATGGTATTCAAAGACTGCTTTAAAGATGGAATTATTAATTTCCTCATGGGTTTCACAAACAATTAATTAATCTTCACAATATCCCTCTAAGGGAGGGTGTGTGAAATGTTTTGAGTCTCAGGCCCACGGTGCCCCATTTGGTTGCAGCAGGGAATTGGAGCTCTTGCCATTTGGTCAATCAGGGCTCCTGGGTGGGGCTAAGCAAGTAAGCAGGCTGTGGCTCAGGCTTCCTGCCTGAGGGCTAAACAGAAAAAACAGTCCTGGGCTCAGGACTTTGCAGTAGGGGCTGCGCTGGCAAACAGACTGTGGCTCAGACCTCCTGGCCTAGGGCTTAGTGCTCATCCTGTCCCGAGTGCAGGGTTGGGCGTACGGGAACCTAGGCCCACCCTAGAAGCATTGGTGGTCCCAGCACAGGGTTGGCAAGGAAATGTGGGGGTGCTGCCTTGTCTCCCAAAAACACAGCTGAATCAATGTCTTGCTTCCCTGGGCTACTTCCTCACAGCGTCTGGTGGGACTGCTACAGAGCCACTGGGGCCTGGTTCCTCATCTCTGCATTGAGTGGCTTACTCTCTGCTTCCCCTCTCTGCATCTTCTGGGGCAGTGGTTGGCCCAGGGGAGTCACCGTCCACCATACGCAGTTGAGGGCTCTGCTGGCAGTTCAGCTGACTATGAAGAACAATTGGCTCCTTCTCTGTCTTGCCTCCATCTGAGCGATAGGGCCCTGCTCTTATACTTGTTGGTCCAACCCTATACTTCCAGTGAAGGGGATGGAGTAGGGTTAGCTGAGCCATCTACTTGAATTAACCCCCTCTGCACCAGATTAAGGTCACTCTGCCTCACTACAGGGTGGTACTATACCCTCGGCCTGTGCAACCCTAATTTGGCCCTCTTGTGCATGATGTTTTAGTGTCTTCCTCATGATTTTTAGTCTCATGAGGAGGTTTAACTCAGTAGTTTTCATCTCTTCATGTTGGTTTACTGCAGATTCCTTGACAAGGAAACATCGCCATGTCTTTATAATAAAACCATGTCTTTAGTCTATATTTTGACATTTTAACTCCCCTCCTCTCTTCAGCCAGTGTGTGTGATAATTTCAGGTTAAAAAGTCACCCTTTAATGCACATAAAAATTCATAGATCTCCTTGGTTGGTCAGATGGAAACTCCACTTACTCTCATCTCGCCCCTAAAATAGGGAAAGCACAATCCAGTTCCTAATACTGTGTTGATTCTCTCCTAGTTTCCCAGCTTCTCCCCATACTTCCCTCCTCAACCTTCCTCCATAATTCTTCAAATTTTTCTGCCCTCCTCCACAGTAACCTACACCATCAAAAATCAGGCACAAAGAATCCTAATGATGTTTTAGAAAACATGAGATTTATTTCCCAAACATACTTCAAAAATGCCCTCATGTTTTGGATTATGATATAATAATTACATTTTAAGCAATTTTAAACTAAAAGATGTATCTAATGTAGGGGTTCTCAAACTTGGTTCGTGGCTTGTTCAGGGTAAGCCCCTGGTGGGCTGCGAGATGCTTTGTTTATTGAGTGTCGGCAAGTATGGCCGCTTGCAGCTCCCAGTAGCCATGGTTTGTTGGTCCCAGCCAATGAGAGCTGCAGGAAACAGTGCTGGCACTCTGTTTTTTCAAAGTGCTGTACAAATATTATCTAATGACCCATCATTGGAGCTGAAGGGTTGTTAATTTATGTTATCTATGATTCTGATCACAAATTTTGTGTTATAAAGCTTCAAGTATTCAGAACTAGTACTATGGAAACCTCAGTGCTTAACCTTTTAGTACTGTATAATAAATTATTTTCATCAATAGCTTAAAACAAATATTAATTTAAGTTTTCTTCTCTGTAGGTTCTGAATGCATACTGACTGACATTTGCTAAATTAGTAACAGGCATGCTCTCTGTAGTGGTTTTAATCAGTGTTCAGAAGGCTCTGACAGAAAACTATTTTTGACAGAGACAATATCTAGCCGGAGTTTACAAAGTTGGTGAAAAATGGCAAGTTTTGTAATATTCTTCTCTCTTAGGTACTTATATGACATTCACTACTGTGTACCTGAGCATCTCAGTCTTTAGTGCAGGGATTGGCACGTGGGACCGCAGCTATGGCATCCATAGTGGGCACTGCTGCTTTGTTTACTTGCTGGTTTGCTGACCGCGGCTCCCACTGGCTCCCACAGACAATGGGGGGCTGAAAAACAGTCCCAAAACAGTAGAAAATTGTATTTGGTTTTACCTATTCTAGACCCAAAATAGCATCATTAACAGATTTCTCTGGATGTAAGTAATAATTGTAAACATAAATCAGATCTCAATTATTTCTCAAAAACTTCACTTCAGGTGATAGTTTTGACTCTTAAACTGTTTGCTGTTTTTCCTTAAATTCCAGATTTCATTACTATTTATTGTTTTTACCACTGTAGTTCTAGGAGGCACCAGTTCAGATTCTGCAAGGCACTATGCAACAGACAGTAAGAAATAGTCTCTCCCTTGTAGAATTTACAAGCTAAATAGACAGAAGTGAGAAGGGAAACAGTGGTACAAAGATGTAAAGTGACTTGCCCCTGGTCAGACAACAAATCAGTAGCAAAGCCTAGAATGAACGCTTAGTATCCTGAATCCCAGTCCAGTGTTCATTTGAACATTTTAAAATGTTCAAAATTTTAGTAGACTCATCCACGTGTGAATAACTTTTATAAATCATGTTCTTGAAATGCAGAAACACTGAGTGCACTCCTCAGCTGCAGAGTGGAAACAAAAGAGACTCTGACCTGTCTTTTTGCCCTTTTCATTCCTAAACCAGCTGTGGGTCCTGTGGTTGCTCTAAATTGTGCTGCTTAAAATGGACCTCTAGAGACTGTGCTGATGGCTTGGTATTAGTGGAGTGAGTCATATTCTAGCCCTGTCCCCTTTACCTCCACAGTAAGAGGACCAGACGGGACTGAGTGTTATGTTCATGTGAGACTTACCTTAAGATCTAGTTGTGTTGAATTTCACTGATTGACTGGCAAGGAACAGCAGCTGTCACCCACAAAAAGACCTATATTATACCTTTTATCATTAGGTTGTTCAATACGTTTTCTGAGATAGGAATAGCCTCACACATTCCCAGATCATCCTCATCTCTAATGGAGCAGAATAAAAAAGAGCTATGTTAAATCTAATCAGTCACTGCACATAAGTGTGTTCTTGAAATTCCCTTTAACCCATCTTTTTAAATTTCATATAGCTTTATAAACCAAGTTCATTTTTTACTCTAAGTTATTTTTGGGGGGTATTTTTGTCAAAATTAGAAGCGTTTAACTAAAAGTGGATGAAGCTAGAATCTTCAAATTAAGCTCATCTCACTGAGATTTAAGAAATAACACAATGTGGCGATAATTGGATAAATACTTTTAAAGTTATTAGTGTTGACATTCAAAAGCTTTGTGCAGAAATAGAAATATTTATCTGAACTTGATAGTAACCTTCATTTGTATAAAAAAACATTTCACTTTATTAATTTATTATCTTTGACAAATAAAGGTACAGACTACAATGCAGTAGAGTACTTAAATGTGTGCCTCATTTAAAGCACATCAATAGTCACCCTAACATGGGACTACTCAAAGGCTTAAATTGAGACATGGACTTATGTATCTTGCTGAGTTGGGATTCTATTATTGTCCCCCAATTACTTTCAGCTCAGAATTGCTCAGTTTACAAATACAAGTTGTTTTTTTCTAACTGCAAGCCCTGCAAATTCACTCTGGGAATTGAAAGTTAGGATGTACTCTCTGGCCTTTTATTCACAAAAAAAGTGTATATTACCATGTGTTAGTTAAATGCGGTAACTAACACAAGGTAAAATCCTAGTGAAGACCAGGAAGTTGTAGCTTTAACATGTTAAGGAGGTTTAGTAAAGTGTAATCAGGACCCTATGACAGGTTTCAGAGTAGCAGCTGTGTTAGTCTGTAGTCACAAAAAGAACAGGAGTACTT
Organism: Sternotherus odoratus; assembly: GCA_032164245.1. Lineage (NCBI taxonomy): Eukaryota > Metazoa > Chordata > Testudines > Kinosternidae > Sternotherus > Sternotherus odoratus. The sequence continues at coordinate 227,073,826 of JAVMKO010000001.1, read as the reverse complement.
GTAGCACCTTATTTCAGCATAAGCTTTCGTAGGCTACAGCCCACTTTCATCGGATGCATAGAATGGAAGAGACTGTAGAAAGACATATATATATACACACAGAGAAAAATGAAAAGGTGGAAGCTGTCATACCAATTCTAAGAGGCTATTTAATTAAGATGAGCTATTATCAGCAGGAGAAAAAAAAAACCTTTGTTTTGATAATCCAGATGGCCCATATCACACAGTTGATAAGAAGGTGTGAGGATACTTAACATGGGGAAATAGATTCAATTTGTGTAATGACCCAGCCATTCCCAGTCTCTATTTAAGCCTAAATTGATGGTATCCAATTTGCAAATTAATTCCAGTTCAGCAGCTTCTCATTGGAATCTGTTTTTGAAGTTTTTCTGTTGTAGAATTGTCACCTTTAAGTCTATTATTGAGTGACCAGGGAGTTGAAGTGTTCTCCTACTGGTTTTTGAATGTTATGATTGCTGATGTCAGATTTGTGTCCAGGAACTTATGGTTTAGTTCAACCAGCTAATACATGTTTAAACTACAACTGTTTGGTCTTCACTAGAATTTTACCTTTGTGTTAGTTACCATGTATTAGCTTCAGAGGTAAGTAAACATTTCCCCCCCTAGTACTGATGCCTTTGTGTCATCACCAGAAATGAGGCCAAATTCTGACTCTGACACCTGCACAAGCCAGTTGTATTCAATGTTCCATCAGTGTCACAGAGGTTGCAGGAATAACATGTAGTAAAACCCATTTTTCAGAAGTAAGTTGATGCGTCTCTAACATACTCAAGGAATAGCTCTGATGATTACAAAATGGTGTTATTGTTAAACAGTCACTTTTTTTCAGAGTAAATATTCAATTTAAGGAATATGCACCTGAGGGAAGAGATAAGGGTACATTTCTACCCACACGGTATATTTCTTGACTTTTCAGTGCTTATTTCCCCAATTTTAACATTGTATTAACACTGGATTTTTTTTTTCAACACACACACATACACAAACTAGTGTTAATGTAATATTATATATAATTCTTTGGCATAATGCTGATGAATTTCAGATTCTAATCTCAATGAAATCATTTGTGTCATATATTTTATGTGATTTACAAATCCCTAAGGGATTTTCTTCCTTTCATCTCATGCTTTCTACCTCCTGGGTAGTGTGAGAGTAAGTGAGATTAGCATGTGAAATCCATCAATCCACCACACCAAAGAGTGGCCCAAAAAAACAGAAGTATTTTCTGTGTGCTAGTTATCCATGGGGAAATCAAGACTCTATTAGCTCCTCAGTCTCCCAGTTATCTGATGTTCCCTGACAAGCCTGAGCTACAGGTCAAATTCATCCCATTCATCACACAGTATAAATCCAATGACTTCAGTGTGCATACTTCAAAGATGTATTTGCCCCCATATTATTAGCCTAGCTCAACAGTCTTTCTATTCCGCCTAACAAAACTCTACATTTGGGTTCCAACTTCCTTTTTTCAAGACTTTCAGCATTTGATGTGTGACATTGGTTTATGAAAGCGTGTTAGAGAAAGTCAACTGTGTGTCCTTAATTTCACTGGGAGAATTTCTTTATAGGAAAGTATACCCCACCTGGGGGTTGACGGGCAGAGAGAGAGAGAGAGAGAGAGATTCTCTCACTATGACACTATTGGCAGGACTACTTTGCAGTGCATCCCACTGACAAGCAGTTTGGACACAACAGATTCAAATCCACAAGGTGTCCCTGCAGACCTTTTTAGGAAAATAGTAAATAAACAAATTGATATTAAGAAAATACTTTCCCCAAGACAAAACACATTAATCTTCCCTTTCATGTGACAAGATTTTAGCTTAAGAGCTGGCTACAAACCTGTCTTTAATTTTGGCATGGTTTCCTTTGATGAAAAAGACTCTCAGCCAGTTCAGTGACCTTCAATCCAGTGATAGCAACCTTTTATCCAGCAACTGCTAATGTAAACTGTGGAACAGAGATCAGTCTGTACAAGTTTCAGCAGTCCAACCAAAGGAACACATGAGCTATTTTTCCATATCAATACAAATGGAAAAGAACTCAGTGTATTTAGATACATACATGTGTCCTTTAGTTTTGTTCCTAGAGTTCAGCTAACAGCCAGAGCTCGTGTACCAACTAGGGAAACTAGTGGTAGCTCAGAAGATATTATTAGCAGGAAACTCAACAATTGTAACAATTACTCTGCTTTCGATTGCTATCTGTTGTAGATCTCTTAAGTGAGATTTACTTAAACAACTGTTAAAAGCCATCTCTTCTGCACCTCTAAAATATCTACATACTTCTAAAACTGCTCTGTAATTAAAAACTGTAGTTTAAAGACAGACTAGAGGATTAGGCCACTAGTCTGGGACTTGGAAGATGTAGGCGCCAAGATTTGGGGGCACCAAAAAGCTCTTGGGCCGGGAAACGGCGGCTGAGCCCCATGTTCTGCTTGGGGGGGGAGGTGGCACGCGAGGGGTCCATGCCCATGTCCCACTGTGGGGGGGAACGAGGGCTCTGTGTCCCACTGGGGGGAGGGCGTGAGGGCTCCGTGCCCGTGCTCCCAGGGGTGGGGTGGCTGCAGAGGACGCGGATGAACCCAGATCGTCCCTTGACCCGGAGGGGAGGAGGGCGCAAGGTGGAAGTTTTGCCTATGGTGCAAACTAACCTTACACCAGCCCTGCTAACAGCACTGCTATGATGCAGTCGAGACATGTCATATTTTGTATAATGACACCAAGCATCCCACTCTGAATCAAATTTCTAGCTGGAATAGATTTTAAACAGAGATGTAATCAGAGTCCAGTCTCTGCTGACTGAAGGGGAAAGAGAAATAGATCTTCATGTATAAAGTTTTTATTTTTTTTTGAGATATTCAAATACCATATTGGCTGGAGCTGTATAGATCTGATCAGAAGCCAAATTAAAATTAATTAACATGCTTCCATTGACTTCAGTGGGCTTTAGATCACAACTCACAGGAATGTGAAAAATTGAGATAATCTTTATGTGGTACTAAGGAAGGAAAAGTGATAGGCTTTTTCGTGATTTGCTTCTGACTGTTATTTTCACTTGTGACTTGGGAAGTACTTCAGCATATAAACAGAGTGGTTCTGGAGAGAGACAGAGGACATAGAACATCACAAAACAGAAAATGTGTGTAAGGTAAGAGAAAATGAGAATAAAAGAACTGCACCTCTTTGGCAGTAGTGTTTGTCACTGGCACTTCATAGCTCAGTCTTCTAGACTTAGCCTGAGACATCCAGACTCCATAATTTCTAAGCATCAAGAAATTGGTATAACAGGTTTGATGTGTTCCCAGCTAAAAGAGTGTTTATTAAAACTCAGGGACTTGACTGGTCAGATGAACATTGGCTGGCTAAACATCCAGTCACACTCATGGCCATATACAAAAGTATCATTAGCACAACATAAGAACATCATAACACCCATACTGGGTAGACAAAAGGTCTATATAGCCCAGTATCTTGTCTTCCACCAAGTGGCCAATGCCAGATATTTCAGAGGGAATAAACAGAATAGGTTACCATCAAGCAGTGCATTCCCTGTTGCCCATTCCCAGCTTCTGGCAAACAGCGGGTAGGGACAACATCCCTGCCCAACCTGGCTAATAGACATTGATGGAGCTATCCTCCATGAACTTATCTAGTTCTCTTTTGAAACCTGTGATAGTTGGCCTTCACAACATCCTCTGGTAAAGTGTTTCACAGGCTGACTATGCACTGTGTGGAAAAAAAATACTTCCTTTTGTTTGTTTTAAACCTGCTGTCGATTAATTTCATTTGAAAAAACAGCAATGAGGAGTCCTTGTGGCATGTTAGACCAGGGGTGGGCAAACTTTTTGGCCCGAGGGCCACATTGGGGTTCAAAATTGTGTGGAGGGCCAGGTAGGGAAGGCTGTGCTTCCCCAAACAGCCTGGTCCTGCCCCCTATTCGACTACCACCCACTTCCTGCCCCCTGACTGACCCCCTCAAAACTCCAAACCCATACAACCCCGCCCCCCACTCCTTGTGCCCTGATCGCTCCCTCCAGAACCCCCACACACTCTAACTGTCCCCCCAGGACCCCACCTCCTATCTAAGCCCCCTGATCCTTGTTTCCTGACTACCCCCTCCCACAACCCCTCCACCCTAACCACCACCCCTGAGGACTCCACCGCCATGTAAGCCCCCCTGCTCTTTGTTTGCTGAGCTTGGTCTGGCGCTCCGGCTCAGGAGAGCAGGGCCTGTGGCTTGCCACGCTTAGCCGAATGGTAAGGCACAGGAGAGCGGGGCCCGCAGCTTGTTGCGCTCGGCCCAGTGCTCCGGCCCATGAGAACGGGGCCCGTGGCTTGCCACACTCAGCCAGACGCTCTGGCCCAGGAGAACAGAGCCCGCAGCTTGCTGCGCTCAGCCTGGCACCCTGAGCCAGATAAAAACAGCCCACGGGCCATAGTTTGCCCACCCCTGCGTTAGATACTAAAAAAATTTATTTGGGCATAAGCTTTCAAGGGCTAAAATCTGAGGAAGTGGGTTTTAGCCCACGAAAGCTTATGCCCAAATAAATTTGTTAGTCTTTAATGTGCCACAAGGACTCCTCGTTGTTTTTGCTGATACTAACACGGCTACCACTATGAATTTCATTTTGAGTCCTAGTTCTTGTGTTGTGAGAAAGAGTGAATAACACTTCCTTTCTCTACACTGGTCATAATTTTATAGACTTCTATCATATCACCCCATAGTCATCTATTTTCCAAGCTAGGAAGTCACAGTTTTTTTCATCAGTTCTCATATGGAAGCTGTTCCATAACCCTAATAATTTTTGTTACCCTTTTCTGAACTTTTCCCAATTCCAATATATTTTTTTTATATGAGGCAACCACATCTGCATACAATATTCAAGATGTGGGTATGCCATGGATTTATGCCTCTATGGCAATATGATGTTTTCTGTCTTATTATCTATCCCTTTCTTAATGATTCCCAATATTTTATTTACTTTTTTGACTGCTGCTGCACATTCAGTGAATGTTTTCAGAGAACCCACTGACTCCAAAATCTCTCTCTTGAGTAGTAACAGTCAAGTTAGACCCCATCATTTTATATGTATAGTTGTGATTATGCTTTCCAATGTGTATTACTTTATCAACATTGGATGTCATCTTCCATTTTGTTGCCCAGTCACCCAGTTTTGAGAGATCCCTTTGTAACGCTTTGCAGTCTGCTTTTGACTTAAACTCTTTTGAGTAGTTTTGTATCTCAAAAAGGGTGATCATAGTGATTGTAACAACTGGAGAGGAACCATGAATACTGCATGCAGATTTGGTCGCCTCATATCGAAAAAAAGGTAGAGCTGTTGAGGAATTCTTTTAAATGTTCCACCGTCTATTGGTCTATTCTCTCTCAACTGGAAGCATTTTTCCATCTTTACTTTTTATTGATCCATTTCCCATTTTCAAGTTTTCATATTGGGTTTTGGTCTCTTGGTAAACAACTAGTGGATTCCTGTCATAGCAACAGCTTCCACTTCAGATGATAAGTCTTCAAAATATCTCCATTTATTTTTCCTTGTGTTGCTTTTTCACTACAGTCTTATTTCTGGTACTCCTTTTGATTCTCCCGTTCTGCCCCAATGTTTCCTGATTTTATATTTCAGAAGTTTTCTTTTAATTTCTTTTCCATTCATCAGACACTATGTCTCTTCTTTATCCAATTCTTGCTTTGCATACACTGCCTAAATTGCAACTGCTACAGTTTTAATCACATTGTCTCTGAACACTGCACATTTTCTTCAGGTCCAGTCAGTGTCTTGCCTTTCTCTGCCTCTTGGCCATGTCTGAAATCTGTTCCTTAGCTTAGCTCTAGTTGGAATTTCTTGAAGTGCTCTTTTGTTTTCAATTTTGTAAATTTTCGGTGCCAATTTAGTGTTTGAAGTTGATCTTTCTCAGTTTTACTTTCAGTGTGGTAGCTGCTGACATCTTCTATTAGATATTCCCTTGTGTCTTTGTCAGATGACCTGTATCTAGAGCTGATGCAGATGTGATTGATATGGTTTTTTTGTGTGTGTATGTTTTGACACCTGGGGAATTCCATGTTTTTAAATGTACGACTTTAAGATGGAAAAGTCTGCTTGCAAGAACTTGGTTGGATATCAAGCACAATTCAATTAGCCTCTTGTCATTTTGGTTAATGAGTCCCAGCCCCTGATTTCCCATTGCTCTTTGCACTCTCTGGTTATCACATTCTATGTTAGTGATAAAATCACCCATCAGAGGAATTAAATAACATTTTAATATTCTATCAGTCATACCTTGAAGGCAATTATAGAACTTATATTTATCCTCATTACTATGATTCTCTGTCAGAGTATAACACTGTATGACTGAGATCTTTTGGAATTTCTTTGGGAATCTGGCATATATAATTTGTTTGATAGTTATAAGTCATTTTTGTCATAATGAGGGCTATAGCGTCCGAGTGTACATTGTAACTATGTTTTAAATAGATTAAATGTTTCTTTTTCTTGCTTGAGACACTTCTTATCTGCATCTGTCAGTCTCCTCTCACTGATACCCAAGTCCACAGTTTGCAGTCCACAGTTGTCCATGTTCCTCATGATGTACACAATCGTTGATATTTGTCTTCATGTTTTAATAATTGACTTGGAAATATTTTCTTGTTGCCAACATCAAATATTTTCTTGGGTTCTAGAGACTGGCTCTCACTAGGAACCATAACGCAGCACAAGGTTTTCACAGTGATCTTTTCTGAGCAGACATTTTTACTGGAATGGTAACTTGGTTCCATTTCTATAAACAATGAGGGTTTTTTGTTTGTTTGTTTTGTTTTGTGTTTTTTAATGATGCTAGGTGGTTACCCTTGTGGTCAACCCACCCCTCTTTATGCAGACTTGGGACCAGCAGCCAAATCAAAGTGTACCAGGTAAGACTATTCTGGGAAATACCAGGCCTGAAAAAGAATCTTCTTTACCTATCCCCATCAGAAAATGACTATATACAGAGTTTTGGGAGCTAGGAAGTCCAGTTTCTTCAACTGCCTAATCTCAGCAATAATGTGAATTCCTCACCCCTTATTTAGTGATTACTTACTCTACCTCCTATAAAAGGTAAGTAAATATCCCTACTTCCATTTTATAGTTGTATACTCTGAGGAATACAGTGGTAAGGAAACTTACATTTTCAAAAATGCAAATTGATTTTGGGATGCTTTAATATTTGGATGGCTGATATAAGGCAGGCCCCTGGTTCTGATTTTCAGATGTTTTGAGCACCTACAACTCCCATATCCCATGTACTTTTACATAGCTTCTAGTTTTGTGATCAGACGTTATTTTTCAAATAAGATAAGATATCGTACATATTTTCCTTGTTAACCCAAATCTTGTCATCACTCATATTGCCATAAATTCAGGGAGAAAAAGAAAAAAAAATCCTTATTCTCTTAAGATCCCAAGAATCAACACAATAGGAGAGATAATGACCTTTCCGGCTAACAGTGATAATAACTGTAAATCCGCTTTGATCCATGGGGTGCAAATAATATATAGCTGTCAGTTTCAAAATATTCATTTCCTGCAAATCTTTCTTATTTTGCAAGCATCAAACCAACATCTCTCTTACTTTCTCATCTATTTAATTTATGGAAATCCAACAATATCAGAAAATCCGCTGCACTGTTTTGCATGTCAACTATGTTTGAATGATGTGACAGTATACGTTGGGGGTCACCAAAAAAGAGTACTGTATAAAGAAGTAAAAAGTAGGGCACTGCCAAGTAAGATGCTGTGGCTTCTACCTATGATGATTTATACCGGGATCGGCAACCTTGGCATGCGGGACCGCAGGGTAAGCACCCTTAGTGGACCCTGCCAGTTTGTTTACCTGGTGTTTTACCCACCGCGGATCCTACTGACCCCAATTCACCGTCCTGGTCCAATGGCGTCTGTGGGAAATGGCACGGTGCTGGCTGCCGCTTCCCGCAGCCCCCATTGGACCAGGACGGCAAACCGGGGTCAGTGGGAGCCGTGGTCAGCAAACTGGCAAGTAAACAAACCGGAGGGGCCCACTAAGGGTGCTTACCCTGTGGTCCCTTGCCGATTCCTGATTTATACTGTGTTGTTTAAAATGGGTTTTTTTCTCTTTAGCTCTTTAACAAAGACCTCTCCTTCCAGGGATAAATGATTCAATGAAGCCTGCTTGTCTGAAAGCAGCAGAGACAATAGCCAATTTGATTTTTGAAATTTAGGAAGTGGGGGGAAAGAAAATAACCAAGGTCTAGAAATTGGATAATGTTAAAATAATGTGACTGGAGCCAACTGTCTCAGAAGAAAACATTTATGTCAGGGGAGACAAGATCTTTCCTTTATGTAACAAGGAATAAATACATTTTACAGATGCTAATAACATCTTTGGTAGACAAAATACTTTCCGCCTAGCAATATTTTAGCTATAAGGTCAGTGCTTATCACATGTATCTTTCTCTTTAAACATTTAGGATTACACAAATAAAACTTTTCCACTAAATTGAATGTATGTGGGGAGAGAACTTCTAATGGTATAAGCCTTGGCTTTCAGAGGCTATTTTTTTTAATAGTGCTGCCAAACTTAGTGATGTTGTAAGGAAAAATCAGGCTTAACTTCTTGTTTAGCTCATGTAGGGTACATTATGATGCACTGTGATTTTTTTTTTATTTAGTTTTCACAGGACAGATTTAGATTCTCAGATTTAGATTTATGATATCAAGTTTGTTTCTTGAGTGCTCAAAGATCACTACTCATTTGTTGAAAGCATTTTCACTGAAGTGTAGTCTGAATTTCAGCCTGAATTTCATCGATATGGGAGTAGTTCCATTGATCTCAGTGAAACTAGTTTCATGAGTAAGGGTTTCTGGATTGGTCCCTGCATTTTAAAACAATAAATGTCTGTTCTCATTTTTAAAATTATTAATTATTAGAAGACACCTTACGCTTATGCTTCTCCTTATTCAAATGCCATTCATATGCTAGTTATGTGAGAATATTATTATTCTGATGAGAAAATGAAAACAGAAAAAGGAAGAGCTGGTTTCAGCTTCAAGAGAAAACTGTGGTTAAATATTATGAAAAAAACCTTGTAATGATAGAATAGTTGACTAATGGGAAAAGCCGACAAGTGTAGCTGTGGAATCAGCCTCAATAGACACATTCAAAGCTAAAGTTTACCCCAGTCTCTAAGCTATGGTTTTGAAATGTAATAAAATCAATTTTCCTTTAATGCATGGGACTGACTAGATGGCCCAGCAGGGGCCTCTTCCATCCCAGATACTTATTTGGAAAAAAAAAGCAACTATGCTCACAACAGTAATATAATTGTAACTCCTTACAAAAAAATAATAATAGAAATCTGTGTACCCAGCGACTGTGTCCATAGAGATTCACTGGGACCATTGGCTACATAACGAGGAAGGTGGCAATAACAATGAGCATAACCAGCGTAGAAGGTATATTTATCAGTATTATGTAAAAAAAGAAGTCATTGTCTTTCTCCTCAGTTTCTCAAAATCTGCAGCGTACTCTTTAGTATGAAACAGCTTGAGTTGATCAAACTTTAGAGCCATCTACAGAAAATTTTGTGATGATTTATTCTTCATGACTTTTCCTACATTTTATTTTTATTACAATTCCTTGAGGATACGCTTTGATTATGTTGTCATATAATTTACTGTTTTAGATACACTTTTAAATAATTATATTACAGGAAGATTTGTTTTCTTGAACTTCGGGTGCATCTGTGGCACATATCCCTGCATAATATTACAATATCAGCTACAGCCTGCTCCAAAATCCATAAAGTGTATGGTATCCTTGTATTGGCTTCAGTGTACACTGGGTCAAGACCCAGCAGCTATGTGTATTGGTACAATGTACTGAGCAATATATTTTATACAGGGGTAAAAATGCATGAGCCTTGTCTACATTAGTTTGTCCACTGTTGCTGCAACCAGTGGTGAATTATGTATCTGACTTTTTCTATAATACTTGGGAACAAAAGTTAAGGTTATCATAAAAACACAGGTTTACCATCACAGTACTAGATCTATTGCACACTTCATGGTAGAAAATAATATTTTAAAGTCATCTTTTGTCTGAAAGCATCTCAAAGATTAAGGACCCCATTCAGTTAACCACAAACTGTCATATTTTGTGAATTCTGAAGCACTTAAAGGAGAGGAAAGTGATCAGGAATAGTCAGCATGGATTCATCAAGGGCAAGTCATGCCTGATTAATTTAATTGCCTTCTATGACGAGACAACTGGCTCTGTGGATGAGGGGAAAGAAGTGGATGTGTTATTTTTTTATTTTAGCAAAGTTTTTGATATTGTCTCCCCCAGTATTTTAGTCAGCAAGTTAAAGAAGTATGGGCTGGATGAATGGACTGTAAGGTGGATAGAAAGCTGACTAGATCACCGGGCTCAAGAGGTAGTGATCAATGGCTCCATGTCTGGTTGGCACACAGTATCAAGTGGAGTGCCCAAGAGTCAGTCCTGGGGTTGGTTTTGTTCAATATCTTCATTAATGATCTGGAGGATGGTGTGGACTGTACCCTCAGCAAGTTTGTGGATGACACTAAACTTGGAGGAGTGGTAGATATGCTGGAGGGTAGGGATAGGATACAGAGGGACCTAGACAAATTAGAGGATTGGTCCGAAAGAAATTTGATGAGGTTCAACAAGAACAAGTGCAGAATCCTGCACTTAGGACAGAAGAATACCATTCATGGCTACAGACTAGGGACCGAATGCCTAGGCAGCAGTTTTGGAGAAAAGGACCTAGGTGTTACAGTGGATGAGAAGCTGGATATGAGTCAATGGTGTGCCCTTGTTGCCAAGAAGACTAACAGCATTTTGGGTTGTATAAATAGGGGCATTGCCAGCTGATCATAGGACATGATCATTCCTCTCTATTCAGCATTGGTGAAGCCTCATCTGGAGTACTGTCTCCAGTTTTAGTTCCCACACTACAAGAAGGATGTGGAAAAATTGGAAAGAGTCCAGCAGAGGGCAATAATAATTATTAGGGGGATGGAGCACATGAGTTATGAGGAGAGGCTGAGGGAACTGGGATTGTTCAGTCTGCAGAAGAGGAGAATGAGAGGGGATTTGATAGCTGCTTTCAACTACCTGAAAGGGGGTTCCAAAGATGATAGATCTAGACTTTTCTCAATGCCAGATGACAGAACAAGGAGTAATGATCTCAAGTTGCAGTGGGGAAGGTTTAAGTTGGATATTAGAAAAAAACATGTTCACTAGGATGGTGGCGAAGCACTAGAATGTTTTACCTAGGGAGGTGGTAGAATCTCCTTCATTAGAGGTTTTTAAGGTCAGACTTGACAAAGCCATGGCTGGGATGATTTAGTTGGGGATTGGCCCTGCTTTGAGCAGGGGGTTGGACTAGATGACCTCTGGAGGTCCCTTCCAACTCTGATATTATGTGATTCTTTGATATTTTGTGGAATTATTCCTTGTAACTTTTTCTCTTTTCTTTGGTAGTTGTTTTGATACATACCGTGACTGAGGGCCTTGAGATAAATGATTTCCCTATTGTGCAAATTGCTACAAAATTGGTGCTAGATCCACAAAAAGGACTTAGATGTTGCAATACATAACTTTAGGTTGTGGGGTGTATTGAGGACTGTGCTGGAATCACAAGCTATTGGATCTTAAAGTGTCAGGGGCTTTCTATATACTACTTGCAAGCTAGAGTGGTGTGTAGCTAATCTTGAGAGTCTGAAAAGTGCCAGCTTTAAGCAAGCTGGGTGAGTTGTGCATCTTCTTTGACTTTTAGGGAGCAGCCTGTTTTGTTTCCCTTTGATTTTGTGTTCTTGTGTGTTCTCTGCACTGGGTCAATTAGTCATGAGAAGAGCTAAGCAAAATTTTTCAGCCAAACCTATTTTTCTTCTCCAGAGAATGCAGACAATACAAACATTTAACAAATGTATGTCAAATTCACTGAACTGGTTCAACAAACTTTATAAAAATCAATTTTAAAATGTTTTGGCATTTTCAAAATGAAATATTTAAATTTATTTGTTTGGTTTGGAGTTTATTTCAATGTTATTAGGGTAAAATGTGTGAAAAAGCTCCAAAATTTGGGTCAGGTCAAACCAATAATTTTGTTCAATTAAAAAAAGCTTAATTTTTCAAATTTCTGAAAATTAAAACAACAAAATAATTATGGTCAACCCAATTTTTTTATGAGTTCTTCAGAACATCCAGAAAATTTCAATATCATTTATCTTTACAACTCTACTGATGGGTGCGTCATGTAGAGAAATTGAATATGACTTTGAAAGAGACACAGCAATGATACAAGATTTATATCAGAAGGAAAAACTGATTTCCTTCCCAAAATATTCCACAGAAAGGTAGTGGAAGCCACTGTAACTTTGGGAATACCTGGAAAGTACTAAGTCTTGTTATACCATTATCTTTTTTACTAGTGGAAGAAAGTTAATTCACCAATAGTGGCATACATATCCCACAGTACTCCTATTTTTGGGAGGAAAAGGCATAATAAATTTTCAACTTATAATTTTTAAATTCAGCAACCATGCAGATCAAATTTAACTAAAGAAAATATTCCAGGGGCCATCAACATTACTTTTATAAATGTTTTGATATTTCTAAACAAAGCCAAGGGCATGCTGTACCTACCTCTTCATTATTCATCACTAATATGACTTTTTTAAAAGCTAACAAGAACAGAAAATGTGTAGCCCTTTTTAAAATATGAAAAGTGGTTTTTTTTCACACACAATGAAATAGCTAAAGAGATTTCCTCCAACTTTTAATGCTAAAATTAGGGCTGTCAAGTAATTAAAAAAATAAGCGTGATTAATCATGCAATTAATCACACTGTTAAAAAATAAGAGACTACAATTTATTTTCATATTTTTGGATGTTTTCTACATTTTCATATATGTTGATTTCAATTATAACACAGAATACAAAGTATAGAATTCTCACTTTATATTTATTTTTATTACAAATATTTGACCTGTAAAAGCAAAAGAAATACTATTGTTCAATTCACCTAATACAAGAACAGTAGTGCAAAGTTGAACTTAAAAATGCAAAATTATGTACAAAAAAAGCTACACTCAAAAACAAAACAATGTAAAACTTTAATGCCTACAAGTCCACACAGTCCTATTTCTTGTTCAGCTAATTAATCGGACAAACAAATTTGTTTGCACTTTCAGAAAATAATGCTACCTGTGTCTTTTTCATAATGTCACCTGCAAGTGAGAACAGGCATTCGGATGGCACCATTGCAGCCAGCATAGCAAGCTATTTATATGCCAGATGAGCTAAACATTCATATGTCATGCTTCAACCACCATTCCAGAGGACATGTGTCTATGCTGATGACAGGTTCTCCTCAATAACAATCCAAAGCAGTGTGGATTGACACATGTTCATTTACATCATCTGAGTCAGATGCCACCAGCAGAAGGTTGACTTTTGTTGGTGGTTCGGGTTCTGTAGTTTCTGCATTGGACTGTTACTCTTTTAAGACTTCTGAAATCATGCTCCACAACTCGTCCCTCCGAGATTTTGGAAGACACTTCAAATTCTTAAACCTTGGGTCGAGTGCTGTAGCTATCTTTAGAAATCTCACATTGGGACCTTCTTTGCATTCTGTCAGATCTGCAATGAAAGTGTTCTTAAAATGAAAATGTGCTGGGTCATCATCCAAGACTGCTGTAACATAAAATATATGGCAGAATGTGGGTAAAACAGAACAGGAGACATACAATTCTCCTCTGAGGAGTTAAGTCACAAAAGTAATTAATACATGTATGTATGTATTTAATTATTTATTTATTATTGAGCATCATCAGCATGGAAACACATTCTCTGGAATGGTGGATGAAGCATGAAGAGACATAAGAATGTTTAGCATATCTGGAACATAAATACCTTGCAACATCAGCTACGAATGTGTCATGCGAATGCCGGTTCTCACTTTCAGGTTACATTGTAAATAAGAAGCAGGCAGCAGTCTCTCTCTTGCTCTCTCTGCCCGTCACCCTCCCCCCCCCATAAATGGAAACAATCTTGTTTGTCTTAGCGATTGGCTGAAGAAGTAAGACCGAATGGACTTGTAGGCTCTAAAGCAGGGATTGGCAACCTTTGGCACGCTGCCCACCAAGATAAGTCCCCTGGCAGGCTAGGCTGGTTTGTTTACCTGCCAACTTCACAGATTTAGCAATTCGAAGATCCCACAGTCTGCAATTCACCATTCCAGGCTAATGGGGGCTGTGGAAAGTGGCAGCCAGCACATCCTTCAGCCTGCGCTGCTTCCCACAGCCCCCATTGGCCTGGAGCAGCAAACTGCAGCCAGTGGGAGCTGTGATTGGCTGAACCTGTGGACACAGCAGGTACTGGGCTGGCCCGATACGGGACTTGACTGGGCAGGCCACTTGCCAAAGGTTGCCGATCCCTGCTCTAAAGGTTTACATTATTTATTTTTTTGAGTGCAGTTATGTAAGAAAAAAAATCTACATTTGTAAGTTAGACTTTCACAATAAAGAGATTGCACTACCGTATATGATTTGAAAATAACTGTTTCTTTTGTTTAACATTTTTACAATGCAAATACTGTACTTGTAATAAAAAATAATAATATAAAGTGTGCACTGTACACTTTGTATTCTGTTTTGTAATAGAAATTAATACATTTGAAAATGTAGAAAAGCATTCCAAAACATTTAATAAATTTCAAATGGTATACTGTTTTTAAACTGTGATTAATCGCGATTAATTTCTAAAATCATGATTAATTTTTGTGAGTTACTCACGTGAATTAACTACGGTTAACTGGCAGCCCTAATATTAATGTAAGTGAAGAAGATACAGCCATGTCTGCTTGGTCTCAATGTTCCCTGTGATTACTCTTTTCTGCCTTGTGAATTATTATTTCCTCTGAGTACGATAGCAAGATTTTCTGTGCAGATAGAGACCAAAGGTAAAAGCCTAGCCCTACTGAAGTCAATGGAAAAATATCCATTGACTTCACATGGGTGGTATTTCACCCCGGGTCTTATATCTTAAATTATAGTTTGGTATGAGGACCACATTTTGATCCCCTTGTTCATATTGAGTAGCATCCTGCTTTGATTGTGGCACCACTGAACTCAACAGGACAACTCATGCAATAAACCACTACATGTAATGCTAAATGTTTCTTTAATTTAACCAGAATTTAGCTTGTTTTTTATAAATATAAGCTGCTATTGTATTTTAGGCATGATTCAAACATGAAATGTTTAAAAAAGATTGTTTTGAAGGGTTTTTTTAAAATATACAACTGAGAGACAGTAAATCTACAAGGACTAGTTTTAGAAAAAAAAATCCTGAAAAGTTTTTAAAATATGCATTCTTATCTCAATCAAAATCTTCAAATGAAACATGCATAGTGAGGAATCTTTCTTTATTTATTTTCCTTACTTCTCAACTTGCAAAGGCAGCAATGTGAGTGGATTAAAGGAAGTGTTTAATTTCACAAACCCACAGAATATTGCTTTGAATGCCTTTTCTCTTCTTTAAATACATGGTTGTTACCATTTTTGTTCTCAAGGAAAAAAAACACCTCTAAATTACCTAGTGGATCTATAGAATATGTTTATACTGCTTAGACAGGATAAGTAAGGAATTGACCTCTTTATTCCTGTAACCATAAAATAAATTGCATTTGTTTGATATCTTTGACTTTCTCACCTGCATTTTTTGACACCTAATTTGTCTCATCTGGGACTATTGCTAAGATGCCAGACTCCTGACCATCTGTCAGACAACCATCATTTTTTATAAAAAGACCTTAAATATGTGTGACTTTCTTTTCACCAAAATGTAGTAGGAAACAAGATCAGGTAAAAGCAGTGTTAGAAATTTACGTGAGAAAAACTGTAAACCTAAATGCTCAAATATACTTTTTTATTGGGCATTAAGGCACCTAAATGGGCATTGGTATTGGGCATTAAGGCACCTCTCAGATTTTGGAAGGCACTTCAGATTCTTAAACCTTGAGTTGAGTGCTGTAGCTATTTTTAGAAATCTCACATTGGTGCCTTATTGTTTTGTCAAATCTGCTGTGAAACTGTTCTTAAAACGAACATGTGCTGACTCATCATTTGAGACTAGAATCAGAGAGGTAGCCGTGTTAATCTGGAATTGCAGAAGTGACAAAGAGTCCTGTGGCACCTTAAAGACTAACTAAAGTATTGAAGCGTAAGCTTTCATGAGCTAATACCCACTTTGTCGGATGAATGAAGTGGAAGTATCCAGAGGCAGGAATAAATAAGAGGCAAGGACCAGGTTAGAGATAACAAGGTTAGTTCAATCAGGCTGAACCAGCAAGGCGGCGGGGCCCAGTAAGGGTGCTTACCCTGCGGTCCTGCGTGCCAGCGTTCCTGATCCCTGTCTTAGCAGTTGGCTGAGGAACATGTAGGAGTCAGTGGACTTGTAGGCTCTAAAGTTTTGCATTGTTTTGTTTTTGAATGCAGGTGTGTAACAAAAAAAACCACCCTTCATTTATAAGTTGCATTTTCACAATTAAGCGGTTTCACTATAGTACTTGTATGAAGTAAACTGAAATAAAGTATTTCTTTTGTTTATCATTTTTCCAGTTCAATTTTTTTTTCAAAATAATAATATAAAGTGAGAACTGTACACTCTGGATTCTGTGTTGCAACTGAAGTCAATATATTTGACAATGTAGAAAAAAATCCAAAATCTGTATATATAAAAGTCAAATGGTGTATGCATGTTCACTAACTCCTTCCACACCGTTTGAGCTAGAGACTTGAAATTTGGTACAGTTATAGGCTTTAGGGTCCTAATGAGAGTAAGAATCGAAAATTTTTCAAATCTCACCTCTTACACCCCGTAGGGGTGAAATTCTTTAAAGCCCATTAACATCTGCTGGGCAGCAGGTTAACAGCTGCAGTTCCCTGTGACATAGTTATGATGTACTAATACCCCACTCCAATGGACCCCGCACTCTCTTCCCCCTCCTGCCTCCAATGGACCCTGCACTCGCTCAGCTCTCTCACCTCCCCCCACTCCAATGGACCCCGCACTCGCTCAGCTCTCTCCCCACTCCCCCCATCCAATGGACCCCCCACTTGTCCAGTTCTTTCCCCCCTCCCGCCCACTCCAACGCCCCCCCACTCGCTCAGCTCTCTTCCCCCTGCCCCCCTCCAACAGCCCTCACACTCGCTCAGCTCTCACCCCCCTCCCCCCTCCAGCACCCCCCCACACTCGCTCAGCTCTCTCCCCCCTCCCCCCTCCAACGGACCCAATCAACGCCGGGTTTTTCCGCTAGTATTTAATACATTTCAACTGGGATTCTATTGCTTAACAGTTTGATTAAAACTGTGATTAATCATGATTTTTTTTAGTTAATCACATGAGTTAACTGTGATTAATTGACAACCCCAGTTAAATAGATTTTGGGCTGCAGCCTAGAATGGAAAAGTGAGAAAAGCAAGCACATTATTTCTGGAATGAAATGGGGTAGAAAATATACGTACTATATTTTCGGATTGTATATTGAATTTTGCACTTAGGTAAAACTCTAGTTAATAATGTACTGATTTGAGGACTTTAATATCTCAGACATAGGTTAGAAGTTTACTACAGGAGTGGGTGGGTGAGATTCTGCGGCCTGCATTGTGGACATAATAGTCCCTTCTGACCTTAAAGTCTATGAGTCTATTAAAGTTTCTGATCTCATTGACACTGATTTGAATCTGGAATACCTGCACTGAAGTCACTGGAGGGACTCCTGATTCACACTAGCATAATCAAGCATGGAATCTGACTCCAAGAGTAAATTTTGAATGGGGTGGGATTTTCTAAAGTGCTCAGCACTGGCCTAATTCTCCCTCCATTCACATTAATGGTGGTTTTGCCATTGTCTTCAGTGACAGTAGAGCTAAGACAACGTCGAGCATTTTTGAAAATCCCACCCTAAAGATTTAGCCAAAGTGCCAAATGCTTTAACAAAATACCCTACTGCTTTAATTAAAGCATATAAACATATTGCACGTGACTATTATACTCAATGGGAGAAAGTTGCTGAACTCAGATACTATGACCTTAAGAGAGAACTGTTCTCTTCTTTCTGGAGAAGGAAATAAGGTATGCAAGTGAATTATGTGATTCCTGAGTGTATGTCATTGCAATGCCTTTGGCAATGACTTAAGCATTGTCCATTTAAAGAAATAGCTGGGAAATGGAGAAGTGTAGAAGGATTTTAGATTTCTGCGGAGAAATAATCTGAAAGAATGAGGCAGAGCTGTTGTTTTTCACTTTGGAGCAATCCTTATTTTATATGGTGGGAACATAAAAAAGTTAGGTTCCACTTCTAAATACAAAAGCTGTGCTGTAATTGTGTCAGTTAGCTTCTTCAGAAAGCCCTCTAGGGGGGTGCTCACATTTTCAAGAAGTAGATGAAAAGAATACTGGGGTATTGTTCCAGTTTCTCTACATTTTACCACATTTCAAGGGGAAAAGCTATAGAAGAAAGAAAAAAGAGATAGATGAATTTCAGTTCACTCCCATATCAGAAAAGGGAGACTGAAATAAAACAAAAAGGAAAAAAGAAAAAAATAAATTTAATATGGTGGCTATGCACCACCATTTTCGTAATTACAAATATTCAGAAAATGGAAATACAAGTTACTCTAGTATTATATAAGTCTGAATTGTAATTAGGTTAGCTGAAATTGTGAGTACCATTTATAAGAATAAACAGCAAAAGATGTAATATTTACATGTGATTTCCTTACAGTTCACATCAATAATAACAGTCTCTTGTTTTCTTATTAAATCAGTATAGCTAAATTGTTATTGTAAAAGAGTGCTGGATACATCCAAAATAATGATATGCCTATAATTTAATTATATTGTCTACTATTAGTGTTCAATAATAGTCCTGTAATCCCTTTACAGACATGTTTTGGGAAGGGGTAGGGGGGAGAGCTTTGATTGTACAAGGACTTGCAGGATCAAGTGCTACTTTTGCTATGTTTATATTATTATTACAATCAAGCCTAGAACGCTATCTTAGGTCAGGACCCTAAAGAGTTAGGTGTTGTAAAGACTTCTAAATAAGGAGTACTACCCCTTTGAACAAAGACGGCATGAACCCTATGTGTTTTTATGTTTAATTCTAAAGTGGTTCTTAAAGAGTTAATGGAGCAGCATGTCAAAACAAATTCTCACAAAAATCAGATAATAATCACAGACGACTCCAAAGCCAGTCTAATATTTTTTTAGAGATTTCTTAATCTCATCAAATGACTCCTCAAACAAAACCATAAAGCAAAAAGGTCTGCCCACGATTGCTTAACTGGATTGAACACTTTAGCACTTCTCATTTTTCAAAATAAATGAAAGTTAAAAAAAAAGATACTTGCCTTATTTGACAACACCAGGAGACTCTCAACATTGATGATCTAAGGAAAAAATTACCAAAAAGGCTGCTTATCTGAAATAGGTACCTGTATTGCAATACTTTAAACAAGTTTCACTGCTAGCAAAATCAATGTTGAGCACATGACACTTAATGGGGATTAAAAATGCAATCATTATAACCATTGTTTTACAAAACACAACAGAACATTCTCTGTGATGTTTGAAAATCTTACCATTAGCAATCGTTATTTAGATGAAGTTGACTTCAGTGGGAGTTTTGCCTAAGTAGTAACAGCAGGATCAACTCAAAGAGACAACATGAACACCTTGGCAGAAGCCCACACAAGGCCTTTTACACAGTAAGCTTCTTGCTGTTCCAGAATGAATGGAAAGACATGTAAACTGAAAGTCTGTACAGAGAGCATTTGCTTTCCTTATATGCTAACTAGTGGAGACCCAGGCCACTTCTGAATAGGGTGACCAGATGTCCTGATTTTATAGGGACAGTCCCGATTTTTGGGTCTTTTTCTTATAGGGGCTCCTAATACCCCCCCACACCCTCTCCCGATTTTTCACATTTGCTGTCTGGTCACCCTACTTCTGAATAGGAATGTGAAGAGGAGCACTAGCAGTTGTTTACAGAGAGCACGCTGTCCATGCTTATGTGGACCCAATAGCTGACACTATTGCTTGCCAAGGGCTGGAGAAATGGTTCTCTATAGCAATGGAGAATTCTGACCTGTCTCTGGATTGGGGGAAAGGATTACGTTCTCCATCATTCCCTGTTTAGTTTCCAGTTACACAGCAGTGAAGGTGATATCATGGAACATTAAAAGCTTCAAAAATGATTCCTGGTTATACTTAATATCAGAATATCTCAACTACACTTTCCAGGAGACTGACAAAATTAATTTCACATTCAGCAGGAACTAGTCAATGGTCCTTCTCCTGTCCACTAAAGTCAGTGGGAGCCTCAACGGGTCTCTTATATTTAGTTAACACTAGAACTGGACTATAAAGTTCAGAACCAGATACAGATTTGAATTTCCCTTATATTTGTATTTGGGAAGGGAGAAATCCAGTTTTCCAATACTGGCCCATTTCTACTGAACATGTTATTATAATATTAATAATAAATATATTGATTTATCCATCTATATTTGTAAAACTCTTGCAACACCTGATTTATTTGTATAAGGAAATAAAATTGGCTGAGGACCAAAATGAAGGAAACATTAGTAAGTAATCCAACTTAGCATTCTTTAAAAATTATATCTTATACTCCCACTGTGATTAATTATTCCCAGAGAGGGTATTTGTGACTTTAGAGTCAATTACAGAAAAAAAGTAGAAAAAATAACTTTTTGAAACCCACTATTTATCAGAATCATTCTGACAGATTCAGGCTATCTACAGACTCACTACCCCTGGAAAGCATGGATATAGCACATACAACTTTTGAAATTTAAATTCATAATCAACCATTATGTTTTAAATTAAAGAGACAGAACATAATCATAGTCACTTGAAAGTTACACTATATCACATCAAGGTAACCTGTACTCTGTCAGGCTAGAGGCATCTGATATAACTTTTAGATATAACAATTGGCATAAAAAAATCAACACTTAAAAAAATTATATTATTGTGTTATTTTGAAAGTTCATGTTCTGGAAAATTGTGCAACAGGATTTATTGTCAGAGTGAAAACACCTAGTGCCCTTTATGATATATAGCTTGCTAAAAATGTGCTTTTTTAAAGATTAAGTAATATGTTAAAGATTAAACCTGTCAGTTTAATCTATTTAAAGGGAAGCTGTTAGACTCTTTTTTATGTTTACAATCAATCAGTTATGTCAATAATTTATATTTGCTGCCTTTTAATAAGAACTACTTAAAAACTGATTAAACGTCTAAAGCCCCCGTCCATCATGTTAGTCCACACAATTGGAATCCTGCTGGAATAAGGCCTGCTTTATATTATTTTTAACCAAATCTCTTAATTTACAATGAATGAATACATGGCAAACAGACTAGGAGTGAAGAAAGCACAATGGATAATACATTTCCTGTTTGAGCCTATTTTACAATTCAGCTAATTTCCTTCTCCTAATGAAACTTAATTATTCAAATATGAAGGTGGCTCAGAGTATTATTTAGGGCCTAAGTTAAAAAAACCAGCAGTGTTAGATTAGCTTCCTATTTTAATGTTACTTCTGAACAAGCACTTGTTTTGTTTTTGTATTTTCATATAAACAACTTCAATTTGTAAGACAGCACTCTAAAATAAACTCTTAATGAAAAATGATTGGATAATTCAATTTATTGTTATTAAAAGTGTTTATTCAGCCTAGTTTCACTAAACAAATTAGGGTCTCATTCTTCTCCCACTGAAATCAGTGGAAAACTCCTTTTGACTTCTATAGAAGAATAGGACCCAAAATGTCCTTGATTTTGTTTTCCTGCTAGATAGTTTCAGCAATAGTGATAGGTTAAAAAGCATAGGGTGGGATTTTCAAAAGTGTTTAATAGATTTAGGAGCATATTGACTTTCATGGGACTTGTACTTCTAAATCCACTTAGGGTCAGATTTACACAGGGGAGCAAGGTGTTGCAAAGATTAACTATTAGGAACACAGCTACCAAGTAGAATTCACAACCCTGAATTAGGTGCCTGCAGAGAGTTAGGGGCCTAAAAAAGAATTCTCACAACAAAGCACAATGACCAGGGAGCCACCTAAGGTAGTCAGTGTATTCTTTGGGCCAGCGAGATGAAGTGAGAATGACTCAATGGCCTGGTGATTAAGACATTCGCTGGGAGGTAGAAGACTCAAATCCCTGTTCCCAGGACTAGTTTGTTTGTTTTTTATAGAAAGTGAAACAGTTTCACCAGGAGCTACTGAGAATACCTTATAGTCAAGTGGTTAGGGCACTCAATCAGGACACCTGGCTTCAGATCCCTGCTCCGCATCAGGCAGATGGGGGAATGGAACCAAGTTATTCCCCCATCCTGGTTGACTGTTTTAACCTCTGGGCTATTGTGTAAAAAAGGGGGAAGCAAAAATTCCTCTTTTGGACTTACTTTGTGGGGGATTGGGTGTGCTCAGAGCACACCTAACAGTTCAAGGTTAGTAAAACAGGTGACTGAAGTTTTGTGAATGTCAATGATGCCTGAATGTTTACTTTGGGCACCTATAGAGGTAGTTAGGTTCCTAAGTACCCCTAGTGAATGTAGTCCTGGGGCATTTTTAAAAATCCCACAGTACAGTCATGGGACATAATTTTCAAATCTGGATGCTTACATTTAGGGTCTTACATCTATCTTGAGGTCGATACATTCATATTTGGGTACCTTACTATAAGTCTGAGCTGATTTTCAGAAGTGATGGCCATTAATTCTTTTGGAATCAATGGGAGCTAAAGTTGCTCAGCACCTTGGAAAATCAAGTTAATTTTAGTTGGACCTGATCTAAAATAAAAAATTATACTGGTATAACTATCTTGGTTAGGGCAATGATATATCAGTAAAGCTCTAGTGTGAATACAGGTTTTCAAAATGGCCTATACTGAAATAGTTATTTCCCCCTTGTTGAATGGGAAGAGTTATATCAGAACCTTGGCGTTGGTGGGGTTGAGTACTGTGGAGAGTGTGGATGAGTTAATCTACCTAGGCTGCAAGCAGAGTTCAAATATTTGCAGCAAACCAGATGTCCTCTGATTAATAGGCCTCATCACCCCCTTTATTAAGGTCATGTCTCGCTTATGGATACAAAAATGTCTTTGTGCTGAGACAAAGTTCAGGATCCATCAAATATGTATACTGCCATATCGCTATACAGGTCAGAAACCTGGATCCTTTTATTGGCAGACTAGGAGCGGCTAGAGGCATTCCATATGTGCTGTCAGCAAATTTTGAGCATAAAGCAGTTTGACTTTGTGCAAAATGTCACAGTCTCACAGAGATCTGGCCTTCCTTCAATTGCTCGTTATATTCAAAAGTGGCATTGCATGCTCTTCAGTTATGTCACCAGGATAGACTGCAGAGTGCAATGCTCTCAGACTCTTGATCGACACATGAAGAGGTGAACAACTTGCCCCTACCTGGATCAGCCTGAGAGCTGACCCCAGAGAACTGTGCATTTTCAGGATAGAGACAGATCTGGGAACATATATGATGCCTGGTGTAAAACCATCAGTCATGGTCACTGTGACTGGTGCATAGTCCTCAGTAGACTGTATGTGTTTGATGATAATACTAATTTAAGTAAGTCTGAACTAGGGGAATTGGACCACTTTAACTGTACTAGTGTGGTACTCTTAGGGAATGTCTACCACGAATCGGCTGGCAATGATTGATCCAGCAGGGGTCGATTTATTGCATCTAGTCTAGATGCAATAAATCGACCCCCAAGCGCTCTCCTGTTGACTCCTGTATTCCATCACCACGAGAGGCACAGGCGGCGTTGATGGGGAAGCGGAAGTAGTCGACTGACCACAGTGAAGACACCGCAGTGAGTAGGTCTAAGTATGTCAATATCAGCTATGTTAATCACATAGCTGGAGTTGCATAACTTAGATCAAATCCCCTCCCCTCCCCCCCGCTACCAGTGTAGATCAGGCCTTAGAGTCTTACAACTGTCTAATGTAGACAAGCTCTTAGTTGCCTAATTATGAATGAAAAAGTCTAGATTTAGATGCCTGGATCTGAATACAGTAAACCCTCGATTTAACGGACCTCGATTTAACGGACTTCGGATGCAACGGACAAAATTTCTGAGCAAGTCTGATGCATTCCTGATCCATTTCTGGCAGGCTGGCTGCCAGCTCCCGGCTGCCGCCTGGGTCACAGCAGCGGGCGCGCTGGCTGTCGGCTCCCGGCTGCCGCCTGGGTCATGGCAGCGGGCGGGCTGGCTGCCGGCTCCCGGCTGCCGCCTGGGTCACAGCAGCGGGCAGGCTGGCTGCCGGCTGCCGCCTGGGACCAGGCAGCAGGCCGGCTGGCTGGCTGCCGGCTCCCGGCTGCCGCCCAGGTCCAGGCAGCGGGCGGGCTGCGGAGCTGTCGCCCCGACCCTGTGGCGAGCAGGCTGCTGCTCTGACAGCTCGTTTTTTTATTATTATTAAATAACGGACTTTTTGATTTAACGGACACCCCCTCGCCCAAATTAGTCTGTTAAATGGAGGTTTTACTGTATTTGGCCTAAACCTAATCTAGAGAAGTTTGCTGAATGATTGAGAGGGAGGGAACTTTCTGCAGTATCCTCTAAGGAACCACGGTAACTTGAAGATGGACCTACTGGAAATAAGTAGCAGCAGGGAAACTTAGGCAATTATGGAACTAGAGTAGAAAAAATGTTTAGCTTTAAAGCATATAGGATTTTTCCCTCTGAGATCTGTTAATCTGTGGTTAAAGTCTTTATCTCAGGAAATACCAGCAAAAGGAATGGATTAAAGGAAAAAATTTACTCCAGGCATCTGTATCTATGGGTCTGTGAATCATCTGTGTATGTGATCACATTCAAGGAAAGACTGAACAATTACTTGAATAACTGGCTAAATCTGGGTGTTCATGGTGTATTACAGCTTTCCCCCTATTCCATTTTGTTTCTTACAGCTGTCCCCTTACTCCATTTTGTTTTTGTTCTCCTCCTGTGGCCGCCCCTCCCTGGCTGTTAAGTTGTTTACCAGGGCCACTGCCCTTCTCAAAGGGAGGGCCCCTTAAGTTGTTTACCAAGAGCCATTGCCCTTCACAAAGGGATGGCCACTTGCGCTGCATGCTAAGTGGGACGACTGCCCTGTTCAAAGGGTTGGTCCTGTTATCACCTTGTTAAACCTGGGCTCGGTGTAGGGTAGGCAATGTCCAGAGCTGCAAGACCTAATGTGTTTTTGAGATCCTGGGCATGAGTCATGAGGTGGGAACTCACGCCTATGGTCCAGGACTCTGCCCAGGCATGTCTCTATGCTCACCTGCAGTTTTTCCCTGAATCTTCTCCCCTGTGACAGAAGGAGCCTATCAGGATTACTGGTGGGGAAACTGCCTGAGTTTGCTTTAAGAACAGGCATTTTTTAAACAAACATCAGAAAGGTTCCTGCATTGCTACCTGGTCTGATCAGCCAGGGGTTCTGGGGGGTCCTTTCTCTGCTCTCGTTTTATTTTTGAGCGTACCCCCATTTTTAACCCCCCCCACGAAGAACGAATTGCTGCCTGAGAGACCTCCTGATTATCAAGACCATGCCGAGCCCTCCTTGCTTCTTCTGATGCTGTTGCTGTTTCTACCTTTGCTGCTGCCTTGGGGACTAGTAAGAATCCCTCTGTGAAACTTTCTATACTTTTATTACTTTAGCTGCTGGCTCTGTTTCCCCAGCACACAGACTCAAACTAAACCTTGGTCTGTGTCTTAAAACCTCTCTTAAACTCCTTGGTCTGTATCTGTAATCTGTTTCTTGCTTTGCAGTGCCTTTGCTGCTAGAAATAAGCCTGTGCCTTCCTGGACTGTATCCTGGGCTGCCAGCTTGCAGCCACCACTAGTTAAATCCCCCTCCCCCCTTGGAGCTGTATCCTGGGCACACACCACTCTGCCCTCTGAAACTACCCCTAGTATAAGGTGCACCCATTAGGTTAAATTTTGTCTTTTAGTCTAGATAAGTTGTAATTTCATTTTGCATAGCTGTAGTTAAGTTAGGTTTAGGAAATTGCTTGCATTGTACCCCGTAAGTTAGCCTTAAAGAATTGTTGCATTGTGTTTTGTTACTTGCTAATTTGTGTAGTTTTGGTTAAGTTAAATCATAGATAAGATTTTGCTGTGTTTTGTATAATTGTCTCTCTGCTGTTTCAACTTACAACCTGTCTTCTCTCTCTCTTTCTAGCATAAAACCCCATTGGTTACCCCTTTTCTCTCTAACACACCTCACATTTTACATTTACACCACTGAGACACATTTTTACCTAAAATTGTTGGTTATTTAACACATTTTACCCATACTGTTAGTTGGTTATATGCTGCTGTGACACACTCTTTACATAGAAATTGTTAGCTACCTGTTACATTTATACTTCAGTGTTAATTGGTTACCAACTGTATTGTACCCCACTGTATTATACCCCACTATTGAAACCCTATTTACTAAAAGAAACCCCTCCCCAATTATCTACTTTAACAAACCCCATACCCCCTCACTATTGAATTTTCCCTATTTTTGCATTTTCTTAATAAAGTTTATTTTGCACCCCACCTGTGTGGTAATTGCTCCCCAAGATCCCATATACCTGCTGGCAGGGACACATGGTAGTTCTTGTTCATATGTAGAGAGTTGGAATGACCACCAGATTTTAGATTCAAGATGGTGTTTTCCTTCTATGCATATTGATATGGGTCTTGTTTAATCCTATAAAACATTAGGTAGGGATCATCTATTTGAATAAGAAAGGTGTATCCTATCAGTCAGACATCCTTGGTGGCCACATAGGTGGATTTTCCCCATGTTCTCTTTATGTGTTTCTAAAATATCAAAAATACAATGTTGATAATTGTCAAAAATTTGGTGGTTCTGGTGTGACAGCAGCAAAGAGATTTTATGTGCCAAGAATTCAGATTTTGGAGTAGACTCAAAGCACGTGATCACCCACTTCAATGGACAGCTCATCATTCAAGATTATCCTGCAGATAAGAGAAACAGTGTTGGTATTTATTTTCAAAGTAGAAGGGTAAAAGGTTTATAGTCAATAGTCACTGGGAAACAGGGAAACACATAAAAATTAAATAAATAAAGGGCAAGCCAGTGGCACAGAAAGGAAAGGAGGCCCAAAAGACATAACGCAATTTAGCCCTGAAAAAGCACAACCTGATATGTTGCCTCCTAGTACACAGAAAATGTAACAGTATGAGTAGATTCTTTCACCATAAGAATGGGTCAAATGTCAACAAGTCTCAGATGGCAAACTTTATACCTAAGAAGAGCATACCGTCTTTGAGATCGAGGGAGGGTGAGGTTCTGTGGCCTGCAATGACCAATATGTCAGAGCTGATGATCATGAGGGTCTCTTCTGGTCTTAAAGACTATGGGCATGTCTACAATGCAATTAAAAATCCACAACTGGCCCCTGCCAGCTGATTCAGGATTGCAGGCACAGACTTAGAAGCTGTTTAATTACAGTGTAGATATACCCTAGAAGTCTACGAGAGAAGACACGAGTCTGGAAAGAGAATGAAAACAATAGCTTCTATAATTATGAAATATTGGCAAACTCAAAATTCAATCAAATCTCAAGGCTACTAGACTGAAAAGCTGTGAACTCACCCTCATAATATGATTATTTTTTTATGATTCACACTTTGTGGGAGTATTATTCCCACTGACAACAAGTTAAGGCCTCAGAAAAAAAGACCAAAACATTAAAGAGAATGTATAACAAGCTAATTTAACTTTTCTTAATCCAGGAGGTCACATTGCTGTAACTGTCAAATACACAGGCAAGTACCTGTACATTAGGATACATCTGTACATGCAGATCACTTTGAGGAACACTATGAATTATATTAAGTCATCTGTGATATGTAAGTATATGCTTAAGTGAAGAAGTGATTTTTAAAAAGAATCTATTAAATAATACTCAGATTCATAACCTGAGTGGTAAAGGTAGCAACCTGTATAATCCTGAAAATGAAAGACTGGTTCATCTCTGGGCTCATCAGGCAGCTCATCTGAGCATCTTATGAACCATGCTGGAATATTTTAATGTACTTTCTCCTTTAGTGAAGTTCACTGTTCAGAGGAATAAATTTAGAAGCATGAAGTTACTGTCTTTCTGTTCTTTGTACTTCAATGACTGCTGCAAGCCCACTTCACATAATATACTATTAGCAGAGTAAATGTAGAAATCTATAGGGTATTGCTAAAGCCAGAGCGTATGTTCAGAGCATTAAAAGCTGTAAATCACTCATTTTAAAAATGAAATTAAAAGTCTACCTTGAACATAATCCTTTTTTCTTTCTTTTCTTCACAAATAAATCTCCTGGTAAATCTGCATTTTTTAAAAGATGTGGGTATGTACTTTCTATCTTCAGTGAAGGTTACCTGGGTTGGAACATAAAGGACATCACAGGCCCATGGACAATATAAAATACAATAAAAACTTACTTTGCATATCAAAGGTCTTCATTTTTGGCAGTAGAGAGCCTCTGCAGGATTTCCCTCCTGATCCCCCCACATCAGTTACACAACAAGATCTACCTGTACTAGCAGAAGGAATACTTTACCCTGCCAGGAGAACAGCAAAGACAGCCTACTCCTGCTGTGCCTTGTACTTTAGGTCACCTTTTTTGATGTTGTATTAACAAGACAAGAACCAAAATTATCAAGTGCAATTTGAAAGCAAAAAAAAGTGGGGAATTTTATGAACAGACATAAATAATGTAAGGAAGCTTGGTATTTACACTATCCAAAAAAGTAGCTTTCATTTTTCCTTCCAAAATCATTTCCCCCAAAGTGGCCTGATATTACAGGAAAAATGCACCAATTTCACTTATTATAGTTGTTCATGAATGCGGATATAAGTTTCTTAAAAATCTTTCATCCTACAGCTAGTGAGTGTATGAACATAAGTGTATGTGTATAAGGGATGGTAGGTGGGCAGTCATCGAAAAAAGAAAGATAATAACCAAGACTTTAAAAAATGTCTGCCTAAATTGCCCTAAGTTCATATTTAGGCATTTAAGTATATGACCTGATTTGTAGAGCTGATCATGAATTACCGTATTTTTCGCCCTATAAGACGCACTTTTTCTTCCCCAAAACGGGGGGGGGGAAGTTGGTGCGTCTTATAGGGCGAATGTCTTATAGGGAAAAAAAAAAAAAAAAAAAAAAAAGCGCCTCGCTCTCCCGTCCCCGCCGCGCGGGCGGGCTGCCGGGAGCGTCCCAGTTCCCCCCTGCCCGCGCGGCGGGGACGGGAGAGCGAGGCACTTTTTTTTTTTTTTTTTTGGTCCGGATTTTTTATTAAAAAACGAGGGGGCGTCTTATAGGCCGGAGCGTCCTATAAGACGAAAAATATGGTATGTGTTTTCCTGCAAAACTTGTGACAAAAGTATTTCTGTTCCCTTTTTGTTTTTGTCAATAGATATTCTTCACACTATATCAGATTTCACTGAAAAATTAAAATCCCAAACAAACCCCCAAAACAGCAAACCCCCAAAATGTTTCAAAAGAACATTTTTCAACAGAAATTTCCATTTTGGCCTGAAAGCCATTTTCAATTGAAAAAACCTTTCCATTATAAAAATGTCAACTAAATTTACAGATTTTCAGGAGTGTGAAGCATGCACAAATTCTATTTAAGTCAATGGCAGCTGCTGTGGGTACTCAATAATTTTGAAAATTAGGCCAGTTATGTGGGTGTTTAAATGTGGATTTAGGAATCTAACTTAACCTCATTTTTGAAATTGTGCTGTGGGAATTTTAAAATATGATTCTGCTTCTACCGCAAAGGATGAGCAATTTGCCCTGAAATTATTTTGGTTTCAGTCTAAAATATTGAATTCAAAGATTCATATTTAACTGTTCAGATTTATGTTTTATCAAGTTCAGGCCTACAGTTAATGCTCAGCTTCCCTGGGTCTACCAGAATGATTATCCACTATCATACAGCAGCTTTGAAAAGTAGTTTGAGTATTTATATTCATAACAAAACTTTGGTAAGGGATTTAGGGAGGTTAGTTTTCTAGAAGTCAAACCACAGTGAATAAGTTGTATTTCATCATCTCAAATTAATTGAATGTAAAGTATATTCATTGTTCCCTTCAGGAGCGTTCTGTTCATAACGCAGCATTTCAAATATCAAACTATTTCCAGTGCTTTATACTCGAGCCTGAACAGATTGAAATATTACATGAACAGTTGCAGATATTCTGTGGAAGAAATAGGAAAGAACATTGATCTTGATGGGATACAGCCATTTAAGGAAGCCTAATCAAGTAAGGTTCCCAAACATAGGACCCAAATTACACTGAGTACTTAAGTATAGGCTTAAAATTAAGCACATGCAAAAATCCCAATGTAATCAATGGGACAACTTGAAATTTAAGCCCATTCTTAAGTGCTTTGCTGACTCAACAGCACAAGGAATATATTTATTAGGTACTAGCATAAGTGCCCGGCGCTCCTCGGGTCAGTCGGAGGTGGGGAGGGGACAGACAGCTGACACCCCCTGACCAACCCCAACACCCCCCGGCTCACCCCTCACCCACCCCGACACCTTCCCACCCCCCCAGACCAAACCCGACACCCCCTGGCTCACTTACCCCCCAACCAAACCCGACACCCCCACCTGACCCCCCCCAACCAAACCCAACACCCCCACCTGACCCCCCGACCAAACCCAACACCCCCACCTCACCCCCTGAGCAAACCCGACACCCCCACCTCACCCGCGGACCGAACAGTGTATTTAATAATCTGTGTAATACACAGTGCACCGTGAGCCGGGGGGGTGTCGGGTTTGGTCTGGGGGGGTGGGAAGTTGTTGGGGTGGGTGAGGGGTGAGGTGTGGGTGTTGGGGTTGGTCAGGGGGTTTTGCGGTTGGTGGGGGGGTGAGGTGGGGGTGTCGGGTTCGGTCGGGGGGTAAGTGAGCCAGGGGGTGTCGGGTTTGGTCTGGGGGAGTGGGAAGGTGTCGGGGTGGGTGAGGGGTGAGGTGTGGGTGTTGCGGTTGGTCAGGGGGTGTTGCGGTTGGTGGGGGGGTGAGGTGGCGGTGGCGGGTTCGGTCGGGGGGTAAGTGAGCCGGAGGGGGGGTGTCGGGTTTGGTCTGGGCACCCACCCCGACACCTTCCCCCTCCCAGACCAAACCCAACACCCACACCTCACCCCTCACCCACCCCGACACCTTCCCACCCACCCCCCAGACCAACCCCGACACCCCCCGGCTCACTTTCCCCCCGACCAAACCCGAAACCCTCACCTGACCCCCCCCAAGCAAACCCGACACCCCCACCTCACTTACCATCCCACCAAACCCAACTCGGATCCGTCGCGGGGTGGGGGGCAGAGCCGAGGGATTCCGGGGACCTTCGCTGGTGGGGGGGGGCACAGAGCTGATGGAGTCCAGGGTTCCGTTGGGAGGTGGGAGGGGCAGAGAACTGAGTGATCTCCGGGGTTCCGTTGGGAGGGGGGAGGGGCAGAGAACTGAGGGATCTCCGGGGTTCCGTTGGAGGAGGGAGGGGTGAGCTGAGCGAGTGCGGTGTCTGTTGGAGGGGGTATTATGACATCATCACCACTTAACCGCCCAGCCGATGTGATTGGCCCTGAAAGACTTTCACCCCTGGGGGGCGTCAGAGGTGAGATCCGAAAATTTTTCGACCCTTACCAGCATCTAGACCCCAAGACCCCTCACTGTACCAAATTTCAAGTCTCTGGCTCAAACGGTGCGGGAGGAGTTCGCTGTCATACATACATACATACATACATACATACACCACTTGACTTTTATATATATAGAATAGCATAAGTGCCCGGCGTTGCTCGGGTCAGTCGGAGGTGGGGAGAGGGCAGACAGCTGACACCCCCTGACCAACCCCAACACCCACACCTCACCCCTCACCCACCCCGACACCTTCCCACCCCCCCGACCAACCCCAACACCCCCCGGCTCACTTACCCCACGACCAAACCCGACAACCCCACCTGACCCCCCCAAGCAAACCCAACACCCCCACCTCACCCCCCAACCGAACCCGACACCCCCACCTCACCCCCTGAGCAAACCCGACACCCCCACCTCACCCCCCGACCGAACAGTGTATTTAATAATCTGTGTAATACACAGTGCACCGTGAGCTGGGGGGGTGTCGGGTTTGGTCTGGGGGGGTGGGAAGTTGTCGGAGTGGGTGAGGGGTGAGGTGTGGGTGTTGGGGTTGGTCAGGGTGTTTTGCAGTTGGGGGGGGATGAGGTGGGGGTGTCGGGTTCGGTCAGGGGTTAAGTGAGCCAGGGGGTGTCGGGTTTGGTCTGGGGGGGTGGGAAGGTGTCGGGGTGGGTGAGGGGTGAGGTGTGGGTGTTGCGGTTGGTCAGGGGGTGTTGCGGTTGGTGGGGGGTGAGGTGGGGGTGTGGGGTTTGCTTGGGGAGATGAGGTAGGGGTGTCAGGTTCGGTCGGGGGTAAGTGAGCCGGGGGGTGTCGGGGTGTTTATTTATGTAAAGTTATACATATGTTGTGTTATGTATAGCTATGTGTATGTTATATATATGTATATACTGTGATGGGGCAAGGCCAAGGCTATAGGAAATTAGTGAGAAACAGGTATGTCAGCCCCAGGCTAAAAAAACCAAATGGCAGTTGCTTCAGGTTAATTAAGACACCTGGGGTCAATTAAGATCTTTCTAGAAAACAATGGAGATAGCTAGGTTGATTGGGACACCTGAAACCAATCAAGGACTGGCTGAAACTAGTTTAAAACCTCCCAGTTAGTCAGGTGGGTGCACATGTCATGCAGGAGCTGTGGGAAGAAATTGTGCTGTTGGTGAGACTGAGTGGTAGACACCATATCATACACAAGGAAGGAGGCCCTGCGGTAAGGGTGAAGTGGAGCTTAAGGAAGTGGGGACTGCTCTGGAGAAGTAGCTCGGGGAATTGTATGTGTTCTTTTGCTAAAAGGTCAGCCATCATAGCTCATACTATTAGGGTCCCTGGGCTGGAGCCCAGAGTAGCTGGCAGGCCTGGACTCCCCCCCCCTCCCAACCCCCCACCCCACCCCGCTATCTGGCTTATGATGAAAATGGCTCATTAGGCTGTGACCCTTGTCTCTAGAGAGAGAAGGGCTACCTGGAGGGTCACAGTGAGCCTCTGAGGAGAGCAAAATCCGCCAGGAAATGCAGGATCCATGGAAAAAAGTACAGAGCTTTGTCACAATATGTATAGTATACTTTATGTATATGTATATATATAGTTTAATATATATGCATATATAATATTACATAACATATGTATGTAGTAACTATACATATATATGTATGTATATGTTATGTATAATATACTTTAAATGTTATATATAGTTTTTGATGATGTCTTTTATGATGTATTTTATGTATATATTTGATGATCTATTTGATGATGTATTAGCAGGAGTGTTGTAAACAAGACACGAGAAGTAATTTTTCCACTCTATTCACCACTAATTAAGCCTCAACTGGAGTATTCTGACCAGTTCTGGGTACCACATTTTGGAAAAGATGTGGACAAATTGAGAAAGTCCAGATAAGAGCAACAAAAATGATTAAAGGTCTAGAAAACATGATGTCAGAGGGAAAATTGAAAAAACTGGGCTGGTTAGTCTGGAGATGAGAAGAATAAGAGGGAACATGATAACAATTTTCAAGTACATAAAATGTCGTTACAAGGAGGGGGGAGAAAAAAAATGTTCTCCTTATTCTCTGAGTATAGGACAAGAAGCAATGGGCTTAAATTGAAGCAAGGGAGGTTTAGGTTGAACATTAGGAAAAACTTCCTAATTGTCAAGGTCACCGCCCTGCACTTTAAGCAGGGAGGGTGGAGTTGTCCAGATGGCCAGGAGAAAAAGGCAATGCTTTCTGGCTTGCGGGATGAGGGGAGATGTAAAACTGCTGGAAAAGCAATAAGTGTGTTGGATGACTCACCACTTAGGAATGAGAGGTTTAAAAAGTCATCCTGGGCCTGGACCCTCTCCTCATTCACTCAGAACAGGCAGGGCAGCACCAACCATCCCTCCCTATTTAGGTCACAAATATTCTGGATGTTTAGCTATATCTGCTTTGGGCATTTCTCCACCTGCCCCATTAAGGGGGACTCGGAAGGACTTTTTCCCCTTATCACCATATCAGCAGTGTGTGTGTGGGGGGGTATTTTCGCCTTCCTCACAGCAGGTTCAGTTGTGCTCTGTTCATGCATAGTATGACAGGCGGTAGGCCATATGTTTCAACTCTTTATTTAAGTGTATAGCGGATGCTCAGTGCAGGTACTCCATAAATTAAGGCATAAAAGAACAGATAAATGGCTTGGAAAAGGAATTAAGGAGAGGTGCTTGGTAACTGAGTGAGCTGGAAACTCCTCTGATTAATACAGCAGGGAGCCAACCTCCCATCATGATAGTCCACCTAAACCCCTCCTACGATTGGGAGTGGTCAGTAAGTCCTGGCAAGGGAATTGCTGGGCGGACCTGGAGGAAAACAGGGGCTGATCGAAGCCCGTATTTAATGTCTATGTCATTCTTTCAGCATAGCCAGACAATGGTTAAGTACAGGAATAAATTACCAATGAAGGTAGTTGAATCTCCATCATTGGAGATTTTTAAGAGCAGGTTAGAGAAAAAACTGTCAGAGGTGGTCCATCACGAGCGGACTGGGCAAGATGACCTATCGAGGTCCCTTCCAATCCTACAATTATTTTATTCTGTTGGTCTATGATTCCTTCTTCTAAACACATTTATTTTGCCTTGGCTTGCTTGTCCTTGAGATCCATCAAACTAGGTTATGCAGAACTTAGAGGTAAACTATTTACTGAAATTTAAACATGAGTTAGGATTTGGCCCCAAGTACCCAGATTTTAAAAAAATAACAGGAGATAGATAACATTTGTAATTTCATTTAATTTTGTTTTAAACATCATTGTTTTCTGAAGATTTCTTTTTATTGTACAATAACTTACATGGACGCAGAATCAGATTTCTTTAAAAAACATGTTCTTATCTAAGTCGAACATTTTAGATTATTTAAATATTCTGAAATATAATTTGTTTGTTTAGTTTTTTGCATTTACCATAGTTTGAATTATGGTAATCGCCAAATGAGTTTCACTGTGTTTTCTAGTCAACTTTACTCTGACTATAGAGCAAAAAAATTAGTAATATTTAATGTTGCAATAAAAATAAGATATTTTGGTTAAAACACTGGAAGGGAATATTTAATTTCCAATACAAGTTGGATTTTTTTAAAGGACATATTTCTATTGACCTAAAGTTTTGTAAATATTAATGTTACTCAAAATTGGGCCAGATAATAAGCTTAGGGAGGACTAGTGACCCACCAGAGTTTGGCTAAGATCAAAAGAATGGGGGGTTTACACTCACACTCATGCTCCAGGAGAGGCACTGCCCTCGAGATGTCAGATCCTTCAGGGACAGCGATGGATGGTGCAATGAAGATAAGTCTTCCCGAGGCATGATGGAATGCAACACAGTGAACCACTGGCCACACAGTCCAGGCGACAGGCCTTCATGGGAGGTACAAGCTTGTGAGTGTACTCCTGAGCACATGGCCCCTTCCCCTTTTAAGGACCTGCTCCTCATGTCCTGCAACTAGAGATGGTTTGGCTGCATCTGATTGGTCATACTCCACCTCAGTGTCCATGCAGTGTCCATGCACTGGGTGTGTGATCTCTGCCTAATTAGAGTTCAAGAGACCTTGTCTAACTGGGAGCTCTACTGATCTTCCAGCTGTTCAAGCAGCCCATTCATCCCACAAGCATTCCAGAAAGGGGGGGGGGGAGGAAGACACTTCACAGATATTCAAAGAGGGAGAGCAGACAAAAGGAGTGGGGGAAGTGTAACAGACCTTTTGAGCATGAAGGTTATACATAGCATACAGATCACTGTGCTCCTACAACACTATTTCCTCATTAAAATAGGAATTTAGAAACAGTGAACATTGGGATACAAAATAATTAATTTGCTGTTTGCCATTAGGAAAGCTCAATCCTCCTACCTTTAAGTGGAATTCAGAGCTTAAGTGGATTTAAGGCGTAAATTGGCCTTGTGGGGTCCTCTGTTCTCAATGAATTTCATCCTCTTGAAAATGTTCACTATAGTATTATCAGAAGAATACACTCAGCACGCCAGAGAGTCATACAGTAAAACCTCCATTTAATGGACTAATTCGGGCGAGGGGGTGTCCGTTAAATCAAAAAGTCCGTTAATTAATAAAAAAAACCCGAGCTGTCAGAGCAGCAGCCCGCCCGCCACAGGGTTGGGGTGGCAGCTCTGCAGCCTGCTCGCTGCTGGGACCCGGGCGGCAGCCGGGAGCCGGCAGCCAGCCCGTCTGCTGCTGGGACCCGGGCGGCAGCCGGAAGCCGGAAGCCAGCCCGCCAGCCGCCTGCGAAGGGGAACCGGGGCCGCAGCCGGGAGGGGTCGCAGTCTGATATGGATCAGAAATTTTGTCCGTTGCATCCGAAGTCCATTAAATCGAGGTCCGTTAAATCGAGGTTTTACTGTACATCGATGGAAGCAGCATTTACAAGAAGGAATAAAAGGGAAAGATAGCCCTTCAAGTACTTGAAAAAGGAGAAATCTAAAATTTAACTTAAACTGACTAATGTTCCTTCTCACACTGTCCTGAAGCCTTTAATATTTATCTCAATCCTTTATTAATTTATATTTATTATTGTTGTTATTTAAACATTGTGACAAAGTTCCTCCTCTGCCTTAGTGGGTCCTGTGCTTTTTGGCAGATTTGCTCACATCATTGTCCAGCATGTGGGAAACAGAGAAAATCTCTGCAGTGTCTGTTGTTACACCCATTGCATTGGGGACAGGCCAGATCCCTTTCCAAATTAGACCTTCCCTTCTGGTGTTGCTCACAGACTAGGTCAACTCCTCCTTTGTCTGATCAGGAGTTGATCTACACCGGGTTCCAGCCCAGGGGCCTGTGGGTAGCAGCTGTCTATAATGTCTCCTGTATCAGCTGTGTGACAGCTACAACTCCTTGACCTACTTCCCCAAGGCCTTCCCCCCAGCACCTTCTTTATCCTCACTGTAGGATCTTCCTCCTGAAGCCTGATCACACTTGTACTCCTCAGTTCTCCAGCAGCACCCCTTCTTATTCCCTGCTCCTTGCATGCCCTTCACTAACTGATGGAGGGGAGGTCCTTTTTAAACAGGGTGTCTAATTAGTTGGCCTGCCGAATCTTTTTCAAGTCAAAACAGCAAATAAATGTGATGGTCTCAATGTCACATAATTGATTCTAGTATGCTTTTAATTGGCTACAGGTCTCTTAATTAGCTTGCCTGTCTTAATTGGTTCTAGTAGGTTCCTGATTGCTCTAGCCCAGCTCCTGCTCTGGTCACTCAGGGAACAGAAAACTATTCATCTAGTGGCCAGTATATTTGTCTTCTACCAGACTCCTGTACCCCACTGGTATGGGTCTGTCACAACATTTAAATAGCTATATGAACATTTGTTGTTTTCAAATATTTGTAAAGTAATGGTTGTAACATTCTTTATTGTACCTATTGTATAATATATTTTTATATTTGTATAGTTCAGCTAATTCATTATTGCTATTTTTTTATCGTAGTTCAGACATCCACACCTATTAAAAAGTGAAGTTATTGAAATATCCCCTTAACAAAGCAAGTGGCATTGCAAGCTATGA
The DNA here is from genome assembly GCA_032164245.1 of Sternotherus odoratus. NCBI lineage: Eukaryota > Metazoa > Chordata > Testudines > Kinosternidae > Sternotherus > Sternotherus odoratus. The sequence goes on along the minus strand of JAVMKO010000001.1, from coordinate 227,035,963 downwards.
GTCATCTTAAATTCAAGAGTATTCTTATTCCTGGCATGAACCCATGAATTATTTAAAAATATCTGATTAATCCTAATAGTCTTGATTTTTTCACATGATTTTAATATCAAGTGAAGAATCTGTTCTATTACCTCATCACAGTTAGAAGTGCCAAGGATTGATTTCCACACAGGGCTTTTAGGTAGCCTGGACTGCAAAATCTGTCCAAAAAATTAACTTGAAAAATGCTTTTCCCCTGATCTAGTCATACAGATTTCAGAGGCCATTAACATTAGCATTGTTTTCACTGTCATTGATGTCATTGCTTCAAATAGCAAAATGAAGCCCATCTTATATAGCTTATGCCATCAAATGTCGTTTGTCTATTTTTTCTATTAGTTTTTCATCAAAACTAATGGAATGCTACCTGTATTATTTTTACTTATCTATTCCTATAAATGACGTAATGTCAGGCATTTAAATTATGTATATCCCTGAAACTAAATAACACACTAAATGCAGATGAAGTCTTGGGAAAAATTCAAATGAAGAAGATTGCTAACTTCAAAGCAAAGACCATATTGTGGACAATGGAGGGTTCATAGACTCTAAGTATAGTCCTGACTCATCATCATCAAAAGAAATGCCCATATGGATAGTGTGACTGTCAGCTGGTTGTCTGTAAAAGAGCTATAAAATGGATGTCCAAGAATGATATTGTATATCTTGACGCTTTGGATTCCAACAGGATAGAAATCTTGAGCCAGTGGACAGAGATTCACAGAGTTATTCTGATTAAACCTGAAAGACTTTTGAGCCTGGCAGATTATTACATCTCTGCTAACATTTGGACCTACAAGTCTGATTCACCTGTTAATTATTTTACCTGCTTTCATTTCTCAATAGCTATTACTTTTTGTTCATAGCTATCTGAGTGCCAGTTGATTTGGGTAAGTGACTGATCCTTTGGTCCAGAGTGCAAACCTGAGAAGAAATAGGAGCTAGAGGTAGTGTCTTGGAAGTAGCCTGCATGGTGGTGGCATCTGTGGCTGCTGAAGGAGCTGAGTGAGAAGCTGTATGGGTGGAGAAGAAATCCTGAAAGTAGAGGTTTGGTATTTAAGACTGTATCTTAGGGAGGTCTGGAAAGTGTGGAGAATACTAGGAGCTAGTGAGGGAAGTGGACTTAGGCAAGTCAAAATATAGGGGCTTATAGTGTGAATCAGGCCCTCTTTTCCTTTTTTTAACATTCAAAAGCATAGCTTCTGGTGGAGGGTAGCTAGAAGCATCAAGGAAAAGCTAACGTCTGGCATAGATCCTGTGTGTATGTAACCCAGAGAGAAAGACAGACTATGTGAAGAAATGGTTTGATTTGAACTCATGTTAGCCTCAGAGAAGCGTAGTTCTTATTCAGTAGGACTGGTGAACACAAATCAAGGTGAAAGGCCCTTTAAATCTCTGGGAGGAATAAGAGCTGATGAAGCTGCACAGCATGTCGGATGATAATAAGGTAGGGTTCCTGTTTTCAGTTGGTCACACTCAGTAATGAGAGTACTTCATGCAAATCCAGGGCCGGCGACAGGAGGGTACTACGGGTACAGCTGTACCGGGCCCTGGACTTAAGGGAGGCCCCCTTAAGTCCGGGGCCCGGTACACAGCTGTACCCGTAGCCGTCCCCCCTTGTCGCCGGGCCTGGAGAGCGGGGAAGGGGCGGGGAGGCGGCGCGGCTCTCCTCCGGAGCGGATGAGCGCACGTGTCCCCGGCAGGAGCAGTGAGCCCGGCCGGCAGCAGCGGCGCACCACCGCCTGCAAAGAGGGCGAGGGCGGGGAGGCTCCGCCGCAAGGTAGGGCTTCCCCCGCCGGACGTGGCATCATGCAGCCCCTGCACCGTCTCGCGCACCTTGCAGCCCCTGCACCGTCTCGCGCCCTTGCTGCTCTCCCCTCCCCCCTGCGCACCTTTCCCACCGTCTCGGGGGAAAGGGCGCAGGGGGGGGGGAGAGCAGCAAGGGCGGCTCGCGCCGCTCCCGGGCTCGCGCTCCCACATGACACCACACTGCCCCCAGCCACTGTCAGCTGGGGGGGGAGCGCGGGCTGGGCTGGGGGGCCCCAAACGATCAGAGTAGGGGGCCCCAAAATTTCTGTCGCTGGCCCTGTGCAAATCTTCTGCATATTAATGCAATTTCCCTGTGTGTTTCATGTGTGTATGTAAAGCTGGTGTCCTTTACCTGATATGTATTACAGATGTTGGTCTTAGTACAATGACTCTCATTGATTCAATAAAATGAAACACTAATACATGGAAGACCTGTTAGTTTAAGATTAGAGCATGGCAATGTTCTTGAACAGTGATTTTCTGGTCATTTTACAGTTAAGTACTGAAAAGTAGAGAGGATAATCTAACTACACGTTGCCATATCTGCTGTGAATCTGTAATTACACTAAAAGAAATCAACTCAGAAGGGATTTTGGCTGAATTCACTCCCACGCAAGGTGTCATCACAGTTTCAATCTTTTCTTCAACTCTACTCTGAATGTTTAAGTGGTACGAAGGCCTTCTGTTGGTCCTTTGCATAGCACTGAATTTCACCCATGTTGCATACAATACAATTAGCTAGCATAATTCAAATTGCAGTAAGAATTAGCGCTGTCAATTAATCACAGTTAATTCACGGGAATAACTCAAAAAATTGATCGTGATTAATCAGGGATTTAATCGCACTGCTAAATAATAGAACACCATTTGAAATGTATTAAATATTTTAAATGTTTTTCTATATTTCAAATATATTGATTTCAATTACAACACAGAATACAAAGTGTACAGTGCACACTTAATATTATGACTTTTTATTATGAACATTTGCACTGTAAAAATGATAACCAAATAAACAGTATTTTCAATAAATCTCATACAAGTACTGTAGTGCAATCTCTTTGTTGTGAAAGTGCAATTTACAAATGTAGATTTTTTTGTTACATAACTTCACTCAAAAACAAAACAGTGTAAACCTGAGCCTACACATCCACTCAATTCTACTTCTTGTTCAGCCAACCACTAAGACAAACAAGTTTGCTTACATTTAAGGGAGATAATGCTGTCCGCTTCTTATTTACATTTACAATGTTACCTGAAAGTGAGTTCTCATGGCACTTTTGTAGCCAGCATTATAAGGTATTTATGCCCCAGACATGCTAAACATTTGTATGCCCCTTCATTCGTATGCCCCTTCATGCTTCAGCCACCATTCCAGAGCTTCCATGCTGCTTCCAATGCATTAATTAAATTTGTGACTGAATTCCTTGGAGGGAGAACTGTATGCTCCTGCTCTGTTTTACCCACATTCTGCCATATTTCATGTTATTAGCCATCTCGGATGATGGACCGAGCACAGGTTGTTCATCATAAAAACAGTTTCACTGCAGATTAACAAAATGCAAAGAAGGTGACATTTCTAAGGATAGCTAAAGCACTCAACCCAAGGTTTAAAAATCTGAAGTGCCTCCAAAATCTGAGAGGGACAAGGCATAGAACATGCTTTCAGAAGTCGTAAAAGAGCAACACTCTGGTGCGGAAACTACAGAACCCAAACCACCAAAAAACGATCAACCTGCTGTTGGTGGCATCTGACTCAGATGATGAAAATGAACATGCATTGGTCTGCATTGTTTTGAATCGTTATCAAGCAGAACCCATCAGCAGCATGGACACATGTCCTCTGGAATGATAGTTGAAGCATGAAGGGACATATAAATCTTTAGCACGTCTGCCATATAAATAGCTTGCAATGCCGGCTACAACAGTGCCATGCAAATACCTGTTCTCATTTTCAGGTGACATTGTAAACAAGAAATGGGCAGCATTAACTCCTGCAATTGTGAACAAATTTGTTGTCTGAGCGATTGGCTGCACAAGAAATAGGACTGAGTGGACTTGTCACCTCTAAAGTTTTACAATATTTTGTTGCTGAATGCAGGGGTTTTTTGTACATAACTCTACATTTGTAAGTTAAACTTTCATGACAGAGTTTGCTCTACAGTAGATGTAATGGAGGGAATTAAAATTATTATTTTTTACAGTACACATAGTTCTAATAAAAATAAGTATAAATTCAGCACTGTACATTTTGTATTCTGTGTAGTAATTGAAACCAATATATTTGAAAATGTAGAAAACATCCAAAATATTTAAATGATATTCTATTATTAACAGTTTGATTAATTGCACAATTAATCAATTTTTTTTTAATTGTACATTTAATCATGATTTTTTTTAAAGTGTTTGATAGCCCTGGTAAGAATCTAACCTGATGTTCCATACAACTATAGAAAGGTACTGCACTGACTTAAGCTAGTGGAAAAAATGGAAGATCTGCATTTGCTTCAGTGAAGCTATGCCAATTTACTCCAGTTGCGGATCTGAACCAATATTATGTCTTCCTCTGTGTAATAATAACAATAATAATAATTTAAAAATCCTGCCTTAAAAGAACATTGTTTGCTTAGTGAAACACTCTAAAGGTAGGAAGTGCCAGAATTCAGATTGCACACTCAGATATAGTTCACCCATCTTGTGCATATGTATAATACAGTTTTTAATTATGTGATTACACACTATTTTTTCTAGATGATCTCTGTCTCATTCAGTGTACAGGGCTGAATAAGGATTGTGTCTGTTGGACTCTACCATCATCTGCTGCAGACCTTGGAAAGTGTGTAGTGAATGAGACAAGGACTGCGCTATAAAAAGGTTGTCTCATAGCTAAAGCCTTTCCTCATATAGGCCCCTCACTGCACAATATTTCTGTTTCTGTCTCTTTCTTCCTGCTTCTCATCTCCCCAGCCAGACCTTATTCCCTTCCATGCCCCCTGCTAGTTTCCCCTCTGCATTCCAATCACACTCTTTCCTCGTCTTGCTGCCTGGGAGCCAGTAGCAGGGTTACTGAGAGTACACCCTGCTCCCAGTGGTGGTTTGCAGTGCCACGGAGCCTCCTGGCAGCAAGAAGCAACTGCAGGGGGAAAAAAAAGTCCATTTCAGAGCTGGGCTGTGGCACACTTAGTGAAATCTACACTGCCTGAATATCAAGACCCCAACTTCAATGACCTATCATGCAGCATCAATGGGCAGGCAGAGTGGGTCAGTCAGATCCTCAAGCAATATCACCATTGCTTCCTAAACTATCATTAAGATGATTAACTGTCCATGACCCCTCATGCCATGTTTGCATACAATATTATACATGCCTCCACTAAGCAGATTCTCTTTTTAACTATTGTTTCCATCTATGTGCTCATCCAGCGATCCCCACCAAATTATCGATGCCAGCTGTTGCTGAAATTACAACCCACATCTAGAAGATACATCAAGCTCTCCAGAGACAGTTAGAAGTTGCCAAGGCTACCTATAAAGGGTATGTCAACCAGTGACCTATAAATAGTTCCTACAAATGGTATATTGGCCAACACCTGGTTTCAGGGTAAGAGATAAGGTGTGCTTGTTAACCTGGAACCGGAAATCAACTCAGTCCTTGGAAAAGTTGGACCATAAATACTTGGGGTCCTTCCAGATCACAAAACATATTAACCTGATTATCTTCAAGTTACAGCTACCAAACTCCCTCAAGATAAGTTACAGCTACCAAACTCCCTCAAGATACATCCCATCTTCCATGCCTCCCTTTAAAAAAACATTCTTCAGGCCTAGTTGTGGACTGTCATAAATATAAAGGGAAGGGTAACATCCTTTATGTATGGCCAGAGGTACAGAATAATTTACCTGTAAGGGGTTAAGAAGCTCAAATAACCTAGTTGACACCTGAACGAAGGAACATTAGGGAAAGAAGATACTTTTAAATCTGGGGTGGGGGGGAAGGATTTGTTTGTGCTCTTTGTTTGGGTGCTCTCTCAGAGCCAGAGAGGGACCAGACAGGAAAATCCATCTCCTAAACCCCAACCCCAAATGAGCATCTAGAATAACAAAAAATAGTAAGTAACACAAGGAAAGGCGTTAGATTATCTTTTGTTTTAGCTTGTAATTTTTCCACATGCTAAGAGGTAATTTTCTGTAATTTTAAAGTTAAGACTAGAGGAGGATTCGCTGTATTTTAAATCTTTTGATTACCCTGTAAATTTACTTTCCATCCCAATTTTACAGATGTGATTCTTTTACTTTTGTTTTAATTCTTCTTGTAAGAACTGGATTAATCTTCAGTGTCCTAAAAACCCATGGGTTTGGTCTGTGCTCACTTGTACCAAATGGTGAGGATTTTATTCTCAAGCCTCCCCAGGAAAGAGGGTGAAGGGACTTGGGGGAATATCTGAGGGGGAAGATAGGACTTAAAGTGGTCCTTTCCCTGAATCTTTGTTTAAATCACTTGGTGGTAGCAGCAATCCTATCCAAGGTCAAGGAAGGATTTGTGCCTTGGGGAAGTTTTAACCTAAGCTGGTAGAAATAAGCTTAGGGGGTTATTTCATGTGGGTCCACACATCTGTACCCCAGAGTTCAGATGGGGGGGGGGGGGGGATAACCCTGACCCAGACTGATTAAACCCATGTCAAATGTCTCCTGACCTTCTTTCGGTATAGCCAGGCAACTGTTTTAATTTAAAAAAATAAACAGTAAAAAATATTATTTTTGTGAATGTATTTATTTTTTCCATCCAGTTCTATCCTTGGCTCTTTTTGAGTCTTGTGATCAGTGTTGCTTCAGTGGGCAAGTCTTTCACCATCCTTTTAGGTTTGGATTGGATCAGTAGCATATGGCTTGAGTAGGAGAGGAGAGGAGAGGAGGGTCTTTTAACCTACATCAGAAATCATCATGTCAGGGGTGGACAGCTAGGTTTGTGAGTCATTGGCATAAAAATGCTAGCAGAAGTCATGGGAATGTATTTGGTCTCTCAGGCAAAGGATGTAGAATGAACAAAGGAGGGAGCAACTGAGTGCTGTGCCTGCATCATAGAAAATGGCACCGCATTTTGGACAACTGACAAGTGAAAGATGTTGAAGGAGAAATGAGCAAGATCAGAGGAAACTGGAGAGAGGATGGATATGTAAAAACCAAGGGAGGAGAAGATATCAAGGGCATGATTCAGCATGTCAAAAGCAGCCAAAAGATCATAGATGATAAGAAGGTTCTGGCTAGGAGACATCATCCTTTCACTGGAGAGGGCAGTATTCTGAAGCATGTGGAGAAGAATCAAAGCTACTGTTACATACCACATTGTCTATGAATTGAAGTGTAGAAGGTAGATGAGACAATACCAGAACAGGTATATTGGGTTAATGTCACGTTACTGAAATTATTTGGGATCATATAGATCATTGGTGCAACCAAGGTCCTGTAGTGGCACCAAATATTGTGTAAAGGGGGTCATATAAGGTGTCTACGACCAGGTTATGGTCTGCTGATTATGATTAATCTATCTGTATGTATATTTTTTGTAACTAAAGTTATGAATATTGGCTCTATGGTGCCTGTATTTCAAACTTATGCTTGGCTTCTGGGTGAAATCTCAGACAAGCTGTTGTTAGCTTGGCTGGCCTGGCTGATGGCCCATTAAGGACCATCAGCTACACAATTAACTTTGTTGATGCCCGTCCACACCCGAGCTTCTCCAGGAATGTGGCTTGGCTGGTCAGGAACTGAATCTTGGAGAGTCTGGTAATTGGACCACGTGGCTATGAACCTCCATTTTGCAACTGGACTCTGCATAGAAAGGAGGAGGGGGGCCTTCGCCCACAAGAGGACATCTATAAAACCTGGGAGAAACTCCTCCATTTTGTCTTCAACCTCCAGTTTTCAACCTGCCTTGCTTCCACCTCTGGATGGAATTTTGCTACGCAGGGGAACTCTGGCCAAAGGGTGCTGACCCATCCCTGGAGGGGATGCATTCCAGAGACTTTGATTTGAACCTGCAGTTTATTCTATCATTGCTGCAAGCTTGAGATTTGCCATCACTGCATGTAATTGATTTCTTTTAACCATTCCTAACCCTCACCTATACTTTTTTCCTTGTATAATAAACCTTTAATTTTTATATCCTAAAGGATTGGCAACAGCGTGATTTGTGGGTAAGATCTGATTTGTATATTGACCTGAGTCTGGGGCCTGATTCTTTGGAATTGTGGAGAACCGTTTTCTTTATTTGGGGTATTGGTTTTCATAACGAATGGTCCCAGGACAGGTAGCTGCTGGTGGTGATACTGGGAAGCTGGAGTGTCTAAGGGAATTGCTTGTGTGACTTGTGGCTAGTCAGGGGGGTGAAACCAAAGTCTTTTCTGTTTGGCTGGTTTGGTTTGCCTTAGAAGCAGAGAAAGCCCAGCTCTGGGCTCTAGTTGCCCTTTTGGAAGCAATTTGTTCTGACTTGGCACTCTCAGTTGGATCCCACCAGGAACAGCTCCATCACAGTCAATGGCTTATTTAGACACAAAGATTGCATGTTTATATTGTGTGATAAAGGAATTTTCTGAAAGTGAGAAATTAAGGAGGATGGCGAGGGAGGTAGTGAAGCAAAGTATACTATGGGCTTTGAAGAGGTACACTCACTAAGACAAGTGGAGGAGTTAAGGGAGGGAAACAATAAGAAAATGTGGTGACAAAGGAGAAAGATGAGTGAATGATAGGGAGTGGGAAGCAGAATTTACATTGAATCTTGTCAATCTTGTTTTATTCAAATGTTTTGGTTTTAAAGGGATTCTTTCCCCTGATCTTACACCAATATAATATCAGTGTAACTCAATTGACTCACACTGGTTTAAAGTAACTTGATGAAGTGAGCTCAAGCCCGATCTATATGTAAAGAGAAGTAAACTTAACATATTAAAGAAAGACATTACATTCCTATTAGTTTAGTTTTAGTACATATTAGATAGACTCTGGCCACTAGTCCTCAATTCACAGGCTGTGGAGGAGTAAAGAAAGTACATCCATCTAGGGTGGATAATCTCTCCTTCCATAAGAAAATTGAAGCTTGATAACCACTAATTTACTCCTACATATATGTAAAATTTCCTTCTGTGCACTAAATGAGTCATAATACATGATAATTCAAATGATTAAGACACATACTGCTTGTTGGATTTTTGTGGTGGCCAGGAATCTGACTCAGACCCTATTAAGTTTTCCTTATAAACCCCTGTTGTTTTCACACATCCAGAACATCCCTTGGCCCGCGCATTGACTAACTCTTAATATATTCTTATTGATGTTAATTTTTAACCAGTATGTTACAGTTTATATTTAATACTAGATTTTAAATAAAATAGACCACTATACACCAAAAGAAAGGGAGAATTAATAAAGGGCCAAAGTGAAATAAAAATACTTGTTTCCTCAAAAAGAATTTTTTTAAAAAAATCTCCAGAGAAGCAAGGATCACTTCATTTCAGTAAATTCCTTCACAGTCAAAGTTAATATGAATCTGTTGTACAACACTTAACAGTTAAACATGGTTCAGGATTTTGCAATATAAAAACTGTAGCTTGCTTCACCAGATGGCAAATACACCATTAACAGTTGTTAACCTTTTATTAAAGGTCCAGAAAATAAGGGGGGAGGGGAAAGCATTTAAATAATTTGAAAAGTAAAGTATTAATTAAGACTTTTAAGTTTCCCTTATTGTTTTAGCTGTAGATAGGTTTTATAATAAAAAATCCTTGTCTGAGAGTCTCAGATGGCCAGTAGATGGTATTAAAGATGGTAATAACTGCTTGTTTCAGGGGAAGAAAAGTAGTTGAGATGGGCTGGAGCTGCAGTTGTTGGATACCATTTTTCCTGAAGACAAAAGACAAACAAAAGGATAAAAAAGGAAATAAAAGAACAGCAAAGACAGAAAATGTAGCTTCTGTGTCTAGTACTGACTTGGAGGGCATGTCTAGCCTTATGTCTTGTGTACACTGTATAGTTCTGTTGATAAACATCAGCTTTTGTCAACAAAACAGTAGAGGTGTACACATCCCAATGCCCCGCCGGCCAATTTAACTTTTCAGCGATGTCAACATAATAAAACGACCAGGACGAGAGGCACAGAGATTTTTGAGATTAAGTCAGAGCAATGGAGTGCCAGTGTAGACACTGCATTGCTTAAGTAATCCTGATTAGCCTCCTGGAGGTGTCACACAATGCCCATCGTGACTGCGCTGGTCACCACTTTGAACTCCGCTGCTCTGCAGCCAGGTAGATAGGCATTCACCATTCCCCTTTTAAAGCCCTGGGAGTTTTTGAAATTCCTCTATTTGCTTGGCATCAGGGTTGCCAACGCTGACTGAAGCTATTCTGGGAGATTTCTTTTCCCCGACATGACATAATGTCAATTTTTTAAAATATCCTATTAACATCTCCTGGATTGCTTTCAGTAGTCACCTGGAGATCGATGCTGATTCCTGGAGACTTCAGGCCAAATCTGGAGGGTTGCCAACCCTACTTGGCATGAACAGGTCACATAGCATCCTCCCAACTTATGTAGATGTGGCCTTGAGCATCTCCTCCGGCTAACCAGCTGAGCAGCTCCATCTGATAAGAAGATGAACCAGGAGGAGCAAGGAACACAGGTTTATGGAGGTGCTGCAATTGTCTGATACTGCTGATGCAAGCAGAGAGCGTGGAGAGAGGCTATAATTGAAAAACTGAGAATGGATAGTCAGAAGAGGGACCAGGGACAGGAGCAGATGATACAGCTGCTCTAGGACCAAATCGGCATGCTGAGGTCTCTGATTGTGCTGCAAGCAGACCACATCCGTGCTTGCCTCCCCATCCAGCCCATTCAGAACTGCCTTCTGTGCCCTCCACAAACTCCATACACACGTCCCTCACATGTTCCTGGGGCACCTCAGTACCACATGCACTCCACCCCTTGGGACATGTTTCACAATGATAGCTGGACATACATCCATCTATGAGTCTCATTGTAATGAGTCTCAGTGCTCTTCACTGTCATGTCCTGTGTAGGTGATAGAAATGTTTGTATATCTGTTAAATAAAAACGTACTTATGGAAAGTAAATGAATCTTTTTTGGTCTCCTACGCACAATGGTTGCTGTTAAAATTCATACACAGTGGCAATTGAAGCCTTTGCAGAGTAAAATACATGCATCACAGCAATCATTACAAGGGTCATACTACAGTGCAAGAAAGCAATGCATGGCTCAGTGCATTGTAGAAAGACATATTACTGGGGCTCATTGTCACAGTGCTCCTTCAAAGCCTCCCTGAATTGAATAGCAATCAGTTGAGCCCCTCTAACAGCCATGGTATCTAGCTGCTCAAAAGTGGCCAGCAGCTGATCCATCTCAAGGATCCACGCCTGAGGAAATGTTTCCCCCTTACTTTCACAAATGTTAGGCAGAGCACAGAAGGCTTCTAGTACCATGGGGATATTTTAATCATTGAGGTCTAGCCTTCCAAAAAGGCAACACCAGTGACCCTTTAATCTGCCAAAGGCACATCCAGTAGTCATTCTGCACCTGCTGAGCCTGTTGTTCAGGCACTCCTTGCTGCTGACAAGGTTTCTGATGTAAGGCTTCATGAGCCATGGCAGCAAGAGGTAGGCAGGGTCTCCTAGGATCACAGTTGGCATTTCCGTACCCCTAATTATAGTCTGTCTGGAAAGAAATTCCCTGCTTGAAACTTTCTATACAGGCCAGGGTTCCTAAAGATGCATGTGTCATGCACATTTCCTGCCCTACATGAGGTTTTCTTCATCCCATCATTCCATGGGCTTCCAACTAAGGTTTGTGATGCTTTTCAACAGCCTCTGCAAACTGTGCACTTTCCATTTCTCTCTGAAAGCGTGAATCCCTTCACAGAACACCGAGGGGCAGATGGTGGTGAGTTGCATAGTTGGATATCTACTCATGGTGCACTGCTCTATCTGTCATTGCAATAGCACAAACTGTGGTCACGGTCCATTTTCACAAGGAGTGTTATGTTTAATTACAACAGAAGATGATCATTGATGTAACTTTTATCAACTTAACCTGGTAAAGTAGACATAGCCTTGCAGTGTTGCATCTGTACTGGTGCAGCTTGCACTGCTGAAGCACTAAATGAAGACATGTCTTACACCAATGGAAGAGTTTCTCCCATCGGTGTAGGCGCTCCATCTCCTGAGAGGTAGCTATGTCAAAAGAAAAAGCTCTCCTGTCGATGTAGTGTTTTTTGCACTGGCAGTTTGGCTACCATAATTGTGTCTATTTTCCACAGCCCTGACCAACATAGTTATACCAACATAAGTTTGTAGTGTAAACCAAGGCTTGCTTACAACCTCATTGCTGGGAGAAAAAAAAAACATAGACACAGCACATGGTCTTGTCAACCACTCCACATTTTAGGAAACTTGTACCAGCCTCAGACTGGTTTGGGCATAGCTTTTAGCTGCTTATCTGATTGCGGGCTCACATTAGTGTTGCAATATATAGTCTTGACCATCTAAGCCAGAATCTTATTAGACAAAAGAGGAGAGAGAGGAAAGAGAAGATATACCATGGGGAAGGAAAAGGACATGTGAGGTAAGGAGTGAGCAGAAACCAAAGTCTTGATTCTCAGGATTCAGGATTTAGCTAGATTCAGTGAAGGTAGCAATGTCATCTGGGTTCCTCTTTCTGGACTAGTCTGATTAGGATAGTCTCAGGATAACAGGATGGTGGGGTAGCAGTCATGCTGGTGAAGCTCACCTTTTCCTGTCCACCATTCTCCTAGCTAGGTAATTGATTCTCCCCCCTGAAGACTTCCCTTTTAAGGACCCCAAAAGGGAGAGATGGGCAGAATAACCAATTCTTTTCAGTAAACTGTCCCCACATTAGGCCTAAATTTCAACACATAGTTGTGTAGGTTGATTTCTGTTCTCACACTCCTTTTGTTTATGAGTATTATCAGTAGTCCTCTTTAGTTGGAATAATTAAGTCTGTCTCCCTTTTGAGCCTTATCCAACCATCATTTGTTGTTATAGGTGATTGGAACACGTATAAACTTGTATGTACTTTCCCACAGTGGATCTTGCAATTGGCTCCAGTTGTTAGCATTGTCTAAGAGGCAGATCCACAGCTGGTATAAATTGCCATAGCTCTATCCCCTTAAGTCAGTGGAGCTATGACAATTTGCATGAACTAAGGAACTACCCCCAGAAGACTGATGTCCTCACTTTTGCCTTGTTCTATTGTTTACTTAGTTTTTTCTCTGGCTGATTTCTCTCATCATATATTTAAATTATAAACTTCATGGGGCAGAGGAATTTTTTGGTTGTGGCCTTTTTGTATATATTTGTACTGTACCAAGATCCCTGGCTCGGGTATTTCGGCATTACGGCAATACAACTACTACTAATAATGGTGCAAACCATGAGGGAATCCTCTCAATCTTCTAAATCATATAGTGAAATACAGTGGTATACATAGTAGTAATTAGCTGGAATAGACATTATTATTCATTTTCTTGATCAGACTACTGATAAACGGTGAGGCCTCTTCTGATGAAAAAAGTTAGAAAAAGAAGACATTTATCCACAAATAAGTAAAACAAACACAAATAATCAAAACCAAAAACCAAACAAAAAATAACCCCGCCTAGTTTCTATAATGGGAGTTCCTTTTATAACCCTGTAAGTCCCAAAAATCTATTTTCAATAACAATACAATCTTTCATAGAGTAGACAATGAGCAATCATGGGTGGTATCTTGGGATCAGCAGTGTGGCCCAATGGACTAAACTCAGAACTTCTGACTTCTAATCTAACTCTGCCACCGAATTGCTGTATAGAAGATTACAGCCTCTCTGCTTCACTGTCTTCATTAAAAAACAGCAATATAGGAATACTAATATTCACTTACAGTACCTCATAAGTACGTGGTGAAAATTTACTGGCATTGTTCAGGCCTTGAAAATGTCAAGTGGTACAAAAGTGCAGAGAATTATCAATGGGATTTTCAAAAGTGCTTAGCATTGGCCTATCTGGCCTTTTATTTTATTTAAAGTGAATTTAGTGATGTTGTGTTGCACCATCATGGGTTCGGTGCTGATTACTAAGGTTTCAAGCTCAACAGAGTGAAAATCACCTCTGGTACTTGTCTCAAATTTGGAAACTTTAGGAACAAAGAAAATCCAAATATAATGACCACAGACTCAACCAAAAGGACAGTCTTATCTGTACTACAAGCTTTCTTGAAGTAATCAGTAAAATTACAATTACCACTGCATAGAGAAATCCTACAGAAATCTCTCCAACATTATAGTCATACTAACATCCTACAAGATATTCTAGGGCCCAATGGACCTCTCAATAGACAATCATCCTGAGAAGGATGGTTCCTGCTGGGGTTTCCTGTTGGATTGTCCCACTTTTATCCAACCAGGGAACCCTCTTTTATATTGTAATTCTGTCTATACCTATGCATGGATGAAGGTGTCATCCCTGTTTTCCTTATCTGTACTTCACACTTCATGAACTTGCTCAAGTTTTCATAAGTTGTCCATAGTTCCTCTTATTCTCATTAAAATCTACGGACCACATGCACCTGTGGTCAGGACAGACATTCAAAGATGTTACAAACAGGTGTCTCATTCTCTTGGACAGTACTTTTCCATCTATTGCAATCCATTTTTCCATAACATCAGCTATTGGCACATCTTATGCAGTAACCTTGTGACCTTTCTGGAATAGGGTTATTCCTAGGTCATCAACTCATGTCAAGCATTCTTACACCTACGGCCTAGTATGGCTACCCTAAAATTTTACAGGTCTCAGTTTGTAGGCCTTGTGTTCCATCCATGCTTTACTTATATACCCAATACACATTCATCACTCATAAATACCTGTCATTCTTATACTTCTATAATCCTACAATTTAAATCTATTTAGTATACATTGATTATATATGAACTAGCATATGAATTGACTATACCATCACATAATAGTGATAAATGGATAATAACATGAACTAATAGGCTACACCTAGCTCTGCTCACATTGATTCTAAGTGACTGCAAATCCCAATCTCTGAGAATTTGTCCTAATTAATAAGTTATACAAAACAAAATACATATAAAAATGAGATTTTATAAACCCTACTGAATTAAAGCTCTGTCCATGTGTAAGCAGGGGAATAGTCCCGCTATTGTGGGGAACTCTCCTGGCTTCTGCACTACCCCGGTAAAGTGGGCTAGTGGAAGGATCTGAGTCCTCGCTCCCACTTCCTTTACCCAGAGGCCTCCCTGCCCTTGAGGACTCCCCTTCCACTCTCCTGTCTGGTGGAGTCCTCGTAACCCCAACAAGTCTGGGCCCAGGATTCCTGGGGGGCTCGACCCCGAACCCTGTTGTGGTTACCTACGTCAGGGGCTACGGTGTCCCCACTCGGGGTGCTCCCTCTGCACTGGGCACTTCTCTGGTGTACTGATCATTATATACAGCTTAAGCAAATGCAAATTATTTAATCAACAATGTATCTTAAAATAAATAAGGAAAAAATAGAAAGGTTAGAGAAAATACATCACACTGCTCTGTGGTAGCAGGGAACATCAAAACCAGTGTCTCTGCAAATGTCAGGACAGTTAACAGTCTATTCCTGGTAGGTCCCATGTCTCCTTCTCAGCTGTGCGGCAGGGATGCTGTGACTTGGACACTTCTTCTGGTGGTGGCCACATGCTCTCAGGCTCTGGACTACTCTAGCCCTAGTTCCACTTCTCTGTCTCAGCTCCACTCTGCCTCAGCAGGACGGCTGCTGCTGCTGCAGTCTCTGGCTGTTACAGCTCTGCTCTGCAGGCAGCTCCTGTGTCTCTACCCCCAGCACTGACCTGCTTTGTGGGCTACTTTTCTGGCCTCTCTGCCTCTGGTTCCTGCAGCTGTTCCCAGGGCAGGTCTGCTCTCTCTGGGCTGTGCTCTGGCTTTGGGCCTGAAGCGCTGCTCCCAGCACAGAGTCTGTCTCTCTGGGCTGCTGCTCTGGCCCCTCTGGATCTGGATCAGCTCAGCTCTGGCCTCTGCTCTCTCCTTAGCTAAGCCCCTCTTCTCTCTGACCCAGAAAATCCCAGCTCACACGGAGGATGGGACCCACCCTGGCCTCCTGACTCCTTGATTACCCTGCCAGCCCTGTCAATCAGGCTGATCTGGAGTGCTGGCCTCTCCTCATTGCCCTTGGGCACTGTCAGTGTCAGGGTCCTAATTTCCCATTGACCCTTCCCCTTTTGGTCTTGGTAGTTAACAATCAAAACATCCCCACTGAATCTCAGTAAGGGGTAGCAGTCCCCTTACACATGCACAGCTTCAAAGTTGTTCATTAAAACTCCAACTGCTTTCAAACTAACAGTGGTATATGCTTTTTCTCTATTAGCGTAAATGTTCGAAAATACCCTAAACCTTTTTATATTTAGTCTTAAATCACTTTCAAGACTTCAGAAATGCATTATTGCCATACAATTTTTTTATTCACAATGTGCTTTTTTCCCCAGTTTTCACTTTAGTGTTTACTGATGTGGAAAACTTTACTCTGCATGTAAACCGTACTATAAATTCACCTGTCATCTTATTCACCATCATTAAACTATTGAATTAACTTTAATATGTTGTCACTGTTAACGCTATTATCAATGTTTTCATTTCATTATAATGAACTGTAGACTAAATTTGTTTTATGATCTTTCTAAATCACCTTTCAAAGCAATTTTTCAGATCAAATTAGAAATATACTGCACCATTAGATTAAGCTGTTTTGTTTCAGGCAGTGAACTACAAAACCACTTAAAACTCCGTCAAAAGTGATCTACAGCTGCCATTGAAAAAACACTGAGATTTTATAGGTGAATTTTGACCCCAGTAATAACTTGTGAGCTGTCTTAATAAGCTCCCAGATGAAGTTTCTCTGCAATTTATATAATCATACATTATCCATGATTGAAGCTGTACATAACGATTTGCTGCAGGTGCTATACTGGTTCACTTTTGGGAAGCCAAAATGTGCTTCCTCCAGTTGTGAAGTCTGAATTATTATGGGGGAGGCCTTCTCCTGCGTATCTCTTTTTGCACTTACTATAGGGCACGCCAGGGAGTCAAACAACCAAATAGTTCTGAATTAGAGAAGGTATACACACTACTGCCAATTTTTTTCAAGCCAGCAGTCCCTCAAAGTCCCAAAAGATGAAGCTGCTTATTTTTTTTCTGTTACTTTTTTTCTTGGTCTTTAGGAAACCTTTAGGCAATTTCATGCAAACATCTACATTAAGAAGGCACTGTTAAGGACTCACAAGTCAGGAAATACCAAAATGAAAGTGGCACTCAGTATTGTAATGCCATTCTTTGTGTTTTCACTACAATAGGGACTAATTCCAAGATATTCTATTTCACACAGATATAAAAAAAAACACAAATCTTGTGTAAATCAATTAATATGTCAGTATCTTTCAATCAGTATCAGAACTTCATTTTTTCCTTACCCCCCTCCAGCAAGCTTACAGATACATCTCTAGCACTGTATGTACTAGTCTATGTAACCAAGACACATGATCTATGGGGAAATAAGTATATGGAACGTACAGTATATTATACAGCAAGAAGTGCCAGGAAATTATTGCAAAAGGGGTTTTACATGCATTCAAATAACCTGCATTTTCATTGACTCTATTTCTGAGCCCTTTTAGTTACTTTCTTCAGGAATTAAAAAGAAAAAAAAATATGAATCTCTTTACTTACATAAATAAAACTGTGAGTGTGTGTATGTACATGGAGGAAGAAGAGAGTATAGTTAAGGTGCATGTGCAACCTTGAGCACTGGCTTTTCCAACATATATATAAGTTGAGAGAATGCTAAGGTTGCACGGCAAACCAATTACTAGGAAAACCCAGTGCTCAAGGTTGCACATGCATGCATCTCTCTCTCTCACTCTCTCTCTATTGTAGAGAGTTCTGGTTTGAATGTGAAAGTTATTCACATCTTCCTAGGTCACTTACACCTTCAGCAACACAATCTTCACAAAGCAGTGGACTGTATAAATTGTTATGATCCAGAAACAATTGGGAAAGGATATTTGAGAGCATGTGTAAAAAATGAAATGATAAGGAAACATCTCAACAATGTCAGTCTAAAGTGGAGTTATATGAAAAAAAAAATCTATCTACAGAGATAAAACTATGTGACGGATGGCCTCATATCATACCCCTCTTAAAAGATTCTCTGTGAGAAGATTGGAAATACTGGAAGTAGCACAGATAAATAATATTTTATCATAAAATATTGCTTTATATTAAATAGATTAAAATACATTGTGAAACATTTTAGAAAACAGAATAAGATTTTATCATCATATCAATGCATGGTATACACTTACGTTTTTTAAAATGCTTTTCCTGTGCCATTTTAATACACTTATTTGCCTTGTGCTGCCACAAGCCCCTTGCACCCTGGGTCATTCCACTGTTTTAATCCAGTAAAGAGCATCCACCTGGAATTAAGTTATGGTACACTACCTCCATAAAACTTGCTGTATTAAAGAGCTTTCAGCTAGTTTGCACAGCTTCAAAAGTGGTCAGTGCTGACAGGGAGCAGAAGGGGCATTACCCATGTGCCTGGATATGTGGAATCTAACAAACCACTGGCAACTATCATCAGAGATAGCCCATCTGAACCATGGAATATACTCAGTCTGTACTGCTGAAGCTGTTCCATTGCATATGTATAATCAAATATGTATTGTGCACAGTGAGTGTGTTTATGACTGCAGTCAGGATATGCACTTGAGAGGTGGGAAACCTATGTTTATATCCCTTCTCATTATTAGGTAGAAGTGGAAAATGAACCAGAGACTCCCACATCCAAGGTGAGTGCCCTAACCACTCATGGTTATGAATTAAAGATCATGAGGATATTATCTGCTGCTTCTTTACCCCTCCATGCACCACTCCTTTCTTGCAAGAAACAGTTTAGGAGAGAATTCCTGGCTGTGCATCTCAGGCAGATGTGGGGCAGGACTTATGACTCACCTCTCATAAGCATCTGCTATTAGCTTGGTTAGACAGCTGCCCACCTAGTGTGCTGGCTTTTGTGGAACTCATTCGAAGATGCCTATTTCTCCCCATACATTGGAAAGAGAGCCTAGGTACCTACCCCAGGATTTGTGGATTCTATGGGTAGTTAGGTGCCTAAAACTTAGGTTTAGCAATGCCTAGGAGTCCTTTTGTTACTCTGGTGCCCATCTGAAGAGCATCCAAGATATCAGCAGGTTGCAGGATTGTCTCTGGCTTCACCAAGGAGACCTGTTACCAGACAAGAAGTTTGTGTCCAGACAAGAAGTGTGTAAAGGAAGAGGAACTGTGTGATCTCAAGGAGAGAAAGGGCTGAGTCTCTTCTGAATTTCAAAAATGTGTGAAGTTTTGGGTTGAGATGGTTCAATGGGTAGATGAAAACTTGAATGGTTGGGGTGTTTCTCACATCTCACCTCAGTCCACCCCCACCCCCAAAAAGAAAACCCAAAACACCCCAAATTTTAAATACAGATAGTTTTGCATCAGAAGACTCAAATATTAAGCGGTAGTCAAAAATGGTTTAAGAATCAAATTTTGAAGCTTGGAGATCAAATAAATCCCATCTTCAAGTTGATTAAATCTCCCTTCTTCCTACTCTGGAACTGATTTAAATGTGGTGTTTTGTATGTAGCAACTTATTAGAACATCTAAATTAAAAGAAATTGTCACAAAGCAATCAAAAATTAACAAGTGTTTTTTATTTCTTTTTGCTCAGTTGTAGTCTGAATTGAAACAATCAACTGGATGCTTGAATTAGTCTCATAAAAAATTTCAATATTAAATTTCATACCACTAGGTCATAACAAATGTACAATTTCCTATTCCTGTTTATGATGGCACCTCTTCCAGACATTCAAAAATGCTAGCTTCTCCACTTCATTTTAGCAAAAATGATTTTTCCAACAACCTTTATATTGTACATGCATTTGTAACTATGTCAGCAAGAACCCAGCAGTCATGAATTCTAACCTATTTTCAGAAAGACAAATTGCAACATTTAACAGTAGAACATTCCCTTGATGTTTTCAAGTTAATATACTAGATTCAATGGTGCTTAAAGTTGGTGGTATCAAAGTGATTTTCCCCCCAGTCACTTAAATGCATCGTACCTCCAGTTTATACTTGTGAAATACCCTACGTAAATATCATAAAATAGTGAATCCTCAGAATTTAAAATCATTGGTGTGGATTTCTTTAGTTAGCAAATGTATCCACTGAGGGCACGATCTAAAGCCCATTGAAGTGATGCATGTCTATTGATGGATAACTGCCCATTCATTTTAATGGCTTGAGACTGGAGGAATTGGAAATCGAGTAAGAAAGAAAACAGCATTTCCAAAACAGCAAGATATTTATCCTTCTCTCATTGAGAGTTTATTTAGCATGACCTTCCTTAGCTGTGAATGATAAATCCATTTTACTCTTTCTCCTCCTACCCCTACAAATGGATTGCTCTCAGAGTTTCACCCTCACTGTCAGCAGTCATTGCTGTGGTCTTGAAGGGGGTCTCTACTGCTCTGGTTTCTGTTGATTAGCCTCTGCTCAGGGCAGTTCTTGGACCCTAACCTCAAATTAGGCCCAGGGTTCTGCTTTGGTCTCTTTAAGCCTTATTCCTAGAGGCAGCCTGGGGCAGGGGTGTTGTCCCTTCACTGTCCCAGGTCTTTCTGTCCCCCACCTTCTCTAATCTCTCTCCTTTTTATAACAGGCCTTATTTCCTTCATAGGTGGCAGATGAGAGTTCCTACCTTCATGATTAAGAGTCCTGTGGCACCTTAAAGACTAACTAAAGTACTGAAGTATAAGCTTTCATGGGCTAATACCCACTTCATCGGATGCAAGCAGTGGAAGTGTCCAGGGGCAGGTATAGATGAGTAGGCAAAAACCAGGTAGGAGATAACAAGGTTAGTCGAATCAGGCTGAACCAGCTTATTATCTCAAATCAGGGAGGGTGAGGTATTCCTCTAGCAGCTGAATTGGAGGTGTGAACTTGGAGAGAGGAGAAGCTGTTTTTGTAATTAGCAAACTATTCAAAATCTTTGTTCAATCCCAGATTGATTGTGTCAAATTTGCAAATGAATTGCAGCTCATTTGCAAATTTGACACAATCAATCTGGGATTGAACAAAGATTTTGAATGGCTTGCTAATTACAAAAAACAGCTTTTCCTCTCTCCAAGTTCACACCTCCAATTCAGCTGCTAGAGGAATACCTCACCCTCCCTGATTTGAGATAATAAGTTGGTTCAGCCTGATTGGACTAACTTTATCTCCTACCTGGTTCTTGCCTACTTATCTATACCTGCCCCTGGACACTTCCACTGCTTGCATCCGATGAAGTGGGTATTAGCCCATTAAAGCTTATACTTCAGTACTTTAGTTAGTCTTTAAGGTGCCACAGGACTCTGTGTTACCTCTGCTATTCCAGACTAACACGGCTACCTCTCTGATTCTTACCTTCATGATTGGCAGTTGTGGTAGCTGCGTAGGGACATGGTCTGGCTACTTAACTCTAGACAGAAAAGACTCCCCACATCCTTCTGCCTCTGCTCAGAATGGAGTTTGTAGGCCCCATTACGCTCACTTAAGGATCAGTCTCGCTACTAACTTGCACAGAAGTAGACAGTGCGGATGCCATTTAATGCAGTGTATAGAGAAAATTGCCAGGCTTGCGTGAATGGTGTGGAAAGGGTACAAAATGGTTTCCCAGCAGTCACTGTGGTTGGAGACTATGAAACTACTGAATGGGATACCACAGATCATGTTAATGACGCCTCATCACCTATGCCCTTTCTCCACTCTCACAGTTGTGGATTCTTTTGGATTCCTCCAGTTGCCACCCCCAGCAAGCCGAGGAAAAGGCAAAAGGAGAGAAACAGGAATGGGGATTGTTGTAGTGTGGTCCAGAGGCTACCAGTGTGGTGCTTCTGCTTTCTCCTTTTGATATCACTCGGCTGCGTGCGTGTGTTCCCTCTGTGTGCTGCCCCAGCTCTGCGCAGATAGCTGACACACCAAATCCAACGAGAACCCCCAATAACCACAGAGTCTTAGTAAGGTACAAAGGCACCTCGGCCAGGTTTATTGCGACCCTGACACCCTTTCAGTTCCCCGTAGAGTGCTCAGTCTACCGGGCATACTGCTAGAGAGTGCCATTCGGCAATTGACACAGCTCAGTGGCTGGACTCTCCACTACCCCCCCGAGCCGGACAGAGACATTCCAGTGACTCATGCTTATATACAGGTACAGAACAAGTTACACATCACTCCTGACGTATTGAGGTGCAACCCTCTACGCAGCAAGGTACAGCCCCACTACGAAGTAAGGTTCAACCCCCCTATGTAGTGAGGTGCCGCCTCGCACCTCATACATGTTGGCTCAAACAAAACAACTCTATCCATCATTTTACCCTTTTGCCCCTGTCATTGGGAAGGGTCGGTCCGTTCTCGGCCTGTTCCCGTTATCTGAGGAATGTTTTGGTATGTAGTGTCTCCAGGTATGTTTATACTGTAACCATGTTAACTAAATATATATTTCTGCAATCTCAGCCCTTTTCCTTGCCAATTTCTGTGAGCTGGGCCTGCCTTTTGCTCACAGCTGAACTTTGCTTTATATTAGCAGAGGCTTGGCCATTGCTTTAGTTCAGGCCTCATACTGGGCCTCCATTAGGCCTTTAGCCGTCAATTACCACAGGGATCTGTGCTATTCCTGCTGCCACTAGTTGGGGACATGGTGGTCAGCAGAACTGGTTGTGTTGTACTGCTTATTTAAGGACTTCAAGGCCTGTTTCCAACACTGAGCAGTCATGGGATTCTCTATGTAGGGCCTCTCCAAAAGCCCAAATAGCTCAAAATTCAGGAAATGCCATAATTAAGGTTATACAGGCATTCAACTCCCATGTGTACATGTATTATGATACAGTCGTTAGCCATGGGGTCAGATACTATGTTTTCCCACAGAACCCTTGTTCCCCATTCAGGTCTGCCCGTTCTGTCCATATCCTATGTTGTTGTTCCTCTGGTGGTCCTTTTTATCTCTTTTCAGCTCCCCATCCAAGTTTCCCGCTCTACCCAGTCTCAATTCCTGACTCTGTCCCCAGGCTCCCTCTCCCAATCTTGCACTTTGGCTTCCCAGTTCCAATCTCTTCACCCCACCAAGTATTCTTGGCCAGATGGTCTTCCTTTCATTCCCCGATCCAAGATGTCCCAAAAGCTGGGATCCTAGAATCAAAGTCCATCTATAATAATACACCCATAAATAATATCAAAGGGATTGCTCAGCAACATCTGAAAATATTCCTCCAAATTTTTATAGTTTTTCATGAATTTTCACTATTCTGTAGACCTATCATTATATATTCCAACCTATTCCTCATCTACTGAATGAGCTGCTTCCATCTTGGCCTCTTTTCTAACCCTTCATAGTTAGAATTGCTTTTTCATCTGTGCTGTCAACTGATCTCCAAATCTCTCCTCCTCTCGCCAAATCACTGCTCTGTTTCCTCTCTGCAAATTTCATCATCATCATAAAAAAAAATGTTCCTGTGTGCTTTTATCTTTTATTTACACTAAGCACTGGTAACCTTTCTCTTATACATCACTAGGTCCTTCCATTCTCCTGCCAGTGTAACTTTTCTGAAAGAACTTACTTGATCCTTCTGACTTTTTTCATACTTTGCTTTATTTTTCTTTTACAAAACACCTAATTGATTATTATACCTACTATTTGGTTTTTGCACTGAAATTCTGGTGTGGATCTTAAATCAGATGGCCACTGAGTTCTTGCCAAGGAAGTTATAAAATAAACCTGTAAGTCATTATTCAGGCAAGATTCTCACTGAAATATGTTAGTAAGAACTGATTAAATATGAGTACAGATTTCAGATTTGGACATTTGAATATAGTTAGTGATCAGGGAACTGTAGGTCAAAATGATGGTATCAAAAGTGGCTTTTGTTACCATACAATATCAAGCTAAAATGTAGCACTCATGATGACTCCCAATCATAAGCATCAGTTCAGTGGACACAGGAGCAGATTGAATTCCACTACCCTGAAAGGCAGGGATTGGATTCAGCAGGACTGATTTGTAACAAAGCATGACATTGTAAGGCATAATGAGAAGATTCACTTATATTACTCCAGTGGGATAGTCAGACACGTTGGATGAACAGTTAATAAGGGTAAGAATGTGTGATGAATAGAATAAGGATCTCTCTAAAATATCTGCCTCTCTGTGTGGATGTGGACTTCCATAATTTACATCCAAATTCCCAACTGCTTCTAGGTGATGAAACAGCAGCAGTGGCCAGTCTAGATGTTTTCCACGTGTGTCCAGGAGACTTTACTCTTTCCTCACAGATACAGATATCCCTATCACAATCTCTAATTTGTTCTCCTGAAATTCACTACACTGCAGACAACATCTGACATCCATTTGGATGCTGAGCCTAGTGCAGAGCACAGATAACAGCTTTTCACGACTTGCAATTTCTGTAGGTATCACCTACTCATGGGGAAAAGAATCAAATCTTAAAGTTAGCATATGGTCTATGTAACTGGGCTGTGTGGTGGGACATTCCATGAAGGCACTACACCCCCTTGGCCTCCTCCTAAGCCAATAAATATCGATGGAAAACCACTCTGTGTAGGACTGCAGTAGCCTATAGCTATACATACCAACCTCCAAGAGGTAAAGACTAGTGGATCCACCCTGTCCTTAAAAACCTTTAAGCTCGTCCCTGATTTACTACAAACTGCACCTTCACAACAAGCTGGATATGCAGAAAACCCCCATAAGGAAATGGATAGTGTTTATAGAGTTCTAGCATTCATCTTGGTACAGTGGACCTCCCATTTTTCTGTTGTGAGGAGATCTCACTGGCTGGAATGGAAGAGCATAATGTGCCTGTAGGGCACGGTGCTCAGGGTCGCCCCCTCGCGGGGCGGTGGGGTACCGCTCCACCTCGTTAGGGTCCCTTGCCGGGTTGGGGAATACCCGGCGGGTGTCTTAAGTGGCCCAAGCCCAAGGTCAGGTGGGCCACCAGGCCCCGGCGGGGCTGAGCTGTTGTAGCTCAACAGGCCCCAGCCCTGTGCAGGGCGGGCAACAACCAACAGTCGGGGCTCAGGCCCTTGGGCAGGGGCTGAGCACTAGTCCATAGTCCTGCCCTGAAGCAGGGCGGTGCAACAACAAAGTCAGGGCTCAGGCCCTTAGGCAGGGACTGAGCAATAGCAGGAGTCTATAGGCCAGGTGCCTGGTCGAGGGGGAGACTGCCACCCACCGATAGGGGTGGCAGGGGGGGCGCAGGCCCACCCACTTCCACTGCGCCCCAGCCCAGGGCCCTGGCAGCGGACAAGGCCCACTGCAGTCAGTGGGGATCCTGACTGCAACACACTGACATCGGCTCTGGGTCTCCCCATGGGCTACTTCCTAACTCCCCCTCCCATGGTACCTGGGCTGTTCCTGGGTCCTCCGAGGGTTTCAGGTTCATGGGTTCCTCGGGGTCACTGTCAGGGGGCAGGTCCGGCAAGTCCTCCTCCGGGTAATAGGGGCAAGGCTCTGTCGGCAGCTCCTCCGGATAGTAGGCAAGTGGCTGGCTTGGCGGCTCCTCCGGGTAGTAGGCAAGCGGTTGGCTTGGCGGCTCCTCCAGGTAGCAGGCAAGCGGTTGGCTCGGCATCTCCTCTGGGTAGCAGGCGGGCGGCAGGTCCAGCGGCTCCTCCCAGTAGCGGGCGAGCGGCTGGCTCGGTGGCTCCTCCGGGTAGCAGACAAGCGGCTGGCTCGGCGGCTCCTCCAGGTAGCGGGCGAGCGGCAGGTACGGCAGCTCCCTGGCTGGAGCCAACCCTGGAGCATCTGGCCTCTCCGGCGACTGCCTGCCAAGTGAGCTCTGAGGCAGAGCTTTTATACTTCCAGGTCGGCCCCTGTCCTTCCAGGGGTGGGGCTTGACAGGCCCTGGCTCCGCCCCCTCTGGCATCTGCCAGGGGTTATCTCCCTCCCGGCCAGCAGGGGGGCATACCACCCCTCTATAGTGCCCAAAGTAATTTTCACGATTTGTACCTTGTTTTCATATTTAATCTTCAAGTGTGGTGGATACAAGGATTTGTATCCCCAGAGTATCTTTAAAGGTACACACATTATAGTAATGGCTGTGATGTTGTGTTTGATGCTTTACTGCTTAGTTAACATAATATTCTGTTTGTATAAAGTGTCCATAAAAATTCATTTTGGTTGAGAAGTGAATAAAAAGATAGATGAGACAAAGTGGTTCCTGGGCATATTTCCTTTTTTATTTCCAAGCTACCTGAAATAGAGAGAGATTTTTAAAGAGAGAAAAAAAAAAGTAAATTCTGGAACTTAATCTTTGGAGCCTTTTCCATGATTGAAAGCATAACAAAGCAGGTACTTGTCAAGGTATTTCTTGTGAATCAGCTTTATGACAATCTGAGCCCTTTCCTCCCTCCTGTTTATGATTTATTTGTGAAACAATACTGTTTTCTGTAAACAAAACTACTTATTTGTTCCCATGAAGAAACTGCAGGCTATAAGAATCCTCAGACTGTTTACTGTGGTTATTCCTTATTTGTTATTCACAAGGCATCACAGATCACCTTGCCTGCCTGGTGCAAAGGTTGCGGATCTATCGAGGCATCTAGATAGACTTATGAGTAGTGCTGGGGAGGAGCCGGTGGTCGTGGTACATGTAGGTACCAATGACATAGGGAAGGGTAGGAGAGATGTCCTGGAGGCCAAATTTAGGTTGCTAGGAAAGAGGTTGAAATCCAGGACCTCTATGGTGGCTTTCTCAGAAATGCTTCCAGTTCCACGCGCAGGGTCAGGTAGGCAGGCAGAGCTTCAGAGTCTCAATGCGTGGATGAGACGATGGTGTAGAGAGGAAGGGTTCAGATTTATTAGGAACTGGGGAAACTTTTGGGATAGGGGGAGCCTATACAGGAAGGATGGGCTCCACCTAAACCAAAGTGGAACCAGGCTGCTGGCACTTAACATTAAAAAGGTTGCAGAGCAGTTTTTAAACTAAGAGATGGGGGAAAGCCGATTGCTGCAGAAGAGCACGTGGATCGGATAGAGACTTCTCTTACAGGAGGGTCTGTCGTTAGAGATTCTCTAGGTTTTAGACAGGAAAGGATGGAAAAGGATAAAGGAGGGGCCAGATCAGATGAGAAATTTTCACATAAAGAATCTGACACACCAGGGAAGAACAGACAGATAAACAGTGACCAGTTTTTAAAGTGCTTGTACACAAATGCCAGAAGTCTAAATAATAAGATGGGTGAACTAGAGTGCCTCGTGTTAGAGGAAGATATTGACATAATAGGCATCACATAAACATGGTGGACCGAGGACAATCAATGGGACACAATCATTCCAGGGTATAAAATATATCGGAAGGACAGAATAGGTCATGGGGGCGGGGGAGTGGCACTTTATGTAAAAGATAGTGTAGAATCAAATGAAGTAAAAATCTTAAATGACTCCACATGTTCCATAGAATCACTATGGATAGTAATTTCATGCTCTAATAAGAACATAACAATAGGGCTCTATTATCGACCACCTGATCAGGACAGTGATAGGGATGACGAAATGCTAAGGGAGATTAGAGAGGCTGTCAAAATAAAGAACCCAATAATAGTGGGAGACTTCAATTATCCCAACATTGACTGGGTATATGTCACCTCAGGACGAAATGCAGAGATGTAATTTCTTGATACTTTAAATGACTGCTTCTTGGAGCAGCTGGTACAGGAACCCACAAGGGGAAAGGCAACTCTAGATTTAGTCCTGAGTGGAGCACAGGATCTGGTTCAAGAGGTAACTATAAAAGGACCGCTGGGAAATAGTGACCATAATATAATAACATTTAACATTCCTATGGTGGGAATAACACCTCAGAAGCCCAACACTGGGGCATTTAATTTCAAAAAGGGGAACTATGCAAGAATGAGGGGGTTAGTTAAACGGAAATTAAAAGGTAAAGTGACTAAAGTGAAATCCCTGCAAGCTGCATGGACTCTCTTCAAAGATACCATAATAAAGGCCCAACTCAAATGTATACCCCAAATTAAAAAACAACGCCAGAAAACTAAAAAAGAGCCACCATGGCTTAACAGCCAAGTAAAAGAAGCAGTGAGAGAGAAAAAGGCATCTTTTAAAAAGTGGAAGTCTAATCCTAGTGAGGTAAATAGAAAGGAGCATAAGCACTGCCAAATAAAGTGTAAGAATGTAATAAGAAAAGCTAAAATGGAGTTTGAAGAACAGCTAGCCAAAAACTCAAAAGGTAATAACAAAATGTTTTTTAAATATGTCAGAAGCAGGAAGCCTGCTAAACAACCAGTGGGGCCCCTGGATGACAGAGATACAAAAGGAGCACTTAAAGATGACAGAGTCATTGCAGAGAAACTAAATGAATTCTTTGCTTCAGTCTTCACGGCTGAGGATGTTAGGGAGATTCCTAAACCTGAGCTGTCTTTTGTAGGTGACAAATCTGAGGTATTGTCACAAATTGAAGTATCAGTAGAGGAGGTTCTGGAACTCATTGATAAACTTAACTGTAACAAGTCACCGGGACCAGATGGCATTCACCCAAGAGTTCTGAAAGAACTCAAATGTGAAATTGCGGCACTATTAACGAGGGTTTGTAACCTATCCTTTAAATCGGCTACTGTGCCCAGTGACTGGAAGATAGCTAATGTAACGCCAATATTTAAAAAGGGCTCTAGAGGTGATCCTGGCAATTACAGACCAGTCAGTCTAACGTCCGTACTGGGAAAATTAGTTGAAACAATAGTAAAGAATAAAATTGTCAGACACATAGAAGAGCATAAATTGTTGGGCAAAAGTCAACATGGTTTCTGCAAAGGGAAATCGTGTCTTACTAATCTATTAGAGTTCTTTGAAGGGGTCAACAAACATGTGGACAAGGGGGATCTGGTGGACATAGTGTACTTAGATTTCCAGAAAGCCTTTGACAAGGTCCCTCACCAAAGGCTCTTACGTAAATTAAGCTGCCATGGGATAAGAGGGAAGATCTTCTCATGGATTGAAAACTGGTTAAAAGACAGGGAACAAAGGGTAGGAATAAATGGAACTTTTTTCAGAATGGAGAGGGGTAACTAGTGGTGTTCCCCAAGGGTCAGTCCTGGGACCGATCCTATTCAACTTATTTATAAATGATTTGGAGGAAGGGGTAAACAGTGATGTGGCAAAGTTTGCAGATGATACTAAACTGCTCAAAGTAGTAAGGACCAAAGCAGACTGTGAAGAACTTCAAAAAGATCTCACTATACTAAGTGATTGGGCAACAAAATGGCAAATGAAATTTAATGTGGATAAATGTAAAGTAATGCACATTGGAAAAAATAACCCCAACTATACATACAATATGATGGGGGCTAATTTAGCTACAACCAATCAGGAAAAAGACCTGGGAGTCATTGTGGATAGTTCTCTGAAGGCATCCACGCAGTGTGCAGCGGCAGTCAAAAAAGCAAACAGGATGTTAGGAATCATTAAAAAAGGGATAGAGAATAAGTCGGAGAATATCTTATTGCCCTTATACAAATCCATGGTGCGCCCACATCTTGAATACTGCGTACAAATGTGGTCTCCTCATCTCAAAAAGGATATACTGTCACTAGAAAAGGTTCAGAGAAGGGCAACTAAAATGATTAGGGGTTTGGAACGGGTCCCATATGAAGAGAGATTAAAGAGGCTAGGACTTTTTAGCTTGGAAAAGAGGAGACAAAGGGGGATATGATAGAGGTATATAAAATTATGAGTGGTGTGGAGGAAGTAAATAAGGAAAAGTTATTTACTTGTTCCCAAAATAGAAGAACTAGGGGCCACTCAATGAAATTGGCGTGCAGCAGGTTTAAAACAAATAAAAGGAAGTTCTTCTTCACACAGCGCACAGTCAACCTGTGGAACTCCTTACCTGAGGAGGCTGTGAAGGCTAGGACTATAACAGGGTTTAAAAGAGAGCTGAATAAATTCATGGAGGCTAAGTCCATAAATGGCTATTAGCCGGGATGGGTAATGAATGGTGTCCCTAGCCTCTGTCTGTCAGAGGGGGGTGATGGATGGCAGGAGAGAGATCGCTCAATCATACCTGTTAGGTTCACTCACTCCGGGGCACCTGGCATTGGCCACTGTCGGTAGACAGGATGCTGGGCTAGATGGACCTTTGGTCTGACCCAGTATGGCCGTTCTTATGTTCTTATCACCTCAGTGACCTGGGATAGTTTCTTCTTTATTCTTGCATGTCCACAGCTTTTAAAACAGCCATATAATAAAAAAAAATGATGACTAAAAAATGAACCACAAATGGTGTTTTTCACAAGCAAATGTGAATATTTGTATGTGTAACAGCCACCAGCCCCCCAAAATTGGGTGAACATCATGCACTGATAAAAGTATTCATAGATGTGAAAATGAAAGGACATACATATGGCTAAAACATGGTAAACAAAAGCTTGTGAAAGTTACCATTGCAATAGTCTCATTCTTAGTGGTGGTAATGTGATGAACACACTACTTTTTGCATTTGGTGTGACTGTGCAGTGGGTAAAAGACAACAGTTCTCCTCTTTATGATCTAGAATATAGTAGAAACATTCAGCTTACAGTGACAAATAAGGCAGCTGTAACATAAATAGCTGCTAGCTATATTTTGGAAGGTGATGTTTTGTTAGATAGCAAATAGCAATGAAGGAACCACTACAAACAAGCTGTTATGTTTTTTTACAAATCCACCAGCTATGTTTTTTTATGAATCCAGGTAGCTCTTTATGACTATAATAAAAGGAGACTAGCAGTTGTGTGTCTCTGAGGGTCTTTGGTGCAGACACTGTAATGCTGCAAATGCAATGAAGTCTGCAGAGTTCGTTCTGTACAGCTGAGCAGCTATGTTTGCTTACTAATCTCTGCTCAATAATTCATCTCATTATCAACTTTAAACGAACTGAAATTTGCACAGAATCAATGTGTTTGATTCTTGATTAATTTTCACTTTTAATGTAATACCAGTACTTTAATGTTACTACTGTTGTCTTTAACATCAGTAGTATTGAGTGAATTGCTTGTTAATTGCTTGGTACTGCCATAGATAATTGTTTTCCAAAACCTTTATTATTGACCCCATATATTTTTATGACTTAAGTTTCCTTTTCTCCTCTCATCACTATCAAAGAAAAGAAATATAGATCTTGAAATAACTTTACCAGAAAATTTATGTACTTCATACTTAGACTGTGGCAAAGATTTGGGCTTGTCCCTGTGGGTTCCGCGCTTCCAGGTGGTTTGTGCTAGCCTCAGAGGCTCGCTGTGACCTTCCCTTCTCTCTTTAGAGACCAGGTCACAGCCTATTGAGCCATTTTCATCATAAGCCAGTGGGGAGAAGTTATACTTCCTGGCACAGTCTCTGTTGTCTCCCAATCTCAGTGATTAGTTAGGGGAAGTAGAAAAGGGGGGAGCCCGGGCCCACCCTCTACACCGGGCTCCAGCCCAGGGACCCTAATAGTATCAGCTAAGATGGCTGACCTTTAAGCCACCAAATACAATACAATTCCCTGGGCTACTTCCCCACAGCAGTCCCTGCTTCTTCAAACTCCACTTCACCCTTACCTCAGGGCCTCCTTCCTTGCGTATGATATGGTGTCAACCACTCAGTCTCACCAAGAACACAACTTCCTCCCACAGCTCCTGGCATCCACACCCAGCTGACTAAGGGCATGTCTTCACTACGACTTAACGTCGACTTTAACAATGTTAAGTCGAATTAAACGTGTACCTGTCTTCACATACATGCCATTAAAGTCGATTTAAAGGGCCCTCAAAATCGACTTTATAACTCCTGCCTGACGAGAGAAGTAGCGCTAAAATCGACCTCTCTAGGTCGATTGTGGACTAGTGAAGACGCAACTGACATTACTAGCCTCCAGAGGCTGTCCCACAATGCTCCATTCTGACCACTCTGGACTGTCTCACTGCTCCACTGTGACCACTCTGGACAGCACTCTCAACTCGCTGCTCTGGCCAGGTAGACAGGAAAAGACCCGGGAACATTTGAATAGCATTTCCTGTTTGGTCAACGTGGCCAGCTCAGTCGCCATTCAGAGAAATCAGCAGCACAAGCCGCCATGCAGAGCTCAGCATCACAAGACTCCATGCAGAGCTCAGCTGCCCTGGAGACCAGCCGGAGGAGAAGAGCTCCAGCGTGGTCCACTAATGAGGTGTTGGATCTCATCGCTATCTGGGGAGAGGAATCCGTGATGTTGGAACTCCGCAACAACACACGGAATGCCAACACGTTTGCCAGGGTCTCCAAGGCCATGCTGGAAAGGGGCCACAACAGGGATGCCACACAGTGCCGCATAAAAATTAAGGAGCTGAGGCAAGCGTTCCAGAAAGCCAAGGAGGCAAACGGACGATCAGGGGGTGCGCCGTGGACATGCCGGTTCTACAATGAACTAAATCAGATAATTGGGGGCGCCCCCACCACCATCACACCGGTCTGCGTGGACTCCACCGATGACATAATCGTCATGGACGAGACTGATTCTGATGAGGACGACAATGAGGAGGAGGGAAATTTCACGGAGCAGCAGGAGGCCAGCAGAGAAACCGTGTTAGCAGACAGCCAGGAGCTGTTTATCACCCTGCAGCCAGCACCCTCCCAAGCCTCCCAGGGGGTAAGTGTTTCTTTTTAAGGGATTACATGACTCATGATTTTTTAAAGGAAGCATTTATTAATGGTTAATTTGCCCTAAGGACTTAGCGTGATTTCATTGCTGGTCAGTTTCTACTCAAAGAGTTTGTCAATATACTCCGGGATTGACCGGAAGTCCTCCACGGACATTTCAATGAAGCTATCCAGGAAGTAGCGATGAATCTTCCGCAGCAGATTTCTGGGGAGAGCCGCCTTATGTGGTCCCCCGTGATAGGAGACCATCCCACGCCACGAAAGTAGTAAGTAGTCTGGTATCATTGAGCAGGCTAGCATTGCGGTGAATGGACCAGGACTTTGCCTGGAGGCAAGGAGCATGCGCTCTCTATCTCTCTGAGAAATTCTAAGCAAAGTGATGTCATTCATGGTTGCCTGTTTGAAATACGGACTTCAATTAGTAGGGAGATACAGATTCCCAGCTGCAAAGTACTCTTTTTCTGCTGAAGACCGACCAACCGCCCCCCCAAAACGCTCACCCGCCCCCTCTCCCCACCAGCCCGTAGCGGTAGCTAGCAGGGAATCTGAGCAGTCTGCAAGCGGTTGCTTCCGCTTAAGATCCAACGTGCACCCAACCCCCCCCCCACCCCCCTCCAGCCCGAAGCAGTAGCTAGCGGGGAATTTGAACAGTCATTTGGCCAGCGTTTGACTCCACAGAAGAGCACCAGCCAGCCCTTAGCGAGAGATTTTTGGGCTTTGTTTTGCAGTTTGCGGTTCGGTGGGAGCCACGCGGTGGGGGGAAGGGGGTGGGGTTACTCTACAATATGCAAGTGCTGCTTTTAACTTACCATGGCCGGCTGCACGGTGATTTCAGAAGCCGTGTTGGGCTGAGGCACGCATATGTGTCAGAGATGCTGTGACTTTTCTGTGAGCTATTCAGTCACTTTTAGGTGTAGAACATGACCTTGTACAGAAATCATATCAGGCCTCTGAATACTGAGGTTGCAAATGGCATTGTACTCCCATTGTGTACTGTCCGAGACTGCATCTGTCTCATAACCTTGAATGTATCTGTCTCATAACTTTCAAACTTTCTTTGCCCACATTCGCCCACAGATGAACAATTATCTCAGAATCCCCCGTCCTGCTCCTCCCGCTGTGCATCGCAGATACGAAAGCGTAAAAAGAAAACGCGAACGCGCGATGATATGTTCAGTGAACTACTGGAGAACTCGCATGCTGAGGCAGCCCGCCAGACGGAATGGAGGGAAAGATTGATACAGTCAAGGCAGGAATCAGCTCTACAGTCAAGACAGGCAGCAGAAAAGAGGGAAGAAATGTGGCTGCAGCGACAGGACCGCGAAGAAAGACGCATGGATGCTTTGCTCCGTATAATGGAGGACCAAAGCAACATGCTGTGCTCTCTGGTGGAGCAGGGCCAAAGATCACCTCTGCAGCCCCTGTGTAACCACCTCCCACCCTCCCCAACTCCCATAGCTTCCCCACCCAAACGTGGGGTGAGAACCCGGGGGGGGGCAAGCTCCGTGGACCGACCCACTCCACTCCACAAGCCAGCACAAGCAGCAGCAGCCTGAGGTTCTCTGAAAACTTTTAAAAGCTGCTGTGTCTTGCCCCCCACTCTTCTCCCCCCTTCACCCCCTCCTCTGTCCACTCCTCCACCAGTGCGACTGCTGGTTTCCCTCCTCACCCACCCCTTCCAGGCTACCTAGACAGTGATCCCCTGTATTTGTATTTCTGAGGAAGCAATAAAGGAACCATGATTTTTAAAACAGTGAATTTATTTCCTCTGCAAGCATGGGGAGGGGGGAGGGAAAGAGGGTGCAAGGACAGCAGGCTTAGAGCAGAGCAAGGGAGCAGGTTCTCAAACGCCATGTCGGGCACTCATAAAACTGGCTTTCAAGGCGTCCCTGAGGCGCAGCGTGCCCTGGTGCGCTCTTCTACTTTCCCTGCTGTCTGGCTGCTGGTAAGTAGCAGACAGTAAATTTGCCTCTGCCTCCCATCCTGCCATAAACGTTTCCCCCTTGCTCTCACAGACATTGTGGAGCACAGAGCAAGCAGCAATAACAATGGGGATATTTCTCTCGCTGATGTCTGAGCGAATCAGTAACGAACGCCATCTCCCCTTCAGACGGCCAAATCCACACTCTACGGCCATTCTGCACTTGCTCAGCCTGTAGTTGAACAGCTCCTGACCCCTGTCCAGGGCTCCTGTGTAGGGCTTCATAAGCCAGGGCATTAGGGGGTAGGCTGGGTCCCCAATGATAATGATCGGCATTTCCACCCCCCCCACGGAAATTTTCTGGTCGGGGAAAAAATTGCCTTGCTGCAGCTGTCTAAAAAGCCTAGAGTTCCTGAACACACAAGCGTCATGAAGCTTTCCCGGCCACCCCACGTACAGGTCGGTGAAACGTCCCTTGTGGTCAACCACTGCTTGTATGACCATTGAATAATATCCCTTCTGGTTTCTGTACTCGGCGGCCTCGTAGTCCAGTGCCAGGATAGGGATATGAGTCCCATCTATAGCCCCACCACAGTTAGGAAATCCCATAGCGGCAAAGCCACCAATTGTGGCTTGCAGGTTTCCAAGGTTTATAACCCTGGGTAGCAGCTGCTCGACGATTGCCCTGCTTACTTGCATCACAGCAAAGCCCACTGTAGATCTACCCACCCCAAACTGGTTCGTGACTGACCGGTAGCTGTCTGGCATTGCAAGCTTCCAGAGGGCTATCGCCACTCGCTTCTCAACTGTGAGGGCCGCCCTCATTTTGGTATTCTGGCACTGGAGGGCCAGGGAAAGCAAGTCACAAAGTTCCATGAACGTGCCCTTTCGCATGTGGAAGTTTCTGAGCCATTGGGAGTCATCCCAGACCCGCAGCAATATGCGATCCCACCAGTCCGTGCTTGTTTCCCTGGCCCAGAATCGGCATTCGATGGCATGAGCCTGCCCCATTGCCACCAAATTTGACAGATTGTCAGTCACCCTACTTCAAAAAACGTCAGTGTCCCCGTCGTCCCTGCTGTGCACGTCCTGGTCCATCTCCTCCTCACTGTCGTCGGGTTCCAGAAAGCGCAGTTGTCCCCGGATCGCATTCCTCTGCAGACGGTACAGCATGAAATCCGCAACCGTGATCGAGATCCTCACAATGGCCATTACTGCAGCCGTGGCATCAGCGGGCTCCATGCTTGCAGTGCTATGGCATTAGCACGGCGCGGAGAAAGGGCGCGAATTATAGGATGCTTACCCACAGTGCACCGCTCATAATGGGGGTCGGCGGCGCGGAAAAAGGGCGCGAAATTTGGAAATGCCTACCCATAGTGCAGCACTCGAAATGGTGCCTGCTGGGGGCTCCGGGAACTGTGGGATAGGTACTCACAGTGCAACGCTCGTTATGTTGACGCTTGCAAAAGTTTTGCGGACAGACACTGTCGACTTGCTGTGCTTTGCTGTGCTTAGTGTGGACACACAAAATCGACTGTATACAGTCTGCTTTACAAAATCGAATGAAAGGAAATCGACCTACTGCTGTAGTGAAGACATACCCTAACTAGGAGGGTTTTTAACTGGCTTCAGCCAGCCCCTGATTGGCTTCAGGTGTCCTAATCAGGCTAGCTGTTTCTGCTGCTTTCTAGAAGTTTCTCAATTGGCCCCAGGTGTCTTGATTAGCCTGGCGTAGCCTTTGTTTGGCTATCCAGGGAACAGGGACCTGCTCATCCTGAGGCTGATATACCTCCCTTCCGCACTCTCCTATACCCTTCTGGTCTGACTCCATCACAAGACCTAGTGGGGACGGGTGGGTGGGTAAAGTGCTTGTAGCAGGGGACTACTGAAGTGTCCCCTAGTGGAGAGGGGTTACTTTGCAGTCACCCTGACACTGTTACCCTTTTTTTGCAAGCCCCTTAAGCACTCCACACAACTTCTGTTGTGGCTCACAGCATCCCTACCTGGGGCTGGTATAATATTAAATCTTCTCTTTTAATCTGCCATTTCATTTTCACGTGTCCCAACATGCACTGGGATCCACGCTTTTTCTACATGTATATCTAGTTATAAGAACAATATTTCATTAATTCATTCCTGATTTCTGAGATTCCCTTTGTAATCATCATTATATGAAATAAAGAGTCAGATAGGACAGCAGCTATAGTTGGGCATATATCCCTTATCCAAGTCAGTGCCAACACTATGCCATCAATTCAGTCATCATAATGACCATGAAATTGGATAGTATCATGTATCTCTTAATTCCAAATTCAGGATTTAAAAAGGCCATTCCATCCATGTTGTAATCTTTAGATTCATCAATAAAGACTGGCAATGCTGACTCAATTTGCTATGGATAAACTCACAGAATGTATTGGTCATATTTGATGGTCTTGCTCTTCCTTTTGTTTTATCATATAATTCTTAATCCACAACTGGCGAGACAACTATCTCCAACTATAGTTTGATTTCCCATTACTAAAGGTTTTAATCTCTTCAGTTCTCCTTGTCGTTTGACTCTTTTACCCACCTTTTGATCCCATTAGCATGTGGGAGCTTGTTGTGTTCAGCTACATTTTATCTACTTAATTCCCAACAGACCTCATGTATTTGTTTAGTACTTTTATCTTCACTATTTCCACCAATCTTAGACCAAAAAATTTAAACTTAACAATTTCATCCTGATAGGCATTTTTCTGGTAGCTACCTGTATCACACCCAGTGGTGTTATAATAGTTAAACCACATGCAATTTGCAGAGTTTGAGCTTGGATTAGCTTTATATTTTTAATTGTGATTTAGAAGCTGGCTTGAAGTCTTAAAATCCATAATCTTATTAGTGACATACACAGCATCATCAACGAGCTTTTATATACACTCCAGTTTTTCTCAGCAATACTATTATCCTATCTTTACATTTAGTCTTGGTATTATTTATGTGACCCTTCCAGGATACTTTCTTATCAGACTAAGAACTGAATATATTTCTAAGAATATAAAAAGTATAATTACCTGAATTTTTACATAGAGAATTCTTATATAGTTGAATTACCTGAATATCTTCATAGAGATACCATAAACTCTGTTCCTCATGCCTTTAGTCTTTCTGTTTCTCTTCTTGTAATATTATTTTGCAATTTCCTTTCCTGAAACCATTTTGTACACAGTTCATAATTTATTTTTCCAACGTATACTACTAACCTCTCATTGATCATTCTTTCCATAATTTTGCCCACACACAGCTTGAGGTCAATAAGTCTATATGCATTAGGTCTTGTGTGTTATTTGCCAGGTTTACCTATTGGTATAACCATCACTTGCTTCCATAACTATAACTGATTATAATGGCAAACACCTGAAACAGTTTATTGACAGGCACAATTTGTTCTAAGTACCAGAGCACCTACCTGGTATAATTTGGTGGATGAAACTTTGCATATGTGGATCTGAAAATTGCAACAAACAGTAGAGCAAGTAAATGCAGCTGGGAAATCTATAAAGGAGATGGAATGTGAAGTGATCACTTCCCTGTGCTAACTATGTATCAAGAGCAAGGTAATGATGAAAACACTGAAGGAATCCCTACCTGGAGCCTTAGAAAAACAGAGACTCTTTGTTTAGAAGTAAATGTGCTGAATATCTAAGTACCAGTTGTATATGTGATAATTGAAAGGAATTTCATGGTCATAAAATGAAGGAAGTTGTAGCAACAGCTAACCAAACTTTCTGTAAGATATTGAGTTTCTACAAATTTAGAAATCCAGTTCCCTGATAGAATGAAGATTGTAAAACATCAATTAAAGAATGAAATAAGGCATATAAAAACGAGCTAAAAGTGCAATGAATAACAAAGAATTAATGAACTATAAAAGATGTAAAGCTGTGGCAGAGAGACTTATTAAAAAGTCAAAGGAAGACTGGCAGAAAGTATGGTGGGAAAAATGAACAAAGATTCCAAGTTTTAGAGATATATGAACAAGTTAAAAGAATGTTGGGATAAAGAAAAAAAAAACAAATTTATATTTGGTCTTATAGGAAATTATAAAGTTTAAAGTTCTAACATAGGAAAAGCAGTCATTTTAGTAAGAGTTCCAAACAGATAGCAGTGATACAATCAAAGTACAGATTTCTGCAAACAAAAAAAAAAAAAAAGAAAAAGAGGGGTTGCCGAAGAAATCTGTGAAGTGCCAAATGGATGGGTAACCTATAAAGAAGATGTGCTGAATGAAAATTTCAGCACACAGGAACTCAAAAAAGGTACAGACAAAAGTAAAATACAGCCCGGATAAAGATTAACACCTACCAGAAGAGAATTTAAGGGCATTATTTAAATTATGGGATAGTGTATTTAGGAAAGGAATACTACCAGCAACATAACTAAGGCCTTCATCTTTTTAAATATACAGATCCCTCTGCCTCTTGTAATTTCCATCACATCTGATTACATATTATCCTGAAAGTCTAAACATAATTTTACTTACCAAATACATCTCTTGTACATATATCATGACAAGGTTTTTTTTTCATTTCAAAAACAATTTTATTTAATTCCTGACAGTGTGTTTTTAAACTATCTTCATTCCAGTGCAAAATCATTAGAACCATATTGTTTAAACTACATTATTATCTTCATTTAAAAATGCATGAATGCAGACTATCAGGAGATTGCATGCATATATGCAAATACTTTTCTGATACTTTTGTTCTTTCAGTCTCCTTCCCTGTGTATAAAGTCCAATTAATGACCTCTATCAGAAATACTATACATTTCTCTTTGCCTACAAGAAGTATATCATCTTATATTCCCCTTATATTATCTTTTCTGATAATACCACTGCGTATGCACAGAATTCATTTCCCCTTTAGATTTCTTTGCTGCCCCACAGAAAAATGACTTTCTGTCAGGGACGCAAAGGGAAGCTGAAAGAGCAGTCATGTATCTGTAGTCCCTAGTAGTGCATATACATAATTTAAGGGAATGGGAGCATCCAACAGAGAGGTAAATCATCTCAGGTCTAGGGACACCCCAGCCAGTGGCTCCTACCCTGAGCCAGGATCAGATGATAGTCCTGGCTGGGCTGGAGACAGGAGAGAATGGGACTTCCTCTTCCCCTGCAAGGAGAGTCTGGGGCTGTGTCAAACCCACCCCTAGGGTATGTCTTCACTACAGCAGTAGTTCGATTTCCTTTATGTCGATGTTGTGAACGCGACGGTATACAGTCGATGTTGTGTGTCTTCACTAGGCACAGCTACGCACAGTACGTCGACAGTGTCTGTCCGCAAAACTTTTGCAAGCGTCGACATGACGAGCGTTGCACTGTGGGTACCTATCCCACAGTTCCCTGATCCCCCAGCAGGCACCATTTCGAGTGCTGCACTATGGGTAGGCATTTCCAAATTTCGCGCCCTTTTTCCGCGCCGCCCACCCCCATTCCGAGCGGTGCACTGTAGGTAGGCATCCCATAATTCACGCCCTTTCTCCGCCGTGCTAACGCCATAGCATTGCAAGCATGGAGCCCGCTGACACCACGGCTGCAGTAATGGCTGTTGTGAGGACCTCGATCACGGTTGCAGAGTTCCTGCTGCACCGTCTGCAGAGGAGGAATGCGATCCGGGGAGAACTGCGCTTTCCGGAACCCGACGACAGTGAGGAGGAGATGGACAAGCACAGTGGGGACGACAGGGACACTGCCGTGCACAGCGGGGACGACAGGGACACTGACGTGCACAGCGGGGACGACATGGACACTGCCGTTTTTGCAAGTAGGGCGACTGACAATCTGTCAAGAATGGTGGCAATGGGGCAGGCTCATGCCATCGAACGCCGATTCTGGGCCAGGGAAACAAGCACGGACTGGTGGGACCGCATAGTGCTGCGGATCTGGGATGACTCCCAGTGGCTCAGAAACTTCCGCATGCGAAAGGGCACCTTCATGGAACTTTGTGACTTGCTGTCCCCGGCCCTCCAGCGCAGGAATACCAAAATGAGAGCGGCCCTTACAGTGGAGAAGCGAGTGGCGATAGCCCTTTGGAAGCTTGCAACGCCAGACAGCTACCGGTCAGTGGCGAATCAGTTTGGGGTGGGTAGGTCTACAGTGGGCTTTGCTGTGATACAAGTAAGCAGGGCAATCGTCGAGCGGCTGCTACACCGGGTTATAAACCTCGGAAACCTGCAAACCACAATAGATGGCTTTGCCGCCATGGGATTCCCTAACTGTGGTGGGGCTATAGATGGGACTCATATCCCTATCCTGGCACCGGACCACGAGGCCGCCGAGTACAGAAACCGGAAGGGATATTACTCAATGGTCATGCAAGCAGTGGTTGACCACAAGGGACGTTTCACCGACCTGTACATGGGGTGGCCGGGAAAGCTTCATGACGCTCGAGTGTTCAGGAACTCTAGGGTTTTTAGACAGCTGCAGCAAGGCACTTTCTTCCCCGACCAGAAAATTTCTGTGTGGGGGGGGTCGAAATGCCGATCGTGATCATTGGGGACCCAGCCTACCCCCTAATGCCCTGGCTTATGAAGCCCTACACAGGAGCCCTGGACAGGGGTCAGGAGCTGTTCAACTACAGGCTGAGCAAGTGCAGAATGGCCGTGGAGTGTGCATTTGGCCGCTTGAAGGGGAGATGGCGTTCCTTACTCATTCGCTCAGACATCCGCGAGAGAAATATCCCCATTGTTATAGCTGCTTGCTCTGTGCTCCACAATATCTGTGAGAGCAAGGGGGAAACGTTTATGGCGGGCTGGGAGGCAGAGGCAAATTTACTTTCTGCTACTTATGAGCAGCCACACAGCAGGGAAAGTAAAAGAGCCCACCGTGAGGCCCTGCGCCTCAGGGACGCCTTGAAAGACAGTTTTATGAGTGGTCGAGATGGCGTTTGAGAATCTGCTCCCTTGCTGTGCTCTAAGCCTGCTGCCCTTGTACCCTCTTTCCCTCCCCCCTCCCCATGCTTTCCCTCCCCCATCCCCATGCTTGCAGAGGAAATAAAATCACTGTTGGAAAAATCATGGTTCCTTTATTGGTTCATCGGAAATACAAATACAGGGGATCACTGTCCTGGTATCCTGGAGGGAAACCGGCAGTCGCAGTGGGGGAGGAGCGGGCAAAGGAGGGGGGGAAGGGGGGATAGGAGGGGTGGGCAAGACACAGCAGCTTTTAAAAGTTTTCTGAGAAAGTCAGCCTGCTGCTGCTTCTGCTGGCTTGTGGGGTGGAGTGGAGCGGCCCACGGGCCTTGCCCCCCCGTGTTCTCACCCCGCGTCTGGGTGGGGAATCTATGGGAGTTGGGGAGGGGGGGAGGTGGTTACACAGGGGCTGCAGAGGTGGCCTTTGGGCATGCTGCAGCTCCACCAGAGATCGCAGCATGTCGCTCTGGTCCTCCATTATGCGGAGGAAAGCATCCATGCGTCTTTCCTCACGTTCTACCCTCTTTTCTGCAGCGGCTTCCCTCTTTTCTGCAGCGGCTTCCCTCTTTTCTGCAGCGGCTCTCCTT
This sequence comes from Sternotherus odoratus, assembly GCA_032164245.1. Classification (NCBI taxonomy): domain Eukaryota; kingdom Metazoa; phylum Chordata; order Testudines; family Kinosternidae; genus Sternotherus; species Sternotherus odoratus. The sequence continues at coordinate 226,993,829 of JAVMKO010000001.1, read as the reverse complement.
TCCTCTCTCTCTCGATTCCTTTCCTCTCTGTCTCGTTCCCTTGCCTGTATCATTCTTTCCCTCCAGTCCGTCTGGCGGGCTGCCTCAGCGCGCGAGTTCTCCAGGAGTTCAGTGAACATCTCATCGCGCGTTCGCGTTTTCTTTTTACGCTTTCTTTTCTGCGGTGCAGGGCGGGAGTTCATCTGTTGTTGTTCATCTGTGGGCAAGTGTGTGGGAAAAGAAAGTTTGAAAGTTATGAGACAGATACATTCAAGGTTAGGAGGCAGATGCAGCCTCGGACGGTACACAATGGGAGTACTATGCCATTTGCAAACTCAGTATTCAGAGGCCTGATATGATTTCTGTACAAGGTCATGTTCTACACCTAAAAGGAGAGGAGAGCTCACAGAAAAGTCAGAGCATCTCAGACACATATGCGTGTGTCAGGGTTCGCGCCCCCAGGCGGGGCTGTGAGGCCGAGCGGCCGGAGTCCCTGACGAGTCCCCTCGGCTGGGGGAGTGTGGCCCAATGGCCAGAGTCAATATCAGCCCCCTCGGCTGGGGCAGTGGGGCCCAATGGCCAGAGTCAGTATCAGCCCCCTCGGCTGGGGCAGTGTGGCCCAATGGCCAGAGTCAATATCAGCCCCCTCGGCTGGGGCAGTGTGGCCCAATGGCCAGAGTCAATAGCAGCCCCCTCGGCTGGGGCAGTGTGGCCCAATGGCCAGAATCAATATCAGCCCCCTCAGCTGGGGCAGTGTGGCCCAATGGCCAGACTCAATATCAGCCCCCTCGGCTGGGGCAGTGTGGCCCAATGGCCAGAGTCAATAGCAGCCCCCTCGGCTGGGGCAGTGTGGCCCAATGGCAAGAGTCAATAGCAGCCCCCTCGGCTGGGGCAGTGTGGCCCAATGGCCAGAGTCAATATCTGTCCCCCTTCCCTGGGGTAGTGTGGCCTAGCGGCCCTGCGCCTGACCCCCACTCAGCGGGGAGTTCCAACCGCAACACGCTGAGTGTCTTCGGGTGGGCAATACCACTCCCTCACTATCCTGGGGTCAGTTCCTACCTGATCCAGCGACGGGGTCCCCTGGCTGGTTGCTGATCCCCCATATAGGGCTGGGTCCGTCGCCCCCTCAGTCAGGTAGTGGTCTATGGCACCTGGCTGGCTGGGGTCAGCTTCAGGCTCGAAGGCAGGGTCTGGCCACGGCTCCGATTCCGGCTCCTGGTGTGGCTGGGGCTGGTCCTCCGCTGGAGCTCGGCCGGCACGTCCTCCTCCTACGGCAGCCCGCCTAGACTGAGCTGTGCTCCCTTGCTTTATACTGCCTGAGCATTTGGAGCATGCCCAGTGCAGCGGGGGCGGGACTTCCGCTGCTAGCACTTCCGGCCAGGGGCAGCCCTGGTCCGTGCGGGGCCGGTCCGCCCCGTCACAGCGTGCCTCAGCCCAAGACGGCTTCTGAAATCACCGTGCAGCCGGCCATGGTAAGTTAAAAGTGGCGCCTGCATACTGTAGAGCAACCCCGCCCCCTTCCCCCCACCGCGTAGCTGGCTCCCACTGAAACCGCAAACTGCAAAGCAAATGCCAAAAAATCTCTCGCTAAGGGCTAAGGTCTTTTTGGGGCTCTTCAGACCGCGTGCAGACAGCTCGGATTCCCTGCCAGCTAACGCTACGGGCTGGGGGGGGGGGGGCGGCGGTCAGCGTTCGTGGGGGGGGGTGTTCGGTTCGTCGGTCCTCAGCAGAAAAGAGTACTTTGCAGCTGGGACTCTTTATCTCCCGACTAATTGCAGTCCGTATCTCAAACAGGCAACCCTGAATGACATCACTTTGCTGAGAATTTCTCGGAGAGATAGGGAGCGCATGCTCCTTGAGTCCATGCAAAGTCCTGGTCCATACGCCACAATGCTAGCCTGCTCAATGATACCAGACAACCTACTACTTTCGTGGCGTGGGTTGGTGTCCTATCACGGGGGACCAGATAAGGCAGCTCTCCCCAGAAATCTGCTGCGCTGGATTCATCGCTACCTCCTGGATAGCTTCCTTGAAATGTCCGCGGAGGACTTATGGTCAATCCCGGAGTATATTGACAAACTCTTTGAGTAGAAATTGACCAGCAATGAAAGCACGCTAAGTCCTTAGGGCAAGTTACTCATTAATAAATGCTTCCTTTACAAAATCACGCATCATGTAATCACTTAAAAAAGAAACACTTACCCCCCTGGGAGGCTTGGGAGGGTACTGGCTCCAGGGTGACAAACAGCTCCTGGCTCTCTGGGTACACGGGTTCTCCGCTGGGCTCCTGCTGCTCCGTGAGATTTTCTTCTTCATGCTCGTCCTCCTCGGAATCAGTCTCCTCCCTGACGATGATCCCATCGGTGGAGTCCACGCATACCGGCGCGATGGTGGTGGGGGCGCCCCCCATTATCACATTTAGTTCATTGTAGAACCTGCATGTCCGTGGCGCGCCCCCTGATCGTCCGTTTGCCTCCTTGGCTTTCTGGAAAGATTGCCGCAGCTCCTTAATTTTCACGCGGCACTGTGTGGTGTCCCTGTTGTGGCCCCTTTCCAGCATGGCCTTGGAGACTCTTCCGTAGGTGTTGGCATTCCGTTTGTTGTTTCGTAGTTCCAACATCACGGATTCCTCTCCCCAGATAGCGATGAGATCCAGCACCTCACGAGTGGACCATGCTGGAGCTCTTCTCCTCTGGCTGGTCTCCAGGGTAGATGAGCTCATCATGGATTCCTGTGATGCTGAGCTCTGCATGGCGGCTAGTGCTGCTGATTGCTCTGAATGGCGACTGATCAGTTCAGGTGAGCTGGCCACGCTGACCAAACAGGAAATGGCATTCAAATGTTCCCGGGTCTTATCTACCTGGCCAGAGCAGCGAGTTCAGAGTGCAGTGCAGAGCGGTCACAGTGGAGCAGTAGTGAGGCAGTCCAGAGCGGTCAGAATGGAGCATTGTGGGACAGCCTCTGGAGGCTATTAATGTCGGGTTCCGTCTTCACTAGCCCACGGTCGAGCTTGGAACGTCGAGATTAGCCTTATGCCACTGGTTAGGCTGGAGTGCCAAGATCGATCTTTAAGGCCCTTTACATCGACGTTAAGGGCATGTATGTGAAGACAGGTACACGTTTACTTCGACCTAACGTCGTTAACATCGATTTAAAGTGGTAGTGAAGACATGCCCCAGTTGCAGGAAGCTCAGCATCCTCTCCTGCTTTCTGCCCCCATCACTTCTCAGCTGTGGGGGGAGGGATCACTATAAGGGGAGGTGCTCCCCCATCCACTCAATCCCTATGCATCTGGACCTCCCATACATAGATATCCCTGCCAAGCCCTAACTGTCCATACCTGAACCCCACCCCTGCACACCCCACTGTGCTCCCTGCTCTCAAACCCCACCTGGATGCCTCATCTTCTGCACCACCCTGAGCCCTCACATCCAGACCCCCATACCACTGACCCCCAACTATCTGCACCTAGACCCCCACTTCCCCAGCACCCAAACTATCCCCCCCCCACACACACACACACCAAGACCCCTCTGCTGAGCCCCAACCACTTTCACCTGGAAGCCCCTTCAGAGTCCCATTGGCCCTGCACCTGGACTTCCCCCTTCAATGACCCTCTGTGCATCCAGATCCCCCCACACCTAGACCCTCCATCATCCAGATTGTCCCACACATAATCCTCTCACCCCACCCCTGGATCCCCCCACATTGAGCCACTCCACACTTGGATCTTGCCTGGCTGAGCCTGCCTGCCCACATCTAGTGCTCCTGGTACAGAGGGGCAGGGACACAAGGTGTTTCTGGGGAAGGCCCAAGCCTTGTGCTCTGTTCGGACTGGGTGCAGCCTCACCGCTGAGTCTGTCCAGGGGGTGAGGAAGCTGCAGGCTAATCTCCCACCGTTGTGCAGCCAGTGGCCTGTACTCCCCACTGCCATGCTGGAACATCTGAGTTTATTTATTGACAAATTAAACTTGCAGAATTTTCAAATATTATGTGCAGAATTTTTATTTTTTTGGCACAGAATGCCCTCAGGAATAACTGTGCAACACATTGTTGCATTTTCGTACCATTCCTTTCATACACGTCTCATACAAGTATTCTCTTCCATATTTACCACACCTTCTTTTCTGTTTGCAGACAGATGCCACATGCCCAAACTTTGACTGATAGATAGTATCTCAAAGGGGTACTCAATATGGTTTAACCCAGAAGAGCTGATATCCTATTTTAACCCTATTGGGTTGTGTTGCACCTTTAAATTTACTCACATAGCTGTGGATGGTTTGCATTCTGCCCCTGCTGCTAATCATTTGCTTAACAAACAGCACTTGGTCCTTGTCAGTGCCCCTTTTAATTGGATCCTCAGTCATGCCAAACGGAACCCCATGAATTACTGCTCTTGCTTCTGTCATAAGTTAAGTAGTTGGCAACTTGATTTTTTTATTCCTAAAATTGTAGCTTTAGGAAGTTTCTCAGTCCGTTCTTTATGTGTACACTCTCTTTCTAAATCTCCACCAGGCATTTGTTTAGCTCTTAATGCATCTCTGATACTTCACTTTCCATTCTGCTATTTTCAAGGAATTAGCATCGCCTATCTTTACATCTTCGGTGAATTTACAATTATAATATGTCAATCCTTATCTCTTATTCTCTTTTCCATCCCTGTCTGCTCTCTCTTCTTCAAATAAAGACATTTCTATTCATTTTTTAAAAATTTCTTTTCCTTATTTGAAGCCATTCATCATCGCTTCCTGCATCTTTTTTTGTATTTTCAACCATAACTTCCAGCCTCTCACTCTCAACCTGTATTACCAGCTCAGCTCTGCTCAGCCAATCAGCCTGCCTGCCTTCCTCCTCTGCAGACCTTGCCAGCAGCAAGCTCAGCCAGACAGACCACAGCCAGCCGCTCCAGCCCAGAGCTCTACCCCCCAGTCACTGTCCCTTGTTTGAGGGAGAAAACAGTCCTCCAGAGTCTACTCGAATTGGCTAGAGTAGAAGAGAGACCTGTCCTCCCTCTATAATACTGAACTCCTGATCCTGGGCCCATAAAAGAACAGGGTCTTTGGGATGTGGGGGTTTGATCCAACTATTAATTTCCCAGGATGGCTTCCTCCCTCCTGGTATGGCTATTTTATGAGTTTTTGTTTATCCCAACACCATTGAATGGGGTTTTTTGCCCCCCTTTATTCATAAATGTCCAGTACACCCTGTTGCAGTGCTTCAGAATTGTAAATTCAGCCAACCACTAAGCAAGGTCTTCTAGGTTTATTGACAAATGGGTGTCATTTGGGTTTACTCCATTGCAAGCCTGAAATTCTCCATTAGGCACATGAGCACAGGAAACACTAACTGACAGGGGGCAACTAAAATTCAACTTGTTTCTAATTACAGGACCTAACTAAGCTGCAAAGTAACAGCTAGAACAAGGCCAGAGTTGTGGATTCCTGGGTTACCAACCCTCTAAGGATTACAGCCTCTTTGATTAAAGACATTATGTTATGTGATGAAATCTCCAGGAATATGTCCAATCAAAGCTGGCAACCCTCCCTGATATCCTTTTAGACCTGGTGTCTGAGATGAGCATAAGTATTGATTATCGTCCCACTTCTGCAAACACTTATGCCTGTGAATTACTTTACACAGATGCAAATTCCAACTTCAAAGGTTACTGCACATATGTGTTTGCAGGCTGAAGACCTATACTAGATAGATTAATCTGTTAAAGTGCTGATTATCTCCTTTGAGGTGCCCTCAATTTCCACAAAAGTCAAGGAGGTACTTAACCACAAGAGGCACTCAGCAGCTTGCAGGTTTTTTCCTTCTCTCTCCCCTCCCCACAAAAAGCATTCCCATAACATATCCAAAGGCTAGAATGTTCATAAGTCAGTACATAATGTTGCGCAGTGAAGTCACATATTTTTGAATGTGTGCATGTGCAAGGAAAACATGCCATTGGTGACCTGCAAGCAAGACCTTACTTTGAGACAGCATGTTCTGAAGCAGAGGAATATGGCTGTAGAATCCCATGGGCATACACTGTGACCTTTGTCAATGTTTGGTTCCACTCAGTGTCTCAGTCCTTAAAATGATAACACTAACACTTTTCCAACGTCCTCATTAGTGTGTTTGTTTGCATAATTAATGAAATCTTTCTATGTATCTTTCTTGAGGGAAAAATAACCATACACTTCTATTACCATTCATGCAGCAAAAATTATATCATTTCTGGATCTCTGTTACTTCTTGGAAAATATCAGATATATTACACACAGTATGTGTAATACTTGCACTTTACTGATGAGCATGTTTAGACACAATAAAACATGAATATATATGTCTGGTAAATATACAAGGGTATCCTCTGTATCGGGAAACAATTAGTATAAAGGGATGAGTGTCAATATATGTGGATGAATACCGCCATGAAGGTAAATTGAACAATAAAATAATCATTGGAATGTGATGGTCATAGAGCTAATATATAATCACAGGACTTTATTTATGTGTGTGCCTATATAGATAAACAAAAATTAATTAGCAGTGTGGGAAACTTTAAACAACCTTTATGGCATTTTTTGTTGCCATACAGGACTTTTAAAAGGTTTTAGACTATGCAAATATACTAAATGAGGTATTATTTTGATTAATTTTTGCATGGCTTTATTACAAGCTGTTGTGAGTGGCAGCTTTCTGAGCATGCTTGTAACCCAATTAAGAATGCGTTGCTCAATTTACCTTTATCATGAATGGAGCAGTCTGATTGCAGCCTTAATTGTATCCCCAATCACAAATTCTGCCATAAACTGGTTAGAGACTGCACTCTTTTATTCCTCTTATAGCTTTATACCGCCTCCTGTCCCTGTAATATCTTCCACATGAATTCAGTGTAAATAATAGTCTCTCCTTCTCCAACATGCTATCTACTAGATAATGCTGCCTTCTCTTTCCCCTTCTTAAAATGACTGAACTACAATTTTCAACAAGAAAATTCACCTTTTGTCAAAGATTGGGTCCGAAAAATATAAGCTTTAAAGATGAAAATGTTACAAGAAAATGAGTGTTTGAAATTAGAGGTTTAGATTGGAAACTTAATTAGATTAGACACCACTTCAGTTCATGCATAATTAGAGTTAGATTCTATTTTACCATCTCTAATTTAAACACTTTTTGAATTTTTTCTCTATGTAGACTCATACTTATCAACTCACCTTTTACAGGAAATGAAACAGTAACGATATATTTTAAAAGTAGAATAAAAAACAAAAAAAGACAGATCATTTTCATTACCAATTATAGATGATGTTTTATAAAATTATATAAATATAATATATATATTCCGTTGGAGGGGGGAGGGGCAGAGAGCTGAGCAAGTGCGGTGTCCGTTGGAGGGGGTATTATGACATCATAACTATGTCACAGAGAACAGCAGCTGCCCAGCTGATATGATTGGCCTTTAAAGAATTTCACCCCTGGGGGGCATCAGAGGTGAGATTTGAAAAAATTTCGACTCTTACGGTCATTAGGACCCCAAGACCTCTAACTGTACCAAATTTCAAGTCTCTAGCTCAAACAGTGTGGAAGGAGTAAGCATACATACATACATACATACATACATACACGCACGCACGCATACACCATTTGACTTTTATATATATAGATATAATATGACTAATTTACTAATCTAATAACTGAATTAGGCTTAATTAGATAAGAATTATATCTGCCTCTGCTGTTATAGTACAGATACTGTATTTTGTATCCAATTTATAAATGATTAATGTGGAACAGAATCATTAAAATATGACTTTATATAAAATGCAACAATAGCATCTAATATGGGGGAAATGGTTCAGATATCCATTATAAATACAATTTATGACAAACCTATTATCATATACGATTTATAGTTTATTCCATGTGTGTTTTGATTTTTCATTATTTACACAGATTGCATTTTTAATACAATTAATAAGGATTTTCATAGAGCTTCATAGAGTTTGAGGTTAGGAGGAATCTTAGATTAATTAGTGTAACCATCTGCATAAAATTGCACCCAAATACCTTTAGGTTGAGCCAAATGACTTAATTTAAACAAAAGCTTTATAGTCCTCTGGAAACCCAAACTGTTGTATGTCTGAGGCAGTCCTCAGAACTCACTGAAGTTCCACCAATGCCTGACACTCCTGTTATTGTAGTGAACTGATTAGGTGAGATATGCCATGGTGATCTAAGCAGGTTATCCATTCTTCATAATGCAGAGGAAGTTAAAAAAAAACACCACAGATTTTGCCAATCTGACCTAGGAGAAAATTCTTTCCCAACCCCTAATCTGGTGATCAGCTATACCCTAGACCGACATCTAAAGGAAGATTTTCTCTACCACCTCATAGTGCTGTGCCACCCCAACCAGGATTCTGTTTTTAGGCATTTCAGAACTCTGATGCTTCAGAGAAAGATCATCCCACCATAAAATTACAATTGTGCATTGATGAGAAAAATTCTTCCTGACCCTGATGTTTTTAGATTAGATTAGTCATATATATATGACTAATCTAATCTAAAAACATCAGGGTCAGGAAGAATTTTTCTCATCAATATATATATATAATTTTATAAAACATCATCTATAATTGGTAATGTCTGGCTTTTTTGTTTTTTATTCTACTTTTAAAATATTTCCTGTAAAAGGGGAGTTGATAAGTATGAGTCTACATAGAGAAAAAATGCAAAAAGTGTTTAAATTAGAGATGGTAAAATAGAATCTAACTCTAATTATGCATGAACTGAAGTGGTCTTTATCACATACAAAGGAAAATAGGATAGAATTATTTTGTTTTGTTATAATAGTAAAACTGACATTGATATATTTGAATTTATTTCTGAACCATTTTATGGTAGATTAGGTTTTTATAAACATATTATCTAAGAAATGACAAACATTTTATTTCTCCCCCCCCAGGACAATTAATCAATGGAATGATATTGTTGTAGATTATGTTCATTTTTCAGAGATTATTATGTGCTTACTATTATTGTCTGACTTTCTGTGTTATTACGCTGAGGCCAAATGAAAGGGGGTGGGAATTAGAAAGGGAATTAGTTCCCTATTGTCATTCTCAATTGTTCAGATACAACCAATAGCTGACCCCTTCATGACACCTGATGGCATGACACATGGCACAGAAATGTAAAACTTTGTGTCCAAAACAACATACATTTTTCCACCAATCACCTCGTTAGTGTTTTTTCATTAGGCAGATTAACAATATCTGTGGAATGTGTGAAACATTATGAGTTAAAGTTGTTCTGAATACCCTTCATTTTTTTCACATTTCTGTGTTAAAAAATTCAACCTTAATGCTGAGTTAATGTAGATTATTGCATTTCACACATAACTATTAAATACAGTGCTTAGTGAGAAAGTGAAGAAAACATTTTTTAATTTAAATCTCTCTAGAACCCTTTTATATTGTCTTCTTACTTTTTTGCCAATATAATCGTGTATCATTGAACAGGGGGTTAATATGTAATATTTTCACTGATTTTCTTCATGACTGATTCCATACTTCCATGTTTTCACAAAGCATATTCCTACTTTTTTACAATTATTTCTACTTATATTTCTACTCTTTATATTTGTGCTTTAAAAGTTTCCACCAAAAGCCAAACTCAGATTTTTCAATGCCCTATAATGTTGACAGACTAAATCTATTTTTATAGGCCAGATAATCTCTAAATTCATATTAGCAAACATGCTATGTTAGCCTCTCTTATGACAAAGATGTTTGCTGACATAAATAACCTTTTACTACAGCCTTTCATATCATATTTGCACTAATATGAAATTCTTCTGGAGTGTGATTCATAGCATGTGATGCCTATTACAGAAGCGTAACAGGAATGTATCAAGTCTGCATTCTTCAAAAATAGAAAATATCTTTACAATTTACACACCGGAATCTGCATCAAGCACCCTGATACCCAAGAAGATGTTTAATTTAGAGAAAGACAATATCTATTCCTCATTGACAGCATCCATATAGCCTATGCTACTCCTGCTGGTGATATGATATGCTTTAAGATGTAAAATAGCTTGTATTAATGCCAAAACCTAACCAAGTAAATTCATTTGTTTTCTGCGTCCCAGTTTCTTAAAAATTGAGTTTTACAGTTTCATTTATTTACTCTTATGAATGAAATTGGCACTTTATAAAGGCATTTGATTAATTTATAGTCTATCTGTCAGTAGTCCAGCCCTGACTCGAAACCCATATCACCTGAAGCAGCATTGTAATGTTGGAGCTTAAAAAGAAAAGCAGAAGCATGCATGTTCGCACAACTTCATCAAAATTCAAGCTTTTTGCTTGTATCCTTCTTACTTTGAAGCACCACCAGGTAATCTGCTTGTCTCTGATAATTTTACATATTTAGAGCAATTAATTTATGGGTATAGTTTTAAGACATTTTTGTTTAAGAAAAATAAGTTTAAGGCCAAATAAATTAAAAAGATATAGAAGCAAATTATGGCTAGATCACTGCATAGACACCAATGAAGTAAATGGCATAGAGACCATTATTCCTCTATAGCTCATCAATACAGTAGACAGCAGAACAAAATTAGTATTAATAGTTTTATTAGTTTTGAAAGACTATATGGAAAACTTTAACATACTATGGCTAAAATAGAGAGGAAGAATGGAAACCACCACGAGACAGTAGATAAATTATAGTATATCTCTATCTCAAACTAAAGCTCGAGTAATGGTGACTTGAGTGAAATTAATTGCAGAACCCCAATGAGACCAATTTTCCACACATCCCAAAGAAACTTATCACACTACAATAAATTCAGTGCAACAGAAATTGATTCCAGGTTAGAAGTATCTGGTAAATAAGAATTGTCAGGGCAGTCACCCAGCTCACTCTTTCAAGGTGCTGAGCATTCTGTCTCTGATCCAATGAAGCCCTTGCATTAAGTTAAGAGTACTCATTGTCTTACAGCACAGAGTTCATAAACACTAGGATCTGCAGAACTAAGCCCTTTGAATTTTTTGGAAGCTATGAGATAAAGAAATTTTGAGCCTCAACCAAATCATGAACAAAAACAGATGTTTCTTAATCTACCAAATGATGTGAAGCTTTGGAAGATAGGTGCATAAATGGCAATGATTCATCCAGTTCTACAAAATGGAACAGGTTCCTAAACTAAGGAGAGAGAAGGAATTTTGCTGCCACAGAACAGGGAGAAGTTTAATCTTCAGGCCCTTGGGGAACTTCTGGCACTTGGGGGCCATCCACTGAAAAATGGCACATTTCCACTGAAGTCCAATTTTTTGAGAACTACTATCCAATCCTTCACCTTTCCTAGAGCAGAACTACTGCCTATCTCTTCTCCTCTCATAGATGTCCTGAAGCCCTGTTGCTATGGGTTCTATAGCTACAGTTGGAATGTGACCCTACACTTGGGCATAAACATATGGGGTTGGATAAGCCGTAGCATTCCCATGTGACTGAGGAGTAATTATTTTTCTGAGTGCAAGCTGGAGTTGTCAGATCCTGAGTCTAGTGAATGAAGGCAGACATAAGGAATCATGATGACGCCTCCTCATCACATATAAATCTACAGTGTCTAATGGATATCCCGTAGGCCTCAGTCATGCCATTGGTATATTGCATTTGTTGAGACACTGCACAGCTCTCCTGAAACACCCCAGTTAGAGATAATCCATAGAGCTCCCCAGCATACAGGGCAAGCACAACTTCTGCAATACACATTAAGACAGTGTGGCTTGTTCACCCTATGATACTGAACCACCTCTAGCAGATGGGGCAGAAGGAAGTGGGGGTGTTACTTCTTGCTGTCTGACCACCTCACACATATACAGAACAATAGGGCACAAACTGGCCCTTAGTGAGTAGTCACAAGAAATTAAAGGCACTTATTAGCTATCACCCTGGTGTCTAATAATACATCAAAGGTATGCAAAGTAATTGAACATTTGCCTCTGCTATAGCTTACTTATTGGCAAGTTTTTACTATCTTGTAAACACCTTTTAATAGCATCCTTAGGACACATTTCTTTTCGTCACATTGCCCTAAGTGATTACATACTTTGCCTTTGATCATGTGTTGATTTAATTTTCAATGCCTGAAGCTCTTCACTGATGATTCAGCCCTTGCTTTGGACTCTTCTTTTTTTATGAGTTTATTGTTTTTGTTATCTGTAATGACTGGGAATTAAATACAAAGTTATTAAGACAAAAAGGGAGTAATTTACGTTTGAAAGAAGAATTGTAACAGGAAAAAAATCAGATAAAATGAGAGAGAACTAAAAAGGAACAAAATTAGGTCAAATGAAAATCAGAACTAAAGTCAATCAAAAAGGGTACAAATCTATAACATTGGAATTGATTATAAGGAAAAAATAACATCTAAAATCAGCATAGAAACGTTTATGAACTGAAATGGGGAATTATGTATATATATATATATATATACTAGCATAAGTGCCCGGCGTTGCTTGGGTCAGTCGGAGGTGGGGAGGGGTCAGACAGCTGACACCCCCTGACCAACCCCAACACCCCCCCGGCTCACTTACCCCCCCGACCAAACCCGACACCCCCACCTGACCCCCCCAACCAAACCCAATACCCCCGCCTCACCCCCCGACTGAACCCGACACCCCCACCTCACTTACCATCCGACCAAACCCAACTCGGATCCGTCGCAGGCGTGGAGGGGGCCCAGAGCTGAGGGATTCCGGGGACCTTCACAGGTGTGTGGGGGGGCACAGGGCTGATGGATTCCGGGGTTCCGTTGGGAGGGGGGAGGGGCAGAGAACTGAGGGATTTCTGGGGTTCCGTTGGAGGAGGGAGGGGCAGTGAGCTGAGCGAGTGCGGTGTCTGTTGTAGGGGGTATTATGACATCATCACCACCCAGCTGCCCAGCTGATGTGATTGGCCCTTAAAGACTTTCACCCCTGGGGGGCGTCAGAGGTGAGATCCGAAAATGTTTCGACCCTTATGACCATCTAGACCCCAAGACCTCTAACTGTACCAAATTTCAAGTCTCTAGCTCAAACGGTGCGGGAGGAGTTCGCGGTCATACATACATACACCACTTGACTTTTATATATATATACTAGCATAAGTGCCCGGCGCTGCTCGGGTCAGTCGGAGGTGGGGAGGGGGCAGAAAGCTGACACCCCCGACCAACCCCAACACCCCCCGGCTCACTTACCCCCCGACAAATTTCAAGTCTCTAGCTCAAACGGTGCGGGAGGAGGTCGCGGTCATACATACATACATACATACATACATACATACATACATACATACATACCCCACTTGACTTTTATATATATCTATATATCTATATATCTATCTATATATATAAAAGTCAAGTGGTGTATGTATGTATGTATGTATGTACGTATGACTGCGAAGTCCTCCCGCACCGTTTGAGCCAGAGACTTGAATTTTGGTACAGTGAGGGGTCTTGGGGTCTAGATGCTGGTAAGGGTCGAAAAATTTTCGGATCTCACCTCTGACGCCCCCCAGGGGTGAAAGTCTTTCAGGGCCAATCACATCGGCTGGGCGGTTAGGTGGTGATGATGTCATAATACCCCCCTCCAACAGACACCTCACTCGCTCAGCTCACCCCTCCCTCCTCCAACGGAACCCCGGAGATCCCTCAGTTCTCTGCCCCTCCCCCTCCAAACGGAACCCCAGAGATCCCTCAGTTCTCTGCCCCTCCCCCCTCCCAACGGAACCCCGGAGATCCCTCAGTTCTCTGCCCCTCCCCCCTCCCAATGGAACCCCGGAGATCCCTCAGTTCTCTGCCCCTCCCCCCTCCCAACGGAACCCCGGAGATCACTCAGCTCACTGCCCCTCCCTCCTCCAACGGAACCCCGGAGATCACTCAGCTCACTGCCCCTCCCTCCTCCAAGGGAACCCCGGCGATCACTCAGCTCACTGCCCCTCCCTCCTCCAATGGAACCCCGGAGATCCCTCAGCTCACTGCCCCTCCCTCCTCCAATGGAACCCCGGAGATCCCTCAGTTCTCTGCCCCTCCCCCCTCCAAACGGAACCCCAGAATCCATCAGCTCTGTGCCGCCCCCCCACCTGCGAAGGTCCCCGGAATCCCTCGGCTCTGGGCCCCCTCCCCGCCTGCGACGGATCTGAGTTGGGTTTGGTGGGACGGTAAGTGAGGTGGGGGTGTCGGGTTTGGTCGGGGGGTGAGGTGGGGGTGTTGGGTTTGCTTGGGGGGGTGGGAAGGTGTCGGGGTGGGTGAGGGGTGAGGGGTGGGTGTTGGGGTTGGTCAGGGGGTGTCAGCTGTCTGCCACCTCCCCACCTCCGACTGACCCGAGCAGCGCCGGGCACTTATGCTAGTATCTATATATATGTGTGTGTGTGTATATATATGTATATCTGTGTTAAAAATAAGCTTTGCCTTAGTTGTCAAAAATGGAGGGCTACATAATTTCTTTAGTCTGTATTTAGACACCTAAATATGCAGCCTAATGTGGAACTGCTGGACTCTGAACACCTTGAAGATTCAAGTCAATTATTGGGTGCCTAAAATGGACCCCGAGGCCAAATTTTAAGCAGCTATATTTGAAAACTGTAGTCCTGGTGTTCCTATAATCCCAGTTTTCTTGCAAGGTAGATGAACAACAAACATGTGGTTATATGAATAGTCTCATATTTTATATATAGTATAAATTAAGTATGTTCTAAATAAATAATATAATTTGCCTGTCAGATATTTTACAATAAGCATATTTGTAAAGTAAAAATTCTATAATGTATTGTGAAACTTCTGAAACTCTTTCTTCAGGTATATTTGTTCATGGTTTTTCAACATCTACTGTTTCTAAAATAGATTATCTGCATGGTTGAGATAGTTTTCCTTGCATGCCTGGTCTCTGGTCTACAGCTTTCCAGTTAGTATGTGTCAGTATGTCTTTTTTTGCTGTCAATACGGATATTACTCTATGAATGGGGCAAGTCAGGTTCAAGAAAAGTGTTTGGTGGGAGTGAAAGGTAATAACATTATTAAATGGCAAACATAGGAGAATACTTTTCAATGCATATCCATTCACCTAATCTGCCATCAATTTGGCACCATCAAATGGCCAGTCAGTTACAGTTTACAAAACTCTGTTGAAGCCAGCATTAACTGAAGATGATCACCATCGCCTTATGTGATCTTGCAATTGCAGAAGATCAGGTCTTTTCTGTGCTTTGGATTATTAAAGTTAATGAACATTCACAAGGTCTATTAATTGAACTGAAATAAATTATTTTTCTTTACTTCCGCCATGTGTTGTTTTTTTCCCTCCAGAACACTAGCAGGCCACATTATTGATTAACTTCCTTTGTCCTAGTTTTTAAAAATCAGGTTTTTTTCAGCTATTGAGATAAGAAGAGTAGAGGGAGAGTTAAGCTTGTCACTAAGAGAGGTAGGGATTTCTTTATTAAAACAACAAATCTCATAGTGAATAGTATATGGAAGTTTCTTTTGACACTTTATATGTTTGGAGTCTCACTTTTTTTTTTTCTTCAAAGGGTGTGACAGGGTATATGCGGTCTTTGCAATCCCTTGCTGGAGGCTCCATGGTCCTACTACCCCAGTAGTTTTCAAAGTTTTTTTCTGGGGACCTAGTTGAAGAAAAATTTTGATACTCACGACCCAATGGAGCTGGAGATGAGGGGTTTGGGGCATGGGAGGGGCTCAGGGCTAGGGCAGACAGTTGTGGTGAGGGGGCTCTGGGCTAGGGCAGGGGATTGGAGTGCAGGAGAGAGTCAGGGCTGTTGTCTGGGGGTGCAGACTCTGCGTGGGGATGGGGATGAGAGGTTTGGGGCAGAAAGGGAGTCCAGGTGTGGGGAGAATCAGGGCTAGGGTAGAAGATTGGGGCACAGGCATGGACTTACCTCTGGCAGACCCCAGTCAGCAGCGCTGTCGGGGTGCACCATGTACTGGACTGTGCCCTGGAAGCAGTCAGCAGCAGGTCTAGCTCCTAGGGAGAAGTGTGAAAGCGACTTTTCACAATTCTTGCCTTCAGACACACCCTCTCCCCAAGTTCCCATTGGCCGGCAACCAGCCAATGGGAGTGTGGAGCTAGTGCTCGGGACAGGTGCAGCGCATATAGCGTGGCCCACCTACCTATAAGCCAGACCTGCTGTTGGTCACTTCTGGGGTATAGCACTGCTGGAAAAGTTAGGCACTAGCCTTCCTTAGCCTGGCAGCAGTGCTGACAGTACGTTTAACATTCTGGTCAGCAGTGCTGACCAGAGCAAGACAACTCAGCGCTTGACATGCTATGACCCAGTACTGGGTCACGATCCATGGATTGAAAAACACTGTACAACACCATGCCCCAAGGAAGAAGTAGTGAGTTAGGTCCTCCAATTCTGCCTAGAAAGGTTGCATGGAAGTAGCCAGTCAGAGCTCACTGGGCTCATATAAAAGGAGCTACAGAACCTTAGCAGGTCAGTTCCCTTCTGGAAACTGAAGGGCAATGAAGGGTGCTCTGCTCTGGACAAAGGAGACTGAGGAATAACCAGAATTAGCTCTGGAAGCATTTGGTGAAACTGGGAGAGAGAGGATGTGAGAACTTTAACCCTGAGGAAGAAGCAGCAATGAATCAAAGTGAGCAATACATGACTGCTGTTTACAATTTGCTGGTTGGACTCTGGAGTAGTGAGTGGCCTTGGGTTCCCCCACCGATCATCAGTGAAGTCCCCAACAAGGGGGCAAAGATTGTTTGGAAGCCTGAGGCAATAGCTGAATTTAAAGGATTTAGAACTGGGCTGGAGACCCTCATGAGAGACGATAGACAGTACTTTGGACTCTTTGCTAGCTTGGAAGGAATTCATTTTGATTGTATGGCCTATTTGGAGGACCAAATCAATGAAAAGCTGCCAATGTAGAGGGGGTGCCAGGATTGGAAAAGGAGTTCAGTGCCGCATGCAGCCGTGGAAGGTGTTCAGGAGCTGAGTGTTTCTCATTACAACATCCATTGCAAAGAGAAAAGAAACAAGCATTAAGTGCTGGGATAATTGCTGATCAGACATTAAAGCCAGAAATGGCTTATTAGATAATGTGGGTGAGGGATTTTTCACCAAGTATTTGTGCTTTCTCCAGTCTAAATTTTATTGTGCCAAATGACAGTAATTCCATCACTCTCCTTGTGACATTTCTCCATAGTAGAGATGGTTAGACATTTCCTGACAGAATGTTTTTCTGTTGGAACATGCTGATTCATCAAAAGCTATATGTTTTGTGGAAATGTGTCAACGTTGCTGAAAGTTCCTCTCAAATGAAAAATGGGGAGGGGGGGGGAATTGTGAGGCTGAAGTGTTCTGCTTCAACCTTTTGGGAAGAAGTGGTTTGGATTTTCTTTTTCAAAACCACTTTTACTTTCATTTTTAAAAAATAAAATTGGAATAAATCACTGTTTTGGGGTTTTTTTTAGCTAAACAAAATGTTCTCATCAATGCAAAACATTTGTTGTTTGTTTCACAGGAAATTTTGATTTTTTTGCTTTTGTTCTACTGGGAAATGATTTTGAAAATGCATTACTTCCATGACACAAAATCTGTTTCCCACTGAGCTCTATTACACAATGTAACAGACCTACAATACTAGGCAGCTTTTGTTGATATCCATCTTACATTTTCCTTTGTTTAACTTCAGCCTATTACTGTACTATGTTATATCCCATGTTCCACTCTGCCTCCTAGGTGTTTATATAGTACACTTACAAAATGTATAATGCTATCACATTCCTTTTACTCATTGCTTAGCCAAGTATATGTAGTTACAGTACCTCTTAGTATTATTAATTAGGTACAGAAGTGCCAGTAGCCCCCAAACCAGATTCTGTTATACTAGGTTCTGTACAAAAGTGAAGTAAAAAAGGCAGTTTCTCACCTAAAAAAATTGCAGTCTAGATTATTGATAATGAGGTACATTGGATAGATCAGACAAAAAGGATGATGGTAGATAAGGAGGATAAGATATCAGTAATCTAAGAACATTCTTACATGCACACCATTCTTTCCCTATGAATTACTTTATCTAGCCCCCAGTTGTTGTTTTTTTCTCCACTATTTTAGAACTCCCTAAACTTGTCTATGTCTTTTTGGTATTAACTGGCCTGTAATAGAACATGGTATTCAAGTCATATACAGAAGGATTCTGATCTCTGATATGATGGTTCTGAAAACAGCCAAATATCACATTGACCATATTTGCTAGTATATTATAATCTAATGTGCTGTCCATTGTCAATTCTATAATCTTCTCCTCATTATTGTTTCTCTCTGTTACTGTGCATTTGTGCTTTTCTTTATTGCTGAAGCCAATAATAAGGACATTGAAGAGGCTGAATGATCTTCTGCCATCTTGACTGTTAAAATAGGTCTGAAAGTCTAGGCTCATAATGAAAAATGTGTAGGGAATCATTTTAGAAGTTATTCTGAAACAGATTTTTGAAGAGTTGAAACATAGTGTCAATCTTCATTGAGTCAGTAGCGATTAAAGATATTAATTCATTTGGTTAGACATATTGCAAAGGTATAACTATAATCAATGCAATTATTTAAAATTTAATTCTTGCAGTGTCTATTGATGGTTTTCTGTTTTCAAACTTTTGTGGTGGATAAGACAATGTTTCACTGTTTATTTGTAAGGGGGGAAAAGGTTGAATATTCTCACAATTCAATATTTAATTATATTTGGAGTGATATTTCAATAAAGGATGGTGAGGCAAGGCTGGTGTTGTAGGTAAGTAACTAGGTGGCAACCTTTGTCATGTGGTTTATGAGGGTAATCTGGTGGCAGGCTGCAGGACATTTTGTTTACATTGACCATCCGCAGGCACAGCTTGCCACACAGCTCCCAGTTGCTGCGATTTGCCATTCCCAGCCAACGGGAGCTGCGGGAAGTGGTGCGGGCTGCAGGGACATGCTGGCTGCCGCTTCCCACAGCCCATAATAATTACAATAACAAATATATTAAAAACACACAAAAGAAAACATATCAAGAGGTCTCTGCAATCTGTAGGCCAATTTTTTTTCTATCAATTGCACTGGTGTAGGCATAGGGTAACTACACTGACATAATAAGAACATAAGAATGGCCATATTGGGTCAGACCACAAGTCCATCTAGCCCAGTATCCTGTCTCCTGACAGTGGCCAATGCCAGGTTCCCCAGAGGGAAGGAACAGAACAAGTAAGTAATCATCAAGTGATTCATCCCCTGTTGCCCATTCCCAGTTTCTGGCAAACATAACTTAGGACACCATTCCTGCCCATCCTGGTTAACAGCCATTGATGGACCTATCCAATATATTGAATAGGACTGGTCCCAGTACAAATCCCTAGGGGACATAACTATTTACCTCTCTCCATTCTGAAATCTGACTGTTTATTACTACTCTTTGTTTCCTATCTTTTAGTCAGTTACCAATCCATGAGAAGACCTTCCCTCTTATCCTATGACAGCTTACTTTGCTTAAGAGCCTTTAGTAGGGGACCTTGCCAAAAGCTTTCTGAAAATCTAAGTACATTATATCCACTGAATCCCCATTGGCCCCCTTAAGGAATTCTAATAGATTAGTGAGGCATGGTTTCCTTTTATAAAAAAACATGTTGACTCTACCCCCAACAAATTATGTTAATCAATTGTCTGACAATTTTGTTCTTTACTGTAGTTTTAACCAGATTGCCAGGTATTAAAGTATGGCTTACTGGCCTGTAATTGCCAGCATCACTTCTGGGGTCCTTTTAAAAAATTGGCATCACACTAGCTATCCTCCAGTAATTTGTTACAGAAGCTACTTTAAATTATAGGTTACAAACTACAGTTAGTAATTATACAATTTCACATTTGAGTTCATTCAGAACTCTTGGGTGAATACCATCTGGTCCTGGTGACTTATTACTGTTTAGTTTAGTACTCTGACTTTAGTTAGTCTTTAAGGTGCCACAGGACTCTTTTTGTTACTTCTATTACTGTTTATTTTATCAGTTTGTTCCAAAACCTCCTCTAATGACTCCTCAATCTGGGACATTTCCTCAGATTTGTCACCTAAAAAGAATGGTTCAGATTTGGTAATATCCCTCACATCCTCAGCCATGAAGACCGATGCAAATAATTCATTTAGTTTCTCCTCAATGGCCTTATCTTTGTAATTGGCTTGTCCACTTCAAACCAGTAGTGGGGAATTGTACATTAAAGTTAAGAATTGATACTTGATGCATTTTTATTCATTCCTGTCTTGCTTATTTATTACTTATATTTGTAGTATATGGGATGGACATCTAGAGCCTTTGGTAGGTATATTTATAATATTTTGCATAAATCTACATAAATGTTATTTTGGCCTCTGTTATGACCTAATACAGGTGGGAATAATTTTGCAATTATTTCTTCAAAGTGTTCTGAGACTGCTTATTGTTTTATTTGTAATATCAGTTTAAATGATGTGTTCTAAAAGGTTCTGCCTATATTCCTGCCATACTGCATACTTAAAAATAATGTATATTCAAACATTGCTCAGAAAAATACTGTAGAAATTCAGCCATTTCATTTGCTACATAATCTCTTGGATTAGAATAATATCCAGTTACTGGGTTCTGTATAAATATTCACGAAACCAAACCACTTGACCTCACTTCTCACCATTTATGGTGTCAGATTCCCTCACTGGATTATTATATGGTCTGTGAAATGTAATAGTAAATAATATGTATTTTTAAAGAAAGTATATCCCAAATTTGAAAGACTAGTAAGAGTTTAATTAAAATTAAAGGAAAATCTGTAACCATGAGATAACAAATAACTTTTATAGTCCGTTTTTGTGTGAAGCTCTTAAAAATCTTCCTGATAGGTCACACTCTCAAATACTATAAAGTGCTTCTATTATGTATACACCATAAGGGGTTAATTGCAGTGAGTTCATCTGCTTGTTCATCTTCCTTGGACAAGCAGATGAAGCCTGCCTATGTGCTAAGGTTCATAATTTTTAAGAATCCTCCAAGCCTCTTTTTTTTCTTGCATGTTTTTTCTTTCATGTGAATCAAGGCTCTTTTCAAATATGCCTAATTACTACTATGAACTGTGTGTGCAGAGTCAAATGAAATCATAAACATTCCACAGACATACAATTGAGGGGAATATATGGCTGTGACTGAAAGGATCCCTGTATTGACCCTCTGTATTCTCACCAGTTTTGCAGTAATGATTGTACGTTGAGGTATCATTTGAAAACTAATAACTCACAGGTCAATGCCATGGTGAAATATATGTAGAAACATTATAAGAATGGCCATATGGGGTCAGACTAATGGCCAATTTATCCCATTATTTTGTCTCCTGACAGTGACCAATGCCAGGTACTTCAGGAGGCATGAACAGAACAGGTAATCATCAAGTGATCCATCCCCTGTTGCCATTCCAAGCTTCTGGCAAACAGAGGCAAAGGACACTTCAGAGCATGGTTTTGCATCCCTTCACATCCTAGCTAGTAGCCACTGATGCATGTATCCTCATGAACTTATTTATTTCTTTTCTGAACCCTGTTATAGTCTTGGTTTTCACAAAATCCTCTGGCACAGAGTTCCACAGGTTGACTGTGCATTTGTGTGAAGAAATACTTCATTTTGTTTGTTTTAAACTGCTGCATATTCAAGTTATGAAATCCCCCTGTATGATGTTGTTAGCGGATGTTCAAAACTACACAGCCGTGTCCAAGCAGAAGTCAGCAAAGAGGTCTGTCCTAAACAAAGTAATGTAAACTTAATTTGCATTAAGCATTAAATAGTGTCATCAGGCAGAAAGAGGGAAGGGAGGAAACAAAAGGAACACTGCATAAAAACATACACAGGTGGGTGAAAAAAAATAGCAGGGAATATCTTTCACACACATTCCAGGGAATTAAACTGTATAAAGGAGGGAAAAGCATCCAAAGTGACCCCTCCTTTTGCTTCCTGTCCATCTCAGTTTTTGCACCTGTGAAGACAAAATAAGTGGCTGTTGAACTCTGGGGGAGAGGTCCTGACATAAAGAGTTTAGTCAATAATGCTTCTGAAAGCATGTGGTGAGAAACTTTGCTTTGATTCCAGTACTGTTTGTTAAATTAGGCACTAAAATGGGTTTATCTTTACAAGAAAAAAGAAACATTTCTGACTTTTTCTGACTCATTGCTTCTACTCAATTAAAAACTCTCTCTTTGTAGTTAAACTTGTTTTATTATTTTATTCATTCGGTATGTTTAAGTGTCTGGGTAACTCTATTTAAGGTTACATTTCGTATATTATTTGTATATTATTCCCTAACAGCAATAATGGACTTAAAACATTTGAACTCTATGGGAGAAGGCTGGACAATACAATATATACATTGTTTTGTAGGGGAAATCTGGGACTGGGAGTGTGTTGGGGTCACCCAACATATATAATAAAGGCTGGCAAAAGCCAGGGTGTGACTTAAGTGTGGCTGGCAGGCTGCAGTTACACCAGTGGTTCTCAATTAGTGGGGCGCGCCCCCCTGGGGGGCGCGAGGCTCCGTAAAGGGGGGCGGCCCGCCCGCTTCCTCCTCCTCCACCAGCGGCGCTGCCAGGAGCTTGCGCTGCCCTGGGGCGGGTCCCGGGAAAGGGGCGGAGGCGGGAAAGGAGCGGAGGCGGCGAGAGGAGGCGGGAAAGGAGCGGAGGCGGCGAGAGGAGGCGGGAAAGGAGCGGAGGAGGCGAGAAAGGAGCGGAGGCGGCGAGAGGAGGCGGGAAAGGAGCGGAGGCGGCGAGTCGACGGCTCAGGTGAGTGAAGGGCGCGCGGCGGCCCCGGCCCCTCCCCGGCAGCGCTTCGGGGCTTTGGGTTCCCCGGGCAGGGAGGCCCCAGCCACTCCCCGGCGTGGGCAGCCCCCGGCCTGACTTCATCCGTTCCATGCCCCACCTCTTAACCTCTGGCCGAAGAAGGCGTGGGGAGAGAGCATGAACAGTTCTTCTAGGTGGGAAGCTCTATAAACTACCTCCTACTCCTTGCTGGACCTGTCTTAGCTGCAGACTTAACTTGAGTGCAGATAAGTTGAGTTAAAAGAGCTGCACACTCATTCTTCCGAGCACAGTGGGAGGGGAACCTTAGCACCACGCAGTCATAAGGATCTCTCTTACACATGGCTCCAACCATCCTCAGATATTGAGGGAGATGGTGGTCCATAAGAAGGGAATTCCATGCAAAATGGGATATGGAGTTTTAATGCATTGATTGCACACACACACAAACTACTGTAATAATATCTCTGTGGCTGCAGTTGCATAGACATGGATGATTATTGTTATTTAAAGTTAAACCCAAAACGAAGTTACCAAGTGTGTCCTATGTATGTTCATAAGATGCAGCCTTGATGCCCAATCACCTTCCTAGGAAATATGTCATGGGGAGGAAGATAGTGTAAGAAGGAAGAGGAGGAGAAATGAAAATGGCCTGTCCCCCAAAACCTGTGGGCCATGGGCTGCTGAGTATGGAGGACTTGAAGGTGTCCAAGGTTTGTGGCCAAACTTTGGGTCTTCTTTTTCCTTGAAACCCCATAGGAATTTACAGCTACAGACAAAACTAAAAAGATAAACATGATTTTAAAAAAACCCAAGAGAGTGATGGAGAATGTGTACTTATAACAATTTTATAGACAAATGATAGTATTTACAGTCGCGGGGGGGCGCGAAATGTTTTCTTCTTCCTAGGGGGGGCATGACAGAAAATAATTGAGAACCACTGAGTTACACAAAGATACTCAGGGTGTGACTTGCATGCCATAAGAATGTTTGTGAATGGCTCAGGAGGGAGCTACTTCAGCAAGGTATTGTAAGGCACCCAAACTTGAAGTGCAGGGGTTACACAAATGTTCACTGGTCTGGACTGCACCCTGGTATGTCAACCATACCCATTATTATTGAATGATAACCACAGTGCACACAACAAAATATTTTTAACACATCCTCTATTTCCATTCTCACAAAGGAGAGTTACATTATTTACATAGGAGATAGGAATGAATGGGTTGAGATGAATAATTATTAAAACAAGGGATGGATGCTTTCCCCTGCTCTCCCACACACACCCACAAACCTGGAGCAAAATAATTGTAATGGGAATTACAAAAATCAAATAAACTTTTTGCAAGATGTCATTTGTAATTCCCGCATTTCTGTCAGCGGATGTCACTTATTTGGTATTGACAGTTACCATGCATTTGTTTTAAAGTTACCACTTTTCTTGGCAATTTAATGTCTCCCATTTATACTCATTTCAAGAAAGTACACCAAAGTAGTCACTTCTACAATTACATGTCTTGTAATGTTTGTGAATTATAGACATTAAAGATGGAGATGACCTATTCAGTCATCACATCTAGTGCAGGTTTGTCCCCTATGTGAATGTACCGCTATATATTTATGTCTAATGTTAATTGACCCAAGTATATATGAGGGTTCCACCTTGAAATGCTGTTCCTCTGTCAGTATCTCATTATTAGGAAATATTTCTTGATATTCAGCCTCAATTTTACCTTTCTAAATGTCATGCCATTACTTTTAGTTATAGTCCTTGGTACAACCCCAGAGATAATTCCTCTTCCTTCCTGGGATATTACATATATATATTTTCAGATGTTTATAGACTATGGGTAACATTTTTAAACGGGCCTAATTTCCATTTTCTAAAGGACCAGATTTTTAAAGATGTCTAGTTTCCTAGTAGTAAATACCTCTAAAATTTTGCCTTACATTACTAAATCTCATGAGAAATTGATGAGACTTAGCATCCTAAGTCACTTAGGGCAAGTTTTCTCAAATATATTTAAGTTCCTGAGGATGCAAATAGTCACTTAGTGGCATTTTCAAAAGTGCTTAAGGGCATTAGGATCCTAACTCAATTATTCATCCAGCTCTACCTAAATACCTTTAAAAATCTGTCCCTATGTCTCTTAGGGAAGGCCTACACTACCCATCGGATCTAGACTAGACATGATAAATCAATCCTCAAGCGCTCTCCCATTGATTCCGGTACTCCATTGCCACAAGAGGTGCAGGCAGAGTTGAAGGGAGAGTGGCAGCAGTCAACTCAGCACTGTGAAGACACCGTGGTACGTCAACCTAAAATGACAACTTCAGCTGAAGTTGTGTATCTTAGGTTGATTCCCCTCCCCGCCGAGTGTAGACCAGGGCCAAGCCATGTATATTTAGTTATCTTATTTTTTTTCTCATAAATCAATCCTTCTAGGCCAGGGGTGGCCAAACTACAGCCTGAATCATAAAATCTCACACTTGGAAGGGACCTCGAGAGATGATCTAGTTCAACTCCCTGCTCAAAGAAGAACCAATTGCTATTTTGGCCCCATATACCTATATGGTCCTCTCAAGGATTCTGGGTTTAGCAAGTTAATACTCAAAGCACTGAGCTATCCCTCCCCCCACAGCCAGTTGATGGGCTTCTCCTATCCAGCCCCTGAGCTCATGGTGGGGGAGGCTGTTCCCGGCCCTTTTCCCGCTTCCCTCGCAGCCTCACCACCAGGCAGGCAGTGCTCGGGGGGTGGGGGTGGTGCTCTGCGCTCCTCCGGGAGAGCGATGCCATGTGTCTGACTCTGGCTGGGCCTCCAGCAGCATGGTAAAGGAGCCGGGGCTGGGGTGGGGGGTTGGATAAGGGGCAGAGAGTCCCCGGGGGCAGTCAGGTGATTAGGGGATGTTTGATGGGGAGAGATTTGGGGGGTCTGGCCAGGCAATGGGGAACAGGGAACGGGGGGTTGGATAGGCGTGGGAGTCCTGGGGGTCTGTCAGGGGGCGGGATGTGGATAGAAGTTGGGGAAGTCAGGGGACAGGGAGCAGGGAAGGGTTGGGAAGGGGGTGGAGTCCTAGGGGGCAGATAGGGTGGGAGGTCTTTGGAGGGGGCAGTCAGGGGTCAAGGAGAAGGAGGGATTAGATAGGGGTGGGGTCCTGGGGGGTGGTTAGGAGCAGGGAGGTCTCTAAAGGGGGTGGTCAGGGGACAGGGAGCAGGTGGTTGGATGAGTTAAAATTCTGAGGGGCCACTCTGGGGCTGGGAAGTGGGAGGGGGCTGGATACAGGACAGGGCAAGGCTGTTTGGGGAGAAACAGACTTCCCTGACCCGGCCCTCTATACAAATCTTCAACCCTGATGTAGCCCTCAGGCCAAAAAATTGCCCACCCTTGTTCTAGTCCCCTGTTCAGTTTTTATACCTCTTCTATGAAGTCCCTCCAGTTTGTTTATACCTGTCCTTTTATGAACTACCCAGAAGCGAACACAATATTTTGGACCAGATTCTTTGTCCCAGTTTGTTTTATCTATCCAAGCAGCCTTTTCCTCAACCATGGGTCAAATGCCAGTGGGCATAGAGCCAACACAGAGGGCACGGCAGGGTGGGGACAGTCAATACATTTGCTGGCAAATGGCTTGATAGGGATCAGAGCTATCTAACATGTATTAGAGCACTTCTGATGCTGCCAAAATCTATGATCGGGTTGAGGATTATGTAGAACCAGCCCCAACTTGAGGAAGTCCAAACTGAAGGCTGTAAGAAAGACTCCAGTTTTCCAGCTGCAGTCACCCTAAAGAGAGGATCTGTCATCATGCTATTTTGGGTATGTCTTCACTACATGAGTAGGTTGATTACCTTTAAGTCGATTTTTTAAAGCAGACTGTATAGAGTCGATTTTGTGCATCCCCACAAAGCACAGCAAGTCGGCAGTGTCTGTCCGCACAACTGTTGCAAGCGTTGACATAGCGAGCATTGCACTGTGGGTACCTATCCCACAGTTCCCAGAATCCCCAGCAGGCACCATTTCGAGTGCTGCATTACTGGTAGGCATTTCATAATTTCGCGCCCTATTTTCATGCCGCCGACCCCATTTCGAGCGGTGCACTGTGGGTAGGCATCGATTTATTCGCGCCCTTTCTCCGCGCTGCGCTAACACCATAGCACTGCAAGCATGGAGCCCGCTGATGCCACCGCTGCAGTACTGGCCATTGTGAAGACCTTGTGCATTGTTGTGAATTTTATGCTGCATCGTCTGCAGAGGAATGAGATCCGGGGACAACTGCGCTTTCTGGAACTTGACGACAGTGATGAGGAGATGGACCTGGACATGCACAGCAGGGACAGGGACACTGACGTTTTTGGAAGTAGGGCAATCGACAATCTGGCAAATTTGGTGGCAATGGGGCAGGGTCATGCTATGGAACACCGATTCTGGGCCAGGGAAACAAGCACTGACTGGTGGGATCGCATAGTGCTGCGGGTCTGGGATGACTCCCAGTGGCTCAGAAATATTCGCATGCTTAAGGGCACATTCATGGAACTTTGTGACTTGCTTTCCCCGGCCCTCCAGCGCAAGAATACCAAAATGAGAGTGGCCCTCACAGTTCAGAAGCAAGTGGCGATAGCCCTCTGCAAGTTTGCAACGCCAGACAGCTACCGGTCAGTCACGAATCAGTTTGGGGTGGGTAAATCTACAGTGGAGTCTGCTGTGATGCAAGTAAGCAGGGCAATCCCCGGGGAGAGGGGGCTAGTTTATGCAAGGAAACTTACGTTAGAAAGCTTTATACGTGTGAAGTCGTATTAGTTGTATGCTTTGTTCTCTTTTCTTTAATAAACCTTTTTTTGTATAAGAAGAGTCTGATAATTCTAATAAAGGGATCCTAGTTTTGGATCGGGCAGCTCATGGTTAGTGAGGTCTGTGTGTTTAAATCTCTCTCCTTGGTAGTAAGGAGATAGCAAGGGGGGGAGGAGTTGTGGCTTGGAGCCTGAGTTCTTTTCTCTCTCAAGTGGCTTAAGGGAGAGAGGGGGGGGGGTGTCAAGGTGCCCCACCCCATAGTCTTAGGGTAATCACTGAGTGGTGGCAGCTGGCCCCAATCCCCATTCTGGAGGAGATTCGGTTTTGGGGGGAAAAGTTTTAATTTAGGCTGGAAAAGTAGCTTACAGTTAAGGGTCTGCAGCATAAGAGACCCCCCACTTTTACCCTAGAGTTTAGAGTGAGGGGAAGATTCTCTTACAACAGTATTCAGAGGCCTGATATGATTTCTGTACAAGGTCATATTCCGCACCTAAAAGTGACTGGATGGCTCACACAAAAGTCACAGAAGCATCTCACACACATGAGACAGCCTCAACACAACACGACTACTGAAATCACCATGCAGCCGGCCATGGTAAGCTAAGCCATACTCTTTACAGCAGCACTTGGATATTCCAGAGTAACCCCCCCCCTTCCCCCCAACGTGGATCCCTCCTCCCCCCACCGCGTGGCTCCCAGTGAACCGCGAACTGCAAAACAAAACCAAAAATCTCTCGCTACGGGCTGGCTGGGGATCTTCTGCGGAAGCAAACACTTGCAGACTCATCAAAATCCCTGCCAGTTATCGCTATGGTCTGGCTGTGGGGATGGGGGGCGCGTTCGGAGGGGGGGGCGCGTTCAGAGGAGGGGCGCGTGCGTTCGGTCTTCTGCGGAAAAGATTACTTTGCATCAGGGAACCTTTATCTCCCTACTAATTGCAGTCCATATTTAAAACAGGCAACCATGAATGACATAACTCTCCTTAGAATTTCTCAGAGAGATAGAGAATGCATGTTGCTAGAATCATTACAAAGTCCTGGTCCATTCGCCACAATGTTGTGCTACACAATGATACCAGACTATTTACTACTTTCGTGGTGTGGGATGGTCTCCTATCTCGGGGGGCCACATAAGGCGGCTCTCCCCAGAAATCTGGTGCGGAAGATTCATCGCTACCTCCTGGATAGCTTCATGGAAATGTCCGCGGAGGACTTCAGGTCAGTACCCGAGTACATCGACAAGCTCTTTGAGTGAAAAGGGACCAGACCAGCAATGAAAGCACGCCAATTCCTTAGATCAAGTTAATCATTAATAAATGCTTCCTTTAAAAATCATGAGACATCTAATCCCTTAAAAAAGCCACACTCACCAGAGGTTCCTTCGCCGGCTGGGGTACCCCCCTGGGAGGGTTGGGAGGGTGCTGGCTCCAGGGTGATAAACAGCTCCCGGCTGTCTGCTAACAGGGTTTCTCCGCTGGCCTCCTGGTGCTCCGTGATATTTCCCTCCTCATCATCGTCCTCCTCATCCGAATCCTCCTCAGGCCTGATGATTATCCCATCGGTGGAGTCCACGCAGACCGGTGCGATGGTGGTGGGGGAGCCCTCCATTATCTGATTTAGTTCATTGTAGAACCGGCATGTCCGCGGCGCGCCCCCTGATCGTCTGTTTGCCTCCTTGGCTTTCTGGAACGCTTGCCTCAGCTCCTTAATTTTCACGCGGCACTGTTGGGCGTCCCTGTTGTGGCCTCTTTCCAGCAGGGCCTTGGAGACCCTGGCAAACGTGTTGGCATTCCGTGTGTTGTTGCGGAGTTCCAACATCACGGATTCCTCTCCCCAGATAGCGATGAGATCCAACACCTCACGATTGGACCATGCTGGAGCTCTTTTCCTCTGGCTGGTCTCCAGGGCAGGTGAGCTCTGCATGGAGTCTTGTGATGCTGATTTCTCTGATTGGCAACTGAGCTGTGCAGGTGAGCTGGCCACGCTGACCAAACAGGAAATGCTATTCAAATGTTCCCGGGTCTTTTCCTGTCTACCTGGCCAGAGCAGCGAGTTGAGAGTGCTGTCCAGAGCAGTCACAGTGGAGCAGTGAGGCAGTCCAGAGCGGTCAGAATGGAGCATTGTGGGACAGCCTCTGGAGGCCAATAACGTCCCATGCGTCCTCACTAGTCCACAATCCACCCAGAGAGGTCGATTTCAGCGTTACTCCTCTCGTTAGGGAGGAGTACAGAAGTCGATTTTTAGTGTCCTTTAAATCGACACAAATGGCGTCCGTGTGAGGACAGGTACAGGTTTATGTCGACTTAACGTCGCTAAAGTCAACATTAAGCCATAGTGGGGACCAGCCCTTTGTGACAAGAGAACTCTGCTGGCAGCTCCATACTGAATTGTGCTGCTGTTGCTGGGAGTGGTAGTGAAAAACAAGGGAGCATCAGTCTATGTGAAGGTTTAATAAGACACCATAGATGCTGAAAAGCCATCTGTAAGAGGAATGCCTCATTTGTTCCAGTGTTCATTTTAACTGATAGTTTTCTCTGAATAATATGTTTTACTGTTTGTGGTTGGTGGCAAGTTATCACCTTTAAATGCCTGGGAGGAACTGCCTAGATAGCATGGTAATCAGAGCTGACTCATGGTGTTATTTAGACACATTAAAGACACAAAGGAGTGAGTAATGGAGAGGAATGTGACACTTGTAGGAAACTGATGACATAATTTTCTCAAATGGCATTTGTATAGTATATGCTAACATCAGAAAATTAGTATTTCCTTTGTATCATTCAGACCAAGAAGACATCACATCAAAAAAGGAAGTACTCTAGGAAGTGATAGACTCTGCCATATGAAACAGGCAAGCCCTTTTTCCTGAATGAAGGCTACACACAAAAGGCCACATTCTGATACTCTTACTCACTCTGCTTAGTACCTTACTCCATTAGTAGTCCCAGTAACTCCATTAGAACTATTTGTGAATTAAGTTCCAGATCCATAAAGGGACTTGGGCGTTGTGATGCTCAGTGTCACAGCCCCTAGCTTTGAGTTGCCTAGAAATTCACTAATTCAGTATTCACAAAATACTATTCATTATGTATGAATAATTAAAAAGTCAGTGGTGCAGGGAGACTGAACTCTGGGTCTCCGAAACAATGCCATAACTGCTGGACTACAGTGTCATTTTCACAAATTCTGGATTACATACTTAGGTTCAGTAGGCCAAAATGGAGCAGGTTCAACATGAGGGAATACCTCTTTCCTCGGTAGCATATCCCATAGTTGAGCAGTTAAAGCACCCTCTGGGGAGGTAGGAGATCCCCTGTTCAAATCCATTGTCCCTTTCTGATAGAAGGGAGAATTGAAGTGAGTGTTTTAACTACTGGGCAAAAAGTTATAAGGTGCACATCGCCATCGCCACCTTATCTTTTGGTGGCCAGATATTGAATGGCCTCTGAGGTCACCTACTGGATCAGGCCGCACAGGTGCGACAGGCACATATTTATTTTGTGGACTGTATTGGAGGGAGGGGAAGTTAGGTGGATGATAGGCACCTAGATGCCTATCCAAAGGCAGCAGTTTGCATGCCCAGGGAAAGAAATATAGGTGCTGAGATAACTTTTATAACAAAAATTTAGGTACTGAACAAATAAATGCCTATGGGATAGCAATCAAATGGGGTTTTGGTGACCACTGTGGTGCTTAAGACTGGAACTCAGACATCTAAGTCTTGGGTTTTGGCACCTAAGTATCTTTGTGGATCTGGGCCTAGGGTACTATTCATAATGAGGAAGGATATTAGAACATGGCCCAAAGATATTTACTCTGGTAAGTGATTTTACCGTAGCCAATTGCTGCTGAAGGCAACTATTTGGAGTTTGCAGGTCATCTGTAATCTGTATGTTTTTGCTGTAGGTTGAACAACAATTCTGAGGATAATTAAGAATGTTTCTTCAGGCATTGAGCTGTGGAAAAGAATGATGCAACATAGCAACTTGGCTTTCCAGGTGTGAGACGGATAGCTTCCCTGTGGACAAGTGTTAGCAGGCCTACTGTGATACTGTAACAACTGCAGCTCTGGTGAAAAGTAAGACATTCTACTTAATCTGCTGCAGAAACTGCAGTAGTGGACGTCAAAAATATTTGCTGTTGTGAAAGCCCAAGACTGGAGAAAGACCAAAGAAAGTTTTATTTTTGTAAAGTCTTTCAGCAGCTCCCTCATGCAAGCAGTGATAATGTGGCTACAGTGTTCAGTTGTAATACTACAACTGACTTTGCTGCCATCTGTGTGCATCACCTATTAGTGAAATAATTAGTGAAATAATTGGTTACCTTTATTAATATTTTTGGTTTTAACTCAATGGAGTATGGTTGCCATGGCTTGAGGTTTCTATGAAAGGACAGGATTGGCTGCAACACCAGCACATTTACATCATGGCTTTGTAGTTGCTTTTACTCAAACAACAAAGGGGAATGGCAGCCACAACATGTTATGTAACCCATGAAAGCAAGAACTGTGTCATGGAGTGGACAGACCACTTTCTGGCCTGGCAACCCAGGAGTTAATGCAGCAACCACTAGCCAGCACTGATTGGCAGTCCCACAGCAGCTAGGAGAATAAAAGAGTTGAGAAGTAGAGAGGCAGAGTGGCTGCTAGAGGAGCAAGCAGGCTGGAGAAAGAAAATTCTGCCGTCAAGCTTATGAGAAGATGCCCAGAGAAGGGATGACTCGATGCACGTACTGGAGAAGGCTACAGAGCCAAGAGAGGTAGAAAGGAGCTCAGGGCACAGCAGCAGGAGTTGTTGAGGCTTGATTCTGCCTGCCCAATTTAAGGGCCCTGAGCCAGAAACAGAGGAGTGGGTGGGCCTGGGTTCTTCTAGTGATCCATCAACAGAGACTTAAGAACCAAAGGTCTTTCCAGCCCCCCTGAGGACAAGGACTAGCTAACTCTGCTTAGTAGGAGGGGAAACCTGTATAGCCTATTAGGACTGAGAGAAACATCCTTCATAGCTCTGAATGGAACAACCATAAATAGGGTGACCAGATGTCCCGATTTTATAGGGACAGTCCCAATGTTTGAGTCTTTTTTATATAGCCTGCTATTGCCCACCCCCCCTCCCACCCCCCATCCCTATTTTTCACACTTGCTGTCTGGTCACCCTAACCACAGGGACTCAGGCAAGAGTTTTAATCAACATTATTTGTCCTCCTCCCCACCCTCACCCCCCCAGGAAATTAAATGGCAGCAGCAGAGGAGGAAAGGGCCTCTCTTTTAACCACTAGGTCGCTTATAATTAGATCTACCCGTGAACCGATTTGAGAATTTTATGACGAGGCACCCATTTGCACAGAAGCCTGACAAAAAAATTTAAAAAAATCTTCTGCCTATAAATAAAGACCATGATTGCAACATAAGTATTAGTGTTTCTATCTTTTAACAAAGTTTATAAATCAACATTATTGCCTGTGTTTGTGGCAATGTCTAATGGGAGCAGTGACATCAATGATCTCTGGCAAGCTCTGTGAAGAGTGGTTTATAGGAGGTCAGGGCAGGATGCATGCACTGGTGTAGATTTTCATCTGTCAGGGTGACTGCAATGTTGTTTTTCTAATGTTTATGGTAAAAAGCCCAGATTCATGGAGATCCATTCATCACAACATCCTTAAAAGGTGGATAGTTAGATTGTGGCTATTCTGAAATTGGTCAGCATACTGAATCCAGAAATCACAAAGTCCCATTTTCTCTGAATTTTGCCTTCAATTCACCTGAGCTCTGGATTCTTACAATTTCTAATTAAAAGGTACATTCATCAAATGAATCATGAATGTTCTTTGCTTCAGGAAGGTCCATTAGCAGAGACAACAGATGGATCACGAACAAATAACAAATCCTTTGGAATTTTAAAATTCTCAAATCACATTTTAAAATTCTCAATCAGATTGTTTAGGAATTTTTGCATCATTTTCATCAAAGTTTTATCTGTAGCAATAATATGCAATGTGGGAAAGTGCAACTTCTTTCCTCTGAAGTCTGTCTCAAAGATTTTAACATTCCTCTGAAAGGCATGCACTTTTTGAAACAGATCCCTGACACCGCTTGCCTTGCACGGGTTTGGAGCTGCTAGGTGCAGGTGACCAGTAATATCACACAGAAAAGCTACCTGTGACAGAGTAGACATCATTCATAAATTCAGGAACTTGCAAGCCTTCTTGGTCTTGTGGTTTGAAAGTCATTACTTCT
The DNA here is from genome assembly GCA_032164245.1 of Sternotherus odoratus. Classification (NCBI taxonomy): domain Eukaryota; kingdom Metazoa; phylum Chordata; order Testudines; family Kinosternidae; genus Sternotherus; species Sternotherus odoratus. The sequence goes on along the minus strand of JAVMKO010000001.1, from coordinate 226,959,992 downwards.
TTTTGAAGAGCACAAAACATCTCTAACACATGTCCCCTACCTAACCACAGAATGACCTTATGCTGCAACACATTAGTGTATTCAGCTGAAACACCTTGTAAAAGAGCTTTAAAAAGATGTTGTTGCTGTAGATCAAGGGATGTGATCATTCCCCTCTATTCGGCATTGGTGAGGCCTCATCTGGAGTACTGTCTCCAGTTTTGGGGCCCACACTACAAGAAGGATGAGGAAAAATTGGAAAGAGTCCAGAAGAGGGCAACAAAAATGATTAGGGGGCTGGAGCACATGACTTACAAGGAGAGGCTAAGGGAACTGGGATTGTTTAGTCTGCAGAAGAGAAGAATGAGGGAGGATTTGATAGCTGCTTTCAACTACAGGAAAGGGGGTTCCAAAGAGGATGGATCTAGACTGTTCTCAGTGGTAGCGGATGACAGAACAAGGAGTAATGGTCTTAAGTTGCAGAGGGGGAGGTTTAGTTTGGATATTAGGATAAACATTTTCTCTAGGGGGTGGTGAAGCATTGGAATAGGTTACCTAGGAAGGTGGTGGAATCTCCTTCCTTAGAGTTTTTTAAGGTCAGGCTTGACAATGCCCTGGCTGGGATTGTTTAGTTGGAGATTGGTCCTACTTTGAACAGGGGGTTGGACTAGATGACCTCCTGAGGTCCCTTCCAACCCTGATATTCTATGATTCGAAGTCGAGTGTACGTAGTTCACTAATCTCATCACAATACCCATTGTTTATTTTCAAGTCCCCAGACAATTTATTGCACAGAGCTGTCTGGTGAATGATGTGGTGAAGTGTATTTAGTGAAGGGTACATTGCTGCCAAACATGAAGCAAAGTCCTTCTCTTTCCCTGTCATGGAGGGCTCTCCTTCTGTAACAAGAAAGTTTACTTTCTGCAGATGAAACCTTTTTTTTTTTCTTTCAAAAAAGCCTTTTACCTTTTCAAAAATGATCTCTGTATGATGTAGGTTTCTAATGGTATTAAACACAAAAATTGTTTTTGAAAATTTCACCATCATAAAAGCTGGGCAGTGTTATTTAAATTGCTTGATTCGGTCACTGCAAGAGACATGTATTTTGGTGTTTTATAAATTGGAAAGCAATGCTGACAAACAATCCTCATAAATTACCTCCAATCTTCACCCTTCTGTGGAATCAGACAGGGGAACTTGCTTCACATTAATTACATCAGCTCCCAGTGGCCACAGTTCTCCATTCACAGCCAATGGAAGCTGCAGAAAGTGGCACAGGCCACAGGAATGTGCTGGCTGCTGTGTCCTGCAGCTCCCATTGGCTGGAAACAGCAAACCAGAGCCACTGGGAGCTGGGAGCAGCTGTGCCTGTGGATGGTCAATGTAAACAAACTGTCTTGCAGGCTTCCAGTGGATTATCCTTATGGGACACATGGAGCCCGTGGGCCAAAGATTGCCCACCATTTTTTTTTATAGAAGCATAGAACTGGAAGGGACCTCGGAAGGTCATCTAATCCAGTCTCCTGCACTCGTGGCAGGACTAGACCATTCCTGACAGGTTTTTGTCTAGCCTGCTCTTAAAAAATCTCCAATGATGGAGATTCCACAACCTCCCTAGGCAATGTACTACAATGCTTAATCACTCTAAGAGTTAGGATGTTTTTCCTAATGTCAATGTCCAACCTAAACCTCCCTTGCTGCAATTTAAGGTCATTGCTTCTTGTCCTATGCTCAGAAGTTAAGAAAAAAAAAAATTCTTCCACCTTGTAAAATCCTTTTATGTATTTGAAAACTGTCATCATGTCCCCTCTGTCTTCTCTTTTCCAGATTAAACAAACCCAAGTTTTTCAATCTTCCCTAATAGGTTATGTTTTCTAGAGTTTTAATCATTTTTGTTGCTCTTCTCTCTACTCTCTCCAATTTTTCCATGTGCTTCCTGAAATGTGGAACTTGACACAATTCTCCAGTTGAGGCCTAATCAGAGCAGAATAGATCAGAATTACTTTGTGTGTCTTGCTTGCAACACTTCTGCTAATACATCCCAGAATGATGTTCACTTTTTTTGCAACAGCATTACACTGTTGACTCATATTTAGCTTGTCATCTACTATGACTCCCAGATCCCTTTCTGCAGTACTCCTTTCTAAGCAGTCATTTCCCATTGTATATGTGTGCAACTGATTGTTTCTTCGTACATGGACTACTTTGCATTTGTCCTTATTGAATTTCATCCTATTTACTTCAGACCATTTCTTCAGTTTGTCCAGATCATTTTGAATTTTAATATTATCCTCCAAAGCACTTGCAATCCTGCCAACATGGTATCATCCACAAACATTGTAAATATACTCTCTATGCCATTATTTAAATCATTGAAGAAGATATTGAACAGAACCAGACTCAGAACTGATCCCTGCAGAACCCCACTCATTATGCCCTTCCAGCATGACAGTAAACCAGTGATAACTACTCTTTGGGAATGGTTTTCCGGTCAGTTTTGCACCCACTTGATAGTACCTCCATCTAGTTGCATTTCCCTAGTTTGTTTATGGGAAGGTCATGTAAGACAGTATCAAAAGCTTTACTAACCCAAGGTACAACATGTCAACTGCCTCCCCTTATCCACAAGCCTTGTTACCTTATCAAAGAAAGCTATCAGGTTGGATTGACATAATTTATTTTTGACAAATCCATGCTGACTATTACTTATCACTTTATTATCTTCTGTATGTTTGCAAATTGATTGCTTAATTATTTTCTATGTTGTCTCTCTGGGTACAGAAGTTAAGTTGACTGGTCTCTAATTTTCTGACTTGTCCTTATTTCCCTTTTTATAGGTGGGCTCTATATTTGCCCTTTTCCTACTTGTTCTGGGTTATTTAATAAGTAAAAAGTGTTTTTATTAAATATAAAAAATAGGATTTAAGTGGTTCCAAGTAATAACAAATCTGCCTCTAAATATAAGCATAGAGCCAACACTCATAACTTCAGATATAAAAATGATACCTGCATATGGATAGGATGAATACATTCATAAGAACATAATCTTTGCAAAGATATGTTACATAGCATATCTAGCATAAAACATATTACAGTTATGTCATATTTACCCTTAAAGGCATATTTCTATAAAGCATTACGAAGTGCAATGTCACAGTGTGATAGTTTCCTCTTGTGCCCTTAATAAAGTCCCATTGAAAACTGCCAACTGTCTTCTATTGTTTTCCACTTAGACTTGCTTCCCATGGGATCTTACCTACCAACTCCGTGAGTTTGCTAAAATCTGCCTTCTTGAAATCCATTGTCTTTATTTTGCTGTTCTCCCTCCTACCATTCCTTAGAATCACGAACTCTACCATTTCATGGTCAACCAGTTCCTCCTGATTTTTCAGAATCAAACTTAGAATAGCCTCTCCCCTTCTCATGGTCTCCACCTTCTGGGGGAAAAAAAGGTCTCTATTAGATTCCAAGTACTTGTTGGATAATCTGTGCCCTGCTCTGTTATTTTCCCAACAGATGTCTGGGTAGTTGAAGTCCCCCATCACCACCAAGTCCTGTGCGTTGGATGATTTTGTTAGTTGTTTAAAAAAAGACTCATCCATCTTTTCTTCCTGGTTAGGTGATCTATAGTAGACCCTAGCATAACATCACCCTTGTTTTTTACACCTTTCATCCTTACCCAGAGACTTTCAAGAAGTTTGTTTCCCATTTCCATCTCAATCTCAGTCCAAGTGTACATTTTTAATATATAAGGCAACACCTCCTCCCTTTTTTCCACTGCTGGTCCTTACTGATCAAGCTGTACCCTTCTATACCAATATTCTAGTCTTGTGTATTATCCCACCTGGTCTCTCTAGTGCCAACTATGTCATAGCTGTATTTATTTAGTAGCATTTTAAGTTCTTCCTGCTTATTCCGCATACTTGTATTAGTATGTGCTCTTTCTCCAGTGTGAACTGAACTATCTAGTGTTTGCTCTCAAACATTTATCATGTTGATTACATTTATTTGGTCCTTCTGGGTTTCAGTGGTAATTGCTGAATCATGCAATAATTTTTAACTTTATCCAGTTGCCATCATCATTTCTTTGCATATTTATTTTTATACTTGGCTGTTGATGTTTTGTTGGGAAAATAAATTTACTTGGGATTTCTGGTCAAGACTTATGTCGTTCCAATTCTTTCAGTACCATTCATCCAGTTTTTCTGAACTTTCCCCTGGGTCAATTTTCAGCTAAGTAAAACTTTCTTTTCTTTGAATTCTCGTGGCCTTCTCAATATGGTTTATCTTCAGTCCATGATAAAATGCCATATTACTCCAGAGATCCATAGTTCTTATATTCTATGCTTCTTGGAGTAAAATATAAATAGAAAACAATCCCTTCAGACACTTGCCTTATTGCTTGTCTCACAGAATTAACTAGATGATAATTAAAATTTAAAGCTGAAATATGGCAAAGCAATGAAGACTCAATGAGATCAATTTATAAATAGGGGTGCTTAAAGCTAGATATTGAAATGTCACATATTTAAGAACTGAAATGCAGGGATCCATCCATTCATGCAGGTATCTTTGCACATTTTGATTTTTAACAGAAGTCTCCAAAGAAAACCATTTACATTTATTAAATATATAGAGAGATGCTCCACATGCCCCATAATCAATCTATTATAATAATTATAACATCATCATTAGATCATAATTAAAACAAACCCTGTTTGTTAAGAAATCATTGTGTTGTAATTTATTGAATTGTCATAACTGAAATGAGGATTTACATATCTGTAAGCTAAACTACATTAAAAGCAGGTTAAGTTTACAAAATCAAACACTTAACATTTTAGAAGAGCCAGAATCAATGATGCCTATACAATCTTAATTTGAGTTTACTGTCCATATGCGTTATGATAGTCTTTAATTATATGATCCCATGCTATTTTTTTCCAAAGCTTATCTGCCCCATTCAGTGCACAGAATGCAGGCTGCTTTGGGAATGAATCAAGGCTGTCTAGTTTTGGAGTCAGTGGTCTATAGCACTCCTGCCTCATTTATTTTGTGCTTAAGAGTCACATATGACTTCAAATAACTACTGTACAGCTCTCATTCTTTCATGATGAGCATTCTTGCAAAGTATTTTAGAAATCAGCTAGTTACCTTGATTAGGATCCTGAGAAGACCAAGAATTTATGTCATCTTTGAAGTTTTCTGTATAAACATTAATCATCATGAAATCTAAATGAATGACCATTTTTATAAATATTACGAAACCATCTCTGTGCATAGTAATATAATCAAAGGAAGCCATTAGTCCAGAGATGGGCAAACTACGGCCAGGGGGGCCACATCTGGCCTCTGAGACCGTCCGCACCAGCCCACCTGAGCTCCGGCGGGGGAGGCTGCTCCTTGCTCCCCCCCCCCCGCCTTCCCTGCTCTTCTGGACCTCAGTGCGGCTGAACTCTAACAAAGGAGGCTGCTCCCAGCCCCACCCCCGCTCTCCTGGAGCTCAGCCTGCCTGAGCTCTGGGCGGGGGAGGCTGCTCCAAGCCCCTTCCCTGTTTTCCCGGAGTTCAGCGCGATAGTTCAGTGCGATGCACAGGGCTGCCCACTCCTCCGGGAGAGCGGTGCAACATGTGCAACGCCGGTAGGGCCATCAGTGTGGTAAGGGGGCACAGCAGTGGGGGTTAAGGGACAGGGAGTCCCAGGGGCTGTCAGGGGAGAGGGGACTGTTGGATGGGATGGAGGTTCTGGGTGGGGAGTGGTCAGGGGAAGGGGATAGGGGGGGTGGATAGGGCATGGGAGTCCCAGGGTGGGGGGTCTGTCAGGAGGCGGCAGTGTGGATAGGGGTCGGGGCAGACAGGGAGGAGGGGGAGTTGAGAAGTGGGTAGGGTTCTGGGGGGGGAAGTTAGTGTGTGGGGTCTCTGGAGGGGGCACTCAGGGGACAAGGAGCAGAGGGGCTTAGATAGGGGGTGGGGTGCTGGGGGTGGTGATTAGGGTGGGGGTCTCAGGAGGGGGCAATCAGGGGACAAAGGGGGTTGAATGGGATTCTAAGGGGGGCACTCAGGGGGCAGGAAGTGGGAGGGGGTCGGATAGGGGGCGTGGCTGGGCTGTTTGCAGAGGCATAGCCTTCCCAGACCCAGCCCTCCATATATGTTTTTAACCACAATGTGGCCCTTGGGCCAAAAAGTTTGCCCACCCCTGCATTAGTCAGAAAGAAGGAAATGAAGATGAATCCACTTAAAATTTGTAGCATAAGATTAAAAAGCGTAAGGTATTTGCTGTTACTTGTGATCTTAAATTTTGGGATTGATCCTTTCAGGTGCTCAGGATCCTCCACTTCTGCTCTATATAGGCTCTTGTACTGCACTTATCACAATATTATCTGAATCCTCTAGTAAAGTACTAAGCAGCATGACTAATATCTGTCACGTGTTTGTTCTTTCATCTTCTTCCCAGAGGGAGAAGTAGGAGCAGTGGTGTGTGCTATTTTGATAAATATACATGTTTGTTAGAGAAGGCAAGATCAAAGAAATGTGCTTTGCATTTGAAGCAGAAGGTGGTATGGTTTGTGATGGTTCCAGGGGGAATTCATTCCAGTCTCAGAACAGCCTCTGAGAAAGTTCTGTCTCCCACACAAATGAGTTTTATGCTGATTGTGGAGAGTTCCACTGGCCTTAAAGGAGAGCCAAAGGTACAGAGCTTCTCCCAGGAACATCTTGCATGGCTCATGTGAGTATTTCATAATCTGGCCCTGAAGCAGATTAGATTTACAGATTTACCTAGTAAATCCCTAGATTTCCTGAAGAAACTAAACTAGGAAAAAAGGAACAGATTCCTCTTAGCCTACAAAGTGACCTACTGGTCAAAAAGACAGATTCCCACTTACACTAGATCACTGTAGTAAGACTGAGTGGCCTCCCTCCAAGCCTGACACAGAGGGACTACTACCCTTCCCCAGTGGGTGGAGACAAGCCACCCTGCCCTCCCCTCAAATCTGGAGCAGAACTATGGGATCAGAAGTATAAGAACAAGCCTTTCAGCTCAGTTGGGATAGAGCCAGACATCTCCAGGCCACTGCAAGACTCTGACCCTGCTGCCAAACTGTGTAGCGCCATGACCTCCAAGGAAACCGAGGGAGGATAGAGGCTGCTAAGACTGGCATCCACTGTTTACCCCGAGGAGGCTGAGAACTCACCACCAATGAACTTGTGCCAATGGACAGTGGTAGGAAGTAACCCAAGTAACCCAGGGGAACCAGACATTAGTCTGGTTGTGATGTCACAATTCAAGTCAGCGTGTTGTGGTGATTCCCGCTAGGATTACCACCTTTGAAATGCAAAAAAACCTGCCACCCCCATCACAAGGCAAGCTCTCTTCAACCCTCTCCACATGGCACCTCCAGAAACCCATCTTCAAGAGCCACTTATAGTATCTACAAAGATAACCCTTATAGATAAGATTGAAAATCTCATTTTCTTACTTAAACTGTGGAAGTGGGAACAATTCAGTATCTTTAGCTGAACACAGCAACTTTTAACATTAGATATTTTCATGTATTGTGATGATAATGCAATTTTTTAGTCTCATGTGAAAAACAACAACAACAACCTGGTATATTAAACTATTTTTATGGCAACTGGCAAAAAAACAGCCAGCTAGGATAAGTACCAGTCACATGGTAATCCTAATCTCTACTGACCCAGTGGCAGGATCACCCACCACTGCTAGGGCCTTGGGCTTGGACACAGTGGAGTAGGGTGGACCTGAGTCCTCTTACTCCCCTGCCACTGACTCCACCCCTAGGGTGGCAGCTCATTCACCCTATGCCAGAAAGCCTGTGCATTGTGTGTTGCTTGCTCCAGCCAGATGGTTGTGTTGCCTGAGACTGTATGTTAGGGTTGCTTCCTGTCTGAGTTTTACCTGGACAGTCCAGATTTTGGCTTCTGTGTCCAGGTTCCATTTAGGGTTGCCAGGTGCCTGGTTTTCAGGAATTTGTTAAATGTAGCATTAGATTTTTGCCCTTTAAGATGATAAACTTCCTCTGGAATCAATAATATAAATTGTAGCCTGAATCTGCTAACCTCAAAGTATGATTCAAAGCAAATTTGTTTTATCAGTCTTTTAAGGGGGAGTCTGAAGGATTTGGGGACTGGTTATTTCAAAAAAAGCTGATTCTTTTTTTAGGCTCTTTGTGACAATATAGCCTCTTACCTAAAGGATATTTACTTTTTTATGCATTTGAAATATATGTACTGCAGCCTACAGCTTCAATAGAAACTTTAAATGTAACCAAAGAAATACATAAAACAAAATAACTTACATTTCTGTTACCCAACATCAGGTTAGGTATTGCATTATCAGTGTCGGAGGGGGAGGGGGACATCTATTCTATGACTGAACAACTTGAGTAAGTTAATTTCACTCAAGATTTTGATCTTGACTTCAGGATTTAAAAGGAGTTTTCTGCTGTTAATAAAAAATGAATAAACACAATATTCCCAATGCACAAGAGAATATAAAAAACTCTCTCTGAAGCAGGTATGTGAAGGCTCCTTATTGTCCAGGATATACACATACTGTACCTTCCAAAAATACCCAACAGTGATGTCCCTGGAAATACCACATCGTTAACGTTCCAGGAATAATGAATCAGTGCGTCCAGAAGAATGAATTCTGGGAAAGAGGTTGAAAAGCCACAGACACCTACTGCGGCAGAGGTGACGACACAAAATGTACAAGTTTCTAAGAGCTATTCTTACCTGAAGTGGGGATTGTTTTAAAAAGGGTTGAAATCATTACAGATCCATTCTGAAACAAAATTGCAGATATTTTATACTTTTACTACTTGGGTGATAGACTTCACTGCAAAGGTGAATTTTGTTGTTCCTATGCCCTCCACCCTGTCCTCCCAGAAACACTAATTAGAAACAACTTTTCATTTATATTTACAGAAAGCAGACTTAGAGATTTTCAAACACTGAAAGTTAGGTTAACAATTACAAGAAAAAAAGTAACATCATCTAAATCTGAGTCACAGCAGAAAAAAGATGTTGTCCTCTCCTCTACCTTTCAATAGGTGTCCTTCCAAAAAATGGATACAAACAAGCACATTGGAAAAATTCAGCACCTGATATGATGGCATAAATTACATCTGCTGTTTCCTGATTCCATAAATGCATCACCCTTTTAAAAAGCACACCACACTTATTTGAATGCTTAAATCTAAATAGAAAACAGACATTACAAGCATATTAATTTCCCTTTCATTCACATTTAAAGAAGAATCAGAAAGCTCCAGTGGACACAGTGGGCTAGATTCACAAAGGCATTTAGGGGTAATGGCACTTGGAAAAAAAAAAGGAGGACCACCTCCCTTAACTTTTAGCCCAGTGATTGGGGGACTCACCAGGATGTGGGAGACCTGTTGTATAATTTTTAGATGGAATATATGGACCCCAAAAGCCCAGGGTATTAACATGACCCTGAAACAGCCCAACATAAAACAGTTTTAAACAAGGTTTCGGGCTCTGATTTGTAAGACACAGTGATCCATTGGTGCCAGTTGGCAGAGGGCTCAGCATCTGCATAGACTTTTACTGGGGTCTAATATATGCATAATAGTTAACAAAAGGGTGGCATATGAAGTCTCTACCAAGAGCCAGGAGTTCACTAGTCAACTAAATCATTATGATATGTATGTAGATAATAATTAAGGAGCAATGTATCTATACTGAAGATTTATACTTTTAAGATCTTGGAGTTAAGAAAGTTCACCTGGAGTTGACATACCTCAGAGATGTTCCTTTCAGGCAGGAGGTAACTGACACCACTCTCCTTGTCTGGCTATTGGTGTATTACATAATGTGTGCATGTTTGTGTACTGAGCCAGGTTTGAATTGTAGATTTTTCAATCTCTCAAGATGAAACAAACAGCAGAGGAGTGTCATGTTCATAAATAAAACAAAGGATTAGACTGGTGTATCTTGGAGTGCAGAGACACACCGGGTCCTTCACAGAGGAGGCAAATTGGTCAGTGTTTCTGTTTCTAAAGAAGGATTACAGTCAGCCTGGATGTAAAGCACTGCTAGGATTTTGGGTGAGCAATACTTTATTGACATTATAATATCTTATTAATTAACTCTAGGCACTGGAATCCATGTTATGATTTTATTTTATATGTAACCATTTATTTCCAATCCTTCTACTTGCTACTTGTGTGTGGGCTGGCCTCTGCTTCCTGCAGCCCCCATTGGACCGGGACAGCGAACCGTGGCCAGTAGGAGCTGCAGTCGGTGAAACGGCAGGTAAATAAAGCAGCGGGGCCTGCTAAGGGTGCTTACCCTGCGGGCCAACGTCGCCGATCCCTGGTATACAGAGACCTCTACTTGTTTAATGGCAAACAAACCATTAAAATTTTAACCTTGATTAAAGATAAGAAACATCAGTTAAAAATGTGAAATATAAAGCACTAATTAAGGCTTTTAATTTCTCATCCTTTATTTCCTTTCCTTTTAGTAAGAGAGAGTTTTTAGAAGGAACCCCTCCCCCCATCATTTGACAGTCTCTTGGCTGGTATTAATGATAGTAATTACTGTACTCTTTGGGAAAAGGAGGAGAAGTTAGTTGAGATGGGCTGGAGTTGTTGTTGCTGTTAAAGTCAATCCCATTGCCTAAAAGACACAAGACAAACACACACAAAGGGGTAAAGGAAAGAACAGAAAAGGTAGAAAATTGCAGCTTCTGTCTCTGATGTTGACTTATGCTTTACAACTTCACTGTTGAAGAAACACAGGCAGAGCACACAATCTTATTAGCCGCTCCAAGACCTGGCCAGCTAGTACCAGCATTGAGTTGTTTAGGGCTTTGTTTTTAACTGACTCTTTCTGGTAACAGGCTTGAAGCAATTTTGAAAATATACAGTCTTGACTGGCTCAGTCAGATTATTATTAGACAGAAGGAAAAATGAGAGGGATATGAAAGGGAAGAAATAATATGGTGAAGGAAAAGGACACGCACATTGGTGGGGGCGGAAGGGAGAATGCCAAAAGTCTCACATCCCAGATGGTGTCTTGGATTTAGCCAGAATTGGTGTAGGAGTCATCTGTATCCTCTTTGGCTTAGCCTGGTCATAGCATCTCTCAGGATCAGCACAACAAAGCCCCAGTGGTATTATGTATGTTCTCAGGGTCCCAAGAGACTGTTGGGATGACAGCCATATTGGTGAAGCTCACTTTCCCCCTTCTTTTAGTCAGCAGTTGTTGCATTAGTGTCCTCTTCTGCTCTTTCCTCTTTTCTTCAAAAGTCTTTTCTTCTTAAGAATTTGAAAAGGGAGCACTGAGTGCAGTAGCCCATTCCTTGGTTATTTCATCCAGAAGTAAGGCCTAATTTCCAACACATCAATTTTTATTTGATTTTCAGTCCCACCCTGTTCTTGTTTACCAGGCAACATCTTAACACAATCCTTGAATTGTACCAATAGGCCTTTTTGTTTTTACTAATTCTGCCTGTGTCTCCTTTTTGCACAGCAACTTGTCCTATCTCCACAGAATATGCTGCATCCCAAGGTCCAGAGACTGTGTTTGCAATTGCACCACCTGGCTGCTATGAGGTCAAGCCTCAAAATGGAGAACAGGGAGACTGCCTCTTCTGTGCTCTCAATGCTCCCTCCAGGGCTGACCTTAGGTGACCACCCACGGTGCCGTGGTTGGGGATGGGTGGGACTGTGCAGCAGCCTAGAAGTGTGCACTGCCAGTGTAGTGTCAGAAACTGCTCCTGGCTGGCACAGTAGTGCCTCAAACTTGCTGAGGCAATGAGTGGAGGAGCACCCAGATTTCTCCCCATTTCCTCCCAACAGGAGGGTGAGTGGTGACAAAAAGGTACTTCTCACCCTCCCTTGTTCCTTTATGCCCTCCAAAGGGACTGTGGCGGGAGGGGCGAGGGGGAGGGAGAGCGAGGAGCAATGCTGGGGAAATTAACCTGGATGCAGGGAGCCTTATCTGGGCTGTACTATGAGGCAAACATCAGGAACTGCTGCTGTCCTGCCCTCCCCTTACACAGTCCAGATGAGGAAAAGTGACCTAGGTGCAGAGAGTCCTGATGTTGCTTCCCCCCCCCCACCTAGTGGTGCACAGAGGAGCAGTTTTTAAGGAGGGGAGTGAGCAGCAATGCCAGCTGCTCCAGGTCAGTTTCCTCACGTGGCCACAGGAGAGGAAGTCATGTGTTAGGGGCACATTCTCCTTATGTTAGCGGATGAGTTAGAGGTGAAAGGGGAGTGGGGAGCCCACAGGGGCCAAGGACAATGGGGGTACTACGCCCACAGAGGCAAGGGGTGCCAAAATACAAGTTTTCCGAGGGTGCCATTAGCCCTAAGGCTGTCCGTGGCTCCCCCTTCTGGTGCCCAAACAATGTAGAGGATGAGGAGATAGAGACTGATTTGAATGCAGCAAAGTAAGAAGGGAGGGAGAGGCTTGACCTGGCAGAATGTGATTGGCAGGAGAAGAGGAAGAGGGAGACAGGAGACAGCTGGAGGACGTTTGTTTGGGGGTTGCATGGGTTGTACAGGTGCAGAGGGGAAGGGAGCCAGAGCCAAAAGTTGTGTGGAAGGTGATATTTTCAGAGGAGAAGGAGGGAACTAGAGCAGAGGAAGTGACAGGATTGGATGGAGGAGAGGGGAGGAGCTGAGTTGTTGGTGGATTGGACACAAGGAGAGCAGGACTGAGACAGGAACTGTGGTTGAGTGTGGCCAGAAATAGAGGGGTACAGAGGCAGAAAGGAGGTACATTAGCAGAATGAGCTATAGGGAAAAACCTGGCTGATGACCCATTGTGCTGTCAATATGCCACATGAGAGAATTTGTTTTTCCAATATTTTTTTTAAAACATTAGAAAGTTACTTCTGAAATCCTATATCAGTTGGAGCCGCGGTCGGCAAACTGCAAGTAAACAAACCAGTGGGGCCCACTAAGGGTGCTTACCCTGCGGTCCCGTGTGCCAAGGTTGCCGATCGTCACCTATATTAAAAGAACATTAAGGTCGCAAGTCAAGATTTAAAGTTAAGAAATTTAAGAACTGAGGTTGCCCATTCAAAAGTAATTTTCCCTCATCCCTGCCCCTTGTGAGTATGCAATGTGATAGTCTTTAATTACATAATAACACTATATTTTTCCACAGGACCCCTATCTCATTTAGTGACTGAATCAGGGTTATATAGTGAAGGAGGCGACCCAGGCAGTCGCTTGGGGTGGTGAATTGCTGGCCTCGGCAGTAATTTGGCGGTGGCTCAATGCTGTGAAAGCAGTCAGCGGCAATTCGGCGGCAGGGCTGTTCACTGATTTCGCTTGCGGCGGCAATTCGGCGGCAGCTCAATGCCTTTTTCTTTTCCCTGTTGCTGCAAAAAAGCTGGCACCACTCCTGTGTCTGTGGTACCCGTGCCTCATTTGTTGCAGAAACTAGAAAGTGTGTAGTGAATGAGGCAGGGGATTGCAGTAAGAGAAATGTAGTTAAGGCAGTTTAATGCTGCACTGGAGAACTGGATTCTATTCATGACTCTGCCATAGAGTGACTGTGTGATACTGGGCAAATACCTTAAACCAAAATGTTCATACCTGGCTACTCATTATGTGTTTCTAATTTTCTGGGTACCATGAGACATCTGAATACAGAATTACATAAGTGCAGAGTATCTTATCTGCAAGCCAATTAGAGCTATGACTTAGAACATATATTGTTGTATAAACTTGTTAAATACTCCGTAATATCAAGGCCAAGGTGTCTCAAATTGGGCATCCAAAATTAGTAGGTACTTTTGGCCTTAATATTTTTGTGACTATTCCCCATCTACAAAATATGGATAATATTAACTAATCTTTCATGGGAATTAGAAAGATATATTCATTACTGTCAGATACTAGGGTGAGAACATCATGGAAATATTGAGGAGGAAATTAATAATTTTTCATTTATTCAGGGCTTGGATGATGTGTGGCAAATAAGTCCTCAGACCATGTTTTGAATGGTAAAGATAAAAAGATACACTGAATAACTATCCATTCACTGAATAAGTCAGAGGTCTGGTGGAAAAATAATGTTATCATGAAATTAATAATGGTGTCATAATGAATACATGTACAGAGGCTAAATTAAGTTTGCATAGGTAGCCTTAATTCTTTCATTTCCTAATTGTTGAATGACTTATTTGCATCCTTATTGTTCTTGTAACATTGTTCTTCTATGTAATTAGGTGTTTGTTACTGTTTGCACTGTATATGTTTGAAAATGTATCCTAAACTAATAGTATTTTTTTAAAAAATACAGTGACCAATTTATACATTTTCTCATGCTGATTTTTAGTCTGGGGCCAGTTTTTACACAATTTATATCCTCCTCTCATAACCATAAAGTAGCCTAGAATTCCTCTTACCTGTAAGGAGTTAAGAAGCTAAGAGAACCTGGTTGGCACCTGACCAAAAGGACCAGTGGAGACTGAAGATGCTTTCAAATCTGGGGGAGGGAAGCCTTTTTTTCTTGTGCCTTTGTTTGTGGCTCGTTCGCTTTGGGGATTTCAAAGGAGCCAGACAGCCTTTTCTTCCCTCCATCTAATTATATATCTGTCTCTAACCATCACAAATAATAAGTAATAGCCAAGCAAGGCATGTTAGTTTATATTTGTTTCTCACTTGTGAATTTCTCATGCTTTAGGGAGACATCCCTGTGTTTTCTCTGTAACTTTAAAACTAGGCATAGGGGATTCCTCTGTGGTGTGGGTTTTTCTTTTAATCTTTTAAGTGCTTCCACACTGAGTTTTTATAGAGGTAAATTGTTTTTCTTTTTTCTTTAAAATTCTTCTTTTAAGAATTGGACTGATTTTTCCCATTCTATAGATCCAGGCTTAGCCCTGCTTTGCCTTGTAGGTGAACAATGGGCACACCCCACACCCCATGGTCTTCAGAAGCATCCCCCAGTGGAGTCCAGCCCCTGTCAGTGGACACTCTCAGTAACTGCCAACTTTGGTACCCTCAGGAATAGTATACATACAGCTTGATTGGTACAACTCAGGCTCTGGTCCGTTTATAACACTATAACACAGAAATGTAATTATAATAAAACAATCATAAGTTTATCATCAAAGATAATAATTTAAAAGATACTGAGAAAGGATAATGGAAACAGAAGTGATTATACATGAAACAAAAGATACAACAGACTCCTTAGAGTTTATGCTTACCTTTAACAGGCAAAAATCCGTGTCTAAATCACCTAAAACTTCATTCCAGCATATGGATAGGCTGCGATCCTGTTTTCATTAATATAAGTGCACTACCTGGTTATGTCCTCAAATACAGGATGACAACATGATATCCCTGTTCCCCTGTTATAGTTTAAATAAACCTTTGAAATGAGCCCTCAAACAAAGCTCTTTTCCTCCTGCTTTTCTCTTCCTGTTAAATCTACATTTAACTCAGACTGCTGGTTGTGAATGAGACAAGAGTGAATTTACATTTTAACAGCTATGGATAAACATCTCTGGTTTGGCAGGAAACCAGTTTCTCATCTCTGCTGAGGAGAAACATCTTGATACAAACCATAAGGACATATGTTCAGCACATTGGGAAAAAAAATTAAAATAGCATCAGTACATACACTTCACAACTATATTAATAACCAGCATGATTCTAGCTTTCATTTAAGATTTTACATAACCTTCTTTATAGACAGCTACTATGAAAGCAATGTGTTAAGTGTAGTGAGTTTCTCAGGTCTGATAATAGTTGCTGTTAAGAACAACAAACCCTGTGCCAGTTGGCACTCAAGGGTTTTTAAGGTCACGCAGAGATTGTGCTATATTTCTGCTTGGAAAACTACTAGAATATCTTGGGTGCTACCAGAAATAATAAATATTGTGGTTGAATACAGTGTACAAAGGCACAGCTTCAAAACAAGATATTGAGGGACTCTTCATCAGAATATCCCATAGACCATTAGGACATATACCTGAGCAGTGGCAGAGCCCTCTTTAAATCCTTTCTCCCCTCTAGGCAGATGGGGACTGAGCACACAGGGGCACACTGATTAAAGTGAGTACCCTGACCACTAGAATAAAAGTTGTGAGACAGGTCCCTCCCCTGCCATTTTGTGCAATCTTACTTACTGGAGCCCAATCCAATAGGCAAGCTCTGAACACAGTTACTGGATCATGCCCTGGAGTCTAGCTAGGCAAATTAATGCCTGTCTTCCCCCAGTTTGCGCATAGTTCTGAGGCGTAGGCCTCCAGGCCCTAGGTGTGGGGCTGTATAAGCCAAAATATAGGTGTCTAGGGAACATTTATTGTGAAAATTTAGGCCATAAACAACTTTAGGTTCCTGAAGGGTCCAACGGCAGCTGAGAGTGAATTTAGTAGTAGTTAGGCACCTGAGTCCATTTGTTTATCCAGCCTCAAGTGACTTAAGTCTCTCAGTTAACTGTTTTAAACAGAAACAAATATTTGCCACCCTGACATGAAGAGTAACATTAATAGAAAAATATGAGATGTTTCCTAGGCATTATCATGGTTGCCAGGATATAGGATTGCAAAGATGTCTTAAAGCCACTTTGCCTTCACCTTCAGTCTTGACCTGAAGCAGAATATCTTGGACTACATCTGTCTGAATTGCTGCTGAGCAATTCAGTACACTACAAAATCCAGTATCCAGGTCTGCATAGAACATGGCAAGTTACTGTAGATAATGAAAAACCAATGTTATTTCTAACAGTATTGTCACTCTTTGGAATAAAAAGACTGCAATGTGTAAGTTATTTTGAAAGCATATAATGAAGGCATTAAATGCATTTATAACTGAAATATTGAATAAAAGCAATCAACATATGATTGAAATGTGAAAATAAGTTATTGTCTGAAAAAATAAAAGGGCAAGGTTTTATTACCAGACACTCATTGCACCAGAGTGCTGTTGAAAAATGTGTCATGCTCTATGATAAATACATTGTATAAGAAAATTGCATGAGGGGGAAAGTATCTGAATAGAGCATTCATAACAGCTTTACTAATGCAAGTCTCTGAAAAGCTCTGAATCTAGGTCATAGGGGCAGGTTCTCATTTACAGTAAGACCCCATTACATCACTCTGGCTCTGTAAAAGGACCTTGACACTGGTCTACAGTACAAAGTTAGGTCCACCTAGCTATGTTCCTCCAGGGTGTGGGAAAAGCCACTCCCCTGACAGATGCAGTTAAGATGGCCTAAGCTCAAGTGTAGGCACAAGTAGGTCGAAGAATAATTCTTCCATTGACCTAGTTACTGCCTCTTAGAGAGGTGGGTTTATTGCAGCAATGGAAAAACTCCATCCTTTGTTGTAGTATCTACACTACAGTGGTACAGGTGCATCACTCCAGATATGCTGCTGCAGATTTTCTAGGGTAGATATTCCCTCAGCACCTGAGAATCAGTCTAAGACACATTAAGTTGCACTAACATATGAGGTAACTTCTGCAGTTTTATTTTGAAAAATAGTACATTTATTACTAGTATTTGCTAACTATTGTTCTCTGTTTTGTATAGTGCCTAGCACAATGGGGTCCTGGTCATTGTCTAGGGCGCCTCAGCACTACCACAATAGAAAATGATACAAAGCTGAATGATTTAATAACAATTTATTTGAATTTTGCTCTTTTCCTTGTTAGCAGATTATGTATGAACAAATGTATGAACGCGTAGTATTTATTTATTCAAGCACTGTACGCTAACCTATGTCATCATATAAGTTACTGTTAAACTATTCGTTCTAACTCTCTGGTTAAATATTTAAAATTCACTATTTGAGATGAGTGAGTGGTCGCTTAGTCACATAGTATTATTTTGATGTCTGAGTGGAAGCCTGAAACCTTAGAGATAAAGTCCAAGAGTGTGAATCTACATCTTTGCAGGCTGAAGTATGTCTGTGATGTAGCAAAGGTGTATTCCTAGGTTCCAGGGCTGGACCCAGACCCTCACCAGGGTCCTGGTTCACAAGAACAGGAGTCACTCTTTGGCTAGAAGATTCATTCTGCCAGTCTGCTAATTGTTTTTCTCCCTCCCACTGTCTTCTGGGATATATATAATGGCATAGAGGGGAAGGGGAACCCATTCCTGTCACTGTCAGAATAGACCCAAATTAGAGCATGATCTGCAGCAGCATTGGAGGCAAGTCTTTTTCTGAAGGCTATGGTCATTTCAGAAGATCTTGCCCAGCAGTGGAAATCCTACAGGGAGTGACTGGTAAGGTGCCAGATCTCCCCAATGTGACCAATAGAGGTACTGCAGCAAGTACTGGTTAAGACCTTGCTGACAAAATACAGTAATATGACTTCAGCCTATTGCCTCCTATTCATTCACTCCACTCATTTTGATTTTTAAGGGTGTTCCCTAACCTCCAACAAATTGTCTCTTGATATGGCCATTGGGACTCTCTTCTGTTTACATTTGACAGATTCAGCATTTCTCTGCAGCCAGTGGTGATTTGAGGCACTCAGATCAATGTACGTCAAGGAAACTTCATTGGATCAAAGTCTGATGGATAGAGTTTTCTCTGAGCACCTTGCAGGGTTCTCAGTAGTAGAGACAGCATTTTCATCCCTTGAGACTATAGTTGCAACCACGGACAAAGATGCATAAATCAGTCAGCCATGATATCTTTAAGAGTCTATAGGAGAATTCTAGGACTCACTCGTGTATATTTGTATGGGAGTCCTTGTAGAAGTATTATAGGTGACTTGGCCTATTGCTCCAAAGTTGGAGATAGAGCTTGGAAAATGAGTAAGTTTATTACACAGTGTTGGGATGGAACTGATTTTTTATTACTGTTCACAGGCATAACATAGCCCAACTTTCCACATAGTTAGGTTTGGTGAAGATTGTGGACTAGAGGGCCATAATCCCTAGATGACTATGCAATGAGTTGCCCATAAACCTTCAATGATTACAAGGAAAGAATCTGCAAGGACTGAAGGCTTCTGGATAAGTTTATTGGTTAATTTTGAGTTAAGGTTTTGTGGATAAGCAATTCCATAAAGTTACAACAAGAGGCTTTTAAACCAAAATATGGTGTCAAGCAGGGGTGCTGGAACAATTTGTATGGTGGGAGTGCTGAGAGACATTGAACCAAACTGTAAACCCTGAATATAATTGTGAGAGAATCTTCCTCCCCCCACTCTAAACACTAGAGTAAAAGAGGGGGGGTCTCTCATATGCAAGACCAAATAACTGTAAGCTACTTTCCCAGCCTAAGTTAAATCCTTTCCCCCCAAAAACCCACACTTTACCAGTTGGGGATTGGGACCACTGCCACCACCAATGCTCTTATTCCAAACACAAGGACTGGGGCACATTGGAACCCCCGAGAACACTCCCTCCCTCTTCCTGAGAGATCAGGACACTCAGACACTGTTCCACCCCCTCCCTTTTTAGCCTAGGGGAAAGAGAACCCAGCACACAGACTCACTAGCTGTATGCCTGCCAGATCCAAAGCTCAGATCACTTCAATGGAACTATAGACAATTCTTATAGGTATAAAAAGTTTAATAAAGAAAAGAATAAAGCATACAACTAATCCAAACTTCACAGATATAAAGCTTTCTAACCTGAGACCCCTTGCATAAATTAGCCCCCTCCCCGGAGATTTCTCTCTCTCTGCTAAACGGCACAGTGTAAGGACACCAGAGATCAAATACAAAGCTTATGCAATCAATGTTCTACTTACAGTTAGTCTAATCTTAGAAATAGAAAGGTGATACATCTCTCCCAAAGCTAGGAGAGAGGAGAAGAGACACAGGCACGAGGAGAGCCCGGGACCGAAGTGAAGGTAAAACACTCCCCCCTCCCATAGAATTGAGAGCTTTTGATGTCATTGTCCTTTGGATTCAGGTTTAACCCCTTACAGGCAAAACAGCAATTTTAAGGAACTTCACACTCATGACAACAATGGAAACCACTTCAAGCCAGGGAGATCTTGCAGCACCCACAGCACCTCTAGTTCCAGCACCTATGGTGTCGAGAGTTTTATATGCACAAGTAGCACCAGCAAACTGCTATTTTTAGCAGATGACATTTTTTTTGAAAAATGTCTTTGGAGCTGGTAGATATTTGCTTTTGTTCTCCATTTCCCCCAGTTTTAATACTTCCTCTGACAGCTGGGGCTGGCTTGACTGAGGTAAATGGAGTTTACATCAGAGCTGAATTTTGCTTGAGTGAGATAAAATAGAATCCCAGAGCTTCACAGAAAAGAGAAATAGCAACACTTTTTTTTTCCTGTTAAAGTTGGCTTAGCAGATATCTCTCCATGTATGCTCATTTATTGCTTTCCCCTTCTGTCTTTTTTTTTTAATCCAAGTTTTTGTTTGATCATCTGTTTAACTGAAATTGCCCCAAGGAGCCTTTTGCCTAGTTTCCTTTGGTTATTTACTTTGACATCTTGGCAATACATTTTTCCTTTGTAAATCAGTCTTCACATTCCAATATTTACAGTATGTTAGCAGTAAAGGGAGAAAGTAAGAAAGCTGCTGTTGAAGTCCCACATTCTTTCCAAGGAATTTGATTTTCCACAAAAGTGAAATGTTTGTCAATACACTGTGACCACCCCAACCTGTATTGTAATCTATAGTATAGAAATGTTCAAGAATAGCAGCCGTGTTAGTCTGTATCCGTAAAGAAAGCGAGGAATACTTGTAGCACCTTATAGAGTGGGCTATAGCCCAGGAAAGCTTATGCTGAAATAAACTGGTTAGTCTCTAAGGTGCTACAAGTATTCCTCACTTTTTCTAGTATAGAAATGGACAGCAAAGGATCCTAACCAGTCCTAGGATATAAAAGGCTGCCCACTAGCAAGCGTCTTGTGTAACGATAGCCAGCTCAGACATTGACATGTGTGCACTTGTTGTTTGTTTCATACTATTACCTACAGGTCCCAACTGAGATTAGGGCTTCATTGTGCTAGGCACTGTTAATATATACATAGGAAAAGTGTGTTCCTGCCTTAAAGAGTTTATAATCAACATAAATAAAAGATGGGGGGCAAGGTGATACTATACCTCTATTTTAAGATAGAGAGCTGAGGCTCGAAGGGAATAATGACTTGCCCAAGTTTGCACAGAAAGTGCCAGGAAATTGAACCCAGATGTAATTTGTGTCTAAGCCACAAGAATATTCTTCCTGTTTCTCCTGAAAATAGGCCCATCTATCCATCGCCCATTCTAATTATGCACAGTAATTAACTTTTTTTCTTTTTTATAATGTTTTTTTCATACCTGAATTTTGTAAATGTATAAAAAAAAATTTCATTCAGCTACTCTCCAACTTGGGTGCCTAATGTTAGCTGAAATTTTTCAATAATGCAAAATGTTGATAATATTTCCACAACCAGATCTAGTAGTTGAATTCAGTGGGAACAGCGAGTCCTCTCCACCTGTGAAAATCAGACCAGAGATTTAGATACCTAACATTAAAAAAACAAGGCTGGAAAATGCTATCCTAATATTTTATTGCTGTGTCTGTTACATTATTATTGTACAAATTAAAGCTGGGTCTCTGCTTTCAGATCTGTTTCTAAAAGCTAATTTCCCTGGAGTTAGGCACATGTTCTTATACATTGTTCTTCTCTGGACCCACCTTAATACAATATATATAATACTCACTTTTCTGTTCTGAAATACATTATATACAAGTGTAAAAATTTGTCAAAGTAACCTAATTTCACTAAATGCATTTCACATCCACATATCAACAGTCATTTTGTCTTTGAACTTTGTGAATCACTTGCAGTACTTCAAATCATTCTCAGTATTAGTCATAAATCAAGACATTTTTATGTGCTCAGTTATAAAACAAAAAATGAATATAGGGCCAAAGGTTAATAGTTTCCTATTTTTTATTTATTATTAGTATTATTATTTTATTAATTATTCAAAGTACATTGAAAAGCATATTTAATATATACAGAATAATTCAATTTATTTGGGTTCCCTTTGTCCAAAAATCTGAATCTATAGTGTGTCCTCTATGTTGGCTAAATAGTACTTCTGGTTATCCAAATGTCCAGCTATCCAAAACTTTCAGATGTCCCCCAAGCCATTCAGATATACACTGTTTTTATGCACAGAGGCAAACATCTAGATCTAGATATATAAAAACCTGCATAGGGTCACACATTTCTGCATCTATTTTTGTTGTCTAAACTTCTAAAAGAATTTTTGTTTCCTTTCATCTGAGAAACACAGGGAAGTATAAAAAGGAACTTGCCAATCGTATGCAATAGGCTATGACTTTCTAGAATTTTTCTGGAAACCAATCAGAACTTTGCCCCTGAGCACCACATTCTCAGTGATTCACCAAACACTTGGGCTGCTGTTAGAAACAATTTTTTGTGATTTTTTTATAAAAAGCTACATGGATTACCAGGAAAATGTAGCAGTCCAGGTTATTATGATTATTGTCTCTTACAAACTATATCAGAGGTAGGATAGGGTATCTTCTATGTTCAAGGGAATGAGAGGAAGCACTGAAGTGCAGGAGCTGCTGTGCTATGGAGAAAATAGAGTTTTCTGGAACAGCAGTAGGAAAAAGACTGTGTGCCATCTGCCTCCAGAGAAGGTGTGAAGGGAATTAAATGTGAAAGAATATGTGAATGACTTCCTCTCTGAAGCTAGGAAACAGCTTGCCATAGTCGTCTTCACCCAGTAAACTGTTGTTTAATCACAGGTTTCACTGGAGGCTGTGTCCCCTATTTGAAGTGTAATATAATAATTCCTTTCTGGCAGAGCTAGCATCCTGTTCTAATTGTCTAGAATGCAGCAGAAATGTAGGGAAATTGGAAGCAAGGTTGGAGAGTTTTTATCAATTATCACAAAATACTGTACTTCAGTATAGAGGTCATGAGAAAAAACCCAACCCCCACACCAGTAGTGAGGGACATGGTAGTATGCTTTGTTGTGGCCCTCTGTACAGTTAGTAATTAATATAATAATAACACAAATTGTGGAATTGTAACCATTGGAGAGAAGATGCTGTGTGGAAAAGAACTTCCTATTTAATTGATTAAATAAAAGCTACTTCACAAGATTAGCATTTAGGCATCTGATAATTTCATAAATATTCTGGAATGCCAGGGAGAGGCAGATTTTCTTTATATATATATATAGTGTGTGTGTGTGTGTGTTATGTGTCAATTGATTTGGCAAGATCAGATTCTTTCTTAAGCGATTCTTAATAGGGAATGGAGACAAAAATAATCTTTGATTTTCTTAGAGGTTTTTTATTTTCAAATTTCTTTTCTTTCAGCTGATGGTGATATGTAGAAGTTTTGAAAGACTCTTAACACAAGCCAAGAGTTTAATTTCAGTTTGTATAGTTTCAAATAATAGATTCCATTTAAGGACACTTTAACACTGTTATTCATTAATCACTCTGACAAATTGCAACACAACTCTATTAGATTTCCTGTTATGGACTTTTAACAGATGTCTAATTAGAAACTGAAAGTGAATTCAGATTAGACCAGTAAAGTATTTGGCATATGTGCAGTATTGAATCATTATTTTTGGAGATAAATATATATTCATGTTTTTAAAGGAACTGAACAAAATATTACCAGTTTTTATAAAGGTAAACCACAGAAATTGAAAGAAAATGTAAGTACTATCTTCCTCCTCTGTTAGTTCCATAGTTAATATGGAATGTTATAGCAACATCACTGAAATTTCTATTAGAGGCAAGATTAAAAACCTATTTCACACTTTATAAGAATGATTTTTCTCTGTTAATTTAACACATTAAAATTGGCAATCATGAAAATTTCTGATAAATGAACACAAGGATTTTCTTTTATTTTATGAAATTTCTAGTCCATGCTACACCAAAAAGTGGCATCCTGAAGGCCATTTTACCATCACATTTTAGTCTAAACCCCATTTTAACCCATCATCTTTGACTTCATTTTGTTCTTGTGTTCATCAACCATTGTTATAATGATTGCATATTAAGACACTTCTTGCCATCAGTTCAGCAAAGTTTTAGAAACTATAACTGAACCTTTTTAGCCTTTTGTAGATTTTAACACAACAACCCTTCTTTGATTAGTCCTAAAATATCCAACTTTCACAATCAAATATGACAAAGATTTTGTTCCTCATCTTGCTCCATTTAACTTAATGGAAGCTTTGCCATTGACTTAATCGATACAGATTCAAGGCTTTACTTAGGTATGTTTAAAAATCCCATTAAGTGCTTATCTGCATGTTTAGATTTATAAATACCTTAGAAATGTAACCCTATGGGTATGTCTATACTGCAGCTGGGAACAAGCCTTGTAGTCTGGATAGGAAGATTCACACTAGCAGGGCTCAAGCTAATAATAATAATAGTAGTATGGACTTTGTGGCTCAGGCTCTCATGCATAGCCAACAACCCTGCGCTTGAGTCTTGAACTCCTGCTACATAGAATCTCAGAGTTGGAAGGGACCTCAGGAGACCATCTAGTCCAGCCCACTGCTCAAAGCAGGACCACTTCCTATTTTTTCCCCATATCCCTAAAAGGCTCCCTCAAGGATTAATCTCACAACCCTGGGTTTAGCAGACCAATGCTCAAACCACTGAGCTATCCCTCCTCCAATGCACAGATGACAATGTTCAGCATGGTAGCTTGAGCCCTGCTAGTTTGGGTCTATTTACCTGGGCTTATAGGCTGGCTACTAGCCCCACTATTGACAGACAAGTGTAAGAAATGGCATCTAAGCAGTTGAACAGCTGAGGTGAGTAGTCTTTGCAGTGGAACTTAATTACTGTGCTCTTCAGAGGGCACCAATAAGTGTCTGATATTCAGACATTCTTAAATCTGGGTACTTAACAAGGTCTAGATTTTTCTCTTGAACAGCAGTTTTATTCTAAACCAATACACTACTGCCTTGTTCACCCGGGCTTGCAGAAAAAAAATATCCTCAACCAAAACCAGCATCAAAAGGGTGAATTTAACTTCCCAGTAAGATGTTAATTTCAAAGCACATTAGGAACCTCTGAAATGCTACTTCTATTAATCAATGATAGTTTGATAATGATAATCAAGTGGAATCCAGTCTCTTATGTATGTATGTATTTATTTATTTAAGTAAATAAATATCTTTAATGCTCTTCTTCCTGTTTGTTCCAGGATGATCTCTCTCTACTTGCTGTACAAACAGTTGCAACTTCCTCTGTGATGGGTGAGGGATAGGAAGCCAGTATAGACTCAATTGTAAAGAGGGAAGAAAATGTGACCAACAAGATCAACAGATACATATATTCAGCATATCCAATATGTAGCTTCCAGTGGCAGACTTTTGTGGATGGAGCTGAGTGAATAATTGATTATTTTTTTAATTCAGTGGTTGAACCAAAAAATTCAGTTAATTTCCAACCCAAAGTGAGACTTTTTTTCTCAGGTAAACATATATCTGAAGGAAAAAAAAATATTTGTTTGGGTCAAATGAAGCAAAATATTTAATCAAACTGACATTTCCCCCCCCACCCCCCAAATGAAATACTGAATAGAAATGACATTTTCAAAATGAAATGTCAAAATGAAATGTTGTTTCATTTTAATAATGTTAATTCCAACTGACAGTTTATTTCAGGGATTGGCAACCTTGGCATGAGGGTCCGCAGGGTAAGAACCCTTAGTGGGCCCTGCCAATTTGTTTATTTGCCGGTTCACCGATCGTGGCTCCCACTGGCCGCAGTTCACCGTCCCGGTCCAATGGAGGCTGCAGGACGTGGTGCGGTACTAGCCACCACTTCCCGAAGCCACCATTGGACTGGGATGGCGAACCGTGGCAAGTGGGAGCCGCGATCAGCAAACCGGCAAGTAAACAAACCGGCGGGACCCACTAAAGGTGCTTACCCTGCAATGCCACGTACCAAGGTTGCTGATCCCTGTTTTATTAAAAACAAATCTCTTCAAACATCAAAACAAACCATTCTGACATTTCCAAACTTTACATTTGTAGTGCTTTTTCATCCAAAACTATTTGCTGAATTCAACCCATTTTTTTAAATAGTTTGGTGCTCTGAAAAATGTGTTTTGGTGAAATTAATATAATAACTAATACTTAATCAAGCTCTACTTGTGGAAATATTAATTTTCCTCCACTGCTCCATCAAGTTCTCCACCCTAGAGGAACAACATTTCCCCCCACCCTTCCTTAGGGTCAACCATCCTTGGCACACTGATGAAGAAAGGTGTAATTTATACCTGTTTGCTTCAGGTGGGGTGAATCTAGCTGACTAAATGCTTTTGTCAGCATAATTTACATTGCAGTTTCTTTTAGATTTGTCCTGTGTCACATTATCAAGGTCATGATGATAGCAAGGAGTATAATATCTTCATGCAGCTAAGAATATATAAAACCACTCTGACTTTCTGCCACTATTAGTAATACAATATTGATTGTCCTCCTAGAAGCATTTAATGTCACTGGCAGTTTTATCTGTTAGTCCATAGAATGTCAAAATTATCCACAAGTGATTTCCATCAAAAGCTTTTTCCAAAATAAACCCTGGGACTTTGCCCTGCTAAAAACAAGCAATTTTTGAACTGCAGAGCCTTCATCATTGGCCAGACAAAGGGAAAGGAGAAGGCAGGGAAGTGAAGGCAGCAAGGATGAGGTCTTATAGCAGGGGGTTGATGGCTAGTGCAGGAGTAAGGACATATGAAAAAGTCAGCTGTGGCCAGGATTTGGATCAGGTCAATGGAGAAAGGGTTTCTGCTGGGAAGAGAGTGGATAAAACCTTGTACTGGGACTCAAAAGACCTGGATTCTATTCCCAGCTCTCCTTCCAGACCACTGGGTAATCTTGGGCTAGTCATTACACCTCTCTTTGATTAAGTTTCTCCATCATAAAGTGATTCTGACTAAAACTGTTTGTTTGGTTTGGAGGAAGTTCCAAACACTGGGAAAAAAACAAACAAACAGTAGTTTCAGGTCAACCAGGAACCAATTTCAATTATTTATTTTCTATTAATTGAAAATTTGTGGGAGATTCATTTTGGGTCAAATGAAACATTTTGACCTGCAATGACATTCCAGTTTTGGGGCATTTTGGGGGACGTAGAACATTTGTAATCTTTTTTATTAATAAAAGCAAATGAAATTTGAAGAAGCGGTCGTATCTGTGCCCTTCGCATTATGCCTGCTAGTCAGGGCATTCACCTGAGATGCAGGAGAACAAGGTCTTAATTCTCATTCTGGAGCAGAAACCGGAATCCAGGTTGTGAGTGCCCTAGCCACCAGACTGTGGAATATGCTACATTGGGCCTCTCTCAATCTGTCCCATTGGAGTTGTTCCACTTTGTATGAAATATTTAAATATTCACTGGGACAGAGAGCGAGACTGATTCTGTCCTTTGGTGACCAAGGCACTCACAACTGAACTATTACATATAGAGGAACCTCAACCTCCACTATTTTGTAGCTCTAGCTCAGCATCCCCCCACTACACTTTTTTAACTGAAAGATTTGCCAACATCAATACACATTTACTAAATATTTTGGTCAACCCGAATCTGCATTTTCTGGCAAATAGCATTTTGGTAAAAAAAATTCATCCACCTCTTGATGCTGACCTCCTTTGTAAAATGTGTTGACGTCTACATTGTATGTTGTGGGGAAGCCCCTGAGTGTCACTAAATTATAAAGCTATCAAATCACGCATACATGGAATGGATCTCAGTATGGGGTCCAGAAGTCAGTAGA
Organism: Sternotherus odoratus; assembly: GCA_032164245.1. Taxonomy (NCBI): domain Eukaryota; kingdom Metazoa; phylum Chordata; order Testudines; family Kinosternidae; genus Sternotherus; species Sternotherus odoratus. Next base: position 226,932,273 of record JAVMKO010000001.1, on the reverse strand, counting down.
GGTCATGCTGAAAGATAAGCGAAGGATCTGGACCTCTCTGTGTCTGCCTATCTCTTTCTCCTTCTCTCCTTTTCTGATTTATTTCCATCCATCTATGCACAGACATGCATTAGACTTCCAGTGCACAAATTATTGACATGCTTTGTATTGTTGATCTTCCTCCCCACTTCTTTCTATAAAGTACATATAAGTCACTTCAAATAATTTATCATTAATAAGAACTTAGGCTGTATACTATTTTTCAGGATGTAAATTAATATATATAATATCTCACCCATACAAGAAACAGTGAGGATAAAATAAATAATATTATAATAATTAATAAAATACTTGTTTATTTTGAAATAAGAATGACTCCTAATTCCTCTACCACCCTCTTCTGCACACTCAAAAGCAATTTTATCAAAGCCAGTTCTTTGACTTTTGAAATATATACAGAAACCATTAACATACTATTTCTTTCCATAGAGTAGTGAAATAAAGTGATAATAGTGCAATAAGTGGCAGATGATTGGTTTTTTCTGTGAATCTTAAACTGGGAGAATGTTGGACTTTATAAAACTCTCCCAGATAGCAGTTGAATTACTTTAAGAAAGTCAATATATAAAACTTAATTTTAAAATTGAATAATAGCTGAGAATGGGAAATGCATAAATTACTCTTATTTGAAGTTCAATTTGGTATTCTTTATCAAGCTGTGTTTTGTATCTCCTTCTCTTCCCACAAAGCAATCGATCTGGGATCTATCTGTTTTAGAGATTTATAATGTGCCTATCACCATAGTTTCTGGGAGCTTTTGAAAAGCACAAAGTTTGTTTTTCCTTCAAAATCTTGTGAAGCATGTATTAGCATGTTGGTCTTTGCTTAACCTTTCTCTAAATTCAGATAACATTTTACTGCATAATATTCAAACAACTTGAATCATTGGCTCAGTAGTATTTTTCTCTCTCACTCTCTCTCCCTCAAAATTAGTAAGAACATTTAGTGCTCTTGAAGGTGAGAAAGTATTGTTAGCACTATTTGGGTATTACTGATTTGATGATTTTGTTCTTAAACTTAGAAAAACGCTGGGTGAAGAAAATCAGTCATATTTTATCCCTTTGCTATTCTCTGTGTTTCACTGCAGCTTCAGTATGGGGTTATTCTTTTGAAACATTGGTAATTCATAGTGAAAACTATTTTTGGGATAGCATCTGATGCATGTTATGCACTTCATATTAGCTCAGATCAGCAGTAGCCAAATAATTAAAAGGAAACATGATAACTCTTTAAAAAAAATGTCCAGTTTATTATGAAAATATTATCATATGTGGCAAATTACTCCCACGATATTGATGGGTCCTGCGCTTTCTCTTCTTGTGGGGGAATTCAGGGAGCCTTTTTCTTGCCTCTGAACAGGGTATTAACTGTCCCACAAGTATCCTAGAGGGGAGAAGGGGAGAGGGAGGGACCCGGGCCCGCCCTCTACTCCGGGTCCCAGCCCAGGGGTAAACCACTGGGATTAGCTACTCCTTCCCCTGGACTACTTCCCTCTCCTACTCTTCAGCTTGTGGGGGGCTTCCTGCCCTCTCTCTACACAAGCCAGGTGTTCCTTTACTTAAGGTCTGGGTCTTTTTTAACTCACCACAGAACTTCTTCAAACTCTCTCTGCTCCAATGCCTCCAAACTGTTCTCTGCTCCAACGCCTCCAACCTGCTCTCTGCTCCAACGCCTCCAAACTCCTTCCAAACACCCACACCTGTCTGCCTGAGGCTGGGGTTTTTTATTAAGGCCTTAATTGGCAGCAGGTGCTCCTAATTAACCTGCTGCCTGCTTCCCTAGTCTACAGGGAGCCACGCCCTAATGAACCTGGAGCTGATATATCTCCCCTCAAACCCTCTGCCACAGCTCCCTGACCTTCCTCTATCACACATAAATTAATATATATTTTTCACCTGGTGTCTGCTGTTTTTAATTGTAAAGAAGGGTGAAACCCTGACCAGATGAAAGTTATTGATAAAACTCACATGAAGAGCAGGCTGTATAGGCAGGTTAAATTATGTTTGAAAACATTTTAGCTTGTCTAGGATTGACCATGATCAGATGACATATTTGTAAACACAACTTTTTTTTGTCTATGCTTTGCTAGCTGTGAAATCCTCTTTCAAATCCTATTAGTGAACTTGTTGTTTAGCCTTTAAAATAAGAGAGTAAACTCTCCAAATTCCCTTGTTGCTATCAGATTTGGAGTAATTCCACTGACTTTACTGGGATAATACCAGTCCGTGTTAAGTGAGAAGAGAATCAAGCACAAATTACTTTACAATAAATAGCTAAGAACCAGTGACCATAAGCTTGAATGTTTGGCATGTTAACAAAAAAAGATCTTCTGACACCTGACATATGTATACATCCTTTTTATTCATAATGTCACACTGCTATTCATTAAGATGTTCGTTATTATGAAAAATGAAGCTTTAACAATACTTTGCTAGCAGATCCATACAATGGCATTTGCAGCTGCTTTGAAGAAATGAGTATCATTTTCTTCCTGCCCTAAAAAAAATGGTTATTGTCCTCTTAACAGAGGGATAGAAGTTAGGTCACCAACAGAAGTAAAATGAGAAGGTTTTTGACTAAATTAAATTTAGTATTGCATCGGGCACTTCATCTTACATTTGAGACAGCAGAGCTTGCATATATTATTTATTAAAGGATTTTGCTCAATGTGAGTAGAGACTGTTTCTAAGAGCTATGTTAGCAGCTAAGAGGATCATCTTTTTCCTTGTGGATAAGAACATCTATCCCAGATATAACTCCCTAGATTAATGCTCTCCTAGAGATTGCTAAATCTAACAGAGTTGTTTATGCACATTTGCAAAACCCAATGTGTATATGGACAAGAATGGCAACTCTGCATGGAGCTGTATGCTCATTAATAATGGAAGACATCGGCAGTGCTCTGTTCTATGGTTACTATTATCAGCTGCTTTTTAAAACATCGATCAGGCTCTTTAAGTGAATATCCTCTTGCATCCAATTTTCTTCAGCTTCAGTAGAAAACTCTGGTGGCACATCTGTGATACATTGTCAATGTAGTCAGCTCTCTTTTGTAGGTTTTTCGCTGAGATGATTTTGGTTTTGGCATGTTTTGTGGTGTTGTCGTGTCTAGCGTGTTTTATTTGTAGCTAGTTTTGTAACTTAACAGCTAGTTCAAAGTGCTTCAAGACTTTGATTTATAAAGCCTTACATATTTTGGGTCTTAGCTGTCAAAGAGGTTGCCTCTCTCCCCAGGAGCTGCTATGGCTGCTGAAGTCTTCTGGGATACTTCAGTTTAACAGCCTTAGATTTAAACAACTGAGGGATGGTAGATAAGAGTTCTCAGTGGAAGGCCCTCAGCTCTGCAATGTACTGCTCCCACGAGATGACAAAGATCAGGTTTGTTAATCTTTAAGGTCCTGATCCAGAACCTGCTGAAGTCACTGGGCATTTTTCCATTGATTTCAGTGGGCCTTGGAACAGGCCCTGTATCCAGAGTGCAGGACCCATCTCTTTTAACTTTGCTTTCAGTGATATGAAGAGGGTTTGAATAGGGTGTAGCCAGTTCATTCTGTGAGTGTCTTTTCCAATAGCATGTATTGTTTAATAAAGTGCATGTGCCCTGAAATGAACAATTTGGCACTTTCTAAAAGAAATCAGCTGGACCTTTTGTTGATTTATGCCATATGTATTTCTTTTATCTTACACTATAAAAGGACATCACGGTGAAAAGCTTGCACATTTTCCTATTGTAAAGGCATTCTGTTATTCATGTGGTTTATTTAAAATGCAATAAATATTTATTTTTTGATAACTTACCTTAGTGATGTGATTGTGATCATTTTTCTAAAATGTTGACTGAGGAACACCTAGAATTTGTTGATCACAGAAATATGATTAAAATTAAGTATGTGTGGGAGAGAGAGAGAGAAAGAGTGTGTGTGTGTGTGTGTGTGTGTGAGAGAGAGAGAGAGAGAGAGAGAGAGAGAGAGATTAAACTGTTAAATTAGAACATTGGCTATATATTTAATTTACAGTAAAACTGTTAAATGAATAATTCATAAAGAAATAACCTGTTCAATAAATGATAATCACAGGAAAGGTAAAATATGATTAACAGGCATGTTGAATGAATAAACATATTAAATGAATAAATTTGCTGTGGCTGGTTTATGCTAAGGCCATATCGATGGTGAAATTTTCATAAATGAATGTATGAAAAAGAAATAAATCTGACAGAAGAATAAATTTACACTGCACCAACATGATGCAGCAAAGAATTGTTCAGTAGACATGAGGAAAAGAAAAAAATGTGATATTTGTCTCTCTCCCTTTTGCAGGTGTTTCTCTCTCTCGCTCCCTTGTCCTCCACTCCTTCCTCCTTAGGAAACAAAAATGTAATTGTTCATTGAATGTCTTTGAATATTATTTGTAATAGATAGATAATTTAAAATGCTCTGCTAAAAAGATACAGAAAGCAAATAGTGATTAGTGTATTTAAAAAGATATTAGCTATTTAGTCATAGATTGTGGTTAACTCTTGTGACAAATTGCCTCAATGTGTTTCTGCATATTGCAAGGCATACCTATAGATCCACCTTATATTTTGACACTGTAATATTGCAATAATAACACTGTAATCCTATGTCCTCTTGAGATTATGGTCTTGGTAAAACACATGATATTTAATAGCGATGTCAGTGCTATCTTTCAAACGTCATTGCCTCACTTCCACTTTAAAATTTTGTACATGCATGCAGGTTCCAGTTCAATAATGTACTTAAGTATGTGATTGCTCCTATCAAAGGAAATGGGACTACTCAGGAATTTAGACAATGTGCTTAAACATCTAGCTGAGCTGTGTCCTCTAATCTGGTACTTAGACACCCGGTTACCCAAACTGTGCACACACAACAATATTGAACTGACACTGATTTAGGGCATGCCTACTCTGCAATTTAAGCCTGGGCTCAGACTCATACTTGAGCCCAAACCCCCCTTTTATCTACACGCAAATCTCTCAGACACTGCTTTGGAACCAGGGCCTTTGCACCCTGAAGTATGTCGGGTTTGAGTCTGAGTCAAGCTGGGACCCAAGGTTCAAGTTCTATTGCTTTTCAGTGTAGATGCAGCCCCCCTGACTCGGGTCCTGGGAGTCCACCAAAAGTATCCCACCATCTGATGAGTCACTTGATTTGTCCTCTCTATTCCAAGAATCTCCAATCGACTCCAGTGAAACCAGAAGCAACCCCCCCCCCACTTATTGTAGTGCAGTGAGTCAGCTCGGTGAGTCAACATTAATTATTATTAAGTATCCAGACACAACTATTCCTACCAACTCCTCGGTGGACCTCTTAGAGAGATATCTCCCCATTAGGCAAATGGGTTATACTGGCTATAGTAGCTGGAAGTACACAAATGAAAATGACTGCTCGGCTGGATGTATTGGTGAGCTGTCATATTTTCTGTAACATGCAGGCTGGACAGAGGCCTTTTCTCATTGTCAAAGAGCCAAAGTGGCCAAGGTTTTGAGAGGGTACTCACTGGTTTGGTGCAGGTCTGTGTGCTGCAGGGTGGATGGCAGAGCCCCAGGCTCAAGCCCCGGTTAGAAAATGTATAACAAGGGGTTAACAATAAGCATAGACACTTAAGCCCTGTGTTCTATAACTCAGAGTCAGCTGACTCAAGTTCCATTAACTCTGGGCTTACCTTGCAATGGGGAGACACCCTCAGAGGCTGCTTTTGAAGAATTTTCCTCACTAATTAATAAACTCCAGGAACCATTACAAAATAAAAATAATGTATACGATATATTTTAATATAAGGGCTTGCTTCAGCCACATTTATGTCCAAACCCAACCACAGATTACAACACTTAGGACTGTAGCATTTAAAATATACTGTAAAAAGGTAAGCCATGCTATTTTATTGCCATTTGAAGAAACTTTCCACCCTATTGATCCACAGCTGAAGTATATCCATATCTTTGTTCCACTCACTGTTAACATAGTTTTATTTAGTACACTATATACTCTGCCTCAAACAGCATTGTGTGACTAAGTATATGGTAAAAATCTAGAAAAATCACCACTATGGACCTGTTTTTACAGTCCATCTTTATTCAATAGAGCTCTGAACCTTCGCCCAGACTTTTAGGTGCTGCTGCTCGCAGGAGTTCAATGGAATGCTGATTTAGGAGCCTAAATCTCATTTTTATAGGGATTTAGGCACTTGAGTCTAAATCTCACCAAGTGTCAATGGAATTTTGGCTCCTAGATGCCTCAATCCCTTTTGAAAATAAGATTTAGACTCCTAAATCAGTTACTCATTGCAATGCTGAGGGCAGCAATGCCATAACTCTCAGCACATGGACTCAGATTTTTAAAGATAAGTAATGCTTAAGTGCCAGGCTGAACTGGGATTGATTTAAGCAGGTGCCTAAATGATTTGTGGAACTGATGTCCCATTTAAAATTAATTGAATTCCAGGGTCGCTGATCATCCCTGATTAATGCTCTAGGTTAGAGAGTCATTCTCATGCTTGTGTTTTTTCTTTTTCTTTCTCTGGCCCAATGACTCATATTTTTTATTATTACTATTATTATTTATTTACAATGGAACAGCTTCAACTGGAGAGAATTCAGGAGCCCCACATGAAAATATCCCCAAATCTGGTGGTTTGGGCATTCTCTTGAGATGTGGCAGGGGACTTGAACCACATTCCAGGTGAGTACCCAGACCACTGGGCTGAAAGTTATGAGGGAGGTTGTCATCTTCCTCTCCCACCAGTCTCTTGCAAAAATGACATAGGTGCCTAACACCAAGAGAGCATTTGTATCTGAGAATCCCAAGCAGAAGCACCTATCTCTCCCCTTTCATTGTCCGAGGAGCCTTTACGCTGAATTGAGCCTTTGTGAATTCCAGTGTAATTAAGATGCCTAAAAGTTAGACATGGTGACACTGAGTGTTGTTATGCCTACAATTCTGTGTGACGCTAGCTCTCTGTTCCTTTGGTTTTTTTACCTTAATTGTAACTTTATTTGAATTAGATTAAATATAAATATGAAGAGACTTGTCTTTGCAATGCAAAACATAACTTTCTGGAGCCTCTCTGTAGACCTGCACAGCACAGGATGGGCTTAATTGTGTTTTTCCTAATTATTGTTCATTTTGATTTTATTTTAATTAAAATAATACTCGGAATTGTCCAATATCTATCCAATTATGTTTTCCATGTTAATTTTTAATAACATGGCAGAAGTACAATAACAAGACAACAGTAAGAGTATTAATATTTGCCTACATTACAATTTATGATGACTTTGGTAATTTAAATATAATTGACTACTATAATGGCATTGAATAATTGTATATAGTTATTAGAGGAATATGATATATTGATGAGTTATAAATGCATTCAGTGTTACATCAGTAGTTCATACACTGTGGAACTCTTTGTGAATGGGGACTAAGGAAAATAGTTAATTTTTTAAAATTTTATTAAGAGGTAAGAAGTTTTTGTGACCTTTTAGTATTCCATGCTACAGCATTTAATTTACAATATAATTTACAAAATGGTTTCAAACAGATCTTCTGAAATTCTATATAATGTATAGAGACTCTAAATTGTTTACCTATTTTTATGTAATATATTTTTATCATGTTACCTCATAACTGAATCTCTAAAGCATTTACCTATGTAGGATCTGTCAAAGATTGATTTTACAAAGACCTAATCATGTCTAGAGATCAGCTCCTTGTCCCCTGATTGCTCCCTCTGGAGACCCCCCAACCAAACTTCCCCCCAGGATCTCACCCCCTATCTAAGACCCCCCCCCCTTCTCCCCTGACTATCCCCTCCAGAGACCCCCTGCCTCTAATCACCCCCAGGACCTCACCCCTATTCAACCCCCCTGCTCCCCATCCCCTGACTGCCCTGACCCCTAGCCACACCCTGCCCCCTGACAGGCCCCCTGGGACTTCCATGCCCTATCCAAAACCCCATTCCCCTGACCACCCCCCGAGACCCTCTGCTCCTTATCTAACCCCCATCTCCAGCCCCCTTACCATGCTGCCAGACATGCTACCATGACTGATTGCCAGAGCATGCAGCCCCGCCCTGGAGCAGCCTCCCCAGATGGAGCTCAGGGGCCAGTTTGGAGGAACCTGCAGGCTGTAGTTTGCCCACCCCTGAAATATATGCATGTGGAGTCAATGGGACTATTCCTAGCATGTTAAATTGAGTGCACAAGTAAATACTTGCAGGACTAGCACCGAGGAACATGCCAAGTTACAACAGGGCTAAAGAAGGATTAAATTGGTTCCAATCTCTATATATGACAAATGGAGGGTGTTCCTTCTTTCTAAATTAATAATTATATCCAGGGCTAAATGAACTCTAAGCTGAAGACCAAAGTGTTAGTCCAGGATACTGTTTTTGCCAAATTATCACAGTGCAATGTCAAGATATTTACTATTATATTTTATTATTACATTTTATTATATTGAAATGTGTTCTCCCTCCTCTCACCTCCCCACTCTCTTTGACTAATATAAACATGCTGCTCTGAATGATCATTGCCTTAGGAACTTTCCATCTATATGTCTTCAACAAGTATGGCTGTTTCAGCTTTATTCCCTCCTTACTTTATTAGCCAACATAATTCCAGTTTTCCCAATAAATCCCTACCTTCTTTGCCCTTAATCCTTGATTTTCAAGTGCTGGATGGTAGGGAAAATATCATTGTTGTGCTCCACTCATTAGTGAAGGCAAAGGATGGACACAGTTAAATCTATGGCATTCTGCACTGAAAGGGAATAAGTTCCAAAGTCTTTGTGTAATTGCTCCTTTACTTGGCAGAATTTGGTTTTAAAGATAGGTGGGATATGTGCAGGAAGAGACATGTCTGAGGAAAGGCACATATATTATTTGCAGACCCCAGTTTTGTTTAATTTATTTGTTTGAAAATATTTGTGATCAATGAGGCTACTTGTAGTGTGTAAAGTTAACATGTCTTTTCAGGAAAGGTGCTTAAAATGTGTTTTTTCTGTAAATAAAATAAAAAAAGGAACAAAATAAATGGGCAAAAATTAAGTTGAAATGCAACCTGGAAAAAAAGAAACTTTCACTTCTTGGGAAAAATAAAACAAAACTAGATATTCAGTGGAAATAATACTTAGAATTATTTACTAAAATATTTGACAAATAGTTTTCAACAACAAATACATTTTAGAAAATTGATCTGTTAGTGTACTGAAAAATGGTGATATTGAATCCAATTGACTATGTTCAATGTTCAAAGTTAAGCGTGTACTTAAATCTTTGCAGGATCCTTTGAGAATACAAAAAACAAAAGAGGGAGGAGAATCATTGTAGCATCATAATAACTCAGCAAATATACATACCATGGAAATAGAAAAAGAGAGCTCTGAAATACAATGGAGATTGTCACTTATGTCAGGGGAAAACTGTATGTACATCTTAACTAACTGTTCACATTACTGAGCCTGATTCAACCTTCTGTAAGGCCAACTTTCTATTGCTTTAAGTCCATTGAACCCATATTGAGTTTACGAATATATCCTCAGGCATGCCCGTGATCTAGTGAATAAATGGAATTACACCACTATAAAACTGGAGGAGCACAGCAGTGAATCCGATACATTCAGTATCCTGGATGTATTCAAGGATTACTTTGTTCAAATTCTACAAAAGGTAACCAAATTTGTGTTGAAATCACCAGTACCATTTTTATATTTTTTAAGCTTTTACAAAAGACACCAAGCAATTGTGCCTCATGGTTCTTTGTTTGCCCCCAATTCATATTTAAGGAACATCCTGCCCATATATCTAACGTCTCTAATTCCCTGGCTGTTCTCTATCCTCCCTAGAGTTTGCAACATCTCCCAATTTAGTAGAACCTGTAAATTTTAATTAATGTACTTGCTTACTACTACTTCTAGATCATTAATAAAGATGATACTAACTAAATGATGCCCTCAGGGCAGGCTAAAAAAAGTATGCCTGCTCTCCCACACACACTGCAAAATATATCATTCTCACTGTGCACCTACTTCCCACAAAGTAGTCATTTAATTTTATTACAGCCACTGCTATAATGGTTGTGGCGTTCACATTTACAGAAAACTTTAGTCTGTTCTGGGTAGAAACATTTTTCCCCACACGGGGAAGACCCAGCAAGAGAGGGCAGATAACTGTCTTGAGTTTCATTTTGTGGTGCTTCATCTATGAGCTGGTGGAAGTGGGATTCACTTCCTTCTACGTGAATGCACACCTTTTAAATGTTGCTTCTGTAGACAAGGAAAGAGGGAAGGAAAGATTTATCCACTTACCATCCTGATTTAGAGTTAAATCTAATAAGGGTTGAGAGCATATTCGTTTTTGAAGGAAAAGATTTGTCCAGAAATGGTTTATTTATAGGGAAGATTCCACAGAATAGCCCCACCTCTGGTGCATCGAGTTTGATATATTTGTGAATGGGAGAAATGTCTAATGGGAGAAATGAATAACAATCCAGTGGTATGCAAACCTAATAGAGGAATGATGGAAGTTGCCAGACTGGGACTAGGTAAAATGAAGTAGCTCCCTGATTCAGGAATTGTCTGCCCGGACAGCACCACTGAGTTATTTTGTTTCCCTCTGTTATAAGTGTGAAGGGTGCCTTGCCTGGGTGGGGCTTGTTATCTGAGACAGGTAATGTAGGAGTTTCCCTGCCATGGGGGAGGGAGGAGCCTCGAGCCCATGAAGAAGGGAGGAGCAAAACAGTCAGTTCCATCTTGGCTGGCTTCCAGGGAGGAGGCAAAAGCCAGGGAGTTCCATCTTGGCTGCACATGAGGCAGGAGGCTTGCCAAGGTAGCTGGCAAGGGTTCTAGACCATCTTTGGCTATAAAGATGGCTCTACCTTTTTCTGATACTTCTATTTAGCTGATGTAAGTAATTTTGATTCTATTATTAAGCCGTGCCTTTGGGGTGTTCTTTGCCTTTCAGACCAAAGTGGGGAACCCCAAATGTAAAGTGTCTGTATTTCTGCCTTAGCCTTTTTCTTTATTAAATTTTCTAGTTATAAAACCGTCTGGTTTATTTCCCTTAAGGTTTTTCTCTGCTTCCAGTCTGGGAAGGGGGAAGGGAAGGGAATAGGAACCAGGGCAGCTATGGGCCTAGCTGGAGTGTGAAGACTGTCTCTCCTTACCGTCAGGTTAGACAGGGGAGGGAGGAAGCAGTTTTCAGGTGTCTGCCTCTCAGGTACAGAGAGACAGGGGTGGGGGAAGTCTGCCTTCAGCCGGGGAGGGTGAAGGACAGAAAGCAGCCTCCAGGTATCTGACTTTGAATCCCAGGAAGGGGTACAAGGTTAGGGTCTGGCTCTCAGGTTGAGAGAGACAGGGTTAAGGGAAGTCTGCCTTCAGCTGGTCAGGGTGAAGGGAAGCAGTTTTCCGGTGTCTGACTTTAAAACCCAGGGAGGGGGTACAAAGTCAGGGTTAGGGGAAGATCGGGGGCACCTCGAAGGTTTTGGAAGTATACCTGATTGGTGGCAGTGATTGGTGATCCCAAGAACCCCAACTGGCAAGGTGTGGGTGTGGGGGGAAAAGGACTTGTTGGTCTGGCATAGAAGAGGCCCAGCCTTTGTACTCAAGAGCATAGAGGCTGGGGGTAACCCCCTCTCACACCCTCTTTGCCAGTTTTTGTTTGTTTAATGAATTTAGACTCAATTTATATAGCAATTTATACTCTTAACATTCACTTCCAGAAGTTTTCTTTCTTTAAGTGTGCCCTAGAATCTTCACATATACTTCACTACTTCATAGGGACACATCTACTCCACTAATTTGACTTTCATTGACATACACATGTTCTTTAAAAAGACTACATCTGATAAACTACATGTCTTCTCCATATTTTTTTTAAATTGTGAAATATTTGTACATAGTCTGGCAGAAGCAAGGTAATGTCTCGCACATATGTTCATTAGAGGAGCTGTATAATTCCAGAGTACAAATCTTTGCAAATGGCAAACAGAATACCTATTGCCCTTAATTGCATGAGATTTAATTTCTAAGCCATCCGTGTGTGGACATTAAGCAGGGTAACATTTGTTCTCTCTCTCTCTCTCTCTCTCACACACAGAGAGAGAGAGAGAGAGAGAGAGAGAGAGAGAGAGAGAGAGAGAGAGAGAGAGAGAGTAATATGACTGGAATATTGGCATAAAAAGGTACAGTTTGCTCAGAAAGGACAGACGGGAAAAAGGGAGGAGGTGAGGCCTAACATTAAAAATGTTGACACTTGGACTGAGGTTGAGCTGTAAATAGGGGACAGATGTCTTGAATGTCTCCAGGTAAGGATAAAGGGGATAAAAAACAAGAGTGATGCCATGGTAGGGGTCTACTACAGACCATCTTACCAATAAGAAGAGCTGGATGAGGCTTTTATTAAACAACTAACAAAATAATCCAAAGCATAGGACTTGGTGGGATGGGGACTTCAACTACTCATACATCTGTTGGGAAAATAACACAGCAGGGCACAGATTGTCTGACAAGTTCTTGGAATGTATTGGAGACTTTTTTAATGTCAGAAGATGGAGAAAGCTACAAGGGAGGAGACTGTTGTAGATTTGATTTTGGCAAATAGGGAGGAACTGGTTGAGAATTTGAAAGTGGAAGGCAGCTTGAGTGAAAGTGACCATGAAATGGTAGAGTTCATAATCCTAAGGAATGTTAAGAGGGAGAACAGAAAAATAAAGTTAATGGATTTCAAGAAGGCAGACTTTAGCAAACTCAGGGAATTGATAGGTAAGATCACATGGGAAGCAAGTCTAAGGGGAAAAACAATTGAAGGCAGTTGGCAGGTTTTCAAAGAGACTTTATTAAGGGCACAAGAGCAAACTATCCCGCTGCGTAGGAAAGATAGGAAGTATGGCAAGAGACCACCATGTCTTAACCAGGAGATCTTCAATTATGTAAAAATAAAAGAGTCCTACAAAAAGTGGAAACTAGGTCAAGTTACAGGATAACTATAAACAAATAACACAAGTATGTAGGGATAAACTTAGATAGGGCAATGCACAAAATGAGATCAAACTAACTAGAGACATAGGCGTAAAGAGAAAACATTCTACAAATACATTAGAAGCAAGAGGAAGACCAAGGACAGGGTATGCCCATTTTGAAGATCAAGGACAGCGTAGGTACATTTATCAGGGGGAAGCAGCACATGTTGTGTTTCTTGACTTTAGTAAAGCTTACTGTCTTGCATGACCTTCTCATAAACAAACTAGGGAAATGCAACCTAGATGGAGGTACTATCAGGTGGGTTCAAAACCATACTCAAAGAGTAGTTATCAGTGGTTCAAAGTCATGCTGGAAGAGCATAAAGAATGGGGTCCTGCAACTATAGGAGATTGGCCTTTGTATCAAGGATGTGACTGTCCCAGTTAAAATCAATCCAAATTCGTCCGAGTGTATGAAAAATCATAATTTGCACATGCTTGGTAGATACGTCTCTGATTTAGCAGATAAAATCACTGGTTATTTTATCTTCACTGAGCATACTAAAACTTTTCATAGCCCTCTACTGTTGACAAGTTGCACACATGCCATTCCTGCAGAGCATGATTCATCCCCTCACAGCTCCTACTGGTAACAAGGCAACATATGTTATCCTCACTGAGTGATTGAAAATGCTTCATTTCCTCAGAATTCCTACTACTGATCAGACTGCTCAAGTGCCATTCACACAGAGTGACTGAGCATGTTCCAATACAGGGCTATAGGAACAAAGCTGGACTTTCCTTGTAATAATTCATTTCAGGTGCTCCAGGCCAGGGTGAGGCCAGGCACTGGAAATGAATATTTTTCTATATTTTATTTTGTTTTCTATCTTTCCTTCAGTTTTCCCCATGAGTCCTTGGGGGCCATGGAAATGAACATAGCTGTTCTGCTCCTAATGAGAACATTGAATAGTTCCTTCTGGAAAGGTGCTAGGCTTCACCTATTACTCAGCCCTAGTGCTGACCTCAGCACAGATTTCACAGGGCTAGGATTTTGTATTGCTTCCCATCATCGTACTATCTGCATTCTTGAGAACATTTTTAATTGTGTCTTGAAACACTTGATTAAGAAAAGCTCCCACAACTAGAAAGGTTTCTCACATTAAGTGGAACCAGATACCATGAATAGGCTGAAGCCCTTGCCACCTTCTTTCTATGAATCAAGACTCTTCATGCAACTGAAAATCCTAGACATGCCAGTTGCCTATAAATAAGATCGTTCCTTACATTTTCTGGGGGGTACAACAGAGTGTAGAGTAATAGAACCTTTTTCTGACAGAGATTGCAAACAATTAGAGAAGGAATTGTGCTGTCCACATAGAGCATGCCCCAAAACCTTTCAGTGCCATCACAGAGTACTTGCTTGATCAGCTACAAAGTAAATGGCATTTTAGGCATACACCTTGTTGATGAGAATCTCAACAACATCAATTTTACCAAAGAGAAAGTACTGGCTAGCAACTCAATGGGTTAGCTACTTGCAGCACTTAATGCTCTGGAAATATTAGCAGCAAAAGAGGCCTGAAAATTAATTGAGATAAAACCAAATTCAGTGATTTTGAACAAGCTGAAGACATTAGAATCTTATTGGGTGATCATCCTTTGGAGATTGCATGTGATTTCACCTGCTTCCTGGAAGTCCATGCTGCAAATCATCTTCATTAATGGGGCCCCTCATCAAGAACATGTTTGCAAACTGAACACCCTAATAAGACAGATGAAGCCTAAGATATATAATATAATGCTTTGGTGGTTATATTCTTAACTGTGGGGTTGAAGCATAATCCCTCCTCCCCCATCAAGATTGAAAATAAGTTGGACAGCATTCAGATGAAGCACCTCCAAATGATTAAAAACATCATATGGTACAAATGCAATTTGAATGAAAAATTCTATTTTCTAGCTAGATAGGTCACACTCTCTCAAAAGGTTGCCAAGTGCTCTCCATGGTGGTATGTTCATCTGCACTAAATGCCTACTATCTTCCCTGTGAGAATCATCTTTGACTTTAATCCAATCAAAGCAGGAGACCTAAGAGATGATGACTGGATGACATAAACAGACACCTATCCCTCACAGGCACTACCTCATAACATGCCAGATTTGCTCAGGACTCTATATCATAGAGGAATATTATATATTCAGCAGTCTCTACACTGGCCAAGCCTGACAAGTAACCTAACCAAACAGTCCATCCAACTTTGAAGAAATCATCCTTGAATTTCCAGAATAATTTAATAATGCCCTGATTAGCATTAATTTACTAGTGTTCACTCTTCACAGTCTAAATCTTTATGGGGTTGGGCTAATCCAAGGCCAATGGCCATCTGTGGAACATCTAGCTACACTGCTCTTTTAGGCTCAGAGGGAGATGGGGAAATGACACTCAAGAGTCCTCTGTAGTGGATATTCTGAAAGAATCCATGTTAGTAACAGATTTAAAGCTCTATTCCATTTTATTTACCTCCCCTTTTAGATTTGCTCCCCAAGTTGATTTTTTATTATTATTATTATTATTATTATTATTATTATTATTATTATTATTTTATTTTATTTTATTTTATTTTTTTATTATTTTATATATTATTGGAAAATATAACTAGCACCATACAGACTGTTTTGCAGTGCCTTGTTAAATCATCCCCCCTTTTCCTTAAAGACCTTAGGTGGAAGCTAATATAAATATATTTTTAGAATAGTCATGTACTCTTACATATTTTACAAAGATGAGTTCACACCAAGATAAAATTTCAAGGAATTTTCCAGTTCACAGTTATTGCACTATACTATTCTTAAGTAAATCTCTTTTCACTATGGATGACATTATGTAGTTCAATTGCATCATGACCAACTCAGAAATATTTGATACAGAATTCTGATGTGTAGCATACAATTACTTTACATGTGTTAAAATATATGTATACAGTGAAACCTCGATATAACGGACTAATTCGGGCGAGGGGGTGTCCGTTAAAACCGAAAGTCCGTTATTTAATAATTTTTTAAAATTATTAAATAACGGACTTTCGGGTGACAACGGACACCCCCCCACCCGAATTAGTCCGTTATATCGAGCCGTGAGTCAGCCCACCCCACCCCCTCCCCCCCGCCCGGCTCCCCGCTGCGAGGAGCCGGGCGGGGGGGGGTTGACAGCTCCCGCTCGGCTTCCCGCTGGGGGGAGCCGAGCAGAGGCTCTCAAATGCCCCCCCGCCCGGCTCCCCGTTGCGGGGAGCCGAGCGGGGGCTCTCAACCCCCCCCGCCGCCCGGCTCCCCGTTGCGAGGAGCCGGGCGGGGGGGTTGACAGCTCCCGCCTGGCTCCCCCCCAGCGGGAAGCCCGGCGGGAGCTGTCAAACCCCACGCCCGGCTTCCCGCTGCGGGGAGCTGAGCGGGGGCTCTCAAACGCCCCCCCCCGCCCGGCTCCCCGCTGCGAGGAGCCGGGCGGGGGGGTTGACAGCTCCCGCCCGGCTCCCCGCAGAGGGGAGCCGTTGCGGGGAGCCGGGCGGGGTTGACAGCTCCCGCAGGGCTCCCCGCTGTAGGGAGCCGGGCGGGAGCTGTCAACCCAGCCGGCTCCCTGCGGCGGGAGCCGGCAGCCCCCAATAACGGATTTCGGATGCATCGGAAATTTTGTCCGTTGCATCCGAAGTCCGTTAAATCGGGGTCCGTTAAATCGAGGGTTTACTGTACTATGTTATGGGTAGAAGGAAATGCAGATGGCATACTAAAAAGTGGAGAGAATAAAGAAAATATGTTGGCTGAATATTGGAATTAGGTTAGAAATAATATGACAGTTTTACCCATATCAAAATATTTCAGCATCCGTAGTTGTAATATATTGTTAAGGAATACATGCTGCTAGTAACAAATTACTGCTTAGCCTGTGACCTTTCAACCTTCCTTTTGGGATGAACAATGTACATTAAGAATGAAAACATTGCATGGTTATCACTCTTGCTTTTAATGGAAAATAAGCAGTTATGTAATCCTGTGATCATTAGAGGGTGAAATAAATTTGTTTGAATAATCATGTGAACATTTTAAAAAGTAGTTTAAGATTTTATGGGAAAACATAGAGAAACTCATTAATATCAACAGTACTGGAATGAAGACTTGCATTTTACAGGGCTCCTTAAAACATGGTTTTATTTCTTTCATTAACTTGTTTACAGAAGTTAAATTAAAATAATATTCCACTGATATATATTTTACAGCAGATAATTTCAGATGTTGTTATGAAAGGAACAAAGTCAGATAGAAGTTTGAGCAAAACTGATTAATTTCATCCTTCAGCTGCCACAATTAAAATTGTTGTGCATTCAAGTCTGTTAGTAAGAAGTCACAATGCCACTGAAGCAATGCCCAGGTGCTGGGAAGATTTCTTTTGTGTGCATGTGCGTGCTCATGTGTGGTATCATATATAGGGTGTATGTGAATCACCCCCTTCCTGTTGATATAAAAAGGGGGACTTTCAGAAGTACCTAAGTGATTTGGGAGCACAAGTCTCATTACGTGTCAATTTATGCATCTCATTGACTTCCTATGGGACTTATGCTCCTAAATCCTCTTCACACTTTTAAAATTTCCCCACTAACTTCCTTAGAGACAATAGGTCTAGCAGCATGTGTGATATGTGATACATATGACATTTGTGTAAATAGAGAAAGTGTCAAACATTTTTTTCAATATGGGGCTAATCTTGCCATTCCCTTCCTCTCCAGGGTTTCAGTGTAGTTCCACTGTGCAAGGGAGGGCAGGGTCAAAGGCCATGGTGAGCTCTACATCCTGTGTGTGCCACTGAACTGTGCTCAGCGCTACCTACATCGTCACTCTGCAAGGAGTTTGAGGGCAGAGCAGACCTTCAGTTGGACAGGGCTTGTTCTATAACTGGGTTGATCTGCTAATTCTCTTGACAAAGGATGATAGAATAAATATGAGGACTCTGAGGCTGTTGTAGTTGCAAGGCTTAAATTCAGTCATAGCTGCTCAGTGCTCCGTGTCTTTGAAAATCAGGCCACTTATTCTGAGGGACTAAATATGGACTTGGAGGCTAACTTTGGGCTCCAATTTTTATAGCCCGAATTTGACCTACTCTTTTGTAATGTTGTAATTGAACAGGATTACCAAGTAAATGGGTATGTTGGTATTTTTATGCTAATTTGATTAATATTTATTTTTAAAACTCACAGTTATTTTTTCTCCCCTAATCCCTAAAGACCAACAAAAAAAAGGAAATAGTGACCTTTGAGGGGGACAAGAGTAAGATGTAGAGAAAATGTGTTAGTGGGGAGCATTTTATTGCACCCTTCACTTGTTGCTATAGAAATCTAGCAAAAGAGAACAATATAAGGATGTTATGGATAGGACAAGTTCACTTGAGTCAACTAGCCCCATGCCCTTTTAGATTTATTCTTGTTGACTTCCTAGGACTAGGCGAAAAGAGACAATAGAGGTGTTACAACATGAAAGAACCCACTGTTTTCTGTAGAGTATACTAGACCAGCAGTTGCCAACCTTTTGGACCTCACGGACCACTAAACTCCCAATTTTGAATCCCGCAGACCACTAATATGATTTTTTTTAAAAAGGTACAAACATCTATAAAATAATGATCATAAAAGTTCCATTTTATTAATATGAAATGCACTTGTTTAATTATAACAAAATTATTAAAGCTTGTTTAATTATAACAAAATGATTAGTGTGATATTTGTTGCTGCTTGTTTGAAATAAGTTTATGGATTCTTGGCTCCAATGATGTCACTGCAACATGGAGAGCCGTTTGTATTTCAAGCTGACAGCGGTACTTGTTTTTGATTGCCGTAACAGATGATAATGTCTTTTCACACAAATAGGTTGTTGCAAATGGAATCAAAATTTTGATGGTTTCTTCACTCAGCACTGGATACTCACTTTTTACGGAGAGCCAAAAATTATGTCTTGATGAGGACGAGTGGAATTGAGCTTTGAGATTGTTGCTGGATGGTATATCGATCAGGCTTTCTTTTTCTTTCATACTCAAATTGCTATCTTCAATTTTCGCTGAAAAGGGATCCATTACCCACATATTGCCATGTCTGGGTTCCTCTTCCTTTGGGTAATAACAGCCAAAAGATTCTGTAAGCGACTGTAAGTGCTGTCAAACAATGGTTATTACCTGTCAGTTGACATCCTCCTCTTTCATATACTCATCAAGATGCGGGAACATTTGCAGATCTTCTTCAGCCAACCGCGTTTGCCACAGCAATATTTTCTTTTGAAATGCATCCATTTTACCTTGCAGTGTGAACACGTCCATAAGCTGTCCTTGCAAGGACGTGTTTAGCTCGTTTAACAGTGAAAAAATGTCTGCCAAGTATGCAAGCTTGGCTAGCCAATCATTGTTGGACAAGAGATCTTGGAATTTTGAATTATTTTGCTGCTGTAAGAATAACTTGACTTCTTGGCGCAGGTTGAGCAATCAGGTTAGTATTTTTCCCCTCGACAGCCATCTCACCTCAGCGTGAAGAAGAAGAGGAGTATATTGAGAGCCCATTTCTTCACAAAGTACCTCAAATATTCGAGAATTGAGCGCTTTGTGCCGAATTTCATTTACAATTTTAATTACATCAGAGAGTACTTCGTGCAGTTCTGGAGACATTCTTTTCGCCGCAAGTTGCTCACCATGTATAATACAATGAGTAAACAAGATGTCTGGGTGTCCAACATCTTT
This sequence comes from Sternotherus odoratus, assembly GCA_032164245.1. Taxonomy (NCBI): domain Eukaryota; kingdom Metazoa; phylum Chordata; order Testudines; family Kinosternidae; genus Sternotherus; species Sternotherus odoratus. The sequence goes on along the minus strand of JAVMKO010000001.1, from coordinate 226,912,486 downwards.
CACTTTTGTAACAACTCCTGAACGATGCCCGGTCATGCTTGTGGCACCGTCTGTGCATATCCCAACACATTTCTTCCATTCAATACCGTGTCTCAGGAAATAACCATTAAGTGCATCAAAAATCTCAGAGCTGGTTGTTCTACCCGGCAAGTTGAGCGAACAGAGGAGTTCTTCCTTTAGCTCTCCTTGACACTCAAACCTCACAAAACAAAGGAGAATTGCCTTGTTAGTTATGTCTGTTGATTCGTCAAGTCGAATTGAATAAAATGTTGAATTTTTCACCATTTCAATCACTTGATTTTCAATATCTTTGGCCATGTCTTCAATTCTGCGCTTCAGTGTTAGCGGACATAGGAATTACTTTCAGTTTCTGGACAGCCTGTTTCCCCAAAACCTCTTCACAGGCTTATAACAAGCAAGGCTTAATTAATTCTTCTCCAATCGTATACGGCTTTCTACTTTTCGTGATTTGAAGTGCTATCAAATAAGAAGCCTTTACTAGGGACTTATCAGACTTATCAGAACTCTCAGAACACACAACACAAAGCGGCCATGGATCCAGCTCACTTCCAGGTTCTTGAATAAATCCAAACTTCAAGTAGTCCCCATCATATTTTCTTGAAACTTTGAACTTTTTCTTCTCTCCGCCTCCAGTTCTAATGTCCTTCCTGATGGTGCCTGGCAGGGGCTTGTGAAGGCTCTGATTCATTGATCAGCTCATGGTTACGTGAAGTATTACCAAAGAAATGCAAAATGCTTGGTTGCTTTTTCTCACTCATTGTGGGTTTATTTTACTCGAATCTAAAACCAAACAAGAAATGACTGTTATCAAACTCAAGCTCTTCGATGCCATTAAATATCACACTGTGCACAGTTAAAATAAAAATATCAGTGGTCAGTTACCTAAGAAGAGTATCGTGAGGAATAAACACCAGTATAGCGTTGACAGACGACAATTCACTTCAACAAAACAAAACAATCAGACGAGAACCGGTATTCGTGGAGCGGTTTGACTGTTGTGGCAGTAGAAGCACCACTGAAGCCTGATGCATGCATACTAGCGTTTGCAAGCCACGCCGCTGGTGGGTCGGCAGTGGCCCAACAACAAAAGCGCCCCTAGATGAAAACAACAATAAATAATGTTGTCAGTGCGATTGTCATCGTTTGTGGAATGTGAATTTGATGCAACGTAATAAGGCGAAAATTGTCAGTGATCCTGTGTCGGTGACATGAAGACGAATCAGAATATAATGAAACAGTATAATAAACATAAAATTGCAAATAATGTCCAAATTTCTCCACGGACCACCAAAATTTTCTCGTGGACCATCAGTGGTCCACGGACCACCAGTTGTCGACCGCTGTACTAGACAATCTGCCCTGTGTCCAGACACAAGAGAATTCTCTTAAACTCTTAAACAGATTATATGGCTCAAGAATCTTGACTGAACTACATTAACCTCTCTGAATCCTTAAATTTCCTCTCTCTTAACAACCATACAGCATACTTTGTAGCTATCTCTTAAACTTATCTGTGCTATTTGGCTCAATACATGATTTTCCATTCTCGCTCATTCTCTTTCTCTCTCTGTCTTTTGTACAGTCATATTGTCCCGGTTAGATGGGGTTTCCCTTCACACTCTCCCCTGGTTCTTGTCATGCAGACAGAAAGCAGAAGACTAGAAGTCTGAAGTGCAGGCAATGCAATGTTTATTGGGTTAGTTTGCAGCACACATGAATACCATAACTTGTTTCCCAGCATCCCATCTACCTGAAATGCACATCCTTGGTCCCACCTCTTACAATTTATGGTTATATTCTGCTTTGGGGAGTTGTGAATCTAGGATCTTCATCACACCTCTTTTGTAATCCATGGTTGGGGTGAGGAGTTAGGTTGTGCTACGGTCAGGTCCAGGCATTTCTTTGGCCTTTCAGTGTTTTTTTCCCCTGCCTCCCCCCCCCCCCCACTTTCGTCTCCTGACTGGTTGCTTGATCTTACCTTGAGATAGGAGCTGAGGAAGTCTTCAAGTGTGCACGTATATATTATACTCCCACCATGCCCAGTAACACTTTAACTGTTCTTACCTGTTCCCATTATACTAACAAACCCATCTGGCTAGGCAGAAGCAACATACACAGTGTCTTTGTCCTTTGCTTATGCATATTAGTAAGTATGTAGAAAATCAAACAGGCAAACAAGATCCAAAATTCTATCTCAGGTGAAAATACAGGCCTGAATCCTACATTATCACTAGCAATCCTAACAATCCCTTCTGAGAGTCTCACAGGGACCAGGAAATTGCAAGTTTCAGCTTGTGGCATTTCCTTCCAGTCATTAATTTTGAGGCTGGCCTATAGATACTGGCAGAGGCTAGATCTACCTGTAACAAGGATATCTTTACTGAGATCCATGGGGAAATCATATTGATCTCAATGCCTGTATAGAGTGTATATGTATATATATCTGTGCAGAGCTCCCTTGCTAGTTGAACATTAATCTCTTGACACAATAATTATAGCAACATGTGAAACATATAACATTTGCATAAATAGATCAAGTGTCAAAATATGGATTCTCGTGTTTTCCTCTAAAGTTATACTGACATGACCTTCTCACTGACTTCTGATCCAAACACCCCTCATGGAGGTTTATTTGTGGAGCATCAGCAAAAAAAATTCTGAAGAGAAATCTGATAGATGTGAGGGGAGAACATATTACCAGAGGAAGAGGCCTATTCCTTCCAAGCTTGACCTCTGGAGTTCCTATACGCTGGAAATCCAATGCCCACTGAAGTAATAGGAAAAGATCTCGTTGACATTAATGGACATTTGATCAGGTCTCTGTGGCAGAAGGACTTATGTGTGATTATGTGAAGGGAAAACCATGTAAATCCATTGCCTCTCCTTTTAATGTGCTTTCATAGCCCATTTCTCTTCTATTTTTCACCATTCCATTTATGTTAGTTTAGGGGAGACTGTCCTTGATGTTTAACATTAACATAAAGTTTCTTAACCATTCACCAGTAAGATCAGTATGTCTCATTTAGTTTTACCAAATTCTATATTTCTGTATGCTACCAGGTCACCTCACAACTGTATCTTTTTCCATAATTGTGTCTGTGACAAAGAGTCACGGAAGTCATGGATTCCATGACTTTCTGGAACCTCCGTAACTTCTGCAGCAGATGGTGCAGCTGACCCCTGGGCTGCCCAAGCAGCTCAGTCAGTCCTGGGGAAGCTGCACCAGCTACTGCTAGGGCATCCTAGGCAGCTGGTCCCAGGTGCTGCCACAGAAGAGCAGTGGTGCCAGCAGTGGTGGCGCCCTGGGCGATCCCACCCAGGAGCAGCACCGGGGCCCTGAGCCACCCACCCCCTCTGGAAAGCAGTGTGCACCAGAGCACCCCCCACCCCCACCCCAGCAGAGCAGTAGTAGCATCTGCTCGAGTGCTCCTCCCTCCAGTACCTAAGATTTAGTCAAGGATATTTTTAGTACAAGTCAGGGACCAGTCATGTGACTTTTTTTATTGCCCATGATCTGTCATGACTTGTACTGTAAATATCTTTGACTAAATCATAACCTTTTCAATAATTAATGAGCCCCAACTTTATCTTTTCTATATAAAACATGGAAATATCTAGGTTATCTGAATAGTTCATCTTGTAATGCCAGCTAATAGCTCCAAGAATTTTTTCACCCTAAATCTCTTTTCTGGTCAGAACTTTATAACTACTTCATTTAATCTGCCTTCTCTGTTTTGGGTCATTAACTTTAGATCTAATATGCTTAGTTGTAGCATTTTCCATCTAATAATCCTTCAGTTTAAAAGATATCTATCCTTATGAACCTCATTGGTGGTGGTTCATTATTTTTTATTCCCTTCTAGTATAGTTATCCCTACAAAAGATCATGCTGTTATACATAGTCTTACAAGACCCTTTTTTTAATGTGACCAAATTTTAGTCTTGAAAAAAATACCATACTGTTTAGTTATCTTGGTGGGAACTGTGGCAAGCGACAAGAATATTTGGTCTCTGCCTTCATCTCTCTAACCAGAGTTAATACTTGGTGTAGAGTTGCTTCCTGGGTCTTGATGTTTGGATGAGATCCCACAAAAAGAGTTACCTGCACACTGTTTGTGACCAACTCTTTTGAAGGACTCATGCATACAGTGTAAAATAAACAAGTTGTATTAAGACCATAGACTCCAAGCCACTGATTTCTCCTGTAACAAGAAGCCCTCACGCAGGACCCCAACATCTGCTATGCTATGGCAGAGGGATAACTATGACTGGCAGACTTTTGCCTTAGCAGAATGAACTTTAGCTTAGAAAAAAAAACACATTTATATGAAAAGTGAGTACATGCCATAATGTGTAATATGATGCCAGAAAACATGAGCCAATTCCAACAAATTTCAGACAGTTTATACACAGTAAATTAATTAAATAATAATTAATGTTTTTGTGGTCTTTTCTATGGCACTTTTCATAATAGTTAAGAACCTTGCAAGCATTAATACATTTAGCTTCATAACACTTCTGTATGATACAGAACTATTGTTATTGTCTCCATTTTACTGACTTGTAAACTAGGCACAGAGCAAGTAACTTTCCCCATGGACACATAGAAAATCTGTGGCAGCTCAGGAATAAACACAGATTTTTTAGTTCCCATAACTATAAGAGCAATCCATTTAACAAAAGCAAATGTATAGGTAACCAAAGGAAATTATAATAAATTTGAAAATAATTATGTGTAAAACCAATGAATCAAAACAAAGAATGCTAATAGAAATCAAACTCATCCCTATTCCTAAAACATTCCTAAAATGAATTTAGAAATATAGTCGAATTTCAATGTACATTCAGATGCAAACTTCCCTAGACTTTAGAGGCATTCGGATCCCCCAAAACCTGAACAGTGACTTTTATTTTTTGGTTTTTGGCCAAAAACTTCTTGTTTTCGTGTTTTTTAGTTTTTCAGCAACAAAAAGTAGAAGTTTATTGAGGGAAAACACACACATTTCATTTGGTTAATAACCCAATTTTCTGTGAGGTAAGAGCCAACTCTAATATATAGAGTTCTTGTTTTTTAGCAGCATTCGGGGGGGGGGGGGGGGAAGCAATGTGCTAACAGCTGAATGAATATATGCACCAAACAGTTTTACTGCCTCCAATATAGAATATGAAAACGAACTGTAATGATCTAAAACAAAAGTAGATGGTCTCAGAAATACAGTCTTTTCCCTCAGATAACAACAAACTGTTTCACCAAACATGGTTCTGCCACAAAGGCAAATAGGTCTACAGAACTTGAGGATGAGAATGAACAGCTGTTTTCAATTAAAAAAGGAGTCACTTTTTATCAAATGGTAAGTTTATGAGTTTTTGAGAACTTTCCAAGTGGTGTTTTCATATATTGTATTTCAATACAGTAGTTTGCTCTTGGAGGTTAGAGAACTGGAGTATTATTGACCTTGAGAATAGCAAGCGTTGACATTATTAATGAAATTTCACAATTCTACAGGGGACCAATGTGCATTGTATTGTTGCTTCTTCTGTGTCATTGTGTACACAAGTGTCAAAAACCTTACAACAGAGAAATTATGATGTGTATATTTCTCAAAACAAATTCTGGCCCACAATCTCCAATGGTGCATATTGGCATACTCCCCTTTGAGATGATTTATATCAACTGACGATCTAACCTTCTATCTCAATATGTACTTCCTCAAGATGACACAAATTCAAAGAGGAAAGACTTTTCAACTGTAAATAATCCACATAAAATAGCTGATACTTGGTATTTAAGCAATAGAGTAATCATGAGTGTTTATACAGCCCATTTGCACCACATTTCCTTGGTTATGTGTATTTGTTTCAGATTTGATTGTCTGCAATTTTCTGGAGAGGTTTTTGAGGGCTGAGAAGGCTGAGGGTGGAATTAATTTCATTTAGCAACACACTATTCAGTGTACTGAGAAACAGGAAGCATACACCAGGAAGAAATTTCTGCCAAGAAATGTCTGAGATTGTATGGTTATATTGATCTGACATTTATGATTTTGCATGTTGTAAATAATATATTACCTGCATTTTAAAATATTTTTGTTTATAGCAACCTTATTTGTGTTGTTCTCTGTTCTTTGTTATGGGCCCAAATCAAGCCCCTGGGTTTGAATACCCTTGATTTTTAAAGAGAGATATAGTACACACTCTCAGGGAATTTGATATCTGGGCTAGATAGGTTTCTGTAGTGATTTACTTTTTGTCTTTTTTTAAAGGAGTCCATCTGAGAACCCTTGATGTATGGCAGGGGTCTTGTCTTTTTCTTCTCCCTACTCTGGGATGTCTGGATTTACACACCTGTATTTATAGAGAAGAAATTAAGCATATGGGGATATTCCTAGTAAATGATATGGTCTTTCTTTGTTTGGCATGGAGACTTAAATGCTCTAATTACAGAGGCACCATCAACAGATTGGTCTGAATCTCTTCAGTGTCTTGATGTCTTTTCAGTCATGAATAACAGAGAAATTCATCACAGAAAACCACATGTTGTTTTAATTACTCAACAAACTCTCAATTGGTCATACTCCTTTGATTTAGTGAAGCTATCTGCCATCTGTCTTCTTCAATACCACCCAGGAGACTCCATTTCAGTAAGGGTCCGCTGCTTAATTTGTATCCAACAAGACAGCGGCTGACAGCTAGACTTTTGAAAAGGGAAACTTTACTGTAAGAAAAGACTATTTGAAACAGGTTGTATTTACTATGTCAGTACTGTATCCAGGAAGTTTGCTAAACAAAAGATTTTGCAAATGTAGGGACAAAATATAAGCAGTGATGTCTAAGCAAGACAATAAAAAGTGAAAAGTACAGAATTTATACTATGCCAAAATTTCTTCAACAAGGGTCATCAATAGAGTAAACACTCCATATTTTAAAGTCCATATATCAGGACATAAAGTGTCAGTGATGTGAATAGACAATTACGTGTGTCACCACATTTTCACTTTAACTAAGATTCCTTGTGCAAGATAAATTTCTCAGCACATGCGCCAATGGCACTATTTTTTTTCTAGATGTGACTTTTCTTTGTCTCCGGTAGAAGCACTATTCACATCCACCTGGACTGAGAGACTGTGGATTCCTGACAGTGATGTGCCACAATTATTTTAGCAAGGGTTTCCCACACAATTTCCCTCCCTACTTGGCCTGAGATAAACTTCATGTCATGTGCGGGTTCATGTAACTTTTTTAAAGGAATGAGTGAGGGAGTGGAGATTCTGTTCATTTGTTTCCCCAGTTAAATAAGATGGTGATGAAGTAGTGAGGTAGAAGACATCATAGGAGGATCTGGGATGTCCTTCCCTAGATATATTTCTTTTAAATACCTATCCCCTGGTAATATCTAATTTGTTTGTTATAAATATTTGTTCAGAAATATTTTTATGAGTTCCAGGGATAAGTAATTTCTATCAGGAGTGCTAGAGAGGGAAATCATACAAACCTTCATTTCAAATGGTGACAGAATTTAGCAAAGGACTCCCAGGAGTCCCAAAGAGTTTCCTTTCACACAGTACTACTGGATCCTGATAAATACACCTTTGTTATGCTTTCATTTTAATGGATGTATAATTATATCACATATGTTGAGGTAAATGATTTTATTGGCTACCTTGTTTCACTCTGCTTTTTTTTGTCTGATCCCTGGAAGACAGTCTAACATTCTTACTCATGCTGAGTAGCAGCATACTCCACTAGTAGTGTATTTGCTTCAAAGGAAGTACTATTAACATGAGGTATTACTCATATGAATAAATATGGCAGAATTGAGACCACACTAATGTGTCTGATTATTCTACAACTGATTCAGGGTCTGTGACTTGCTGGAGCAAAAGGTACCAAATTCATGAGCCAAATTCCTACTATTTTATCTTTTCAGATGTCAGTGCTTTGGGGTGAAAGTGTGGAGAAAGAGGCTTGGCCCATTTTGATTACTTATCTTATGATATGCCCTGAGGAAGTGAACACAGGAATATTGCTGCCACCTGGAGCTGTCCCATAGCCCCTTGTGAAACACCTGACCTAACAGAAAGGTTATATATTATTTGCATTTTTACTGTCAAGTATAAGCATTAATATGTTGCCCTGACATTTTGTTTCATAAGTTGATTTAGATACATTGCTGCCCACAGAATAGCAATTACATTTCATACATTTTTCCTCTGAAAAAGAAAATAGTATTTAGACTGCCAAGATTTCTCATGAAAAGTTTTAAAAAATTAGAAATACTTTGTTACTAATTAGATAATTAGAGAGCATGGCATTATAAACCCCCAAAGAGAAATGCATTTAAATCTACAAGTATATTACAATGTGTCTGTTTGAATTCATTTTAGTCGCATAATTAGCATTAAGTATTACCTTCACAGTTATGATTATAATGTATAATCTAAGATACCATTAAGTCTTATACTTTCCATTTCACTAGCTTCTTCATATAAACAAATTAGAACAAAGGTCATTGTTCTCATTTTTCCAATACCAACAGATCATTAAAGCAGCACATCACTGATTATATTGATAGATATGATAGGACACAATAGAAATGGAATTTTCAGTTTCATAAAAGGTGAAAACAATTATCATAAATTTAACAAAGGAAAATCTACCATACTGTATGTTTCCTTTGAAATAGCATTGTCCTAAAGAGAAAGAGGTTTTGAAAGTTTAGTTCCACAACAGAAAAAAATCCCATTCAGATGAAAAAGGACTTACAATAAAATGGGATCTTAACATGTTATTTGTGGAGGGCTCATGAGGTTTAATAATCATGGCTGAGCGGGCTGTGTTGAAACACTGTTCATCAACATTTTCAGTGCAAACTGAAGTGAACAGACACTGCTGAGAGTATGCTCAAACGATGAGCTAGACTTGTTGCCTGTTTCTAAAGGATGAAGTGCTACCAGTTTACTAAAGAAAGCTAAAAGAAACAACAGGCTAAATACAGAAATGATGTATGAAGTAATGTAAGTTAATACCCCTCAAGTTACACCAATTTAGACTCCCTTAGATTCAAACATCCTCGGTCTTCCTGCTGATTCTCCCCCACCTTCCCCTGCACATCCCCATACTCCCTTCTTCACTCCTCAACTTCCCTATCAGCCTTCTTCCTTTTCCCCACAATCTCTTATCTCTTCAGATGACACTCCTCGTTCTGACCTCTTCAGTTTCCTGTCCACTTTCTTAAGAATAGATCACAGGACTTGGCACAAGACTTGGCACTTTTGTAGCACATTAGTGTGCTTCCACACAGGGAAATTTGGCTTCGGTCCATTTACAAACAGTGGGAGATACCAGACATCTTTATTACAGTCATCTATATTTGCACATATAAAGATTGAAAGGAAATGGCAGCCATTTTGACTGAGGATTCAGTCCCATTTTTAGAAATGGAAAATACTTGTTATTTTGAATCAGGTTGAACATTAATAAGCTGGATTCCATAAATTGGGAGACCATGTAAATTTTATAAATCCCCCCATCCCTTAAAATATAATGAGATTGGTGATAAAATTTTGATCACTGGAAACTCAGGAATTATTTGAGTACAGAATTGTTTGATCTGGGATGCAGCGTGAATGAAACTGATTTACAAAGGGGATGAAGATGGGCCAGTGGTAACAGAATATTCATGGATGTGGAGATATAGTGTTTGTAGTAAAAGCAGAGCAGATATTTTTCATCAGGGTTACAAGGTCAATCCCCAGACAAACAGGTGTTGAGGAAATATCTGAAACCCTTATATAATTTTTCATCTAGACTGGACAATGAGAAAGTGAGCAATAGAGAAGACAGCCTGCTCCTGACCACCCACAGACCCTGCCTAGATATTTTAGAGATTTATATTTTCACTAATTTCCTGGGGAAACATGAGGACAAGGGTTGATGGGATGTTGACTTATGGGAGGGCAGGAACCTCTTAAATCTAGTTGCCCTATGTCCCTTATGGACTCAGCCATTCCATAACTTTCTTTTGTTTATGTTAGACCATGCTGGAAGGTTTATTCCCTCTGGTTTATAAGGAGCTGGGAAAAGGCTGAGGCTGGGTAGTGATGGAAAGGGGATTTTGGTATATTTATTCAATTTTTGTTATGCCTACATTGTGCTGCAGTATTGTAATCAGGGGTAGCAGAGGGGATCGCTTTATTTTAGGAATTGTGTTTTTAAGAGATTTACAAGAGTTCCTAGGATGTCAAGACTCTTAAATTGTACCTTGTAAAGAAAAGAAATATATTTTTTAAATGATGACAGGCCAGATTCTGCTGATTCTTCTACTGTTTCACCATTCCCTGACAACAATCTGGATTGCTTTGTAAGCTGTTACAAGCAAACAATAAGTGTTTGAATACTTCTATGTGTAATCTATACATCTAAGAACAAAGAATGTAGACCATACTGACACGATGCTGGGGAATCTTAAGTAGGAGTACAGAAGGTTATTTTAACCTCTCGACTTGGCACTCTTGCAGTTAGGGTGACCAGATAGAAGGAGTGAGGAGTAATAGGATCCTATATAAGGAAAAGACCTCAAAATTGGGACTGTCCAAATAAAATCAGGACACCTGGTCTCACTACTTGCAGCCAAGTCAGAGGAGATGATCCTAGTGGTCTCTTCTCGCCTTGAAATCTATGAACTGTCTGGATGCTGCTGTTTGCATGCTACCTACTTTCCAACCATGAGCTATATCCTCCATCTTTGCCTGACCTTCACTTCTGCTTCTCCCTGCTACTACACCTCTTCAACAATTTCATTTAAAATGAAAGATGAAATTATTCCATAGGGGTGCAAGAAGAAGGGCAATAGAATGGATATGTAGGAGGCCCCAGATGTGCCTGAACTAGCTGTGAATACATGATTTGGCCCTATGCTTTTATTTTTCCAAAACATATTAAATCCCTGTTGGCATTTCTCCAAGAAACATAATTGAAGAAACAGAGTCCCAAATATTAACCACAGACTGGGTTTCTGAAGCAATTTTCCCCCTCATAAATGATTTTAGAAGTAGTAGCCATTCTTTTCAGTAAACACTTTAAAGGTCCCTGTCTGTTCCTAGCTCAGTGATTTAAAAGGCAGATGGGTAAAAGCCAAACTACAAACTGGTGATACTGAACTACATGAATTAATTTATACAGTCATCAGTGGCTGGTGTCTATATTAGGCTTTTAGAGTTAAAACACAAACAAGACAAACAGGGAGCATGAAAAAAAGTATTAGACAAAATAAAATTGTTTATTTGGTTTTTTAAATCTATTTATAAGGCACTTATAATGAGTCATATAAGCAGTAAACAGAGGTAAAATGTTCTGTGTAATCATTCAGAGCAGCAGGAATCAAAACTTCAGCAGAAGAGGATTATACTAGAAAAGGGATGGGCAACTTTGGCACAGGGGACCACAAGGTAAGCACCCTTAGCAGGCCCTGCCAGTTTGTTTACTTGCCGGTTCACCGAATGAGGCTCCCATGGGCCGCGATTTGTCCTCCCATCCAATGGGGGCTGCGAGAAGTGACAGCCAGCATTGCGCCAGTTACTGCAGCTCCCGTTGGACTGGGATGGCAAACCATGGCCAGTGGGAGCTGCAGTCAGCAAAAAGACAAGTAAACAAACCGGCGGGGCCCACTAAGGGTGCTTACCCTGCGGTCCTGCATGCCAAGGTTGCTGATCCCTGTGCTAGCTGATACATTTTAACTAATGCATTTTTAAACACTAGGGTGGATAATATTTAACACCTTTAAACATGTTAAACCTAGTGTACACAAACATGTTCATAAAGACAACTTATTTTCACAGACTCAGAGGCAGAAACAAAGGGCTTGGCTACCCTTGCAGATGTAGAGCGCTTTGGGTTAAGCCAGTCTTCGGAGAGCACACTACAGAAAGCGCTCCAGTCTGCCCACAGCAACAGCTGCAAACGCACTGACGGGGCCACATTTGAGACACTTGCAGCTGCATTGGGAGCAGTGCATTATGGGCAGATATCCCAGCGTTCAAGTGGCTGCAACATGCTTTTCAAATGCGGAGGGTGGGGTGGAATGTGTTGTGTGTGGGGAGGCAAAGAGTGGGGTTTTGGGGTGCTGAGAGTGTGTCCGCACACTACCTCGTAAATTCAGACTCCCCTACCTCTCACTCACTCACTCAAAGGAAACATTTACTGTTTGCTTTGCCACATAGCAGATAAGCAGCCATTGTCTGAAACAGAGCTTTGAAAAGGGACTTCTGCATTCCTGCAACGATTTCACAACAAAGAGAAGAGAGGCCACTTGGTTTAAGGGATTATGGAATGTTTCCAGAGGACAGTCAGAGCGCAGTAAGGTAACTCCTGGTTTACACTGACACTGAAGTGTCTCACCCAATATGCATCAGATGTTAATCCTCTCACTGAGGTGGAGTACCAGGAGCGGGTCAGCCAGGGAGTCCGAGCGCTCTATGTGCCTTGCCAGTATGGACGGGGAGTAAGGTAGAGCGCTCTGGGCAGCTTTATTATGGTATAACGTGCAAGTGTAGCGAAGGCCAAAGAAAAAGAAATGCAGTCAGAACGGACTTTACAGGTGAAAAGCTCAGCACCTCAAAAGAAGTGTGTCACAGATGACTATGTATTTAACAACAATCTAACTCTTTCATCTTCAGTGAAAGAGTGCAAGCAAAACTGCACTCAGAACAACCAGGTAATTCCCTGAAATATTGGCATGATCGATTGTAAAAGTAAACTATGGATTCAATTATTTTTCTCTCAGATAAAAACTGAGGAGAATATGACTTTGGTAGGACTTTGCATGCTTAATCCTGCTCCCTTTGTAGACAATAGGCGTTTTCCTGTTGAATTCAGTAGAACAAGAACAGTCTATAGACATAGCAGTGTGTACATCCAGATAAACTCAAGAGCAATAAATCACCAGCATGGAATTGCATACATCCAAAGGTATTGAAGAAAGTAATGAGTGAAAGAGCAGTGGTAGTGACAAGGTAATGCTTTATTGGTGAAATTCACTTCTCCGACACAAAATCCAGAATAATATATTTTGTGGGGGGACTAAAGGGGGCTCCTAGGGACGGCGTATACACCTCCCACTGCACACAGCACTACCTCTCCCAGGTGACTATTCAGGTTTATGGACTTTAGTACTGTCTGCTGCCCTTCTCTGTCCCTTAGGAATGTTGGGCAACTCGACCTATATGATCATGGATCCACTTGCCCTCCAGTGTCCAACCTGTGCTGGCCTATAAATTGTACAAAGACTCCACTGAGGCATTTCTCTCTGTACACCTACTGCAGAGGGCTAGCGTGATATGTTCACATGCTGCAGGGTCTTATAAATGCCATCTGTAGATGAGTGAATTTCTTGCTATGTCCTTACAATCAGTTTCTAAAAACGGTAAAGTTGCCAACGTGCCTGTCTTCAAAAACAAGAGAGCCACAGGAAAGCAAAGAAATTACAGACCTGTGTTCTTCACCTCAGCTCTAATAATAGCCTGAGAGTATAATTAAAGTAAAACTACTACAACACTTGAGTAAGTATCTCCTGATAAAGGCACAAGTTTATGTAAGTAAAAATTAGCCTCCTTTAACGTGATAGAGTTTTTTGTAAAGTTAATGAAAGGGAGATAAATGTAACCCCAGTGGATATAATTTACTTGATTGTTTTAAAAGCTTTTGATAATTTGTCTTGTAAGATCCTAGTAAGGATAACAGGTAACCATGGTGTAACAGACTAAGTCCTGTTGTGGATTTTTAAACTGGTTAATCAATGGAAAAAGAGTCATTGTGAGTAACTGATCCTCAGAGCTGAGATACATAAAAGTGGGATTTACTCTAGGTACTGGGACCAAAGATTTGTGTGATATTTTTTTTAATGACTGAGGAGGAAGTGATGTTGAAATCAGATGATAGCACTACATTGTAACCACTGGTAAAAACTAGATAATTGTGCTAAACTCCAGATGAACTGTTATGTAATGGTGGACCAGGAAGCATGATAGCATCATGCTAGTTGAATTTAATTTGGATAAATGTAAAATCTTTTAGTTAAAAACAAAACAAAACAAAAAGGAACAAATATCTGCAGTCCCCATATAGGGTCAAATGCAAGAGGAGGTGGAGCAATGGGAGAGTTGGGAGAGGGCTTGTCTACATGGCAATGTAGTGCCATCAGTGGGATATGAATTCAAATGCACACTAATACATTGCACACTAACTGGCCCATGTAGACCCTGCTGGCACTCATTAAAAGTTCTCTAGTGCGTGTTAGCAAAGTGCTGCTTGAAATGGGACCATATCAATGAATACTACAGAATTTCTTGTGCATACCAGCAGGGTCTACACAGACCAGTCAGTTGGTGCACATTAGATTTCACACCTCACAGATGTGCACTACCACAGTGTATAGATAAGACCCTTAGAATCAGAGCCCCCAAACAAAGCTCCATCACAATTTAACTCCATCTCACGATGTACCTATAAGTGCTCCATTGGCTCAATATCTGAGTACCTCATAAATATGGATGATATTATACTCACCACACCCTGTGAAATAGGGAAATATTATGATCCTGAGCTTAGAGACATGGAATTGAAGTAGAGAAAGATTAGGAGCCTCATCCAATTCCTATTTGAGTCATGCATTTCAGTGGGAGTTAGATTGAATCCTAAGTGATTTGCCAAGGAAGACTGTGATAGAACCAGATGTTTAATTTTGCTCTTCTGACCAGCCACATATCTTTACCTTGAGACCAATATTATTATTCTTGTGTTCCACAAGTTTATTTAAAAGTAAGATATTAGTGGTTAAATTATAGTTATGGTGTAGGATGAAGTACTGGATACAGCTATTGCTAAGTTAGGGTCAAATTTTGAGTCCCTCAATAAATTGATGAGCAGCTACTCGCCTGAGTTGTCCCAATTACTTCAATGGAACTGCTCAGCTGTGTCAATAAACTTGACCATTCTCCTCAGAAGTATGACTTCTGGTTACCAGCCTGAGAGGAGAATCAGTCTTTAATACATCAGAGGTTTCAAACAGCCAAGGGGCCTTTTTCTTTTGAACTTCTAGCCTCAGCCAAGTGGCTGCTGAAAGTGATTGAGGAACTATGGATGGGCCCTTTGACTTCACAAGAAGCACTCTAAATGATCACTGTTACATTTTGCAAAGCCATTTTGAACTGTTACTTTGTTATTATAATATACTAGCGAAAATACCCGGCGTTGCTCGGGTCAGTCGGAGGTGGGGAGGGGGCAGACAGCTGAGCGAGTGCGGGGTCCGTTGGATGGGGGCAGAGAGCAAACCTGACACCCCCACCTCACCCCCCCTGACCAAACCCAACAACCCCACCTAACTTACCCCTCGACCAACCCCGACTCACATTTTCACCCCCCCACCCAAACCCAACACCCCCACGTCTCCCCTCTACCAACCCCAACACCCCCTGACCAACACCCACACCTCACCCCCCCGTAGACCAAACCTGACACACCCACCTCACTTTCCTCCCCCCAACCAAACCTGACACCCCTACCTACCACCACAAACAAACCTGACACCCACACCTCACTTACCCCCGTAAACCAACCCTGACCCCCCTCCTCACCCCCCACCAAACCCAACACCCCCTGACCAACCCCAACCCCCACCCCTCACCCCTCACCCACCCAGACACCTTCCCACCCCCCAGACCAAACCCAACACCCCCAGCTCACTTACCCCCGACCAAACCCGACACCCCCACCTCACCCCCCCGACCAAACCCGACACCGCCACCTCACTTACCCTCCGACCAAACCCAACTCAGGTCCGTCAGAGGGGGGAGGGGGCACAGAGCTGAGGGATTCCGGGGTCTGTCGGAGGTGGGGAGGGGGCACAGAGCTGAGGGATTCCAGGGTTCCGTTGGAGGAGATGAGGGGGCACAGAGCTGAGAGATTCCAGGGTTCCGTTGGAGGGGGGAGGGACAGAGAGCTGAGCAAGTGCGGTGTCTGTTGGAGGGGGTATTATGACATCATAACTATGTCACAGAGAACAGCAGCTGCCCAGCTGTTGTGATTGGCCTTTAAAGAATTTCACCCCTGGGGGGCGTCAGAGGTGAGATTTGAAAAATTTTCGACTCTTACGGTCATTAGGACCCCAATACCTCTAACTGTACCAAATTTCAAGTCTCTAGCTCAAACGGTGTGGAAGGAGTAAGCATACACCCATACATACATACACGCAAGCACGCATACACCATTTGACTTTTATATATATAGATATAATATATAAAATCAGCTAACAATGGCATTTTGAGATAGAGATTCATAGCTGAACTTGCATAGTGATATGCTTTTAGTCTTTTAGTGTGTGCATGAATATTTTAACAATGAAAAGAACAAAATATAGAATTATTTTTTTACTCAGAATGAAGTAGTCTAAATGGAATCTATGTAAATGCACTGCAGCAATAGCAATGGCTCAATATTATGTTTTTATACTGGATATATAGTATATACAAACTGAAAATCTAGTTTAAATGTATATGATTGGTTGCTAAAGCAAGTCTGTATCACTTTCTTTACTTATATTCCTGTTTTGATAAGTAAATACATGTCCTTCTTGTGGACACAATTCAATAAAATAATTTGACAGCTGAGTCACACTCATATATCAAGAGTTTTGGAGCGAATTAGTACATAAACAGATCAATCTACAGTTAATTGTCCTAGTTGATGGGAGCCATCAAGATTCTAAACCACTGTTAATGGCCCACACTTTGCATAATTACTATAGGACCTCAGAGTTACAGTTTATATTTCTAGTTTCAGATACAAGAATGATACATTGATACAAACTGAATGACCATAATAGTAGATTATAATCTTTGTAATGATATTTTAAAGAGATCTTTTGCATGAAGTGTATTCCAATTACATTATATTCACACTCATTAGCATATTTTCATAGAATCATATGGAGTGCAACATCACACCTGTTTCCTTTCACCTGCTACGTTTTTTTTTTTGCATCCACAATCTTAGATTTGATAACTTGTTGCCTGTAAAATTTGTCACCTGTACTCTCAAATAATAAACAGTAAATGTAGAAATTGATCCTGGGATAAAATACTGTGGAAGTCAGAACACTATCATTGAAAAGTCAGTAACTAAATGTTAGAAAAAAAATATAATTGTGTTATCAAACAATACTAGTTTTTTTTGCAATCTTTGAGTAAAAGACCTTATTACAATGCATGTGCTATATGGACAAAATGGTCCAACCTAGGTACTGAAAGCTAGAGTCCTAAATCTATATTAGGCCTCCAACCCCTATACATGTGGATGATCACTTCCTCACAAAAAACAGTCCTATTTATGAATCAGAGAGGTAGCCATGTTAGTCTGGATCTGCAGAAGCGACAAAGAGTCCTGTGGCACCTTAAAGACTAACAATATTTTTGTTAGTCTTTAAGGTGCCATGGGACTCTTTGTCGCTTCTGCAGTCCTATTTATGCCAATGGGTCTATTAATGAAAGTACATACTTTCCAGAATGAAAGAGGGCGTTACAATCTGGCCTTCAGTATTTCAGTAAAAGTGGCCTAACTATTCACCAGATTCTGAAACCCTTACTTTATGGTGAGTAGCATCTTAGTCTGCATGTAGTCCCATTGAAGTAAATGTGACTACACATAGAATCATAGAGCCATAAAAGTGTAGGACTGGAAGGGACCTCCTCTGCATTCAGGCCAGGACTAAATAATAACTAGACCATCCTTAAAAACAACAAGCAGTTCACAAAGGTTTATGACCAAATAAAGCTGTTAGTCTTTAAGGTGCCACTGGACTCCTTGTTGGTTTTGTAGATACAGATTAACATGGCTACCCCCTAATACTGGACCATCCCTGACAGTTTTTTGTCTAAACGGCTCTTTAAAATGTCCAATGACAGAGATTCCACGACCTTCCTAAGGAATTTATACCACTGCTTAACTATCCTGACAGGAAGTTTTTCCTACTGTCCAACCTAAACTGCCTTTGCTGCAATTTAAGCTCACTGCTTCTTGTCCTATCCTCAAAGGTTAAGGTGAATAAGTTTTCTTCCTCCTCCTTGTAAAAGTTTTTATGTACTTGAATACTGTTATCATGTCCCCTCTCAGTCTTCTCTTGTCCAGACTAAAGAAGCCTATGTTTTTCAATCGTCCCTCATAAGTCTTGTTTTCTGGACCTCTAATAATTTTTGTTGCACTTCTCTGGACTTTCTCCAATTTATTCACATATTTCCTGAAATGGGGCACTCAGAACTGGACACAATACTCTAGTTGAGGTCTTATTAGTGTGAAGTAGAATGAATTAATTGCTTTTCATGTCTTGGGGTATGTCTTCACTACCCGCCGAATTGGCGGGTAGCCATCGATCTTCTGGCAATTGATTTCTCGCATCTTATGAAGACGCGAGAAATCGATCACACGCGGCGCCCCCATCGACTGTGGAACTCCAGCTTGCTGGGAGGTGCAAGCTGGAGTCGACGGGGGAGCGCGCCACTGACCACCGCCGCCATGAGGACGAGCGGTAAGTCGGCTGCAGATATGCAAACTTCAGCTACGTGATTCACGTAGCTGAAGTTGCGTATCTGCAGTCGATCCGCCCCTGTAGTGGAGACCAGCCCTTGCTTACAAAACCTCTGCTAATACATCCCAGAATGATGGGGGTTTTTCCCCCCATCAGTGTTACACTGACTACTCATTTAGCTTGTGTCTCAAGAGGTCCCCATATCCCTTTCTTAAATACTCCTTAGACAGTCATTTCCCATTGTGTATGTGTGCAATTGATTGTTCCTTTCTAAGTGGAGTACTTTGATTTGTCCTTAGTGAATTTTGAATTTCATCCTCTTTACTTCAGATCATTTTGAATTTTAATCCTATCCTCCAAAGCACTTAAAACCCCTCCTTGCTTGGCATTGTACTCAAACTTTATAAGTGTAGTCTTTATGCCATTTTCTAAATCACTGGTGACGATATTGAATACAACTGGACCCAAGGCCAAGCTCTGCTCATGGACTAAAATAATATTCACATGAGTAAGAGAATCTTTCCCTTTTAAATATGCTGAGCTCCTGAAGCTCCCCTTGAAATTATTGGGATTTGTGTGTGTTGTGTCTTAGTATAGATTTAGGAGCCTGAAATTTTGACATTTTAGTCTACATACTTCAAAGTCAGACACTTTACATGCATTTTAGACTTTTGTGCAGTTAAACTCTTAATAATAATTTGCATTAATATAATATTTTTCATTATTACATATTTATATATTACTTTTCTCTATGCATCATAAATTAATGTACTATATATTCATATGAGCAAATTTTCTATCTGGTAAAGGAAGTCAAATTTTCATACTGAAATAGATGAAGGTCGGGCAGTTTGCGAGAGGCATTTTTTCAATTCTGATGGCAGCTTGTAAAAATCCATTCTGGTCTGTGCTAGTGTGAAAGACAGAAACACCAAGATATTGGAACATTTTGCTAATTTTTTATGGGGTAAAAGAAAAACCTTACTTGCATGGACAGGGAGACTGAATCTCATTGCATTGAAAATATTTGATAGTAGTTCAAGATTACTGGAAGTTTGAATAAATCATCTGATTTTGGGGCTTTTTTATTTTTGCTCGACCTAGTTAAATGGGAAATTGATATTTAAGACGCATCAAATTGAAGTTTTATTCTATCAGTTTGAAAATCCAAATTTGGTCATTTTACTTTAGAATGACAATGCAAGATTTTAGCTTCTACAATTTCAAAATGGTGAGAATTACGTCACATGGAATTTATTTCAATTAATGGGAGTTAGTGTTTATGTTTGGGTGTTAGTGCTTCTGCTTATTTTCTTCATTTTATAGGGTCCAATTATTATAATCACTATATGCATATTACAAAGTGGAGCTTCCTAGAATTAGAAAGTCCATTCAGGAAAACAATGTGTGATGCATTTTCTTTTCCTATGACAATATTTGTTTTATTGCCAGTGCTTCATGACCAAAAGGATGTCCCATTAAGGCGCATAAACATATTCTCTAAACTTTATAATCTGTTGGTAGCTGCCTGGGGTTTTTTTTTGTTTGTTTTTTAAAGAAGATAAAATCCAGACTATGCTCAAAGGTCACAGCCAGTTCTTGTATTCAATGCTTTTTGAAATGACACCCACTAATTAGTATAGCAGCCTCATAGCATTATTTGGCATCTACGCACTCAGTGATTCTCGACTTATCTTATTTAGCTGACTACCTCATTGTATGGATGAAACTACAGTGTGATCTGCAAATAATACTTGAGGGTTTGTTGACAGTGAATAAGAATTACCATAATTTGAAAATTGCCATGAACGGTTTAAATCCTACAATGAACTGAATAGTTGAGCTGATAACAGTCAGACCCACAAGTAGTTAATACATATCTTGCATGAAATAATACCCTCCCACTTTTCTGTATGGAAAATCAGGAGCCGAGAAGGAAATGGTGATGCAGAGTATAATTAGTTCCCTGTTGAGCCCCCCCAATCCACTCCCCAAAGCCTCTTCTGCCTAGGGACCAAGGCCTGGTGATAGGGCTGTTGAGAGGCACTACTCCAGCCATTTTATACAGACCATAAGGATTCTTACATGGGGAGACAGCTCTGTGTATTGAGGCAGAAGGGGAGGCTATTGTCATTACAGGCCAACTTTTACCACTCTTACCTTCAAATGTACCTTACTACTCAGACAGTCCCATTACCATAAATGTGACTGTTTATGAAGTAAAGCATGACACACAAAACTGTCAACATCTGAGCCTTTGTTTGCAGATGTTTGTATTCATGATTCTTAGCATAACATACTTCAGTTCTTTAACACAAAGATGATTTCTGTTGATTAAATATGGATTTCTTCTTTTTACTTTAACTACCTGGAACAACACAGTTGGGTTTGTCTGTACAATGGAAAAGGAGCCATTTTTCTAACTGGGAAATGCAAAAAACCCAACCACTATTAGTCTTCCAACTGTCTTCTTTCTACAAAGCAGAACATGTTCCATATCTATTTGATTTTATCCTTTACTATGCAATATTTACAATATTCTTAGCATTAGCACAATGTGAAATCCTGTTTTACCTTTTATCAATATTTCCCACTTTCTCTTTGTTCTTTTCAGTATCTGTCCTTAAAGGTTCTAGTGACATGTGCAGTACATTTTAACCTTTCCGATGACACCTTACAAAACCCATCTTGCATAAAATATATTTCAGTTATGCCATATCCATATCATAAGCATAATCCATAAAAAATATGGGGTGTGACATCACAAGGGCCTCCTTAATTTCTGATCATGACAGGCAGCACTTTATAAATGTGCATTCATTGATGCATTCTTCAATCAATCCATTAATTCAGAAGCCATAAAATCCCTCCTTTACTGTAGTTCATCCTTACTCAAAAGATTTATGTGAATCCTCTGCATCTGGTAATATTTAAGGCTGTTCAAACTAAGTCAGGAAAGCTGTTGAAATCAATGAGCCAATTAGTGAACAATACTACATCGTACCACTGGGGCTAACTGCATGGGAAGATGAACGGTAGTACATGTTAAATAATCAGTCCAACTCAAATTTTCACTCATTCTGCAGGAATCTTGACTCAACTGGGGCCTTGTTAATCAGTAAGAGTACATTATCTAGAAACTATAAGTTTGCCATTATCTCTGTTTCAGGACAATAATGTACATATACCACATACCTGACAAAATCCAAAAAGGCAGTCGGAATATATGCTTTTTACATTATTCGATACTAATCTTATAATAGTCTATGCAATCTATATTCACTTTATAATTCTTTACACAAGGCACAGAAGTCATTGTTATTGTTGCTTGAATACTGGAAGTATTTCTGTTTCCAAACCCCATGTGTGAAATGAACTATAAACATTTCAATCAAGTCAAGTAAAGACATTTTAAACACAATTTAGCTGTATTTATTGATGTGCAGCCTTGTACCAGAACTCACCCTCAAATACTAAAATGGGTCCTTTTGCATTCCACTGCATTCCAAACAGACTCTCATGAAGGATTTAGCCCACAGCTAGCTCCATAGGTAATCTTATCTCTCTGCTTGTGCTGTTCTTAAACATGACTTGAACAACTCAAACATCTTCCTTTAGTTGAGCTATATATAAACCAGTGGCAGCTTGTTTTCCTCATTGTTATCAGACATTATATCTTTTACTAAGAAGATGATATATTATGCACTATGAGCTTAATCATGGCTTTGGCACAAGACCCAACTTAAAATCATTGCATTGTTTTGTTGCTCTAGGAACACAACATATATTCTAGTCACAGTTTCCCCCTTGCCCTGGGAATGAGTACACTGCACCAGGTCTGTCTTTCTCTTGAACTTGATGTGACATGAAATTTGTATATACATGAAGTCATTCTTATTACAGTGTAAATCAGGGATAATAGCAATGAAGTTAATGATCTAAGCAAGTTCAGAGCCAAACATGCAGGCAGCATATTACAAATGCATTTTGATTGAACTTTACCTTTATTTTTGCAAAGGACAAAGAGTTTTGAGATTCCAATGATATCCAAGTACTTATACACCCACTAGCAGTGAATTAGACTCTTTCAGGTATGTTTTTATTGCATTGTAAATCTGGGCTCAGACTCAGGTTTGAGCCTCGCTCCCTTTACCATCCAGACACAATTCTGTCTGACTTCACTCACTAAGCACTCTGGACCCAGTTCTTAGGACCCACTCAGTGGGGTGGTCTGAATAGAAGTCCCACTGAGCCTCAGGTACAAGCTCTGTCATTTTGCAGTGTGGACACAGTTCAAGCTCAGACCCAAGTGAGAAGGAACATGTAGTGTAGTATGGATGTGTTAGCACTGTTGTGAGAGCTGGGTGCAAGAACTGTAAATCCACATTTGCAATGTAACCTAGACAATTCTGCACAGACTTGTAAACACAGAGTCCAGAAGCATGGGTTCCACAGATCTGGGTTTACTGTGAAGTGTAAACATATCCTTGATTTCTGAGATGATCTCAGGAGAAAGCACAATTTTGTTTTAATGTCCTTATTATCCACCTTACCAGCTCCAGAAAACAGCAGCCCTGTTATTTGTCTAGCTCAGGGATCGACAACGTTGGCACATGGAACAGCAGGGTAAGCAGCCTTAGCGAGCCCCGCCACTTTGTTTACCTGCTGTTTCACCGACTGCGGCTCCCACTGTCCCACCACTGCTCCCACTGTCCCACCATCCCAGTCCAATGGGGGCTACGGGAAGCAGCAGCCAGCACTACGCCACTTACTGCAGCCTCCACTGGACCAGAGCGGCAAACCAGGCAGGTAAACAAAGTGGCGGGGCCCAGTAAGGGTGCTTACCCTGTTATCTTGCATGCCAACGGTGCCGATTCCTGCTGTAATGTGTTCAGCTGATTTTCTGTTGTGCACGTGTATCCTTTGTTAATACAAACTGTTTTGTTTAAAACTATAAATGTATTTGTATTGAGTTTATAACAATGGTATAAAACCCAGCAAAGCATAGAAATGACTGCAGGAATGCTGTACCTTAATTTAAAACTTTTTTTTCCTGAAAGAGTATTGAAAGTTAAAATAATTAGCTTAAGTCACAGAATCGCAGCCCTTGTAACTGGAGCTTTACACCTTTTTTGAAGAATATCTGGATTTCAGTGACAATGAATTGTCTTCCTGAAAAATTACATTTTTGTTGAAAATTTTAATTGAAATTTCAAAATAAAGAAACCCAATAAAAATACAAAAATTCTTGGTATTAGCTTAAAAAATGTACTCACTCCATATATATTTTATATTTTTTTCCAGTAGGAAAGGGTGGAAAAAAGAACAGACTATTTTTCAATCTACTTTCTCTCTTTTTTTTATTTTTGCCCTCCCCTTCCCAATCCACACACATTCGCCAGTGCAAAAAAGGGAAAATTTTTAAAATGAAAATGGGATTTTTCCACCAAAAAGAAACAAACACTTTAAAAATGAATTTAATTTTCAAAAGTTTTTAAGTTTTGTGAAAAAATGAATTTTTTCATTCAAAAAATTTGAACAATTTTTTCACAAAACCTTTCCATTTATAAATTATTATGAATGTATGTACCTTTATTGGCCAGTTCTTCCTTTAATTCATCAGGTTTTGTCCAAATATTGGAAACTCCATATCAGGATACAACCAGGGCCGGCGACAGGGGAGTACTACAGGTAGAGCTGTACCGGGCCCCGGACTTTAGGGGGGCCCCAGTACACAGCAGTACCCGTAGTCATCCCCCCTTGTCGCCAGGCCTGGAGAGCGGGGAAGGGGCGGGGAGGCGGCGTGACTCTCTTCCGGAGTGGACGAGCGCGCGTCCCCGGCAGGAGCAGTGAGCCCGGCCGGCAGCAGCGGCGCAGTGCAGGGGAGAAAGGGTGCACGGGGGAGGAGGGGCGGGGGGGGCAGCAAGGGTGGCTCGCGCTCCGGCAGGACCCCGCGCTGCCGCCAGCCACTGTCAGCTGGGGGGGGGGGTGCCGGCTGTGCTGGGGGGCCCCCCGGCCGCTGTCAGCTGGGGGGAGGGAAGTGCCAGCTGGGCTGGGGGGGCCCTCCAAACGATCAGAGTAGGGGGCCCCCAAATTTCTGTCGCCGGCCCTGGATACAACACAAATCATATTGTATCATTTCTTCGGGCTTTTATGTGTTTCCTCCATTCTCTACAGTTCTAATCTGTTTGTTTCTAAAATCCTTCAGTTCTTGACAGCTGAGGCTCTGCAGTGCTTCCTTGCATCACCTACTGTGTGTTTTAGAACATTTTGTGACAGGTCACTTTCTATGGACACAGAATTTACATTGACAGAATTTAAGTCTGTTTCTCAAAATCTACGCCATTCCTATGTGAATGACATGCTATTTGGGACACAGCTTTGTCTTTTATGCACTTTCTATGGCAATCAGTGTTTCATACACGAGGAAAACAAATTTAAATTCAGAATTCTGCATAGGGTTATTCATGTCTTTCAGCAATATTCTAGCATGTGATGAGTTCTTGCAGCACCATGATTAGAGTGTCTTTGCTGAAATCAATGAGCATTTTCCAGCGAGTTCAATGAGGCCAAAATTTCATCCTAAAATCAGTATTTGGGCTGAACATCTACATTACATATGAGTTTATGAGACTATGCAGTCTCTAGACTTTTTCCATGGTTGGGTGCAATACAACTTAAATCTGAACTTGATTCACTGCAAATTCTGAAATTCTCTTTTCATTCACAATTATAGAATAAAAAATGTATGGTACAATATCCAATGATTAGTATGAGTTTCCATCTATTGTTCAGCATATCAAGGAAATTTAAATTAGAAAATTCAGAGAATCACAGCCAAATAATCTGAAATAAATATACTTCATCTGGGAGTATAGTGCTTCAAGTTATTTATGCAAGTGAATCTTCACCTTGTGAAGACAGCAAGTTCTGCTAGGTATTTGATTGCCAAGATAGGTCAATCAACTTACCAGGGGTTCTAATTAGCAATCCCACAAGCTATTAAATTTGTTTACCATCAATTGAGTTATACGCAAAATAAGGGCATAATTCTCTCCCATCTGTGAAAACATCGAAGAAAATGATTTTCCAATCCGTATCTTAAAACCAATAATAAATGAGGGCAAACATATCAATGATATCAGCAGAATTTTGGGAATATTTTTTAATGTTAATTGCCTCACCACAGATAACAGAGGGAGCATAGAAGTTTTCTAAAAATAACATAAAGAGGTCAGTCTTCATCAATTCTATGGGCAAAGCACTGACTCAGAAGGTTTGGGCCAAGATTTGTTTTTAATAAGGTACATAATGAAAGGCACCTATATTATTTTTTAGGTACATAAATTAGAGGCTTCATTTTCAAAAAGTTGAATACCTACAGCTCTCATTGATGTCAGAAGAAACTATTAGATGCTCAGCAATTTTGAAAATAAGGTCACTTATTTAGATGTCTAATGGTGGAGCCAAGATTTTCAAATGTGACTGGTGGTTTTGGGTTCCTCCATTTTGGGGCACCCAATTTAACACACATTGAAGGGGTCTGATTTTTCAGAAGACGGATGTTCAGCACTTTCTGAAATTCATGTCCTTTTAAGGAGTCTCAAGTTGGGCACACAAAAACTGAGGCATCTAAAATCACTTTTGCAATGTTGCAAAGAACCAACTTTAGGAATCATTTTTTTTAACATCTTGGTCTGGATGTATCTGGATGTATCTTGGTCTGGATGTATCTGAATTTCTCCTGATCACCAAAATACATAAGAATGTCTATCAAAATTAAGACCATCACATGTGCATCTATGATATATTATTGAGACAACTGAAGTTGTTTTCTTCCTGGTCTATAATTGTACATTGATTCCTAGAAGACTTGTTTGTACTTTAACTAGCATGATATGTAATTGACTAAATTTTTAAAATGTATGAAATTCAAAAGATTCCAATGACATAAGATTCTGGATGGCCTGACAAAAATTAGGCCTTGGCTACACTTGCAAGTCATACCACAATAAATCCACCCAGAACACTCTACCTCACTCCATATCCACACTGGCAGGGCACATAGAGCAGTCTGACTCCCTGGCTAGCACGCTCCTGGTACTCCACCTCAGTGGGAGGATTAATGTGTGATGAATATTGGGTGAGATGCTCCAGTGTCACTGTGAACAAGATGTTGCATTACAGTGCTCTGATTGACATCTGAAAACATCCCATAATCCCATTAAGTCAAGTGGCCACTCTTCTTATTGTTGTGAAATTGGCTGCAGGAATGCAGATGTGCCCTTTCAAAAATCGGTTTCTTTCAGCCGGCATGCTTATCCGCTCTGAGACAAAGCAAACATTTACTGAGGAATTTTATTTGCTTTGAGTGAGTGAGAGAGATGCATGGGGGAGGGGAGGTCTGAACTTACAAGTTAGCATGCTGACTCCCAGCATCCCAAAACCCATTCTCTCTTCTCCCACATACACACTCCCTGTCACACTCCACCCCACCCCCGCATTTGAAAAGCATGTTACAGCCACTTGAATATTGTGATAGCTACCCATAATGCACCACTCCCAAGTGCTGAAAATGTGGCCATGCCAGTGTGCTTGCAGCTGTCAGTGTGGACAGACTGTGGCATTTTCCCTACTGTGATCTCTGAAGGCTGGTTTAACCCAAAGTGCTCTACATCTGTAAGTGTAGCCAAGGCCTTAGAGTGTCAATATTGAAGTCTTATCCTTCTTCTCATAATATATGTCAACCAAAAAATAGCAATATTATTAATGTCTCATCCAATCTTCAATACACCCTCTCTTCAGATGCAAAGAAAAATGGTGGGCTTTGTAGTGTGCCCAAGAGATTATGGTAAAAGGAGAGAGGTAGCCTAGCCCCAAACAATATAGAGCTTTAAAGCTCAATCTTATCACCTTGAACTCTATCCAGAAGCCCAGAGACCACCAAGGCTACTAATTTTGTCATAAGACTCAATGTAAGTGTCTCCCTTCAGACTGCTAACTCAGCTAAATAGATTTAAATGGGGATTTCAATTATAATTACACACCTACTGATCATCGATTAATCAAATTCCATTGCTTTTGAGCTTTTGAGTTCATACAAACACAAAATTAAAAGAGTGAAAACTCATGTGATTTTAAACCACCATGCTATATTCAGCACCAGTTAGCACAGGGATTGGCAAAGTTGGCACGTGACATCGCAAGGTAAGTACCCTTAGCGGGCCCTGCTGCTTTATTTACCTGCCGTTTCGCCGACTGCGGTTCCCAGTGGCCGCGGTTCACCGTCCCGGTCCAATGGGGGCTGCGGGAAGTGGCACGGTGCTGGCACTTTTTTAATTTTGTGTTTGTATGAACCCGAAAGCTCAAAATCAAACTCAGTCGAAATGACTTAACTGTACAATTTCAAGTGAAAACCAGAACATTTTGTATAGCTTTCATAATTGTCAAGTGATTTATCTAACAAACAGTGCATATCCTTTTGAAGCCATGTAAATGATTCCAGGAGGGGAGGGGGGGTTGGAGTTGGGGACACAAAAATTGTTCTCATCTGGGGTGCCCAGAATACCAGAGAACAAGCCCAGGAGTCCTTTCCCTATTTTTAAGCCCATTTCCTCCTGCCCCCATTCAGTCACCTCTCTTCTTTGATTATGACTAATGTGCTAAATTTAATGCTGGCTACAAATTTGCATGCTTAGCTATGTATCCTATTGACCAGATCATTTATGATGTTAATGTTTATTTCACAATTAGAGCAGAGTTAATATGTTTTAATATGTTTTTTCTTTAAATATGAATTGAAGCTGCTGCATATGTTGTTTAGTATTTTAATTTTGAAATTCAAATGTATAATTAATTTGGCAACACTTGCATGAGCTGCAGAGGTGGGATTTTCAGCACTGTTTTGGAAAAAAAATGCCTTATATCTTTCAAAGACAACTCTCTAGCTGTCTTGCGGTCTGCCAGGGGATTACAATGAGGAGCCATGTGGTTGCCCACCACTGTTCTAATGGCTCTAACTTGGGTGTCAGGGAGAGGGAATTAGATGAGTCACATCCAAATAATTAAAATTAAGGACTACCTTCAAAAATATTATGTATTTTGTCATTTTTGGACTAGAATTTAAAGATGAAATTAAAAAATGCTAAAGAATTTCATAAGCCATCCTTTTCACTAAATGAAACAGAGCTAAATAGATTTAAATGGGGATTTCAATTATAATTACACACCTACTGATCATCAATGAATCAGATTCCATCGCAGTTTGATGACTGAGATGTTAAACCCTGAAAAGTGGGGTTGTCATTGAAATTGAGAACTCACACAGTGATTCCGAGAGAAGCTACTATATAATAAGTTGCAAATGAGATATTGGAGTTGGCATCTCTGGGTATCTTTTTACTGTCAACTTACCATGATTTATCTCAAATTATAATTATAGTATTATAGTACAAGTCCATTGTAGAGTTTGTATGGTTCCACTGCAATTTCAATATTCAAAGATAGCACATTACATTCATTAATGTTACCTTTACAGTGGATAAATTATTGCTACCCAGAATTTCTTGTTATTTAATACACTTTTTTAATACTTGGTTTCTTCCTATTGTTAATTTACTACCATAGCAATTCATCTTCCCTTTACCATAGTTAAAATCACTGTAATCTTTCTTCTAAACTGAAAGGATTGCTTTTGTAATTTTTTATCATGATTCACTAATCCTCAAGAGTTTTCTACTTTACTATTGCTGTCACATCTATACTTCATTCTAGAGAAATCCTCAGATTACACCTGAAGATAAATGTACCAGTTCATTCCTGGTGAACTGATTCACTCCAACAGTGAGCACAGTGGAGCTCTGATCCACACTGGGAAACTGTAGTTGCTGATAGAGTAATAGCAATAATAATTAGGGCTGTCAAATGATAAAATAATTAATTGTGATTGTGTGATTTAAAAAAAATCATGATTAATCACATGATTAATCATGCTGTTAATAAGAGATTATTATTTAAATATTTTTGGGTGTTTTCTTCATTTTCAAATATATTGATTTCATTTTCAACATTGAATACAGTGTGCAATGCTCACTTTACATTATTTTTATTTCAAGTATTTGCACTGTAAAAAACAAAATAAATAATATTTTTCAATTCACTTAATATACATTCTGTAGTGCAACCTCTTTATCATGAATGTTGAACTTACAAATGTACAATTATACACAAAAACTAACTTCATTCAGAAAGAGTCCACTCAGTCCTACTTTAGCCAACCGCTAAGAAAAAAATAAGTTTGGTTACAATTTGCAGGAGATAATGCTGCCCGCTTCTTGTTTACAATGTCACCTGAAAGTGAGAACAGGCATTCACACGGCACTGTTGTAGCTGGCGTCACAAGATGTTTACAAGCCAGATGCGCTAAAGATTCATATGTCCCTTTATGCATCAATCACCACTCCACAGGACATGAGTCCATGCTGATGATGGCTTCTGCTCAATAATGCTTCACAGCAGAATGGATTGATGCATGTTCATTTTCATCATCTGAGTCAGATGCCACCAACAGAAGGTTGATTTTGTTTTTTAGTGGTTTGGGTTCTGTAGTTTTCACACCTCGGTGTTGCTCTTTTAAGGCTTCTGAATACATGCTCCACACCTCGTCCCTCTCAGAGTTTGGAAGCACTTCAGATTCTTAAACCTTGGTTCCAGTGCTGTAGCTATGTTTAGAAGTCTCACATTGGTACCTTCTTTGTGTTTTGTCAAATCTGCTATGAAAGTGTTCTTAAAATGAACATGTGCTGGGTCATCATCCAAGGGGCATATAAATGTTTAGCATATCTGGCACGTAAATACCTTGCAACGCCAGTTACAAAAGTGCCATGCAAATGTCTGTTCTCACTTTCTCACATTATAAGTAAGAAGCAGTCACTAATATCTCCCGTAAATGTAAACAATCTTGTTTGTCTTCGCAATTGGCTGAACAGTAAGAAGGACCAAGTGGACTCACAGTCTCTAAAGTTTTCCATTGTTTTCTTTTACAGTGCAGTTATATAACCCCCAAAAAATCTAAGTTTTTAAGTTACACTTTCACAATAAAGAGACTGGACTACACTACTTGTATGAGGTGAATTGAAAAATTCTATTTCTTTTGCTTATTATTTTTACAGTACAAATATTTGTAATAATAATAACACAAAGAGATCACTGTACACTTTGTATTCTGTGTTGTAATAGAAATCAATGTATTTGAAAATGTAGAAAAACATCAAAAATATTTAATAAATTTCAATTGGTATTCTAATGTTTTTCTGTGCGATTAATCACAATTAATGTGTTAAGTTATTCGCGTGAGTTAACTGTGATTAATTGACAGCCCTAATAATAATGAATCAATTTGCTCAAAACTTGAGCCAGCCAACTGCAGCTTCAGGGAGGGAAAAAAAGCTCTAAACTGCAGTTATGCTTTCCGTAATCTTGGATCAACTCCACTGGCTGAGGATCAGACAGAGTGCTGCATGTTCTGTCCTTATCCTTTTCATCCTTGATTTGCTCCAAATGAAGAATCATATGGAATATGCCATTGGAAGATTCCCCTCTGATGGGGAAATCTTTAACTGCCTGCTTCACACAACTTTAAGCGTCCTTTGTGTTGCATTTGTACAAAGGTTACTTATTAAGAACCGGTATCCTGGCCCCAATTCTTGTGGCAGTCTCCAGAGTTTAGATAGCTATATTATTTTTCTGTCTGTGCTGAATGCCCCTCTTCTTGCTAGTTTCAACCACAATCAAAAGCCCTAAATGGCTAAAATATCACAAGGAAGATCATTTTACAGTATTTCTAGCTCAGCTGAATGCAGGAAATATTGGAAATCTCAGTGGATCATATGTTCATGACCTTTACTGTCCAATTTTTCAGGCCCATGAGGTTTCAACAAGACATCCAATTCTCAGCTGCTTAGCCCAACTGAACAGAATGTTTCAAAGTTTGCCCAACCCTAGTTACAGACTGATATTTACTGCTACGGCATGTTCTGAAGGTTGAGGTAAGAAATCATTACTTATTTGGATACCAACAGCTTGTTTTAATTTTTTTTTCCGGTAATCTCCTGAGCCAAATGCTCATGGTAAGAGGAAAATTGTCCCTTCTTTAAAAGATTGATGAAACTATTAAATTAAAAAACCTCTGCTGTCTGTCTATCATAATAACCCATTATTCCTGCATTAAACTAATTTTTTTAATTGCTGAACATTCTTTGAAAACAAAAAACACTTAATCACTTAAATGGCATTATTATATATATGAATTTGCAGATAATGTTTATATATTTTTTTCATTTAAGTCTGACAAAGTTGTCTTTACTTTACTTGGAAAGAGCTGGTCTCAGAAATGAATGAGTCAGACTATAACTGCCTACAATACATGGTGAGCTGAAGTCAGGTTTAAAATAGCATTTTCATTTTTGTGAGAGAGGAATAATGCTTTTTGAAATGAGTTTAATTCATGTCCTGATTAGCTCCCCTAAATCTTTACTGTAACTGCACCTCAAACCCATGTCGCCTGTGCTTTGTGTCTAATAATTTTGGTTAGCTTTCCATTAAAATGATTTGTTACTCTCCAGCCTATTTTCCTATCTCAAGAATTTATTCTTTATCGTCCTTTTTTCCCCTCCTGACTGCAGCTTTGATCAAATTTGTGCAGGTTGCCCCCCTAGAATGTCAGCTTTTGCAAGCCACTGAACTTTTGAGTTTTGACTCTTGCACAACAATGACATGGATTCAGTGTCCTTTAAATGTAATTATTGGATGGCTTGTGGCAAAAGATAATCCTCCCCTTTTACTAACATGAATTGTGGATGATAAGAAAATTCCTCCTCAGAGAATTTCTTTCAAAATTACTTTCACTGCATTTGTTACATAGAATCTTCCTTCAGAAGATGTGTGAGACAGCTGATCAAAAAACCCTCCCTACTCCTTCATATTTCATTACAATAATGATACTGTATTCAAAAAAAGACTATAACTATTTCAGCTAACTCTGATTAGATTTCAGATCTTAATTATAGCCTACTGTACATGTTGCTGTGTCTCTGTTAGAAAAGAAAAGCATCTGGATGCAGCTATTTTGAAAACCAATTACCAGGCTGCTTTGTCCCTGTTTACTAATATAATAGTTACTGTGACCACCTTGCTATATTTTTACATTATAATTTACCTGATGTGCATTATGTGAAATGTTCATGCCATCTGTATATTTATACATCAGTGTCATTTGCTGAAAACGGTTGCCACAGCAAACTGATGCACTTCACAAAACATTTAAAATATGAATGGGCAAAGAATAGCGAATGACAGCCTTGAATCATGTTGTTCAACTGCTTTATAATTTAGAATCATGTTCATTCTGGTTTGTGGCTCAGACTTTTTAAAAAAATAGGGAAAATATGCTACTGTGTGTTGCGGAAAGATTCATTGTTCAAGTATTCCTTTGGGAATTGGGGAGAGAGAGCGAGAGAGAGCGAGAGAGATAGTGAGCATAATGACATATAAACTTAGCACAAGCCCGGGGAGCAAGAGGCTTGTTCTGGCAAACCCTCTCGGACTTGGGAGCCACCTACTGTGAAAATGCACTAATTTCTGCTGATTGAGTGAAGTGACTACTGAATGGTATTATGGTCTTGTTTTAGTGAGGATAGTGTCGAGGACAGAAATTATATAAATAGAAATATAAATGGAATGTAATAGCTGGATGGATAGATGGATGAATTGACCAAGGAGCTCCCTGAATGTTCTAGTATTTTTAAAAGGTCCATCTCATGTGCATCTCATGGACCTTTTAAAAATACTAGAACATTCAGGGAGCTCCTTGGTCAATTCATCCATCTATCCATTCAGGGTAACTATATGCTGGGTAACTGTATGCTGCTTAGACCGACTCAGTCCCAGGCAAAAATATGGAAAGTCTGATACAGGATGCACTGAATATAGCATTAAAGGATGGCTGCATAATTAATGTAAATCAACATGGTTTTATGTAAAATAGGTTCTATTCAGTAAAATTCATACCAGTTTTAGATGATATTACTAGTTTGGTTGCTAAAGGTGATTGTGTTGGCATAGACTTTTGTAAGGCAGTCATCTTACTATCACAAAATATTCTGATTAAAATCATAGCACTAAACAAAAATCAAAACACCTTTTAAATGTACTTGATGTTACATCTCAAATGTATTTTCAAATGGGAAATATTCATCCCAAAGTGGTATTTTTAGTAGGATCCTGCAGGGTTCTGTTCTTAGCCATGTGTTATTTAATATCTTTATCAATGATCTGGAAGACATTTTTTTTTAAAAAAACCTCACTAAAGTTGATGGAGTGGTAAACAATGCTAAGGACAGATCAGTTATGCAGAACAATCTAGATTGCTTGGTAAATTAGGCTCATTTGAACCTATTCCAATAACCATTCTAATATAGCCAAATGTAAGGGGATGTCAAAGTGTTTTGTTTAGATGTTTGCTTGTTTGTTTGGATGATTTTGTTGTTTTTGATCAAAACAAAACATTTTGCCATTCCCAAAACAGAAATGTTTTATTTTGGTTTGTTGACCCCCATTTTAACATTTTTTGTTGCCCTTTGGGAGTTGAAGTTCTGGCCCCCATTCATTGGATGAAGGAGAGAGAGTAAGAATGAAGCTATAACACCATGGCTAGAGCCTTCCCCTAAAATGGTAGGAGACCCCAGTTCAAGGCCCTACTCTAATGATTATTTATACGTAGTAGAACAGGAGAGACAAAGAAATCCAAACCAAATACTATCACACTGGTAAGGTCAGGGCACTGTCCTAAGAAGTGGGTTCAAATACTTGTTCCCGTTCCACATCAGGCAAATAGGGGAATCAAGCCTAGACTCCCACATCCTGAATGAGTGTTCTAACCACTGGGCTAAAAATTATAAAGGAGTGGTACCACCAATGATGTCCTGTACAGGGCACAAAATGTTAGGTAGCCTCTGAGAATGCCTATCAAACCAGATCCCACAAGCAAGACAGATGGGAGAGCACCAAGTCTGAGGACACCACAGGGGCTTAGGCATGAGGTAGAATCCTGGTGCCAGGAATATGATGGCTGTGTGTAAGGCTGTGTCAATGGCAGAGTGTAAGGCATGTAAGAAATTTCATTAGGTATCGAAATTTCTCCTGGAGAGTTTAGGTGTCCGCAGGGCTAGGCACCAGCTGAGTGATGATATTGAGGATCTAATTTTTTTGACTTAGGTACCTAAAATAGCAGCTAGGCACCTAAATAGCTTTGTGGATCTAGCCCTTAGACTCTGAATGCAATATTAAAGGGGGAAAAAAGTATTGCAAAGGCATAGTCCTGCCTCTTTTAAAAATTATTCATACTCAATGAAAACATGTGATGTTTCAAAATTAAATCTTCTTGATGAATATTTACCTGACTTGAATGGTTAATGTTTTTAGTTAATATAACAAAGACAGTGAAAAATCACTGTCCACCCCTTCTCTCTTTTTTCTTTGAGTCTCAAACAGAAGCTACAATTTAACATTCCAAAACTTCAGGCTTTTTTACTAGAGAAGCCACTTTGTAGCTAGTGTAATACAGTACTTAGAAAGTAATCGTTTAATCTCACTTCTAATTAATGTAAAGCAAGCTGATCAACCGATCTCTTTCTGTGAATGACACATCATTGGTTTGCCTTTGTGAAAAGCAGAGGGAATTTTAAAAATTAATCAGTTGGAGTACTATATTTGTCTGTTAATGATGATATCACATTTTGATGAGGCTACTGAATTTCCCTACAAATGGAAAATGCTGATAAGTGAGGCCATTCAAAGGAGATAATTCTAGAGTTTCATTTTGGGCAGTGGCACTCAACTTTTTATAGGTGAAGAGCATGTGGCTGTTTAGCTGCTAACATTAAACTTCTCTGTTGAACCCTTTCACCCTCCAAAGTTGCTGTGTTTAGCCAACTCCTTTGTGCTTTCCTCTCCCTTCACAGTATTGGTCATTGCTATAAATAGAGAGACTCACTCAGCAAATGTCACCTTTCCACAATCTTAACAACAAAGACACTAGTCATTCTACAGTGTATTTCTTCCTGGCCTCAGCTCCTTCAGTCAGGGCATTGCCATCTCCAACTCTTATCTCACCTTTGACTTTTTTTGACCACTTGTTCATATTAAACAAGCCTTTGGTAAATATAAATATAAACAAGTTTCCCTCACCAGGATCTCTCTGTTCACAAAAAAGCCACCTACTCCTACCAGCCACTGTTCTCCCTTATAGAGAATGGCCTCATTTTTTTAAATTAGCCAGCCATTGAGTCATGCATATCTGCTGCCCTATAACCTGCTCCACTCTCACACTCACAGGGACGCAGCCTTCCATGCAGCCAGGGTCTACCACGATTCTGATTGTGCAAGGTTTTGATTCAGCCCATGCTAGGGTCATTACTACTGCTTTGCCTTTCCCATTCTCTGCTATAACAGCAAGGAGGGGAAGAGGGATGATATCACATTATCAAGGAGATGTTGAATTTCCCTTCAAACAGATAGTAGAGACCATTTGGAGGGATTATTATTGCCACAGACCTCACAAGCCACTTCACAGTGGTGGGAGAGTTAGCATTAAAAGCCTTCTCATTTCCCAGTAGCAGCCAGCATCTTAAAAGCCAGGCTACCAGCCTTGTCAATATATTGTAAGGGGCCTAAAATAACCAACCCCTTTTCTAATGTCCCCCTTCCTTTTCCACGGATTATTGGGTGCACAACTAGATTCAGGGCAAATTGTTATGTGACCTTGTAAGAGGCTGGTACCCCAGCCTTTATACTCTCAAGCACAAAAGCTGGGACTCTTTACTAGCCAAACCACTTAACCAAGCTGCTTCCCAGCCAAATTAAGTCCCACACCCCGAGACACCCCCCTTTTTACCAGTGGGGTTTTTAGGGTTACCAATCACTGCCACCATTCGGGTATACTTCCAAAACCTGGGGGGGGGGGGGCAAACTTCCCCACCCTAACTTTGTACCCCTCCCTGGGAGCCAAAGTCAGACACCTGAAAGCTGCTTTTCTTCACCCTTCCCGGCTGAAGGCAGACTTCCCCAAACCCTGTCTCTCTTTATCTGAGAGCCAGACCGTCAGAGGCTGCTTTTCCTCCCCCCTGCACCCTGTCCCCCTGCAACCTGCACCCTGCACCCTGTCCCCCGTCTACCCTGACGGTAAGGAGAGACAGTCTCCACACTTCAGCTATTCACTTAGCTGCCCTGGTCCCTATTTCCCTTCCCTTCTCCCTTTCCAGACTGGAAGCAGAGAAAACCCTAAGGGAAATAAACCAGACGGTTTTATAACTAGAAGATTTAATAAAGAAAAGGGAATGAAACAAAGATACAATACACTTTACAATTTGGGGTTTGGGACCACGCATGGATCCCGAACCTATAGCAAGGCTATAGCAAGGGTCTGGTGTATTTCCCGGATCTTCTTTCTTTCTCTTTTTTAAGGCTAGATTCTATGCTTGTCCTTCTCAAGTCCTCTGGAACTTCACCTGCCATAGAGGACTTCTCAAAGATGATTGCTAACATTTCTGAGCATGTTCCTTAAATACACTAGAATTTCATCAGGCCCCGCTGACTTGAACATATCTAATTTATCTAAATATTCTTGAATCTGTTTTTATATATATTAATTCAGTGGTCGGCAACGTTGGCACGTGGGACTGCAGGGTAAGCACCCTTAGCAGGCCCCGCCGCTTTATTTACCTGTTGTTTCGTTGGGGAGGAGTCTGAGTGAGGGGGGGCCATTGGGGGGAGGGAGCTGAGCGAGGGGGGGTTGTTGGGGGGGGGAGCTGAGTGAGGGGGTTGTTGGGGGGAGGGAGGGAGCTGAGTGAGGGGGGGCCGTTGGGGGGGAGGGAGCTGAGTGAGGGGGGGCCTTTGGGGGGGAGGCAGATGAGCGAGGGGGGGCTGTTGGGGAGGAGGGAGGGAGCTGAGCGAGGGGGGGCATTGGGGGGAGCTGGGCAAGCGGGGGGCGCGTTGGAGTGGGGGGGAGGGGGGAGATAGCTTAGCGAGTGGGA
Source organism: Sternotherus odoratus (assembly GCA_032164245.1). Classification (NCBI taxonomy): domain Eukaryota; kingdom Metazoa; phylum Chordata; order Testudines; family Kinosternidae; genus Sternotherus; species Sternotherus odoratus. Next base: position 226,874,803 of record JAVMKO010000001.1, on the reverse strand, counting down.
GGGGGGCACAAGCCGTTTCCATTGGCCCACGTCCATGGGCTTTTACACTAGTATTTATATAATAAAAACAAATGAATGGGATCAGTTCTACCCTCAGTTACAAAGGTGCAATTCTGCACTTCCAATGGAATTCTGTTTTTTTCTCTCTGAGACTTACATCTAGATAAGTCTTGACAGAAGGCCAGGGTTTTTTGCATTTAGACGTCATCTAGTGTAAAACGGCCAGCGACATAAAAAAAATGTGATTGGGATTTTAAAAAACACCGAAGGGAAATATGACATAATTGAGAGTAAGGAAAATTAGATTTGGTCAACATTTATTATTGAGAGATATGAGACCAGATTCTTAGCTGGTGAAAAGTGGTATAACTGCACAATGCTACATTACTTTACACTAGTCCTGAATTTGGGCCCATTATATTTTATGCACTGTTAGGCTTTATTTTAAGGAGGATTATTGTGGACCCCTATTGATTTTCTGATCACTGAACCTTAGCGTGCAGAATGAATTCAAGAAGCTTGTATTTCAGCAGGTTACACTGTTCTTTGCTGGACCTGCTAAAAGTTTTGCTATTGTGAAAGTGAAATTGTAAATTTTAGGTGTTCATGGAACTGTTCTACCCACCAAATGGAGTGCACAATCTTACATATTCTGCAGCCCTGAGAATGAAATGACATTTGTGCAGGCAAGAGAATCATATCTATATATCGAGAGAGAGAGAGAGATGATTTTGATTTAACTTAACTTGCAAATTAAATATTATTTTCTTTATTGTGTTCTGTGGGTAAAGGAAGGAGGCTAGAACAAATATGTTTTTGATTAGTTTTAATTGATCTTCCCCCTGAACAGAGAAATATCATTGAACTAATCTGTTTTAAAGGGAACCTGATAACAGGAGAAAACATTCTTGTTGGGAAACAATAAATAAAATCCTCCACACCCCAAATCTTTGCATATTCCTACAGTCAAACAGCTTTAAAGTTCAAAATATTTAATTAAAATAATTTACACCTTTTTAAAATTTTCACCTGGCTCTGCACTTCTGAGTTTTGGATTCGATCAGAAATGGAAAAGCAGAAATACTGTGGAACTTCCAGCCTAACTAGAATCAGGAAGTGCTAAAAATATGAAGAAGCCTTAGCTCATAGGAATTTTATGCCAACATTTGCAGATTCAATAAGTCTAAAAAGTTGGGATATGCTTATTTTTCCCCCAAACCAAATCTTTACTCTGAATGGAGCTTTGGGAGATCACTAATTAATACTGATAGTCATTTCTGTTTTCTCATGCTCATTTGACTCCTACTCTTCATTCTATTTATTAAGATAAACTGTTATCACGCCCTTGCTTACAACTAATCATGTTAAAAATAAAACTAACAAAATCAACCCAAAAGGAGAAACAGAATCCCTTTCCTATATCTTTTCAAAATAATGTTCTCCTAAGGATAGTTTCCCATTACTTATTGTTTTCTTTGTATTACCTCCTCTCACAGTTTATTTTTCATACAGCTATCTGCAAGGTGCTTGAGGTAGGAACCTTGTGTTCCTAACTGAAGGTAAGGAACCAAGCTATGGTGCTAAAAAAATATCAGTAATTTTGTGAGGTGTCTACGATTCACTGGGGCAGATTATCTCCTATGCCAGAACTCTCTTCTCCCTGATGTTTGGGGTTGACTCCTATATCAGTGTCACTTCTCACTGGTTTTTGGCAGCAATTTGATTCACCAGTGTCTTTCAGGTCCTTACTGGACCTCATATAAAGAGTTAGAAAAATGTAATTTTTGAGGGTTTTTTGGTTTTGAGTAAACACATAAAGAGGTTATTTTATCATGTCCTGACTGATAAGATTGTTGAAATTCATGACTCTGCACAATGATATTTGTGTATACCATCACATTTTGACAATAAAGTGTGTTATCCTTATATAGAGTTCACATATTATTTAAAAGATGTTACAATAACCCTTCTTAAAAACCAAGGGCCCATTCATGTTCCCACTGAACTCAGTGGCAATATTCTAATTGATTTCAAAGGGAGTAGCTATGGTACCTCTCCCAGAACAACAGCCCACTTAGTTCCCCATATCTCTTTCTGTACATAGTTTTATCTCTCTCCTGCGCACACATACATGCCTGTCAAAAGGAGGGAGAGCAAGAGATTCAGACAGTTCAACAAAGAGGCTTCTGTGGAGGTCAAGGGTGAAATTCTAGCTCCAGTGAAGTAAATGACAGAACTCCCATTGACTTTAGTAGACCCATGATTTCATCAACAAAGTGGTTAAAGGCAGAGACAGTGCAGACAAAGGGGAGAAGGGTCTTGAGGACACCCACATAGTTTCCCTTCTGATCCCATGGAAATTCCTCAAAAAAAGTAATACAGCCTCTCTATGGAAGTCCAGCTAGAGACATCCTGGTGGAACTCCTGTTGAATCATGTGTCCATTTGAACTGTCAAGAATCCAGGAAGAGAAGCCAGATTCAAGCATAGGGTCTCCATGAAGATTGACGTGACATGCCATAGATCTCATGAAATCAGTTGGGTTTGGGGACTGCCATTCCATTCCATGGAGACAATCCTTTGTTGCCAACAGAATAACTGGCAAAGAATTTAGGTGAAGGATTCATGTGCCCATTTTCTTCATTTGAACCATTTCACCAGTATTTCACATGGGAGGGTGCAGTACAAGGCAGTTTGCAGTGTTTTACTATCCAGTCCTTCAAATACTTATCTGAATAGTCCCATTGACCTCAGTAAGGTTTTGCAGAATTGGACCTTTAAGAAACTGACCCTACAAGGTACTTGGCACCTTCAGTTTTTGTTGGCTTCAATAGGAACCAAAGGCACTCAGCACTCTCCACGTGCTTTCAGTAGCTGACAGGATGAGGCCCCAATAGCAGGTTATCTCATATTTTATATATCATTTCATTATGAATGCAAAAGTGTTCAGTTTTCAACTATATTTTTTCACTATAAGGCAACTACCTCTTTGTAGTATTTGTGAGCAGAACATTTTAATTTTGGATATTAAACATTTAGAAATCCTATAAACATAGTAAACAGATGCTCTGCTTAAGGAGGTGGGTATTACTCATGATGTCTTGCTAGGCTTGACATATGGCAGGGAGATATAGGCTTTGCTTTAACAAATGAGAGGAAGTGAAGAGTGGGCACAGGTGGCTATGAAACAATCAATGGTTGAGAAAGAGAGAGAGAGAGTGAAGAGCTCAGATTAGGCAACAGGCCAAAATGGAGGACATAATTAATAAAATAAAGAAATGAAACAGCATTCTATCTGGCATTTGAAAAATTCTGATGGGCTCCATCAAAAAGATCTTAAAGAAAGCTCATCTAAATTCTTCTGAAGTTTAATGGTGTTTTTCTTCCATTTTTTTCTTTCTTTGTGTTTGTACAAGGGATGTAAACTTGATTTTAAAAGTTAAACCTTTAAATGATTAAAACATTATTGTTTAATAACCGATCAAAAAGAGAGGGACTGCGGTTGCTCTGGTCAGCCGGTGCAGCTGGGGCTTGTTCGGCCAGCAGACTCCGGGCTGGGGTCAGCAGGCTGGCCTGGCGCTGGTGTTGTTCTTGCTGGCCAGTCCGGCTGGGGCCTCTCTTGCCAGCTGGCGCAGGGCTGGCCTTGGCAGGCTGGCCTGAAGCTGGGGCTTCTCTGGCCAGCCGGCCTGGGGCTGAGATTGGTGGGCCAGCGCGCTGGCACTGCTCTGGCTGCCTGGCCCACAGCTAGCATCAGTTGGACGGCCTTGGTTTGGGGCTGCTCCAGCCATCAGTTAACTGATTAATATTTTACATCCCTAGATTGTACAAGCGGGCTGATATGTGGATCAAAGATAGCAGAACATTTTTATACATATCAGAAGTGATTATACAATGTCAAGTAAGAAGTACATTAAGAGAAATTATACTCAGATCTGAGGAAATGATGCAGAAATGTGAGTGGATATGTAAAAAAACATTAAATTAACTGTAGTGTTAGTTATCATTTTGTCTTCACAAACAATGAATTTACTAGCAGAGGAGTTTTACTAGTGCAAAATACAACTGTTTTTCTTGGATATCTGATGGTTGCTTTAAAAGAATGAAAAATTTCATAACAAATTAACAAGGTGATTTACACACTGCCGTTTAGGCGGTTGTGGATTGGTTAGGTAAGTTATCCAATTATCCTGTACTACTTGGTTTGATTTATCAACTAGTGTAAATTTTGAATATTTACAGTGAATTTTTTTGTGAGTGATCTTAAGGCTAAGGATTATTAACAAAAAAATAATAATTTAAATTTATGGTCAAATAATGTACAAATGATTTTTCCCCACAATTTGTTTGTGGATTATCTATATACAGAAAAAGAGGAGACAATTATCAAATAAACTGTTAATTAGGACTTATTCTCCCACTCTGATTGCAATGAATATTATTATACTGTTGATCACATATCTGTTTGGTTTTGTAGATCATTTGCTCATGTTGCCCGTGGTCTGAATTCCTTGCATACTCATAAACTGAGTTAAAGACAATGAGTGTTCAAAAAATGCAGGATCAGACCCCATATGATCTTCAATGTTTACTGCAACACTTTAGTGTGTTAATATCACCTATAAATCTGTGCGTAACCTTCTCAGAGATGGGGAAACAGCAGTAATTTCTGCCAAATTCTGCCACAAACAATCACCTTATTTTATCACAGAACTTTGCAGTTCCAGTGATGGCTGGACTAGGCCCTGCCCTTGACAGATTCATAAGGAGTAGGGGGCCTCAGAAGACTCTCCTGCTTGTGTGTATATACTGTCTGGAGTGAAAGGACTGCACAAGGCTAGCCATCCCAATGAAGGCTTCTTGTGGCTAGGCTACACCTGCATGTTAGGGTGTCTCTCTAATTCAGAGCACCTCTGTGCAGGGTTGTGCCAATTAGAAAAAAAAAAGACAACCTTAAATTATCTGTAATCTTCACAACTGAAAGATTTATCTGCTTATGGTTTCATTAATTTAAACTGTGACATAAATAGTAAGAGCAGTTATTTAATCTGAACATTTAAAATAATATTAACAAATTACCTTCATATTTGCAAGATTCCAAAGCAATCTGCTGGTGTGCATTAAAGGTTCTCTAGTTCACCTTACTGTAGAGCTGTTTGAAACACTTAAAGTGCACCAGCGAACCTAGTGCACACTAGCAGGACCTATATCGAATAACTTGCCACATGGTAGCACACTTTAGAAATCACATCCCTGTAGTGTGCATTATGACCCATTCCCTAGTGTAAATAAGACCTTAATTTTTTTGCTGATCCAATGGCTTGACAACAGTCTCACTTCTGTGAGATCAAATTCTACAGGTGTGTTTGACTATCCTATCCCCCAGGTTCAGCACATATTAGAAATGTTGGGCTTGATTCTCTTTTGCCCTACTTCTTCTCTAGTCATTTACACCAGTGCAAAGTAGGGATACATCACTACCAGACTAGAATGATAGCATTGTACACTCCTTTTCAGAAATAATATGCAATTCATAAATAATTACACAATGTGCAAGGAATCAGAAATCAGACTAGGTCAGGGATCGGCAACCTTTGGCACAAGGCTCATCAGAGAAATCCGCTGGCAGTCCTGGATGGTTTGTTTACCTGCAGTGTCAGCAGGTTCAACCAATCACAGAACCAACTGGCTGTGGTTTGCCATTCCAGGCTAATGGGGGCTGTGGGAAGCGGCATCCAGCACAACCTTTGGCCCACAACACTTTCCGCAGATCCCATTGGCCTAAAACGGCTAACCACAGTGAGTGGGAGTTGCAGTCAGCCAAACTGGTGGACGATGGATTTTCCTGATGGGTCACATGCCAAAGGTTGCCAATCCCTGGACGAGGTGATCACAATGATCCATAATCTATGAGTTCCTTAGGAAAAAAGAGTATTTTCTTATTCCTCTACAATTCTGTCTATGAAGTAACCCAGATGTCGGACTTTGAGCATAAAGCAAGAAGTGACGTTGTGTTCCAACATAAATGGTTTGTGTCTACGGGAAGTAATGTTTGAAGAACTTTAGACATCATATGCATTGTGAATTAAAAAAAAAAAGATCAATGATCAAAGATCACTCATTCAGCTAAGCTAGTGGTATCACTGGTGTAAACAAGTTCCCACTGTGAGGCTCTCTTTTACCACCAATAGGAGTAACTATCATATTTTTAAATATGAAGCCTTATCTACATTAGGGCTGCCTCTATTGCTAGTGCAAATTCAAGTGAACCACACAACAACAACACTAACCCAGGAATCCTTGCAACATAGCCCAGTGCCAACTCTGTCAACATATCTAATCAAGTGACACCATTATAGGATCTAATCACATCACCCATGCCATCAGGGGCTCGTTAACCTGCACATCTACCAGTGTGATATTTGCCATCATGTGTTAGCAATGCTCCTCTACTATGTACATTGTCCAAACTGGACAATCTCTATGCAAAAGAATAAACTGACACAAACGTGACATCAGGAATCATAACATTAAAAAACCAGTAGGAGAACACTTCAGTCTCTCTGGTCACTCAGTAACAGACCTAAAAGTGGCAATTCTTCAACAAAAAAACTTCAGAAGCAGACTACAATGAGAAACTGATGTATTGGAATAAATTTGAGAACTGGATACCATTAAATTAGGCTTGAATAAAGACTGGAAGTAGCTGGTTCATTACTACACAAACTGAAATCTATTTTCCCATGCTAGTTTCCCCCTACTGTTACTCACAGCTTCTTGTTAACTGTTTGAAATGGGGAATCCTGATTATCACTGAAAAAGGGTATTTTTTCCTCCTGCTGATAATAGCTCGCCTTAATTGATTAGCCTCTTAGAGTTGGTATGGCAACCCCCATCTTTTCATTTTCTCTGTGTAGATAGATAGATAGATAGATACCGTAGGAAGATATCTATGTATCTATCTATGTTCCACTCTATAAATCTGATGGAGTGGGTTTTAGCCCATGAAAGCTTATGCCCAAATAAATGTGTTAGTCTCTAAGGTGCCACAAGTGCTGCTCGTTCTTTTTTTAGGCGAATCAATGTTATCACTGATTAGGGTGACCAGATGTCCTGATTTTATAGGGAAAATCATGATATTTGGGCTTTGTCTTATTTATATAGGTGTCTATTATCCCCCGCCCCGTCTTGATTTGTCAAAGTTGCTGTCTGGTCACTCGATCACTGGTGGGATTGTTTCAGAAAAATTCCCAGTGCAGACAGCCAAGAGGGATAAAAATTGTTATCTTCCTACTAAGGGGACGGAGGAATCTGGGGTAGGCTTATGGAATGGGGGCAGGTTATGTTGAAGGAAAGGACATGATCAGATCCATCCTGGGTGTTGTTAAATGAACAAACTACTAAGTATAATGTCAGGGAGAGGAGCAGCAAGCAGGATAATATTCTCAGATACTGGAAGGAACCTACTATAAAGAAAAAAACAATGAAAAAAAACAATATAAAATATATTAGAAAACAATAATTAAAACATAGGATGAAATTCTGATGTTTAAATAGAATATTGACATTTTGCAGAAGTCCTGTTGAAATTGATAGAACTACTCATGGAGGAAAATGCTAGTTATCATGAGCAAGGGAATCATTTCTTTTTTTTAATTTGAATTATTTATGCTGGCATTCATATCATTTTAGTTTCTACAGGTTATTCAATATACTAGTTCATTTTATAAAGCATAATCCCCAAAGCAACTGGATTCAGTTTAATAATACACAATTTATATTTTTTCATCTCGTAAACTAGAGTAATTGGAAAAGTCAGTAGGCCAAATGACATTATAACATTAACAAGCTATTTGAAATGGTGTGTTTCTTTGTTTGTTTGTTTTGTTTTAATTAAGTGCAATCTTGATCCTTTTAAAAAAATAGTCATTTGCGAGGATACTCTTGAGGAGAATTTGATGCAAACACACTATTATTAAAAACAACCTTAAAATATAAATGTTTTATCTCAAAATACTCAAGACAGCATTCTTTCTATCTATCTATAATGCTGTCTTGATTATTCATATATATGTGTGTGTGTGTGTGTTTGGTCTCAGAATAATCTATACAACATTAGAGATAGATAGATATGTTTGATCTCAGAATAAAATATATGAACATAAGAATGGCCCTACTGGGCCCAAAGATCCATCTAGCCCAGTATTCTGTCTTCTGACAGTGGCCAGTGCAAGGTGCCCCAGATGGAATGAACGGAAAAGGTAATCATCAAATGATCCATCACCTATTACTCATCCCCTGTAGGAAGGGAGGCCAGGCCACCCTTCCTACAGCTCCCATTGGCCGGGAATGGCCAGTGGGAACTGTGAGTGGACAAACCTACAGCCACTCAGGTAAAGAAAACATCTTGTGGCCAGCCAGGGGCTTACCCTGGCCAAGCCATGAGACAAGTTTGGGAACTGCTTACATAGAGGCAACATAATATTTTCTGTCCTATTTTCTATCCCCTTCTTAATTATTCCCAACATTCTGTTCAATTTTTTGACTTTCACTACATATTGAGTGGATGTCTTCAAAGAACTATCCACAATGACTCCAAGATCTCTTTCTTGAGTGGTAACACAAAATTTAGACCCCATCATTTTATATGTATAGTTGAGATTATGCTTTCCAACCTCTATTACTTTGCATTTATCAACATTAAATTTAATCTGCCATTTTATTGCCCAGTCACCCACTTTTGAGAGATCCTTTTGTAGCTCTTCGCAGTCTGCCTGGGACTTAACTATCTTGAGTAGTTTTGTATCATCTGCAAATTTTGCCACCTCACTGTTTACCCTTTTTTCCAGATCATTTATGAATAAAATAAAGTAATTAAGCAGATTAGGCCAATAAATATGAGAGTGTGAGATGTCCCTAAACCAGGGATCGGCAGTGTTGGCATGTGGGACTGCAGGGTAAGCACACTTAGCGGGCCCCGCCTCTTTGTTTATCTGCGGTTTCACTGACCGCGGCTCCCACTGGCTGTGGTTCACCGTCCCGGTCCAATGGGGGGCTGTGGGAAGCAGTTTTGGACAGGGACAGCAAACCATGGCCAGTGGGAACCACCGTTGGTGAAACAGCAGATAAACAAAGCAGTGGGGCCCGCTAAGGGTGCTTACCCAGTGTCCCATGTGCCAATGTTGCCAATCGCTGCCCTAAACTTTTCATGTCCATGACTAAAGGAGACAATTTGTTCATCTTATTGAGATGGGGAGCCATTTCTTTATATTTGAACAAGTAACAACAGGCTGTCTGAGTCTTACTGGTCCGATATAAACCAGATGAAAACAGCCCTCAGGGAATATTTCCAGTTTAAAATAGTTCCTTGGCTGATGTAGAGCTGCTCATGTTCATAGAGTACAGAGTACACAAAGGCACTTCCTATTAAAGACCATGGGGCTGATCCAAAGCCCAGTGATGATAATGGTTTCATTGCAGTGGTCTTTGGATCAGGCCCATAATGGTTTCCTTAAGACCAATACATATTGCAGGACCAATGGGGCCTGAAAATATGGTATTTTTCAATCAAATCCTAATGTATCCTAAATCACTGGTAAAAGTGGAACAGAAAATAGTAAAGGAAGGAAATAAAAAAAAAAACCAATGAAAATATGAAAACAAATCTAGTGGCTGGAGAGGAACAGCATAATGGAGAAATACAGTTGGATTTGAAAAATTCTTATTGATTCCATTATCACAGTGTTTAGGTATTCCAGTGACAATCAGCCTAGAAGACAGATAACATTTCTTTCTTCAAAAACAAAATTGTCTCAAGATCCCAGCAGACATCCACAGCAACACAACAATTTAACTTTCCAAATTTCACAAATAATTTCTGTATAAATCACGAATTAATTTTTTTTTCATAGCAGAAAGTGTAAATTAGCGATCACCTTGCATTCAGAGAGATATGGGAGAAAACAAAAATGTCTTTGCAATTTGATAAGCAGTTGTTAAGGACGCAAGGGGAAAAAATGAGTCGAAATGACTTATACAATATTTCAAAGAGATAAAAATAACTCTGTCAATACATAAATACCACAAACACCATTGAAGGATACATTGTAACACATTTATCTATCGCTCTTTTCTCCTACTTTATAACGTGGGAAATTCATAAAACCACATCTATCTCATTGTGTGACCTTGGACAAGTCACTCAACTTCATTGTGCTTAGCTTTCCTATCAGTAAAATGAAGAAGTAATACATATCTGCCTTTGAAATGTGCTTTGTTATATTCCAATGAAGCATTCAGTAAAACAGTTATATATTATTAAATATTATTTTATTAAATATTAGTTTATTTTGCTGGCCAAATTCTGACCTTATTCCCATCAGTGCAATCGGATTCCATTGCAGTCACATTACTATCTAGTACAGGAGTGGGCAAACCTTTTGGCCCGAGGGCCACATTGAATTTAAAAATTGTATGGAGGGCTGGGTAGGATAGGGAAGCCTGGCCCCACCTCCTATCCAACCCCCTCCCACTTCCGACCCTCCACAGAACCCTCAACCCATCCAACCTCCCCTGCTTCTTGTCCCCTGACTAGACATGCTGCCCCGCTGAAGCTCGTAGCCCCTCCCCCTTACCACGCCAGAGCAGCAGGAGCTCAGAACCTGCCGGAGCCAGCCCTCCCGCTACAGTGCTGCCCCGGAGCGGCAGGCCAGAGCGCCGGTGGCACGGCGTGCTGAGGCTGCGAAGGTGAGGGGTTGGGAATGCGGGGGAGGGACCAGAGCAGCGTCCCCGGCCCGGAGCTAAGAGCCAGTCAGAAAGGTCCGGCAGGCCAGATGTGGCCCATAGCCCATAGTTTGCCCACCCCTGATCTAGGACAATTTTTTTATTTTTTTTTAATACCATTAATATTGATTCTGTTTCCCAGTGCATATTTCTTATACATGCATATGGTCAATCATATACAGATGGGGATAACAATTATTAATTGCTCTATGCTCTTTAGAGAAGAGAAATGTAAAACTTTGTTTCAGAGTTGACCTTGACTCAGTAGATCTCATTTTGATTCCATATTTCCCTTTTTTGTTTGTTTACAATTCTGATGAGTCAAGGTTTTAGACTCTAGTCTCTTTCCCTGCTATTCATTCTCGAGCTCTTTAAAGACATATAAATATGGTAATTGCCATATTGCATCAACTCAGTGGTTCAGCTATTCCAATATCCTGTCCCTGAGAGTGATCGTCATCAGCTCTTTCAGACAAAGGTGCATGACATCTTGAAGAAAGTAGTTATGAAATAATCTGCCCACAGGAAAAGTTTCTTCCTTATTTCTAATTGTTAGAGGCTGACTCATTCCCTGAGGCATGGGAATTTATATCCTTTTCAAAACTCTTGGATACTTCCTATTTTAACTATTTATTTTCTGGCTATACTGAAAGAAGGACAGTAGACACTTGATATGGATTTTATTCAGGTTTATAGATGTCTCGGACTACCTGGCAGCTATAGTGTACATGTTTATTCAGATCATTACCTGGGGCTTCCAACAGCCCCCCTTCATTTTCCATCCAGGTCCCCCAGCCAACATATCTTTACCTTACCTTACCATCCATACCATCCACCCCCCACATAGGAGGATTAAGGTGGGCTATAAGAACAGAGGGAGGCGGAGGTTGGCTACCTGCCATAAAAATCACAGGAGTCCAACAACCGTCTCCTGTTCTGCTCCTTTATCCAGCACCTCCTTTTATCTCCTTTACCAGGCCACTTATCTGGTCACTGGATGCTTTCCCTATGGAGTACTTGCCCTGGACATCTGCCCCACACTTACAAAATAATTTACAAATTATAGCCTACCACCTTTTATTCTTATCAGAAAAGGTCCCCCCGATGCCCCCTGTGGGGAAGGCAAAAAAACCTCATTCCACCGAACCCAATCTGGTGGTAATGGGAAAGTTCCTTTCCTTCCCCACTAAAAAGGAGTGACTAGCTCAATGCCCACCAGCAGGTCCAAACCTAACCTGATAATCACCACCTCTTGGGAATGGAAGACAGGTGCTGCCCTGCCTGCTGTGTGGAAAAAAGGCTTCCAATGCCCATGGCTTGCACCTTTATAGCTTTCTGAGCTCACATTCCTGGGGGGTGAGTCAGTGCCACAAAGCTGACCATCACTCATCTTTTGCAGCAGTTTCTGACCTCCTCCAGCCTCTCCCCGAAGCCATAAAGCAATGCTGCCTTCCTTTGGCAAGCCCAGACAATGTTCCCCTTGCTTTAGGTGCCATGCAATCATCTTCTTGTTATCCATATAAACATCCAATCCTATTTTTGAATTCTGCTAAATTCTTGGTCTGAGTGGTATTAAATTGCAATAAGTTTGATAGACTAATTGCACAATGTGTGAAAAAAGTTTCCTCTTACCGGTTTTAAATTTGCTGTCTTTCAACTACATTGAATAACCCTTTTTTTGTGTGTTGTCAGACAGGTTTCAAGGAAGGATATTGTGAATAGGTTTTACAAAACCAGTCACTGTAAGGTGGTTTTCTTTTCTGTAGTATTTTACCTTATTATTATAAACAGTGGCCAAAGTCATATATGACACCCAGATGACAACATGTGTCTTCTATTTTATATGGTCCTTGGAAGCCTGGTCCGTTGACAACTCAGGAGCCAGGAGATGATTAAATATGACCCCACTTGAATACTTCCCTAGACCAGAGATCAAGCATGTCAAATTCCATGAGACAAACAGTCATAGGTGGATTAAAAAGTGGATGCCTCAAGGCTGCTCAGGAACCTGGAGCAATGTGATGGCAGTACAATAATAATGTGCTTCTCTAAAAAATGTTTCATATAATTTTTTTTCTTGAACTCTATGGAATAGAATAACAAATATATCATTCTATTACTATGTCATCTGTTCTCTTTCTTTCTTTCTTTCTTTCTTTCTTTCTTTCTTTCTTTCTTTCTTTCTTTTTTTTTTAGGGAAAGAAGACTTGTACTTACTAACATGTCACCTTTTATAAACTGTCACACACTTGTTTGCGGACTCACTTTTTGGTAGCCTGGTTTCCCAAAGTTGTCCAGTGATTTGTGGAAAGTTTTTCTAATTAATATATTCAGGTCATATCACCTATTTTGTATACTTTTTGCAGAGGTGAGAGTAATTAGGTGGTGAAGGCTGATTTAATTTCCTATGAAATGGAATTTACATTTTAAAAAAGCTACACTATTTGAAGTCACTATATAAAACCAGCAAGTAATGAAAATGAGGAAAATTAATCTCTACTCAAGAGAAGTATTCTAATGAACAGTGTAATGTAGTGCTGTTGGACCACTCAATAATGTCTCTGTACTGATAAAAATACATTTCAAAATATTTCCTCTCTCACCCTTAGCCTCTCTCTTGTTTATTGACATTGGAAGTTCTTTGGGAAAGGAGTATATTTACATAACAACCTTGCACACTGTTGTACTCATCTTGGTTGAGACCCCCAGATGCTACTGTTATACAAATAATAATAACCAACACCATCTTCCATCAGTAATTATGTCTTTCATTCCCCCATCATTCTTTGGCAAATCGGCCCCTCAGCCTGGCTCCTAAAGTGTTCCCAGACATTAGGCAATATAGTTAAAGTTAAGGAGGTCTCTTTCTTGTAATATATGACAAGATACAGAATAAAAATGTTCCTGTGTCTGAGATTAGCAGTGTCTAAAAGAGAGCTGGCCCATAGCATTGGCTTACAACTGTAGAGAGGTAAAATAAAAGAATAAATTGTCTTCAAAATTATCAAGCAATCCATCTTCTGTCACCTATTCCCAAGTTTTGACAAATAAAGACTAGGGAAATTCAATGTGGATAGGTACAAATTAATGTACATTGGAAAGCATAATCCCAACTATACATATAATATGATGAGATCTAAATTTGCTTGCTGTCACTTAAGAACGAGATTTTGGAGTCATTGAGGATAATTCTCCGAAAATATCTGCTCAATGTTTAGTGGCAGTCAACAAACTAAGAGAATGTTAGAAACCATTTGGAAAGGGATAGATAATAAAACAGAAAATATCATAATGTCACTATATGATTCCATGGTAAACCCACACCTTGACTATAGTTCTGGTCTCCCCATTTCAAAAAAGATGTATTAAAATTGGAAAGATACAAAGAAAATCAACAAAAGTGATTGTGGGATAAAACAGCTTCCATATGAGAAGAGTTTTAAAAGACTGTGTTTGTTAACCTAATAAAGAGACGATTAATGGGGAATATGATAGTGGTCCACTCTATACAATCATGAATGTTATGGAAAAAGGGAAAGATATTTCCCCTCCACATAATACAAGAATTAGGGTCACCCAATGAAATTAATAGTCAGCAGGTTTAAAACAAACACAAGGAAGTACTTCTTCACATAACACACAGTCAATCTTTGGAACTTATTGACATGGAATATTGTGAAGGCTAAAAGTATAACTGGGTCCAAAAAAGGATTAGATAAATTCATTAAATATGTGTCAACTATTAGCCAAGTTGGTCAGGGATGCAACCCTCTGTCCCAGGTGTTCCTAAACTTCCAACTGCCACAAGCATCTGCCACTGGTCATTGTCAGAGATAGGATACTAGATTAGGTGGACCATTGTCCTGCCCAGTATGGCCATTCTTATGTTCTTCTGACCTTTGTAGATATGATTAATCTTTAATTAAGTTAGGCCAGGGTCCAGAGTACAGCAACTGTGAAAGGGGAAAGACAAAAGGGTAAAGGCAGCCAGATGAAAGAGATATAGGGATACTGGGTAGCAAGAGGATGCAGACACAAGGTGGGGAACAGAGAAGAAAGAAGTGACAGTGGTATTAGAAGGGGAGACATGGAATGGGGGAATATATGGAGATTAGATGGAATAAAGAAGAAGGGCGGGAAAGATGAGAGAAGGAAGCAGTAGAAAAGTGGAAGAGTAGAAAAGTAGAAAGTGGAAGAGAATAATACAAAGAAATGGGAGATGATACGAAGACAACAAAGGGAACAAAAGTGGAAGATGGAAAGAAAGAAAGAGGTGGGAATGATGAAAATGGAAAAAGACAAAAGCAGGAAAGTACACACAAAACTTTGATGGTAATCTTTTAAATGTAATTGTATTTATACATTTTATTGTAGGGCATATTCCTCTTCTGAAAAAGAAGATGAATTGTTTGCAGGACAGGAGATTGAAAACTGGATGGAGAGTGATTTTGGAGAGAAAGGGAATTTACCAGAACCAGCCCACAAATGCTTATATCGGTTTTTATTTCTATTATAGTAATGTCTATATACCCCAGCCAAGATTAGAGCCAATTGTGCAAAACACTGTATAAGCACATGGTAAAAGACAGTCCTTGCCTTAAGAGTTTGCAATATAAATAGACAAGAGGAACAAATGCTGGGAGGTAGAAAGAGTTATTACTGTATCTCAATTTTATAGATGGGGAGCAACAGTACAGAAATTAAATAAGAATTGAAAGCAAACTTCCTGAGACCAGGACAGTGCTTTAACGATATGACCATCCTTCCTCTGAAAATTGAAAGCTACTATTCTAGTCACTTCTTTTCTCTATTCCCCATTCTTCTTAACAGTGACTCCTTGTACAGCTCTGCAGAGTTTGTTTTGTTAAAACATGTGTTCACTGATACATTCTTTCAGCTATTTCCAGCTGAAATGAGGAAAAGAAGATACATATTATGGAGCAATGGTCAAAGTTCCATGACTAAGCTTGCAACCAGGTTCCATTATAATTCCTATTTTTAGTGCTTATAACTTTCACTAAAAAAAAGGAGGGGGGGGGGGGGTTGGCCTGAAAATTGCCTTATTTATTCTGAGGGCAAAGGAGAGGATTTTTTCCCAAGCAAAGTTGAATGAAAATTGTTCAAACTGTTTGAAACTTAAAGCACAGGTCATAAAAAATTACCCTGATTTGAGGTCTTGACTAGTGTCAGATGTTTAATTGGGTCTCTCTGACTCAAAAATAGATTGTTTTTCTCATTTCAAACTTGAAATTTTCTTGCAAATGACATTACAGTCTATACTTAAGAAATGATGATGATGATTGATGATGATGATTTAGTTCACTTTTACAGCACCCAAAGTGGGCTTGCCATTTCACAGAAGAAATAAAAACAGGGCCTGTTCAAAAGAGTTTATCTTCCAAATTAGATTCTAATGTTACAAAATTATTAATGATATGATCAGAGAAAGAGAGAGAATACATGATGATGTGTTGTGACACAAAGATTGAAAGACCCAAGTTTGGGTGACTTAATTGTTTGTGAGTAGTGAAGTTACAAGGGAATTTTGACAGTCATCCCTAGTGAATGAAAGTAAAACATTTACACCACACAAAGATTTACTTTGTTTCTCCCAAGTATTTTACAGGGGAAAAAATATTTGCTCTAAACAGAATGGGGAGCTTTCAGTGCATCGGCCAATAAAGAAGGGGAATGTGTGAGGGGGAGCACCCTACCCAAGCAAGGAGACAAGGAAATTATCCCCCTGATTTTAGAAGAGTTGAGGAAGGGCCCCCCCCACCACTCCCCTGAAATTATCCTGTGATCTTTGTGCATTAGCATCATAAGCCCTGCTGCACATAAGTAAGAAAGAAAGAAAGAAACTGTAATTAATGATTTAATAATTTCAGAAACTTCTACAAATAATCTAACCATAATAATCTTATAATCTTTAAGGCCTGACATGTTGCATGCTAGGTCTGGGAGGGGGCGGAGGGAGAAAGTGCTCACTGGAGAGCTGGGATTCTTTTTTGACAAATCTTCAAATATCACAGCACTAGGGAAGAGGTTCTGCTTGCCACAGAAATTGTCACTTCTGGGGAAAAAAACAACAACAACCCTGCAGCTGTACTTTGAGTTCCACGGACAGCTAACTTCTGACAGTTGTGAATGGTTCTTTGTGAATGTAGTCCTCTCTCTTTGACTCAAAGCTGAGATTCTGGAAAAACTCCAAAACACATTCTCTAGTGTGGCTGCAAAGGGTTCTGAGTTTATGTTAGGAGACAGACAAGATAGGCATATCTGAAAGTGGGCGGAGTTCTTAATTTTTCCAGAGTGTTGTCTTTCTTTTTTCCATATATGGCTGTTTAGGTCTGAGTTTGCAATCCAGAACTGTGTGATTTCAGTGGGTGTTTTGAGTGTCCAAGACATGTATGGTTAGAGCCATGGTGAAATGAAGTGCCAACTGAGTTAATTTGAGGGTTAGCTGAGGTTTCAGAAACCCAGGCACATTGTCAGATAAATCACATCCATCTGTATCATAGGGTATGTCTTCACTACAGCAGTAGTTCGATTTCCTTTATGTCGATGTTGTGAACGCGACGGTATACAGTCGATGTTGTCTGTCTTCACTACGCATAGCTAAGCACAGCAAGTCGACAGTGTCTGTCCGCAAAACTTTTGCAGGCGTCGACATGACGAGCGTTGCACTCTGGGTACCTATCCCACAGTTCCCTGATCCCCCAGCAGGCACCATTTCGAGTGCTGCACTGTGGGTAGGCATTTCCAAATTTCGCGCCCTTTTTCCGCGCCGCCCACCCCCATTACAAGCGGTGCTCTGTGGGTAGGCATCCCATAATTCGCGCCCTTTCTCCGCCGTACTAACGCCATAGCATTGCAAGCATGGAGCCCGCTGACACCACGGCTGCAGTAATGGCTGTTGTGAGGACCTCGATCACGGTTGCTGAGTTCCTGCTGCACCGTCTGCAGAGGAGGAATGCGATCTGGGGAGAACCGCGCTTTCTGGAACCCAACGACAGTGAGGAGGAGATGGACGAGGACAGCGGGGACGACAGGGACACTGACGTGCACAGCGGGGACGACAGGGACACTGACGTGCACAGCGGGGACGACAGGGACACTGCCGTTTTTGCAAGTAGGGCGACTGACAATCTGTCAAAAATGGTGGCAATGGGGCAGGCTCATGCCATCGAACGCCGATTCTGGGCCAGGGAAACAAGCACTGACTGGTGGGACCGCATAGTGCTGCGGGTCTGGGATGACTCCCAGTGGCTCAGAAACTTCCGCATGCGAAAGGGCACCTTCATGGAACTTTGTGACTGGCTGTCCCCTGCCCTCCGGCGCAGGAATACCAAAATGAGAGCGGCCCTTACAGTGGAGAAGCGAGTGGCGATAGCCCTCTGGAAGCTTGCAACGCCAGACAGCTACCGGTCAGTGGCGAATCAGTTTGGGGTGGGTAGGTCTACAGTGGGCTTTGCTGTGATGCAAGTAAGCAGGGCAATCGTCGAGCGGCTGCTACACCGGGTTATAAACCTTGGAAACCTGCAAGCCACAATAGATGGCTTTGCCGCCATGGGATTCCCTAACTGTGGTGGGGCTATAGATGGGACTCATATCCCTATCCTGGCACCGGACCACGAGGCCGCCGAGTACAGAAACCGGAAGGGATATTACTCAATGGTCATGCAAGCAGTGGTTGACCACAAGGGACGTTTCACCGACCTCTACGTGGGGTGGCCGGGAAAGCTTCATGATGCTCGAGTGTTCAGGAACTCTAGGGTTTTTAGACAGCTGCAGCAAGGCACTTTCTTCCCCGACCAGAAAATTTCCGTGGGGGGGGGTCGAAATGCCGATCGTGATCATTGGGGACTCAGCCTACCCCCTAATGCCCTGGCTTATGAAGCCCTACACAGGAGCCCTGGACAGGGGTCAGGAGCTGTTCAACTACAGGCTGAGCAAGTGCAGAATGGCCGTAGAATGTGCATTTGGCCGCTTGAAGGGGAGATGGCGTTCCTTACTGATTCGCTCAGACATCCGCGAGAGAAATATCCCCATTGTTATTGCTGCTTGCTCTGTGCTCCACAATATCTGTGAGAGCAAGGGGGAAACGTTCATGGCGGGCTGGGAGGCAGAGGCAAATTTACTTTCTGCTACTTATGAGCAGCCACACAGCAGGGAAAGTAAAAGAGCCCACCGTGAGGCCCTGCGCCTCAGGGACGCCTTGAAAGACAGTTTTATCAGTGCCCGAGATGGCGTTTGAGAATCTGCTCCCTTGCTGTGCTCTAAGCCTGCTGCCCTTGAACCCTCTTTCCCTCCCCCCTCCCCATGCTTTCCCTCCTCCCTCCCCATGCTTGCAGAGAAAATAAAATCACTGTTTGAAAAATCATGGTTCCTTTATTGGTTACTCGGAAATACAAATACAGGGGATCACTGTCCTGGTATCCTGGAGGGAAACTGGCAGTCGCAGTGGGGAGGAGCGGGCAAAGGAGGGGGGGGTGGGAAGGGTGGAGAGGAGGGGTTGGCAAGACTCAGCAGCTTTCAAAAGTTTTCCGAGAATGTAAGCCTGCTGCTGCTGCTGCTGCTGCTGGCTTGTGGGGTAGAGTGGAGCGGCCCACGGAGCTTGCCCCCCCGTGTTCTCAACCCGCGTCTGGGTGGGGAAGCTATGGGAGTTGGGGAGGGGGGGAGGTGGTTACACAGGGGCTGCAGAGGTGGTCTTTGGTCATGCTGCAGCTCCACCAGAGATCGCAGCATGTCGCTCTGGTCCTCCATTATGTGGAGGAAAGCATCCATGCGTCTTTCCTCACGTTCTACCCTCTTTTGTTCAGCGGCTCTCCATTCCTGCCTCTCTCGATTCCTTGCCTCTCTCTCTCGATCCCTTGCCTCTCTCTCTCGCTTCCTTTCCTCTCTCTCTTGATCCCTTGCCTGAATCTCTCGATCCCTTGCCTGAATCTCTCGATCCCTGGACTCTATCATTCTTTCCCTCCAGTCCGTCTGGCGGGCTGCCTCAGCGCGCGAGTTCTCCACGAGTTCAGTAAACATCTCATCGCGCGTTCGCGTTTTCTTTTTACGCTTTCTTATCTGCGGTGCACGGCGTGTTGAGGAGGCATGGGGGTTGTGGCATACTTGTTGTTCATCTGTGGGCAAGTGTGTGGGAAAAGAAAGTTTGAAAGTTATGAGACAGATACATTCAAGGTTAGGAGGCAGATGCAGTCTCGGACTGTACACAATGGGAGTACTATGCCATTTGCAACCTCAGTATTCAGAGGCCTGCCTGATATGATTTCTGTACAAGGTCATGTTGTACACCTAAAACTGACTGACAAGCTCTCAGAAAATTCAGAGCATCTGAGACACATATGCGCACCTCAGCCCAAGACGGCTTCTGAAATCACCGTGCAGCCGGCCATGGTAAGTTAAAAGTGGCGCTTGCATACTGTAGAGTAACCCCGCCCCCTTCCCCCCACCGCGTGGCTGGCTCCCACTGAAACCGCAAACTGCAAAGCAAATGCCAAAAAATCTCTCGCTAAGGGCTAAGGTCTTTTTGGGGCTCTTCAGACCGCGTGCAGACTGCTCAGATTCCCTGCTAGCTACCGCTACGGGCGGGGGGGTGGGGGGTTGGGTGCGCGTTGGCTGTGAAGTGGAAGCAACGGCGTGCAGACGGCTCGGATTCCCTGCTAGCTAACGCTACGGGCTGGGGGGGGGGGGCGGCGGTCAGCGTTCGTGGGGGGGGGGGGGTTCGGTTCGTCGGTCCTCAGCAGAAAAGAGTACTTTGCAGCTGGGACTCTTTATCTCCCGACTAATTGCAGTCCGTATCTCAAACAGGCAACCCTGAATGACATCACTTTGCTGAGAATTTCTCGGAGAGATAGGGAGCGCATGCTCCTTGAGTCCATGCAAAGTCCTGGTCCATACGCCGCAATGCTAGCCTGCTCAATGATACCAGACAACCTACTACTTTCGTGGCGTGGGTTGGTGTCCTATCACGGGGGACCAGATAAGGCAGCTCTCCCAAGAAATCTGCTGCGCTGGATTCATCGCTACCTCCTGGATAGCTTCCTTGAAATGTCCGCGGAGGACTTATGGTCAATCCCGGAGTATATTGACAAACTCTTTGAGTAGAAATTGACCAGCAATGAAAGCACGCTAAGTCCTTAGGGCAAGTTACTCATTAATAAATGCTTCCTTTACAAAATCACGCGTCATGTAATCACTTAAAAAAGAAACACTTACCCCCTCGGAGGCTTGGGACGGTACTGGCTCCAGGGTGACAAACAGCTCCTGGCTCTCTGGGTACAAGGGTTCTCCGCTGGGCTCCTGCTGCTCCGTGAGATTTTCTTCTTCATGCTCGTCCTCCTCGGAATCAGTCTCCTCCCTGACGATGATCCCATCGGTGGAGTCCACGCACACCGGCGCGATGGTGGTGGGGGCTCCCCCCATTATGGCATTTAGTTCATTGTAGAACCTGCATGTCCGTGGCGCACCCCCTGATCGCCCGTTTGCCTCCTTGGCTTTCTGGAAAGATTGCCGCAGCTCCTTAATTTTCACGCGGCACTGTGTGGTGTCCCTGTTGTGGCCCCTTTCCAGCATGGCCTTGGAGACTCTTCCGTAGGTGTTGGCATTCCGTTTGTTGTTTCGTAGTTCCAACATCACGGATTCCTCTCCCCAGATAGCGATGAGATCCAGCACCTCACGAGTGGACCATGCTGGAGCTCTTCTCCTCTGGCTGGTCTCCAGGGTAGATGAGCTCATCATGGATTCCTGTGATGCTGAGCTCTGCATGGCGGCTAGTGCTGATTGCTCTGAATGGCGACTGATCAGTTCAGGTGAGCTGGCCACGCTGACCAAACAGGAAATGGCATTCAAATGTTCCCGGGTCTTATCTACCTGGCCAGAGCAGCGAGTTCAGAGTGCAGTGCAGAGCGGTCACAGTGGAGCAGTAGTGAGGCAGTCCAGAGCGGTCAGAATGGAGCATTGTGGGACAGCCTCTGGAGGCTATTAATGTCGGGTTCCGTCTTCACTAGCCCACGGTCGAGCTTGGAACGTCGAGATTAGCCTTATGCCACTGGTTAGGCTGGAGTGCCAAGATCGATCTTTAAGGCCCTTTACATCGACGTTAAGGGCATGTATGTGAAGACAGGTACACGTTTACTTCGACCTAACGTCGTTAACATCAATTTAAAGTGGTAGTGAAGACATGCCCATAGAATCAAAGAAGTTAGAAACAGAAAACACTGATTGTTATTATCCAGGCAATTTCCCGGCCTACAAAGAATTGTTCCCTACATAATATATCCATAGTGGCTTTGCCAAGTCTTTGTTTAAAAGCCTCCATTGATTGGGTTAAGTCCAGTTCCTTTTGTTGGGAAAAGGATAAAATTTTACCAGCTATGTTTCTCATCCTAACTTTTTCTTTTTTTGATTTTACCCTATTTCCCCTTTTTATAACCTAGTAACTTCTAAGCGATTTATTGTACCACATTAAGTAATCCCCCTTCCTCTTGGTGTTATGGCACTTAAAGTATTGGAGATAGTTATGTTCCTGTCACTTAGTCATCACTTAGCCAAGCTGTTCATATTTAGTACTCTTAATTTTTCCATGTTAATGAATTCCTTCAGACTTGATCAGTTTTGTTCTCTTTTCTCAATTCCTTAC
Organism: Sternotherus odoratus; assembly: GCA_032164245.1. NCBI lineage: Eukaryota > Metazoa > Chordata > Testudines > Kinosternidae > Sternotherus > Sternotherus odoratus. The sequence continues at coordinate 226,852,375 of JAVMKO010000001.1, read as the reverse complement.
AGTTTGTCTACCTCGTAACATAGTCTAGAACTGACTGCAATATCATAGGTGGGTTGCACCAGAGCCCTCCAACTCTCCGTTGTATTCCAACATATTCATAAATCATGTAGCCTGGATTTATTCTGGAAATATGAAAATATCAAAGTACTCAGATTACCTGTATATGCTTTCATGTAGTACGTGCAGTATGAAAAACTCAACTGAAGTTGAATATACTTGTTGTAGTCATTGAGAACCAGATTCTGTCTTATTCTTTCATGGGTGCAATGTGGTATGGAAGAGTGCAAGCAGTTTTCCCTATCATTGCACAGCCCACATATGGACAAAGCAGAATTGCAGATCCTATTCTCTATGGAGAGCAGGGATTGCACCCTCAGTTCTCCCCACTTGTTTTAAATTTTGTAACTTAATAATATTCTACTTTGTTTTTTTATTTCAGTAAAATCATTATTTCTTTATATTGTGTGGGTAATTATGCTGGCTTTGTGTAAACAAAGTAATGGACAAACTTCCTCACAAAATTCAGTCACAGAATTGATGAACATTATGTTATTACATGTTGCAGAACAGAGTACAGAAGTGCCACTGAATTAAAGGGCCCCGATTATGCTTTGGAATCTTAGACTCAGTGAACTAGCTTTGAAACAGAGACTATGTTCCAAAATGAATGATTAGTTTGGTGCTTATAATGACTTACACTGAACCACAATCTGATTACAGTTGCTTCAATATAAATCCAAGTAACCGCTTTAAAATCAATGTAATTAATTCAGATTTACCTGGTTGTAACTGCAATCAGAATCTAGCCCATTATGATGGTTTTTTTTCTCCACATAAAAATGAATGACTTATATATGTGTGGGTGGAAGGAGAGAGAAAGAGAGAGAATACTACTAGCACAATCTGCTCTGATTTAAGTGTATGGGGATTTTGTCATGATTTCAAAGAGAGCAGGATCAGACTGCATGAGCTTTATATTTACAGAAAAAATAAAGGGTTTTAATGATAAGGATAGCTACAAGAAATACGTCTCAGTTGTCTCTAAAGTCACAGATTTTGTTGTTGTTATTATTATTATAATATACCAAGATTGGTGCTCCACTGTGGTAGGCCTTATTAGAGTCTTATTCTATTAATTAATAAGAACTACCTAACATTTCTATAAAAGTCATTCTGTTATTTGTTTGAGCACTACAAACAATGATTAACTTCAAAGGCATGCCAGGAATTCAGGGACTGGCCCAAGAAATGGAAACATGTCTGCAAAATTATCATGATAATAACTGATTTTCATAACTGAAATAAGTATTTGTGAATGGAAGTCAATAGAAGTTTGCATGTGAAATGGATGAAAAGGATTATATTCCCATCTATTAGCTAGAAGCAGGATTCATGCTGTATCTCTGAAATAACTGCACTGACTCAGTATTTGTGTAACTTATTCCTATCCTTCCTATCTCTTAATGAAATGTATCTATAATAAAATGATAGTAAACAATAACAAACAAAAATCTAGTTTCCCAGAGCTTGTTGATTACTTGCTGCACTTGTCTGGTGCATGCACAACCATTTTCTGAAGCATCCACACTGTGTATACCAAGAAATAGTTTTAATTGAACAGAATCCTCAGTGAGAAATAGTCAAGGTATGCTATCCAGGGTAGAGGAGTGTACAAGGCAGTAAATTACTTTTGTAAGGGAGTAAATGCTGAAATGAAGTGGAGGAGTGTAATAACTACAGAAATTATTTCTTGTTAATATATTTCAGTTACATGAACTTTATGCCTATACAACCACAAAAAATAATGTCAGGGAAAAAAATAGAAAAAAATGTTTTCCTTGTCTTGAAAGTGTTTGAAAATCTGTGCCTGTTTATTATGACTTTCCACTGATGTCACTTAAGGCATAAGGCCTCTTAGATTAGCAATTTTTCATGAGAGAACTCAAAAGGGGGAAATTCACCCCCCTGTGGAGAGTCCACAAACTTGTCTTTTGCATTGTTTAAGCCCCCATTCAATTCCAAGTGGTATGCAGCCTTACCCACATTGGCTTGAATTTCAACCATTATGTATGATTCTTTGAGGGAGTGAAAATGTGAGTTTTCACTGGAAACAACACCATGAAAAAAGGGAGAAGAAACAGCTAAATACAGTTACACTTAGGGCAAGCCTACAGTACCATGCTACATTACTGTGCTGCTGGTGAAGACCTGCTATACCAATGGGAATGTGCTTTCCTATCGGCATAATTACTTCACCTCTATGAGAGGCGGAAGCTATGTCAGTGGGAGAGGGTCTCTTGCCAACATACTGTGGTGTGGAAAGCACTTAAATTTATGTAACTTACATCGCATAGGGGAGTGTCTTTTTCACACCCATGAATGACGTAAATTACATCGACTTAATCAGTAGTTTAAACCAGCCTTCAATCTCACCGTGAATAGTCCCATTGAGCCCGCATGGAGTGTGCCACGAGTCAGTGTGGTATCAGAATCTGGACCAAAGTGAGAAGAGAGTTATATGAGGGGCTAGGATAAAACTCAAGAGAACATCATTTTAAAAATAAAGGATTAATATAATGGATTCTCAAATATGGAAATATTTAAATTATATGTAAACACAGAAATAATGAAACACAACTCTAGTTGCAAGTTAATAAAGATCATACAGAACAAAATAAATGGAGGGAGATTGAATGTCCCATTTATAATACATACAACAACAAGTGATTGTTGGTAAATGATTCAGTTAATGGAAGCACTCACAAATGGTGATTAAAGGTTGGGGTTTTTTTATAATGAATAATATTACTTAGTATGGATTGTGTTTTTACACTATACATAGTAATACCAGTTATGTTTTATCAGCTGATGCATAGAACTAAAAGAATATTTTGTGAGCACAACTGTGGGGATTCTGGAATAGTGAATAGCTAGAGGTTCTGCCTCTTTGGTCCCGAGGAAGATCAGAAGTTATTTAGAAGTGTGACATCAGATTCCTGTAGCTACGAATATAAAGAAACTTTCTAAGTGACATGTAACTCTGATAAAAGCTATTGTGACTGTAGAGTGGTTACCCCAGTCTCTGTGCTCTTGAGTACAGAGAAAAGGGCTCTTTTTAGCCAGACCACTTAACTTTAGCTGCTTCCCAGCCAAGTTAATTCTTTACACCCCAAGACTCCCCCCTTTTTACCAGCTGGGAACTTGGGGAACCACAGCTGCCACCATCTGAGTAGATATCCAAGGCCCTGGATTGGGGTACTCAGACTCTCCAAAACCCTAACTCTGTCCCCCTCCCTGAGAGCCAGAGTCAGACACCTGTAGGCTGTGTCACCTCCCCCCTCCTCTCTTCTCGCTGAAGAGAGAGACACAGATGCTGTTCCTCAGCTATTACCCTGAGCTGATCCTCTTTCCTACTTCCCCCCTCCCTCCTCTCTTCAAACCTTAAGGGAAGTAAACCAAACGTTTTATAACTACAAGATTTAATAAAGAAAAGAGCATAGAACATAGGCACAGTACAGCTTACAATTTAGAGTTCTTTAACTTCTCATCTGAAATGGACAGAGACACCCTAAATAGGCACAGGCTTAAGAAGTCAAAAGATCACTTACAGTCATTTAAGTAGGAATATAAGAAGGAAGGTTGAGTCATCTCCACAGCTAGAGATGGGCTCCCGGACCCTTGCCCATGTTGCAAACCCAAACTGAAACTAACTCTAAACTCCCTCCCTCCCTCATGACAGGGAAGCTCTTACGTTACTTGTTTTCAGGTAACATTAACCCTCTCCAGCACTTTACGCTTATGACAGTGACGAAAACGGAAATAGAAAATAAATGTAATAAGCTAGCTCAATTTTGTTGATTGCCACAACTCGCAGGTGCAAAAATGCAGGCCTGTTATTTATTAGGCTTCATGTGTCAACAGACTATATGGTAAGGGATGCAAGGACAGTATGGGTCATGATGCGAACTGCAGACACAACTAACACACAACTAAAATTAATTAATTTAAAGTTTTATTGGGGATAATTACAAAGGGTAAGGGAGCAGTGCTATAATTAACTAATAGACTTATGAAACTTAAAACACAGAATGATTACAATACCTACTAACAATATTTATAAACAAAGATACAGCATTTAGTAATAATTGATACTCACAAATACAAACCAACGCATAGCGACCGGCAAACGTAGAAGCTCTGTTTGAAACACGCGAGCCAAGAGACTTCGAGGTGATCAAGCTCGGATATGGGGTACACAGGATTGGTTTTCTTTTTCCTCTCACTGCCTGCATATTGCAGGGCAGGCCAATAAGTACCAACTATGACATCACAGTAGTGTCACGTGGGGGTGGGGGTGTGAAAAACTTGTTTGTGCCCGTTTCTGATTGGCACAAATAACGTTTATACCAAGTAAGGGGAGCAGGTGCCTAAAAGTCTGGTTTCGCCTTAAGATGAGAGTCTTGCACATTCTTTCAGAATGCACAGGAAACTGAATGACAAAGGGAGAGGCCAGGGCAAAACTGGTAATGACAAGTTTTTTTTAGGATGCAGACAGTAACTGATCTTAACAAATTTGGGTATTAGTGTACAGCAAATTATATTATAGAGTAGCCAATGGCCAGTCATAATCAATAAATCATGTAGCAATTGTGGTTATTCTGAACATCAAGTCGTATTTGTACATTTCATTGGCCAGACTGTTAACAGAGTACTTGTATGTTTTTTTTGTTGCTATGCCTTTTACTGTAACAATGAAGTCTGTCATGGTTAATCATGGCTGATGTGAAGGTCAGCTGTATGGAGGCATGTGTCAACTGCATTTTTTAAAAAGACACAGTTTATAAATCCCTGAAATTACATTTATCTTTTTCATATTAAAATGTAAAAAGAGACTCAACAGAAAACTCTGCTTACCGAACAAGATGTGCTGGTATCAATGCATTTGCTACGGAAATTTGTGTTCTGTTCAGTTGAAGAAACTAATATATATATATTCCCGTTATAAAATCCATGCAAGTTTAGACCAGGCCAGTTGGTCACAGAATACAAGACTTTTAAAGAATGATTTAATGGGCCTGATTCTATGCCACTGAAACCAATGTCAATCTTCCCATAAATCATGAGCTGTCAATGGTATATGACTACATCCACATCCACATCAGTTGGTGTAAGAACACATTTTCCAGTGGACATGCAGGACAATACAAAATTTAAATTTTAAAAGTATATCTGTATAAAATAAAGTTAGTTTTTCTAAAGTCACAGTGGCAGCCATTTGCTAGTGTCCAGACAAATGAAATTTGTTTAAACAATTCAAGCTGAAGCTCCTTTATTATTGTCTTAGCTATTTTAAAACATATTTTTGTTAATATGGGGACAGATATTGATATCTTGAATCCCATTGAGTGGCACCTTTCTACACAAGTAGTTCCACTGAAGTCAGTAACATATTAGGTTCTATTCAACATAAGCATATCAGAATCTGCCCTTTAGTAATCCATTTAGAGCTAGATTAGGTTAAATTTACACATGGTGCATAGTGCATTATTTTGGGAGTCTCACTGACTACTCACAAAGTAGGGTTTCACTCAACCTGCATAAAGATGTCAGAATCTTGTCTTTAATAAATATGAATTACTGAACTCTTCCGAATAGTGATGTAAAAATGAAACTGCTCTTGAGTTATTATATGAAGAGTGTGGAAACTTCAAAAATGTATTTTAATATTTACGGTTCACAGTACCAGTAAAAAAAAAAAGAGAGATTACATTTTAATCTGCATTCCTGTGCTGTGAAAATAATGGTTTAAATTGGAAGTGACAACTTCCACTTAAATACAGTGTGTGTGGTGTTGTCTGATACTGCTCTATCTAGGTAAAATGCATGTTGCCTTATAGGGAATGCAAGCCCAAGAAATCCTTGTGTGCTGGCTGTGCACTGTGCTTCTGTGTTTACACGAATAGCCACCTTAGTGTTTAGGGAGAAAGAAAAAATTTTCCACTCTGATTCAGGCAATTGTGCAAGTTCTGAGGAATGGGGAGTTAATGTGACTTAGCATTGCATAGCTGCATTTTATCAAGAAGAATCATTTTGTAATAGAGTGTGGCTGCTGTGTTTACAGAGCTTGAGGCTAATGGAGTTTATATAGGCTCTGTAGCTCCAGTGGCAATTTTAGGCAGGATAGAGTCCATAATTTAGGTGTAAATATAATATTTATGAAGTTTCCACATTGCTGACAGCTTCATTGAGATATTTACATTGGGGAAAAATGCTGAGATGAAGTAAGTCAGAAAGAAATATCATACTTTTGTTGAGGAAATGCTGAGAGTTGCCTTGGTTCTGTGGTTACGCTACTGGAGTGAGACTTTTGAGAAGTGGATTAAGTTCCTTGATTGATTAAAAATGTCTTGTGTGACATTGTCCATCTCATTTAACTTCATTATGTTCCAGTTTCCCAGCTAAAAGTGGAATAATAATGCTTCCTTTCTCAGGGCCAAATTCTGACACCCTTGGTTAATCTGAATAGCACTTTACTTTGCAAATGCTCACATTTACTTCAACAAAAGTGGAGTAAGCAAAATTCAACATGCATAAGGCTATCAAAATCTGGGCTTCAAACTGTCAGAACTTTCAGTGATTCTTATTTAGTAATCTCCCGGTCAGAAATTCATGGGTTCATTTTTTTTTCTCCAGGAGTGGATTGAAACCCAGTACAGATACTGTGATGCAATAATGCTAGGGGTCAGTCTATAGGACCAAAATATAAAACTCTCCACATAATACCCAAATATCCAATTGTGCCTGATAAAGTGATCAGCACTGAAATATTTAATAGTGTTGACACATAAATTACCAGATGTCTAAATTGTTATTAGAGCCAAAATCCACAGCCATGTATTATAATTTTAGGTTGGCTGTCTGCAGACTCAGGAAGACAGCTCTGCATTCATTCACATTTGGAAGCTATTCTTTGCAGTCATAATGGCTCCAAACTAATTTTTTTGAAGTAAAAACTTAACTCTGCGGGGGGCTGTCCAAACAGGAAATTCCTTGACCACTTATTACAAGAGAGTAGAAGAAACCCTAGTGATCCTGTCATAATATCACCTCTCAAAAAAGGAAATGTCATATCTTAATGCATATGAGTCACTACTAAGGATATAACGACTGCTGTGTTTGCCTATACACTAGCTGCTCTTAGAACACAATATTCATATAGCATCTTGAATATGAGTAGAATTAGAGTATAAACAAAATATTTCCAATCCTACCTGGCTGTTAGTACAAGCCTGTAAGTTTCAATAGACTGCATATTTCATTGAAGTCTGCACAATGTCTTGTATATGAAGATTCTTGCGATATCCTATTTTTCCTGGGGAAAAAATGGAGATAGATACCCATAACACACACAACTTCCTTTGTATTTGTTACATGTAAACGCTGAGTTCAAAGATTTCAGTGTCGAGGATTTCAGTGTCTTTTCATTGTTAAGGAGTTCCTTGCATAGGTGTGTATTGGGACACCTAGTGGCAGTCACTGAGGATAAGTTCCCATTCAGGAGAAAGTGGAGAAGACACCAGTAGAATGACATCCAGAATTTGCATTCACTCTAAGACATTTGATTTGTTGTGGGGTTTTTTGATCTTCCCAACAAATTTAAGCCAAACATTATTCTCTTTCTGTTAGTACAACATAACACAGTTATATGGGCTATTACTACGGTGACCAGAGAGTAAGTGTGAAAAATCGGGACAGAGGGTGGGGGTATTCATTGAGAATAACTGTTGTCTAGTATTTAGGTAAACATTTGCATTGTTTTAAGTTACCACATTATTTCCTTATTTTGTAAGTATATGTTTATAATGATTCCAATTCTTATTATGTTTATTTTGTAAGAAGATACTATGAATACAGACATGTTAGCTTGACTAATGTTTTCAAAGCAGTACAAGTGATCACATTATTCTATACATTAAGGCCTTTCCCCCCAAATGTTGGCACTGGAAGTTAAGCATCTACATCTATATATATAAAAGTCAAATGGTGTATGCGTGTGTGCGTGCGTGTATGTACGTTCCCTTACTCCTTCCACACCGTTTGAGCTAGAGACTTGAAATTTGGTACAGTTATAGGCTTTAGGGTCCTAATCAGGCTAAGAATCGAATTTTTTTCAAATCTCACCTATGACGCCCCCTAGGAGTGAAATTCTTTAAAGCCCATTCACATCAGCTGGGCAACAGGTTAACACCTGCTGTTCTCTGTGACATAGTTATGATGTAATAATACCCCCTCCGATGGCCCCCGCACTCACTCAGCTCTCTGCCCCCTCCCCCTCCAATGCCCCCCACTTGCTCAGCTCTTTCCCCCCTCCCCCCTCCAATGGACCCCGCACTCACTCAGCTCTCTCCCCCCTCCCCCTCCAACGGCCCCCCACTCTCTCAGCTCTCTCCCCCTCCCCCCTCCAAAGGACCCCGCACTCACTCAGCTCTCTCCCCCCTCCCCCCCTCCAATGGACCTCGCACTCACTCATCTCTCTCCCCCTCCCTCCCTCCAACGGACCCCCCACTCGCTCAGCTCTCTCCCCCCTCAGGTAAGATTCGAAAAAATTTTAAATCTCCCCTCCTCCCCCCACTCCAACGCCCCCCCACTTGCTCAGCTCTCTCCCCCTCCCCCTCCAATGGCCCCCCACTCACTCAGCTCTCTCCCCCTCCCCCCACTCCAATGCCCCCCCCACTCGTTCAGCTCTCTCCCCCTCCCCCCTCCAACGCCCCCCCCACTCACTCAGCTCTCTCCCCCTTCAGGTAAGAATCAATTTTTTTAAAAAATCTCCCCCCCTCCAACAGCCCCCGCACTCGCTCAGCTCTCTCCCCCTTACCCCCTTCCGAAGGACCCGAACAACGCCGGGTATTTTTGCTAGTTCTAAATAAAAGTGGCTTAATTTGGAGCCATGAAAAGCACCAACAAAAGGTACTGAAGTCAGTTGGAGCTGTGGACACTCAGTGCCACAGAAAATGAGGCCACTTTTATGGCTGTGCCTATAGATAGATTTAGGGATGTAATGTTAGGCACACAACTTTGAAATTTTTGACCTACATGCCTGACATTTTCTGAAAGTGTAGGATAATGATCAATATAACAGGAGACAGGAGAGATGAAAGGTCAGGTCTGAGACATAATGGCAAAGCTGTTTAGGGAAGTTTATATAGTACTAGCAAAAATACCCGACGTTGCTTGGGGTATTTGTAATTGGAAACTGGGATGTAAAAAGACTACAATGTTTTTTATTAATACAAATTTTGTTCAGAAGTCTCATTTTGTCTAATTAATTTCATTCTCAGGCATTTAGATGTGGGGGGAGGGAAGAGAGCTGAGCTAGTGCAGGGGCCGTTGGAGAGGGGAGGGGGGTGAGATTTAAAAAAAATTCAATTCTTACCTGAGGGGGGAGAGAGCTAAGTGTGTGGGGAGGCCGTTGGAGTGGGGGGGAGGGGGGAGAGAGCTAAGCGAGTGCGGGGGGCATTGGGGGGGTGGGGGGAGAGAGCTGAGAGAGTGGGGGGTGTTGGAGGGGGAGGGGGGAGAGAGCTGAGCAAGTGTGGGGGCATTGGAGGGGGGAGGGGGCAGAGAGCTGAGCGAGTGCGGGGTCCATTGGAGGGGGGTATTATTATATCATAACTATGTCACAGAGAACAGCAGGTGTTAACCTGCTGCCCAGCCGGTGTGAATGGGCTTTAAAGAATTTCACCCCTAGGGGGCGTCAGAGGTGAAATTTGAAAAATTTTCGATTCTTACCCTGATTAGGACGCTAAAGCCTATAACTGTACCAAATTTCAAGTCTCTAGCTCAAACGGTGTGGAAGGAATAAGGGAACGTACATACACGCACGCATACACACACGCATACACCATTTGACTTTTATATATATAGATTTGCCTTTCACCGCACCCAAGCCTTCTTTTGAAATCAACAGAAATTGTACAAATAACACCAGTGGGAATAGAATGGGGCCTCTTATAGGTCCTGTAGGCAGGGATATTTAATTTATTTTTATGAACTCTAGATTTACCCAAATGCTTAAATTAAAGGAGAAAAACAATTCTAAGTTCAATGAAAACTAACACAGTTCTCTAAACTGATTTCCCTTTTCTGCTGATAAAGTTAGCCAAACTTTTGGTATTCTCACATTAGCGACTTGTATTCCCAGCTTCAGTTTAGAAATACAAACACAATGTATCAACATAATGAATCATCACAGACAGCACAGTCCTCATTAGGTTGGTGAGAGTTTCACCTGACTAAGGACTGCAAAGTTGAGGCTTATATTGCTGTCCATGCAAATTATGATAAATACTACAAAAAATCTTATTGAATTCAAATAAAAGTGTTTAATTCAAAATGGAGTGTTAATCAAAATGAGGTAATAATGAATGGAACATTCAGATGGTATCACTCTACATTAATAATTTCAAACACATTTGTTCTGCTAAAATAATCCAACAATATAACATATTGAAAAGTAAGTTTTCAGTAAAAACTGTGAGGAAGGGTTTCTATTCATTGTAGTTGCTTCAAATACTCTCAATAGCACAGAACCAGAATAATTAAAATGTAGTACTTTTACTGTACTCATTTTAACATTATTTTTTGTAAGCACGGTTTTGTTTTTATGGAATCTTGACTTCTTCAAAATGATTAAGTTGACAGATTTAACCTGTGTAGTGTCCAGCTTTTGAGGTTATTCAAAACATTTTCCTCAAATATAGAAAAAATGTATGTGTGTTTATGAGAGGGATACACATACAATACGTGATAATGTCGTACAGTATAAAAAATGTACCAGCATGACTTTGGGATCACAACATTCCTCAGAAATGGTGAAGTCATAAGAAAGTTATGTAGACCATTCCAAATGAATGTCTATAAAATACATGTATCTCACCATGCCACTACATATTCTCTAATACTACATGCAATATTGGGAATATTTTAGAGGATTTTTTTATCCCTCCATCTATGAAACCATCTGATCGAAAGCCAACCAAAGTAATTCAAAGCCTTCCCTTGACTTCAGTAGGCTTTGGATTAGACCATATGTCTCACTGTACAGAGCACATAGGCAGTTATAAATTGTCTATACTTAGAAATGTCATGCTTGTAATCTTTGATCCCATTTGGCACTAAAAACAAGCACTTGGTCCCACTGAGAAGCTGAGATTCTTTCCAAAACTATATTTCATCTGTTTCTAGCCCTACAAAGTCACAAGAAATGTTAGATTTCAATATCTAATGGGAACAACCCTGTTTATGTAGAGAAAGCTAACCAGAGTACAGCACCAGATCTTGTTCATTCTGGGCTTTGGGCAAGACAATTTGCTGGTAAAAATCCCACTAGGTTGGATGTGGGCTAAATTGATGTTAAAAGTATTTCTATGAAACTTTTCAGGGGATTAAAATGTTAAAATAAATCCCAGAGGATAATATACCAGTGAGCAGAGAGCAAGTGGGACAGTCAAAGGTGCATGATAAGTCTATTGATCATTAGTCTTGACTTGTCAGTTAAGGTTGCATTCGTTTTTCACTTAAAGCTGGAATTTCATATGAATTTAGTTTTTCACTGAAAGATGCAATTAAATCTTGTGGGGGTGTCCAACTTATACTATGACTACAATTGTAGATAATATACATGTTTTATGTACTATACACTGGTTGTCTATATGCATATATGTACATATATTTTCGTTTCTTTTGAGATCATTTAAAATTCCAACTGCACTGCAAAATACATACCTAGCGCTAAACTTAAACATGATCCACTATGATAGCTTGAAAGCAAAGTGAAGGAGCTTCTTGTTATTTATTTAAAACGAGATTGCATGTGAACTGCAATTTTCCCAGCTGGCAATAAAGGGAAAAGCAATCAGCAAAGCGGTGTATAGTTTGTCTCTTCAAATGACCAATCGTTGAATCGCTGGCGTATTATTTTCTCCCCTCCCTCCTTCAGTTCTGGGGCTGGCTGCAAAGTCTTACCCTTGTGCTGTGTCCGGGACATATTCTGCAAGGCTGATTCCCAGTGCCCAGAAATGATCTACAGGCAGCTTTGGCTTCTTCCGCGGCATTCCAGGAGAAAGCCGATCTGCCGCCCTGCACTGCCACCTATTGGCCACTGGGCCTCACCGCTCCGCCTCCCCCCCCCCCTCCCCCCCAGCTCCACCATGTCTGCCGCAGCTTTGCTAAACGGGCAGCTGCACAATGAGCCAGTGTCGAGCCCCGGCCTCCTGCCACTGAAATGGCTTAAGGGGGCAGAGTCACCCGCGCTCACACAGCGCCTCGGGCCCGAGAGACACAGACGGGGCCCTTCTCTGCGCCAGGTTGGCGCGCCCCTTCCCCCACCTGGGCTGCCTTTCGCTGGGGGGGGGGGGGGGCAGGACGACTGGGGAGGGGGGAGCCTCCTTGTCTTAAGGACGGTGCCTAGCGAAAGCGGCTCGGGTCCTCTGGCGGCCCCGTCGCTGCCCCAACGCTCTCGCTGCCTGCTCAAGAAGCGGATGCCGCGGAGGCGGCCGGATACCCGGCAGGAGACGCCGCAGCCGGAGCCGGGTCCGCGGCGGAGGCGCTGCGGGGGCCCGGCTCCCCGCTCCTCCCCCCGCCGCGCACTACCATGCCCGGCGCGCGCCGCCCGAAGGAGACGGGGAAGATTCGACCCGGGCGCGCGGCGCCGCGCATCGTCCCCGGCCCGTCTGGGGCTGCGCCGGCGGGGGGCAGCGGCCGGCGGACAATGGTGTGAGGCGGGGGGGTGGGGGTATCAGGAGGCTGGGTCTCGGCTGGGGGCAGAGGGGAGAAGAAGGCGCGGGGGAGGGCGGAGGGACTGAGCGGGAAGCTGCCGCGGAGCGAGGAGAAAGTTGTTGCCTCTCCGTGGGAACGGGGGGAGGGCGCGGCGCAGACAGGCGCGGCGCGGCACGGGAGGCTCCTTGTATCGGCATGTGAGTCCCTGTGTGCGGCGCCCCGCGGAGCCGCCTGGCAGCGAGAGGCGGAAAGGGAGCAGCAGCCTCGTCCCTCCGTTAGCCCCCCCCCCCCCCCCCCGTGCACAGACACCCCCCATCTTCCTCCTACCCTCCCTCTTTGTGCGCCCCTCGTCCCCTCCTCCCTGGGTCCCCCCCCCCCCGCTCTGTGGACCCTCCACTGCCCGCCTCTCCCCTCCGTTCCCCGCCCCCCCTCTCCATCCGCCTCACTCCCTCTCTCTTGTTCGCCCCTCCCGCCACCCCTTCCCCCCCCCCCTCCACTCTCTGGTCGCGGGGAGAGCGCTGAGAGCGGCGTCGGGAGCCAGCCCTTGGCACCGCCGCCGCCGCGCTCGATGTGTGTGTGCCGCGGGGGCTCGGCGCAGCCTGGGCGGGGGGCGCCGTGTGCGTGCGTTGTGTCGCCAACCTGCCCGTCTGCGAGCCCCGCCGCCGCTCGCCTTCGCCCGGGCGGCTCGCGCGCAGCGCACACCCCACACGGGTTGCAACAATGCTTGGGCCCTGGAGATTTCAGGCTCAGTAAGTATCGGGGTTGCCTCCCCCTCCCCTCTTCCTGGCTGTGGCTTTTGGTGGCTTCCCAATCGCCCCCCCCCCCTCCTCCGCAACTCCTCCCCTTCCCCCCCTTCGGAACAGGATTTCTCCCGGCTCGGGGTGCTGCTCAGTTAGGTGACGGTGTCCGGCGGCGGCTGCTGCTGCTGTCGGCGGTACTGAAAGCTGCCTAGAGCCGGCCGTGCGGTGCGGCGAGCTAGGGCTTGAACTCCTGGGGGGACAGCAGCACACCCCCCTCCCGCAAACTGTGACCCTCCACCGAGATCTGGCAAGGAGCGGCGCACAGCCAGCACAGACCGGCTTCTCAGGCAGGATCGCAGCCGTGTATAGCACAGATTCAACTTTATTTTCTCCATCTCCACCCCCGTTGTTTTCTGGAAGGAGGAAGGGGGGGGGGGAGGGGAGGGGAAACTGTATTTATCTCCTTTGCTAACCATAACTGAATTAAAGTTGCAAAACGCCCGGGAGTTTGACACTGTACTGCCCAGGCACGTTTCGCGATGGCTTGGGTTTTTTCTTTCTTTTTTGGTTTGGTTTGGTTTGAAGATCAGGCGGTTAATGGATGAATAGATCTGATCGGGCGGAGAAAGAATTTGCAAGGTAAATGCTCTAACGAGAAAGATTTCTGCGGCTTTGATGCAGTGAAGCCGTTTGGCTTCAGTAATTTCGATCCGGTAGCCGTTTGGTCGAAATTTTATATATTTAGATCTGTCTGTATCTATCTGTATTTGCCAAGACGGCCGATTCCCTGCTGCTTCCTTTTCCCTATGCTGCAAGTGCCAGGTTTGCAGCGTTGAACTCGCTGCCACAAGAGATGTCTTGCAGTAATAAGACTTATTTTTAGGGTGCCTTTCTCCAAGCGAGTGTTGCCATGAGGAGTGACGCTCGGAGAAGGTTTACCATAGGAAATGCAGTCTCAATGACTTATTAGTCCCCATCTCCAAACACACACAAATGCACATATGCTGGTTCTTAATATTATTTTTTGACAAGTAGAAGTAGGAGAATGTTGCAAGGAGACAGACTGCAAGAGAGAAAGAAAATCGGATTTGTTTCCGGCTAGATGAAATTCGGGTATTAAATCATTGACGTAGGTCAATGGTAGGATTTTTTTCCCCGTTGGCTTTCAGTCAGCTCGGGTGTCTTCTCCCCTAAAGGATGAAGAGCAGTGACAGCCATCGTTGCTTATAATCAGCATCTCCAATGCTTGGAGTGTTGGCGATGATCTATCTCCACGAGACCTACTTAGGTCTCTCCGCTTCTATTAGCCTAGTTTTACAAAACATTGGGAATAAACAGTATGTAAGATATGGCTGAGCCCACGAAGATGATCTTCACGTTTAATGTATTTTTTCACACATTTTGGGTGAGTGGCTGAAACGTCCCCTTTAATTCTCTCTCGCGCTCGCTGTACGTGTGTTCGTAAATATCAACCGAGCAAGATTACTTATGTGAGTGAACATGCAAAACATGAATACTATTACTAAAGAGAGCTAGTAAGTTCATTCAGTTATAAGATTGATGCATTTCATTGCATTGCCGGAGAAGTCCATCACAAAAGTTATGTGGCTTTTTAAACAAAATATGCAGAGAGAGAGAGAGAGAGAGAGAGAGAGAGAGAGAGAGAGAGAGAGAGAGAGACATTAACCGTTTTAGGAAAGGGGTGATTTGGGGGATCCAACGAGATTCTTTGTGTCGAATTAATGTACATATCTTACGTTTTTCTTTGGATTTCCTACTATGACATTTCCATCAATGGTTAAAAATAATCACGGTTAGCACCTTGTGTCTGAAAAAGTGGGGAAAGACCTTAACAGTGCGCTGTTCGCTCAAGAGGTTCTGAAAGGAAGAAAGGGGGGGTGGTAAATAGGGCTGAGATGGGAAACCTCATAAAATGGTGCTTCTTTTCTTTTAAATTAGAACCGTGAAACCGAACTGACAGCCATTTTATGTATATTTATGGGGCTGCTCATAAAAAAAAACCCCGACGAAACACTGAAATGTAGCACATATGAATAGAAACAGATCAGTT
Source organism: Sternotherus odoratus (assembly GCA_032164245.1). Taxonomy (NCBI): domain Eukaryota; kingdom Metazoa; phylum Chordata; order Testudines; family Kinosternidae; genus Sternotherus; species Sternotherus odoratus. The sequence goes on along the minus strand of JAVMKO010000001.1, from coordinate 226,836,790 downwards.
TCCAGTGTGACCTTACCTTTTAAAAATACAACAGACGTTTAGCTCACTAGGAGTTACACATCGTCCTTTCAAGCAGAATAGGTGTTATCCAGCTTTTAAAACACTTGGAATTTTGAAATGACACAAACGTATTGTCAATAACAACCTTCTCCCTCCCCCCCCCCCACACTAAAATAAATAAATGAAAACTTTGTGTCTGGTTTATATTTAAAATCTTTATGCTATTATGTTCTCTTTTCTTGCCCTCACAGGAGTTAAAATGTACGCTTGCTGCTCTACAGTAACTTTGGAACAGGACCCCAACAAAAAAATGCATATCTGGATGCTGCAGACGATAGCGGTTGCTTTAACATCCCTAGTCCTGTCGTGGGCAGAAAGCATCGAGTATTATGGGGAAATCTGCGATAAGGCGTGTCCTTGCGAGGAAAAGGACAGCATCTTGACGGTGAGCTGTGAAAACAGAGGGATCATCAGCCTGTTCGAGATCAGCCCACCAAGATTCCCTGTCTATCACCTCTTGTTGTCTGGGAACCTTTTGAACAGACTCTACCCAAACCAGTTTGTTAATTACACTGGGGCTTCGATTTTACATCTAGGGAGCAATGACATACAAGACATCGAAACTGGGGCCTTTCATGGTCTGCGAGGCTTAAGGAGGCTGCACCTGAACAATAACAAGCTGGAACTCTTAAGGGATGACACTTTCCTTGGTCTGGAGAGTTTGGAGTATCTACAAGTCGATTATAATTACATCAGCACTATTGAACCCAATGCTTTCAGCAAACTGCATTTACTGCAGGTGCTGATCCTCAACGATAACCTCCTCTCCAGTTTGCCCAACAACCTTTTCCGTTTTGTGCCCTTAACTCACCTGGACTTGAGGGGTAACCGGCTGAAGCTGCTGCCCTACCTGGGCCTTTTGCAGCACATGGATAAAGTGGTGGAGCTGCAGCTGGAGGAGAACCCCTGGAATTGTTCTTGCGAGTTGATCGCTCTGAAGGATTGGCTAGATAGTATCTCTTACTCGGCTCTGGTGGGGGACGTGGTTTGTGAAACCCCTTTCCGCTTGCACGGCCGAGACTTGGATGAGGTCTCCAAGCAGGAGCTTTGCCCTAGGAGACTCATCTCGGATTATGAAATGCGGCCGCAGACACCTTTGAGCACCACAGGGTATTTCCACACTACCCCGGCTTCGGTCAACTCCGTGGCCACTTCTTCCTCGGCTGTTTACAAATCCCCTTTGAAGCCCCCTAAAGGGACCCGTCAACCCAACAAGACCAGGGTGCGCCCTACCTCCCGCCTGCCCTCCAAAGACCTGGGATACAGTAACTACGGCCCCAGCATCGCCTACCAGACCAAATCCCCGGTGCCTCTGGAGTGTCCCACCGCCTGCACTTGCAACCTGCAGATCTCGGACCTGGGCCTCAATGTCAATTGCCAGGAGAGGAAGATCGAAAGTATCTCCGAGCTCCAGCCCAAACCCTACAACCCCAAGAAGATGTACCTGACCGAGAACTACATCGCCCTGGTGCGCAGGGCGGATTTCCTGGACGCCACCGGGCTGGATTTGTTGCACCTGGGCAACAACCGGATCTCGGTCATCCAGGACCGGGCCTTTGGGGATCTAACTAATCTGAGAAGACTCTACCTGAACGGGAACCGGATCGAGCGCCTGAGCCCGGAGCTGTTCTACGGGCTGCAGAGCCTGCAGTACCTCTTCCTGCAGTACAACGTCATCCGGGACATCGAGGCGGGCACCTTTGCGTCCGTCCCCAACCTCCAGCTCTTGTTCCTGAACAACAACCTGCTGAGATCTTTGCCCGCCAGCATTTTTTCCGGCCTGACTCTCTACAGGCTGAGCCTGAGGAGCAACCACTTCTCCTACCTGCCCGTGAGCGGGGTGCTGGACCAGCTGAAGTCCCTGCTGCAGATCGACCTGCACGAGAACCCCTGGGATTGCACCTGCGACGTGGTGGGCATGAAGCTGTGGCTGGAGCAGCTCAACACCGGGGTGCTGGTGGACCAGGTCATCTGCGAGTCCCCCAAGAAGTTCGCCCAGAGCGACATGCGGACCGTCCGGGCGGAGCTGCTGTGCCCTGACTACTCCGACATCATCGTCTCCACGCCCACCCCCTCCGCCATCCAGCTGCCGGGCGGGACCACCCTCTTCTCCTCCACCGTGCGGCTCAACAGCACGGGCGCGGCGGGGGGCGCGGGGCTCCCGGGCGGCGCGGGCGGCCCCCCCGCCTCGTCGGTGCCGCTGTCGGTGCTGATCCTGAGCCTGCTGCTGGTGTTCATCATGTCGGTGTTCGTGGCGGCGGGGCTCTTCGTGCTGGTGATGAAGCGGCGGAAGAAGAGCCAGGGCGACCCGGCCAGCGCCAACAACTCCGACGTGAGCTCCTTCAACATGCAGTATAGCGTCTACGGCAGCGGCCACCATCCCCACCCGCCGCCGCCGCAGCCCCGCCACCCCCGCCCCGGCGGCCCGGTCCTGCCCAAGGTGAAGACCCCCGCCGGCCACGTGTACGAGTACATCCCGCACCCGCTGGGCCACATGTGCAAGAACCCCATCTACCGCTCCCGGGAGGGCAACGCGGGCGAGGATTACAAAGACCTGCACGAGCTCAAGGTGACCTACAGCAACCACCACCTGCAACACGGGCCGCCGCCCCCGCCGCCCCCGGGGGAGGAGGAGCCGCGGCGGAGCCCCACGTACAGCGTCAGCACCATCGAGCCCCGGGAGGAGCTGCTCTCCCCGGTGCAAGACGCCGATCGCTTTTACAGGGGCATTTTGGAGCCCGAGAAACACTCATCCTCCACGCTGGGCACTCCCGGCAATAACCTCCCCGACTACCCCAAGTTCCCCTCCGCCTACACCTACTCCCCCAACTATGACCTCCTGCGGCCCCATCAGTACTTGCACCCCGGGGCCGGGGACAGCAGGCTCCGGGAGACGGTGCTCTACAGCCCCCCGAGTACTGTCTATGTAGAGCCCAACAGGAACGAGTATCTGGAGTTAAAAGCAAAACTAAACGCAGAGCCGGACTACCTCGAAGTGCTGGAAAAACAGACCACATTCAGCCAGTTCTGAGAAACCCCTCCCTCCCCCTAACAGCCACAGCAACTCCTCCTCCTCCTCCTCTAGAGTATTTGTATTTAATAACCACACACAAAACAAAGAAACACAAATGCTGACCCCTCTCCCTCCCCCCTTTAACTCATTTTGTTGTAGGGTGAAGTGCCTTGGCACAGGATTTTCAGCTTCGGGGAATGATACTGAAAGGGTGTGCTGTTTCATTTTTATTTTTACAAGTAGGAAACAATCTATTGTGTAAACTTGGCACAACACTTGCTTTTGTGTGTTTGTGTGTCTGTATGTCGGGGAGGGGGAAGGAGGGTTTACATAGGTCGGATTGTGCAGGTTACAAGTACAAAAGTCGTGGTCACTTTCATTTTGTTGGACAGGCATTGCTTAATTTTATTTTTTCTTTGGTTGAAGAGGGCCGTGCACGTTTTCCCCGTTTAGCTCTGAGTCTAAATGGCTTTTAAAGAGAGATTTGCACACCCTATTTAATACAAGGTTTCCTTTTTTAAAGGATGTGTTTGTATGCTTTCTGGACTTCTGAATTAAATATATATATTTAATATATTAAATATATATTAAATATCATATATATTATGATCTTTAAAAAGATCACCAGAGATGTGGACAAATCATTAAAGAGGGCAGAGATATATGATCCATAACTGGTTAGTGAAAATAACTTATTGATGAACTATAAAATATTTTATTGTAGCACCTATTTTTATATGTGCATTAGCATTTCTCTTTCCTTCACTATTTTAGGGCCTAGTCTTGCAAGTACTTACATATCCATTTAACTCTATTCATGAAAGTAGTCTTGACATAGGCACCCATCCTGCAAACATTTAGGCAAATGAACAACTTTGCTCAAGTGTGTAGTCCTATAGATTTCAGTAAGTAAAGTTAACCATGTGCCCAAAAGTTTGGAGGATTGGGGCCATGTCAGTGCAACTGTTCTCATAAGTAAAGTTACATAAGCAACTGTTCTCATAAGCAACTGTTCTCATAAGTAAAGTTACATGGACATGTAATTGTTTTTCAGGATGGGGCCCAAAGTCTGTGAATTGCTCAGAAGTGCTGCACTATATATGCAGAGCTTTATTTCCAAAGCTGAAGTGGTATCAGGAGGACATTTTAAATCACTAAAATTAGCAGTAATTATGATAAAATCTTAAAAGACAATCCAAGACAAGCAATCTGGTCAGGATAAAAGAATATTGTATTACGAACCTCCTGCTAGGACAACTAGTTGGACTAGTTAGTGAGGGACATGTGGAAATTGTTGATTTTAGCAGGAAAATTGTTTCTTTTCATTACTCAACCAAAATATGATGATTTGACTACTGTTGTAGCCAATTTCTAATTGTTTAGTCCAATGCAATTGCACTTGTACAGATCCATGTGTATACTGGCACTTTGAAAGACCAAATGATGGACTGTACAAATCTCTATATAATGTCTTTACCCTTTTGGGCATCAGGCAATGAAAAGGATATTCATAAATACAGCATCACTGTAAAATGGGACAACTGGTGTCTCATATGTATCCCAGCACATGTAATTTTTTTAAATAATTTCTGAATAAACACTTGATAATTATTTCAAATGTAAGGACATCAAGTAATGATTACCTAAGTTCACAATATCTTCCCAGAATCATACTCTGGTATGTGAAACTGCCTTTGCTAGCAATCAAGTCTGAACAGAAAGGAACTAACAGTATAATCTGATGTTTTCTTCAGGTTATTTTCAAAATACAATATATCGTAATTTATCAAGGTATCTGACATGGATCAGAACTGGACATTGGTATGTGAATCACCAACATGCTTAATAGTATAGTTTCATATTTACATTTTTTCCTTTCTAAAGTCTTCATTTAATATATGGATCAGGGTAAGTGATATTTCATATTCTTTTTTACATTTATCTCTTAGGTTATTGTATTTAGTATTGTTTTTCCAGGATTCGCTAGTACATCTGTTTTGCAAAAGGGCTCTGTTCTGTGCTGCTTTTTCTACTTATGTAAAGTATGTGTCTTTATTTTTGTGTTAAACTGGCCTTCAGTAATTCAGGATGCTTACGTGTTGGGATGTGTACTTCCCTTCTACCATGCCCTCCTCTACCCGAACAAACAAAATCAAATGTACATGGCCATACATAACTCTGGCCGATTTGGTTAGTGTCCTGAAATGTGGATTTTAATGTGAACAGGAGATTCTTCTTGTTTTATTGCAAAAGGAGCAAAGCATGGCATTATGGTGTATACTACTCTTGATCTGCAGCATATCTGTTATTGAAGTCGAGAGATGTAAATGCTGATTGAGGTCTCATTCCACAGTCTTTATTGAGCAAAAAATTCCCTTTGAACCATTGCCAAAGCAAAAGGGACTTATTCTCTTCACATTTACACTGATGTAAATCAGAAGTAATCATTAAAGTCAACAGTTACACTGGTGTTAAATGGCTACAAGTGAGAAGACAGTTAAGCACATTGGCACACACAATGACAGAAAGAGACTTTCTTAGTAATGCCTGAATGATCAGGGCAATATGTGGTCCTTCAGGTGTGAAACTTTTTTCTTGTGTACTCAAAATTCAAGTTGATGGGAGTTTTGGTTTCAGTAGGAATGCAGAATCTGGTCCTTAATGTGAAAGATACATTTTACATGGCATACTGCCACAAAGAGGCAGCATCCACAAGTGTGTAAATGCACAGGAACAGCTTGAATTTATGAGACCTGGGTGATAGAAATGCCCATACTGTCCGAGTTCCTGATGTTGCTATTTTGCTGCCAGTAAATCTGCTGCCTCCATATTCTCTGCATACACTTGATAGTTGAGACCAGGAAACATTCTAAAAGTCCACATGCTAAAATCAGAATAATTAGTGCCCTACACCAACTTCAAGTAGCAAAAAAATAAAAATTAGAGCCATTATTGGGAAGAAAATTAAACATAATCAATTAACCTCCAGCAGCATAGTCTTGAAGAGGAATTCTTAAAAAAGACATGAATTTCAAAAAAGATTGTTTTCTCATTAAGTATCCTGAAATACAACTAAAAGGGACATGTGATTACCCAGACCTTAATGGAAATGGGATTATCTGGGCAGAGGTTACAATGATTAATTTCTGAAGAAAATTATAGGTAGAAAGGAGTGATAGAATGTCTGATCACAGAGGTAGTTTTGGTTGTGGAACAATTTATTTGTATGACAATATGACCTTTGTTTTGCTAGCGGGATCAGTGAAGCCATCTACATGATGATCTGCTGAGTTAGTGCTGACCAAAGAAGTAAAAGTGTCAGAGACAAAAATGTATTTATCTTTTTTTTTTAAGTTGAGAATTGTTTTAATGGGGCCAGTTAGGTATCTTTTTGTCCATTTGTTGCCCTTTTTGACTGGATATGTTGAGTTTCCTGAGATGAAAGAGCCTATACATTTTCTTTCAAAAGTTCATGTAGATCCATGACACGAGAAATAAAGGCAAAAGTGAACCCTAATTTCTAAAATGTAAGTGCTAGAATCAATATATGGAATGAGATAATATATAACATTTATTTATAAAAGCAAGTCAAAAGATTTCTTTATCTTCTATAATCAGTATTTTGCCCACTGTTTAGCATACTGATGCAATGTGATATATACATAATTGTGATATTAGGACAAAAAGACTTTCTTTTTGGGGAGTCCAGATCCTTCTTTCTTTCTTTCTTTCTTTCTTTCTTTCTTTCTTTCTTTCTTTCTTTCTTTCTTTCTTTCTTTCTTTCTTTCTTTCTTTTTCTTTCCTTTCTTTCTTATTAATTTCAGAACATTACCCACATAATTTCTAGCTGTTTTATAGGTTGTATTGAACACCAAAATGTTGTTATTTTTTATCATCAATTAAACATCTGTCATGAAAGATGATTGCACTTTTATATTTATAGAGCCTACTTTTGCACACTTTTCTCATGTGGAACTCACATTGATGTTCATGTCAGTTGTGGCTGAGTAAAACATGTAGGATTGTGCCTAAAGATTGGTATATTTCAGTTTCATATATTTTCCATGATCTATGTATAGAACTAGATAACTAATACTCAGGAGTATTCCTTTGAGACCAGATTCTGATACTCCTTGCCATATTGATTAGTAGTTTAATTTAATTTAAATTAAGGGTAAGGTATTGTCTAACATGAATAAGATATAAGAATCTAGCCCATATAAAATACATTATAGAAAAAACTAAATCCAAGAAAACAGTAATATTTAATGTAATGTCATGCAATATGATACTAGTTAGTCTGATAAACATAGTTTGAGGTGCATAAATACTTTATAATTAATTGGTAGGATATTACTATCACAACTTACATAGCAGCCATAAAATATAATGAGGTACATTTTCTCTCTGTTAGTTGAGTCATTTTTTTGGTAATTTTGTTGTATGCCATGTTAATGATCTGTCAGAAGAAGTAGTTACTTTTATTTGAGGGAAAGTCATCATTCATTGATCAAATAATAATGGCAGAGAGCAAAACCTCGGTCCTGTAACTGTGTGGAGTGGAGCTTAGGTGGATCTGCATATTCCTCACCCGTCAAAGAGGCTTAAATGGATTCTGAAGTTATCAGATCCCCTGAGAACTGGCATAATTCATATGGGTCCATCATCTGGGGCAAAGTGCATGAATCAGTCCCAAGACAATTATACATGACATCCTGGAGGCTAGGAGATGGTACCAGGACAAGTAGGGAGTTTGTTTTGAGGAGGCTGGTCCTCCTCATTTTCCTGACAGCTGGCGAGACTAAAAGAGCTCTCCGGTTAAGCTAGGACCATTGGAGTGATGATTCCTCACCAAGAACCCAGGGCAAAAATATAATCTTCTCTTGTGCATGTACAGCTCCTAGAACATTGTTGTTACTACTGGAAACAAATAATAACAACATAGAGTGAGTAGTAGAGAGTGAATGACAAAGACACCCACCTTCTCATCACCAGCAGCCTCACAAAGCTACAATTACTTGCTTTAGGTAAAGTGTCTTAGAGAACCCCCCCTCCACCCACATTGTCCTCCTCCAGCAGTTCTACAGGGAACTATAGTCCCTGCATAGAGAAGAGTGGAACCGCAATCCGAAGGAGGCAAATTGAGGTTGGCTTGTGAAAGAGATGGAAAGGCTGTGAGCTCATTTACATAAGGTCCTGTCTTAAGCATCTCTATACTGTGTTCCAATGAAATGTGAGTTCTCCTGAACAGTGTGTGTCTAAGCTTCCTTCCACTCCAGCTATGCTATCTTCAGCATATCTGCCAGTCCATCTATGCATAACTGTGATCCATCCTAATACAAATATTATACATCTTTGGAATTTTATTGCTTTCATTTTACTTTTTCATTATTCAGATGAGTCTCATAATATATAGTATTGTGACAATACTGCAAAAATGGTATAAACAGGTTTTAGAATGAATGTTTATTCTTCAAACACTGAATGGAATAGTGTCAGCAAACACAAAGACACATTTGGATAGTAGAAACCAGAAACAATTAATTGGATTTCAAAGGGAATAAAGTGCAATGAATGTAGTAATTAAATGGTTATCAATTTACTAATTAACTTACAGATAATGGGCCAAATTCTTATTTTGGTTATACTTGTGTTATTTATTCCAGATTTACAACAGCAGAACAGAGAGCAGAATTTGGCTCTGCATTCCTAAAATAAACCATTCTAAGCATTGTTATTTTGCAAAGGGAAGCATTTCAGTACATAAAGTATGATATTCAGTTGTTGTTTTGCGGAGAGCAGAATGAATGAATTGTATATATTTCCAATCTGCCGGAAAATTAATAAACAATATTTTAGCATTGCACTTTAAAGTCCATATTGCCCCCAACCATTTTTAAAATAAAACTCTCAATTGATTTCAGTGGGGAGTTCTGTTTAAATCTGGATGGACGTATAAGGGCCTTGGATACAATATTTTATGAATTAAAAAAAAAAATCTGTGGTCCTTACTTGGGCAAAAATCTTCCCCAATGGTAGTTTTGTCAGTGTAAGGTCTGCAGAAAGATCAGACCCTATGCAATATTTATTGCTATTTTGCACTTTTTATGTAGAGTATATTCATATTTGTTTGAAAACTAGGGAGTATTTTAGTGTCCACTGCAACATCCTTCTATTTGACAAATGGTGACCACTGCTGTAAGTCATGTGTTCCTGGACTATTCTTCAGGAATGTCAGACTAGGGCTTTGAGAAGGGGCGGAGGGAGGAGAGAAGAGGTTGATGCAGTATATTGTCTACTTGAGTGTGACATGTAATAAAACGTCCTTCTCATTCTGATTTCCACAGTCTGCTTGGCTTATGAGAGTCAGACTAACTATCTATCATGATAATTGTAACAGTACATTAAATGGGCTTAGTTTACTCATAATTTGGATAGGAGTGATAGCATCAGATCACCACTGTTTCATCTTTTTTGTTTGTTTGTTTTTAGAGATATACATTTACCACCAGTGTATCAAATGTGAAGTAAATATAATTTTTAACCAAGCTGATTTTTTTTCAAAAAAGAACAGTATAGCAAATGTTTCCAGTTAGGAAGGTGAAAGTTTAATACAAATCATATCTTCATCCCATTTACCTTCAGTGTGTTTGTAAAAATAAAGCCATACATGTGATATAAAAGATATTAGACATATTGTTTTCAGAAAGCCTTGGTAAATCAATGTAGGCCGTGCTGATGAGTAAATATGGTGTGTTCCTACTATCAAATGCAATTTCATTGGCAATTAAAGCCTGTAGGATCAAGCCTAATGTATTTTCAGTTCTTATGTAAGCTTTTAGGCCCTGATCCAACACTGTATAGCGCAGGGATGGCCAAACTTACTGCCCCCCTAAAGCAGCATCTGACAACCTTCAAAAGTTTAAGAGCTGAGGCACATCTGCCTGGACTGTGGCTCAGGGTAGCCATCAACTCCCAGGGAAGTGCCCAAGGGGGCTCAGGGCTTCAACCCCACTCCTGCTGAAGCCCCGAGACACCCCTCCCCACTGGGCAGGAACCCCTCCCCCATCGACCTCTGCAAGGCAGAGGACCCCAGCCTCCCCCTCCAGTCTGGTAGGTGGAGAAGGGGGGAGCCCCGGGTTCAGCAAGACTCACTTTAATAGTAAAAGAGTCGCATGTGGCTTGTGAGTCACAGTTTGGGGACCCCTCATATAGTATGTGGGCAGATTGTTGTAGCTACACAGAGTCCCACTGAAGTTAATGTAATCCTACAGGCCTTATCTTTGAAAAACTCTTGTTGATGTCAGTGAGAGGTTTTGGTGCACACAGAATTTAAGAGCAGGTTCAAGGGAAATAGACAGCGTGCCTGAATATATATGTCAGGATTGGGCTCAAGGTCTGTTTCAGCTGCATCTTAAAATAAGGTATTTACACTTGAAGAATTACATTTTAAGATATTGACATATAGTCACTATGGCCCAGGTTCAGCTCTACTGTAAAATATTTTACAGATCAGTTTTTACCAAAGAATCTAACACTATATGCTGTACTTAAAATAATAATGATAATTAATCATTATTACTTAATTTAACTAAAACTAGACTAAAACTAAACTCAGTCATTTTAAGGGATCATATTAGATGGACAGTGCATTTTAATTTAGTTGTAGACCTTCTGTAATTTATTAAATAACTTGCACTCAGTGATATGATAATCTCTGGATAGCAGAAATTGCTTTCTTTGTACTGTGCTGATATCCAGTAACATATTTCAGCTTTAGTTACAATCACAGTATAGTCTATGGTACTAATGGCAATTACTCTATACTCTAGAACATTAACAGCTCATAAAGCAAGGTTGATTACAGTAACAGCACTCTTTAGATGAGATTCAATTTTCGCATTGTGAATTTCATTTTAAATATATAAAATTAAAACCATAAATATAATTTCAGGTTGGCAGTGCATTCTGTTAAATTTGATGTGGCAGTACCTTGGCCTAAAAGAAGTACTACTAATAATTCAACTTTAAAAAGTTCTTGCATAGGTTTATAAGCCATTTGGAGCTATTTGTCAGCCATATGTTTTAATGGTTGCATAAGGGGGATGCAAAGTTAACAAGAGTTTACTTGATTATATCTATCAAATTTCAATATATTCATGCAATTTATTTAAATTTAGTTTGTTTCACATTATTCTTAAAACACATATATACATGTCATAAAATAAAAATGATATTTAAATAAAAATGATATTTTGCTATATACCATACCAACTTTCTTATATTTAAATAAGATGAAAGAACATGAACCAGACATACTATTTACTTTCTGTGACCGTTTATTTCTTTTGGAGTCTAGTGACCCCTTATATGTACATTTAACTTTAATGAGGGTTATTCAGGTGTATCAAAGGGAAAATGGACCATTGGGTAAAACTCTTGAGTTCTCTGAAGTCAATAGCAAACTTCCATTGACTTCAGTGGGGCCAGGATTTCACCATGTTTATGATCAAACTGTATTTTAACAGTCCTATCTTTAATACAGATCATTTTGTCTTCCTTGGTGTTTTTCCCCCCAATATAATTCCATATGGATACTGCTTGTCAAATTACAGTATATAGTGAAAAGGAAAACCACAAAACCACAAAAACACAAAACAAGTAAAAAAGAAAACCACAAAACAAGTGAAAAACACACAAGTGAAAAAGAAAACCCAAAATAACATTATGCACCTGAATGTTTCTGGAGGTTGCTTTATTTCCCTTTGTCTCTTTTCTCTGTCAAATAAAGTCAGCCTTAGTCTTTTTAAACTGAAGTTGTTCAAATTATTTCTAAATTTAGTATGTAATGTAATCAATATTGATTTTGGTTAAAATATTCAAATATTGTTAACAAGTGGTCATGCAAATAGTTAGAAGTGCTCTATAACATGTATTTTTGAAAATAATCATCTAGTTCCATAGAGTGGAGATAACAGATGTGTTCTGTTATTTTTGTGTTTTTCTTTCTTATTACACACGAATCACAGTGATTGCTTTTATTTTTATATATAAACCTTTTTAATATGTGGTATGATTAACACATTATTTATTATTTGCAGACGGTTAAAATGTGGACCAATACTGGACTTCCATTAGGCCCTGATGTTGATCTGATCCATATAGGCAGACTTGTGTTTGCACGTAGCTCCTTTGATTTTAAGGCCTGTGTCCTTACAGATTGAATTGTGACATCAAGCAAAATCCTCTTTGAAGTCAGTGGGAGTTTTGTTTTAGGACTTGTCTAGGCTAGAGAAATTTCCATAGTTGTAGTTATAGTGATGCAGTTAGAAGTGCAAATCCCTAATTTAGATACAGTGCACCATTTAAAAATGAGGCTTTAGTTTATGCAGTTTACCTCAAAACTCAGTAGAAGCACTGTCTTACACCAGTGCAAGCCTCTGCACTGGTGGTTTGCACCAGGGTAACTACAATATTAAAAGAAATCCCTAAGCCCTAATAAGGATTGTAGGATTGTGTCCAAAATATTCCTTTACAACTGTTTGACATGACAAATAATAGTTGCTTGCAAAATAGATGAATAGGAGCAGTAATACCAAATGGATCACTAAAACCTGCTGGTCCATTGTGCAATATGTGACTCTGAGTTTAAAATTATGGTAGTCTCTAGTAATGTGTATTATACACCCCAAATCTTCCATAAAATATAAAAAGGAATTTTTTTTCTAAAATAAATGAAATTGTTAAACTTTCCAGAAACATGTTTCCATAAATATTAGGAATAGCTGAAGTAATGTTTCTAAATTTGTTTGTACTGGCTAATCATGTTTTGTCAATTTAATAGTTTATATACTGAATGTTTTCCATAATTTTTCCATGGCTCTCAGGAATTTTCTGAAGCCATTCCATTTTTATTAGATGTGCTTTTAGGATTGAGGATGTTGTTATGGAGAAAAGTGAAGTGTTTATTTTCCTCTATGTTTATTATATCATATAATCTCAAATGAATTGTAGTATTATCTTCAAAAGGTATAGTATGTATATGTCATACTTCATTTATCATTTGTATGTTTGAGAATTAGTCACTTCCATCTCTATTCATCATCAGCATAATTTGAGAGTTCCTAATTTCAGCATTGACTGACACTTCATAATTTTAGTTTGTAGTTGTCTAATGAAATCCTTTCCCTCTTCCATATTACATTACATTTCTTAACTGTCCTTATCTCCTAGTCTCAGTGTCAGTATAAGGCTGAACTCCTGACCACTTAATCATTATAGTTCATTTTTACTTCAAAAACAATGGTAAGAGAATTTATCATAGCAATTAAAAAAAAAAAAGCAGGGTAAGGGGCAAATCCTAGGCCCAGTCCTGCGACTTCTTATGCATATGAATAGCTCTATTTATGTGAGTAATCTCATTGGACTCAATGGGACTACTTCTGTGAGTAAAGTTATGTGGTGTTTGCAGGATCCAGCCAAAATATGGGGACAGCACGTACAGTGCTGAGTTACTCCTTTATCTTAACTCCAATTTGTTACTTTGGGAACTGTGCCCCACTAAAGACTGCAGGATTAGGCCTATTATAGTTAAATTTTATGCTTCCCTGATGAAGAAGAAAATAATCTTGTTCAATGTCAAAAAGGTTTTCATGGAAGCATAACAGAATTTTCTGTTTGTACTCATTCAAATAATGTACAATTAGGTTTTATACAATGAGAAAAGTGGTTTAGACTAGTGAAATGATCACAAAGGTGACCAGCAGGAGGGCCTGAGTTTGAATCCTGTTTAGTCACTGTAGGGCCTGCTTTTTGTTTTTTGTTTTAATGTGCTTGTCTGTTAATTGGGTCTGATGATGAAAACAATTATCCAACTTCCCCTTATGGGTATTGTAACGATTAATTAATTAGGTAATGTCGATGCAGTGTTTTGAATGTACAAATCACTGTAAAATGCTAAACATCAATTGGGCTCAAAACTGCTTTATATAGGTAGCACTCCCATTAAAGTCAGTGACTTATTTATTTATTTATTTATTTAATATTATTTTTAATGCATAGTTAGACTTGGCAGAATGTATATATATATGTATAATTTTGACATAATATTGATGCTTATTTTATGCATTACATTTTTTATTATTTCAGATGTTCACAGTTGTGCAAAATTATGGGGTTTTAAGGATTCTTTTTTATTTTTATTTAAAATTTCACAGTTCTATGGAATTATGGTGGTGTCCGAAAATGGTGGAGGTCAGACAATAATTATTTAATGACTGTAGACATTGAGATTCAAAAAGTTAAAGCTTTATAACCATTCAAACCCAAATTGTCAACATCATGTGTCAAAATATACAAAGTACATTCCCTAAAGTCAAACTCTATTAAGCTATCAAACAACATTTTTCTTATGTTGCCTACATGAAAATTTTGTTTATTATCAATGTAAATATCTTTTAGTCAGTTTGTGTGTACACAGAGACATCAACATTTATTTATATTTACTAATAAAAATTGAATTCTTCCAAACCTTTGAATAAAGACTGCAGGATCTGAATGGAGTACAGTTAGAGACCACATTTTTCCAACTTTAGTGCCTGAAGATAGGCTCCTAAATCCACATGTAGGCACCTAAATAAGAATGTCTGATTGATTTCTAAAGATGATGAATATATGCAGCGCCCATTAATTTCAATGCAAAAATGACACATTAAATTCTTTAATTTTTAGTCATTCCCAGTTATTATTAACAACACAGATCAAGAAATGTGTTTGTATAAAATATGATTTTTAAGTTGATTACATCGTTTATATTTGACAGCAACATCTACTTTGTAAGAGAGGTTTTCATTTGTAGTGCAAATCCAAAGTCTAGCTACTTTTAGTGCTTTTAAAATCTGGCAGTCTGGAGAGAAGGGGAGGAGGTTGTTTTGTCCTACCTTATCTTTGCATAACTTTATAAAAATCCATCCAGCCTCATTTATTATATGAGTATGAACATCCTGTACTTTAAAGACTGGAATTATGGTGTCATAAAAATCACACTGACAGGAAAAATGTTCATCAGAGGTATTAAAATTGCTATAGCAAACTGAAGTATGAAATTAAGACGTGGTATTCTATGAATACAGCATACATTTTCAAGAGGGATTTGTTGACAACTAATTCATAACAATCTGTCTGGCATACACATTACACCTTTCATCTCAAAGGATTCTAAACTGTCTTATGAAAGTTGTGCCTACTCCTGCTTATTGAAGTCAATGGGAGCACTGACCAGGGGAGCAAGATTTGGCACTTAATAAGTTAATAAAAATTGTGCATAAGGATCACTTCATCTACCACTGAAATGCTTAACAATATATAGCAAAACTATTCAACAATGTAGGATAGAAAGTTAATAGTATTATATCCAGGTGATATTGATTGATGAATATAACTAGGCAAAATATAATTTATTCAAATGGGATATGGAACAGATATTAGCATTAATATCCCAGCTCTTGGTTAAGACTTCCATTTTTTGAGTCACCCAACACACACTTACTATACAGTAGTATTTTTTATATGTACTGGAGCTATTAACTACAACAGTTTTAATCAATGTAGTGTCACTTTCATTGTTCATCTGATAAGTTTTGGACTCTAAAGTGACAGACACCCATTCTTTTGGCCTCAGGTTTACATTTTTTTGCTGCCATGAAAGCTAAATAATTTCAAGTCTCTCTCTGAAGAATGCTGGAAAAATATTTCCTAATACAATATAACAAATTTCTCCCACCACTGCATACTTTTTGGCTGATTACATTTCTTTTGTTTCCTGAGGGACACTGAGTGTTCAAACTAGTGTTGGGCACATGCATTTATATCCCTGCATTTTACATATTATACTGTGGGTGCCAGGAGTGGCTTAGGGCAAGATTTGCATTTTTTATGCTTCAGCTGCCAGTTGCAAGCAAGCCTTATGCCATCCAATCTGATTTATTTTTTTAGAATGTAGGTCCTTCTATATGATTCTCTTATCACAGCTACAGGAATACTAAAGGTGACCTGCAAATGGTAACACAAAATTGCAAAAGGGCTTCTACCCTATTTTGAATCTTTATGATCACTAAAGAAGGCCTGCAATGTTTCTGTTGGGAAAAAAGTCTCTTTTTTATTATAGGTTTATTAACCAAGTAAAAGTTGATGGTCAAAGGAGAATAAGTGAAATTATAACATCACATCTGACAAAAGGCTGAAACTTGTGCGGCTAAGGGAGGGATACTTTTGTAGTCAGAGTTTGTAAAGTGCTTTAGTTGCTTGCTTGCTTTTGTTAGCACTTATTTACAGCTAATGATTAATATACAATTTTGGGGGAAAAGGATGTTAAAGCTTCAGAATGTGATAGTTCACAATAAGCTGCTTTGAGGGTAATTAGCCATTGGAATAATTTATCTAGGAATATGCTGGATTCTCCATTAAATGAAGTCTTTAATTCAGGCCTAGATATCTTTCTAAAATACATGTGATAGCTCAAACAGAAAATTGTGGGTTTGATACAGAGATTATTGAGTGAAATCCTTTGGCCTGTGTTATGCAGGAAGTCAGACTAGATGATCATAACACTGTCTTCGGCCTTAAAATCTGATTCTGTGAAATCCCTAAGATATCCTCCAGCAAAGCCATGAAAGGTAAAAAAATGTCATCCCTGATTTTTCTAAGGTAAAAAATGATCAGAGGGAAAGGGGAAAAAAAGGCACAAATTCAATTCTCAAATAATCACTTGTAGGTCACCTTTAATAAATACACAAGAATTCCCGCTTGGAATTGAACTGCCTTTGCTCTGCTGCAGCAGACTGGAAGGAGAGCAGGCCCTAAAGTAGCTTCACAAAGGAATACTGCACCCCCAGCACATCATTGGAGCAATGCTGCGTAGCAGCTCTCTTTGAAAGAATGTATTAATGGAGGCCATCTTGTAGACAAGTTCTTTAGGATACAGACTAAACATCTCCCCTTACTGGAAGTATAATGTTCCACAACCTGTATTACAACATGACTGTGGAAGCATCTGTGAAAAGACTGAATCTAGGTTAAATGGGACAATTGCTCCTGTTTTTTCAGCAAATTTCCTGATTAAGTCAATCTTACAGAATCTGATGCTGAAAATTTCTTTACTGTCTGTTTATTTCAGATAAAATGTAGGACTTCTGATTTTTCAACCAATAAAACACCCCCCATACCAAAAAGTAAAATAAAATTTAAAAAATTAATGTTCAGTAAGCCCCGGAAAAAGCACTGGAAATGGTTGTTTATATCTAAGGGCTTGTCTACACAGAGCAGTAATGTGGACTGCAGGGTCTGATTTCTAAAGTGCACTAATGTGTTGTGCATGAATTGTTCAATATGGACCATGCTGGTGCACACTAAAGATTCCCTGGTGCACTTTAACATAGTGCTGTTTGAAACAGTACTATGTGAAAGTGCATTAGGGAACATTAAAAAGAGATTACTCTTTATGATATATACAAGAGAAAGTCCCTAAACCATCTGATTTTTGGACATTTACATAAACCTCAAAATTGCTAACTAATAATTCCCCAAAATGAAATTGATAAAACCTCAAAACAGACGCCATATATAATGTATCAAATCTACCAAAGGTACAGACAGTTGTGCAGAAATTTCTAAGATTAGGGACTGTATGTTTTTCTTATTTCTTTCAAACATGTTTACAAAACTCTTAAAAGTATATTTAGTTCATAAATATACTTTAAAAATTCCTGGTTATTATGTCATGGACTTCCTTAGTAGATTGCTGTTTGTAGCATCTAACAAATGGCAAAATCAGGTGTTGAAACATATTTTTTTTATAAAATGAGGAAACAAACATTCATTAATTGATGACTCAGAACTGGTGGAATTTAGCAGTTGAGTCAAAAATAGGATTAGGTTTTAACTGCCAAACAGAATTACTTTGTGGGGAATGGTTATTGAATATAATCTTTACATTTCCTTTAGTTATTTCTTATATGAGGACTGAACTTGAATTTCTTAGGGAATACCCTCTTTGAAATCAGAGGGAGTTTTGCCTGAGTAAGGAGTGCAGATTTTACCCTTAATCTTTAAATAATTTATATAATCCTGTGCAGCAAGTGTGTGCTAATTAAAGGGCTGAGTGATTTCTGCAATATGAAATTGATATGTGCAACTGGTATTACAAAAGTATTATATCTGATTAGGGTCAAATCCTGAAGCCCTGGCTTAAGTGTGCCTTGCTCAGGGAATAATTGTAGGATTTGGTTCTTCGGGCCTCTGAACCATATTTGTTTATTCCACTAATAATTGTGTTGTAAGGTTTTACTGCATGGCACATACCTTTTCTTTTCTGGAAACATTTCTCCCTTTAGTTCCATGAATAATTTGTTTGTCATTAGAATACATGTAAACATTTCAGGAAACATGAATTTCTTGTATTATAAAGTGGCATTGAAATAACACATGCTCAATATAGAAGATAATATTTCCTATGAAAAATTATACAATTATACAATGTTTTGAATTTTTCCAGATATATTTTTAATTTATTAAATACAAATCTTGTTGGTATGTAAAATATAATCTTCTCTAAAAATATATTGCATACTAGTTACTTGGCTTTTATAGTTCATTCAAATACTTGGATAAAAAATTCATACTGTTGATAGTTTTTTGAGACCCATATTGCCTTTTATGTAAAAAAATAAAGTTAGTATATTAGTGGGCTTAAAAAAAGTTAGAAACCAGCTACATTGGGTTTAATTGAATTATTTGCACATTTTATACTCTAAAAGCATAATCAGTGTACAGTAGTAGGCTGAAAAACTATGATGAAATCCACATTTTCATATTGTATTTGCGCATTTTTCTCATTAATGTAAAATATGAAACAATCAATTTTTTCCAGTGTAATATCTTATTAAAGTTTCTACATATTTTTATTAAACTGAAATTTAAAGGATTAATTCCTTTAATATTTTTTTAATATGTGGTAGAAAAAGCCATATTCAGAAACATAGATTGTCAAGTGATACTGCTTCTTTCAATGGTTTCAAATGGTTTGATGTTAAATGGAATTTACATTAAAGTGCAATTCAGTAGCAAAAATATTACTTTTCAATTGCATACAGATTGCTGGTATTTAGGGCCCAAGCACTTAAGCATGTAAGTAACTACACTACTGTAAGGCATTCCTATCAATGTCGGTAACTCATGGAATTAAAGTTACTCACATGTCTATGTGTTTGCAGGTTTGGACCCTGAGTATTTGCACACCTGATTTGCAGGCAAAACTTCTGCAGACTTCACTGGGACTCTTAAGCTCAGAGGACTGAGTCAAACACTTTTGCCTAACAATTTGCTATTAGAATGAAAACAACAAACCCAATACATTTCCCCATTTTGTAATAATTTTCTTTATAGAATAAAAAAGAACAGAGATCAAATAACACTAAAACATCAGCTATACAGTGAGTTACCTGTACAGAATAATCCAAAGAACCTTTTTGAATTTATAATATTAAATATTTGGGAACAACATATATCTATATAATATCTATGTATAGGTCTACATCTGTTTATATTTATATGTATATTATTCATTATACAGCATCATGGATGTACGTGGTGTCTGTATATGTTTATATGTGTATATATGAAGCCCTCTGTACAATACAGCACATTAGACTTAAATTATAAAGCAAGATGCCATGATTTATGTGGCAGAGTTTCACTACATTCTGTGACAATGTTAATTAATTAAAAATCATTAGATAACCTTCATTGTTACTGGTCTAATTAAAAAAAAATCAGTCCCACCAAGTGGAAATACACACAAAAGTCTATTAGTTTGCATTATGACGGAAGAATATCACTCCCGTAGGCCTTAGGAGAAGAGTCTTTTTTGCATTGTGAAACCTGCTGGGATGCAGTAAGGTATTCAGTGAGGGGTACCAAAAAATGAAGAATAACTTGAGGAAGAACTCTGTGTGTCTTAGGAAAGGTTTATCAGGGAAAGGCAGCTTGTTTACTGAGACACTGAAGACAGCATGAGGATGCTCCTCTTCCTTCAAGCCTATCTTCCTCCTCTGCCTCTGAACCTCTCCCTGTGCTTCCACCCCAGATTTGATCCATTTCACCCCTATCCTCTTAGAAAAAGTCTGGTGTGACAGGTAGTTCTCATCTGCAGCTGTGGAGTAGAATAAGGACCTGAACTAAACCTGTTCCTTGGGAAAATATTGAGAAAAAGAAAACAAAGGGAAAACAAAATGGCAGGCAGACAAGTGGAGGAGATAAAGAATGATAATAAAATGGCCATTTTATGCACGTATATGGCAATCAATACCATAGATTTCTGCTTATCAGAATTGTAAAGTATGTGGTTATTTTCATGTCTATATAATTACACTAGACAAAGTGATCTCTGTATGTGTGTGTGTGTGAGAGAGAGAGAAAGAGAGAGAGTGAAATAATATTAACATTTTCCTTCTATAAATACTCTTTATACAGGGCCAAATTTTGGACTTAGTTACTTGTATTCAACTCCATTGATTTAGGAGGGTTTGCATATGTTTAAATGAATGTATGTGTGAACAGCTGGCATGTGCTTACTCTTCTTAAAATAAAAATGCCTTTTTTTCTACATTGATTTTACCAGAATAGTAATGAAAATAGTCCCCACCAAAACAGGTACACCAATTATTCTCCTCTTATGAATGTTTTATGTCTGCTCTGAGCTCAAAATCTCTGTAATTTTACAAAGGCAATTGACCCAGTGATCTCCTGATTTTTTTTTGTTTTATTTATCTGTTTGTTTATGATGACCCGCTCAGTTTTGCATTGGCAAATGACACTGACTTTCTTGCAATTAATCCTGATTCAGATCAGTGTAAATTAGAGGAGACATTTACTGTAAGAATGCCACCATTTATAATCTGCTTCTTGGTGTGAAATAGGTCAATTGTTCAGAATGCAGAAGGGATGAGCTTACACAAACAAAAGGGGAAAGAGACTTAGAGAACAAAGAAGAAGTGTAGGCTACAATGGATAAACTAAATCATAAGCCAAAAAAATCTTAAAGGTACATCTATAGACTACATTTAGGCTAATCTAATTTATGTTATTGACACTTATTTGGCATATCAACTAAATTGATGGAAATTTTAAACTCTTTGGGACAAGAGCTGTGTCTTTTAAGCTTTGTACTGGGGCGTGCTTATCATAATGGAGCCTAGATCTTGAATGGGAGACTAGTGACTATGAATAATAATGAAAAATAAGAGCCATAACAATAATGTCATTGTGATTTAGTTTTATCAGGATTCAAGCATTTCTTCAATACTTAAACTTCCGCAGATTTTCTTTCAACATATCATTGCCATCTGTGTGCCTATTGTGAAAGAAGTCATTAATGTAGACAAAATGCAAGGGGAATCTAAGTCTACATATGTTTTGGAGTTTTGCTAATTCTTTTTCAAACTCAAGTGTGAGAGTGGGGAGCTAGAACCTTAGTGTAAGACTAATGTATTTTTTATCATTTAACTAATAAAAGCACTTTTTCTAGTTAGATTAATGTTATTAAAGTATGTTAATGTCCAGATAAACGCAGATCTTAAAACACATTTATTGCAATTTCTATGGCAGTATCACTTCACCTGATCAAGCTGAAGTAATAAGAGTTTATGTGAGTAAAGTCCTCACAACCAAAGCCAGTGTACAGAACTGCAGCGTGGTCCCCTACCAGCTGCAGCTGTTACACCAGCTTATGACTTATAATAGTAACCTGTGCTTCCCCTATCATTTGTTCAAACATTAATACCATGGCTCCTCCTCTAGCCCACACATATCACTGACCTCTGTATATGGTCCTGGAACCAGGGGTGCTGCGCCTGGTTTCAAAAAGTAATAAACATCCAAATCCATGGTTTCTGCTTTAGCAACACCACAATAAAAATTGTTCCAGCATCTGTATCACCCTATGTGTTTTCATTGTAGAGCCCTTTGTGCGGTGCACATGGATTAAAGCGTTGGGAGTGGTTTATATGTGGTACAGTGCATTGCTTTGATACTTCAGGGTGAATGCCATTAATTTTTTAAGTAAATTGGGTAACATTCCCTTTCTCCTCCTTCAATGTGCAGATTGGTAATTGTTCATTTTAATGAGTGTCAATCTCTTAATGTGACTGGATGGTTGAAAAGACATGTATGGTGATCCTAATGGCACTAAAAGCAAAGCAATCCCTTGGTAGTGGATAGGTGAGGTTTAAAAAATATATGCTCAAGACTTTCAATAATTGTTTAAATATATGGGTCTTTCAGAATCAGAAATGAAGGGTTAACAAATTTCTAGTGGTGCTAAATATATTTTTGTTATCTTTGGAAGACCAAGATTTAGAAGCAACTGTGATCCAGACGGAAAATGTATACATATGAAGGCTGCTTTAGAAACGGAGGCATGGTATGAATTTTGTGCTCACAATTTTGATTGCACAATCACTTATGTACACAGCTCTGCACATGCTTATGTACTCATGTGAATGTGAGAATTTGCATATGCAAACAGCATTTGTATGTACAAATCTGTACACAGTTTGTGTATACAGGTTTTATCATTTGTCTATGCAAGTGATTGTGTAAGAAAATTGCTACTGAGTCCTGAACTCCACTAGAAAGAAGGGTTAAAGTCACTTTGAAAATGTTTACCTTCAAATACTACAGGCTGATAATAATTTGCTGTCAAAATCTTTCTCATTAAAATGTTCTTGATGTTCACAGAATACCAAATCTTCATCTTGCTGTAGCATTGGTAATATTTCTGTTGAAAATATCCTCTTCACCCAACCCACACAAACATATACATATCAAAGGGAATATTTATAGCATCATATTTCCAGACCTTTAAACACTGCTGGGGTTAGATGCATTTTATTTTATGGCTGATTTTTTCCCCTTTCTTATTACTTTTTGCGCAATTTCTTCCACCTGACCACTCACATCAGCGCAGGAAATACTTTTTCCTCATTATTGATATTTGACAAGCAGTTGACTTGAACTCAGATAACAGTGAGATTATTTCTATATTTCTCTAATCCAGCCCTGCTCTGCTGTACCAAAGCATGCATGCTGTGATGTCTTTGAATATGGGATCTAAAATGTAGTGAGGACATGCCCTACCTCCTTTTTGTATTGTATGTTGTAGTTTGCTTTCCTGAAATCTACTTCTCATGAAATAACAAGTTCATTTAAATAGCATTAATCAAAATTCCCATATAGTCTGGTGTACCCGACACATCTTTTGTTGATGTTTGAGTGATGATCTGGCTGAGACCACTGTCATGGTGGACTGATGCTTATGTGGCTTTTTTAAAAAGTGCATGTAGGGTCAAATCCTGACCTCAGACAACCTAAGTCAATCATATTGATGTTATTAAAGTAGTATAAGTGAACCTTTACTATGTTTTAACAGATTTAGTTTTGTTTACATTATTTTTATATATTAATTCAATTACAAACTTATTAAAATAACTTACTCCCCATACTCCAGAAATGACTGATAAATGCAAAATGCTCCTTAATATTACTTTATTTGGGGCCATTCTGTTACCTTTATTCACTTTAAATAGAATCTTACGCCTGCATTGATTTCAAATGGACTCCCAGAAAGTTATATACTACCCAATGCGTAACCATATCTGGCCTTTTATGCAAGAGACCACTTTCTTCTTAGTTTAAATCTTCATTATTTCATTATTGAAGAGCATGCTGAACAGAAATGACATCACTCTGTGGTTACATTCTGGAATGAAAGTATCTCTTTCTTAATAAAAACCTAAGCTTTAAACTAAGACGATAACCAGCAGATGTCTTTTCAAAAATTTTGCATTGTGTTTCTGAAGATCCCACCACAGTATGTAAGCATTGTCTAGCTATTTGAATAAGGAGCTTGAATATATATTTTTAAAGTACGTACTTTGTGTGGCTCCAAGTCATTTACACACATACAGTCGAGGATATAGGGAAGGTTGTTTCCCTTCTGCAGGTTTTGAAACCAACAAAGCAGCTGTGGAAGTTGCAATGGACCTTTCATTTAATGGCCATTAGGTTTTGGATATTATTGTGTTTAATGTAAGAAACCATAGCAAATACAGTCCAGGGAGTGGACATAGTCTCTGTGTTGGACTGCTCATACTGCATGTATCCTATTCTCTGAAGAAACAAAATATTAAGGAATGAACACCAGTGTTATGGAATTGATGCATGATGTGAAATGATCTTTGAAACATTTTACAGTTGTACGGCCCATGGCAAATGTATTCCTGCCAATGGTTGAAATATTAGCTTCCACTTGATGATGATTGGGGAAGAAAACCCCCCAACACAAATGAATACCAGTGATATGCTGTCTCTGTCCCATATATAGCATATCTTTGTTTAAAGTATCATTTTTAACTAATTCACTGAGAAAGGGCTAGGCATTGCTGTATGGAGAGTACAGTAGAACTCTGGGCTTGGCAGAAAATATTTTTCTACTGAGTATTTGCTATGTTAGGATTGTGTAGTCCATGAGTCAGTGGCCTCTGTATGTCTATCTCAACCATACTGGACCATTCTTTTTTTTTAAAAAAAAAAATGTGTATTGTGATCATAGAATATTTATCACGTGCTTTTTTACATCTTTCTTTCTTAGAAGGTGTATTATCAGACCATGTGCCCAACTTGTCAATGTCCTGCCCCATCACAATGCTGTCCCAAAGAGACACTAAAAACAATCCCATTCAACGTGTCTGTCACTAACACGTTCCCTTGAATGTCTTGCTTGAGACATTTCCCTTCCTACTTTCATGTCTCTTTCTTATTAAGGTACTGGGTCACCTGGGACACATGGAAAAGACATTTTCACCATGTTATTTCATAGGCAGTTTTAACTGGGTTCTTAGATCATATTTCAGTATGCTGTACTTTGTGATTTAAAGTATTTCCATATGCAACCCTACAAGCAGATTGCACTACAGTTGCTATTTTGATCTAAAAAATAAGAATTCCAACCAATGTCATTGGTATAGTTTTCAGTTCCTTAACAAATGTGTACATCTGATAACTATCTCGTTATCATCATACATACCAAGCTATCGTGACAGGTTTAAGATTAGCAGCTGCGTTAGTCTGTTAGCATTCATACCAAGCTATGAATCTTTCTCTTCCTTCCCTTAGACATGGCATAGTTCAATACTATTTTCTCCCTACAGTTCTATTTTGACCTTTCAAACTTTCTTACTTTTTTATAATGATTCCTCTTGAGTTTTTTCTCCTACCATTGCAATATCATTGCAATCATCAGATTTACTGAAGATTCAATTTATGCTCTGAATCTGACTAATTGATTTAAGTCAGTGGAATCTTTTTATTGCCTTCCATGAGTTTAGATCAGGTCTTATTAAAACAATTGGTATGGATAATTTTATCTTCCTTCTGTAAGTACTTACTGTTGCACCAGACAGGTCACTAGATTTCAGTGGTTGGAGAGGTGATCTTTTTACACGTCTCATTTAATTCTGTGAAATGCTCTGAGGTTTGCAAAAGGTGATACATAAATCATTAAATAATAATTTATGGTACTTCAATATACTAGAGATATTGACACGCTGGAGAGAGTTCAAAGAGTAACACAAATGATTAAGGGTCTGGTAGGACTGATTTATAGAGAAAGACAAAAAATCTAAATATGTATGGTATAAGTAAATGGCAATTAAGGGACAAAATATCTACTAGAACTGAAAATGTGAAATCACTAAGGAGTGAGAGAACTATGTAATGTGTTACTGTGGATTTTACCTAGACAGGGGTTCTCAAACAGCAGGGTCATGATTCTTCAGAGAGTCATGAGGTTAGTAATGGGGGGGTCATGAGCTTTCAGCCTACACCCCCAAGCCCCACTTTGCCTACAGCATTTATAATAATGTTAAATATAATGTCTTTTTAATTTATAAGAGGGGTCGCACTCAGAGGCTTGCTGTGTGAAAGGGTTCAGCAGTATGAAAATTTGAGAAGCACTGAACTTCTCAATAAATAGGATTAAATTAAGAAAAGAACTGACTAAGAATCAAGACAAAATTTTGATGGTAACATCTCTTAAATTTTGGAATAGGCTTCCAAGGGAAGTCACAGAAAACTCATCATTTTAAAACTGAAACAGACAAAGCATTGGAAAATGTATTCTAAGGATAATCCGTGTTTGGCTGGGAATTGACTATATGGCCTATTTAATTAGGTCTTTTCCACCTCTAACGTCTATGATTCTGTGCCAAATTCTTACTTCAACCTTCAGTGGGATGTTTGGCTATTTAAAACTCAAGCTGCAATACAAGGGGGATGTGTGCCAGGGAGATATGTGCAATAGAAACACAATAAATAACTTCACTGACTAATTTTAGGCCTAATGCACCTCTCAAACTTCTCTAAGATAGTACCAATATAAGCGAGGAGAATATGGCCCTTATTATGAAATGCTTAGCCTCATCTATATATACATTGTATTGTTTGATTGGTTTTCTTAATGTCAGCTACATTGAGAGTTTTCACCCTTTATTTTGGTCCTGTAACTGTCAATCTGTTTTTTAATCAGCAGTCTATTGGACAATAGTTTCTGAAGGTGCTCTGTTATACAACTAGTCAAATGATGTTCATTGACTATTTTTTCCTCAATGAATGCTGAAATCATTTTCAAATACATTATTATTCTTGAAGTTCATAGGTGTGGGTAAATATTTCACACATATTAATTAATATATTTGAATTGCAATAATTTTTAAAAAATGTAAAACTCTGGATTCCTCCCAAAATGTTTGAATCTCTGGATAAAAAAGGATCATTTTTACTGACCCTTATATCCCTCCTCTCCAGGTTCAAGCATATTTTGTGTCTTGGAAAGGATGGTCAGATCAGTGGCAATTTCCAGCAGGAAGATGGCTCCATAACAAGCTGAGACCAATTCAGAGCAATACTTTTGCTCCTTTAAATTATGCTGGGAACTATACCTGGTTCGCCCCATGGCTGGAGAACCACAAAAAGGTCCTTTGCAGTATCTCCTTACCTATTCACCTTTCTGCATCCAATGGATATTGGGTGGAGCTGAGGATTGAACTTCATATTTGTTAGTAATTTTTTCATTGTTTGCTTAGCTCTACTGTTCCATGAAGCTATGGTCAATCATAGAGGTAAAGAATAGTGAGATTTTGTATGATTTTACATGTTTAACCAATCTCAATGTAAAATCCATAACTTTCTGTGTGCAAATATGATGTAGATTTGTGGGTGGGGTCAAGTCATTACTACCACAGGTTTTTCACATTGAAATATCATCACTAACTGTGGTGTCTGAGAGCAACTTAGACTAGCCTGTCTACAACTGCTGCTGCTACACTCTATCCTTTTCTTTCAAATTCACTGGATCCTTATTTTTTTATGCAATTACATATTTCAGAAAAGTGGCTGCAAATATATTCTGTTTGCACCATATATGAAAATGTTCCCAGTGGCCCTTTTAAATAAACATAGGTCAGAGAACACTGATGGCTGGCACCTGTCATTCTGACCTCTGTACTTCCTGAATGGAAAAGAACAGAAAATACCTGATAACAGAGACTTCCAACTCCATTTTGACAATGGGAATCCACCCTGCACTTTAAACAGACAATAGATCAATTAATAATAGAGACATCATTGTTCAGCACCAGAGACAGTGCAAATGATCTGCCTAAAACCCCCTTTTTTATATAAGTCACTAACAAAAAAGCCCAAATTTTCTGTAATGCTTCCTATTAGTTGTTAGCATCCTGGATTCTACACAGTCTTCAACTCAGGGCAAGCTAGTGAATTTATTGTTCTGGTGCATGACATTATCTCAATTGACAAGAAAATTACATCCTTAAGTATTCTACTGGATCTATCTCTGGCATTTGATATTGCAAATCATCAAATACTTCAGTCCTACTTTCAAAAAATCATCACTGGTGAAGAGAGATGCCATGAAATGACTCAGGTCTTTCTTGTCAGACTGAACCCAGAGTGTTGTTATGGTCATCTGGCTTTATACAGGGCACTAAATTGATGGTAAGAGTACATAGATTTTTGTGTGTTTTCAGATTTCCCATCTATTACCATATCTGTTTTGTTTTAATAGATTTTACAATAATTTCACTATTTCCTATTTCTGTAAGGGCCTGATGCTCCGCTCACACTAATGTACATCAGAACTAGCTCCACTGAAGTGTTACAGTGGTGCAAATCTTGTCTGAGTGAGGAGAGATAGGCTCAAACTGTCTTTATATTTTGCTATAAAAACAAATTTAGCAAACAAGCTAATTAGTTCAACAGATATGAGACTTGAATATCTTTCCTCATTTATAAATGGACCTACTTTCTTTTGGGTACCTTCTCCAGATATACTTGTAGAAACGTGTTCTTTTTGCTACTGAGGGAAGTCATTTTAGTGGGAAAACTTTGTATGGTAATAATATTGTGCTGGGTTTGAAATTAGTTACCTGCTTTATCTTTTATTCTCTTTTTATGCATAGTTATATTACATAATTAATTTTCTTTTCCTTGTTGTGAAATCACTATGTGTGTGAGCACCAGTTTTAATATCATCCTGCTCTTAGATAGAAAGAATTGTGGGACTAATGTTTACTCTTGTTGTAAGGAAACTGAAATGCATCATTCCTTTTTCCTTTTCCTTTTTGATGTAGAGAGGTGGGGTTTTTTCAGGGGGAGAGGAGCGGAAACCCTTATGTGACAGTCTCTTATGTGGTATTAATTGCCATTTTTTTAGAAAAGTGAAGAAGTTAATTGAAATGGGATGGAGCTGTCATTGTTTCTATTGTCAAAGTCTGATTTTGTTTCCAGGAAGCCAAAACAGGACAAACAGATACAAGAGGGCAATGAAAAAAATAACAAAGAAATGCAGCCTCCATCCCTAGTGCTGGCTGTCACTCTCAACCTTACTGCTAGAAAAGCATAGGACAGGGCTGACCAGTGACTTGAGACTTGCCAAACTTGTACCTGTGTCAAGCTGTTTGGGGCACTGTTTTTAGCTCCCTTTTTTTGATCACAGGCTTACAGGAGTGTTATAAAATATTCACCCTTGGCTGAGGAAGCCAGAGTCTTATTAAACAGCCAAACCAACCAACCAACCAACCAAAGATAAAGGGGGAAAATGACTCACAGCTGGGAGGTGGGGTGGGGAGCTTAACAAAGTATTACATCACAGGTGCTGGTTGGAATTTAGCCAGTGCCAACAGAGGAGTCAATTCTCTCTAAGTCCTGGTTGGTCTGTACAGGATATCTTTCAGACTTAGACCGAAAAAAGCAAAGTAGTGTCACACTGCATTTCAGAGACATAGGAGACTGCAGGTTTGGCAGCCAGGATAGTGAATCTCGCTCCTTCCCCTTCTACTGTTTTTCATTCAGCTAGCATTTTGGTAGCCAACTTTTCTCCCAGAATCTCTTTTGGGGGACCCCCAAAAGGATGTGAGGTTAGAATAGTCTATCCCCTCATTATTTTGTTCACCAATTAGGCCTAATTTCTGACACACCAATTTTGTTCCATTGATTTCCAGTCTCATGCTTTCCTTGCTTACCAGGCATGATCTTGATACAGTCCTTGACTTATATCAATTAGCCATTTCATTTGGACTAACTCAGTCTTTGTGTCTTTTTTATACATTTCCCCATCAACACTTGTTATTATTGGTTATTGTGACATTTTATGAACTTTCACTCACTTTTCACTGTTGAGCTCACAATTAAGGGTAAATTTATAGGCCCAGTTATCACAACAGGACACTCAGGAAAATTAGTTTGAATTAACTAAAGGTGTGAATTTAAAGTTAATTTGTTAAACTGCATTAAATTCCTGTGTGGACAATCATTTAGAATTAAAATGGCCTTAATATTTAGTTTAATTCACTTTGGAATTAACCCCTTATTTTGGTCTGGGTAAAGACTCTACCATCCAGGTCATTCCAGCTAAAAGCAAGAAGTTAAATCTTAGATCTAGCCTCTGAAGTGTCCTGGTACCAACCTTGGTAAAAATATCTCAAGGATAGTGAGAATGCATTGGCTATCACACCCATTCTAACAGCTATAGCAAAGCCATACCAGGTCAAACTAAAATGAGGAACATTATATGGAAAATCTTTTTTAAAACCTCCATCCACAAAGCTTGTTCAAAATATTATTTAACATACAAAATGCAAATAATTCTGTGCAAAAATATCTAAGTAGTAATCTTTTTAGGATATTAGGATGTGGTAACTATAATAATATGGGGCAACTGTGACTTAATATTAGCGATGGGGATTGGGAAGATTTAATGTGAAATATCTACCGTGCTGATATTCAGCATGTTAGATAAGATATTTACATCACTTCAGATTGGTGGGACAAAGAAAGAGAAATTGGCCTGAATAGCCCTCTTCTGACAAAAAATATGTAAGAAGTAGCCCTAATGCAGGAAATTCTTTGAGGACCTCTTGAGGAGTTCCTGCTTGTTTCCTCCGTACTGTGAAAGATTACATGCCCTTGTCCCCAATGCTAGAAAATTCCAGGGATCCACAGGAGATCAGGTCCATGTATCCAGAGACTCTGTGACTTTGCACAAGATATGATCTGCTATAGTCTCTTGGCTCTGTGTCAGCATGACTGTATTGGAGGCGCGATACCCAGGATTTCCTCTAACTATATTTATCCTCATCATGTATTATAATTTTTAACTAATTTCTGCAGGGTCAGAGTAAGAATATTTTTAAAACCCTCATCCTGCCCACTCATCCCTTTACCCTCTTCCCGTGCATGGACTCCCAAATGATGAATGGACCGCCAAAAGGGTCCAATATCATGGAGTTAGCTGAGTTACCATTCTGCATGGGCGGGAACAGCCCTAGGTATTTTTCCAGTCAGGATGTTTTTACCTTCCTCCTTCCCACCTCCCTGTCCCCAACAGAGTGGCAGAGAAAAGGCAAAAAGGCCAGCCAATCAGTCAGGGGAATTTTTTAAAAAATAATAATCCAAGTGGCTCAGTGGTACAGCTATCCCTGGAAACTGACACTCAGAGTGACTGAACTGATTGATGGCCCCTGGAACCTGCCCTGCATGTGCATGTGGAAGAGGAGAGATTTGTGTGTGGAGGGTCTCATCTATGTATGAATCAAGGGGATGGGGGACAACGTAGGCCACTGAGATTAGTATTTTTATAATGAATTATCTAGTCAGAGAAGAAACACATTTATCTTTTCAACCAATGTAATTTTTTAATGTCTCTTTTGACTTGAGAGATTCCTAATCACAGCTTCACACTTATTAAAAATAAATTTCAGCCTTTAACATAAAAGGTGTAGTTCCTCTAAAATGTTCACTTAAATCATACTTATTTCAGATTTCATGCATTTTTGATTTCATGCGTCATCTCCCATATTTTCTGTGGGAAATGATGCATGAAATCAAAAACATGGTGTCTAAAGTACTAAGGAACTCAATATTTTTTTTTCATTAAAAAGTCTGAATCTGAAAAAAATGTGCCTTTTATCAGCTCCTATACAACATTTATCAGCATTGTAGAGTCTGTTTGATTTATTAAAATTAAAATAAAGAAGTACTCTATGAAAATGACATCATTTGGCAATGTTAATTAAATTAATTTGACTTACTATTGACTTTAAAGCTTACTCTTCTCTTATATCTCAGTCATACTCTTAATTTTAAGGGTCTGATCCAGAGCTCTCTGGAATCAATGAAAAACCTTACATCAACTTCAGTGGGCTTTGGATCAGATAACATGTTAATTTAGTGCTTTTGAAGTGCACTGAATTATTATTTATATTGAAAACTGAAGTCCACTCTATGTCCGGAGAAAAATTATGACAACACCATCCCATACTGCTGTGCCAATATACCTCATCCTGTGCTAGATGTATCTCTTCTAGCAATTCTATCTCCTTGCCTATTCAAACCCTGATGTCTTTGCTAAGGCTATCAACATGGATACTAGTTGGCTGTAGCAATATACTCTGGCTTGTATTTAAATTAATGACCTAAAGGTAAGATAATATGGATATCCAGACCCAGTTATCAATCTTTTGTTATTGCTGGCTATTTTGAGGACTGTTTGGAGACTGCTGTTGAGTATGGTCATAGCTAAATAATACAAAATATTAGACAGTCATGGATATTTTAGAACATTTTGCAAAATACATATATTTTAATGAACTGCCCACCTAGTCCTCTAGCTACGACTACTACTGTGTAGACATATTTGCTGAATTACATAAATATATGGCAAAATTAATCAAATAGCATATTTGAGTACTGTTATTCAGCCAGATCTATTCATAGGGTCATAGAGTGACATCATAGAGTGGGGATGAGTACAGCAAGTTCTGCCTTTACTCAGTTGCTCTCACTCAGATTATAAGAAGTGATAGAACTTTATTTCAGTGATAGCCCAAAATCTGTTGCTGGATTTCTATGTAGCTCACATGTCTGGCCCTGTGGTAAGACAGGAAAACACACTTGCATCAATCTTTCACCTCTCCCTTCATGAGATTGACAGAGAAGAAGATGGCAGGGAAAAAGAGATGAAATTCACCTATAGGTTTTGCAGATCCTAATTAACATTGACCTACAATTTAAGTTTGATGGTTGAAGTTTGACTTCCAGTCTGTATGGGCCTTGTACTGTCTCCATGCACAGGGTGAATTTCACCCAGTGGGAAAAGGGGGGATAATTTCTCCCACCTATTTGCTCACATTTTTTTTTTCATGTTTTCATTTTACAAAATAATATGAATCTCAGGCCACTGGAGAAGAGGTTGTTGACCCCATACCTTACCAGTTGTCATGCAGTAAATTCACACTAACTCAGGGCCTTTCTGTATCAAGACTGCAGTAGAGAATGGTTAGTAAAGTCAATAAGAAGTGTTCATGGACAGTAACTATATATGGATGGTTTGTTTATGCCAAATTCCTATCTTCCAGTCAACTTTGGACTGGAATATAGGAAAAAATTGCATACAGAGTAATTTTTTATTTCTTTGTTTTGAATATAGTAAGATAAACTTTTGTGACTATGTCCGCCTCAGATGGAGCAATGGTCTGCAACTTCTGTGGATTGTTCACATCAGCCACAGAACTTTTTGAATGCATATTACTGAAGCTACTATCCTGCAATTAGATCCCCAAGAATGAACCTTGTACTTGGTGAAATTCCTCATGGATGCAAGGATCTGATTCTACTTGCAGCTTCAAGGCCTTAACATTTATATTCTGAGTGGGAAATAATTTTTTTTGCATCACTTCTCTTGGAATCATGAAGATTTCTTTTGACAAAGGAAAATCAAGCATTATAAATATTTAGGTTGTTTTTAAGTTTCATATAGAGTATGTCAAAATGGTTTTCTTCTGCAGATTAATTTAGTTCTGCTATATCATTTTAAAATGTGGAAAAATAGAATGCTGCAGTAGAAATGGCATTGGAATGTTACAACAATGTGGCATAATTGATAGGAAAGAGAAGAATATTGTATAAAAATGTTGGAAAACATTCTTGACATTTAGGAATGTCTTATTTAATATTTCCAAGCAAACTTTGAAACAGATGCAGCAGCATATTTTTAGCTTTCAGGAAATATTTTGTTTACTACAAGATCTCAGCTCCAGTGTTTTAATGGCAGCTGGGAGTTTTGTAAAGCATGAGCACTAATAGATACAGTTGCAGACATTTAGTCATCTTTTCCCCGCCTCTCCTTTTAGAAAAAAATAAAATAAAAAGCCAATTTCCTCTTAAGCCAGTTGAAAACATGAACACTTACTGAGTGACAAGTTCAAACTGTGCCCTCCATAGTTCATTAATTTCAAGTCTATAATAGAGTCTAACATCTGGAGAGGATGAGGGCTGTTAGCACACCCATGGTAATATATTATTTTGAAATAATAGGTTCTGGACAGTTAACTATTTATTAAGTATAACAAATGAATGCAGTTAAATCATTTTATTATCACCTTGTTACCTCATCTACATTGACGAGGTCATTGTGCTATTTCACAGAACATGTCAATAATTGCATATATTGTATAAATATACTGTATAAATACAGATGTAAATTTCTATAACTAATTGAAGAATATTTATAGGTTTTTCCAATGTGCTCAACATTGTAACATATGAGTATGTCATAAACATTTAAGGATTTGTCCTCAAAAAAAAAAAAGACAAAGAAAATATTGCCCTCCCCATTTTACAGCTGCAGAACTGAGGACCTAAAAGGTTACAGCTAAAATTTTCCTGGGCTTCTAACTCCCTTTCAAAATCTCAAACTTAGGGCTGGTCTTCACTACGGGGTCTGGGGGGGGGGGATCGACTGCAGATACGCAGCTTCAGCTACGTAAATCACGTAACTGAAGTCTGCGTATCTCCAGCTGACTTACCTGTCGTCCTCACGGCAGCAGCAGTCAGCGGCATGCTCCCCTTCGAATCCAGCTTGCGCCTCTTGGCGAGCTGGAGTTCCAGAGTCGACGGGGGTTCCGCGGGCGATCGATTTCTCGCGTCTTCAACAGATGCAAGAAATCGATCGCTAACAGATAGATCGCTACCCGCCGATCCGGCAGGTAGTGAATACAAGCCCTAAGTCACAGTAGGACTCTTTGACAAAGAGAATCTTTGACAAAGTCTGTTAGACTTGATTCTTTGTACAATGGCTGAACCATCAGACCACATTTACTTCCCTTTAATGACTTTATAAGTTCACTCTACATGGATGTTGTAATAATAATAAGATTTTCAGGACCTGAATTGAATGTTTTATTAATGTTTAAATAAAGCCCCTTTAATTAAGGTTGCTATTACATCATTGTCATTGGATCAGAGAAAACAAATTCAGTATGAGTTTATGGATTTCATTTAAGAGCGTAAACAACTATAAAGCTAACTTCTTTTAAGTACCAAACATATAAAAATCAGATTGACTTTACAGTGGAAATCAAATTAATCACATAAAAGATTTAACAATTATATGAATTAAAACAAATTAATTGACAAGGAAACAATTTGAGACCAGAAGTGATCAAATCATTGCAAAAACATAATCAACAATTGAATCACAAAAACAATATGGCACAAGTGATAAAATGGTTTACTTCTTCTTCTTTCTTGATGCAGCGTATACTTTTCCTTTTGGAAAGAATGGGTTAAATCTGGAATCTTTACGTACGCTGGGATGGTTTATAGTGATCTATGGTAAGATTTGCTTTGAATTTCCATTAATTTATGTCCAGTGGTAACTTTATAATATGGGCTTTTATGAATGCACTACTATTACCCCTCCAAAATACACATACACACACACACACGAAAAGGCTAAGACAAATCTTTCCTGGCAGGCATCCCTGTATAGGTATTCTGTTAAAGAAACAAAAAGAAGAAAAAATACTCAGGAAAAGAATCAAATAGCTCTTTGACTTGCTTGGTTAGTGGAGCTTCAGAGTCAGTCAAGAACTCCAGTTTGGAGAACAAGAAAATGTCTTCCGATCAGGTACTGTAATGATAGCATGAGTAGTCCTCTGATCAGCTGGCTGATCATTGTCTCAGGACCAACTCAGGGAACATAGAAGTATCAGCCATTTGGTTGTTATGATGGCTACCTCAGGAAGAGTAAATTTCTTCTGCATTCACTGGGTTTTTTAAGGCTGAGATTCAAGCTGGTAACACCCAATAGGATGTCCCCAGAAATCTTCTAGGGAATCAGGAGATCACAGATTTTATGGCACAACTGCATTTTTCAATACTGGTCAAACGAAGTCAGTTTCACCTGATCCACTCTTGGTTCCTCCTTCCTAGAAGACTATACTATCTCATGTCCACAAATCTATATGTTCATCCTAAACAAGCAATAACAGGAGTATAACAGAGATAACTCCCCCAACATTGTCTCAACTCCCCATATCTCAGTCAACAGTCATGGTTAGTTATTTAACTTGTTGACCATTAGCCAACATTTAACATTAGATTATTAAGAAGCATTTCATCACACAATGCACAGTCAACCTATGGAACTCCTTGCCAGAGAACATTGTGAAGGCCAAGACCATAACAGGGTTAAAACAAGATCTAAATAAATTCATGGAGCATGGGTCCATCAACGTCTATTAGCCAGGATGGGCAGGAATGATGTCCCTAGCCTCTGTTTGCCATAAGCTGGGAATGAGAGACAGAGGATGGATCCCTTGATGATTACCTGTTCTGTTCACTCCCTCTGGGGCACCTGGCATTGGCCACTGTCGGAAGACAGGATACTGGGCTTGACGGACCATTGGCCTGACCCAGTAGCGCCATTCATATTTTGTTATGTAGTATAAGGACACTTTCCTGGTAATAATTTATGCACCATTGTGCTTTAAATTAGAAACAAATGTCATTGTTCCTACTCATTAACACATCTCATGCTCACGCTTTCTTGAGATCTCATGACTACAGAAAGAAATTAAAGAACTGTCACTCTGTCTGTGAAACTGTAGAATGATGTGAAAGGTTATTTCACTATCAAAACTCATAAACAAGCTGGTTCAAAAACTACATTTTAAATCATTTTAATATATATTTATTAAAATACAGCAAATTAAATTTTATACTTAATGTCTATATTACTATAGCCCTATATGTTCTACAGTGTGATAACCTAGTCATTGATAATTCACTGTGGAATTAGTTGAAAGATCAGGGCAATCATCTAAGCAAGTCTCAACACCATCTTGAAATTAATCTTCATTTCCTCTCTACTTTAAATTGGATGTTATATTTTTTCCAATAAACTTAAAAGAAGGTAACACCTGGAGTTATATATATGAGTATCCATGTTTATATATATATATATATATACATATATATATGTATATATACGAGTATCCATGTTTGTGGATATTTTTCTGAAATTCAAAGTTTAAAGAAAAAAGAGTTACAAAATCAAATGATTGAAAAAGAAAAAAGGTGATTAACTGACTGGTTTTTGTAAAATCCCTTTCCTGCAAATTATATTTAAGACCCATTTCAGTCCTCAGATACAATAGCCCAACTTACATTGATATTAATGGGAATTTAGCCAATATCCGTGGGGGCAGAAGTAGGATGTCTATTTGTAAAGCATTTTGTGATTTTTCTTGTTGGAAAATATCTCACTGAATATAACAGTCCCTTAGTAGTCCAAGAGTACTTATAGAAGGCAATGGGTTCACTAGTGGAGTGCTAGTGGAGCGCAATCCATTTTCTAATGGAGTACAGTGCTAGTGGAGTGCAATCCATTCTCTAGTGGAGTACAGTGCTAGTGGAGTGCAATGGGATCACTAGTGGAGTACAGTGCTAGTGGAGCGCAATCCATTTTCTAATGGAGTACAGTGCTAGTGGAGTGCAATCCATTCTCTAGTGGAGTACAGTGCTAGGGGAGTGCAATGGGATCACTAGTGGAGTACAGTGCTAGTGGAGTGCAATCCATTCTCTAGTGGAGTACAGTGCTAGTGGAGTGCAATCCATTCTCTAGTGGAGTACAGTGCTAGGGGAGTGCAATGGGATCACTAGTGGAGTACAGTGCTAGTGGAGTGCAATGGGATCACTAGTGGAGTACAGTGCTAGTGGAGCGCAATCCATTTTCTAATGGAGTACAGTGCTAGTGGAGTGCAATCCATTCTCTAGTGGAGTAAAGTGCTAGGGGAGTGCAATCGGATCACTAGTGGAGTACAGTGCTAGTGGAGTGCAATGAGATCACTAGTGGAGTACAGTGCTAGTGGAGTGCAATCCATTCTCTAGTGGAGTAAAGTGCTAGGGGAGTGCAATCGGATCACTAGTGGAGTACAGTGCTAGTGGAGTGCAATGAGATCACTAGTGGAGTACAGTGCTAGTGGAGTGCAGTGGGTTCACTGGTAGAGTATGGTGATGAGAAACTGGCCCTAAATATCATTAAGAAATGACAAGAGCAATATGAAATTAATCAGTTTACTTTGCAGGGATTTAAGTGTACATATTCTTCAGTTTCAATCCATCCTCAGATTTTGCTCTTAGTTTTGGTTTGAATGACACCCAAAACTCAAACTGAGTTTCATATGCTTTTAGGTTGAAATAATGTGAAACCACAGGGGTTTCTTAATTCACGATTTCCACACAGAAATATGAAACAGGACCCCAGCCCTGGTATTTTCATATTTTTGGGGATATACTTAGTGCCCTGAACCCCCTCCATTAATAATGTTCAGTGTAGTGGGGTGCTTGTCTTCAGCAGGGGCAGCAGAAGCAGCACTTCCCCAAATGCCAGAACAAGAGACAATGAATTCCCTAGGGCAGCAATATATTGTACCCATGCTGCTCAGTCTCTAATATGCTCCTCTGCAAATTCTAATTTTAATCACCCTCACTGTTTGACCCCCTTCGTCAGCTTCAATGTCATCATATTTATTAGTTAATACACTACCACTAGAATCAGCAGCAACATCTTTGTCAATATCTGTGTCAGCATATGACCCTTGCTTTTGTGATGACTTGGTTTCTGTTATGGATTTTAATTTCAAATTAAATTTTAATGACCCTATTAAAGTAGTTGCTATAGAAATTCCTTTTTAGGAGTGGACAGTGGGAAGAAAGCTATGCTGCCCTTGTGTCCTCCCTTCCCCAGCCTTCCTTCCCATACACACATATGGAGTCTGACCACAACACCTTGAAAATGCTGGCCATGATTTTTAAAAGTGCTCAGTTTCCATTGAAGTCAAGTTCTTACCTAGATCACATCACTATGATTCTCAGATATATTTTCTGGTTCCCCTTTAATTTTAGAATTCACTACACAACTGCCATGCATGAATTTGCCACAGTCCAGTTCATACTGCTTATCATAGGACTTGATCTTGCTGTCAGTGAAGTCAGTGGCTAACTCATATTAAATTCAGTTGGAGTAGGGTCAGTTTTCTAGCCCTCTGCTCATCTACCATTAGTCTCTTCTCTCTTTAATCTCACAGCTTCACTCATTCGCTTTCATTCCAAACCCTTCACCTCTGCAGTTCTTGCCCTTTGGGGCATTATTTCTTTAATGACACCTCACCAGCACTCCAGCTCCTTTCAAATCCCTTTGGAAAACACCCAATTTCTTTTCTTTCTTGTATATTAATCCCCCCCCCCCCATGCTACACTCTATTAAATTCTATATGTTACATGTATACAGCATTCTGTGAGGAAAGCTGACTTGAAATGTTTCACACAAAAAAATAAAAAATAAAGATGAGTTGAACAGTATGACTAGGTCTGAAAGAAATTATCAGTGTCTAGTCTCACAAAACTGGGTGACCAGGAACCAAATGGCAGATGGAATTCAGTGTTGAGAAATGCAAAGTAATGCACATTGGAAAATATAAGCCAAACTAGACATATACAATGATGGGGTCTAAAGTGGTTATTACTGTTCAAGAAATAGGTCTTGGAGTCATGAGATAATTCTCTCAAACATTGGCTTGATATGCAGTAGCAGTCAAAAAATCTATCAGAATGTTAAGAAACCATAGGAAGGGGATCGATAATAAGACAGAAAATATCACAATGCCTCTCCATAAATCAGGGATTGGCAAGCCTGGCACGCGGGACTGCAGGGTAAGCACTGTTAGCGGGCCCTGCCACTTTGTTTACCTGCCGTTTCGTCGACTGCGGCTCCCACTGGCCGCGGTTCTCCGTCCTGGTGACCAGCACCATGCCACTTCCCTCAGCCCCCATTGGATCGAACCATGATCAGTGGGAGCCACAGTTGGCGAAATGGCAGGTAAACAAAGCAGCGGAGCCGACTAAGGGTGCTTACCCTGCAGTCCCGCATGCCAACGTTGCCGATCCCTGGTATAAATCCATGATGTGCCCTCACCTTGAATACTGTGTGCCACTCTGGTCATCCTATCTGGTCATTCCTCCGCATACAGAAGATATAGTTAGCTATATCTTCTGTATGAGGAGGAATTAAAAAAAGACTGGGATTATTCATTCTTATGTTCTTAAGTAGACTACTCATATATCAAACCTGAACAAAGAATGGGCATCTGAGCTAAATGATGCCTGTTTGGTAGAGACCATTAAAAGGTGTGACATGGAGCTGCACCAACTCTGGGGGAAGACTATTAGGTATTTTGCCTCCAATTGCCTCCCAGACCTCCCTGGTTGCACCATTGATAGTAAATTTTGATAGCCCTTTAAGGCTTACAGCATGTTCCCATCAACAGATGTAGCCAGCCAGCTGTATTAGATGACACGTGGAGCCAT
Source organism: Sternotherus odoratus (assembly GCA_032164245.1). NCBI lineage: Eukaryota > Metazoa > Chordata > Testudines > Kinosternidae > Sternotherus > Sternotherus odoratus. Next base: position 226,796,379 of record JAVMKO010000001.1, on the reverse strand, counting down.
GCCTCCATCTATTTTTTGCTCCTCTAAATGGCAATTCCTCTGAGTTTCTCCCAGTGGTGGATGAGAGGAGCAATATCTCATTTATGCCCAAACACAGAGACGACAATTTTGGTTAGCTGTGACACTGACCACACAACTGCATGGCCATCTAGCCCTTGAGTTCTAGAACATGAAGCACAAAGAATATTTTTAAAGGACACTGTCAACTTGAAATCAAAACTATTTCAAAAATGAGATTAATGTCATTTGGAGTGCTGTAGTCCAAAGTAATTTTATGTACTATATTAGCCCCAGAGTCCACTTGCCAGTTTTAATGCTTTTACAAGAACATTTTCATATTTTTAAAAAAATTTCTTTCCCTTGCTGCTGTGTGAAAAAGTCACATAAAATTACAGGGGAAAATGCCTGTAGGGAAACAATCAAAATAAGCATGTATGTAACAAAATTAACTATACTGAAACACACAAAGAAAACAAGCTAAACAAATTAGAGGAAAATATTTTTCTTTAATTCCTTTCTGTTCACTTGAAGTAATGCAGGATGCCTCCTATAATAATAGTAGTAAGTTAAGTATGGTCAGAAATGTCATTTTTAAGCTAAGAGCATTAAGCTCTATCAGGGTTTTCTACTGTGTCCATTAACTGTTGTATCTGAATGTTTCCCATTTACCTTAGGCCTGCTTGTTGAGGTCCCTGATGGACTTCCTCTGGTGGTGCAAAACGGCAGAGCACTACTGATTTCAAATAGCTATTTTCATTGACAAAAAAGTTGGGCTCAGGCCCCATAAGTCTTCTGTTTCAATACCTTCTGTGGTAGAGGAGAGGTGGCGTGGGATGAATGTGCATTGTTTTTAGCGGCAAGAGTTTGTTTTGGTAATTCCTTATTCTTCTGTTTCTTTCCTCCTCCTGCAATAAACTGGCTATGGTGAGAAAGCATTTGATTTACTATGGTATATGACATGAAGGCTTTATTTTTTATAACAACTTTTATGCTGAAGAGTCTGAAAACATGTTTTACAAAATATAAATGTAACCCTTCTGCCAGGTAGTGTCAGCAGCAACAAAGGCTGGGTTCAATGTCTAGGGGTTCCTCTCTACAAAACAGAACCAGCTTGAGTCCCCCCAGAGATAGCTGGGAACACCAAACACCACCACGGGTGCATCTAAGAGGCAATTCTTCCTTACTCGCAAATGCTGAGTCTGTGTAAAACAAAATAAAACTTTTATTTAAAGGGAAAGGGAACCCAGTGTTAGTTTGGGAAAACACTGCATTAATGGTTAACAAGTACTCAAACAATAGCAGCTTGGGAAGTGTCCTTTCCCTCAGTGAAAATCCAATGGATGAATTTTCCTTTAATACACCACTCTTCTTTCTCTCTACTGCACTCTATTCACAGTTGGTTGTCTGACATCAGCAAAGGACTCCAAGTGTTCCGGGATGGATTCATGAGGTTTCGCCTCCTACTTCTTCAGGGGGAGGGGGAGTAGAGCAATGCCTTGGCTGCTGCCACTGTTCCACACGGCTGTTATTCATCACAACTGCAGTTATCTCTTCTGTGGCTTGCTGCTGCCACATTTGCTGCTGGTGACCGCTGTCCCCACCATTGTTTGCCACTCACTGCTGCCTCTGTTTCTAGTGTGTTGCTGTGTTCTGAGGTTGTACTATTTATCCTAGTTCTCAGTGATTTCAGCCACAGCAATTTCCTTGGGTACTGGGTAAGATCACTTCTGCTGTAGCCACTGTGGTGTTTTTCAGTGTATCACTGTCCCCAAACCTGGTGTGAAGTTCAGCATCCTACACGTGCTTATTAGTAATTTCAGTTGTAGCCGTCACTGAGCAGAAACAAAGGCTTTAAAATAGTCCAATAAGCAGTTCTAAAACATGGAAGGAAAAGGACCAATTGGTATCTAGAACTGTTTGAACATACTCACCACATCCTTTCTTGCTTTCATTTGTATTTGGCGTCACTACCCTCTGCTTAGCAAGTGAGATTAAAGTTAGGGTGATCCATCTCAACTAGGACACATTAAGTACAATTCTGCTACACTTTACTCGTACAATATTTCATCACCCCTGCATCAAAGACGAATATGAATTTTAACACAAAACAGCCAGATTAGATCATACTGGCAAAAGCATATCTCTCTGCTGATCTCCTACACAAAAGTAGTTTTGTGTATGCAAATACAGTCTTCTCCTGAGGTCTCCTCCCTCCCCCCCCCCCATCAATTGATGCCAGAGGAGAGCTCATTCAGGCCCTGGCTTATTTAACAAACAAGCTGAAATGCAGCCACTGTACATTTGTGAGTAAACATGGGATTTCTACATGTGATGCCACACAATAATTTAGGAAATGAAGTAACAAAGATAGTGTAAGAAACTGGAACAGTAGGGAGAACTTGTGTAGGCAAAATGATATTACCCTAATTAGAATTTGGCCAGGACACTTGCCATGGAATCAGAAAATTGTCATTAGTAGTTAGGTGTTTGGTTTTATGTTTTATCTGAAAGAATTTATATTCAGCCACACATAAGTTTTGGTGGGATACTGATTCATTACTAGCTCAGAGGGAAACTGCCACCTACTGAACCCCATCATTGATGCTTGCAGCTCCTAAACACTCACTTGATGTCTACTACAAAAAGTAGTGATCCTAGTTAATGTATGAGATACTAGCAAAAATACCTGGCGTTGCTCAGGTCCATCGGAGGGGGGGAAGGGGCAGAGAGCTAAGCGAGTGCGGGGTCCGTTGGAGGGGGAAGGGGGCAGAGAGCAAACCTGACACCCCCACCTCACCCCCCCAACCAAACCCGACACCCCCACCTCACTTACCCCTCGACCAACCCTGACTCACATTTTCACCCCCCCCCCACCCAAACCCAACACCCGGTCACCCCCCCTACCAACTCCAACACCCCCTGACCAACACCCACACCTCACCCCCCATAGACCAAACCTGACACACCCACCTCACTTTCCCCCCCAACCAAACCCGACACCCCTACCTACCACCACAAACAAACCCGACACCCACACCTCACTTACCCCTCAACCAACCCCGACCCCCCTCTTTACCCCCCAACCAAACCCAACACCCCCACCTTACCCCCCCACCAACCCCAACACCCCAAGACCATCCCCAACACCCACCCCTCACCCCTCACCCACCCCGACACCTTCCCACCCCCCCAGACCAAACCCAACACCCCCAGCTCACTTACCCCCCCGACCAAACCCGACACCCCCACCTCATCCCCCAACCAAACCCAACACCCCTACCTCACTTACCTTCTGACCAAACCCAACTCGAGTCTGTCGGAGGTGGGAAGGGGGCAGAGAGCTGAGCGAGTGTGGGGTCCATTGGAGGGGGGAGGGGGCAGAGAGCTGAGCGAGTGCAGGGTCCGTTGGAGCGGGTATTATGACATCATAGCTATGTCACAGAGAACAGCAGCTGCCCAGCTGATGTGATTGGCCTTTAAATGATTTCACCCCTGGGGGAGCGTCTGAGGTGAGATTTGAAAAATTTTCAACTCTTACTCTGATTAGGACCCTAAGACCTATAACTGTACCAAATTTCAAATCTCTAGCTCAAACGGTGTGGAAGGAGTAAGTGCACGTACATACATGCATACACGCATACACCATTTGACTTTTATATATATAGATAACAAGAATGTAGCAAAACCTGTATTGTTGCATGGAAGGACATCAGAGAAGTTTAGACACAAGTGATGCTGGAGAGAAACAGAAAACACTTGGAGGTGATAGCCAGAAAACAGTGCTAGATTCAAGTTAAACTTATCACTGCTTCCATACACACAGGTATAATCAACTTGTTCTCTCCTCCAGCTTTGGCTAAAGAGAAGAACATGCCCATTCCTCTTGGAAGATAATTCACTCACCTAGATCCATACATTTCTCACCTCCAGGTTCTATTTAGATTGAAAGGTCTGTGGAGCAGGGATCTTTTTTTTTTCATTATGTGTATACAGTGCCTCACACAATGGGGTCCAGTCCCTGGTTAGAGTCTTTAGGTGTCACCAAAATCCAAACAATAATAGCAAGGTTAAAAAAATTGTGTAACAAGCGATGATCTTGAGGGCTCCAAAGAACTCCCAACTTGTACAACATTCAGCAGTTTGCCTATTAAATAAGACCACACTCCATTGGTTCACTACTGATTTCCTCACCCACTTGAAGGTCCTGGTCCTAATGTTTATTACCTTGATTCAGCAAAGAACTTAAAGACATGCGTTTCAGAACCCACAACAGGGGCAACTTAACCATTTCACTCCAGGTGGTGTCAAGAATGAATCAAAAGGAACACAGCAATTCAGTCTGATAAGATTCATGCCAGTAAACATGCTGCGTCTAGAGCAACAGTTCACTAGATTTAAGCACACATAAACATTATAGGTTTAGAACACCCCCAATATTTACCTAGGAACTGGAATGGTACTGAATAATTAACAGCAGGTTTTCAGTGGTCAGTTGCTCACTCACTGGGGAGAAAAGTTGTCATGAAAAAGTCTCTCTCGATGGCTTCAGAAGCCTGCTCCAAAATCCACTTTATTAGCTAATCTTTTATAACTAACTTCTATAAAACACATAGGTTATAATGATCCCTGCTGGATCATCACTTTTCTAACTTTCAATACATTTTTAATATTAGAGACGTTTAGATTCAAGGTTTTCCAACCACCAAGGTTTTTAGTATCAGTTGTTTACTTGTCTGTCCCCTCCTCCCATTCTGATCAGTAGAAACTGCCAGCTTCTAAAAGCCTGACTCCAAATTAACTCTTAAATATGTAGTGTTCTATTTCATTAATTCAGGGTGGCTGAATGCACATAATATGGTTTCAATTAATTGGATCACATTCTGGGGTATACACACCTCTCAAATCCATGGCAACACATATTTAAATATTATGTGATTTTCTGAATCAGAGATTAGCACTTTAGTGTGCTAGGTCTGGTTGTCTTAGAGACTGCTTTACTGCAACCCACTCAAACTGGGATACCATTTCTGACAGTGTCCAAGGTGAGGTTGCTCAGTCCTCTACTTAGATCTCTTTGCTTCCTCACCTCCCAACAGTCTCACCAACAAGTTCCAGTGGAGGCATTTAATAACAACAAAATATGAACAAATGAATAACATATAGCTAACAGAAAATATCAATTTTTCCAAATTCTTCATCTCATATATTGCTCTCTTGCATATAGAATCATAGAAGATTAGGGTTGGAAGAGATCTTAGGAGGTTATCTAGTCCAATCCCTTGCTCAAAGCAGGACCAACACCAACTAAATCATCCCAGCCAAGGTTTTGTCAAGCCGGGACTTAAAAACTTCTAAGAATGGAGATTTCACCACCTCCCTAGGTAACCCATTCCAGTGCTTCACCACCCTGCTAGTGAAATGGTGTTTCCTAATATCCAACCTAGCTATCCCCAACTGAATCTTGAGACCATTGCTCCTTATTCTGTCATCTGCCACCATTGAGAATGGCCTACCTGTTCACACAATACTTCATCAGTCATATTTTGTTACAAAATATAGCACAGCCCCAAAGGCTACATCAACATTTCTTTGGCTCAGATTACTGAAAGTGTCAGTTTAAAAATCAATATTTACTTATCATTACCACACAGGTACTGCATTTGCTAGGTTCACTGAGAATGGATATCACTGGTAATACTAGACACCAATAGGTTATAACAGGGATTGGCGACCTTGGCATGTGGCCCCCTGTGGTAAGCTCTCTTGGCAGGCCCGGACAGTTTTTTTACCTGCTGCGTCTGCAGGTTCAGCCAATCGTGGCTTCCACTGACCCCAGTTCACTGCTCCGGTCCAATGGGGGCTGTGGGAAAATCAAATAAATAGAAACAAAATTGAAATATCCATCTACTTTAAAGACAAACAAGCAGCAACAACCAACAACCTCATTGCAAAACATGCCCAAATATCAATTTCCCTGGTTTCTTTCCCAAATCATAAATGCTTTTCTAGAATTCATAGGGGTGATGTTCCCTTGAGACTGACACAGCTTTGTCACAAAGGTAACTTTGGGAAGTGGCTGGAGAAATCACTGAAAAGGTCCCCCTCTACAGTGAACTTCTTTGTTCTGTGCAAACTGGTGAGAACAGAGAGCTGAACTCTGTTGCAGAGAGCAATGTATGTTCCTGTGGAGCTTAGTGGATATAAAGGGAACTTAACTGAGGTATGCAAACTCCCCTTGTTCTCATAAACAATAAGTATAGCATGATTTTTTTTTTTACTGGTTTCAGTATTTAACTCTATAGGAAGTGGTAATTTTGTAAATAAGGATTCAGGCGGTCCTGGATTCCAATTTTCATGTTCTATGCTTTTCTTACATTTCTTTTCCAGTCTAACTTCAAAACCATTCCCTGTAAAAGCATCCAGCACTGATATTTCTGAACTGACCTTTCAATAGATTTGGATTAATATGGACTTGAGCTGTAGTCTTTACTCAGTGTAACCCTTCTGTGTTTCTCACAGGAATCTGCCATATTTACACCACTTATTTCAATAATTCAGTCTAGTCTGCTGTTTTACATGTGAGAAGGATGGAAGACCTATAGTTTTGCAGGAGAGATATTTTATGGTCTCATAAGAATGAGTAAAAACAGACTTTGGGAAGAATGAGATGTTATAGTCTATAATATGTGTTATGTGTTATGTGTTATATGTGTTGTATAATATGTGTTATGTGTTAAGGTGCCACAGGACTCTTTGTTACCTCTGCTATTCCAGACTAACACGGCTACCTCTCTGATTCTTGACAATATGTGTTATGTCAATCAGTTAATCACAATGGTCCCTGCTATAGGTAAAATTCACCCTATTAATCCTCTCAAAAAGCTTAGTTTTGCAGTGCTAGGAAAATCTTATGGTGAATTTCAGTCAAGTTTCATGCTTGTAGCAAAACCTAACCTGGGTGATTTTCATGTGTGTAAGTTACCTAGATGCAAGTTTCATTACAACTGTTTGCAAGTTTCATTACAACTGTTTGCCATAATTTTTAAACACATACATTTTAAATAATGTCCTTGAAGTATGGTTCATGAAATTGTATGGAAATCTCATAAACATGAAGTGCACTTCTTTCAAAAGGTACCAGAATGCAAATAGACCTTATGCAGAAATGCTTCCATTCCAAAATTTCCTATCACCAAGAGCAGAAGATACACAATAAGTCATTAAATGAATAGAGTAAAAATGACAATGAATCAGATAGCTTATTTTATGGGCCAAGATGGAGTCCTGAATGCATCAAATGACAGAATTTGGCCCCCACATTTGCACTCTACTATCTTACATAGCATACAGTGTCTATCTATTGTCATGGCTTTTCTGCAATATGCATGAGTGAACTTAGCATTATCATATTCAAAATGTTGACAATTTTAACATATTCTAAGAAAGGAGATAGATATTTTCAAAACTTCAGTGCAAAACCAATAAATCTCCATAAGTATCTCTATACACTTTTTTGCGAGAATGATTAATCCTGGTATTTCAGTCTATCCTGAAAGATTTGGAGAATATGGAAAAATCTGAGCAGACTGATGTAATTTAGCTCATGGTTCTATGCTACAATGGAGAAATAGTTGGCAGAAATACATACTTTAGTACACTTCTGCATCAGAAAAGATTTCTTCTTATAAATATTAGATAAAACCTGCCTTTTAAAACACAGTATTTAAGTATTATCTTTATTTATAACATTTATATGTTTCCAGGAATGTTATAGAAAAGACATATCCTGCATTATGAAATATTTACATACATTTACACTACATAGTAAGGATGTACTCAAGGTCTTTCTCGCTCTCTCTTTTTTTTGAGAGAGAGAGAGAGCAAAAGGGAGATAGAGGATTAGAAAATATATGGGGACAAAGGGATTTCTTTACCTGACACTTATTCACATTTCCTTATCTAAAATGTTCCTTTGTGACAGACTGGATTTGAATACTGTCTGAAAATAAACCCAGCTACCTTACATGGATTGTAAAAAGCATATTTGAAGTCTATGGAAAGTTTGCATTTTAGTGCAAAAATCACTGGTATTTGTTACTCTGAAGTTGCACTAAGCAGGCACTGAGGTTGCACTAAGTGGTGTACTGTCTAGTGAAGCTGGGTTTTCAGTTGCTTTGTATCTCCAGAGCATCCCAAATCAATGAGACAAACAGCATGTACTGATACATCTGGCCCTTAATTGGCAATTGGCTTATTTAGTACACTGGGTTTGGAGCAGGAAGGGTTGTTTGGTTGTATACATTGTAAATCAACTTTTCAGAGAACCTTGGAAAAGTTTCAGAAAATGGCAACAAACACAATTAGGGGTATGGAATGGCTGCCGTCTGAGGAGAGATTAATAAGACTGGGACTTTGAAGCTTGGAAAAGAGATGACTAATGGGGGATATGATATAAAATCAGGGATATGACATATGGGGATATGATATAAAATCATGACTGGTGTGGAGAAAGTAAATAAGGAAGTGTTATTTACTCTTTCATAATGCAAGATCTAGGGGCCACCAAATTAATTAATAGGCATCAGGTTTAAAACAAACAAATGGAAGCATTTTTTTCACCCAATGCACAGTCAACCTGTGGAACTCCTTTCCAGAGGGTGTTGTGAAGGCCAAGACCATAATAGGGTTCAAAAGAGAACTAGATAAATTCATGGAGGATAGGTACATCAAAGGCTATTAGCCAGGATGGGCAGAGATGGTGTCCCTAGCCTCTGTTTGCCAGAAGCTGGGAATGGGCGACAGGGGATGGATCACTTGATGATTAACTGTTCTGTTCATTCTCACTGGGGCACCTGGCACTAGCCACAGTCAGAAGACAGGATACTGGGCTAGATGGATCTTTGGTCTGACCCAGTATGGGTCAGACCAAAGATCTTATGTTCTTATGTAGGTAAACTACCTACAACTACCACTCTAAACCACTTTCCAACTCTTTGTTTCTGAGAAAAAAAGGAGAACATTGTTTACTCTTTTAAGTATTCAGTCCATGATAGACAAATGAACAATTAAGCTGGCAATTCTGTGCTTTTGAACAGTCCCTCAAAAGAGATTTTGAAAAAGTCTGAAAAGTAATTTTGTTTGTAGCCCACTCCCTTCCCCCCCCCCCCGCAAAAACCCCCATCTCTTGCCAGTGTGACTTTACCAATAATTTATCTGCTAAAATATGGCCAAAGAGAATGTTACAATATTTTTTAAAAAACTACAATGAACTGTATTATGAAGAAAAGATTGGAGTATAATGAGCTGAACAGTTGTGTTTTAATTTATAAATTGTTTCCACAGTAAACTTGCTTTTTAGCAAATGTTCTTTAGCAAAAAAAAATTAAGTTGATCCAATCTACTAGAACTTCTGTACAGACAGTAATTTTTTTAAAATTAAGACAAACAATTAAATCAGAATTCTTTAATCACCCTCACTTTATTCACCCTCAGGAAAGACAATATATATTTTGAAAATATCATACTTGATGTACATGGGCAAATTCTGAAATGTCACCATATATTTGGATTCTGTGCATGTGCACAGACTTCTTGTCACTCATATTTAATGAGTAATATTTATATTGATTATATATGAAAATTAGACAGAGAAAGTGAAGAATGTACTTCTTCTTCTTTGCAAATTGCTCTTGAATACCAGGAAATAATGCATTAATTAGACAATATTTATATAATACTTTGTGTAAATAGTTGTAAAATGCTAAGTATTATTATTACAAAGGTTTGTAACCTACAAACAAGGCTAGTGTCTGTAAAATAGGGCAAGTTTTTCTTTAGAAGATAACTGAGCATACACATGAAAGAGTGAAAAATAAAATATCCAGATTGGAAAGGCCAACTCTAATGGCTGGTCCCCAGTAACGACTTAATGTCGACTTTAGCGACGTTAAGTCGACATAAACCTGTACCCGTCCTCACAAGGACGCCATTTGCATCGATTTAAAGGGCCCTCAAAATCGACTTCTGTACTCCTCCCTAATGAGAGGAGTAGCACTGAAATTGACCTCTCTGGGTCAATTGTGGACTAGTGAGGACGCATGGGACATTACTGGCCCCCAGAGGCTGTTCCACAATACTCCATTCTGACTGCTCTGGACTGCCTCACTGCTCCACTGTGACCGCTCTGGACAGCACTCTCAACTCGCTGCTCTGGCCAGGTAGACAGGAAAAGACCCGGGAAGATTTGAATAGCATTTCCTGTTTGGTCAGCATGGACAGCTCACCTGCACAGCTCAGTCGCCATTCAGAGAAATCAGTAGCACAAGCCGCCATGCAGACCTCAGCATCACAAGCCGCCATGCAGAGCTCAGCAGCCTTGGAGACCAGCCAGAGAAAAAGAGCTCCAGCATGGTCCAATCGTGAGGTCTTGGATCTGATCGCTATCTGGGGAGAGGAATCCGTGATGTTGGAACTCCGCAACAACAAACGGAATGCCAACACATTTGCCAGGGTCTCCAAGGCCATGCTGGAAAGGGGCCACAACAGGGACGCCCAGCAGTGCCTTGTGAAAATTAAGGAGCTGAGGCAAGTGTTCCAGAAAGCCAAGGAGGCCGCGGACATGCCAGTTCTACAATGAACTAAATCAGATAATGGGGGGCGCCGCCACCACCATCGCACCAGTCTGCGTGGACTCCACCGATGGGATAATCATCAGGCCTGAGGAGGATTCGGATGAGGAGGACGATGATGAAAAGGGAAATATCACGGAGCACCAGGAGGCAAGCGGAGAAACACTTTTAGGAGACAGCCAGGAGCTGTTTATCACCTTGGAGTCAGTACCCTCCAAAACGTCCCAAGGGGGTACCCCAACCGGCGAAGGATTCTCTGGTGAGTGTGCTTTTTTTAAGGGATTAGATGATTCATGATTTTTAAAGGAAGCATTTATTAATGATTAACTTGCCCTAAGGACTTAGCATGCTTTCATTTCTGGTTAGTTTCTACTCAAATAGTTTGTCAATATATTCAGGTATTGATCGGAAATCCTCTACGGACATTTCCATGACGCTATCCAGGAGGTAGCGATGAATCTTCCGCACCAGATTTCTGGGGAGAGCAGCCTTGTCTGGCCCTCCGTGATAGGAGACCACGCCACAAAAGTAGTAAATGGTCTGGTATCGTTGAGCAGCATAACATTGCGGCGAATGCACCAGGACTTTGGAGTGACTCAAGCAGCATGCGCTCTCGATCTCTCTGAGAAATTCTAAGCAAAGTGATATCATTCATGGTTGCCTGTTTGAAAGATGGACTGCAATTAGTAGGGAGATAAAGGTTCCCAGCTGCAAAGTACTCTTTTCCGCAGAAGACCAAACGCGTGCCCGCTCCCCCCCCCCTCGCCCCGCGGCCCGTAGCCGGTAGCTCGCAGGGATTTTGAAGAGTCTGCAAGCGTTTGCTTCCGCTGAAGACCCACAGCCAGCCCTTAGCGAGAGATTTTTGGTTTTGTTTTGCAGTTCGCGGTTAACTGGGAGCCACACGGTGGGGGGAAGGGAGTGGGGTTACTCTAGAATATCCAAGTGCTTCTTTTAAATATGGATTTCAGCTTACCATGGCCGGCTGCATGGTGATTTCAGTAGCCCTGTTGTGCTGACTGTTGTGCCAGTTGCATAGTACTCCCATTGTGATCTGTCCATGAATGCATCTGCCTCATAACCTTGTAGCTCTCTTTGCCCACATTTGAATGTATCTGTCTCATAACCTTGAATGTATCTGTCTCATAACTTTGAAACTTTTCTTTGCCCACAGCTGCACAATTATCTCTGAATCCTCCCGTCCTGCTCCTCATGCCGTGTATCGCAGATACAAAAGCATAAAAAGAAAACGCGTGATGATATGTTCAATGACCTACTGCAAAACTCGCGCGCTGAGGCAACCCACCAGACTGAATGGAGGGAAAGATTGCTCCAGTCAAGGCAGGAATCGAGAGCCACAGCAGAAAAGAGGGAAGAAATGTGGCTGGAGCGCGAAGAAAGACGACAAGAGCGCGAAGAAAGATGACAGGAATGTGAAGAACGGCGGATGGATGCTTTACTCTTGATAACGGAGGACCAAAGCGACATGCTGCGGTGTCTGGTGGAGCTGCAGCGGGACCAAAGATCGCCTCTGTAGTCTCTGTACAACCACCTCCCCCCCTCCCCAAGTCCCATAGCTTCCCCACCCAAACACGGGGTGAGAACCCGGGGGGGAGGGGGAAGCTCCGGGGACCGACCCACTCTACCCCACAAGCCAACACAAGCAGCATCAGCATGAGTTTATCTAAAAACTTTTAAAAGCTGCTGTGTCTTGGCCTCCCTCCCCTCCCTCCTTCCCCCACTCCTCTCTCCGCTCCTCCACCACTGCGGCTGCTGGTTTCCCTCCTCACCCACCCCTTCTTGGCTACCTTGCCAGTGATCCCCTCTATTTGTGTTTGTGATGAAACAATAAAGAAAGCATGATTTTTAAAACAGTCAATTTATTTCCTCTGCAAGCATCGGAAGGGGGGAGGGAAAGAGGGTGCAAGGACGGCAGGATTAGGGCCGAGCAGAGCAAGGGAACGGGTTCTCAAACGCCATCTTGGGCACTCATAAAACTGGTTTTCAAGGAGTCCCTGAGGCGCAGTGCGCCATGGTGCGCTCTTCGACTTTCCCTGCTGTTTGGCTGCTGGTAAGCAGAGGACAGGAAATTTGCCTCTGCCTCCCAGCCTGCCATAAAAGTTTCCCCCTTGCTCTCACAGAGATTGTGGAGCACAGAGCAAGCAGCAATAAAAATGGGGATATTTCTGTCACTGATGTCTGGGCGAATCAGTAATGAATGCCATCGCCCCTTCAGTCGGCCAAATGCACACTCTACTGCCATTCTGCACTTGCTCAGCCTGTAGTTGAACAGCTCCTGACCCCTGTCCAGGGCTCCTGTGTAGGGCTTCATAAGCCAGGGCATTAGGGGGTAGGCTGGGTCCCCAATGATAACGATCGGCATTTCCACACACACACCCCCACACACAAAGATTTTCTGGTCGGGGAAGAAAATCCCTTGCTGCAGCTGTCTAAAAATCCTAGAGTTCCTGAAAACACGAGCGTCATGAAGCTTTCCCGGCCACCCCACGTACAGGTCGGTGAAACGTTCCTTGTGGTCAACCACTGCTTGCATGACCATAGAATAATATCCCTTCCGGTTTCTGTACTCTGCGGCCTCATTGTCCGGTGCCAGGATAGGGATATGAGTCCTATCTATAGCCCCACCACAGTTAGGGAATCCCATGGAGGCAAAGCCATCTATTGTAGCTTGCAGGTTTCCAAGGTTTATAACCCTGGGTAGCAGCAGCTCAACGAGATCCCTGCTTACTTGCATCACAGCAGACCCCACTGTAGATTTACCCACCTCAAACTGATTTGCGACTGACCGGTAGCTGTCTGGCGTTGCAAGCTTCCAGAGGGCTATCGCCACTCTCTTCTGAACTGTGGGGGCTGCTCTCATTTTGCTATTCTTGCGCTGGAGCGCCGGGGAAAGCAAGTCACAAAGTTCCATGAACGTGCTCTTAAGCATGCGAAAGTTTCTGAGCCACTGGGAGTCATCCCAGACCCGCAGCACTATGCGATCCCACCAGTCAGTGCTTGTTTCCCTGGCCCAGAATCGGCAGTGCATGGCATGAGCCTGCCCCATTGCCACCAAATTTGCCAGATTGTCGGTCGCCCTACTTCCAAAAACGTCAGTGTCCCTGTCCCTGCTGTGTACGTCCAGGTCCATCTCCTCCTCACTGTCGTCGAGTTCCAGAAAGCACAGTTGCCTCCGGATCGCATTCCTCTGCAGGCGGTACAGCAGAAAATCCACAACAGTGTGTGAGGTCCTCGCAATGGCCAGTACTGCAGTGGTGGCATCAGCGGGCTCCATGCTTGCAGTGCTATGGTGTTAGCGCAGCGCGGAGAAAGGGCGCGAATAATGGGATGCCTACCCACAGTGCACCACTCGAAATGGGGTCGGCGGCGCAAAAAAGGGCACAAAATTATGAAATGCCTACCCATAGTGCAGCACTCGAAATGGTGCCTGATGGGGACTCCGGGAACTGTGGGATAGGTACCCACAGTGCAACGCTCGCTATGTCGACGCTTGCCACAGTTGTGCGGACAGACACTGCCAACTTGCTGTGCTTTGTGGGGACGCACAAAATCGACTCTATACAGTCTGCTTTAAAAAATCGACCTAAGGGAATTCGACCTACTCTGTAGTGAAGACATACCCTAATACAGCTTTTACAAGCATGACTGATTTACTGGCAGAATACTATCGTGATTCATGTTTAGACCACTGCTGTATCTTTGCTATTAGGATAACAACATTTAAAGTTTGAGTGTTCACAACTGCAAATGATGCAGAAATTTAAGATGAAAAAGAAAGATAAATTGAATTCTAAAGCTGATTCTGTGGGCACATGTGGAATTATGGTAAAACCCTGGGGTTACATTTAGATGTTGTTTCTAGGTTGTATCTCCAATGTATATGTTAAGAGGCTGTTGAGTTGTTCTACAACTTGAAGATGCACAAAAGATCATCACTTAGTTAATTTCTGTAAGACTGGTCGATATTTTCAGACTTAGGTACCCAAAGTTAGGTTCCTAAATCCATATTTGGTCACTTAAATAACCTGATTTTCAGAAGTGCTGAGCACTCACAAATCCCACTGAATAATAATGGGAACTTGGCAGTCATCATCTTTGAAAATCAAGCCAAAACTTTTATTTAGGTGCCTAAATATGAACTTAGCAACTTAACTTTAGATATCAGGTTTGACCACTGTGGACAATATTATAATTTATATAGTATTATTTATTACAACTGTAAAAAGTATGTGGCAAGCACATATAATAAATTAGGTTTCTCTACTATGGATTTTCCCAGACAATTTTTTCCAGAAATTACAGACATCACCCAAAGATGAAATCCCATGTGGAGTTGTGTTTTGCCCCTAGTTCAACTCATCCCTCCTGAGAATGGGTGTCACAGAGTCCCCGGGGCGATGCTCTGGAACTGCTCCCTACGAAGCCAGTCAGGACTTTACGGGGAAGCTTCCTCTCTGTGAACAGCGTGTCTCCAGGGCTAGGAGCTTCACAGCTTACAGCTTCCACCTTCCTGGGGCTGACCTCAGAACATTCGGCATCTTCTGCCCCTCCGTGCACGTCCCACAGTGAGCCCGCCCAGGCAGGGTTCCTGGGGAAGCCAGTAGGTCCTGCACCCCAACTCCCCAGTCAGACGTGACTCTCAGCCAGCCAGTAAAACGGGTTTATTAGACAACAGGTACATGATCTAAAACAGAAAAATATAGAAAAAAATATTAATTAATTAGATAGATTTAAGATGAACTAGAGTGTTTCAGAGTTCCTTTGATCTATATATTAAAGAAAGATCAGTACATTTCAGTCCTATTTGAATGGAGTGTAGCTTGTAGGTACAAAGAACCAGACCCCTCAGCTGGATCAATTTTGGGGGGGAAGTGAGTCTTTAGTTCACTGCATGTCCCCAGCCAGCTTCAGACTGACTCATTCACCCTACAATCCCTCCTCTGGTTTTCATTTGTCTCCTTTCTGGGCCAGGAGGTAACCTGATCCCTTTGTTCTCACCTTCCAGCTAATATCTTACATGAGGGAAGAGCCAGGCCATCATTTGCCCACAGAGAGGGCATTGGCCAATCTCAGCCCTTATCTGACCACCTAGACTCAGAGTCTTAAGAAATGCATAGGGACAACTGAGGCACTCACATAGTATCCAGAGAGAACATTAAGACCATTCCCATTCTGTCACAATGGGTAAATGCCATAAGCAAGAAACAGGAATTTTCTTATGTTGAAGCACATTCTAGATTGCATGCACCAGTCATAAATCATGTGGCATGGTTTGTATTGCACGTGATCTACAAGTACAATACACTATAAAGGCAGATTTTCCCTCACATTCTTTATTTAAAATTTTTATGTTGTTGAATTCTCTCAATTGTATAAATGAGCCAAAAAAGCCATATCATCTCACTCAAACCAAAATGCTGATACAGTAAAACCTCCATTTAACGGACTAATTCGGGTGAGGGGGTGTCCGTTAAATCAAAAAGTCCGTTATTTAATAATTTTAAAAAAATGAGCTGTCGGAGCAGCAGCCCACCCGCCACAGGGCCGGGGGCGGCAGCTTTGCAGCCCGCCCGCTGCTGGGACCCGGGCAGCAGCCGGGAACAGTCAGCCAGCCCGCCCGGGTCCCAGCTGGTGGGACCCGGGCGGCAGACGGGAGCTGGCAGCCAGCCCGCCCGCTGCCTGGACCCGGGCGGCAGCCGGGAGCCGGCAGCCAGCCCGCCAGAAATGGATCAGGAATGCATCAGACTTGCTCAGAAATTTTGTCCATTGCATCCGAAGTCCGTTAAATTGAGGTCCGTTAAATCGAGGGTTTACTGTATTTCAAAATAGATTGCAATCAAAATTTTATTACCGGTCTTGTTAATGTGCCACTAAAAAAAATGAGTGCTAGAATGAGAGAAATAAAATGGAAAAAACAGATTGTTACGTCCTTAATTACCAGTGTGGGTGAATAAACAGTCCTTCATAAGATAGAGCATGTGTAACCAATGGTCAAAGTATGGTAAATGAATATAATATTTCTTCACTATAGAAGTTATCTTGATTTATGTTAAGGTCTAAAATTGGTTCACAGAGGTGTCATGACAATTTTCATACACATAGCTCAGAGATATGTACACTAGTGAAAATCATTTAATCATTGGCAAACTTTCAAAAAACAAATACATTGTCTATAGGTAGCACTTCCTGCTGGTTTCTGTAAAAGGAAATCATGTCTTATTAATCTACTAGTGTAAAAGCCCATGTACATGGGCCAAATGGCTTAATGGTGTTTGCCCTCAGTCCCCCTGCACCGTGCCCTGTTACCTTACTGAGTCCCTCCCTCGCTCTGCCACTGCCTCTCAGTCCCACTGTACCGTGCCCTGTTTCTTCACTGGGGTCACCCTCCTTCTCTACCACTGCCCCTCAGCATCATGCCATTACCTCACTGGGGTCCCCCCCTGCTCTACCACTGCCCCTCAGTCCCACTGCACCGTACCCTGTTACCTCACTGGGGTCCCCCCTGCTCTACCACTGCCCCTCAGCCCTGCTGCACTGTGCCCTGTTTCTTCACTGGGGACCCCCCTGCTCTACCACTGCCCCTCAGCATCGTGCTGTTACCTCTATGGGGTCCCCCCCCTGCTCTACCACTGCCCCTCAGTGCTGCTGCACTGTGCCATGTTACCTCACTGGGGTCCCCCTCCTTATCCACTACTGCCCCTCAGTCCCACTGCACCGTGCCCTGTTACCTGACTGGGGTCCCCCCCCCCACACTGCCTCTCAGCACTGTGCCCTGTTACCTCACTGGGGACGGGCCAAAGTGATTACTGCTGTGTGTCTGGGCCGTCTCTGCAGCTCGCGGTGGCCATTTTGTGCCGCCGAACTACCACTCCCAGCATGCTGTTCGTCCGGGCCGTCTCTACTGAGCATGACAGCTTCAGACAAACTTCCTCTGGCCTTTTATTATATAGGATTAGAGTTCTTTGAAGAGGTTAACAAACATGTGGACTAGGGGATACAGTGGACATAATGTACTTAGATTTCCAGAAAATCTTTGATAAGGGACCTCACCAAAGGCTCTTGCGTAAATTAAGTTGTTAAGGGATAAGAGGGAAGAGCCTTTCATGGATTCAGAACTGGTTAAAGGACAGGGAACAAAGGGTAGGAATAAATGGTAAATTTTCAAAATGGAGAGGGGTAACTAGTGGTGTTCCCCAAGGATCAGTCCTAGGACCAATTCTATTCAACTTATTCATAAATGATCTAGAGAAAGGGGTAAACAGTGAAGTGGGAAAGTTTGCAGACAATACTAAATTGCTCAAGATAGTTAACCTAAGAACATAAAAATGCCCATACGGGGTCAGACCAAAGGTCCATCCAGCCAGTATCCTATCCACCGACAGTGGCCAATGCCAGGTGCCCTAGTGGGAATGAACAGAACAGGTAATAATCAAGATATCCATCAATAATGATCAATATCAAAGTGATCAATAATGAACCAATGCCAGGTGCCCTGGAGTCAGTGAACCTAAGAGCTACTGATCTAGTGATCTCTCTCCTGTGATCCATCACTTCCCTCTGACAAACAGAGACTAGGGACACCATTCCTTACCCATCCTAGCTAATAGCCATTAATAGACTTAACCTCCATGAACTTATCCAGTTCTCTTTTAAACCCTTTTATAGTCCTAGGGCTGGTCTTCACTATGGGGCAAGCTGGAGTTCCAGAGTCAATGGGGGCACCGCGATTGATCGATTTCTCGCGTCTTTACCAGACGCGAGAAATCGATCGCTAACAGATCAATTGCTACCCGCCGATCCAGCGGGTAGTGAAGACCAGCTTCTAGCCTTTAAAACCTCCTCAGGCAAGAAGTTCCACAGGGAAATCTGCTGATGGCCCAGGCATTGGCTGCAGTTCGCCGTTCCAGGAACTAGTGCGGGCTGAGCGATGTTTGGCCACTGCTTCCCGCAGCCCCCATTGGTCTGGAATGGTGAACCACAGCCAGTGGGAGCTGTGATTGGCCGAACGTGTGGCACACCCAGGTCATTACATAATGTTAAGTATCCCCCTACTGTTACTCACACCTTCTTGCCAACTTCTTGAAAGGGGCCATCCTGATTATCACTACAAAAGTTTTTTCTTCTTCTATTGGTAATAGCTCACCTTATTTGATAAGCTATTCAAAGTCGGGATGGCAACCTCCACCTTCTCATGTTCTCTCTCTCTCTCTCTCTCTCTCTCTCTCTCTCTCTCTCTCTCTCTCTGTATACAGATAGATAGATAGATTAGATAGATATCTCCAACTGTATATTCCACTCTATGCATCTGAGGAAGTGGGTCCTAGCCCATGAAAGCTTATGCCCAAATAAACTGGTCAGTCTCTAACGTACCTCAAGTACCCCTCGTTCTTTTTGCAGAAACAGACTAACATGGCTAGTACCCTGAAATCAAGTAAAAAGGTTCTCAAACTGTGGTTTGGAACCCCAAAGGGGAACACAACCCCATTTTAATGGTCACCAGGGCTGGCATTAGAATTCCTGGGCCCCCGAGCCCAAGCCCAAGCCCACCTCTCGAGTCCAAAGCCGAAGCCAGAGCCCCATTACCAGGGGTGAGGGCTTCAATCCTGGGTGGCAAGGCTCAGGTTACTGGCCCCCTGCCTGGGGCTGAAGCCTTTGGGATTTGTCCCCCTTTGCCCCACCAGGGAGGTGGAGCTCAGGTGGACTCAGGCTTCGGACCCCCTCCTGGGATCATGTCGTAATTTTTGTTGTCAGAAGGGCGTCGCAGTGGAATTAAGTTTAAGAAACCTGTCTCTAGTGTAAACACTATCTCATCTACATTTTGCATAACAATTGTACATTTTCTTGTCCAGGACAAGTCACCAGGAGGTATGGATTTGCAATAAAATCAAAAACAGAGAAAAATATTAGGTACTAGCATAAGTGCCCGGCGTTGCTCGGGTCAGTCGGAGGTGGGGAGGGGGCAGACAGTTGACATCCCCTGACCAACCCCAACACCCACCCCTCACCCACCCTGACACCTTCCCACCCCCCCTGACCAACCCCAACGCCCCCCGGCTTACTTACCCCCCGACCAAGCAAACCCAACACCCCCACCTTACCCCCCGACCGAACCCGACACCCCCACCTCACCCCCCGACCGAACAGTGTATTTAATAATCTGTGTGCTACACAGTGCACCGTGAGCCGGGGGGGGGTGTCGGGTTTGGTCTGGGGGGGGGTGGGAAGGTATTGGGGTGGGTGAGGTGTGAGGTGTGGGTGTTGGGGTTGGTCAGGGGGTGTTGCGGTTGGTGGGGGGGGTGAGGTGGGGGTGTCGGGTTCGGTCGGGGGGTAAGTGAGCCAGGGGGTGTTGGGTTTGGTCTGGGGGGGTGGGAAGGTATCGGGGTGGGTGAGGGGTGAGGGGTGAGTGTTGCGGTTGGTCAGGGGGTGTTGCGGTTGGTGGGGGGTTGAGGTCGGGGTGTCAGGTTTGCCTGGGGGGATGAGGTAGGGGTGTCGGGTTCGGTCGGGGGTAAGTGAGCCGGGAGGGTGTCGGGTTTGGTCTGGGGGGGTGGGAAGGTGTTGGGGTGGGTGAGGGGTGAGGTGTGGGTGTTGGGGTTGGTCAGGGGGTGTTGCGGTTGGTGGGGGTGAGGTGGGGGTGTCGGGTTTGCTTGGGGGGGTGAGGTGGGAGTGTCGGGTTCGGTCGGGGGGGTAAGTGAGCCGGGGGGTGTCAGGTTTGGTCTGGGGATGTTGCGATTGGTGGGGGGGGGTGAGGTGGGGGTGTCAGGTTCGGTCGGGGGGTAAGTGAGCCAGGGGGTGTCGGGTTTGGTCTGGGGGGGTGGGAAGGTATCGGGGTGGGTGAGGTGGCAGTGTCGGGTTTGCTTGGGGGGGTGGGAAGGTGTCGGGGTGGGTGAGGGGTGAGGTGTGGGTGTTGGGGTTGGTCAGGGGTGTTGCGGTTGGTGGGGGGGTGAGGTGGTGGTGTTGGGTTTGGTCGGGGGGTAAGTGAGCCGGGGGGGGTGTCGGGTTTGGTCTGGGCACCCACCCCAACACCTTCCCCCCCCAGACCAAACCCGACACCCCCCCCGGCTCGCCCCCCCCCCCCGGGTTTGGTCTGGGCACCCACCCCAACACCTTCCTCCCCCCACCCAAACCTCACCCTTCACCCCCCCCCCGACACCTTCCCACCCCCCAGACCAACCCCGACACCCCCCGGCTCACTTACCCCCCGACAAAACCCGACACCCCCACCTCACCCCCCCAAGCAAACCCAACACCCCCACCTCACCCCCTGACCGAACCCGACACCCCCACCTCACTTACTGTCCCACCAAACCCAACTCAGATCCTTCGCGGGCGGGGAGGGGGCCCAGAGCCGAGGGATTCCGGGAACCTTCGCAGGTGGAGGGGGGGGCACAGAGCTGATGGAGTCCGGGGTTGAGGTGGGAGGGGCAGAGAACTGAGGGATCTCCGGGGTTCCCTTGGGAGGGGGGAGGGGCAGAGAACTGAGGGATCTCCGGGGTTCCGTTGGGAGGGGGAGGGGCAGAGAACTGAGGGATCTCCGGGGTTCCGTTGGGAGGGGGGAGGGGCAGAGAACTGAGGGATCTCCGGGGTTCCGTTGGGAGGGGGGAGGGGCAGAGAACTGAGGGATCTCCGGGGTTCCGTTGGAGGAGGGAGGGGTGAGCTGAGCGAGTGAGGTGTCTGTTGGAGAGGGGTATTATGACATCATCACCACCTAACCGCCCAGCCGATGTGATTGGCCCTGAAAGACTTTCACCCCTGGGGGGCGTCAGAGGTGAGATCCGAAAATTTTTCGACCCTTACCAGCATCTAGACCCCAAGACCCCTCACTGTACCAAATTTCAAGTCTCTGGCTCAAACGGTGCGGGAGGAGTTCGCAGTCATACGTACATACATACATACATACACACATACATACACCACTTAAAAGATTAAAAGATATCAAGTTAGTTTCACAGGGTCTATTTGCCACAAACCCATGTTGACTGGCATTAATACTACTACCATCTTTTAACTCTTTATTAAGTCCCTTATCAGTCATTGCATTGTTTTGCCCACAATCAATTACTGATAGGCCTATAACTACTTAGGACATCCCGTTCACTCTTTTAAAATATGGACACAACATTAGCTTTCTTCCAGTCTTCTAAAATGTCTCCATGTTCCAAAAGGTATTGAAAATCAATAGTAACAGTCC
The DNA here is from genome assembly GCA_032164245.1 of Sternotherus odoratus. Classification (NCBI taxonomy): domain Eukaryota; kingdom Metazoa; phylum Chordata; order Testudines; family Kinosternidae; genus Sternotherus; species Sternotherus odoratus. Next base: position 226,774,545 of record JAVMKO010000001.1, on the reverse strand, counting down.
AGTGAGAACATAAGGACATAAGAAAGGCCATACTGGGTCAGACCAAAGGTCCATCTAGCCCACTCTCCTGTCTACCGACAGTGGCCAATGCCAGGTGCCCCAGAGTGAGTGAACATAACATGTAATGATCAAGTGATCTCTCTCCTGCCATCCATAACCACCCTCTGAAAAACAGGCTAGGGACACCATTTCTTACCCATCCTAGCTAATAGCCATGGACAGATCTTTTAAAATTCTTGGATACATGCTTTCTCAATGGACCTGCTGATTTTAAAACGTCTATCTTTAGTAGCTGTTTTCTGAAATCCTCCTGAGTTACTGTGGGAATCACATTCTTTTTTCCCAAATGCAGAACATAAATAATTGTTGAACTCTTCTATAATATCTGCATTTTATTGGCAATTCTAAATTTTCCATCTAGCAATGAACCAATATATTTTTTTAGGTTTCCTTCTATACTTAACATTTAAAAAAAAATCTTACTTATTGCCCTTAAGTCTGCTGAGCATAGACTTTGCCTACTGTCCCTTTGCTTCTCTTAATGATGTTCTACAATTTTTAGCTTCTAATTTGTATTCTTTTATGTCAACTGTCCCTTTTTTACGTTTGCTATATGTTTTATATCTATCTATCTATCTATCTATCTATCTATCTATCTATCTATCTATCTATCTATCTATCTATGCTTTCACTTCCAGTGAATGCATTTCTGGACCCACTAAAGTCAATGGGAGTTTTGCCGCTATCTTCAATGAAACTAGGATTTCACCCTTTTTGCAATTTTACTCTTTTCTCTGTTTCCTTGGATTTGAATATTATCTTAATGCAGTGATTTGTGGGTTTATATTCCTATATTTTACTGTTTTATTTTTGACTAGCAAAAATACCCGGCGTTGCTCGGGTCCGTCGGAGGTGGGGAGGGGGCAGAGAGCTGAGCGAGTGCGGGGTCCATTGGAGGGGGGAGGGGGCAGAGAGCAAACCTGACACCCCCACCTCACCCCCCCCAACAAACCTGACACCTGACACCAAACCTCACTTACCCCTCGACCAACCCCGACTCACATTTTCACCCCCCACCCAAACCCAACACCCCCATGTCACCCCCTACCAACACCCACACCTCACCCCCCATAGACCAAACCTAACACACCCACCTCACTTTCCCCCCCAACCAAACCCGACACCCACACCTCACTTACCCCTCGACCAACCCCGACCCCTCTCTTCACCCCCCCAACCAAACCCAACACCCCCACCTTACCCCTCCACCAAACCCAACACCCCCTGACCAACCCCAACACCCCCACCTCACCCCCCACCCATCCACCCAGACCAACACCCCCAGCTCACTTACCCCCCGACCAAACCTGACACCCCTACCTCACTTACCCTCTGACCAAACCCAACTCAGGTCCGTCGGAGGTGGTGAGGGGGCAGAGAGCTGAGCGAGTATGGGGTCTGTTGGATTGGGGAGGGGGCAGAGAGCTGAGCGAGTGTGGGGTCCATTGGAGGGAGGAGGGGGCAGAGAGCTGAGGGAGTGTAGGGTCCATTGGAGGGGGGGTATTATGACATCATAACTATGTCACAGAGAACAGCAGCTGCCCAGCTGATGTGATTGGCCTTTAAATAATTTCACCCCTGGGGGGCGTCAGAGGTGAGATTTGAGAAATTTTCAACTCTTACCCTGATTAGGACCCTAAGGCCCCTAACTGTACCAAATTTCAAGTCTCTAGCTCAAACAGTGTGGAAGGAGTAAGGGAACGTACATACACACATATACCATTTGACTTTTATATATATAGATTTAGGAGTTATCCCCTGAGATTGAATTAGTTCCCTTGGGAAGGATCCAGGACCTGATTCTGACATCAGGAACCAGTGTAAATCATGATTAACTACACTGAAACCTCTTGAATTACACCAATGTAAAAGTGGTATAAGTGGCAGGGGAATTGGATCTAGAGACTACAGTCTATTGGCTATTGTTTTCTCATAGCTCATTCTTTATCACTTTAGACAAAGAAGAACAAAACAAAAATAATTTGATTTAGAGTAAATTTTCCTCTCTGATATTCAACTGTATTTCTCTAGGAGATTCTCTTTAACACTTTAACTAAAGTTGAGTTGCTTAAAAAGAAAAAGGGAAGGAAGCCTGCTCTAGTCTGAGATATCACTGGATAATATATTTCAAGATCATTTACATCTACAGTTCTTACATTTAAATATTTTAATTAAGTTATTTGGAATAGACTAAGATATGTGGACAATCTGGCTTGACACAAAGATTATTCAAAATCAGGTGATGTGATAGGTCATGTATGTTCTTTCTCATAAATGTATGTACATTTTAAGTGCGTATCCTATTGAAATGATTGGATCTGACACAAGACCTTACTTATTTCCAGTATGTTGATAGTAGGATTTATACATTTGTTAACATAAAGCTGCCATGATTATATATCTAAGTTGATGTTTTTGCTTATGACAAGCACCCCCCTCCCCCCGATAGCCTTACAAAATTATGTTCTATGCTCAAGAAAAGAAGTGGTATTGTTGTTGTTGTGGCAAATAAAATTCACCATCATCACGTACGATTGTGTAGAATATATTTTGCGTCACAAACTTTCAAGACAGTTTTGCAAATTTGTGTTTAACTGTTTTTGTATAGGGCCTAACTATCAGTTACACCAGCCCTATGCATGTAAGACAAAAATATAATTCCTTATTATTTGCAAACTAATGAACATATTCAACTTAAAAATATAGTAAGCTGTGTTAATTCATTATCCAAACCTGAAAGTGAGTTTTTGTTCTAGGAAAGTCATCCTTTCAGGAGACGGCTTCAATAGGACTATTTACATATATGCTTAAAGTCACACATGTATAAGTACTTTTCTAAATTGAAGCTTCATTGAGATTCTTCAGGAATTATGCCTGAATATGGTCATTGGAATATAGTCGTTTGTTTGAAACATGGTTCCAAAAGTGCTGTCAGTTTTCTTTTTCTAATTGAAAAAAATCACAATCTGTTATGTGTCATTATCTAGTTTAAAAGTATCATCTCTGCTATGGGGTGAAAATGTAACGTTCACATCTGCAACTGGTGTAAATTTAAATTACCCAAGGATCTGGGCTTCAGCTTTTAAAGCCTTTAGAGAATAACAATGAAGTAAGTACCTGGTGAGTGGTTCATCTGATTTAATCTCTGGCTCAGCTGCCTATTTTTAGTAATGTTTGTGGTTATTTTTCCAGATGGTTCAGTATTTTCTATTCAGAGGCAGTTTTGACACTGAAGTTTGCAGAGGAAAATTAGCTTTCTTGGTTGACATTCATCTGCAAAAGACAGTGTATTGGGGATTAATTTAATAGAAAAATCATGCAGCTTCCCTGAAATGCTGATGTGCACTGGAGTCACAAGTCAAATGGAAGAGTGGAGAGGAGAAGGAGGGAGAGTTGCTAGGATACTTCTAAATATGGGAGAAGTAATTTATGGAATCTGGACCATAATACCTGTAATAATATGGTGGCAATTAACAGACTAAGTGGTTGAACGTGGTCAACAAAATGGGATTTAGTTAGATAACAACAAAGCTGCCACATTTTATATCATACCAGTTAATGACAAAGCAACTTTCTCAACAATTGTACAATTGTGTGGTATGGCTTTAACATTTAATGAAAAATATGAAATGCATATTAAACAAATTAACATTTCAAATTACTCTTTTAAGGGTGGGGGATGCAATTATTCTCCAGAAACTCAATTCAGCAAAGCACTGAAAGCACATTCTTAAATCTAACCACACACAGGTTGTCCCATTGAAGTTAACTGGGCTACTCAAATACTTAGTTAACCATGTGTGTAAGTATCTTCCACAAACTAGTTCCATATTCTATTTATTTGCCACTGTCACCCATATCATCTCTGTTGGGTCTAGATAATGCTGTTGAATTATTATTGCCCATGGCAATAATCACATTCTCTCACTCTTTTCCTTTTTATTATTCAGCTCAACATTAGTAATATCATAATAGAACCTCCAGAGCCCTAATCCTGGCCTAGTAGAGAGGGGAGGAGCTGGAGCAGAAGCCCTGTCCATGCTCACTTGACAGTGATGGTTCCTGTAATGCAGGGCTGAGTCTGGCTCCTCTCCAGTTCAACAAGGGATCACGGCACCATTCTGTTATGGTGCATCATGACGGTGGGGTAGGTGAAGAGTAAATTTCACTGTGTGGTATGGCACATGGGGCCAAAATGTCCCAAAGAGGTGAATTGGGCCCAATCCAATGGGACAAAAGACACCACTGCTGGACGAGTGAGGCTCTGACTTACTCCCCATCTCCCCATCTCCCAACTACCTGTAGCAGCACCCGCTACCCCAGGCCAGGAATAGGAATGTGGTGCTTGGGTGGTTGCAGTGCATGTACTATACATAGCTTTCACCTCCAGAACATATAAAGAGGTTATAGCCATTGGTTAAATTGCAGAGTTATGTGCTGGGTGCATTTACAATGCAATTTTGACCACCTCATCTGCTCTTGGCCCGCTAACTCATCTTCCCTGGGACCTATCCTAACATTCCAAACTTCTGAGAACAATCTGTTTTTAGAAAATCTATCTCCCATAGGATACGTTTCCCTAAATATGGAATTTTCCTCTGTAGTGATAGCTGTCCATTTTCCAAGATGGTGAAGATTGAGTCCTGGCTGAGGAACAACTTTTCTCAATTTAAAAAAGTCACAGATTTGAAGTCTGATATTCCATAATCCTGAATGGCTAAAGCCAGGAGATTCCTTGCCAGATCCAGGAAAAAGTTACCACCACTTAAGGCAGCATACATAGTGTCTATAATGAAACTCTGCAATGGTTCTGCTCTAGCATTTTAAGTGTCGCCATAACCAAAGTCTACAAAAATAAATGTTGCTATCTAGAATGAAACTTCTGGTATATTATCAATGTGTCTAGTCAAACCTCAAAGGTTAAATCCTTCAAAAATAAAATCCTTGTCCATTTACATCCTGCAGGAGGAGGCACATTAAGGATTTTATGTCCTCCCTTGAAAAAAAGCCACTGTGTCTGATACAGCAAATAAGTCATTCCAAGAAAATTCATCCTTCATTCAAAAAATAGCATTACCTGAATCAATCTTCCTTCAAATGTTCCAATACAAGTGTGGTTTGTCAGGGGATTTGCCTTTGGTTCTCAATATTTTTGCATATACAGAGGAACCCCTATTTTATGAACTAATTGGAGATTGAGGAATTAAAATTGAACATCTCAAAATTACAAAATTGCAGTACGGTGCACTGCACTGCATCACTTTCTTCTTGTCCTTCAATCCATAACAATGCAATCTGAAGTTCACTGAAGGCTTTGCAATGTAAAGGGAGGTTGTCTTATTCTTCATGAATACCACTTTCATTATTCAATTCCCCAACCTTCACCTCTGCCATTGGGAAAGATGGTTAGTATAACTCATTGTTTGTAAGATTGGTGCTCATAAAATTAAGCTATTGTTGTACAGCCAGATGAATATTCTTCTATTTGGTAAGCCATATTGCTAATTACTAATTTAGACCACTTTTTAATGAAACATAATGATTAACATTAATTGCATTACTGAACCAACTTTCATGTTAGAGGTGTCTTTGACTTATCCAGGAAAGATATTACATCACAAACACTATGGGCTTGATCCTGATTTCAGTGATGAAAATGATAAAAAGCTAATTGATTTTCATAGGGTCAGGGTCTGCATGATATTGATATTAACAGCTCTGAATATTAAAAAAAATCCCATTCATGTCATTTTTTAGTGTGAGCAGATATTATTTGGCTTTGCTATAAAAATACAAACCAAAGCATCAATTATTCAAGGAATAGCAGAAAACTCTAAGTGTAACTTGACTACTTTGTTAGCTGTTTTAAATTTTGAGGTGGGAAGGTCTGCACCTCATGCAATATGCCAAGTCTTTGATAACTTTCCATGCAGCCAACACAGACCATCGCTGATCCATATTAGGCTACATCTCCCAGTTGCCAAGAGTTCCAAAAAAGAAGTGGTGGAACATCTGAAAGGCTGACTGGGAAAAATACTGGGAAGCACTGGAGAAGAGTGTGGTGACAATACCAGCACGTCCTAACTCAGTAAATGAGACCTACCAGTGCTTCTGCAGTGCTATCTACAAAGCAGCTTGCAGAGCCATCCCACACAGTTGCTGCCCGATCTACATCCCCTGTCTTGACAAGGAGAGCGCTGCCTTGCTCGAGCAGTATGAGGCATCTGGTGACCCGGGTGTCACTGATCAGCTGATTGAATCATTGGATACTGCTCGCCGAGCCAGATAGGAGGAAATATCCGAGAGGATGAGCTTTACCCACTCCAACCACAACCGAAGCCTTGGAGCAGTGCTGCAACCATCTTCACTCTGCCAACCCTCAATGACACCCAACCAGGTAGTCAGATATCTACTTAAACTGGCCAGAGCCCTTTTGGAGAAACAGGTGCGAAGACAAGTGAGGAAGGAACAGCGTATGAACCATTCACTGTAAGAGAACTGGAGCAGACACTGGGTAGCATCAAGTATGGAACAACTGCTGAGTATGACAACATATCTCCAGAATTCCTGAAAAATATTGGCCCCTGTGCTCAGCTTTGGCCTGCAAAATTCTTCACCACGGTCATCAGTGAAGGTAGCCTACTGAAGCTATGACACACTGCAAAAGTCATTGGCCTCCTAAAGCCTGGAAAGGAGGATCCAAGTCAAGCATCAAGCTATGGTCTCATATCATTATTGTCAGTGTGGTTCAGGCACTGGAGCATTGGTCCTACAGCACGTTACCCGACGTGGAGAGAATTTTGAGTCTGACCAAGCCGGCTTTCACCAAGGACATAGCACCTGTGACCAAGTACTCACACTGACCACGTTTGTTGAAAATAGCTTCCAAAGAAACTTGAAAACAGGTGCTGTTTTCATCGATCTAATAGCAGTATACGATAATGTATGGCACACTGGCCTGCTCAAGAAGGTATCACGGGTCCTGCTACCTTGGGTCACAGGTGTCATTGAACTGTTCCTCTGTGATAGGTAGTTCAGAGTCCATATGGGGGAAAAGCCAAGTGCTTGGAGACAACAGAGCAATGGTTTACCCAAGGGCACTGTGCTTTCTCCAATCCTGTTCAACCTTTATGTCAATAAACTGTGAACAACAGAGTCACAAAAATTCATTTATGTAGATGACATCTATTACAGTACCTGGGCCCGAATGTTTCACTAGTTTGTTGCCACTTTAAACCAGGACATGATAAAGTTAGCTGACTACTGTAAAACTTGGCACCTCCAGCCAAGCATCATAAAGACAGTCTTCAGTTTGTTCCATCTTCATCATTCCAGGGCAACCCAAGAACTGAATGTTTATCTGAATGGTCAGAAGGGGAAGCATGGAGTAGAACCAGTCTATCTAGGTGTGACCGTAGACTGCACACTGAGTTCCCATGCCCACTTGAAGAAGACATCAGCTAAAGTTAAGATGTGCAACAATCCTTTTAGCAAACTTGCAGGTTCATCATGGGGTGCTCATTCTCCAGCTTTGCAGATGTCAGCTCTTGCACCTAGTATTCGGTGGCGGAGTACTACGCACCAGTTAGGCATTGATTGTCACACACCAAATGGTGGATATGCAGTTACATGATGCCAAGTGTATCATCTCTGGCATGCTGCGTCCAACTCCACTCCCATGGCTTCCAGTTCTGAGCAATATTGCTCTTTCTCATATAGATGAGAGATTGCCACTGGCAAGTTACTGAAGAAAGTACACACCAACTCAAGCCTGCATCTGCACACTGCACTTTTAAAACCACCGGCTGCACGTTTGCCATCACATCGCCCATTATGATCTCATCAGCCATGCCAGGATGCTAGGGTGAAATCACTCTGGGGAGTGGAATGGATATCTGTTGTAATCCCCAAACAGTCCCTCGTTGCCTAACCCACAATCTGTCTGTCACTATCGCCAATGGTCCCTGTTGAACAGGTTACATCCCAGACACTAGGAAAGTATTACGTTCTGCTATCACTCCTGAGGAGGAAAATGAATTTCCAATTAATACTCCATCTCTCTGGAAAAGAAGGGGGCGTCTGTATCTTCAATTCTAAATAGGAGAGGGCAGTGATTTAGCGACAGGGCCCCAAGGGTGGAGCTCTATGTTATTCCCGAAAATATCAGATAGTCTTTATCCTGACCCAATCTTACATATCTCCACATCTAAAAAGGACCTTCAAGCTCAATGTAAATAAGAATGTAATGAGAACAGGATAAAACAAATTATTGAAACAAGAGATGCCAAGTTTCTTTTGCAAAGAAAATATCTGTTTGGGAGTCAATATAAATTCTCCAGTCCACAAAACGCTATCTTGGAATACTATTAAAGCAAAGCTATCAAGAACCAGACAGCAAAGAAATAGTAGATTGTATCTGAAATTATTTTTGATAATTATTGATTGCTCTTGAAATGCTCAGTGAGGTCTTTTGATAGTTTTCATTTCTTTTCTTTTTCTTTTTTTTTGTACCAAAGCTTTTTATGTGCTTGTTTAGATAATAAAAATAAAAAAGAGAAGAATGTGCTTCCATTATTTAATAAAAATGCCTCACTAAAGAGCTTCATTTAGAACATTTTACTCTTGGCAATGCACTATCATTTAAATCTATGAGAATAGCATGTGTGAATGTGAGAGCAGATTTTGACCCACAAGAGAGCATTTTCCAGCAGTTAAGCTCAAAAATGTAAAGCTTTGGGTCGCCAGTTGAAACTGGATCCTTGAATACAAATAAGAGGAGAGATGGAAACCTTGGAAAAAGAGTGGTACATTACATAAAATGAATGGTTACTGAAGGCAGAACATGAGAGTCATCTGGGGTAATTCTAAAGGTTGTGGAAGTCAATGGAAAGTTGAGGCTCGCAGAAAAGAGGAATGAGCAAATAAGATGATTTTAGAAGCAGAGGAAGACATTCTGGAAGTGGAGAGGAAAAATAGCCTCAGATGGAGGATGTTCTGAAAATCAAGGTCACAGAACTTCACTGTGGGATCCACAGATTTTAATTCAAGAAGGGATCATTATAACTATCTAGTTTGCTTTTTTCCTGCATCTGGCCCAACTACTAGTGGTTGAACTAGAACATATGTTTCATAAAAATGTCCAATCATGATTTAAAACTCCAAGAGATGTAGAATTTATCACATCCCTTGGTAATCTGTTCCAATGTTAATTGCTGTCAGTGTTTAAAATTCTGCATCTCATTTCCAGTTTTAACTTCATTGACCTCAGCCTACAGCCATTGGGTCTTGTTATGCATTTGTCTCCTAATTTAAAGAGGAGGATCAAATATTATCTCTCTTAGTAGGTACCTTTAGAAAAATGTCCTTGTACTTCTCTTCAATAAACTAAGTAAATTAAGCATCTATTATCCTTTATTGTAAGGTGCTTTCCAAAGCACACATATTCTTGTAGTTCTTCTGTAAACTCTCTCCAAGTTTTTCAGTATCCTTTTAAAAATAAGGACACCTGAACTGGACCTAGTATTCCAACAGTGGTTTAATTGGTGCGGTATATGGTTTCAATATCACTTCCTCATTCCTGCACAATATTCCCCTGTTTATACATCTAAGGATCACATTAGTCATTTACCAGAGCATTACAATGGAAATTTACATCCAGCTGATTAACAATAATCATAAGTTCTATTCAGAGTCACCACTTACCACAATACCTTAACTCCCCACTTAACGTCCTCTCGCTTCATGTTATTTTGATCTTATGTCCATTCAAAGTTGTGCAATACTACACTATAACATTGTTTGGCTGCCTGCTTTGTCCACAGCTGACAGCGCTCCATCAGCTGCCCTACGCCCCTGCCCTGCACCTCCCGCCTGCTAGTGAACCCCATAGATCAGTGCCTCCCCCCTGCTCCCAATGCCTCCTACCCATGACAATCAGCTGTTTTGTAGCATTTAGGAGTCAGGAGGGAGGGGGAAGAGCGAGGACTCGGCATGTAGGCTCCACCTCCCTCCCCTGCCTCCTGAATGGTGCAAACCAGATGATTGCCATGGGCTGGAGGCGGGGAGGGAGGGGGAAGGAGCAAGGATGTGGCAAGCAGAGTAAAGGGGGAGAAAGTGGGGGAAGAGGTGGGTTAAGGGTGGGAGCTTGGGAGAAGGAGTGGAGTGAGTATACCGAGGGTTGAACCCCCAGCCCCTGGTGCTTCCTCAGTAGAACTAGTTCGTATTACAGTTTATAAACTGATGTGCCAAAAATCTAAGAAGAAATAGGGGTAAGTTAATCAGAGTCCTCCTGAGACTCCACTAGTGATCAGACATTGTGCTGTTTGAAGTAGCCCAGCAAATTAGAAGCAGAGTCAGTGTCCTAAAACAGGAAAGCTGTGAATTTAGCAGAGGTTGGCACAGCTACCTTTATAGTGTCATACTGAAAAGCTTTGAGTATTACCAGCTTTTTCCTCTTCTTCTGGATAACTGGACTGAGAACAAGGTCATATTTTGTTCTCCCACTTCTTAAAATTTCTCCCTCTTCTTTGATCACTTCAGTCAGAATATTCCTATCTGCATTTTTCTGCTTTGACATAACTGGAATTCTTTAGCAACACTCCGTATCTAGAAAGTCATTTGGATAGTCCAGCCCCAACTCAATGGGCATTTTTTTGTTTCACAAAATCAACTATTTTTTTGCTAAAAACTTCACCCAACATCTACAAAATGTGTTATATTTGCTCTAGGCCAGATTTCAGTTGCTCAAGTTTGAAACAGTTGCTTGCAGAAAACATCTGTAGTCTCAGGCAGGGTCTGCCTTAGGGAAAACGGTGCCCTGGGCAAACTTGTATTTTGGCGCCCCTGGCACAACAGTTGCCAAATTTTACACTGTAAACAAGCACCATGACTTTCACAATAAGCCAAAAATCAAGCTAATCTCATTTTAAAAAAAAGGCCTTAACAAACCAATCCCTAAGAACTCCAACACTGTATTTGATGAGATCCCCCTGGCATGCAGTCTGGGACTGTGATGGACCCACTGAAGTTCGAGGCCCATCACAGTCCCAGACTGCATTCGAGGCCGAATGTAGTCTGCTGAATCTACTCCTAAGCACCAATCCCTAAAATGTGTATGTTCAGCAGTGTATTTTTAGATTATACATATCATAATTCACTGGTGCACAACTTCATAAAATATGTATAGACCATCTCGTGCTAGAGCAACAGTTAAAATCTAAATTCACCTGTTTCTGCAATATTTCTGTTTGTGTATTTGGCCACAGAGTTAGCCTTAGAAGTTGCTTGGGATTAGCATGGGAGAATAGATAGGGATGGCAGAAGTGACTCTTGTTGACTGTGGACAAGTAGAGTAGCAGCCATTGTAGTCATGGGAAGGCAGGGACTCTCCCAGGGGAGCTAAGGAGGTGCAGGAACATTTCTTCCCTGTGCAATTGTCTGGGTGTCCTGGGGGAATGGCCTGTAGATGCTATAGTGTGCACATTCCTATTGCATACTATGGACTTGCAAGAAGAATTGTGTCTCCTATTTTTCTGAGGGTGTGGCTCTGCTTCTTCTGGGGTTGGTGTAACTCAGCACCATTTCCAGTGTTGTAAAGTAAATAATCTGGCTCTTATCCATAACTCAAAATGACAAAACACCACTGGGATTGTGGGGGAGGAAGATGGGTTACTCATTTAAAGTGAAAAACAGATAACACAGGCAGGATAGAAGGCAAATACAGAGCAGGCAAGAATTCTATGTATTTTTCGCACCCTATCAATATGTCTTGCGCCAGATTTGTAACACTCAAGGACAACTCTTGGGAAAAATCTATTATAATTACACCAAAGCATGTGATGTCAAAAGGGTCTTAATCTGAGATTGAAAAAAATCACCTTCATTGATATTCAAACAAGGTTTTGCCACAAATCACCAGAATTGAAATTTGTTTACCTGCCGTGTAACAGTACACAGTATCATCAATACCTGATCAGGAAAAAAGGACTGTAATGGCAAACTTTTTTTCATCAAACATATATTATATAACAACACAAAGTTTTCACTAAATAATTGTTCCGAAGAATCAAATGCAACAAAGGATAGATTCACAAAGGAGACTTAGACTTAGTATTGTAATGCCAAACTGTTAGATGGCTCTTCTGCTTAGTGGAATTCACAACCCTGAGTTAGGTACCCAGGCTTTCTATACAAAACATAGGGAAATTTGGGTACCTAAGAATGGGATCCACAAAAGCCAGCAAACTGAGCCAGAAACTGCCTAAACTAAGGAATAGTAAATGCTGGAGAGGACTGAGCTCCGCCTCTTAGGAGGACTCTGCTCGGGATTCCCAACCATAAGCCCGCTTCTCAGTTTTGGCAAAAGAGGACTTAGGTACCTAACTCAAGGAGGATATAGTGGCACTTCTATCATCCTTATGAGCTTTAGCTCCATGGTTAAAACCCTCGCCAAGATATGAGAGACCTGGTTCAATTTCTCCCTTTAACTGATATGGAGAAGGGACTTGTTTTTCACCCAATACAGTATTGTGATCCCAGTGCCTTAACCACTGGGATCACAGAGCATTTATTTTATATTATATCAGGGATCAGCAATCTTAGCATGCAGCCCCCCAAGCTAAGCATCCTTGGCGGGCCCAGCCGATTTGTTTACCTGCCGCATCTGCAGGTTCGGCCAATCGTGGCTCCCACTGGCTGCGGTTCACTGCTCCGGTCCAATGGGGGCGGGAAGTGGAGCGGTGCTGGCTGTCGCTTCCTGCACCCCCCATTGGACCCGAACTCCCAATTCCTGGATGAGTCCCCTAACCTCTATCTAAAAATTATAAAAGGGGCTTGTATTCCAATGTTGTTTTGTGTAGGGCATGATCTGATAGGTGGCTACCCTGAAAGGCTTTATGATTGGGCTCCACAGTCAAGGAGGTAAGGGAAGAATCCTTACTTGCCCCCATACTCCTGATGGGCTGAGTTTGTCTTAGGGCCTGGCAACACTTGAAATCTCAAAGCGCTGCCACAGGAGCACTCCAGCAGCAGCACTTTGAAGTTCGAGTGTGGTCGTGCTCGAGCGCTGGGAGAGAGCTCTCTGAGCGCTCCTGGTAATCCACCTCCACGAGGAAATTAGCTCCGAGCACTTGGAGCTTGTCCACACTAGTGCTTTAAAGCGCTCAGACTTGCTGCATTCAGGAGGGTGATTTTTTCACACCCCTGAGCCAGCAAGTTAGAGCATTATAAAATCTCAGTGTAGCCAAGCCCTTTGGCACACTTTAGGCCAGAGGTCGTCAACCATCAGCATACGGCACATCAGGATAATCTGCTGGCGGGCTACGAGACATTTTATTACATTGACCATCCACAGGCACAGTCCCCCACATCTCTCAGTGTCTGCGGTTCATCATTCCTGGCCAATGGGAGCTGCAGAAGTGGCGCAGGCCTCAGGGATGTGCTGTCTGCTGCTTCCCATAGCTCCCATTGGCCGGGAATGGCAAACCACAGCCACTGGGAACTGTAGGGGACCGTGCCAGCAGACGGTCAATGTAAACAAAATGTTTTGTGACCTGCCAGAGCATTATCCTGATGGGTCGTGTGCCGAAGGTTGCCGACCCCTGAGCTACGCCTTTAACTAGAAATTAATATTCTTTGACTGTAACACAATTCAAAGACTGTTTGGTTAATCATTTTCATTTTCTTTCTTTCATATATCAGACAGTTCAATACATATCTTTGTGGATTTTTATATTGACATTTATTGAAGTGTTCTGATTGTGGCATTGATATTATCTAAAACATTCTGGTTTTCAGAAGAACAAGCATGACTAAAACTCAATTTTAAACCCTCAGGAAATCCTGAAGATAAAACAATTTCTTTGGGCTAAGCTCAATAACACCCAACCAGCCATTCTGCTATTTATACCATCACTCATTTCACCTAGCAATAAAATGTTGATTAACTGTAGCCCTAGAAACCCGCCTACATCTCCCCAGATAGAGCTACCCACAGACACAAATAGATCACACATAGTCCCAAAAATCACAAATTATAATGAGTAACACTGAATATATTTTGTGCCGTTACCTCATCCAACTTATGTCTTCTCTTTGTTCCTTAGGTTTCTTCTTTATGTCCATGTGACCACAGTCCCTTACAAGACTTTTCTGGAAGATGATTTCCTTGTCTGTGTCTTTTTGACTAAAAATTCTGATTAGTGCTAAGACATAAGGTGCTTGTTGGAGGTTACATTCTGCATTCATTTATATTATATGCAACCCCATTTAAATTCAGAGCTTGATGAGGCGTAAATCAGTACACAGTGTGGTCCTAATTTTTCCCCAACAAATGTTTTATGGAAAGTCCATTTTTTCTTTTCCTGCATGCATAGTTCCTTTTCCTTTTCTTTCTACACTTTATCCCAAGACGGCTTCAGTGACCTGTGACCAGATTCAAAAGTTATAGCAGCAGTCACACATGTCAGCCTCAATTATTCACTCTATGAATATGTATCCACTGTTTAATTTTCATTAAACTTTTGCCTACATCAGTGTATTTTTTCTGAATGAATGAGCCTTGCCTTTCCAAATTGATTATTCACAAATCATGTTTGTAACTTACTCCTGCTAAAAATGGTTAGCAATGAGCACAATATCTGAATACACTTCTTCCTTTTGCTTGTTATGCCCATCAAAGCAGGAACTGGGAAATCCAAGCATCTAGAAATGGTGTCCCTCACCTGTCAGCTATATTAAATCCTGACAGCAGCATTGTCCATCCATTTCATTCATCAACAGGATGCTATTAAAGGAAAGTAGATGATGTAGCAATGTACCTGGGGAATGACCTCTAGGAACGTTTGTAAATATCTCTAAATATTCAAAATCATCTCAACACAAAATTAGGGTCTCTCTGAATGAGTTGGTCGAGGGGGAGATCCAAATCCCTCTAAATGTACACCATTTGGGTCTTTGTCTCATATTCTTCCTCCTTTTTGGCCTTTGAAGTTTGGGAGGCTTCTTCTAACTTCCTTAAATGAATTCCAACCTTAACGCAGCTGCACCCTCACAGACAGAACCCCTAGATCTCAGTTCCCTTCAGGGATGGGGAAGAGGTGCTACCTTCTTTTATCCTTGCTAATGGAACTATGAGGCCAATTAAGGTGACAACTAAGTGAGGTGTCTACACTGACACTGTGTTGCTCTAAATACATCACTAAAAGGTGTGGTTTTATTATGTCAGTATTGTAGAGGAATTACAATGCAGGAGGAGCATTTCAGTGTGTATACATTCCCTATTTTGTCGATGAAAACTGACTTTTGTCAAAAAAACCTGTGTAGAGTATACATGAAGTCTAAGAGGGATGTTGACACATGAATTCAGAGGCTCCCCCCGTAAAGCAGGCAAGCCTTTGGTTCTATTTTGACAATTAAAACAAATTAGAAAATTGTTGTCTTTTTATTTATGAGGGTATTGGACAGAAGTACCAAGTGTGACAAAGTTCCAAGCCTGTATTGGTGGATCCCACACTTCTGGATACAACAATCTTCCACCACTCTCTTATTTAAGGGTCTCACTCTTTCACACAGGCCATAGAAACATTTGTTGTAAGAAAAAAAACTATTTCTCTGTTTCTACCTGCAAACTTCCTTGCCTCCCCACAACTTAGGCCAGATCTATACTACAAACTTGCTTTGGCCCTTCTGCACTGCTGCAGCTGCGACACTGCAGTGCTTCTGATGAAGATACTCTAAGGTGATGCGAGAGAGCTATCTTGTTGGCTTAATAACTCCACTTCTTTGAGAGATGACACCTATTTTAATGGCAGTTCTCTTATAAACATAGTGCTGTCTACATGGGGGGTGTTAAGATCTGTATGTCACTTGGGGTGTGAATGTTTCATACCCCTGAGCGACATAGTTATATCAAAGTAATTCTTTAGTGTAGACCTCGCCTTAGAGAAGGGGAAAAATATCTCCCTCCTCGAAAGCTGGTTACTTCCTTTCTTTCCAAGGCACATGATCAGCTAAAAATATGTATGGGCTAACACACCAGCTCACTGGTAGTTCAGGACTTTACAAATGGTCAAGGTGAGATCCAGGATGTAGTGGCAAAATATATCTACTGACAGGCATAAAATTCACTCATGAGTATTTATCCTACTATGATTATTTCCTTAAGGCTTTGGGCTAGTAAAGTTCACAAGACCTGGACGTTTGATTGGATGTGTGAAATTACACAAATAGTTTCTCTTTATGAAATTTCATAAAGTCAGAATACAACGGTTTGATCAAATTCACTCTTTAATTCTTATCCCTTTTGGAAGGTCATGACATTTGGGTCTTTTTCAGCCAAAAGGGCCTATATCACCATCTCTCTGTCCCCTCCCTCCTCACTTTTTCTGCAGTGTAATTTTAAGAGATTTCTGTATATATCATTTCTTTTATATCCATTCCCAAAAACTTGATCTTGGGACAGCACTCACTGCATTTCCCTTTTGCCTTATCTTGGGGCCACCTCTAGACAAGGGAGAATAATTGGTTACTGCACCTTTGAACACTCAGGAATAAGATCCTTAGAGAAGGATAACTATACAGGTTGCAGTTTTGATATCTCCCCCCGCCTCCAGCTTTTTTTCCTCTAATATTTTCCATTCTCATTAATGTAGTAACTTTTCAGTTATGACAAGTAGTTCAAGTGATTTGCTGTATTTAGAGACAACTCAAGCGTCATAAATATTGAATAGCACTATTATTTCCATAAGTGCTGCACCCTAATGCTAAGTCCTTGTTTCAAAATTCACATTAAGTGGCAGAGAGATCTTTCTGAGCATCCACGGTATGTTCGTTTGAATTTTTATTGCAGCTTTAGTGTCACATCTGACTTTTAAACAGTTAAAAAAATCAGACTTGTTCAAACTGAAGTTAGCAGTGGAAGAACAGGAGAATTTTTTTAGTTTTTGTAACCTATAATGCCATGTAGCTTTTCTGCTTTACAGTGCTTCATGAAGCTTGGCTGGTTTCAATAGGTGCTCATTATGATTTAGCTATTCAAATACCAAGTCACCTGTGAAGCCCTATTAAAATGAGATTAAACTAAACTCTTCATTCTCAAAGTGACAAGGAAGCACACAATTTCCTTTACTAATACATTCAAAATCTCTGGTGATTGGGGCAGTACAAAAGTCTAGATTGATTCCTGGGAGTTTTCAGAAGTGCTTACCTTTGACCTATCTCTGCCCACACTGAAGTCAGTGGCAATGCTGAGCACTGTTGAAAATGCCACCCCTGATGTTGATAGTGGTCCACCAGCAGGGCACTGCTAAATGTGGCAAAATGTGTGAGATGTCTTCCTGAGCACTTCTGATTAAAGTCTCCTTAAATGCTGTGAGTAAAATCCTGGCCCCATTGATGTCTAAAGGAGTTCTGCCATCGACTTCAATGGAGACAGAATTTCATTCTGTGCCACAATGGAGTAATCACTTACAATCTTGGCTAAAAGACATAGGCTGGGATTATTGAGCTGTTTCCCTGAGAGTTCCAAAAGCAGATATTAGTAGATAAAAGCAGTTAAACTAGAGAGGCAGAAGCTTTGGTTAAATCAACAAGAAAAAATCAGAAAGGAAGAAGATTGCTATACAACTGCTCTCTTCCTTTCCTGTTATTATGTTGCACTTGTTTATAGTAGATGGAAGTACCCAGATGTGGTAAAAGCCTATTTGCTTTCATGTGGTGACAGTAAAACCAGTCTCTAAAACTGCGTGGAAGCTTCATCGTTCACTGCACAATGTTTTCAAAAAGTATCCTATGGCAGCCATTTTGAGCAGTTATGGGACCCTTTGATTTCTGAGTGGAAAAAAAATGCTGAAATTGAAAAGAGATTAACAAAAACATACCTTGATTATGGAGGTGGGTGTTGTCAGATTCATTTTTGATTGAAACGTGCACCATTCTATTGCTATATGTGACACTAATCAACAATCAGAGATGATGATGAGACAATAGAAAGTAACACAGAGCAACAACTGCAGCAGCTCTGTCATCGTCAGCGTCTTAATATGATGCTACCACAGCTGCTGCTCTGCTGTCTGTGCAATATAGTCACTTGCCATAATTCAGTTTCCTGGGATAAGGTGTGTAGGCAGGCCTACCTTGTGCTATATGCAGTCACAATCATACTTACTATTGCTCATCATTCAGCTATCAACAGGCCTGATTCATGCTACAAATTTCAGGGTGTCATCAGCCACAAAGGTATGCCCCAAGTGTCTCAGACAAGTGAACAACTCATCGATGGCACCAGTGTGGCTACAAAGGTTTTTTTTGTCTGTGTTATACTTCCCAGCAGTGCCTGGAACTCTGAAATTGAAAGGGTGACAGTGACCAATGCTGGAATTACCACCATTTTCTTTGACTCTCCTATAGCTTTCCCCAATATGTCACACAGTATAAGGACTTCCTGCATGTTGTGATGTGAAAAAAGCTATTCTTACTCAATTATAAGCGGCTGTATTGTGACTTTGCCACAAACCTCGAGTAAAAGGCAGCATGTAAGCCACTGGCCACAGGAAACAGATCGGGGCCACACTGTGAATCAGAGAGGGAGAGAGATATTAATTTCTCTCTCAGATATGTGTACACACTAATGGTAGCACTAATTGGTCACAGTCGGAATAGGCACCCTGCAAACAAACTTTCATAGTCCCGACCCAGGAAGAGTTTATAAAATGATTAAGAAAATATGCAACCTAAATAGAACAAACAGTTGAAGTCAAGTGGGGAGGAGGGATAGGATAACAATGACCACAAACAGAGTGGAGAATAGAGGACAGGCAAACAGAAGGTGTTTGCCTGGGAACTGCCCGAGAAGAGCTACATTGAGTGCTGCATTAGGGAGGCTGTGTTGTGAGGTGATGGGGTGAATAGCCAAGTGTCTGTCTGCTGGGACCATTTGTTTGACTGGAGCTAGTTGCAGGGACTGTTTGACCTTGTTTTCATTTTCTTGAAAAGTGTGAATTGGGAGTGTGTTTTTTTCTAGGTGGGCCTTGAGTGGTTGATTGGAGGGAAGGTTTTGAGCCGGACCAACTTCTTTGAGCCAACAGCCTTATAAAAAAGCACCCAGTTGTGAACCAAGTGAGCGAACAGAGGACAGGCAAAAAGAAGACAGGCAAACAGAGGGGGGGTTCGCCTGGAGAGAGTTCCCGCAGAGTGAAACCTTTTGGGCTTCTCTGAGCAGCAAATACAACACCTGAAGAGGCACTTAGAAGGAATACAATATGGATAGCAAGCAGTCAGCTGTTGTGACCTACACGGGCTGTTCCATGTTTGTCTTTCTCCCAGAGGATAGACGTGACCTTGTTTGTATGAAATGCAAGCTGGTCTCCATATTGGAAGAGAAGGTTAAAGGACTCAAGACCCCAGTATCAACCCTGTGCTGCATCAGAGAAAATTAAGATTTTCTGGATAGAAGTCAGTGTGTGGTTCTGTAGACACAACATGCTGAACAATCAGAGAGGGCAGTGCAGAACAGGGCAGAAAATTGGCAGCATGTGACCTCCAGAAGAAGAAAGAGGAGAACCTATGTACCGCAAATGCTTATAGGCTCTCTGCACAGGTATAGCAACAGAGAATGGTTTGGAAGAGTTATCTGAGGGAAGGGATTAGAGGGCGACCCCATTGACTGGAAGGCATGGGAGGCATTCTATTAGGGATGGAAGTTCCACGACCACCAGTCCCAAGAGGAGGAGATGGGCGGTGGTGATTAGGGATTCCCTCCTAAGAGAGATAGAGTCATCTATCTGCTGTCCAGATGGGAAGCTCAAGAAGAGTTCTGCCTTCCTGGAGATAGAATTAAAAATATGGTGGAGTGTCTTCTGAGACTGATCAAGCCCTTGGACTGCTATACCTTCCTACTTCTCCACCTGGGCACAAATGTTACTGAAAAGAATGACCTTGAGCGGGCCACAGCAGACTACGTAGCTCTGGGAAGAAGGATAAAGGAGCTTGAGGCACAAGTCATGTTCTAGTCCATCCTCTCTGTTGAAAGAAATGACTTGCTGATCACAAACAGGGAAGAACTTGTAGGGGAAGTAGAAGTGGGTAGCAACCTGGGCAGCAGTGACCATGGGATTGTCGAGTTTAGGATCCTGACAAAAGGAAGAAATGAGAGCAGCAGAATATGGACCCTGGACTTCAGAAAAGCAAACTTTGACTCCCTCATGGAACTCTTAGGCAGCATCCCCTGGGAGGCTAATATAAGGGGGAAAGAAGTCCAGGAGAGCTGGCTGAATTTTAAAAAAAGCCTTATTGAAGGAACGGGAACAAACCATCCTGATGTGTAGAAAGAGTAGCAAATATGGCAGGTGACCAGCTTGGCTTAACTGAGAAATCTTTGGTGATCTTAAACACAAAAAAGGAGGCTTACAAGAAGTGGAACCTGGGACAGATGACTAGGGAGGTGTACAAAAATATTGCTCATGCAGAGTGTACTCAGGAAGTCCAAAGCACAATTGGAGTTGCAGCTAGCAAGGGATGTGAAGGATGACAAGAAGGGTTTCTACAGGTGTCATAAGTATGGAGGGTGCCTTGCCTGGGTTGGGATATGTTATCTAATACAGTGTGCCTTCCCTGGGTGGGGGCTATGTTGTCTGAGATAAAGGACGTGGGAGTTTCTCTGCCATGAGGGAGGGAGGAGCCTCCAGCCCAGGAAGAAGGGAGGAGCAAAACAGTCAGTTCCATCTTGGCTGGTCTCCAGGGAGGAGGCACGGGCCAGGAAAGTTCCATCTGGGTTGTCCATGAGGCAGAAGGCTTGCCAGGCAACATGGGCAAGGGTTCAGGAGTGTGTCTCTAGCTATGGAGATAACTTCTCTTTTCCTTACATTTCTGATTAGCTAATGTGAGTATAATCATTTGATTCTTCTATTAAGCCGTGCCTTTGGGGTGTTCTTTCCTTTTCAGAAGAAAGTGGGAAACCCCAAATGTAAAGTGTCTGTATCTCTGCTTTAACCTTTTTCTTTATTAAATCTTGTTAGTTATAAAACCGGCTGGTTTATTTCCCATAGGGTTTTTCTCTGCTTCCAGTTTGGGAAGGGGGAAGGGCAGGGAATAGGAACCAGGGCAGCTAGGGGCCTAGCTGGAGTGTGGAGACTGTCTCTCCTTACCGTCAGGTTAGACGGGGGAGGGAGGAAGCAGTCTCCAGGTGTCTGTCTCTCAGGTAGAGAGAGACAGGGTTAAGGGAGGAAGCAGTCTCCAGGTGTCTGTCTCTCAGGTACAGAGAGACAGAGGGTGAAGGAAAGCAGCCTTCAGGTGTCTGACTTTAAAACTCAGGGAGGGGGACAAAGTTGGGGGGGGAGATTGGGGGGCCCTCTGTCACGTGACTGAAATAATTTGGGACCCTATAAGTCATTGCTGCAACCAGGGTCCTATAGTGGCACCAAATCTTATGTACAGGGGGTCATAATGGATGCCTGCAACCAGGTTATGAATGGCTGATTATAAATATGCCAGTGATATGTGTGTATCAATTTTGTAGTTAGAGCTATAATATTGGCTCTAAACTGTCTGTCTTTCCAAATATTGTGCTCTGCTGGGGGAGAAGATTCCTCAATACTGGGCGTCAGCTTGGCTTGGGCTGCCTGATGGCCCATTAAGGAACATCAACCACACAATGGACTTTGTATATGCCTGTCCACACCCAAGCTGCTCTAGGAATGTCACTGCCTGGTCAGAAACTGAATCCTGGAGAAGTCTGGTGATTGGACCTTGTGACTGTAAACCTCCATTTTGCAACCGGACTCTGCAAAAGAAGGAGGGGGGTCTTGGCCCAGAAGACAGAGTCTATAAAAGCTGGAAGAAGCATTCTCCATTTTGTCTTTTACCTCCAGTCTTCAGCCTGCCTTGTTTCCAGCTTTGGATGGAACTTTGCTTCTCAGGGAACTCTGGACAAAGGTACTGACCCATCTCGGCAAGAGATGCTCTCCAAAGACTTTGATTTGAACCTTCAGTTTATTCTACCTTTGCTGCAAGCCTGAACTAAGAGATGTGCCATGCCATTACTGCATGTAATTGATTTATTTTAACCATTCTTAACCCTCACCTATACCTTGTTTCCTTTTATAATAAACCTTTAGATTTTAGGTTCTAAAGGATTGGCTACAGCGTGATTTGTGGTAAGATCTAATTTGTATATTGACCTGGGTCTGGGGCCTGATTCTTTGGAATTGGGGAGAACCGTTTTCTTTATTTGGGGTATTGGGTTTTCATAACCATTGATCCCCAGGACAGGTGGCTGGTGGTGGTGATACTGGGAAGCTGGAGTGTCTAAGGGAATTGCTTGTGTGACTTGTGGTTAGCCAGTGGGGCGAAACCAAAGTCTGTTCTGTTTGGCTGGTTTGGTTTGCCTTAGTGTGGAAAAACCCCAGCTTTGGGCTGTAGTTGCCCCTTTGGAAGCAATCTGTCCTGATCTGACACTCACAGTTGGATCCCACCAGGAACAGCACCGTCACACCCTCCAAGGTTTTGGAAGTATACTCGATTGGTGGCAGCGATTGGTGACCCCAAAAACCCCAACTGGCAAAGTGGGGATGTGGGGGGAAAAGGACTTGTTGGTCTTGCATAGAAGAGGCCCAGCCTTTGTACTCAGGAGCATAGAGGCTGGGGGGTAACCCCACTGTACAACAGGTATTTTAGGAACAAAAATAATGTCAGGGAAAGTGTGGAATCCTTACTGAATGGGGAAGGCAACCTAGTGACAGATTATGTGGAAAAATCTGAAGTACTCAATGCTTTTTTTTGCCTTTTTCTTCGCAGAAAAAGGTCAGCTCCCAGACTGCTTAAATGGGTGGAACAGTGTGGGGAGGAGGTGAGTAGAACTCAGAAGTGAAAGAAAATGCTAAGGACTATTTAGCAAAGCTGGACATGCACAAGTCCATGGGGCCAGATCTAATGCATCCAAGGGTGCTGAGGGAGTTGGTTGATGTGATTACAGAGTCAGAGGTCCCAGATGATTGGAAAAAGGCAAATATAGTGCCTATTTCTAAATAAGGGAAGAAGGAGAATCTGGTGACCCACAGACCGGTCAGCCTCATATCAGTCCCTGGAAAAATAATGGAGCAGGTGCTCAAATAATGTATTTTGAAGCACTCGGAGGAAAGGAAGGTGGTCAGGAACATCAACATGGATTCACCAAGGGCAAGTCATGCCTGACCAACCCGATTGCCTTCTGTGATAAGATAACTGGCTCTGTGGAATGATATATCTTGATTTAGCAAAGCTGTGATATGGTCTCCAACAGTATTCTTGTCAGCAATTTAAAAAAAATATGGATTGGATGAATGGATTATAAAGTGGACAGTAAGATGGCTAGATTGTTGGGCTCAGTATGTAGTGTTCAAAGGCTCAATGTCTTGCTTGGAGCCAGTATCAACTGCAGTGCCCCAGGGGTCTGTCCTGGGGCTGGTTTTGTTCAACATTTTCATTAATCATCTGGAGAATGAGATGCACTGAACCCTCAGCAATTTGGCAGATAACATTAAAATGTGGCGAGAGATAGATATGCTGGATAACCTTGTGTGACTAGCTATTGTTTGCTCCACAATACAGACTAGCCCAAGTTTAAAGCTCTCTGGTTTAAAATATGCTCCTTCATGACACCAATACATTTCAAGTAGCAGAGGATATTTTTTGGTGTCCCTATATTACTGCTGGGGTCAGGAACTTCCTCAGGAGGCTGTATTCACCCCTTTATATAGCAGGAGTGGCATAAAGGAGTGAATACAGAAAGATGACCATGCTTACACTAAGGTACCACACAGATGTATCAACACTGTTGCATAATTGTGATAAATCTTATACAAAGTATGCCTTGAAAGGTATTATTGGAAAAGTTATGATGGGCTGAACAATGTTATGACATACATATTTTTTTCTCTCTCCTATCCCTCCCTATATGTATATGCATGCACGTGCATTTTCATTGTATATGAAGTTATAAATCTTTGCTATGCATTTGTATCTTAAACATGTTGTGTTCTGGATAACATCCACAAGACAGTTTTATGTTACCCTTTATGTCTCTTGCTAGTTTAATTGTGTTTCATAAGTTGGCCTTTCTAATTTTGTCCTTACATGGTTTTGTTGGTGTTTTTTATAGCCATCCTTCACAATTTGACCAGTTTCCACTTTTTGCGTGATTCTTTTTTAAGTTCATCGAAGATCTCTTGGTTAAGCCAAAGTGGTCTCTTACCATATTTCCTATCTTTCATATGCATTAAGATAGTTTGCTTTTGTGCCCTTAATAATGTTTCTTTAATTTTTTTTGCTAGTTCTGCTGAATCCTTTTTTCATTTGCTTCCCACAGGACCTCAGCTGTTAATTCTCTGAATTTTCTAGTCTGCCTTCTTGAATTTATTGTTATTATCCTACTGATTTCCATTCTACAATTCTTTAGAATTGTGAACTATGTCTTTTCATGATCACTTGTACTCAAGCTGTCTTCTACCTACAAATTATCTACCCTTGTGTCTTTCTCTACCTCCTATAATTTAAAAAAAATGTTGTCTCTAAGGTATTCCAATGGCTTGTTGGATAATCTATGCCCTGTTGTGTTATTTTCCCAACAGATGTCTTCAACAGGTCCTATGATTTCAATTATTATTTTTTAGTTGTTTAAGAAAAGCCTCATCCACCTTTTCTTCCTCGTTAGGCGACCTACAGTAGACACCTACCATGACATCATCCTTGTTTACTCCTTTTATCCTTTCCCAGAGACTTTCAACTAGTCTGCCTCCCCTCCTACCTCAGCCTCAGTGTATCTTTGCTATTCAACGCAACACCTCCTCCCTTTTTTCCCTGTCTGTCCTTCCTGAACAAGTGGTACCCTTCTATACCAGTAACATTAATCATCCAGTGAACACATGGCAGGAGTCCATTACATTGAACTTCATTAAATGTCGGATAGTAAATAGTATGGCCGTTGCATTTAATTTAATGACCATATTTTAAACGTCCTCGATGCTAACCCTTTTTTTTTCCGGATGATGGAAGGGGAAATAGGTTTCGTATACATCTCTTCCTTTTATAGTTCTGGCAGTTTATTCAGGGTTGCAAATTTTGAACTACTCATTTTTGGGAAAAAAAAATCTTGGATCATGTCTTTAACTATAGAATTTACTTCCCAATTTCCTTTCAAAAGATCATATCAAGGGAAGGAGTTAAAATTTCTATTGGACTAGAGTCAGAGATAAGTTTCCTCTGTAAAATAAGAAGAAAATAAAGATTTCAAAGCTTGAGAGGATACAAACGCAAGCGAATATGATAGTTTGTTTCCACGCTTCACGTCAACTGGCATTATTGCAGTGTTAAGGCTGAGCATTCATTTACAGCATGGTAACTGGTGCTGCATAAATCAAGAACTCACAAGCTGAGCTGGCAAAAGTAAGTTTGTTCTGGCTGTGTTTATTTTTCCTTTTTAAATAAAAAAAAAACTGAAGGCTGTGGAGAATGAGTGAGTTTGTGTATTTTATTTTACATATATTTCCCTCATATTACCTGTGTTGTTACCCTGTTTGAATGCATAGAGTTAAATCAAATGAGGCTGTAAGGAAGAATCCAATGAAAAAGGAAACAACCACAAAAACAAGTCTTATGATAGAGTACACCAAGAGTCCTTGAGAAAACAGCAGGGAAACTGTTAACTGGGGGAAGACCCCCCGTGCCTGAATCCAGCCTCTCTGGTGAGGTGTATTCTTCCAAAACCAAAACCTCAGGACCAAAGGGAATTCTAAAATCTTAAAGATTCTGCTCTTAAAAAGAGGGACCAGGTAATTAGCAGCCTGAGGCTGACAGAGAATGACACACATGTACAGAGATCATGGGTCAAGCAGGACAGTCTGTTTCACCAATCAGAGGTGAGATTTATTTTTGTTGAGAGGAATTTATAGTGCTTGTAAGGAAAGATGAAGGAGTAGGTAAGGAGAACTATATATTGTATAATGTACTCTATCATTTGTTCTGCATGTTTTATACCTTGGGTTGACTTGTCTACATGGAGATTCAGTCTGTGGTAAATCAACAGCATATGAACTGCCTGTTCACTAAGTTGTCGTGAAGACCCTACTACCGTGCTCCAAATGTTCTATAGTTCACTTTGATTTGATGCTGCTTGAAATGGCAGTCAAGGGGACAAAAAAGGAGTTTAAGGCACAGCTCACCCAGTAAGTATGATGAGGGGATTTTGATCAAACTTTCCAATAATTAAGCCTTAAGATCAAACCAAGAAAAGGAAATTTCAGCCTGAAAGATGCAATATTTCTGAAACGTATGAATAAAATGGGAAATAGAGAGAAAAAAATGTATTTGTGAATATTGTAACAGTTGCTACACTGAATAGGTGAATGGACTCCTTGGTGCATATGAGGACAGCTGCTTAAGGAACAGGAAGTAACTCTAAGAGGAAGTTCAGGGATGTGTCTTTCCTGGCTCTAGGAGAAAACAAAATGGAAAGTTGCAGAAACACCAGCAACAGGAGGGGTATTGCTTCTGTACTCTCTTGTGTTAATAAATACCAATGTTTTCATTTGCTTTACATTTTCTGAGGTGTTTCTGGAAGAAAAGATGAAAACCAGAAATGTTTCAGTAAACTCTGAATTTTCGTAACAAATGAGGATTGTTGTTTTGTTTTACGATGGAAAAAAAAATTGTTAGAAATTCCGGGGAAAAATAAGTTTTGGATAGATATTGCCACTGGCATTTTTAACTGGCTCTACAACTCAGTCAAAGTGGTTATCTATTCAATGGTTACTTATTTGCTGTGCTATACAATGTTAATTATACAATATTGTGCTCTGAACCAGTACTAATCCAGGTCTTATGTGAAATGGATTTTTAAAAAAAGACTCAGGGCATCTGAGGGGAGATTTTTGTTTGTGCTAATTACTGGTGTATAGCTTTGGGAAAGAAGTGTTTTACAGGCACTTTAGCCTTGCCCTTTTTGCCCTGTACAACAAAAAAAATTAGATGGAGAAAGTAGGAGCTGGAGGTGAGAGAGATCATGCTTACACCATCCGATGAACTTACATAATGCAGATTTAACAGCTCAAGGAACTGATAGTTTGTTTTATGAAACCTGAAGTCAACTGCATACATGCATGTTTCTGTCCATGTCAATGAAGTAGTAGGTCATTAATGTTCACTGTGAACAGCAATGACCCACAGAATAGAATTCTGGGGAACTCCAGCTATAGCAGCCTAACATAAAATTATAATTGTTTCCATCAACAGCTACATTAAAGTAGTTAAAGATACAGAATTTGAACTATTTATTAAAAGTTAACTTAAAATCCCAGATGTTAACAAAAGACTTTTTAAAATTTAGTTTCAAAACTGAATAAAAAGTTTCAAGAGCAGCATAATCTTCTGGAGCATTGAACTTTTTGGAGTTCAATTTACAGTGTTTTTTTAGAGCTGAATGGAAGTAATGAAAGTCAATCTAATGTTTGCAATGTGTTTGATAACACATCATAAATCAGCTTTCTGGGAAATAGGCTCCATTATCTTTAGAGGGACATTGTTAGCTATTGCTTATAATAGCAGTTTGTAGTTCATGGTTGTGAAGGTGAATAGTTTTGGCTTATCTCCACGAAATTGGAACTATTCACTCACCAGAAGACTGCTGGACATTGATACAAATCAGAGGCTTGCTTGAAAGTACAATGGCAAGCTAGAGATATTTCAGAGTTAAAATATAACCCTTCATAAATGTAGTTCAATAAAGTTGGATATGTGATTTGATCTGGACACTACTCCCATGTATAGACAAATCAGAGGTGTTGCACCAGGAGGCCATGTGAGGTCAAGGGAGCCCATCAGCTGGCTGGAGGGGAGCGGAAGGGGCAGGACCAGAGCCAGAGCTGAAGGAGTGGGAGGGGACCCGAGCCTTCTCTGACTTCTGGGACACTGCCCACTGCAGCGCAGCAGCTGCCTGGGAGATTGCCTGGGTGTGGTGGCAGCAGGCTGCCCCCTGCCTATGTAACCCATGTACTTGGGTTACACTGAGGCTCAGCTTCTGGGAGCAGCAGCTGAGCAAGCCAGAGCCCTCCCCTCCAAACTGGCATGCTGGGTTCCATCCCTGGGAGCCAAGCCCAAGCAGGGAGCAGGCTGCCGACCCTCCGAAGGCAGACTCTCTTTCAGGCAGCTGATTACGCTGCACAGAGCAGTGACTGGGACTGGCACTGTCCTGCTCCCTGCCTGGGCCTGACTGCCAGGAAGAAGGGCTGAACATGCCCCCGGGGCAGATAACATGGGACGAGGAGAGCATAAGCGCCCTGAGCTGGGGGCAAGGCAGAGACACATGGGGCAGTCATATGTCCCCCATTTTGATTGCCTCCCCAGTATGGGGAGACCCCGGTCATCTATGGAACAGACTAAAAAAGCACCTGACCATTAACCACTACATATACTCTCTTGTGACACTGTGATTATACAAGCCTCTTGAGCTAATAGCATCATTGTGTAACTGAATGAAGCTATTATTCTGTTTGCTTATGTAGATTATTATATAGGCATCGTTGTAATATTTCAGCACCTTCCTGGATGGGTAGAAAGCTGTTCTCTATAAGAAGTCCAGGGTGAAGTGTGATCATCACAGTCTGGATTCATCTGATTCTCCAGGCTTTTTCTGGAGGGAAAGAATGAGCTAGGGGAGGAGGGAGGCGGAATGTGATACAGTTGGTAATGGAGACTGGGAATTGTAAAGAAGCTCTGAAGGTCTGTTTTAAAGATTTATTTAATGCATTTTGCTAAAGCATGTAGTTTTAAATAAGAGGGAAAAAAAGTGGTTAGAGCACCAGGCATACTATAAAAGTCAAAATAAATCAATAAATATTGCATATTATCTTGAAAAAGAAGGTCAGGAATTTCAGATTAAAAGAGCAAACAGAAAAATAGAAGTGCAGCAGTCACAAAGTACTTCCATTTTAAAAAGCTTTCACTCCATTCTAAAGACAATAAATTTAGAGTCAGCCACACATCAATTTGCCCATGGAATGTTATTAAAATATTGGCTGTTGTAATTATAGTTAAACTAAATTCTGCAAAGGAAAATCTAGCTTGAAAATCCTATAGACACTTAGGATACCAATGAGGTTTAGGCTCTTTAATCTTTGTTTGTATGACATGCTGCTTAACAGAGCTGATGGAAGAGAAGATCTGAGGCTTGGGGATGCAGGTGGAAATTATTGTTGAGTTTTGAAGGGGGTTCAAACCAAAGATGAAGCAAAGGCAAGAGGAGGCTGAAGGAAAAGTCAAGACCTAGATGTGCAAGCTGGCCTGAAGAACTCAGAGGGGAGACTGCTGAGTGAGGAAATTAGTCAGTGGAAACATATGACTACAAGAACCAGGCAGAGGAAAAGACTAGCTAGTGAAGGACAAACAGAGCTCAAGAACAGGTTTGTTGAGCGGATAATGAAGAAGGGTTCAGCAGGCTGTAACTGAAGGAGGTAGGGCAAGAATGAAGAGAAGAACAGCTAATCCTGTAAGAAGAGGGGAAGAGCTAATGGAGATACCAAGCCTTCAGAGCTCCTGGAGGATATAGGATGATTGGCAGAAGATTAAAAGGGAGATTAGAAGATAAGAGGACTCACAGCTAGAGAGAACAGGAGGTAGGCTGGAGAATCACATGATGACTGGGTCTAGGCAGAGGAATAAATACAAGGGAGGGTGTTATTTAAGTTAAGCACCAAAATGAACACAAGAATAAATGGCTATAAACTGGCTACCAGCAAGTTTAAGCTAAAGTTAGGCAAAAGTTTCTAACCATCTGAAGAGTGAAGTTCTGGAAAAACCTTCCAAGGAGATCAGTGGGGGAAAAAAACAAACTGTCTTCAGAATTGAGTCTAAATTTATGGAGGGGATCATATGATGGGAATGTCTACAATGGCATGTGGCCCATTGGTTTTGTCCCTGCCAGCAGGTATATGGGATCTTGGGGAGCAATTACCACACAGGTGGGGTGCAAAATAAACTTTATTAAGAAAATGCAAAAACAGGGAAAATTCAATAGTGAGGGGTATGGGGTTTGTTAAAGTAGACAATTGGGGAGGGGTTTCTTTTAGTAAATGGGATAGGGGGTTTCAATAGTGGGGTATAATACAGTGGGGTACAATACAGTTGGTAACCAATTAACACTGAAGCATAAATGTAACAGGTGCTAACAATTTCTATGTAAAGAGTGTGTCACAGCAGCATGTAACGGACTAACAGTGTGGGTAAAATGTGTTAAATAACCAACGATTTTAGGTAAAAATGTGTCTCAGTGGTGTAAATGTAAAATGTGAGGTGTGTTAGAGAGAAAAGGGGTAACCAATGGGGTTTTATGCTAGAAAGAGAGAGAGAAGACAATCTGTAAGTTGAAACAGCAGAGAGGAAGAGAGAGAGAGAGAGAGAGAGAGAGAAAGTGGTAGAGAAGTAAGGTTGGGGGATGGGGGAAGAGGACCACGTGGTGGAGGGAGATTTAAATTCAGGGAGACACAGAACAGACAGGCTGCAAGTTTAAACAACAGAGAGACAATTATACAAAACACAGCAAAATCTTATCTATGATTTAACTTAACCAAAACGACACAAGTTAGCAAGTAACAAAACACAATGCAACAATTCTTTAAGGCTAACTTACAGGGTACAATGCAAGCAATTACCTAAACCTAACTTAACTACAGCTATGCAAAATGAAATTACAACTTATCTAGATTAAAAGACAAAATCTAACCTAATGGGTGCACCTTATACTAGGGGTAGTTTCAGAGGGCAGAGCGGTGAGTGCCCAGGATACAGCTCCAAGGGGAGAGGGGGATTTAACTAGTGGTGGCTGCAAGCTGGCAGCCCAGGATACAGTCCAGGAAGGCACAGGCTTATTTCTAGCAGCAAAGGCGCTGCAAAGCAAGAAACAGATTACAGATACAGACCAAGGAGTTTAAGAGAGGTTTTAAGACACAGACCAAGGTTTAGTTTGAGTCTGTGTGCTGGGGAAACAGAGCCAGCAGCTAAAGTAATAAAAGTATAGAAAGTTTCACAGAGGGATTCTTACCAGTCCCCAAGGCAGCAGCAAAGGAAGAAGCAGCAACAACATCAGAAGAAGCAAGGAGGGCTCGGTACGGTCTTGATAATCAGGAGGTCTCTCAGGCAGCAATTCGTTCTTCGTGGGGGGGGGGGGGTTAAAAATCGGGGTACGCTCAAAAATAAAACGAGAGTGGAGAAAGGACCCCCCAGAACCCCTGGCTGATCAGACCAGGTAGCAATGCAGGAACCTTTCTGATGTTTGTTTCAAAAATGCCTGTTCTTAAAGGCAAACTCAGGCAGTTTCCCCGCCAGTAATCCTGATAGGCTCCTTCTGTCATAGGGGAGGAGATACAGGGAAAAACTGCAGGTGAGCATAGAGACATGCCTGGGCAGAGTCCTGGACCATAGGCGTGAGTTCCTACCTCAGGACTCAAAAGCACATGAGGCCTATGACTCATGCCCAGGATCTCAAAAACACATTAGGTCTTGCAGCTCTGGACATTGCCTACCCTACACCGAGCCCAGGTTTAACAAGGTGATAACAGGACCAACCCTTTGAACAGGGCAGTCGTCCCACTTAGCACGCAGCACAAGTGGCCATCCCTTTGTGAAGGGCAATGGCTCTTGGTAAACAACTTAAGGGGCCCTCCCTTTGAGAAGGGCGGTGGCCCTGGTAAACAATCTTAACAGCCAGGGAGGGGCGGCCACAGGAGGAGAACAAAAACAAAATGGAGTAAGGGGACAGCTGTAAGAAACAAAATGGAATAGGGGGAAAGCTGTAACAGACAGGTTTGAGATCATAAGTTGCCCTAGTGTCCTTTTTTCCCAACCTAGTGTGTGAACAAAGACGTTAACATGTAAATGTTCTGAGAGCCTAAGGTAGTTTCAAACTAATTAAATAGAAAAAAAAATGTCTTAAATACATAAAATAGTATATTTATGACATCTGTCTGAAAGCTCAGTAGACTGTGAAGGGGGAGGTTGCCTGAGAAACATGAACCTTTTCCCCTCCATTTTTATAAATTGGTTTCAAGTGTTGTATCATTTTCACTTATAGTTGTGCACAACTGTTAATTAAGCATGTTCTTATTTGTTCTCCCTTTATAACTTATGTTCTCAGACAAGATAGCAGAAACAGATGGAGAGTGTTGAGTAAATCAAAGCCAGCCTTTTCAACTAAAAGGAAACAGTAGCATGGCATATGCTCATCTGGGGCCAGAGCCTCAGCTGGGGACAATCAGCTTAGTTCCATTGATGTCACTAGATCTTGGCCAGTTTGTCCCAGCTGAGGCTCAGTTCTCCAAAGATGATGAAAACCAACTGAGGTACCTACAACTATTGATTATGGAAATATTCTCTCTCTTCTCTAAATTTGGCAGTCAGTTAGACCTTTGTCATTCAACCAAGACACATCATAATTTCTACATGCCTCCCCACTAATCCTTTTTACTCTGATATAACATTGCTGTCCATGACTCTGGTCCTACAAAGACTTAGACATGGGCTTAATTTTATGCACTCTCAATAGTTTGACTATCTTCACTGAGGCTACTTGCAGTGCATAAAGTTAAGCTCATATGTGTGCTTTTGCAAGATACAGCCAATTTGTTATCTTGAATTTTAGTGCAAGATATCCCAAATGTTTACTATATGAGTGAAGTAAAAGATCCTCAGTATGTATTTAGTGTAAACTTCGAGTTTCGTTCCATTTAGACTAGAATTGGCTACAAATGGCAAACATGTTTCCTCAAAAAATCATTTTCATTTTTTCTTTTGACGAACATAGCCTACAACTGACAAACTGAAAAGTAACTTCCCCATCCCCTTTCCCTTCCATTTTCAGATGCAAAATATATAAGGGGATAAGAGAAAGAAAAGGACTAAACAAAACCCAACAAACAAACAAAAAACCCTAAAACACTCAGACAAGAAAATCAATAACTGAAAAGGTTTGTTCTGGAGATTTTTTACTGAAAGTCAGAATATTTATAAAAAGACCATTTTTCATCAAAAATGTTTGAAACTAAAAAAAATGCCTGCTTTAAACTTGATTAATTGCCTCATATTTTACTGAGGAAATGAGACACAATGAATCTCTGTTTGATATTTGTCTAAATGTAATGATCATTTAGGAAAGGAAGTAGCCTTCATATTTAATAAATAATTCAAGTGTTTTATTCTTCTGTTGTCACTGAATAATTCTGTGGACTTATTGTTGTATTACAGTTTTGTTTGTGTGCATATATCTATGAATTCATTTGTGTTGTAGTTAGCATATACAATATGTCTGTCCTCTAGATAAAGTGACTAAAGTGAAATCCCTGCAAGCTGCATGGACTCTCTTCAAAGATACCATAATAAAGGCCCAACTCAAATGTATACCCCAAATTAAAAAACAACGCCAGAAAACTAAAAAAGAGCCACCGTGGCTTAACAGCCAAGTAAAAGAAGCAGTGAGAGAGAAAAAGGCATCTTTTAAAAAGTGGAAGTCTAATCCTAGTGAGGTAAATAGAAAGGAGCATAAACACTGCCAAATAAAGTGTAAGAATGTAATAAGAAAAGCTAAAATGGAGTTTGAAGAACAGCTAGCCAAAAACTCAAAAGGTAATAACAAAATGTTTTTTAAATATGTCAGAAGCAGGAAGCCTGCTAAACAGCCAGTGGGGCCCCTGGATGACAGAGATACAAAAGGAGCACTTAAAGATGACAGAGTCATTGCAGAGAAACTAAATGAATTCTTTGCTTCAGTCTTCACGGCTGAGGATGTTAGGGAGATTCCTAAACCTGAGCTGTCTTTTGTAAGTGACAAATCTGAGGTATTGTCACAAATTGAAGTATCAGTAGAGGAGGTTCTGGAACTCATTGATAAACTTAACTGTAACAAGTCACCGGGACCAGATGGCATTCACCCAAGAGTTCTGAAAGAACTCAAATGTGAAATTGTGGCACTATTAACGAGGGTTTGTAACCTATCCTTTAAATCGGCTACTGTGCCCAGTGACTGGAAGATAGCTAATGTAACGCCAATATTTAAAAAGGGCTCTAGAGGTGATCCTGGCAATTACAGACCAGTCAGTCTAACGTCCGTACCGGGAAAATTAGTTGAAACAATAGTAAAGAATAAAATTGTCAGACACATAGAAGAGCATAAATTGTTGGGCAAAAGTCAACATGGTTTCTGCAAAGGGAAATCGTGTCTTACTAATCTATTAGAGTTCTTTGAAGGGGTCAGCAAACATGTGGACAAGGGGGATCCGGTGGACATAGTGTACTTAGATTTCCAGAAAGCCTTTGACATGGTCCCTCACCAAAGGCTCTTACGTAAATTAAGCTGCCATGGGATAAGAGGGAAGATCTTCTCATGGATTGAAAACTGGTTAAAAGACAGGGAACAAAGGGTAGGAATAAATGGAACTTTTTCAGAATGGAGAGGGGTAACTAGTGGTGTTCCCCAAGGTCAGTCCTGGGACCGATCCTATTCAACTTATTTATAAATGATTTGGAGGAAGGGGTAAACAGTGATGTGGCAAAGTTTGCAGATGATACTAAACTGCTCAAAGTAGTAAGGACCAAAGCAGACTGTGAAGAACTTCAAAAAGATCTCACTAAACTAAGTGATTGGGCAACAAAATGGCAAATGAAATTTAATGTGGATAAATGTAAAGTAATGCACATTGGAAAAAATAACCCCAACTATACATACAATATGATGGGGGCTAATTTAGCTACAACCAATCAGGAAAAAGACCTGGGAGTCATTGTGGATAGTTCTCTGAAGGCATCCACGCAGTGTGCAGCGGCAGTCAAAAAAGCAAACAGGATGTTAGGAATCATTAAAAAAGGGATAGAGAATAAGTCGGAGAATATCTTATTGCCCTTATACAAATCCATGGTGCGCCCACATCTTGAATACTGCGTACAAATGTGGTCCCCTCATCTCAAAAAGGATATACTGGCACTAGAAAAGGTTCAGAGAAGGGCAACTAAAATGATTAGGGGTTTGGAACGGGTCCCATATGAAGAGAGATTAAAGAGGCTAGGACTTTTTAGCTTGGAAAAGAGGAGACTAAGGGGGGATATGATAGAGGTATATAAAATTATGAGTGGTGTGGAGGAAGAAAATAAGGAAAAGTTATTTACTTGTTCCCAAAATAGAAGAACTAGGGGCCACTCAATGAAATTGGCGTGCAGCAGGTTTAAAACAAATAAAAGGAAGTTCTTCTTCACACAGCGCACAGTCAACCTGTGGAACTCCTTACCTGAGGAGGCTGTGAAGGCTAGGACTATAACAGAGTTTAAAAGAGAGCTGGATAAATTCATGGAGGCTAAGTCCATAAATGGCTATTAGCCGGGATGGGTAATGAATGGTGTCCCTAGCCTCTGTCTGTCAGAGGGGGGTGATGGATGGCAGGAGAGAGATCGCTCGATCATACCTGTTAGGTTCACTCACTCCGGGGCACCTGGCATTGGCCACTGTCGGTAGACAGGATGCTGGGCTAGATGGACCTTTGGTCTGACCCAGTATGGCCGTTCTTATGCTCTTATGTTCTCTAACAAAGTGTAATGTGACAGAGGAAGACTGAGATAATAGTGTTAGTCTTTTGTGGGGTAGCTAATGTACATTCTACTTTTTGTTTTGCATCAATTAGGAAGGTGCCTTTTCTGTCTAATAGACCTCTTTTTGGATTTAAAAACCACTATAGAGATTTCATCTTAAGCCATTCAAGAAAAAATAGTCAAGTCATCCCGCCCCCTCCACCTCGTGTTTAAAGAAACATTTCCTCTGTGGCTGAAGTAGCAGCATAACAGCTGCTGTCAGCAACAAAGATCACTCCTTGACCCCAATATGATCATAAGTAGACTACCTGTGATGTTCAGAGAGTCAGCTGGCATGATAAGATTTGATCATATGCTGTCTACTTGGTGGCTTCCAAGTTTGCTGTGTACTACTGACCAGGACTGGCCCATTCGACAGCTGGGGAGCAGGGTATAAAGAAATGTTTCACTGCACAATAATATAAACTAGCAATATTCAGAAGCAACATTTATTAAATTGTGAATGGAAACCATTTTATTCCTCCTTAGCCAAGGAAGAACAGTGAAAGCATAAGTGATTAATGTGAATAGCTAGAATAATTATATTGAGGGAATTCTTAAAAATAAAGGTTGCTATGAACTACTGCAGGAATCAACAACCTTGGCATGCAGAACTGCAGGGTAAGCACCCTTAGCAAACCCTGCCAGTTTATTTACCAGCGGGTTCACTGACTGATGCTCCCACTGGTCGCGGTTCGCTGTCCCGGTCCAAAGGGGGCTGCAGGAAGCGACGGCCAGCACCGCGCCACTTCCCACAGCCAGGGCCGGCAACAGGGGGTTACTATGGGTAGAGCTGTACCGGGCCCCCGACTTAAAGGGGGCCCCCTTAAGTCCGGGACCCAGTACACAGGGGGCGGCGCGAGGCGGTTCCCAGGGATTCCCTGCTCGCGCCGCTGCCATGGGGGAGCCGCTGCCACCGCGAGCTGGTGAGGGCGGGAGGGGCCTGGGCCGGGCTGCTCAGCTCCGTCGCTGCCTGTGGGTGCCGGGGCTGCTCCACTGCCACCTGGGCTGGGAGCTCCTCTTTGTGTCTCTGCGCTCTCCCCGCCGCCGCTCTGGGCATGTCAGCCAGCTGCAGCCGCAGGGGCAATTCCTTCTCCACTGCCTCCCCTGCCGGTGCTCAGTGGAGTACGCAGCGTGCAGCGAGAGGGACCCAGGGAGCTCGGAGCTGTCTCAGCCTTACCCTGCCGCTGCTTTGGGGCTTCTCCCACTGGCCCCTTAGGAGCTGGGATCTTAGCCTGCTTCCAGCCTGGGTGTAGGAGACCCAGGCTGGCAGCGGGCTGAAACCTGGGCTGGCAGGAGCCTGGGGGGAAAGCCCAAAGCGGCAGCAGGTTGGGTGCTGAGCCTGCTGCCGCTTTGGGCTCTCTCCCCAGGCTCCTGCCACCTGCCCCACTCAGCTCCCGCTGACAGCCTGGGTGCAGCGAACCCAGGCTGACAGCAGGAGCAGACTGGGGCAGGAGGCAGGACCCCGGCTGGCAAGGGGCCAGCAGGGGAAACCCCAAAGCAGTGGCAGGCTTAGCGCTCAGACCGCTGCCACTTTAGAAAAAATACAACTCTTTTATATCATTTTGGGCAGAAGTTTTTGTTGTTGTATAAAATATATTCTTTTAAAAACAACACAAGAATTTTAGGAAAAACTTTGACATAATTTTAAGCAGTTCAGCACAATATGGTGGATCTGGCAGTTTCTGCTCAGTGGAGGCCATTTTAGGACTGAAACTTAATTGCCTCAAATCGCTCATGCCTGGTCTGCCCAGGTCAAGGATAAGAGAATTGATATATAGTCAGCTTGAAATTTTAACAAATGCCTACTGTAGATGACATGTAATTATATAGGAAACCCATATCTCCAACTGTTGCTCCATCATTATTGGTAATTATTAGTAAAATGATAGGGTTTCTCACAGCAATTATTTTAATCATGTTTTTAATTGAAAAAAAAAGATTGTGCAAATGGTAATGAAACTACATGGGAATGGTGAGAGAGCATTTTTGATGTGAGCTGATGTTAAAATGCTTAACTGTCATGTATATTGTATATTCTATTTCATATTTAGTCCGTCACACAACAGCCAAAAGAATATTTAATGGACCTATAGCATTGCTGTTTGGAGAAAGTAATGGACAAAGCTATGTAATGAACAGAACAAAATACAACTATATACAACAGAAGTGTTCATTGTCCTTACACTGTATATCAATGTGATATGGTGAACTTAAACACACACACACACACACACACACACACACACACACACACACACACACACACACACAAAGCATCTTGAAGATTAAGTAATATTCAGTACATTCCCTCTTCTTGTTTTTTAAGCACAATACAAGAACAAAGTGAAAATAATCACATTATATGGCATATATATTCAGAGGCTTAAATTGCATTTAATCACCTAACTCCTATTGAAAGACAATGAGAATTATGTGCCACAGTGCTACTTATGCCTTAAAAAAGAATATGCCCTGTTATCTTAAACATACAAATGCAAGCAAATTCCATGTTATGGTTACTTAAATAAAATGATTTGGGCTGTGAGTTTTACATATGCTCCTTTAATGGAGATTTCCATAAGCATGGATGCTATATATCTCATCTTAGTTGACTTTTGTCTTTATACCTTGTATAGTACTAATAATAGAAGCTATGTTTTATTCCAGAACTGTAGTTAGACCAGTATCCCAAAAATGTTTCAATTTAGCTTGTTGTGTATCCAAAATACCTGAAAAGCAGGCATGCTGAGTTCAAAACAGCCTAAATTCATAATTTACAATGTGGTTTCTGATAGTTTCACAACTGCTGTAGAGGCTTGAAGATTCTTCTTTGCCAACAAACCAGTACAGGTGCTATCTGCCATTGACTGGGACTTCAGAGTCTCATGATCAGCAGCATCAAAAACAGCCCCTAAAAGAATTACCATGGGCACAGTGATCATCAGCTAATGCAACCAGTATAGTTTCTACCCTATACTGAGGCCCATAACCCATTTGACTACCATCTAAGATAGCGGTCCTCAAAGTTTTTTGGCTGCGGCCACTTACCGCAGTCCGGCATCCACTCGTGGCCCCTGGGGTATGTCAGCCAAAATGCCGCCGAATAGAAAGTTTCTGCTTTCTGTGGCAGCATTTTGGCGGGACATAATAGATTGCCTTCTAACCAGTCCTCATTACCTATCTTCCTCTCCAGTCCATCCCAGTCCAATGCTATTTTACTCCCTTTCAAATCACACAATTTAATCTCCCCAACCCAAACACAAAATGACTTTCTTCTGAATTCCACTCTTTAAAAGTGAGTAGGGTGAAGGGCAACAAGCAGTTCCATCATCGCTCAGCTCCCTCACATGTCTCCCTGGTTCCCTCAGATTAGAGAGGCAGCAACTTTTTGATGTCTAAGGAGCCAAAGTCCTTGAAAAATCAGAGGAAAATATCATGTTCAGTCAAAGATGCCTTGTATCATTTGCAGTTACTGACATAGTGATGCACATTGTAACATGAGTACACTCTCCACACTACCCGTAAAAGGCCAGGAGAAATAGCAAAATTTTAAGTGTTAAGACAGAAACTGATGTAATAAAAGCACTTTCTAAAGGGTGAAGCAGAGATCTTGGGCGTTATCAGCTCGCTGCAAAATGAAGCAATGACTTATCTAAAGTAAAGGCTTTTCTTATTTCAACTATACATACTTATGGGGGAAAATCAAGAAAGTTAATTATGTTCAGTGATCAAGACTCAGTTTTTACTAGCAGCAAATAAAGATTAGTGCTGCTGCAAACTGTTCTGGGGTCTCTTCAAAGGCTGGGAACATCTGCTCAGTTTTACTGCACTTTCCCGCACATGCTGTTTTTTAAGACCCTGTGTGCTCCTTCGTAGTCTGCAATGAAGACTGAGCCTTAAGACTGCAGCTATTCTTTGTATTATAGTAGTGCCTAGGACACCAAACCAAGACTGAGGACCATGTCTGCTGGGCCTTGATACAGACACATAATAAAACAGTTCCTGCCTAAAGAATTAGCAATCGAAATACACAAAACAGACAAAGGGAAATACATACACAGAAATATGAAATGATTTTCCCAGCATCAGGCCACAGTAGCCTCTCCAGCTAATGATTACATCAAGCACAGCAAGTACGAGCCTCTAGCCCTCATCTACACTATGAGGTGGGTCGAATTTAGCTGTTTTAGGTCAGTTTTATAAGCAATGTGTCTACACAACTGTTAAGGTTATATTTCCCCACCCTGAACTTTAGGGTAAAGATGTGGGGACCCCACATGAAAGACAAATCATCTCCCAAGCTTATTTTACCAGCTTAGGTTAAATCTTTTCCCCCCAAACCCAAACTTCTTTACTTGGGGCTTGGAAATTGCTCCCACCACCAACCTGAGTCCCCAAAACCATGGGGTGGGGAAAATTAGAACCTCAATAGTAACACCTCCCCCCTTTTTACCTGGGAGAGATTCGAGAACACAAACCGTCACTAGCTGTGAGACGAGCCTGATCCAAACTAGGATCACTCCAATGGAAATAAACAGACGGTTCTTACCAAAAAGATTTTAATAAAAGAAAAAGAGAAAAGCATAAACTACTTTACAGAAATCCATAGATACTAAACTTCCTAGCATTACCCAGCCCATATGGAGCCCCTCCCTTGGAATTTCTCTTGCTGCTAACTTAACAGTTTAAGGACACCATGGATCGATTACAAGTGATACAATTCAAGAATACACTTACTGTCAGACTTTTGTTTTTCTTAGCAGGTTATTGAAATGATGAATAGAAACATAGATATGATTCCTCCCCATAGCCAGGGAATGCAGACCAACTCTGAGCAGGCACAGAGAAAAAAGACAGAGAGAAAAACCCGGGAACAAAAGTGAAACTAATCCCTTTGTCTGTCAGGTATTAGCAGCTCCGATGAGTCATCCCTTCTCCTGTTTCAGGTTTAACCCTTCCCAGGTAAAACAGTAATTCTAAGGCACTTCATACTTATAACAACAACCAACCCCGTTCTGTCGACCTACCCATTCCATTGACCTAAAGGGCACTTAAATTCGACTGCTGTACTCCTCCCCAGCAAGGGGAGTAGTGCTAAAATAGACCTTCCTGGGTCGAATTCGGGGTATTGCAAATGCAATTTGACAGTATTGGTCTCTGGGAGCTATCCCAGAGTGCTCCAATGTGACCACTTTGGACAGCATTTTCAACTCAGATGCACTAGCCTGGTGCACAGGAAAAGCACCGGGAAATTTTGAATTTCATTTCCTGCTTTGTCAGTGTGGCGAGCTCAGCAGCACAGTAGACCATGCGGTCCCAGAATTGCAAATGAGCTCCAGCATGGACTGAAAGGGAGACACTCAATCTGATTGCCTATGGAGAGAAGAATCTGTGCATGCCAAAATCGCACAGGGCATGTTGGAAAGAGGCTACAACAG
This sequence comes from Sternotherus odoratus, assembly GCA_032164245.1. Lineage (NCBI taxonomy): Eukaryota > Metazoa > Chordata > Testudines > Kinosternidae > Sternotherus > Sternotherus odoratus. Next base: position 226,733,416 of record JAVMKO010000001.1, on the reverse strand, counting down.
CGACACACAGCAGTGCTGTATGAAAGTTAAGGAGCTCAGGCAAGCCTTCCAAAAGACAAAAGAGGCAAATGGTCACTCCGGATCAGAGCCCCATATATACCACTTCTATGACCAGCTGCATGGCATTCTGGGGGGAACACCCTACCACTGTTCATGGACACTTGCAAGGGGGAATTCTCATGGAACAGAGAGGGGGATTTTGTGAATGATGATGAGGAGGAGAATGCACAGTAGGCAAGCGAAGAATCCATTCTCCCTGGCAGCCAGGACCTTTTCATCACCCTGGAGCCAATACCCTCCCAAGGCATGTCCACAGACCTAGAAGATGGAGAAGGCACTTCTGGTGAATGCACCTTTGTAAATACACTACAGGGTTTTAAAGCAATTGTGTTTAATGTTTGATTTTCCCTGAAGATTTGGGATGCATTCGCGGCCAATACAGCTACTGAAAAAGTCTGTTAAAGTGTATGGGAATGGAGTGGTAATACACCAGAGACATCTCCATGGAGCTATCCTGGAGGTACTTTGTAACTTTCTTTGTTAGGCCTGTCCTGTAGTAGGTGACTTCTGGGTACCCTTCTGGCTCTGTCAATCTGTTTCTTCACTTCTGCTGGTGGGTATTGTAGTTTTAAGAATGCTTGATGGAGATCCTGTAGGTGTTTGTGTCTGTCTGAGGGATTGGAACAAATGCAATTATATCTTAGGGCTTGGCTGTAGACAGTATGACAGTATGTGGATCATATGATGTGGTCTGGATGAAAGCTGGAGGCATGTAATTAAGTATAGCTGTCAGTTGATTTCTGGCGTAGGGTATTGTTTGTGTGACCGTCGCTTATTTGCACTGCATGGACTGGTCAGGCTAAGGCTGATGGTGGGGTGGAAATTGTTGAAAACCTGGTGGAATTCCTCAAGGGCTTTTTTTTCTTGGGTCCAGATGAAGATGTCATCAATGTAGTGCAAACAGAGTAGGGGCGTTAGGGGACAAGATCTGAGGAAGTGTTATTCTAACTCAGCCATAAAAAAAATTGGCATACTGTGGGGCATGTGGGTAATCAGAGAAACGCTAATGACTTGAAGATATACATTGTCCCCAAATGTGAAATGGTTGTGGGTGAGGATAAAGTCACAAAGTTCAATTTCCTGGTTTGCTGTCCCAGTGTCGGGGATACTATTCCTGATGGCATGTAGTCCCTCTTTGTGTGAAATGTTGGTGTGTAGAGGACTTCTACATCCATAGTGGCCAGGGTGGTGTTTTCTGGAAGATCACCAATTCAGAGTGGTATCTAGAACAAGGCTACCACTCCAAATCCTGACTGGAATCTCAACAAGAGGAGAATCAGAGTTATTATCTATGTGGTTAAATACATCTTTTTCAAATTATGTGGATAATTTGGAATTCTTCCACTTGGATTTAGCCCTGTGTCATTAAAAACCTGTCAAGTAATAAGGAGATGTCATTTACAAAAGTGAATGGGATTCTTGCAGAGCGCATATGTTTAAAGGCTTTAATACAGCTTTAACTTGCAGCTGCTGCGTACACAATCATTATAATGTGGGTTTGTAGCTCTGTGATGTAGTCAAGAGGCTGATTATAGCTTGGCACAACTCCTAGTGGCTTAGCCATGGCTCACCTGGCAGATATGTTGCCAGTAAACCACAATGTTAGAATCTTATCTACAACAGTTTATACTCAGAAATTCCAACCAGGTGATGGGAGACTACTAACTGGCCACCAGTTGGCAGAAACAACTGGCAAGAGGATGGGAATAATTCACAAGTTTAACTCCTTAACTTTCATACGGCACTGCTGTGTGTCCCTGTTGTAGCCTCTTTCCAATATGCCTGTGCGATTTTGGCATATATATTAGCATTTCTTCTTTTTGATCGGAGTTCGGCCTGAACAGATTCTTCTCCCCATACGGCAATCAGATCGAGTGTCTCCCTTTCAGTCCATTTGGGAGCTCATTTGCGATTCTGGGACTGCATAGTCTCCTGTGCTCGCCACACTGACCAAACAGGAAATGAAAAGGGAGTAGAATGGATTTGGGTAAAAGCCTTTTTTTTGCTGAAAATGTACCACTGTGCAAATCTGAATATACTGGTCATAGAACACAGCCAGCTGAGATAGGTAGGACTTGCAAGGCTCTACCTGCTCCATAACCCCCTTTCCTCGTCCATGTAATGTACCTCACATTCAGCATTTCTATTTCCAGGACCCCAAATGGTAGGTCAGAAAAGAGCCTAATGCCAGAGACTATAACCAGGTTTCTCCTTCTCTTCTTCCCAGTTACAAGCAAGCCATCTAATACATCATCTTCCCTCGGGATGTCCTGTCAGGAGTAACAGATGAGAATTCTGTGGATCCAGTTCTGAGTTGCTGGCCCCAGTTCCACCACTGAATGGATCCCTCTTCTACATCCACACTAAGGGAAAGCTCTATTACCCCAAAATGGGGTTGGGTACTGTTGTCAGTAGCTACCAGTTTGGTGCTCTGCTCTTGTTCAATGATGGTAACAGGTGGCTGTGTGCTTGTTCCCTCTGTGTGCTTCACCGGCTACGTGCAGATAGCTGACACAGCAGACCATGAGAGAACCCTCAAAGATCACAGACTCTAGTAAAGTACAAAGGCACCCGGCCAGGTTTATTGTCGAATGAAACAGTCTCTAGCTTCAGCTGGATTAGATATCAATGGGTCTGCTAATATATGTGTGCTCCCTGACAATGGACACAGCTCAGTCAGTGGAGGGACACTCCACTTCCCCCTAGTTTGGACAAAGATGACTACTCAGGGATGTATTCTTATATACTTTTGCAAACAGATTACTCATCACTCCTGATGGATCAAGGTACAGCCCCTCTGTTTGGGGGTTGCCTTTCTCACGGGATGGTTGGATCGATCAAACTATCCATCCATCATACTGTCTATCCATCATATTGTCCTTTCATATTGTTTATCCATCATATTGTCTATTCATCATATTGTCATTTTATACTGTCTTTAGGCTAGGTCTGACTGTTCTTTGTTATCTGTGTGGGATGTGTTCATACCCAGCTGTTCTGGCACATGTTTCTGCTTCTAGCAGCCCTCTTTTTGCCATCTTCTGTGAGTGGGACCTGCCTCTGACTCACAGCCCAGCTTAGCTTTATGTTAGCAACGTCTTGACCATTACTTAAGTTCAGGCCTCAGGCCTCATACCGGGCCTCTGATACCAAGGGTTTATGTCTCAGGGCCTCATCTTACTACAGCTACTAACAAAACATGCATAATAGATAGAAATTAATATTTAAATATTACCTATGTGAACCCCAAGATCCAATTTTCCAAGCATGCTGATCTCGTATTTACTTCAGTAGGTTTTGGTGTTGCTCAGAGTCTCTGGCCCCCAACTTATTATTTTACTACCTAGGAGACTTTCAGTTTTTAATGGTGTAGTATACACACATCAAGATCCCAAACAATCAAGATTTCCTATAAATAATACCGAGTTTCACTAGAAACAAGAAATGTTTTTATTCTTCTTTTTATCCTTATTTCTTTGAATTATTTGCTTTTGGTCTGTATCACAGGGCTAAAGTTGGGGAAGATAAATATTCCCTCTTCATTGCCTCCTTCAATATAGAAATTATTTCATTTATCTAGCAACCACCATAACTTGTTCAGTCTCTTGCACTGGCTTACAAGCTTCAATAGTTCCTCAGATCCTCATGAGAAAAGAAGAGAAAAAAAGTTTCTCTCTCAGAAGTGAGCAGGGAGGTGGGGGTGGGGGGGTAGGGTAGGCATAGAAGGAGGTCCATATCTTGGTACCAAGAGAAGTTGTACAGACACACATGAAGAAACCTTATTTGCTGAGTGGAACATTTAACGGTGCACCCCATAGGGCTTTATGGGGGGATGCTTATAAATTTATGTATGATATAACTGTAATATGGTTTTGCTACATACGCCATGTAACATATGTATGTAAAGATTATGATCTACTGGTTATGTTCATCCTATTTGTATGTATGTATCATTTTGATACTCAAATATTGGCTATGTACTTGGTTAGTTTTAAATAGCCTGAGTGAAGCAGCTGGCCAGCTTTCTGAGAGAAAACTATTCTCAGTAAGTAGCCAGTCAAGAACCATTCAAGCCCACAATGAACAGGGAGATGCCAATCCACATCTGAGCTCCCTCAGAAATGTGGCTTGGCTGGTAAGGAACTCAGGCTGGCAGAGACAGGTGACTGGCCCATGTGGCTTTGAAACTCCATTTTGTGACTGGACTCTACAAAAAGAGGGAGGAGTGTCTCCACCCCCAAGAGAGAGTCTATTTAAACCCTGGGGAGACCCCTCCATTTGGTATTCATCAGGCTGAAGGAACAGCCTCTCCACCCCCTAAGGATACCTGAAGGAAAGTGGAACAGTGAACAGTGACTGCAGGAGGAGTGCGATAGCTGGACCCAGACCAAAATGGAGATTAGTCTGAAAGAAGAAATGCAATAAAACATCTGAGGGTGAGGCTTTTTACTGTATTAGTGATAAATCTGCGTATTCTATTTTATTCTATTTGGTAAATCACTTTGTTCTGTCTCTCACTACTTGGAACCACTTAAATCCTACTTCCTATCTTTATTAAAATCACCTTTTACTTATTAATTAACCTGGAGTATGTGTTAGTACCTTGGGGGAGCAAACAGCTGTGCATATCTCTATCAGTGTTATAGAGGGAAAACATTCTATGAGTTTGCCCTGTATATCCTTTATTCAGGGTAAAACAGATTTATGGGTTATGGCATCCTAAGCTGGAAAGGGCAGAAAAACAAAGGTAGGAGTACCCATGACACATCAGTTGGCAACTTGTAAGGAGGTTTCTGTGATCCCAACCCATCACAGAACAATTCAATGTTTTCATTCCCCCCCCAAAAGGAACCTGGGTAAATTCATATAATTACAACAGCTGACTTGAGATGGGCGAATTATTGACTGCAAATAATATTTATTGCAGATTTAGTCCCCCTTTCTGTCTGACTCATTCATAGTAAAAAATAATCAAGAAATATTATATTAATGGGCCAGAAGGTGAGAGGCTCTGGCTTGCCAAGAAAGAGGGACTCACAAGAAACCTCCCTCCCTTTTGTATGGTTGTAGAAGGTGCTATCATAATAGCAATCCTTGCACACTGGAGATCTCAGAGATTGCTCATTCCTGCTCCTCATCAAATGCTAACAAGTAGCAGAAAGAGAAGTAAATGTGGTGCCTTAGGGTATGTCTTCACTACAGCAGTAGGTCGATTTCCTTTAAGTCGATTTTTTAAAGCAGACTGTATAGAGTCGATTTTGTGTGTCCCCACGAAGCACAGCAAGTCGACAGTGTCTGTCCGCACAAGTGTTGCAAGCATCGACTTAGCGAGCGTTGCACTGTGGGTACCTATCACACAGTTCCCGGAGTCCCCAGCAGGCACCATTTCAAGTGCTGCACTATGGGTAGGCATTTCATAATTTCGTGCCGCCAACCCCATTTTGAGTGGTGTACTGTGGGTAGGCATCCCATTATTCGCGCCCTTTCTACGTGCTTCGCTAATGCCATAGCATTGCACGCATGGAGCCCGCTGATGCCACCTCTGCAGTACTGGCCGTTGTGCGGACCTCGCGCACTGTTGTGGATTTTATGCTGTACCGTCTGCAGAGGAATGCGATCCGGAGACAACTGCGCTTTCTGGAACCCGATGACAGTGATGAGATGGACCTGGACGTGCACAGCAGGGACAGGGACACTGACGTTTTTGGAAGTAGGGCGACAGACAGCCTGTAAGCCCCCCCACCTCCCTGCCAGCCTCCCCCTTCTCCCCGTCACCACCACCACCCCCCCTCGGCCCCACCAGCCCATTGCGATAGCAGTTAGAGGAGTTTTGAGCCTACAAGCGGATGCTTCCGCAGCCAGCCCGAAGCCAGAGACTCGCTATCTGGGGAGAGGCTCACTGGGTCCAGACTAATTGCAGTCCGTATTTCAAACAGGCAACCATGAATGACATCACTTTGGTTAGAATTTCTCAGAGAGATAGAGAACGCATGCTGCTTGAGTCACTGCAAAGTCCTGGTCCATTCGCCGCAATGCTAGCCTGCTCAATGATACCAGACTATTTACTACTTTTGTGGCGTGGGATGGTCTCCTATCACGGGGGGCCACATAAAGCGGCTCTCCCTAGAAATCTGGTGCAGAAGATTCATCGCTACCTCCTGGATAGCTTCACTGAAATGTCCGCAGAGGACTTCAGGTCAGTACCCGAGTACATCGACAAGCTCTTTGAGTGAAAAGGGACCAGACCAGCAATGAAAGCACGCCAATTCCTTAGGTCAAGTTAATCATTAATAAATGCTTCCTTTAAAAATCATGAGTCATCTAATCCCTTTAAAAAAAAAACACTCACCAGAGTTCCCTTCACCGGCTTGGGTACCCGCTTGGGAGGGTTGGCTGAGTACTGGCTGCAGGGTGATAAAAAGCTTCTGGCTGTCTGGTAATAATGCTGTTTCTCCGTTTGCATCCTTCTGTTCCGTGACATTTCCCTCCTCCTCCTCCTCCTCCTCCTCATCCGAATCCTCCTCGTCCCTGAGCATTATCCCATGTGCGGAGTCCACGCAAACTAGTGCGATGGTGGTGGGGGCGCCCCCCCCCCATTATCTGATTCAGTTCATTGTAGAACCAGCATGTCCGCGGCGGACCCCCTGAGAGTCCGTTTGCCTCTTTGGCTTTCTGGAATGCTTGCCTCAGCTCCTTAATTTTCACGCGGCACTGTTGCACGTCCCTGTTGTGGCCCCTTTCCAGAATGGCCTTGGAGACCCTGGCGAACGTGTTGGCATTCTGTTTGTTGTTGCGGAGTTCCAACATCACGGATTCCTCTCCCCAGATAGTGATCAGATCCAACACCTCACGAGTGGACCATGCTGGAGCTCTTTTCCTCTGGCCGGTCTCCAGGGCTGCTGAGCTCTGCATGGCATCTTGTGCTGCTGATTTCTCTGAATGGCAACTGAGCTGTGCAGGTGAGCTGGCCATGCTGACCAAACAGGAAATGCTATTCAAATGTTCCCAGCTCTTTTCCTGTCTTCCTGGCCAGAGCAGCGAGTTGAGAGTGCTGTCCAGAGCGGTCACAGTGGAGCAGTGAGGCAGTCCAGAGCGGTCAGAATGGAACATTGTGGGACAGCCTCTGGAGGCCAATAACGTCCCATTCATCCTCACTAGTTCACAATCGATCCAGAGAGGTCGATTTCAGCATTACTCGTCTCATTAGGGAGGAGTACAGAAGTCAATTTTGAGGGCCCTTTAAATAGATGCAAATGGCGTCCATGTGAGGACAGGTACAGGTTTATGTCGAATTAACGTTGCTAAAGTTGACGTTAAACTGTAGTGGGGACCAGCCCTTAGTCTCCCCACTCTCTGCTAGAATCCAAGCCACAATCTGCCCCTATTTTAAAGTATTTTCCTAATAGTTATGCCAACACTTTAAAGTCTAGGGGTTGTTGTTTGTGATGTATGTTTAGTTGCCTAAGTCCCAAGCTATGTTTTTTGCTGCACAATTGGCGCTTTTTCACCAAAAACAGATTAAAAAGTAATGATTTGTCACACAAGTATAACCCACTAGTAAGTGTGTATTACAGGTGCCCCACTACATCTGATACATAAAGTCTGCTGTAATAACACACATCCACTAAGCTGGTCTGGGTTCAGCTATGCACTCTCCATGTAGTCACTGTCCACTGTTTCAGTTTCCTTCAGGTATCTTTGGGGGGCGGAGAGGCTATTCCTTCAGCCAGATGAATACCAAAGGGAGAGGTCTCCCCAGGGTTTAAATAGACTCTTGTGGGATTCTTTAGCTCCACCTGTAGCAGCTCGTGGTTTTTAGTTCTGGTGGTCCCAATTCCTGTCATGTAGGCCATCATATGATCATTCAAGATTCATAAAAGTTCACAGATCTCCACAATTTCTGTAAATATTCATCAGCTGCCTGAATGATCATGACCACACAAACACTACACTGAGTTAGTTTCTTGTAAATGAGCAAGATTCTGATCTTGGATGCACTGGTATGGTATAGAATTTGGTTAAGTTATTTCAATGCCCATGTGTAGTCCTAAAAATTCCAGACTCTAGATGACTGCATAATAGATACTGTAGAGGTGACTACTGGTGAATGCATCTGTTATATGGATCTTTTTCATTAGGAGGAGATGGTTCTTTGCTTTCAAACACAAAATTTCACTGAAGAAATGGCCTGAGATTTAGATGCTCAATTCCCACTGATAGTCAATGGGAGTTAGGCATCTTAATCAACTAGAACCTTCTTGAAAAATCAACCCAATGTCTCCTAAGTATTTTCTTCTTTACTAACTATTTGTCTCCATGTATTTCAGTTCAAGAACTAGACTGGTAGCAATGAAATAACACGACCTGCCCTAATGTTCCATAAAGTCAGGACAACTGTATGATGAGTAGAGGTAGAAGTTTTCACTAATTGCTTGTGGCTAGAAGTTCTGTGCTGTGAAGATAAAGGGTTACATATGCACATCTGTAACTCACCTGAGTGTACAGGACTGAGGATTATTATTTTACATCAAGATTTTACTTGAATTTTAATTTACAACAATGTGGAAATTACAAGTCTAAAACTACTTGCTACATTATCTGGATTCTTAAATTCTGGCACAGAGTAAAAAGTGAATTGAGCAGCTAGACCAGGAGGGTGTGGATGACTATTTTTAGCACATTAGCTCAAGCAAAGCTAGGGTGGGTATATGTATTCAAGCTGGGAATCACCCCTCACCTAGATCCAATGTAGACACAGCCTGAACAAGTTGAATGCTGCATAACCCAGAGATTTAAGACTCTGCCATATAAATTCACTTTTGGCTGAGGCATGACCTAAAAGGTCTACTATGCACGGGAATACATTTATTTTAACAACTGCGGCATAAAATCATTTTGTTCATTTTTAACTCAGCAGGGTACAGAAAGCAAGTGTTTTATATATCAGACACCTTATGTGCTTCTAATTCTTAGCCCTTTGATTAAAAGTGAAATTTTGCAGGTTATTAATCCATAATGTCAACTACCTCTGACTATGTTAGAATATGAAGATAAAAATATAAGCTGAAACAACTCTGGAAATGGACATGAAGACCTGACTGCACAGAAAGATTTCAGTGTGGTAATTTTGAATGGTATAGTGCTTAATTGCAATTCATAAAATCTGAGGTAGGCATCTAGGCTCCTATACAATTAATTGGGAGACAAAGGCACTATAGACTGATTCACAAAACCCAGCATGCTAGGCAGGGAGTTGTCTAAACTAGGGAAGGAGAGTTGATGACTGGAGGGGTGGGGGCTAAGTCCCTCCACTCTCAAAGAGATAGGTGCTTACGCCTCAGCTATGAACTCTATCCTAGTGTCATTAAGAAACTAGGGAGAAGGGCAATTATCTCACACAAACCTTTTAGCCATGTGGGTAGGGTACTCATCTGATCCCCCTCCACCTGAAGGGAGAAGAGATTTGAACTGGGAACTGTCATTGGAGCATGGTGAATAGATTGTAAGGTGCTGATTTAACTGTCCGTGCTATAGCCACTCCCATGATTGTGTTCTTGCTCTCCCTTTCTCTCTCTAGTCAAAATAACTGAAGTATTTATCTAGCTTGCCATAGCGTCAACAGGAGAGACAGAGGGTACTCTTCTTCTGCCCCCTTCCCCACAAATATCCATGGAACAGTTATCAGGGCTCTCAACTGGAAGGAGACAGAGACTTGTTCAAATCCCGCATGCCTCTGAAGCAGTAGGGAGGACCTGAACTAGAGAACTCCTACAGCCAGGTCAGTACATCAAACTACTGGGCCAAACGTTCTGAGGAAAGGCCCCCTCCTCCTCTTTTCCCCCAGCCTGTTGTGTGAACTCACCCAAGGGACCCCAGAGGCACCCACTCAGCACATCTACTAGATCAGGCCCTGCGTGTGACTTAGGCAGCTGACTGCCAACCTTCCCCCAGTGTATGAATTGTGCTGTGGTATAGGTAGGACACAGGAGTGTTCATCACCCTAGAGGGAAGCAGCAGTAGGGGTCAGGTGAGTTTCAGTATGTACTGGGTTTAGGGGAAGCTTTGTGGATCACAGTGGTCCCAAAACTGGGATTTAGGTGCCTAACTTCTAGGCCATAGTACCTACCTTTGAAATTATTACACAAGAATATGTTGTATGCAAATATTTGTTAAGTAATCTGTATTTCCCATATATAATTATGGTAAATGGTTAATTTCTAACAAAAATATGCATTCTTAATTTAGCTACATTCATATTTATGTAAATCAAATTAATGGATTTTACAGTCCGAACAGATAACTATGACCATCAAGGCTGACTTCTTGCCTAACTCTGGACATAGAACTTCATACAGGGTTTCTTGCAACAAACCCAATGACATGATTGAGCTAGAGCACAACTTTCCAAAAGCCATCCGATCTGGGTTGAAGGATTTTACATGAAGGTGAATCTACCACATTCCCTGGTAAACTGTTAAGGGTTAATTGCTTATGACACTGTTAAAAATTGTGCCTTACATCCAGGTTTTTTTATTATTATTATTTCTTTAACCTCCAGCCATTTGATCTAGTTACACTTTTGTCTGCTCGATTAGAAACTTTAGTATGAGAAATCTTCTCCGTGTATACTTACATATATGCTATGATGAAATCTTCTCTTAATCTTAACCACTCAATCTACTTGTGTCTACTAACATTCAATTTCACATGAGGGGCCTGATTCACTGCTGTATTGCTACAGTTTTATACTAGTGTAACTATTGTAGATATTGGAGTTATCAAATTGGAGTAATACAGCGATGAATCAGACACAACCAAGATAAATTGCTCCTTTTCATCGGGTGTGCATCCAGTTCCCCAGTTATATTCTTGCTGAAATTATTTAACTCTTTCATACCTGTATTTCTTCCCTTTGCAAGGTTACTGTGTTCTCTAGAAGCTGTTTTTTTTTTGTTTAAAAAGAAGAGGATTACACCTTCTATCTGAAGTTCCATCTATTTCCCTCTGTGAATGTGATTCTCACTTATTAATGTTACAAAGGTGATTTTTTAAAATTTCAGTGTTATGATTAATATCTGCCAAGTTTTCTAAGTTGTTCTTTTTGCATACACTCACTCACACATTTGAAGGATCCCTAAGCAGTACCCCCTGTCCATCATTATACTCCTCCTCTAGAAGACAGCATATTATGTGATGAAATTGAACTGTTGAATTTCTTGGGAAAGTGGGGAGTGAATAGTTTCTGGAGTCCCAAATGATGTCAGGCTCCAATTTTGTTATATAATGTGCAGGCACAATAGTAAGACATTCTGTATCCCTGAAGAGTTAATATCTAAGACCTCAAGGAGCTTCCCAAGCATGGACCCAGGGGCCCATGCAGAGTTCTGTTGACTCAGTGGGGGCCACGTGTGTAAAAGGATCAACCCAAGCAAACTCCAAGACTAAATAGAAAAAGGCAGACAGAGTATTTTATTCCCATTTCACAGATGGAGCACAATCCTCAATTCCTAATATTCTAAAATCATATAATCTATCTAGTCAGAGAGTCAGAATCAGTCTCTCTGTCTCTTGACAAAAGTATAAATGAGGGGCATACAGTACTCCAACTCTTGGCTGCAATTGATCTATAAATTCATAATCTACTATGCAAAATCTCCATATTTCAATATTCTGGACCAATACCAGGGATGTGTAGAGCACCTGCAACTCCATTTTTTTTCGGGATTTGACCCATCATCATCTTAATCAGGCATTTATTAGTTACAAAATATTACTAATTATTAAAATGTTATTTCTAGTTTAATTAATGTACAATAAAATCCTGCCTAAATTGATTATTTGAAAGTATTACACCAGCTTTTATCATGATAAAGGGATCATTATTCATGTTTGTTTAAGATCAGGTTGTGATTGTTTATTTTGGAAGAGATGAAGGGATGTAACTCACTTATACTGACATTTATTTAATAAATAAGATTACTTGAAGAATCAAGTCTAACCACTAGTACAGATAAATAGCTTTAACCGGGCTTTGGAATGGGGAGGAAGTATACAGTATAGATTTGAAAATGCTTGAGATTTTGTCCAAGAGGAAATTTTCATCTTTAGAGATATCGTGCTCCTTCAGAACATTTTGGGTGGTCTATTTTTGAAGATAATCCCCACAAAGAACAAAAAAGGAACCATTTATAAGCTGGAGTTTGAACAATTCTTGACTTTTCTAATGATACTCCAATCCCCTTAAACATAGCATTGCCTTCTGTAGTTGAAAACCTATCCAGCTTCCCCGGCATCTGAAGTAGATTGAACTTCAGACACAGAGGCACAAGGCTGATTTAGCCATCATCACAAGGGGATAGAATTGGCCCAAAGGCAACATGGCAATTTTAGTCACAGGGAATCCTGACAACGCTAATGGTGTATTAACTGTTAGATTCCTGGTTCAGCTCAGAGGATGGCTTTTAACATTTAAATGCCTGGAGGATGGACAGTACAAATAGCATGATGCACTATCAGTTGCAAGAAGCACATTGAGAAGTAGCCTGGCCCAAAGCCAGTGGAAGCTGAATAATTTGCACAGGTGGCACAGTGTCTCTTGAGGAACATACCAGCTGTCTATCTAAAAGCAATCCAGTTGGCTGATCCATCAAGTAGAAGAGCTGTTGATTCACCTGCCTTTTTTGGCTATAGATAAAGTTACATGTTGGCAGACAGCAACAACTGGGAACAGAGGCAAAATAATCCAGTTGATTTAAATCCTATTTAGGGGGGCACCGCCAACACCACTCAACTGATTTGAAATATGATGGTAATTGTTTAAATTAAGAAAGTCTGAATCTTAAGTACCATTCAGTTAAGGTGAAAATGTTCTGTAGCTAATTAAATAGGGAATCCCGTATTTTATCACAGTGCTTTTGTAAACACTTAAAGTCAACAGAAACATGCACGTTTCCAATTAACAACTATTTAAAAAAATACATTAGTTAAAAGTTCTTCACACAACTGAAACTGATCAAGCCCTCAGAGTAAATTGTGCATTAAGATGGCTTTAAAACAGGGATCAGCAACTTTGGGACGTGGGACCGCAGGGTAAGCACCCTTAGCAGGGCCGGGCGCTTTGTTTGCCTGCGGCCCCAATTGGACCGGGATGGTGAACAGCAGACAGTGGGAGCCTCAATCGGCAAAACGGCAGGTAAACAAAGTGGTGGGGCCAGCTAAGGGTGCTTACTCTGCGGTCCTGCATGCCAACGTTGCCGATCCCTGCTTTAAAATGTTAGCATTATGTCCTTGTTTCCCCCTCCCTCTGTTTTTATTATTTATAATATTGGGCAGTCACCTCCCAAGCACCCCCTCCTGGCTTGAAGTCACTCTGCAGCACCTTGCCTCTCTTTCCCCCCTTTCACAGGGACCTTTAAGGGCTTAGAATTCAAAGATAGTTCAAAAAATTCCTACAAGGGGTCCCCTTTGTTTAATCTTCTAATACATATTGGCTCTCTAGGCCACCCAAGAGGTTTAAAGTTTCTCTCCTTATTAACCCAAAATAACAAAACACAAACTCTTCATTACAGTGATCTTTACAATCTCTTTCTTGCTTGGAAAGAGTTTCTCCCACACCTCCCTGCTTGGAGACCTTTTCCTCCCTGCTGACCGAGGGTAATGCAGGAGCATTCTCACTCCTTGCAGTGGCTACACTCACCAGGCTTCCTCCTTTTACTGTAGCTTCCTGCTTTTTTTATTCTGGGATCACCTGATGCAACGCAGGTGTGGTTCATCCTATAATCAAGGCCGCCTTACCACTAGCTCTGTGGCCCGTGGGGAAAGCCGCCATGTTAAAATTCCTTTCTCAGTTTAGCTGCAAGCATTTAAGTCCACCTCCTCTTCCTTGCAGGGCAAAGAGCCACACAGGTTCTGTTAACACAACCAGTTATCCAGGGAGACAATAAGGCAATTTAATACTGTAAGCTTCTCCATGGTTATCCTGGGGAGGTAGACAAATGAAAAGAGTTTTAGTTGGGCATTAGTATTTGAGTCAGATATATTTTATTTGGCATTTGGTTGAGTTATGTAAAATGACTGATGGAGCAAGGACCATTTAAATCAACAACAGAATTGACAGTTGATGTCTGAGGGACTGAGGCTTTAAAAAAATCACAAACTGACACATTGGAGCAGCTATATTAATATGAATTGGTTCCCCTGGACAATTCACAAGTAAAGTTACTCATGTGCATGAGTGTTACAAGCTCAGGCCCTAAGCCACTATAGTGTTTCATAAAAGATGTTATTGCAAGGGAAGGTAGTGAATTATCTACTTTCCTTAATGCCACAGGCAATGACTATAGGTGCTCCAGCTCATTCATGATTATTGTCTTCAACACAGTGCATTGTGAACTGAGCTGTAGAACTATGGAACATTTTTATTTTCTTTTTGATGGGTATCTCTGTATTCAAAACACATGGCCAGTTCTGTTCCCTACATTTCTTCTGAGAGATATATACTGTTCTCCTGAGTTGAATTCAGCCACCCTTTGCATAAGTATACACAAGTTAACAATACCACACAATGCCCTTCCCCCATCAAAAAGTTTGGGGAAAAAAACAAAAACTAATACAAAAAAGTTGCTGTTCTAAGGCAGCTAAATTCTTGCCAGACACTGGACTGTGGGGAACACTTAGGCCTTGTCTACACTATGGAGTTTTGTCGATGCAAGTTATGCTGACATACAGCCACCGTTGTAATTAAGCCAATGTTACATGTCCAGGGTATGCTCCTTGTGAAGCACAACCACAATAGCAGCTCTTGAATTGACTAGAGAGAGCAGTGTGCTGTGGGAAACTATCCCACTGTCACCTAGAGGCAGGCTTTGGGTAAGGGTTTGCAATGCCTCATGTGGCCAGGTCCAGAATTACATGATGCAGGTTTCTCAATCTCATCATTCCATGGGATTGCCAATATCTTTACAACTGCCCTGTTATTCTGCAACCCAGCCATCTCTGTCAGAAAGCATGAATCCGGCAATGCTGTTCAGTACTGTGCTGTGCATTATGACACAAGGCTATAAGAGGAGCCCAAGGAGGGGCTATTTGGATGGGGGATGCACTGAAGGAACATATTAACACTGAGACAATGTTGTTGTAGTGTGCGGAGCCTGGCATTGTTTGTTTGCACTGTGCTATGAATCTTGCAATGATTGCTGTGTGTGCATGAAAAGTAACACATTTTAAATCACTTTTTAAAGTAGCGCTCGGTAATATGACCAAACTGACATTCCTGAACACTAACACAAGAAGCCCAGAGAAATGTATATTGTGGGGGGGAGCGTGTGTGACAGGGTGTGTGTGTGAGAGAGAGTGTGTGTTGGCGGAGTATGTGTTTTGTGGGAGCGTGAGTGTGTCAGCGTGGTATCTCTTTAAATTCAGACAGCAGCTGGAAAACACCAATCCCGAGGGAGAAGCTGGTGTATCCAGGTCCTGTCAGCTCAGCTAGTGGAGATGGGTACACCGGCAGGGAGAGGGGTACAGCCCAACATCAGTCCTTGCCTCTCTTCCCTAGCTCTGCGCAGCACATCAGTCTCTCCCCATACCCTCCAGTGCCAGGGAGAGCAGGATTCTGTGTTAATGTTTTGATTTTGTTATTCTGTCCGAGTTCTCTCTCCACAGACCAAGGAGATACACTTCCCTTGTAGTCCAGGCAGGAGTGTGTTTGGTGCTAGGAGCAAGCATGCCCAGCTGGGCAGTAGTTATGTGAACTTTCCTAGCTGAGAAATTTCAAAAACATCCTGAGGCTTTGAAAGGGAAGGTGCAAATGTCTGTGTAGTTGGATACAAGGCAGCAGAGTTCAAAATAGTGAGCAGAGCAGGCATTGTGGGATACCTCCTGGAGGCCAGTTACAGCGACATAAAAAACACATTGTCTATGCCAGGAATCAGCAACCTTTGGCATGTGGCCCACCAGGGAAATCTGCTGGCGGGCCAGGACTGCCAGTCACAGCTCCCACTAGCCACACTTCACCATTCCAGGCCATTGGGGGCTGCAGAAAGCAGCATGGGATGAGGGATTGCTGTCTGCTGCTTCCCGCAGCCCCCATTGGGCTCACAGCACGTCTGAGAGCAGACAGGAGCACAGGAGGTGCACAGTCCTTATGTAGAGTGCAATATGTCCCCTCGCTTCTGTGCATAGCCTGCTGTGTTGACTAAGGGATGGGGGGACTCTTCCCATCCCATCAGAAGGGTCTGGAAAGTAGAGCCCGGGAAATACAAAGACTGTCACTGTAATCAGACCATAGGCCAGTGTGAAGGAGGCTCCTTGCAACATTCCTTCCATCTTGTGTACCCACATTAGAGGTAATAAAATGCTTCCATGTTGCAATACAAGGAGTGGTATGGTAAAGATATAGATTTTTTTAGCTTGCAGCAAAAACCTTTAAAGTGAAAATTTTATTATTGTGAAAGTTTTTTGAAATTTTATTAATGGGTGGACAGACAACTTGTAGTAAAGCAAAACATGAGATGAGGTTGTGCCTCTCAGAGGAGCAAAACAAAAGCAGCCGAAGAAAAGGTTTGTCATCACTTTGGAGTATCTGGACATTAGTCGGAGGAAAAAAACATACTATTGTCTTGAAATTAGAGGTGATCCATGGAAAGAACAGACCCAACAAAGACAACAACAGAACACCATTAGCTGTCACCTTCAGTCCCCAACTTAAGCCTCCCCAACGCATCATCAAAGACCTACAACCTATCCTAAAAGATGATCCCTCACTCTCACAGATCTTGGGAGACAGACCAGTCCTCGCTTACAGACAGGCCCCCAACCTGAAACAAATACTCACTAGCAACCACACACCACACAACAAAAACACTAATCCAGGAACCTATCGTTGTAACAAAGCCTGATGCCAACTCTGTCCCCATATCCATTCAACTGACACCATCATAGGACCTAATCATATCAGCCACACCATCAGAGGCTCATTCACCTGCATATCGACCAATGTGATATATGCCATCATGTGCCAGCAATGCCCCTCTGCTATGTACATTGGCCAAACCGGCCAGTCTCTACACAAAAGAATAAATGGACACAAATCTGACATCTAGAATCATAACATACAAAAACCAGTAGGAGAACACTTCAATCTTCCTGGCCATTCAATTAAAGATTTGATGGTTTCAGTTTTGAAACAGGAAAACTTCCAAAACAGACTCCAACGAGAAATTGAGGAACTGGAATTAATTTTCAAATTGGACACAATTAACCAGGGGCTAAATAGAACTTCCGATTGGTTCTCCCATTACAGTAATTGATTGCATTTCCTGAGTTAATTTCACTGACAACAGAAATCCATTTCAAAAGGTGTTTTTTTTTCTCCTAGTGATAATGGACCATCTACATTTAACAGCCCTCTTAGAATTGGTATGCTGATGTACAGGGTTTTTTTCTTTTTCTTTCTTTCTGTGTGTATAAATGCATCTTACTTCCGTTCCATTTTATGCATCCGATGAAGTAAGCTATAGCCTATGGAAGTTTATGCTGAAATAAACTAGTTAGTCTCTAAGGTGCTACAAGTATTCCTTGCTTTCTTAAAAGCAGTAAGACAGTACATAACAGCAACAGCAACAACAAAACAATGAAGCTCTTAAATCAGTGCCCACTCTTGCAATTTTATCACAAGACTTGTGATAACTGGAGTTTTTCTTAGAGCCCAGATCCTGGAGGCATGCATTGAAGAAGAATCTTAGCTTAATTATTACTTTTTTTAAAATTAAGCTTCTAGCTTAAATGATTGTGCAGCAGCAAAAGTAAAAAATGTGACCGGAATACACCCTGAAAGCTCCGAAACCAGAACAGAAATAAAATCAACTGCAAGCTTTCTCACCTCCCAAAATCTCAAGATATTTTGAGAGCTGTCTTATAATTTCTGAATGCTTTTGGTTGACAGTATAGATAAATGCTTCTACTTTGGGGAAAGTTAGCCCTTATAACAAATTAATGTAGTAATGTATAGTAATATTCCATAACACTGTTTTATTGTTGTACAATATTCTGGGCAATTTTGGTAAGGGATTTTTTTGGTTTGTTTTTTTAAAGGTGAGACCCAAAATGCTCACTCTTTCGATTTTATATCACATAATGTATAGTAACTGGGCTGAATTCATCAACTTCATTGGAATTACAGTGGTGTGAATTTTGCCTTTCACGGTTATTAGAGAATGTTTTTTCAGGGATGAAAAGGCAGCCAACTCCTGATGAATGTTAATGTTACCTATTTAATAATAACATTAATAGAGGCACATCTTGTGGTCAAGATATCCATAACATACATTACAGTAATCCAGTGATTTATGTATGTTGGTGAAAACCTTTGCAAATCCCCAAACTTCCATAAATTTCAATACAAACATTTATTAAGCCTGAAATTTATGCACATTTGTTATTCATTCTACTCTTGTCTAATAATTAGTCCTGGGCATCTGCAGCAGGAGATGCAATATCATATGACTTAAGTGACCAATCACATGATGAACAATGAATAAAAAATAGTGATAATGAATAGTTTGTGAAGAACCCAAATGACTCATTTAAATTATTTTGGGGAAATGGGTAGACAGCACTTTAGTCACAGATGTCAGCATTGATTTGCAAATGATTTTCTAATCCAAAAAACAAAAGCTATAATTCATCACAAATCTTATTTTAAATGAAGAGCTTGACCAGCAGCCCTTCAAGACATTTCCCTCTCTCCTCTGCCAAGTTCCTGCTGTCCTGTTGGGGAACCTGATTGGCTTCCCCTATCCTGCCCTATGTCATTATCTTCTGCAGAGCACCTGTGAAAGCAGAGGTGGAGTCAAGTTGGCATTAACTCTTGATTGCCACTGACAGCTTCACACAGTAGAGTCTATACATATATTTATGCTTGTTTATTTTCAAACATTGGGATTCCCATTGCTGCAGGGGAGCGTTGTCAGGCAGGAGGTAGGGGGTGTGGGGGGTGGGGAGGGGGGAGTGAAAGAATGCTGGTTGTTGCCATAGAAACAGTAGCTTCAGCACAGTAATGTGGAGGGGAGAAGGAAGGAGAATTGGGGAAAAAAATCACTCTGAGCTTATTTTTAAAAGCCACAGGAATAATGATTTCCCCTTCCCCCCCACCAGTGAATATTTGCAGATCTTCAGGATTACTGATCCCAAACTGAGCCTTTTCTTATTACAAGAAAAAAAACAGGTAGATGCCTTTCATGATTGCTGTTAGTTTCTTTTGAGAACCTGGCATTTTTAGATGTTCCCTTTCCTTTGTTGTTTCTCATGGACTTGATTTAATTAAAAAAGTGTCTTTCCATTCTTACATATCTGTGATAGGGAAGATAAACATTCCCATATGATTCAGCAACCCAAACAGTTGAGGGGCTCTAGAGAAGTGGATACAAAAGGATCATCTGTCTAAGAAGGAATTTTGGAGATTTCCAGGATTCATAATGCACAGGTCTACCTGTCTAACGGCTTATCAACAACAAGAGCCCCGTCTTGAAATTCACTGAAAGCAGGGACACCATTGTGCCCATGTGGAGCCATCAACTGGTTTTGCATCAGCATAGTGAGTTGCAAGATGAGGTGCCAAGTCTGGATAAACATCAAAGGAAATTTAGATTTCTCACCATCTTCATTGCCAAGAGATCCTTAATGATGCACTTGAATAAAGAATCACTGTGATGTGAAAGAGAATCTATTCATGGCTTGCACACATTCATAATTCTGGAAAAAAGTCCATAAAATGAGACATTCACCCAGGATTTTTGATGAAGTAAATTTATTCCCTAATTTTCTATTGTTAATAATTAGGGCCATAATCCATATGATAGATGCCCCTCAAGCATTCAGGCTGAATTGTGGAATTAATATGCATTTTCCATTTCTGGTAGAATCCTGATCCTGGAAGGAACTTGCTCTTTAAATTCATGCTTTTTTTACATTCTCTACAAGTCTATAAAACTGTACTATATCTATCTATATAAAAGTCAAGTGGTGTATGTATGAGTGTATGTATGTATGTATGTATGTATGTATGTATGTACGTATGACAGCGAACTCCTCCCGCACCGTTTGAGCCAGAGACTTGAAATTTGGTACAGTGAGGGGTCTTGGGGTCGAGATCTTGGTAAGGGTCGAAAAATTTTCGGATCTCACCTCTGACGCCCCCCAGGGGTGAAAGTCTTTCAGGGCCAATCACATCAGCTGGGCAGTTAGGTGCTGATGATGTCATAATACCCCCTCCAACAGACACCGCACTCGCTCAGCTCGCCCCTCCCTCCTCCAACGGAACCCCGGAGATCCCTCAGCTCACTGCCCCTCCCCCCTCCCAACGGAACCACGGAGATCCCTCAGCTCACTGCCCCTCCCTCCTCCAACGGAACGCCGGAGATCACTCAGCTCACTGCTCCTCCCCCCTCCCAATGAAACCCCGGAGATCACTCAGCTCACTGCCCCTCCCCCCTCCCAACGGAACCCCGGAGATCCCTCAGCTCACTGCCCCTCCCTCCTCCAACGGAACCCCGGAGATCACTCAGCTCACTGCCCCTCCCCCCTCCAACGGAACCCCGGAGATCACTCAGCTCACTGCCCCTCCCTCCTCCAACGGAACCCCGGAGATCCCTCAGTTCTCTGCCCCTCCCCCTCCCAATGGAACCCCGGAGATCACTCAGCTCACTGCCCCTCCCCCCTCCCAACGGAACCCCGGAGATCACTCAGCTCACTGCCCCTCCCTCCTCCCAACGGAACCCCTGAGATCCCTCAGCTCACTGCCCCTCCCTCCTCCAACGGAACCCCAGAGATCACTCAGCTCACTGCCCCTCCCCCCTCCAACGGAACACCGGAGATCCCTCAGTTCTCTGCCCCTCCCCCCTCCCAATGGAACCCCAGAGATCACTCAGCTCAAAGCCCCTCCCCCCTCCCAACGGAACCCCGGAGATCACTCAGCTCACTGCCCCTCCCTCCTCCAACGGAACCCCGGAGATCACTCAGCTCACTGCCCCTCCCCCCTCCCAACTGAACCCCGGAGATCACTCAGCTCACTGCCCCTCCCCCCTCCCAACGGAACCCCGGAGATCACTCAGCTCACTGCCCCTCCCCCCTCCCAACGGAACCCCGGAGATCACTCAGCTCACTGCCCCTCCCTCCTCCAACGGAACCCTGGAGATCACTCAGCTCACTGCCCCTCCCCCCTCCAAACGGAACCCCGGAGATCACTCAGCTCACTGCCCCTCCCCCCTCCCAACGGAACCCCGGAGATCACTCAGCTCACTGCCCCTCCCTCCTCCAACGGAACCCCGGAGATCACTCAGCTCACTGCCCCTCCCTCCTCCAACGGAACCCCGGAGATCCCTCAGTTCTCTGCCCCTCCCCCCTCCCAATGGAACCCCGGAGATCACTCAGCTCACAGCCCCTCCCCCCTCCCAACGGAACCCCGGAGATCACTCAGCTCACTGCCCCTCCCTCCTCCAACGGAACCCCGGAGATCCCTCAGTTCTCTGCCCCTCCCCCCTCCCAATGGAACCCCGGAGATCACTCAGCTCACAGCCCCTCCCCCCTCCCAATGGAACCCCGGAGATCACTCAGCTCACTGCCCCTCCCCCCTCCCAACGGAACCCCGGAGATCCCTCAGCTCACTGCCCCTCCCTCCTCCAATGGAACCCCGGAGATCACTCAGCTCACTGCCCCTCCCCCCTCCAACGGAACCCCGGAGATCACTCAGCTCACTGCCCCTCCCTCCTCCAACGGAACCCCGGAGATCCCTCAGTTCTCTGCCCCTCCCCCTCCCAATGGAACCCCGGAGATCACTCAGCTCACTGCCCCTCCCCCCTCCCAACGGAACCCCGGAGATCACTCAGCTCACTGCCCCTCCCTCCTCCCAACGGAACCCCGGAGATCCCTCAGCTCACTGCCCCTCCCTCCTCCAACGGAACCCCAGAGATCACTCAGCTCACTGCCCCTCCCCCCTCCAACAGAACCCCGGAGATCACTCAGCTCACTGCCCCTCCCTCCTCCAACGGAACCCCGGAGATCCCTCAGTTCTCTGCCCCTCCCCCCTCCCAATGGAACCCCGGAGATCACTCAGCTCAAAGCCCCTCCCCCCTCCCAACGGAACCCCGGAGATCACTCAGCTCACTGCCCCTCCCTCCTCCAACGGAACCCCGGAGATCACTCAGCTCACTGCCCCTCCCCCCTCCCAACGGAACCCCGGAGATCACTCAGCTCACTGCCCCTCCCCCCTCCCAACGGAACCCCGGAGATCACTCAGCTCACTGCCCCTCCCCCCTCCCAACGGAACCCCGGAGATCACTCAGCTCACTGCCCCTCCCTCCTCCAACGGAACCCTGGAGATCACTCAGCTCACTGCCCCTCCCCCCTCCAAACGGAACCCCGGAGATCACTCAGCTCACTGCCCCTCCCCCCTCCCAACGGAACCCCGGAGATCACTCAGCTCACTGCCCCTCCCTCCTCCAACGGAACCCCGGAGATCCCTCAGTTCTCTGCCCCTCCCCCCTCCCAATGGAACCCCGGAGATCACTCAGCTCACAGCCCCTCCCCCCTCCCAACGGAACCCCGGAGATCACTCAGCTCACTGCCCCTCCCTCCTCCAACGGAACCCCGGAGATCCCTCAGTTCTCTGCCCCTCCCCCCTCCCAATGGAACCCCGGAGATCACTCAGCTCACAGCCCCTCCCCCCTCCCAATGGAACCCCGGAGATCACTCAGCTCACTGCCCCTCCCTCCTCCAACGGAACCCCGGAGATCACTCAGCTCACTGCCCCTCCCCCCTCCCAACAGAACCCCGGAGATCACTCAGCTCACTGCCCCTCCCCCCTCCCAACGGAACCCCGGAGATCACTCAGCTCACTGCCCCTCCCCCCTCCCAACGGAACCCCGGAGATCACTCAGCTCACTGCCCCTCCCTCCTCCAACGGAACCCTGGAGATCACTCAGCTCACTGCCCCTCCCCCCTCCAAACGGAACCCCGGAGATCACTCAGCTCACTGCCCCTCCCCCCTCCCAACGGAACCCCGGAGATCACTCAGCTCACTGCCCCTCCCTCCTCCAACGGAACCCCGGAGATCACTCAGCTCACTGCCCCTCCCCCCTCCCAACGGAACCCCAGAGATCCCTCAGTTCTCTGCCCCTCCCCCCTCCCAACGGAACCCCGGACTACATCAGCTCACTGCCCCCCCCCACCTGCGAAGGTCCCCGGAATCCCTCGGCTCTGGGCCCCCTCCCCCCCTGCGACGGATCTGAGTTGGGTTTGGTGGGACGGTAAGTGAGGTGGGGGTGTCGGATTCGGTCGGGGGGTGAGGTGGGGGTGTCCGGTTTGCTTGGGGGGGTGGGAAGGTGTTGGGGTGGGTGAGGGGTGAGGGGTGGGTGTTGGGGTTGGTCAGGGGGTGTCAGCTGTCTGCCACCTCCCCACCTCCGACTGACCCGAGCAGCGCCGGGCACTTATGCTAGTAATAAATAAAGAATTTGAAAGCTAATTTCTGAAGGATTATGCAGCAAATGCACTAGATATCTATAATCACTGTAAAATATATACTTGATTTTTCCTGAAAGAAAAATGCAGATTACTGGAAACGGTGTAACATGCTACAATAATTATTCAGTTTTTGTATTTGCTCAGTTTCTTCATTCCTCATCCACTAATATCTCTTCATTCCTGTTTTCAATGTTTACAAGACACATGCAAGGATTGTCAGATGAGAGAGTTAAACATAAAATGCACTCTGATGCAGTGTATTTTCCATTCTTTAATACACATTACAGAATCAGCACTGAAATATCAAAGTGTCTGAATGCATTTTACATTTTCTTTGAGGTAGGCCTAGCAACAGAGTGTGGCTTGCAGTGATAAGCTAACTCTGCTGGAGCACATCAATCCAGTACAGTAAAACCATTGAAAGATTTAAACATTTAAGTCAGTGAGATGAAATGCAAGCCATCTAATATTAAGCATATTAAATAATTTCCAGGAACATTGACCCTTGTCTCTGTTGTTACGGAAGTACTTTGTTTTTTCCTGCTAACGAACATTAAATGAGACATTTTGATATGGCCCTTAATATCACATTGGGTGATAGTTTTTGCATTGTGACTGTAAATACATGCATATTTTAGATTCAAAGCATTCAACAGGCTATCATTTAAACTTTGGGGGTGCATTGTTTTAAAAGAAGGAAATATTAATAAGGCTAAAATGGGGTTAAATAGCAATAAAGTAAAAGGTTACCACCCTCAGATTGGGAATTGATTTGGTATTATATTTTTCACAGTTCTCAATTATAAAGTATGCACAGATTGCTCAAGAGACACGCCCATGTAACCAGCCAGGTCTCCGCAGAACATTAGCAAGTACGTCTGAAACCATTTAGCAAAGTTTGTGGAAATAATAATATTACAAATGTTATACTATTAGTGCCAGGGTTCTGAACCAGTGTGTGTCACATCTTAATGAAGAAATGTTCTTGGTGCACCATCTCTACTCCCATTAACAGTCACACTTTCAGGGCAAGAGCATGGGGAGCCTAGCATAGGGATTAACATCAGGCACAGGCCAAGGGTTCGGGAGCCAATTACCAGGGATCAGGCTAGGTTGGAACACTAGGAGATCAAAGTTGAAAGACATGGACAGGGATCAAGAGCCAATTAATAAGGGTCAGGCTGAGTGAAGATGCCAGCAGGTCCGGATCAGGAGACAGGAACGGGTAAACACCAAACAGCAGTCCAAGCAGGATAAAGCCCAGTTATATGGACAAAATATTTTTTCTTCCTTTGTCTTAAATAGGGGCTGTGCCCAATCAGAAGCCTTGTAGCTCTCCCAATCAGACATGGGGTGGGGCTTATGCCCCAGTTGCGCTTCAAGGACCCAAGTCCCAGATGGTCTGTCTGTCAGCTACTGGGCAGAAGACTGGAACACAGTCTTTGAGACCCACGGGCCCTGATGCACATGCACCAACCTCCTGTTCATTCACAATTTCAAGTAGGAAAGCCAGCATCATGTAACCAGGCAGCCTTCCACAGCCCATGAGCAAGTACCCTGCCATAGTCAGTGAATCTCTGTTCTAGAGCCAGAGTGTTACTGTACATCCCAGAAATGTCTGTCTTCTGTGAAATTAGGCTTTTACCGAAGCATTCAAAATGCATGTAAGTACCAATTTAGAGTCCAGATTAATCATTACTGATGTCTGCAGATGGATACATTTCTTTTGTTGTCACCACTCGTAGTTATAATTCAAAAAAGTCCATCTTTATGTAGAACACCTTGGTAGTGTCCTTGGTACCATTATTTCACTGATTAGTCCTCTCGTGACAACCATTCACATAATAATGACTGTGATTTTTTTTTGTAGGTGACTTTTAATCCTCTCTCTGTTTCTTGATCTTCCCAGCTCTACTGAGGATTTAGACCAGTGGATCTCAAACTTTTGAATTGGTGACCCCTTTCACATAGGAAGCCTCTGAGTGTGCTCCCCCCCTTATAAATTAAAAACACTTTTTAATTTAACACCATTATAAATGCTGGAGGCAAAGTGGCATTTGGGGGTGGAGGCTGACACTTGTGACCCCACAAGTAAGAAGCTCATGACTCCTGGAGGGGTCCAGACCCCCAGTTTGAGAACCCCTGCTTTAGACCTCTCCAAATGCAATATTACTTGATTTGAAGTCAGCCTTTTAGCCAATTTTGTTTTAAAAAATTAAAATTCAGAGATATTATTTATTCAAACATTAGTTGAATATTAATCTTATGTCTCTTCCACACAGACAAAGATAGATTGAGATTTATGGTTGTTGTGGCACTAGTTAAGGTATAAAAAGAAGTGATATCATTACTACTATAGTACCATACTTAGGGAGAATTTTGGGGTTCTACCATGATAATACAAGTGGTAGAATTTCCTTTTGTTATGTGGTTGTATAATCCTACTGTGTCTAACCACCTACCAAGCTGGGAAAATGTTATTCTCTTCATATTGTTTTGCTGAAGTTCATGAAATTCTGCGTACATGTAGATCTTGGCATAAACTGGAGAACAAATAGGCAGTGTGGCAGGAAAGTCTTCATTTAGAGCAGGGATCAGCAACCTTGGCACACGGGACCGCAGGGTAAGCACCCTTAGCAGGCCCCGCCAGTTTGTTTACTTGCTAGTTCACCAACTGCAGCTCCCACTGGCCCCGATTCGCCTAGTGTAAATGGTGGATTTTCTGTAACTTGAAGTTTTTAAATTATGATTTGAACATTTCCGTAAGTGAGAAATAGGTTCTGGTTCTAATACAGGACTGGGTGGCAGAGTTTCTGTGGGCTGCAATGTGCTAGAAGTCAGAGTAGATGAACATGATGGTCCCTTCTGGCCTTAATGTCTATGTGTCTATGGGACTCTGACCCTAGCCCAAAGAATGCCCTGGAGTGGTGAGAAAACTGAAGTAAAGAAATGTGCATAGTGTTTTATATGATCTGTATGCTCTCTTGTGCTTTATGTGATGAAGTAAAAGAACAATTGTGTTAGACTTATTTAAAAAGTATCTTCCTATGTCTCTCTCCAACTACTATGTGCTTGCTGAGATATTTACACCCTAAACCAGAAGTGTCACATCTTTGGGGGGAGTTTTGCAAGAGAGTGTGTTTAAGTGTCTGAAAGGTCGACACTGCCCCCCAGATGGGCTAGGCAGCTGGTCAGAGGGTTCCAGCTCTCAGGAGGGAGTGCTTGACTATAGGTCTATGCTCTGAGAATGTGGTTTGGGACCCTGAGTTTGGGACAGTTGCTGAATTTTGTTCAGGCTCTGGAGGCTTAAAGCACCCAGAGATCCAAGGGCATAGAGGCTTGGATTCACCTCACAGTGATAATAGTGAGTAGTCATGAGGGGGCACACAAGAAGTTCTGTGACAGATGGATGCAGAAAGTATGTGGGAATGTGATTCAGATGCAGAATCCTAAAATGAATCTAGGCCAGTTATGCACAGATGACAATTTGAATACTGAGTTCCAACTTTTGTTAAAATTGGGTCCAGATTCAGATCCCAACAATGCAAAATAGCCAATCTCTGACCACAATTATAACTGTTCCTTCCTGGTACGGATAAACATATATTCAGCTCCCCAAGTCTCTGCATTATCCTTGCCCACTTGGACAAGAAAAAGTTCAAGTAATCAAAAGTGTTGTAAACTTTGGCGTAGAACTTGAAATCTTTCTCTGATACTAAAAAGTCCTTGCAATATTTTCATTGAGCATTCTCTTGGCTGATGTAAAATTACCTCCAACACCTCTCTTAGATCAGACTTATATAATGCAATTTTAGGGTTATAATAGAATAGAGAATTTTAAATGACCAATATAAAGAGAACAGCAAAATTAAAGTTGAACAGGTTGCTGATACCTGTCACAGTGATGGTTTCCCAGTTGGGAGTAGCTAGGTGTTAAAATGTTGAAACTCCTTCTGACCGTAGGAGTAGGATCAGTCAGTATGATGGTAGAGATCAGCAAAGAAGATACATTTAATCTGGATAGAGGAGAAAAGGGGTACAAATGCCTTCCACAGAATCCCCCTTCCTCTTAAGTAGAACACAGGTCGTTATTTCAGATGCTCATTATGGGAGTTATTAAGAGTATATACTGTATCCCATTCTATGTAATTTTCTCTACAGTTACAAGGTGATACTATTTCAATTAAATTGTAAGACCAGACCAAACCTGGCCTGATTGTTGAGCTTCAGTTTTTCTCTGATCTGTTCAGAGCTTTAGCAAGATTTAGAATATGGTTGGCCTGCATATCTTGCTGTCACTGAATTTATTCTTTTCATTGTCAAACCATTAGCAGATGCAATTTTACATCGGTCAGGTGTCTTGAAAATAATCATGGTAGTGGTATAAACTACTGCATTTTTTCTTAGCTTGTTCTGAGTGCCTCCTTGTAAAAAAAAAAAGTCATTCCATTTTCAATAACATAATTAGAAAATCTTTATAGATGCACAGTAAGAACATTTTCGGCAGAGTTTCTGGAGAATGAAATCCCTAACCTTGTTCTTGTTGATGGAA
The DNA here is from genome assembly GCA_032164245.1 of Sternotherus odoratus. Classification (NCBI taxonomy): domain Eukaryota; kingdom Metazoa; phylum Chordata; order Testudines; family Kinosternidae; genus Sternotherus; species Sternotherus odoratus. Next base: position 226,705,290 of record JAVMKO010000001.1, on the reverse strand, counting down.
TATTAGTCCATAACTTTTTCTGAAATGCTTTGAAAATTAAGACCTTCTGAAGAAAAATAATATTAGAATAAAATTAGGAAATAAAAAGCAAATGAGTAGGCAAATTTCCAGAGAGAAATACAGAGCATCGTAGCAATCTTGAATACAATATCAATATCTGCCTTGGTGCTTAAGGTGATAGCATCATTTTTTTCATCCCAGTGAAAGAGTTCCAACTAGCAATAATCTTGTAGGTAAAATGATGACAAAAGAAAAGGATAAAATAATATAAGAAGAACAATCTAAATCAAAAACCTGAACAGAAGCAGCTATCATCATGAACACATTTCAAAAGATTCAGAAGCTAAATTCACAAATATCTGATATTGAAGCTTTTTTCAAGTCCAAACCTTAATGAAATTCCTATCAGCTCTGGCTTCATATTTCATGGGGGAGCATGTCTTAAGGAAGAAGCCCAATTCCCTCCACTTGTACTCTTGTGGACAGCATGTTTTCAAAGCTGGGCTCGATCCCTTCATTCTGTATATGTAGGCAGTTATTCTTCAGGAGGGGGAATCTAAAGTCTTCCCAAATATTGTTTTAACAGTACTGGATGGATCACATATTTTGGGAGACATCTCTAATAGCCCTTAAATTCTAATGCCACTGAATTTAAATTTTGTCCACTCAAGCAATGGCACACTGCAGAGTGTTCTGTATACCTTAGAAGAGAAAGAAATAAGATTCAGCAAAGTTGGGGTCCCAGAAAAGCACAATGCACTAAAATGAAAGAAAAGCAGTCAGAAGGAAGAAGAACTCTTACCTGATGGTTCAACGAAGCCAAGGAGAGGGTCACATGTTGTTAAGGGGAATAAGAACCACTAGAAAGGGTCACTTTAGTATGTTCCCAATTTCTCTACAACTATACCAGCAGTCAAAAGATACAGCATAGGCATATGTCTATGGCTAATTTACAGTACAGAAGAATACTATTCTGTAAAGCTTGGGAGCTTAACAAGAGGGGGGGGGGCAGCCACCTTAGTGAACTTTGAAATAGGAGGGCTGCAGCAACACCAGGAACATGTTTTATGTCCATTACGTGCTAGCAAGACAAAGCGATATCTTTCAGGTTGCACAGGAGCCAAACTTCTCATAAGCTAGAATTAGGACTTCATTGAGTAGCAAGATATGCAGCTATTATCCTGGGATTGGGGAGCTGTTCTTTTGAGGTTTAGGGGCTTGAAGGACAGGGGCTTTCCTCTGCTGCAAAGCAGTGGATTTGCCCTCTTCCTGCTTCAGTCAGTCTTTTCAAAGATAGCAGCATAGGAGCTGGGCTTCCCCTAGTGTGGAAAATGCAGAAAGACTCCCAGACAGGGAGAAAAGACAAATAGAGAGGTGAGCAAGGTAAGGAGTTGGAGGTTGGCAGAAAAATGGTCATTCTATGGATTAATGGACCCAGAGATTCATATGCTGTTTTAGCAAAAAGCTACTGTAGTAATAGCAATATGTGAACTGCTCCTCCAAATTATAAGTGACATGACGAGGCAGCCATTTGTGTTACGTTATCTTTGATTAGTTGAAAAGTAGTTTTTGCCTGTTGCATTTTTATAGTACTTTCTTCTTGTGGTTTGAAAACTGTTTGGAAGCATTTCTGTAGTTCTCTGTTAATCTGAATCAAATAAACAGTGATTGTGGATATTTTAGTGTCTATTTAAAGAGTACATTTGGTATTATTTTGGCTTCATTCACAGTAACTAACAGGTATATTATGAATAGGTATTTGCTAGCAGAAACAAACAGAAACCATGGTGATGATTTTCCATGGTGCTGGCTGTTCTTTTCTCCTCTAGAACTACCATTAAAAAGCTCATTTCAGCATAGATTTTGGAATGTTTCAATAGCATGTGAAGTTCTCATTTTTAAACCTATTAAAGATAAAACTGAATAAAATAGATGATATACCTCTCTCTCTCTCTCTTTGCCCGTCACCTCCCAGCCGGGGTATGGGCCACCAATTTCAGTAGTAATTGGTTCCCTTACGTTACGGGGTGGAGTTGCTAGCCCCACACCCATGATATACCTATAACACCTGATAATTGGGATGGTTACTTAACTGATATGTTTCTTTTCCCTGTAGTACAGATTATTAAATTATGCTACAAAGCTATAAGGATAGCTATGAACAATGACACAAAATATGACAGCAAACAAATGAAAAAAATCCCATAATTTTGGGATCTTCTTGCAATTTTAGCTATTTTCTAATGGTTGAAAAAGTAAAAGACAGTGCTTTTTTTTTCAATATAGCTCAATACACTATTATCCTGTTACATGGGATCATAATAATTGCCATACTGCATAAAACCTGTAGTTCATCTAGTCCAGGATTCTGTCTCCAGCAACAAATGTTCAAAATAATTTGCATTGATCAATCCTGAATTTGTGTTATCCATTCTGCTACCGTGTTTAGGTCTCTCTGAAGTCCTGCACAGTTCTCTCTGGACTTCACTAACCTATATCACTTTACGTTATCTGCAGATCTTGCTTCCTCACTACCAGTTCCCCTTTCTTGGAACTATATTATAATATAGTGAGGAACTGTATTAGCAATCCTCCAGTCATAGACTATGACCCCCAAGTTTACAGATTCATTAAACATTCTTACTACAGGGCTTGCAATTTCATGTGCCAGTTCCTTAATATTATCGGATGGAGCTTTTCCAGGATCCCAATGTAGTCCCATTCATATAATTTAATCACAGAGGTAGCCGTGTTAGTCTGGAATAGCAGAGGTAACAAAGTCCTGTGACACCTTAAAGACTAACTATAAAGTTCTGAAGCATAAGCTTTCGTGGGCTAATACCCACTTCGTTGGATGCAAGCAGTGGAAGTGTCCAGAGGCAGGTATAGAAAAGTAGGCAAGAACCAGGTAGGAGGTAACAAGGTTAGTCCAATTAGGCTGAACCAGCTTGTTATCTCCAATCAGGGAGGGTGGGTTATTCTTCTAGCAGTTGAATAGGGGGTGTGAACTTGGAGAGAGGAGAAGCTATTTTTGTAATTAGCAAGCCATTGAAGGTCTTTGTTCAGTCCCAGATTGATAGTGTTAAATTTGCAAATGAATTGAAGTTCTGCAGTTTCCCTTTGCAGTCTGGACTTGAAGTTTTTTTGCTGCAGTATGGTGACTTTTAAATCTGTAATAGTGTGTCCAGGCAGGTTGAAGTGTTCTCCTACAGGTTTTTGTATATCACCATTCCTAATATCTGATTTGTGTGCATCTATCCTTTTTCGTAGGGACTGTCCAGTTTGGCCGATGTACATAGCAGAGGGACACTGGTGACATATAATGGCATATATGACATTGGTTGATGTGCAGGTGAATGAACCAGTGATGGTATGGTTGATCTGGTTAGGTCCTGTGATGGTGTTGCTGGTGTAGATATGTGGGCAGAGTTGGCATCGAGGTTTGTTGCATGGATTGGTTCCTGAGTTGGAGTTATTGTGGTGCAGTGTGCTGTTGCTGGTGAGAATCTGTTTAAGGTTGGAAGGTTGTCTGTGTGCCAGGACTGGTCTTCCTCACAGGCCTTGTACTTTCTACTTCCACATCCTCATTCCCATTAGCCACCCTGCCACTACCTAAGCTATTCTTTAGCCTTATGAAAAATGGAGGCAAAATATATATTTAGATGTTAGGCCCTACCTTGATTATCTTTAATCACTATCCCATCCAAAGCACTAAGATGTCCCATTTCTTTCCTTGCTTTCCTTTTATTTATATGGCTATAGAACCTTTAACTATTGCTTTTAATTCTCTTTGCAAGGTCCAACTTTGCTTGGATTTTGCTAGTTCTCACTTTATTCCTACACTTTCTGAAATCCAAGAAGGTGAGGAATATTTGTAGCACCTTAGAGACTAATCAGTTTATTTCAGCATAAGCTTTTGCGGGCTATAGCCCACTTCATCGGATGCATAGAATGGAACAAACAGATGTAAGATGCATTTATACACAAAGAAAAAAAAAGTTTTAAATTATCATACCAATTCTAAGAGGCTATTTAATTTGGATGGGCCATTATCAGCAGGAGATAAAAAAAACCTTTTGTAGTGAACATTTAGTGGATCTATCTGTCTAACAGTTGATAAGAATCTGTAAAAGAGACTAAACTAGGAAAATGCATTCAGTTAGTATAATGACAAAGCCACTCAACATCTCTGTTTAACCCTTGGTCGACAGTGTCCAATTTGAAAATTAATTCCAGTACATCAGCTTCTCATTGGAGTCTGTTTTTTGAAGTTTTTCTGTTTTAAAATTGACACCCTCAAGTTGTTAATAGAATGTCTAGCGAGATTGAAGTGTTCTCCTACTGGTTTATGAATGTTATGATTCCTGATGTCAGATTTGTGTCTATTAATTCTTTTGCGTAGAGACTGTCTGGTTTGGCCAATGTACATAGCAGAGGAGCATTGCTGACACATGATGGCATATATCACATTGGAATATATGCAGGTGAATGAGCCTCTGATGGTGCAGCTGATGTGATTGGGTCCTATGATGGTGTCAGTTGAATGGATATGAGGACAGAGTTGGCATCAGGCTTTGTTACAAGGATAGGTACCTCAGTTAGTGTTTTTGTTGTGTGGTGTTTGGTTGCTGGTGAGTATTTGTTTCAGGTTGGGGGCCTGTATGTAAGCGAGGACTGGTCTGTCTCCAAAGATCTGTGAGAGTGAGGGATCATCTTTCAGGATAGACTGTAGGTCTTTGCTGATGCGTTGGAGAGGTTTATGTTGGGGGCTGAAGGTAATGGCTAATGGTGTTCTGTTTTTTTCTTTGTTGGGCCCATCCTGTAATAGGTAGCTTATTCCTTGCTTTCTTTATGGATACAGACTAACACGGCTGCTATTCTTGAACCTGACGTCCAAGAGGTAGCTATCCTTGCTGATCCATCCTATCTTCCTTTCTTTATAGGCTTTCTGCTTTATCTTAATCACCAGTTTGGGATGTTTGATCATCTAACTTGGTCTGCAAATGAAGGAAGCAGTGTCTAATTTCCATGTGTGAATCCTAGAAGGGAAAAATAATCCTTTTTCAGGACTGAGACAAAAATGATTTGGAAAATGGAAGATGGATCTAAATATAAAACTTCAGATCTAAATACTGTCACAGTTCATGATGTTTGGATCAGTTCTAATGTGGGATCATTTCTAATTTGCTGTATTCCAAACTGCAAAACTAAATGTATAGGAGGATTCATAATAAACCTAAATATATCAAGACATTGTGTACACAGAAACATGATGGTAATAAGTGATAAAACATTTTTAGATGTTCCCAATTGAAAATGGAAAATGCTGACTGAAATTATGTGTATTTATCTGTGATATATTTGAAAGAATCTGAAACATTGGATATTTTTTATCTCTCAGTGGGATCAAAGAAACAGAACAGTGTGAGTTTACTCAACCACACTGGGTATAGGGAAGAAATGGAGGTTGTTGTATCCCAGGAAGGATCCATAGAAAGTGCATTTGGACTTCCATCTTCCCTGTAGTTTTCTGACAAAAGAGGGTGCTTCAAGTTGAGGTCAGGGACCCATATGATACCTGCAAAAATAGGCTAAACAGAATAGGCACTGAGAACATGTGCTTAACTTTATAATTGCTGAGAACCAAAGAGAGAACTTTAGCCATGATATGCAACCTGGGGTTTTCTTAATTTGTTTCCAGTGTAATTAAAGTCTAGAGCCACTCAAGATAACTTCCCATAGTGCCTACTCTCATGTTTTTAATACTGAACTGACTTTTATTTTCTGTTTTCCCCTCTAGTCTGTCAATAAACACTTGTTTTGTTTAATCTATAATAAATTGGTTTTGACTGTTTTATCTTGAAATGTACTGAACTTGGTTGTCAAGAAAGAGAGAGAAAATTGAAATGTATAATTTAGGCTTCATCTGAAGCAGTGCTACAGAAGGTTCTGAGGGTATGAGTGTAGGCACATGATGAGACAAATGAACTGAGGATACCACCAAAGCTTTCTGTGGAGCTGAGACCATTGCTGCTCTCTGAATCTGCTTGCAGGGGATGAAGATAATAAACCTGACAGTCTCTCCAGGACTGTAATAATCCTTCCTGCAGTGAGTCTAGATTTGCTCCTTGCCAACAGCTCCACTGACTTGTGACAAAGACATATCTATTTGCAGGATTAATTGTTTAAAAGATCAATGTAATAGGAAAAGAGAAAAAAAAAACATATATGCAACTGTTTTGTATTAGTATGTAGTAGAATTCTACAGTGTAACCAAAAACAAAGCTAATGAGGCAGAAGAGTGTTCTTATTGGCAATGCGTTAGTCATCTGTATCAAGTGTGCTCATCAAGGTTTTCTCTAGACAGATATAGAGAAGGTTTTGTCTTAAATATAACTACACTTAAAATCATATAATATGTTAATGATATTGGGACAAATTCATCCCTCCTGTAGGGTGGCTCTAGCCACCTAGGAATAATGAGGTAAACTGATGAGTGTAAGTGGACATACACCACAGTGTAACTTGGATCAATCCGCCATTTAGTTGGTGGGAAAAATCACTTAATTAAAATCTGAGGGGACAGAAGAGGGAGAATAGCAGTAAAAGCAAAAAAAAAAAAAAAGGTGTGGAACGATGTAAAATAATTCAGGGCACAACAATGTAAACATTTTAGATTGTGCATTTGAGTGGCTTGGAGGTGAAGTGAATAAGAGAGATGGGGTGATAGTTGCAGAGGTAGGTGAAGCTAAAGGATACTTTTTGGGGGTAGGAGAGACTAGAACTCTCTGAGGGGACGTAGCCTGAGGAGCTTAGAATGGAAACAAGGGATGTCTGGAGGCAAGAGATGATAGGGTCAGTTCTTAGAGAAGAGCAGGAAAGTGTCTGTATTGTTATAGAAGGAGATGTTGAGGAGAGCATGGAAAATAGTGGGGAGGAGGATCACTGTAGTGGATATCACCAAGCTTCTCTATGAAGACACTGACAGTTCCTGTGATGTGAAGGAAAAGGATGTGGGAACATCTTCCAGGATGGTTACAAACTTGGATTGCTAGACTTGCTGAAGCCTGTGCCATCATGATAGGTAGATTAAAGATACACATGCTGCAATCACACATTTCACTTGCGTTGTAGACATACACACATACCCTATATGTGAAATGGGTCAGGAGTACAAAGAGGGTTAGAGACACAGTTCACCTATGATGCTAAGTCTTTTTGGAGACAATTTCCTGCAAGGCTCAGTTCCGAGGGAAATATTTCACCAGACACGCATCACAGAAAGCAAATGCAAATGTTCTTTTAAGTCTTTTGTTAAAAGTTGTACAGAATCTCTCTCCACTCCTTCACATACAACACAAGCGTATACACACAGGGCATGATTCTGATCTTGTTTACACCAGTGTAACTCCACTGCGGTTACCTTTGGAGATTCTCTAATCAGATTCTCTAATCAGTTTCTGGCCTCTGTATGTGCTCAGCAAGCACAAAGGGGCTGGACAATAACCATAAGTAGGGAGGACTCCCTTCTGGCACAGATGTGCCAACATCAGGTCCTGTGTCTCTGACTCTGAATCTTCACAGCATCCATGGCATGTTGAGGAATAAAGAGGTGGAAAAGGACACAGTTAAGCAGAGGGAATTTAGCCCTTAATTTACACAGCCATTAGTGAGATCAAACTCAAGTCCAATTGAGTAACATTAGTGCAAAGCAAGCAGAATTGAGATTCAACTCAGGCCTACAAATGTGACTCATGCATATTGCTACACAAATCTTTACAATTTAGCTCTGAATATCAGAGGAATTTTTATTCCATTTTCTTACCACATTGATTTTGTAAAAATAAGCAGTGTTAAACAGAATACAATATTTTTGCTCTATACAGAAACTGAAAAAAAATGATTAATGTCTTTAAGGAATTTTCAACTGGAACTTGTTATGCATCTGCTATATTTCCACTTCAAGGCTTTCATGACAGATTGTGCATTAACAAACTAACCTAATAATAACCCTGGACCAATGTGCCTTTGAAATTAATCATAGCTGCACAGCATTTCAATGACGAAAATTGGCATGAAACTACAGTACATTTTTGGAAGTTTAAAAATGAACAATCAGGAGGGAGATAAACTGCAAAAAGTACCCACTCTGGATATAATACTATGCAAGGGCAATAAATGTATTTTATTTAAAATATTCACATGGCACATCAGTTCTTTAATTTGCGATGATGTTAAATATTTCATGCATTGTCTTTATATTTGGTCTGCTCAGCTGTGCATATATGTATTTTGTTTATCTGCAATAATAATTTCCCAATGTGTAACACAGTTGTTCAAAAACAGCTTTCTTTAATAAATGTGTAATGTCCCAAATTACATTCTCAGCACATTCTAATTAAATTTCTTTCCATTTAATTCTATCTATAGTCTCAAAGGGTTATACAGCTGAAGAATATTTGACAAAATTCAACCAAGCAAAGTATCTTGAAGTTGAGACATTCATTCATCTTATCCCTGAATACTACTTTATTCAGTTGAGGCATTCAAATGCCACCTTTACACAATGACACAAAATATTGTAATCCACTCAAAGTAGAGAGGCTGTGAATCAATAATTATCATTCCCAACTCATTATATGTAGAAAGTTAATGTACTTTACCTATGAAGAATGGAATATGACAAGAAAGAAATGACTGAATCAAATCACTTTGTAATCCATAGTGGTAATGAATACATTATTGTTTTTAAATTTATTAGGGCTGCTGCTAAGGTCAAAAAAGACAAATATCAGTTTTTGATAATCAGGCTCAGCATAAGGAGCAAATATGCAAAACCAAAGGTTTCAGTTCACAAGGGTTTGTCTGAGTGTCATCAACTTCCATTCATGTAAGTTTTAACCCACTGAAGTTCATTCCAATATTCAGAGTTGAAAAGATGCCAAAATACAAAGTAATGCTGATCTGAAAAATTAGTTTGGTGCAAATCCAGCTAATAACTCAATTTCAAATTATATCCATCCAAGCTCAAAAGTTCAGACAAGTTTCATGAAATTTGGCAAATAAGATTTGACTTTGGAGTTTGTAATGAAATTCATATCTGAACAAAATTTCCAGGTTTATTAGTGAAATCTTTGCATAACTTTGCTATTGAACACTTGGTAGCACAGCAAAAAAATAGCCTATGGCCATTTACAATATCAAATAATCATATACTGTAAGCAACTGAACTAATAGGACTATCCACATGACTAAGGTGAGAAGGATTTGTCATATTATCATCCTCCATGTGTATTCATTCTGTAGCTGGTTTCTAAAAAATAAATTAACTCTTCATAGTATTTCTTGGAGTAATATGGAAAGTCCCTCCCAAGTATGGGAAAAATCAAACTACTCCTACCAGGGCATTTGAACAGTATCAGAAAAAAATGTACATTAATCTATATATATAAAAGTCAAGTGGTGTATGTATGTATGTATGTATGACAGCGAACTCCTCCCGCACCGTTTGAGCCAGAGTCTTGAAATTTGGTACAGTGAGGGGTCTTGGGGTCTAGATGCTGGTAAGTGTCGAAAAAGTTTCGGATCTCACCTCTGACGCCCCACAGGGGTGAAAGTCTTTCAGGGCCAATCACATCAGCTGGGCGGTTAGGTAGTAATGATGTCATAATACCCCCTCCAACAGACACCGCACTCGCTCAGCTCACCCCTCCCTCCTCCAATGGAACCCCGGAGATCCCTCAGTTCTCTGCCCCTCCCCCCTCCCAACGGAACCCCGGAATCCATCAGCTCTGTGCCCCCCCCCGACCTGCAAAGTTCCCCGGAATCCCTCGGCTCTAGGCCCCCTCCCCACCTGCGACAGATCCGAGTTGGGTTTGGTGGGATGGTAAGTGAGGTGGGGGTGTCGGGTTCGGTCGGGGGGTGAGGTGGGGGTGTCGTGTTTGGTCGGGGGTGAGGTGGGGGTGTCGGGTTTGGTCTGGGGGGTGGGAAGGTGTCGGGGTGGGTGAGGGGTGAGGTGTGGGTGTTGGGGTTGGTCTGGGGGGGGAAGGTGTCGGGGTGGGTGCCCAGACCAAACCCGACACCCCCCCCCGGTTCACTTACCCCCCGACCAAACCCGACACCACCACCTCACCCCCCCTCCAACCGCAACACCCCCTGACCAACCCCAACACTCACCCCTCACCCAACCCGACACCTTCCCACCCCCCCAGACCAAACCCAACACCACCTGGCTCACTTACCCCCCCGACCGAACCCGACACCCCCACCTCACCCCCCCACCAACCGCAACACCCCTTGACCAACCCCAACACCCACACCTCACCCCTCACCCACCCCGACAACTTTCCACCCCCCCCCCCAGACCAAACCCGACACCCCCCCGGCTCCAAGTGCACTGTGTAGCACACAGATTATTAAATACACTGTTCGGTCGGCGGGTGAGGTGGGGGTGTCGGGTTTGCTCAGGGGGTGAGGTGGGGGTGTCGTGTTTGGTCGGGGGGTCAGGTGGGGGTGTTGGGTTGGTTGGGTTTGGTTGAGGTGGGGGTGTTGGGTTTGGTTGGGGGGGGTCAGGTGGGCTTGTCGGGTTTGGTTGAGCTGGGGGGGGGTTGGGTTTGGTCTGGGGGGGTGGGAAGGTGTTGGGGTTGGTGAGGGGTGAGGTGTGGGTGTTGGGGTTGGTCAGGGGGTGTCAGCTGTCTGCCCCCTCCCCACCTCCGACTGATCCGAGCAACGCCGGGCACTTTTGCTAGTTTTATATTAATTGTGATTGAATAAGTGGGGAGGAAGGAATGTGAGGCAGGGCATCAGAGCAATGGTGCTCCCTCCTGCCAAGTGTGGCACAGCCACTGGGCTTTCCTAGCCTAACAGGCTGTTGGCCTCCCCATCCTTCTGCTTCCCAACCCTTTTATCCTCCCAGCTTCTGTGCAACTGCCAATCACTGGTGGCCAGCAGTGTCTGTATTAACTCTTTGGTTGCTGGGCTAGCGTGAGATACATACACCCATGACAGGGAGTTTAGCACTTGATCTGCAACATGCTAACTGCACTCAATTTACAATGAAATCAATGGGAGTTAAAAGCGTACTCAACATGTTGCAGGTCCATGCCTATATACTATTTACACAGCATAAAAAGCTTAATCCTGAGCCATATATGTCCTTTCTTAACAATTACTAGCCTTGTCTCTGTACCCCTCACAGCTAATTATTTTAACCCAAATCTCTAATGAGACTGCAGATCCTTTAAGAGAAATCGGGCTGTTTTGCCCACTGGCATAGAGGAATCCTTGGTAGCACAAAGTCAGCATAGCTGCGTCTATACCATCCTCGCTCATAGCCTCCTGTTTAGGGAGTTCATTGTGGAGGGGAAAAAAAGGAGCATAGCTGGAATGAGCTACACTCCAGTGATCTCCAGATGGCATAAATACTCCTAGTGCGCTCTGCATTGGGCTGTCAATCAAAGGAGCCCTAAGACTCCAAAAGAGCTGTGGTATTTTTTTTTCCTGTGCAATATTTTATCCAGGCAGATTGTCTGGTGGCCTGATTTATATTTCCTAATGTGTCTAGAAGGTCAGCAAGTTTATTTTAACAAAGAATTCAAAGCTACAGCAAGTTACAATCATATAACTTTTTTGTGATGTAAAAGGCTTCTTGTTCAGTGAGACGGTGTGTTAATACAGGAGGACAGTCATTCTGTTCATTGCTTAAGCTTTGTTTGGACTTTAAACTTTTTGGTTAGCTTTTGATCTTTTCCAAAATGTTTTTACCTTTATGCATTATGTTCTGTTTCTTTTGGAGCTGGTCAAAAAATTTCCAGTGGATCAGTTTTCCACTGTACAATTTTGATTAAATGACAATTATGCACTTATGGGAATGTACTATTTAGTCAGTTTTATGGGAAATTATTGAAATGTTTCATTTCAATAAGATTGAAAGATTTAGTTTCAATGTTATCATTCTGTTTAAACCTTTTGTTTGACCTTATTTTTATAATGTAAGTAAATGTATCAATTATGTATCATCTAATACTATAACATAACTGCAAAGTGTCAGCTTTATTAATAGTATTATATTATATATTAGAAATAATAAAGTCAAAACAAAATGTTTTGAAGTTATAGAAATGAAGCAATTATAGGTTATCTGCAATGTTTGTAGAATTAGGGCTATTTGTGCATGTTAGTACCCTATCATTTCCAGGACAAATGGAACAAAAGGAATATTATATCTGCAAGCCAATAAAGTAGACATTTTGTATGGACACTTGAAAATAACCCTGTCTTGTATAGAAAAGATTGTTTTCAATGCCTATAACATGTTTTTATGATAAGTCATTGGGTATATGTCGAGCCAAAGCTTTGTATGTATGCAGATTTCTTCAATGCTGCATTTTATTTGTAAATTAGGAGTGACACAAACATACTATTTAACAATGACGCTGTATTTATTTACATATGTATAACTAAAAGTCTTTTCTTTTCATGTAATGGGCCAATAAAAGTTTAACAGGCATTGCGCTAAATATTATTTCATAAGACTATAAATCCATTTACAATTATTGCTAAACTTCTTTTTGATATATTTCCTTTCTAAAGCTTTTAAGGACAAGTCATCTTTTTCTGTGTTTCAACAGAGCCTAACACGTTGGGTTCAGATCCATGACTAGGGCTCTTAAGTGCTACAGTAATACAAATAATACACAATCATAATATAAAAATCAAGCCCATGTAATTATCTTGAGGAGAAAGTGAATGAGTCAAATTTAAGCCATTTGAGCTCTTTTGTGGTTAACTTGAAAGTGGTTCACACATTGAGAGAACTGATTCATACGATATGCACCTCTGAAATTAAATAAAAAAAGATTAAGTCAGAGCCAAGTAAACCTTGTTTTTTCATGGGGAAATCTCATTGTAGACTTCAAAGAAAGGTTTGGTTCAATGGACTCATGCTATTTTATGGCTTTGCATCAGTTTGCTAGTTTGCCAGAACTGGAAGCAGGACTACACCTAATCTGTGACGCAGCAATAGCATTCTGATTTGAAGAAAACAACATTCCTTTTGTAAAACTTAGCTAAAACTGTTATGCAAATCAAAGTATATAATAATATCTACAGGGTAATAAGAAAAGTGATATATGTACTAGGCCAGTGCCTCCCATCACAAGGGTGATGACTTTTCTTGGAGGCTCAGACTGCTGAACTAAAATATATCCTCATTTACTAGGAAAACAAACTCCTGAATATGAAATAGGTTAACCAGTCACAGAGACCCCTGGACCCTTTTATAGCATTTCAATGGTATTTTCCACAGAAGAAAATATTGTGTCCTGTAGGGGAACACAGGCCCTCACCCACCTTTGGGTTCCATTCCAGGGACCCTGTGAGGAGAAGAGATCTGCTTCTTCAGACTCCTCACTACATCCCTGGACTTCTTCTTACCTAAAGCCTTCCTTCAGGGCCTTTCCCATAACTCCAGAGGGCTTTCTGTACATCTGTCTCTTTCTAGGCCTTTCCACTACTCTCTGGCATCCAGAGAGGGACTGCAGAGCTCTTCATATCACTCCCTGCATCCCGTTCTTTCCTTTCTTTTCCTGTCATTTCCTGGCACAGGACCTCAGCATGTGAGGCTATGTCTGTCACTTACTGCAGTTTTCACATACTTAAAAGCTATAACTTTTCATCCTGTCCTGTATCTTAAAAAAAAAGCACAGTGATGTTTTTTTAATGCTACCCAGCTTTCCCAGTAACAATCCTTTCATGCAATAATCTCCCACCTTGAAGCATCTCAGTTATTCATAAAAAATCTTTCTTCTATTTTTCCCTGCATTACCATGGCAGATGCTCAAACGTTTCTTAATTTTGCGTGTTTTGCACAACTTGTCTTTGTGTGTATTTAGTAGATATAAATTGCCATTCAGGCTCTACTAATCTGTTGGCACTCTAAATATAATTACTTCACTTCTTCTGTCATAACTGTGAAATATAACATTATCCTCAAATTTAGGATATATTTCATAGAACCTTCATCATTTCTTCTCTTTGTTCCATATTTTTTGCCAGTCCTTAAGTGGCCTCTTAACAAATCTTGTGATGTCCTGTGTGTTCGGAGGGATCCTTATATCAGCCTCCTCCTTTTTAAGACAAATTTTGATGGTTTATCTGCCTTTCATTGCCATGTGCCATAATCCATGCTATGTATGCATATGTATACCAAACTGTACTATCTCCATAGTTAAGAACAATTTTTCATTGATTAAATCATTCCTGTTTTCTGAGGTGCCCTTTCTAATTGCCTTTTTACTTGATAATAAGTCAGATAGGATAGCAGCATTCAGGATTGGACATTCATCCCTTATTTGGGTCAATCGCATGAAGTGTGCCCATCAATCCAGACATCATAAAGATCCATCAATTTATACAGTATCTGTCAATGCTAACCCATTTTCCATGTATAAACTCATAAATTTTATTTGTCATCTTTAATGGTCCTGCTCTTCTCTTTTTTTGGCATATAATTGCAAATCCATAACTGGAGAGACAACCATCCATCAATCATTTGATTTCCTATGACTAAACATTTTAATTTCTTCCAGTACTTCCTTTTCACTCAAGACATTTACCCACCTTTTGTCTCTGTTAGCATGTGGAAGTTTATGCAGGCCAGTTATATCTTGCTTATTTAATTCCCAACAATCCTCATATATTGTTTATTATTCTTACCTCCACTGTTTCTATTATCCGTATCCTAAAAGGTTCAGTCTAACAATTTCATCCTTAAACTGATACACATTTCTCTGGTAGATATTTATATTGGACCCAATGGTGTCATAGTACTCATACATATGATTCGTAGAGCTTAGCCTACTTCTCATCAGGGTTTACTCCCTTTATGCTCATCACCCAACTCCTCTCTCAGCTCAGCTTTTATCTTCCGTGGGGCCTGGCCAATCTCCAGATGCACTAACTGAGCTCTCCAGCTCTAGTTAACCTTTTTTAGTGCCAGTGTGTGGTATATACTCCAAGTTCCAAAAGCACAGCCTGTATAAGTATGATATTTCCATCTGTGGTGTTTCTGAGGAGAAAATAAAATAAAGATTTGCTATTTTAAAACTATAACTGTTCCGTTTAATATTCAATACAAAAGATTTTTTAGGTAATATGACTGCTAAATTCATATAGATTTCTACTCTAAAACAATGCAAGACTAATACTGTGTGTCATAGAATCAAATTATGCATGGTCTTGTTATTTAAATGTAACTTTTTATCATTTTTGATAAAATGCCTGGGAAAATAAATATATTGCACAGTAAGGATAGTATATGAATCCTGATAAAAATCAATATACACATGTATTACAATTCTATAAATACATAAAACAAGAAGGGTAGTGTTATGTTTTCTGCTCTCCACACAGTATTAAGAAAATAAGGAAACCACACAGACAAAAGTGAGTAGCAAATAAGTACTTTTAGTAACTATATACAGTAAAATCTTTTTTAACTGGCATGTTGGGGAAATGGGAGTGCTGGTAAATTAAAAATGCTGGTTAACTCAGAGGGAAAGGTTTGAGGTGGGAGGAGGATGCAGGGCAGGGGTGTGGGTGGGGCTGTGGGGGACCATCTTAGAGGGAGTATGGGTTTAGAAGGGGACTTGGGACAGGGGGGTTGGGCATGGGAGGGTTCTTGGGGTGCTGGATGGGAGGACTCTCATCTCCAGCGGTTCCCTACAAGTGGCTCCCCATCCCTGCTGCTCCTGTCGGAGGCATGGCCAGGTGGCTCTACAATCAGGCATGCTGGACACTTGCCAACTTTCATGTGGTAAATAAGCACCCTGACTTTCACAATAAGCTAAAAATCAAGTTAATACAATTTCAAAACAAGGCCAAAATAAGCTAGTCCCTAAGAACCCCAACACTCCCGGTATACAGGCTGGGACTGTGGTCGTCTCCCTGTGCACCTCTGAGGGCTAGTGTACCCTGGCAACACTAAAGCACTGCCGCATCAGCACTGCAACCACAGAGCTTTAACCTGGCTAAGTGATCATGGCAGAGGGCTGGGAGAGAGCTCTCCCTGTGCTCTAAAAAGTCCATCTCCCAGAGGGGAATAGCTACCAGCACTGAGAGTGCAGCTTCCAGAGCTGGTGCATTGTTTACGCTGGTGCTTTACAGTAATGAAACTTGCTGCACTCAGGGGGGTGTTTTGTTTCTCATCCCAAGCAAGAAAGTTGCTCTGTTGTAAATTCACAGTGCAGATAACCCCTAACTCCCTCCCTTACCCCTGTTTGCCCCCCCCCCCCACACCTCTGCTTGTCAAAATGGGGAGGGAGGAGGGTCCAGCACCCACAGGAGCTGGGCAGATGCGCAGGGCTCCCACTGCCCCCTGCCCCCCTCGCATAATTGCATACACAGGGACTATCACCTTCCTTGGTTTGTGAAATGATGCCTTTGCATACTGTAAGCAACCAGTATCATAGACTGGTGTGCCTGTGTACATCTGTGTTGCCATACCATATTGCAATCTCATGTCTGCTTGGCTGTAGAACTAACATTTTAGTGGTTTACATGTTAACATTTTCTCATATTTCTTCTAATAAACAGTATTTGATATTTAAACAGGCTTCTAGCTAGATACTTCTTTGCTCCAGAGACAGTCTAGTTCTAAATTATTTAATCGCATATATATTATATGTTGTTTGTGTAAATCTGTTTTCTCTCAATACCGTAAATAAATTGACAGATATTCTGCATATGTTCAGAAGTGTATTTTTAAATATATGTGTGAAAAATAATTAAAGAGCTTCATAAAACTGTTTTGTATAATAAATTATCTTAATACTATCACTATTACATTTAAGGTCTGATTAATTAAGGTATTAATTGCCCCAGGAAAGAAATATATAAATTTGTGACAGGCATAGATTATTTTACAAACTATTAATACCAGGCTCTGGTATTTATTTTTGAATGTAAAAATAAGACAAAAAATAAATGTATACCTCTTGAACATAAAATATTCAAGATAATTGGCAGCATATTTTTTTTGCTCAGACAATTACATTTTAGTCAATTGCAAGACACATAATAAATTGCATCTTGTGGCAGTCAAGAGAGCAAATTATCTGCTGCATTTTAACATATAACCCCATTAAATGTAGTTAGCCCAAAGTTTCATTTAGCTTGCTTTGAAAAGCATTATATATTCCTGGTTGTCAAAGAGGAAACTGTATCTATGGTCATGATATAGACCACAGTGATTGCATGTCTATCTTCAGTGAGCCAATTTTCTCCCTGTCAAAACACAATTGTTACTACTTGATGTACCATATTTGTTAATTTCACCAATAACTACAGAAGCCAACTCCATGCCATAACATACATGCCAATTTGATAAAATGTGACTTTCATAATGTCTATAAAACATATGCAATTTGGGATCTGATTGACTTACTCAATGAAATTACATCCATATAAAACTCAAATAATAAAATAAGAAATTAACAATTATCTTTAAAATGTTCTTTTAATCTCTATTTCAGAAAGGTCATGAACCCATGCCTAATTCTGATGGGATTATTCAGATGATTGAATTAGGTATATGATTATGTACCTTGCAGAATTAGGGTGTTGTTCTTCATCTGTTTGACTAGTTTATATATAATGGTTTAGGTTCCATGCCTTGATTTATATAATTTTCTTTTTTGGGAATAAGCTAAGAACATTTTGTGTTTATTTATATTTTCCAGTAACTGAACTGAATAAAAGTTATTATGAAGGTCCCCTAATAGCTCAATAGTTAAAACTGTATTCAAATTTTCCAGAATAAAATGTATTTATTTATAATTAGCAAATGTCATACACAGTCTCTTCATGGGTCACTTGACCTTTCTATCATGGTCTCTTGGTGAAAGGTCTGATAACTTTGACATAGAAAATATTTTAAAATGAGCACTTTTTAAGTTGTTTCTGACAGTCTAAGGAGTAGGGAATTTTGATATTATTGAATATTACTACTTAATATTAAATTAATTAAACATTTTAAAGGCGGCACCTATGGTATAAAACCATGGACATGATCACTTAGGCCAGAAATTGGAAAATTGTTCAGAACCACAACTAGTTGGAAAACTGAAAATCTCGTTCTTATTGTGATACCTGACTGAAAGTTGATCTGTCTGGAAAATCTGGCCCCATAGATGAGTGATGAGCACTCGAAAATCTGTCCCTAAACTTCAATTCTGGTCATGTAAACTTGTGTTCTTCAACGGCCAGTGCTCAATTTCCCTCATGTCTTTGAAGGAAATGGCATTAATACTCTTAGAAAGATATTGTCCCAAATGATGGGCTTTAGTTACTTGGCTTGGGAATGTGGCTCTCTGTGACAGAAAGGGGTGATCAGCTACAAAGTGGTAGCAAAGCTACTCTACACAGGCAATTCTAATCTAATGAATGGAGTAGCTTCCACAGTCTAATGGCCACTCTCCACGGGAAAAAATAATTGCTCCATTTTATGACTCCATATCTTTGTTGACTTGCTGTAGAGTTTTCGAGGGGTTTGGTCTTTGTAATTCTAAAGATCTTGTAGTTAAATATTTTCCCCATAATACAAACGATATAGGAGTCTAAAGGAACTAGATCATCTATCTCCTTAGCTGGCATGTCAAAGGAGGTGTGCTGAAAACTGCAGCTGTTAATCTCATATCCAGAGGACACCTGTCTTTGTGGTTGATGATTTTCAGTATCAAAGACCCACCAGTAAGAGATGATGCTTCCTGGACTATCAAAGGTCCACCTACCGATTTCTTGGCTCTGATTATTCTATGTAATTGAGGTAAGAGAACTGTAATCCTCTAATTTTCTTATAAAGTCTCTGGAGATATGCTATAGGGTAGAGAAAACCAGAACCTGTAACCTTAACAGTCCAAGGAAGCACTGAGGATGTGGCAATTGTTATCCCACCATAACACCAAGAAGACCATACCCCTTCCGTCCTGACGATGAATGAAGGAAAGAGTCCAGACTTTACCAGCCGAGAGCCCAAGTAAACTTGCTGTCTTAAAGATAATACTTGGTCTTTGAACTGCTGTCCTGCCCTTAAAGCTAGGCACCAAGGAGCCCACATTGTTCTTTAAGTATTTTTTTTAAGTTTTTTTCTTTAGTGGAGGCATCCATTATATTATTGTGACACTGTATGTTTTAAGGTGTGAATGAGAGTCTGAGTATCAAAAGAATTAGCATGTGCAAACTTTACATTTTACATAAATCCTATGAAAATTACCTTGTGTTAATGTTGGTCATAGAAGAGTGTTGCAGGAACTGCTTTTCCAGTTAAGGGAAAGTTAGAAATGGTCAACCACCCGATAGAAAGTGAACAACCACTAACAGAGCTGCCTAATGGTCAGACGCAGGGGCTGGAAGTTCATCTCCCCATTCAAAACACAGTCCTGTCCTTCAGCACCCTTGTCCCTCAAGGGTTTCCAGTTCTTCCCTTTTATTCATGGGGACTTTCAGTCGTATGTCCTTGTAGAATAAATTTAATTCCTGCTTCAAACGGATTAAATATTAAAAAGAAAAAGCTAATGAAAAAATCCATCAATTTTTTTTGAGGAACTGAAAATTCAGACTATTTTTTCCTATTACTTCCTTATGTTTAAAAACAACCTTTTGCTAGAAAAGAATAGAAATGAGCCAATCAATACTGAACTGTTACAACTTTTAAAAAAATGAATTACTTTAAATTAAGACTCAATTTATGAATGGAGGGGTGTATTTCAAAGACAAGCATAATTTGCCAATTTTCTTTCTGTTGTTAAATATCCTCTTCTAATTTGTGTCCTGAGAGGGAATCTTCTTTTCCTACTGTGAGTCACACTGTTTTTGTTTATCCAACTCCTCCTTACATTAGTATAGTTAGTCATGATTAAGTCAATTTTAATCATGAAAAAAGTGATAAACTGTACCTAGTTCAGGAAATACCATGTGGTAACTGAGTACAGAGGGACATTTTATATGGTGACTACTTTAAATGTCTCACTTCTTTGACAAAATTAACAGCAGATGGGTGGTACTGATGTCAGGGCTTGTTAACCTAATATTTCTAACAACATCTTAGGGCAAAAAATATAATATCTTCAAATATGATAATGCAAGTGTTCTGGGATATGACTATATTTTTATGCAATTCAACTAAACAACAATCAGATTAGTAATCAGAGAATATATTTCATGCTAATATAGCATTGTCTCATTCACTTTGTTGTGCCTGTGCTCTATACCCTATAAATACTACAGACTTATAAAATTCTACTTGATCACTTACCAGGGGCATACTTTTTGTATGTTTATTTCTCCAGTTTTGTATACCTTGAGTCACAATCCATCTTTTTCCACTGACTGGCTTCACACTTCACATATTTAACCAGGACTTACAGCACAGGAGACACATATCTTATCCCCAGCTCATTTTTTGCAAACTCTGGGCCAGAAAATTGGCCCAAATTTACAATAGAAGTTTGTGGCAGAGCTGTGACTCGAACCCTAGCCTGATATAACAAATCCACATACAAGTGAGTCTCATTTTACACTGGAATTACGTTCCGTGGACAGCACATAAAGTGAAAACTGCATATAGTCAAACACTCATTGAGTTGAATGGCAGGTGGAATCACCCGCACTACAGATACAGTTTTAAAATTGTTATTTTTCTCTCTTCTTTTTTGCTGACTGCACAAAGCTGAATTCATGCACGTTAAATGTGCATAAGATGCGACTCACCTGTATCATAAACTAAGTAAAATTTTCTCTTTCTCTCTCTCTCTCTCTCACACAGACACACAGACACACAGACACACACACAAATGTCCAAGGTCTAATAAGAGAGAGAGAGAGAGAGAGAGAGAGAGAGAGAGAGAGAGAGAGAGAATGACATGTTTTGCAAAGTGGAGATACTCATGCAGTCACACTTTTGCAAAGCCAGAAATTAAAAAGTGTTACATGCATGCATAGTAAATGTGGCAAGTTGTACTTTATAAGATATGCATGTAAGTTTGGGCAAGTCTGTGTCTTCAAGTGATTAGTAGTCTGTGATTAGCAGACTCCCTGTCAACTGCACAGTGTGGAGAGGAGCAAAACACCATTGGAAGTTCATGTATTGATGTTATTCCTTGTGGTCTCCTTTTGTCATCTGCAAAAACTCCTTGCAGCAGCATTGCTGGTTGAAACAGGAATCCTAGCTAGGGGAGCATCAGAGGAGCAGGACTGACTTGTTCCCTACACAAGAGTAAAAATTCTGATAAAATGATATTTGCTTGGAGAAGCATTATCTCTGATCCCCCATTCGAGAAGTTAGTCATGAGCTAAAAACCTATATCAACACAGCTGTTAACTTTTCAGAGCTGCCACATCTGGTGGAAAAGAGCATCTGGATGACTGGTTGGACAGCCCTGAGGATGGGGGCCACTCCAGCCTCCTTAGTTTTTGCTGATTTCAGCTCTCTCCATTTCATACCAGTGGTCATGTCAGCACTTTTGGAGGTGGAGGGAATACATTGACTTGTTGACTCTGTTAGGGCAGACTCAGTTTCCCTTGCTCCTTCTCCCCATGTATTCTTCCTCACCAGCCATCACTTAGTTAAACCCCCAAGAGTGGCAAAGCATTTCAGTAATAGTGCTGACAAACAAGTTGTTTCTGTATTGCTATCTATACCAAGAATGTGACCTTGCCTCGACAATCACGGGCTGTAAGCCTCATGAGATGAGCTAATGTGTTATATCGCCAGATTGTATCTATATGTATGTAACAACTTCACTAGGGAATAGACTCGTATTCATAAGCTTCTTGGCATCATGTAAGCTTTCTCAAGGTCCTCACATCAGGTGCCTCAAGAGGGCAATGACCTAGGCGTGATGTAAGGGTTTGCTAATGCGCATGCTTCAAGTCAGGCTTTTCCCTCCCTCCACCCACTCCCCATCCCCTTTGAATATACTCTATAAAAGGCTGCTTGGTACTGATAATAAACGGAGCTGCTGCTAACCCCCTTTCTGGACCGAGAGGAGGGTGCCTCAGTTTCCCCTTTGATCAAAGTTGACTTGTGTGTTTCTTCAGTGGTCTCTGACAGCTTGTGAGCTTCTTGCCGCCACTACTATCCGGAGTGTATGGTAAGGGGGAGAGACGTGCCATTAATTTTCCCCTGACAATCCTGGGGGCTCGTCGGGGATCACTGGCGGCCCCTGCGCCTGACTGGGATTGATGCTCTGTGCCTGAAGTGGTAGGCGCCACGGGAGATTTCTCCCAGCCGCTTCGGCACCGGGGTCTAGGCCGTCAGACGTGGGGGTAAGCGACAGTTGATAGAGCTCCTGTCAGACACCATAGGTCAGGGAACGGGTATCCCTGAGGGAAGCCTGTGAGCATTATTGTATAAGTTGTGGAATGAGGGAATTATCAGTCCAACAGGGTATGGCTAAACACAGTTGTGTACCTTGTGTGTGGTGTATTGGACTGGACTACTGCAGTAGTGGCCCAGCCTTCGAGAAAGGCGGCCGTCGTGTGGTTCTTTCGGTGGGGCTACCTTAAGAGGAGTGAGGAGCCAAATTGAAGAGAGCCACTCGCAATAAGGTATGGTTAGGATGCAGCAGCAGGTCTGCTAAAACTGTTAAATTTGTGCCTGTCAGTATGCCTTCCGGAGATAAGCGCCCCCTCCCTGTTCCTTGTTATTTTAGAGAGGGTTGTAAACCCTGGGGTGTTTTGACCCGTCTGCTTGGGGCCCCCCCTCCTGCTCTGCCATGTCCCCTCCCATAGCAGCAGTCTCCCTACCAGGATATGGGACTGCTTGCTCCTCATATGTCAGGGGCGGGTCGGAGCATGGACAGAGAGGAGAGACGGAATGGGAGGAGGAGAGGGCAGCTTCCCTGAGGAAGGTAATTACTTGATAGCTAGTGAAACAGTAAATTCTTAGAACCCCTGTCCGAAAGGACTGGTGATGACTATGTGAGTATAGAAATCTTGCTTGTGCGAAGTGATTTGTGTGATGTGAAAAAAGTGGATTGGGTCTGAGGTTTGGGCAGCCTTCAGCTGCACTGGACCAGCCAGTCGTCTGAGAGAGTGCAGATTTTTCCCTGGAATGTGTGGTATTCTTCGCTCTATACTTAGTTGTGGTGAATAAAAAAGATTGTCTCTGTTTTACTAAAGAGTATTACTGTTTATTATATGTATTATAGTGTGGATATTCGTGAATATTTAGAGAATTGGAAGTTTTATACGGAGATGATTTATATGCGCTTTCCAAGCTACAAGGTTATAAAGTTTAGGAAATCCCTTTAGGCTCAAAGAGGGAAAGGAGTGAGTTATGATGTGAAAGACAGCTTAGAAAACAGAGATAAGGCGAAGCTGTTTTCCGTCCAAGGTCAACAGACCGGACTTAGAACTCGCCTGGCTCTGAAAGACAGTGTCATTTGTTTCCATGAATAATGTATTGTTTGATTTTCCTAATACCATCCTGTGCTCTCAGCTTGATCAACTGAGACCCAGGAACTTTAGTAATACAAAACTATCACAGTTTGATAGACATTATGTGAGGAAACAAATTTCTGAAAAGTACACACCATTCATGTATTGGCCTTTGCTATTGTCTGTTTGTTCTGTCGGCTCTGAGAGGGGTTTCCGAGGGACGAGAGACAGGACAATGAAAGTCCCTGGTTAAGGATGGCTGTTTTCAGTGTGGCCAGCTGGGTCATTGTTAAAGAGAGTGTCCGTGGGGAAGGCAGGGGGAGGTTGTGCCCCAAAATCCGAACCCCTACTGGAGGATGAATATGCCTCCGCACCCCCGAGCCAGCCCATTCTACAAGCTTGGGCTCATTATAGGGGGCTGCCATATCACTCACAGTGACGGTATCTAGAGGCATCAGATGAGCGAGCTGAGAGACTGTTATTTCTCATGACTTTATTGGGTTCTCTCCTTTCTCTCTCTCTCTCCACCACTGTCTGAACCGCGGTTAACCCTGTGTATTCAGGACACTGCTGTGTCCCTTCTCGTGGAGACTGGTGCAACTGTTTTCCTGTTAACTGCTGTATCTCCCTCCTGGTTGTCTGCGGACAAGCAGAGAGCAACGGGAGTGGACGGAAAACCCCAGTCTTTTGGGTTTACTGTACCACTCACGGTATGTTTTTGCCCTAAGACCTGTGTACATGGATTTCTTTTCTCTGTGGCTTGTCCGGTTCCTTTACTGGGACGTGATTTATCATGTAAACTTGAGGCTACTTTAACCTGTACCCAAAAGGGGGTGGGATTGTTTATGTCAGTTTTAGGAGGTGTTCCTTCACCACAGCAGGATGAGAGCAGCTCTCTTCCTCCGGATCTCCAAGATTTGCCAGCAGCCCTGTGGGGCTTTGCAGACACGGATGTAGGCTTGCTTCTGTCAGCAGAACCGGTGAAGATCCAGGTAAAAGCCTCCCTTCCCCCTCCGTCAGTCCCACAGTACCCTCTCTCATTAGAAGTAAGGAAGAGTATTCGTCCAATCATCAAGGGGTCATTGCTCAAAAGCTAGTACGGCCACAACGTATCCCATGTAACACCCCTATTTTGCCTGTGAAAAAGCCTCCAAAGAAGGCAGGGGACCCCATCTGCTGGAGATTTGTGCAAGATCTCCGGGCAGTCAATCAATCTGTTGTGCCTTTCCATGCTGGGGTTCCTGACCCAACCACAGTAATCAGTCAGATTCCTTGGGATGCAAAGTGGTTTACTGTAATTGACTTGAAATCAGCTTTTTTCAGTATCCCATCACAGTACCTGTTTGGCTTCACCTGGGAAAATTCAGAGTTATGTCTGGCAACGTTTGCTACAAGGTTTTCGGGATAGTCCTACAATCTTCAGCCACTGTCTACACCAGGACTTGGAGCATTTCATCAGCCCATCTGGATCAACCCTTGTTCAATATGTAGATGACATTCTCCTAGGCCACAAAGACTGTGACTCTCTCCGAACAGACGGTAGGACCCTTCTACTTTATTTGTATGCTCGGGGACATAAGGTAGACCCAGGTAAAATCCAATGGGCATTATAAAAGGTGCGTTACTTGGGATTTTGATTAATGATAAGGGTCGCACGCTGGACCCTGTACGTATCAAGATGATTTATAATCACCCTTTACCAGTGACTAAGAGACAATTACGTGTTTTCCTGAGTGTCCTTGCATTCTGTAGACCATGGCTGCCCTCTTTTAGGAAATTAAGGAAACCTCTGTATCAACTACAATGGACACCAGAAATGAGACAAGCTTTCAATATGCTTAAAGAGACTGTAACCTCATCCATGTCTCTACGCCCCCCCAACTATTTGAAACCTTTCCACCTTTTTGTGCATGAGCGGGGAGGTGTAGCCAGTGGGGTGCTTACCCAAGGAAGTGGCCCCCACCATTTTCCAGTTGCCTTTTATTCTCAGCAAATTGATCCAGTCGCCCGAGGTACCCCAGCCTGCACCCGAACCCATGCAGCTGCAGCCCTTTTAATTCAGAAAAGTAAAAGTTTAACTCTTGGACATTTTACTACTGTTTGGACTTCTCATGCTTTAGCAGCACTGCTTAAAAAAGGGACTACTCAAGTATTTTTCAGCCCACCGTCAACAACAACTAGAAGCCAAGCTCTTGGAAGATCCCAACCTGACTTTTAAACAGTGTGGCATTCTCAACCCAGCCACCTTACTTCCAGACTTCCTGAACCTGAGGAACAACATGACTGTGTGGCAATTGTGTCCAGTGTACTACAGATACGGGATCAGCTTTATGATATGTCTTTGGAAAAGTCTGATCTTACCCTGTTCACAGATGGCAGTTCCTTCTACAGTGCAGATAAATGTGTTACTGGATATGCTGTTACTACAGAACAGAACATGCTGGAGTCAGCTGCTTTGCCTGGACAATGGGGAGCTCAAGCAGCTGAACTCTATGCCTTGATCCGTGCCTGTCACTTGGCTGCAGGTAAGACTGTTACCATTTTTTACTGACAGTGAATATGCTTATGGGGCAGTACATTGCCATAGTCACCTATGGAACTTCCGGGGTTTCCAAACAGCTGCAGGTAAACCTATTCAACATCTCACAGTGATACAACAACTATTGGAAGTGCTCCAGGAACCATCTGCTTTGGCAGTGGTTCACTGTCGAGCCCATACTAAAGACGCTACTTTGATTACCCAGGGAAATGCCCTTGCTGACACCACGGCCAAACGAGCAGCCATCCTGCCCTTGGCCCCACCTATAATGCCTTTGTTACAGCTCCCTGCAGGTACTTCAGTACCGATTCCAGCTAAGGACCTCCAGGCTTGGCAAAACCTAGGCGCTACCATTAGTGATGGGACTTGGTGTATGCCTGATGGACGACCCTGCCTCCCCCGCTCCATGTATCCTGTAGCGGTTCAGTGATACCATGACAAAGGGGGTCACTATGGAGCTCCAGCTGTACTGGATGTCTTCACTCAATTGAGGTATGCCCCTGGTGTTCTCTCTTATTGTTCCTCCATAGTGAAAGCCTGCAACACATGTCAACGCAACGGTCCGTTGCCTCCTCTTCGCAAACTTCTAGGGGGACGTCCGCCTCCAGCTGTGCCTTTTCTACAACTACAGATTGACTTTGCAGACATGCCACAAGCATTTGGAAAAAAGCACCTTCTGGTCCTATTGTGCCCTTTGACATCTTGGGTAGAAGCTTTTCCTACAGCCAACTGCACTACTGCGGTAGTTGCCAAGATCCTTCTCAAGGAGATTGTTCCTCATTTTAGAGTTCCTTCACTACTGGATTCGGACAGGGGGCCTCATTTTGTTGGCCAAGTATTTCAGAATGTAGAGCAGGGCCTGGGTATTGCACACGCTTTCCACACTCCATACCATCTAGTCTAGTAGAAAGGTGGAGCGAGTGATTAGGGAACTTAAAACCACATTGGCCACATAGTGCCAGGAAACAGGGTTCAAATGGCCTCAGGTATTGCCAATTGTTTTGTTTCACCTGTGTACTCGCTCTACTCGGGCGTTGGGTCTTTCTCCTTTTGAGCTGTTGTATTGTCACCCCCCTTCGTGGGAGGCCCACTTCCCCATGCTGCCATTTCATTATGGGGAGGAGACCACATAACGGCTTCTCAGTTTCTTTCCTTGCAGACTCATCTTTGCTCCCTGTGGCAACGCGCTCGATTCACCCAGACGGTGCCATTGGAGGACCAAATCCATCCCTACCGGCCTGGAGACTTTGTGTGGGCCAAGAAAGTCGTATGAGAAGACTCTCTCCAGCCTCGATTTACGGGTCCACGCCAGGTCCTCCTAACAACACACACAGCCGTGTTCCTAGGCCACAAACCATGGATCCACCACGGACACGTGAAACCCGCTGTAGTGGATCACAGTCCTAACACCCAGCCTGAATCCCTCAGCGCACGGGAATCTGACCACAGCACAGATTCCCCAGAAGCAGACGGCGTCGGACTTCAAGGGAGCCCCGCACGTTCACCCCACCGCGATCCGGGTGAACCAGAAACAGACGACACCAGAACCAAGGACAAATGGACTGCCGCCCCTTTGGACAGCCTGAAACCACACCTGTGATGAGAGAAACGTTCTGGGACCACATAAGGGATGGAGGCCTTGTTCTGAAAGGGGTTATCTGACCCTTGCTACTTGTTTCTTTGTTTTAGCTATTTTATCCTCATTCTCTACCTCTTCTGCAGATATGACGCGATGGGACTGCCCTCAATTTCCTTGGTTTATGTTTTATTTCAATTCCTTCATTTTCCCCCACTTCCTGAAACCCAACTGAGTAATAAGTTAGACCTTGGTGCTTTCTTGCAGCATACACTGCTTGCAAGAAGCAAAAGGGGGGAATTGTTAGGGCAGACTCAGTTTCCCTTGCTCCTTCTCCCCATGTATTCTTCCTCACCAGCCATCACTTAGTTAAACCCCCAAGAGTGGCAAAGCATTTCAGTAATAGTGCTGACAAACAAGTTGTTTCTGTATTGCTATCTATACCAAGAATGTGACCTTGCCTCGACAATCACGGGCTGTAAGCCTCATGAGATGAGCTAATGTGTTATATCGCCAGATTGTATCTATATGTATGTAACAACTTCACTAGGGAATAGACTCGTATTCATAAGCTTCTTGGCATCATGTAAGCTTTCTCAAGGTCCTCACATCAGGTGCCTCAAGAGGGCAATGACCTAGGCGTGATGTAAGGGTTTGCTAATGTGCATGCTTCAAGTCAGTCTTTTCCCTCCCTCCACCCACTCCCCATCCCCTTTGAATATACTCTATAAAAGGCTGCTTGGTACTGATAATAAACGGAGCTGCTGCTAACCCCCTTTCTGGACTGAGTGGAGGGTGCCTCAGTTTCCCCTTTGATCAAAGTTGACTTGTGTGTTTCTTCAGTGGTCTCTGACAGCTTGTGAGCTTCTTGCCGCCACTACTATCCGGAGTGTACGGTAAGGGGGAGAGACGTGCCATTAATTTTCCCCTGACAACTCTATATGGATTTCATAATTTGTGAGTGTTCCCATGGACATTTTGTGGTGTAAGGGAACATATTTTAACCATGCCATAAAATCTGATTATGGTGAAATACTGTTGAAGGAACTTATGTTATTTCCATTATGAGATTCTACTAATCTTTCATTTTTGAAAATAACTCCAGAAGTTTATCACTTACATGGGGTAAGTATTGTGTCAACCCATAATTTGGGCAGGCTCTCCTCAGCCTATGCCCCAGGACTCAGCTCTCTAAATCCTCACATCCTCCCTTCCATGAGAAAGACAGAGGGTGCAGAAGAGTAAGGACCTCCGCCAACAGAACCCAAAAGCTCCCACTCATATGCCCAAGGCCCACAATCAAAATCCCAGGTCTTTTACATCTGGGGACTGTTCATTTTATCTTTTTAGCACACTGGAAAGTGGCCACAAATTGCCTTGAATAAACAACTCAACCTAAGTTCCTCCCTACTTAATCCACTGTGGCTTGAAGGTGTTTGAGGAAGGCAAAAAACTCCTTGGCCTGCCAATTGGCCAATAGGAGAAAAAATTCCATCCTGACCCAAAATGGTGATCAGCTAGTCCTGAAGGATCTATCAGGCCTGACTCCCATTTCTAGTATAGCATGTGGGGTAGGGCTACTAGAACATAGCCAAAAGAGTCTCCACATAGGCCCCACTCCAAATTAAATTCTGGGAGCTGGGGAATGCTAGCCAGTCAGACCTCTTGCCATCTGGCCAAAGGATGCCAGAGATTCCGGGGGGGGGGGGGAGGGGAGGGGGGAACTACCTGGTGTCCTTTGGTGAGTGTATCCCTCCATTGAAGCGGGGACTGCCCATCTTCACCACTTGCCCCATCACATCCCTCCCCAATCTGTTGTGGCAGATGGGTGGCACTTGTTATCTAATTTTTTCAAGCTACATATATTTCTGGTAGTGTGGCTAGTATGGTGGTTTATTATAACAGAGGTATGGTGCATGAATTTGAACAAAAATCTGTGCATATCAGAATGAATCTAGGAAGGTTTTAGAACTAATGTTTATATGAAGTTAAAGAGATAGACTTAGATGTCTTTGAGGCAGAAATAGATTTAAAAATTCCTTAATCAATATTCATTCTTTGGAAAAATATGACTCAGGAGGTAGATGAAGAGATACATGGACTGTAACCTTAAAGTTCAATGCAACTCAAGGCTGGGCATAATAAGAGTTATTATGAAATCATGTTTGGTGTCATGTCTGGGATGAAAAGAGGTAATAAAAGTAAAAAACACAAATAAACATAAAAAAAAACTGCTCTGATGTTCTGATTTTTCTGCTTCTTTAAAATGTCCCTATTTAATTAAAATTTTATCATCAGAAACTCTTGGGCTGGTCAACCCTCCAACATTATCTTCAAATGTTTTGTTTTATATCAAAAATCAAATATTTGATGAGAAAATAAAAAAAAAAAATGTTGACTAATTCTAGAAGTGAGTTGGTGATCGTGTTCCAACTTCTAAGGAACAATTTCTGCATCAGAAAAATAGCAACCATCATGGTTATCACTAATTTGTAGCCCTGTTGGACACCTCAGCAAAAGGACTGAGGATGACAGAACATGGAGATTGAACTACCTCCTAACTCCTAAATGCAATCACTCCAATTCACTTCCAAGATATTCTATGATATGTCTTTCTGTGGATACATGATTTCAGTCTGTAGACTCTCTGTACTACTACAAACACTTATAAAAATGCAATTAATGTTAGTTAATTTTTCTTTAATTCCATATACAATATATATATTAGCACAGTAGAACAATTGTTTTGTTAGTAGGATATTTCTTTTTAAAAAAACTATTTGTTTTTTTTTTACCATTTTATGTCTCATAGTGGAAGGAATTAGCTCTTATACAGTAACACAGGTAGCTGCAGAACCTTTATCAGAAAATTTCCAACTTCTTACCCACCAAAGGAAATGTATTTTGCTGACTCAATTTTATAGCACCTTTGGGAAACAGTTTATTCTCTTAGAAAATCATTTGCATTGCATTAAGAGCATCCCTGTGCAGTTTAGTTGCAATCATTTTCAGTGTTATTGAAATAAAATTATCTTTTGTTCATGTTTGCAAAGTGCCTACAATGAATCTGTTCATGAAGTTATCCTGATGGTCTCTTCTGAAGCTCAGATGAACTTGATGACTTTATAAGTCAATATCTTTTCAAAACTATAAGAAGTTTTCTTAGCAATGCCAAGGCGGTAATATATTTTATGTGGTTTTCCACGCATTTCCTGGCTCAATGTGTTGCAGTTAGCTGGAAAAAAAAATCTTTAGAGGCCTATTTATGAAATATCTATCTCTAAGAGAGTTGTGTGGAAAGTCTTAAGATGAAACAAACAGGGTATAATTAAGCTGCTATGCTGCCTATTGCTGTACCAGATTAAATTTAAGTTTCTGTAATTTCAAAGAATTGTATTATCATTTATAACATCAGGAAACAAGAAACAAAGAAAATAAGGAACAATAAAGCAAATACTATAGGCAACAGTAATAACAACACAAGTAGCATAAAAAGCACCATTAAAAAAAGAGAACATATTATGGACTAAATATTCAAAGGGACAGCCTTACTTCTGAGGGTGAAATTTGTAGGTGTATTTGCCACTTGTGTTTGAATTATGGTTAGAAAGCCGGATACCTGAAACTCCCATTAATTGAATTCAACAACAAAGTGTTAAAATGTACTCTTATATGTTTCTGAGAGAGATAGGTGATTGTTCAAGCAATTAATTTCTTCCTTGACAATTTAAAAAATGGACAGCTTAGGGTACAAATAAACAATTTATTGATGCCACTTTATATGTTCAAAGCACAGATCTCATTGACCTCAGTAGCAGCTATGATTACTACAGATCACACCGCAAGGTCTCAAGCCAGGTACAAAATAATGAGAAATACATAATTAATGATCACCTGTGAAAAGCCTGGGTTAAGAGACTCGACTGAAATCACATAGATACCATGTGGCAAATACAGAGATAGAATCCAATTATTCAGAGTGGCATTCAATTGCCTTAATTATGCAATTACCCTTTCTCTTACAGCAATTTCCATCCTTATTCACTATACACCTTTCAACTCTACTCTGGTACCATGGTCCACTGGAAATATTAGTTGGTGGTTTCTCCATGAAGCCATGAGAATGCCGTGTACCTGGCACAGTTTAGAAACTCCCAGATACCAGTCCCTTGGTCCTTTTTGAGGTATGAGGGAGACCCTGATAAACATCTATCTAGAATGTCAGGTCACAGCCTCTCTTACTGCTCCTTTAAAACCTCTTACTGAGGCACTTGTCCTAGCACCTCCTAATTCTTGTACGGGCCATGTGCAGCCCCACAAATTTGTGTGACCCTGTCAACGTCCTCTTCCTCCTGGTCCTGGACAAGATAGTCATCCAAAATACCAAAAGGAGGAAGCTGGACAGGGAGGGGGTATTTGGGGAATGTGGGCCCTATTTCCACTCCTTTATGCAATCATGTCTCTGAAGAGTTCCTTGTACAGTGTCCACTGACTCTTCAGGTATTGTTGATGGGAAGTGAGTTCTGTATAGGGTTCTCTACTCAGTTTCCCTGATTTTCAACCTTTGAATTGACTCCTATTCCTGTTTTCTTCTTCTTTGTCCGACATATTCACTTGTGGCTTGGGCCTAGTAGTTCCCCATCCCTTTAGCTGAGGGTAAGGGCCTTTAGTTTTGGGTGGGCCTAGACTCACCTGAACTAGTATCTCCAAACAGTACACACCTTCCAACTTCTGCAACAAATAAAACAGGAGTTCTACAGACAATAGTATCCTTCATTACAAAGCTTGGATTTGTCTTGTGTACTAAATGAAGCAGAGCTATGGAAAAATATTGGGTCTTTTAATTAAAGACTTTCTTAATGCATACCCACAATGGGGGGGTAAATTATTGTTGCATAAGCAACCTAAATTATGTTGTGTCATAACTTTTCAGTGCTTGACTTTACAGCCTTAATATTTTTTTTCTGTACATGATTTTAAAGTGTGTTATTGTAAAAAAGTAAACCAAGAAAATTAGAAATCCCATCAGGTGACACCAAATGAAACCCACATAGATCATCAGCAGGGTTGGAACCTTCAGAGACCACACACAAACCATTGACACTTGAATAAATGGAATAACCAATAGCAATGGTAGGTTGTCATTCTCTGTGTTTAACAGAACTAGAGGGAGATGAGACCCACACTGCCAGGGGTTTCTATTCCAGGCTCTGGAGGGGAGTGTTCTGTAATGTACCTATTTCTCCAAAACTTGTCTCTTTATCAGTCCTGTTCCTTCTCCACCCATGGCTCCTCATCCCAGTAACACTTTCCTGGCATGCCCAGCTACAGTCTTCTTGTTCAGCAAGCACTAGTCTTCCCAGTCCCAGGTCTCAATCTTGTCTCAATCTACTCCTCTCACCGTCCCTATGTCCTGCCCTTGTCCTCTTGATGTTTGCATCAAGCAGCAGTTGAAGGGGTTCAGCAGAGAGGTCAAAGCCACATCTCCCTGTTCTTAGTTCCAGTGACTGTCCCCACCCACAGCAACCCAGAGTGACATTCACCGGGAAAGTCTGTTGAAGCCCTGGGTTGGAGCACACCCAATATGGATGGAATCTGGAGGGATTTTAGCTGCAAAGCTCTAGCGAGTCTCTACTGAGCATATGTGATTATTTAAAAGTTTACAATTTGGCCTAATTTGAGTGCATTTTACCAGTGACCGCAAAAGACATATCTCTGACAAAAAATCCATCTCCATCCAAGTGTCTTCTGCCCATGGAGTCACTAGAGCTTCTCAAAAAGTTCACCAGAATTAAACATGGAAAAAGCAACAATTTTCCCTAAGTTTCTCAGAAATGGCTGAAAAGTTTCCCAAAATGGATAAAAGTTTCCCAAAATATTCAGCCTCAGGCAAGTGTCTAGCTTGGAAAATTAAGCCCAAATGGTTAAAGTCTGTCAAGTAATTGAAAATGGCTTTATAACGGCAAGTGTGGAGCAACCTTCATTATAAGCTGTGCTACAAACAAATATCTCCAATAATTAAAGAGTTCATTTTCAAGAAAGATTTCAAAATTTCATAAAACAATTAGCATTGTTTTTATTTGAAATTTTATCAGGGATGATTATCTTCATTTGCACCACTTCATCCCTTTTCCTAACCACTAAACTGCTCCCCCCCACCCAAACACAGAATACTTTTAGCAGTACATAAGCTCTGAATCTTCTTATTTCTTTCTGATAACTCATTGTATCATTGGTGTAATATATTGATTTTTCTTATTCCTTTCCCCATAATTATCTCTTCTTACGCAGTCTCATAACTTATTATTATTGTCTTTGGGCGCCTCTTTATCTTATATTTTTAAATAATCATGTCAGGACTCTCCTTTACCATTGTTTGCTCAATAATTTACAGGAAGAATGGTGTTTATACTATCAAGCGGTTTGGCCATACTCACCTCTTAGGCGTGATCCAGTGCTCCACTTAGGACTAAGTCAAGAATTGCCTCTCCGCTTGTGGGTTCCAGGACTAGCTGTTCCAAGAACCAATAATTTATGGTTTCGAGATCCTTTATCTCTGCATCCCATCCTGAGGTGACATGTACCAAGTCAGTATGGGGATAGTAGAAATTCCCCATTCTTCTTCTTCTTATAATTATTCTGCTTTCTGTTACCACAAGGCAAGCCAAATGTCAGGTAGAAAACCTTTGCTTAGCCATAAAACTTTGTTTATTACTCCTAAGAGTGTTTATGCAAATTCTAAAAGACATTTTTCTATTCCTATTTAGTTTTTTTACTATTGTCTTTGGGCTATGCTTATAAGATGCATTGGTTATTTGTATGAAATATTTGTATTTGTGCTCTGTACAAAATATTTAAATTGCTATACAAAGAGATGGTAACTCTAAGGAGCTTGGGTCAAGAGAGAGATAAAACAAAGTGTGTCCTATCTAGACATCCACCTAAGATAAGATTGCAGTCTGATAAAAATATTATCCTTATTTCAAGAAAACAAACCATGTAGAACATCATGATTTAGGGAAAGTCCTGATTGTGAAAAGGAACATAGAAATAAATCTAGATTGTAAACTGGGCTTTTTTTTACTTTACTTCCAAGTAAACCCCAGAAATAATTCTAGACATTAACTGCCTTTTTTATGGACATAGCGATAAAACAACAATCTGCCCTTATCTAACATACTGTATCATTTTCCAAACATGTGCAAATCAATTACCTCACTACGGTTAGAATTGGTAGGTCTGCTGAATTTTAAAATTTTATTGTGTAATATTTTACTTGCAAATAAGTTGAGTGTGTATTTGTTTTTACACACTCACACTAGAGTATAAAGGGTTGATCTTTTGGGATTCAGAGCATCTTCTGTGCTGAACTGACTCCTTTCAACTCCAGCATTCAGTAATAGCATCTCACAATATTAGGCCTTTAAAATGTCCACAAAATATCTTCATCCAATAGATAATATTCAATATTGTATTTTCCATTAATGTTTTATATACTTCATTTTCTGTCTGAAATGCCTTCTTTTGATACCAGAATTGTTCTGTGCAAATAGTATACCTAGGCTGACCATATTTCCTTTAGACAAAAACGGGACATTGGGAGGGCAAAAACGGGACAGGGTGTGTGGGGGGGGCATGGCCCCACTGGGCCCCCCAGCACTGGGCGGGGGGGAAGCAGAGGGGGGTTGGGGGGGATGGATGGAGGAATAAGCAGAACAGGGATGGGGGATGAAGAGGATGGAGGGAGAGAGAGAGAAGGGGGGATGAGGGATGAAGATGATGGAGGGGACGGAGGGAGAGAAGGCACGAAGGTGAGAAAGGGAGAGGATGGATGGATGAGAGAAGAGATGGGGGTAGGGAGCAGGGTGGATGGAGGAGGCAAGGGACAGCGAGAAGGAGGGATGGAGAGAAGGGAGATGGAAGAGGAGGCAGTGGACGGAGGGAGAGAGAGAAGGGAGGAAGGGAGGGATGGAGAAGGGGGATAGAGAGAAGGAAGAGAGGGATGGAGGGATAGAGAGAAGGGAGGAAGGAAGGGATGGAGGGATGGAGAAGGGGATAGAGAGAAGGGACGGAGGGAGTGAGAGGAGGCAGTGGACAGAGGGAGAGAGCAGGGAGGAAGGGGGGATGGAGAGAAGGAGGAATAGAGAGGAAGAGGCTGCAGCGAGCGACGGGCTGGAGGAGGCGGCAGATCAGAGCTGTCAGGAGCCGCAGCTGGGAGTGGAGCGAGCCGGCGGGGGGGCTGCCGGCCAGGTTTTCTGAAGAGAGAAGGGATGGAGGGAGTGAGAGGAGGCAGTGGACAGAGGGAGATAGCAGGGAGGAAGGGGGGGATGGAGAGAAGGGAGGGAAGGAGGAATAGAGAGGAGGAGGCGGCAGATCAGAGCTGTCAGGAGCCGCAGCCGGGGGCCGAGCGAGCCGGCGGCGGGGGGGGGGGACGTTTTATGATTCCATGTTTTTTCTGAGTCCTGCCCCAAAAACGGGACAAAATTGATATTTTGGTCAAAAAGACGGGACGGTTAAAAAACATTAAAAAAACGGGACTGTCCCGTTCAAAACGGGACGTATGGTCAGCCTAAGTATACCATGTTTTCATGATTTAAAATAGACTTTTTAGGTTACAAGTAATTATGAATTCAGAGGAAAATATAACTGTCATTTTTTTCTATTATTCTGAGATAGTGATAGGAAAAGGAGAGAACTAAAGATGATTGCTTTGACTACCATTATGTATACTCCTTTGTTTCCTTCAACTCTCTGGAGTTATTGCAGTTCCACCAGCAATGTGTAAATTAAAATCCATTTTAGTGAATGTTGTCAGCTAACCCCATTTAAAAACATTTACTATGGGGAAATGAGCTTTGAAATATTATGCTTCCCTACAGCAGGATAGAAATGGCAAGTGGTTTTCCCCTATCACTTCATCTGCAGAAATATTACAGATTTGAAATTCTGTACTTCTAAACCATAATTGTGGTATGCTGAAGATCAGTCATATGGTTAGAATATAAAATACGAACAACACTATTATAAATACATCAAAGACGACAGTGAACTATAATAGTCACTGTTCATTCCTTGAGTATGCCAGGAAAAAGTATGTCACTGCCAATGCTACTGGTTTAAATAATTTTGTGAGGGTGGACCTCAAAACTGTCAGAAGTTTATATTTATCCTCTTGATCTCTCTCTCTGTTGAAACCTAGTAATACAGTCCCATTTACTTTTAGCTTTTAAGCCTGAAATGTACATTAATGAAGGAGTTCTATAGAGAATGTATCTTTGTTAATATTTATTTGGAATAAAATTACCACAAATCATAATAATTTGGAGTGTGAAGGAACTCACATTTCCCCACCATATTGTAAAAAAAATGGCAAATCAGTCATTTTCAACAACAATAGTGATTTTCTATATTCAAAACTCTCTTCAGTAGCTACTTGCAAACTGGATGTTGCTACTGAATATTCACAGTGTGATAATTAATTTTACTTGATAATAACAGTATAGTTAAGTTGAATCCTATACAACAGGGATCGGCTACCTAGGCATGCAGGACTGCAGGATAAGCACCCTTAGCAGGCCCCGCCACTTTGTTTACCTGCTGTTTCGCCTTTCGCAGCTCCCGCTGGCTGCAGTTCACCATCCCGGTCCAATGGGGGCTGCTTCCCTCAGCCCCCATTGGACCGGGACGGTTAACTGCTGCCAGTGGGAGCCGCGATCGGTGAACCACCAGGTAAACAAAGTGGCGGGGCCCGCTAAAGGTGCTTAGCCTGCAGTCCAGTGTGCCGAGGTTGCCAATCCCTGATGTAAACCATGATGGGATGACAGGAATCTACCCTGGGGCAACCGGTATGCCACCACCTAGCCAAAAACCTTCAAACTAAAAAAACACTACAAGTGTCAGGATAATCATTTCACCTGCTAATGAATATAATAGCAGAAAAGTGATTCAAGATTGTGGAGGATGCCAGATGATGGGTTGCTAACAACGGCATGTATCACAATACCTGTTCCTCTGAAATGGTCCCTATTGTTCACTGGCTTTTGTGATCCTGAAATTTCATGAAATCATTAAAACTTTTCTCATAGCTCTTCCAAGTGTGCAGAGCAAGTGATCTCTGCACCACAATGACAACCATTCAACGCCAAGTTTGCATAGCGCTAGTGGCATCTGGTTCCTGTTGCCAACTCCAGAAATATGTGGACCTGAAAATGAGACGAGGTGTGTGCTATGCCATTGTCAATCCCAAAGAGGTTATGATATAATTCCCTGGAGCCTTTCCAGAGGCCAAGCCTCAGGGGAAAACCCACAAGTTGTCCATAGGCAATTGGTTGGTTGACCCTGCCACTGTACCCTAAATTCATTCTTTTGAAATTATTGTCTTAACAATATCGCCAAATCCCACCCCGACTTTAATTATTATTATTTTACATACAGGGAATAAACCCCCCATTAAACCCAGCCCACTTCAAACATGCTGCCCCTTTTTGCAGCAATTTTCATCTCCCTCACCTTCATAAAGCATTGTTCCCTTCACTCAGCCAGCCAGCCAAACACCCCCCCACCACCCCTACTTAAAGGTGCAGGGCAACCATTCCACAACCACTCCTATTTCCTCCTATCCCCATTACTGCTTCCTCGCAGTCTTTCTTCTGTTTATATCTCCCATGTTAACATTGGCATCTTCTGTGCTCTTGCCTATGCATAGAATTCCCTGTCTGTCCATGTCTTCCTAGGGACCGAGATCTTTTCGTTCAAATCCTTTCTTAAAACATACTTCTTCTGATACTTCCCAATGATAATCCACACAGAATTAATATTTACTTTAAACCAACATAACAATCAAACATAAAGAACCTACACTCCTTTGTATTTCTGACTTCCATCATATGCTTGATGTACCATTATCATTTTAAAAACAAACAGAAGAAACACATATAACAAACATTTACTTTCCAGAGCTTTCGAGGTCTGCAATAGATATTTTACCTCACAAATATTTCCTGCAATACAAAATAGCCATCACTGCAGATAGTACTCTCTGAAAATGTTGTAAATATTGAACTTTTATCAGTAGCCACTTTATTTATGTTTGGAGTATTGCATTTGAATCTACCTTACATTTCAAGCACCATTGTAAGGTATTATTTTCCTCCATGTTGATTCCTTCCTGACTCACTAAAAACAATAATGTGTTTCCTTTGAAATGGTCTCATACATTTCTTTACTTAGCTGTACATTAAAGTCCTCAAATCCCAGAACCTTTGAATCTTTCGTGATATGTCAGACAGTTTTCTTGTAAGGGATGAAGACCAAGGAATTTAACAATAGAGAGTTGAGCTTTCATAGCTATTTTCTGTCTGTTGTTTCAAGGCCATTTGGTTGAATTGGTTCAACCAATAGGTTGAAAAACAAATCACTGTTTATGCTTTTTTCATTCAATCCTTAGTCAGACTCCTACATCTTAAATCGTGCAATTTTTAGAGAATAGATTCGAGTATTTTTCCATATATTAAGTTACTTATGGTAATAAATCCTTGCTGCTGTTTAT
The DNA here is from genome assembly GCA_032164245.1 of Sternotherus odoratus. Lineage (NCBI taxonomy): Eukaryota > Metazoa > Chordata > Testudines > Kinosternidae > Sternotherus > Sternotherus odoratus. Next base: position 226,666,191 of record JAVMKO010000001.1, on the reverse strand, counting down.
TATGTTTTGGTTATTATTTTGCTATTCATGGTTAAAACGACTATCCTTTCTTTCAGAAACTCTATTCAATAGTTTAACATGTTAGTAACTTGATTTTTTTATTGAAATTGGGATCTCTGATCTTGTAATGGGATCTATGTGCTTGTGCAGAGCTCCACTGAAGTCCAGAGGACTCATCCATGCTGTTACCATTGCAGGATTGTATGAAGTGGGGTTGGTGATATTACGATAGGCAGGAGCTAAAGAAAATGCCTCTTACCCAATTCTAACTACTGGTTCTTCTAACTGTCCTGACCTGCCAGATCCACAACTTCCCTGCAACTTATGTCTGAAGAGACTGGGTGTTGCTAGCCCTGAAGAAGTTCAGGTAGCCCTCGCAGCTCTGTTGTCACAGCCACACTTCCTCACGAATGTGACAGTAGGGCTCACAGGGCTCCATGGGTTGTCACAGGAGCCATTAATCAGCAGTGTAGCCTCTTCCTCAGTCGGGGGCTCATCCTCCTCTCTTTGTAGTGCTTGCTGGGAGGACGGGGGTCTCTGCTCTGATATCTAAACCTCCGCATTATCTGAATCCCTTCCTTGTCTCCCAGCATGAGGTATGTGAGGGACAAGGAAAAGATCTGGATAATGTGGAGGTTCAGGTAATAGGGTTTCAGATAAACTTGAGTATATTTTCTTTCCCCTAAAGAAATATAGGCACAGAGATGTGAGCCAGCTTGCCCAAAGTAACCTAACAACTAGGAATAGTGTACAGGTTGCCTGTATCCTAGGTCCAAAGTGCTGTCCAATCCATCTTACTATGCCCCTTGAGAATCACACAGGAAAATATGATAGCATCATTAAAATGGTTAAACTACATTGCATCACACATACACATGGCATGGGAGCTTTTTCCCATGGTCCCCCTCGTGCCTGGGACAACCTCCCTGTAAACATCCACAAAACTTACTCATTTTCCTTAAAACTCTCCTCTGACATAAGGCCAACAAAAACATTGACAATGGATTGGCTATTTGTGTGCAGAGATCACAGCCTACTGTGCTGAGCATATTGTTTTATTGTTTCCTTGTACTCCCCTTTTTCTTATCCTTGGACTGTAAACGTTTTGGGGCAAACATTCTCTTTTGATTCCATGTTTGCACAGTGCTTAGCACAAGGGGTGCTGGTTCATGACTCGGACTATTAAACTCTATAATAAAGTATGCAATAATATTGGATTGTAATACGTATAACACAGAGATAGAAGTTCAATAATAATAAAATAACATCTTCTAGATCTCTTCAGGAGCCTAGAGTAAAAAGGGTATCTCGGATTATGAGGCAGACCATGGTGGTTGACTTATTCCTGTTGTCTGATCATGAATCTAAGTCTGTGTAAACTTTGGGGACATTATATAAGCATTTTTAAATAAAGAAAAAGTTTAGTATTTCAGTTAGATTGACTCTACAACAAATGTCATAAAAATTATCAGCCCAGGCACAACGTTTACATTCCCATTGTTTCTATTGATGAATTATGATAATGGGGGAAATATACAACACCGAGTGATATTTTATTTGCCTGTCAAAACATTACTTGCCCAGAGTGATTAGAAATTTGCATAGCCAGTTAAAATTTAAATGAATGTCAAATTTTGAAAATCACCATAAATTAACCTGGTACCCATCAATACTACTTATATAGTCACTTGTTCAGGCTAAAACTACATGTAGAAAAGGATTTTCTGGAGCTGGAATGACTTTCTTGCAGAGGATTTGAATATTTTTAAACTTGGAGGCATAGCAACAGATTAAACTCACTAACAAGCTGTATAACAAACATTTTCAGAGGTAGTGGAAATTCATGTTTAGCATACCCTTATTGTTTAGCATGGTTAAACAAAACTGAAGTCACTGGTTTCTAAAACATGGCTGTCAATATAGCACATCTTTATTTGCTTCTTTTTGTTGAAAACATCAGTGAGCACAGGCTACTTCTGTCCTTTCATGTCTGTATGAATAGTCTGCTAAATCTGCTTTATGAACAGCATGGCCAGCTCTCCTCTACAAAAAGCTATAAAACTTTCTAAATGTTCTATAATTTGTTTCAATTCTTTTTCACGTTGGATGAACACTTTCTTTCAATTGTGGTGTTGTATTACTCCTGTTACAGTGATTCCAGCCCATGCTATGAATTAGGTTTTGTGGTAGCACTTTAACTTATACCACATTCTATTATGCTGTCAGACCTATTATACTGGGGGACAGTCAAACAAAAGAAGTGCAGGAAACCCCATTGAATTGAACATTTAAAACTACATTGGGCAAAGCACTTGAAAAATGCACTGTGGGGAACAGCCCTTCATTTGCAGAGAGATGGACTGATGATCTTTTAAGAGTTTCTTCTATGTATAAACTCTCTTCATCCAGGATGAATGCATATCATATAAGTACTCATTATGCACTTGATTCTGCTCCTGCTGACATCTTTGGGTACGTGAGTTGGGTCTATATATAGGAATATAGGGTGAACTCCTGGGTCCATTAAAATCAAAGTCAAGTTGATTATGGAGATAGGATTTCATGCATAATATATACATACATTTCACATGGAACATGTCATGATTTAAATGACTTAAATTAGTTAATTAAATTAGTTAACTCAATTAACTCAAAAATAATTATGATTAAAAATAATTTAATTTAATTAAAACTCAAGTGATGGATCTTATGCCAGATGCGCAACAGGACAATCACTTTTCACCAGTTACACTACTTGTTCACCCTTTTCCTTTTGTAATACTGACAGACTAGCTCAGAGCAGAGCTATGGGCTCTTGTGTGTGAATATCGAAGGTGTGAAATATAATGGTATATGTTCAGGCCAATTTACTTGTGTGTTAATAAAAATCAAAGGAGATGTTAATATTATTGTTTTCATCTATCTTTATCCTGTTGTTTACGATTACACTACATTACCATTATGCATGGCTGGTAATTAAATAACCCTAGATCAAATTATGTGTTAATGTAAGAGTGTATTCAGGAGTTAAAACTTCATGAAAACTACTGGAATGTTGCTTTTATTGTTTTCACTTATCTATTCCAATTTTAATGTAATGAAAGCCATTTATATTACATATATCCCTAAATAACTCATCAAATGCAAATGAAGAAGAATGCGAAATTCAAAGCAATTGGCCTTTATGTGTGGGTATAGTCACTTGATACATTGTTTTTGGTGAAAAGAAGCTATAAGTACTGATTCAAAGGCAGATCCTTCATCTCTGGACTGTTTGGTTTCTAACAGGGTAGAATAACTGATCGAGAAGACAGATCCCCAGAGTTATTCCGAGTAGCCCTGTAAGAGAATCTTCCTTCCCCCCACTCTAAACTCTAGGGGAAAAGAGGGGGGGTGTCTCTTATGCAGACCACTAACTTTAAGCTACTTTTCCTGCCTAAGTTAAATCTCTTCCCCCCAAAACCCAAACTCTTCCAGTTGGGGATTGGATCCAGCTGCCACCACCAATGCTATTATTCCAAACCCATGGACTGGGGCACATTGGAACCCCCGTTAACACCACCTCCCTCTTCCTGGGAGACCGGGACACACAGATTCCGCTTCACCCCCTCCCTTTTCAGCCTAGGAGAGAGATTCCAGCAGACAGTCTTTCCCTCCCTAGGAGCCTATCACAGATTTTAAGCTCAGATCAATTCAATGGAACTACAGACAATTCTTATAGGTATAAAAAGTTTAATAAAGAAAGAAACAAAGCATACAACTAATACAAACTTTACAGGTATAAAGCTTCCTAACCTGAGTCTCCTTGCATAAATTAGCTCCCTCCCCGGGGATTTCTCTCTCTCTGATAAACTCTACAGTTTAAGGACACCAGAGATCAAATACAAAGCTTATGCAATCAATAGTTCTACTTACTGTTCATCTAACTTATGAATATATGAAGGAAAAGAGGAGATGAGTTTTCATAGCTGGAAAAATATGGAGTCAGCCCAAATGCCTCGGACGAACTGAGACTAACTTTCTGGTTTGTCTGTAGGTAGGCTACTCTGACGTCACCCCCCTCTCCTTTTCAGTTAACCCCTAGCAGGTAAAACACCAACTCCAAGGCACTTTACACTTATGACAAGCCCTGAAAAGACTTTTTGAAAACTGGCAAATTACTACATCTCTGCTAACATTTTGGATTTACAAACGTGACTCATCTATTATTATTATTATATTTTTTCATGTTTTAACCTCTCAATAACTCTATTATCTTTTTTTCTTAGCTAATAAACCAATAGTTAGTTTACTATAGAATTGGATTCCAGGATCATCTTTGGTGTAAGATCTGGAATGCTAATTGATTTTGGATAAGTGATTGGTCTTTTGGGACTGAGAAAAACCTGATGTGATGTGGGTTTTGGTTTTAATAACCTTTTATCACAAAATCAAATTTTGTGACTGGAGAGGTCTGTGACTCCATGGTAAGACTGATATAGTGATCAAAGTGTTCACATTTCTTACTGGCTTGGTGAAATCTAACAAAATAATATACCATTAGTTTGGGGTGTTTGCCCTTGTTTTCGGACAGCCTGCCCTGATCTAGGCTCTCACGGCTATGAGATATTCCAAACCATATGACATGCTTCCTTCAACTTGAACCTGCTAGAATTGTGTCTTCAATTTTTTCTTTAATATTTGTATATTTTGCATTGATGCCAAAACATCATTTTATAAAAATGTCACTTATTCTGCAAGATACAGAATGTACTAGCCATATTTGAAGGAGGAAAATTGGTACAGCTGTGTCCCTTCAAGTTTTCAAACAAATCTAATTTATTTCAGAAATATTGGTCAACATCTCCTTCCTAATGATGACATAATATAATTTCTATAAACATTATCATAGAATTGATTTCCATAAGATTGCAACATAATTATTACAGAATTTTAGTGACAAAATAATATAAATGGACATAACTGCAACATTTGAATTTTGGGGCTCATTTCCATTGGGATTTTATCCCTTATTGTAGGAAATTTTAATAATTTGGACAATGTTTACTATCTGAAGCTAAAATCAAGAAAAGTCCTATGAACAGTAAAGGAGAGAGATTACAACAAATTTGGTCTAATGTCATTGTTAACCTTTCAATGTTCATGTTTACTAAAAGTCTACTATACCATGCCATCCCTCTCAATATTTTTCAATGTGCTAATTTTCTTCTAGGTATAGAGACAGAACAACATACAGTGCACCTCTAAAATAATGCTATTAAAAAAATCTATCTAACTATAAGTGCTGGTCATGTATGTCTTGGGCTGTATGTCTGATATAAACAGGATGGTCATTGCTGACTTTGTATTCACCTCTTTAACAGTGCATGGTTTATGCTTGTTAATTTGTAAATGGCATCCTTCATCTGGATGCTTGACGTGGATTTAAGAAAATACAAAATTCAGAATATAAGGGGTGAAAACATTCTGTCTGCAAAGTTTTGCAAACTCTTTTCCAAAATGGTCTAGATCAGGGATTGGCAACCATGGCACACAGGACTGCAGGGTAAGCACTGGCCGCGGTTCGCCATCCTGGTCCAAAGGGGGCTGTGGTAAACGTTGCAGTGCTGGCCGTCGCTCCCTGCAGCCCACAGTGGGAGCCGCAGTCGGCAAAACAGCAAGTAAACAAACTGACGGGGCCCACTAAAGGTGCTTACCCTGCGGTCCCACATTTTAAGGTTGCTGATCCCTGGTCTAGATGCTAAGTTTGACCAAACAGATACATCTTACACCACATACTTCAATTCACCAATCAAAAGCTTTGTTGGACTGCCAGATGGCATAGATTCCAAAAGATCCACTACTGAGAATGCCTTACTACCAGTTCTGAGTCTTGAACTCCCATATGCTAACATTAAAAGTACCCCAGTATATACTAATCTAGCCAAATGGCATAAGGAAAAAGGCAATCTTTTCAATACTCGACTCTCAGAACAGGCACAGTTTTGTAGATCAAACACATTGAATCATAGTTGAAAGACAATTAGCCTGTACAGGATATTGAGCTCTTGTATTACATGGTTGTAACAACACACCCACTTGATCTACATTTTTTTAGTCCTACTGTGAGTGCAGGGGACTGGACTAGCTGACTGACTGAGGTTCTTTCCAGTCCTACACATCTATGATTCTATGATTTAGTGGAGGCAGGGACTCAGTGTATTTTTTGTTGCACCTCTAAGTTTTCATTCAGTATATGCTCTTTAGTAATTTAAAACCTATTATTAAAATTATATAAAAATAATTAACTCAGACATGGAGAAAACAAGAAGCCTGCCCAACTTAAGCAATCCTCAATATCTACTTCTTTTCTTTTTCATTCCCTTTCCTGCCCCTTTGCACATTTTTGAGCTTGATCCTGAAATATCTACATTCAAGAAACTTTGACAGACAGGGCTCATTGATTCTCCTTACACTTTCCTTATGTGTTTATGCAATTCCATACATTTGCAAATAGATTTGTTGATAGAATGAACACACACCGAATGATCTAATCAAGAAGCAGAAAAATACACTTTTGTTACCTACCATTAGTTTCCGTAAGTCATTCTTCAAAGTGATGTGGTAGTCTAGATATGGTCAAAAAATAAAATTGGATTATCTTTCCAGTGAGAAGACTATGTGGAATCCTATAGCTTGGCACCTCCAGAGTCCACTGCTGGCTGAGAAGACAAGATATATATTCTTAACACTAGCACTTCAAACTCACTCAGTTCACTCCCAAATCCATGTCCTCCTTAGATGGATAGACATTGAATGTGTTCATTAACGCTCATTTCAGATGTAAACTTCTGATAACAGCTCTCTTTCTGCCCATCACCCCCCAGGCAGGGTATGGGCCACCAACCACAGATAATTCCATCTTTGTTGTTGGTGTTTCGGTAGCAATTTGGTTCCCTACGGGGTGGAGTTGCTAGCCCCATGCCCATGTTAAGCCTACAACACGTGGTATTCCTAGGAGGTCTCCCATCCAAGTACTAGCCAGGCCCAACCCTGCTTAGCTTCCGAGATCAGATGGGATTGGGTGTGTTCAGTGTGGTTTAGCCATATCTACCTATATATATAAAAGTCAAGTGGTGTATGTATGTATGTATGAGTGCAAACTCCTCCCGCACCGTTTGAGCCAGAGACTTGAAATTTGGTACAGTGAGGGGTCTTGGGGTCTAGATGCTGGTAAGGGTCGAAACATTTTCGGATCTCACCTCTGACGCCCCCCAGGGGTGAAAGTCTTGCAGAGCCAATCACATCGGCTGGGCAGCTTGGTGGTGATGATGTCATAATACCCCCTCCAACAGACACCGCACTCGCTCAGCTCACTGCCCCTCCCTCCTCCAACGGAACCCCGGAAATCCCTCAGTTCTCTGCCCCTCCCCCCTCCCAATGGAACCCCGGAATCCATCAGCCCTGTGCCCCCCCCCCACCTGCGAAGGTCCCCGGAATCCCTCAGCTCTGGGCCCCCTCCCCGCCTGCGACGGATCAGAGTTGGGTTTGGTCGGATGGTAAGTGAGGTGGGGGTATCGGGTTCGGTCAGGGGGTGAGGCGGGGGTGTCGGGTTTGCTTGGGGGGGTGAGGTGGCGGTGTCGGGTTTGGTCGGGGGGGTAAGTGAGCCGGGGGGTGTCGGGTTTGGTCTGGGGGGGTGGGAAGGTGTCGGGGTGGGTGAGGGATGAGGGGTGGGTGTTGGGTTTGGTCTTGGGGGGAAGGTGTCGGGGTGGGTGCCCAGACCAAACCCGACACCCCCCCGGCTCACTTACCCCCCCCAACCAAACCCGACACCGCCACCTCACCCCCCCACCAACCGCAACACCCCCTGACCAACCCCAACACCCACACCTCACCCCTCACCCACCCCGACACCTTCCCACCCCCCCGACCGAACCCGACACCCCCACGTCACCCCCGACCAACCGCAACACCCCCTGACCAACTCCAACACCCACACCTCACCCCTCACCCACCCCAACACCTTCCCACCCCCCCAGACCAAACCCGACACCCCCCCAGCTCACTTACCCCCGACCAAACCCGCCACCGCCACCTCACCCCACCACCAACCGCAACACCCCCTGACAAACCCCAACACCCACCCCTCACCCCTCACCCACCCCAACACCTTCCCACCCCCCAGACCAAACCCAACACCCCCCCCAGCTCACTTACCCCCCGACCAAACCCGATACCACCACCTCACACCCCCCACCAACCGCAACACCCCCTGACCAACCCCAAAACCCACACCTCACCTCTCACCCACCCCGACAACTTCCCACCCCCGCAGACCAAACCTGACACCCCCTGGCTCACTTACCCCCTGACCGAACCCGACAGCCCCACCTCACCCCCCCCACCAATCGCAACACCCCCAGATCAAACCCAACACCCCCCGGCTCACTTACCCCCCGACCGAACCCGACACCCCCACCTCACCCCCCTACCAACCGCAACACCCCCTGACCAACCCCAACACCCACACCTCACCCCTCACCCACCCCGACACCTTCCCCCCCCAGACCAAACCCGACACCTCCTGTCTCACTTACCCCCCGACCTAACCTGACACCCCCACACCAATCGCAACACCCCCAGACCAAACCTGACACCCCCTGGCTCACGTACCCCCCGACCGAACCCGACACCCCCACCTCACCCCCCCAAGCAGACCCGACACCCCCACCTCACCCCCCACCAATCGCAACACCCCCTGACCAACCCCAACACCCACCCCTCACCCCTCACCCACCCCGACACCTTCCCACCCCCCCGACCAAACCAGACACCCCCTGGCTCACTTACCCCCCGACTGAACCCGACACCCCCACGTCACCCCCCCACCAACCGCAACACCCCCTGACCAACTCCAACACCCGCACCTCACCCCTCACCCACCCCGACAACTTCCCACCCCCGCAGACCAAACCCGACACCCCCTGGGGTGTTGGGGTTGGTCAGGGGGGGTGGGAAGGTGTCGGGGTGGGTGAGGGGTGAGGTGTGGGTGTTGGGGTTGGTCAAGGGGTGTCAACTGTCTGCCCCCTCCCCACCTCCGACTGACCCGAGCAGCGCCGGGCACTTATGCTAGTATATATATAAAAGTCAAATGGTGTATGCGTGTATGCGTGCGTGTATGTACGTGCACTTACTCCTTCCACACCGTTTGAGCTAGAGACTTGAAATTTGGTACAGTTATAGATCTTAGGGTCCTAATCAGGGTAAGAGTCGAAAAAGTTTCAAATCTCACCTCTGACACCCCCCAGGGGTGAAATTATTTAAAGGCCAATCACATCAGCTGGGCAGCTGCTGTTCTCTGTGACATAGTTATGATGTCATAATACCCACTCCAACGGACCCCGCACTCGCTCAGCTTTCTGCCCCCTATTTTCAAAAACAAGACACTTTCAGAGAGCTAGCATAGCCCTATGAAGCAAACTTGATTTTTTTAAAGTAGCCAGTTAGCACTTTATGTTCATAATTATTACTTTAACTTCAAGATTCATCTGTTCATACAAGCCATTCAGTTGCTATGGAATTTCATAATTCATTTCATAGCTCATCCTCCAACGGACCCCGCACTCGCTCAGCTCTCTGCCCCCTTCCCACCTCCGACGGACCTGAGTTGGGTTTGGTTGGAGGGTAAGTGAGGTAGGGTTGTCGGGTTTGGTCGGGGGGTAAGGTGGGGGTGTCAGGTTTGGTCGGGGGGTAAGTGAGCCGGGGGTGTTGGGTTTGGTCTAGGGGGGTGGTAAGGTGTCGGGGTGGGTGAGGGGTGAGGTGTGGGTGTTGGGGTTGGTCGGGGGTATTGGGGTTGGTGTGGGGGGGTAAGGTTTGTTTGGGGGGGGGAGGAGAGGGGTCGGGGTTGGTCGAGGGGTAAGTGAGGTGTGGGTGTCGGGTTTGTTTGTGGTGGTAGGTAGGGGTGTCGGGTTTGGTTGGGGGGGAAAGTGAGGTGGGTGTGTCAGGTTTGGTCTACGGGGGTGAGGTGTGGGTGTTGGTCAGGGGGTGTTGGGGATGGTAGGGGGTGACGTGGGGGTGTTGGGTTTGGGTGGGGGGGTGAAAATGTGAGTCGGGTTGGTCGAGGGGTAAGTGAGGTGGGGGTGTCGGGTTTGGTAGGGGGTGAGGTGGGGGTGTCAGGTTTGCTCTCTGCCCCCTCCAACGGACCCCGCACTCACTCAGCTCTCTGCCCCCTCCCCACCTCCGACGGACCTGAGCAATGCCGGGTATTTTTGCTAGTGCTTGATAACAGCTAGAGTTCCCTTATTCTGACAGTCACTATTAAGCCATTTAGGCTCAGAAATCTCTAAAACAATTAAACAACATGGATAGTATTGACCAAAAACTTCAGAGACCAGTCAAAAAGAGAAAAGGAGGGAAAGGGGGAATTTCATTTTTTAGAAAAAAACAATCATAGTAAAATCAATGACTGTATATTGGCAGGATAATTCATTTTTACCTGATCTAAAACAACTTCTGAACTGGGCATTGTCAATGGAACATCATTTTGGGGTTGTTTTTTTTTACTTTTAATCAGCGAATGTTGGTTGAGAAGAACACATATAAAATATTATTGACTGTCTTCTACAATCATTTGTGAAATTTCAATTCCATTGTAGACTTCCTAGTGACTCGTCTAACTGAAAAATTCATTTAATAGAGTGTCCTGAGAAAATGGGCTCTGAGACTATATGAGCTTCTTTGGGGGGGAGGGGGACTTTTTTGGAAGGGGGTGAAGGGAGAGACCTATCTCCAGGTCCAAATCCTATGGCTCAGATTCAACTTTCCTTTCTGTGAACTTCTGTGATTTCTAGATATTAATGCAATATAGATATAGTGCCACAGATATAGAGGGGCACATTTTTATGGAAAAATTGTTTATTTGCCAAAAAAATGCCATTTCAGTCAACCAGCAACTATTTGCAAATCTGACATGAATTTCCTAAATAGTTTTGAACATTTTTACATGACTTAGCTGCCAGGTAGCAGCCTTTTGTGTAGTCTTTAGCCCAGTAGTTAGAGCACCCACCCAAGCTGTAGGAAACCCAGGTCCAATTTTCCCCTCTACCTGAAATACAGAATGGATTTGAACTTAGGTCTCCTGTATGAGGTGGACTAGCCACTGGGATGAGGGAATATCTTAGTGAACCAGTTCTACTTTTTAGAAATAATTAAAAAACTGTTAGCACACGGAATTGAACTGGGGCCTCACAGCTTTACAAGGAATACTCAAATCATCAGGCTACAAAGGCATCCTTACACACATTCTCTGGCCCAATGACTATTCATTTTCATTCACAGTGACAATTCATAGACATTCATGAGCCAAAGTTATAGGGAGGTGTAAGAGGGGTTACCCCAGCCTCTATGCTCCTGAGTACAAAGGCTGGGCCTCTTCTATGCCAGACCAACAAGTCCTTTCCCCCCCACACCCCCACCTTGCCAGTTGGGGTTCTTGGGGTCACCAATCGCTGCCACCAATCAGGTATACTTCCAAAACCTTGGAGGGGCCCCCGCTCTTCCCCTAACCCTGACTTTGTACCCCCTCCCTGGGTTTTAAAGTCATCCACCTGAAGACTGATTCCCTTCACCCTGACCAGCTGAAGGCAGACTTCCCTTAACCCTGTCTCTCTCAACCTGAGAGTCAGACCCTAACTTTGTACCCCTTCCTGGGATTCAAAGTCAGATACCTGGAGGCTGCTTTCTGTCCTTCACCCTCCCCGGCTGAAGGCAGACTTCTCCCATCCCTGTCTCTCTGTACCTGAGAGGCAGACACCTGGAGACTGCTTCCTCCCTCCCCCATCTAACCTGATGTTAAGGAGAGACAGTCTTCACACTCCAGCTAGACCCATCGCTGCCCTGGTTCCTATTCCCTTCCCTTCCCCCTTCCAAACTGGAAGCAGAGAAAAACCCTAAGGGAAATAAACCAGACGGTTTTATAACTAGAAAATTTAATAAAGAAAAAGGTTAAAGCAGAGATACAGACACTTTACATTTGGGGTTCCCCACTTTGTTCTGAAAAGGAAAGAACACCCCAAAAGGCACGGCTTATTAGAAGAATCAAATGGTAATACTCACATTAGCTAAGTAGAAGTATAAGAGAAGAAAAGCTGAGTTATCTCCATAGCTAGAGACACACTCCTGGACCCTTGCCCATGTTGCCTGGCAAGCTCCCTGCCTCATGGACAACCAAGATGGAACTCCCTGGCTTTTGCCTTCTCCCTGGAGACCAGCCAAGATGGAACTGACTGTTTTGCTCCTCCCTTCTTCATGGGCTCGAGGCTCCTCCCTCCCCCATGGTAGGGAAACTCCTACGTTACCTGTCTCAGATAACAAGCCCCACCCAGGCAAGGCACACTGTGTTAGATAACATAGTCCCACCCAGGCAAGGCACCCTTCACACTTATAACAGGAGGCCACTTTTCCACCATCACCTCAGGTCAAAGAAAACATATTTTATACTACCCAAAAACAGATATTATTTTTTTTGAATCACTGAAATTTTTGGATTTCTTTTGACCAGAGCTACTTTTCTGTCTCTCTCCTCACCCCATTTTCCAGATCTATCTACAAAATAAATATATCAATAAAAATAAAATTTAATTCCCAATAGGAACAAGATGAGGCATATTCCATTTAAGGAAAAACAATCTGAGCCTAATATGTTTACAAGTTTTTCCAAGAATATCCTAAATCCTGCTCCTGGTTCCAGTATTGACTCCCATGTGCCTCTGAGAAAATCTCTGCCACATCCCCCACACCCACCAGCTGTAAAATGAGGCTATCATATTTACACTGCGCAGGGATATTGAAAGGATTATTTAATGCCTGAAAAGCTCTGAAAGCCATTACATTATTTAAGTATTATTATACATTTTTTTCAATCAATTGTCTACTTTGACAAGTGGTAGGTGGCAAGAGGAAAAATGTCAAGGATTTTTTAGACTGGAATCACTGGAAGCTAAATGAATAAAATGCCTTATTACAGAACAACAGCGATATCCTAAAAGATAATAATAAAGATGAAATAGACTGTGAAAACTGTAGCCTCTTGCTTGAGAATGGCATAGCCAAGTACTATAATATCTCTTTCTGATATTCTCTTTCTGGCGTTTATTCTAAATGTACAAAGCTAGATAGAACAGAATCCCTGTAGCTCAGGGGTTCTGTGGTACCATCACTAAAAACATTCATTATTAACTCACCATATTAGTCTTACATTTTAAAAAATGAATATTGGCATTTATGTGCTTTTCATTTCAGCAAAAACAAAGTCAATTTTTTTTATTGCACTAATATTAAAATTAAGATAGCATTAGAAACTCATTTATGTGGGCTCATCTGAAAGTTGATGAAGAGGAAAATCTCACTAAAGAACAGAAGTGAATGGAAGTTCTTCTAATGTTGGATATAATTGAATAGCACCATCCATCACTCTATTTGGTGGATAGTGTCTAAAATACTTGGTAGTTTAGTCTATTCGGCAGTCGTCCTCCCCACTCTCCTCTATGCTTGTGAGACCTGGACTGTCTACAGTTGTCATGCGAAAAAGCTGAACCACTTCCACCTGAGCTGTCTGCGGAAACTACTGAAGATAAGATGGCAGGATAGAATTCCAGACACCGATGTCCTTTTACAGGCTGATATCACAAGCATCCACACCCTGCTTTGCAAGGCACAACTCAGATGGGCTGGGCATGTTGTACAAATGCCCGATGAACGATTGCCCAAGAAGATGTTCTATGGCGAACTACAACACGGCAAGCAATCTCTTGGAGGTCAAAAGAAGAGATTCAAGACACCCTCAAGGCCTCCCTTAAGAACTGTACCATAGATCCTGAAAATTGGGAGAGCATCGCTAATGATCGCTTCGCCTGGCGCAGACGAGTTCATGATGGTGCAACAGCCTACAAACAAAAGAGACAGTGATGTTATAGAGAAGTGTCTTCTTCGCAAGTCCAGGGCTGGTATCTTCTCTTCCCCCAGTCGGCAGCCTGATCTTCCATGTCCCCATTGCAACTGTCAATTCCGGGCTCGCATTGGACTAATCAGCCATCTTAGAACCCACTCCCAAACAAACTGATGACATTGGGTGGTCCTCATCAACTTTGATGGATGAACTCACTGGTAGTTTAGAGTAACTTGAAGCAAATCAGTCATACTTACGTGAAACAAGAAAAACATATATACATGAATTTTGAATCTGATTAATCAGTTTTTGTATTACTGCAATTTTCTATGGAGCATTGATGGCACAGAACAGAAATAATGTGGTGGTGGATTGTAAAAATACCTAGCTAGTGCTGGTTAAATAATTCATTGTAAATAATTTAGCTGATGAAATTTGTCTGTTTTCTTCAAATGGGGACTGATTTTTATCTAAGAAACCTTTATATTGCCCCGCCAATGATAGCAGTTTAAATGATACTACTTAAATTTTAGTCAATGAAATTTGCTCCCAATAAAAAAAACATACTATATGGCCAAAAAAGTCGAAATATTCTTCCATCTAAATGAGACTCAGGCCCACGTTAATTTCTTTCATTATCTGATCACTTTTAATCCTATATTGTATTTTCCAAAAGAGTAAATGCTTTGATTAAATATGAGGAATTTTTTTGCTATGATACACCAATTTTTAATCATCTTGTCAACACCCATGTCAATTTTGGTGGATCATCTGACGGAAAAATAAATTTGGGCAAAGGATTGTTTGATGGGTAGCAGTATGTTAGGGGAATCCTTTTTACTTGGCACTTTGCAATGCATTTTGCATTTACAGGGCTATCTTTGTAGCAGAGCCTGTCAAATTTGAAACATTCTCTTGTAGCATATAAAAACTAGACTTCCAAAAACAGAAGATAAAAAGTATACTTGGCAATATACTGCTTGAATTATTTTTTGGTATTGCATTTTTAGTTTTCTATTAAATTTTACTGTTACACTAAAAATAAAATCATAGCTATAGGGCAGAATACTTAGTGCCCATAACAGCAGTGATACGTTGAAAAAGGGATAAGGTATTGGATTTCTCAGCCAGAAAACAAAAATGTCATAAAATTCTGGAAATAAAGGGCTTAGTTAGAAAAACAAGAGAAAAGTACATGTTTGTGATATCATTAGAGTTGTGCCAAATCAGAAGCCATTTGTACTGCGGGTTTTTAAACCGATCTCAGAGATTTTGGTTTGAAATCTGAACAGATCCATTAGAGTCTCCCTGTCAAGGCTGACTGCCCACTCTGCACTCTGCAGAATGTGGGGGCCTGCAAGGATTCTAAAAATTAATACTGACCATTCCAGGCTTGTATTAAACTCCCAAGTTAAAGCTTCTCTCTGACCTTGAAAGGATAGATGTTGCCACAAGCCACGGGCAACCCCCCCAACCTTTTGAGAAGCAAGGAAGGAGCGCTTGGGTATTCCTCCCTGTGAGGTACCCTCAAGCCCTTTCCCTCTGGGAAAGAGCTGAGAAAGAAAATAAAGGAAATCACCTGTTGCCACCATCTAATTATGCAACATATGCACAAACCTCTTAGGACACAAAAACCTAATCCTGTTCTTAAAAAAAAGTAAATTTTATTAAAAACAAAAAGAAAGAAAATACATCTGGAATTTAGGGCTTGTCTTCACTACCCGCCGGATTGGTGGGTAGCAATCGATCTGTTAGTGATCAATTTTTCGCGTTTGGTGAAGACGCAAAAAATCGATCGCCCGCGGCGCCCCCATCAACTCCAGAACTCCAGCTCGTCGAGAGACGCAAGCCGGAGTCGACCGGGGAGTGCGCCGCCAACTGCCGCCACCGTGAGGATGGCAGGTAAGTCGGCTGGAGATACGCAGACTTCAGCTACGTGATTCACGTAGCTGAAGTTGCATATCTGCAGTCCATAGTGCATATCTGCAGCCCCCCCCCCCCGTAGTGAAGACCAGCCCTTAGACTATTTGTAGATTTTAAAAGAGCAGCTATAATAATTAAGCATCAAAAATGGTTTTCTTGAAGTCCAGCTTAATGGTTATAAGCAAAACAAAAGCATTTGTGGGTTAGCACAGTGGAGTCCAAAAGCCATAAAGTAATAAAATTAATAAATCTAATCATGTCTTCCTAGACATTTCCTGATCTACTTACATATCTGGAGGTTTCAAATAAGTAGTTTCTAGGTATGATCTCGTTATTTTCATACCTGACCCATAGCTTTTATATCATAGCTCCATCCCTATCTCTGCTCTGTCCCCTCTCTCTGGAGAACAACAGATAGACAAAGGCAATTTTTTTCCCAGTTTTAAAAAGTTCTAGTCTTCCCATTGGCTCTCATGGTCAGGTATCGACTCCTTTCTTTTATCTATCAGCTTTTTTAAAACCTTTACAGGTGAAGCAAGTACAGAACAGCTGCTAACAGTGATTTTTTATCTAACTGGCTGGCTGGGGGGAGGGGTCCATAAAAGGGAGCTACTATCTGCCTCCATTTCATTTATCACTCTCCCAAACAACCTAACACTCTTCCATAGGGTACCTGGAGACCATCCTTTACTCACACAGCATTGGGCCTGCTCCTCTTTATCAGGACTTTACTGAGGGATGGGTTGCTAGCCTTCAACCTCTGTCCCTTCCATCATCATCTGGACGTTTCAAGCAATTAAGAACTTTAAAGGTGACCATTTGGTTAGTCCAGTAACCCTTCAACAGAACCAAAATCTTCAGGAAAAATACTGCAGAGAAGCTTCAAAGGCAATAGATGAGCAGGCCATTGTATTGCCACTACTGTTCTCTCTGCAGTGAAATGGTGGCCTGTCTCATAAGAAAGGAAACTGAATGGCAAGTCTGAGTAGATCAGCCAGCCCCATTTGGGCTCTTGGAGAATCAAAAACTGTACACAGTTAAAGTACTAGCTGAAGAGCAAGAGCTTTCATACCCTCCCCTGCTATTTGCCCATTCTACATGCCCTGAGGATGCAAGGAGATAATCAGTCTAAAGGTAATTAGGACTGCCCTTTCAAGAAATAAAAGGTAAATTAGAAGTACTGGGGCTGTGGAGGGGCTTTAGAGGATATTGTGGGCTGAGTGTGAGGCATCTTGAGGTCCTGTGGATGGATCCCAGTAGTGTGGGATGAGGATTGTAGGAGACGTGGTTAGATAAGGATAGTGTGGATGTTGCTGGACCATCCAGAAAATCTGTGCCTGGCTAGTTCTGGTATTGATGTCTCAAAGAGATATTAATAGACAAAACAATTACTCTGACTTTGATTAGGAGCTAAAAGAAAGCAGGTAGGGTTTTGATGAAACTATGCAGACTGCATTTCCTTATCCCTAGAACATCTTCACTTTTCTGTGTAGAATGGACTGTAGTAACTTTACCTATACAGTTCTGTCATATTTTATATTATCTTGATTGTGCCCATTAAGTGTAGCTTCTGCAGGATGTAGTTTTTGAAAATGTAAAATAAAATTAAAATAGTCTCATAAAATTTTGGGAGATACAAGTTGAACTTGAACCATCAAAAAGCCTTACAGTTAACGGTCTTATTGAGGAATTCATGTAGAAATCCCCCATGAAACATTTCTCTGAAAATTTGAGTTTACTTGCTGAAAATGGTACAAGTTTAATAGCTTGAGGTGGTGTATGCTTTTGTTTAGAAAGGAATCTCTGCAATAATATTGCTGTTCCTGGAACCAGATTCAGTTGACCTAGTGCATGGAGAAGTGAAATGCGTTTCCTTTGCATAAACTAAGTGTCCAGTTCTGTAGAAGAATTCATCCAGAAGGTAGTAATAGATTAGATGACACCTTTGAGATAACAGATATTGGGCAGACAGATGTGGTTTATTTGATAATCTTCAGACACATTCCTTGTTTATAAGCGGTGGTGTGGATTTCTCAGCCTGTTGTTCCCCATCTTACCTTTTCTATAACTATCTTTTATGAAAACTACAATGAAGTGACAGAATAAAAAGTGAATGATACACTGAAGTATGTTTTCAGTAGAAAGGGAACATTATGTATGCTGAATTTTAAATTAAATTTAATATGCATGCATTATGATGGCGGGGTTACAACTGCAAACAGAATGGTAACAAAGAGTCCTGTGGCACGTTAAAGACTAACTAAAGTATTGAAGCATAAGCTTTCATGGGCTAATACCCATTTCGTCGGGTATTAGTCCACGAAAGCTTGTGCTTCAATACTTTAGTTAGTCTTTAACGTGCCACAGGACTCTTTGTTACCGCTGCTATTCCAGACTAACACAGCTACCTCTCTGATTCCTGCAAAATAGAATGGTCATTCTTTTCTAAATATATAATATAAATTGCTGTTTGAACAGAGCATTCCACTTTTCCATTTGACTGACCTTCTTTTGGCTTCTGACGCTCTTAAGTGTAATATTCAGAGGTTATCACTTATGAGTAGGGGGAAGAAAAACAGAGTTTAATGGAGTCAAACTCTTTACTTGGAAAAAGATAGAATTTACCCGAAAACTCTTCTAATGATGCATATGAATGAGGTCAAATGAATTGGTATAGTGTTAGATAACAATTACTGTTATTCATTGGATATCCAGTAGTAAAGTAAAAGGCTCAATGTTAATAGCTTTTCAACTTTAGAAGCCGCAGAGTACAATAACCTATTTATCATTAAGATTTATCTGCAAGTACAATTTATGGCTGACTGTTTTTGTTTCTTTTAAACTGATAGAACAAATAAAATGTTTGAAAAATTAATTTTAAAGCAGGTAAACAATGAAGATGTAGCAAGGAAGATAAAAACAAAAGGGGAAAGCTATTTAGTGGTTAGGTAGGCTGCAATAAATTGTGAGATTTTGTTTAATTTTCACATTCTGGAATAATTCTATATTCAAATTGATATGAAATGAGGACCTAAAATATAAAATAATATTAAAAGTTTATAAATAGGAAAATATTGTGTATAACATACAGTATTGTATCAATTATGCAGTATTTAATATTTTTAGGTACCCTCGTGTTTATAAAACTCCATATAGTCTTAGAAATGCTCTCCTTAACAAACACCCACCTTACATAAGCATACATAGAGTTGGGAAACTAATAAGGGAGAATTGTTACAGCAAATGTTTTCTATTGGAGAAGCAATAAGGAAGAATGTGTGAGGTAATAAGGACCACTGAAAGATGTTATCTTGAAGAACTGTTAGCCCTCTCAGCTGTAAATAATAATGCCTTTATATATAAACCAGGAAACTGAGAACATGTAGAAATGACATCAGAAGATATGTGTCTGGGAGAATATTCTTGATAAAGAGGTTTTCTTTGTTTCAGAACCCTATATAATGATACTGGGTATAGGAAATTGGTTGGGGTATGATAACTGTATTACGCCCAGACACACTGAAGAACAAACACAGAGCCAGCTCTTGTTCTGACAACAAAGGGTGCAATGTATATATTTCTTTCTGTACTGTACTCTGTATAGTGCTGTACTAATCTCTAACTGATAACCTTTGCTTAAATAATTCTAATTGGGCTTCTTATTTGACAATCTGGAGCCAATAACTCAGACATGCAACAAATGGTTATACTACCTTTTAAGATGTAAAAGTGGTTCAATAATTATCAGCCCTCATTCACTGGATGGATAGATCATAAAACAACAGCAAAATATACTCTTTTCTTAAGTAATAGTAGAAGGCATTTTAAAGTAGGGGTCAGCCAAAAGGGAAAAATAATTAAAGGAATAAATAAAGAGTAAAAACTAAATCAATATTTTGTGCCCAAAAAGATTTATCCTGGCTCTTTAGACTACCAGCTAAATTTAATTGTGCTGCATGAGATTGTTTCAGTTAATTGACTAAGGGCCTGATAGGTCCATTGATTTCAATGGAGAGACTACCATTAGTTTTCTGGTATTGCTCCCTAAATACTCAATGAATTGACAAAAGGTGAACAAGCAGAAATGAGAGAATGCCACTTATGTATGAACTGCATTGAGATAATGCTCTTCTATGTCCCAGCCCTGGAAAGCAAGGAAAGGGCACTGAACACCACAGATGTCGGCTTCCTCCAGGCCTAAGGGGCTGTTATGGGTGTGGAGGGCTGGAGAGGGTTAATGTCATCTGAGACAGCAATGTCTCAGAGCCTCAAGTCCATGAGGAAGGGAGGAGTAAAAGTTCAGTTCCATCTTGGCTGGCCTCGAGGCAGGAGGCAAGGGCCGGGGGGGGCGGGGGGGAGTTCATCTCTGGCTGTAGAGATAACTCAGCTTTTCTTCTCTTAGGCTTCTACTTAGCTGATGTGAGTATAACCATTTGATTCTATTAAGCCTGTGCCTTTTGGGGTGTTCTTTCTGTTTCAGAAGGGAATTAGAAAACCCCAAATTGTGAAGTGTCTGTATCTCTGTTTTAACCTTTTTCTTTATTAAATCTTTTAGTTATAAAACCATCTGGTTTATTTTCCTTAGGGTTTTTTCTGCTTCCAGTCTGGGAAGGGAGAAGGGGAGGGAAATAGGGACCAGGGCAGCTAAGTGTATAGCTGGGGTGTGGAGACTGTCTCTCCTTACCATCAGGTTAGATGGGGGAGGGGAGAGGCAGCCTACAGGAGCCTGTCTCTTCAACGAGAGGAGAGGAGGCGGGGAGGTAAATAGCCTTCAGGTGTCTGGCTCTGACTCCCAGGGAGGGGGACAGGGTGCAGGCGGGGACGAAAAGCAGTCTCCAGGTGTCTGGCTCTGACTCCCAGGGAGGGGGACAGGGTGCAGGGGGGAGGAAAAGCAGCCTCTGAGGGTCTGGCTCTCAGGTAGAGAGAGACAGGGTTAGGGGAAGTCTGCCTTCGGCCGGGAAGGGTGAAGGGAAGCAGCCTTCAGGTGTCTGACTTTGGCCCTCGGGGAGGGGAGCAAAGTGAGGGTGGGGAAGTTTGTGGGCCCCCCAAGGTTTTGGAAGTATACCCGAATGGTGGCAGCGATTGGTAACCCCAAAAACCCCACTGGTAAAAAGGGGGGTGTTTTGGGGTGTAGGACTTAATTTGGGCTGGGAGCAGCTAAGTTAAGTGGTTTGGCTAGTAAAAAGTCCCAGATTTTGTTCTCAAGAGCATAAAGGCTGGGGTACCAGACTCTTACAAGGGCATTCAACCCCCCCTGTAGTGAGGTGAAGACTCATTGGTGTGGTGCCTTCTACTGGTCGTCCAGGGAATTAGCTCTCCAGCCCTCGGAGCACCTCCTGCTGGTTGATGTCTTGCCTGCCTCTGGCCACCATGTCCCTCCGAGAACCCTGTGCCCTTTACCTTGGGGTGCTGCCCCCAGCAGTGATTCCACACTCTGGGTCTCCCCTCCCAAGGGAAACCTCAACTCTCTAACTCTACCTTGCCTCAGTGTCTACTGTCAGTCCTGATCTAGCCCCCACTCACTGGGGCAAACTGCAGTCTGTAATGGTCACTCATCACTGGCATGGGGTTGGACCAGCTGCCTTACCACAGACTGCACCTCTGCAGACCCAGTACCTTCTTTAGTTCTTGCACAAGGCCTGCAGCCTGAGGAGCTGCCAGGCTGGAGCTCCCCATCCCTGCTCTATTGCCTGCACCCTAAGCTACCAGGCAGCTAGATCCTTCTCTGTCTAAAGCTGGAGGGATACTGCCTTAGCTCCTGGCTCATAGCCCTTTTATCAGGGCCAGCTGTGGCCTGATTAGGGAAGCAGTCAAAGATGGGCCATACCCCAATCAGCCTACCCTATTAGCTCCCCAAGGTAGCCCTCTCCTAAGGCTGTTTTAACCCCTTCAGGGCCGGAGCGGGGTGACCATTCCACTAAACCCCCTTAAAAATCCCCTCCCCTGGGAGTAGGGAAGACTCTTGCTTGGAGTCCCCGAAGCTGCCCCTCCAGGGCTATTCCTCCAGGACCACCTGCCTCATCTATAAAGCCTCCCAGCCTTGGGCCATCTCCTGGGAGTGTGTCTCCATCTTTCGGCGGGCCTGCTCTGCGACCTCCAGCTATGCCTGCAGGCCAGAGTCCCCCAGGCCTTCTTCTCTCATGGTCTGGGTTCCTACTGAGACCCGCTCCACTACAGCCTGGGTCCCGGCCTCTTGCTGGGCCCACTCTGTCTCAGTCTCTTTGTCTGCCAACCCCCATGGGTGGCTCTTGGGCAGGTCTACTGCCCCCTCAGCAGCAGCTACCTGGCCGGTCCTTGACCCCGTTGGGTCCTCAGGCCCCTCCACCTGAGTTCACCCTCTTCCGAGGGGGCAGTTCCTCTTTATGTGGACTAGTTCATGGCAGCCAAAGCAGGTTCCCCGCCCCTTTGCTGCCTTGGGCCCCGGCTTTTGCCATTGGTCCTTCTTTGGGGCAGTGCTCCTTGGGCTTCCCTGGGTCAAGCTCCTTGAAGCAGAGCACTCCCTCCATAGGTGCCTCTGCCACCCACAGTCACAACACCTTCTTCACCTCCTGACTTCCCTCACCAGATGACCTCTCATAGGGGCTTGTCCCTTCTTCCATCTGAGCCAGGCTTCCTGGCTGCATCTGAGTAGGGACAGTTCACCCTTATATGTCCATGCTCCCTGGAAGAGTAGCAAGCCCTGCGCTCTGCCACAAGCATCCTGTCCCTGGCACTTGCCTTCTCACGCCACTCTCCATGGTTCCTCTGAAACTCTTGTCTGAGGAGTTTTACCAGGGTCTGCTGCTTTCTTGCCAACTGCCCCAACTGTTCCTGTAGGGCCCACTGTGCCTCACAATGCCTCTGTTGAGTCTCCCCAAGCTCTTGCACAAGTCTTTCCAGCATCTCATGCTGTCGGACTGCCCCTTTCCTCAGGGGAGCAGATCCTGGAGCCCAGCCTGGAGCAACACAGGAGCCCTCTGCGAAGAATACCTCCACGTAACCTGGATCCATTAACCCCCTTCTCTGCTTGGCAATAGTCCCAGTCCTTGCCTTGCACCTTGCATCAGGGGTGACCGTCTATGCCCACATTCTCCACTAATGGTGCAGTGCCTCCTGCTGGTCATCCAGGGAGCACTCTCTCTGTGAGAGATCTTGGAAAGACGGGATGAGACCATTGTATAACCACCTGATTAGCCCACCAGATAATCTAAGTGTGTCTCAGGAAGACCTCCTGGTCAGACATATCAAAGACTGCTAACAGTACTAATAAATCAAATAAGGACACCTGTTATTTGACCAAGGACACTAAAACTGTTTGTATATCATACCCAGACATGAAACAAGATTAATACAGAAGTGACAGAGAGTCCTGTGGCACTTTAAAGACTAACTAAAGTATTGAAGCATAAGATTTCCTTCAATACTTTAGTCTTTAAGGTGCCACAGGACTCTTTGTCACTTCTGCAATTCCACACTAACACGGCTACCTCTCTGAAGATTAATATAGATACAGGATGTCAGTAGAATCGAGCACCAACTTTAGAGGTACTTTCTAAAGCAAAGGTCTACCCACAAATTGTTTAAAGTTGGTGAGCATCCTCCCCTCCTGTAGAGAATCATCAACAATCCTTTCACTAATGGATATAAAATGTCACCACCTGCTTTCATCAGCTATGAAGGGCATGGATCCATCTCACAGAACTGTAGCCCATATCTTCCTCATCACACATGGGACTTCTGTGAACAGACATCCTCAGTACAGTTAAATGATTAGCGCCTTAAATTTGTGGGTACCTGGGCCCTGTGTTCTGATAGCCCTGGTTGCTGAGCAACCAGAAAGTTATTTTGTTTAGGAGCTTACTTTGCTCTTGCCCTTGTGGCACTCTAGCCGTTTCAGTTGATTTTTGACACATAATAAAGAACTGGTAATGACAATAAAGATATTACTGACCGTTAACATTAGTTCAAAGTGCAATGCAAGTCTTGTGCCAGCTGATCTGAGAGAACTGCAAGCATCTTTGTATGACTTCTGCCGCCATCTGCCTTCTAATGTATCACTCTTGGAAATTTGACCTTAACTCTCAAGAGTTTATTTTTTCCTACAAAATAAATAACATTGACGTGCTTCCCATTATAGCTGTATTGTCTATGACAGGTCTGGCTGATGGTTTTTATTTAAAAGCCTATGCATTATTGTGACATAAAGCCCATTTCTACTTGACAAGAATTTTACACTCAGCACGCAATGCTTGATATTGTCATTAGGGCAACAATAAACTGCCACGCTTGAGATGCAGTTTCCTTTACTGCCTGGCTTTTTGTTCTCTTTATGGACCCTAAAAGGCTAAGGGTATCTTCCCCAGTCTTTTTAAAAACTTTGTATTCCTTTTCCATATTTTTGTTTGTTTGTTTTAGGCATCTACCATCCATCTTGCTTGATGGAAGCTACCACTGTCCCCAAAATTAAATTGCTGGACTTCTTGTTCTTCCATTGTTTATAATATGTTGTTGCTGTCACTAGATTTGGATGACTCATCCCTTCAATTAGCAGGATATATTCTGGGCTCCCTTATTCTGTACCTTTCTGTACTTGACAGGAATGACTCTGACCTGTCACCATCCAAGCATGGATATGAAATTTTTCCCATATGTGTGTTACGTAAGTTATTGTCCTTGGTTTTTAAATTCTCCTCTGTCATTTTTGCTGACTGGTTCATCTCCAAGCAGTTTTGGGTTACACTGATTTTAATTCTGGTACAGATTTTTTATTCCTTTAATGATTTTTATGTGGAGGGGGAGCAAATTGTCATCCAGCTTCTCTAGGATAGGATGAGGCATTCACGCAGCAATGCTATGCTCCTCTGTTTTATTAATTTCATGTGGAGAACTGTTGTTTTTTTTTTACCTTTAATTCTGTGTCATGGCAATACTGTGCTTGCTTGCTATTTCAGCTAAATTGCTTCAAGCATCTATCATTCTCCTTCCCCTAATACTATGATGTTTAACTCCTTTTATTGACAGGGAGTAAGAGACACAAATTTGTCAGAAGCAGCATGGTTTATGCAGAGTGCTCTGTAAATAAACTCTGTCATTTTGACCTTTTGCTTCTGGATGAGACTGAAGGGTCTATTAACTCCTATTAATATTCCCCCACCCCACTGGTTTGCTCAGACTCTAATTTGTGGAAGTTTTGTTTGTAATAATAAATTTAAAATTGTTTCCCATCTGCTTGAAAGGAGAGCTATTTTTAGCAATTACAGCACCTCAGTAACAGTGCAGATGGAAACACAGCCCTTTTTAATCTCACTTTTGCTATATTTGTACTCAGGACATTTGCTTAAGGGAGCAAAAACGTCCTGACTTTAGGGAAGAGGGATTTGACTTATGTGACCACGAATAAAATTTAAATCCCATAATCATGTTCTATAGAGAAAGAAGAGCTGCATTTTTACTGTGCTCAGTATGAAATTTCAATAGTGTGAAAAATGACGGGAAAGTTAATTTAGTTACATAAACAAGTTTCCAGTAGCAGAAGATTGAATAAAAGACTGAGAGGATATTTTGGCGAGACGTGGGAGAAAACCTTATTTATTATTTATTAATTATGATGAATTATTACTTTATCAAACAAGAATAAGAAACAATAACAAAGAGAACTGTTATGCACTTGAGAGAAATTAGTGCTGAAAGCTAGTGAAATTCCATTATTTTACAATTGGAGAATAATTTACACTACAATAGCTAAACAGGAATACAAACAGTCTCTGAATTATAATAGTTGTGTAATTTATCCACATTAAAAACCTTGTACAGTCAGAATTAACAGCAAGTGGGCTATTTCCATATGCTATGTCCATTTACAAACATCAAGGAAAGAACCACAGAATAGACAAATACGGAACTGAAACCTAAGAAGATGATTAAATAAACAAAGAATTTTACCAGAATCTTGTAACCTACCATTCTTGAATTGCGTGCCACAAAACACACTACATCTATTGTACCTTTATTAACATATAAAAAATTATCCCGAATTATAGTCAGAGCTGTTGTGCAATTACTAACGAGCCTTCAATGAGGTTTCCTTGAGCAGAGGCGTCTTTCTATGCAGAGTTTATGGTGGGATTAGGGTTTAAGGTAGTATTTTTGTATTTTTTTTCTCATTTTATGTTTGTGCAATGGTTAGTCATTAGATATGATTATGCTCAATTCATCAGCTTGATTGATAATAATGGCTACCCTTTACAACATACCAGATAAATATGTAAGTGTGACTGTAACCCCTCCTCAGACATTACCAGATTGTTTTGCCCTTGTGAAAGCTGGTAAATATTTAAGTATAGTATAAATTCTAAACAGTGGGCTGTACAGCTTTAAAGCATCACTGAATTAAGCCAGCAGTCTTTTCTGATGTTTCCTGAACTCTATGGTAACTAGCTGGCTGTCAGTCAAGTTAGCCTGCTGAAGTTTTCTAATGTAAAACACACAGAAAGGCAGCTGCAAAATAAAAAGAAGCTTTGAGCAAGTCAGTAGGAGAGCTCTTCTCCTACATTTGGGCCTACATTTTCAATAATATGCATCTACGCTAAGTTGCATTATTAAGGACCTGATCCTGAAAACATTTATGGATTCATTGAACTTTACACACGTGAGAAGTCCCATTAAACTGGAGCTACTCAAATGAGCAATAATCTACATCTGCGTGTCTCCAGATAGTGCCTAAACAAGAAGAAATTGCAAACTATGTGTGTAGTAATCCTCATTTTTACATTCACAGCTATAGATTTTAAATATTTTTGGAAAAGTTGGTCTTGATACCTAAAGAAAAAGGGTCACATTTTAATCTGTGTGCACTGGAGTGTTATTTTGCTAATCTAACACTGAAAAATCATGGTTTAAAAAAGTGAAGAAGCAAGGAAAATTAAAAACTAATAAGACAAATTGACAAAAGTTCAGTAAATGGGTACACATACAATTATAAAATGTATTTAACAATAGAAAATAAGCAAGCGTAAAAAATAAACAATATTTTTCTAAATAAAAAGATTCTAAAAAATGCATTAAAGTTTGTTTTTAAAAGTGGGAATTTTTCATTAAAAAAAGAATTGACTTCCTCAAGAAATCTTTGAAAAAACAGATACAGTAAAAGCTCTGTTATTCCACACTTTACCGACTGGAAAGCTGTAGAAATGGGAATTTCAGGAAGGGTGCGGGATGTGGACTCTGGGACAGAGTTTGGGTGTGGGAAGGGGCTCGGGCAGGGGTTGGGAGGTGGGAGAGATTTTGGGGTGCCAGATCCGGGTGGTACTCACCTTGGTGGCTCCCAACAAGCAGTGACATGTTTCTGCTGCTCCTAGGCAGAGGAACAGCCATGGGGCTCCGTGCTCTGCCCTTGTCCTGCAATGAGCACTACATCTCCAGCTCCCATTGGCCAAGGACCAATGCCTTACGAGGTTTCTTGCAGATTCTTGAGCCAAAGAGATTGCTTCATTCTTTACACCATCGGAGAGATTCTGTTTTCACACACTACATTTCAGGATTGCCAGCACCTAAAAAACATTCCAAAGAAAGACGGTTGAGCTGCTTAAAAAAATAAATGGGATTCTCCTTTTCTATGACAATATTTTAGTATAGTACATGGGTTGTCAGTGAAAGAATGCCCTCAGTGAAGTTCTGAGCTTAATCTGCGAGCCCTGATTTAAGCTAAATAATAATAAAATAATAATAATAATTTAAAAACCCGTTGTTCTCTGCAACACCAAATTGAATTTTGGGTATAATTAACAAAGATGGAACTAGGCCTAGCTCTCAGAAAGTAACAGCAATTAGAGAACCAACAATCAGAACTGAGATGCACACTAGAAATGGTAAATTATTTTGGTTGATGCCTGCAAGATCTTACTACAAAACCACTGAGGTCCAGTATTTTCTGTGCAGGTGCTGGACGCCACTTGCTGCAGCCCCCATTGGACTGGGACACCAAACCATGGCCAGAGGGAGCCACCGTCTGTGAAATGGCAGGTAAACAAATTGGTGGGGACAACTAAGGGTGCTTTCCCTGCGGTCCCGCGTGCCAATGTTGCCGATCCCTGGAATAGAGAGAGAAAACAAAGGTAGGAATAAATGATCATTTGTCAGAATGTAGATAGATGAATAATAGGTCCCCAAGGATCTTATTGGGACTGGATCATAATTTATCTTGAAAAATGAGTAAATAGCAAGGTGGAATTTTTTTCAGACAATACATAATTACTCAAGATAGTTAAGCAGAACATGATGGTTTACAAATGGATCTAATAAAAAGATGGGTGACAGGGCAAGAAAAAAACCCAGATTAAATCCTAAATTGATAAATGCAAAGTAGTCCACATTGAAAAACATAATCCCAACTATACATATACAATGATGGGTCTAAATTAGCTAATACTACTCAAGAAATAGATGTTGGGTTCATTGTGACTAGTTCTCTGAAAACATCGACGTAGTCTGCAGCAGCAATCAAAAAACCTAGATGAATGTCAGGAACCATTCAGAAGTTGATAGATAATAAAACAGTATAAATTATATTATCACAATATAAAGCTATGGTACACCGACACCTCAAATATTGTGTGCAGTCACTGCATCTCAAAGAAATCTTAGACGGTAAAGGAAAATAGAAGGTAACAAAAATGGTAAATGGTAAAAAGGACTAGCAGTTAGTTTATTTGTATTTCTCATTTGGTTCCTAGTTCTATTCCTGCTCCAGTTTAGCTTGTCTCATTTGACCCATAGCAAATCAGTATCTTCATCAATGCTAGAAGAATAGCATTGGGGGGAGGGATAGCTCAGTGGTTTGAGCATTGGCCTGCTAAATCCAGGGTTGTGAGTTCAATCCTTGAGGGGGCCATTTAGGGATCTGGGGCAAAAAAAAAAAAAAAAAAAAATCTGTCAGGGGACAGTACTCGATCCTGCTAGTGTAGGCAGGGGACTGGACTCAATAACCTTCAAGGTCTTTCCAGTTCTAGGAGATTGGTATATCTCCATTTATTTATAAATTTTATTTAATAACTCACCCTCCCTGATCGGAGATAACAAGCTGGTTCAGCCTAATTGGACTAACCTTTTTACCTCCCACCTGGTTCTTGCCTACTTTTCTATACCTGCCTCTGGACACTTCCACTGCTTGCATCCGACGAAGTGGGTATTAGCTTCAAAACTTTATAGTTAGTCTTTAAGGTGCCACAGGACTTTGTTACCTCTTCATTAATTTTGTCATTCTTTGTTTTCATAATGATGTCAATCCGTTATTTTTAAGTCAGATACAAACAGTGATAAGGGATTCTTTCTTGGCATGTTCACAAATCCATATGTGGTTTGTTTTATTTTTCATTTCACAAATCATCCGCTGAGATGCTGAAAGGCCGAACAACACCCACTTTTTGTCCTCTTTTATTCCACTCCCCCGCAACTTCTTTTAAAAGTAAAAATGTTTCATTTTTACATGTTCAGAATGAAAAAATTCAAAACAATGTTTCAAAATTTGTCTAAATTTTATTCTTAAAAAAGGCTTAAAAAAAAGAAAAAACAGAATCCAGAACCAAAATGAAATGTTTAATTTCTTGTGAATCAAAATGTTTTGGTCAACATGAAACAATTTTTCAATATTTTTCTCAGTTTTGATATCAGACAAAACACAAAACAAAACTTCAAATAGCTCTAGTCCTTAATATAGGGGCCAGACCTGTGGTTCTCGGATACAGTGATCATGAGTACAGTATAAGCGTCTATACAGAATAGCTGTGGTAAACCATCTTATCTCAGTGAGTTTTATGGATCTATGACATTTTACATCTGCAAAGAGCCAGGCCCTAAAACTCTTTGCAGAGTGTATAATTTAAAAGTAAACATAAATACATATAGTTATTGCTAGATAAAATAACCAATAATGTTAAATGGGGTTGGAGAATATTATTAGAACTTTATCAGCTAAAAGAAATATCTATGAACATTTGCCATTGTTGCCATGTTCAATACTCAAAACATAGGTCAATGTAGGTATTTAAGTGCTTTTGTGAAGGCAGAGTGTTCAGCAACTTGTAGAATCAAGACCTTATAAGATGTGAAAGAAATCAGACCTACCCTGTTTCCCCGAAAGTAAGACATCCCCCGAAAATAAGACCTACTTCCAGTTTTGCCTCTCGCTGTAATATAAGGCATCCCCCCGATAATAAGGCCTCCTTTTTTTTGTTCAACAATAAATGTGTACCGTATTCTTCTTCATGGAAAAATAAGACATCCCCTGAAAATAAGACCTAGCGCATCTTTGGGAGCAAAAATTAATATAAGACACTGTCTTATTTTCGGGGAAACACGGTAATATAATCTACAAATCCATTTCAGTTACATTAAGAATCATGGAGCTTACTAACTTAGTTGCTAAACTGAATATTCATCCAATGGTTTAGAATAGGGATTGGCAACCTTGGCACGTGGCACCACAGGGTAAGCACCCTTAGCAGGCCCTGCCGGTTTGTTTACTTGCCGGTTCACTGATCGTGGCTCCCACTGGCTGCGGTTCTCCGCTCCGGTCCAATGGGGGCTGCAGGAAGCATTGCAAAGTCCCTGCAAAACAATTAGTTGGCGAATACCATGGTTTACCATTTTTCAAACTGTGAAGGAAAAAGAGATTTAAAAAACTGTTGTAGTTTACCAAACATTAACTCCAAAAAAAGTAGAATAAGAGTGAAATTATTAGAAGCCACCAAAACACAGCAATGCAATTAACCTTTGCTTAATCTCTGCCCATCATAGCACTGAAAAGCATTGGGCAATAAAATGAATAATTAGTTCATTAACTTTAATAAAGTTCCATAAACATAATAAAAACTGACAAAATGTGAATAAAATCAAAATAGTAAAAATAACTTTAGGTTGTAGGCCTTGGAAGGGTTAGATATCTTAAGAGTTTCCAGAGGGGAAAAATGTCTTATGTCCTCACATAAATCTTTTCATGTCTTTTCAAAGTTCCTTCCTTGGCAGCAGAACAAAATCTCTCTCTAATCACTTTCTGTTTAGAACTTCTCCTTCTACCATCACATAATCTGATTTTACATACATCTTTTGAGTAAAGATGAACATTAATAAAGTTAGATTTAAAGAAGTTGGATGGTGTCTTATTTTTAGTTTTCCCAATTTAAGCTTTGCCATTGCTTATTCCTTTCTATAATTTCTCTCTTCTTCTCTCCCAGAAATTGACAAAAGGATTTCTTTGTATTTCATGAATCTTATTTATTAGTCAGAAATGAGCAAGACCTTCAGAGAACTGGAGATGGGGAAGGCAAAGAGGAAAAAAAGAAGAAGAAGAAAAATAATATTTGGTTCCCAGTTCTGCTGCTTAGAAAGTGCTCTAGTATTTTGTAATCTGAATTGTTGTTACCTGTTTGAGTCTCACAGGTTCATAAAATGTATAGGTGCCTCGATTTAGTTTTCCATATCTAGAACTATGGAAGAATGATATTCTTAATATTGGGGTTTATTTATATAGACTAAAGTTAGAATAATAAAACCATGTTTTAAATAAATGTTTAATTTAGTGTTTTGTTCAATGGGAAAATTAATATGGGAGGTATATTTCCAGATAGAATTTTCATGTTGTTCATTGACATTCTGCCTAAGAACACAATGCCAGTCTGAAGTATAAGTGCAGATGGAGGCAGGGAAA
Source organism: Sternotherus odoratus (assembly GCA_032164245.1). Taxonomy (NCBI): domain Eukaryota; kingdom Metazoa; phylum Chordata; order Testudines; family Kinosternidae; genus Sternotherus; species Sternotherus odoratus. Next base: position 226,634,662 of record JAVMKO010000001.1, on the reverse strand, counting down.
GCTGGATCAAGAAGAAGGAAGGGAGGAAATAAGATACAAAGGACCAATGAGGATATGAGGAGATACTTAATTCCATTAAACATTTACTTTTGGGTAATCTGTTAACTGTTAGACCAGTACAACCTAAAGGGGTTCAGAGCAAAATGAAGGCTTAGAATTGGAGAATACAGATAGATGAGCCCATGGCAGGGAAGTAAAAAAGCATCTAAAGAAATTACGCTAAGTGAGTGCTTCGGTCAGCATATTCCTACCAACCCTTCCTTCCATTCACAATGTAAAACCTATTTAAGGTTCTTCATAAATTAGCTGTATTTAGTGCCATATTATGGCTGCCCTAAGTGGTGGTGAAAGTGATTGTAGGGTGCTATAATGCAACTGTGAAAGTTTCTTGAGTCAATGTGGGAAAATTAGTACAGGCATGAAGGTCTCCAGATGGAACACCACCAAGTAGCTAGGGTATGGTTACCTGCGCATCAACTAGTATTCATAGACTGGCATTGAGTGAAGAGAACATCTCTGAAAATGTAGCGTCTCTGCTCAGTGTGTTCCTCTCATATCCCTAGAGTTATGATGCTTGCCAGATATAATTCCTCCCTCCATTGTTCTCCATGCACTAGAGCTACTAACACCAACTCCCCATGATCTATATGCTTTCAGAGCTCTAATTTAGACTTTAAGAGGATTTGTCTCCTTTTATATATAAATAATAGGATGGTCAGTGCAAGGGTCGAGAATGCATTTGATATTATGGTCCAGAATTCACTCTTCGTTGTTGCACATTTTTGAATCTGCACTCATTAAGTCTCCATTAATAATTATTAGAGATTTGTCCATGCAAATGAGACAACATTTAATTCATTTAACATATAATAGTGTGTTAACTGTCTAAAACTGGTTCATAGACCTGTTAAATAATATCTGAGTATAAAATATATTTATATGGGCAATACAATTTCCCAGAGTGCTCAGTTTACCTATTAACTTTCTTGCTATTCTATATCTTTGCAATATTAATGGTTGGTCTGAATCACCATTTTCTTTTCTAAAATACTTTTGCCATCAATTATTCTATCATTACTTACTGGATATCCTGATATTATAAATTAGATATGTGTTTGGAAATATAAACAGAAAAGAAAGGAAAATGCATTTTGAGTTTTGTTTTAAATGTGATAATTCATATGTATTCTGGTAAGAAAACTATCCTGTATAAATACATTTACTATTTTTGGGTTGCAAGCAATAAAGCTCTGCTGCAGCAATGGGTGAACATTGTTTACAGAATAGGCCAACTGTACTTGAGAAGCTTTATTATCACTGGGAGTTTATTTTTTGAAAAATGATCTCGGTCTGATTTGAGACCCCATTTATCTAGCTGCTGTACAAACACATAAAAAACCTTCCCTGAATAGCTTACAATATAAGCCTTTGAACCTTAGTACCGTGATTCACTATGTAGCAAAGCCCTGGTTCAGTAAGACACTGAAGAACATTCTTAAATCCATCTCTATTCAGAAAAGTACTCAGCTGTAAGGCGCAATGTTAAGTACTTTGCTTTGGTGATTTGGTGAAAGAGTATCTGTGAGAAGACTAATCACAATGTGTAATGTTAAGTATTTTACTTAAATATTTTCAGGATTGGGGACTATATGTTGTCCAGCTATACTGAAAGGAGAAGAGGAGACATTAGATATGGTTTAATCAGGACTCAGCTTTGTTATTAGATGTCAGGTGTTAGCCAGCAGATAAAAGTACACAGTGCAGGTAACTCCATGATCATTTCAATAGTTACCTAGGATCTTTCTCCAGCCCTACCTTTCTCATCCTGGTCCCCAGCCAACTTATTGCTGGAACCTTCCCCCCCCCTCCCCTTGTATGAGGATTAAGGTGGGTTATAATGAAGAGGGGGGTTGGCTCCCCCTGTGCCAATCATAGGAGCCCCACCTCCCTAGACCCCTGGTTCCTCTCCTTTAACAAACACCTCCTTCAAGTCCTTTACCAAGCAATTTATCTGGTCAGTGTATCCCTTCTTTATGTAGTACCTGCACTACACATCTGCCCCACACTTACATTATGAGTTGCAGCATCATAGCGTAACTCCCTTCCCTATTTACCGTAATGAAGACTTGTGGAGAAGGCAAAACAAAACACCACCCACACCAGTTTAGCCAACCTGGTGGTGAGGGAAAAAATTCCCTCCCAGGCCTCCAAGAAAGCAGTAGCTAGCACAATGCCCATAACATATCCCAACCAAACCTGGTATTTTGCCACTTCCAAGGGGTAAGGAGGGAAGGCTGCTCATTCTCCTGATCTAGGGAAAAGGGGCTTCCCCTTTATCTCACCAGTCTTCCCCTTTATCAACTTCTCAGGCCTTCTGGTCCCTGGGAAATGAGTCAGCGTCACCACGCCAATCCACCCTATGTTTTCAGCAGCTCCTGTGCCTCTCTCTCACCTCCCACCCATAAAGCACTACAGCTCTTCACCCAGCAAGCCAGGCATCACACCCTGCACCACTTAAACACATGTAAATGTAAGCTAAACAAGAATCATCATCTAAAATATCTTCCTTTGTGCAATTTGTTTCCTTTGTACAGAGAAAATGAAGTTTCTCATCTATTTTTTTCTGAAGTATCACTGATTTCACAAATGCTGTTGGACATAAACTTCTCTGACAGTTGATTCTATCTGCAGCTGTAGAACAGTGTCTTTTTATTTATACTTATTGTTGTAGAAACAAGATTACATATGGGGTTTCTCTAGAAGTAAAATACCTCTTAGCAAGGAGAGCTAAAAATGACTCTTTCACATGCTCCACAGTTGTAGGGTAAGAGTTAGTCAGCTCTTCTCTGTCACCTGTTGCTCTGCTTAGCAGAGGAAAATGAGAGGTGACAGATAGTACAGTGCATGTGTTCACTATGTGCTACTGCCTTCTACCAGAGTCAGTTTACATTTCTCTTCAACTGGGTGTGATCATGGCACATTTTCAAATGTCTCATAGGTAATATAAACAATAATGCTAAATGTCAATCGACATTTCCTTTAGCTCACAGAATATGTTTGCTCTTTTTGGAGCAAAGAGTGTATTGTGTAAATGAGAAAGGTAATTAATTCATATTTAATTCAGTCCATCCACAAACAGTGTCCAGTTCCAAGTGAAGTATGGCTATTGAGTCCAGTAGTGAACTTGAAAAAAAAGAGAAAGAATATATAGATGTATGTTTATTAATAGAAAGAGTAATGGATGTCCTATTGATTTGAGTATTTATTATGCTTATCGTGCTGGCTTCTGTGTGCGTGCATGTGTGCGTGAGAGAGAGAGAGAGAGAGAGAGAGAGAGAGATAAATGAATGATGTTAAAAACAAGTGGACCTTGTTCTTGAAATACTGAGGAATTTCTGTAAAAGTTGGAGTGCACTTTTGACAAGCTGCATACCTTACACTGAGTAAGTTACTCATTCATACTACTTATAAATATTTATGAACAAAACCAAATACATTTGAAGAAATCGCCAAAAATGGTGTCTCATCTCACAACAAATATTATTCACAATGAGTAGAGCTACACAGGAAAATATTTTGTCATCCTCGGAAAATTTGAGATCTCAAACATTTAAGTTCCAAGTTGGTTTGAAAAGTCAAAATTGCCAGAATGTTCATGAACTTAAAATAAGTTCAATAAATAAATAAATAATAAATACATACATAAATAATAGGTGTGTCAATCAAAAGGTTTCATTTTGATAATTGTAAAATGGTTTGTTTTGATATTGGCCTATCTATTAATTCATTTACTGTAAGTGTACCTGCATTTCTTAACTAAATGTTCTTTGAACAACAAAGATTTGAACTCCCCCCCAATGTCAAAATAGAACACTTAGACAATTTATTTTTTTTCACTTAAAAAAACCCAGGAAATTTGTCAAGTCTGTCCCTTTCCCATCCTTTTTTCTCCCCAAATCATCATTTTTTACAGGAAAACATCAAAAATTTCCCAAGCCATCTCTAGTAAAAATAGCTTAACCAACTCCAATTGTATTCTGCTTTGTTGATCTGCTGGAGAGCAAGAAAGATTTAACAAACTTAATCTATATAAAACACATGAAAAGGTACCTGCAGCATTCATAGTGCTACTCTTTTTCCACTTACACAAGAAAGCCTTTGGAAGGGACTGCTGGGGGGAAAAAGAGGAAAGGGAAGAAAGTAAAAAGTGTGTAAGAAAAGCAAAAAGGAGATAAGGCATGTGTTCCAAAGTTACCCCAGAAGTCAAGAACTGTCAAATCAGTATGAGCAGTTGCAGTGAAATATACTAAGGCACTGTTACTCCCCCCAAGCAATCAGTGATGCCACAAGGCATGTCAGAGGAAAAATCCACATTAATACTGTGGCAGCTAGATTTTCCATTGACCTTGACCAAACATACTAAGGATTAAGCTTTTCTCGCTGTCTGTCATATGAGTGTCAGTTAAGGAAAAGATGAAAAATTACTTGAAAAGTCAGTTTTAAAACAGAGACAGGGAAGCCCCACTTGAAGGAACACTATAAAAATGCCTTGGCTTGTCATGTTACGATTTACTCATTGGCAATCATCAAGTTTCAGTTTGCTGGCAGCTCTTCATAATCTAAAAACCTATCACTTTATAATGCAGAATTGTAAACAAATTCCAAATAATTTGTTGAAAAGTGTCTTTGTTTACTGGAAAGACAATCGAGTCTGCCCAAAATAGTGAATGTCAAAATCAAATTTTAAACAGAAATCACCCATGTAGAATAAGATAATTTCAGAGATAATATACAAGCCTGTGCACCAAATTTATTTTATTCCTTGGTCCACTTTTCAAAAAGTCATAACCAAAGCAAATTTATGTCATTGTGTACAATGCCAGAAACTTTTTTTAAATTCAAAAAATAAATTTGCCCTTATTAATTGCTTGAGAAAAAATTGAACAGACCCATTTTCAAATATTGGGAAGCTAATATTATTAAAAATGTAGTACACCTAAATATGTTGGTAAGTAAATTAGTGCAAACATATTACCACAGAATAACTTATCTGTATAAACAAATGATATTCCAAAGAAATCATGACAAAGCAAACAAAAAGCAGGTAATTAATGACATTTTCTTAGGCCCCAATCCTGTAGCTTACAGGTAGAATACTAGGCTGGCATGGAGTCCCATTGAAATCAGTAGGTGTTTTCCTGCACAGAACTTGCTGCAGGACTGAAGCTTCAGTCTCTTGGGAACTTTAGCCTCAGACACTTTGAATTTTAACTTATAACTAGTAACAAAAGTGGTGCATAGGGACTAAGTGCATGCCATATTAACACTAATAGTAATGGGAAAAAATAGAATCAAGTTTCAAAGATCTTCATTTATTTTACACTTCAGCGATAAAAATGAGATTACATTCCATATTAAAGTAATATAAAATGAGTAACTCTTGTGGGTTGCTAGAAATGAGAGCTGGCCAGAAATCTCATTACTAGTTTCTTAACTTCACCTCCCCCCCCCAAACAAATAACAATAGAATTCATATTAAAAAGTTTGATTTATTTGCTCAAAAAAAGGACCAATTCATTCTGAAAATAAATGAATTTCCCATTCAAACTTATTCTGGTTTTGAGCCATTAATCTAAAATTTGCAGGGTTATTAGGAGAAAGATTACTTTATATTGAATAGTTAATGTTGTTTGTTCCCATTTAAACCCCAGCCATTTTGCAAAAAGGAAAATTTTGAAGGTGTGTTAATTGAAATTTTGAAAATGGGAATAATTGTAAAGCCATGACATTTTACAGCTCTACTACATTTTTTCTCATTGTTACTATTTTAAATTATGTATATATTTATTTATTTATTTATTCTACACATATACACAGTTGGATTGAGTTTTCCAGATTTAGTTTCCCTTCTTTAGTAATGAGAAAATGCTCAAATTATCCAAATGCTCTGTAACATTCAAAAACCTCTGGGTTGTGCTAACACTGTTAACTCCTGCTATGGGAATATATTATAAGTCCATAGGAGATATGTCAAATTTATAATTCATGATTTTTTTTTTCAGGGACAATGCGTCTATGAGGTCTATGTTGCCTAAAAAACAGGAAAGGGGTCAAAACAGAGGATAAAAATTATGCAATTGTCACATTTATTGTATGCAAACGTTCTGTAAATTTGTGTTTGCATGAGTTGGAATATAATAAAATTGTTTTGAGTCCTGTTAGCACCAGGGAAAATTCATGGGTACTGGGAAACGGTTACATAAGTTTCTAACACAGAGGAGACCACAGGGTACTGATCTGATTAAGAAAGTGAGAATTACACAATAGTAAGAAGACAAAACAAGTTGTTCATTAAAGTCTTGACTAGACTATAATTTTGAAGTTGTTGATTCCACACAATCCCAGAACACATGACTTTTTTTTTCCAGACAGTCTAGCCATTAAGTCTGACAGGGTAAGCATTAATTTAGTTGGATTTCCTGAACATGCTCTGAATCCCAGCTCTCAAGGGACTTTCAGAGGCAGCAGTTGTTGAAACTCACTCCTTGACCCATTCACTTCCGAAAGGAAGTGTGAAGGAAGCAGTGGGAATTTCAATCTCTAATGTTTATCTAATCCTAAAGTGACAGAGCCTCCTTGCAGATCAAGCTATGTCCTTAAAGACGTCTGGTTGGAGAATCCGTGTGAGTCCATCATTGGCAATCTTATTGTGCCACCAACACTTTTGCCATTCCTGGGCAAGCATGCTTCAGATTTTTTTGGTCTTCCTTTCAAGTAATATCTCTGTCCCAAGAAAGCTCATAAAACTGAACCAGTACTGAAGGAGGCAGTTGCTGATTTTGGCTTTGAATATCCTCCTTACTGATCTTATCCTGCCCCTTAATATGGAGCAGCGGACAAAGATGACAAGAATCAATACCATCAGTCTGCCTCTCTTCAGCCTTCCTCATTGCCAACATATCCCTGCTATACAACAGAGTTTTTATAAATATGCGTCTTTAGATCCACAGGTTCATAGCAAGCTTGATGTCACAACATACACACAGAGGCTGCTGAAGGTCCCAAAACATGGCTGCAGCTACTGCTATATGAGTGTCCATATTTTTTGATCATTCTCCAGCATATACTTGTGAAGTATTTGACAGTTGCCAACTGGCTCAATGTCCTGTCCAACTAGGTTAATACTGAGCTGGCTGTAATCTAGAGCTCGAGGCTGCTGTATGATAATGGCATTCATTTTATCCTGATTATTTAATAGACTACATATGTGCTGCTTCTTTGCTGACCAGATTGGCCTGCTGCTTCAGCAATTCACTAAACGAAGCCAATGCTCACTTAGACACCATAGAACTAATATAGTTTCATCAAATGCTTATGGTCCTGAGAATGTTGCCTGTATTCCTATCAGTTTTAACCCTTTATTTATATGAGAACATCAGCTCTTAAATAATATTTGAGAGATACTGCTAAAAAAAACTTCGCACATGAAATTAATTTAATTATCCCAGCTTTACTAAATTGTGGTAAATGTGACCCAGGAAGGAGAAGTAACTTCTGCAGTTACATTCATGTGATTTCATTTCATTTAAACTGAGAGCAATATGAAAATTTTATACCACTATGGCAATTATCATCAATCTAAAGGGGAAAAAAACCCTATAAAATTATTCTCCCATTATAAGTTTTAAAATATGTGTATCTATATAGATAATAATATAATAATATCTATATAGCAAATAGCAAAATATAATAATAGTTTTGCTATTTCTCTGTGCATGCTTTTTCACCGATATTTTGTTTAGTTTTTTTAAGACATTACATCAAAGTGCTATAAACTGTTATCTGTTTATGTCAGAATAAATATACTCACTCACAAATCAAAATTACAGTACTTCTTTCCTACTCTATTCTTTCAATATACAAAGAACAGCTCATTCTATAATATTATACCAGATCTATAATATTACTCCTGATCAATGTTCCCTATAATTTTTGACAGTCCATGTGCGCAAAAAAAAATTTGTGAAAATTGTTGTGCTTCTGTGCAAATTTTTGTGTGTGCAGTGTTTCGCCATGTGCACGGGGTTTAGGATCTGTGTGGGCACACACATGTGCACAGGTTAGAGGGAACAGTGCTCCAGATCATTTACTATCAGTCCAGCTGAATTATACTTTCAAAATATGTGTCTTCGGTCACTTTGTGTTGTTGAACTGTTACAAAATATATCCTCAGAGAGCATGGGAGTTTCATTCTGCTTGTTCTATAGAAACATCCACCTAAGGTTCTGAAAAAAAAAATGCCAACTTTTTATTAGTACCTCGTGATGGAGACCTTGCTAGTGATTGTGTGGAAATTTATATAATAATCTTCTGATGCTTTCTGAGCTATGTTAAGTTTGTGTTCTAAGCAAATTGCTGTGGTTATATTTAAGCATGTAAACCTATTGCAGATGTTTGGTGAAGAACCATTTTATATTCTGTTACTAAAGGGGAAAAGAAAAAAAAGTAAAACAGAACTAGTTAATGCTTATGATTAACTAATGCACAAAGATTGAGAAGCTTGTCTTCAGACTTGTCCCAAATTAATTATCATTACACATCAAGTCTCTCCTTCAACCCTTGAAAGAAATCACAGTGGACTTGCAACAATATGAACTGTTGGGGATCATGCACATCATTCTTGTGTTGTCTGGAGATGGTGATCTCATCTTCATGCCCCTGCATCTTTATGTTTGGTTGGTCTGACCCACTTAAGGGAACTATGTTTTATGGCTTGGGGGTTGGGAGATGAAAACTGCTGCAAGAGGAGCAGAGTGAAAAGGAGCGGCAGGGTGCGGAGAACCTTCCTTTTTACACAGACCAAATCTGAGGAAGGATCCACCCTCCCTCCATTTTAAGTGGTAAAATAGCAGGTTTGGTCAGTACCTGCTTTGGGCCTTCCCCACAGCTGGTTCAGGAAGGGCTTTATTGTTTATGGAATGATGAGTGTAAACATTACAATTCAGCATTGGCTCATGCAGGGATAATATCAAAATTTAAAGGGGGGGAGGGGCACTGGATATAGGACAAGATAACAATCGGAGTTCTTGGAGAAAAATTTTGAACCTCAAGGAAAGGTTGTAAACTTTTTGCAAGAAAACAGAATTTGCTTCAAACTTAAAACAGTTTAGCACATTTATCCACAAACAAAACCAGCTGTCAACCTGGTTTTTACCTCTAAAGTTTTCAAAAAGAAAAAAATGTAATATTATAGTTTGCTTTCAAAATATATTTAAAAAACCTCCTTTTAACTGAATTTCACCCAATTCCATTTTAATATATGTTATGCCATGTTAAATATTTGTCATCGTCAAGAAAAATATATTGCAAAATATCCTTGTACTGTATAGTACATAACCTGAGAGCTAACTCAGATAAATTGGGGCTATAAGCAGAAATAAACCATCTAAATCACAGACTTTTTAGCTAGAAATATAACTGTCGTTTTGATTGTGATTATTTAAAAAAGAATCCACCATCTCTAATGGTATAGAGTCAGTTGGATTTTATCAAACATGTATAATTGTACAGCGTTAATGAGGACAAACTGTTGGAACAGCCTATACTCTGGGATCCATTGAAATTTTGCCCTCTCCTAGGGGAAACAATTATTATTAACTTCTTCCTTTTTAATTTATATAAAATTTCTGAATTGACCCTGAGGGTGTTAATTGGAAATGGCCACCATGGGAAAGAAAGAGAATTGGTAAAAAATGATTCTGTTTGATTATACCCTGTTTCCCCGAAAGTAAGACATCCCCCGAAAATAAGACGTACTTCCAGTTTTGCCTCTCGCTGTAATATAATGTAATGTAATTTTGGGAGCAAAAATTAATATAAGACACTGTCTTATTTTCGGGGAAACACGGTATCCTCTATATTCATTTTTACCATGAAATTGGAAAAAATAAAAACTAGCAGGTTGATTCATGTATGAAGCATTTGCTTCTTTTATAGGTCAGTTTTTCCGCTATATTAGGTACAATATGGGCAAAATAGGTTTCCATGAGTCTAAGAAAACAGGGCGCACATGATTTTGTCCCACTTTAGATCTACAATAGTGCTAATATAATGCAATGTAAATTGTTTAAAGTGACTGTATTGCCCATCATATATTTTTTTAAAAAAATCCTAAATCAAGGCTCCCACCGCTAAAATGAGATTTAAAAATAAATGTTAGGTTATTTTTATTTTCCTACTGTTGTTTAAGTCCTTATATATGAAAACTGAAATTCTTACATAATCCCATGGCTCCAGCAGCTAGCAATTTAAGGGGAAAAAATCAAATATCAGGAGACCTTGGAGAAAAATCAGTAGAATTGACAATAGTATAAAGTAAAATAAACTAATGTAACAAAATGTTCATTAACTAATTCTCCATCAACTAATGTTAATATATTAGCTAATAGTTGACTATTTAATATTAATTGGTTAATGCTAGTTTTTTTTCAAAAATAGCCACCAATTTTGATGCCTCAGATCATTGGGTGTCCAACTTAAAATATTAGTTGGGGCTAATACTGAAAATGTTAGCTTGATTAGATGATATTTGTACAACATTTTGAAAATGCTAGTATAGAGGCACTAGGTGACTCATTTTACTATTGCTTTTAGAGAAGTGAACAAATACTCTGCATTCAGAACCATTTTTCTTGTCAGACATGCTGCTGCATAATCGGGTGTGGGAAGACTTAGAGCGCTAGCAGGAGAAAATGGCTACTCGTGCAAGCAGCCTTCTTATATCACATACAGAAACAGATAAATCAGGGGTTTAGATGTCAGTGCTGGCAGCTTGACAGCTGAGAAAAGGAAGCCACTGAGATAACAAGGTATATGACAATTTAATACTTTACAAAGACTATTTTGTGCTTTCAATTGCACTCAGCTATCAGAGATTCTTGAACACAGCTTTTAATATGCTCTTGTTAATCTACTCACATACAAAAGAAAAGCAACCATTATTTTGAACTAGATGAAGCATTCACATGATCTTCAATGATAGATACTAATAAAGTGCATTACAAAGTCTGTCATAGAGGTGGTGAAGATGTGTTACAGTGGAAAGTTCACTATCCAAGAAGAAATGATGCAGGCTCTTGGCTAGCCAGTGATAACACAGGTCACTTAGCTAGCACTGCTATTTGGGTATCCAGGAATCCAGGGTTCCCTACCTTTCATACATATGCTTTCAAGAGTCCAACTTTTAGATTTAATATTAGAAATCTTTATTATTTTTAATACAACAAATTTATTTGATAACACATAAAGAACTCTAATTTAATTACTATAAAAACACCATCAAATTAGTAACTTAGTAATTACACTCCTTTTTATTTTACTCTTGATTAATTGTTATCCAAGGATATTTTCCACATCTTGCTATCAAAACAAACAAACAAACAAACAAACAAACAAACAAACAAACAAACAACACCCTACTGTATTCTGCTTTGGGCTTTCAATTGAACACTTGAATTAATTCACTAGCTAGATTACCGCTTTATATTACATATTACATACTTGTCCTATCTTGGATTATACAATTCTATTAAGAGGTTTGGGATAAAGTTGAAATGAACACACAATACAAAAATGTTGCCAGTCCTACACCTGTATGAATTTTTGCAGGATAAGGGCCTAAAGTTAGACTGTAAATATAAAATTATGAAAAATGTGTATATTCCATTATATTGTATTGAGCGCCAGGATAAAAACAAATCACCTTTAGAGTAGATATGTCTGCAATCATGAAATTAATTCTACACAGAAATATTATGGTGAATAAATAAAATATAATAATAGCTGTGATCTAAGGTCTACCCATTAGGGCTACTTTAGTTTGTCATCTGTTTTTTTTAAACTGACCACTTAAATTATCCTCCCATGTTGTCTGATGTTTAAGATCTTGATCCTGCAAACACTTATAGCTGTGAATTACAGGTATATATGTGTTAGTGGCCTAACTTTATAACTCACACTACCAAAATACTTAAAAGAAGAGATGGATTGTTTATCATGTTCAGAAATTTAATAAATATAGGCTCCGACAAATTGTGGGAATAAATTAGTATCAAATTCAAGGATTCCTCATATCTTTTTAAGTTAGGGGACACCTGTTAAAACATGTTTTCTCATCACACTTATAATAATTTCAATTGGTAGTTGAATCCAGTACCTTAAATTCCACTTGGAATATCACAGTCAGATAGCACAGACTGAGGAACACCACAGTAATGGACTGTCTGTATAATTCTCCCTTGACTAAGGCCCCCCATCCTGTAATCACATCTGTGCAGGCAGATTATTATGCCCATTTACCCATTAACTTCAATTAGACACTGCATGGGCAAACCTTATGCCCACATGCTGTCAGACTGAAGTCAATGTGGCACAAGAGTTCTTCCATGCACATCTGATTGCAGAATCTGAAACTAAATGAGGAGCTGCACTGTCCATTAATGTTGGCTTCCAAATAGTCTTAACACATACCAATTGATTAGGAGGTCAGATAGAATTATGTAGGGTGCACAACAGTAGACTATTCTCAAAATGATAAAGGCACAGATAATTGTACTAAATTCAGAACCTCCTCTTGTCAATGAGGGATAGAAAAATGTGCTTGGCTACACACTATGACCTGAGCATAGGAACAGCCAAGGATCAAAGAAGACACCCTAATGTTGCAAGCCTATATTAGAACCAGTAACTGGTATGCAGTCCCTAATTAAAATGAAGGACGTGGTTCCTAATATTACATTAACATTGTCTTTTACAATTCTAAAATATTTTTAAGTAGAAAGTAATTATAATGAAGCTTGCTTGACAGATAAAAAAGAATAACTGAAGCAGCTGCAGGTGGTTGTAGTTCACAACCTTATTGTTTCCTTCACAGTGCATTTTAAATAATCAGGGGATAAAAAGGCTAAGCGCATACACCCTTGGTGTTTAAGATAAGATTAACTACACTATTTTAATCCTAAAATTATTTGATATACCATCATTTCCAGCTGTGTCATTCCTTTACTCTTAACATCCTTGGTTTCGCTACAAGAGGATTTTTGTTCAGGTTGTTCAAAAGACAAATGAAAAACATTTACACTAGTGTCAAGAATCAGAGAGGTAGCCGGGTTGTCTGGAATTGCAGAAGTGACAAAGAGTCCTGTGGCACCTTAAAGACTAACTAAAGTATTGAAGCATAAGCTTTTGTGGGCTAATACCCACTTTGTCGGATGCATTCCACTGTAAATAGTTTAGATTTTTTGAAAAAGGAGACTACAAACCTGTGAATGGATGTGTCTGAGAGTTGGAATAACTGTCATTTAGGATTAGATTTTGCAACCCTTCCTTATTTTGGTTAGCTTACTTGCTGAAATAATTTCACTGAAGCAAATATGAGCAAGCTAAGTACTAACCATCAAGAAAAAAAGCCTTTAAGATTGATTTAAACTATGATTCCAGAGTTCCTTTTGATTACTGTGCTCATTGGTATTGACTAATATGTTCGATAAAATCCCTCAGATGTGCTATTATATGTCATTTTATATCAACAAAAAGATTTAGGTGCACAAATCAATTGAATATTGTATGATATACTATTATGTGGTAATCAAGTGAAAAAAATAGCACTATGATGGAAAACCACAAAGAAAATAAAGTGATGCTGATAGTTACTCATGATGCTAGTTGGACAACATTGGCAATAATGTAATGTTCATCTAGTATGGCCTGAAGTACACTCTAAACAAAGAATGATAAACCATAGGCACCTGGACCCGTAATTGGTATGCTTAACAATATGAAAACCAATTAAAGTTCCTCTGAAGACATATTTGGAGTTGTCTTGTATTAAAACAGGTTTGAATGTGTTTGCACACTCTGCAGTTTGCAAAAGCTTAAGTTCAATTCCCTCCCCCCCCCCCAGGTCATATATCCTTGCAACCTATACGAAAGGCTCAGTTTTGATAGTTTCATGTCCATTTTCACAGGTTCACAGACTCACCAAGAAGCAGAAGTGGAACTAGGCTATGATTTTAATTCAGCAAAAACTCCAATCTCAAGAAAACAGATCTGCCTATATAAAATAGGTATAAAATTATTATGCAGTAGTACCACCTCCAAGTTTTCGGAATTTGAGTCAGGGACCAAAAATCATGAGATGGGTTTAAAAATAATGTGTTTTTTTAACCATAATAAATAAATAAATAAATAAATAATAGTAATAAATAAATAATGAATAAATAATAATAATTAAATAAATAATAAAATAAATACATTTTGACTATAATAAATAAATAAATAACTATAATAAATGATATAATAAATGGTTCTTTTTATTTTTTTTGTCTGGTTTCTGAGCCTTTAGGGTGCACTCTCTTCATATTCTCAAGCTTTTCTCTGCTAATATATGGACTAGAAACTTAACTTTTTTTAAAAAAAATGAATCTCTTTATTCCAGCAACTGGAATTTAAAAAAAAAAAAACCCAAAAAATATTACAAGACTTGAAATAAAATCACATGGTCTGGCAACTTTGATGATGTGAATCAAAACATAATAAATAATAACAACATACTAGGCACAAATCCAGAGGGTAAACAAATTTATTTATTTTTACTGGTTTTGTTCCTCCCCTCCCCCACACTTGATCAGAGAACTCATCAGATATACATTATCTCTGTAGAAAACCAGTCACAGGAAAATGGTTTCCGTAAACCATTTTGATTACATGCAGTAGGAAGAAAACAGAAACACCATATGACTTCCAACATATGATTTTCCGCATATAATCTACTTCTGACAAAAAAGGCACAACATTGAAATTCATGGTGACAACCAAACTAAATTAATACCGAGATAGAGCAAAACAGATAGGATACTGGGTTAAACAGCAATAGAAATTGACATTACTAGTGGTTTGCCAACATATGTCTAACTTAAACCAATGTTGATTTTCAGTATTCACTGTAGTTTGAGTGAAATAATTTGCAAGCCTTTTTTCTCCCCCAATCCTCTTTTGAGCAACCCAATTTCAGAAGAGGCAAGGTTAGTAGTTACATTTTCAATATGGCCCGGCATGTGTCCTGACGTAAAGGAGAAGAACTGCCTCTTTATCATCATTTATAGTCCTAGGCAGCATCACAAGACACGTAAAGACTCAGTCACAGAAAGCTGCGTCAGGGTTACTTACAAAGATGCTATTTTACTCTTCTAGATTGCATAGTTCACACAGCCTATTTTTAGTTCTTTTACTTTCTTTCTCAACCTCCTATCACAATCACTTTATAATCTGATGGACTCAAGGCACATCCTCTATATTCTGAAAGGCCATATTCTTCTCCCCTCACCCTGCATGAATTGCTGTAACACACTCCCACAGCCTGTATCCACCTATGCATTCTTCTGTTCCTTCCAAAATCCAAAAAAGGGACAGGGTAAGCTAGTAAGATCAGCTACACATACTCATGTTAAAGTGTCCCACAGATAAGTACCTGACATAATTAGGGTGACCAGATAGCAAGTGTAAAAAATCGGGACTGGGAGTGGGTGATAATAAGTGCTTATATGAGAAAAAGCCCCTATAAAATTGGGAAATCTAGTCACCCTAGACATATTACAATGGCATACACTAATTTTATCACCAAGTTCTGAGGATTTGGGGACAACAAAAGAGATGGTCCTCATACAAAAAAGCTAATTTCTATTTATAGTATGCAGTGAAGTTGGTCAAAACCAGTAACATATTTCAAATAAAATTTTCTAATTTTCCAATAAAAAGCCCAAACCAAAAACAATTGTTTTTTCCCAGTTATTCCCACCCACCCACCTCTCACTTTTTTTCCACTTTTTAATTTTGCCAATGAAACAGTAGGAGTAAGAGTAAATGGGGGGGGGGGGGGGGGCGGGAGAGAAGGAGCCAAAAATAACTGATAAATGCAATAAAACAAACACACAAAATGTTTGTTTTTGGTTTTGAAAACTAAAAATAATGGTGGCTTGGTGTTCACACATAGATTTACTTTTTTATTTTTAAACAAAACCTTTTTTTCCAGTAAAAGGCCATTTTTTTTCACAGACTAGATTTCCAAACAAAAATTTCAAGTGCTCCATTAGGCAACTTACCGGTCGTTAGCATTGGGTCAATGTGAGAGTATTGAAAGCTTTAACCAAGATTGAGGACAACATGAGGATCTGGGGAAGGATTTGGGACATGGGAACATGATCTTACCCAAAGGATCTGAAGTAAGTGGAAAAGACCCAGGGTATGTGGAAGAAGAAGAAAGATGAGTAAACAGAAGAAGGAAATGGAAGGAGGATAGTATATCACTCAAAGAAAGATCTAATCAGATTTTACTTTGTTTTGGCTCTTTAGAGTGTAAAAATCCAGAGTCATTTAATTAAATATTCAGTATGAGTTAAAGTGTTATGGAATCGTATGAGAGAAGGACAGGGCAGAAAGTGTAAATTTAGCATAAGCAAGAGGAGAGACTTAATAATGAACTTAGTGTAACAGAGAAGAAAATGGACATGATATTGAAAAAAAAGAGCTCCATCAATACTCTGGTGAACTAGCACAGATAAGCTTGAAAATAACTTCTACACTAGTAATGAAGAAAAAGAAAAAGAACTATTCCAGTTGGATAGACCTCATTTAAAATGGGCTCTGTAAAGACTTTTACAAGGATCTATTGTCTGAGAAATAAAAATGTGAGATGTCTGTTGCTTTGTGAAAATTATATATTTTTTGCTGCTATGGGGTTACAAATCACTCTATTGTTTGAATGCAATGACAATGCAATGCTATTATCCCTCTTGTACAGGTAAAGGCAACAGAATGTACTTAGCAGATCCTGATTGAAGGGGTCACCCTAAACTGACCTTCACTTGCTAAGCAGGGAGTAGGGATGTCAAATCCTAGTGAAGTTAAAAATTAGTGTGAACTCTGTTTAAAGAGTCCTGACACTATTTGACCTTACTCTCCTCCAGTGTTTAAAGAGAGAGCTGCTAAGACTCAGCTGAGAGTCCTAGTTTTTGTTCAGTGATTGCATCACTGAATGGCAGGTCGAGAGTCTATAACTTAGATCTGGTGTAGGGATAGTGGAGAAATGAAGGACAAAACCACTTAAGTCCCTGACAAAATCATGGAGCAGGTTCTCAAAAAATCCACTTTGAAGCACTTGGAGGAGAGGAAGGTGGTCAGGAACAGTTAACACGGATTCACAAAGGGCAAATCATACCTGACGAACCTGATTGCCTTTTATGATGAGATAACTGGCTCTGCGGATATGGGGAAAGTGGTGGATGTGATCTTGACTTTAACAAAGCTTTTGATACAGTTTCCCACAGTATTCTTGCCAGAAAGTTTAAAAAGTATAGATTGGATGACTGAACTACACGGTGGATAGAAAGCTGGCTAAATTGTTGGGCTCAACTGGTAGTGATCAATGGCTCGATATCTAGTTAGCAGCCAGTATCAAGCACAGTGTCCTACGGGTCGGTCCTAAGACTTGTTTTGTTCAACATCTTTATTAATTATTTGGATGACGGGATGAATAAATTGCACTCTCAGCAAGTTCACAGATGATACTAAACTGGGGGGGAGAGGTAGATGGAGACTGGGGATAAAGTTCAGAGTAATCTACATAGATTGGAGGATTGGGCCAAAAGAAATCTGATGAGGTTCTCAACAAGGATGAGTACAGAGTCCTGCACTTAGGAAGGAATCTATGGGCTGAGGACCAACTAGCTAAATGGCAGTTCTGCACAAAAGGACCTGGGGATTACAGTGGATGAGAACCTGGATATGAGTCAGCAGTGTCCCCTTGTTGCCAAGAAGGCCAATGGCATATTTGGCTTTATTAGTAGGAGCATTGCCAGCAGATCAAGGGAAGTGATTATTTCCCTCTATTCGGCACTGGTGACGCCACACCTGGAGTATTGTGCCCAGTTTTTGTCCCCCCCCCACTACAAAAGGGATATGGACAAGTTGGAGAGAGTCCTAAAGAGGGCAACAAAATGATTAGGGAGCTGGGGCACATGACTTATGAAGAGAAGCTGAGGGAACTGGAGTTATTTAGTCTGCAGAAGAGAAGTTTGAGGGGGAATTTGATAGCAACCTTCAATTACCTATCACAACTACCTGTCACATATTTAGAAGGGGGAACCAGAAAGAAAAAAAAAGTGAGAATGCTCCCAAAGGTACAGAAAAAAACATGGGTTCTGTTCACTGCTGAAGGCTGCATATCAGTGGGCAAACAATCTTGTTATCTGCACACACATTGCTAGCATTCTTGTTGACTGAATATTCATGAAAGGCATTTGCTGGAATGCTGTTTTGAGGATGCCTTTGCAATGTATATGTTCTTTAGTGATATTGTGAAATGTGTACAGTGATCTTAAATTATTTGTTTCTGAATCTTGACCTAAAATGTAGGTTATGGAAAATCAGACTATTCCACTACAGACCGCAGTAGCTTGCTAGAGTTAGAACTACGCCCATATATGAGCTTGGATCAGTTGGCAAAAGTGGCAAATTGTGTTAATAAGGGAAGACTAGTAAAGGAAACATATTGTGTGATTTTTATGAACCACAGTCACACTGAATGAAGAAGTGCCATATAAGATTGTTAAACACCATCGGTAGGCAGCTTATTTAAATTCGCCGCTACCCACGGTTGGTGACCTTTACATCATATTAACACACAGTGACCTAGAAACTTTACTGTATTTTTGCTGCTATTCTTCTCAGTGGTATCCAGCAGAGATTTATTTCTTGATCCTGAAATGATTTCTGCCAGAAAGGTTGGTCTCTTCTTGACTAACCTCAGATATGTGGTAAAAAAGTGCAGCTTCCAAACGCAACAGACTCTCAAATCTCTTTTATCAGCTGAGATAACTCATTAAAATAAGCCTCACTGATTTTTTTCCCTCAGGCCTCTGGACAAAAAACTAGCCTCTAATTTTCCCTAAATATCATAGGTTATTCATAGACTCTCATAGCACATAGGGGTTGGTCTTCGAGGCCTTGAAAACTCTACCTGTAGGTCTCTTGGTTTTGGGGGAAGTCTCCATATCAAAATCACAGGTGTAGAGGCTACTAATGGAGGAAGTTCCCTATTATCAGGTTGCCTGAGTCTGACCCAGCTCCTCTGCTGGCCAGTTAGCACAACCTCTTGTATGAAGGATTGCCATACTTAATAGCATGAAGGGTTATATAGCTCATGTACCAAGAAAGAGCCTGAGAGCAACAGACTAATCCTAATTCTGACACTGAATCACTTTCTGGACTTGATCATAAGAATGTAGAAGATGCCATAGTATGTCAGACCATGATCCATCTTGCCTAGTATTGTCTAAGTCATGACCAGGGACTGAAGCAGGAGACTCTTGAGATAAAGCAGAAGCATTTGCCACTTGAGTTGGAGAACTAATCTTGGATCTGTGGTCTGTAACTAACTCATATGCCCTGTGGATTGGGGACATGTAACATATGCTGAACGGAACTAAATTTATTTGACGTTATTTATAAATATGAACAAATGATGGGTTTAGCTAAATCTAGGCAGAACACAGGCAAGTAATGTGCACATTTCTCAGCTCTGTCAATTCACTTCAGAATTCACTGATTTAAAATATCCCTGTCATTCCACATTGGGGCCTCTTCTGAGCCAGTTGTGGTTATTTATGCTCAAATTTTGAAATGAAAGAAGTTTTCATACAGCATACATGATCCCATATAGTACAGTACATGTTATACTTAGGGATGTATTAAAATCATTTCCAAAAGATATCTATCTACTCAAATATGTATTCTGGAGACATAAACTGCAGAGTCATCATCATGATGATGTTTAATGTCACTAAGACATTTTGTAATCTGATTGGAATAAATCCCTATTATAAGAACTGCTAGCGGATCACATCACAAACACAATATGTTTGCTTTCCAACATATCATGAGTATAATAGATTGGGATTTCTCTAGACCATTTGACTGCAAATAATTGGACACATAGTAGATTATGTTTTAAAACTGAAACAATATTTGTTAGTCTGTTGGTGTATTTAAAGCTATATTCTGAAATCATTTGTTTGCAATTCAAATGTGTCACACCAAAGACTGCATCACATAATCTCTGGTCCATAAAAAATAAACCATTTGCTATGCTCCCAAGAGCTGCAAGAGGCATTATGCTTGCCTAAAGCACAGTGTACCCTGAAGCTTCTATTGGGGCAATATGGCCTTGCAAAGCCCCCAGTGCAAAGCATGGCTTAAAGCTACAGCCAAGCTCAATTTACGTGAGGTTTTCCCACCCTCCATTCCTCTTTTAAGATTGTGGAATTACAATATTTATCAAATGAATAATGTGTAGAAAATAAATTCAAGGTTTGTGGCTGAAAGAGTCTGATTCAAAGTGTATTTGCTTTTAACCAGTCAGAATCTTTCTATTGACTTCAAATAGCTTTGGATCAGGGCTATACAGCATTCATTCAAATTACAGACTCATTGTGCTACATGGAATATAGGACAAATCAGAGCTTGATTCACTGTAACTGTATTGTTATCAACATATATTGTGCATTGTGTATCCGCCTTTAAGCAAAGGCCTTAAAATTATACAGTAAAATACAAAGAGCTGCAGTAAAATTTTACAGTATGTGATGACTTTGTAGGACAAGGCAGAGTACATAAACAACTCCCTGAAGTTCTCACTGATGTTGCCTGGAAGAAATCTTAGCATTCTCTGTTACAGAATGAGCAGTGATCTATAGAATTATTTGGTGTTTGTATAGCTCACTAATAAAATATTTTTCTTAGTGGAGATTTAGTTGGAATTCATTTATAGTCTACAGTGAGATGCCTGCAATACATTTTTCTCTTGATTATTTAATTAAGACATTCACCAAATCCAGCTGACAAGAGGTCAACATATAAAAGGAATCCTGGCTGACCTTGGGTATGCACATATTTTACTGCCCTCACTGCCTCTATCCAATTTTTTTGAAGAGTGTTTAATTTTTAATTTGTTCTTAAACAGATGTAAACAATGTTTCTTAAATTGCACAACGTTTGTAATGCACTGTGTCACATTAAGCCTTGTCACTTCAAACAACACAATGATGTAACTCACTATTTGTTTTCATTTTCAAAGTCAGAGTAATTGTCTTCATTGTTCATGTGTAATAAATATTTCAGACATGCTTTCCAAACTCACATTTTTAGACAATATTTTTTTACCTGTTTGACCCATAATCCAAAGCTAATTGAAGTCAATGGAAAGATTCTGACTTTTTCGAAAGCAAATACAGGTCGGATCAGACTCTTTCAGGCACAACCTTGAATTTATTTTACATATAGGAGAGTTATATATTGCAACAATAGGGCATTTACTTGTATTTTGATCACCACCAGAGCAATAATTGTCTGGAGAATTATATAGTAGTGCCTCATCAGAAGTCTCCACTTCAACAATATAAGCAAAGAGAATGATTCAGAAAACAGCTGTAAAGTTTCCTTAATAAACTAGTTCCTTTTAGTAAAAATTGCATTCTTGAATTAGTAGAAGTCTAGTCTCTTCATTGGGCTCTGGATGAGGCATTGGGAACTGGATTCACAAGGGGGAACATATACACATAACTGCTACTCTAGGTGTTTAAGTCCAACATTTAGATTCTGAAACTCCCTATTCGGCTGCCATCTATACTCCTTTTAAGAAACTACATTTCTTAGGCAGCTAAATTTCTGCTAGAGGATTTCTGCACAGTTGTCTCACTATTGACACCAGCAAGCAGCTTGTTGCCTAACTCAAGCCTAAATCCCAATGGGATTTACAAAGTAGGGTCTCTGCCACTATTTTGCCCACAGCAATGATGGTGCAGATTGGGCCCTGCAGAAAATGGGGCATTGTCTCCCTTTTAGCCAATAACGAACTGTTTAGAGCACTCATGCAAGATGCGGAAGACTGGATTCAAATCCATGTTCTGCCTCATATGGAGCAGAACTAAGCTTTCCTACATTCCAGGCAGTGGTGGGCCATCAGGGCCTGCAAGGCCTTCTCTACTGGCCTAAGAAAATATCTGAATGACAGACTGATGTTAATTATATTTTGTCCATGAATACTTATTAAATATTTCCAAATGGTCTGTCCGCTTCCTTTCATAGCTTTTCCCCTGGTTGTGCTGCTTCCAGACAGGTATTTTCATATTAAAGCATTTAACCAATCACATTTCAGTCATCATTTGTTGCTAGGCAGGGTCAAAGTCAAAGATGTCTGCCTGGAGGCCTTCACAATCCGTTCTGCGGGCCCTCTAACAGAAAAAAATGTTGATTAAACTGTTGCTTTAACCAATCAGATTTTAAGTTGGTGACACCAGGGCCCTCTAGCAGGCGTAAGGCAACGTCACCGTATTCACACCGGTTGATTGGATAGTCAGAGAAGGATGGATTTTGTCTACAAATAATCCGAATTTTTGGTGAGTAAAATGTTGCTTTTTTCCTAAATAATATTGCGAGTTTATGAGGATATTATTGATGGGTTTTTTTTTGGGGGGGGGTTGTCGCAGCTGTAGCTGCAGTAGTAGAAGACTTGTGCACCCCTAATCTTTATACTGTATTTCTACATAATAAGATTATTTTTATAACCATAAAATAGTTATTGAGGGGTGAATTGATTCAGACGGAGCACTACTGAAGGCCTAGGTGTGAAATGCACGGTCCGCCACTGATTCCAGGTGAATGTCCTAACCAGCAGGCTATACAGTCTCCCTTGCCCCTTTCTCTCACAATGAATGGTCAAGTATTTTATAAGTGGAAAAGCTTCAACAGGAGAGAGTCTCTCCTTCAAATACCTCAGAGTCCAGGGAGCATAGCACTTACCAGAGAGGCAGGAGACCTGGCTTCTAGTTGGAGTTTAGTTGGGGATTGGTCCTGCTTTGAGCAGGAGGTTGGACTAGATGACCTCCTGAGATCCCTTCCAATCCTGATAGTCTATGATTCTAGTTCTTGCTCCACATGAGGTAAAAGGGGTATTTGAACCTGGTTTCAGATACTCTGGGTGAGTGCTCTAACTGGAAGGCTATTGGTCAAAAGAAAACACCACCACTGTTTTTCTTGTGAAAACACTGACAAGCCAAAGTATGTACACATGTATTCAGCCATTTCTCCATAATTAATAGGCATACATATTCGGTGTAAGCCTTTTATGAATTTTAGTCTGAAAGAACAGAGCAAGTTTAGTTAAAAAAAAACCCAGAAGACAGATTTGTTATTATACATAATCAATTGGTAAAGTAACAAGTACTGAAATTTAGATAAGTAATTCATGATGTGCCGAATATGCAAATGCTCTGAAAACAGAACATTTTTATTGTGAGTTATAATGACAAGTTTGAGTAATTCCACTATTAGACCAGTTAGTAAATCCTCTTTTAACAAATTGATAATTTAAATTGCAATAAATTACTAGGACATGAAGGTATTCTTCCAAGCACTCAGAAGTAGCTTACAAATGAGGTGACTGAGTGGGTAGCAAAAATATACAATCTCTCATTAAAATCAACTACTCTACAAGAAGACTGGAAAATAACCAATATTATACCTATTTCTAAATATGCACTAAGGATATTCCTGAGAATTATACACCAATAAGTCACACATTGGGACCAGATAAATAATTAAAAATAAAGTTATGAAACACATAGATGAGCATGATATAATGGAAATAAAGCACCATGCCTTCTGTAAATTCAGTCATTAGATTTTACACTTTTTAGAAGCACATTACCGAAGCATGTGCCAAAATGGAAAAAAAGCAACAGACAAGGTAGTTTGTCTTATCTTAACAAAATAAGGTTTCCTCTCTATTCTCTCCACTCTATCTATAAAATTTTGACTTGATATACCACAGGGAGTGTACTGGGGCACTTACTCTGCTCTGGTGGAAAAAATTAGGCTGTTTGGGGAAGCAGCCACAGATGGGACCATGCCCAGTCAGGCCACAGCTGGCCTTATAAAAGGGCTGTGAACCAGGAGCTGAGTTATTCTCTCTGAAGCTTTGGAGAGAGAAGAATCTAGCTGCTTGGGAGAAGCAGAGCTGGGCTGGGGAAAGGCAAGAGGGGGTGGGGAAAGGCAAGAGGGGCTGGGGAGCTCCAGTCTGGCAACTCCCCAGTCTGCAGGCCTTGTTAAAAGTCCAAGGCAGGTACTGGGGCTAAAGAGGTATAGCCCAGGGATGGGCAGACCCCTTTGCCAATGATGAGTGGCCATTAGTGGGAGTTTAATAGTAGCCTGGATTGGCCAGTATTAATTTTTAGAATGCTTGTGGGCCCCAACTTCCTCACTCGAAGTGCCAGAATGGAGAATCAATATTAACAGTACAAATCAGTCATATCCTGGTTCCAGAGACACTTAAACAATAGACTGTCTTTCTCAAACAGATATGAGAAAAAAAAATAGTATAAACATTTCTTCTTATTCCATTGTAAATTAACACTAAGGACAGGTCTGCACTTGAAATGCTGCAGTAGTGCTATAAAATGCTGTAGTGCTTCAGTTAGCATGGCACTATGCAGCCAGGAGAAGCCTTCCTTGAGAGGTCGTAGCTATGTCTATGGGAGAAACCCTTCTATCAACAGCATTGTCTGTATTGGGAGTTAGGTCAGTATAATGGCATTGCACAGGTATATGGATTTTTCACACAACCCCCCACTTCCAGAGTGACCTAATGATATCAATGTAAGTTTACAGTGTAGACTTGGGCTAAGAGAAGCTTCCCTGATAAGGTCTGGACCTTCAATGGGAGGTACAAAGCACAAATAGTGTTTGAATTATTTTTAACTTTTTCTAATTGCCAAATATTGGCCCCAGAGATGTCATAAAAACCCTCAATAGTTGATGTCAGAGGGAATATTATTTGGCTCTGTGTACATAAATAAAACAGCAGACTTCCCCCCTCAAAATCATAAATCCAGTGTCCATTTGAAACTATTTGTCCCTAGGTCATAGAACAAATGCTGGCTAATATTTTTTTTCTCAAATAGCAATTATAAAAAAAAATGTTTTGGTATGTGTTAAGTCATTGTCGTCAGACTAGTTAGCATAATATACACTTAAATATTTCTATTTTTGTTAATTCCAGAGACTAGCAACAGTTTATTATTGTTTAGTTTTACACTGGGCCACATTCTTCCCTTGGGATGTAATTGTAACCAGGGGCATACTTTAGCCTGGTATCTGAAGATAGTAAATATAGTATCTTCTGCTGTCTCTTTGAAGGTATAAAAGTGGGGAAAGAAGAAAAAGCTTTGAAAGCACACTGTCTTCACTTCAATTAAAACTTGCTTCTAATTCACAGTCACCTGTACAGTGTCAGATACTGTGATGTTTGGGAATCAACATCTTTCTATGAGGCCTTCCCTGAAGTATCAATATGAAGCACAAGAATTGCTCAGCATGAAATTTGATATGAAAAGAGAATTCTGTATGGTATTTTACTTGAGCTTTTTCATTCTCATCCTACCTATATGAGACACAGCTTAGGATATGGTTTACTTTGAGTATTATGTAGAGAGTATTTTCTAACCATTATTTTATTCTAGTTTTGTTCCCGTGATGAGTCTGTTTGATTGGTCATATATTCTAGGTATGTTTGGAAAGAACGTGTCTTCCTTTTCTTGCTGTCCAAAACACGTTTTAACATTCCATCAAACAGGAGACCTGTGTTAAATATATGAACTATCAAATCAGATAAACATGTGGTTTTAGGTTTCATTTCAAACATGAAATCAGATCTAATTTAATGAAAGGTTTGCTAAGGTTTACAAGAGAGTTTGTAAATCCACAGAGATCAAAATCAAAGAAAATGTGATGAACAGGGATTGTGTTACATCCAATTTTATTAAATGTATGGGTTCAAGTTGTGTAGTTGCAGAGGGAAATCAGCAGTGAGGGAATTGAGAAATTTATGGAACAGTTAAATAAATGAAACCGATAGAATACTTGAGTGCTTGCTGTATTTGCTATAGATATTTTTCCCAAGTTGATTTTATGTTTGTTTTTCCTTTTTCCTAATGGAGAAGATCATAATTTGATGATTTTCCTTAAAAAAAACATTTAAAATTTCCCATAATAAAAATGTACTAAAATAATTTCAGCTCCTCTAAATAAAGTTTAGTATTTAGATGTTAGACTCTCCAGTCCTCAGCAGAGGTTGAATGCTATTGTACAAATGGTGGGAGTACATCACTCTATCCCTAAAGAACTCCAGTGGCTCCCCATTCATTCTAGGTGAAAATTAGTTTCTTAACCTAGTGCAGATGGCTGAAATGCAGATGGTGCATGTGACAGGTTCAGACAAAGAGCCCCACCTTGGGACTGTCACCTGACATGCTGGAATTACCTCTGAGCCCATTTTCCCTGCCATTTTAGGATTCCAGAACTCTGCCTTCTTGAGCCGGACACACGAGTCTGCTGCAACACAGACCCAGGTGCTTTCCATGCCCCCAAAGATGCAGACTTTAACCAAAAACTGCTCATCAGGTCACTTATATCTAGCACCCAGACTCCCAGTTCCCAGTGGGATCCAAACCCCAAATAAATCTGTTTTACTCTCTGTAAAGCTTATAAAGGGTAAACTCAGAAATTGTCTGCCATCTAGCAATGAGAGAAAGAGAGAGAAAGAGAGAGAGAGATGCATAGCTGTTTGCCTCCCTCCTCCCCCCCCCAGGTATTAATCACTTACTTTGGGTTAATTAATAAACACAAGTGATTTATTAAGTATAAAAAGTAGGATTTATGTGGTTTCAAGTAATAAGAGACAGAACAAAGTAAGTCACCAAGCAAAATAAAGCAAACATGCAAGTCTAGGACTAATACATTAAGAAATTGATTACAGGTTAAATCTCACCCTCAGAGATGTTTCCATAAGCTTCTTTTGCAGACTAGACTTCTTGTCTTTGTTAGTTCCAGCAGGCATCTTACGTGGAAACTAGTGGTGTTCTTATGACTGACAGCTCTCATTGTTTTCTTTCACCCCTTTTTATAGCTTTCCCACAAGCCAGGAATCTTTTGTCTCTCTGAGGTCTTACCCCTCCTTCTCAATGGTAAAGCGCAAGGGTTAAGATGGATTTCAGTATCAGGTCACATGTTCACATGTCCTGTGAGACCCCAGCCTCCATTCTTCCAGGGTTGGCCTGCATGTATCCAGGAAGGTATGCAGGTAAATAAGCCATCCAAAACCAGTGTAAAATGCCAGACCCACAGGTGAGGGGTCTGGCATTTTACATGAAGATTACTCCCCATGCCCCTGGGTAAAAGCCTCCCTACAAAAGGTTGGCAGACAGACACGTCCCCCCTCACCTTCCTCCTGGACTTCCCTCTCCTGGATCCCTGTTGAGGCAGACTCCCCTGTGTCTTCCAAAAGAGAAGGAGACCCTGATCCAGCTATGACAGACCCTTTACTGGCTAGCAGAAACCAACTCCCCACCCCCTTTCCTCAGGGTGACTTGCTTCCAGCTACAGTGCCCTTGGGATCTGTTTGGGGCTTGGATCCCACTGGGAACTGGGTGTCTGGGTGCTAGAGATAAGTGACCTACCTGATGACTTTAACCAAAAACTGCTCATCAGGTCACTTAACATTTCTCTACAGTCAGACCATAATAAACTTTTTTAAAAAGCATAGCACATTTACATCATATTTCATGTTTATTTAATTATACACAAGTCACCCAGAGTATATTGCTATTATTATCATGATTATGAATCAGTGGTCAGATTTTTAAAAGGGCTTGGCACCCAGCAAGTCCCATTGTTTTCAGTTAAAGTTGTTGGGTGCGGAGTACTTCTGAAAGTCTGAGGTCAAGTATATATATCAGCAAGCTGGGTGACCTGTAAGCAACCCTTAAGAGCATATGAAAAGGGCATTGCAATGGTAGACAGTGCCATTTTTCATAGATAATTATCAAAGTCATGTTAAGTAGACTAGAATCTTTAACTTGTTTGCCTGTATTGTTAGAGAATCAAAGAGTAAGTGCTAAATGTGTCTATGTTTAGCTGCATCCTGTTAGGAATCTAGCAATGTGATCTAATTGCTTATAGATGATAATTCCTGTTTCGCTTTTATAAAGCTTTGTTGTTGTATTCTATTGGCTTGGAGATCAAAAGGGGATATTATCATTTAGTTGGACTTATTGTGTAATAATATGATTGTCCTAATATATGCTTGAAGCTTGTAATTCTACAATGTAAACCACTTGCATACTGCCTTGATAGCTTGAATGGCTATTGCTGACAGTATTGTCTGAGAAAGGACCCATTGACTAGAGATCACAAACAGTTAGCTTGCTTTTCATCAAAGCCCATATGGTGGAGTTACCTGTCAGCACCCAGCCTACTTCAACTAAAAGGGAAGCTTTGGGCCTAACTCTGCCATCTCAAGTCTGTCTTAAACGTTAACAGGGAGGGTCTAAGACATAAAACCAAGGTATCCAGGTGTTTACCTGGATTACCCTGTGTAAGAGGGGTTTCCCTGTCCCTATGCTCCAAGTACAGAGATCAGGGCTCTTGTATGCCAGACCAACAAGTCCTTTTCCCCCCACACCCCCACTTTGCCAGTTGGGAATTTGGGGATACCAAACGCTGCAACCATTCGGGTGTACTTCCAAAACCTTGGAGGGGCCCCCGAACTTCCCCACCCTCTGTCTCTCTCTACCTGAGAGCCAGACCCTCAGAGGCTGCTCCCTTCCCCCGTCTAACCTGATGGTAACGAGAGGTAGCCTCCCCACTCCAGCTATGCACTTAGCTGCCCTGGTACCTATTTCCCTTCCCTTCTCCCTTCCCAGACTGGAAGCAGAGAAAACCCTACGGGAAAAAAACCCACACGCTTTTAGTAACTAGAAGATGTAATAAAGAAAAGGGAATGAAACAAAGATACAATACACTTCACAATTTGGGGTTCTCTAACTCCCTTCTGAAACGGACAGAAACACCCCAAAAGGCGCAGGCTTAAAAGAATTAAATGATTATACTCACAGTACAGCTAATCAGAAATATAAGAAGAAAATAGAACCATTTTTATAGCCAAAGATGGTCTAGGACCCTTGCCAAGCTCCATGGCAAGCCAGAAACGAACTGAACTCTAAACTCCTCCCTCCCTCATGGTCTGGGGGCTCTGACGACACTGCTGTCTCAGATGACATTAATCCTCTCCAGCCCTCCACACCCATGACACCCTGGAATTTTCAGGAACTCAACCCAATAAGTTAATTCCAGAAACACTTTTACAAATCAGCAGCCTCACTATCTACTATCAAACTGGCCTAAGGCCTTTACACGCAATTGTATGTATACTGATCTCTTAACCATATAGAACTCTTTCCCCTTTTATTAATAAAACTTCGATTGGCTTTAAGAATGTATTGGGTAAACTCTGAAGTATTCACTGACCTGGGGAATAATCTGTTTGATCCTTTGGAGTTGGAATAACTTGATTTATGGTGAATAATTTTTTAATAATCTCTCACTTTATTAGACATGGTTGTTTAGATGGGAGCCAAAGGCTGGAATGCCTAACTGACTGTTTGGCTTCTTTTTAACCAATGTGGTATTCCAGAAGCTGTTTTGTTACTGGCTTGGTGAATCTAATTATTGAATAAACAACCAGTTTTGCAGATTGTCTACAACTTGCCCAGATTGCCATATATCTTGCAGTCTGCCCTCAGTGTGGCCCATCAAGGCACTTTGGTCATATATAATTTTGTTATTGTACTCCAATAGTTCTCAAATAGTGGGTCATGACCCCATTTTAATGGCACTGCCACGGCTGGGGATGACTTGCTGGGGCCAATGTCCAAAGCCCAAGTCCAAGGGCTTTAGTCCTGGGTGCCGGGGCTAAGGTTACAGCCCCCGTCCTGGGTCTGAAGCCCTTGGGCTTCAGTTTTGTCCCCACCCTAGCCTGGTGTGGTAGATTAGGGATTGGCAACCTTGGCATGCGGCTCCCCCAGGGTAAGCACCCTTGGCGGGCCCAACTGGTTTGTTTACCTGCCGTATCCGCAGATTCAGCCGATTGCAGCTCCCACTGGCCGAAGTTCGCCGCTCCAGTCCAATGGGGGCTGTAGGAAGGTGGTGGCTTGAGTGAGCTCAACTTTCAGTTCCCCCTCCAGGGGTCCTGTAGTAATTTTTGTTGTCAGAAGAGGGTCATGGTGCGATGAAGTTTGAGAAACCCAATAAACAATAGACTGTTAACAGCAAATGTTAGATGTTGGCAAAGAGAAAATTGCATGTACTTTTGTGCAAACTCAACTTAGGGTTTATCTGCACAGGGATACTCAAGAAAATGAATCCTCATTAACTAAAAATGTGCATTCAATTGGATTAGTTAAATTGCATTAACCCCATGTATGGACACTCTCATTCAAAATGAAAGTGGCCTTCATTCACTTTGAGTGTGTCCCTAAAGGGAGTTTATACAGTTTAACTGATTCACTTGAAATGCTCACCTTTACTTAATGAGGATTATTTTCCCTGACAATTCCTGTGTTCCTCAAGTTCACAAATATACCAATGCACAAAATAAGATTGTGCACATATTCATAGCCTAGCTACATGGGCACAGAGACCTCCACTTGTGCTCCCATATATGAGTATTTGCATATCTAAGCTGGGCATGTGCAAAAAATAGATTCAATTATCAGCTGACTCCAGCTGTGTAAGTAACTATAGTTACTTACCAGTATGCTGGGGACTGACTATGCCCCGGAAGGGGCGGGGCCTCAGGAGGAAGGGGCGGGGCTGGGGCCAGAGCCAGCCCCAGCCCCAGCCCCAGCCCCAGCCCCAACCTGCCCTATACCAGTAAGTCCCTCCCCTTCCTTCCCCCCCCCAAGCGAGTAGCAGCCTGCACCGGGGGTTCTGGGCCCTTTAAATAGCGGGGGAGCCCCATCACTACCCCAGGGATCTGACCGCTATTTCAAGGGGAGCCCCGGTCCCCTTAAATAGCCTCCAGAGGGAGGGGAGGCAGCTCTGTGGGCTATTTAAAGGGCGGGGACTCCTCTGCCTCTGCCGCCCTGGTTCTTTAAATAGCTGCAGCTTTCTGAAGCCACAGCTATTTAAAGGAATGAAGTCACAGCGGCAACAAGAGGCCCGGGCCTTTAAATAGCTTCCAGACCCCTGGTTTAGATGGGGCTCTTATCTAAAGAGCTCTGGGGCTGTTTAAAGGGCCCCGGGCTGCCATTGCCGCTGCCACTTTGGTTCTTTAAATAGCTGCTGCTTCAGAAAGCCGCCACTATTTAAAGAACCGGGGGCAGAAGCAGGGGAGACCCAGCCCTTTAAATAGCCCGCAAAGGCCCCCACCCCGGCTTTGGGAGCTATTTAAGGGGCCCAGGGCTCCCCTGCGTCTAACCCCCGGCAGAGGCAGTGGGAGCCCCGACCCTTTAAACGGCCTCCAGAATCCAATTGCTGCTGCTCCAGGGCTCTAGCAGTGGGGCTCTGGCAGCAATTTAAAAGGCCTGGGGCCCCATCCACTGTTGGAAGCCCCAAGTCCTTTAAATTGCAGCCTGGGAAAGCAGTGGCACACTGTCTCTTGCCGGTATGCTGTACCGGGGCGTACCGGCTTACTTTCACCTCTGGCTGACTCGTAAAATATCGTCTGCATACACCTTTGAACTTGCAGCAGAATAATAAGCTTCCTGCAGAGACAGCTGTGAGTGTCTTTGAGATTCTGCAGTGAAATAAGTGGCATTCCTGAACTTGAAGTATACTGCATGCTGTGTTGATTTTGCAGATTACTATCCAGCTCCTGCATTGCAAGTGGGCTTCCGTCTGCATTAAGTGCAATAGGTTATGCATTACACCGATGTAAGGGTATACACCTGAGTGTCTTTTTTGTATTTTCAGAGAAAATCATTAGAGGATCCAATTCAATGATGACAAAAGTGGCTTTGAGCAAGAAACTCCCCACTTTTTTGAGGATTTGTCTAGCAAAGAAACAAGTTGTTTCTGCGTATTCAGATGGGAAAGGATACCCTTTTCCATTACAGCACTGGGGAGAAACTTGACAGCATACGGTATGTTGCATTTGGTGGAGACCTGCTAGACGAAATAGCTATCGGCCATTTGGTTGTAATGATACTTGATTAGTCTGAGATTCATATAAGGATATGACACTGGTCAAATAACTAGTGGTTTTAACATTTTTCCAGACACTAATTACACACACTTGTCACCAGTGATTAAAGTAAAAAAAATAGATGTACGGGGGGGGGGGAGGAGGGGGTGAAGACAGAACTGACCAATTTTGATTGTAGTTTTCACTGGTCCTGATGTTATTTAATCATGCAGCTTTTCATTAAAATGCGGTGAGAAGATGAAGCAAGAGGAAAAGAATGGGAAGAAGAGAAAAATGCAAACCAAATAAGTCCCCAGGCATGTCCAGAGCAGACAAACGATAAAGAGGGAATGTTTGTTTGTGTATGTGCACGTTCTCTCCTCTCCGCCTCCAAATTACATGCCTACATAACTACTGAAAAGAACGGCATCACTCTACTTCACCTTCTTGGATCAGGAGCAATTTAGCACAGCAACATCAGAACAGCTTCATTAATTCTTTAGTCTCTTCCCCACCTCTGCACAATCAAGTTCCTCATATTTCCTTCTTCATTAACTCAACTTATGTATCCTTGCCCTTATGTCTTTGTGATTCTCCACAGTTCAGGGTGGGCACTTTTCTTTATTTTCTATATTATTGTTTTATAACATCCCTTTGGGTTAAGAGCAGTGAAGACTCACTGGCACAGCACCTCCTGCTGGTCATCCAGAAAATTATCTCTCCAGCCTCAGAACACCCTTTTCAGGCTGCTGTCTCACCTGACCCTGGACCGTGTGTCTATCCTGGACACTTCTGCCCTTTGCCCTGGGCAGTACCCCTCAATCTGGGTCTTCCCTCCCAGGGGATCCTCCCCCCAATCCTCTATCCTCACCTTGCATCAGTGTCTACTGCCAGTCAGCATATAGTTTCCGCTTCCTGGGGAAGACTGCAGTCTATAATGGCCACTCATCACTGGCAAGGGGTTAGGACCAGCTGCCTCTGCCTATTCCTGGGCTGACCCTCTGCAGCCCCAGTACCTCCATAGGCCTTCGTCAAGGTCTGCAGCTTTGGGAGTTGCCAGGCTGGAGCTCCCCAGTCCCGCTCTTCTTCAGGTACCTTTATCACATACAGCTAGCCCGTCTCCCCGTGACTGCTTCCCTAACCAGCCTAGGTTTGCTGCTTTCATTCCTTTCCCCCAGCCACAGCCCTCTTCAGGGCTGCTTTTACTATTGGCTCCCACGGTAGTCCTCAGGGCTGTTTTAACCCCTCTTTCACTAGAGTGGAGCAGTCACCCCAGTAGAGATTCCTACTATCTCTATGTTAAAGAAGCTATATAATAATAAAGGGCAACATCTTTTGGAAGGAAGAGGAAATAAAGAGTTTTTCTCCACACAAAACACCATGCAGAAGCAAGGCAGGATTACAAGATACTTACTTGAAATAATTAAGAAAAAACCAGGCAGAAAAAAATTAGATGCCTTATTTCACTTATGAATAAGTAAATATGTAAGAATCATCTTTGGTTCTAAAATTTCACCAGGAAGACAGGCTAGTAACTTCTTCATTAATTTAATACTTGCCTAGGGACTTCCATGTAAACAAAATATTAGGATGCTAAGAAAAGCTTGGTAAAACAGCTGCTGCTGCTGATAGTAGAAAACTGGAGATAATGATGGAAAACAAGGAGCTGAAGTTAACAAATGTTATCACCCATGAAACAAACAATGTTCCTGTAAGTTTGGGGAAATCTCATTATGTGTTTAAATTTCTGCATAGCAAGCAATCCAACATCATGAAAAGCAATTGCATTTGTCACATTATTCACAATGCAATGAAGCATGCATGTAAACATCTGTCCTATGATGTGAATATGCTAGTTATTAAGGTTTTTAATGAATTTTCATCTTCAGCAAAAAATCCAGAAGGCATATAGCATATTTTGAGTGGATTTGTGTGATACTAGAATATGCAACTCTTTTGTATTTTGTTTCTAGAAGATGACATTTTCCCCCAGTTCACCACACTATTATTATTTTTTTAATATATTTTCTTCCCAGATCAAGAAAAGGTTGTTGTATTTGAAACATTATCCAACACTTGAATGCAAACGGCAGATGATATATCGCTTTCTTTTTAACTACAGACCCCTCTTCATCACTGCCATCACCAGACCTAGCAAGTAATTAATTATTTATTAGTTGTATTGCAGTCTCACGTAGAGATTGCAGTCATGGATCCAGGTATTCTTGCACTGGGTGCTATGAAAACACACCAGAAAGAGATTGTGAGCTCGGTGGGACACAGATAATCTAAATAAACTAGTACTGTTTCAAGTGTAAAAAAGAGGGCTTTGAGCTCTACCAGAGGAATAATCTGACTCAGTTACTGTGACAAACTTGGTTTAAGGAAGACTTGGTTTAATTTTTAGTGGCAGTACAGGACAGATCAGACAAATGAAACTACAAGATTTCTGCCCTAAAGCACTGAGGGTGAAATTAGCTCCCGTGCATAGGGTCAACACTGGGTTTACACACCATTTAAATTTTACTTTAGCCTTGTGCTGAAGTATGCAGAGATGATTTCACTCCCACCCCCAATTTAATTATACCACATACTGAAAAAAGATGTAGGTTAGGATGCAACAAAAGGTGAATGAACTGAGAAGTTTAGATCTCATCATGAAAGTGACATTTTGTGGTTTGGATTCAGCCTCATCTGCTCACTCAAATAAACAATATACACTTAACACAAACAGGCATTTGCATGCATATACAGCCAACTATCTGATTTGCGCAGACCTGCTGAGCTTTTCAACCCTTAAATCCACTGCTATTCTCTCAGTTCCTTTGAAATCAAAAGGGTTACCCTGATATAACACAACAGAATATGGCCCATAGGCTATTGTCTCCTTCTGGTTTCACTTTACTATCATTTTGTAATAAACTTCTCTCTTGTATGTGTTTTTCTACTAGAGAAGACCAAAAGGTAAAACTCCAGTTAGATGGTAAGGTGTACCTTCGTTGCTGGAATAGGTCATACTACTTTTTGGACTGAAGGTCAATATGGTATATTAAAATAGCATAAAATAATTGATAATTAGTTTGTTGGTGGTTGATGTTTTATTCCTAGAAGCCATTCAGTATATTGTCAAATGATATGAAACCATAAGACCCACTTTGAACTGAATTATTAATTGCATTGGTCCCATTTCTTCAGACTGTGCAGTTATTTGCTAATTATAGCAATTCTAGCTTACTACAAAATAAGGAAAGCCAGAAATAAACCCATCATTAATTTGGGTTTCCTGAATCCAACTAATATAAAATGAGATTTATCTTATTGAACTCTCTATATGTGCATACATTATGTGAACTTTGAATGATTGCCCATAGTGATAACAATGGGGTTATAAAGATAATGCATAGCCTAAAACAATGCCCCAATGACAACTTTACCAAGAGCACTGACATGATTTAAATAATTTAGATATATTACAAAGTGTCTATGGAACTGTAACATAACTCTTATTAAAATCCATAATCTGATACTCTCTGTATTGTAGTGGACAGCATATCCTTTGCAGCATATATTTGGAACAATACACATTTAAATCTACTGAGAAATCATCTGCCAAAACCATAATTAGTTCTTAATTTTCATTTTTTCCTGCCTAGAATTCATCTAACATTATTTTTTTTCATTTCCCCCTCCCCCAAAGTGATGGAAAATTGCTGTCTCTTTATTCTCGGTCTTTCAACCCTTATTCAAACCTCTCCTTTTTTGCAGTGGTCACATCTAGCTTATTTACAATGTTTGCATTCCTGGCTGTGCTAAGTCCAATGCTAGATCAGCTCACCTCATGTCTTTACTTCTCACATTGCTGAATTCCTAACATCGGTCTTCATTCCTTATGTCCTGATTCAGCGTTATCACAAAGTTGATCAGTTCTGTCTGTAGCTTTCCTTTTGATGCATTTACACTAAACTTGCAGTAGTTTTCTGTCAAAGTTTGCAATGTTTTGAATTTTTATTGGACGTTATTTTTTTATGGAATTCTATTCTATTCAGATGCTTATGCTACCTTCCTCATCATAGAATCTGAGCACCTTCCAGGAGCGCATTAAGCAACGTGATCAGCATCTGGCATGTGTGGTTCTGTGTTTCTCCCTAGGAAGGAAATATGTGCATTTTAATAAATATGTATTAATATTTTGTCTGCTGTGGCATGCAATTTTATTGTTGGAGGCAACAATTTTGCTAATATTTCTTTCAAGAGTTATCTGCATAAGAAGATATGTTTATTCTGTTCAACTATGTTAAAGCAGAAGACAAGACAGAATCATAAAAAGCCCTGCCCTGAAGAGCTCAGTATGTAGGACAACCTCGCAAAATGTATTCATGTGAATAGTCCTATTGAATAGAGTTGGGTGAATAATTGATATTTTTTTGTTTAACTGGCAATTCCAAAAAGATATAAATATACCAGTTCAAGTCAAATCAAAACAGATGTTTTGGGGAGTATTGTCAGCGATTTCAAGAAGTCAACAAAATATCCATTTTGGATTTGATGAAACATGTATTTGGTTTTTTATTAAAGCAGATAAGTGAAGAGCTAGATTCACAAAGGCAGAGGAAGAGGAGCAACCCCTCCCTTGATGTTCCAGTCATTGTGCACTCATCTGGAGACCCAATTTCAAATTCCTACTGTGGGACAAGTGTTTCCCCTATTATGTGAGGGGCTTAACCACAAGGCTATAGGGTATTCTAGGTGCTTCTACTATCTCTCTTGTTAGAGCTCTTCAACTTTGTATAAAATACTTGAATACTCATTTGGCCAGAGGAAACTTGCATGAGAAAAACTCCATAGTTTGTGGTTAGGCACTCAATTGGAAGAAGAAAGACCTAAGTCCAAATCACTGCTCTGGCATGAAGATTCCAACATGTGTCATCCACATCCCAGGTGAGTTCCCTAACTCAACAAATAAACTATTTCTTCTACTGAGTTATGTGTAATTACTGACATAAAGGGGGAAGGAGGGGTCCATCTACCTACCTGAGGCATCCCTGGAGGTATGATGCCTGTCAGGGGCCCATATCCGATCTGTTATGGACGGATTGTTGAGGATTATCTAGCCCTCTGACTACTGCCCCATGCTACTCAGCCATGTGAGCACAAATAATACTGTAAGGTATGACCCTAAGCATGTCATAAGTTACTGCAGTGTTTTGAGAGCAACAGTGAAGAAGTTTAGGGTGTAGGTGGTGTTCTCTTTCATCCTTCCAGTCAAGGGTAGGATCCCAACCAGAGACAGATGCGACAAAGAGTCCTGTGGCAACTTAAAGACTAACAAAAGTATTGAAGCATAAGTTTTTGTGGGCTAATACCCACTTTGTTGGATGCATGCAGTGGAAGTATGCAGAGGCAGGTATAAATAAGTAGGCAAGAACCATGTTAGAGATAACAAGGTTAGTTCAATCAGGCTGAACTACCTTCTTATCTCTAATCAGGGAGGATGGGGTCCTCATTTAGTAGCTGATCTGGACGTGTGAACACCAAGAGAGGAGAAACTGCTTTTGTAGTTAGCTAACCATTCATAGTCTTTATTTAATCCTGAGTTGATAGTGTCAAATTTGCAAATGAACTATAGCTCAGCAGTTTCTCTTTGAAGTCTGGTCTTGACATTTTTTTTTTTGCTGCAGGATGGTTACCTTTAAATCTGTTATTGTGTGTCCAGAGAGATTGAAGTGTTCTCCTACAGGTTTTTATAGATTGCCATTTCTAAGATCTGATTTACGTCCATTTATCCTTTTACGTAGGGACTGTCAAGTTTGGCCGATGTGCATAGCAGAGGGGCATTGCTGGCACATGATGGCATATATTAAGTTGGTAGACAGATGCATCCTGGAGATGAATGCCTAGCTGCAAGGATGATGTCACCAGGAGTGCTTTGGCTTCCTTGACAATGGGATGCTGTTCTGGGAAGAAGGACAGCTAAGCAGAGATGGGATCTACTACTGAGGAAAGGGAAGAACATATCTGGATAAAATTGGCTAACATAGTGAATGGCTTTAAACTAGGTTCAGTGGGGGCAGATGATAAAATCCTACAGGTAAATCCAAAACATGGAGAAGTAGGAGAAAGGTTGGAGTCTGGGGGGACAAGGGGGAGGAGCATGGGCTGTTATAGGAGAGATAAGGAAGATATTAGAAAGAACATGGGGGAAGCCAAAATAGTATAATAGGTAACTGTATATTAATGTGAGAAGTATGCGGATAAGCAGGAAGAACTTGAAATGTTAATGGGAGAATACATATGACTGGAATATTGGTATAGAAAGATAAAGCTTGCTCAAGAAGGACAGGCAGGGAAAAGGGAGGTGGTATTACCTTATATATTAAAAATATATACACTTGGACTGAAGTTAAGATGGAAATAGATGACAGACATGATAAAAGTTGCTGGGTAAGGATAAAAGGGATAAAAATAAGGCTGATATCATGGTAGGGATCTACTAGATCAGCGTTTCTCAAACTTTTGAGAACAGCAACCCTTTTTCCTCTTCCTCGGTGGCACGGAGGACCCTTGTATGTCCACCGAAAAGCCGCCAAATTGAATACTTCCGCATTCGGTGGCTATTTTCGGAGGACATGCCGAGCGCTTCCGAGAGCACTCAGTATGTCCACTGAAAAGCCACCAAATGTGGAACTAATCAATTTGGCAGCTTTTTGGCGGCAGCAGGAGCTCGCGAGCTCCCTGGGAGCACTTGGTGACACCCCCCCCCAGGGAGCGCTCGGCGACCCCCCCGGGGGGTTGTGACCCCCAGTTTGAGAAACTTCGTACTGCAGATAACCTAGCCAGGAAGAAGAGATGGATAAAGCTTTTTTTTAAATAACTAACAAAATCATCCGAAGCACAGGACTTGATGGTGATTGGGGACTTCAACTACACAGACATCTGTTCGGAAAACAACACAGGAGAGCACAGATTATCCAACAAGTTCTTGGAATGTATTGAAGACACTATTTTATTTCAGAAAGTGGAGAAAGCTGCTGGGGAAGAGGCTATTATAGATTTGATTTTGACAGTTAGGGAGGAACTGGTTGAAAATTTGAAAGTAGAAGGCAGACTGGGTGAAAGTGATCATTATATGGAATAGTTCATGATTATAAGGAATGGTAGGAAGGAAAGCAGCAGAATAAATATAATAGATTTAAATAAGGCAGACTTTAGCAACTCAGGGAGCTGATAGGTAACATCCCATGGAACAGAAGAGGAAAAAACAGGTCAAGAGAGTTGGCAGTTTTTCAAAGAGACATTATTAAGGACACAAGAGCAAACTATCCTACTACATAGAAAGCTAGGAAGTATAGCAAGGGACCACCTGGCTTAACCAGGAGATCTTCAATAATCTGAAACTCAAAAAAGAGTCCTACAAAAAGTGGAAACTATATCAAATTACAGAGGGTAAATAAGAACAAATAACATAAATGTGCAGGGACAAAATTAGAAAGGCCAAGGCGCTAAATGAGATTAAACTAGCTAGAGACATAAAGGGTATAAAGGAAACATTCTACAAATACTTTAGAAGCTAGAAGATGACCAAGCATAGGGTAGGCCCATTAGTCAAAGAGGTGGAACAACATAGTCAAAGAGGTGGAACAACAATAGCGGAAAATGTGGAAATGGCAGAAGTGTTTCAATTTTCACCAAAAAAGTTTAATAGTGATTGGACAAGTTACAAATCACTTAGAAAATTTTGGTACCTTCAAGTCACAAGGGGGTGATGAAATGCATCCAAGAGTACTCAAAGATGTGACTAAGGAAGTATCTGAGTCTTTAGTGATTATCTTTGAAAAGTCACTAAAGATTTCAGAGGCTTAGAAAATGGTAAATATCTATAAAAAAATCTATGAAAAGGGAAATAAGGTCAACCTAGGGAATTACAGTCCGGTCATCTTAACTTCAGTACCTGAAAAGATAATTGAGAAAATAATTAAGCAACCAACTGCAAATACCTAGAACATAATATAAGTACAGTCAATGTCGATTTGTCAAGAACAAATCTGTTAAACCAACCTAATAGCTTTCTTTGACCAGGTAACAAGCACTGTGGATAGGTAGGAAGCAGTAGATGTAGTATGTTTTGACATTAGTAAGACTTTTGATACTGTCTAGCAGAACCTCATAAAATAACTCAGGAAATACAACCTAGATGGAGCTACCATAAGGGGATGGATAACTGGTTGGAAAACCATTCCAGGAGAGTACTTATCAGTGTTTCAGAGTGAAGCTGGAAGGCATATCAAGTGGGGTCCCACAGGAATCAGTTGCAGGTCCAGTTCTAATCAATATTCTTAACAGTGATTAAGATAATGGCATAGAGAGTACACTTATACATTTTGCAGAAAATACCAAGCTTGAGGGGTTGCAAGTGCTTTGGAGGATAGGATTATAATTTAAAATGATCTGGGCAAACTGGAGAAATGGTCTGAAGTAAATAGGATGAAATTCAATACGGACAAATGCAAAATATTCTACTTACTACTCTCTCATCAACATAATTACTCCATCTCAAAGAGAGGTGGAAGCTATGCCTCCTGCTGACATAATGCAGTGCTTACACTGCACTAAGTCAATGTAAATTATGTCACTCAGAAGGATGGGGTTTTTCACATTGGGGTAAGTTACATTGACTTATGCAGTAATGTAGGCAAGCCCTTACTAAGGAAGAATCAGTTGCACATGTACAAAATAGGAAATGTATGCCTAGGAAGGAGGACTACAGAAAGGTATTGGGAATCATAGTGGATCACAATCTAAATATGAGTAAATAGTGTAACACTCTTGCCAAAAAAGAAAAGAAAAAAGAAAGTGTAATTCTGGTATGTATTAGCAGTAGCATTGTAAGCAAGACACAAGAAGGAATTATTTCCCTCTACTCTGGGCTGATTAGACCTCAACAGTATAGTGTCCAGTTCTAGGTGCCACATTTCAGGAAAAATGTGGACAAATTGGAGAAAGTCCAGAGAAGAGCAAAAAAATGATTAAAGGTCTAAAAAACATGACCTATGAGAGAAGATTGAAAAAAAAATGGGTTTATTTGGAATGGAGAAGAGATGACTGAGAGGGGACATGATAACAGGTTTCAAGTACATAAAAGGTTGTTGTAAGGAGAAAGAGAAAAATATTCCCCTTTACCACTGATGATACAACAAGAAGCAGGGGGGGGGGGTGTCAAACTGCAGCAAGGACAGTTTAGGCTGGACGTTAGAAAAAAAACTTCCTAACTTTCAGGGTGGTTAAGCACTAGAATAAATTGCTCAAGAAAATGTGGAATCTCCATCATTGTAAGAGCAGGTTAGACCATCACCTTTCAGGGATGGTCCAGATAATACTTAGTCCTACCATAAGTGCAGGGGACTGGACTAGATGACCTCTCAAGGTCCCTACTAGTCATACAATTCTATGTGGATGCAGAGTTACTCATACACACATACGTGAAGGATGTGTGCCAGGTCATGTTCCCAAATATGTCTCTCTTGCATCTCAAAGCTGACTGAATTGGATTCCCCATGTATAGGCTAATGTTCAGGTGCTATGTCTCTATGCAACCCCATCCCAACATTTCTACTCCCTCTCCAGCATGAGCATGAGGTGTGATATATGCTCCAGCAATCCCCTGCTGATGCAACAGCGCCTAGGGCAATGGTATCAGCTGGTAAAAGTCAGAGCAGCATATACAATTCTGTAACAGGGATATAATTCACCATTATATTATATAGGGTAGTCCAGGGGGAAAATATGTAGAAAAAGGTTGAAGTTCTATATTGTATTCTGTTGAACCTTTTAATAAGATACTTTGCAACTGTAGGGTTCTCCTCTTTGTGTCTCCTGAGCAGAATATTCTACAAACAAGAAGTTTCTAAAAGTCACTTCTAATCTCAGAGGGCTGTCAGAAGCTACTCAGGCTTTGAAGTGCATGACCCTATTTTGCTCTCACTGAAGTCCATGGGAATTTGTCATTGATGTCAAATGGAGATGGCTAAGGTCCTTACACAGGGACTACTCCTGCTATTATGAAACAGTCACCTAATAAATAATATTTAATATGCATAGCATAAATAAAACATGTGAAGATGTGAAGGGCAAAGCTACAAAAAAGAGAGGCTCCTACCAATGCAAGTATAACAATTCTTTGCACTAGGGAAATCGTAGCAGTAATGGTTTTATTGTAGGAACAGAAGTACCCGTAGAGTACATTTAGCTCACTAAGTTAAGAATCCTCACATTAACTGCAAGAGAAAGTATTCCCTCCATCCCCCAAAATTCTCTAGTGTGATATTCTACTTGATGAGAAAGTGAATGAAATAAAGGAATTACACTAGCTCTGTTCACTGAAGCATAATATTTTGAAAGATTCATGTGGAAGTTAAACTGTACATGAACAATTAAGGAAGAAAGTGTGCAGATGTGCCAGAGCTTTAGATTTTTCTCTCTCATAGCTTTTCATATCAGTCAGAAAATTGTCTCTGTTTCTTGCAGTACGTTATCCTGTAACAACAATTTTGTTCTGAAGGTTTTTGTGGCTGACATTGTTTAACCAAGCTCAGAACCATTGTTATAGGATGTATTCCAGTCCAATGGTGTGGGAAACTGTGTTACTAACAGAAGGGACCACATATTAAATAAAGACTCAGAGGGCTCTGAGCTGTGAAGACTGAGTGAGAATGGAGTCTTTGATCTCCTGAGAAAGGACGGATGGAATATTGTTGTTAATGTGTATCCTCCACTACGAACCACGCCAGATGTTTCTGGTAGCAGTTGCAGAGAAGTAACTGCAAAAAGGAAGAGCTCTCACTGAGGGAATTTCTTGGTGGTGGCACATAAACAAAACATTTGAATGGTAATTTACAATTAATTTCTTCTATTGTAACTTTTATAAACAATTTTGACACTTTTCTATATTTCAAAGTTGCACCTTTCACTTTTATGTATTTCTTAAGTTCTAGCCACTGTAGTATCTAAATGCGAATTGCCAACATTTATATGACAATACTTATTGTCTGTAATGGAGGGTTTCCCCAGCTGGGTTTCCTAGATTCCTTTCAGTTTATCACAGCATGAGGAAGAAAAAAAATACATAAAACAAGGGAAAAGAATCCAGCTGGAGCTGATCTTGGTATATATATATATATATATATATATATATATATATATATATATATATATATATATATATATATATATATATATATATATATATATATATATATATATATATATATATTTGCATATTAGAATACTGGTATATCATCATATGCTTTTTCAGTGCAGCCATCAATGTGTCATAAGCGCCATTATAGAAATCAAAAAGTATCTCAACAATATAAAAGTATCTCAGAGGTAAGAGGAAGGGAAGAGGAATTATAGCTACTGAATTGCATTTGTAGGTGATAAAAGTGTAACAAGGACCGAGATTTGTTCAGTCTCATGCCTACAATTGCACATATAATTATCATAATTTCTCGAATACCACTTCAAAATGCAGCCCATTTAGACATTTAATGCATACATTTGTGTATACAATTGTTGGAACTGCATGAAAAGATATAGGTGCATAACTGCACATATTTCGTATTAAGATATCAGGTCTTGTTTCAAAATGTGACCCTTACTCAGTTTTGTGAGGAAATCGTTTCTGTTTGTGCCTCTGACTAATACTCAGAATCTCAAGTTAAGTTCCAACCAGAGCTAGGGGAGGAGTTTAGGAAAACCATTTGCAAAACATCAAACATAATGCTTCCGTTTTAACTTCAGATTCTGCAATACAATGGTGTTCCTAACTTATTTGAACGTTAAATTAGTTTATTTTTTATATATTTATCTAGAAAGAAAAGATGCAAAAATAATGTCATGGTAATGTTGACATCAGCAGGACGAGTTGGCTCTTGTTTTTCAATTACTTTTCACACTGTCAGAGGGCATAAAAAATTGGTAAAACTTCACAACACCGTACCCTGTTTTTTAACCACTTGTAGTTCTAACAGAATAATGTAAGGAAATGCAATAGCTGAAGTTCCCATAGTAACGTTAACTCACACACAAGCAGCAATAAAACCTTTATAGCGCCTCATAACAGTATGTATTTTATTTATGCCGTGAACTATGTTCTTCAGTTTTAATCTGTTTCTGGTCTCCTTCCACTACTTCCGCTTTGAGTTACACTAGTTGCTATGAAACAACTGGCACCCACAAGGACAGTATAAAATCCATTTATATAACATTTTGAAGTGTATGCTCTGGTGCATAAAATTTCAAGAGAAAAAAAACATTCAGTGATTAATACTGCAACCTCAGCAATAAAACACTTAAAAAATGAATACACATTTTAGGAGCATCCATGTGTGACATGCTGCTTGAGGTGCACTATGTGTCCCCTGCCAATGATTGGTCTTTAGAGATCGGAGTTTGAGATAAGTAGTTGGCAGGAGTTATTCCTTCACCTCAAGTGCTAGAGGCTTATGCTATTAGCACTAGATGGGCTAGCTTCAATCCCTGGTTATGAACAAGAGTGACAGTGTCAGAGTTCTTGCCAAGCACCTTCATCCAGGGACTCACCAGAACTGCAATCCATGCCTCTGATGCTCTGGGTTCGCTGTGTTTTAAGCCCCTGCAGCCTAAACAGAGTCCATCCATTGCCCCAGTATTAGGGTCCCTAAGCATACTCATTAGGAGCAGACCTTCTGAGAGCTGAAACCTTCTGTCCAATTGCCTAGCCCCTCGTGGTGCTCACATAAATAGTCATTTTAATTACAAGACTACTCTTGTGAATTAAGAATTTGAACTGTAGTGTAAGATTTTTAAGCACTTGCAATGTAT
The DNA here is from genome assembly GCA_032164245.1 of Sternotherus odoratus. Classification (NCBI taxonomy): domain Eukaryota; kingdom Metazoa; phylum Chordata; order Testudines; family Kinosternidae; genus Sternotherus; species Sternotherus odoratus. Next base: position 226,589,676 of record JAVMKO010000001.1, on the reverse strand, counting down.
TCTTCAGCCTCTGATTGCCTGAAAAAGAACCCAAGCCCCTACACATTTCTTGCTTTTTCCTCCCTTGCACCTGCTACTAGATATTGAAGCTGTGCATCATCATGCTCAGAAGTAGTTACTGTACATCTGTCATATCCCTGCTCGCTACAGATAGAATAAAATTATCTACCTTTCTAGCTAACTCTTATGCTCAATACAATCAGCTATATTTTTGCATACAGTTTAGGAACACCATGTGCATGCTGCATCTTGATGCCTTGCTCTTGACCAGATAGTAAAGCTGTGCCATTGCTGTTTTCCCAGTTCTTGGGTAACAAGCATTGCTCTGCGTTTTGTTTCCTTTTTGCTCATTTGCTCTTGAATGTGAACCCTTGTGCTACTACTCTACCATGAAATTTCCTTTACTCAAAGCAACAGCAAACTGTGTGCTCATGTTGCATACCTTCTGATATTCCAGGAGCTCTCAGTGGGGTTTCGCAGGCACCTGCTTTAATATTTCTACTTTATGTTTTCCTTTCCTTTGGTGTCGAAGGATTTGTATTTGTGGAACATAAGTGTCAATAGATGTGATTGACAGTAACAAAATGGACTACTACTGTGAGTTTACCATCATAAAGAAGAAATTGCCTACGGAATAGATGGGGCATGCAGTGTTATGCAGTTGTCCACCTGCAGCTATGACTGTTCTGAAAATAGGTAGCTCCTTTGACCAATTTGCAACCAACAATGACATTTAACTATATGGATATGAGTACTAAATGCAGCCAGGTGAGCAAGAACTAATGACATTCTAATGTACATAATAAAAATGTATATTTTTGTTCTGATATGACATACCCTCACTAATATTGATTTTAGAGGGATTAATCTAAAGAAATACAAAATGGCTTACTAAGCAGTGTAAGGGTAAAAATGACATGTTTGGTGCCCGAACACTGAGAATACTTGTGGACTACAGTGAGATCTACATTGGTACATTTTCAAAGTGCTATATGAACCTTTAGTTTTGTCATTCCTACTAACTTGAATAAAGGGACTTGCATGGCACAAATATTTCTGTTTTGATTTTTCAGAGTATCTCACCATAGCCAGGGTTCAATTAAGTAGTCAGATCTATAAATTGTATATTTTATCTTTGCATTTTTTAAACTAAAAATACACAAAATGAAGGGTTTGAATAGTATTTTTATAATCGCTCAGATTACTATGGTCAGAATAATTTGCATATTTCAATTACTAGTTACATGCCATTGAAGAATCTGTTCCTAAAAATAGTTGACCAGAACAGTTAACATAAAACTGTAGAACTCTTGGTGTGTTTTATCTTACATAGCAGATTATATATAACTAATATCTTACACTATCTTGCAATTGAATTTAGCTCTAAAACGAGATGGTCCCAAAAGATGGTCCCTGAAAGAATGTTTCAGGGACTAGATCTAGACCAGGGGTGGGCAAACAATGGCCTGCGGGCCACATCACTGGGGAGGCTCCTCCCGATCCCTCCCCTGCGGTCCCTCCGCAACCTCAGGACAATGTGCAGGCAGTGCTCTGGGGGAAGGGCTGCATGCTCCCATAGTGCAGCATGGCAGCAGCGTGGTAAGAGGGCTGGAGCCGGAGCCATGGGGTTAGATAATGGGTAGGGAGGCCAGGGGGAAGTCAGGGGACAGGGATCAGGGGGCAGTTGGATGGGGTGGAGGTTTTGGGGAGTTGTCAGGGCACAGGAATGGGGAATTAGGGGGTTAGATAGGGCATGGGAGTCCCGAGGTCTGTCAGTGGATGGGTTTGTGGGTAGGGGTCAGGGCAGTCAGGGGACAGGGAGTGGGAGGGAATGAGTAGGCTGTGCGGTTCTGGGTGGTGGTGGTTAGGGTCGGGGGGGGGTCTCTGGAGGGGGTGGTCAGGGGACAAGGAGTAGGGGGGACTAGATAAGGGGTGGGGAATGGGGTGGTTGGGGTGGGGGGTCTCTGGAGGGGGCAGTCGGGATAACGAGTAGGGGGATTGGGGTTGGATGGGTCAATGGTTTTTGAGGGAGGCAGTCAGGGTGCAGGAAGTGGGAGGAGGTTGGATGGGGGAAGGGGTCAGGCTGTTTGGGGAGGCGCATCCTTCCCTACCTGCCCCCTCATACAAATTTGCAACCCCAATGTGGCCTTCAGGCCAAAAGGTTTGCCCACCCCTGATCTAGATCAATTCAGATCCAAAACAATAGGAAGATTAATATTCTAAATCTAGATTCAGAACAAAGAAATGGGGTGATTTAGTTGGGGATTGGTCCTGCTTTAAGTAGGGGGTTGGACTAGATGATCTCCAGAGGTCCCTTCCAACCCTCATATTATATGATTCTATAATTCTATGAAATATACAAGAGTACTATTTTAGCATGTTTTCTCTTCAGACATTGTACCATGCCTCTGCCAACACCAGAGTTTTACCACCTCTCCAGCTTGCCCTCATTCCAACCTGCATAGCTTTTTTCCACTTCCACAGGAAGGGAGAATGCCAGTATATTTGGGACTAGGTTGGAGCTTGTCTCCTGACTGTTTTATAACTAAATGATGTATCACAGATTGCTGGAGATAGTCCTCCAAGCAATTTAGGGATTTGCTTACAAACAATTCTATGTATATATTGGTACTATTGGAGATAGTTTCTTGCCTTTTCCTATATTTAATTGTGTTGTATATATGTTGGAAATGATTTACTGAATTGTTCTAAATAATCTGAGCAAGTGTCTACTTCTATTTTCTGTGTGTGTGTATATAATGCCAAAAGACAATTGACCACATGATTCTGTCTGCATTCTGGCAGTGCTGGGGGCTAGGAAACTGTATAGTCCTGTCTGTGTGTTAACAAGGCTATGGGCTGATTTACTATACACTCCTGTACAAATCTATGTGGTGTAACATTTAGCACTGGTGTTTCATTTCTTTAAATTATTTCCCTCCTAGTTTAGGAAGCAGGGCAATTTAAAAAGGGAAAGAAGAATTATGCTTTAGCTTGATAAAGTGTGTGAAGGAAATTTAGAAAACATTAATCCAATATCAGAGCATTGCTTTTACCATTGTAATGGCAAGACACAGATTCAGAGATTTTGCTTAAGACAAGGCCTGTCTCTGTGACCTAATCTCCAGTTCAAAAGAAATGCTAAAAAAAGAAAAAGAAAAAAAAGAAAAGTTAGGGATTCTAATTGCCTTACTCCTGTTGGGTTGCTGCCATTACTCACTGAGTAAGGCTATACACTGTTGATTGAGTTAGTCTATGCCTACATCGCACTGTAGATGCAGCTGACACAAGGAGCTTTTCTGCTGGTGTAGGAACAGCACCTCCCCAGATGACATTAACTATGTGAACAGAATTGCTCTCTGTTGGCACGGGGATTTTCAGGAACAGAGTTATGATAGCTAGTTCTGTGTTTTTCACACCAGTCACTAATGCAGCTATGCCAGTGTAAATTTTAAGAGTAGACTAAGCCGTATATATTATGAGTTAGGCCATCAGAATCTTGAAAAAAGAATAGAACACACACACAAACCTGCACTTTTGAAATTGAGTCTTGGGTAGATATTGGGAATGAGGCAATGGCTAACTTTGACAGAAATCTTCCTGGCTACCAGTTGTGGTTCTTGGATATTTTAAATGAGTGTCAAATGCGCAATATGTATTGTACACTTTAGATCATAGTGGCTACCATTTAGAATAAATTACTTAGGAAACCATAGTCAAGGGAATTCTTGAAAGGCTAAAAATGCTTCTCAAATCCCTATTTAAGATAGAGAAGATCTGTGAAGTATTTCTTAAGTATTGCATTTGCTGCAGATTGCTTTATGTTCTGAATTTGGGCATTCAGGTGAGGTGAATTAATCAGTTAAATAGCATGTAAGATTAGGCTCTCTTGCTAGGTTAGGACTGTGAAGCAAAACTTATTTTTCAAAGAACTATTTCTTCAAAAAATCCAGAAAAAGAATAAGACAACTCTTTAAAAAATCCTCAACAACTTGTATTTGAATATTTGTCTCAATACATACTAAAGAAATCAGCATTATTGGTGATCCCCTTCAGGAGAAATAATTGGACCTGTTCCCTAACATTAGCAGAAATATTTTATTTTTAATTTAATGAATCCTAGATGACCGTGAAAAAAAATATCTTGTGTTGGTGACCTAGTAAAGGCAGTGTAGCAACCACTAGCCAGAAGCAAACATTCACATTTGAAAACATGTAGATAAAGCAAGTTACTGTCATTTCTTTCAAAATGTACATATGTTTTATTCCAACCGTTATTAACATCTGTTAAGGTACATAATACGAATAACCACAGAAGAACACACAGAGGCTTGGGAATGCATTTCAAAGAGAGAGCTCATTGGTAAGAGTTGATCCACGATGGTCAGCATTTCAGTCTAAGCAAATTGATGTACACATGAGGCAGAGGGTTACTAATAAGATAACCCTGGAAATAAGTGGCAGGCAATGTAACAGCACTTTTATAAATTGCAATCCAAAAATTGTTCCACAAACTGGATTATCTTTAATCCATTTTGTTAAACTGGGAGCATTAAGCACAGTGCTTAACATATTTGGCAGCTTCTTGATATGTGCTGCCACGTCGATAGCTCTGCAAGAATAAACTCTATATTCTATGCTACTTATCAATATATAGGGAATGTACGGTTAAGTCCTTATGAGTTTGGGGGGAAAAGAGAAATCCAGAGTTATTTAATTTGTGCAGTCTGCATGTTCTTTCTAGCAGAGCAATTCAATTCATATATATATATTTATGCTGAACTACAGGCTCCTTAGACTTTGACAGTGGAGGTTTTAAAAATACTTGAATTACAGACAGTCAAAGACTGATTTTTAGAATCCTACTCAACCTCACCTCTTGGTTTTCTAAAGTAAAATATACATGCTTTGGCTACAGTTAATGTCCGGAGAAACTCTTAAGATTTATAAAGGCAGAGATGTAGAAGACTCCTGTGCTGTGGAACTTGTTATATCCTTATTTCAGAGATAATCATTTGGCACAGTTTATAAACTGCACTGGTTCCTTCGAAAATGAAACATTTGCTCGTTGCTTTCAGTAGGTTGGTCACCTAAGAGTGTCGTCAGTTTCCCCAGTGGACCTTATCAGCTTTATCATCCAGAGCTAATAGGCCAAATTTTCAAATTGTAGCAATATGAAAATCTATGTATAGGAGAAGAATGGCTGAAGGAAACACTAGGAGAATATGGGGCAGACTGAAAGAGCTGTCTGCTGGTACTGAACAGCTCTAAATCATTATGCTGAAGAACAATTGATGTTTGTGTTGTCTGCTTCTTAGCACAAAGGGCCTAATCCAAAGCCTATTGAAATTAAAGGAAAGTATCTGCCTCTCCCGGACTTCAGTAGGTTTTGGATCAGGTCTAGGATATATGGAACAGATGGAACCGTGTTTGTAGATTGCATTTGTTATACCCCATCTTCTGTGTACTCTAAATGGAAAGGCAGGCCCCCTACCTGCTACATTCAACTTGCTCTCTCAAGGAGACTAGCATGAGTTCTGGCTTATTTTGATGGCTTCCATTATAAAGATAAGCATTATCCTGGTCTAAAGTATCAATAGTTGCTCTTTATGTCTGGACAGGTTCAAGAATAGCAGCCGTGTTAGTCTGTAGCCGTAAAGAAAGTGAGGAATACTTGTAGCACCTTAGAGACTAACTAGTTTATTTCAGCATAAGCTTTTGTGGGCTATAGCTCACTAAGGTGCTACAAGTATTCCTCACCTTCTTTATGTCTGGAGGAATTCAAAGGTCCTGTACACCAGCTCCATGCACTTTCTATACCTCCTCTTGATGCCACTCTTTGGCTGACACAGCTAATAAATTCTGCTACTTTTGCCAGCAAAGCATATAAAATCCTTGTTCTGGAACTAGAGCACACTTGTAGCTGCACAATCCCTAACTTCTTTATTCCAGAACTAATCAGTTCACTGAATTTACAAGCTCCAGCACTTTTGCTCAAAAAAGTGTCCATTTTATAATCTCTTCCTGCTTTGACTTTTTTTACATTCCCATAGTTAAATAGCTCCACAGTAATCTACCTGTTCTGTATATACTTTATACACCACCACCCCAGCTCTAAAGGCCATTTCCTGCTCCCGCTAAAACCAATGGAAAACACCCGCTGACTGCAGTGGAACTAGGATTTAGCCTTAAATGCAAAATCTAAAATTTTAACCTCAGTTCTGATTCATACATGCAGTTGCACACAGACACACTTTCCAAAGTTCGGAAAGCACATGTTCCTCAGGAACAAGTATTTAAAATACTAAGTTAGAAGTTCCATAATTCAGTGGAAGTTTGTTTGGATCCGGGTTTCTTTTACAGTTATCCCTGCAGAACCACAACAAATAATTGCAATGGTAAATATCATGATATGTAATTTTCTCATTTTTTGAATCATTTTAGACAGAAAACAAAACTGGAAAATTTTAGCCCAAATGTTTTGGATAACAGAGAATGGAAAATATTTTCCAAACTTAACTTGTGGTTGTGATAAACATATTATTGTGTTCCAGCCTATTTTCCAATAACAGAGATATATATTGTATATTTTCTAGCCTTATTCCCCTATTGCATTTCAGTGGCAGATTGTTTTACCTTCCCGTGTCAATTACACAGCATTATCTGTAAACTCTTGCTCTTTCTAACCCAGCCTGTGAAAGAAAATTGAAGACATGATTCAAAAAAGGTAGGCCAGTTTCCAAAGCAGAGATTCCCAAGAGGAATCAGTTCTGGAGTCTTGTTGAAATATTGATTTAGATATTCACAGAGAAGCTTGCTCAAAGAAGAAACTTCAGAGAGATTGGGTCAGTGAAGATATGTTTCTTGGCCTTTGTGCAGATTTTATATCAAGCATGATTTTGATCTCTTTATCAAACCAAGGCTTTTTCACACTCAAATCCAAGTAACAGTTGTGGTTTAACTTTGTTTCATATTTTTTTTCCCTTTTAAACAGCGTGAATCTTGGAAGTTATACTGTAAGTGCCTCAAGCCTGGTCCTCATTACAAAGTTAGGTAAATTTAAATCAACTTGTTTTGACCTCATAGTGCACATCTACACCTAAATTTGTCTCCCGCCAATGTAAGCTCCCTTTACACCATCTCCTCAGATGACAGAGGCATGGGGACCTACTTCTGTTGAAGCTGCGATTGCGTAGACACTGTAACCCTCATAGTACTCCAGCAGCTGTCACACAGTGATCCTGTCTCCATGACAGTGGCCACTTGAGCCCAATTAAAATTCCTAGGTACTAGAATTCAGACACCTACTACTAGCTCCCAGTTGTGAGCAATGTTCCCTCTAATTTTTTACACCCATTTGTGGAATGAATTTTGTCATGTGCACCAATATGGAGGTGATGTATGGTGGGGGTGGGGCCAAGGGGTTCAGAGTGTGTGTGGGGGCTCAGGGTTGGGGCAGAGGATTGGGGATTGGGACGGTAAGGGCTGTGGCTGAGAGTTCTGGGGTGGGGTTTAGAGTGCAGGCTGCAGAAGGGAGAGAGGACTCCCCCAGCCCTCTCTCACCACAGCAACCTGGGGCTGTTGAAGCGACACCTCTCCCTGGTCAGAGCACCTCTGAGCCTGGGGCCAGGGGAGGGGCACCTCACTGCTGCAATTCTGAGGCCAAGGCCAGGGGAAGGATGCCTCTACCTATCTGTATGGCCCTTGATAGGATGCTGCCCGGCTGCATGGCTGTGAAGCTTACAGGTAACTTACATTGTGAGAATCTGACCATGCCTGCTCCGTGCACACAAAGATTGCTTCTAGACACACTTCTACCTGGAGCAGAAACAGAGTTTGGGATCTCCTCAGACTCTGGGAATAAGAGACTGCAAGCACAGCTACTCAAGAACATTGACATCTACATGCAAATTGCACAGGGAATGCTGAAAGTGGGGCATGACAGCAATTCCACATGACTTCAAAAGAACTATGGTAGGCATTTCAGAAGGCAAGGAAGGCCAACAACAAATCTGGGGCCACTCCACAGAACTGTTACTTCTTCAAGGAACGGCATGCCATACTTGCACGCCACAACTGTGGACACTCAAGGGAGCCTGATGCTGAGTGCATACAATGCACAGTTAGGTGAAGATGCAAGTCATGCAGCATCCAGAACTGTTTGAAACTCCCCTGTCTTGGGATCCCTACAAGTGTACTCAAGATCAAGAGTCAGAGCAGAGAAACCCAAGGCTGGTAGTAACAGAGGGGTTCATAGTCAGGTTCCAAACCAGAGTAAATATCAAGGGTTAGAGTCTGAGTCAGTTTTCAGGAAGTGGTCCAAATCAGGAGTAGACCAGAGAACAGGAATGGTCATAGAAGCAACAGAAGATCCACTCTGTTGCCTGCATACTTCCTGAAATGTCCCTTGAATTTATATGGGATAGGAAGCCAAGCAGGAACCATGCTGCCTGTCAGAGCCCGTGAAGTGGAACTTCTCATGGTCTGTGTCTACAGCAGGTTGTGGAGCACACATTGGTTATGCTGCTGCTGGGTGACAGCATGGAGATGCTTGCTGCCTGGCAGCTCTGCACTCTAGATCTGAGGGCCTTACACAGCCACGTCTAAGCTAGCCCAGACACGTGTCATAAGGTGTGGGTCTCAAACCTGGGTCTGTAGGATTTAAGAGAAACAGTCAAGCTCCCATCCTCCATCTGACAACCTGCAGTTGCTTGTGTACTTGGGACCTCATGAAGCTCAGCCCTCAGTCTGCGGCTCTGCCCCTGCAGTCCTATTGGTAGGGTCCTAGAAAGGTGGATTGGCCTGCTGGCCCTACTTAAACCAGCAGCAGGAGAAAGAAGCTATCTGAACAGCTGGACTCTGGCTCTATTTCCTGGCATCCAGACTTTGTGTAATTCCTAGCATCTGATTTGTGATTCTGACCTTCAGTTTGCTTCCTGACTCTGACCTTGTATCCTGATTCAGATGACTCTTGTCTTGTGAGTGTGAACTTTGGATCTGACTGCTAGTCTGCTGCCCGTGACATGGCTGTGACACCAGGTGAGTGCAAATGAGCCCAGGGATGAAAGGGAAGGGAATTTGAATAAGTGTGTAAATGCATAATCCCTTATGTTGCATGTCTGAATTAATGATAACTCAAGATGGTTGAATAACAGTCTCAGAATTACATAATCAAAGATTAGCAATCAGAGATTAGTAAAGAATACAGAAAGAATAGATATCCTACCACCTTATGATGGGATAAAGAGTTGGCTCCATGTGTCTTCTTCATTGGAGGGATGTGAAGTTGCATTCCCCATCTAAGTTCCATCACCAGTGTCATTATATAGGGATGTCAAACACAGAGACCGTCTTTTCCAAAATAAACATATATTCTGATGTCATTTCTATACATTCTCAGTTTATCTGATTTTTGTGTGAAGCCATATTTATTTACAGATGGGAGGACTAACAATTTTTCAAGACAATGTCTTTCAGAGGATCTTTTCCCCCATAATCATTCTTCAATATATGCTGAAAGAATTATCCCTTATCAGTTTTCCAAGATTATATATGCTTATGTAAGCACTGTGTGTGTGTGTGTGTGAGAGAGAGAGAGAGAGAGAGAGAGAGAGAGAACAAGAGAGAGAGAGAGAGAGAGAGAGAGAGATGGTTCCCAAAATATGTTGAATTTTGTAGAAAAGAGATCCCATGGATTATTAGATACAATCTTATGCACAGAATTTCTCAGTAGAGTTGCTTACAGGTTACAAGCCAGTGTTCTGTACCTTAAAATTCAACATATTCTGTGTTAATATAATAAAAGATTTTTAAAAGTATTTAAGTTATAAATCAATCAAATAAACAGAAAGAACAACTGTTAGTATACAAGCCTGTTTGTTAGCCCAAGATAGAATTTGGGGTTTGATTTTTTGATACTTTTATATCCTTATTAATAGGTGTGAACAATGAACAAAGACACTGTGTTGCCAGGCAGATGGGTTTGTTAGTGTAATGAAAAAATAAGGAATAGAATTAAAAGTGTTACAGGGTACGTACCGTGATAGTGCAATATATGAGCCTTTGGAAGGCTCTTCTCTCTTCTCTTCTCTCAAGCCCAGGTCAAGCAACCAATTAGGAGGCGTGAGAGGGATGGGGAGAAGGCATAAGAAACACTAAAAACTAAAAGAAAAGCCTGGCCTTGGCTACTATCCAACCTCACTCCCTATTCCTCCCATGGGATACAAAAGAGGTGGGACCAAGTCCCCAGACTCATAACCTCACAAATCAGAACATGACCATAAATAGTAAGGGGTGGAACCACGGGCATGCATTACAGGTATATTTGGGCCTGCTAAGAAGGAGGAGGAGGAAATGGGGACATGGGTAAAGGCTCTGTGGCATCAGAGTTTGGAACAGAACACTGGGAAGCAGACTCTGCTGGTGTGTAGACCTATGGATATGCCTGCTTGAATTAACCCCAATAAACACCTCCCTTAGAGATCCACAGTTGGCTCTTCTAATAGCCCTTGGGTGTGGTGCAGGAATGGGTGAGGGCTCCAGGTGGGGCCAAGGATGAGGGATTTGGGTGAAGGAGGGGGCTTCAGGCTGGGGGTTGGAGCTGAGGGGTTCAGAGAATGGGATGGTGCTCTGGGCTGAGGTACAGATTGGGGTGTGGGATTGGGTACTGGTTCCAGGGTGGGACCAGAAATGAAGGGTTCAATGTGTAGGAGGGGCCTATGGGCTGAGGTGTGGGGGGTGGGGTGCAGCTCCAGCTGGGGGTGCAGTCTCTGGGGTGGGGCATTGGGATGAGGGATTTGGGCGCAGGGGGTTGCTCTGGACGGGGACTGAGGGGTTGGGAGGGTGGGAGAGGGATCAGGGCTGGAGCAGGGGGTTCAGAGGGCATGGGAGAAGGTCATGTGGGCTCCAGGTAGTGGTTACCTCAAGCTAAAGTTCCTGGCCAATGGGAGCAGCAGAGATGTCACTAGGAGGGGGCAGTGTGTGGAGACCCTTGGCTGCCCCTACGCACAGGAATTGGAGAGGGGACATGCCATTGCTTCCGGGAGCTGCGTGGAGCCAGGCATTCAGGAGCCCGCCTTAGCCCTGCTGTGGCACCGACTGGCCTTTTAACAGCCTGTTCAGCAGTGCTGACCAGAGGTGCCAGTGTCCCTTTTGCGACCGGATGTTCCGGCTGAAAACAGGACACATGGCAACTCTAGGGGAGATGTTCTATCTTGTGTATTTGTACTGTTCCTTTGCACACAAAGTTCTTTTTTTTTAAAACTCAGAATATTTATTAGCTTACATCAACTATAATTGGCACATCACAGAATTCATAATGGCAGTTATTAATGTACCCTGTTTATTTAAGTTCTGTACACAGGAAGGTACTCTCGTAAAAGCATCACACAGACTGCTATGATTGACTGTTAAAATGCTCTTTTAAGGCCTCCTTTAGAACTCCACAGTTGGTTCTTCTAGTAGCCCCTGTGTCTGTCTCTTCAAACTCAGCAGACGACCTGTCTAACTTGCACCTCTCCCAACTGGTAGCCTCTTCCTCTTGTTTGTCAGAAATTATGCAGTACACAACACATAGCTGCAACAATTCATATGTTTGCCTGGCTGAGATCCAGTCTACCCAAAACACATTTAACAGTCACCCTTCAACGGTTGAGCCAGTAACTGAATTGTTTTCTTTGGGGTTTTCAAAATGGTCAGTTTATGGCTTCCTGAGCTAGGAAATCAAGGGGTACATGGAGTCTCCCAGAATCACTACTGGCTTTCAACACTGCAAATAGGAAGGGGCTGGTCAGGGAAGGCTGTCCCTACCTACAGTTTTAGAAAGAGTCCTGTGTTCTTAAGGATGCAAGCGCCATGCACCTTCCTGGACCAGCTCACACTGATATCAGTGAAGTGACCCAGATTATCCACTAGCACTTGCATCACCTTGGAATAGTATTTGTCATAAGTATGAAGTGCCTTAGAATTACTGTTTTGCCTGTAAGGGGTTAACCTGAAGCAGAAGAGACTATGACGTCTTGGGGATGCAAATTTCTATAGACAAAGGGGGGAGTTTTTGGTTTCACTTCTTCCCGGGCTATCGGTGTCTCTCTATCTTCTCTACAGCTATGGAGAAATGATTCACCTCCTACTCATCCCTTAATAATTTTTTAAGTTAGACTGACAGTAAGTAAAGTTGTTGATTGTATAAGCTTGTAATCAATCTATGGTGTCATTAATCTCATCAGGGGGAGAAATCTCAAGGGAGGGGTTAAGGCTAGAAAACTGAGTATCTGTGAAGTCTGTTTAAGTTGTATGCTTTTCCTCTTTTTATTATTAAACTTTTTCGTTATAAGAAGGGTCTGGTTATTTCCCTTGGAGTTGTCCTAGCTTTGGATCGGGGTAGCCATGGCTAGTGAGAGTCAGTGTGCTTGAATCTCTCCTATGTAGCCAGGAGGAGGGGGGAGGAGGGGGGGTTGTGTTCTTTATCTCTCCCAGGTGGCAAGGAGGGAGGGAGTGTTACTCTCGGGGGTTTTAATGTGCCCCACTCCATGGTTTTGGAATAATTACATTAATGGTGGCAGCGGGTCGCAAGCCCCAACTAGAGAAGTTTGGGTTTTGGGGGAAAAGATTTATCCTAAGCTGGTAGATAAGCTTGGGGTTTGATTGTCTTGCATAAGAGACCCCCACATTTTTACCCTAGAGTTTAATGTGGGGGAAGAAATATCTCGTACATTATTGCTTTCTATTTATGTACTTAATGATAAGTTGTGCTGGGTACCAGATTATATTGCTGCAAATCTATGCACGATTTCCTGCATGTTGCTGAGAGTCACAGGCCTATGTAGCAGGATACGCTTACTAGCCATACACAATTATATGACAATGGCCACCACAGTGCAGTTTCCAAGTCCAAAGGATTTCCCACTGACAGAGAGCAACTCAGAGTTGCAAGTTTCCAGACCATGGGCGCCACTTACTTCTCTCATGTTATGGCAGCTCTCATTCTAGGACAAACTAGGCACAGAGATCAAGGAATGGGGCCTTATGCACCCAAAAGTGATGCAGTCACTGCTCATCATCCCAAAGCAAACCTGCATTAAGATGCAATCTCAGCAGTCAGTGATTTTTTCTTTTGGTCCCAGAAATGATGCAGCACTGTGTGAAGCAGGTCTGTGAATGCCGACAGCAACCTGGCATTTTTTCCATTGTGTCCATCAGCCTCCGGTCATTGCTGTCAAACATCTTTTATTCCTCCTCACATACCTGGTTGAAATTCCATATATACAGGAGAATTGTGTGTCCTGAATTAGCAATTCTTAGAATTTTGCTGAACTCTGCAAGGTCCACACGTCTCCCAGAGAAATGACCGGGACTGAAAAGCAGCATGCACAACTGGTAGGAGTTTTAAAAATGGCATGAACATTATGGTATGGAACAAGCATTGTGAAATGGAGAAAATGGCACTGTGGGCAACTGCTCCCTAGTTCTCAGAAATCCCTAGGTGAATTGCTGGTCTCCTGCAGAGCACTTCTAAAAATGTCCCACAAGGCATTGTGACTGTAGGGATAAGTACCCTTGTTGCACTGGATTTTTCAGGGATGCCCAGCACTTATGCAAGGAGTCAACTGCATGCTCACCTTTGTGATACACACAAGATGGCAACTGTACATCAATGTAATTTACATCAGCTGAACTTTATAGTGTAGACATGGCCTGAGTATGTGCAGCATCTGTGGATGGGGAAATCTATGATAATCTATCAAAAGTAACACTTCCATGCACTTCCATGATCTGGGATACAGGAGAACTCCAGCATTATATCTTAAGCAACTGTAGTTTTTGGAGGTTATTTTTCCCTCCTACATTCTCTTAGTATTGAGGGAGAGAATTGGCCCCAATCCTGTGAATATCACATGTTTGACATCACTTCTGTGTACTCACAGTAATTACTGGTGGTAGCAAAGTTAAGCATATACTTATGTATTTGCAAATTGGGGCCTTAGTAAATTATGAGGCGTCAGGTATGAATCTCACTAAGCAAAAAAGGAAGTAAAGTATCATTAATTTTAAAGAAAATATATATATACTATAGCACTTAAAATAATCAAGTGTGTGTCAGCTATTAAGATGCTAGGCTGAGACTTCCGAGAGATTAGAAAAAGGGAGGAAAGCATCATAAGGGTCCATTTACAATGGTAAATCTTATATGTTTTCACTAGCTTGAATGTTCATCAGTTTAACAGGGTTTTTTAAATGCACATAATGAAGGAATACTGAGAAAAGAGAAGCAACACATTAAGTACACTCATTGTATGGAGCAAGATTTTAATGTAGGCATTTAAAAGTGTAATTCTGTGAAGTTAAAAATATTGTTCCATAAACATTATCTTGCCAAGCACCCAGTAGTAATTCCTTGCAGGTGTGCTTGGGGGGGACAGGGGAGAGGGGAGTTAAGCCATTAGGAAAATGCTGTTCAGACACTCAGTTATGTAGAGAGCACTGGCCATCAGTAAACAGATGCAGACCAGGAGCATGTTGCTTAAGCAAGCCACTGTCACATATCTGGCATTCTAATAATCTGTTACCATCTTTTAATGTGCAAATAGTTACCACAGTTGTTAGCAAAGGGCAACAATGTTCAAGGTACATGAATGCATGGAATAAGCTTGAAGAGTCAACTCACTGTGAGAAGAGAAATGATCAGAATATTCACTACATTACAGACTGAGCAAAATCTTACACTTCAAAGAACAGAGGGCAGATAACATCCCTCATATTACCATCTCCAGCCACTGAGAGTTTGATCTCAAAGTGTTGGACAGCCTCCATTCTCACAGAGCAGGATTGAGGCCTTGATATAGTCCAGGTTTAAAATTAAAGACACTTTGTGGGACCAAAAAAAACCCAGGTCCAGATTTTAATTTAGATTAATTATTTTGGCCCAGGGCCATCTCTATTAACAAATAATTCGAATGCATACATTGTTTTTACTATTCAATTCCTTCAAAAAATCTGATTTTTTTTCTAAATAAAAATATATAATTTCATTCGAAATATTAGTTTCATCTGGTTTAGACATAGTAAATTTCACACCCATTTTGTTAAATGTTTCAACCTGATAAGATTCATAGAATCATAGAATTGGAAGGGACCTCAAGAGGTCATCTAGTTCAGTCCCCTGCAGTCATAGCAGAACCAATTGTCTAGACCATTCCTGAAAGGTGTTTGTCTAACCTGTTCTTAAAAATCCTCAACAATGGAGATTCCACAGCCTCTCTGGGCAATTTATTTCCAGTGCCTAACCACGCTGATAGCTAGGAAGTGTTTCCTAATGTCCAACCTAAACCTCACTTCCTGCAATTTAAGCCCATTGCTTTTTGTCCTATCTCAGAGGTTAAGAAAAACATTTTTTCTTCCTCCTCCTTGTAACAACCTTTTACATACTTGAAAACTGTTATCATGTCCCCTCTCAGTCTTCTGTTTTCCAGACTAAACAAACTCAGTTTTATTCAATCTTCCCTCATAGGTCATGTTTTCTAGACCTTTAATCATTTTTGTCGCTCTTCCCTGGACTCTCTCCAATTTGTCCACATCCTTCCTGAAATGTGGCACCCAGAACAGGACACAATTCTCCAGTTAAGGCCTGAGTAGAACAGAATAATTACGTCTCGTGTCTTGCTTACAACACTCTTGCTAATAGCCTCAAATGTATTTATTCACATGCAGTAGAAGAATCTTCCATTAATTTCAAATTACATCCTCAAACAGTGAAATTTCAGTACAGTTTAGAAACTAAAAATTTCTTTAAAATTCTAGAGTAAGACAAGCTCCTTACCAAACTGCATTTTTGTTTATCAATAAATTCACAGGACTATCAGGAAAGCGGATAAGGACAGAAAATTTGAGGGACTGGTGAATAAGAATGGTGACAATAAAAAGAATGCCTACCTGAAACTGAAGAAGACTTCAACCTTCCAGTTTAGATAAAAGAGAAAAGGTGATCAAATATTTAGAACAGATAGGGTGACCAGATGTCCCGATTTTATGGGGACAGTGCCAGTATTTGGGGCTTTTTCTTATATAGGCTCCTATTACCCCCCACCCTCGTCCTGATTTTTCACACTCGCTGGACCGGAACGGCAAACTGTGGCCAGTCGGAGCCACACTCAGCAAAATGGCAGGTAAACAAAGTGGTGGGGCCCACTAAGGGTGCTTACTGTGCAGTCCCGCGTTCCAACATTGCCGATCCCTGATTTAGAATATGTACAACCTGTCGGCTTGTTAACATCACCCTTGAATTCCCGAAGAACCTGTGGAAAACTAGCAGACAATGGGCTAGGCATCTTTTTATCTAGAATCATCCTGAAGAATAAAGTACCCAAGATCTGGTGCAGAGCAAAAGTAATAATTTTGCCAAAACCTGAAAGAGATCACAGACTTACTGGAAGTTACCACCTCATCTCTTTGCTAAGCTGCATTTACAAGATATCCTTCAACAAATTTCCCCCACAATCAAATATATCTTGAGTGTGGCTCAAGCAGGTTTCAGGCCAAACTTCAATACATGTGATTACATGGCACCTACATAAAGAATGGCTTCCAGTCCAGGCAAAAGACAGATGCAGTATTCGCATACACACCTACTGGGCAAACTATTTTTGGTCCTACCAAAGTGTGTCACCATAGCCATGGAACTATTTGAGAAGCTGCTGGTTCCAAGTTTCACTTGGACAAAAAGAAAAGGACAGCTGCTGGAGGTCTGAAAACAGTCTACCTCATGGTTCAGTCCCAACATACACATTTTTCAAATCTCTTCACAAATGACCTTTCCAGACATTTTATTTATGCAGACATCAGTCTGTAAGTACAGCCCCAAGATTTCAGTAGTTTAGCAATCCTAAATGCAGATATGAAAAATAGTCCATGTTGAAAAGATGGAGACTTAAACCTAGCATGAAACCTATCTGCTTCCATCTGTACCACACAAATGCCAAGAGACAGCTTAACATCTTCCTAAAAGACAAAGCCTACATATCTA
The DNA here is from genome assembly GCA_032164245.1 of Sternotherus odoratus. NCBI lineage: Eukaryota > Metazoa > Chordata > Testudines > Kinosternidae > Sternotherus > Sternotherus odoratus. Next base: position 226,572,656 of record JAVMKO010000001.1, on the reverse strand, counting down.
TGTGTTACACTGGATTGCATCTTGACTTTCAAGAAACACCTTACCAAGACCCTGCTGCACATAAAGACAAACAACTTAATTAGCAAACTAATTGGTTCTGCTCATCGGGGAGCCAATGAGCAGACAATAAAGCAAACCCAGAATTTCTTGTGTCATTGTGAAGCAGAGTTGCTCTCTCATGTGGCTCAGCTCTTTTCACAAAGGATTAGTAGACACCCAGCTGAATAAAACTATGCATATAACAGGGACCACAAGACTGACCAACCTGAGCTGTCTGCCAGTCCCATCCAGCTCACCCCTCCTGGTATCAGAAAACAAGTTACCTTGCAAAATTTTCTTCTTAAGTTTCAAGGCATGACATATCTAGCTCACTGAGTTGGTTTTTGCTCAAGGCATCCAATCTGGACAATTCCCCTAAGGAACTTCAATGTCTACTCCAGGTGGCATTCTAGGTGGCAAGAAAAAGCTTCAAACAAAGTCAATGATTATCTGATAACAGATTTCACAATCCAGCCCCCTAGTTTTGACCTTTCGTACCAGCTTAGGGAAGGCTCAATCTCTTCAGGTGTGGAGTGATCAGATATGTTGCTATGTTGCTATAAGTTGAGCTTTCATGACTCCTCCCTTTTCCACTATAGCCTGCTAGAGGATGCGGGCAATATATTTGCATCCTGCCCCCATTGGCAAGAGTTGCCTGGTTTCTTCATGGCCTTGTACAATGCTCTTCCCTAAACGATCAAATAGTTATGACACTTAGACTAATATGCTTGATTTGACAATCTATGTAGCTGCAATCCCAATACAGATATACATATTCACTAACTTTTCTTGGGACCCTCTTGTTGGTTTTTGGCTTATATCTGGGCACTGGCAGGTTCAGACAGATGTTCAAAATTACCATGTCTCTAAACTGCAAAGAGCACCATAAGCACCCACTAGTCACTAGTGAGTCTGTCTGAGTTTCTCTCACTGTTGCTAAGTAACAGCAAGTATAGCTGCAGTTCCACTGTCTTAAAATTAGAGCACCTAATAAGTGATTAAAAACCTATATACTCTTTGTTCTGGTGTTCGGGAAGCACACGTTTTGAAGCCACTAGCATTGGATGCTCTGATGCACAATGGAGCATGTAATAAAGTCAGACTAAATAATATTATTGAAAATGGTTTAACAAGCCTGCTGTTCCTCCAGTTCTCTGTATGCACTCATATGTAAACGCTAAATTAGTACTGCAAATGTAAGGAAAATTTTGCTTTCACGATTTTGTGTCTTACAAATTCTTACCCTCCATATGGAGCCCCTTTCTTGCTGAAAAGTTTGGCACTCTTCTTCTGTGGCAGGAAAACAGAGGTCAGGTGACTTGGTAATCTGCAGGGTATATAATGATGCTCACTTAGGACCAGTCACTGTCCATCATAGCAGCAGCCTACCGTCTGTGTTTGCTCCCTGCCAAGACATCGTATCAAGAATAGAGATGTTTTGTCTACTTAAAAGATAGAAAAATAGCTTATTGGTGTCTGATCCTTGTGTGCCCCGAAGTCTTTGTGGTGTACTGGGTTCCTCCATCCTTCCTGGTGTCCTGTGAGCTTAATAGTTTTCCCTGGTGTCTGTGTCCTCTTGTGAAGAATGGTGATCTGTTAATCCTCTTATCCTCTTCTTTTTCACACCTATTAGGTGTATTTGTTTTTGGGGTTCGGGGCTTAAAGCCTATTGTTCAGTTAACAACCAAGTGGTGTTATATACTTATAGTTATTTTGGGGTACTTGTTTAATAAATTGTTTGTTGCACCTATCCTTGCCTGTTTGGTCCCTTGAGCAATAAATCATAATATCTGATGACAGAGGTGGGAGGAGGTGTAACCAGTATTTCCTCAGTGACCCTTTTAAAGGTCAACACCTTCATTATGATAGAACAGTCAATACAAAACTCTTAAAATATCGTCAGTCACACAAATTTCAGGATTTTTTTGTCTCGGCATTATAAAGAACTTACAGCATTATACATAAGTCCCATTACTCTAAGAAATAAAACCTTTGTTGCCCACACTTGTAATTACTTTAATACATTAGGTTTTGTCATTTATCATTACCATTATTTATATTTCATTAGTACCAATAGCCCCAGGCAGGGTTCCCATTACATTAAGCCTTGCATAAAGGAGCCAAACAAAAACTGTCCCCACGCCTTACAGCTCACTTTAGGAATATGAAAACAGGGAACAGATGGTTACACTGACAAGTGGGGATATGGTGAGGGTGGATGGGTATGGTGGGGAAGAGAACAAGCAAAGCAGGTCTATTTACATAATTAAGTAGTCTCAGAGGTTGTAGCTGTCACAAGTAGCCACCAGGTAAGCTAATGATAATCAGTTATGATTTCTAGATATTATGGCGAGAGGTTTGAAGGAGAGATTTAAAGCAGGGTATGACAGTTGCTTTAGAATCATGATGGGGAAAATCATCCCATGCACAGGGAACAGTATTATCCTTGAGATCTTTCATGCATAAAAGAGAAGACATTGGAAATGATGATTTCTCATATCATTCCTAATTCAGTCCTCTTGAGCATATACAGGTTATTGTATGATGCTATATGGTATTGAGTTTCATATAGCAATTATGGCTTATATAATCTATAGAAAGTTGGTGCTAAATTGTACTGAGCAGTTGCTGCATATGGGAATATTCTTGAGTGGCAGACTGGAAATTATGCAGGAGCAGCTTCATTTACATTTAGTAAATGGAGAGTTTTAATGAATGATTCAACCAGTACAGTAGTCCTAAAATTACTTATTCTGATATTAATTGGAGTTATTCGCTGTTCAGACTTTCCATATATCAGATTTCTATATGGAGAATGCATACCTACTTCACAAAAGACTCTGAGGGGAGTTGGAGGCTTTTGGAGCAGTGGGGGTGGAGTAGAAGATTGGGTTTTTCTATCTGAGAAGGAACGGGAGGCAGTTTGAAATTGTGAGGTCACTCCTCTGGCACAGTAGAACTCTACACCATAAGTGTAAAAATGATCTGTGCAGGAAATGGAACTTTCTTGGGAGACATCCAAAACTGTGGATAAACTGACTTGGGAACGAAGTCACAAAAATCACCATCTTTCACTTCAAATGCAAGACACGTTTCTTTGACCTTGCTTTATCTAACATAAAACATGTGTATAGAAAATCCTATCAAAAGGCACTTCACTGCATGCAGTTCTCCCGCTGGTGAGAGGCTGAGTATGGCAGATGTTAGTCACATTGCATAATGCACTATTGGAAAGTGCTCGATATGAAGATGAAGACCATGATATAAGAACTTATGCAGAATAGAATGCTAACTATGACCTTTAAATGTTACATTTAGGTGTCTAAGTTCACATTGAGATGTAGGAGGTTCACCACTCTGAAAGCTATGTTTTTTCAGGCTTTCGGCAGATCCAGGACAGTTGTGCACTGATTTACTCTCAGTTAGTATTCACAAACATAAGTGTTAGGATACGTCTCAATTCCCTGTTGCCCTGCAAAGTGTGTTGTCCTTTACACCAGTGAATGCAAATAGAATGTAAAATGCTGCCATTCAAATATGATATCTATTTACACTAGTGCAGGACCTCAGGAGTGGGGACTGAAGCCTGAGCCCACCCAAGCCCCAGCTCTGCCACACTGGGTCAGGGGAGCCAAAGCCATATTTCCTCAGGTTGGGGGGGGCAAAGCCATAGCCCAAGTGCTTCAGCCCCAGGGAGAGGGCCTGTAACCTGAGCTCTGCCGCTCAGGGCTGAAGCCCTCAGGCTTTGGCTTGAGCATCAGCCTTGAGGCCCAGGAAGTCTAACTGGCCCTGGAGACCCCATTATAATGGGGTTGCAACCCACTTTGAGAACTGCTGTACTAGTGCAAGAAGATTCACCAGGTGTAGGGTAACAGAATCAGGCTTGTTTTTAAAAATGAAAACTGCCACAGAATCTGCTGCTGGCAATTGCGGGATCACACAATATCTACTTCCAGTGTAGATAAATCCATTGATCAGAGCTTTGAAATTCCTGGTTTGGGCTCATGACAGGGGATGTCCTTCTAGTCAAGAGTTCAGCCTCTGCAATCTGTGGACAGCAACCTAGGGCTTCTATATTGCCAGGTGGTCCCTTCTCCTAAAAGGCTGGATGGTCCTTGCTGCCCCCTTTTCAGTAGCCAAGACCAGTTCAGCAGCTTGCAACAATTCATCTTCCATTCCACGTGGCAAGCTGGAGTGGTCATTGTAGAACACAAAATACTGTAGAACACAAAATACTGCAGGGCTTGGCAGTCTTATCTCAGTGACTTTTTAATGTTTTTTGTGGCTCCTTAAAAACATTTTTGTAACCAGTCTAGTGTGAATGGCAGTAAAAACAAACCTGGTCCTTCTAAGAACTGGTGAGGGGGTTATTTGGAGCCATCAGAAAGCACTTCTAAAACATCACTAATAACTACAAATACACTGTCTCTCTAAGAGAAACAGCTACCTGGTCAAAAGACACTACAATTCTGTGGGGGTTTTTTAGTGTGAATCTAGGCTGCAATTTTGAAAGTCAGTTAGAACTGGGTATCCAGATCCAGTGGTAGCTTTGGAATATTAGATAGTCCTCCTTCTACAATTGTAACAACAATTCTTGGTTAACTAAATATTTTTCTGTGACACTTAATATAATCAATAAGTAAATCGGAGGTGCACCCAAACCAAAAACACAAATCTGAACACACACACAAGCGGTGGAGTGTTTGGAATATGACTTCACAATGAGACATTGATGGCACAGCTAGCATTTATAACTCTAAAGATAGAAACCAAAACTTGGCTTCAATCAATCCTATTTTGGCAATAGATTTTTTTGGCAGTCCAGGCTCAACTCTAAATGCAATACTGTGGTATTTGCCCTTTTAAGGGAACTCAAAAAGAGGGAAGAACACCTAAATCATATTTTTGCATGGTACACCTACAAAATATTAGGAAAGTACACAGGAAATAAGGTAATTAAATATTTAAAATAAAATGTATGACTTAAGTTTTTATAAATGTATAGTGTAAAATATTATTTAAAGTACCTGTCTCATGAAGTCTTGTCTTCCCAAAGAAAAGAGATTTAAATAAACAAGGACAAGGAACAATCTTCTAATCTATACAGACAGTTCCACCATGTTACAATGGAGATTTATGGAATGCTATTTAAGGGGAATCTAATATTATTAACCATACAGTGCTACATCTGACAGAGATGTGGGACATTGAGGGTGTAGAGAGCACTATTCTCTTGATCTCAGCTGTTAAAAGAATAGTTCACAATATGTGGCATTTGCCCTAAGAATATGAGCTAATACAGCTGCTGCTCATCTACCCTTTAATGTATATTGGCATAACTCCATTGAAGTACTATCGAAGGTAAATCCATATGCACACATACAGAGCTCAATACTCTGCTAGTACAAACTAATTCAATTCTGTACTGAAGTAAATTAAGCTTTTTACACCAGCTCAAGATCTGGACTTCAGTATTTTCCATATATATTATTAGGATTCTGTATTTTCCATACATATTTCTAGGATTCTGTATGACTGCAATCTTTTTCTGTGAGTCCCTCAAATTGCCCTATTTTACACAAAATTCCAGCAGTTTGAAGTTAACTTTTAATAATGAGGGTGAAGGGAAGCTTATTTTCTTGGGTTTCTGTGATTTAAAAATGCATATTATTGCATATTCAATATTTTTTTCCCATCTTAATCACTGACACATAGAAGAGTGAAGCTGAAATGACAGACCATCTACCAAAAAGGAATGATTCAGTAAGTGAAATATTCTTTTATAATCTATATACAATATCAACATGAGTCGTGCGCTAATGAATGCATTTGTAACCTGAACACCAGTTTCTATTTGTTCTCCACTTTTTTTGTTTTTAATCTCAAAGGCCCCTTCCCCAACTGCATAATGGAATTCTGTATCCTTTTAAGGCCACCATCCTATATAATAAAAGACTAGAAAAGTGTGTGTGAAGCCGTCATGCACAGTAGAGACAGCCCTAGACGAACGGTATGCTGGGAGGTGTAGCATGCTGGGAGGTGTAGTTCGGCAGCACAACATGGCCGCCGCGTGTACGCCGCTGAGAGGGAAGCAGGGTCTGGATCAGGGGCCTAGGGCAGGAGGGTGGCTGGGCGCAATAGGCGCAGGCAGGGGGAACGAGCGGGGGAGAGGGCCGTGGGGGGAGGAGGGGAGGCTGAACGAGCGGGGGGTGTTTTGGAGTGGGGGGGGCTGAGCGGAGGGGGTTGGAGTGGGGGGGGGGCTGAGTGGCGGGGGCCTTGGAGTGGGGGGGCTGAGCGGGGGGCATGCTTGGAGAGGGGGGGCTCAGCGGGGGGCGTGCTTGGAGTGGGGGGGCTGAGCGGGGGGGGGGGCGTTACTGTTGGCCCGTGTCCACGGGCTTTTACACTAGTATTGTTATAAATTGAAACCTCAGCACTGTTAATACTTGGTATGGTTGAGAATCTGAGAATCACAATCTGTTCACCACTGCAACTCTGCCATTATAGAAGAGTATATTAAACCTGTTATGTGCATGCAGGGATTGACTCTCTGTCACTACACTATATACAAGCATGCAGATGACTATGCAAAGGCAAAATTTGGCCTTTGGATACATGTGGGTATAATGGGTCATAGGGAAGGATGCTATGCAGTCACATGCCACAAGAAACATTGGTTCTCGTCCTGTATCGAGAAGGGCATTTCTCTCTCTCCTATGTAACTCCTGAGCAGACAGACAAACACCTGGTAATTTAGTGTGTTATGGATTCTGGGTGTACGCAAATGGTGGTATACAGCTGGGTAGGTACAGAAACTCAGATCAAGTCTATCTGATCATAGATCAAGAAAGAGTGCTTACAAAAATGTGTGTGTGCCCTAAGCATTAGTATCACTCTAACAAAGTGCTTAATTGATGTGGAAGTTAGAAAACAGAGAACCTCAGAAAAGGAATTGACTAGCATAGAGTCAGACTGTAGATGGTTCAAGAATAGGTTTACAGGGGGCACACAAGGAAGTTTCAGTATTGTACCAGCTCAGCAGGGGCTGGTGACAATTGCAACTCTTGAACTTCTAGAAGGTACTGACTGCTCAAGGTTAGTATCACTGATGAGGCTAACTACCCTAAAATGGACAGGAGACAGACTCACCCTGTCTATTGCTCTACTGCAAGCAAAAGAGCTGGCTGATTTCAGAGGCGGTGTTAAAGGATGCAGTAGCAGATGTACTTCTCCTGCAATCTAGAAGGCATTTTGAATCCTAGAACTCAAGATGCAACATCGCAAGTCTCTATCATCCTCCCTGCAGGAACAATTAAACCATTAGCAAAATTTGTCTGTGTTTCACCATCCTGAAGATCTGCCCAGACTTGAAATCAAACACAAGCACGTCAGGCTTCTTAAGTAAATGTCAGCCAGTACCATAGATTTTTTCCAAATATAGTATGCTGGTGCTCGCATAACACTTTTGGTCCTTGAATGACAGGATCTCGGTTAACAGGGAAATGGTCTATGGGAAAATTAAACAGATTAGCTCTAATATTAATAATCTCACCTGTGTAGGCAGATCTGTCGTAGCTTTGTCAGATATTTGAAGCTTTGCAGAGGGGCTCAGAATGACTGACACTCATTGCAGCTGATCTCTTAACTAGGTTCCTACTATTAAATGCAGTGCTGCTGAAATTGAAGTAATTGGGAGTTAACACTAAGCACCCTGCAGGAAAAGGCCTTTAATTAATTTCTGTTACCTATTTTCACTTCACTATTGTGCTAAAGACTGTCTTCATATTTATAAAGTCAGCTCCCTACTTCTGGCCCAGTGTGTATCAAAGAAAATCTGATGGCCTATTACTTCAGGGTCACTGTTTCAGGATTTTCTTTGCAGATAGCTCTTGACTAGTAAGTCAGCCATCAAGCTCAACAAACTTGCAAATTTCACCATGTAGTGTCATGTCATCCTCCCCGTTTTCCTAGCTTGTAGATTTTGATTAAACTGACACAGTTGTTCAAGTGCATCTTTCAGAAAGAGGTGCATTGCTTTGATTTTCTGATTGGGTAGCCAAGAAGTTCCATCTCAGCAGCGTGAGAATCAATAGAAAAGACATGCAACTCAGGTTATCTCATATGCCTGTCATCTACTTTATTACCTTTCTCCTTTAGAAAAGTTACAGTTTGGAGGTTCCACAGCTAACATGATAAGCTTCTTAAGTATGGTAGTTGCTTCTGTGACTTGGCAGTTGTGCAACTCTATAAAACAAATTTTAAGTGGGGACCAGGACTGTGAATTCATTAGGCCTTCAGCCACACTGAGGGAGAGACTCAACTGATACTGTTCCCCTTATCCCTCTAGTGCAGGGATCGGCAACCTTGGCATGTCGGACCCTTAGCAAGCCCCGCCGATTTGTTTACTTGCCGGTTCATCAACCGCGTCTCCCACTGGCTGCGGGTCACCATCCCGGTCCAATACACGGGCCAGGTCAGCGCTTCCTACAGCTCGCATTGGCTGGGAACGGCAAACCACGGCCACTGAGAGCTGCGAGTGGCTGAATCTATGGACATTCCAGTAAACAAAGCATCTTCCAGCCAGGCAGGGACTTACCCTGCACGAGCCATGAAACAAGTTTGGGAATACCAGTTCTAAGCTTCTATCTATATATATAAAAGTCAAGTGGTGTATGTATGAGTGTATGTATGTATGTATGTACGTATGACAGCGAACTCCTCCCGCACCGTTTGAGCCAGAGACTTGAAATTTGGTACAGTGAGGGGTCTTGGGGTCTAGATCTTGGTAAGGGTCGAAAAATTTTTGGATCTCACCTCTGACGCCCCCCAGGGGTGAAAGTCTTTCAGGGCCAATCACATCAGCTGGGCAGTTAGGTGCTGATGATGTCATAATACCCCCTCCAACAGACACCGCACTCGCTCAGCTCGCCCCTCCCTCCTCCAACGGAACCCCGGAGATCCCTCAGCTCACTGCCCCTCCCCCCTTCCAACGGAACCACGGAGATCACTCAGCTCACTGCCCCTCCCTCCTCCAACGGAACGCCGGAGATCACTCAGCTCACTGCTCCTCCCCCCTCCCAATGGAACCCCGGAGATCACTCAGCTCACTGCCCCTCCCCCCTCCCAACGGAACCCCGGAGATCCCTCAGCTCACTGCCCCTCCCTCCTCCAACGGAACCCCAGAGATCACTCAGCTCACTGCCCCTCCCCCCTCCAACGGAACCCCGGAGATCACTCAGCTCACTGCCCCTCCCTCCTCCAACGGAACCCCGGAGATCCCTCAGTTCTCTGCCCCTCCCCCCTCCCAATGGAACCCCAGAGATCACTCAGCTCACTGCCCCTCCCCCCTCCCAACGGAACCCCGGAGATCACTCAGCTCACTGCCCCTCCCTCCTCCCAACGGAACCCCGGAGATCCCTCAGCTCACTGCCCCTCCCTCCTCCAACGGAACCCCAGAGATCACTCAGCTCACTGCCCCTCCCCCCTCCAACAGAACCCCGGAGATCACTCAGCTCACTGCCCCTCCCTCCTCCAACGGAACCCCGGAGATCCCTCAGTTCTCTGCCCCTCCCCCCTCCCAATGGAACCCCGGAGATCACTCAGCTCACAGCCCCTCCCCCCTCCCAACGGAACCCCGGAGATCACTCAGCTCACTGCCCCTCCCCCCTCCAAACGGAACCACGGAGATCCCTCAGTTCTCTGCCCCTCCCCCCTCCCAACGGAACCCCGGAGATCCCCCAGTTCTCTGCCCCTCCCCCCTCCCAATGGAACCCCGGAGATCACTCAGCTCACTGCCTCTCCCTCCTCCAACGGAACCCCGGAGATCACTCAGCTCACTGCCCCTCCCCCCTCCCAACGGAACCCCGGAGATCACTCAGCTCACTGCCCCTCCCCCCTCCCAACGGAACCCCGCAGATCACTCAGCTCACTGCCCCTCCCTCCTCCAATGGAACCCCGGAGATCACTCAGCTCACTGCCCCTCCCTCCTCCAACGGAACCCCGGAGATCACTCAGCTCACTGCCCCTCCCTCCTCCAACGGAACCCCGGAGATCACTCAGCTCACTGCCCCTCCCTCCTCCAACGGAACCCCGGAGATCACTCAGCTTACTGCCCCTCCCCCCTCCCAACGGAACCCCGCAGATCCCTCAGTTCTCTGCCCCTCCCCCTGCCCCTCCCCCTCCAAACAGAACCCCAGAATCCATCAGCTCTGTGCCGCCCCCCACCTGCGAAGGTCCCCAGAATCCCTCGGCTCTGGGCCCCCTCCTCGCCTGCGACGGATCTGAGTTGGGTTTGGTGGGATGGTAAGTGAGGTGGGGGTGTCGGGTTTGGTCGGGGGGTGAGGTGGGGGTGTTGGGTTTGCTTGGGGGGGTGGGAAGGTATCTGGGTGGGTGAGGGGTGGGTGTTGGGGTTGGTTGGGGGTGTCAGCTGTCTGCCACCTCCCCACCTCCGACTGACCCGAGCAGCGCCGGGCACTTATGCTAGTTGTTTATATATTAACTGCTTGGAAGTTCAAGACTGAAAATTGTATCTTTGAATATTGCTTTGAAAACTGACAATCCCAATTATTTGCAGTGAATTCTGTTTTTAACCAGCCTTTAGTGAAGGAAGTGATTTCTGCTGACAATTTTAATTATTCCCTGGAAAACCAATAAGTTCAGTTTTGTCTCATTAGCTATGATCTAAAATTCACATTGTGTAGCTGTCCATTAATGTCCATTTCTCAGTTCTACCCAATACTTTTCAGAAGCATAATTGTTACTTCAAAATCATGACATAGTATACATCCAAAAGGTCATATGGTATGCCATTTTTTTCTGGGCATAAAGTAAGCAAACATATTGTGGACATAGGATATGAGACATTGCTGGAAGCTACTGCTAAGAATATGTATTTAACAGGCAAAATAGGTGGAGTCATAGTTTTCAAATACTTTGCTGTGACACTGTAACCTTGACTCATCTGAAGAAATTGCAGAAAGACTAACTGATAAATCTGTCAGTTCATCAATGGCACTGGGGTCTATATTGATGTAACTTAATTAACACTATATAATAACCATATATCGGGCTGTGGGCAGCGGGGTGGTGCTGCCAGCAACAGTGTAAAAAAATAATTTGGGGCACCGCTTTTTGGTGCCCCAAATCTTTGTGCCCTAGGCAGCCACCTAGTTCATCTAGTGGTTACACCGGCACTGCTGAGCAGTACAAACCATATCAGGCACAAGGAAGGAGACCGTGAGGTAAAAGTGAAGTGGATCTTGAGGAAGTGGAGCCTTGCCCTAGGGAAGTGGCCCAGGGAATTGCATGTGTCCTGTTTCTAAAAAGTCAGATTCCATAGGTGATAGTATTAGGTTCCCTTGGCTGGAGTCCGAAGTAGAGGTGAGTTCAGGCTTCCCTCTTTGCTCCCGCTCCCCCACTCCCTGATTAATCACAGAGACTGGGAGACAACAGAGACTGTGCAAGGAAGGATAGCTTCTCCTTACCTCCCTGACGGGCTGATGATGAAAATGGCTTAGTGGGTTGTGACCCTTGCCTCTAGAGAGAGAAGAGTTATGTTGAGGGTCATAGTGAGCCTCCGAGGCTAGTGAAATCCATCAGGAAATGCGGGACCCACAGAGACAAGACAGAGCTTTGTCACAGTCTAGAAAAAGATATTTTTAAAAGGACGGATTCTCAATGGTGTAAGCTGACATTGAATGTTGCATGACAGGCCATTCTCTGCTATCTTTACATGTGCATAACAGCCTTTGAAGTTTAACTTAGCTTTTTCTTCTTATGAAATAGATAGATAGCAAGTTCCTATGAAGCAGTCACATGGATTCAAGAGTTACAGTAGCATGAGTCAATGTTGTGCTTTACTCTGCAGTACAGCCCATAAATATATCAGCACAGGAGTAAAGAACTTGCCACTGAGTGGATTAAAAAAATAACTATTAAAAGCCATCAGAGAACATGAAAAGGAGTAAGTACAAATATATTTCATACTGTCTGGTTAGTGGTCTACGATGAAGGGAGTACAGGCTCCCAAGGTCTGTTGTGCTCGCCTCAGCTAGGGTATTTGGGTTCAAAAATTATTTAGGGAGAAAACAAATCCATCATGATAAATTGAGGAGGAACAAATTATAAATCTGGCAACTATGAAAGTGAAGTGCAGAAGAGGTATCTCAGTTGGAGCTCTCTTGGTATATTAGAAGCCTGAGTACATCAAGATATTAAAAATCACTCTTCTGATCTGAAATAGGCAAAGTTTGTTGATGCTCCAGTCACAATGGAAGGCCCATCTGCTGCATTTAGGAAGATTTAAGAAAGGTGTGGGAAAGGGAATGAAACAGCTGGAGAGATGCTGAATAGTATATGGGGATAGATGTTTAATAGTATCTAGGGTTGTAAGATATGTTGTGGGGGTGGAAAGTATTGCTAGTTTAGTTTTGTAATGATTTTTTTATAGTATTTTGGTGGCCAGGCAATTTCGAGTCAAACAAAGACCTTTTTTCCAATATACTTTTATGCATAGTCAAATAACAATACCCTTGTCTACAATTTACTTTCCATGCAGTTAGAAAATTAGTTTAAACTTCTACCTCATTTGAATTTAGTTCATTTCCAGGAATTCTTCTCATATATCTTGACAACTTGTCAGATGATTGTTCTGTAAATATACCAACTCAATAGAAATATTTCTTCTCTCTACTGACATTGCCCCACTAACATGGTTAAAATTAGATTTTTCCACCTACCGATAATATTTTTTCTCGTATGTATTATTGCTAATGGAAAATACTTCTTGTTTGCATTCAATAGGTTTTTTTTTTTAATTTCAACTAATGGTTCTTACTACATGTTTGAAAATGACATAGAACTTTTATTCTTCAAACCACCAAATCCTTGTTAGTTCAAGGAGTAGTGAAATTGCTTTTATTATATCACTTATATTTTTCCAAGTGATAAGATTTCAATGAATCAGTACTTTATTTTTGCTTTGAAATGGATTGTTAGTTAAAGAATGGGATTAATAATGGATAAAGAGTGACTAAGATGAGGTGAAACTGCTCAAGTTCTAGCCTCAAAGTCTATCACAAACCCCTCATTGATATAAGTGGGAACAGCTTTTGGCCAAAAGTGAGTAGGTTTTATATGACTTTTCCTTATAATTTTACTCTAATGACAACTAATCTATCTTACTCTTCAGCACCCCATTTACACTTGGCTAGGGACTTTTCTCAAAGGCTTAATGAAAGTTTATTGAAATCAGCAATAGCATTTCACTGACTACAGTGTACATCCGATGAGACCATACATGGCCAGATTCTGATCTAAATTTGCATTGATTTTTATAATGGAGTTAGTCTTGTATAACAGTACAGCCCAAGGCTAATACACCACTTAAGTAGCAAACATGTTGTCATAAGTATAAAGTAGCCTAGAATTACTGTTTACTTGTAAGGGGTTAAGCTAAAGGTAACCTGAGAGGGGGATAGGGACCAATAGGAACCGGAGATGCTAATCAACCTCAAAGACAAAGAGAGTTTTAGTTTCCGTTTCTCTCTCGTGCTGTTCGTCTCCGGCTATGGAAAGAACCACACCTATGTCTTTTACTCTACCTAGCTATAATCTTTTAACAAGTCTAACAAGTCAAGTTCAGCAGTAAGTGAATTGTATCACTTGATAAAATGTCCAGTGTGGAATTTAGCTGTGTTCTTTATACTGTTAAGCTTCAGCAGAAGGAGAATCCCTAGGGAAGGGTCAGTGATGTTGTTGTGATGCAAGTGGGTTTTTTTCTGTTGATTTCTGTACATTCCTTCTTTCTCCTTTAATTAAAATCTTTCTTTTAAGAATCTGACTGCTTGTTTTCCATTGTGTAGATTCAGGCTTTGAATCAGGAAAGGCTCACAGGAAAAGTGAGAAGGTTTTTTTCTCAAGCCTCTCCCAGGTAAAGGGAAGAGGTTTGGGGGATAGATTTGAGGGGTTTTGAAGGAGGGGTTCCAAACTCCCCCAAATGAGTTTGGTGGTGGCAGTGGACAAAAGCCAGACACAGTAGAAGTTGTATTTTGGGGGGAAACATTTTAAACTAAGCTGGTAAATAAGCTTGGGGGGGGGGGGGTTATGCAGGTCCCCACATCTTTACCCTAGAGTTCAGAGTGGGGAGGCAATCCTGACACATGTCTTGTGTTATAAATGTAAGAGAAGTGACTTGCCTAAGGTTACAAATGAATGCTGTAGCAGAAACAGGAAGTGATACCCAGATCTTCTTCAGCCCAGATGAACACCTTAGCCAGAAGACCAACCTTCCTGTAGGGGTGTATTTCAACCATCAGTTAAAAATGCTTAGATGTAAGGCTCAAACAACAAAGATGAAAGGGGGAAGGTTTTTCCGAGTCCCTCACTTAAAAAAAAATCTATCACAGATTTCTATGCCAATAGAACTTTGAGGGATCTGAAAATCTCAGAGTACTCTCATTTCTCTAGTGAGTCCGAACCTCCCCCTCCCCCCTCACCTCTCCAGGATATCTGCTCCACTAACTATGCCTGCGAGACAACCAGCAGGACTAAGGAAGGAGATCACTAACCCTCAAATACATCTGCCAAAAATGATGATCTCAAAGGCATTGCTTCCCCCAGGAATAGTAAGTCTGCTGGTATGGACAAGAAAATACAATATGCAGAACAGAGAATACTTCATGCTGAAAACAGGGAAGAGAAAGTGAAATGCAAAATATATGAAAAGATGTTCCCTATCTCCTAAACATAGCAGTAGGTATGGAAGAGCCCTGCGACCGTTCAAATATTAGAAAAGTTACAGTAAGAGGACAATACTATTAACATTATTCAGACCACCTGAACACTGTCTTTAAGCTTGAGAACATGAATAGAGAATTAGGGCTGCATGCATATAGAATTAGGGCTGCATGCATATAGAATAGGAAATCAGGATGCTGCATGCTAAACTGAAGTGTGTACAATCTTAATGAAGTGTGCTTTTCAGACAAGGATTTATTTGAGAGAGAGAAACAATCCAGAATTTCAGGAAAGTTTTCTTTAAGTTTAATTTGACAATGTCTCCATCCTCAAAATAATTGAAAATTGAATAAATTAATGGAACAATTTTTAGTGATATAGCTACTCAGCAGTATAGTAACTAGCTACATTTACCTTCTTTTTTTAACTATACAAGAAGAATTTAACAATTTTCTCGTTCTTAAGTGATTTCTTCATGAACCCCCTGAACTAGAGGTCATATATCTCCTCTGCACTTAATGAAACAGCTTTAACTGTTATGCTAAAAATTACACTTTGGGATACTTAATAGTGCTTCTCAGTAAAAGATATGCATGTGTTTAATCACCTTCCTTAGAGTAACTTAGAAGAAATTATTTGTTTTTCAAAGCATTAAATTAACAAAGTCTTACTTTTAACCTTAAATGCCTATCGTTTCAGAAGTGATGAGTGATCACACATGAGAACAAGCATATCAAGTTTCAGAAGTGTTTTATAGGATACAAAATTAACTGTATAAATGTTAAGTGTGTTCCATGGTATTAAAGAAACTGTGAAGAAAATAAACTAGATTTTAAAGAAACATAATTTATGATTTTCTTAAAATTATAGTATCATATTATGTTTTATTTTCTGTTATATTAACAATATTTCAGGCCTTGAATCTTCATTCTGATTATTTTTCTTCATTTCTTGTCTTTCCTTTGTCCCCAAAGCCCCCCCCCCCTTTTTTCTTTGGTCACACTAAATGGGAAAAGACCACCTGTTTACCAGTTCTTTAAATATTTACGCCTGGGACAGGCAACTTTGGCACACGGCCCCTCAGGGTAAGCACCCTTGGTGGGCCCGGATGGTTTGTTTACCTGCCACATCCACAGGTTCGGCCAATTGCTCCCACTGGCCGTGGTTTGCCACTCCGGTCATCCCAGCCAAATAGTCCCTCTCTTGTTCTCTACCCCTTTCATCTCAGGGATCAAGAGAAGGCTTTTCTTCCACTGACTTACTTCTCCACAGGGTTCCTTCCTCTCCAAGCCTCTTTTTCTATGTTCTTTTACAAACTACAACATCCTTCTAGGACTTTCCAACCAGGAAAGCCATTCTATTGCTTGCTTTCTCCAGAACAAACCAAGCCTCTTCTTGGCACTTCTCTGTTTTTCTTCATAATCCTTGGAATAGATTGATAGAGCCTACAGTTCCTAGAGTCCTATACCTCCCAGAATTCCCTTGTCCAGCTGGAACTGGGACCATAGCTATACTTGACCTATAGGCTCTCAGAGCTCTGGTGCCCATTATATGTAGTAAACTGTTGCTATTAAATGTGCCTTGGGGGGGGGAGGGGGCGGACTCAGAGTTCAAATATGTGCTACATTAATAAAGGGGAGTTATTACTTTGGATAAGGTTCTGCCATCTTTATAAATATGATGGAATACTTGATTCCATGAGCACCCCCAGTTATTTCAATGGGACTTCTTGAAGAGTAATGGACCATAAAATTGAGTATGAATCACTGTGTGTGCTGTTATGTGTTGATGCCAGCCAATATTATAACCAGATTCTGCCACTGGTGTGTTTGCAAGTAGCTCATGCAGTGAGTAATTACACTGATGTCAATGAAACTGCTTGCAAAGTAAGGGTGACAACTGGACACTTAGTGAGTCACAAGCCATATTGTGAACCCTTTATTCAGACTGTTTACAGATAGATTATCTCTCTCTCTGCCCGTCATCCCCCAGGTGGGGTATGGGCCACCAACCACAGAGCACTCCAACTCTGTTGTTGGTGTTTCAGTAGCAAGGTGGTTCCCTACAGGGTGGAGTTGCTAGCCCACACCCATGTTAAGCCTACAGCACCTGGTATTCCTAGGAGGTCTCCCATCCAAGTACTAGCCAGGCCCAACCCTGCTTAGCTTCTGAGATCAGGCATGTTCAGGGTGGTTTAGCCGTACACAGATAGATTATAGGTGTGAATAATTCTCATCTGTGTGTGTACAGTCTGGCTCCACATTATGATCTCCATGACACTATGATCATTTGTGTGGATAATGTGAACTCTACATTTCTTTTAGCTCTTAACCTGGGTCTGAAGAGAATAACTAGATATTGGTAAAACCCTTGTTTGTTTGTTTGCTTGTTTGTTTTGTTTTGTTTTTAATGCAGCAATTAATTTTCCTAAACTATAACAACTTAGTCCCCTTTAAATATTCTTCAAGAAGCTTGCATTTAAGTATAATACCGAAACAAAGTAAACACTATGCTTGATGTCCATAGTAATCCACAAATGGGACATCTTATTTTCATAATGTGGCAAAAATTTACATTCCTCATCCAAAAGATGAGCACTTGCTTACTACTTTTGGCCCTCATCTGTGTAAAAACAATATATTGTATACATATTAATAGACAAATAAATTATTCATTTTTAGCTCTTCAGAAGAAATGAATACTGTGCCATGAAGTAAGCAATTGTTTCCCCCTTGGTAAATTTCAGAGCTTATTTTTATTACTTTATGCATAAATGAATATTATGCACATTTACACCCCAGATAGGGATATAAAAATGATGGCATAAGGAATTAAAATACTCATCCTTACTTATGGAACCAATAAAATGTATGAAAAAGACTCTACTCAGTTATGCCAGTGGCATCAGTGGAGATCCTTTAGATTTATACTGGATTCATGAGCTGAATTTGGTCTTTAATGTTTAACATTAGGTTTTAGTTAGCAAGAGTACTAATCAACAATATTAAAAGGACAGTGCTGTATTTGTATCCCTACTTCCAAACATTCTTAATTTTTTTGTTTTCATCATGACAAAGAAAAGCTTATGTATATGAAGTATTTTTATGTTTAAATAAATTGTCAGTGTTGAACTTCACTGATGAGGATCAGGAGGTCTCTTGAAGTGTTGATAATAGGATATTTATTTGAAATATGAACAATTCAGTGTAGAAATCTTTGAAGACCACTTCCATCCCACTTCTGTCAATTACTGCTTTCCTGTACAAGGAACCCAACCTTGTTCTTCAGTGCCTTTATTGTCGACTTGTATAGTGTCAATTCTCATTTGCATTTTTTGAGGATTCTGCAATCTTCAGCCATCTTTAAGAGCCTCTCATTTTGGTACTTCTCAAAGTCCTCCGTTAGTCTTCTTATCCGCTTGCAGAGGAGTGAGTTTGTTGCTATCATTTCACTTCATATTCCTCCACTTCTCTAGCAAATTCCTCATTTCCTTTAGGATTCTTCCCTTCACTCTCTTTGGTCTCTATTCTTGACTAATTTCATTCATTGCCTCAACTTAGCAGCAAAGTTTTTTATAGTCCTCATCACAGTTATCTATTTTAATACAGTTTTCCTTGGATTTTTTTGCTTTCAGTCCCAATTGCTGGCATTATAATTAGGGGTTAATTATATGTTTTCATTATTTATGAATACACTCAGGCTAATACCATTATTTAGAGCTCTTTTCAGAATCCTACTTACTGTTGTTGTAGAAAAGTGACCCCATGTGGTCCAGGATGTTGTGTTTTCCTGAATTTTCACCTTTTCACAAAGTTTTTCTATATGAATGTTTATGCAGAGCTTAACAAAGTTTGTGGAATCCAATTTCATGAGAAATTTCAGGCTTGCAAAGGTTCAGACAACAACAAAAATAGCTGACGTGTGAATTTCTCATATGTAGGATTAATAAAATTGGATAATATAGAAAGGAAGCACATACATATGTTTATTGACAGAAAAACATTTTAAGATTGAAGAAGAGAGGAGAAGTAGTAAGGTGTAGAAGAAAAGAAGAAGAAGGTAATAGGAAGAAGATGGAGGAGAGTAGATGACACTCCAGCAGAAGTCCAGAACAGATAACATTTTTAATATTCACAGAGGGAAAACATATACTGCAACAATTATAGAGGTAAGGAAAGCTGTGATACCAGCATGAAAAGGGGTCATGGTGATGTATTTACAACTCAAGAGCATCTACAGTGGTACACTTGTACATGTAGTTGGGGTTGGTCCTGCTTTGAGCAGGGGAGTTGGACTAAATAACCTCCTGAGGTTCCCTTCAAACCCTGATATTCTATGATTCTGTGAACCAAAGCATGCCACCTAATGATTTCCTGTACTGTTGGGTCAAGATTGAAAGTCAGATAAAATTTGTCACAATGGTAACATTGGAAAGTACACTTGGGTTTTGTTGCAGAGTTGAACAAGTTATTGTTCCAGATGTGTGTGTGTGTGTTTGTTTTCCACTTTCATCAGCTATACATGTGGTTGTTGAAAGGAACAGGTACACAATGAATGAGCCTATTGACCTAGATATTGCAACAAGAGAATTTGTCCAAATTATCCCTCTTTGTTGTTAGCACATAAACAACCTGGACTGCTGTCGAGAGAGAGAGAGACTGTGAGTAAGGTGGCACAAATGGGCTGTTTATTCATAAAATGCAGGGCTGAATCTACACAGTGGAAGAGTGTAGCCAATGTCAATCATTTTGATATCACTTAATTCTTGAGTGAATAATTCAGGGACTTGTATGATCTTTACAATCTCTTTCATTTGTGTGTTGAATGTAGAGGCACAGTGATATGCTTAAAGGTGCCTTGCAGAAAACAAGTACCTTTAGGATTCTTCTAATCTAACAGAGAAACTAGTTAGCAACAGATTCCAGCCATAAGCATGTTTGGACACCTATGATTAATGCTGAGAACAGCTTGCCTATTGATGAGACTTGAGAAGGATCTGGTATACATGAGACTATTTGATGAGTAGGATAGTGAGTGCCATCCACAGTGTATCATCACTGCCCAGTAACTATCAAGGGTTTTAAATTTACCTCATTTTCTGACATTTCACCACAATCATTGTCAGTTGCAAACAATTTTGTAGTCTGTTTAGCCTTCCTATATTCCCCACGGAAGGGCTAGTTTGCCTGAGAGTTACTATAACAGCTGCTACATAAACACCAACTCACAAACATTAGGGTGGCAGCTTAAATAAAACACAGATACCTGAAAAAGCACAGGCCACAAATCCCACTGGAGCTGTTAATACAGTTGTGTTTCTGTACTGGGGAACACCACAGAGGCATCTTGAATATAATCTGCAGCCCTCTGTGCCACTCTATCTCTGAAAAGTCTGCAAGCTTTCGGGTGCCACACAAGGACAAAGTCCTCCAGGCTTTCTCTGAGGAATTACTTACTGTGTTACTACTGCTGCTAAAGCTGACTCATATATCCATGATTTTTTCCCCCCTACAGGTCAACATGACCATAGTGAGGGGCCCTGTCCCTCATAAACGGCGAAATCACAGTTCTGAAAAGCACTGGCTCAGTTTATATACCTGCAAATAAGGAACTGCAAAGCATTACATGCTTCCCCAAATTCCTTTTCCTATATGTCTGAGTAGGGAGTAAGTCCACTGGTGACATCATCACTAAGGCAGCATTAGGCACAATGCCTGGCGGAGGGTCTGTTGTTACCTCCTTTCCTCTATAGGCTCTTCAAGGGTTAGCTGTGTCATGGTAAGATTATCCTCTTTCTAACATAATTTATCATGTTTCAATTATGAGCAATTCTACTGACAAAAAGAAGGCCAGAACAACTGTCAGAATCATCCTTAATAATTAAAAATCAGTCTCTCTTTTGTCTCTTGATTAGAATCAGAGGGTCTTGGTTTTTCTAATATGTTATCATTTCATTGGAAAAAATGCTAGTACATGATAAATATGTGTGGTTTCAGTCAGCCAGTCAGTCAGTCTCAACGTAAACATTAATTAGTCCATTAAATTACTCTTTCTGCAGCCAACTGGCATTTAGGTCCTAACCACTGCCCCCACAAGGTTACCTGCTTATTTCAGTGTGCAGAAAATTAGAAGCCACTGGAAACTTTTCTCTTCTTATCATACATTCACTTAGCTAATGTGTGTGAACCCTCGCTATATAAAATACAGAGCTGTGGAAAATTACAACCTTTTTTTTCGATGTGAGTTTTCACATGCAAAATTCTGATATTGTGGCAACTATTGACATGCCAGAATAAATTCTAAATCCTCGTCCATTTGTCCAAAGCAGAAATTCACTGCTTTCACTCTATAATGCCTACATTTTCTCAGACATCAGTTAAAAATATGAAAACTTCCTTTTATTTTCATGGATATTTGTGAAAATCTGAGGCAAAAATTGCACTTTGATGTTTGTAATGAACCTTGTGATGTCTTTGTATGGCTCAGGTTGAAAGAAAACAAAAAGGAGCAACACTGGTAAATAAATGTTAGTAAAATAACTAACAATGCAGCAAAATCCTACCTCAATGCCTCAAAAATTTGCAGCAGTAACCCTAGTTTGTCTGACAGCAATGATAGTAGGATGTATTCTCTGATAGATCCTACCATCCTATTAAGGTATCACACTGCCAATCCAGAGATGGGACAGTTGTCTTCCTACTTGAGGTTCGGTGCTAGCTAAGTTGAGGAGGTAAACCTGCCACTGACAGCATAGTCAGCTGATGGCTGAATAAATGGCTAAAAGAATAAATGGGCCCCAGTTCTTTGCGTGTCCCTCAATCCATTCTACAGTAGCGGTTTGGAGTTCAATCGATGAGAGGCTGCTAAGAATCTTAGAGACCAGAAAAAGGAATTCCCTCTCAATGTGTACCTACAACTGCAGACACTGACGAGGGACAACCCGATCAACAATCTCATAGAGGAGAAGGTACAGAAGCCAGCAATATTCTTGGTCTGTCCCTGTCTCTCACTGCTCCCATAACATCAAATTATGAGGTTCCACTACTTAACCTATCTCTTAGTAATTTCAGAAGGTAGTAGGGAACCTCACAGTCAATGCACTGGCTGTACTGCCTTTCACTGTCTCAGCATAATATCTAAGCCTCCAGATCAAGTCACTAGTGAGGGCAACGTGAGAATCAGCATCTGAAAACAAGGTCTCTCCATCAAGTCTAATCAGCTCTATCACTAAATGCTGGAGAGGAGTAGATCAAATGGTACCTAGGGGCTCGTGTACACTTACCGAAAGATGGACGCTGTGTCAATCAATGCATCGGAGGTCAATTTAGCAGGTCTAGTGAAGACCCACTAAATCAACTTCCAATTGCTCTCCCATTGACTCCTGCACTCTACATGATTGAGAAGAGTAAGGGGAGTTGATGGGAGAGCATCTCCTGTCAACATCGCATAGTGTGGACTCTGTGGTAAGTAGATCTAAGCTACATCATTCTGAGTTATTCTATTCATGTAACAAATTCCATAGCTTAGATTTTGTTTTCCCTTTAGTGAGACAAGGTCTAGGACTGTTTCGGCAGAGCCTACACCAACAGGTATGAACATATCTCTTCACCCACTCTTTCCTCCATTGGGATTTCGCATCCCCTACCACCTGCTTAGAAAGCGAAGTCCATTTATGGAGATCTCCCCTCAATAACTGCATGCTAAGCAAAGTTCTGACTTTTACTCATACAAAAATACAATAACATTTTGTTACCTCTGCATTCAAATATTAAAGTGATTTGTAACCTAAACTAGAACAAATTGATCATTTTGGCAAAGCAACTTGATCAACTGCATACCTAGGCAAAGTAGGCATGTCTATGCAATCACAGCTTGGTCCTGAAGTCCTTCCCCCCCCCCCGCCCCCGTTCATCCTAAATGTCAGGGGAGAACTAACTCAGACTCCTACTAACAGCTGATCTCAGGTCCACAACATACACAAATGTGAATTCTCTGTGAAGGCAATCTAAAACGTGTCCTCTGACTTCCTAGATGCACTTTGTGCTCATTCCCAGCAGTGAAAATTGAAAAGTGCACACAATTTGCTTATAGCATTTCAAAGCATATTGCTGCTAATACAATACTAATGAATAAGGTGAAGGTACTGGCACATTTATTTTCCATTATTGTTATAATTATTAGTATTGGAATAGGCCCCAGAGGCTCCAGATGAGATCGGAGCCACATTGTGGTAGTCACTACAAATATACAGTAAGAGACAATCTATACCCAGGAAACAGTTTCCAATCTAAATATGCAAGATAAAAGGGTGGGAGAGACAACAAAGTCTCAGAGAGTTAAAGGGACCTACCCAAGCCCACAGAGTGGAAAAAGGAAGAAGAGAGCCCAGGTCTGGTGACACCTAGCTGAATGACTTCTCCACTAGACAGTGTTGCCTGTCTTTGTACTCCCATCACTATCCTTTCTTACATGGAACAGATAACAAACATATCAAGAGTTAAGCCATACTAGCAGTTGACAAAGTACAAAATATATAAACCATAATTATAGGTCACAGTATCCTTTTGGGGAAATTGAACCAGGCAAGTCACAAATTCCTAGAACTGATCTTCTTAGAAAGAAATACATAACTTCCTAATGGCTACATCAAAAATACTGCTTGTATTAAAGAGATCCATCAAAAATTAATGTACAAAAATAATGTTAATGTAAATGAGATCAACAATCTGAAACAAATAAATATTCCTTTCCATACTTGCAGCTCAAATTTAAAAGAATATAATAGAGTAAATGCCTACTATGTGTTATTAAAGGCAATTTTGGGGATTAAAAAAAGAAACAATGTTTCCTGAGAGTCAATGCCTTTCTACCACAGAATATTGTGCCCCCAAAAATTGCTGCTCATACCTAAGAAATTCAACCTCATCTGATGCACAATTGTAGGAAATGTCTCCCCTGAGACTAATGGGAATGGGAAGGAATGACTCTCCAGTGTCTTATGGGCAGAGCCAGGCAAGCCACACCCATCCCACCAGAAGCAAAGGGGTGGGACACAAAGTTAAAAAGGTTGGTCCCACACCTTATTTGTTTGAGAATCAGAGAGGTAGCTGTGTTAGTCTGGATTTTCAGAAGTGACAAAGAGTCCTGTGGCATCTTAAATACCCCCCTGAAGTGGGAATTAGTCCATGGAAGCTTATGCTTCAATACTTTTGTTAGTCTTTAAGGTGCCACAGGACTCTTTGTCACTTATTTGTGTAAGAGCTGGAGAAGGAGACAGACTCCTCTTGCCCATTGCTGAGCCCTGGAGTACTGAGGAGTTGCTGGATTTGCTGACTGGCAAGGAAATGGAGAAGCTGCTGGGAGTGTTGCTGTCCATGTATGCCAGGGAGACAGAGAAACCCCATGAGATAGGGATACACTGTGAATGGGTAGTACAGAGTAGCCTAGGGACACCAGATAATAGTCTGCTTGGGGTGCCAGATTACTGGTCAGCTCATTTTGGCAAGATCCTAACTGAGTCAGTGGCAGAACCATCCACGGTTCTTAGCTTTCTGGGCTGGGACTATGGTGCACCCAGGTCCCCCTATCCCCTTGTGACCGCCCCACCCCTGGGTAGGCCGCCTACCCATTGTAGGCCAAGAAGCCTGTGTTTGTGTGCCACCTGCCTGAGCCAGGAGGCACACAGGTGACAGGCTGCTTATTTCTCGGCCCTGCCCAAAGGGCCAGAGCTCCTGAGACTGCAAACTCCCCTTTGAGCCTTGCCTTTATAGTTATGTGGTAGTGAGGGGTTGTGGCCTCCCTCCGAGACTTACAGGGAGGAATGGCCCCGGACCTCTACATATAGTAAATGGTGCAGTAAAAAAATCAGGATGTTTATTAAATGATTTGGCCATATTAACAGCTTGGACTCTAAGGGAGGAATTAAAAAGGGACTAGTTCTTATAAATCAAGGACATTGAATATGCATCTATCTGTTCTCTATCCTGAATTCAACTTGTGTATCTATATTTACTGAAAAACACAGGAAAGACCTCTGAAACAGATAATATTAATTTGAATATCCCCTCCCTGCCACAACTTCTTCCATACATCATACATTTCAAACATTATGAAGGTGAAAGCTGTGGGCATGGTGTTAATGTGAATGCTATACTATAGCCAGGTAAAACAGAGAGAACAATTCCAGCTACATGCCACTTTTTTCATTTCTTGATCAAATGTCTTAGAATTCCAGAAAGCCAGAGGCATTCAGTAAGCTGTTTCTGTTAGGAAGGATTAATTGAAAATTCTTTGGTGATGGGGAAGGAGGAAATTTATGGTGAGTCTTATATCAAATATAGAAGAGGATATTGAAATAAAATGGAAAATTAAATGCTAATGTTAATGAAAAGTTCAGGTTAGACAGTTAAAAGCAATGTTTTATGGTACACATTTCAGTAGCTAGTAATATCTAGTGAAGAGTAATATATAAGGGCTGGTTCCTACTATGGCTTAACGTCGATTTTAGTGTAATTAAGTCAGAATAAAACTGTACCCATCCTCACACAGACACCATTTGCATCGATTTTAAGGGCCCTCAAAATCGATTTCTGAACTCCTCCCTAACAAGAGGAATAGCGCTGAAATCGACCTCTCTGGGTCGATTGTGGAGTAGTGAGGACACATGGGATGTAATTGGCCTCCAGAGGCTGTCCCACAATGCTCCATTCTGACTGCTCTGGACAGTCTCACTGCTCCACTGTGACCGCTCTGGACAGCACTCTCAACTCACTGCTCTGGCCAGGTAGGCAGGAAAAGACCCGGGAACATTTGAATTGCATTTCCTGTTTGGTCAGCATGGCAAGCTCACCTGCACAGGTCAGTCATCATTCAGAGCTCTACATCACAAGCCGCCATGCAGAGCTCAGCATCACAAGACACCATGCAGAGCTCAGCAGCACAGGAGACCAACCAGAGGAAAAGAGCTCCAGCATGGTCCACGTGTGAGGTGTTGGATCTGATCGCTATCTGGGGAGAGGAATCCGTGATGTTGGAACTCCATAACAACAAACCGAATGCCAACACGTTTGCCAGAGTCTCCAAAGCCATGCTGGAAAGGGGACACAATAGGGACACCCAACAGTGCTGCGTGAAAATTAAGGAGCTGAGGCAAGCATTCCAGAAAGCCAAAGAGGCAAACGGACACTCGGGGGGCCCGCCACGGACATGCCAGTTCTACAATGAACTGAATCAGATAATGGGGGGCGCCCCCACCACCGTCACAGAGGTCTCCGTGGACTCCACCCATGGGATAATCGTCAGGCATGAGGAGGAGTCAGATGACGACCAAGGTGATGGGGATGGAAATATTACGGAACAGTAGAAGGCAAGCCAAGAAACCCTGTTAGCAGATAGCCAGGAGCTGTTTATCATCCTGGACCCATTACCCTCACAGCCATCCCAAGCTGCTGCTACCCCAACTGGCAAAGGAACCTCTGGTGAGTGTGCTTTTAGGGATTAGATGACTCATGATTTTAAAAGGAAGCATTTATTAATGATTAACTTGTCCTAAGGACTTGGCATGCGTTCATTGCTGGTCCCTTTTTTTTTTACTGAAACAGTCTGTTAATGCACTCCAGTATGGAGCGGAAATCCTCTATGGACGTTTCCATGAAACTTTCAAGCAGGTAGCGATGAACCTTATGCAACAGTTTACTGGGGAGAGCCACCTTATTTGGTCCCCCGTGATAGGAAATCATTCCACGCCATGAAATTAGTAAATAGTCTGGTATCATTGCAGCATATGGACCAGGACTCTAGCAACATGTGTTCTCTATCTCTGAGAAATTCTAAGGAGAGTGATGTCATTCATGGTTGCCTGTTTGAAATACGGACTGCAATTAATAGGGAGACAGATGTTCCAGCTGTAAAGTAATCTTCCCGATCCTGCAGCAAGAGCAGGCAGGGATTTTCGGTTTGGCTGCTCGCGGCTGCTTCCAAAGAAGACCCAATGCCCCCCACCCCTCCAGCCAGCCCGTAGCAAGAGCAGACAGGGATTTTTGGTTTTGTTTTACAGTTCGCGGTTCACTGGAAGCCACGCGGCAGGGGGAGGGGAGATCCACGTGGTGTGGGGAAGGGGGCGGGGTTAGTCTGGAACATCAGAACGCTGCTGTAAAGAATATGGCTTAGCTTACCATAGCCGGCTGCATGGTGATTTCAGTAGCCATGTTGAGGTTGTCTCATGTGTGTTACATGCTTCTGTGAATGTCTGTGGGAACAAGACAGCCATCCAGTCACTTTTAGGTCCGGAATATGACCTTGTACAGAAATCATGTCAGGCCTGTGAATACTGTGGTTCACCGTTAAATAGTACTCCCATTGTGCTGAAAGAATGTATCTGTCTCATAACCATGTCCCTTTATTTGCCCACAACAACTGCACATTTATCTCAGAATCCCCCATCCTGCCTCTCACGCCATCTATCGCAGATACGAAAGAGTAAAAAGAAACGTGTGATGACATGTTTAATGAACTACTGCAGAACTCTTACGCTGAGGCCACACGGCAGAGTGAATGGAGAGAAAGATTGCTAGAGTCAAGGCAAGAGTCCAGGACTGCAGCAGACAGGTGGATGGAGCGCGAAGAAAGGCGGATGAATGCGATACTGTGGATAATGGACACCAAAGAGACATGCTCCCGTGTGTGGTGGAGCTTCAGCAGGACCAAAGATCGCCTCTACAGCCTCTGTCTAACCACCTCCCCCCCCCCAAGTCCCATAGCTTCACCACCCAGACACAGGGTGAGAACCCGAGGTGGGGAAGCTCTGGGGACCAACCCACTCTACCCCACAAGCCAGCACAAGCAGCAGCAGGCTGAGTTTATCTAAAAAGTTTTAAAAGGTGCTGTGTCTTGGCCCCCTCCCCCCCTCCTCCTCTTCCCCCCTCCTCCACCACTCCGACTGCTAGTTTCCCTCCTCACCCACCCCTTCTGGGCTACCTTTCCAGTGATCCACTGTATTTGTGATGAAGCAATAAAGAAACCATGATTTTTAAAACAGTGAATTTATTTCCTCTGCAAGCGTTGGGAGGGGAGAGGGAAAGAGGGTGGAAGGATGGAATGCTTAGGGCTGAGCAGAGCATGGGAGCGGGTTTTCAAACGCCATCTTTGGCACTCATAAAACTGGTTTTCAAGGCATCTCTGAGGCGCAGCGCCTCCTGGTGCGCTCTTCTACTTTCCCTGCTGTCTGGCTGCTGGTAAGCAGCGGAGAGGATATTTGCCTCTGCCTCCCACCCACCATAAACATCTCCCCCTTGCTCTCACAGAGATTGTGGAGCACAGAGCAAGCAGCAATAACAATGGGCACATTTCTGTCGCTGATGTTTGAGCGAATGAGTAATGTACGCCATCGCTCCTTGATGCGGCCAAATGCGCACTCTACTGCCATTCTTCACTTGCTTAGCCTATAGTTGAACAGCTCCTGACCCCTGTCCAGGGCTCCTGTGTAGGGCTTCATATGCCAGGGCATTAAGGAGTAGGATGGGTCCCCAAGGATAACGATCGGCATTTCTACACCCCCCACAGTAATTTTCTGGTCTGGGAAGAAAATCCCTTGCTCCAGCTCTCTAAATATCCTAGAGTTCCTGAACACACGAGTGTCATGAACTTTCCCAGCCATCTCACATACAGGTCGGTGAAACGTCTCTTGTGGTCAACCAGTGCTTGCATGACCATAGAATAATAGCCCTTCCGGTTTCTGAACTCTGCACCCTTGTTGTCCGGTGCCAAGATAGGGATATGAGTCCCATCTACAGTCCCACCACAGTGAGGGAATCCCATCGCAGCAAAGTCATCTATTGTAACTTGCAGGTTTCCAAGGTTTATAACCCTGGGTAGCAGCAGCTCAATGATTGCCCTGCTTACTTGCATCACAGCAGACCCCACTGTAGATTTACCCACCCCAAACTGATTTGCCACTGACCGGTAGCTGTCTGCCGTTGCAAGCTTCCAGAGGGCTATGGTCACTCGCTTCTGAACTGTGAGGGCTGCTCTCATTTTGGTATTCTTTTGCTGGAGGGCCGGGGAAAGCAAGTCACAAAGTTCCATGACCATGCCCTTACGCATGCAAAAGTTTCTGAGCCACTGGGAGTCATCCCAGACCCGCAGCACTATGCGATCCCACCAGTCAGTGCTTGTTTCCCTGGCCCAGAATCAGCGTTCCATAGCATGAGTCTGCCCTGTTTCCACCAAATTTGCCAGATTGCCGGTCCCCCTACTTCCAAAAACGTGAGTGTCCCTGTCCCTGCTGTGCACATACAGGTCCATCTCCTCATCGCTGTTGTCAGGTTCCAGAAAGCTCAGTTGTGTCCGGATCGCCTTCCTCTGCAGACGATGCAGCATAATGTCCACAACAATGTGCGAGGTCTTCACAACGGCCAGTACTGCAGCGGTGGCCTCAGCAGGCTCCATGCTTGCAGTGCTTTGGTGTTAGCGCAGTGCGGAGAAAGGGCGCGAAGAATGGGATGCCTACCCACACTGCAACGCTCAAAATGGTGTTGGCAATACGAAAAAAGGGCGCAAAATAATGAAATGCCTACCCATAGTGCAGCACTCAAAATGGTGCCTGCTGGGGACTCCAGAAACTGTGGGATAGCTACCCACAGTGCACCACTCGCTATGTCGACGCTTGCCACAGTTGTGTGGACAGACAATGCCGACTTGCTGTGCTTTGTGAGGACGCACAAAATCGACTCTATACCATCTGCTTTAAAAAAATTGACTGCAAGGAAATTGACATACTGTTGTAGTGAAGACATATCCTAAGTGCATACATTTGTCAAGAAAGAGAGAGCAAATGTTACCTATGTCCAATACAAATAAGTTCATGTTCTCTTCATACTTCTAGAGTTGTTTGTGTGTTTAAATTGCAACCTTATCATTTTCAATCACAAAATGTATTAATTTAATTTCCAATTAGTTTTAAAATATTGGAGGAAAAAAGAAAACAGAAAATAGACAGTTTACAGACTGTGAACCAATAACATTTTATATATTGTGGTAAACCCAGGGCTGGAAGGCTGTGGTGAGAGGGGAAACTGCAGGCTAAATTAGGTCCAGCTGAGCAAGCTGCCACAATCAGAAGCAGGGCCAGCTGAGACCAGTTAAGGAGGCTGCCAGAGCCCTCTAAAGAGAGTCCTCCCCAGAGAAGGGTGTGGGAGTTGAGGAGTGTGGTTGGAGGCAGGAGGAGTTAGAAGAGCGAGTTTGTGGAAGCAGAAGAAAGTGAGGGAGAGTGAGGGTCAAACCTAGAAAGGCTGCCAGCAGGCAGAGCATCTGGAAGGAGCCCCTTCCCAGGAGGGAGTTCGCCCTCCCTAGCCAGGCGAGGAGCCAAACTTAGCCAGAGGAGCTGCTCGAGAACCTGAATCTGGGGTGCCCGGGGGGCCACCTTGCCACAATATTGAGGCACAGTGGCCTACACTCAGAAAGACATTTAGATGTAGTGACATAATGCATCACCATCCCTAATTTTTAGGCACCTAGAATCACTAGGATTCATAAAGCTTGAGTTTGGCGCCTAGACTCCCTATACTGTGAATGGGGAGAGATGGGCACCTCAGTGCTAACCCCAACACTCTCTCATCAATAAGCCCCTAAATCTGGGCTGTAAGGGGGTGCTTCTCTCTGCTTGAAATTTGTGATGTCCTGTCCCTTTAGATGTTTGAGAACTTCCCCCTTCCCAGTGCAAAGCCTCAATTTTGTGTTGTTTTCAGTTTTGCAGTGAGAACAATAAAGTCTCCACAGCAGACAGCTGGGTTTCTAACAGCTCCCTCTGTGTCTGGCTATCTCCTTCTCTGCTGGGCTAAATATAACTGGATTTTCAGCAGCAAGCCCTCTCTTGGCAACTTCCAAGAAGGAAGTTGTGCTGGTATCCACCTTATAACTTTTTGCTCAGTAGCTAGAGCACTTGTGTGGAAGGTGAAGACCCAGGTTAAATTCCCCCTTCTAACTGAGGTGAAGAAAGGATTTCAAAAGGGCTCTACCAATTCTAATACTGAGCTACAAGATAGCATTTGTGGCTCCTTCAGTCTCTGCTGTTGACACTGTTTCCCTGCGTATAAATAATAAAAGACATATTGCAGAAGGAGAACAAGTGTGAGAATGATTATGTAACCTGCTGTTCAGAGCACTCACCAAGAGGTAAGAGACCTAGGATCCAGTCCTCTTGTTCCAATGATGACAAATAAGTAGCAAAACTTGGAGCACTGGATCCTTTATCTCCAAGCTGAGTGCTCTACAGAGCATGCCACTAAGTCACTGTTATACTTTCTCTGTCACTACCTGCACCTCTGATTTTTTTTTCTTTATTTAATCCACAGTGGATCTACTTCACCAGAAGAGAAAGTGATTCTCATTCTGACTGTGAGGTACCAATGGTTAGAGCACACAGCTAAAAAGGAGTAGCACCCTTTTTAAACCCCTTTTCCCTTCCAGAACTGGGGATCTCCCATTGCAGGTAAGTACCCTAACCACTGGCCCTAAAACTGGTTCCTTCCACAGCTGATTCATGTAAGCATGCCACTATAAGGGCTTGATACAATAAGCTAGAGAACTCTTACAGCAAATTTTAGGTGCTAATTAGTTTAGGTGAGTGTGAAAAAGACTTGTCTATGCTTGCTGTGGATCAGCTTCCTGAAACCCCAAAACTGTTAACACAAGCACTACCTTCCAGGCCTCTACAGGCCTCACTCCCTTTGTGCAGTTTAGTGAATGGCACACAATCTCCCCTTATCTACTGAATAGAGATGTGTCAGGTCTGTTGTTCCCAAAGGAACACTTCATGCACCAGCTGGTAAGATTCAGCCAAAGACCAGCAATATTCTTAACACCGCAGCACTGAGATATATTTATGGTGAAAATAAGAACAAATTTATCAAAGACTAGAGATTTAGGAGACAGATGGTTACATATACTACAAACTAAGAACACACTTCCTAGAGACTAAACTTAACTAGGTTAACTTCCTATCTAAAAAAATTAATCTCACCCAAAGTTCTCTTCAGCATTTTCAACCCATGTAGGTTTTCCTAGCGGAAATGATGCTTTTAGTTACCATTAAATGATGCTGGATTGCAATATACATATATTGCAATCAAAATGCCAGTATTTAATAGTCTGAAACATGGGAACTTACACCAGAGTTGTCTGTAACCCAAAATACTCATTCTAGGAAAAAATCTGAACTTTTGATTTGTTTTCTTTCCAGATAAAAGATCACAATTTTTAAGTGTCCAGTCAAAATAAATTTTGAAATTTCATTTCAGAAAAATAGAAATAACATTTTGTATTAAAAAGTTGTGTTCAATATAGTCAGTATGTTTTGTTTTACTTTATTGATTCTAATGATATCTTATAGTATATTATAATATAACATATATAGTATATTGTTAAATAATAAAACATTCTGACTATTAATTTATATCATATCATGTTAATAAAATAATAAGTTGATAAATGGGTGACATGGAATGGATCACTTGATGGTTACCTTCTCTGTTCATTCCCTCTGGGGCAACTAGCAGTGGCCACAGTCAGGAGACAGGATACTTTGCTAGATGGATCTTTGATCTAACTCAGTATGGCCATTCTTATGTATCAGTCAGCATGGATTTGTCAAGAACATATCATGTCAAACCAACCTAACAGTTTTCTTTGACACGGTAAAAGGGGAAGAGGAAGTGGTATATCTTAATGTTAGTAAGGCTTTTGATACTGTCTCACCACACCATCTCATCAACAAACTAGGGAAATACAATATAGATGGAGTCACTATAAGGTGACTTCATATCTGATTCACAATTATCAGTGTTTCACAGTCAAGATGGAAGGGCACATCAAGTGAGTCCTGCAGGGATCAGTTCTAGGTCAGGGTCTGTTAAATATCTTCATCAATGATTTAGATATTGGCATAGAGAGTACACTTAAAAAATTGCGTATGATACCAAGCTGGGAGGGGTTTCAAGTGTTTTGAAGGATAGGATTAAAATCCAAAATAATCTGGGAAAACTGGAGAAGTGGTCTAGGGAAAATAGAATGTAATTCAATAAGGACAAATGCAAAGTACTCCATTTAGGAAGGAACAATCAGTTGCACATATACAACCTGGGAAATGACTTCCTAGGAAGGAGTTCTGAGGAATGGATCTGGGGTTCATAGTGGATCACAAGTTAAATGAGGCAACAGTGTAACACTGTTGCAAAAAGAAGGCAAACATTATTTTGGGATTTATTTACAGGAGTGTTGTAAGCAAGACACAGGAAGTAATTCTGCTCTCCTCCACACTGATACGGCTTCAGCTGGAGTATTCTGTCCAATTCTGGGTGCCATATTTCAGGAAATATATGGACAAATTAGAGAAAGTCCAGAGGAGAGCTACAAAAATTATTAAAGGTCTAGAAAACATGACCTATAAGGAAAGATTTTAAAAGTGTTTTTGTTTAGTCTGGAGAAGAGAAGACTGAGGGGGGACATGATAACAGTTTTCAAATAACAATTGCTCTTGTTAACGTCTAAGAATTAGACAAGAAACAATGGTATGAAATTGCAGCAAAAGAGGTTTAGGTTGGACATTAGGAAAAAAGAATCCTGTCAGGATATTTAAACATGGGAATACATTTCTTAGGGAGGTTGTGGAATCTCTGTATTTGGATGTTTTTAAAGAGCAGGTTTGACAGTCACCTGTCAGGAATAGTCTGTTTTTTACTTAGTCCTGCCTGGAGTGCAGGGAACTGGACTACAAGACTTCTCAAGGTCCCTTCCAGTACTAAGATTTTGTTACATAACAATATAATGGCATGAAATGAGATAATAGATAAAGTGTTATAACATACTGCATTATGACATGTATTATGCTGTTATATTACATCATAAAAGTTGGAATGATAAGATGAAATATTTGGATTTCACTGAAACAAAATGTATCAATGTTTTTTTGTAAAAAACAAAAGAGACAAAACCAATGCATTCTCTTGAAACATTTTATTTTTGTGGATTCAGCATTTTCTGATGAAAGATATTCAATCGGAAAAAAAATTCTACCACCTCTAATTCAGAATTAACACAATGCTTTGCACCTGCAAGGTCTGAATATATTTGTGATTGTATCATCCTTTTTAAGACGATGGTACCTGAAATAGTTAGGAAGGAAGCATGATAAGACGCTGGTTTGAATAGTTTCACTAACAGATCAGACACCCTGCTGTGAAACTTAGAAAACATAGCAAAGCAAAACAGCATGTACAGAAGTAGCACTAATTAATTTTGAAATATAGAGTATCTCATGAAAGAAAACCATTACAGCAGCATGTAATATAAAGGTTTGTAATCAGTTATAATGTTTTAAAGGGAGTTTAAGTTGTCTGATCTCAAAGAAGAAATAATTGTAGACTTCAAACACATTTATTTTTAATAAAAATTGTCCTAGACCACATCTCTAGATACAAACACCACCAACCTACTAAGTCATAGATCTGTATCTAGATTTTGCAAATATCCTTAACTTTATAATGGATTGAAGGAAAAGCTCTGATCTAAAGACCTCCAAGCTCTAGAGAATTTGAAATCTTAATCCAGATCTAAATTTGTGGGTTGAAACCATTTTTCTAGTCTATTTTCCAGGTTAATATTGGCTTTTCCAAGAGGCTTATAGGTCTTATTGATCATTATTTAGCTCTTAGACTCACATTTATTAAAGTCAAATAATCTTTAGGAAGTGATGTCTATTATTAAATGTGCTGCCCAGTCATGTGCTTTAGAATTAAATATATCAAGTTATTAAGTAACTGTTCATTGAAAACAAAATAGACATTTCTATTGGTATTGCAAAACAATTACCAATTATTTCATGAAAATGAAATAAAATATTGGAAAATAACCATTTTTTAAAATGTTAGCTGTTCTTAGTAGACTTAGCATGGGTTCATTTCATCAGTGTACCCTGATATATAGGAAATATTGCAATGTGTTACTGATAACAGAAAAATATTTCCCTGAACTGTACAGTAGTGAATGAGTTAAACAAAAAACAAATGAAATAATGTGTTAAAAGTGTGTGGTTTGCAGTGAAAAGTCCTAGGGAAAATAATCTGAAGCAATAAATAAACACTGACAGTCCTGCATTTATGAAGCTTGTGGAGAGACAGAAAAGTAGGAAGAAAAACCTGTGGCGAATATAAAAAGCTTTAAAAGCTTGCAAAGAAAACTGGTGCCCAATGTCATTTAGGAGACTGGTGAACTTTTTGGATAATCAAATGGTACTGTTTTACAAACACGCAAGGGAAGATATATGATACCAAAGTACCACAGATATGACAGTATTTTGGTTTGTACTGGTGTGCCTGTAATAATGTATCTTCTGAAACAGAAGCAGTATTAAGGAAAAAATGTAAAGTTCTTCACTTTAAAAAAGTGAGCAAAGGAACCACAAGAATTTCCTTAAGGGAGTAAAATTATGACAAGCTGCTTAATAACAATATAGTGAGCGATTTTTAAAAAGAGAAACTAATAGTGTCCCTGCCAGCAGGTATATGGGATCTTGGGGAGCAATTACCAAACAGGTGGGGTGCAAAATAAACTTTATTAATAAAATGCAAAAACAGGGAAAATGTAATAGTGAGGGGTATGGGGTTTGTTAAAGTAGACAATTGGGGAGGGGTTTCTTTTAGTAAATGGGATAGGGGGTTTCAATAGTGGGGTACAATACAGTGGGGCACAATACAGTTGGTAACCAATTAACACTGAAGTATAAATGTAACAGGTAGCTAACAATTTCTGTGTAAAGAGTGTGTCACAGCAACATATAACCAACTAACAGTATGGGTAAAATGTGTTAAGTAACCAACAATTTTAGGTAAAAATGTAAATGTAAGATGTGAGGTGTGTTAGAGAGAAAAGGGGTAACCAATGGGGTTTTATGCTAGAAAGAGAGAGAGAGAAGACAGGCTGTAAGTTGAAACAGCAGAGAGGGAGAGGGAGAGAGAGAGAGAGAGAAAGAAAGTGGTAGATAAGTAAGGTTGGGGGATGGGGGAAGAGGAGCACATGGTGGAGGGAGATTTAAACTCAGGGAGACACAGGACAGACAGGCTGCAAGTTTAAACAGCAGAGAGACAATTATACAAAACACAGCAAAATCTTATCTATGATTTAACTTAACCAAAACTACACAAATTAGCAAGTAACAAAACACAATGTAACAATTCTTTAAGGCTAACTTACAGGGTACAATGCAAACAATTTCCTAAACCTCACTTAACTACAGCTATGCAAAATGAAATTACAACTTATCTAGACTAAAAGACAAAATGTAACCTAATGGGTGCACCTTATACTAGGGGTAGTTTCAGAGGGCAGGGTGGTGTGTGCCCAGGTACAGTCCAGGAAGGCACAGGCTTATTTCTAGCAGCAAAGGTGCTGCAAAGCAAGAAACAGATTACAGATACAGAGCAAGGAGTTTAAGAGAGGTTTTAAGACACAGACCAAGGAGTTAAAGAGAGGTTTTAAGACACAGACCAAGGTTTAGTTTAAGTCTAAGAGAGGTTTTAAGACACAGACCAAGGAGTTTAAGAGAGGTTTAGTTTGAGTCTGTGTGTTGGGAAAACAGAGCCAGCAGCTAAAGTAATTAAGTATAGAAAGTTTCACAGAGGGATTCTCACCAGTCCCCAAGGCAGCAGCAAAGGCAGAAGCAGCAACAGCATCAGAAGAAGCAAGGAGGGCTCGGTACGGTCTTGATAATCAGGAGGTCTCTCAGGCAGCAAAACGTTCTTCGTGGGGGGGGGTTAAAAATGGGGGTACGCTCAAAAATAAAACGAGAGCGGAGAAAGGATCCCCCAGAACCCCTGGCTGATCAGACCAGGTAGCAATGCAGGAACCTTTCTGATGTTTGTTTTAAAAATGCCTGTTCTTAAAGGCAAACTCAGGCAGTTTCCCCGCCAGTAATCCTGATAGGCTCCTTCTGTCACAGGGGAGGAGTTACAGGGAAAAACTGCAGGTGAGCATAGAGACATGCCTGGGCAGAGTCCTGGACCATAGGCGTGAGTTCCACCTCATGACTCAAAAGCACATGAGGCCTATGACTCATGCCCAGGATCTCAAAAACACATTAGGTCTTACAGCTTTGGACATTGCCTACCCTACACCGAGCCCAGGTTTAACAAGGTGATAACAGGACCAACCCTTTGAACAAGGCAGTTGTCCCACTTAGCACGCAGCACAAGTGGCCATCCTTTTGTGAAGGGCAATGGCTCTTGGTAAACAACTTAAGGGGCCCTCCCTTTGAGAAGGGCAGTGGCCCTGGTAAACAACTTAACAGCCAGGGAGGGGTGGCCACAGGAGGAGAACAAAAACAAAATGGAGTAAGGGGACCGCTGTAAGAAACAAAATGGAAGGGGGGGAAGCTGTAACAGACAAATAGTATTTATTCAAGGGAGGAATATAAATAACAAATATTATTCATAGAGATGGGTCCAAGTTATAGTATTTGGCCCTCAATCTGGAACTGCTTCAGAGATTGTGCTGGTTCAAATATAAGGGTTTGATTTGGGCCTGTCTCAAATTATTGGTTGTTGATGAAAATGAAAGAGAAGGCTTGGGATCAGCAGCAAATGTTGTACAGGATATTGTGTTCTTCAGCCAAATATTAGAATGAGTTTTAAATCATAAATGTTTCAGTTGTCAAATTCATGCAAATTTTAGCATGAAAAGGTCTCTAAAGCCCACTATACAGAAAGGTATATTAGTGCTAGTCCTGTCCAGTGACCTGGAGGTCCAAGGGAAGCACTTTTGGATATTAAATTTGAGATGGCATAGATTTTCATAAATTGAATTTCCAAAATGCAATAATAACTATATTTCATCATAATGAGCTTTCTACCACACTTTGATTTTAACCCCCCCCACACACATTTAATTATTTTTATATCATGGAAATAAAGACATATTACCTTTCCATTGTTCATAATGACCTAGCCTTTTATACATGCACTGGGTGGGAAAATGTAATATATTGTATATTGTACCCAAAGTCTTTCTGTCTCTTAAAAAAAAAAAGGCTCACCTTCCCATCTTCTATTTGGTGATCTTAAATCAGATGCCCGGATATAGTTTAGGATGCCTAGATGACAAGAAATTATTTATTATCTTATCTCCCACACCCTGGCTGTCAGAAAACCCTACTGGTATAACCTTTTCTCTTCAGAAAGTATGTCTAACTCTTAATCTCCTCTGCTAAAATGAACATTCATGCCTTAATGATCTCTCATCTTGCCTAATGCAGACACCTGTTCTCCTCCAATTCTTATCTGTCCTCCATTCTCTTCACTAGCTTCTCGCAGAATATTAAATAAAATTCAAGGTTTCAGTCCTTCTTCCCAGGGTGCTTATTAGCCTGAACTTAGAATATCTAAAAGTCCACCGAAGCCTCTGGGAGAAGAACTGTGGTTGACAATAAGGGTAAATATCATCTGTGTAGGAGACAGCATTTCCTCAGGGGCTGGTCTGATACTCTGGAACAAAATTGCTCCAGGTTTGTGGAGGTGCACAGCACACTTGTCTTCTCTTCTCTACTATAAACACATAACAGCATGTGCATTAGAATAACAAAATACAAAAACAATACCCACCAAACCAAAATGCTATTCTTGCACACCCAATTTTCTGACTTGGGAGAGGGTGAGAAAGAATGAACCACACCTAATAGATGTTGGTCACATCACTAAGGTATGCCTGGAAGGTTCCCAAACACTCTGGTGATGAGAAACTCTAAGAACTTCTAAGGATAAAATAGAACATGTTCATAATCTTCCTCTGAATTAGTATTAAATAAGGATAGAATAGGTTGTCGGAGTGTTCAAATTGAAGTGTACACAATGTTAATGGTAAAACAGTATAAACATTTATATATCTTAGTTTGCAAACATTTCCCCAAATATGTTAATTAAAGATGTGAAAACTTTAATTCTAAAAAGTCAGTGTTAAGGATCTCACTGGATGAAGAAACCTCGGGGGAGAAAAATTCAGAAGTTCAAGACAATTATGAAATATTTCTCTCTTGCCTTAATTTTATACAAAGTATTGGCCTCTTCTGAGATGTTCCTGTAACAGAAAGAAAAATGGTGGATGTTACCTGTATTCAAAATATCTTAATATTGATAGCAAACAATGTATTCTTATTTATTTCATTTTCTGTCATGCTTTCAAAATGTGCTTTGAAAAGTTAAGCCCTACTGCCAGAAGCTCTCAGTCTGAGGTCTGATCTTGCAAGATTCCAAACATTAGGGTTTGCCAGAAAACAAGAAATCCACTTCACTAATTTTTTTGAGGTTTCAGAATTTGTTTTGATTTTGAATTTGAATGAAAATGACACCTTCCTAAAACTTTTCCCAGAAAACCCCAACAATAAAGTACCCCATTGAGACTGGCTATGCTTCAAGCCCAAGCTATGCCAAATGTGAACTCAGGTCTTTTCTGTCCCACAGGACGGGGCTAATCAGCAGGCTATAGGGTCCATTCCTTTCTTTCTGGCCCAAAGAATATTTAGTTATTTACAGAAAGTAGACTAGTTCCAACAAAAGAGAGAGAGAGAGCGAGAGAGAGCCTGATTCAGGGCAGGGATGTGAACCTGGGTCTCTCATATCTCCAGTGAATGCCTTAGGCCATTCTGGAGAAGAGAAACATTTTAATGACCTGGCATTTTTCTGGCAGAAAAAAAAAAATCTCCCCCAATTTTTTTAACCAGC
Source organism: Sternotherus odoratus (assembly GCA_032164245.1). Classification (NCBI taxonomy): domain Eukaryota; kingdom Metazoa; phylum Chordata; order Testudines; family Kinosternidae; genus Sternotherus; species Sternotherus odoratus. Next base: position 226,533,123 of record JAVMKO010000001.1, on the reverse strand, counting down.
TCTGACATGCTGAGCACCTCAGTTCCTAGTGAAATTCAGTTAGAAAAAGTACAGAAGAGGTTATGTCATATGGCCCAATAGGCCTAATAGTGATATAATAGGGCTCTTCGGCTTTAATTTCCATGATTGCTGGCATATTGGTTAAGGAACAGGATTACTTATTAACTATTAATAGGGATAGAGCAGTAGTTCTGAATCATTTTTCATTTGTGGATCCTTCAAAATTTTCAAATGGATGTGTGGACTGCTTTGGAAATCTTAGATATAGTCTGTGGATCCCCCGGAGTCCACAGACCACGAGCTAAAAAACACTGTTCTATGGTAACAGCAGCCTTTCATGGACCTCTTAGACATAGTCTGTGGACCCTCACGGGCCTGGAGACTGCAGGTTGAGAATCAAGGGACTAGAAGACACATACATCTCCCTAAAGAAATCCAACCTGTTTCCATATTCAGAATCAAATAGTCAAAGGGATATCTGTGTCACTGAAAGAGAGTGAACATATATTAATTATGGACATTTTAAATTATTAGTTTTTTTCCAGTAAACTCTCTTCTTAAATTTCATCAGGGAGGAAAAGGCTGTAATGTATTAGGCTTTAAAAAACTGTGGCTGTGCTGTTAGAAAGACATCACAGTCAATTAAATTTGGTGAGGGAAGAATGATGGGGCCATAAGGCACAAGAAGAGGAAGCTGTGTCAGAAATAGCTGACAAGAAGGAGATTAGCTATACAGAGACAGCAGGAGCAGGTAGAGGTGAAAGTGAGTATAAACTGTGTAGGGACAAGCAGCCAATCCCCTGAAGGCTTAGTAAGGCCAATGGAGGGTAGAGAGCATTACATATTTACTACTGGTGTTAACTGCTACAACCAACAGGCTAGTGAAGAGAAGTAGCACAGTCCCTGCTGTTGATCCATCTGCGCAACATTTTCACATGCCAGTTTCTTTAATTAGGGAGGGCAGGAAGAGGTGCCCTATGGAGACAAACCACAAAGAACAAAAAGAAATAGAGTGTATTTTCGTTCTCATTGCACTTATTCTGGCTCTTCTTTTCATTAAGACTATGTTTTTGGTGTTCTTGCTTCTGATACAGCTTCCAACACATACTTTTGCTGGAACAAAATTCATTTATTCTCCAACTAGTGCAAGAATTACCAACTGATTTGTTTTTCTCCATTATTTAGGAAGTATAAATGGCAATTATGGCTGGACTAAGACCATGAGGGAATATAGTGAGTTGTTAGAATAAACACTGTTGGAGGCAATATTTTTGGAGACTGCCAGCTATGCTATAGCAACCAACAAGTAATCAAGAACTATATGCTCTTTCCCTGTGGATTTTCTATTAGCTAGTGGATGGTTAAGTACCCTTTCCTGAACCTCCAGAGTGATACAGTGCAGTTCTTTCTTTATACCCAATTTTATTTTGTATCAATAATACTTGTTATCAAGATCTTCCAGCATTTCCATAACTGCTTTCACTTGTTATCCTTGTTTCTCAATTCCTTTGTTTCTTCTTTCTACCAATTCTCCAAGACCAATGAACTATCTGCAAGCTTTAATTTAAAGTTATTCTAATTGTGTTCAATATATTTCCATTTACGAGAATTTGACGTATTTCTGATATGTTGGAAGCACGAGGGTATTTTGCTTTTAAGGGGCCTGATCCAAATCCCACTGAAGACAATGAAAAGACTCCCATTAACTTCAGTGGGCTTTGAGTCAGGCACCCTTACTAATTTTGAGTAGTATGGTAATCTGCAAATAGTCACATTGATTTCAATGGCTGTATGCTTCTCTCTCTCTCACACACTCTTGTTCTCTGAGTTGCATTTCTTCAGACTAATGAATAATGAGTCATCCCTAAATTCTGCACACTCTGAGCCTTGCATTTTTCCTCATATTTCACCATGGAAACTGGGCTACTCACTCTTTGATTAATGGGGTTATTCACAGAATCAGCTACTACTCAACACAAGTAATGAATCAGTCTCTGTCACTATATATAAACTAAAATACTATATATAAGCAAGGGATTAGTAGCAAAGACCTATAAAGCAGTGGTGTTCCTAGATCCAGTATTGCATGATGGGAGTTGAAGTCTTTCGGTGTACTAAAATTAAGAGGAGTCAGGAAGTGCATGTATCATACTGGGATCAGAGGTTGCTGCTGTATGACTGTTTCTGAAGCTCTGTGACTGTTGTCTTAACAAACATTGTTGGATTTTACCCCTTTTTTGGTCTTGGGCTCCACTACTCAGTAACAGGTTACCTGTATGGTGAAAGAAGGGAAGATTACTTACCTTACAGGTGTTTTGTTCCTATGGGTGCTCCAGTGTAGGAGTATGATTTTGAGGATAGTGAGAGGTGTGACAGAAGATACCCCAGTTCAGGTCCCACTTTTTCAAAATGCTGTTTCTGGAAACTAACTCTATCTCTTTAAGAAAGGATGGAAGTTTTTCTAAAAACTTGAATGTCAGTAAAAATGCTTATGACCCACCTTTGAAAGCGGAGGGGGAAGCAATTTCCAAAGTGGTTAAGATATGTCAAACAGATAAAGAAATGTTGATGACAGACAACAGCCCTCTAGGAAAAGGAGGTGGGAAGGGACCCAATGTTGGGAGGGTAAATCACAAGAGAATCCTGAGCGGGGGAGGGGATGTTGCATGAGCATAGCCCTGGCGATCGAATGCAGCTCCACAGAGGGCCAAGATTGCCTCACATTCTTACCTCACCAAAATCCCAAAGACATTCATAAACTGAGAACCCTTACTCAAGGAGACACTGGAAAAAAAACACACTAAAATGAAGAAAGACCAGTATGTGAACACATCCTATGTTTCAGGAGTACTGAACAAACCAAAGTGCCTAAACAGAAGGAGTGGTATGATAAAGATACTTTGAAACGCCTCCCTGTCATGGATTTGCTGGTATTGTTAAGTCTCATAATATACAGTTTAATGGTTATGACAAAGAATTTGGGGCTGATGGCAAATTCTATGAAAAGGTGTAACATGCATGATTAGTGGAAAAAAGCTTCTAGGGGTGGCGTCCCTATAGGATACTGCTTCTGAGCTAATATCTGTAAACAGGCTTAGAGCTTAGCACAGCAGGGGAACCATAACAAACCTAGTCTGCTGTGTGGATGGGGAAATTGAGGCACATAGCCTCATGGCATAGGTGGCTAAATGCCAAGACATCAATACTTTAAAATATATTAATATCTGCATTATATTTTCAATGCTACACAAAAAGAATATTTTCAGGCAACCTGGAAAAAGAAACATGTAACTTTGCAAGAACACCCATGGGAGACACTAGAATGTTTGGTAACATTTGGACTTCTAGATCCAAAACCTAGAGAGCATTAGGCATACTGTTTCTGCATTAATCAGTGACTAATTCTCCAGCCATAATCTAAGGGTGAGGTGTGACATTATACCCCATATTCTTCATAGTGATATTATTATATGATCATGGCATAATTATGAGGCATATTATGCAAGACAGGTCAAGTGAGATATCATTGGAAAAGTTATGATTTTATGAATATGTTTATCCTATTTGTATGCATGTATCATTTTTTATTCTGAAGTTATTAAGATTGACTAGGGATCCGTATTTCACATAGTCTTACTCTGAAAAACACCCACAGGCAGCCTTTCAGTTACAACAATGAAGAAGCCAAACAGGGCTGATGGCCCATCAGCAAAGACAATGGACTGTGTCCTCCTAAGGGACCCATGGGTTCCAGTAAGCTCTCCGGGAAAGGAAATAAGAGAGGGGTCCCCAAGCACACTCATAGTCACAAGGTCTGGGACATCTGTTTGATTATGAGAGTCTCTCTTCATTAAATGGACACATAGGAGTGTGGTGGTAATGTTGAATTTAAGCTTTAGGTCCCAGCACTACTTGAATAACAGTTAACCTTTTGTTAACCCAGGCAGCCATATGTCTATTCTCTTCCTTATCAATTAGCTTCGGCAGTTGTAAAACAAGTTCTAACTAGATATACCCGGCAGGATGACTTGGTTGATCACGCGTGCATATCATGGACAGTTAAGTACATGGCAGGGGTCACATGTATGTATTTACTCCTGCCTATAAATACCACTGAAAATCATGAATAAAACTTCCATATGCCTCCAAAGCTATCAGCCTGAGGAGGGTGCGTGCCCTTTGATCAAAGCACTGGGTGTTGGTGTGTTTCTTACTTGGTCTCTGACAGTTTTGAGCTTTAATCCGACTCCGCACTACCTGGGTGTGGAAAGGTGAGTAGGACTACCTATTTTTACCTAACAGTACGATACAGAAAAAGCAAAGAGTTTGAAGTATCATCCCTGGAATAACAGAGAGAACCTCAGATATCATTGTTGGCATTGAAGTGGGGAGCTCAATCAATAACTGTCTTGCAGATGCAGGGGGGAACTGGGGAGGGGTTCCAGTAGACTTCCTCAAAGGTTGGTTTGTCTGGAAATATGGCATCCTCTATGAACAGAAAACTGGAGAGAAGTGGAGAACTATAATAACCAATGGCCAAAGTCACTGTCAGTACTGGAGCTGAGGATACCGATCGGCAAGAAGCTGGTGAATGCGGTACCTAAGAGGTTGCTGGATTTTCTGATAGCAGAGCTGTTTGAAGACAACAGTATTAAAGCATGTGGGATAGGTCTGAATGCATCATTGTGTTGAAATGTATCAGACAGTATCAATGAAGTTGGTGTCCTTAGACTAAAGGGCTTGTCCACATGTGACTTCTAATGTGGTACTAGCACCTTAATATGAGCAAGCACCCTTTGAGAGATGCGAGGTCCCCGAGAGTAAGTCGGATGGAATGGTCTACCCCTCTTTTTCATTTCCCTGTTTCTGGAAATATGCTTATTTTTCCTGGAGGTCTTGGTCTCAGGGGCCACTGATGAGATTCCAGCAGACACTGGAGTAGCCTGAGATGTCAATGCCAATCTACGAGGGGGAGTGTGTAGGGAAGAAGCAGAAACCTCTGGAGTTATGGAAATTTCCATGAGGTCTAGCCTCCCAGTCTTTTCTTGGATCTGCCTTTGAATCCTGAGCAGATGTTGTGCTTTGAAGGGATGTGGGATTCACACAGGCAACTCAGGCAACTCAAATGTTCATCTCTATGGTGAAAAATCCTGTCTCAGGTCAGGCAGGGTTTAAACACTGAGGATTTAGTACTAACCAAGTGTATCTAGATGCCAACTCAAAATTCTAAGGGGGGGAACCACACCCCCCATGAACAACTGTGCTAAAGTTGAAGTAAATACAATGGACACCAAAACACTGAAAACAATGGACACCAAAACGCTCCATATTGAGCTGCAGGCCATTTATAAGGAACTCTTTATATACCCTTGTACAGAGGTAAGAAGCACAGCTTTTCCCAGGTGCCGGCCTGCCAACTCTATTATGCATTTTGTAGTCCAGAGCATACAGGTGCATACACATCTTCTGGTGGAGCACTCTTATGGACATATACACAAAGAAGAAAGAACTGTTTAAAGAGTGAGCACCATAGTTTCCTTAACCAACTATGAAAAAAAAATATCTAAGGCACAGCTTATGCAGAAGTTAGGGATGACTCATTATTCATCAGTCTGGATAAATGAAATACTCCTAGCCAAAGAAAGAAAAAAGAAAATGCATATACATCACAATGACAGAAAATATAAAAGCTTTGGGATTCCCAACGACCATTTCTATTGTAAAAATGTCAGAAAGGAAGGAGAAAAGGAAGTGCTACAGAATTTTTAGTAGGCAGACACAAAACTGTGTGCCTTGTTTTAGAACTCCATGTTCAATTGCTAAAAAATAGCTTAATTGTATATCTATAGTTGTGGAATTGAAGCTGATCACATGTAATAATCATCTTTAATTTTACTTTTTAAAGGTATTTATTTGTTGTTAATTCAGATGCTATACAATCTTGAAACAAATGTAATAATATTTTGTTGTTAATAGTCTGCTTAAAATTTTACAATGATATTGTTGTTTGTGATCATTAGCCTCTAACTCTGCTGTCTAATTTTTGTTAGCAAGTACTGTGTGAAGTAAATGCACAAATACAAAAGATACATTACATGTCTATTAATTATATCATCTTCAATTTTATGGATGACAAGGTTCCCCTCTCTTCCTTCTATTTTAGACTAGCTAAACCTGAAGTGTGTAAAATAAAACAGCACCTATATCTCCATTTGCCATTTTTCTTTGAAAATATTTGAAAAAGAATCCCAGATTTTGACAACTCTTACCTTGCCTGGTGTTTTAAACATCCAGTTCACTGAATATATGCATACCAATTCCACTGAAGTCAGTGCTGAGTGACACAGATATACCCAAGGGCAGAATTTGGCCTTATGAGTCTGCTTCTCTACCAGTCTGTTTTTTGCTCACAGTTTTGCTGATAAAATACCTATGGGTTCAGTTTTACATCCACAATTACTTATGAATACAATTTAGGTAATTTAGATGTCTAAGTGCTTGGCTGTGTCAAACTATCAGGATAGTACATGAATGAGCAGAGGATCTGAATTACACTATTAAACAACTGCAAAATCATGGGCACAAAAAGTAATGTATTAAAAAACCTTAAAATTTTAGGGTCACATTTTCTAATGTGGTTATCTATTTTACATCTTCAAAATGTGATCAGGCAGCTGTTAAGTAACACAATATAGTATGTCGCTATGAAGATCTGGTCATAGCATGCATAAATTGCCATTAAATTGTCACTACTCAACTATGCAAAGTTTTGCTGAATATCTTGGACCTGCACTTTCTACAGACACAACTTGGGTCTGAAACTAGGCTCATAATAAAATTGCAGTTTATTGAATCAGAAAATGGCTCCATATCTCCTGATACTTACTTGATTCTTGTCCATCCATTATCACTGTTGCTAAGTAGATCTTGGTACAAATTTTCTTTTTTCTAAACCTAATTCAACAAACCAAAGAAAGGGGACAAAAGAGAAAAAAATGTTGAAGTTCATTTTTTTACTAGGAACACTTGCATTCATCTGCCTTGTATTTCTGATGGTTGCGTTTTTGCTTTGTTGGGAACCTGGCAAAACAATTTAGACATAGTCAAATTTAGACATAATAAAATCTGTTCCCCTTGGAAACAGATGAACAATAAAGAGCCCACTATGACAGAAGAAGGACAGGAGACACTGGATGTGGTTTAATTAGGTCACAATTTTATTCCCACAACTCTGGGAGTATACTGTAGATGAAACTGTACAGTGCAGATAATTTCATATGAATTTGCATAGCATCCAGGGGATACTGGCAGCACTTCTCCCAATGATACCTTGCCCCCCTTGCCTCCTTCAAATGAGGATTGGGGGAGGACGATAAAGAAGGTGTGCAGTTGACTTCTTGCTGTACCAATCATAGGATCCCCCACCCTCCCACCCCACCATATCCCCAAACCCCATTTCTGCTCCTTTAAATAATACCTCCTTTAAATCCTTTCCCTGCTCCAGAGCTTCTGCTACTACTCAGCCTGGTCCTGGTGAAAAAGAGGGTTTTTACTGCACAAACATTGGCATAATATCTCTCCCCATTCTTTTCACTCACCTGGGGAGCGGGAGGGGGCAGTGTCCCCATGTTGACTTGATTTGGAACTGCCTGCCACATAGCAGGTATCTCTCTGGCTCTATATTCCTAAAATGGGCAACATGCCTTCTCCAATAACCCAGAAAAAGGGCCATACCACTTTATGTATGGTGAAGTCATTTTAATTTACACTAATTATGCTTAACATGGCTGCTCTGAAAGTGTAAATGAGTTGTGAAGTGAGTTTCAATATCATTTCTGCCCTTTTTAAGGGCTCTTTCCACTGCTAGAATGGTATAAAGATATCTGACTGTAAATGAGAATGAGGGATAAAGAGCCTGACCATTGCCTTCAATGAAAGTCAGTTTGGTATTGTGTCCTGATTGCTATTCTGCTTCATGTCATTAGGTCACTTAGTGCATGTCTTTGATTTTTGCAAGATGCTAAAATTCATAAGTAAAATGTTTTAAATCTATGTGGTCTTCTTGAAAGTCATGAATGTGCAGAAGAGAGGCACAGTAGAGGGTATAATTGCTCTTGTTCCTAAGTTTCTAACATTTAGCAAGATGTCAGAGAAAATATGTTTGATGTACAACAGAGGAGAAAGCAGAAAGCTGGTAATGGCAATGGATATAAGAAAAGGCTTTGAATAGTCCTGAAAATAAGTTAAAGTTGATTCATTGCTATGCTCATCAAATGGAATTAGTTGGAGATGTGGTGAAAGACATTGCTGGACTTTGATCAATCAATTTAACATTTTTATGGGAAATTGTGCAGGGTGTCTTTACTCAATCAGGAGCAAAATGAAAGAGAGCTGACTAAATGTGCATGCGAGATGTGAGAGATATGTTAGCATCAGCACAACTTTCACTGTTTGATGAGCAGCCAGCAGCAGTTAGAGGACTGAACAATCATTATTGACGACACACAATACGGTACAGTTTATAGCCTCATAGATAAAGCATCTCTGATGTGATTGCAAATGGAAAGAGTTTGTGTACATTTTTAAAAAAGATTATTCTTGATTTATACCCAGCCTACCTTTATCACACATGCCTTGTGAGAATTTCTAGTTTTTTCCCCGTACAAGACACCTTGCAAAATTAATTTTGCCCTTTTCGGAAAAGATAAAGGAAATACTTTCTTGGTTTAGAAGTGAAGCTCATTATATCAGCTTCCTTCCCTACTTAGCCTACACCCTTCGAGATGTAAATAGCTTTTGCATGATACTTCTTTCCATTTTTTCCTGTAAAGCCATTTACTACCAGGAAATATGGCCTCAGGAAGTTGCCAGCAGCATTATATATGGCCCCAAAGTTCTTGAATTGGCTCTTGAAAGGGGTAGCTCCTACCCTGATGGCTTAAGAATACTGGGGAGATGATGTTACCTCTTGGTAACACTTTATATGTGAGGTAGCTGTCATTATTGGCAAATCGTGTCAGACTGAAGAATATTAAAAATATATGCTTGTCCAAAGCATGGAATAATGTACATCAGTCTTGGGGCTTCTCTAAATTCTGTTTATCTCACAGCCACAAGAGAATGATCTAGCTAGCATCTGGCAGATCTCAGACTCTGGGGAGCAGAGTTGCCTTAGCTTCAATTCCTTTGTCTCAAAAATTAGGGTGGAGGTGACAGAGCTCGGTATGAACCTTTTAAATCACAATGGAAAATGTTATAATATTTTGAATTTGATAAAACGGAATTAATTGTTCACAAAAAAGTCATCATTTTTCAGTCAGTCCTACGATACATGTGTGGTTCAAGTCCATCCATATTCAGCAAAGCATATAAGTACAAATTTAAAGCTAAGTATGTGGTTTCAGCTTAGCACGAATTTAAGGGGACTGCCGAATTGGCACCTTAGTAAACTGTAAATAGAGCTGTAAAGAATAGCAGCTTGAGAAGTTATTGCTTGTGAAGTGTGCTGATTTTGCTAAGTATCACTCCTGCAAAATCTATTCTTTGTTATTAATCTACACTAATTTATTATTTGTTTAGCTTTCTGGTTATTGAAATCCTAGTCGGTGACCTTTCAGTATACTGCACTCAATATTGGAAGAACATAGACAAATACAGAAATTTGTGTTTCTGCAACAGAATGTAAAAATGACAATAAAGGAGGAATCCTTGAAAATAATCTATCACAATTAAATATTAAACAAAAAAAAAACCAATATTTACACATACAAAAATTCAGAAAGGTTTCAGAATGCCTTTCATGATTCTATACAGTTTTTAGAACTAGAAAACTCTTTAAATTAGCTTTCTGGGTCCCAAGATTTATTGGCAAGAAAATTAATAAAGACAGTACATGTGGCAGGCTTGTTTACACTACATCTTTGTTCCTTGGTGCTAAAAAATTCTCAAAGGAATACAGACTTTCATTATTTGTCTTGTCCAAGGAATAATTCAATTTCATACCTCCTCATAACTTCTCTTTATTCTCTGCCTCCTAAGCAAAGCTGGATCACACTGTTTGATTAGTCTAGCTAATGGTCAAGTGGCACTGAAGGCTAAAAGCAATATTATATTTGCATTAGATTGCTACCAACCAGAGAGCCTGAAGTAATTCAGTACCTTGTGTTTTCTATTTGGGGGATAAAAACCACTCAGTTTCTTTTTCTTTCTTTCTTTCTTTCTTTCTTTCTTTCTTTCTTTCTTTCTTTCTTTCTTTCTTTCTTTCTTTCTTTCTTTCTTTCTTTCTTTCTTTCTTTCTTTCTTTCTTTCTTTCTTTCTCTCTTTCTTTCCTAAGCAACATTCACACTCTTCAGTCCTTTCCTGAATTAAAGCCTAACGAATTCTTTCTTACACTATTTGAATTCTATAACTTTTAAGGGACCGGCAACAATATGGGCTGTGTTAGACATATGAGGAATTATGCAATCTTTTTAAGCAAAAGAGTAGGAGGGCATTGGATGTGTTTTGGAACTGTGGAAAATATGTACCTCAGAATGGTCTCTATTCTTTTGTGTTGTGCTTATTCAAAGGAAGGAAAGGTGGGACTACAGCTTTGGGATGGCAAGCTGGTCAACACAGTTCAGAAAAAAACAAAAAAATGGAGATTTGAATCAAGTGGTGCTGGAACTAGGGGTGTTGGAGGCGCTTCCACACCCCTTGACTTCAAGTAGAAAAAAAACCAAATACATATTTTCCATGGTTTCCAGCATCTCTGTTCATTTCCCTTGATTATGCCTAGAAATATTGCCCTCTCCAGATTCTGGAAAGCATAGTGATACAGATCCTTCAAGTCAGTCCCTTCCTCAAGAGGTCTAATCATGATAGGACAATGGTTTGTGCACATCCTCTCTTTGTGGATGTGGTGGGAGCAGCCAACAAAGTCTTCTGTCCACTCATGTTCCACTATGGTTTGTTTGTTGTCTATGTGCCTTCTTTTGGGGGGCAGGAGATCACACCTCTTGTGATAAATTGGTACCACATACTTGGTAAAGCTTCCCAATATGTGTGTATCTAGCTAGCATCCTTATCTGTTGTTGTTGGATGCAATAGTATATATGGGAGGTGTCATAAGTGTAAAGTGCTGGAGAGTGTTATTCTGCCTGTATGGGGTTAATGTTACCTGAGAGGGAGTGACATAAGAGTCCCAGACCACGAGGCAGAGGGAGGGAGGGAGGGAGGAAGTTTTAAGTTTTCATTTTTCCTGCCGTTCCAGCATTGGCAAGAGACCCAGTTTTCGCCTCTAGCTATGGAGGAGAAAACTCCTACTTTCGTTCTTATATTCATAACTAGCTGTGCTGTGAGTATAATATGTTGATTTCCATAAGTTTCTGTACCTATTTAGAGTGTCCCTAGATTTTTCAGAGGGGAAGCTAGAAAACTCTAAATTGTGAAGTTGTATTGTAAGTGTATGCTGTATTCTCTTTTCTTTATTAAATCTTTTTAGTTATAAAAAGGTTTGGTTCTTCTCATAAAGGAATCCTAGCTTGGATTTAACCAAGTTCCCAGGTACAGGAAAGTCTGTGTGTCTAAGAGGAAGGCTCACAGGGTGAAAGCCTCAGGGTGGTTTCTTATCTCTCTCGGTAACAGACGGGAGGGGTAAGGGGGAAGGGAAACAGCCTCTGAGTGTCCCGGGTCTCAGGAGAGAGAGACGGAGTTTGGGGGAGTCTGGGTGCCCCCCTCCAGGGTTTTGGAGATCCACCCGGATGGTGGCAGCAATTCCCCAAGTTCCCAGCTGGTAGAGTGTGGGGCTTGGGGGTGTAAAGACTTAACTTAGGCTGGGAAGCAGCTTGTAGTTATTTGGTCTGGCATAGAAGAGTCCCCTCTCTGTACCCCAGAGTCCAGAGAGAGGGAAGACACTCTTACAGGAGGTAATTTGGAGAAAGTGAGGTGGTTAACTTTTTCCATTATAGTTTGTAAAGTACGTTCCTATAAATTTGTGTTTCCTTTTATCTCCTTGACTTTCAGTGTTCGGAACCATCTTCCAAATGTATTCCCTGAGCCCTTTCTATGAAAGACATAGAAATAAGTGGGGCAGTAGTGAAAAAAATGGTTCACACCTGGGATAAACCTGTTAATAGCTGTGAATATGCACAGAGCTAAATAAGTTATGAGCATTCCATGAAATATGAAGGACACATAAACCCCTTACTTTCTTTCACTTATGAAGGCCAAGGTCTTTTGTAACAGGGGAAGGAAAATTTTCAGTCTTTAACTGAAAATGGAATTTCACATACCATAAGTGGGTTCTCACAGAATTCCAAATATATTTAATTTTCAATCATTTTGGTTGCTTACATGATTCTTGATTGCAATCAGAATTCACCCAGCATGGACTTATAGAGCATTCATGATTTTCAACCTTGATTGGTACATATCAGCCAAATAGCTTGCCGATTGAACATTCTTAGAATACAATGTATGTAGTGTTGAAAGACCTACCTTTGACTCACTTTCACTCACAGCCAGGTGTAAAATTTTTGGCTTACTGGAGACAGCAAATTTAAATAACAATAAAATTTGTGACAAAAAAGAAGCTAATATCCCTGAATCATTGTTCATTACTGAATAGCCTAACAATTTCTGTTGTTTGTATACCATATTGTTGCAATACTGCAAGTAAGTATTTGAAAATATAAATCAAGCATGTTTTCTGTGCGAGCTCCATGCAAGCTGATGTAATATAAAATACCAAAAAATATTATGTTTATATTATTCAAGCTCATCACAACATTCTGTCTGAACATTTTCTAAGGGTAATGCTTCTATTCATTGTTTCCCAATTACAGTATAATGAATGAAGCATATGCTCACCATCTTAGCTGTCACATTTCTGTATTAGAAAGAAAATGGTTACTTCAGAATAATCAGAACACAATCTTGCTTTAATTGTTAACCATCCATTAGGGATAAATAGGAATATAGAGACATCTACCACCAGGTCATCCATTAGAATCTAGTTGATGTGCATAGTATGTAAAATGTAATGCTCTCTGGTCATTCTGAAGTATCCTCTGCGAAATGGGCTGGGATTCCTAGCTCAGTTCCTAGTGGGCAAACATTCACTACGCTATGACCACCATCAGATATCTCACTAATAAATGTCTTTCTTGGCCAGAAAGCTTTGGGCAGTCAACTAATATGTAAGTGGGATAGGAAGGTGGAAAGTGGTGGTTTGGGGTAATGAAAACAAAAGAAAATAATATAACTAAGATGACATGTTGCTAAAATGTTTTGTGTCCATTACAGTTTCTCCATGTTGTCTATTTGTGGAGCGGGGGCTGTATCTGTGTTCATATAGCACCTAGCACAATGGCGATCCAATAATGATATAGGGAACCTCAGGAGAATAAGTATTAAACAATAAGAAGAATTAGTGTGGTCTACAAAGAGAGATTATTTTCAAAGACAGTAAGTCTAACAAACAACAATTCATATTTATGCCTGCTGGGGTAGTTTTGGATTCAATTTAAGGATTTAAAATAAAAATCTGTGTCAGAAATCATATCTTTAAACTTGAGTGTCTAGCTGCAATTTTTCAAGATTATCATATCAGGAGGATTTCAGGTTTAAGAAGCAAAATGAAGCAATTCTAGTAGAAACCAGAATATTCATTTCCAAAAAAGGTTGAAATGCATCTTCCATATCAGTATTTTTACTTGTTCATACATTTGCCAAATTTTACTTCCTTCATCGCAACCCAAACATCTGTAAGGTTTCAGTAAAATCCATAGTCATTTATTTTTACTTCTGCACATTCAAAAAAAAATCTACATTTCCCATATATTCCAATCAGATATTTGGGCATGTGTAACTCAAAAAGATTTTACTCAACCTAGGCTTGTTCTGCAGATCAGCATGAAAGACTGATTGGTTTCAAAGGGGTGTTCTAAAAGGTCATTTCAATTACTTAGAAAGGCAAGGAAACAAACATGAAAATAAGAAAGTGGTAAAATTGGAAGATTAAATAGAAGATGAATCCACATTTTGGAACCATGTGCTCAGGATTAGAGGGTGAGAACAGGGAGAATCATGAACAAGAAGAAAACTATGTAAAGATATAAACCAGAAATTAAAATATGAGTAAATTTGTGAAAGTGGAAATAAATACAATATATATAATAACTGACAGTAAGTGGCAGGAGCTGCAAAACATATTCTATAGAGATAAACATAAAAAATTGCCAATAATTGTATAAGGTGACTCTAACCTAAAATAAAACATTTTAACTTTACTAGTGCCAATGACTGAATATATTGTCTTTTGCATGTAAAATGAGCACTCGATTGTCAAAAGATTTCTAGTGTAATTATAAAGCTAGAAACAGATTGCTGATATTACTCCTCTGTGATGGGACTCCTTGCTGCTGAAATTGCAAAGAGTTTATTTTAAAAAGTTAATTGAAAACACAGCTGGATACCATTTTCAGTTTAAGCAGAGAACTTCAGTGCATAAAAATATGTTCAAATATTCAAACTGTGTCATAAATCACTAAAGGAAGCACATGTGGATTATGTTGTTCATAGGTATTGTGGCACATCTGGATTAGAATAATCATACACCATGCCTTCCTATACCACTGAAACATTTATAGTCATGATCAGTTCACTTTTGAAATACACAACAGTGACACCCTTCAGTAATTACTCTTATTTTGAGAAACCTTTTTTGTCATTTCTAACTTCTTAATATTCACTTTTATAAACTTATATTTATGTTTATGTATTTATATTCACATACATTTTGATAGTAATTTTCCTATATTTAAGAATAAAAATAAGAGGAAAAAGAGAGAGGAAGAGACTAAGGGGGTGTATTGTCTGAAAGAGATCCAGTCCTCCTTTTTGAAGTACAGTAGACTCTCGATTATCCAGGATTGGATTAACCAGGATGTGGATTAACCAGGATGTCAAAAAAAAAATATATGTACAACTCATAGGGCCAGCTCTGGCTTTGGTGCCGCCCCAAGCACACACACAAAACCCCCCCACCAGAGTGCAGGGTAGCCAGAGAACCAACATCTCCTCCCCCTGGCGCAGGGTGGCTGGTGTACCAACCCCCGCTCCCCATATTTCCTATGGATGGTGATTATCCAATTTTATTAAGCAGAATTATTTTTTTCCTATCATCTTGGATAATCAAGAGTCTACTGTATAAAATCAAACCATAGTTGCCCCTATAAAAAAAAATGGTACAAACCTGAGAATTTATATCTCTAACTACATGATTTTCAACATTGCACCTGAAAAAAGGTGCTTGAAGAGTTGCAATTCAAAAAGAAATACTGATGATATTTTGGTAAATTCTTGGTGGAAAAGTTCAACTCAGATTTTTTGTTCTTTTTTCAACTTCAGAAACCTGTAGAGAATAAGCACAGAAAATTTAAAAATACTAGCAGAAAAGATAGCTGGTACAACTGAAATCTCTTAAGCAAGATTGATGTCCTTCTTTATATGAAGTATTTGTATAGTGCTGAATAAAGTTGGGCATACTATTCAAGTAGTCTGATGCAAAAATTAAAGGTCATTTTTTTCTATATTCACGTGCTCATGAATGAGTTTAACACATTTAAAGCTTTTAACTCAATATCAATAATGGACAATTATTTTGTTTCAGGTGAATGATTCTAGCATCTCATCTGCACACCTAGCAAATATGTAATGCTCTTCAACCGCCATTGGCCTTTTTGAGCCTCTTGAGGATTGGCAGTTTGTCCCTTCACAGTATCTGATCACTTCCACCACTAGGTGCTCCTGCTTTCTTTGTGGGAGTGGTCTGCTTCTTATTAGCTGTAGTTATTTCACTAATGAATGAGGAAAGGGATGAAATTAATGTATCTCAAATGTCACTGGCACCCAATTCCTTTTTAAAAACTTATGTCCAACAGAAAAAGATAGAGAAAGAAAGTGAATACAATTTGAAAGTAATGATTCACAGAAACATTTATCTAAACCAATGTAGGGAGTGTTGGAGGGGAGAGAAAGATCATTTAAAATGTTATGTTTCATCATGGCAGACAAAGAGAGTAAAATTTTCAGAAACCACCCAAATACGCTTGCTGTAAGGTTGGAATGAAACAGTACATTTTTTCTGAAAATTCAGAATAACCAAAAACTAAAAAAAGATGAAAAAAACAAACAAACAACAAAACAAACACATGAAACCTCCGGCTGCTCCCCAAAATAGAGACACAAGGTACCCCACCTAGCTTTAAACTATCTGCAAACTAACTCTACTCACATGCTTTGTTACAGAGCCCTGTAACCTGCAGAGAGGATCCAGAACCACCCATCCCACTATTAAACCAAAGGCCTGCAATTCTAATAGTTTTCAGCACACCACACTTCTATCCTGTCACTTCCTTAATTAATAAATAGCAATAAACACAAAATTACAAGGTTAATCTTAAGGGAGGTCTTGTTGCAAGCAGGGAAGAAAAGAAACACCTGGACTATGTTTTGTTCCTAATGTATACTATTTGGAGCGTGCTCAGAAAGACCACTCTCCCTCTTATAGCCACCATCTTTTAGCAGTGCCACCTCCTCCTCTCAAGAGCAACATGCTCTAACCATATCGAGCTATTATATCATCACAATTGATCAGTGTGCCTTTTCATTCTCTTCCCTTTTACTTCTACCAAATATGTCACCCCATATTTGCTTTACTACCATTCTCCCCCCTTTCCCCCAATTCATCCTTTTCTATGTAATTTCATATCATCATTGTCTGCGCAAGGCAGAAAAACCTGGGAGGTTTATGTTTTCTATCTTTTGGGAAGTGCTTTCAGTCTAAGTAAGCCAACACTAGTATATAACTGATATCTTAAAACAACTTCACTGGAGTCTCCTGAGTTCTAGGTTGTTAGGTAGACTGAGCTTTACATTTTTCTTTCGATTCCCCTACTGTGTCTGGTATGTGTGGTACGCAAGAAAACACACGCCGCTCCAATCCAATTTAAGCTTATATAGCCAGTTTTTGCCCATTAATGGTGGGGCCATTTCCTTCAATTACAGTTGACTCTAAAGGTGAACGGAGGCATTTAGATTTACACTGATAGGGAGATTGCTTAATATACCACTCTGTCCTTTAGTATAATTCTACAAGGGCTCATGAGGGTCTCATAATATTATCTCAAGAAATAAGTATTTGTATAGCCCTTCAGAAATCATGAACATTGTCACACCCTTATTTATTTCATTTTTAATATAATCATTTACATGTATATCAACATCATCTGGGGAATGCATCTCTGTTCATTCTCCAAAGTGTACAATTCGTGTCACACAAGCTCTCATCCAGGGAACATTCTGCTTCTGAGGCCAACTCCTCCCTGTTTGTAATTTGGTGGACTCCTGCTTGAAGAAACTGATGGCATCCTCTCAGTATATCTTTCAGTGTGCTGTGGTGCACCGTGGCAAGCGCAGTCTGCATAATCCATTTTATGGCACTTCTTGCACTTCAGCTTATTAAAAACAAATGATATGGGGTTCTGGAAATTTTTTTATAGTGGGGGCGCTGATGATGAAAACAATATATTTGGTGTTTACTATTACTACTTCAAGTCAGCTGATACGGCAGCACCCCTAGTTTCAGTGTCACTGAGTGTGAAGTGGAAACATCACCTCCCTCATTTTGTTTGGATGTTTTGAGCATTGCTGACTTATGTTGTTATCATCTTCACCCCTTGATGACAACTTTTTTTTCAGATCTGGCACGCTGGGGCCTGTTTAATTTCAAATTTTGGCACCTTTTTCTTTGTATTCAGAGCAATCTCCACAGCTCGGTCTAGTGAGAGTTGTTTGTTATACACACTATTTATCACACTCTCTTTTAATTCATGTTTTAAATAAAAAAATAATACAAGAGCCTCTTTCAGAAAGTTAACAAAATTATGAGTAATAGTGTTTTCAGGCTTGTCAAAAATGCGGAGATACTTTTTCCTTTTAGTTGATTTCTTAGATGAAATTGATATTGTTCTGTTAAAAAAAAACACCTCTCGGTAGGTACATCATGTTTCTTTAGGATGTCTGTTATGACCTTACACTCCAGCTTAGCAAATTCTTGTGGAAAACATACATTTTAACATATGGTGAATAGGTTTTAGCCACAAATGTTAGGAAAACATCTCTCAGTTTCTCAGTATGTTCTATAGCATTTTGCAGAAAATACTGCTCAGATCCCTGAAAATATGTTGAAAGTTCTTCCTCTTTTTCATGATATTGGTAATATCCATATTATTATATGCAACCATTTCATCTTTACTCTCTTTAAAAAAAAGGTATTTATTTATTTTATAATCCACTTTCGTCAACCCATTTTAATCTGTTATATTTCATGGAATAGAAATTCAGGGGTAGATTAAAATATCAAATCTTTTGCAACATAAAACTACTTCATTTCTAAGAATTCAAAACAATAAAATAAGATCTGAAAAACAAAACAAGAGGAAAAATCAGGCTGGTACCTAAAACAGAGAGGCACAAGTTGTTTAATATATTTGCAAACTGATTCTGCTCACACTTTGCCTCACGGACTCTTAAACTGCATATAGCTCCCAGATCCCCACCTCCACCCCACTTTGAAAGTGATAGTCTGCAATTCCAGCACAGTCCTCAGTACACCACAGTGGTGAACACAGAATTATGAGCCAATACTCAGAACTGTTGCTAGCAGTCCTATTTCTCCTCATTGTTATTCTTAGTTGTTGTTTTTTTCTTTGTCACATAAACCATCATTTACTTTTCCAGATAGTGTTGAAACACTGACATCCCCAGGTATCCGTTGAGTGACAACTGTACTAGCTAGTGGAAAGATCAGATTAGTTTGTCCAAACTCTATTGATTGAACTGTTTATCAAATAGATTTTAGTAGCACTTGATGTGGAATTGGAACCACTTATAATGAAGTTCCATGTGGAATAATTAGGAAACATTTGCTGTAAAATAAAACATTAGAGAGAGATAAATTCATTCACTACTTTACTAGCTTCAAAATTAAAACAATGCATTGTGTACAGCAAAGATGCCATATATACACACAGGCTCTGGTCCAGCAGACTACTTATGAATGTGCTTCGCTTTAAGCAGTTCCATTGGCTTAGAGTTAGGCACCTCCAGAAGTGCTTTGTTGGTTCAGAACATCCTTTAAAAGTTCCACCAGTTAGAAAAATGGAACATGAAAGTCAAACTTACCAATAATTCAGAAATATAACGAATATAAATATTCTTTTCATGATTGTTTCAAATCTCAGTAATATAAGATTTTTAACCATTTCCTCTCTGTGTGTAATGGGTTCTGCAAAATAGCTGCTTTATAGCCAGACTAAATACTGCTTGGTTCCTCAGACTCCTCTATGTGCTCTATCCAATAGCCATACCCACACACATACGCAAGCACACATACAAGCACATACACCACTACTACTACTACTACTACTTGAATAGTAAGTAACATAGTGAAAACTAACTGATATCAGTTAAAGAACAAGTCCAATTTTTTCTGCTTGCAACACTACACAACACTGAATTCTTTGCTGTTTATTAATAGTTATATTTCATAAAACAGAAAAAAACAATTAAACTTGCAACAAGGTTTGACTCAACTCAGAGAAAGAAAACTCAGCATCTTAATGAGGATTCTTAATGAGATATGAGATACTTAACTCCCTAATGAGTCCCTAATATCACAACACAAAGGGCCTTGTCCAGCAGCTCCTATTCAGCCAATGGGAGGTTTGCCAGAGTCAGAGCTCTGGGATCAGTCCTATGACATGTACGATTAAATGTTTTTCGGACACATTGTAAAGCCAGGCACAATGATCAGCTATAACATCCTTTGAGGGGCTGAGATTAGTCAGACACCAACTCTTCTGTTGTCACGTACACTCAACGGATCTCTGCTTTCAGTATAAGTGAAATTCAGGAGGAGGAGGAATATGCATATCTAACAAAAGGGAAAGAATGTGCACATCTAACACAGGAAGTGGGTGTTCTTTGGAAAAAAACCAAGTTACTAATGCTCTCTATAGAATTTTAGCAGAAATATATGGGTCAGTTACATCTGTTCCTTTGCAGTTCTAACTCCTATTATAAATGTAGGACACCATTCATTCCTTTAGGCTCAGTTGTCATACTTGTCAAATAAACTGTAATATACACCAGTGTGGATTATAATGAATATCAGGAATTTATTTTTGGATGCATATAGTGGATACTTGTCAGAAATTTGAAACCTACTTTACACAGGTCATCTGTGACATTTGCTAAGTGGTGTGACTTACATTTGACAAAGTTAATGATCATCTACCTGGTAGGATTTAGATAGTAAAAAATAGTGAGGGTGGAATCTATGCTCCATTTACTGCACTTAGGGTTATCTTTAACACATTATTTTAAATGTCACATAAAATTACTTATAATCTAATATACACAGATATTTTAACTGGGTCACTCACCTACTGACTCAATTCATTCCACGCTACCATGGATCAGGATTCCAGGATTCCATGAATCCCAAAATGTGTACACTAAGGGCCGGAGAATACAGAAAAATCCCAAATCTGCAATTTTACCTTTCTGACAGAGGTCCCAGAAGGCTGACAGATTGTTTTATTGGATCATATCCATTCAAATTTTTTTTCGTGGCTTCAAAGAGTGACAATATCCAAAATATATATTAATTTTTCTTTTCAGATCTTGGAGGCGGGGAAAATCTTTTTGTTATGTATATTTACAGTACTTAGGAAGTGGAGTCAATGAGTATTAATTAAATTAAATTAAATTAAATTGAAGTCCTAGCCTCAATTAGGACAAATGAAGGTCACCAGCTCTGTGTATAAGATTTTAGCAAAAAATTCTATAAATATATTTATCAAGTGGCTGATTACAAAATTTACTTCAATTTCACTGATACATGCTGCCAGCTAAGAGATAGCATACCATTTGTCTGAGCATTTGAATGTAAATGACAAAACAATTCTATAAGAAGAGTGACCTCCTCCCACACACTGCCAGAAAAGCATTTCTACATTTTTTTAAACATGCAACAGCTATGCTATGTCCTTATAATATTAATATAATTGTCTATTGGCATTACTGTGTTTAATGTAGGGTAAAATTACTTCATCCTATTTTTAACATAACTTTAAAAATCATAAACAGTGTTAACTGGAAGCCGAAGATCTTCATAGTTTTGACTAAGGAATTGATAATTAAGATAAAAGCATCATTTTGTTAATCAGAGGCCACACTCTTCCATTAAAATAAAATAAAAAAATAATAATGCTGTAACATTAAAATATCAGCTCACCAAATGGGAATAAGTGCACCAATGCTTATAGCGCACCTGTCTGAGGAATGACTGCTGTCAACTCTTATAGCATGTTGATGATGGACACAATTCAAAAGGTTTATAAGAGCAGGGCCGGCGACAGGGGGGTACTACGGGTACAGCTGTACCGGGCCCCCCGACTTTAGGGGGGCCCCGGTACACAGCTGTACCCGTTGTTGTCCCCCCTTGTCGCCGGACCTGGAAAGCGGGGAAGGGGCAGGGAGGCGGCGCGGCTCTCCCCCGGACAAGTGCGCCTGGCCCCGGCAGGAGCAGAGAGCCCGGCCGGCGGCAGCAGCGCTGTCCGGGGGAGAGGGGGGTGGGGGAGAAAAAGGGCGGCTCACGCTCTCGCTCCCGCTGCTGCCAGCTGTCAGCTGGCGGTGGGGGGGAGCGCCAGCTGGGCTGGGGGGGGGGCGGGCTGGGCTGGGGGGGCCCCCATCCACTGTCGGCTGCCTGGGGGGGGTGGCTGGGCTGGGGGGGGCATCCGCTGTCGGCTGGGCTGGGGGGGGCAGCTGGGCTGGGGGGGGGCATCCGCTGTTGGCTGGGCTGGGGGGGGCGGCTGGGCTGGGGGGGGCCACATCCGCTGTCGGCTGGGCTGGGGGGGGCGGCTGGGCTGGGGGGGGCATCCGCTGTCAGCTGGGCTGGGGGGGGCAGCTGGGCTGGGGGGTCCCCCATCCGCTGTCGGCTGGGCTGGGGGGCCCCCGGCTGGGCTGGGGGCCCCCCAAACTATCGGAGTAGGGGGACCCCAAATTTCTGTCGCCAGCCCTGTGGAAGAGCCCCCAAACGGTCAGTGCTTATCCATGTTAGGGAACAGTGAATTGGTTTGAATGAACTAACATCTCATCCAATGCCTCAATCACATTTTGAAACTAGCATTTATGAAGTGCCTATGTCTTTTTTTTTCTTTTTTTTTTGTTGATCTTTCTTCTGCCAGTTTTCTAACAAGGCCAACTAGTGCATGCACACAGAAAAGGGAACTTTCAACTCAAATGGTAAAATGTACAAGAAACTCTTGGCCTCCTTTTCAAAGCCTTACACAACTCTGCTCACACCTGCATATCTACTATCTTTTTTTTCTACTACTTTTTTTTTTTTGTGGGGGAAGGGATAGCTCAGTGGTTTGAGCATTGGTCTGGTAAATGCAGAGCTATGAGTTCAGTCTTTGAGGGGGCCATTTAGGGATCTCGAGCAAAAAAAAATCTGTGAGGGGACAGTACTTGGTCCTGCTGGTGTAGGCAGGGGACTAGACTTGATGTTTCAAGGTTCTTCCAGCTCTATGAGATAGGAATATCTCAATTCTTTTTTTTTTTACTAATGCAGCTTACCTCACTTTTCTTCTAGTCCTCTTACTGTTTTTCATACTTCCCACTCTGCTTGTAACTCCCTACCTAACTCAGCATGCAGTCCACCCTCTTTCTTTTGAAATTCTTTCCCCAAATTCCCTTCTTTCAGAAAGACCATATATACAAACTCCCACCTACCCATCATTAAAAACTCTTTAAGATGACATTTCCTTTTTCCAGAGATGAGGAATAGGTCTACATTTAAAATTCTGCAGGGGAGCAGAGCTGTAGTCAAGATACTACCATGCCAAGGATTCCAGAGATTCTGATCTAAACATAATTAATTGAAATGCTCAATGAACAAGAAGGTTAGTTTCTAGCACTTTGTTGTACTGTTCAAGAACCTTCCATAACTTCATATGTTCTGTGAATTCATTCTTTATTATCTGATTGAAGATTTCATCTACTGGCCTATCTATATATCCCATTAGACCTCTGAACAATGTCAAGTGGTTACCAGACTTCTTTTCTCAAAGACTAACTATACACATTATAGGGTCTCCATCGTCTTCTTTCTAACTACTTTGGGGCACTACTGCTGCCCCAAAAGGCAAAGCCCCTCTGTAACATCTCAAATACATAAAATGATATATAAAGGTTTTCTGGTATTGTAGTGCTATCAATAATAATCCCTTAGCATTATACACATAAAACTAAGTTACGCAGTAAAAACTAAAATTCTGATATTCACTACCATATGTTCATACTTTCTGGGTCTGATTCTGATCTTTCTTCCACAGGCATAATCAGAAATAACTTAATTGAAGGCAGTGGTGTTACTGGTATAAAACTGGTGTAGCAGACATGAAATGCAATCCCTGGACTGTGAATGGGAACCAAACAAACAATGTTGTTTAGGAAAGCCCCCCACCATATGAAATGAAATTTGATTGTGCTTCTTGAAATGACCTCCAAATCGCTTCAGAGATATGTTTCATTATTTTGCTAAATGTGATTTGTATGCACTGAGAAAAATGTTTAGGGTATTAATAATTGAGAGCCCTATCTTTACGTGGTGTAAATCAGTATAAGCTCTATTGAAATCAGTGGAGCTAAACCAGCCAATTTACACCAGCTGAGAACCCAACCATAGAATATGTCACTGTGTAATAATATATTTTTGACAAAAAGTCAAATGATTTAAAATCAATGAACCATATTGATTCTTGGTTTTAGAAGGCAGAAATGCTCTTGGAGTTCTGAATGAAACATTGAGACTGTGACCTAAGGGGTGTTATCTATCAGAGCCTTCCAGCAGCCTGAGATGGGGGAACTGCCCTGTTCATCTCCATGGAGTGTTAATTCCAAGATCCAGTGCCCTGCCTACATCAGCCCAGCAGAGGACTCAATAAGAGGAAAAATGTGCAATGCACTGGGTAATCTACCGCTGCCACCCTTGTGGCAAAGAAGTAGGTGACCCTTCTGGCATCTCCTGTTGTTTCTGTAGATTAACATCTGCTGCCTTTCTTGAGTACTGACCCCCCCTGCTGCCGTGGGCTCCATTTCCTTATACCTGATTGTGTTAGGCAGAGCCTCTCTTGGGGGGGGGGGGTGTCACACTCAGACAATTTCAGATTTTTTCCCCCCTTTTCAAGGTCTTTGTGAATTTTGGTAGATCTTTGCGGGCAGTGGAGGTTTGCCAACTGTTTCCCTTTCAGATCCTCTGTAGCAGAAACAGTTCTTCTGAGGCACAGCAGCTCTCCTCCTGCTTGTCCCCCCCCCCCTTCCCTTCCTGAATACAGGTCTGCTTTTTAAGCTTGCTTCCTCCAGCTTGTGTGTCTCTTTGGTAGGCATTGAGCTCACAGGAGCTTGTTAGCCTTCTCCGGATTGTGACTGGGGGGCAGAAATAGGGTGTCCCATCCTGCTGATATATTCTTGGACTCTGTGGAGGAAGCAGAATAAGATTATTTTTACTTTTCTCATCAAACACTTGACAGTCTCATGCTCCAGAGATGTATTGAGCATTTCCTCTGAAATTCAGGCTGTACTAAATATTGCCTTTTGGGGCTCATTCTGTTTTGTAGGGTTTTATTCTCCTTTAATAAGCTACATTCCTTATCATGTAGTATACTGCCTGGTCAGACTAAAATGTAAATTAAAGTAGCTCTGGGAGATTTCAAGTACTTTTCTGAGTAATGGCTTTGAAGCATCCTCCACCTTTAATTAAATAAAATCCTTTATCATGTTTTAACCACATTGTTCTCAATGAAAATCCCTTAAGGCAGAGAGCTATTTTCTGGTTACATCTAATAATGATGAAGTGGAATAGCATCTACCATTATGGTGTAACGCTAGCAAAAGTAAATATATTTCATTCAAATCATGTTGTCTTTCATTCTTTTGTAAGAAAAGCCACTCTCTAATGCACCCGATTTACATAATTAAATTTCAGATCACAAACAGGGGATGTGCCAAAGGAATACATTCTGCAACTGACCATGAGTCTGCAGTA
The DNA here is from genome assembly GCA_032164245.1 of Sternotherus odoratus. Classification (NCBI taxonomy): domain Eukaryota; kingdom Metazoa; phylum Chordata; order Testudines; family Kinosternidae; genus Sternotherus; species Sternotherus odoratus. The sequence goes on along the minus strand of JAVMKO010000001.1, from coordinate 226,507,967 downwards.
AAGATAATAGGTGAAATCATGACCCTTTTGAAGTCAGCAGCAACATTGGCATTAACTTCAATAGAGTCAGGATTTCACCAAGTATTTTAAATCATCACATACCTAAAAAGAGTTTTTTAATAATAATAAAAATCTATATTTGAAAAGTCAGTACACATGACAATTCCTAAGTACACAAATGATATACACAAGTGTTGTCTAAATACCTACATATGAAAGGAAGAAACAACAGATACAGAGGTAATGTTATTGATGGTATCCTGGATTGTATCTCCTCTTTTTTTAAGTGATTGCAGCCATAGAAGTATTTTTGTTGTGTTTCCAATCTGATCTTCTTGGACTACTTGGAATGGATGGAAGGGGCTAGTTACCCACTATAGCCCTTTGCATTATACTTCAATGACTGGACCACATTACATGTGTTCCCACTCTCACAGTTTGCTTAGCTGCACCTAAAATGTTCCATAAGTGCTACTGTTTAGGAGGGTGTCCCCACAAAGCTGGGCCTGCACTAGATCTGGTTCTTTTCCTGTGAAGAAGAGTTGTAACATTTTCACTCCAAATGTCTATCTGCCTCTAGGGAAACTGAGCAAGAAATTATCTATGAAAGTGCAAATTGGTAGGAGAAAAACTTGCATTTTTATGTGATATATATATTGTATGCCAAGTATGACTTGTGAGGTATCACTTGAAAACTCATAACCTACTGCACATTATTATCCTGGTAAAAGATGTTTGGTGACTTTATATATAAAGTTATGAGACTCTACTGTGTAACAATTATTTTGCAGTAACATGTTACAAAGTTAGAAAAGCTGGCTCAAACCTCCACCCTATCCAATTGCCCCTTATTCCCTGTCTCCCCCAGGATCTCCTGCCCCTTATAAACCCCCAGCCCCAGTCCCCTTACCATGATGCTCAGAGCAGTGTGTCTGTCACCTGCGCAGAGCCAGATGTGCTCTCCCACAGAAGCATGCATCCCCGCCTCCCAGAGCACTGCCCATGCAGCCACATGGCTCTGGGGGAGGGAGTAAGATGGGGGAGGGGCCGGGGGTAGCTTCCACAGCTGAGATCTCAGGGGCAGGGCAGGACAGGCCCACTAGCTGGATATGGCCTGTGGTCCATAGTTTGCCCACGCTGACCTAAGAGATTCCCTTCCTTGGGAGAGGGTTGCCACAGCTCTTCTGGAAACAAAGAACAGTGAGAGGGAAGTAAGGTGAATCACTCAAGTTGGGAACCACATTCAGAGAGATACTGTCCCCTGGGGTAGTTTGCATATATTGGTTCAAATTGGATTTCCCAGAGATGAACATCTTCATCCCAGAGATGAGGGCTTTTGACTTAAAAAAGCCTCATTATACTTACTCAGGGGCTTCTGTCTGACCCACAAATGGACATGAACTTTTGTCCAAAGGGTCCCCAATCCCAATGAAGGGTTGGATAGACTTTGGCCTGCTAATACCCCCATAAGATTGATAAGTGATCTCTGATAAGTTTTAGCATGCATATAAGAATTATTTGTACAGGTCTTGTTGGTGTTTTATTGCCTTTTATTGCTTTTGTCTTAAGGATAAATGTTCCTTAAGGAAGTATTCAGGGGCAGGTAACTTACTTTCACTGCATGCATCCGACGAAGTGGGTATTAGCCCATGAAAGCTTATGCTTCAATACTTTAGTTAGTCTTTTAGGTGCCATAGGACTCTTTGTCACTTCTGCAATTCCAGACTAACACGACTGCCTCTCTGATTCTTGTAATAAAATTGCCACTTAAAAAAATGGCTTAAGTGCATGTGTACAAGGTAATATTCATAGCTTCTATTTTTATTTCTGAGTATCCCTGTTGCACCCTGCAGTGTTGTATCTGTGACTCAAAGAACCAATAATGAATTCAGCAAATCTATAAAGTGCTAACTATATTTTACGGATGGTGAAACTGAGGCAGAGACAGGTGACATAACTTGCCCAAGAGAGAGAAGGTACATGAGGTAATATCTTTTATTGTACCAAATTCTGTTGGTGAGAGACAAACATTTGAGACACACAGACTGCCCTTGGGATTTGGGAAAAGGTACTCCCAGCATCACAGCACAATGCAAGGTGGAACAGATAGTTTAGCATAAGAAGTTAGCTCAGATTGTAAGGGACCATTCAAGATAGAGTGGTCAATTAACACTTCTGCAATCGTAGGACTGAAAGTGGGGGTTAGTGGGTTACAGATTGTTATAATAAACCATAAATCCAGTGTCGCTGTTTAGTCCATGATTTTTAGTGCCTAGCAGAGTAATGAATGAAGGCTTCCAGGCTCCTCTTTTGAAAGTGTGTTGGGGGGGTTTGTTCTATGACTCCAGAGTGTTAATGGACAACTCTACCTTGAATCTGTTCCACCTTGCATTTTAATGCGATGCTGGAAGTGCCTTTTCCAGACCTGTAGAGTAAATTGCATTAGGGGACATCACCACAATCCACACTTGACGAGGCACAACTAGTCTTTCTCCTTCTATTTTTTTCTTCTACAGATATCCATCTGGTTCCCTCTAAAGTTATACCACGTTTCCCCTGGATAACAATTTACAGAAAAAAACCCTCACTACTCTAATAAACTCATTTGCTTGTCACAAATGTAATTGTTTTTTGTTTTAAACTGTTATATAGGGTCTAATCCTACTTTCTTTGTAATCCATTTCTCCATTGATTTCAGCTGGAGCAAGACCCAATTTACTGTTTGTTTGGAGCCCTGACATTCTATTTTTAACTGGAACTTCACCATGTTTCTAACTCATTAGCCAACTGGAATAAAACACATTTGCACTCATTTCCAGATGTAAGACAATTACCATTCACCATTTTTATATTAGTAGACATCAGCATATTTCCATGGCATAAAATCACTTTTGATACAGCATTTACTGCTTACTTCATCTATAATTTTTAATGTAGCAAAAAAGCAAAAACTTAGTCTCTTACTGATATAATGACAGAAAATCCCCTGCCTTCCATCCTCTTTCTCCATGCCTACAATCAACACACTACAAAATATTTACTTTATGTGAAAAAAAAACATTTGTCAAAATATACCATGTGATATCACATTTTGGGGTGCCAAGATTGTGATCTGCCAAATTCCTGTAAATATTCCCCCTAACAAGAATAAAATTACTTAGCACCCTAGCTGAGATTAAACTATTTGCAGAGATTTGCAGACAAAACTCTTTGTGAAGCAGTGAAAATGTGTTTATCACTTAGAGTGTAACCTAAATATTTGGATTAAAATGCTTGAAGGTGAAAATATAACATCCATGGTGGGAATTCTCACAGCTGCACTCCTAATGGTTCTTAGCTACTGATGAATGATTTAATCTCAGGTACTGAAAAAAGTGTGTAAAGAGCTTTGAGGATATAAAGTGCTAGATTTGTGTGGCAGTATCATATCACTAATGAAATATACATTAGCATCATAAACTATAAAGTAAATATTGTGTATGTAAAGTCTCTATTATGCTACTGTTTTGTATCATATTTTGCAGAATAAAATATATTTACTGTATCGTCCCAAGAAACTAGAGAAGAGGAAAGTGTGGCAGAGTATTCAAAACACAGTATCTTGTAATTAAGCTAATAGCAGAAGGGAAAGCTGTGACTTCCTTTTAGAATATTTCTAGTTATTTTCATCAATTCTAGATAGATAGGAAATATTCTAACTGAAGTCCATAAAATTGAGACTAATCCTGGCCTTATTAAAGTCAAGTTGTTGTTGCATTTGATAGGGACAGAGTGTCACCCATTTTACTATAGGCATGAATGACACCCATGATCTAGCACCACTTCCTCTGAAGAGCTGATTATCTGACACAAGATGGAGAGCACCCTCAATTCTCACTAAATTTAATAGGCATTTAGAGAACTCAACATCTTGCAGAAATGCTTATTACTTGGCAGGGGAATTGAGCCTATAATCATTAAAATTAGTGGCAAAGCTTCCATTTACTAATTTTTACAGGAGGACAAAAAACTGAAATTCAAAAAAAAAGTGTTTCAATTTGGCCACATTTAATTTATTTTAAATCAGCATTGAAAACATGATCAAAAATATCAAAATAGTTATCACAAGTTTTCAATAAGAGTTGACGACAGGTTTTCATTTATTCTTATTTTATTTGAGTAGATCATTTCACCTCATTCCAGTGCTGCTGCACTAATGGTGAAAATCATTTAGGTCACTACTGCTCCTAGTCTCATGATTAAAGACCTATTAAAATGAGAACTGTTTTAGAAGATACTTTTCACACTGAACGTGGAGGTTCTTTCACAGACAGAAAAGAAGGGGGGAATCCTTCTTTTTGCCTCTACCCCATTATCCCCCAGGGCAAATCATGGCTTAGTTATAACAGGACAAAAATATTTCTTTATTCGTCTTCACAGGTCATTTTTTAAAAAATAGTCAGACTCTGACCACAAATGGTAAATTCTTTTTTTCAAATACTGCACAGTATACACAGCTATTTGGACATTCCCAAATTAGAATTGTACTCTTTAGAAACATATTTGATACACATACTGGGTGTTTTGGCCGCCTACATTCCATTCTATCTTTTTGGGTAGCATTGTGGCCACTCACAAGTTAATGAATCCTTTGCCCAAGGGCAAAGCTGCCAACTAAGCATTGGATCAAAGTGCTAATCAATAGAACAAAATATAATGAATCAGTACACTGGTGAATTGGAAGCAGAATTTGTCTCCAAGCTTTCAATATCTGGATGAAATCCTGGCCCCACTGAAGTTAATAGCCCCATTGACTTCAACAGTGCCAGCATTTCAATCCTGGTTTTCAAGAGACAATGCCATTGACCTCTCTGAATTTGTATTAGAGGTGTTAGGCTAATTATTTTGTTAAAATTATCACAGACTCACTCCACTTGAGGACAAGACTCTGGCATTATATGCAGTTGGTGCCTGCATGGAGCCTTTTTTTCCATGTGTGAGGTAATCTTACATCTGCTATAGTATGTCAGCCCTAATGCTGGCCTGTAACCAGGGTATTTAATTGTCATATTTGCTTCAGTGATTTTCTTTGTGAAAGTATTTGTAAGTTTGTTTTGTGAACAAATTTACAACTTACATTTGTATTTCTAAATTAACAACTAGGACAAAAAAAACCCAACACTTTTCTATACCATACTACTGTATAATTAAAACTCAAACATTTTTATATTAAAACTGTATCTGCTACCCTTGTGTAAAATAAACAGATTGTTTGCAACAACAGATTAATTTCAGAGAACAATACCAAGGTTATTAGCATGGCTTTCTCTTCAAAGTTTCGTGTATCTAAGAAACATCATAGGCAAACTAATAACCCTAGCAACACAGATAACACAATGGTCACAAGGTTTCATATTGCACACCTCTAATGCAACACAAGAACACTGCGTTTAAATCCACAGGGTTGAATGGCTTTCCTGTGCCAAATGTCCATAGGGCACCAAAATCATTTAAAAATAGTACATGGTAGTTTTATATATAACCATGGGCCAAATTCAGATACTTGTAATTCACTACTGGGCTAAGGAGGCAACTAATTATGACACTCCCGCCACCATCTCAGATATGCTGATTGCCACACTCTGTGTTTTTAGTCAAAGTTCCACCTATTTCTTGCTACTCCCGCATTCATTTATTATAAATCATGTTTTGATAAATATTCTAGGGCATGATTCTGAAAATCTATTGTGTCCCACACTGAAATTAGCACTGAAATACTGAGTGCAAAACAACTGCAGGATGCGGCCTCAGATCTCGAAAGCACACATTCATGATATTTTTCTTTTGTTCTTCTAATCACTACTCTAAGAAATATTCATATATCAGCACACAGTTCCCACTCTTTCCCTTCTGCTCCTAATAATGTATAGTCTGCCATTTCCTCTTCAAAATGTTATTGCGTGTGACATTAAAATGTGTCAAAAACAAAATGTAACATACTGCAGCTAGAGCTGTGGAATTTTAAAACTACCAATGCTTGCTTCAGGCTTATAAGCAGAAAAAAGCCCTGTGAGAAAACAAAAAACCTTAAAGTTCCAGTCTACTGAAAAGAAAAGAATCTAGAAAGTTTTTTTCTTAATTGGTTCAGAAACCACTGAAAGATTCACAAAACCCTTTTCACTTCCAAGCTATGTAAAACATACAATACAATGGAATGAACATACCAAACAATGCACGTAACGGAAATGAATACACACTTAGGAGCTCAGGGTTCAATCATGTAACTATTACTCATGTAAGTACACCTTACTCACACAAATAGCACAATTAATCTCAGTGACGTCCATGTGAGTAGGCATTGCAGGACTGTGCCTTGTATCTGGGACAGCATGCAAGTTGATATTTTCAGTATAAATTCCCAATTATCACTCTGTACTTAAAGAAAACCAGAGCTCATTAAGATGTTCAAATAATTCTATTTAGAAACAGTGCTTGTGTGTACTATATATTATAATTCTGGGTTCCTTCTTTTTACTTATTTGAGGTCAAATTCTGTCACTTTCATCTTAATGTGAGCCAGACTGATTCCCTTCCTCATCTTACATGGTGTATCTTAGTAGTCTGACTGAAATCAACCCTAAAGGCTAGAGTGGCAGTTGGCCTATGCCAACATATGTAAGAACCCTAATATGGGTTAGAGCACACAAAGTAACTAGGCTCTGCACACAACACCTCTCCTATGTAGCATGCAAACGAGGAAAGGTGAAAGATGGGATTAGTCTTGGGTTCAGTCCCCAATATAGAATCCTGAAATTGCTGGGATAGACCAATAACTAACATAAGAACATAAGAATGGCCGTACTGGGTCAGATCAAAGGTCCATCCAGCCCAGTATCCATCTACCGACAGTGGCCAATGCCAGGTACCTCGGAGTGAGCGAACCTAACAGGTAATGATCAAGTGATCTCTCTCCTGCCGTCCATCACCATCCTCTCACAAACAGAGGCTAGGGACATTATTCCTTACCGTGCCTGGCTAATCGCTATTAATGGACTTAACTTCCATGAATTTATCCAGTTCTCTTTTAAACCCTCTTGTAATCCTAGCCTTCACAACCTCTTCAGGCAAGTTCCACAGGTTGACTGTGTGCTGTGTGAAGAAGAACTTCCTTTTATTTGTTTTAAACCTGCTGCCCATTAATTTCATTTGGTGGCCTCTAGTTTTTATATTATGGGAACAAGTAAATAACTTTTCCTTATTCACTTTATCCACACCACTCATAATTTTATATACCTCTATCATTTCCCCCTTTAGTCTCCTCTTTTCCAAGATGAAAAGTCCTAGCCTTCTTAATCCAAACAGATCTGTTTCAAAACTCCAATCGTTTTAGTTGCCCTTCTCTGAACCTTCTCTAATGCCAGTATATCTTTTTTGAGATGAGGAAACCACATAATTCCTGCCCCATGTGGAGTAAAGGGGAAGAATGGATGACATTGTGTCACTGAAACAGTAAGCTTCCTGGGGCTATTTGTGAGCTGATTCAATTTATGAAACACTTCTTGTTCATGGCTGTGCTTAATGGAGTCCCAAATATTTTTTCCTCTGGTGTATTAACACTGATGTGAGAACCAGGGCAATGGTAGGGGTATGACTCTATTACAAACAGGTAGCCTATCATAGATAATGATTAGGGATGGAAGGGAAATGAAATGGGGATCATTCCACTGGAGAAGCAGATGCATCTGGAGAGAAAAGTGGTTTGACTGGCTTGAGAATAATTTGTGGGTTGTTTGGAGGGGATGGATTGTGTCATAAGAAGTAGGCAGATCCTATCATTAAAACCAGCAACTCCACTGGCCACTGCTGATATTCAATTCAAATGCTCATAATGTGCACGTGCAATTTGTATAATAAAATTATATATTAACTATATATTAATTATATTAATTATATATTAATTATATATTAAAATTTGTATAATAAAAACATCACCTTTTGTGTTTAATTTGCAATAATGATTGACTGTCACTTTCAATTTTTAAAATGTGCTGTCCCCATTTTGACTTCTGTTTCTCCTCTGCAGGCAGCATCTATTTGCCAAGTATGGTTTTCTAGACCTGTTGATGCATAATGATCTTGTATACCTGGTTGTAAGGAGACATGTTTTGTTTCTCTTCCATCAAGTTACATACACATTCCAGTGTCAGTTGCTTCTATTTTCAGGAAAAGAGTTCTACACAACAACAATCACTTTAATGGGAAATCCATAAAGTGAGCCTATGGCACTATCCACAAAACCAGGAATAAAAATAATTAATAATTAATACTAAAAGCAGTAAAAATGAAAGTATATTTTATATACATTTAAATTAACAGAAAATTCATCTTTGCCCCTGAGCCTGCACAGCTTTTCAGGGATAGGGGAAGAAGTAAAATTCCTTTTATGCCCATCCACAGCTACTTGGACTTTGGGTCCAGGGGCGCAGAAGTGAGTAAATCCATTGCTCTTCCTTGGTGCAGAAGGGTCAGAAGCAGGCAGGAAAGAACAGAAAATGGGTAGAGTTTTGGTGTAGCCACCCAATCCGCAGGCTGGTCGAGCTGAACTGGTGCATGAAAGGGCAATAATCTGGTGTTGGTGTATGCCAGCAGCTTTTTCATACTGTGGAGAGAACATGGAGAGAATTGTGCAGCAATTCAACAATGATGCCAATTAAAGTTAGCATGATGGTGTGTTGGTAATTTGGACCCTTATTCACCTGGAATAGGAATGGTACCACCCACTTAGCTGCACAGATAACTTAAAGCCATCATATTGTACAACTTCCAGGGACTTAACACCAAGTTTTGAAGTATTTGAACTGATGTCCTAAAGGTGAAAGGCTTGGCAAACAAAATCACGCAAGCCACCAAGACAAGAAATTTTAAGGAAAACTTTAGCCGAAGTTATAATAAGATAAGCAAACATTAGGGTGTCTCAAATCTATTTCACTAAATATTAGGGTGTCTCAAATCTATTTCTCTAAACAAACAGACTAGTAACACAATGTTATAGACAATGTACATAGCATTGAAACAAATTGTCTAATCAATAGTAAAGCATGGAAACATGCTCACATATTTCTGATGCCTTGTGTCAACAATTTTCTAGGGACATATCAAAGCAGGGGAAGCTGGACTTTTGTGAAGATGAAAAGTAGCTTTGAAAAGACTCCTTCAGAGATTATTTTATCCTGGGAGACAACAAAATGCAGAGATAAGTAGCAGTGTGATATCTAACTGCAAAAAAAATTTAAAAAGAGATAGATAAGTAAGCCAGGATAATTAATTTAGTGCAAGACAGTGGCTCATATGCTGCAATACAAATAAAGGAATTTATAATTAAATAGAACTAAATTGTACATAAGAAGCACTAGCCTAATTTTTGGGCAGTGCCAAGCTCTGGGAAAAATGTTGCTTCAAGGCCCTGAAAGCCCTTGAAAATAGAAGGAAGGCACCTAGTGATGTATATTCTTAAGGGGTGCAGCATACACATCACAGCCCTTGTTGCAACCTGGGTCATTGTATTTTGTGCGGTCACCAGCTTGTTGCTAGTGAACACATTCATTTGTCTCACATGTTTTCAAGTCAGCTGGGTCTGGGTAGAAGCTAGTCAATGTCTCTAGCTCTGGGTTTATAGGGAATGCTCCCAGGCTCTGACTTCTTTTCTGACACTCTTCCTTGGGATGTGGGAGGCTGTCATCCAGTCATCTTAGAACTCAAAAACAGTGTCTAAGATGGTATTTCCCAAGCTCTCCCAGTGACTTCCACAGAACTTTACATAAGTTACAGACTGCTGGGATATCTCGCTTAACCCCCTCAAGAAAAATATAGAAGGGAAGCAACAAAAACAACAACAACAACAAAAGAACACAGCAGGCTTTGCAAAGGACATTCTTAAACACTTTAAGATTTTTACTTTTGAAAATACTTGAGAGTTACAGGTCTTTGAAAAACAATGAAAGTCTTGATATGCACCTCTAGTCCCCTAGTCTGATCTCACCACTTCTGTGAGTCTGCGGTTTGTCAGTGTTCAGGCTGGCCTTCTCTGTCCTGCATATTATGATTGCATGTGATATTGGTCAACCCCTCTGCACTGAGGAGAACCTTGCTCTTAAGAAGGATTTCTGAGCCATGTGTTCCATTGAGAATTCCTCTCTAACCCCATCATTCATGCCCCATTCAACAAATGGGCATCTCTGTAGAAAATCCATTGTTCCATGGGGCTAGGTGAGCAGATGACAAGCATTCATAGATGATTGTTGAACTGGTTCTCAGTGATAGTCCTTCAACAAGAAGCTCTTGAGGAATTCCACCTTGAGGAATTGAGGAATGATTTCAACAATTTCCATCCCACCATCACCCTCAGCCTGGACCAATCCACACAAGTGGTCCATTTCCTAGACACAACTGTGCTAATAAATGATGGGCACATACACACCACCCTATACCGGAAACCTACTGACCGCTACACTTCCCTACATGCCTCCAGCTTCCATCCAGAACACACCACTCTATCCATCGTCTACAGCCAAACTCTAAGATACAACCACATTTGCTCCAGTCCCTCAGACAGAGACAAACACCTACAAGATCTCTACCAAGCATTCTTAAAACTACAATACCCACCTGGGGAAGTGGGAAAAAAAGACTGTCAAAGCAAGAAGAGTACCCAGAAGCCACCTACTACAGGACAGGCCCAACAAAGACAAAAACAGAACACCATTAGCCATCACCTTCAGCCCCCAACTTAAGCATCTCCAATGCATCATCAAAGACCTACAACCTATCCTGAAAGATGATCCCTCACTCTCACAAATCTTGGGAGACAGACCAGTCCTCGCTTACAGACAGCCCCCCAATCTGAAACAAATACTCACCAGCAACCACACACCACACAACAAAAACTAACTCAGGTACCTATCCCTGTAACAAAGCCCATTGCTAACTCTGTCCTCATATCCATTCAGCTGACACCATCATAGGACCTAATCACATCAGTCACACCATCAGAGGCTCATTCACCTGCACATCGACCAATGTGATATATGCCATCATGTGCCAGCAACGCCCCACTGCTATGTACATTGGCCAAATTGGGCAGCCTCTATGCAAAAGAATAAATGGACACAAATCTGACATCAGGAATCATAACATTCAAAAACCAGTAGGAGAACACTTCAATCTTCCTGGCCATTCCATTAAAGACTTGATGGTTTCAGTTTTGAAACAGAAAATCTTCCAAAACAGACTCCAACGAGAAACTGAGGAACTGGAATTAATTTTCAAATTGGAAACAATAAACCAAGGGCTTAACAGAACTTGCAAATGGTTCTCTTATTACACTAATTTATTGCATTTCCCTTGTTAATTTACCTTCAATAGATGTTATGTCCTGCCTGACAGATATCCATTTCAAAAGGTATATTTTTTCTCCTACTGATAATGGCTCATCTAAATTTATCAGCCTCTTAAAATTGGTATGCTAATGTACAACCATTCTTTCTTTCTTTCTTTCTTTCTTTCTTTCTTTCTTTCTTTCTTTCTTTCTTTCTTTCTTTCTTTCTTTCTTTCTTTCTTTCTTTCTTTCTTTCTTTCTTTCTTCATCTTACTTCTGTTCCATTCTATGCATCCGATGAAGTGAGCTATAGCCCATGAAAGATTATGCTGAAATAAACTGGTTAGTCTCTAAGGTGCTACAAAGTCTTCCTCGTTTTATTTATGGATACTGACTAACACAGCTGCTAATCTTAAAAAAGTCCTTCAACAATGTTTCAAACTTCTTGCCAGAAAGACAGGGCAGGGTGTCTGTCTGGGATGCAATACGATGGATTGTTTGCAGGCTGATTTATATGTGTGTTCAACATATAATACCAACTGGAGTTCATAATCTGATACAGGCATATCCCACTCTGTCACAGTCCCATTCACTCCTTGCCGCTTTAGAGTGTATTAAGTTCTGGGACACAATATTCCCTGTACTCCTGAAAGTGCAGAATTAAAGCTGTACCCACTTGCTGCACTGGGGTGCAAAGGGGATGTGTATTTATTTTCTGGACCTTCTCTCTCCTCTTGTGCAGTCACAGAAGATGGGCATATTCTAGGTCTTGTTTCAAATTTACAATTAATTATAGCTCAGGAAATAACACACACAACACTTTCATCACTATCTTTCAAGTGCTATAGGTACACTACAAAGGAATCTAATGGAACAGATAATTGATATGCAGCTACTCATTAATTCATATGGAAGTAATGACTCTGTGGTGTGAAAAATTAAAATGATACAAAATGAAAGACTAATTTCTTCTCTCAGATGCCTGTTATTAAATTATGGTTTAAACAAAGTATATGTTTTGGAAGTACTACAAAGCAACTATTTAATAACATGGAAGGTTTAAAATTAAGTCATAATTGAAAAATAGGAAGTAAAGTTTGTGGCAGTGTTCCTTAATCTTGTAACACAGAGAACACATCAGCCCTTTCCATTTATTCATGTAACTCTGCTATGAAAAAACCCTGAAGTAATCAAGTATTTTATTGGCAAACAAATGAACACATGTAGCTAAATCCCCTAGACATCTTTGAAAATCTCATCTGTGATTTTTAAGAATGCTATGAGAGCTAAAAGGTCTTTCTGGTTTTCTGGCTCAGGGTGCAAATAATATAGATTAACTCAGCCTGGTGGAAAGCATAAGTAACTGTATTCAGTGTTGTAATGTATTAACCAACTACGAGATCCACTATTTCCTGTTCCTAGCAAGTTTCAAAAAAGGATATGCTTTTGGTGTTTCCTTGTAATAGGTTGGTAGGAATAGTAAGCATTTAAGTACCCAAGAAAAGCATTATTTTAATCAGTTAAAAGTACTAACTCAGCAAGGTTCTTAACGGTGTGGCTAACTTAAGAACGTGAGTACTCTATTGAATTCAATGGTTCATTCAACTGGCAAATTCATACAACTGGACCTATGTTTCTCTTAAAATGGCTCTGTGAGGAGTTACTTTTTCCAGGGGAGCTATTTCCATTGCTGTTCAACCTAGGACTTCACTGAGCAATGTTCAGATGCTGATTTGATTACATTGATTATTCCTGAGCTCGTAACAGGGCAGACCACAAAGTAGTCATCACTTGCCCCACTTCGGTGGTGAACTGGGGAATTAGTCATTAGAAACCTTTTCATTTCCTCTGTCAATCTGTTTAGAGTAGCTCATGAATATCAGTACCAACCTGTGACGTGGGGTTTGCCCCGAACAGGACCTGGAAGGGTAAAGATGGCTAAGTGGGCCAATTAATTGCTCTGGCTGCACATGGATAAGGAGACAGGGAGAATGTATTTAAGTAGAAGATGATCAGCTGGGAACAGTCAGAGCCTATATTAGCCAGCAAGCTGGCAACAGAAAGGGCTGCAAGGAAGGAGTCTTCAGTCACTGCCTAGGAGAAGGAGGCATCTCTGGGGGTAGAGGCATGTAACCTACTGTTACTCCCTGGGAGGAAGGAGTGTGGCTTGTCAAGTCCAGAGATGGGGGAGAGAGGTAGGCAAGGCTCAATGGAAAGAACAGCAAGGTATGGGATAGATCAAAGCTTGTCTCCTGAGAGGCCCCCTGAGCTGTGACCTGAAGTAGAAGGTGGGTCCAGCTACTATACCAGCCACTGATGAAGTGGCGCTGGTTGGGCAGTGAGGAGGAAGACTGCCTGAGTCATTTGCTGAAAAGGACTTTGATACCCCAGAAGGAGGCAACTCTTATAATGAACCAGTCAAAGGGATGAAACATGGTTAAGGGGTTGTGGTTCCTAGAGTTAGATGGGTCCACAGGATGAGAAGATGATGGGACAGGCACCGCAGGAGCAGGGCACAAAGCCTGGTCAAAGCTAATCCCCACAATGTCCAGCAGGAAGCACCACCCATGGTGAGTGAACTCTGTGACACAAGCTTGGGACAGACTCTTACAAATCAGGGCACAAACCACAACCTGGTTGTGTGTTTTATAATTGTATTTCACCAAAATAAAGTTTGAACTATCACAGCCTTAACGTGGAGTCACAGACAGTCCCCTTAGGTATTTTGGTCTGTCTTGCCACATAGGCGAGCTTGCCTTTGTGATTAGATGGTGTCTTACACCAAAAACCGCAACAATATTTTGGTTAGTCCCAGTCCCAAATGACTGGACACTTACACCAAGTCAATTGTACCTCAGATTTCAAACTAAAGACAGTGCTTGTACTCAATACTACAATAAACTAATTAAAGATTTATTAACTAAGAAAAGAAATCAGAGTTATTTACAAGGTTAAATCGGGTAAATATACACACACGAATGAGTTAGTCTTTTGTTACAAAAGGGTAATAGAATCTGCTATAATATGCAAGCTCTATATGTCCTTTTGGGCTAACCCAGGCCAAGCCCTGGGGAACTCTTGCTTATGCTTACAAATCTTTGTCCCTGAGTTCAAGCAGCATAGAGACACAGGTAATTCTTGTCAGGGATTTTTATTTTTTTCCCTCAGAGCTCAAGCTGATGGGATGAGTCCAACTGCATATTTCATCTACATAGGTGTTTGGGGGAGCACTAAACAATATATTTGTTCTTTGATGTTTCACAATTGCTCATTTGGTTCAATGGGCTTTCCTGTCAGGCAGGACCTAACACCTTCCGTAGGAAGACAGCATTTTTACATTAATTAAAAATCCTTTCTTGTCTGATGATTTATACAATTACAGAGGATTACAATGCAAACACTTAATATCAGATTGTAACATGAGGTAGAGATGTTATAGAAAAGATTAATACATGCACCATCTTACAAACATTTAATAAAGTCTAAACACTAAAGTTATTCTTATAAACTTAGCATCTCTTTTAAACACAGTAACTCACAGATAAGACAATCTGGTTTCCAGCTAATCATTTGTCAGTGTTCAGTGAGGCCTAGGGGCCTTGGCATGAGCTGGCACCTGGCCTGACAGCATCACATCCTCCTCAGAGAATGTGTCAGAAGAAACATTAGACAGCTCACTTAGAAGAAACTACCGGCCTATCGTCAGTCTTAACCTACACACAACTTTTTTTTTTTTTTCTGAAGAACATCCTTGCTTTTCAGGAATCATTTTCTTTTCTTGTCTCCTAAAATGATTGTATACCGTGAATTGGTTTGTCTCAAATTTATGTGTGACATACATTTAAATTTGTTTCTATTTCTCACTGGAAGGTGAGCGCTGCTTTTCCTCTTTAGGGAATGGGTGATTCTGGAGAAACTCAGGTAGGTCTTTCTTAGTTTCTAAACGATTTTACGGGACAGAGTAGGGTTTTGGGTTACAGTTGGCATTTTTATGCACAACTTTATGTTAGCATGTTTAAAAATTAGGTTCCTAAGGCCGGATCCAAAGCCCACTGATGTTAAATTGAGTCTTCTTTGACTTCAGTGAAATTTGGATTTGATCCATAGTCATCAAGAACTAGGGGCATGTCTTCACTACCACTTTAATTCGACCTTAACGACGTTAGGTCGAATTAAAGGTGTACCTGTCTTCACATACATGCCCTTAAAGTCGATTTAAAGGGCCCTCAAGATCGATTTCGGAACTCCTGCCTAACGAGAGAAGTAAGGCTAAATTCGACATTACAAGCTCGACTGTGGGCTAGTGAAGAGGCATCAGAAGTTAAGCCTCCGACCTCCGAGCAGCCCCACGAGGGGGGGGCTGTTCGGGGGGTCCGCGGGGCTGCTGAGGGGGGGGGGGAAGCCCGCACGGGGCTGCTTGAGGGATCGGCTCAGCTGTCTGGTCAATTTCACCAGGCAGCTGAGCCGATAGCCCCGCGCCGGCTCCCCCCCCCCCCTCGGGCGGGGGGGTGTGTCCAGCGGGGGGCTGTTTGGGCGGGGGGGCTGTTGGGGGGGCTGTTCGGGCGGGGGGGGGTCCGCGGGGCTGCTGAGGGGGGGGGGGAAGCCCGCGCGGGGCTGCTTGAGGGATCGGCTCAGCTGTCTGGTCAATTTCACCAGGCAGCTGAGCCGATAGTCCAAGCAGCCGCGCGCTGGCTCCCCCACCCCCCCTCGGGCGGGTGGGTACGGCGAGGGGGGGGCTGTTCGGGCGGGGGGGTCCGTGGGGCTGCTTGGGCAGGGGGGGGGGTCCAGCACGCATTGCACTGTGGGCTACCTACCCACAGTGCAATGCGGGCTATGTCGACCCCCTGCAAAAGTTCAAGGACAGACAGTGTCGACCACTGTCGACCTGCTGTCCTGGTGGGGACACACTGATTCGATTTTCTAAACTCGAGTTTAGAAAATCGAATTAAGGGAAATCGACCTAGACCTATAGTGAAGACATACCCTAGATTGGAAGTGTAGTTGCAGTCCTGAGTAAGGACTGGTTCATAAATTCCATCATCCTAGCCCTGAGAAGTATTGTGACTCAGCCTCCTTGTAGTGGGGCAGCTGCCCCACTCCAGGCAAAAGGGGGTTAAAACAGCCCTGCAAAGGGCTGTGGCATAGGAAAGGCAGCCCAGCAGAGGGTTGCAACAGAAGGCAGCTGAGGGAGGAACAGCCACAGGTGTGGCTGGGTCAGTTAGGGCCCAACTGGCCCTCATATAAGGGCCCAGAGTCTGGTCCTCAGAGAATAGTCTCCTTTGGCTACAGAGGCAGACAGGCCTGGCTGCTGGGGAGCATGACAGGGAATCTAGAGTGGTGCAGGGCTGGGGCAAGGCAAGAGGAGCTGGGGGAGCTCTGACCTGGAAACCCCCAGGCTGCAGGGCCTAGGGGAAGGCCCAACAAAGAGTACTGGGGTTGCAGTGGGCAGCCCATGGCTATAGAGATAGAAGCAGCAGGCCAAATCCTCCTTGCCAGTGATGAGTGGCAATTACTTTGCAGTCTTCCCCAGTGAACGGGGGCAAGTGGTGACTGGCAGTTGCCTAGACTGAAGTCAGGTGGGGATAGAGGGTGGGGGTTCCCCAGGGAGGGGAGACCCTGAGACTGTGGGGGTACTGCAGGGGTGCAGCACCCAAGGTCCGGGAGGGAAACGGGGCCAGTGGCAAGTGGGACATCAGCCTGCAGAGGGTGCTCCGGACGCTGGAAAGAGCTAATTCCCTGGATGACCAGTGGAAGGTGCCTCAGAGGTGCTACACTCCTCTATGAAACACATTTCCCCCAGAACAAGGAGGAAGCAGGAATAATCTCATCCCAACCTACACTAGCTTCAAGTTATGAAATACCCCTTCAGACCTCATCATCAGCTCCCTTGCTCTGGTCAGGGAGTATAGCCATATTTGCATCCAGTTCCTCTTCCTACTCACCCACCATTTTAGTCAAGGGTACAGCACCTGCTTACTTCTACATATCTGAATGTAAGTTTCAGGTATTCTGTGCAGGCAAAAAGAATGGAGCACATGCAACTGATTTGGATCACATCACTAATGCTATTCTGGAAGACAATCAGAGACTACAGTGATTGCAACAATATAAAAACTTTAAGAGGATTGAATAAAAAGAGTTTTTACTTCCTCTTACATCCTTGCACTGGCATGAAGTCCATGAGACAATCTAGCTTTGAAGAACACCTAGTTACTGTAAAAACAAACAAGAATTTCAAGTATTTCACAATCAGGAAGCCTGTGAAAGAACTGGTAGGTCTACTGGAACATTAGGGGTTACAGGGAGCAATTGGGGAAGGTAAAGTCATTGACAAGAAGCTGAATTATTTCTTAGTATCAGTCTTCATTGTAGCAGAATGAGAATGAGAATATACAAGAATAAAATATATTTAGGATAAGTTAAAAAGATGAGGTATCACCAGAGACTGAGATGTAAAAAGACAAGGAACAAATGAATAATTTAAAAAGCAGCAAGTCGGCAAGCCTAGCCGGTATATCCAGGAGTTCTGAATGTGCTTAAGTATGACATGGCTGAGCTGCTAATAAAAATAAAAACTCTCTAATTGAAAACAGTAGAATAACAAAATATTTGGAAGACTGTAATAGTCTAACCATCGTGACATCTGAAAAGAAAAACTGTATCTTACTAATCTCTTAGAATGTTTCAAATGTATCAGTAATAAAAAGGATAAAGAAGAACCTGTGGACAATTTATTATATTTACAAAATATCTGTGACAAGTCCTTCCTAAGAAGCTACAGTGGAAGCAAAGTAGCCGTGGAGTGAGAGACATAGTCTCCTTGTTCAAAAACTGGCTAAAATAGAAAAATAAAAGAGCAGGATTAAATGAACATTTTACATCATGGTAAAAGTTTAACAGTAAGGTGACTTGAAAATCTGTACTAGGTCCCATGTTGTTTAATCATAGAATCAAAGAATCATAGGACTGGAAGGGACCTTGAGCTGTCATCTAGGTCAGTCCCCTGCACTTGTGGCAGGATTAACTATTATTTAGATCAGGGATCGGCAACCTTTAGCACGCAGCCCATCAGGGAAATCCGCTAGTGGGCTGGGATGGTTTGTTTACCTGCAGCATCCACAGGTTCGTCCAGTTGCAACTCCTACTGGCAGTGGTTCGCTGTTCCAGGCCAATGTGGGCTGCAGGAAATGGCAGCTATCATATCCCTTGGCCCAAGCCTCTTCCCGCAGCCCCCATTGGCTTGGAACAATGAAGTGGAGCATGTGGAAGCTACGATCGGCCACATTAGTGGACGCTGAAGGTAAACAAACCATTCCAGCCTGCGAGCGGATTTCCCTGGGAGGCTGTGTGCTAACAGTTACTAATCACTGATCTAGACCATCTCTGACTGGTGACTGTGGAACATGCTCTTAACAATCTCCAATGATGGAAATTCCACAACTTCCCTGGGCAATTTCTTCCAGTGTTTAACTACCCTAACAGTTAGTAATGTCTAACCAAACTGCCCTTGCTGCAATTTAAGCCCGTAACTTCTTGTTCTATCCTGAGAGGTTAAAGAGAACAATTTCCCCCTTCCTCCCTGTAACAACCTTTCAGTTTCACTGTCAATAAGTGCAAAGTAATGCACATTTGAGAGAAAACATAAAACTACCTATGCAAGGCTCTGTAACTGTACCAACTTAAGGAAAAGCTTGGAGCATCGCTGCTCAATGTACAATTGATGTAAAAAAAGCTAACACAATGTTAGAGCAAATAAGGAATGAGTTGGAGAAAAATAAAGCCTATATATATATGTATATATATATAAAGCCATTATATATATGTGTGTATATATATATAAGGGCTTTATTTTTCTCTATCTATATTTGTCTATCTAGCTCAGAGGTGTGAATGGAATACTGTGTGCCATTCTCATCAACCCACCTTAGAAAGAAAATTGCAGAATTAGAGAGGTTTCTGAGAAGGGTAACAACAATAAGTAGAGGCATGGAAAAGCTCCTGCATGAACAGACTGAAAAGACTGGGATTGTTTACCTTGAATGCAGATAAAAAGAAACCTGATAACGCTAATGAATGGAATAGAGAGGGTAAATCAAGAACTTTTGTCCTCTTTTTCTCATAACACAAGAGCAAGGAAACAGACAATGAAATTAAAAGGTGAAACATGCAAAACCAATAACAGGATGTGTTTCTTCACACATGTCATTAAACTGTAGAACTTATTTCCACAGGGAGTCATTGAAGCCAAGAACTTGACAAGATTAAAAAAGGGATAGGACTTTTATATGGATATGAAGAATATACAGTTATGGATAATTAATTATACAAATAGAAGGAATATTCAACCTTGTGCTTCAGGGTTTAAACTGAACTCTACCTATTAAAAATCAGGATGAGACTTAATATAAAAGGCAGATTGTCCCATGCCTAGTTACTGCAGTGTTCTTACACCTTGCTGTGAAAAATCTAGATGCTGGCTACCGAAGGAAACAGTATACTCAACTAAACAGAGTCCTGTTATGAACCAGCTTAGCAATGCCTATCTTCCTCTGAATGTAAACAAACAAAAAACAAAACCTTAACACTGAGGATTATCAGTGTTCTAAAATAAGCTAGGAGGGGGAAAGGAATGCAATAGAATTAAATAATAACTATAAGAAGACAGGTCTCTTACATACTGAAAATAGCCCCAATAGTTTAGAATAGCATTGCATCCTCACATCATCGTTACTGATTGTATATCATTGTATTTATACTATATGGATAATTTTACCAGATTGCTTCAGCTGTTTTGTGCTGCTTCAGTACCACAAAGTACCGGAAAACCCAACTTTTCTGACCAGGGAGTTGTGAAGCGCGAGCCAAGGTTACATGAACTTCCCACCCGCTTGCTCAGGTGCTAAGGGGAAAGAAACTGATGAGATTTCCTACATGCCCACCAGGTGAAATGCATTTTACTGTTGTTTTGTATTGCTACTGTGGTGTAGACTAACAAGTGTGCGTCAGTGAATCCGGCGCTTACGTTCTAGTATGTAGTTGGGTGTCTAGTGCTGGTCACATTACCAGAGAGCTAGAGTGGGCATGTCCATGTAAGCTGGAAATCACATCTCCCACCTCAAATATAGAAGTAGCCTAAAGGTCACCCTTAAACTTGAATTTCATTTGAGTCCCCAGGTAAAATTTTCTAAGGGTATTTATTTTGTAAACACATTGAACTTTCATTTGCATGTGAACATACAGTTCTATGATATGTGCAAATTGGGTAGTTAGACAAACAGTTAGTTGCCCTTATTCATGCAAATATAGGTTTTTCATTTGCATTAATTTTGCACAGGCACAAAATAGAGATCCTTTCGGTGAATTATTGTGAATAAAATTTGTGGGGAATTTAGGTCTGTTTTTCTGTTTCTGAATTGTTTGCACACTGGTACTGATTTTTCCTAAAGTATTTGTTTTTCATAAATATTCAACTACCTAGAATATGCAAACAACATTTGTGCTATGAGGTTGTTCTTGAATTTTCCTTTTGATTCTTTGTCTCTGGTGTGTTATTAGTCACCAAAATCATGCAGCTTTGTTCTGCTCCCTAACTGGATAACTGGAACTTTTGAAAAGAGAGAAGTAAGGGATGATAAGTAGCAAACAATGAATAATCCATTATTAATACATACTTTGGTGCAAATTGTCAGATGAATAATCTTTTATGAAACTTTCCAGTTGAATTAATATATCCATGAATAAACAGGTGATCATCCAAATAATAATGGGCAAGAACTAAGAGGACTCTGCAAATAAAGGGAGCAAACGTGCTCACTTTATTCATGAAAATAATTGAAAAATACTTTTCATATTATTCAAGCAGCTCAATTTGTGGCAAAGCTAGGGGAATTCCACCATGCGGATGTGTGAGAAAATTGACTACAGATTACCAAAATAGTTGAACTCTGGGGCTTCTGTGGGCTGCTTCAGCACATGATGTAAGTTACTGCAGCCTCATAACTCCTTTAACTTGCTTCAGCCGTTGCTGTTCCATAGGCCAGGAATCATCAGGAAGCAACAGTACTCCAGCTACACACTTTTCCCTCTGGACAGGTCCCTATGCTAGGACTGATTCTAAATTAGCTACATAGTGAGAGTAGCTTTATCGCTCCTTTGGGATCCTCCAGCACAGGATCTGTCCCCTAAAGTTTAAATATTTTCATTTAATAGAAAATAATGCAAGTTACATTCATTATTTAGTTACTGCTAATTCTTAGTCCTATATTTGGTCTTCTGCTTCTTTCTCTCTGTAATCACCCTCCTCTTATGGTGGAAGTAGGTGGGGAGGAAGGTCTCAAACTTCATTAATCAATAATTAATCAATAATTTTCAAGACTGAACTGCACAAGATACTCTTCTTCCCTAAAACTAAATGTATCAAAAAATCATTCTAGCTATTGTCTTCTATTGCATTTATTTATTTTCCAGTGCTTGTGTTATTTACTCTTAAGGCACCCTCCTTCTCCTCCTCAAACCATAATCTTTCACCAGCATCCTGCTCTATCCCCAAACTAGTATTCTTTTTAATCCACTCTGATACTCTGATTCCCCCTCATACTATTCTCAAATGCCCCTATAAATCTATCTTTTGTAGGGTAGGATAACTTCCCAGACAGTTAGGTTTATTTTTTACAGAACTAGTTAATTTGGTTTTGCTTATTTTCTTTTTTAAGGGCATAAGCTTGTGTGTGGGTGTTGCAATGTACACTGAGTGTCATAGAAACGAGGCTCACACACAGTGGCTAGATGAATAAAAGTGGTGAGTTTATTGAAGGCAAACAGTGACACAGCCGCAACGGGGGCCCCTTATCGTTGCAGTCACTGAGAGACAGGGAAAGCCTGACACACTGAAGCAATGCTCAGGATGAAGCCCAACGTGCTGGGGCCCACTGACACAGAAATACCCATGAACATTTGCATCTCATACATAGCTCATGAATAGCAAGCACTTGTTTTGCAGTACTGCCTTAGTTTACATTTCTAGTTTCACACAGGCTAGTTTCACACAGGCTAGATAAACAGCTCCCAGCTGGGACAGGGAGACTCTTCCCATGAGATAACACTAAGGCCTGTTACCTTGACTGACAGTGCGTTCCCCTGGAGATGAGTTGGAAGTGAATTGCATTTCCTAGCAACGGCCCGTGACACTTTCTTCCGCACCCTACAGTGGGACTCTGAGAACACTACTATTCTGAGAATCATAAGGAAAATCAGCTTTTCAGTGCAGCCTGGAACCCTTACGATAGTCTTACTCATTCAGGAATCCTGCTGTGATCCTAGTTACAGCTATAGAGTACCCTATATTACATGAAACCATGTTATGGGAGCTAATCCATTTATGCTTGATGGATATTCCAAAGGAAAATCATTTTGTTTCACAGGGGATATTATCCCATAGAGTAGTTGCCTCGTTGGCTTCTCCCACATTTAATCAGTCATGTCCCTTGTAGTTGGGCAATATTAAAGCAGAAAGGTTTCTATTGTTTTAGGGGGTGAAAGGAATTATTCCTCATAACTATTTTGCTCCTTTGTAAACTCACATCTCAATAAGAAGCCAGATATGGAAATGGATATGGGAGGTGGAGCTGGAGGACAACACACCAAGTATACAGAACGGAATTAAAATTAAGCCTATAAATGTGTCAGGGCTACCAATCTATTAAAACAACCTTTTTCACTGAAATCTGACTCTTTATGGTCATTAGAATTTTATATCTCTCTCTACAATATATATATTTTATATCTCTCTCTACTATATATATATATATATATATATATATATATATACTAGCGAAAATACCCAGCGTTGCTCAGGTCCGTCGGAGGTGGGGAGGGGCCAGAGAGCTGAGCGAGTGCGGGGTCTGTTGGAGGGGCGAGGGGGCAGAGAGCAAACCTGACACCCCCACCTCACCCCCCCGACCAAACCCGACACCCCACCTCACCTACCCCTCGACCAACCCCGACTCACATTTTCACCCCCCCACCCAAATCCAACACCCCACGTCAGCCCCCTACCAACAACCCTGATCAACACCCACACCTCACCCCCCGTAGACCAAACCTGACACACCCACCTCACTTTCCCCCCCAACCAAACCCAACACCCCTACCTACCACCACAAACAAACTTGACATCCACACCTCACTTACCCCTCGACCAACCGTGACCCCCCTCTTCACCCCCACAAACAAACCCAACACCCCCACCTTCCCCTCCACCAAACCCAACACCCCCTGACCAACCCCAACACCCACACCTCACTCCTCACCCCCCCCAACACCTTCCAACCCCCCCAGACCAAACCCGCCACCCCCGGCTCACTTACCCCCTGACCAAACCCGACACCCCCACCTCACCCCCCAACCAAACCCGACACCCCCACCTCACCCCCGACCAAACCCGACACCCCTACCTCACTTACCCTCCGACCAAACCCAACTCGGGTCCGTCGGAGGTGGGGAGGGGCAGAGAGCTGAGCAAGTGCGGGGTCCGTTGGAGGGGGGAGGAGGCAGAGAGCTGAGCGAGTGCAGGGTCCGTTGGAGGGGGTATTATGACATCATAACTATGTCACAGAGAACAGCAGCTGCCCAGCTGATGTGATTGGCCTTTAAATAATTTCACCCCTGGGAGGCGTCAGAGGTGAGATTTGAAAAAAATTCGACTCTTACCCTGATTAGGACCCTAAGACCTCTAACTGTACCAAATTTCAAGTCTCTAGCTCAAACGGCGTGGAAGGAGTAAGCGTACACCCATTCACGCACGCACGCACGCATATACCATTTGACTTTTATATATATAGATTAGGATTCTGTATTTTCCATACATATTTCTAGGATTCTGTATGACTGCAATCTTTTTCTGTGAATCTCTCAAACTGCCCTATTTTACACAAAATTCCAGCAGTTTGAAGTTAACTTTTAATAATGAGGGTGAAGGGAAGCTTATTTTCTTGGGTTTCTGTGATTGGGTTTCTGTGCGGGGTCCGTTGGAGGGGGGAGGGGGCAGAGAGCTGAGCGAGTGCAGTGTCCGTTGGAGGGGGTATTATGACATCATAACTATGTCACAGAGAACAGCAGCTGCCCAGCTGATGTGATTGGCCTTTAAATAATTTCACCCCTGGGAGGCGTCAGAGGTGAGATTTGAAAAAAATTCGACTCTTACCCTGATTAGGACCCTAAGACCTCTAACTGTACCAAATTTCAAGTCTCTAGCTCAAACGGTGTGGAAGGAGTATGTGCACATACATACACACACGCATACACCATTTGACTTTTATATATATATGAGATATATGTATATATATGTGTGTATATGTATATATATATATGTGTGTATATATATATATATATATATATATATATATATATATATATATATATATATATATATATATATATATATATATATATAATATGTGTGTGCTGGAATGCTGTACAGGCAAGTCACATCTTATGCGCATTTAACATGCACGATTTTAGCTTTACGCTATCAGCAAAAAAAAAGAAAGAACAGGGGAAGAAAAAAACCAAAAAACAAAACAAAAAAACCCTGCCATTAAGTTCAATGGGTTTAGGCTATACTCGATTTCCACTTTACACGGTAATCGCGGAACCGAACCCTCGTGTATGACACGACATGCCTGTACTCAGCCAAACTTCTGTCTGTCTCAGTATTAATTGTACCTGATTAGGAAGTGTAGGATTAGGCCATTAGTGATTTACATCTTTCATTACTTCAAGGTCAGTGTGAAGACTAAATACATGGTAGGACTAAATAAATGAGTGTAATGACATGGGACAACATAACATTAAGAGAACTTTTTTTCTATCAGTGGAAATGTTTTAGCATAGGCCCTTTAACAGCCTATTTTTAATATTATCTTTATATTTGGGCACATCAAGTCAATTATTTCAGTTCTTGCATATGGCAAGAGCTGGTAGTTATGTATATTTGAAAATTATCATTACTATTGAATCCTTAAATTTCACATGTAGCACATTGCATTCAGGATGATAACTCCTTAATTGCCAAAGTGCTTGGGTAACAGAAGGGTAATCTTTAGGGCTGTCAAGCTATTAAAAATGAATTGTGACTAACTGCAGTTTTAATAGCACTGTTAAACAATATTAAAAAAAAATGTTACATATTTTGGGGGTTGTCTTTATTTTCAAATATAGGGTCAAGACTGTGGGATCTGGGATTCGGTGCCCTCCTCGTGGCATGGGACTGGGGACTTCAGCCCTGCTTTGGGTTTCAGCCATCCTTGGAGCACGTGGCTGTGGGCTTCAGCCCAGTGTGGGGGCTTCACTCCCCTGCAGGGCTTCAGGCTGCAGCCCTTCAGGATCCCAGGACGCCGCAGGCTGGGGCTGCTGCATCCCAACCACAGCTCTCAGAGCTGGAGGCTAAGGCTTCAGGCCTCTGATGTTGATGCCTCCCACCTCGCCGACAGGTATGCAATTAACACATTAAAAAAACAATGAGTTAATTTTGCTTTCAGTTAATCACAGGAATAAATGCCCTAGTAATCTTTCAAAATCTGTACCTTATTACTAGGGTTCTACTTCGTTTGCAATATTGCAAAAATTGCAGATTGTGCAATCTTAGGATTCCATCCCAATTTTGTTTTAAATTTGCACAGTTTACAATTTTGCATACATTTTGAGGTTGGAAACACACATTCCCCCCCCACTCCCATTAGTACACTAAATAATCTTGGAGAGGTTTTGGCGGGGCCATAACCAGTGTGGGGCAAGGAAGGCAGCCACTGAGGGTGCAAAACCAAAGGAGCGGGGGGTGGGGAAAATGGGGTGGGGAAATTATAACAACAGGTAAGTAATAGAGTCCTGCAGCAGGTATAGTACTGCTACCCTTACTTTGCTGCTGCTGCTGGGGGCAGCACTGTCTTCAGAGCTGGAGAGTGGCGGTGAGAACAGAGAAATTCATTACACTCCATTTTGCATAAGCAGGAGTCACTCTACCATTGGAAGCCACAGGTCACCTGATAGTTCAAAAGGAGGGGATAGATCAGCAGATCATAACAACTCTGAGATAAACAATGGCTGCAAGCTAAAAATAGAACTGGCAATGAGCATGTGTGGAATGTTTAGAATATTGGTACTGAGCATGTGCAGTAAAGATGAGAAAGATATTAGCAAAAGCTTCTAGAAGGTTATGACAGGACAGTATAAAGGTCAGTGTGCCAGTGGGCAGCAGGCAGTGCTGACAGGGTAGCTGAAGAACGGGGTGAAGAGCAGACAGAGTGCTAACAGCAGGAAAAGCAGAAGCATGGAGTGGAGTTGACAGCTGTGGAGGTGGAGAAAGATGACGCAAGTGAGAAAGCAGACACAGCAGAAGAGGGAGTCCTATGTCAGCAGACAGAGAAAGCTTACTAGTTATAATAATAGTATAGTGTTAATGTGTATAGATGTGGATGTGTTGGATAATAAAGATGTATGTATGTTAATTGTGAAAAGGAGTTGAATATGTGAGACTTAAGGCTTATTTTAAAACTGCTTCCTACACCCTGATTGATCACTGTTTGCAGGGCACAACCACTTGGGAACATCACAAACTGTAAGGCAATATAGTTTGGGATGCTGCTTAGCATATAAAGGATTTGTGTTTCATAATATCAATAAGGGAATTCTGATTATTTGATTGATACTTTGTTATTGTATTAAGGATCCTTATGATCTGCACCAATTTGTTTAGGAAATTATGTTGTTTACGTGTCAATCATTTATCAGAAGGATGTATTCATGTCCTCCAGGTATTTCCTTAGCCATCCCTGGAGACGGATACCTGCGGAAAACAGATTGGTTGAAAAAGTGCTGTTTTGAGGGAACCTCTTGGTAAACCTGGGAGAGGGCAATAGATCAGTTAGATTATATTATATTCTGTTTTCAGGGTAACAGTGGCTCTGCCTTCAGAGCTGGACTCTTGTCAGCAGCTACTGCTCTCTGGCTACCCTGCTCTGAAGGCAGCACTGTGGCCAGGAGCAGTAGAGCAGTAAGGGTGGTAATACTGTGACTGCTGTAGGGCTCTATCCCCTATTTGTATCCAGAGTGGCTTCCCTGCTTGCCCCACCATGGTTATGGCCCAGTAGTTGCACCAAATTGTCTGGTTATCCAAAAAAAAAAAAGTCATAACATAACAGTTGAGTGACTATATTGTGACCAGACAGTAAGTGTGAAAAATCAGGACAGACTTGGGAAGGGGGAAGGTAATGTATATAAGAAAAAGACCCAAAAATTGGGACTGTCCCTATAAATTGGGACATATGGTCACCCTAAGAGACTACTACATTTGTCTAGAATTAATGTGAACAGTTTTCATTTAATTTATACTTTGAGACACTGCATTAGGTTTTTAGTGTTTGGAAATATATCAGGTTGTGTTCAGTTAAATCATATAATTCTGTACATTTTATTTCTCTCATAGATTATTGGGGAAGTGGGGAGGAGGGCATGTGTATGCACATGAGCGCACACATAGTGCATCAGAGAGATTTGAATCCTTGTTTATGCAGTTCTTGGTTGAAAGTATTCTGACTTTACTTACATACCTATGCTAAAGAATGCACATGCTATTCAGTAATGCTTTTGACTACATGACTGCAGGCAGTAAAAAAATGAGATGTCACTAAGAAATAAAATTCCCAGAACTCAATTAGTAGTCAATGCCACCAACTTGCACCGATGACTCTGACTTTTCTCTAACTCAACTTTTTTAAAGTTAGGAATGTATTTTCATATTTAAATAGAAGGATTCCTTTAAAAACAAAACAGCTATACCCACAGAATAGCATTTGTATTCTAGTGCTAAAATTGTTGCATGACTTTTTCTTCCCACGCTAGTGTGTACAAACCCTGGATCTAAAGAGTGTCTCATGGAAATGTGCTGAAGCCTACAAAATAACATCAACATTCACATAAGTTTACCCTCAAACATATTGCCTATTTACATATTTACCCTAAAAGATTATGGTCGGTTAGCCAACAAAACTAATTATTCTTAATTAGTTGTTTTATTATAATAAAATAATAAATATAAATAATAATGATAATGATTGATAATGGTTTAATTGTTTATTTATTTGATCATTTGTTTGTTTTATTAAATGTTTATTGAATTGTTTATTTATTTAATACTAAATAATAATTGTTAGTGGTTTAATTATATTTTCCAGAAAATAGGTTAGGTCATGAAAAATATTATGAGCTAAGGCTTTGTTTACAGTACCACAGTGCAGACTATGGGGAACGAATTGCAGAGCACACCAAAGTGCTACGATCTCACTGCTTGTGTGGACACTGATGGCTCATACTAAAAGGTATCTAGTTTGAATTAATGTAATACTGTTTGAAAGAGGACTACATTAATGCAGCTAGGTACCTTTTAGTTTGGGATAGCACAGGGATTGGCAACTTTGGCACGTGGGACCGCAGGGTAAGCACCCTTAGCTGGCTCCGCAGCTTTCTTTACCTGCCGTTTCGCCGACTGCAGCTCTCACTGGCTGCGGTTCACTGTCCTGGTCCAATGGGGGCTGCAAGAAACGTCAGGTAAATAAAGCGGCGGGGCCCACTATGGGTGTTTACCCTGCGGTCCCACGTGCCAAGGTTGCCGATTCCTGGGATAGCAGAATCCACATGGGGCAGTTAGATCCCAATACTTTAATGCACTTTGCAGTTCATACGCCCATCATCCACACTGTGGTGACGTATAGACAAGCACTGAGGAAAATTAATAAAAAATGAACTAAGGGTGTGAATTTAAAGTGGATTAGTTAAACTGACTTAAGGCTATTTTACTGAATATCCACACAAGGGGTTAATGCCGTTCATCTAATCTACTTTAAATTCACACCCTTAGTTAATTTTGATTATTTTTTTCTGAGTGTCTTTGTGACAATTCCTAAATTATTGAAAACTAGGTACACTGGGGAGAAAGAAATGGTGCAATGAGCCTCTTTCCCTGCTTCACAATATCACAGTACCACAAGGACATAGCAGCCCATGATTCCTGAACTCAATTCAGATGGAGTTTCTAGCACTGCTAGTTGAATCAGTACCTCTGGAGGAGGAATAGGCTCACACTCACTGAGGTGGATATTTTCTATGGGAATTCAGACTATGTTTGCTCTTGACAATGTAGATGTGGATTATCTAGACATCTGAGGAACAGAGAGAAAAGAAAGTCCTGGTCAGCTTCAAATGCTGACAGAGGTCAGGCAAATCAGTACTGAAAAAGGACATTAGCTGTGGTAGTAAGGCTTAGTCTATCAGTCTCTTAGCTGGGAGGAGATGCTGATAATAAACTGTAGCTAATCTGAAGAATCTGGCTGTGGCATAGACTAATTTAAAAAGGAGCTGTGGGAAGCTCTCTAAGAATTTCCTATTTCTTGGGCAGGTCTTCTTCCATTTTAATGTGTCTTTGCCTCTGTTTGTCTTACTCACCTCTCCTTCTCTCACTCAGCTTGTTTCAGAGAAGAGGAGAAACAGTAGACTTGTAGAACAAGTTGTTACATATCCAGTAACCTTTCTGGTATGGGAGTCTCATTGTCTCAGTGAATTTACACACAAGACTTTATCTCTTCTTTAAGCTCTTCTTTAAGCTCCTCCTCAGAGGAAATGGGTGCCCCTCTCTACTTGTATTTACATGTAATATTTTGTAATTTCCAAATAACATCCAAAGAATCAAGTTTGATTCTTTCTCAGGTTAACACAGCATCAGAATGATGTCGGGAGCACAATAGAGAAAATTATGCCAGGATTCATAAAAGGGATATATGACAGCTGATTGAGCAGCTGGCAATAATTTGATCTGTGTTATCCTGATTACTAGTGATGATGATGAAAAGCAGGGAACCCAGCTTGATTTTCTGATCTCAGGATAAGTTTGCAGAGTTGGAGTTTAGGTTAAAAAATCACTTGTTATTCACTAATTAAGCAAATTTTATCCAGATATAACTAACATGAAACTTCCAGGAATCCATACCTCAGAGTAACTTTTCATAATAATAAATAGGCAACTTCAGAATGTGTATCTGGACAGAAACATTCTGAGAGTGATGGTAGTGGGCAAGGGCAGTATTCAGGGTCCCAATGCCACTTTCCCATAATCATTAAATGCTCTCTTCTGGAATGCAGCAGCCTCCATTTTCCTTGGAAGATTTAAACACACACACATACACACACAGGCTGAGCCCTTGATCTCTGCATTTATCTATCTATAAATATTCAACCTGCATGTATAAGAAAAAAAATCACATGAAAGGGGAGACTTTTAAAGCCACAAAACCAGACTCCCAACTCCCCACTGAAGCTCACTGTGAGTTGGGCACCTTATTAGTATTGGTACCTTTGAAAATCTGCCTATGATGTTATATAGAATATAGAAGGTTAAATGAAACTGAGAGGAGCACTGCTTTCTTTCACTCAAGCACACATCTTAAAAATATATTCATGCAAGCAATAAATGCCATAAATCCATTTGTGCATTACATTTAAGGCAGTGCAGTGCTTCTGGCATGCAAAGGTGACATACAGAAAAAGGAGCTACATTTTGTATTACTGAAATGTATTGCAATGACAGTTGACAAGCAGTGACACCAACAAGATTTTGGGAAGAAACATGCCCAAGACCATCATCAACACATTGCCTTTTTAAGAAAAGTTATTAGTATGCCATGCATCAAACCATATTACGTTTAGTTTTATTTCAGCCTTATCTAATCAATCACCGCTTGAGACTGAATACCAAGTACTGTTGTTAGCACAAATTAATGCATCACAGCTGTTCCAACAGCTTTCAGCTTAGAGATGTTAAAATGCATTTTACAGTCAAACACATTTTTGGGAGGGAGAGGGCATAATTTTATATATATATCTTGCATTAATATATTTTTCCCAAAATTGATGTTGGAAATCAGTGTTGCTTTTATTTTTCCTCCTGGTTTGAAATAAAGGAAACCTGAATATCATTTCTTCAAATGGGAATAAACAAACAAAAAAAACCCAGGAAAAAAGTATTTGTTACATTTCTACATGCTGGATGTCACAAAGTATTACCAATTCAAAAGTGACACATTTGATAGTGTATCTGAATTATGTAATTATGTAGCTGGCAGGTTATGATGTTTTCAGATTATTAAATGTAAATAAACTTGGGCAATTTCTACTATAAGGTGCTTTGTACATACTGGGTAAAATCCTGGTCTCATTAAAGTCAATGGATTTTACTATTGACTTAAATTAGGCCAGTATTTCACCTGTGCCTCTTGGTATGAAGCAGAGATATCATGAATCCTCTTAATTTTTGATATGTGGGATGCTAAATAACTGAAATACCACCTATTTCATCACATAGCAACTTCAAATGTGTTTAGTAGGACATGACTACCCCCACCAAAAGGTCAGCACCACACCACTTCCCGCAGCCACCATTGAACCAGGAGGGCGAACAGAACATGCTGCCTATTAATTTCATTGGGAGATCCCAGTCTTCTGTTATGTGAAGAGGTAAATAACACTTCCTAGTTCATTTTCTCCATACCACTCATGATTCTTTGTCATCTCTTTTTCTAAGATGAACAGTTCCAGTCTTTTTAATCTCTCCTCACATATAAGCTGTTCCATAGTTCTTATTTTGTTGCCCTTCCCTGCACTGTTTTCTAATTCTAATATATCGGGGTGATTTTTTTAGATGAGATGACCAGAATGGCACTCGATGTTCAAGGTATGGGCATAACATGAATATACAGAGTGGCATTATGATATTTTCTTGTTGCCACCCTCAAATACTTCTAGTCGATTTCAACCAGTTTTCCTAGTACTGAAGTTAGATTTACCAGCCTGTAATTGCATGATCACCTTTGGACCCTTTTTTAAAAAAAAATTGGAGTTACATTAGCTACCCTCCAGTCATCTGTACAGAGGCTTATTTAAGTGACATATCACATGCTACAATCTGTAGCTCTGCAATTTCATATTTGAATTAATTCAAAACTCTTGGGTGAATATCATTTGGTCCCGGTGACTTATTGCTGTCAAATGTATCAATTTGTTACAAAACATCTTCTATTTCCAGGTTAGTCTGGGACAGTCCCTCAGATTAGTCACCGAAGAAGAATGTGGCAATCTCCCCCATATCCTGTGAAGTGACAACTCTTGAAAATAATTAATGTAGATTCTTCCCAATGGCCTTGTCTTCCTTGAGTGCTTTGTTAGCACATTGGTCATACAGCAGCGCCACTGGCTATTTGGCAGGCTTTCTGATTGTATTTTTAAAATATGCTAGTTTTTGTGTCTTTTGTTAGTTGCTCTTCAAATTTTTTTTTGGCCTGCTGAATTATACTTTTACACTTGACTTGCCAGAGTTTATGCTTCTTTCTATTTTCCTCATTCATGTTTGATTTCCAGTCTTTAAAGATTGTCTTTTTACCTCTAATCACCTCTTTTCCTCTGCCATAGAAGATTCTGTAACATAAGCAATGTCAGAAAAACCTGATAAGGAATCAATAAGTGGAAGGGATGTAATTTTCCCGAACCTTAAGATAGTTTTGAGCTCAGTTAGGTGTTTGAACTGAGCTTCAGACTGGTTCTTATTTTGTTTTATTATTATTTATTTGTTAAGTGCTAACAGGTGCTTAGAGAAGCAGGAAGATATAAAATGAAGACACCAGATAGTTAGAATCTAACAGGCAGGAACAGGGAAATGGATGGACTTAGAAGCCTCAAGGAAGGAATACTTAGAGGAGGGTTATTTTAGAGATGGTTAATGCTTGCTTTGATTCACATCTTGTGGGCACAAGGAGTGAGTCTGTAGAATGAAAAAAAGGGGTAGAATGTAGAGAAGGTGGCAAACCAGGAAGGATATAATATGCACAACATTTGAGTGACAATTTTTTGGTTATTGAGTAATATTCAGAGGACATTATGGAGGGAGGGGGAAATGTTGTCATCCCCTGCACAGTATTTTGTCTTTCAGAGGCTTAAAAATCGATTGATTTAATATTCCCTCTCTTGTTTCTAGAGTATGCTCTTTAGATAGCCCAAGGACTTAGTTTGCCATAGCCAGAAAAATCTTTTCCAATCTCCCTCCAGAATGGACCATTTGCAGAAGGGGGAAACAAAAACTATCATCAATTGTTCTGTCTTGATCAGTGTGTCAAAGGGGGACTATTTGGTAGAGCAGTAGGCTTGCCAAACTTCCAGGGTTGTATTGGAGTCTCCAGGAATTAAAGATTAATCTTTAATTAAAGATTAATCTTTAATTAAAGATTATGTTTTGTGATGAAACCTCCAGGAACAAGTCCAACCAAAACTGGCAACCTTACAACACATATCAATGAAAAACAAGATCCACTATTGCTATGGTCATTTAACTTTTTCTGTTTACTTCATCTTTAAATCACTGAGGACCCTGCTGTTTGATGAGAGTGACAGTCCTTCACATTTGTTTCACAACAGATGGTTGTAGAGGAAACACACAGAGTGGCTCTGATCGAAAGCACAATGAAGTCAAGGGTAGTCATTTCATTGACCACAGTGAGATTTGGACCACGCCCCCTGTGGCTCAATAAGTGGCCTGATATTTTTGAAATTATCTAAAATGCATGATTTCAGTGAAATGTACATATACATTTGTCCTTTTCTGCATCAGAGTTTGGAGAAAGGAATTTCTCTTCAAACATGTATGATAGATATGGTCATGAAAGAAAAAGAGAAAAGAGAAAATACATGTTTGATTCTTAGGGCAAGTGTTGTTGTGCCTCATAAATTGGATATAATATACAAGAATAATTCATCCAGGGTAAAAATATGATCCATATAATATGGTCAAGGTCAGTGAGCCCTAGAGGGATCTGCTGACTGAGTGCTGATCACACTACCTAGTTAACATTGCCTATGGGAAGCTTTAACGTATGCATCTAATTTTTTAAAGTGAAAAAAATGAAATACATAACTTGCTAACAGTAGTTGGACTTCTGCCTTTTTAAAAAAAATTCTCTGTTTCCTTTTGTCTTTTCCCTTGAAGTTACTTCTTAGTGTGAGAGGAAAGATCCTTTGAAGTTATGTCAGTTCATCTCACAGCTCAGCACAAAACCCAGAAGCAACCAGCCACGGACAGATTTTGTTTTTTTATTATGAATGGTTTGTTTGCATAAGGATAGGGGGGGAAATTCAGTGTAACTTTTCTTCCCCCAACCCATATTTTTAAAACCTTAGATTATTTAAATATTTTTAAATTAACCAAAAAAACCCTCTTTTATCAGTGCAATTTCTCATCTTCTGCCCTGTATGCAACTATAATCTCATACATGTACTTTTTCATGTATTAGCCTTGAACACAGAAATTCACTTAAGGTCCATACTGATTAGTTTATAAAGACATACTTTTTCATACTGAGTATCTGGGCATTGGGTGGAATGGTGTGTTATGAAAATATTTTTATGTGTGTCAAGTTATAGATGTAAGTCGGGATTTGACAGAGCTCTCTCCTGTCCTCTGATTAAAGCAGAAAAAAACATGAAGAGCTGACCATATTCTCATATAGACACATCTGTGGAGCTGAAGACCTGAGCATCATTCAGTGGCAATGATATGCACACCACTCACCAGAAACTGGTAACAATAATGGATTAACAGACAACGCGTATGTTGTCTCTGAGGAGGAAGGAATAATATTAATACTTGGAAAGAAAGGCAATATTAAAGTTTATTTCCATCAATGATGTAATTAGGCCAAGATTCTTGCAGCAGTTTAGGTCATTTTGCCTTTTGACATGATTATGCCAAACTATAAAAAAGGTAAAGATGCGAATAATTTGGCATTTTGCCAAAAAAAGAACTCTTTAACTCACTAAGGCCCTTATTTAGCAAGGTAATCAAACTGGTGTATAGCTTTGACTTTAATGGAGCTAAGCTGGTGCATATAGTTAAGTATGTGCTTAAATACATTGCTGAATCAGGGCCACAGACCTTTTTCCAGCAAGGTATTGAGTGCCTTTTGCCCAATGAGAATGTCAACAACTTCAATTTAAGCAACAAAGAGTCCTGTGGCACTTTAAAGACTAACAAAAGTATTAAAGCATAAGCTTTCATGAGCTAATACCCACTTCTTTGGATGCAACGAGAAAGTGGGTATTAGCCCATGAAAGCTTATGCTTTAGTACTTTTGTTAGTCTTTAAAGTGCCACAGGACTCTGTCACTTCTGCAGATCCAGATTAACATGGTTATCTCTCTGATTCTTAACTACAATTTAGGTTATTTGGAGTTCAGGGTGTTCAGTACTTGGCTGGTTTCCCAAAACTGCAAGAAATAAAATCTGCACCTACACACACATTCAAAATGTTTAGATATTCAGAAAAATAGTAATAAAATAAAAATATAAAAAATATTAAATTTATCTCATAAGATTTGAAATTGGACATACAAAAATGGGGAAACTCTAATTAGTGTGTAAATAAAGGGACATTTTTAAGAGCTAACAAAACATTTGCCTTAAAAGCAATGCATTATGAACAGATAATTTAATTACAATGTAATGTTATATTACAGTAGGATATCCTGGGAGGAAAAAAAAGGGCAGAAAATGTAATCTGATCCAAGAGCTATCAGTAGGAATTTATCTGAGCTGCATTAAATTTGAGTTCCTTATCCTAAACATCAAAGCCATTAATAATTTTGCATCTGCCTTCTTAGCTGTCCTTGTCTCTTTTCACATTGTCCACCTCCATTTTCTTCACTTGTCAGTGATGCTACAATCCCATACTTTCACTGATGCTTCTATTACATATAGAGAGTCCATCAGGTTTATAAATCCCCTGTCTTTTTCTTCTTCAAATGTCTCCTCAAGACCCACTTCTGCTTTGTTGTCCATAAGAACATCTGCCAATTAATGATAAGTGTAAATGTAAAATGTGTAAGTATATACATATATATTGCATCCATCTCCTTATATCCTTTGTATGTTATTTTTAAGGTACAGTCCAGCACCCATGGGGAAAAAAAAAGATTCTTCCCATTGACTTCCATGGACATTGTATAAGGGGCTATGATTTTAAGTTATTTAAGTCAGGGACCATGTCTTTGTAATATAGCTGCTTAAAAACAAGTGGGGACATTTCACACATTTTTCCCCTTTCATAAATTTTGAATTCTGAAAACCTTCCATAAGTAAGGTGGTGAGACGCAAGCACCGACATGAGCATACCACACCAATGTTTTTCATCTTGATAAGTGCCTATCCAACAATGCATGCTCTGGGAAACAAACACCAGGATTCAATTCTTATTAAGCAAATGACTTTAATCTGTGAAAAAGGAGATGGAAGTTTTGTTGCTCATTCTAATCACCTTTTGATTTTTGTAGTAACTGGTAGACACTACAGGGATGAAAAGGTACGAATTACATATCATAATCATCATCGTGTTCCTATGACACCTCTGGCATTTAGGGAAGTGACAAACCACTTCCATTCCTGTCTGTTTCTGGCAAGTCTTTCAGTTATTCTCCAGCTGTGCCCCAGGGTTTTTCAGCTCTGCTTTCACAGCTCTTTGCCATGTTGTTTTTGGGCAACCTCATTATCACTTGCCTTCAGGTGTCCATCTTATTGCTACTCTGGTGATGGAATTAGTTTCCATCTGAAGCACATGACCAATCCATCTCCAATGCTTCCTGACAATGATGGTGCTCATATCTTCTTGACTACAGTATGTCAATAGATCTTGGTTTGAGATTGTTCTGGGACAAAAGATAGGGAGGATTTTTCTGGGGCAGGCTGTATGGAATGAAGACAGTTTCCCATTCCCCAGCATTCTGCACTATAAAGTAGTATTGAAAGTATGCAGCTCTGATAAATCTTGAGTTTGGTTTTCATGCTGTATTGAATTATATACATTAATTATTAATTAATGATCGTCATCACCAAATGATTTCTGTCCTTGAGATACAGTATAACCATCAGAAATATGTGTAAATACATGCTACAAGACACATCAGAAACCTGTGATGACATCTTGCTGATTTTTAGGCTCTTTCTGAATGGAAATTCTGTTGGGAAATTAAATTAACTACAATCATAAACAAATAGTGTGCTCACTTCACTAAACATGTGTTCTATAAAGCCAACCAACAACTAAAAAGAGGTTGACAGTCATGTGTATCCTGTATACTTCCTAATTTTGAATTTATATTTTATAGATATTGTACATTGTAATTGCACGTTAAAAGTTGTCATTGTTTATTTATATATAATCCTGAATAAAGATTCAAAATAAGAAAAGGAGTTGTTTCTGGAGCAAATGTATTGCATATAAATCCATTTCACACTCTTAATGGAATAATTAGTCTCCACAGATGCATAGTCATTAGAGAGGTGCCTGAATACAAGTGATTATACACATCTGCCAGCTCAGTCACACATCTAAGGCTTAATATAACATTTGGAGATATATTAATTACACTCTAAGGTAGGCATTGGGTCTCTAAAACAATGAAAGGATTACATTCCTCAGTATATTAATTATATTTCATTATACTATTTCATTCAAATGGTGTGGCCCTTAAAATAGAATCACACCCACTATTTTTGCCTCTGAATATTTAAATTTTGAAAGATAAGTACTATAATGGTATAAGTATTTGAAAAAAAAAGGGAGGATGAAAATTGTTACATTTTAAATATATGCTTTATTTAGTGAGGTGATGTGATCTGGTGGTTAAAGCACAAGCTTGGAAACAGAAATAATATCAAACCAGCCCATCACCTGGCTTGGATACTGGATGCCAAATAGCAGACACTGAATGGAATAGTTCACAAGGGATCCTGTAAGAGGGGGTTCCCCGTCCCTATGCTTCGAGTACAGAGATCAGGGCTCTTATATGCCAGACCAACAAGTCCTTTCCCCCCCCCACACACACACCACTTTGCCAGTTGGGGTTTTGGGGGTTACCAATCACTGCCACCATTCGGGTATACTTCCAAACCTTGGGGGGGGGGCGAACTTCCGCACCCTAACTTTGTCCTCCTCCCTGGAAGCCAAAGTCATACACCTGAAGGCTATTTTCCCCTTCCTGCCCTCTCTCCTCTCATTGAAGAGACAGGCACCTGGAGGCTGCTCTCCTCCCCCCCTCCTTCCCCCATCTAACCTGACACTCCAGCTATGCCCTGGTCCCTATTTCCCTTCTCTTCCCCCTTCCCAGACTGGAAGTAGAGAAAACCCTAAGGAAAATAAACCAGACAGTTTTATAACTAACAAGATTTAATAAAGAAAAGGAAATGAAACAAAGATACAATACACTTACAATTTGGGGTTCCCCACTTTCTTCTGAAAAGGAAAGAACACCCCAAAAGGCATAGGCTTAATAGAATCAAATGGTTATACTCACATCAGCTAAGTAGAAGTTTAAGAGAAGAAAAGCTGAATTATCTCTACAGCCAGAGATTACTCCCCCCCTGGCCCTTGGCTCCTGCCTCAAGACCAGCCAAGATGGAACTCCTACCCTGGCCCTGGCCTCCTGCCTCGTGGCCAGCCAAGATGAAACTGACTTTTTACTCCTCCCTTCCTCATGGGCTAGAGGCTCCTCCCTCCCTCATGGCAGGGAAACTCGTACGTCACTTGTCTTAGACAACACAGCCCCCGCCCAGGCAAGGCACACTCCACCCTTATGACAGATCCTTTGGCTGAAATTTGTTCACGAATATTTATGAAACAATTTTGAATGGTGAACAAATATGAAAAGACTGACATTGTGACTGGTGCCTGGAATGGTCCACAGGGAAAATGCCACATTCAGGGAAGACTGCAAGAATTCACAACTTCACCAAATTGGTGCTTTATTCTATAGTTGAGATTCACCAAACCAGTAAAAAAGATCTTCTGCGGTACCACACTGGTTAAGCAGAAGCCGAGCACAGTACCCATTAGGCCAGGGATTGGCAACCTTGGCGGGCCTGGACAGTTTTTTTACCTGCCGCATTCACAGGTTTGGCCGATCGTGGCTCCCATTGGCCAAGGTTCGCTGCTCCAGTCCAATGGACGCTGCTATCCAGACAAACAGGTCTTATATAGTGAGAGCTTACTGAAAGCCAAATTAACCCTAGGTTCTATTAATCCCAAAGGAGCAGACACTTACCAACAGGTCAATATGTATCTCAGACCTTAACCAAATATCTCGTTGTCAGCCATTCCTTAGTAAACAAACTAAAGATTTCTTAATAAAAGAAGAGTGTTATAAATGGTTACTAGATCATATACATAAAATGACTGCAATTCCCTTATATCATGTTTGTAGCAGTGATGGAATGGACTGCTGACTTGCAGAAGACACTGATAATTTCCAGAACATTGGATGGTCATAATTCCATAGTTCAAAATACTTATTTTAGTTGTTAATCCACAATTCAGAGAATTGGAGCAGGAAAAGGCAAAGCAGTGATGTCACAGCTTGCAATTTATATCCTAGAACATGTGCATGAAAAGTTACTAGCCCAATATAGAGTTCAAGATCACTTGAGCATGGAAAGTTACTGGTAAAAGGTGGAGCCTTCAGTCATATCCTCATCACATACCCTTGCATGGTTTGCTGAATATGATGCATTGACAGGACAGGCTTAGCTTTTTCAATGACACATTGTGAGCTAAGTATCCTTAATGGGCCCTAAACACATATCTGTCTAGACCTGATGGAACTATACCTGGTGAGTATCACCCAGAAACACAATATAAATGTGAAATACAAATGCATAGCCAATATTCATAACTTCAGAAACAAAGATGATACATGCATATAAACAGGATAATCATTCTTTGTAATTGACAACTTTTCTCTTGATACTGTATGACATACTTTGTACAAGATTTATGGAAATTGTGTAACAGTGATCTAAATGGTCACCTTTCTTATACACAGCATCACAACCATTGCTTCTCACGCAGTTTGGAAACAGGTCAGAAAATACTATGGATTCAGTCTTGCAATTGAATTCATGTGGGTGGATCCTGTTTGACCTCCACTGAAGTTAATAGCTTGGCTTTGTCTCAGCTAATTATGCTCTAACCTTGACCTTTTTCCTCAGGTAATACCTTGTAGTTCAATTTAGCTTGTCAAGTTGCATCCTAGTTTTCTGCTTGACCAGTGATTGGTCCAGTGTATGGATGTGACTGCATGATTGCAGGACTGAGGCCTCAATATTTATTTACCATATATAATCACATAATATAAAATGTGCAGAGAAATTGCTTTAAACATAACTTTACAGGACACATTTCATTCAGTGCACATAGACTCTTGTTGCTGTGTATCTTGAAAATTATTCTGCTGTCCGAACAGATCGTCCATATATAATAATTGTTTACATTGTTGTAGCCATGTTGATCCCAGGATATGAAAGATAAGATGGGTAACTATATTTTACTATTCTTCTAGGGGTATACAGATCTCTTCAGTCTGGGGAATGCTCTCAGAGTGTCACAGTTGGGTCATGGAAGAGTTTTATTTACCATTTCTGGATAAGCATAGAAATAATCATGTTTATCTATATCTGAAGTGATGTTCATGAAGGGCCAGACTAGTGCTGGCTCAGATACTCTGGTAACAGAAGCCATATAAGTATCTTAGAGAGATTTACTTTGCCTGGTTTAAAGAGGTGGAAATTGTGCCTTTCTGTTCCAGAGAGAGCACACTGTTATTTTACCAACATTTTGAAAAATAATAATGTACTGTTGGATGATAAAATTGAAAGACTTCATCCTTCCAGACATAAAATTTATCAGGCCTGATTAATCCGCCTTAGTAGCAGGGGATGAGCAGTTTGCTCCCTTTGTGGCTACAGGCCCAACCTTGATTTAAAGGGGGGATTTCCCTTATTCACAGAGGTAGTATCATTGATTTAAATGGGATTAGTCTCATGAGCAAGGCAAGTGGGATTTGGCTCTTAGTATTTCTAGCCTGGCCAAATAATAACTATCTGTAAGTAATTGAAGATTTTAAACATTAAGAGATCTATTTTTTCACTTTCAGTTATGTTTGTGGAGTCTCAATAAAGTCACTGATGAAACACAGGACAGAATTTAGCCTCTTTCCGTTGAATATTTGTTTTCAGTGGGATTTGAATCCTCCACAGCTCAAAGGGCAGAATTTGAATGTCAGAAAGGAGAGGAATTATTTAAGGTAAATTCAAGGGAATGTAGTCCTCAGTGTAATCATGTTTTTAAGCATGTGACTTCAGTTGTATATGGTTTACGATGCTTAAAAGCTTTGTTGAACAGGGGCCATAACTAGTTTCAATGTGTGAAACGGAGGGGAAAAACAATGGCTGACTACGAGGAAATTTCTAAGTAAGTTGATATCTATGATTTTGTAATAGCAAAGTTTTAATTCCCTTATATAAATCATTTCAAAATGGAGAATACTAATATATGGTAATCAACAATCCTGCACAGGCAGCAGAATAGATGGGGAAACCCAATACAGTAGGTCTTTTTCATCTCTAAATTTTCTGACATAGTAACATAATTACAATTACGAATAATTACATAATGTATAATTAAAATTATGTATAATTGCAAGTGCATATGTGTAATTATAATTATGTATAATTACATAATTATAATATTCATATTTATGAAGATATAGCATCATTTCAATTGCGCTAAATTCTGTTCCTTTACAAGTAGAAGAAGAGGGGAAAAGAGTGCTGTCATCATGCTGGTCTCTATGAAATAAGCTCCAGGATATAAATCCAAACTTCCTCCATTTTCAAAACTACGAAAAGAAAATAAACACTGAATATCATAGGATTTATTTTTATATATTGGTAAATAGGTACAGGATAACCCTGAGCAGTGCAGTGCGAAAATGAAGGGAAACTGTTTTTGAAATGTAATTGAGTATTTCCATTAATTTGCTTAAGGCTATTTCATACATGTGGAAGTTTGATTTTCCACAGATTTTCAGTGCCATGACTACCTTACAGAAGCAAAACATGTGGAAGCATGGAAAAATACTTGCATGCAAAGCGTCACATTCACAATCAGCACTGGAGTATAGTAGTCATCATTGAAATCACTCCTCTCCGGACTTGCAGGAAAGGAACTCAATTTAAAAAAAACACAAGTTTTGATAGAACATTTTTGGCCATTTCCAAACCACTTACAAACATTACTCATGAAATTTTAGGCCCAAAAAGGTGTCCATTTTTTGATGTCTTGACGTGATCTTCAGTGACTTTCCGGTACAGGGGAGTAAAACCAGAGAATGCAGCTGAGAGCACAATAATATTTTGGTGGCCTAAGCACCAAGACAAAAAGTGAGTAACAAAGAGAGCCAAAATGGTTGTGTGGAAGTGAGGGAGTATTAAAGAATGACAACCCCTTCTAAGTCTACAACACAAAGCTTCACACTTTACCTCTTGAAACAAAATAAAGTTACAAAGATGATGGTTTTGAAGTACCCAACTCTGAACAAAAAGGGTCTCAAAGCCAGTATGATGATCTCAATATATATATCCCAGATAAGAAAGAAAGAAAGAAAGAAAGAAAGAAAGAAAGAAAGAAAGAAAGAAAGAAAGAAAGAAAGAAAGAAAGAAAGAAAGATTAATGTGATAAGGACAACAAACAATTACTAGATAAATCACACAGGAGGTTGATTTAGAACCCCTTCAACTTCTAAACCATAAAGCACTCTCACTTCAGCTAAAGATGTTCTTCCCTAGCAACCAGTATTTGGGGACATGGGCATATATAGAGCCATTCTATTACAGTGAATTCTGTAATGCACCATGATTAATTAGAAAACAAACAAACACAACAGATTTAGTTTCAATTCTGTTTGTGTGAGGAAACACAGTAAAATGTTTAAAGAATGGAAATAAGAATTTAAGGGGAAAGAAGTTTATATTTTTCCCACCTTCTTGTTGCCTGCTACATCACTTAGTTCACACTTCCCATTTCTTTCCTTTCCATTTCTCTTAAACTCAAAAATTCAAACCTCAGGTTTCCTCCATATTACAGCAGAGTGCTATAGTATTTGCAATATTCAGGCTTGAATGTATATCTAAGGAATATATAACGACAGGCTTCTTTGCCAGAACAAAGAAATCTCTTGCCAAAAATTCATACACATATATTACTGCAACTCTAGTGCCTGATCAAGAAAGTGTGGCCTTTTTTATCTGTTCTATCTATCTTAAAAATGGTTGCTAGCTCATTTCTAACAAATTAATGGCCCTTTGAATTAAAAATATATTTGAAAGTTCCAGAGCTGAGCATGATATGTTTTAGTCTAGGCAGTTTAATTTTTGCAACCACTTACCCTGAGAAAATGTTTAAATTTTACCTTAGCTGTGTCATTTTTAATAAAAATATTATATAGATTCAGAAGAGAAACTGAATAAAACTTATAGTACAGTAAAACAAAGTGTATGCAATAAAAGAGGAGAAACTGAGGAATGGGCAGAACAGAAATTAAAAAAAGGAGCTAATCAGTTAAATTAGCCTGGATGAAATAAATAAAATGGCATATAATAACTGCAGACATAACTCTCATGAAATTTCACAGGAAGGTCTCTGCACAGCAGTGGAGCTCCACAGAAGTCAATGGAGTTCCACATGAGTTTACTGCTGCAGAGCTTCTGTGGGATCAGGGGGAAAGGATTAGAAACAAATGGTAGTAAAGATCATGCCTGACAACTGATCTACATTTGCAGTCTTTTATCAAGTATGATTTTTCTGAGATTAGAGGACACAGGGCAACAAGAGGTTTCAGCTGCTTCTAAAAAATGTTCCTCTTCTGATGCCAGATTGCTGTCCTGGAGCTGCCAATTGTCTTTCTTCTACTGTATCTGATTATAATTCTGGTAAATAGGAGTATGGCCAACTCCACCGCCCACTCTCATCTCTCCCTTGGTCTTTAGGCTTCTCCTGCGAATAAGATGACAACCTTC
The DNA here is from genome assembly GCA_032164245.1 of Sternotherus odoratus. NCBI lineage: Eukaryota > Metazoa > Chordata > Testudines > Kinosternidae > Sternotherus > Sternotherus odoratus. The sequence goes on along the minus strand of JAVMKO010000001.1, from coordinate 226,463,623 downwards.
ATACACTGAATCTGTTACATGTTATTGATTAACATAACAAATGTCAAAAGGACATACATTTGTTAATCTCCTGGTACGATTATCAATGTGAAATTTAAGATTCCTTCTCTTAGATAGCACCAAAAGACCTGAAGGATCAGCTCTTCATGTGTACCAACTTAATGTGGAAAGTTTGTTGCTTGCTAAGTGTGACAAACATTCAAGAGTTCTTAATGTAAATAACATTGATATTGACTGCTCTACAAGAAACTCATGCTGAAGAATCCATTTCCTGACACACAGTGAGTGCAGGGCAGGCCTGACCCCGCACTCACGGGGCTGCAGGAAGTGGAGAGACATGGCTCCAGCCAACTCCAATTTGCCCCCTGGCTCCCAGCTTTGGGAACCCCCTGCCCCAGCACTCACCAGCAGCCTGGCTGGAAACCGGTGGTGTGGAGTGGGCTGGGGCCAGGTCAATCCACTTCCTGCCACCAGTGAGTGCAGACCGACCCCTATTGCAGTCTCCAGGGGAATGGGGACAGGGCTGGGGCAGAGCAGGGGTCGGAAGAGGAAGGCCTGTGACAGAGCAGGGGAGGAAGCCATGGGGAAGAGGCAGAGCAGGGGCTGGAGGAGCATGCAGCTGCATAGGGCACTAGGAAATGTGGTGACCCAAAATTTCCCTGTGCCCTACGCAACTGCGTACTTTGCGTATGGGTGGGCACCGCCCTGGCTAGAGCACCCATGTCATCTGCACCCGTGACTCCTATCACGATTCAGAGCTAGCCATTCCTCTGATACCCCTCTCTATTTCTTTTGGATTTCATCCTTCTTGAAGCCTCATGATCACCCCTTTACCTCTCTGTGATAGAATCCCAACCTTATCCTAGTCTGAGATCAGGATAGTAGACTTAATTCCTACCCCCTCAGCAAACCAATCATGTTCACCCAACAGAGCCAACTGGATTCCATCCCTGTGAGTCTTTCTTTCAAGATTTGTATTCAGCAGTGAACATGGTGATCCAAATAGCCTTCTTAAAAGAAAGTATTAAGGCTTGTCTGCATCATGGTATAATGCTGTCTACGGGGGGGTAACATCTAAAGCATACTAATATATTGCATATTAACTGGTACATGTAGACCCTGCTTGTGCACTTTACTGCTATTTGCCAGAGTACTACCTTAAATCTCACTAATGAACCTTTAGTATGCACCAGCTGGGCCTACACAAACCGGTAAATGAGCAATAGGTTTTCGCGCTTTAGAAAACATGCCTCCATAGAGCATATGACCTCACAGTGGAGAAAAGCCTTTATTTAATCTCAATGAAAGGAGCATAGCTTAACAAGAAGAAAGGGTTAGAACAGAAGGCCTACATATGTATCTGTCTTACCAAGACTCTATCTTCCATATAAGGATCCTGGTAGGTCTTTAACTTCTTAGACAATCACAACATCTGAAGATATGGGGCAGTTTCTCTCCTTGAGCCACCTGAACTCCTGAGAGAGTTGGTGTCATCATCTTCAACCTCACAGGAAAGAGATATTCCTGGAGAAACCAGTTTAGCCCACCCACAAGCCATCACATCACAACATTGTTCTTCAGATATTTGCCCAGACTTTTACTGTGCTAATGCCCTCATGTTAGGTTTGTCAAGAAAACCTCCCAGGAAAGGAGTTGAGCGATTCACATATATCACCAATCAATCACCTTCTTTCCTGGGAGCTTTTCTTCACCAACCTAACATGAGGGCATTAGCATAATAAAAGTATGTAGTAAACTTCAGGCCAGGTCCACACTATAAATTTCGCTGGCCAGGGATGTGAGGAGGTGTGATCACTGATCAATTAAGCTATGTTCGCAAAAGTCCCTAGTGCAGGTGCAGTTATACTGACAAAATCACACTTTTAACAGTAAGCTTATTTTGCTCAAGACTGGGAAAAAAACTATGTTATGCCCCTTTATCAGTAGTTTTATCAGTATAAGCTGCATTTCCACTAGTAGCACTTTGCCTAGCCTCCGACAACCTGTGTGCGTGTCACTTGCTCCTTTCTGCCCCCTCTTGCCTTAAGGGTGACGTGTATGTGTGATTGGGGAAGCTCTGCCAGTTTTGAGGGGCTGACCATCCCCCCAGCTTGTTGTATTCAGATATTACTGCAGGCAACTTCAAATCTGTCACACCTAGCCAATGCATCCTTCTGCCATTTTTAAAGTGCAGATCTACTCCAAACACGACTTAGTAAATATGCCATTGTAGTAGCCCATGTTGATTGTCTCAACATTTGGAAATTGCTCAGCTCACAAGGGAAAGGAAAATTTTCCTTTAAAACAAAACAACAAGATTTCTGGAATGGCAAGTATGTGTGAAGATCTGTACCCAGTTATTAGGAAGTCTTACATTTGAAATGCTCACCAACTTGAATAACAGGGTTACTGTCTCTTCCATAGACCCTTCAGGGATTTGTTTGCTTAAAAAAGACACAATAGTGATGCTATGTCTTCTCAGCGTGCCACCCTACCTCGTGGTAAATTGTATCTTACAATACAACTGGTCCCTTGAAAACAATGGAACTACTCATCTAGTAAGGTAGTATGCCATGATAGTAATATCACCTGCCTTTGTCCAAAGTTACATCCAGTTTGTCCCTAACATGCCATATTTGAGACACACAGAGCCAATCACAGGAACAAATTTCCTTCTGATCTCTGGATTAAAGTTTTTTTCTCTCAAAAAGTCACTGGCTAAATATCTAGAACAGTGCTGTGCAACCTGCAGCCTGTAGGTTGCCCATGGCTTGTCAGGGTAATCCACTAACAGACAGTTTGTTTACATTTGCACAGCTGCCTGCAGCTCCCAGTGGCATTGTTTTACCATTCCCAACAAATGGGAGTTGCAGGAAGCAGTGTGGTCTGGGGCTACCGCTTCCTGCAGCTCCTATTGGCCAGGAACGGTTAACTATGGCCACTGGGAGCTGTGAGCAGCTGTACCTTTGGGCAATCAGGTGAACAAAGCATCTTGCGGCCTGCCAGGAGCTTACCCTGAACAAGCCATGATCAAGTTTGGGAACCCCTCCTCTACTCTCTTATTGTTTAACCCTGCCTTGGAGATATCCTGAGAATGGGGTGTAGTTCGCTCTCCAAGATTATCTCAGCCAACTGTGGTGGGTTTTGAAATGTGGATAATATTTGTAAATGTATAATGCAACCACCACATAGTGTCTGGGTATATCTGTCAAGTTATTTTAAACATAAACCATTATTTGAGCCATGTTAACACAAATATTTGGACTAATTATCTTTTGCAGATTGGAAATCAAATTACTTTATCTTCAATATCTGACATAGCACACTCAATGTACCTTTATAATAAAAACATACAATGTAAGAATGATAGTTCCATGCTTATTTACTGTAGAAAAAAACATTCTTTTCTTTATATTCTGTATTGAGATTCAAGAGTTTTAGAAGCAAATACCTCACAATTAGTGGTTATTGTCAAGAAACAAAACAAAACAAAAACCCTTGGAACATTAACTCTAAATAACTGATTTTTTTTAAAAAAATTCTGTAATTGTGTACCTATAGGAAGTAAATCATAGGCATTGCTATGACAATATTAGATTGGTCAATGCAATGACTATTATTCCATAATAATTTTAACATTTGACAACATGGAATGTAAAGAATACAGAATTTGAAAATGTCTCTCTTTTAGTATTCTTAGCTTAAATACAATAACAAAAACTTTCCAAGTGATTTGTAGAACTTCAGTGAATCAAAATCATAGCATATTAACCTTTCTGTAAATAACAGCTTCACTCAGTGGAAAACAATCAAGCATTTATTCTACAATCTAGCCTTTTTCACAAAGCATGGTTCTTGACCTTTACTAATAGGTAAACCTCAGAAATGTTAACCCAAGAGTCCAGATGCTGATCTAAATGAGGCGATATTTCTTCTGCAAATCTGTTTGAGGTCATTAATCAATAAAGGTATCTGAAGTTTTATTCAAACCTCTTCAATTTGAAGACTTTGATTAGATACATGGGTACATGTTTTCTTGTGTGATTTCCCATATTTCTGTTTTCAATCTTAGCTAGACGTACCACAAGAATAGCTTCTTCGTGATGTTTCAGCACTTCCTGGTTCTAATCTACTCTCGAAAAATGGAAGAGCTATACACTCCCAAACATTTTAAAAACCCAAAAGAAATTTGGTACAAAAAATGAGCAAATCCCTTTTTTCCTCCCATTTGACCAACTATAAATTTTAGATTACGGGCAGGTGTACACTACCCTCCGGATTGGCAGGTAATGATCAATCTATCAGGGATCGATTTATCATGTCTAGTCTAGACACAATAAATCATTCAACAAGCACTCTCCTGTTGACTAAGGTACTCCACCACTGCGAGAGGCACAGGTGCAGTCAACAGGGGAGCAGTAGCAGTCAACTCAGCGCCATGAAGACTCTGTAGTAAGTTGACCTAAATATGTTGACTTCTGCTATGCTATTCACATAGCTGAAGTTGCCTATCTTAGGTTGATCTCCCCGCCCTCCCCAGTGCAGTAAGGATGAGACCACTAAATATATGTTCATTACTTTTCACTGGGTATTTCCCACCTCCTCCCCCCACATTATAATGCTGCCAATATCTATCAGCAAGAGATACTGTATGTGTGCTGAACCTTTTTTTTTTTGCACTACGTTGTGAATTTGCTCCAAAACTGCATGAAAAAATTGCCAAATGACTTTATGTGTCCTGATGAGACATATGGGATTTGTGCCCTTAATGATGGGCAATATACATTGATGCCATGTTTTGCAACTACAAATCAGAAATTAACATCAGAATTTACATACAGTTGGAAAGGTGGATGTGTTATGAAAAAGAATAGCACTTATCTGTGTGAAATTGCCTCATTTTATCCTCTTCTATTGCTGATTCTCTAAAAAAACGAAGCTCAACGTATTCCTTAATATACCTCACATAGCTTTATGCTGCCCCCTTTCTTTTGCTCTTAAATGTAATCTATTTCTTATATCATTTTAGCACTCATTTTTCTCAAATCCCCCCTCCCTTGTCCCTTTCTAGATCCTTCAGATTCTAGAAGAGTTTCAGATACATTTTGTCATTTCAGCACCGCTTCCAAAGTGAAAAGCCTGAAAAGCCTTTAAATACACCTGTCTGTCCTGTATCCCTTTATATGTGTTTCTTAATTTCTCAAGGATTTATAATACCACCTAGTTATTCTCATTAGTTGTCCTAATTGTATTTGAGATATGATTGAGAAATGCCAGGCAAATTTAATAAGATAGTCCAGCAATTAAAATGAGCTCTTCTTTTTATTTGTGAGAGGGGGAAGAAGTACAGAACAAAAGGGAAAAAGCACCTTTCTTTGTTTACAAGGAAAAATGTATACAAGGGAAAAAAGTCATATTTATCACTGAGAGGCAGTGTGATCTAGTGGCTAGTACACTGAAATTCACCCAGAGTGCATTAATTCTCAAGAGGAGAACAGTGCAGTACAGACCTAAGCTTAACACTTTTCCCTTCTACCATAGGTGTAGAAGGTACTGTGGCAGTGATTCGTCTCGGCAAGAAGTGGAGGTGGGGCATGACTAAACCAGCAGGGTATGGCACCACCTGTGCCACTTAGAACATGGCCCAAAGAGGATTTCTATACGTAATAGTTGAAGGAGAGTTTTGAAGGGGGAAGACATGGGCTAAAGGCAAGGCAAATAGTCAGTGAGACTATTCACGTAATTAAGGGTTAAAGGAACTGTCTCTAAAATCTTGTCTGTATAAAGCTCTGTGGTATGGCACTGTATGCGAACATGAAACAACACATAGTGCTTATGTAACCCACACACCTCCTGTGTGTGGTGTTCTGTCCCATCCAGTGGCATCAAGACCACTTACAGTATATGATGAGTATAGAGATACAACGAGTATGCTCTGCAGCCTTAGCTAACAGCCAGTTGGCTTTTAGTAAATGTGGTAGAGGCTCATGCACAAAGCTGCAGAAGTACCCAGTTCAGTCCTGCCTGCGGATGACCAGGATCTGTCACCATTACCCTTTCATCCACAGATCTGGAATCTTTTCTAGCAGACTGAGAAAATGAATCAGAAATATAAGTTTATTACACCAAAGTCACTGACAGAGCAGGGAATAGCAGCCAGGTCTCCAGATTCTATACATATAATCTTGTCAACAGAGAGAAAGAATGGCCTGAGGGTTAAGGTACCACTTTAGTAGGGCCTCAAGAAATTGGGTTCAGTTTGCAACTCCAATACAGATTTCCTATTTGATGCTGAACAAGTCACTGCCACCTTGTTGTGTCCTCATGTGTATCATTCCAGTTTGTCATTTGGGACATGGGGATAATCCTGCACGATGTTGGGAGAATGAACTGACAAATTGTTGTCAGACACTCAGAGGTCACAGCTTCCCCGCAGAGATCCTGGGACAAATTCTTGAAATTCAGTATAGTTGGGAATTTGAGGACTTATTTTGACCCCTAAAACTGAGCAAACATGTAAGAAGAATCATAGAAGTGGAATTACATGTCTGACACGGAAGCAGTATATTTACTGATTTTTATTCTGATCTCTGAATATTTTAAGAGTATTGTCTTCACTATGACACATCTAAACATTTATATTAGTTAGAAAAAAAATAAAATTAATGGAGCTCTGTCCTAGAATACTTTTTCTCACTTATGCATCAGGGCAAAAGAACTGTTGAATATAATACCTTATTTTAAAGTTATGGTATTGCTAAAATTAGCACACAGACAATCTGAAGGGCTATTAAACACATACAAAGAGTTTGCCTAAATTCTTATAGCGTCGTCTTTCTGTTTTTGGTTAACAGTGATGTGCAATATGAAATGATGAAATAGGATTTTAGCCACCAGAGTCCATTTCATAAAGAGCTGATAAGTAGTTGGGTAATTTGTATCCTGGTGAATACATAATAAAGTTGATTAACAGAACAACTCTTCAAACTATTCTGGGAGGATCCTCCAAACTGATAATACAGTAGGTGAAGTACAAAGCAAAATGTATTCTTTGTATATCCATAGAAACATAAGATGTGAATTCTATCCCTAGAGGAATGAATAGATATGACTTGTATATCATATGATTAGTTTCCCAATTCATAGAATACCAAGTATTCATATTGTTGTGTGGGAAAACTAAAATCTATGCTATTCATTAATATTTGGAAGAAAAATATTATAATGATCTCTCAAAAGATAGTGTTTTTCCTATGGCCCTACATACTACATTGCTGACTATGGGAAACAATTCAGAACAAGCTTACATGCCTGGAGAAACAACATTAAAGGCATCACTGTTTTGTGCAATGTACTTATGAAGGTTAGTAAAGAAGACAAAATTAAACAAACCAGTTGAGGCATATGAGTAATGGGGTAGTGATCAATTGATAGTCCCAGACTGGGAGGCCAAAAACCTGTACTCGGCACATCAGCAATGGTTTAAGGAGAAAAAAAAAGAGACATCACATGGAACCAAAGATGGGAACATAAATGACCTATTTGTTAATGTTACATATTGTTGAGAAGTGCATGCAGCTTCCCTTTTTTGGGGGGGGAGGGGAACACAAGATCTGGCTCTTAGTAGAGGTCCAAACTGGTGAAACCCCTATACAGCCAGTTCAGCATCATTATCCAGTCATCTCTCATTTCCCAGCATGCACAGAGCTCCAGTTACAATCCAGAAGAATCGACCATGAACTTCTCCTTCCCAGTAAAGGAGCTGTCACTCCCAAATCCTGAGTCATTTGAATAAGCTGGAGGGTAAGCTGTAAACAAGCACCAATGGGCTTCTGGTTCCCACATGATACAGGAAGCAGTTGATACAAGGAGAGCAAGAGAGAGAACTTTCTCTCTCCTTCTCTTCGGGCTTGGTTTGCTCTAGTAATAAAAGAGTAAGACTGATTTAAAAATCCAAATCTTGGAGATACCACATAGCAAATTTTCATCATAGAGAGCCTAAATTTAGCACTTCCCTTTACAAGATCTTGAGCCCCCCTGCCTTTCCTTCTGACATTTCAAAGTAACACAAACACACACACAGAGACACACACACGTGTATGGATTTCACTATGGCACATGTTTCACAAAGTGATATAAGCACTTCACTCTATGATGTGTGTGCTTTACCACAAGACACCACCCATGTGTTCCACTAGGAGATATATGCACTTCTGAAAAGAAGGATTTGAATGTATATCAGAAAAGAAAGCTTTGAATTATATCCCCAGTGACACCTCATATTAATGTGACTGCTTAATGCTGTCTCCTATTTTACATTGAGTGTCCTGCATTATATTATTTTTATATAGCACTAAAGCAAGCTTGAGTAACTATGTATTACTGCTGTCCCCTTTTACAAAAATGAGACATGCATTTTAAGAGACAATCCCAAATGGTCAAAAAATTTGAATAAAATACATTTCCTTTCTTCTCCTCTGAGTTAATGAGACAAGATAATGGATAAGTAAAATGTTGTCTCCACTCTATAAAATCTCACTTTTACTTGCTGCTTTTAAAATTCTCTCTCTTCCATGTTTGCCTTATCAGTTACAATTCCAGCATCATCACGATCTCCATTTTTTCCCCCAATAGAATTGTTTATAAGTATTCAGAAAAGGGGAACATCAGGTGCAGTTGTTTGGGACCTGGTCTTGAGTTTGGGTGTGCCTGTGCTTCTTTGTCCATGTGCATAGCAGGTGAGCATAATCTCGCTGTGTAGCAACGATGGCAACATCCAGTGCTTTTTGCTGCTGGTGAGGTGGGGGCACTACAAGGTTGGGTACATGGTTCCAAAATACTCAACCATATGCTTGAGAGCACTCCTCTTGTCTCTGACCAGCCCCAAACCCCTTGGTTCCCTTTTACAACCCTTGAGGCAGTAAGAATTAACCCCAGAAGGAAGTGCTGTACTCATCAATAAGAAACACTGCTCTGAGAACAGACACCCTCTATAAGTATCAAGTACTATTCATGGGGAAAGAGTCCAAGCAGCCTCCAGACCCACTCGTACTCCCAAACCTTTTGGCATCCTCTGGTGCTTGATCACAGCCTGAGCTCAGAGTGTGGAATCCTGGGCTCTGCTACACCAACTGGCGTTAATCTCAACAGTCCCTGGGCTACTCAGGACTCCAGTACTGAGGCTGCCTGACTGCAGTTATGTGGGGTGTGAGTGCAGACAGTGCTGGCTTGCTTGCTTGTAGCAACAGCAAACAAAAAGTGATCAGACCTCAGCCATGGCCTAGCGCCAACTCTGCACCACCTGTTTGGCCCAGAGATAATCAAATGGCCTGCAGTCAAGCCCCTGTTGCCTTTGGCCAGGGCTCATCTCCCACTCTGGAATAGTATTCCATGTGTCAATGAGATGCAGTATGTGAATGGTAGGATTTCCTCTTTTATACAACTGGGGATCTGGGTCCAACTCCCCTCTCTGTCGGCCCCTTAATTAATCAGAACTCCTTTCGGTAGGGCTTTCTCTTTCACACTACTGCTGCTCTGTGGAGAGACAGCTCTACTGAGGAAGTGAGCAATGTGATATCATGTAGATCCTCCCCTCAAATTCATGAACTGCCTTGAGAAACCCCTTAGACATTCTGTTAAATGAAAGGGACACAGACTGAGGAGAGGCTGGCAGCAATAAGTGTGAAAAGAAGGAATTAGGAAGAGGAGGTACAAGTAAAGACAGGAACAAGTGAGGGAGGAACACATACACTTATTTCTTAATTGATGGCAGTTTGCCTTGTCAAGGAAGCCGAGCAGCATGACTGCTACCTTGTTCCAGGACTGGGGGGCTCCTTCAAGAATTGGCAAGACAGCTGCTGACCTCTTTCAAGGCATTTGGCACCAGATAGGAAGCCCCATGACTGCTAGCAGACCCTGCCCACTTAAATCCTCCAAGGAGTATTGTTCTGGAATGTTAGGCAGATTGTCTGCTCCCTGGTATTCTGAAATGGTGCCTGGACATCTCAGCCATATCCTACTGGCTCATTGATTTGATGAGATGTCTTAGTGTGCAATGGAACAGTCTGAAATGTACTCTCCCAATAAGTGTAGCTTTCTTTGCAAGGAAACAAGAGAAAATTACCCATGAATGGAAACCTTTAGTTCGTGTGTTTTAAAAGGTAGTTTATCTGATACACTTGCAAACATAAAACCAGTAAAAATGGGTTAGGGGGGTTTCAGGGGAGTTCACCCTACACCAATAAATTTAAAACAGTCCAGTGATTTTTTCCCCAGCTTCCCAGAAAAAGTTTTACCTCTGGGTAGATGTGGAAAGTGTAATTTCAAGGGAACTGGTTTTCTTTTGTGTAGGCTTGGGAGGTGGGGTGAATTAAAATAAATCAGAAGCTAGCCTCAACCATACTGTTAAGCAGCTACTGTTGCTTCATAATGGCCTCAAAGCATAGAAGTACAATACATGCTCATAAATTACTTGTGTACAGACTGAAGCAAGGAGGAAAGCTTTGTGATTTTTAAAGTGTTGAATCCATTAAACAACCTAATCCACTGACATGAGACATCCATATTTTAATAGCATACAGAAGTTCACAGCAAATATGAAAGAATAAACAGGTAGAGACTTATTATTCATGAACAATAGTGGTAGATAAAAAACACAAATTGTTTGTTTACACCCTAATTAGCTACAATTTAAAGTACTTCAATCTCCTGTCCAGTCTTCATGAACACTAAATAATCACCTCCAGATTGCCCACAATGCTGCCACCATGATCATCTTTCTTGTCAGTCATTCAGAGTATATCTTGCACACCTGATCTTTTTGAATACCCTGGTCAAGACTCCCCTGGTCAAGTGTGCCAATGTCAAACTTTTAGGACCTGATTCTCTATATTTGTGCATGCTCAGAGTATAAAGTGGGCGTAGTAAGCCACCATTCCAAGTTGGTGCATCTGACGAAGTGGGTATTAGCCCACAAAAACTTATGCTTCAATACTTTAGTTAGTCTTTAAAGTGCCACAGGACTCTTTGTCTCTTTTAAAACACTTAACACATTATGGAAGGATAACATAGCTGGTTGGAAATTGTTCCCTCCCCACGTATTCCCTTGCTTTGCTTTAAATTAAAACTTGTAAATAGAAAAATTTAACCCTTTAGCAAAAATAAAATAAAATAAAATCTAAAATATTTTGACCGAAAATAAAAATATTTGGGTGCAAACCCAAATTATTTTATTTTAAAATTCTACCATGATTCCTCATTGGTGTTCTAGTTTTCTGTCAAACTATCAGTATTTTTGAGAACAACAATCCTTTTATTGCTAAGAAGCCTGTTAAGGGAACAGGCTCTATAAAACAACATATCCTCTAAGTGTCCTTCCTCATAGGTCAAAATGTTCTGATTATGTACAATAGTATTGCTTGCTTTCTCTTAAGAAACACTTGCAGAGAGGATTATATAAGTCTGTATGAGTCTTGTCAATTGCTTTAAGAAGTTGTGATAAATGTAGAAAACATAATATGATTCCTTTCATCATGCACATGATTGGGTAGCAAAAGAAAATAACTTTTGCTATTTTCAAAAAAAAGTGACCTGAATCATTTTGACACCACTACATGTGCTGAAAATATTTTCTAGGGAAATATCACCATAGGCTATTTCATCATTCTGCAACAGTTTGCCAACAAGCACAGCAAGACAAAAGGTTAATATACTAAGATGATAAGAAATTGAAAATTTAAGCTGAAATTAAGGTCTATGTAAAATGATATGCTTTTGTTGTGTAAGGTATTAGATAGCTGTAGGATTCCCTACAAGTTATTAAAAGTAAGATCCTTTCAATATTACATGAAGAAAGTGTTTTGAATACTTTCTGATGTAATTTATGCTGAAAATAATCTTTTTACTTTGAGGCTAACATAACGGAACATAGGGACAACAATATAAATACATTGTTATGCCTGGTAAGCTGGTGATTTACTATTTTCCCTAAGAATAGGACAAAAAACAGTTCTGATTTCAATACACCATATGAGATTTTTATTTTGTTTATGGGAGAAATAACCGGAACGAGTATAATCTAAAAATATTGAATTTCTTATTTTGTAGGAATTCAAAATTAAATCATTTACTTAACACTAATCCTACTTGTTACATGTCAGCATCATGTATTCATACACAACCAGTGCTCTGGCAGTCAATTAGCTAATATATTTCTACACAGCTTCCAGGGATCTCCTTAGGTCAGCAAGGTTACAGTTAATGAAATGTAATTGAGTGTTTCATTAGTTGGTTATCTACTACAAAGGTAAAATATATATTTTTTTCATTTTATGGCGTTGATTTTGTTGTTGTTTCTGAATGCTGCCAGTCTACTTTATCAATGAAAAATTGATGTATTTTCAAGTTATACTCAGAGCCGAAAGGATGAATAGGCATAATCTCTAATTGCAGGTAAATTTAGTCAAATAAAGTTCCATCTGATAGACCTGCCAGTACCAATCCTTTTGATACACAAGTATATTTTTGTGTATACGAGTTTATATTTTAATTACCTATAACATACATTGATATATTGCATTTCCTGCCTTTAGATCAGATGGTTTATTTTTTCATAATCTATTATTTACAAAATCCCATTGTTATAACAAAATACTCTCTTTGGGTTTTTTATATACAATACTGATTTCACCATATTATTAGTCTCAATTCTGGTCATCTAATGTTCTTTAGATAATAAAATTAAAAGGTCATAATCTTATATCACTATGTAGGAAAGAAAATGATTCAATATATTTTTTTTAAAAAACAAAAAAACATTGTATAGCAGTAAAAACATAAGGCTATGCTGATTTTGTTAGGCCTCCTAGCTTGAATCAAATTATATGTCCTTGAATGCTTAGGACATCATACTTGTCTTTTCATCCTGACTCACCAAATATTTTTAACAGATAAACATTAATCAGTTTAAATATTTAATTGTAAATTTTATTGAGATATGTACAGTAATGTCATGTTACTTTTATGGCTATCATGGTCTTAAAATATGATATTATTAATATGCTGATATCTTCACATAAAATCATAATGTTTCATATTAAACTGTATCTCACAGTAACACAACCCATTCAGAGATTGAATGGGAAATCACTCAAGTTTCCATGCAGTTAATTTAAAGAAAGGTAGGACAGGAAGTAACCTTGATATGTCATCTAGTTCAGTTTCCTGATCTGATGCAGGACTAAGTATTATCAAGATCACCCCTGATAGATGTTTGTCTAATCTGTTCTTGAAAACTTTCATTGATGGGGATTCTACAACCTCCCTCAATAATTTCTTTCAGTGTTAACTACCCTTACATTAAGGAAGGTTTTTTTCCCCCCCAACATTTAACCTAAATCTCCCTGGCTGCAATTTAAGCCCATTACTTCTTGCCCTGTCTTCATAGTTAAGAACAATTTATTAGCTTCCTCTTTACAACATTTTATATACCTGAGATTGTCATGTCCCCCAAACTCTTACTCTTCTCTTCTCCAGAATACCCCCCCCCCCATTTTTTCAGTCTTTCCTTATAAGTTACATTTTCTAGACCTTCACTTATTTTAGTTACTGTCCTCTGGATTTTCTGCAATGTGTCCACATTTTTCCTAAAGTGTGTCAAAGTGTGGTACTCAGAACTGAACACACTACTGCAGTTGAGGCCTGAACATACTGAGTAAAATGAAAGAGTTACTTCTCATGTCTTGATTACAACTACCCTTGTCAAAGCTGATTCCCCACACTGACACTTTGAGTGCAGAAGGTGGGGGGCCCACAAGGATTCTAAAAATTAATACTGACCACTCCAGGCTTAAATTAAACTCCTAAAGTTACAGCTTCTTTTTGACCATGGATAGGTAGGTGCTGCCACCACCCAAATGAAAAACCCCTCGGAACACCCAGGCTGGCAGCGGGAGCTGACTGGGGTAGGCGGCAGGAGCCTGGGGAGAGAGCTCAAAGAGGCGGCGGGTTGAGCACTCAACCTGCCGCTGCTTTGGGATTCCCCCCAGGCTCCTGCCAGCCGGGGTCTCAGCCCGCTGCCAGCCTGGGCTTCCTATAGCCAGGCTGGCAGCAAGTTGAGACCCCGGCTGGCAAGGGATCCACCGGGGGAAACCCCAAAGCTGCGGCAGGCTGACTGCTCAGACCCCTGCCACTTTGGGCTCTCTCCCCAGGCTCCTGCCAGCCGGGGTCCTGCTGCCTGCCCCAGTCAGCTCCCGCTGCCAGCCTGGGTGTAGGAAGCCCAGGCTGGCAGTGGGAGATGAGACCCCCCGCTGACAGGAGCCTGCGGTGAAAGTCTAAAGCGGCAGAAGGCTGAGAAGCGGCGGCAGCGGCCGAGCTCTCAACCCGCTGCTGCTTTAGAGTTTCCCCACAGGCTCCTGCTAGCTGGGGTCTCACCTCCCGCTGCCAGCCTGGGCTTCCTACACCCAGGCTGGCTGCAGGCTGAGACCCCAGCTGGCAAGGGCCAGCAGGGTAAACCCCAAAGCAGCGGCAGGCTGAGCACTCAGCCCCCCACCACTTTGGGGTTTCCCCCCGCTGGCCCCTTGCCAGCCAGGGTCCTGCCTCCTGCCCCAGTCTGCTCCCACTGTCAGCCTGGGTTCCCTGCACCCAGGCTGTCAGCAGGAGCTGAGTGGGTCAGGTGGCAGGGGCCTGGGGAGACAGCCCAAAGCAGCGGTGGGCTCAGCACCCAGCCTGCTGTCGCTTTGGGCTTTCCCCCCAGGCTCCTGCCACCTGGGGTCTCAGCCCGCTGCCAGTCTGGGTTTCCTACACCCAGGCTGGAAGCAGACTGAGACCCCAGCTTGTAAGGGGCCAGTGGGAGAATCCCCAAAGCAGCGGTAGGTTAAGGCTTAGCCTGCCGCCACTTTGGGGCTTCCCCTACTGACCCGTTTAGACATCCCGGTTAATCCGCAGCCCAGTTAACCCGCACCCGGATAATCGGGAGTCTACTGTATTGACTTGAGCTAACAATTATTCTTCAGTGACTGAACTCATACAAAAATTTAGGTAGACGTAAAGGGGGACTGTATTTCACCACAATCGCACCATGAATATTTCTCCGATGAAGTAATCTTACGCAGCAAATTTCGGTCTTTCAATACCTTATCATAAAACTTCTCACACTCCATGATTCTCTTCAGACACCTCAAATGATCCCCTATTTGCCTCCCCCAACCACATCAGCTTGTGGCTATGGCTCAGTTTCCTGCATAGCATCTCACAGGCAGAAGCTTGTGCAACAAGAGCTTCCCCCAGGCCAGCCACTCTGCCTTCCTCCTCCAGACAGGCCCCCAACCACCTCCACTATCAGTAACCCTTCTGACTGACCAAGTCCTCTCCCCACATCTCCTGCAGCAGAAACACAGCTTCTCACCAACCCCACCGCATCGCCCATGCATGCCACAGCCACCTGCCCAGGCCTTAGCTGTGCCTTGAAGACTGACGTCCCGAATGGGCTCTGAGGCTTGGCCCAACTCCCACATCCATGTGTTCAGGGAGGGGGTTAACCATGGTCCCCCTACCCACCTACCATCTCCCCTACCCACCCACTTCCCCTCTTCACATCAGCCCTGGACTCCCCAGTACCTCCCTTCACAGACAACCCTGTGCCACCCACTCCCCCCCAACCTTCACACATGGCCCCATGCCACCCCATCCCCTTCACTCACAGACCTGGACCCCCCAGTACCCTCCTTCACACACAACCCTGTGCCCCCCATTCCATGCCCTCCCAATCCCCCAGTACCCACTTCACACACAGCCTCGTGCCCACCACCTACCACCCCCTTCACAAGCAGCCATGCCCCCCCCACTTCCCCTGTGCCCCTCTTAACATGCAGCCCCAGCCAGTACCTCCCTTCACACACAACCCTGTGCCCCCCACTTCCACCCACTTTCACACATGGCCCCTATGCACCCCTCTTTCCCCCTGCCCCCCTCACATGCAGCCATGGCCCCCCACCCCATACTCCCTCCCCCCTCCACCCCATGCCCGCCCGCCCAGTCTCCCCCCCCCCCCACCTTCGCGCACCTTGAGCAGCACGGTGTTGTTGGGGATGATGTTCTCCAGATCCATGGCGCCACCGCCTCCTCCCCGCCCGGGCTCACGCTGCCTCCGGCTCCGCTCGGTGCCCGCCCCAGCTGCCGGCCTTGTCTTCTGGCTCCCTGAGCTCGCAATCCCCATGCTCGCGCCTCCCGCGCCGCCCCCTCATTGGGCCGCACGTGACGTTTCCTCCACATGGGGGAGGCGGGGGGAGCGAGGCGCCAGGCAGCCCCTGCCCGGCCAGCAGCTCCACGTGGGGGCGGCCCAGCCAATCGCGCTGCGCAGGCTCTGCGGCGGTGGAGGGGAGGGGGGCCAGGCCAGGGAGGGGGGCCCGAGGCCCTGAGTGGAAGGGACTGAAGGGCTGCGGGAGGGGGTGGGAGGAGGTGGGACCCGGCCATGGGTCCCTGCAAAAAGCAAAAATGCGACAAATTTGATATTTATGTTAAAAAGACGGGACAGTCTGAAAATATGTAAAAAATGGGACTGTCCCGTTCAAAACGGGACGTATGGTCAGCCTAAGAATAACCTTCTTCAGGCTGGTCTTAAAGGTTACAAATGAAACCAACAAACAAACAAAAAACTCATTTGGGGTTAGCACAGAGGAGTCCACAAGCCACTATGAAATAAATAGAAATAAATCTAATTCTGTCTTTCTAGACATTTTCTAGTTTAGGAGTAGGTTTTGGTATGAACTGATAATTTCCATATCTGACAAAAAGCTTTTTACAGCTTAGTTCCAGCGCTCTCTCTGCTCTGCCCCCTCACTCCAGAGAACAACAAACAGACAAAGGAATGTTTTCTCCAATTTTAAAAAAGTTCTAGCCTTCCCATTGGCTCTTTTGGTCAGGTGCCTATTCCTTTTACCTGTGGACTTTTTAAACCTAAACAGGTAAAGGAAGTAGAGAACAGGTACAAAAGGGGATTTTATAGCAATCTGGCTGGCTGTGTGCCCATCATGTCCCCGCTCTGTTAATACATTCCTGGATGATTGCTAGTTTGGGTTTTTTTTTTTCAAAAGTATTTTATTTTGACTCATATTTAATGTGTGATCCACTGTAACCCCAGACCCTTTTCTGCTGTATTTCTTCCTAGGCAGCCATTTCCATTTTTGTATTTGTGTAATGGATTATTCCTTCCAAGTGTAATACTTTACATTTGCCCTTATTGAATTTCATGCTATATATTTTAGATCTTTTCTCCATTTTGTCATTATCATTTTGAATTCTCATCCTATCCTTCAAATCTCTTGCAATTCCCACGGGTTGATATTATCTATAAACTTTATCAGTGCATTCTCTGAGCCATTATCCAAATCATTTATAGTGAATAGAACCAAACCCAGGACAGATCTCTATGGAATCCCACTTGATATGCCCCCAGATCCCTTCCCACAATACTCTTTCCTAGACAATGATTTCCAATTTTGTATGTGTGCAACTGATTGTTCCTTCCTAAATGGAGTACTTTGCATTTATCCTTATTAAATTTCATCCTGTTTACTTCAGACCTTTTCTCCAGTTTGTCCAGATCATTTTAAATTTTAATCCTATGCTCCAAAGCACTTACAACACTCCCAGCTTTGTTTCGTGCATAAACTTTATAAGTGTACTCTCTTGCTATTATCTAAATCATTCTATAGGTCACCCAAGTCTCACAGCCACAGAGGAGAGCTGGGATTACCACCACTTTATAAATTCAAATTCTATGTGTTTAGATGTTGTGGTTGTTGAATACCCGGCAAGACAGTCTGCCAAAGGCAAGTCTGGCACAGCAAATTCTGTACTGAATCTCAATGTATGTCTGATCTCTGTGAGAGATGGCTGCCAAGCTAGGCAAAGAATTCTATATTCTTCTGTTCTTCTTTGTTGATGTAGATCAGGGATCGGCAACCTTGGCACACAGGACTGCAGGGTAAGCACCCTTAGCGGGTCCCACTGGTTTATTTACTTGTCGGTTCACTGACCGCGGCTCCTATGGGCCACGGTTCACCGTCCCAGTCCAATGGGGGCTGTGGGAAGTGGCAGCCAGCACCGCACCACTTCCCAAAGCAACCATTGGACCAGGACAGCAAACCTGGACCAGCGGGAGATGCGGTTAGTGAACCGGCAAGTAAACAAACTGGTGGGTCCCACTAAGGGTGCTTATCCTGCGGTCCTGCGTGCCCAGGTTGCCGATCCCTGATGCAGATTTTCTGTACTGGGTCTGATGATTGACTGGGGACTGGTTGGTGGAAAACGTTTGTTTTGTTGATGTTCAGAGTTAGATCTAGGCTTTATTAAACTTCAGAAAAGCAATTAAGGGCTGTTTGTAGATCCTCCTTTGAGTGTGAAAATACAACACAATCATTTGTGTACTTGAATTTGATTATTGCTGCCGATATTACTTTAGTTCTAGCACAGAGATGGAAAAGTTTGAAGACGCTGCCGTCAATCTGATATTAGATGCCAATGAGCTGTGGTGTACGTTCTTGGGTCAATGTTTTCATAGCTGCTAAGGAAAGGGTTGGTGCCAATACACAACCTTGTTTTATGCCAATTCTAATGACAAAGGACTCAGAGATAGAGCCACTGCACAAGATGGAGTCAGTCATCTGGTCACAGACGAGTCTTATAATGGTGATACATTTGCTTGGGCAGCCAAACTTTGACATGATTTTCCACACAAAAAAGCTCTTCATATCATGTCAGTCAGCAAATGTTTGGATTTCTTTTGCTTTGTCCTCCCCCCATTTGTTTTTGACTCAGATCCTACTTTGAAGTTCAGCTTTTAGCTGATGGAAAAAGCTCTGCTTCTGACTGGATAGTGGTTGGTTTTGCCAGTTGCAGAAAGCTTCTCTCTTCTGGTCCAAAAGGGCTGTAATCTCAATGTTGTTGTCAAACCAGTCCTGAAGGCAGCAGGTAGCAAGGCTAATGGATTCCTTGCAAACCTCTTGGATGGTCTGTTGTAGGCCTTCCTAGACTTCTTTGACACTTGTGTTGTCATTTCCCAGGTGTGCAGAAGAGTAGGCTTCTTTCACAGGAAGAACGTTTTCCTCACCACTACCCACAAAAGTCCTCAGGCGATGTGTGAGTGGTGACAGGGATCGGTTACCACACAGGCAGTGACTGCAAGATGGTCATCATGTTCTCCTGCACTGGGATAGGGGGGTATTTTCGGCAGCAGCAGTCATGACTAAGCAGGCCTTTTCAGGAACCCCTCCCCCCATACGGGAAAGGGAATAGAAAAGTGTCCCAAACATAGGCTATCCCACCATACCTGGCTGGCTAACCGTTTCAAGAGGGTCACTCCCAATGTGGTTGAAAAACAAAAATGTTTATTGCAACTTAGAATGTCTGTACCCTAATAGACGTATCAAAAAGTGAAAGACCCAAATTCAAAGCAGCAGTTGTTGACTGAGAACTCTTGAGGTACAACATCAAGATCTCTGCTTTCAGCGAAACAAGACATGCAGATGAAGGCGATTTGAGAGATGGGGGCGGTGGTTACACTTTCTCCTGGAAAGGAAAACCAGAAAGTGACAGGTGAATAAATGGTGTTGGCTTTGTAATCAAAAACCTTCTAGTCAACTGCCTGACTGAGCCTCCCATTAGCATCAACGAACACCTTATGACCCTCCACATACAACTGGTAAATAAGTCATTTGCCACTATCACGAGTGCATATACAGCAAAAGCATTATATGGTAGAGAAAGATTAAGCCCTCCTGTGCAGACATGCATTCACCACTAGGT
Organism: Sternotherus odoratus; assembly: GCA_032164245.1. Lineage (NCBI taxonomy): Eukaryota > Metazoa > Chordata > Testudines > Kinosternidae > Sternotherus > Sternotherus odoratus. The sequence continues at coordinate 226,443,820 of JAVMKO010000001.1, read as the reverse complement.
TTTGTCTGTCTCTGTTGGGCCTTTTAACTTGAGCAGAAGGATTGATGAGGATTGATGAGAACACCACATGTGCCCACAACTCTTTCACTTTCACTCCCAGAACCGTACAATTACTTCTAATCTGTTCAGGGTCATAACTTGAAGAGCCATTAGTGCCCACGTGGATGAGAAGCCTAGGGTAGTAGTCAGAGGGCAATATTACCCTTGGCAATCCTTCAGTAATGTCTTGGATATGAGCTCTTGGCCCCTCCTGGGATGCCACTTCAGGCTGGAAGATGTTGCCTGTATCCCCCTTAGATGAGAGTCACTAACCATCTCCAGCATTTTTTTCCTCTTGGGAGTGATGGCCATGATCCTCCCAGTCTTTGGGGTACATGGTTTCTCCTTCTCCTGTGGGAGAGGTTTGTCATCCCTTGTTGTCAGAGCAGCACACTGTATTTTTAATCTCTATGGAGGGTGGACTGGAGGGTGGATTGCCTGCTGCCAGAAGTAACCGGCAGCCAGCTTCCTCCCTGTGAAGGCTACATTTTCTCCTGTCATGGTGGTGTTACAGTGAAACCTCGATATAACGGACTAATTTGGGCGAGGGGGTGTCCGTTAAAACCGAAAGTCCGTTATTTAATAATTTTTTAAAATTATAAATAACGGACTTTTGGGTGACAACGGACACCCCCTCGCCCGAATTAGTCCGTTATATGGAGCCGTGAGTCAGCCCACCCCACCCCACCCCTCCCCCCGCCCGGCTCCCCGCTGCGGGGAGCCGGGCGGGGGGGTTGACAGCTCCCGCCTGGCTTCCCACTGCGGGGAGCCGGGCGGGAGCTCTCAACCCCCCCCATCCGGCTCCCCGCTGCGGGGAGCTGGGCGGGGGGGGGGGGAGGTTGACAGCTCCCGCCTGGCTTCCCGCTGCGGGGAGCCGGGCGGGAGCTCTCAAAACCCCCCCGTCCGTCCGTCTCCCCGCTGCGAGGAGCCAGGCGGGGGGGTTGACAGCTCCCGCTCGGCTCCCCCCAGCGGGAAGCCCGGCGGGAGCTGTCAAACCCCCCGCCCGGCTTCCCGCTGGGGGGAGCCGAGCGGGAGCTCTCAAACCCCCCGCCCGGCTTCCCGCTGCGGGGAGCCGGGCGGGAGCTCTCAAACCCCCCCCGTCCGTCCGTCTCCCCGCTGCGAGGAGCCAGGCGGGGGGGTTGACAGCTCCCGCTCGGCTCCCCCCAGCGGGAAGCCCGGCGGGAGCTGTCAAAACCCCCGCCCGGCTTCCCGCTGGGGGGAGCCGAGCGGGAGCTCTCAAACCCCCCGCCCGGCTTCCCGCTGCGGGGAGCCGAGCGGAGGCTCTCAAACGCCCCCCCGCCCGGCTCCCCATTGCGGGGAGCCGGGCGGGGGGGTTGACAGCTCCCGCCCGGCTTCCCGCTGGGGGGAGCCGAGCGGGAGCTCTCAACCCCCCTGCCCGGCTTCCCGTTGCAGGGAGCCAAGCGGGGGCTCTCAAATGCCCCCCCCGCCCGGCTCCCCGCTGCGAGGAGCCGGGCGGGGGGGTTGACAGCTCCCGCTCGGCTCCCCCCAGCGGGAAGCCCGGCGGGAGCTGCCAAACCCCCGGCCCAGCTTCCCGCTGCGGGGAGCCGGGCGGGAGCTCTCAAATGCCCCCCCCCCGCCTGGCTCCCCGTTGCGGGGAGCCGGGCGGGGGGGTTGACAGCTCCCGCCCGGCTCCCCGCAGAGGGGAGCCGGGCGGGAGCTGTCAGCCCACCCGCCCAGCTCCCCGTTGCGGGGAGCTGGGCGGGGGGGTGTGGGGGGTTGACAGCTCCCGCAGGGGTCCCCGCAGCGGGGAGCCGGGCGGGAGCTGTCAACCCAGCCGGCTCCCTGGGGCGGGAGCCGGCAGCCCCCAATAACGGATGCATCGGAAGAACTATAAAGTTCAAAACTCACCAAAAAAATCTTTATTTTTTCCACATGAGTTTTTTTTCAATCTTTACATGACTACTATATATTACTAAATTCAGAGGCCCCAATCTTCAGCTCAGGCAAACTCCACACGGTGCATGACATTTGCACTCCCTTGAGCTCTGGGGTAGCTGGGATCTGGTACAGGCTGCAGCATAAGTTAGACCTATCTCAGGACCGCTATAACTTACATTAGATTGTTAAAACGCTCAAGGAGCTACTCTATCATCAGATAATTGCTTAAGTGCAATGTACTCTGACCCTGGTTGCCGATCCCTGATCTAGTCCATCTAAGCAGAAATGGCCATAATTATGATTCTTTCCCCTGAAATGCTCCATTAGCATGTTCCAAGTTTGTCTGATCTTCCAAAGCAGCAAGGGCAACTTAAGGCTTAGTGCTACAGTCTGTCAGTGTAGGAAAAAGAATGAACCTAGTGTGAAATCACTAGGTTCATGCAGTCAAACAGATCTCACAAAGAACAGAGCAAGTTATGGATGGCTGTAATCTTCATGTGACATTAATGGAAATGTATGCAATGAAAAGAAATAAGATAATAGCCTGGTTGTCTCTTGAACTACTTCATTTTGTTCTTGGTCATCTGGACTGAAGTCCAAAATTTGAGTTCTGGCCTTCATTTTATCAGACTGTGCCTTTTTAAAAAAATAATAATAATTGAAATTATTTAAGGTGGCTAAATTCTCCCTGGCATACTAATGTGAGGATTTAAATTAAAATTTGCTGTTTGCTTATAGAGTTTAGCTCAAAGATTTACAGTCCCTGTAGTCTTTAATGTGATATAGGCCTAGGATGTGCTTCCAATGCTTAGTGTACTTAACATTCTTAGTCTGCTATTGATTTATCGCTAAGGTGAAAATTAGATTTTGTTATATTCACAAGAAGGTGACGTCAATATGCATTCTGTTTTACATCTTCCTCAAAGCTGAAATTTAAAACGAGAAAGGTTTCTAGGCCTGTGGGATATAATTTACTAAACCTTTCCCATTAAATTAGTAATCTGTGAAAAAGGGATTGCAAATATGGGCAGACCATTTGTTAAATGATTTAGATTAAATGATGGTAGGAAAAACAAACAAACAAGCCAGAACATTCAGGAGAATAGTATTAGAGACAGAGAGGTTGTCAATCTCTATTGGCAGCTTTTAAAAAGAAAGGTCTCCAGTTGCTAATATATATATACAGTAAAGCTTCGATTTAACGGACCTTGATTTAACGGACTTCGGATGCAACGGACAAAATTTCTGAGCAAGTCTGATGCATCCGAAATCCATTTCTCGCGGGCTAGCTGCCGGCTCCTGGCTCCCGCCCGGGTCCAGGCAGCGGGTGGGCTGGCTGCCGGCTCCCGCCCGGGTCCAGACAGCGGGCGGGCTGGCTGCCAGCTCCTGGCTGCTGCCTGGGTCCAGGCAGCGGGCGGGCTGGCTGCCGGCTCCCGGCTGCAGCCCGGGTCCAGGCAGCGGGCGGGCTGGCTGCCGGCTCCCGGCTGCTGCCCGGGTCCCAGCACCGGGCGGGCTGCAGAGCTGCCGCCCCGACCCTGTGGCGGGCGGGCTGCTGCTCCGACAGCTCGTTTGTTTGTTTTTTATTAAATAACGGACTTTTTGATTTAATGGACACCCCCTCGCCCGAATTAGTCCGTTAAATGGAGGTTTCACTGTATATTAGATAAGACGAGGAAGACTTTGTAGCACCTTAGAGACTAACCAGTTTATTTCAGCATAACCTTTCGTGGGCTATAGCCCACTTATGCTGAAATAAACTGGTTAGTCTCTAAGGTGCTACAAAGTCTTCCTTGTCTTATTTACAGATACAGACTAACATGGCTGCTAATCTTAAATATATATATTAAAATTTAAGAAATTATCTATGCAATTCATGCATCTCATTGTCTTAGTACATCTCATCCAGCGATCAGCAAACTTGGCATGCGGCCCTGGCCGGTTTGTTTACCTGCTGCATCCACAGGTTCTGCTGATCACGTCTTCCACTGTCCCCGGTTCGCCGCTCCAGTCTAATGGGAACTGCGGGAAGCGGCACAGTGCTGGACGCTGCTTCCCACAGCCCCCATTGGACCGGAGCGGCGAACCACGGACAGTGGGAGCCGCGATCAGCCGAACCTGTGGACGCAGCGGGTAAACAAACAAGCTAGGCCTGCCAAGGGTGCTTACCCTGGGGGACCGCATGCCAAATTTGCCGATCCCTGATCTAGTCCATCTAAACAGCTATGGCCAAAATTAATTGGATACATATGTAGTGAATTAAAAACCTGGAAAGCTCAGTAGAATCACATTTTCTTTTAAATGTGCAAATACTAATTCGAATTTTCATTTTTATGACAGAAGTTAAACCTGGTTAATAGTATCATGTAACAGGACTGACTCATTATCTGATGCAATGTTTCTTTCAGATCTGAATGCAAAACAACTTTACAGTGTTTTTGATTAATAGCTTTTCTTTATTTAGGAATCCTCTTTCTATCATAATTATGTGCATCCTACACAATGTCTTCTATATACATATCTTTAAATTAATTCAAATATCCCCCACCCACTCCATCATCTGCTTGTCTATCTAACCTTCATCAGAGTTACTAGAATCAGAGCCATCTCCAGGCACCAGGGTAGGAAGGAGGTGCTTGGGGTGGCACATTTTAAGGAGCAGCCTTCTGTCCAATCTTGGCGTGGCACATTCCAGAACCTCCACCCTCATCCCCTTTTTTTATTTTGCTTCAGCAGAGGTGCTCCAGCTGCTTTTTTTGTTTGTTTGTTGGGGTTTCTTTTTGCTTGGGGTGGGAAAAAAAGTTAGAGCTGGCCCTGACTAGGACACAGTCATACACTCCAGATCTCTTCTGGCAAAACGAATTAGATGTATACAACCAAACACTAGACTGTTCAGACAATTGTGTAATACTATGGAGCTATTACCTGCTTTAAAAAGCACATTTCACTCCCTCTTCCCCACCCCAGGGAAAGAGGAGCCATGAAGTTTATATTAGGTATAAGCCAGGATGTCTTTATATATTCCTGGCCCAAGTTGAAGTCAATGGTAGAACTCCCCCTGGGGCCTGGCTTTCACCCACTGTGTTCATGAGTTGAGTGTGTATTTACAGAAAAGCGATTATTACATTTTAAGAAATTAATTTTACATACAGTACATTTCAGAAAGCTAGATTTTAGTTTATCAAAATGACTATAAATGTTATTTTAGGTCAACCTCTATATAATTATTTTGCAAGTTCTTATTTAATTTAAATGAGATGATATTCAGTGCTATGCACTCTACGTAGTGATGTCAGGTAATTCCTTTTTCAAATGGGTGTCATTCATTTTTTTAATTAAACTATCATTAAAAATATTGTCACTATCTATATAGGCTACTTTGCCAAAAGAAATTTTTTCATTTAAAAAAAAATCAACTAGTTGTATGCACTGTACTGGTTGGTCAAAAGGGCAAAAATATGAATGCGTAAGAGTTCATATGATACATTACACACAGAAAGCAGGCTGGCAGGGTAGATACCTGATGGTTCTTAAAAGTAAAAATACTTTCCCTTTGCTCAGTGAAAGATTTCTTGGTAGTAGCTCCTTTTTTTCTCAAATGCAGTTTATTTTGCAAAATCACGACAACTGCAAAATAAATTTCTCAGAAACAGCACCAATCCTCTTATCTTTCAATAGTAGCACTTAAGCTTCCTGTCTGCTTTGTCACCATAAACATGTTTTCCTCCCAAACACCAGGAGGTTTTTTGTTTGTTTGTTTTATTTTAAAGGAGGATTCTGTAGGAATTTGTTACGGGGAAGTGGGAGTGAGAAAGGGGGAGAAACTGGAGTTAAACATTGTATAAGACATGCCAAAGCTGCAAAAAACCCCAGAGAAATTGGGCGTGTTTTTTGGCTTAATTGGCTTGTGAGTTGCTTGTCGGCTAGTTTTTGGCTTGCCATTTGTTCGACTTGTAGCTTATTGCTTGTTGTAGCTTTTTGCCTCTTTTTTATGATTGGCTATGAACTAAGGGTGGGCAAGCAGGTGCACGAGGCAAGCAGGGGCAAAGGTGAGGAAAGAGTCAGAGGTGCACAGCGGACCTGTCACAGTCCCAGACTGCACACCAGGGGATCTAGTCACATGGAATATTGGGGTTCTTAGGCACTGGCTTGTTTGGGCCTTGTTTTGAAATGGGATTTGATTGATTTTTGGCTCATCATGAGTCAGGGTGCTTATTTACTACATGAAAGTTGGCAACCGTGCATTCCACACAATAAGTTATTCTTTATAAACTGATTATTCCTGCTTTGAGAAGGCAAAAAATGATTCTTTCATATTGTAGCTACAAAGCCACATGAGCTATTGAAAAAAAAAATCCAGCATATGCTGATTGATATCCAGCATATGGCTTCTAAAGGCTAGTCTCTTTCCTTTGGGTAAAATACATAACCGCAGTTCTCTGAAGATGGTACGAAGTAGACCAAAGAAGAATATTAGAAAGACAAGGTATGTGAGTTAATATATTTTATTGGACCAACTTCTATTGGTGAGAGATACAAGCGATCAAGCTTTCACAGGGCTCCCCGTCAGGTCTGTCCCAGACCCGAAGACAAACTCTATGGAAGCTTAAGAGTTTGTCTCTCTCACCAACAGAAGTTGGTACAATACAACATATTACCTCACATACCTTGTCTTTCTAACATCCTGGGAACAACATGACTACAACAACATTGCATACAATAGTAGAATGTAAGTGTCACTTATGTTCCTGTTCGGTGGGAGACACTATTTGTTCTCATCAGAATAGTTTTTAACTCAGAAACATGCCGGGTACCTTCCAGTTCAAATTAAGACAGGTCCTGAAGACTGTAAATTGAACAGGACACAACAAGAGAGGGTTATAAACAAAAAACAGGTGCACACAGGTGAGAAGAAGAAGGATAACAACAGTAACACTGATACACAGTGAGGTGCATACCCATTGTGATGGTTAATTTCACCTTGTCTAAAGACACAGAATTTTAACTTCCACCATATCTCCCTTCACTAGAACCCCTGGAGTTTCCTTGTTGCACAGGGAATGAACAAGCTGCAGCCTTTAAGAGGTGCAGCACAGACCCCTCTCGTGGTCCAAATAGAGTTGAATAGGACAATTGAATAATGTTAAAAGTTGTCTGCCTACCTTGACTTTTGTTTTTCTTGTCATTCATGCGTAGCGATTGTGTCCCTTATTGAGCAGATGCCCTGGGGAGACTAAGGGAGGTCTTGCTACATACATCTACATCACCTGTGAAGCCCTTAGGTAATTCAGTGACAGGAGCTGTAGAAAGCTCTAAAAGAGGACAGATGTTGTTTATATTTTTAACAAACATACAATCTATAAGAAGAAACATGGAAAACTGGAGGGGGTTGATAGGCTGAAGCCAAAACAGAGTGGAGCCAGAGGCACATAAAGCTGGTCCCTAGAGCCTAGACAATGCAGTTAAGACCAGGATTTAGAAATCACATTCTTTGGCAAACTGCACTCCCATGGAAGCAGGTGTTTATTCATTTTAACGAAGGCCTGAACACATTGTACAGGGACAGGCAAGCATGCCCGTTGGTGACTATAATATCTGTCATATTATAAAGCCACTTGGAATAAACACTTGAGAGAGGGCCAGCAGAGATGTAGTACATCTAAACAAAACGGAGCCATCCACAGCTCTTGAATTCCCTGTACAGCAAAGGTTCAGTACTATCAGACACAGTATCCACTGGCCATCTGTGCAGTGGCAGTCTCAATGAAGCTGAATCCTCATACTGCCTGGAGAAAATGCTGGTGAGCCAAAATTCCTCTCTTTGTCTCACAAGGACATTCCCCACTCCACAGGTTTGAACTGCTGCTCTGATATGATAATGCCTTGCATTTGGATCACAGCCCTTTGCAATGCACCCAGCCACACTGTCAATCAGGCCTAGATCCACAAAGGAAATTAAGTGCCTAAATCTCAGTTTTAGATACTGCCTGGCTGCTGCCTAATCTGCAAGTGCCTAAACTCACCCAGCCTAAATTGTCTCTATAAAAGTTCCCTAGGTACACAAGTTTCTGTTTATGAGCACTGCTTCCTCACTAGGCATCTGGACCTATAATGCCTAAACTCAACATGATCCACAACCTGGCAGAAGACTTGTTTTTCTCTCCACCATCTTGCCTCCACAGTCTGACATGGTAGGCATGCTTAGAGCATGCCTAACTCCACACAAAATGGCTATAGGCAGGGAGAAAGGAGGAGGAGGCCTCCCTTCTAATCTTTAGGTTTGGGTACTATCAGGATGTGGGGGATTGTGATTCAATTTCCACCACCTTAGGAGGAGAAAGATCTTAACAGAGCTTCCACACCTCTCAGATGAGTGATCCTTTGTAGATCTGGGCCTTTCTTCTACTTCCAGTGGTTTATATGTCTCTCTCTGTCAGGAAGGAACTTAACATATTTTTAACTCTGGAGTCCTGTATGGTGCCAGAACATTATACACTTATGCATTTATTTCACTGACGTGTCAGCTCCAAGTCAGTGATAGACAAATATAATTTCTGCTTCCTTTTTGTACTGTTTACACCTTATTGGTGATTGTTTGGGACCCCTCTCTCTCAAAAGTCTAAGTGGTATCACAAACAATGTCAACACAGCCACTGCTGCTCTTCTCGGCTGGGCCTCTCCTCCCTTTTCCCTCCTAACAAAAATAGGCACACAGAGAGTTTGGAGGATACTATAAGATGTTCCCCTATCTGTGTCAGCTTTTAACTCCAGCTGCTGCTCCTTGAAATTTTAGCAAATTCTATGGATGATATACTGGCTGAAAACTTTGTGAACAGTTGGGACTATATTTTAAATTTTTTTTAAATATTTTGGTCTCAGTTTCGCTGTTGCTCTTCTCAGCATTGCAAGGACTAAGTGACTTAGTTGGATAAATCTCATTTTCAAAAGTAACATAGGACTTAAGCATGTAAGTCTCATTGAAAGTCAATGAGACTTTGAATCCTAAATTATTTCTGAAAATGGGACTGAGCGATCTAAGTCACTTAGGCCTAGCAATGCTGAGCAGAGCAATGGCTAAATACCTTTAAAGAATCCATCATCAGCTCTCTGATCTCCAGTTACTGCTCTTTGACTTTTTGCTGACTTTTAATGGTTCCTCAATACACCTTTGGACTTTGGGGCTTCGACGTCTTGCACATCAAACTTACAGTGAGGGAGTGAAAGGGGGAACATTGTGTCTTGCTAAAGGAACATTTATCCATTGGACTTTCACACTGCAAGATGGGAAAGTAAGGCAGAGGACTACTGCCAAAGATATTGTGGTTCTTTCACTTATTGCTTGCATCCTTTTGTGTCATTGTTGCAGCATTCTCCCAAATTACTGTTGCATTTTCTTTTCTTAATAGCTGTTGTTTTCTTTTGTTATGCACTGACTCAGAGCTTGCAAGAGGGGTAGTATTGCCTCTTAGAAATGTCCAGGGATGGTGTTTAGTTTTCCCAAATTTATGTGTGGGGCTTAAGACAGTTCAGTTTTATATTATTTAGAGAACTCTCCTGATATTAAACCCAACACTTGTTACTTCTGTCACCACCTGAGAGAAGGATTATATAAGGAACATGAGGCAGGTGTGTGGGTGACAGAGTAAATGTGAGATAGTTAGTGTTGGAAACCACCTTCCTCCCACCACTGCCTTATAGCTGTGTTGATACAGTAGGTGCAAAGGAGATGGCATGGGGAGCAGCAATAGGGTCTTGGCTGTCTAGAAGTCCAGAGGAATTGTGGCAGCAAGAACCATACTCACTCCCTGGAGCTCTGTCTGAGTGACATTCCAAATGGGATGAGTGACAGCAGAGGCAAAATTGTGACTGTCACTCTTGATGAGCAACACTTGGCAGATATACAAGTATATGTTAGTAGGCACATTATGGTAAGAAAAAAAATAACTTGCGGGGAATGCACTATCCTAAAATACTAGTGGCTGTATCTCGGTAATAATTAATTAGAATAGGTCATCATATTAAATGAAATTACTTCCAATATCATTTTGCTCAACATCAGGCTGCACCTGTGATTTACAGTTCTTTTATGCAGACTTCAGACCTTCTGCACACTTGCGAGTAATGTGACCATCATAAAGACAATAAACCCTTTTCACCACATATTTACATTTTCCCCATATATCAAAGCTGGCTGAATAATTAAAACAATTATTCACCAAAAAATATTCAACAGATAAATAATTTACAACAACAAATTCAGCAAGTTCTAACAGAGTAGAGACTGTCTTTAGATTTTTTTTAAAAAAATACAATTCTATAAGGACCATTGAAAACACTGGGTGTCTTTTCCTTGACTTTAATCAGAGCTTCATTGTCCACATATTGAAAAGGTTATCCCATGTTCAGGTGTTCTGGATTTTTGCATTCAATCCTTCAGCCGATCTGAAATGTGCTTTGCACTTGTTACAGTACAAATCATTCATCTTCCCCCTCTCCCCTCTTTACCAAAGCTCTTTTTCACTAGTGTAATTTAAATGTTTGATATAAATGTTTGAGTGCCCAAGGAAGCAGAGTGAAAGAAACTCTGTGCAGTGATAATTCTGTAATTACCACTTTGCATGGAAAGACTTTGCATGTGTTAGATCTGTCTTTGAGGAATGCACACCAAATTTGCCTTTTTAGTTTCCTGAGCCAAAAGAATACTGTGTATCATGCTAATTTACAAGGTTTCATGACTATTGCAGCTACTTTTGGAATGAGTAATTTTTTCCCCCTTCATTGAGCACATGTCTCTATTTGTGAACAATATAGAACATCTGCATAGGAAGTGATTTGTTTATAAACTGTATTTTAAAATGAGAAAATAGGAAATCTGAACCATGTTTGAAATTTAACTTTGTTTAAAAGAAACTAAAAACTTGATACCTCATGTGTTTATTGCCCGTAAATAATATGACAAACTTGAAGTCTGAAATATATGTCTACAATATAATTAATATCCCACTAATGAATAATATGACACCTACATCACTTTATCGTATAACTTCTTAATGTTAATTTAAGGGTGGTTATTCAATATTAATGATGCTCAAAATAATGAAAGGTTCAAGAATAGCAGCCATTTTAGTCTGTATCCATAAAGAAAGTGAGGAATACTTGTAGCACCTTAGAGACTAACCAGTTTAGTTCAGCATAAGCTTTTGTGGACTATAGCCCACTTCAGTGGATGCATAGAATGGAACAGAAGTAAGATGCATTTATACACACAGAAAGAAGGAAAAAAAAGTTGTACATTACCATAGCAATTCTAAAAGGCTGTTAAATCTGGATGGGCCAATATCAGCAGGAGAAAAAAATATCTTTTGAGATGGATTTCTGTGTCTGCACGAGATAGCAAGTGTTGAAAGCAATTTTTAGTGTTTTTTTAATTCTACTTTTCTTGAAAAAAACTCAGCACTGCAAGCAGTCATCCTTGATTGCTAGTCTATTTTATATGCTGGAATGATAGCCATAATCCCTAGACCCAATTTACATGGGGTTTAGGACATACATACTAGCACTAGTATTAAAATCAGTATACATATGAATCCTCTGATCTCTCCCCTGGCCTTGTATCCTTATCCACCCATATACTGTATCCAGGTTATACAACGCTGACAGGGAGACCTCTGAAGAATGAAGGTGTAGATGCCATTCTGTGTAACAAGTGCACTGATGGCTTCTCACTCATTTCTCTCCCACACCCTGCACCCTTCAGGGTTTAAATGGCTCAGAGACTATTCCCTAGAGCTTCCACATGAAGGTGAATTTATCCATAGCATATAAATAAGACTCCACATGATACTGCATATTCTGTTCCCTTTAATTTTTGTCTTAGTTTTTAATATGACTTTGTTGACAAACATGTTTTAAAGGGTGGTGTCTCTTTATGATTTCACTTTTTTATTCTCAGACTTAAGTAAATGACCTCGATCTTGGGTCTGAATGTTTGGTTGGACCTCTATTTTCCACTATTTTTTCTGTAATATTTTTCAAATTAAATTTTTACTAACTGCTATTCAGTAACAGAAAGAAAGCATTCATATGGAGCCACAGTTGCTAAACATGCTTATATTTTGTCAGTGTTGCTGTGAAACTTACCACAAATTTATGCTATCTACAGTGTTAGTCATGCAACAATAATCATTTTCGAACACATTGGAAAATAACACCTCAGTGGTTTTTTAAATTATGTAAGGTCCTGAAAAATATTGCCAACGTTTTTTAAACTGTTTGTAGTTACCTAATTTGACATTTCAGTGTGCCTTCAAAGATATCTGTGAAGCAGTCTGTGCTCACTCATCCCCTTTTAAAACATCTGCATATTCTTTGAAGTGTATTTGCTGAATCTACAAAACCCATCATAGCTGGAGAATATGTGAACCTCTTACTTGATGAGTAAGATCAGGTTTCCCTTTTGTCAATCTGGTATAGCAATTGTATGGCTTCAGATCAGGTCTGCTCAGCTACTTCTGTCATTCCCGTAATGTGTGATATGGTGTGGAAACATAGCAACTGTTTATGTTGCTATAATTAACGCTAATTGAAAGAAGACTGTACTGGGGAAAACAGTCACTCATTTTATATGCATAGCTTCTTCAAGATTATCTGTACATTTCAGGATTACAATGCATCCTCATTCCATATAAAGATAAAAATAAAAACAGTAATACAAAACAATTGTTAATCAGACACTGTCCTCAAACCTGAGGTGATAATGCTTGGAAGAGGAAAGCACAATTAACTGGTTTCTTCACAAGAGCAAACTATCCCACTGCATAGGAAAGATAGGAAGTATGGCAAGACACCACCCTGGTTTAACCAGGAGATCTTCAATGATGTAAATCTCAAAAAAGACTCCTACAAAATATGGAAACCTGGTTAAATTATAAAAGATGAATATAAACAACACAAGTGTCTAGGGACAAAATTAGAAAAGCCAATGCACAAAATGAGATCAAACTAGCTAGAAACATAAAAGGAAACAAGAAAACATTCTACAAATACATTAGAATCAAAACGAAGACCAAGGACAAGGAAGGCCCCTTGCTCAATGAGGGGGTAAAGACAATAACAGAAAATGTGGAAATGGCAGAGGTGCTTAATGATTTCTTTGTTTCAGTTTTCACCAAGAAGGTTGGTGGGGATTGGATGTCTAACATAGTGAATTCCCATGAAAATGAGGTAAGATCAGAGTCTAAAATAGCAAAAGAACAAGTTAAATATTACTTAGACAAGTTAGATTCTTAAAATCACCAGGGCCTGATGAAATGCATCTTAGAATACTCAAGCAGGTGACTGAGGAGATATCTGAGCATTATCAATTATCTCTGAAAAGTCATGGAAGATGGGAGACATTACAGAAGACTGGAAAAGGGTAAATATAGTGCCCATCTATAAAAAGAAAAATAAGGACAAATGGGGAATTACAGACCAGTCAGCTTAACTTCTGTACCTGGAAGGATAATGGAGCAAATAATTAAACAATCAATTTGCAAATATCTACAAGACAATAAGGTGATAAATGGCAGTCAGCATGGATTTGTCAAGGACAAATTGCATCAAATCAACCTGATAGCTTTTGTTGACAGGGTAACAAGCCTTGTGGATAAGGGGAAGTGGTGGATATGGTATCTCTTGACTTTAACAATGCTTTTGATACTGTCTTCCATGATCTCCTCATAAACAAATTAGAGAAATACATCGTAAGTGGAGCTACTTTAAGATGGGTGAGTAACTGGCTAGAAAATTGATCCCAGAGAGTAGTTGGGTCCATAGTCATGCTGGAAGGGCATAACGAGTGGGGTCCTGAAGGAATGGGTTCTGGGTCTGGTTCTGTTCAATATCTTCATCAATGATTTAGATTATGGCATAGATGATATCAATCTGGGAGGGGTTGTAAATTCATAATGATCTGGACAAACTGGAGAAATTGTCTGAAGTAAATAGGATGAAATTCAATAAGGACAAATGCAAAGTACTCTGTTTAGGAAGGAACAATCAACTGCACACATACAAAATGAGAAATGACTGCCTAGGAAGGAGCACTGCGGAAAGGGATCTGGGGGTCATAGTGGATCACAAGCTAAATAGGAGTCACCAGTGTAACACTATTTCAAAAAAAGAAAACATCATTCTGGGATGTATTAGTAAAAGTATTGTAAGCAAGTCATGAGAAGTATTCAACACTGATTAGGCCTCAACTAGAGTATTGTGTCCAGTTCTGGAGGCCACATTTCAGGAAAGAGGTGGACAAATTGGAGAATATCCAGAGAAGAGCAACAAAAATCATTAAAGGTCTAGAAAACATGTCCTGTTTGTTTAGTCTGGAGAAAAGAAGACGGAGAGGGGACACGATAACAGTTTTCAAGTACATAAAAAGTTGTTACAAGGAGAAGGGAGAAAAATTCTTCTTCTTAATCTCCGAGGACTGGACAAGAAACAATGGTCTTAAATTGCACACAAGGGCGGTTTAGGTTGGACAATAGGAAAAAAATCCTAACTGCCAAAGTGATTAAGCACTGGAATAAATTCCTAAGGAGGCTGAGGAATCTCCATCACTGGGGATTTTTAAGAGCAGCTTGGACAAACACTGTCAGGGATGGTCTAGCTAATATTTAGTTTATTTATGCTTGTATCTGTAATTTGCACTCCATGCACCTGAAGAAGTGGAATTTTTTACCAATGAAAGCTTATACCCAACTGAATCTGTTAGTCCAGGGTTCGGCAACGTTGGCATATGGGACCGCATGTCAATGTTGCCGATCCCTGTGTTCGTCTTTACAGAGCCACTGGAATCCTCTTTGTTTTTGTGGATACAGACTAACACAGCTACCCCTCTGATATTTGGTCTAAATCAAGGATTGGCATGTGACACCGAAGGGTAAGCACCCTTAGTAGCCGCTGCTGATTTGTTTACTTGCTGGTTTGCTGATCACAGCTCCCACTGCCCGCGTCCCGGTCCAATGGGAGCTGCAGCAAGCGCCGCAGTGCTGGCCGCCGCTTCCCGCAGCCCCCAGTGGACCAGGACGGCGAGCTGCAGCCAGTGGGAGCCATGGTCAGTAGGTAAACAAACTGGCGGGGCCAGCTAAGGGTGCTTACCCTGCGGTCCTGCGTGTCAAGAGTGCCGATCCCCGATCTAGAATGTCTTTCCCTCAATTTATTCACACTCACAACTCCATAAGCTAAAAAACCCTGAACAAACAAAGCTAATGAAGATATTTCTATTAGTGTCTGTGGGAATGTCAGAGGTAGAAAAATTTGGTTTCTAACTATGGTACTTAGGGGTCATCCAGTACATTAAGGGGAGCATATCTATACATTGATAGACAAATCTTTTAACCATTCTTTTATGTTTAGAATATTTTCATAACTATATTAAAAGAAAATATGGAGAGAGAGCATTTTGGTAAACTGTCCTACAAAAATGGAATTGTAGTTTTCCAAAATAGAGAATCATTGTTTCTATTCACATGTGAGTTAATTGGTATATTTCAGGCAAATTTGTTTCATATTTGATTATATCTTTTAAACTGGGCTTATGTTTATGCCAGTGTATGACCAGTCTGAACTTTCTTTGTAAGTGCATATACTCCACATAATTAGGATTTCTTCATTTCTGCAAGAGAGCAGTCTGATAAATAATAGAGACAGTAGGGGGAAGCCACCAGCTTCCAGGTGGGAGGGTGGTTGAGGACAACTCCTGCACTGCAGTTGGAGGCAATACCACATAAGGAAGGGATGGGGGTGTAATTCCTGCCAGGGAGAGAACTATCCAGGTTGTTAGCCACCAGCAGGTTGCAGCTGAACTAGAGATAAACCTGGCTTTAGGGAGCAGAGAGAAATGTGTCCCAGAGGAGAGCCCAGAGAAGGGACAGGAGGCGGATAAGGATTCCTGTGACTATGTAACACAGGGAAGCAGGGTGTTTCCAAATATGGGAGGGGCTGAGACTTTCCTTTCCAGCAGAAGGCAACAAGGGGAGGAGAGGTGTTGTCAGTTGTTAAGGAAATGGTCCCAGTTGTTGGCTGGCAGAGTTTGCAGAAGAATAAGGGATAGAACTTACTTAGGGAGCCCATAGAAATGTGTCATAGGAGGGGACCCAGAAGAGGAAACTGGGAAAGGAATAGTGGGGATACAGGAATGTCTCCTCACTAGTCCTCGGGAAAGAAGCCCAGGACACAAGGGGGATGGCTGGATTAGCATCTGAGCATCCTGGCACTCAGCATGTGACCCAGGTTTTGAGAAGGAAGTGAGTAACTGACCTCCTGGAGGGGAGTAGTCACACAGATGACTTCATAGGGACAGAAAAAGGGTTTGCAGAGGGTACCCTAGTCCAGGTACCAGTCTTTCAGGATGCTATTTCTGATACGTTTTTGGAAAGTAATTGTCTCTTTACAACAACATGCAGCTCCAACGCCTATGACAGCAGAGAAGTTGGGACCAGGAAATTGTCGGGTGGTAGGTTGTGAGAACAAATATGACCCAACTGACAGAGAAGGGGGTGTTTGTCCCACAAGCTGCTGAGACACAGAGAGCAGCCATGGGAAAGCTGAGGAGAAAAGGTTAATATAATCAAAGAGTAAGCACACCTAGTCCAGAGAGCACAGATTACAGTGCTCAAAGGGGTAGGGAAGGACTCAGTGCTGGGAGAGGGAAACACAGGGTCACCCCAAAAGTGGAGCTGTATTTTCTATATATGTACAGTCCTGGGGTTGGGGGACCGTGCCCCAAAGGGCCAGCCAATGTGCAGAATCCCCCTGAACACTTATCTTGCCAGACCCTAAGGCACCAAAATTCCAGAAACATGATTAAATTAAGACTACACACAGAGGGAGACAGTAGAGGGGGAAATATCCAGTAACTGATTACATAGGAGAGACTGAAAGGATATCATGGGTAATGAACAAACTAACCTCAAACTAGAATATCTGAATAGAGGGAGTGATATCATAACTGCACCTCTGAGGTAAAAAAAAGGTAAGTTTTGGAGTTAACATTTTTGACATGGATGTTAAATCTTAAGATAATTCTACTTTTAAATTAATACCTGGAAACAGGTTTAAACCAGAGAAACCACAGCAGAGAAACCATAAAAGTCTGGTTGGCTGTGTGTGATGGGAAACTGAGGCACGCTGCCTCATAGCATTAATGTCTGGATGACAAGAGAATTAATACACAAACTGCCTTTCAGATAGTCAGTGACTGGCCCTCTTGCAATAAACTAAGGGGGAAGGTGTGACATTCTGTACCTTGAGGGAATACCCTGCACCCCTATATTCATCACTATAATATGATTGTGTGATGTCCAATGCAAAGTTTGTCATGTCAGGTGTCTTCGTAAGACTCATAATGCACTGAGCGTTGTTGTTATAGTAATATTATAGTAATTATTGTTACAGTAATATTATAGTAATGTTATAGGTTGTAATTTCATTTATATAGTTACGAGGCTGAAAATATGCCCGCATGGCTTAAAACAAACTAAGGCAAAAACTCTCCAAGAGCAGAGGGGCAGTTCACACCTTATCAGGGCATGTATGGGACAAATCCAGACCAACCTCACAGAAACAAAGGACATTGACCTAGGCAGCAACAAAAAGATCTGTTGGACTCTCAAGTGAGTCACCCCCGCACTTCCCCTGGTCAATCAAAGAATACAATTAGGTAATGCTCACTTGAACCTCAATGGGGGGAAGAGCTAAGAGGGAAGAAAGAACATGATAAAAGGGAGAGACCTTTTCCATTCTCTTCCTCTCTCTTCCACTCCTTCTATAAACATCACAAAGAAGCCGCTGAAAGACTGATCAAAGGGGAGAGCCTGGATAAAGAACAACCAGTCAAACTGTGGTGAGAATCATCTAAGTTTGCAAGGATACTGAAAGTGTTAAGAACTGCTTCGAGTCCATTTTTCTTTTATTTCATTTCACTAAATCTGACTTGTTGTGCTTTGATTTATAATCACTTAAAATCTGTCTTTGTAGTTAATACATCTTTTTGTTTATTCTACTTGAAGCAGTGTGTTTGGTTTGAAGCGTGTCAGAGACTCCCCTTGAGATAACAAGCTTGGTACGTATCAATTTCTTTGTTAAATTGACTAACTCATATAAGCTTGAAGTGTCCAGATGGCATAATTGGTACTGTAAGACAGAGGTTCCTAGGGTGATGATGGGACTGGAGATATTGGCTAGTGTCATTTGATTGCATAATCAAATGAGCAACTTACATGCCAGAGGTTGTGTATGAACAGCCCAGGAGTGAGAGTTCTCAAGATCACCAGTTTGGATAACACCAGAAGGGGAACATCACAGGTAGAGACTTGGATGGGCAAGATGAATGAGACTGTGAGCTGGTGAAAGACATGGAGGAAGGATTGGGAACCAGTTGGATCAGTAGCCAGTTTTCTTCCAGTATCAGTTATTACATTAGATCAAGTGATAGAGGATGGTGTGGTGGACCTTGGGGTTCCAAGTCTGTTGATGAACCATGTGGGTGTCAATATGATGCCTCATGATGGAATTTCTGTTTTGTTTTGTTTTAGTTTGCCTTTTTTATAAACCTAGGAAACTACTCATAAAACTACGTTAAAATAACATTACTAAATTTGCAGAGGCAAGCACTGAATAGTTAGGAAATGGCAGACTTTCAGTTACTTATGCAACTTTAATTCAGCCCTACTTTGTATATTAAGGTGATAGTATGTGATCATTAATTAAAGACTATTTTTCTAGAGGTTGCCTGCCTCATTCAATTCATGTAATAAGTGCCTATTCAATATTTTGTATTTTCATTGTTCAATGTGTGGCATATATGGCAATCATCATTCTAGTATCTGAGTTATTCACAAAACCACTGTGAGATGAGTGAGTGATATTATCCCCAATTTACAGATGGGAAGTTGGGGCACAGAGTAAATTCAAAAGCATCCACTAATTTTGGATGCCCAATTTGATATGACTAGGACCTGATTTTTCAGAGTACTTAGCATTATATAGCAGCTATATGTTCAAAGCACATCTCATATTGACTGAAATTGCAGCTCTAGGTGTTCAACACTTCTGCAACTCAGACCCAAGGTAGCAATTAGTGACCACCTATGAAGAGTTTGATTCAAATGACTTGCCTAGAATCATATAGCAGCTCTGTGGCAGAGGCAAGGCTATATCCTCCAGGGCAGAATTCAGATACCTTAACCATGAGATCATCCTTCTTTTTTCCCCCCTCCTGAGCTATCCAGCTTTGTTAACTACACACATTCCAACTTCTGCAACAAATAATCCAGGGTTGTAGAGAGAACAATGACCTTTACTACACAACCTTGTTTCATTACCAGAGCAGGTCCCATCCTGTGCACACAGTGAGGCAGAGGTCCTACAGAAAAAATAACATGTAATCATGTTATTAAATAATTTATCCTCATAATGCATATAATTAGGATGACCAAATTAAGGTTGTACAGGAAACTTTCTTTCTGGCATTTCCTAATTTTTGAGTGCTTGACTTTGCAATCTTAATAAGGTTCTTTTTAAATTTAATGTTGTGTGTATAATAAGATATAGATCAACACTGTAGACTGGAAGAGGATACCTTTGCCTTAAATAATGGTCTAAGAGTATCTGGAGGGAATTGTGAGGATTAAAGAGATGTAATTAAAGTAAATTGTGTCAAGAAAAATGGAGACACTGAAAGATACTTTAACTCTAAGATCAGTTACATTAGTTTTATACTAAATTGGGCTGAAACATATTTGAGACTGTAAGGGCTGGGCTACACTATGGGGAGGGGGTCAACCTAAGTTATGCAACTTCAGGTACGTGAATAGCATAACTGAAGTTGCAGTACCTTAGGTTGACTTACCTGGCCGTCCCTATAGCGGCAGGTCGACCGCGGCCGCACCCCCGTTGACTCCGCTTACTCTTCCTGCCGAGGTGAAGTACAGGTGCTGATTCAGGAATAGATTTATTGTGTCTAGATGATATACGATAAATCGATCCCCAATGTATTGAGCGCTACCCGCCAATCTGACACTGGATCTAGACTGACCCACCAATCTGACACTGGATCTATGGCACTGGATCTGTTCTAGACTGTTCTCAGTGGTAGCAGATGACCGAACAAGGAGTAATGGTCTCAAGTTGCAGTTGGGAAGGCTTAGATTTGATATTAGGTAAAACTTTTTCACTAGGAGGCTGGTGAAGCATTGGAATGGGTTACCTATGGAGGTGGTAGAATCACCTTCCTTAGAGGTTTTTAAGGTCAGGCTTGATAAAGCCCTGGCTGGAATGATTTAGTTGGGGATTGGTCCTGCTTTGAGCAGGGGGTTGGACTAGATGACCTCCAGAGGTCCCTTCCAACTCTAATATTCTATGATTCTATGAATCTGGCAGGTAGTGTAGTCATACCCTATAGAACAATAGCAGCACACAGCAGAATAATGGACCAAACAACATATTAGGTCTTTTTCATCCTTTATAATCTATGGGTCTGAGCAGCCCCACCTGTTGAAAATCCAGAGGAGGAGGATTAACAGGAGCACATCTCTGACATTCTCCTTAGAGAGGATTTTTTCTCAGTTGTTTCCACCAACAATCTATGTGGACCTTCTTTAGGATCCATATGAATTCAGGGCCCCCAAGCAGTACCCCATAACCTCCATGATTAGATGTCTCTTGCTCCCTAGCAGCACAGTACCAATGAAGTTGTGCTGACAGGGTTTCTGTAGCTGGAGGATGCTCTTGAGACCCTCCAAAAAGAGGAATATCAGCTGTGGGGGAGGTAGTACAGAAAATTTATACAAATTCTGGCTGTTATCTTTCCACTCTGAGCTCCATAGAGGGTGGGGAAATGATCCATGACTCACTCTGTTCCCATTTTCAACCCATCCACTCCTATGACACTGCACCCCACATAGATCCCCGACCTGATGCAGTGAACTTTGATAAGTTAGGGGAAGGTTAGTATCTTCCTCAGAAATAGCTGAATCCCTCTTTTTCACAGGAGGAGAAATCCATGACTCCACACCTTCAAAGTACATAGTCAGCAAGTAGCTTATCAGTCATGAGTAGAGAGAACACTGAGACTACTTATTTGAGCAAAATTATGTTCATGCTTAACTGCTTTGAAGAATCAGGTACCACTTATGTAGGATCCCTACTGGCTGAGGCTCTTAGGAGAGCAATTGGGCCCTATGATTATTTTTTTTAAAGTTACAATTGCATTTACTTTTAGACTTGTATGCCACAATGGTGGTTCGGTCATATTGCTGCTGTTGCTGAAACAGTCATGTGGGTTTTTTAAAAAAATATATTTCTGACTAGTATAGTAAATAATCACATTAAATCCACATATATGATACAGAAAAAGTTAGCACAACTCATTATTTTCTTTTGAGAGAACCTTGTGTGTGTGTGTGACTCGGTGTGTGTGTGTGTGTTTGTTTAATGGAAACATTAACTGCAATTTTCACTTCTTAAATGGATAAGAATAAGGTGCTCTTTGTGTAGATATTGACAAGGATAGATATATTAAATGAAGGAGGTGTACATTTCAGGGTTTTGGTTTTTTTTTTTAAATGTGTTCTGTACTTTTGCCTGAAAAAGGGTACCAGAGAATCTCAAATTTCGTACATATTTTATGACTCTCGTCCTTAATAGATATCTGCTATTCCAGATTGTCATAAATTTATTTCCCAGAAATGGGGGATTACAGCTGATATCTGGTTATTAGAGAGTTATACATTATATGCTCATGTTTTCAGAGATAATTTTGAATTGAAATACAATCATCCAGTGTTACCTTTCTAAATCACTCTTGCAGACCTTATAATGAAAACTGAATATTTTTTTTAAATTATGAAAAAAATGGAATCACTACTATTAAACATCAAATCTGGGTTGAACTGTGTGTGTGAAAATTTATTTGAATAGAAAATGTAGAATTTTGTGACATTTTCAACCCCTTTTATTTTCTTCTATAGACATTTGTATAAGTAATTTTTTGTTTGTAAAAATGTTCATGGAAAGAGAAAATTTCACAATTGCTTGTACAATACAAATGTTATTTATTTATTTATTTATTTGGCACCAGGGGTATCCATGCAACAATCCAGAAAGTTCTTCTTATTTTGAGAGTCACCAGAGAAGAAGCAGAAACAACCTTATGCATAAAATCTGACACCCTTTCAGTGTGTAGCAATTTACCACTGAAACTAATAAGACTACTTGAAGGGGGAGGAACTAAGCATGAGAGTGGCAGATCAGGCCATGTGTGGTTTAGAGGAAGAGCCACATATCAAACAGAGAATGCTCAAAGCTAAATTGCTTAAGAACAATTCATCAGATTACATATTTGTGTTTATCAATCATCAGATAATTTTGAATAGTTCTTACAAAGTTTGTTAGTAGAGGATTTACAAAGAGAAGAGGAGGATAATTTTTTCACACAATTATATTTTTTTAAATACTCATCCCAAATATCTGAAATATTTATTAATCTGTTCAATCTTTCGGGATTAGTAGAACTTCTTATATGATGAATATGATTTTCAGTAATCTTCATCATATTTGACCTGGGTGTCTGGATAAATGACTGAGACTGGGTTGTTTAAAGGAACTGTATTGTTGGCTTCTGAGTAACTGGTAAGGTATTATAGAAGCCATTTTATGTGGGCTTGCTAAATCTAAGTATTGAAATATCCACCAGTTTGGGGGATTATCTGCCCCATTCTTTGCAGTTTACCCCAGTTGAATAATTTCAGTGTGGTTCCCCAGGACCCTGGTCACCTGCCCACAAGGGAAGAGCTCTGGAAACAGCTGTACATGGTCTGTCAAGGGCAGCTGGGCCATAGAGTCTCAGGGTACGTCTATACTACCCGCCGGATCAGCTGGTAGTGTTCGATGTATCAGGGATAGATTTATCATGTCTCATTTAAACATGATAAATCAATCCCTGAATGCATAGCTGAAGTTGCATATCTTAGTTCGACCCCCACGCCCCAGTGTAGCCCAGGCCTCAGTCCAGAATGAACATAGTGCATGTCAGGAAAGTATCTGAGAGGTCACAGCCAGTGCTGAAACCTACTCAGTGCTCCCAAGAAGCTTAAAACTATAACAGGTTTTGGTATGTGGGTCCTAATATAGCAATCTGGTGAGTGTCAAGCAGAAAGGGCTTGTCCAGAGGGCTGTGATGTAGGTTAAATCAGATATTCAAAGCCAGTCAGTTTAACTCTGATTTGTGTTGGCATTCACAAAAGAGAACAATTACCCATCCTCTGCCTGATTTGGAGCAGTGACTTGAACTTGGCTTTTCTATATTCCCTGTGAGTTCCCTATCCATTAGGCTATTGGATAAACTGGAGTGAATAATTCTCTCATGCTCACTCACTCATTCTCTGTTTTTTAATAGAAATTCCATCCTAGTCCTGTTAAAATTTCCTGACAAAAAATTCATCAAAACCAATAGAAGGGTGAATGTACTTGATTCTGAGTAGGGCTGGGTGGTCCGTATCTTAGGTGAGTGCCCCAGCCAGTGGGCATAGAGTCACTTTCTCTGTGAAGTGTGATTGGTTATCTAAGTCACATGTTGTTCTTTTTGTTCCTTATTTCGTGGTTTGGGAGCCCTCCAGAGCTTTCAAGTTAGCCAGATGAACTTCAGCCATGAATACAAATTTGTACAAGTATCAAACATTGGCCATTTAAATGTTTACAGACAGCCAATAAAAGAGTTATGAATGCCATAGATGCAAATGTCATGTTTTTTTATTCAAATAAATATTGTTGTTCTTGTGGTAGTTTGGCAGTATTCCACCAGTTCTACTATTGAATTACACAATGACTGACTGTTTTCACTCAAAATCAAAATCCAAGCCTACCTTTCTATCTGTATTCATCGGCAGCCGTCACTGAAGTGAAGCCAGCCTAATGAAACAAGCTTTTTATATTTCAGGCAGGTATTTGACCTAGCTTCATTAAATAAATGTGACACATCAGAAATTCACAAACACCATATCAAAAGAAAAGCTCCACAGGAAATAAGCCCCCCCTACATTCTGTCCTGAAACTATGGCAGGCGAATTAGCAATTACTGATAAATTAGCAATTATTGAGTCCAGAATGTAAAGGTCACTACCCTTTATCTTTAAATCCTTATCTTACTATTTTGGTTATCAGATAAATGATAGCACAAACCCATGGTGCACTAAATACAACCCATTCCGTGCCCCAGCCTTTAACTGATCCTGTAACCATTTAATATCACAGTGGGCAATACAAATGGTTTGTGTCTATACACAACATGCCTAGCATTGGATTAGCTACTAAACATTCTGTTTTTTGGGAGCAGCACAGGTTAGCACATGGTGGTTTTCTTGTCATCATGCTTTTGTTTGTGTGATCAGTATCCCTGACTGTACCAGTGTAACCAACTTGTCTTGTTCTTCTTTGGCTTATCTATCCCCTTATATTAATTTTCTCCAGGCATTCTATTTCCTTTTGAGATGATATGGAAAAGCTAGCTGTACTTTCTTAGAATGCACAACTACAAACATGACTAGGAAGTGTGGCAAGTATGTCTGAACAAACTCAGCTGACAAGAGATTCCTTGTGTTGTCAGATCCTTTGTACTGTGATTTTTTAAAAAAAAACTCTTTTGTGGCTACAACTCAACCTTATCACTGAAGATGGGTCATCTGAAAGAGTTAAACATCTCTTACAGAAATATGGTTTTATGTGTATTGTCAATGGGCCCTTTACAAATCATACCCTGCCTTTGGGAGCCATAGGATCTAAAATGAGAAAAGTGAGCAAGCTCCTACTCAATCTACCACAGAAGATCCATTCTCAGAGACTCGGAGAGGAAAAATTCTTTCATATCTTCAGTGATCAGTATTGACTGTGAGGGCCCCAGACCTTTTTAACTTCCTTCTTTCCCAGGACTATAAGACTTTGAGTTTGTTAGCCTACAATACCAAACCTTTCTCCATTATCTATGAGGAGATGGGTGTTGTATATGTGTTGATAGTGATTATATGGGACTCCAGAGGGGACTGTTACCTATGAACAACTGAATTGTTGATGGGTTATTTGATTTGATCTAGAGCCGGGGTGGGTAACCTTCGGCACGTGGCCCATCAGTTTAATCTACTGGTGGGTGGCAAAACATTTTGTTTACTTTGGCCATCTGCAGGCATGGGCCCCCAAAGCTCCCAGTGGTTTGCCATTCCCAGCCAATGGGAGCTGCAGGAAGCGGCACAGGGCCACCACTTCCTGCAACAAAATTTCTTGCGGCTCGCCATCAGATAACCCTGATGGGCTGCGTGTCAAAGGTACTGGATTTTTTAAAGATAATCAGTGGTGGCAAGGATGCTTCTGTTTTATTGTATCTTAAGAACAATTAGTGTAATTTAGTAACAAATCTAAATACATTAATAAATAAAAATGAATGTATTATTACTCTGACAACAAAGATCTGATTCAACCCCCACTGAAATCAATGGGAACCTCTCCATTTACTTTAGTAGGAGTTGGGTCAGGACACAAGTAAATCTCCTCAAATGTTAGCTACTCCCCTTCATCCACTAATTCCTTGCTTGGAGAATTAGTGAGGAGTAGAGATTTATCCATTCATAATCTGAGCGCACTAGGAAAAAAAACATTCTCAGTATCCATTTACTCTACTGTTTCATTTATTTTGTGTTGTCATGAACATCACAAACATTCATCTTGAAAAAAGCCCCCAGAAATCGAATGCCAATAACTTACAAAATTCCTTCATTAAATATTATATGCAATGTCTGACAGAGAACAGTGTGTTGCTTGAATGCTCCAAATTTTCATTCCTTACATTTACCATAGCTATTCTGCTATTATTTCTTTATTGTTGAAATTTTGTGTTCAGTTTTTTACAAGATCTACTTTTCCAAACTGTACAAAATCATTACACTTATTGGATACAAGTACTTCATTACTTCTGTGTGTATTAGAGAAGAGTTAGTCATTCCTCAAATATGTATTTTTCTTCATCAATATTGGCATGATTCTGAGTGGGTTCAAAATTTCCCTCACCCCCCCTGCATGGTGTACCCGGACTTCATTCTAGATATCAAGGAATAAGGGGTGCTATGTGTCTGCTTACTTGGCATCAGAGTAGATGGGCAGCATGGAGCTGTGAATGAGCTAAATGAGCTCATTTGGGCAAAGGAGCCACATGCAAGCAAAACATTACTTCCCACCAGGAGCAAGGGCAAGCAAGAAGGAAACTGTGAATTTCTTCCTTGCAATGGCTGTGTCCTTGGAAAACAATCAAGCCCTTAATGATACAAAAGAAAAGTTTCAGATGTGTGTTCTCTACCAACGTCCTTGTGTACATTTTTCCTTCATATAGTAAGTTATTTTTAAAATGGTTTAGATTATAATTGTATTTGTTGAATGATATCATTTTTTCAAGGCATTGTCCAAAATGGAACTTAAAAATAGAAAGCACATTAATGGGACCCCATTAATCATGCACACAGCTATCCAGCTGAACTCCCCAAGCTAATTGATGTGTCTTTTTCAGCTTGGTAAAGTTGAAACATAAAAAGGGTGTCATAAGAATAAGTAGCCTAGAATTCCTGCTTACCTGTAAGGGGTTAAGAAGCTAAAGGAAATCTGGTTGGCCACTGACCAAAAGGTTCTTGGGGACCATAAATGCTCACAAATTTGGGGGAGAGAAGCTTTTGTCTGTGTGTTTTGTCTGTTTTGTTTGTTCGCTCTGGGGCTTTCAGAGGAGCCAGACCAGGTGCTTCTTTCCACCTAATTCTATATTCTCTAACCAGAAATCAGTAAGTAATTTACCCAGGCAAGTCATCTTAGTTATATTTGTTGCTCACTTGTGAATTTCTCAGGTTTATTAGGGACAAATTTCTGTGATTTCTCTGTAACTTTGAGAACTCAGCAGAGGGGGGAATTCCTCTGTGGTGTGGTTTTTTCTTTGATTCATTTTGTGACTGTAAAGTGTTTTTCCTCTGATTCCTATACAGATATTTTGTTTTTCTCTTTTCCCTTTAATTAATATTCTTCTTTTAAGAATCTGAGTGCTTTGTTTTCCATTGTGTAGATCCCGGCTTTTGGATCAGGCTTACCTACCAGAATTGGTGAGCGGTTTTTCTCAAGCTTTTCCCAGGGAGGGAGGTATAGGGTTGGGGGGATTTTGGAGGTAGAGAGGGGTCTTCAAGTGGCCATTCCCCTAGTTCTTGGGGTGCACTTGATGGTGGCAGCATACTGTTACTCCAGGTACGGAAGAAGCTTGTACCTGGGGAAGTTTTAACCTAAGCTGGTAAAATAAACTTGGGGTTTTTTTCCATTTGGGTTCCCACATCTGTACCCTAGAGTTCAGAGTGGGGAGGCAATCATGACAAAGGGGCTTAAAGAAAACAAGCAAACAAAGAAGAGCTGCAAGTATAAGATACAAGTTTCATGAGCAAAGACCCCTGATTAAAAGTCTAAAGTGGCAGGGGGTTCATCTATAGAAGCATTTAAACCTCTTGCAATTCAAGTTGAAGTTTGGGTTAAAATAAAACATTCTCTAGTCATACTCTCTCCTCCATTCTCCAGTCATCTCCTCCTTTTGACAACTACTACCATGAGACTGCAGAAATCCCCCTTTTTAATGCCTTCAGTAGGGTGCCAGTGGTAGGCATGTCTTCCCCATAATTCTATGCTTTCCCAGTCTTCAGTATGTCCACTTTGGCCTTTCCAGGTTGTTCAGTGACCACGTGCTGTGAGCTACTGCCTCTTCAAAGTCTTAAATGGTATTCGGATATGCAGCAAGTTCTTCCTGACATACTTCATGGATATTTGGATATACAGTATACAAGTTATCTGTATAGTGACTTAAATATCTAGTCCTTCCCACATCTCACAAATGCTGATATGAGATGGAAAGAAACAAATAGAAGATGGATAATAACCCCTTCCTTTTGCCCTGACACCGCTCCCCTCCCCTCCCACACACAATCTAGATATAGCCTGCTAGAATTGACAAGTATTATTCCAGACCAAGGCAATTAAATATCTCCATATAAAGGATGAACAGTTCTGTGAAAGAGGCAGTCTTGTGCCTTATCATGATCCCTCTTACATCAGTTTCATACCAGCGCAACTCCACTGACTTCAGCATAAACAAAGCAAACCATGTGCCATTATCTCTACTTCTCTGAGGTTCTTCCATTCCTTTCATATAACACAAGTCAGAAGTGCGTCCTTGGACCAGTAATATTTGAAAGACTCAGTCTGGCAAGTACTTTATATTAAAAAAAAAAAAACATTAATGTTAATCGGAGTTTTGTCTGTTGGACTGGACTCTAAATGAGCAGGTTGGTGCAGAGATTGCTTATATAGTTTGTGAAAATCATGGGATATTTGCCTCACCATAGTTGCCTCCTTTATTGTTTTTAGTGTGGGTTTATTAATAGATGACCAAAGTAATGGGGAGTTTAATATCCACATAACACATTATCTAACTGAAAACATTTGTCGAACATTAGGACCCATTTCATAAAGCTTCCTTCAAAACCACCTTATACATTAACATCAAAGGGCTTTAAACTGTATATTCTTGAAAGAGATTTGTATATTCTCAGTCTGCATGGTAATGGATGAGAAAAGTGCATGTTTGGAACACGTTCCTTTTGATAAGATTTACTCCACCCAAATATTTTTAAAAATTGGGTGTTCATTTCCTATCGTTTTGAGCTGATCATAATCGCTAGGGCCTATATTGTACCATTAGATTTCAAGCAGAACTCCCCACTGATTTTGGAAATTGATGGCCTCATCTGATCCTAAATTATTCAAAAGGAACTTGGTGGCTTTCTACAATCCATTGGTAAAAAATAGGCAGTGGGTATTATCATTCTGCTATGTTTCCTTTTATGACATTTATATGCTAAATTCACCAACTTGGAATAATGACAAGAGCAATAAAAAGAAAAACAATTTGGTTTTGGACACTCAAAAGTATTAACAGCTTCCAGACTAGTGATAAATATCCCAGATTCATGGTATTTAGGAAAATAAACGGTATTCCCCCTCACCCTCCACTCCCACTGAAAAACTGCAGCCAAACTACTGTTATTAACCAGGACTGTGATTGAAACATCAGAGATGAAATATCTGAAACCTGACCTAGTTTTCTAACAAATGAACAATACTTCTGTTTTCCCCTTTATTTCACCTCTACTTTCCCGCCTCCCCCACCCCACTCCCAGCAGTGTTACAATTTTATGGCTTATATGTAAATGCATTTTTTTAAAAGAGATTCTTGTGATTGTTAAATATTACAGGTTGTAGGGCACCAGCACATAACACTGAAGGAGAAAAGAATTTAGTGCATGGTAGACAGCAAAGAAGCCTGGTAACAGAAGAGTAATCTACTTGTAAATTAGATCATGCTGAGAGTGGCATTTTGAGCAGGCTGTAAAATATGTTTAAGTGTATTCCATTTACCAAGTGCATATGAAAATAGGTAATATATTTAGAGCACAGAAGAGGTTTTAACTGGCAGTAGAAGCAGCAAATTGTGCTGGCACTGTTTTTAAATGATATTTGAATCCGATTTTATTTTCCACTTTTTCAGAGCTACAGTGCAATGGCTCAGTGAGATGTATAGATACTTTTTATTAACAAGACCCATATTTTGCCTGTGGATGAATTCAAAATACCTGTGCCATTTTACAAATGATATTGCATCACTGTTATAGAGCGGCAGCGGCCATTTCATAGGTAGGATTGAAGCCAGCTTTCCATTATAAGTCCAAAATGTAATACCTTCCCCATTTCTGAAGTCGTCTTGATATTTTGCATGCCACATCTCATTCTAGGAGAACACTTTTCAGGGAAGTTTGGTATTAGTAAATTCAGAAAAGGAATTGCTAAGTTATGAACTTGATTCTCATTTACACTTAGAACTTTTTACATTGGTCTGGCAGTGTAAAGGGGCCTGGCTGGGCAAAAAATAAGAGACTCAGGCCCATAAGTTTTGAGGAAAATAAACTATTGTTTTATTTTACTTATATCTCTAAAATGGCTTTTTTTCCCCTAGAATTTCCCAATATATTCTGCTGTGTGGGCCCATGCAAATGAGTAGTAACGTGTTGAGAAGGGGAGGATTAATTGAGTTTAAAGATACATAGTGTATGCAAAGTTTAAATATCTGTTTTAAACATATATACATATTTACATTTATAAACTGACTTTCTACTGAACACAGGCTTTGCTGATGCAGCTTTTGCAGTGTTGAGCCAGAAAAAGGAGGTGGCAGGGACTGTGAGCTAGGAGACTTAGAAGAAATATTTTAGGACAAGAGTTCAAGATGTAATATGGGGAGATGTAGGGGGGCATAAAGAGGAGGGAAGGACATGAACTGGAGGATCACATGGAGGGGTGGCATGATGCCATGCTCCCTGATCTTGGAATTGGGGGGGGGGGGGATCTAGTGAAATAAAGGAAGATGCTGGTGGAGCATGTAGCATGATAGGGGGTTCTGAAGACTTAAAAATATAGATAACTGTATGGAATAGGAAACGGGGTGAGAGCACATGGGTGCATGGAAGTGGAGACATATAAATGAGTCTGGAATGCAATGTGGAGGGCTGTAGGAGTCTTGAATGGGACATGCAGAGGGCCAGGAGCAGGCATGAAAGGGTGCGAGGGATGTACTCTGAAGCAACAGAGGGGTGCATGGAACTCAGTGAAGGATACTGTGGACCAAAAAGGAAATGCAGATCAAATAGACTCAGGTGACCAGAGAACATACCTAGGAGTCATGCACGGGGGATTTGGGGGAGCCATGGAAAAGTGAAGGGAATCATGTGAGGGCATCCAAAGTGGGAGGGACAAGGCAGTCTTTTGATCCTTGCTTAAAACAAACAAACAACCTTTCCATATCTACGGACTTGTGTCAAGTAGAATTCCCAGTCAGATGGATTGAGACTCGAAGTTCATAAGTGAACAGGACCTTCAACAGATTTGTGGATATTAGAAAAAAAAAATTGTATGCATCTCTGACAAAAAGGTTGCAGACCCAAGCAAAATCCACCATTGTTTGTGGAAGCAGGTAGGGTTTCCACCTGTCCATGTTTTCCCATGTTTGTGTGTGTGTGTGGATGGAGTGGGAGGAAGCTATGCTGGGAAATCTGTAAATGTTCTGAGTAATTGCTGCCATCTGTCTAAAATCACCCCAGCAGTCCCAGTTATTTGTACCTCAGAGGTGGCAACCCTGAAAGTAGTTCAAATGCAAGTCAGGGTTCAGTTCAAGTGCCTTTAATGCTGGAGTTGAATGTTTCACACGCTTTAAATTACTATAACACTAAATGCAATCTTTTTAGATTTTGGTAGCAGTCCAAAAAAAAAAATTCCTGAAAAATGTGTCATTTTAAACCACTCTTCATCGAACCCTGTAAGTGTCTGCATTTGTAAACAGAATAGCTATCCTCAGAGCTAAAAAGTCTGGGAGAAGGTACACTGCTGGGCAATACTCCAAGGAAAGTCATCATGAAAGCAAGATGTGGAAGTCTGCTAGCATTCTGCTTCCACACTAGATAATGTTTCCAGTGCACTGAATAATGGGCTTTGTGAACTGCAATGTTAGTTTAGTCTCAGCAGCATTTTTAGTGACCAGAATTTGAGAGTATGTCAATATTTTTTTCCCCAGCAGTTCCAAAACTTGATATTTCCACGCAGGGTTTTCTGAGGAGGCAGGTATGAATTCTCTGTGTCCTGATTTTATTTTACTTTATCTAGATTAGTATTTCTTGTCCAGAGTTCTGTAGTAAGTCTATGTGTGGCCATACTAAATACTCAAAGTAGTGTTTGCTATGAACAGTTTGCAAATAGCACTTACAATGTGTTCATAAAGTATTCACTGAACAAATATGATGATGAAAAAAACTCATTGCAAAATATGCATTGAATAAATTGTTCATAAAAACAGTTTGACCTGCACTATAGGATTACATGTAGCAAAACTACACATGCCATCATGCAGTAAACTAGCCTCCCACCCCAGTAATAAAATCATATGTAAAAGCAGATGGTAGACCTGCTATGGAAATACACAAATTGTTGCCCCTTATTCTGACACCAGTGTCCAACGGCTGAGTGTTGCTACATTACTAAGATGTAGCAGACGTCAGGGCCTTGCAGGTCAGCTTCCAAGGGGAAATCAGCGATGTGGAGTATGGGTGTATTCTCAGCATAGCTCACTTCATTTATATGTATATTCCTGCCCTGGAAGAGAAGCAATAGCATGCAGGCAATCCCTTCTTCCAGAAATCTGATACACACACACACACACTATGTGGCTCCTAGAAGCAAAGAGCAGACTCCCTGCTATCTGCCACAGTTTCCTGAAAAGGACCATCATATTTAAAAAGCCCAAACCTCAAAAAACAACTACCAAACAAGAATACAATATTTCTTCAAAGACTCACTTTGTTCCCATATTAATAATCTGAATTTTCGAGACTATATTTAACAGTGCCATCTGGTGACTCCTATCAGGCCAATATAAACCTAATGATATGAGAGCCAAGAAAAGATCTGCAATTTGGTTTGCATAGCATCACAAAGTCTGCAGTCATCCCTTCCCCAAGTGAGGCTCTACCTTTGCTTTCCCAACAACTCTACATCTTTGTAATGGTTTCCGGAAGAGGAAGACCAGTGCCTGCTATTCCAGACTGATGTCTTTGCTTGAGAGCAGGCCCTCTCTCACTTGGGGCAACTTTTGGGGGAATATCTTCTCCCTGACTTTCACACAATCTGAGGAAACATGTCAAAATGGCTTTCGCTGACCATCCTGAGCATATGGAATACACACTGCTAATTCAGAAAAGAAAGTGTTGCATGTGATTTCAGCTATATGTTGAATCCCAAAGAATTCTGCATTGACTTTTGAATATTTTGATGATATATTTCACTCCTTTCTCATGCCGTTACCTGAATTGTTAGTTGTGCTCTTAGTTTAAAGGGTAACTGATAGATGGTGCTCAATAGTATGTAGCATAGTTTTGAAAAACTGTCATAGTTGAGGGTTTTTTTCATTATCATAAATGGAATCCTGAATACAATCCTGGAAGAATAGATGGAGAAATTATTCAAGTTAGATATTAGTTTTGTTGTGTTATAATTCACTTGCTTTCCAAGGGGTTGTATAAGTGCAACTTATCTGGTCTCTAATTAGAACGTAATAAACAATTCTGTTGATGATGCACAAAATGGAAGAGAGGAGAAGTCATTCTCCTTTAACTGTGTGGGATTGCAAGTTTAAAAGGAGTAATAAAATGATAAAAACTTTGTTTAGGGGAGGCTAAAGGGATAGATTTAGTCTTTAGGTTTAACACAAAGTAGAGGGCAGTGTATAGTTGTACTGTCCCAGGGTTTGTGTAGAGAGAAATAAACTGTGGTTCTTCTCTAGCCCCTGGGGGAATAAGTTGCTGTATTCTTTTTCAGAGCTCAGCATATTTCTCCGTTTTAACCAGACAGTTCTCTTGTCTGGAGTGTTAAGAGGAGTAGTATCATGCTTTTCCCACTCTCTTCCCATCCCTATCCATCCCTACCCATCTACTTGTAGTTTCTGGGGCATATGAGCATGGACCCTAGCTCTTCCCTTGGTTCCAGAGCAACTGGAGCAAGGTGGTGATAGCCGCTCAGAGGCTTACTTCCCTGTGGAGGCATGTAGAGCAGTGGTGGGTAATCCGCTGGTGGGCCATGAGACAGTTTGTTTACATAGACCATCTGCAGGCATGGCCGCCCACAGCTCCCAGTTCCCGGTCAATGGAGGTTCACCATTCCCAGTCAATGGGATCTGCGGGAAGCGGCGCAGGCTGCAGGGATGTGCTGGCTGCCATTTCCTGCAGATCTCATTGGCCAGGAATCGTGAACCATGGCCACTCTGATCTGTGGGCAGCCGTGCCTGAGAACGGTCAATGTAAATAAACTGTCTTACAGCCCGTCAGAAGATTACCCTGATGGGCTGTATGCCCACCACTGACACAGTGTCGCTGTGTAGACCAGTCTGAGGTTGGATGGTACCATAGTTAGTCACTAGCCTGTGACAAGAAGATACAGTTTCAATACCCTGCTTACCATTGACTTCCTCTGTGACTTTGGGCAAATCATTTAGTCTATCCGAGCCTCAGTTCCCTTATCTGTAGAATGTAGGTTGTGAGGATAAATACATTAAAAGAGTGTGATGCATTTGGATACTACTATACTGGGGCCATATAAGTATCTATGATATATATTGGGAGAAAAGTTACCATTTTTATACAGTTATTTTTCAAACACAAGCGTAGTTTAAGGACTTATACAACTGTGCTTTCTTCAATAGATCAATCAGTAAAAGCATCTTTGCACTACATTTTAATTGTTATATCTTTCTTTTGATGGAGCATACACAGTGTGTTTTGAATTAAATACAAAAACTAATTTCATATGAAGGGGGAAAATATTCATTTTGCCAGTCATAGTCAGAGTAATTTGAGCACATAGAAATAAGCTTATGATTTTGAAAGCTTCAGTGGGTATTACTGCCTTAGCTTTATTTCTGGCTAAGCGCTGATTGCTGAAGGAGAAAAAAAGTTTTGTTCTAAGATTATAATGATGCTAGCCTTTTTGATAGCACAGTCTGAAATAACATGAAGATAAAGAAGAGAGGAACTTATGTGATTCAGCTGATGATTTATTATCAAATTTCATTGTTCCCTATTCTGAATGAATATTAAATACATTTTTAGCAGCTGCAGTAATATGCAATTAAATGTTTGTATTTAGTATGTTTTATATGCCAGAATATGGCATTTAATATGACTACGGAAAATCAAATTTAATATTTGTTTGCCTTAAATAAGTTCTTCTCTCTTTTATTTACTTATTGTGAACTAGTGTAAAAGCCCGTGGACACGGGCCAACAGTAACTGCCCCCCCACTCAGCCCCCCAACTCCAAGGGCCCCCCCGCTCCAAGCCCCCTCTCCCCCCTCCCCCTCACTCGGCTCTCTGCCGCCTCCCCCCTCCCCCTCGCTTGGCTCGCTGCCACCTCCCCCCTCCCCCTCTCTCGGCTCGCTGCCGCCTCGCCCCCTCCCCTCCCCCTCGCTCGGCTTGCTGCCGCCTTCTCCCCCGCCTCGCTCGGCTCTCTGCCGCCTCCCCCGCCTCCCCCTTGCTCGGCTCTCTGCTAGGCACAGCTGGCTGGGCCGTGTGCAGGCGCCTCCACCCTGCCGGCCCAGCACCCCCTTCCCGTGCCTCGCCCGGCCAGATCTCCCTGCCCGTGCCTCCTGTGCCCAGCCACCCTCCTGCTCGCGCTCCCCAGCCCCTGATCCAGACCCTGCTTCCCTCGTGGCAGCACACGCACAGCAGCCATGTTGTGCTGCCGAACTACACCTCCCAGCATGCCATTCGTCCGGGCCGTCTCTACTGCGCATGATGGCTTCACACACACTTCCCTAGTCTTTTATAATATAGGATATGTCTTTAGTGCAGGCCAATTGGAATTTTCTTGTCTTTTTTTTCATCTTGATATTCTTGTTGAAATGATATTTTCCTCAAAAGCAAGACTTTATAAGGCAGCCAGGCATTTACAAAAAAACCAACAACTTTGTCTGTTGAATCTCTTGTAAATTGGCACCAATACGCTCCCAGAATATTTCACTCAGCTTCAAAGACTATGCCATAAATGTTATCATGTTTTGCAAACATTACTCTCAACCTTTAGATGTAATTCTGACATTTATACTTGTAGAAATAAACCATCTTTTGCAATATAATAATATTGAGTCTGTCAGAGTTAATTATTGAGGGATAGATTCTGCTGCTCTTGCTCACGCTGATAAATTATGCTGAATGTAATCTCATTAGGCTAGATTATAGCTTTAGGCACAACCCCTGGAATGACCCTGTATGTTCCATTCTATGCATCTGATGAAGTGGGCTGTAGCCCACAAAAGCTAATGTTTCAAATAAATGTGTTAGCCTCCAAGGTGCCACAAGTATTCCTTATTCTTTTTTCTGGGAAACAGTGTGATTCAGATACTTCTTAAGCACAATTCCTTGCCTCTTGTTCTGCGGGTGAGGGGAAATTAATAATTTGGTGTTGATACATAGAATCAGAAAATTACAATATCCAAATCAATTTCAGCTGTACGGACTACCATGTTGGAGAGAGCTGAGGCTCTGTCCATTTTACAGTGTTTTCCATTGACCACTCACTTTCTCCAAAAAGCCCAGAAAGGGACCTACGGGATAGTTCCTGTTGTGGCATTGTAAGTGGGGATACCCCCAGCCTTTATGCTCTTGAGTACAAAGGCTGGGCCTCTTATATGCCAAACCAACAGTCCTTCTCTCCCCACACCCTCACTTTGCAAGTAGGGGTTCTTGGGGTACCAATCACTGCCACCAATCAAGTATACTTCCAAAACCTTGGAGGGGCCCCCAATCTTCCCCACCCCAACTTTGTCCCCCTCCCTGGGTTTCAAAGTCAGATACCTGAAGGCTGCTTTCCTTCACCCTCTGTCTCTCTGTACCTGAGAGACAGACACCTGGAGACTGCTCCCTCCCTTAATCCTGTCTCTCTCTACCTGAGAGACAGACACCTGGAGACTGCTTCTCTTCACCCTCCCCGGCTGAAGGCAGACTTCCCTTAACCCTGACTCTGTCTTCCTCCCTGGAAGCCAAGAAAGATACCTGGAGGCTATGCACCCCCCCTACCTCCTCTCTCCCCAGTGAAGAGAGAAAAACCTTAAGGGAAATAAACCAGATGGTTTTATAACTAGAAAATTTAATAAAGAAAAGGTTAAAGCAGAGATTCAGACACTTTAAGTTTGGGGTTCCCCACTTTCTTCTGAAAAGGAAAGAACACCCCAAAAGGCACGGCTTAATAGAAGAATCAAAATCACTTACATCAGCTAAGTAGAAGTATCAGAAAAAGGTAGAGCCATCTTTATAGCCAAATATGGTCTAGAACCCATGCCAGCTACCTTGGCAAGCCTCCTGCCTCATGTGCAGCCAAGATGGAACACTCCTGGCCCTTGCCTCCGCCCTGGAGACCAGCCAAGATGGAACTGACTGTTTTGCTCCTCCCTTCTTCCTGGGCTGGAGGCTCCTCCCTCCCTCATGGCAGGGAAACTCCCACGTTACCTGTCTCAGACAACATAGCCCCCCACCCAGGCAAGGCACACTGTATTAGATAACATATGTAAGGGAACTGTTAGCCCCTTACTAACACTCAGTGGGGTGTTTTCATTATTAGCTCCCAGGACCTAAAGGGGGAGGGTCAATGGTCAATCAGGACCCTGAGACTGGCGGTCCCCGGGGCAATGGGGAGAGGCCAGCACTCCTGACTGACAAGGCCGGGGGACTAATCAAGGAGTCAGGAGGGCAGGATGGGTCCCGTCCTCCGTGTGAGAGTTGGAATTGCCTGGGCCAGAGGGAGAGGAGCCAGAGCTGAGCTGGAGACTTGAGCTGGGCCAGATCCAGAGGGGCCAGGGAAGCAGCCCAGAGAGACAGACCCTGGGCTGGGAGCAGAGCTGCAGCCCCAAAGCCAGAGCTCAGCCCAGAGGGACAGACCTGCCCTGGGAGAAGCTGCAGAAACCAGAGGCAGAGAGGTCAGTGCTGGGGGCAGAGACATAGGGGCTGCCTGCAGAGAAGCTGTGTGCTGGAAGCAGAGCTGGAACAGCCAGAGGGGCTGTTCTGGAGGCAGAGCAGCAGCAGTCGTCGTGCTGAGGCAGCGTGGAGCTGACACAGAGGGTGGAACTGGGCTGGAGCCGTCCAGAGGCTGGGAGCGTGTGGACCCCACCAGAGGAAGCGTCCAAGTCACAGCAACCCTGCAGCACAGCTAAGGAGGAGGCCTGGGCCCTACAAGGAACAGACTGAAAACTGTGCTGACACTCCAGAGACATTATGTGTAACGCTCCCTGCCACGGGGCAGGATTTCCCTAACCGTTCTATTTCTTGTTTGTTCATTTTTAAGATAAATTGTTAATTAAATAATTTGCATTTGCTGTAAGTTTTATGTGGGTCAGTGAAGTGTCCAGTGCAGAGGGAGCACCCCGGAGTGGGGACACCCTAGCCTCTGACCTAGGTAACCACAGCACGGTTTGGGGTTGAGCCCCCCAGAAATCCTGGGCCCAGCCTTGTTGGGGTTACGAGGACTCCACCAGACAGGAGAGTGGAAGGGGAGCCCTCAAGGTCAGGAGGCCTCTAGGTAAAGGAAGTGGGAGCAAGGACTCAGATCCTTCTGCTAGCCCATTTCACCGGGGTAGTACAGAAGCCAGGAGAGTTCCCCACAACAGCGGGACTATTCCCCCGCTTACATAATTGGCGTCACGAACAGGATCCTATCCACAGGGTCCACCCCATTGGTTTACTGGTTGTGTTCTGGTAGCACTGTCTAGGCCTGGTCAAGAGCCCTACCATGGCTGGGATTGAAGAACTACAGGCCCAGTTTGCTGAACTGCAGCGCAGATTATCAGACCAAGCTGAGGCATTACAACAAGCTAGAACAGAACAGAGAGAAGCCTTAGCACTGGCTAAGGCAGTGATAGACCAGCAGGCAGCAGAAGCTAAAAAAAACCCTACTATTTATGTCCCCCGGGAACAGAAGGTCACAGAGTTTGGTGGCTTCCCGACAAGACCAGGTGACATTACGGTAGAGGAGTGGGTCAAATCTGTGAAGAGGGCTCTGCGTGTGCTAAGAGTACCTGAGGAAGATCGTGTAGACTTCGTAGAGGAGCACCTCAAGGGCCAGGCCAAGGCCACAGTAAAGTTCATGTCAGTGGCAGACAAGAAAGACATGGAAAAGGTATTTGAGCTCCTCCTGGAAGTGTATGGAGACAAGGTGCCTATTGGAACTCGACTAAAGGAGTTATTTGAGAGAAAGCAGGAGCCTGGTGAAACTATCCGGGCATATGCATATGACCTCCAGGAGAGATTGGGCAAAGTGGAGCGGCGAGACTCTGAACGAGTTCCAAACCCAGATATGTTTCTAAAAGAGCAGTTGGTGTTGGGGCTCCGGGACGACTCCCTCCGACGTGAAATGAAAAGGAGGGTTAAGGAAGAGCCCAGTAAGAAGTTCCATGAATTCATGCAGGCTGCCATTATATGGTCAGAAGAAGAGGAAGTTCCTGTGGCAGAGACAGCCAAGCCTACCCCCCATACACGAAGTGGGGGCCTAGTGAATGCAGCGATTGGGGAAAAGGTCCTACCCCAAACACAGCTAACATTGGAAAGTCTAAGTGAAGCTGTCCAAAAACTGGCTGTCCAACAGGGGGAGATGCTGAAAGTGGTGACTGAGTTGATGAAGGAGAAAAATCCAGTTAGTATGCCAGAGTATCCAAGAAGACTGGGACCACGAAGAGCCCCACTGAAAGATGAGCTGGGAAGGTACATCTGTTGCACTTGTGAAAGACCAGGACATACTAGCAGAGAATGTCCACTGAGAAGGAAAGCAGAGTCCCAGGCACTCAAAATCAATGGGACACCAGCTGCAAGTGGTCCATCTACTGTGGAAGGCCAAGCAGTAGCAGAAGGATTCCTAGGCCTGTCCTTGGTGGAAAATCACTCTGCATACAGTAAGAGGAACATGGGTCATGTCAGCGTACCTAACGACTTCTGTAAGCGAGCTTTTGGAGACTGTCTAACTGCTGAAGTGTGTATTGCAGGGGTGAAGACCAGATGTTTGTTGGATACTGGCTCAGAAGTCACCACCATTACAGAGTCACATTTTCAAAAATATTTGAAAGACAAGGAACTGACCATGCACAACACAACGTTTGTACATCTAACAGCAGTTAGTGGACTGACCATCCCAGTGGTGGGATGCCTCGAAGCAGACATAGACTATATGGGCCAGAGACTTCCAGGGAAATGCATCTTCATCCTGAAAGACAAAGCCTCTGAAGGGAGCCATATGGGAGAAGGAATTCCAGGGATTCTAGGAATGAACATCATTAGTGAGATGAAGGAGCTACAGTTGCCAATGAAAGGAACCAGGAGGATGAACCGTCATGGGCACTCTAAGATGAATGCTGTGCTGAGTGGAGTACTGGCTCGACTGGAGAGACAGAGTCATCCCTTGGGCCTCAGAAGGTGGATTAGAAATGTTAAGGTGGGTAGAAAACAGAAGACCCTTATTTCTCCTTGGAGAGAGAAAATCCTTAATGAACATCAAGTGCTGGTAGAGCCTACATCTGGGTCAAGTCTACCTAATGGACTTCAGTCAGCCATGACTAGTGCCATCAAAGAAAGAGTACCAGTGATTCTTCTAACCTCAAACGTGAAGGCTATGGAGTTGCAGCCTGAGGAGGTGATCCCTCAGGTGAAGGAAACATTTGGAGAGCAGGAAGAACAAGTTACCTTCCCTCAAGAAAGATGTGGTGAAAGACGGCCAGTTCCGGTTCAAGCGGCACGTCAAGGGCTGATTCCTGCACAGGTGGCTAACTTAAAGGTGTTGCCAGAGAAGCATCAAGAAGCCTTTTCCAAGGATGACGTGACGAATCTTAATGACTGGGTCAAAGGTGTCCATGACAGGCCAAGGACAACCAGTGAAGTTGCTCTCAGTATAGCTAAAGACACTGCTAGAAGTAGGAAAAGGACTTATGATCGCAAGTCCAGTGGGGCTCTCATCAGGCCTGGTTACCGTGTACTAGTCTATAACCATAAACACCGGGGGCGTAATAAGATCCAGGACAAGTGGGAGCCAAATCCCCACATTGTAGTCGCTCACAACAATCCCGAGCTATCAGTTTACACTATCCGGCCTGAACGAGGAGGTCCAGAGAGAGTAGTACATAGGGACCAGCTAAAACATTGCACTCTTAGTCCAGTTAGGGACCACAGGAGGCATAGATCAGTATTACCCGAGAACAGGGAATCAGAAAATATGAGTGATGAACCACCATATTTAAGAAGGTCCCAGAGGGCTAATAAGGGTGTACTGCCTGTTAAATTTAGAAATGATTATGTTATTGGTTCTATGTAGTGTTTTAGTTAATGTTGTCATGTATAGTATGAAGGAGTAGATATGAAATGTTTAATATGTTGGATGTTCTTTTCAAAATTGTTAATAGATTGTTGATATAATATGTTGTAGGGATATGTTGTTAATATAGGGCTCCGGATGTACTGATGTAAATATTGTGGTTGTGGCAGAATTTTAGCAAGGGGGAATGTAAGGGAACTGTTAGCCCCTTACTAACACTCAGTGGGGTGTTTTCATTATTAGCTCCCAGGACCTAAAGGGGGAGGGTCAATGGTCAATCAGGACCCTGAGACTGGCGGTCCCCAGGGGCAATGGGGAGAGGCCAGCACTCCTGACTGACAAGGCCGGGGGACTAATCAAGGAGTCAGGAGGGCAGGATGGGTCCCGTCCTCCGTGTGAGAGTTGGAATTGCCTGGGCCAGAGGGAGAGGAGCCAGAGCTGAGCTGGAGAATAGAGCTGGGCCAGATCCAGAGGGGCCAGGGAAGCAGCCCAGAGAGACAGACCCTGGGCTGGGAGCAGAGCTGCAGCCCCAAAGCCAGAGCTCAGCCCAGAGGGACAGACCTGCCCTGGGAGCAGCTGCAGAAACCAGAGGCAGAGAGGTCAGTGCTGGGGGCAGAGACATAGGGGCTGCCTGCAGAGAAGCCGTGTGCTGGAAGCAGAGCTGGAACAGCCAGAGGGGCTGTTCTGGAGGCAGAGCAGCAGCAGTCGTCGTGCTGAGGCAGCGTGGAGCTGACACAGAGGGTGGAACTGGGCTGGAGCCGTCCAGAGGCTGGGAGCGTGTGGACCCCACCAGAGGAAGCGTCCAAGTCACAGCAACCCTGCAGCACAGCTAAGGAGGAGGCCTGGGCCCTACAAGGAACAGACTGAAAACTGTGCTGACACTCCAGAGACATTATGTGTAACGCTCCCTGCCACGGGGCAGGATTTCCCTAACCGTTCTATTTCTTGTTTGTTCATTTTTAAGATAAATTGTTAATTAAATAATTTGCATTTGCTGTAAGTTTTATGTGGGTCAGTGAAGTGTCCAGTGCAGAGGGAGCACCCCGGAGTGGGGACACCCTAGCCTCTGACCTAGGTAACCACAGCACGGTTTGGGGTTGAGCCCCCCAGAAATCCTGGGCCCAGCCTTGTTGGGGTTACGAGGACTCCACCAGACAGGAGAGTGGAAGGGGAGCCCTCAAGGTCAGGAGGCCTCTGGGTAAAGGAAGTGGGAGCAAGGACTCAGATCCTTCCGCTAGCCTATTTCACCGGGGTAGTACAGAAGCCAGGAGAGTTCCCCACAACAGCGGGACTATTCCCCCGCTTACACATAGCCCAACCCAGGCAAGGCACCCTCCACCATGACAGGCATATAGTCTAGCTCCCCAGTCTATCCTTTGTTAAATACATTTTAGAACAGCACA
The DNA here is from genome assembly GCA_032164245.1 of Sternotherus odoratus. Lineage (NCBI taxonomy): Eukaryota > Metazoa > Chordata > Testudines > Kinosternidae > Sternotherus > Sternotherus odoratus. The sequence continues at coordinate 226,401,441 of JAVMKO010000001.1, read as the reverse complement.
AGTTTAATCCTTATTAAATGTTGCCCTGCATCTCCAAGTGAAACATTCTCTCTAAATTCATTCTATTCCAACCCTTTAGAATGATTACATTCATTTCTTCCATCAATTGCACTTTAATGGGAATTTGCCACTTTCTTCTGAATTCTTGCTGTTCTTTCTGTTTTATTCCTCTTCATGTCTAAGATTATGCTCAGTACAGATTCACATTTTGGCTAGCCTCAGTGATTTTATCTCTGTTTTTCACCTGTTCATGGGGCCTTGTATTCTCCTAAGGTTTCTGGGGCCTAACCTCTTTTTTATGTCACAAAATCATATTTTCAAGATAGTTGAAGGTTTTCCCCAATCCTTAGGTGCCCTGTAGTTACCACATCCCAGAACCACATCAACAACCTGTTTCTTTGCTATGTGCATGATTGTTGACTTCAATCAGCTTTGGGAAAGGCTATAAGATTAGCTGTTTTCTCATTTGCCATGGAAGCTTCAGGAAACCTTTAGTTTCATTGTTCCTTCCCTCTTAGGGATAATTATCCATCATCAGAAATTCTTTCTGTATTTTAACATAAATCATGCTGTTTTATTTGAGATCAGTAAAGACAATGAGTTTGGTTCCGATTTTACTCACCCTGGTGTAAATCAAGGGTAACATTAGGGAGTTACATTGGTATGAAACAGTGTGAGAGCAAAAACAGATCCATTACATTTCTCTTTTAAATATTTGCATATACTTAGAAGAAGCCAACAGCTAAAGACTCTCTGACTACAGTTACCCTATAAATAGAGCCAATGTGCTAATTTTGAAACAGACACAACAACCAAAGACTAGGACTCCTTTAAAGCACTACCAGGAGGAAACAAACAAACAAAAAGTCAGCCTAGATTCATCCACAGAGATCTGTGTATGCGATGGGGTCTTCCACATGCAGAGCCCTCCCATTCTGTGTGGAATTGGGCATTTCAATTGCCCTTCTACTGTTTCTCCTTCAGGATTCATGCAGAATATGGTCGGGGGGACACAATCCAACTTCACTAGACCCTAGTAAGTATCCCTAAGAAAGATCATGCAGGTTGAGAATCCTGTCCCTACTCTCCCAGACATCCTTGAGAATCTGCCAGGTTTGGGAGCAGAGCTCACAATTCCATATAGGGGCAATCCTATCCACATTGGACTTCCTTATGGTGATTACTATCCCCCAATCTCCCTCTTGTAGCTTTTACCATGGGAATAGATGATCCCAGCCTTAGTTCTTTTCTTTAATCTCCATTGTATTTTTTTTTGTCTCAGACATATATATGGGTCAAGGAAGAAAATAACATATAAATGTTTACTAGGTGCTACAAGATCTTGTCATGACTGACTTATTAACAGAATTAGACCTATTCCCTTCACCTATTCCAGTAGTCCTTTATTTCATCTGTAGCTCAGTTTCACTATTTCTTTTAATCCCAGTTCCATGTCTTATTTCCATTATTTGCTCTTTTATATATATTTGCCTTGTGCACAAGTATAATTTTTGTTCTTGTTATATGAGCTTTTCTCGTACATAAGACTCATAACCAGAACTTGCTTTCTCTCAGTGAGTCTAGTTGATGTTTGTAAAGCATATATAAGCCTAATTTGGGATATTTTAAAAGTGAGCAGCAATCATTCAGTGTCAGGTGAGCAGATGAATTCGAAGATACTCTCAATATCTCCGAGCTCAACTGTCAAACAATGGTACTGGTAGAATTCAGAACTTGGATAGGAAATTCCATAGATTTTGTTTCTTAATTGTCATTGAATTTGTCCTTTCTGCTGTGTCTAACATATGATGGCATTTCTCTTAAACGTATACAGTTTGGTTTACAAAAGCAACATTGATATGTGTGTCAGAAGGTAATGTTGGAATGGGTGATTTTTTGTTCACCTGTAATGGTTGAAATGTGCAGAATATAGTATAAGACACCCATAATAATACAAACCCTAAAATCAAGAATTCACAATATTTTATTTGGCACAGTTTTTGTCTCTGATGTTAAGGCAATTTTGGGGGGAATAAAAATCTCCAATGAGACATTTACAATGTTTCTTGTGAAAACTGTCCCAAAGTACCTCCGGTGCATGTCAAGTTGGATATAAAGAACGAGAAATGCTTTCTCTAGGATGGGGAGTGTTTCATACAATTGTGAAAAAATCTTAGCAGATTCTGCTGTGCATGTTCAGAAGTGATTTTTAAATTACATAGTACCATGTCCCCAAAAAGATACAACTTTCAAACTTCAGAATATTTTTTCTGTAGCCCTGTTCAAAAAAGATGATGTTAGATTTTCAAAGAACCAATAATTTACAAAGGAAATTTGTATTTCCCCCCACTTTCCCATAAAATTAAAACAGAAGAGATTTTTCTCATATGAAAATAAAACCATCTCTGAGCACAGAACCAGTAGAGAAAGTTTTAAGCTCACTGGGTGAATATTTTGGAAAGTTAAATACTTATGAAATATAAATATAAAAATTATCTTGAAATCTTATTATTTACATTATTAAAATACAAACAGAAATAAAAAATAAAATTAAAATTCAGTATTATCTAAATACACATACACGTATAAAAACTTAATAATGGAAAATTTGTAATTTTAAGTGCTCAGCTATTAATCTGAAATGTTACTGAAGATCTTGAAAGATACGATGAAAGCTAGGAGAAATCAATACCATTTGTTGAAATAGCTGTATGGAGAAACATCAACTAGAATTAAATTTCTGGCCATCTGAAGTGAATCAGTTTGTTTACCTGCCAGTGCATTAAGATTACATTTCCTTACCGTGTGTTTCTATGATTATGCACTTGGGGCATCAAAAGGAGTAGATGATAAGAAAAGGTTACTAGATGTCTAAATTATATCAGATAGCCAGAGAATATATGATGGTGTAGATTGCACATACTGTGTAAGAAGATGATACTTGGTGTACAATGAAAGAGAAATACTTATATGAATGTCTGCGTTATATGTCCTCAGAAGAGTGAATATTACATGAGACATAGTCCTTTATTCTCCCACTCAGGACTGACCTTTTCCTATCATGAGTCTGGCGTATGGCTTCTTCCGGCTTGCACTGGTTAAACTCAAGGGCTGAATCAAGTCCCATGTGAAATAGCTAGGTACATCATTGGCAGAAAAGAGAGAGCACGGAGAAATAATCTCATTGTATATGCCACCCTGCCACTGAATAAAAAAAATCAACAGCAGTAGAAAATGGACAGATACATAAAAGCCATTTAACCAGTTACCTGTATGAACCCCAATCTATACACAGATATTTGATTTAATAACTCTGGCAGTGTGTAAATACCTTTGCATGCCAATAAAGTCATTGGAATTGGAGGAGAAAATGAAAACATGTCTTCACTCATGGAAGATGATTTTAACTTTTCATTAAAATATTTTAATATATTCCAGTCTAAAAAAATTTACACTAGTCATAATTCTTTCTATTATGATATTTAGCAGAACATGTGTCAGATTATATGACATTTTAGTATTTTACTGCTATGTTACAAGCCAATCCACTATGATGTACAAACTGAAAAGAACACTTTTACTTTGATAAAGGTTCAACCCACTACAGCTTCTGACATTCCTGCATTTCGTATGATTAAGCTCCGAGATGACTCCTGCTTATCTAGCATCATCATCCTTTGCAAGCAAAGAAGGTGGATTGCTAGTGAGCAGTTCATCACTTCTCCATTCCCACTGGGTTCTTTTTTCTTAGACTTCTGTTTTAAAACATTTTGTAAGGAAAATATGAGGTGATAATCTATCACAGAAATATAATTAGGCAAACAAATGTATTTCACTGTTTCGAATCTCAATGATATCTACCCTAGACATTATATAAAACATGTAACAACATTGTTTTAATATTTCTGCATAGTGCTATCCATCATAAAAATAGAAGTATATGACATCTGATCAGAACTGAGAAAGGGATATTTCTTTTTTTTCCCCTTTGGAAAGAATATTGCTTTACTTGGGGCGCAGTCGTATCATTAGCATTCTATTAAAATATCTATAATGTGTGCAAGGTCAGAACCGGAGACCTACAGTACTGTACATCTGTAGGCAGTTATTTAACAAAATTTGGTAATTTCATTTTTCATGTTGACAGTCAAAGTATATTGTATGTGTTTTGGACTAGAGGAATTATGTAAATATGGTTTTTAAAAAGCCAGGAAATAAATATTGGTCCTGGTCCACAACGCTAACAATTGAGCAGCTGGGGGAATATAAAAATGTAAAAATGACTTTATGACAACTTTACACTTAGTCAATCTTTGGGCTGCTCTGTGCTGGATAATTTCCCTAGTGCAAGATAAAACAGCCTGAAGCTAATTTGTGCTGTTTGGTCACAACCTCAGGCATCAGTTGGTCAAAGTTTAATTATGGAGGTTGAATGAAAAATAATTGATTTTGAAGCTGTTAAAACCATTTTTGCTAAAAAGCAATATACATAACTTTCCGGCAATATATAATGGATCTCCGAAATTGCATCAATCACCGTGCTTGTGAATAAGAGTAAGAGTTGTCTATGATTACTTAAAAACGTGCTGTCTTGTTACAAAATATTTCTTGTTGAAGAGCTCAGATTGCCAACTCATAAAAATATAATTTGCAGAGGGTAAGTGAACCTACTGTTTCTGTTCTATTGTCTTGAAATCTTATTTGGGGCTTATTTCAGTGTAAGGTTATGGAGGAAGATGGAGCTGTGTGCAACTCTACGTGGTAACATGTTGATTGATATTTAAAAGCTTTAATTATAAAAACCTGTCAACACTATGAAGATTACTTTAACAGCAGCACAAAGAAAAGAACAGCAGGATGAGATCATTTCCAGACTGTAATACAGATGGGGGAATTTGGATCCAAGGATACTTATATATCTGGTTGTGCCTTATTTGCTCTGTACAGAATGACTTGTATGTCACCCCTAAGGACAATGAAATTACACTTTCATGTAAGCAAAGAGAAATTTAAAGCTAGGGGAGGCAAAAATCAGGCTGAATAAAGCTTTAATGTCAATAAGCATGTGCTGAGGTAACGTTGGGCTCAGGAAGCAATAGTCATTCCGTCAGAAAGGAAGTTATTCCTAAAAGTCCTTGCTTGACTTTGTCCCAGCATAATTTGCACACTGTATCTCAAATGACAGCTCACTCACACTTTGGTGCCTCCTATGACAGTGCTCTACTGTATCATCCCATATTGAATTTATCTTCAGTTTTGTTTTTATTGATTAAACATTTGATTAAAGTCATTTAAACGTGCATGCCCCTGACTTTTATGAATCAATTACTTATCGCAGAATGAGCCATTTTGAATTCAGGAAAACTGTTTATAAACTATTAATTTGTTTTTAGAGAGAGAGATTTCAAAGAGGGTGCAACTATGTAAAATGATGACCTTTTCTTCTGATGGCTATAGAATGCTATTGACTATGTAGCATTACAGACACTGTAAGTCACATTGCAGTGGTTTTCACTCAAGCAAGTTGCTAATAAAATTCCTGCTGGGCAGTAATGTTATAGTCTAAGTACTGTAGGTCTTCTGATTTTCCAGTTCACTGGCTTAATGCTTATTGTCTGCCTCTCTGGTTAAATATATAAAAATATTGTTATATTTAGCCAACATAAAGGTGTAATGAATTATGACACTAATTACTTGTATTCCATTGTGGAGGAATTATAATTGCATATTGTAACTAGAAAGAGTATGGAATTCTTTTTGGGGGGTGGCAAGTGATATATTTCTGAAACATTAACTAGACTGGGAGTTCTGAATTAGCTACTATCTAATTTAAAATGTTTGTAAGCATTTGTAAATTATATTCCTCCGAGGGGAGTATATTTATTTTACAAACCAGAATCTAATGAACAATGGTCCCAAATTGTGTATAAGTGGGAAAGCAGAACAACCCTTCACTAAAGTCTAGGCAGAAGATTAGGGCTTAATTCTAATTTCTTCACATCTGTAGGTAGAAATGTGCAGTCAGCTGGAGCCACTCATCCTTCCCGTCCTTCAAGCCTCTATGGCCCCCATGATTAGGAAGACGGATGCACAGGTACAGTCATGGGTCCTTTCTGTCACTTCCAGAATTCAAGCAAAAGCTACTCCTAGAATTATTTCCATTCTAGTGAAAAGAAAGTGGAAACCACCATAGCAGGGATCAGCAACCTAGGCACGCGGACCACAGGGTAAGCACCCTTAGCGGGCCCTGCTGGTTTGTGGACTTGCCAGTTCGCTGACCAGGGCTCCCACTGGCCCCAGTTCACCGTCCTGGTCCAATGGAAGATGTGGGGAGTGGCGTGGTGTTGGCCGCCACTTCCTGCAGCCCCCATTGGACCGGGATGGTTAACTGTGGCCAGCGGGAGCCGCGACCGGCTGAACCTGTGGATGTGGCAGGTAAACAAACTGGCCAGGCCTGCTAAGGGTGCTTACCCTGGAAGGCCGAATGCCAAGGTTGCTGATCCCTGCAGTAGACAATGAGACCCAGGCTCTCTGCCCTGGAGAGCTCACAATTTAATACTTGTTCAGGTACAAATTACATCTATATGGTACCTTACATCAAATGATACATATTGATTTGAAAAACAATGGGAATGATTCTCCACTGCCTTGAACCTTCACCAACAGAAGTTGATCCAAAAAAAGATATTAGTTCACCCACCTTGTATTTTGAGCCTTATATAGTCATTTCCCCCTTTGAAAATGTAACACAGTGGTGAGAGTGTATTACTGGTCCCCCTGTGCATTCAACAGAGGATGTGAATCTTCTACAACCCCATCTAGAGACCATGAACTTAACTTATAGCAACCTGCTTTTAGTTCTGGAAGTACCCAGTTCTGTCACCGGTGTGTTGGCCAAGAAATGGGATGCCACAAAGTATGTGCAAGCTGCTACCAAAACATAATTTTCTACTCATTTACATGGGTAGCAGTGTTTTATACACAGATATATAGGACTACACAATGTACTTGTCAGCTGAAAGTCAGCCCAATACTTTTGGTTAAATAGAGCTGGACAACATGAATCAGGAATCCTAGGTTCTTCCCCTAGCTGATTTTGACTAACTGTAATTCTCAGCAGCTTGGTTAACCTTTTCTGTGCCTCAGAGTACTCATCTGTAAAATTGGGTCTAACAATATTCATCTACTTAAGAATATCTTTGTGAAACTTACAGTGTTTGTAAAATACTTTGTCACATTGTGCTATCTTTAATATTACTTAGTGCAGAGTATTGCTGTTATGTTTCTTAAACCCTAATTTCATTTTGGAATAACCAGTTCCATGCCCTAGAGGCATTAATTTTCATCTGTTATTTAAATAAGTCACATACGGTAATGAATTTACTTTAAATGGGAGTTTCAATGAAGGGCGATAACATTAAAATAAAGCAGCAGGGCAGTTTCAAAAGACTCCTAAGGTCTGGGAATTAAAGACAGAGGGCAGAAAAGCTCTGTGTGAGCCTTAATCTTTTGTATCTCACTCTTCAAAACTGCTTAATTTTGACCTTCAATCTTATTCCTACCAAAACAAATAAATCAGTATTTGGAGTAAAGAAATCAAATGAAAAAAGGGAGTTTGGACAGATTTTGTTGTTCATATTCATTTACTACCAAATTCTCAAAGTTTCCGGACATGTTTTTAATTTTTTAATTGAATCAGGCATTAAAGTAAAGGTGCAAAGTGATCTTGTGGATAAAGGTCACTTTATTAAAAGCATTATTTACAAAAAACACACCACAAAACACAAATTAGATACTATGTGCTATCAATCTCCCATTTTCTCCACCTCCGAAACAGAAATCATCACTTCACTGGCTCCTTACAAGAACATTAACCAAAGACTTGACATAAATCTATGCCAGAGATGGATGAGTTCTCACTGCAGCAACTCAAATAGTCCTTTCCTCTGACAGCCTTCCTGTTCTAAAGGACGGGTCTGTCCATAAGTCTTACTGGCCACATGATGGGTAACAACCCAGCATTCAGGATTTACTGTCTCAGTGAGTGAGAGCATGCCCGTTGCTGGACCTCATTAGTAGGTGCAGCATTCTCCCAGCTCTGCTGGCTAATGAATAAGACCAACCAACTCTGGTCCCATTAGGGTGCTCTGTAATCCAGGAAATGCCTATCTGTGCCCTCTGTTTTAATAGCAATATGTGGATATGTGTCCCTTTCCGGTAGCTAGTCCTCATAGTAACCTTACTAATCTGATGCTGCATCTAGTTAAGGGAGTCAGTTCTTTAGCTCAAGCATTAAAAGCTTATGCTTTTAGCACTGAAGAGCCTGGGTTCAGACCTCAGTGTCAGCCCCAATGGAGTGTTGCATATTTGAATTTAATAACTATTTGACTTTGTCAAATAACAGGCTCAGCTGGATTTAATCAATGATTATCAACCAGAGATTAATTCATCACTGTACAGAATACAGAAATAATAGATACATTACCACCCTTATTATAATCAAAATAGCTGGCCCCTGTGTCTCCTCTCTGTAACTGATGAGATGACAGCAATTTTCATTCCCCAACCTAGGTATGAAGCCCTTTGTCTTTTACAGGGTTCCCTTTTCTGGAGGGAAATATACTTTCCCATGATCTATTTCACTATATGCAATGTTTTAACATTTTTGTTTACCTCAGTATTTATGAATTTACTTTATGATATATCTATGTTTCATGATTGATAAGTAAAAAGGAATTTATAATCCAATTATTATTATTATTAATGGTTGTCAAAACTGACAGTTCTTAATGAGTTAAACACATCTTTTGATGAGTCATCCATTGCAGAAAACATATGCCAAAACAAGTATTCCTTATCAAATCACCCAGTGTTGTTTAGAATATATATCAGTAGATACTTTTAGTAGTTTGGCTGGTGGGGGGTGATTTTTTTCCCTGAACATCTTGATTTCCACAGATCTGCATATGCCAGTCATGATGGATTATAGTCTAATTCTCAAACATATAAAATTCCTGAATATAGGTCACTCACAGGTTATAGATGGACACTCTGGCCTTCCTATTCCAACACATTCTACAGATACATTAGAAGCAAGAAGAAGACCAAGGACAGGGTAGGCCCATTACTAACTGGGTATAGGGGAGGGAATAATAACAGAAAATCTAGAAATGGCAGAGGTGCTTAATGACTTCTTTGTTTCAGTTTTCACCAAGAAGGTTGGTGGCGATTGGATGTCTAACATAGTGAATTCCCATAAAAATGAGGTAAGATAAGATTCTAAAATAGGGAAAGAACAAGTCAAAAATTCCTTAGACAAGTTAGATGTCTTCAAATCACCAGGGCCTGATGAAATGCATCCTGGAATACTCAAGGATCTGACTCAGGAGATATCTGAGCCATTAGTGATTATCTTTGAAAAGTCATGGAAGATGGGAGACATTCCAGAAGTCTGGAAAAGGGCAAATATAGAGCCCAACTATAAAAAGGGAAATAAGGACAACTGCAGAATTACAGACCAGTCAGATTAATTTCTGTACTCAGAAAGATAATGGAGCAAATAATTAGGCAATCAAAATACAAACATCTAGAAGATAAAAAGGTGATAAGTAACAGTCAGCATGGTTTTGTCAAGAACAAGTTGTGTCAAATCAACCTGATAGCTTTCTTTGACAGGATAACAAGTCTTGTAGATAGGGGGAAGTGTTAGATGGGGTATATCTTCAAGAGTGACAAAGAGTCCTGTGGCACCTTATAGACTAACAGACGTATTGGAGCATAAGCTTTTGTGGGTGAATGCCCACTATGTCAGATCCCGGGGTATATCTTGACTTTAGTAAAGCATCTGATACAGTCCCACATAACCTTCTCATAAACAAAGTAGGGAAATGCAACCTAGATGGAGCTACCATAAGGTGGCTGCAAAACTGTTTGGAAAACCATTCTTAGAAAGTAGTTATCCGTGGTTCACAGTCATGAAGGGTACAATGAGTGCATTCAGTTCTGGGTCCAGTTCTGTTCTATATCTTGATAAATTATTTAGATAATGACATAGAGTGTACACTTATAAAGTCTGCAGACAATACCAAGCTGGTAGGGTTGTAAGTACTTTGGAGGACAGGATTAAATTCAAAATGCTCTGGACACACTGAAATGGTCTGAAGTAAATAGGATGAAATTCGGTAAGGACAAATGAAAAGTATTCCATTTAGGAAGGAACAATCAGTTGCACAAATACAAAATGAGAAATGACTGTTTAGGAAGAAGTACTGTGCAAAGGGATCTGGAGGTCATAGTACCACAAACTAAACATCAATCAACAGTGTAACACTGTTGGGAAAAAAAGTGAACATAATTCTGGGAAGTATTAGTAGGAGTGTTGTAAGTAAGACACAAGAAGTAATTCTTCCTATCTACTCTGCATTTATTAGGCCTCTATTGGAGTATTGTGTCCAGTCATGGACTCCACATTTCAGGAAACACATGGACAAATTGGAGAAAGTCTGGAGAAGAACAACAAAAATGATTAAAGATTAGAAAACATGACCTATGAGGGAAGATTGGAAAAAACTGGGTTTGTTTAGTCTGAAAAAGAGAAGACTGAGAGGGTACATAATAACAGTTTTCAAGTACATAAATATCGTTACAAGAAGGAGGGATAAAAGTGTTCATCTTAACCGCTGATGATACGACAAGAAGCAATGGGCTTATGTTGCAGCAGGGAGGTTTTTGGACACTAGGAAAAACTCCCTAACTGCCAGAGCGGTTAAGCACTGGAAGAAGTTGCCTAGAGAGATTGTGGAATCTGTTCACGTGAAAGTCATTTGATCCCTTCCCTAATAGTTCAAATAATTTTTGCTTGAGGGTTTGTGAAGGTCCATTTTTGATCCCCTTCAGCTGCACATGGAATCAATGGAAGTCTTTAAAGTGGAAGTATGAAGCACTTTCATTAAGTGAAACCTGATATAATTAACTGAAATTTACCTGAAACTTTAGACCCCGTGTAAGAAAATAAAGCTCTATAGAACCTTATGCTCTGGGTCCCAGCCTATTAAAGGAATGGGAAGATAAAATTTTTCTTTCACCATCCCTCCTTATAATCTCTTGCTCCAAAAAAGTTTGTGCTCTTGCCCCATCCAAACATTTTAGGGAAGTATGTCTCCTTTGTCTTCTCGGAAAAGGAAGCAGTCCTTTCTGGATCATGGGTTTCTCTTACACACTATAATAAATAATAACAATCCAAAGGGAAATGAATTAATGGTTTTCCCAGAGAACTCCAAATGTTATCAAGAAGTAAATTGTTCAGTTAAGAGCTAGGTCCATCCTTTCCACTGAGGAAAATAGAATCAGCTGTTTAGTCCACTGGAGTCAAAACTCTGGAATTGGTACATTCCCTAGTAAAAATGAATAATGTGATGAAGGAAATGGTTGAAAAACATATTTTCTGGACTGGTGGTTGAAAGCCCCATTATCTTTAATTAAAACAAGTTACCCTGAAGATACAGCTAAATGTCTGACTTTAAAATAAATATTATTTGGCTATTTATTGTTCTGATGAAAATGAAATAATGTTTGTCCTTTTTTTTTACATCTACTTTCAGCAAAGAACTAATTCAGTTATGGGTGAATGATCTGCATTGCTTTCTGTATCATGAATATTCAACTTGATAGTTAAATTCCAATATTGAAATCTTTATTGCGGGGGTTATGAAAGATCCAGAAAGAATGCAGGTTTTGAATTCCAAGTTGAAATAACAAAGAGTCTTGTGGGACCTTAAAGACTAATTAAAGTATTGAAGTATAAGCTTTTGTGGGCTAATACCCACTTCATCGGATGCAAGCACACTCTTTGTTACTTCTGCTATTCCAGACTAACACGGCTACCTCTCTGATTCTTGACAAGTTGAAATAGGAGCTCTGAAAGTTCAAAGGTGGTACTCCATTGTTAAGACCAGATCCTTTATATATTTAAAGACAAGGAATAAATTCCCCACTGACTTCCATCAATAATCTGAATAAAATTCACTATTTTAGAATCAGCTCCTTAAAAAGTTAGATTTTTAGAGTAGAACTGCACCTTTGTGTTCTAGCTATGTTCTTCACCTTCACCCGGTCCTAGGATAAAGTCACATTTTTGGGAAACAAACATGTCTTGGTTATCATAATTATATGCAGATAACATAGACCCAGTTTTACAATAAAAAAACATGAATGTTAATGTTTCTTTTAAGAATGATTGAAGATGCAAACACATTTTTCATTATTTCTTGCTATTTTGTTGCTAGTGTACTGCTAATTCCTCTTCAAACATCTTACCCAAAGTACCATTGCACCTTCCAGTATTCCAAAAAAATTGTCCATATATTGACTTCTTGCAAGTGTTGTAATCTTTACAAATTCCATCTTAGATGCTTTAGTTGTTGCAATACAGTTAAAATAGGTCATTTTAAAAGTTTGACTCTCATAACATATACTGCACTAGTAAATGGAAATAAAGCATTTACTTTGGGAGGTAGATATAAGATAGATATTTGATATGGATAAATTATCTATTATTGTTGATCTTGAACTGTTAGTTTGATTCATAGTTACAGGAAACAAACCTTCCATTCCTCATTAATGCTACTAGTCAAAATTGTTGCCGCTTCATTCATATATCAACATTGAAGATTTTTCTAAAGGTTGGGAAATATTTTTATTTTCTAGACTGTTATGTTCTTCACACTGGTGAACAACAATGTTTTGAAAATACTTTGCATTTATTAGGCAAAATAAATGCAAAGGTTTTGCTTTGTGCCATTGTAGCGAGGCGGTGTGGTGTCCCACCGCCCCGCTAGGGGATGAGCCTCCCCAGATACCACAGGGGGTGGAGCTAGTGAGACCTGCACCTGCCCCTCAGAGGTCACAGCACAGGGCCGGAAGTATAAAAGCCCGGGGCCAAAGCTCACTCAGGAGGCAGCCACCGGAGGAGCCAGACGCTAACGGTGGAGCTCCTGACTGGGAAGCCACTGCGACCCAGCCTGAGCCCACGGACTGGCCGAGCCTACCCTGCGCCCGCTACCCAGAGGAGGACTGGCCGAGCTTGCCGAGCGGCCGGTACCCTGGGGAGCCACCCAGCTTACCCCAAGTCGTGCTTACCGCCTGCTAGGTATCTGGAGGAGCTGCCGGACCTGCCCCCCAACAGCAACTCCGAGAAGCCCATGGTCTTGGAGCACCCTGAGGATATGGTGCTGAACCAGGTACCACTTGAGGGGGAGTCTGGAAGCAGCCCGGGGGGAGACTCAGAACCCATGTCAGTGTGTTGCTGTCAGGATCCCCACTGACTGCAGCGGGTCCTTTTCTGCTGCTAGGGCCCTGGGCTGGGACGCAGTGGAGCGGGTGGGCCTGCGTCCCCCCTGCCACCCTTATATAAAAAAAATTAAAATATAAATGGAGATATACCAATCTCCTAGAACTGGAAAGACCTTGAAGGTCATCGAGTCCAGTCCCCTGCCTACACTAGCAGGATCAAGTACTGTCCCCTGACAGATTTTTTGCCCCAGATCCCTAAATGGCCCCCTCAAGGATTGAACTCACAACCCTGGGTTTAGCAGGCCAATGCTCAAACCACTGAGCTAGCCCTCCCCCCTTTAAAATAAATGGAGATATACCAATCTCCTAGAACTGGAAAGACCTTGAAGGTCATCAAGTCCAGTCCCCTGCCTACACTAGCAGGGTCGAGTACTGTCCCCTGACAGATTTTTTTGCCCCAGATCCCTAAATGGCCCCCTCAAGGATTGAACTCACAACCCTGGGTTTAGCAGGCCAATGCTCAAACCACCGAGCTATCCCTCCCCCCCCCGTGGGTAGCAGCCTCCCCCTCCACCAGACACCTGGACTTAGTGAACTGCTGTTGCGCAGCCGCTGCCTAAGGGTCCTAGCCCTGACTCTTTTGTTTGTTTGCTGCCCCGCCCTGCCTCAGGGCCTGGGCTTATTGAACTACAAACTCAGTCTGCTCTGAGCCCTTGAGCTACACACCAGGTACTCCCCAACCTGGCAGAAGGTAAGAGCGAGGTGGTGTGGTGCCCCACCACCCCGCTAGGGGACGAGCCCCATATTTTCTGCTGGGATGCCAATTTTCTTACTTTTTAAAAAAAAACAACACTTATATATTTTCTTGAAGTGAGCACATCAGATTATGGGCAGCTTCCTTTATAGTGAACAAGACTTTAGGGTTCATTTTAAATGGAAACCATAATATTCTAGTACATTTAAATATCATGGAGACATTTCAGATCATGTTGAAGCATAGATTCCCCTTGTAGAGGTGGATGGATTCATTCAGTGGCTAGTATTTTCACCAGACACAAGAAAAAAAATCAAGCTTAGTAGAGGCTGAAATTATTCATGAATTCTGGTTGAATTGGTGAATAGTTTTTTACGAAAATATTTTTTGAAAGAGTTAAAACAGTTAATTTTGACATTTTTAAATGAACTGATTCTTTGTGAAAATATTGACATGAATTGACTTTATTTTTTCAAGTGTTTAAAATAACAGTTTTGGTTTGAAACCATTGTTTTCAAGATTTTTTTTTCCAGCCAGCAAACCGCAAGAAAAAAATCAATTATTTGTTCAGCTCTATTCACTAGTGTGGATGGAGTTAATAGTCAGCACTTTCTCAGACCATATTCAGCCTTGATAATACTTGGAATTAATTGGATCCAGTATGCATTATGATCCATTATGTACCTATTAAGGGAATCCTAGCTTTATAGCAAAATGAGTCATACAAAATAATGCACAAGATAAATATAATGATAGAAAAAAACACAATATGTTAATGCAATTCTGAGAACTGTGATAGGTTCCAGAGGCTCCAAGTAGCTTTTTGTTAAAATTCCACCACCAGTTTGAAGGGAAGATTGAGATGGTTTATTTGTCTTTTTGGAGTTCACTCCTATTTGGATGTGTTAAAATTAGCTCTGTCTTGGGATTTGTAGAAACACTTCTGAAGTGAGAGTTGTTTGCACTTGGAATGGACCACTTTTCTCTCAATGGAATGTGTTTTCAAAACATTTTCTGTGCAAAAAATAGACATTGATGATGAAGAAAAAATCTAATCAGAGAGGTAGCCGTGTTAGTCCAGAATAGCAGAAGTAACAAAGAGTCTTGTGGCAACTTAAAGACTAACTAAAGTATTGAAGCATAAGCTTTTGTGGGCTAATATCCACTTCTAATATTAATAGTATTTCAGTGGGGCCACAGTCCTGATTTTCAGATATCATTTGTTTTTCTTCAGAGCGTCTTTTTTGTTGTTGTCAATTTTCAAAACAGGATACCTGAAATTAGATTCCTAGATACCTAGATAGGTATGTATTTAAGTGTCCTCATATTTACAAATGTTCAGAACATATTTCCCACAATTACATGAGAGCTGTGGTTACAATAAATGCATTTAAGTGCCTATGTGATAATTCTTATTGATACATATTAATTAAATGAAATTATAGATGAAATGGAAAAAAATATCCCGGAGAGAGACCATTTATCCTCATTAATTTATGTTACTGTGGTTCCTGGGAGTCACAACAATTCTATCTGTTGTTCAAAAATATAGAAAGATAACATCCCTGCACCAAAGATTTGACAATATACATAGACCAGACTCAGAGTGGAAGGGGGGAAATGCTGCACAGAGTTTGGTGGGCCCACTATCTCCAAGGGGCAACTCCATTTAAGCACCCCTCTAAATCTGCATTTCTTGGTTTTCAGATGTTTGAGTTTTGGAGACTTCTTTCCAGCTGTCAGCTTCCCCATTCCAGAGGGCTACAAGGGTTCTCCTAAACAACCGTAAATCTGCACTACTGACATTTTTGGGTAGTGCATATCCTTCAGTGCTTGTTTGTATTGTTTCCTCTCCAGTCCACCATGGAGACTGATGCTGAAAGCCTTTTCACTGCACATTTTGTAATTTAAATCCTGAATCTGTCATTTCATTCACCTATTTGAGTGAAGTGAAATGAGTAAAGTGAGAGTGAAAGAGTTCTCATGCATCAGTTAAATGGCTCATCTGTGGGCTTTTCCTAAGTCTTTGACAGGATGCAGAAACAATGAATAGCTAATTTTGAAAATTTCCTGGAGAACCAGTCACAAACTTACCACACATAGGATGAAAGCCTGTGTAGAGTATTAACACATGCAGATTCCAGCAAGGCAAATTCTTAGTGAAAGAATTGAAAGGCCATTCTGTCTGTTGCTTAAAATACCTTGTTGATGCTGCTAGGAAGTTGGTATTACTATGACTGCATTACTGTTCTTGTTGTTAGTGACCAACGGCTGGTCTATATGCAGTTTTTGTACCACCAGGTATATTGATTTCCGAAACCAATATAATCATGAAGTGGCACAACTCCCTGGTACTTTTATGAATATGCCTTAATCCTGTAGGTTTACTAACATGGTAAAGCAAGATGAGAACTGTATATAGATAAGTCCAAAATTTTCATAATAGATATTCCTTAAGTATTGAAGAATTCCTTCAAAATGATTAGCAAATCATTTTCTGTGAATGGAGGGATATTTTGTTTATTTTGTTATTGTTTGAAAATGGAAGACCTTGGCCTGCCATGTTTAATTAAATAGCAATAAACATGAACCAGACCCCTCCCCCACCCCAGTGCCCAGGTGCAGCATACTCCTTGTAATATGATAGCATACAGAACAGAATTACAGCAACAGTGTCAGAGATGAGAAGCCCCAGCAGTAACAGGGAAGGACCTTCATTAGAGACCAGATAGCAAGTGTAAAAAGTCAGGATGGTGGTGAGGGGCATTTACAGGTACCTATGTAAGATATAGTCCCAAATATTGTGACTGTCCCTGTTATAAGTGTGAAGGGTGCCTTTCCTGGGTGAGACTATGTTATCTAACACAGTGTGCTTTGCCTGGGTGGGGCTTGTTATCTGAGACAGGTAACATAGGAGTTTCCCTGCCATGGGAGAGGGAGGAGCCTCGAGCCCATGAAGAAGGAAGAGGCAAAACAGTCAGTTCCATCTTGGCTGGTCTCCAGGGAGGAGGCAAAAGCCAGAGTGTCCCATCTTGGCTGGTCTCCAGGGAGGAGCCCAGGGCCAGGAGAGATCCATCTTGGCTGCACATGAGGCAGGAAGCTTGCCAAGGTAGCTGGCAAGGGTTCTAGACCATCTTTGGCTATAAAGATGGCTCTACCTTTTTTTATACTTCTACTTAGCTAATGTGAGTATTACCATTTGATTCTTCTATTAAGCCGTGCCTTTTGGGGTATCCTTTCCTTTCCAGACCAAAGTGGGAAACTACAAATGTAAAGTGTCTGTATTTCTGCTTTAACCTTTTTCTTTATTAAATTTTCTAGTTATAAAACTGTCTGGTTTATTTCCCTTAGGGTTTTTCTCTGCTTCCAGTCTGGGAAGGGGGAAGGGAAGGGAATAGGAACCAGGGCAGCTAGGGGCCTAGCTGGAGTGTGAAGACTGTCTCTCCTTACCGTCAGGTTAGACGGGGGAGGGAGGAAGCAGTCTCCAGGTGTCTGGCTCTCAGGTTCAGCCAGACAGGGTGAAGGAAAGTAGCCTTCAGGTATCTGACTTTGAATCCCAGGAAGGGGTACAAGGTTAGGGTCTGGCTCTCAGGTTGAGAGAGACAGGGTTAAGGGAAGTCTGCCTTCAGCTGGTCAGGGTGAAGGGAAGCAGTTTTCCGGTGTCTGACTTTAAAACCCAGGGAGGGGGTACAAAGTCAGGGTTAGGGGAAGATCGGGGGCCCCTCCAAGGTTTTGGAAATATACCCGATTGGTGGCAGCGATTGGCGACCCCAAGAACCCCAACTGGCAAGGTGGGGGTGTCTTGGGGTGGAGGACTTGTTGGTCTGGCATAGAAGAGGCCCAGCCTTTGTACTCAGGAGCATAGAGGCTGGGGGTAACCCCCTCTTACAGTCCCTATAAAATCAGGACAATTGGTTACCCTAACTCTCATGGGAGTTCTGAGTTAGACCAGCAGGAGTTAGAAGCCTTGTGATTAGTAGTGGAAAAAGAAGGAAGCTGGGAACCTGAGTAGAGGTTGTGGATGGATAGAGAGACCTATTTACCAAGTCTAACTTCGTCCCCAAAGTAACAGCCTGATCAAACCCTGAATACAGTATGTAGACCCAAGCACATCTTTATACACTGAACAAGCAGGAAATGACATCTCAGTGAAATATGGCGGTAGGTGTTTTTGTAATTAAGTGAAATCCCAATACTAATATATATATTTTTTAAAAATATAATATATAGGTCACCCATAAGACTGCTTCCAACTATTTCAAGTTACTCATTATTGTCCAAGGTTACACTGTTTTTAAAGGCAACAGATCACCTATCTAGTGATTACTAGCCTTATTTTCTAACATACCTGAATATGCTGCCATTGCTTTTAAAGGAAATGTGTGCTCCAATACAATCTTCATCTCCTTCCATCCAGCATGATAAAGCAGTGTGCACATCAATCAGGAGAGTTCCAGAATCTTGTTCCAAATGTTCTGTTAATAAGGTAGTTAAAGTTGGTAAGAGACGAGACAACCTTTAATATTGTCATTAATATTGTCATTACACTAATTGAATGCATTTTCCTAGTTAAGTCTCTTTTACAGGTTCTGATCAACTGCCGGGGACACAGATCCACTAAATTTTCACTACAAAAGGTTTTTTTCTCCTGCTAGTGGCCCATCCAAATTAAATAGCCTCTTAGAACTGGTATGGTAATTTACAATTTTTTTTTGCTTTCTGTGTATAAATGCATCTTACTTCTGTGTGTTCCATTCTATGAATCCGATGAAGTGGGCTATAGCCCACAAAAGCTTATGATGAAATAAACTGGTTATTATTCTCTAAGGTGCCACGGGTATTCCTCATTTTATTTAACATTTAATATGAACATCTTCATTTCTGACTCTTTCATTTATTAACCTGTAAATTTCTCTTTTGCCCCATTTCTCATTTGCTGTCCCCCCCCCTCCTTCTTACTTGCTCAAAATAATCTGGTTAGCATCAGGAAATCAGCATTGATGAATTCTCAATATAGGGCTGTTATAAGAGAAAAAAAATCATGTTGTAATCCTTTTCATATCATATATAGAAAACTCAGTATTAATTATGTGGGGCATACATATAGAGGTTTTACATAGAGAATACAGAATTAACAACTTTCCTAAGTATGCGGGAAGCAGAGACAATTCATAAACATTTCTAAAGTATCAGTCATTTCTACAGTTACAAGATATTGTAGATTCTGATGCCAGTTGTGATGATAGAATGATCAGCATATTCACTGATAATGAAGGAAGACTAATGTAACAAGTGACATTGTCTGAACTGATATATAGTCCAAATATTTTACATTGCCCAGAATATTAAACAAACTATTATATTAGTTGTGTATCACATCTATGTCATTCTCTTTCAGATGCTACCACTAGTTTATATATATATGGATATATTATTTTTATTGAATATTTTATCTCATAAATGCAAATCTAGATTAGCACAAGAGGATGGGCCACCAAAAGCACTCCATTTTGATCAGATGTGGCATGGGAGATAAACCCCATTTTGCCTTTCCCCACCTGCTTGTCTACTAATCCACTTGCTCAGATCAGCGTAATGGGAAATCAAATAAATGAGCCAAAGAAGTTTGTTTGCTTTAATGAAGCCCCAGGGAAGGAGTATATGGAATAGGGTCTGATATCCCAAATAATGCCAAAAGTGTGATCTCTGTGCCTGGTCAGGAAACCTTCCAGACCTGCAGAGAGTTAACCACCTGTAGTGGACTATTCATCATCACATATAATCCTCCTCCCTCACCACCCACTCCAGTTTAAATAGTGGAATCTTCCTAATTATATTTAGGATGTTCTGTTTATGAGCTCCAAGCTGGCCCTTAGGGTGTCAGGTGTCTACACTGCAGTTAAAAACCTGTGTCTGGCCCATGCCAGCTGACTTGAGCTTGCGGGACTTGGGTTGTGGAGCTGTTTAACTACAATATAGACTTCTGGCATCAGGCTGGAGCCCACTATCTAGGACTTTTACGGGTGGGAGGGTTTCACCCAGGAGAGTCCCACCCAGGAGAATCCCACCCAAGAGGGTCCCACCCAGGAGTCTACACTGGAATTAAACCATAAGCCCAAATCGGATGGCAAGAGCCAACTGTGGGTGTCTAATTGCAATGTAGAGATACTCTTAGAGGATAATAGACTCCACCATGGATAGTTAATACAAAAAGAAAAGAAAAGTAATGGTAAGGCCCAAGATGTTTCAGAAATATTTCAGGTGTCAGCCATTTAGAAAGAAAGGTGAATTCAGTATGATTACTAGCTCTCTTGAGCTCATTTAACTCGTTTGGTTTGAATTTTGCACCCTATCACTTACTGACACACAACACTAAGAGATAGATAACTATGTCTATAGTGACAGCTAAAAGAATCCTGTTGAGGAGGTGGAAATCTGAGATTCTGCCCACATGCAATGATTTGTGAAGTGATGTGTCCTCAAAGGCATGATAGAAAAAAAATAGCATTGCATAACAATCTGACAATTCCAAAACAGTGGCATAGAGTCTACATTTTAAAATTGATTAATTGCTAAGTTTTTCCTCTCCCTTTGGCCATGTTTTTGGAGGTAGCATACTGGTACCCATATTTTTCTGAAGTTATTTTGAAGACTTTTGTGATATACTTCTCTTATACAAAAAATACATCACCTTTTGTTTGTGAGAGTAAGAAGTCTATATTGCCCTATGTTTTTCAGAACCGGGATGCAGGCAGTTAGTGGTTAAAGTAGGCATCAACTCTGGTGGGCAGAGCAACTATGCAGGTCAGGGAACGGAAGTGGGGGTCAGGGTCACAGTCAACTTCCAAATAACAGAGTCAAGGATCAAGTCAGAGTCAGGACAAGGATTAGATGATTAGACCCAGGGCCAGATGCCAAGTGGTGAGCCAAAGTCCGAGCTAGGATTGGTAACCAATGGTGAGGAGCAAGGTGAAAGAGCAGGAACTGAATAGATGCTAGGATCAAGCACAGAGCAACAGCAAATTAGGAGCTAGGAGCAGGTATCAGGAACAGGGATAGATCAGAACTTCAGGAGGCAAGGAAAAGCTGAATCCAATGTGATCTGAATGCAAAGTCTGCTCAGATAGCCACCTTGGCACGCTTCCTGACTAAGTAGCAGTGTGAGCCAGTCAGATGGCTGTGGGCCTTGGGTGCTCTGATAGAACTCTCTGTGGAGCCTGATCTTCCACATTTAGTGAGATGCTGCTTCGCCTAACTCCCTTGGTGGCAGAAGGGAGAGTCAGGGATCCACAGCCCTGTGTTCTAGTTCTGCACCCTTGGATCCACAAATAAATAGGTGTGTTAAATTGCTTTACCCATAATTTAGCTTTTCCCCATAATGTATTCTCATCTTGCTGTAATAGTATTGTTTATTTAAATTTGAACAAATTTTAAGAAGTCACACAAGTCTTCTTGTAACATAATGCTGACCCAAGAAATTAGCAATTACACAATTTGACCACATCCTGGGAAGTGTGATTGCAATAGCTGATTGTGGCAAAGTTCCTGAGGGAGCCGTGCTACTAGAGAGGCCTCAACATTGAAGAAGGTGGATGCCACCAGAATCACATACATGAGCCTGGACTTTATTGTGGATCTTTAGGCTCTGTTCCTTTCAGAGAACATGTTTCAGATATCTTTTATGAGGATGGTAATTGTCCCTCCTAAAAAGAATTGCTCAAAATAGCCACAGTGTCAAAGCAAAAGGTATGTTTGCTTCCTATTTCCCTGGCATTAGGATGGAACATTTAGATCATCTCTAAGTTTGCAGCTGGGCGTAAGATACATTTAGCCACAATGACAGGCTACACACAACGGTAAAAGGCTCTGGCAGCCAGAAGGCAGCAGAAAAAAAGGTGCAGCAGCTCCCTGTTGCCTGCTTCTATGCAACAAGAAAAAACTCTGGTAGGGGGAAGCTGCCGGTGCCTTTCCCCACTGCAATGAAAGGCTCCACTAGCAAGGAGCTGCCAGAGCCTTTCCCTGCTGCCTCTCCTATGCCAGAGTCTTTCTCTATGGTGGGAAAAGGTTCCAGTGGTGGGGAAGATATGACACTGCTAAAATAGAAGTATATGCATTGGGAGCATGTTTGGGCAAGTAGAGAGCCATGTGGGGATAGATTGACGATATTGCTGGGTGAGTTAGGGGTACCACTGTTGTGGCCCCATGTGGGAGGTAGGATTTTAGATAGTTTGCAGTCCTTTTTCTTTTGTAGAGAGGTGAAGTGTGTGATGTAGATCTCCTGTCTTATTTTAGTAAAGTCTGTTTGTGTGGAAGGTTGGTTGTTTATGAAGGTCTCCAGGTTGGAAAGCTCTTTTTTGATGTTTTTCTGTTTGTTGTACAGGATGCTGATCAGATGGTTCCTCAGTTTCTTAGATAGTGTCTGGCATAATCTCTCACTGTGGTCTGTGCAGCATGTGGATAGCAATGGATTTTTCACCTTCAGTCCATTTGGTATGATGCCCATCCGTTTGCATTTGGAGAGAAAGATGATATCTGTCCGTACTTGTGCAAGTTTCTTCATGAGGTTGATGGATTTCCACTCCATACGGCTAAATGCAGTGCCTTGCATGATGTCAAGAATCAGAGAGGTAATCGTGTTCGTCTGGAATAGCAGAGGTAACAAAATTCGTTCACCTGCTCATCAACCAATGTCATATATGCCATTATATGCCACCAGTGTCCCTCTGCTATGTACATCGGCCAAACTGGACAGTCCCTACAAAAAAGGATAAATGCACACAAATCAGATATTAGGAATGGCAATATACAAAAACCTGTAGGAGAACACTTCAACCTGCCTGGACACACAATTACAGATTTAAAAGTCACCATACTGCAGCAAAAAAACTTCAAGTCCAGACTGCAAAGGGAAACTGCAGAACTACAATTCATTTGGAAATTTAACATAAACAATCTAGGACTGAACAAAGACCTTCAATGGCTTGCTAATTACAAAAATAGCTTCTCCTCTCTCCATGTTCACACCCCCCATTCAACTGCTAGAAGAATAGCCCACCCTCCCTGATTGGAGATAACAAGCTGGTTCAGCCTAATTGGACTAACCTTGTTACCTCCCACCTGGTTCTTGCCTACTTTTCTATACCTGCCTCGGGACACTTCCACTGCTTGCATCCGACGAAGTGGGTATTAGCCCACGAAAGCTTATGCTTCAAAACTTTATAGTTAGTCTTTAAGGTGCCACAGGACTTTGTTACCTTTCTATACAAGTACAGCTTAGGCTCAGCCCTCAACCTGGCTGGCCTCAGGACTAGCTAGCTCCTGCAGGCTTTCAGCCTCAGCTAGCTTCCTCCCCTTCAGTTTACTCCCCTCCCCCTCCCCCTCCACCTCTCCCTCTCCCTCTCCCTCTCCCTCTCCCTCTCCCTCTCCCTCTCCCTCTCCTTCCTCTCTCTTCTCCCTGGCTTCCTCCCTGGCAGGCCTTATATCCTCTGGAGGCTGCCAGGTGGAGCCCATTAAGCCCTCTGCAGCCCAGGTTTACCCCCAGGTGGCTGGTTAGCCTGTTGCTGGGCTTGGAGGGAGCAGGGGTGGACTCAGCAGGCGCTGAGTCAGCTGCCTGCTACAATCCCCCTTTCAGTGCCTATCTGTCATCAGTGAACACCAAGGTTGCCAAGGAAGTAATTCAATCAGAACCCAGTTTCAGAGTCTTCCTCTTAAAATATATGAAGAGAAACCAAACAAAATTCAAAGGGAATAAAAACTAACATTGTGTAAAATTTCACACCAGTAGGCTCCTTACTAAGAGAAAATATGGAGTTTATGCTCCATTTTAAGCCCACTTTACAATGCAATCCTAATTATGGAGTTGCAGCCAAGTCTCCATATTAGAGAGCTTCTTGTCCTGTTTCATGTATTTATATAGCTTTCGATAAAAAAGCCATAATCAAACCACTCCCTTATGACTATTTGACTATAAATTTCCTCCTCTGTCCATTCAGAGCCTCATAACAGTGGGTGTGAAATCATTCTATTCTGCAGTTCATCATATAAAACAGCCTTCCTGTATCTGTCCTCAACCCTTTAGCTCATTTCAAGTATATTTTCGCTCCTCCATTTCTTAAGGTCTCTATTCCTCCGTTGTTTAAAATCTGTGAAGTATTTTTGGATGGATTTTCCATGGAAAGACACCATAAAGATGTACTGTATTTTAAATGATTATTTTTTGGTTGTTCATGTCCTTTGTGGTTAACTGACTTGCAAGTTTAGAGATTTTAGTAACAATGTGAGAGACGATTCACATGACAGGTTGTGCCAAACTTGTGTAACCTGGTCATACTAGTCATGTACACAAAAGTACCATGGATATCAGCTGTAAAACAGGAAGCAATTTTGTTCTGCACAAATTCAGTGCTTCAGAGTATAAGGTTTGAGTAATGTTTTTGTGTCGTGGAATGACTCCAAAATTAATTTCTTGATGACTGATAATGTAACAGACTATTATTGGGGAGGTAATAAATAAATAAATAAATAGATAGATAAATAAATAAATGCAAGTTCTCAGTTAGCAAAAGAGTATCCTCTGGCTTGCTACCAAAGTGTCCACTCTACATCTGCATTAAGCTGTCTATCAATTTGATATGATGTATGAACACAGTACAGATGGCACACTGGTTATAAAAAGGATTGTGCAAGTTTATCAATTGGAAATTCCTGACAATAGTAACAAATTAAAACTGAACACACTTTACTTAAGGAAGATTAAAAGGGGAGAAGAAATTACATCTGATTAACCAAAGATCGCCTCTACAGCCTCTATATAACCACCTTTCCCCCTCCCCAAGTCCCATAGATTCCCCACCCAAACGCGGGGTGAGAACCCGGTGGGGGAAGCTCTGCGGACAGACCCACTCTACACCACAAGCAGGCACAAGCAGCAGCAGGATGAGTGTATCCAAAAACTTTTAAAAGCTGCTGAGTCTTGGCCACCCTACACCACCCTACACCACCCGAAGATTAAAAGGGGAGAAGAAATTACATCTGATTAACCAAAGATCGCCTCCACAGCCTCTATATAACCACCTTTCCCCCTCCCCAAGTCCCATAGCTTCCCCACCCAAACGCGGGGTGAGAACCCGGTGGGGGAAGCTCTGCGGACTGACCCACTCTACACCACAAGCAGGCACAAGCAGCAGCAGGATGAGTGTATCCAAAAACTTCTAAAAGCTGCTGAGTCTTGGCCACCCTACACCACCCGTAACCCCTTCCCCCCATCCGTTTCTCCACCAGTGCGACTGCTGGTTTCCCTCCCCTCCCCACCCCACCCCGAATTTGTGATGAACCAATAAAGAAACCGTGATTTTTAAAACAGTGTATTTATTTCCTCTGCAAGCATCGGGAGGGGAGAGGGAAAGAGGGTGCAAGGACAGCAGGCTTAGGGCTGAGCAGCGCAAGGGACCGGGTTGTCAAACATCATCTTGGGCACTCATGAAACTGGTTTTCAAGGCATCCCTGAGGCGCAGCGCCTCATGGTGCGCTCTTCTACTTTCCCTGGTGTCTGGCTGCTGGTAAGCAGCAGACAGTAAATTTGCCTCTGCCTCCCAGCCCGCCATAAACGTTTCCCCCTTGCTCTCACAGAGATTGTGGAGCACAGAGCAAGCAGCAATAACAATGGGGATATTTCTCTCGCTGATGTCTGAGCGAATCAGTAATGAATGCCATCTCCCCTTCAGATGGCCAAATGCACACTCCACGGCCATTCTGCACTTGCTCAGCCTGTAATTGAACATCTCCTGACCCCTGTCCAGGGCCCCAGTGTAGGGCTTCATAAGCCAGGGCATTAAGGGGTAGGCTGGGTCCCCAGTGAGAACGATGGGCATTTCCACCCCCCACACGGAAATGTTCTGGTCAGGGAAGAAAATCCCTTGCTGCAGCTGTCTAAAAATCCTAGAGTTCCTGAAAACACGAGCGTCATGAACCTTTCCCGGCCACCCCACGTACAGGTCGGTGAAACGTCCGTTGTGGTCAACCACTGCTTGCATGACCATAGAATAATATCCCTTCCGGTTTCTGTACTCTGCGGCCTCGTTGTCTGGTGCCAGGATAGGGATATGAGTCCCATCTATAGCCCCACCACAGTTAGGGAATCCCATGGCGGCAAAGCCATCTATTATAGTTTGCAGGTTTCCAAGGTTTATAACCCTGGGTAGCAGCTGCTCGATGATTGCCCTGCTTACTTGCATCACAGCAGAGCCCACTGTAGATTTACCCACCCTAAACTGATTCGCGACTGACCAGTAGCAGTCTGGCGTTGCAAGCTTCCAGAGGGTTATTGCCAGTCGCTTCTCAACTGTGAGGGCCACCCTCATTCTGGTATTCTTGTGCCGGAGGGCCGGGGAAAGCAAGTCACAAAGTCCCATGAACGTGCCCTTACGCATGCGAAAGTTTCTGAGCCACTGGGAGTCATCCCAGACCCGCAGCGCTATGCGATCCCACCAGTCAGTGCTTGTTTCCCTGGCCCAGAATCGGCGTTCCATGGCATGAGCCTGCCCCATTGCCACCAAATTTGCCAGATTGTCGGTCGCCCTACTTCCAAAAACCGCAGTGTCCCTGTTCCTGCAATGCATGTCCAGGTCCATGTCCTCCTCCTTCTCCTCCTCCTCCTCACTGTCAGCAGCTTCCGGAAAGTGCGGTTGTCTCCAGATCGCATTCCTCTGCAGACGATGCAGCATAAAATCCAGAAAAAGGCGGGAGGTCTTCACAACGGCCAGTGCTGCAGTGATGGCATCTGCGGGCTCCATGCTTGCACTGCTATGGCGTTAGCACAGCGCGGGGATGGGTCTCGAATAATGGGATGCCTACCCACGAGTGCACAGCTCGAAATGGTGTCTGTGGAAAAAAAGGGCGCGGAATGATGACATGCCTACCCACAGTGCAGCACTCTAAATGGTGTCGGCGTCACAAAAAAAAGGGCGCGGAATGATGACATGTCTACCCACAGCGCAGCACTCGAAATGGTGCCTGCTGGGGGCTCCTGGAACTGTGGGATAGGTACCCATAGTGCAATGCTCGCTATGTCGATGCTTGCAAAAGTTGTAAGGACAGACACTGTTGACCTGCTGTGCTTTGTGGGGACGCACTAAGTCGACTTTATAAGGTCTGCTTTAGAAAATTGACTAAAGGAAAATTGACCTACTGCTGTAGTGAAGACATACCCCTAGTTTAGTGAGAGAAGCTTGAAGGAGGTAAGGACCTGCCTTCTAGGGTTTCTCTGAGGGAAGATAGGCCTAGTTCAGGGCTGTTGTGCTGGATTTGCTACCAGTGACTTGAGCTTGTTGTTGAGGTGTAGATGGTACCCAGCATGAAGGGTAAAGAATGCTGGATGTAACCCTTTCGTCTGTTGCCCCTGAATGTAGACACAACAGTAGTCCTATACTTATATTCGTCAAACAGTTTCACCAGAAGATTTTTGACCAACTCTTCTAATTAGGCCACTAACTTTAATCAGGGCTTGCTTTTACTCCATCTGTGGGTATGTCTACAGTACAAAATTATATCAAAATAATTCTATTAGTTTTTTCTGAAGCAATTTTATACATTCAATCTTGTGTATCCCCATTAAGCGTGTGAATTCGGAGTTTTGCGTCCACAGTACTGAGGCTAGCATTGACTCCCGGAGCAGTGCACTGCGGGTAGTGATCCCACAGTTTCCACTGCCTATTGGAATTCTGGATTAAGAACTCCAGTTTTTTTAACGACATTCTATTTTTTTGACTAGAGATCCGCCTGCTCAGATTATTCTCCCCATACTGTGATCAGATCCTATACCTCCCATCTGGTCTATGGTGGAACTCTTTTGTGATTCTGGGACTGCATGAGTTCGCCACGCTGGCCAAATAGGAAATTAAATTCAAAAGTTCCCGGGTCTATTCTTGACTATCTGGCTAGTGCCTCTGAGTTGAAAGTGCTTTCCAGAGCGGCACATGGAGTATTCTGGGATAGATCCGGGTGGCCAATAGCGTCAAATTGTGTCCACGGTACCTCAAATCCAGAACAGCAATGACGAATTTAGCGCTACTCCCCTTGCCAAGGTGGAGTAGAGAAACCGGATGTAAGAGCCATTGCTTTTGACATATCAGGGCTGGTTGTGTGGACGGATTCAGTTTTAATTTGGTATAATATGGCTAATTCTAAAATAATTGCGTAGTGTACACAAGGCCTGTGAGTACATTTTCATATTATCTTATGCCTCCATTCTTGAAAAATTGGCCTAAGTATCTTAAATAATACGATTTTCAATATTTTACATGTGAACATTATTTTATAGTCTAGTGTATCGCTGTGGTGATCCACCTATCAACTGATAGATAGATAGTGAGAATTTGGGCATCATTGTGAGGCTAAAATTATATGATATGATAAATAAAACCACCACAGCGATGTACTAGACTATAAAATAATGTTCACAGGTAAAATGTTGAAAATCTTATCATATATATATACCCATCAGTAAAATTATATCATTCTGATTTGACAGTATTTTAAATCTATTTTCACTCACTTTGCATAGGTTAAAATTACTAAATAAGGCTCTAGTAAGTGAAGAATAAGGCTTATATGTTTAAAAAAAGCAGGCTTCTGTGCATTTTACCAAGAGATATAAAACTCAAGATATGTACATTAAGGAATTCATCAATTCTGAAGGTTCCCATGTACTTTCAAATCTATAATATATTTTAAGATGTATTTAACCTGTCAAATGTCCCTGAAATGTAACTTTGTAAAACCATTCACTGAAGTTCACTACTGAGAGTTTTACTGATACTAATTTATCTTTGTTCTTCTCCTGTGCTTCGCATATCATTCTTTCACAAACTTAGGCCCTAATCCTGAAGACTTTACTGACACCAGTAGACCTATTTAAATCACTAGAACTACTCATATGAGTATGGACTGTAGGCGTAGGTTCATAATTTTAAAAGGCAGAGCAAGAACCAGAGGGAAGTCAAGAAAGACCTATATAAAAACAGAAATAAAGTTGAGTCTAGTATGATTCCACTGGTAGCTCATGATTAATGAAGGACTTTGGGTATAAACTTGCACTGCTGTTAACTATCATTTTTGAAGGACTCTATACCATTTCTGCAGTACTTTATGTATATAAATGCTCAAATACCATGACAAATGGCACAAAGTATGAACTTAGATAGACAGAACTAACCTTGTGCATATGTGCAGTACATGCTTCTTATAGAAGTGTTCCCATAAATGAGCAGCCTGTTTATTCCTATAGTATTTTAAAAATACATTTACCAATTGGTGTAAAAAGCCATTTGTATAGAGATGAATTGGTTAAATATCCTGTTCTCAAGTCCACCTTCATGGACCATTAGTTCAGACTATAAATTCACTGAGAAATATGCAGGGGAAGGAGCTAGGGGCAAGTCTGGGAAAAGTCTGAAGAAGGTTCCCTTTACAGAATTTGTTCTTTTTCCTTCTTTTCCCAGAAAAGGAATGATACATGCAGGGTAGGTTTGGATAACGTAAAATAGATGGGACAAAATGTGCTTTTCAAAGTAAGTGAAATCTTCATTATAATATTTCATAAGAATAGAGGGGAGGGGAAGATAGTCATTCTCATGTTAATGCCTTCTGGCTGACAAAGCAGTAGGGATAGCAATATATGTTGTCCTGCTGTTTCATCAACACATTTGATGTTGAATTTGGTGTGAAGAAAAGGAAACAAGTGTCCAGATTAAACATGCTGTTAACTGATTCCCGTGGACTACATTTTATGCACTTATTTAAAATTTCACTCAGTTAGATTTTCTACTCCTCTTTTCCTTCAGTGGGTGCAGCTGGAAAGAGGCACTGTGCACAAATAGGGGAGAAGATAAGAGGGCTTGAAATCACCTTTATCCTTCCTCAGTTTTGGTGGCAGGCCCTGGAACAAACTGAAACAGCCACATAGCTACTCCAAATTGTGCAAGCTTCTACCAACCTCCTGTGGAGTGTTATGTTTGAACAAAACAGATTGCAAGGTACTCTAGGTATGCCCTCTCCAACTTTTTCTTTATCTGGTCCACCCCCATAACATAACCCTCACATCAGGCACAGGAAATGTGCTCTGTGTAGAGCCATTGTATTGGCTCTGCAGGAGCCAGAGGACCACTTCTTCCTTTCATAATGGTCCCTTGGCTTTATAAATATTTGGCCAAGTTATCACATCTTATGGCAAACTAAGCCCTGATCTACACTGGGGGGGGGGGGGGGGGGAGGGGATCGACATAGCACACACAACATCAGATAAATGAATAGCATAACTAAAGTTGACGTATTCAAGTCGACTTACCTCTGCGTCTTCTTGGCACTGAGTCGAATACTGCATAATACATAGGTTCATCCTCTCGCCTACTCCAATTCTGAAGAATGTGTAGTCATCATTGACATTTGTATGGAGTCATGGCAGATATAGATCCACAAATGTTTCCCATTTCATATTGTGCTAATTTTCAGTGCTGAGAGATACAAAGAACCATAAGTAGCATACAGAGGTCAACCATTCCATTAGCAGTAATTTATGCATTCGCACCACTCAGTACTCATAGAACCTGCCCA
The DNA here is from genome assembly GCA_032164245.1 of Sternotherus odoratus. NCBI lineage: Eukaryota > Metazoa > Chordata > Testudines > Kinosternidae > Sternotherus > Sternotherus odoratus. The sequence continues at coordinate 226,370,789 of JAVMKO010000001.1, read as the reverse complement.
ACAGGGAGGAAGCACTGGGAGAAAGGGAGTACTACCTTGCACTAATGAAATGGATATTACTGGATCAATAGTTTGCATTGACACACTGCAAACCCTGGCAGAGAGGTACAGGCATTCCTGCCTCTCAACTGTGAATATGCTGCTTCCATGAATGTTAGGCTGCAGCTGATAGTTTGGAGGCATATTTTAGGATTAAAACGAACATGACACTCTACTGGAAACATTTCTTAAAACTACATCAGTGCCTTGATGGTTTTGGAATAACATGCCTGTCTAAGTACAATGTTACTGATTATGAGAAATGCTAATTACAAATTTACACTATAATAATTAGCTTTTCTCCTAGGTACTCTGAATGTTATATATAGCTTTGAAAAAAAATATTTCCTTACCAAGTTTCATGAAGATGTACACATGTGTTTACAATACTTGCCTAACAATTTATTCAACAGACTAACTGAATATAAAACTTCATGTCAGTGAAATTAATAACAAACTTTCTATGCAAAACCCAAGAAACTTAGTTTATGCATTTCAGTTATTAGCACATAAAAGACAGAAAGCAGAACAATAATACACAGAAACCAGCAGGGGACTCCTAAACTGTTAACTTATCACTAACAAATTATGACCAACATGGCATTCCTTGAGAGTTGATGAAGCTGCAGCTTTGAAAGCAGTTTGTGTGGAGGAGGAAAAAAGAAAAAAACAGTGAGGTAATAAACATAAGTTAGAATACTAAGCATGCAACTCTTATTGCTTGTATAATCTTTCAATGAAAATAAAATTCATAGATATAATCTGGTATAAAATGCAGCTGAGTTATACTGACCCCTGATAAATACAATCTTTTTGTGCCCCCCGCTTCTTTAAAAAAAAAAGTGCACCAGCTTTGCTGCCATTATGAATCTGTTAATTGGTAACCAGTGTTTTCAGTGTTTAACCAAAAACATTTTGGAACTTTATCTTGCTTGTCTCAAAAAACAAAACACGCTCTAAGATTCAGTAGAAATTAAATTAGTGTGGTGTGGCAAGATCATTCACTGGGATGCCAAATTCCCGAGTTCCTAATGCAGTGTGTGACATTAGAGAAGATATTTTGGCCAGACTTTCCAAATGTAGATGTCTAGAGTTATGCATATATGCTTATTTTCATGCCCTTTAGTGACCTTATTGTCACAGGTGCTCAGCACTTGGAGTTCCTACTAAGTGCTCAGCACCCTCAGTAATATACGTTCCCTTTCTCTACCGTAATGCTGCATAGTTTGTCTGTTAGTCTTACAATAAAAGCCCTGCTGACTGTTCATTCCAATAGACCAGAGATTTGACTGGTGTAAATCATCTTGTTCCACAGACTTAGTTTACACCGTCTTAGGGTCTGTCCCATTATTTTTAAAACTTTTGCAAAATTTGAGTCAATAATGAAGTCTCTCTCATGTAGTAATCCTAATACAGTGACATCTTATATCCTGTGAAGTTCACAAATGAACCCATAAGACATCTCTCTGTCTCAAACATACTAGTCCTGAGAAATTAGTACCACTATGTTTTAGGTTTAGTTTGCTGTACCATACTACAGCAGGTATCCACATTTCCATTGTGAAACTATATAGCATTGTTGCATGATTTTGCAATGGAAGCACAAAACTTTGTTTGTAAAGAATTCTTCTATAAAGCCAACAGTCATAAGTATTGTCTTTTCCATTACAAAAATAAAAAATAAAAAAATAGAGGCACTGATTAAATGTGTTGAAAGTTGCAGGTTAAACCAGTTGAAATCTACTTTAAGAAATACATGTTTAATCTTCACATAACATCTGATGTAACCCTTGAAGTATGAAATTCAAATTGAGACCCATGCTGAGGAGCCATGCTGAAATATAAAAGATTGACTATTAAATATGTAATATTTGTGAAACACCAACAATTAAGCACAGCTACTCAGATATTTTTGGTCCGTTTGTCATAAGAAGCAATCTAATAATAACCTTGTAATTGATATAAAATAATATAGTGTATGGATTAAGTTAGTTCTCATGCTTTCAGTTGTACAACATCGAGGCCACTGAACTCATCATGTGCTTCCTTGATATTCTCTCCTGATCCAAATCTGGTGAATTATAGGGCAGGATGTATATGAGGGGTAGTGTTTGAAGCCATCCAGTTGTCGTGTTTTAGGTCTTCTCAGTGACCTTTTGCATCCCCCGTTCATTGGGTCAAAGATGATTCTCACAAGCTGAGTTAGTATGCAATGAAGTTGTAGCCATGTTGGTCCCAGTATATCAGAGAGACAAAGTGGATGAGGTAATATCTTTCACTGGGCCAACCTCCGTTGGTGAGAGAGATGAGCTTTTGAGCCACATAGAACTCTTCTTCAAGCCACACGGGGCTTGTCTTTCTCAGTACAGTGAAACCTCGATTTAACGGACCTCCATTTAACGGACTTCGGATGCAACGGACAAAATTTTTCAGAGTCTGATGCATCCGAAATCCGTTTGTGGAGCTCCCTGCTGCCCCCCTGAGGCTGAAGCTGCGGGCTGCCGCCTGGCTCTCCGCAGCAGCTGGGCTTGCTGCCGCCCGAGGCTGAAGCTGCGGGGTGTGTGTGTGTGTGTGTGTGTGTGTGTGTGTGTTGGTGTTGCCCGGCTCTCCGCAGCAGCTGGGCTTGCTGGTGGGTCCCGGGAGCCGGGACCTGTGTCCGCTCTCCTGCCGCCCGAGACTGAAGCTGCAGGGGGGGGGGGGCTGCCGCCCGTCTCCCCCCAGTAGCTGGGCTTGCTGCCGCCCGAGGCTGAAGCTGCGCGGGGGAGGGGGGGGGGTGTGGCTCTCCGCAGCAGCTGGGCTTGCTGGTGGGTCCCGGGAGCCGGGACCTGTGTCCGCTCTCCTGCCGCCTGAGGCTGAAGCTGCGGGGGGCGGGGAGGGCGGGGGGGCTGCCGCCCGTCTCCCCCCAGCAGCTGGGCTTGCTGCCGCCCGAGGCTGAAGCTGCGGGGTGGGGGGCTGCCGCCTGGCTCCCCGCAGCAGCTGGACTTGCTGGCGGGTCCCGGCGGACTGACTGTCCGCTCTCTGTGGCCGCCGGGGTTGCAGCCGCGGGCGGGCTGGTTGCCGGCTGCGGGTTGCGGCCCCCTCTCTGTGGTGGCGGTGGGGCTGCTTCTCCCACAGCTCGGTTTGGGTTTTTTTTCCTTTCTTTTTATAAAATTTAAATTTTGCTTCGTTTTTAAGAACATTGTTTATTTGTTTAGTTAAATATAAGTACAGTAAAGTGTGTTTTCAGAAAAATGTTTATTTATTTCGATTTAGATCACATACTTGTTTATTACAGTCTCAAAACTACGCTGAGTACATAAGCAATAATACATACAGAACACTTTTCTGTGAAATTAAACTTTTCATACATACAGTACTTAATTTTAATTACACAAAAGTCAATTTTTTTAACATATGCATTCGGAAAACCTACTTTCTTAAATAACGGACTTTCTGATTTAACGGACACCCCCTCGCCCCAATTAGTCCGTTAAATCGAGGTTTCACTGTAATAGAAGTTGGCCCATAAAAGACATTACCTCACCATTTTTTTCAACGGGGAGTGAGGAGTTGAGAGCCTGGAGGGCAGCCGAGCTCTTGGCAGAGTGATTTATACCAGGTGTCCTGTCAGCTCCCCGTTCCTGGTGGGGAACAAGGAGCAGGAAACCCAGTGCAGCTGCCCCATTCCTGGTGGGGAGTGGGAAATGGAGGAGGGGCAACTGGACTCTCAGTGGTGTGATGGGCTACCAGTGTGAGTCTGTGTGCAGAGGTGAAAGCCCTGACTCTGAGAACCCCAATAGCATAGCTCCATTACCTCACATAAAACCTTCTTAAGTCAGTGGAAGTGCTCCTGGTGAAGATGTGAACCACTTACAAAAGAAGGGCAGCATGGAGGTGAAACACTGCAGTGATCACTGTGGTGATGGTAAGTCGACTTATGTTTATAGTGTAGACATGCCCTTAGGAAGCTGGTAGGCATTCAGAGCAATGGAGTATTGGGCGACCTTTGAGAAAACAGAACCTGTTTTAGCTAGGAAATGGATCTTTTCATTTGACTTGAATTTGTACCATCTGATATTTTCAATCATTTGGATATGCTTCATTTGAATGATGTCCAAATTATTTTCAGTCTTGACAGAGAGGAGTCATCTTTCAGTACCATAGGTCAAAATACTGACACTGAAGCATTAATCTTCAGCTTCATCTTTCTACTTATCAGGCTGTTTCACTTGCGAAAGATGCTCTTAATGAGGCACCTCAATACTGTTTTTTTTTCTCAGTGCCATCCATGTCATAGACAACAGAGCTGAATCCGTTCAAATCACCAACAATCTTGAAGGGGTGTTCCTCACTAAAATGTTAGAGCCCCCACCCTGCTCAAAATCATTCACTGGTAGAACTCAGGTTTTATCCTAGATAATTTTCAGACTGACTTTTGTGTAGTCTCATTTGTACGCCAGTGGAATTAGAGCAGGGCTTTACCTGTGCATCCATTGGTTCTTGTCACAAGACAGAAAGGAGAAGACCAGAGTCCAAAGTGAAGGCAATGCCATGTTTATTGGGGTTATAATCAAGCAAGCCATATCCATAGCTATGTATGTCACAGAGCTTTTTCTGCCCCTCCCCCCCTTTTATCAGGCATAATTTTTTAGCAGGCATAATTACACTTGTTGTCCTTGCCCCTGGTTCTGCCCCAGTCCTACCCCTTACAGTTTATGCTTATGTTCATTTTGGAGGGTCGTGAGTCTGGCACCAACTCTTTTGTACCGCATAGGAGGAGTAAAGAGTGAGGAGATATATATAGGTCAGGGTCACCTTTTCTCTCTTGTTTTTTAGTGTTTCTAATACCTCCCCTCCAAGCCTCTTTGTGCTCTCCTAACCCCCAAATAATTGTCTTTGTTCTCTGTTCACAAATATTATTAAGGATATTAAAGTATCAAAAAATCAAAACCAAAATTCTATTTCAAGCTAACAAACAGGCCTATATATTGACATATTTACTCAGTTTTTTATTCACACATTAATCAGAAAATATATTCCTATCAACTTAAAGGAAAGTTCTGTTTGAGGATGATTGAATATGGACTTCTGGATCTGGTTCAGCATGCCTTTTGTTAAATATAAGAAAAATAAGTTAACTTAATTTTACTTGAAGGACATGTTAACTATAGCCTGGAGTCTGCTTTCAATTAAAAGTGAATTGTAAATTGAGGTTTAAATAGTGGACTCACTCTTTCTTTTGAGTTGTGAAAATAAGTTAAGTCCTGCTGCAGCAAAGTTCCTAACTTTAAACAAGTGACTAGTCCCAGTGCTTTCAATTAGACCTTTGTCTAAGTGCTTTGCTGGGTCCAGGCCTGGGTGGTTTTCCTCTGCAGAAATACTGATGCTGAGGAATCCTGGAACCAATTTACAGATATTTTTTTTTATTTAGCATTCTGGAGAGCAGCAAAGTAGTTAGAGACTGCAGCCATTTCCACTATAAACACATTTTTCAAGGCTTTTTAAAAAGGCTGGTGTGAAAATCTCCCTCAGGCTGAAACTTGGTGCACAATGTTTCAACCACAGAAAGATTTTTTTGTTTTGTTTTCCCACAACTCAAAAATAATCGATCTGGAAATATGAGTAATAGGAGTTTGACTCCTCTTACTCTGCCTCCTGCTCATACTTGAAAGAAAATGACTGTGGACAAAATCTTCAGCTATTGTAAATCAGCATAGGTCCATTACCTCAATAAAGCAACATTCATTGACATCACATAAAACCTGGACCCTTATGTTCAGATGTTAACAGTTCTGTATTTGAAGCACAGATCCCTGTTTAAATGGATATTTTGAAGACCACTCTTCATTACTGAAAATGGTTTGTTCTCTTTTGAGAGCAAAGGATTGAAGGAAAAATAGACATTTTCTCCCCAGTTATCCACTCTGTCTTAGATCCATTTGGCTGAAGAAGAAGAAGAAAAAAGGGATGTGGAGGATAGATTTATGCCACATTTGTGAAAACCCTCAGGGCCGAGAATCTATTTAAGAAGTCCTATGGATCATCACATCCAATAAGAATAGCCAAGGTGCAGCCATGTCCTCTTCCTTGGATATACCAAACATCTCCTCTATGATGTAAATGAGGAGGGGGAGTGGGCTAGGGCAGGTTACAGCAACTTCTACACCATCCTGGAAAGTCCATATGCTAGGAATTTTCTTAGGTCGGCAACTTCTTCATTAACGGTCATTGTAAGACACAGTAGTGGCACAGGGGAACCACAAGGCAACAGAATAGACTCCATTTTTATTTATTTGTATTATGGTACTGTCGAGTGGCCTCAGTTTGGAGCAGGGCCCCATGGTGCTAGGCTCTCTATCAATACAAAGTTCAAAACAGTCATTACTTTGAAGAAGTTATAAGGATATCCTTTCCGCTCCTTCCCCTCCTCCCTTCAAGTCCTGTCCCACCACTACCTTCAATGCCATTTTCAAGGCCCAGAGCTGTACAGAAGCAACCTCTAGTCAAAAAAAGAATAGACAGGGTTCTCTTTCGGGTTTAGCATTATACTTGAAATGGCAGATTATATTGATTAAAGGATGGAAAATGGTTTCCTCTTCCTCTGGGGATGAGTGAAGAACCTCCGGAGCAATCAGTGTTAGCACAAGAACTGAACCTAGGCATCATCTGTGATAGGATAGTGCAAGTTGGATCAGTTCAATTAACAGGATTCACTGCAAATCTTGCTTGGTTTTTGATGGGCAACCACCATACTTACGACCATCCTGCAATCTCTAGGTAGACACAACTTCCATAAATGTAATGAATGCTTACATATGAAAGAGCTGCATGAGGCAAGAGCTGACATTTTCCAGGATTCAGTTACTCATTATCTTAACATATATCCTTATTCATTTATTTACCATCATTGTCAGCTCTATGTGGAAGCTTTCTCCTTATTATTCTGTCTGTTCATCATCCCTGATTTATTCAGTGATGCCATAAGCCAGGGTCTCCGAATTCACAATTCATCAGAAGAAACTGTAATGTCACAAACAAGACAATGTCCTTGGTGTAGGAGTCATTGGTGTGATTTTACAAATCACCATATCGGCTATGTTTACTCACAGTATGTGTTAGTGTCTCAGAAACAGTTTACTTTTAAGATAAGGTGAGAAGGCAGAAAGGAATAGATATTGGTTGTGACCAATTCAGTTTGTGTTAATGAATTAGGGAGTCAGGGCCAGATTTTGAAAGGTGTTTATGTTCTTAAAATTGCACATAGCTGTCTAGTGGGACTTTCAAAAGCACCAAGACATCTAAGTCCCACTTGAAAATACCACTAAGGACCTATCTGCATCTTTAAATTTTTAAAAAACCTTTGAAAATCTGTCCCAAAGTCACAAAAGTGTTTGAATATTTATTGTGAACTTGAAGTATCTCAGTAGTCCGGTTGACGTTAAAGGGTTAGTCACATAAAGTTAAGGCATATGCTTAATAGGATTTCTGGATCAGGAATCTGTATTAGGTATTGATTACCCTACTTATTATAATTTACATAGCACCAAATGTACTACATAGTAGTTAGTTTGTAAGTTTATTTCCACGTTGGGATGGTAGTGCCAAGGAAAGAGCTTCTATTTAAACACACACACGCACACACACAAGAGAGTATTGGTAATCAGCAATAATGAAAATTACTGAAAACTCTACCAGTTAAACTCTGTTCTGATTTACATCCATTTAATAACATATATGGTAGTAGCTTTGCAAATTATTGCAAAATTAAGTTATGTGAGGTTAATGGAATTTTAGTGAACATTTTACAAGTTTCATTAAGAGTAGCAGTTACATGTGAGTAACAAGTATGGAGCAACAAATAGTTCATAATCACTGACAAACATAGCTGAGAGCTATATTTTATAAGTTTTTAAATACATTGTACAGCTGCTCTAAATAAAGAAAATATTTCTGACTCATTCCTATGATTGTTACCCCTTTTCTTTTAATCTTTCCACTGGTTCCTTCATCCTCACTTCATCAAATAATAGCTTCTTCTCATCTTTAAGCTCCTTTCTAACTTATCAAGTCTTGTATTTTATTACGTCACCCGGTCTCAAATTCTCTCTACTCTGCCAATTATGCCAGACTTTATCATTCACTTCTCTGCTTCTTCCACAAGCATCTTCATGCTATGTCCAGTGCCTCCTCTTTATGCATGGAAAGTCCTCCTGCAATTAATCTGCAAAGTGGAAAACATGTTCTACTTTTACTGACATTATGCATAGGGACCTACCAAATTCAGGGTCCATTTTGGTCAGTTTCACTGTCACAGGATTTTAGTTTTTTTACATCTCGTTATTTCAGATATTTAAATCTGAAATGTCAGTGTTGTAATTGTAGGGTTCCTGACCCAAAAAGAAGTTGGGGGTGGGGATCACAAGTTTATTTTAGGGAAGGCTGTGGTACTGCGACCCTTACATCTGGCCAGCAGCCACTGCTCTCTGGTAGCCCAGCTCTAACAGCAGCTCCTCTAGCAGCAGCAGCACAGAAGTAAGGATGTCATGGTATGGTATTGCCACCCTTATTTCTGCATTTGGAGCTGGGCCCTTGGTCAGCAGCCATTATTCTGGCCACCCAGCTCTGAAGGCATAGGGAAACTGTCATCTTAATTATAAATAACAATATAACATTTAAATAACACTTCAACATTTCTGTCATTAAGAACTGTATAAACTAGAACTGGGCCAGGGTTTCTCAAACTTCATTGCACCATGACTCCCTTCTGACAAAAAGTATTACTACACAACCTAGGGCAGGGAGACTGAAGCTGAGCCTCATTGCCCCAGGAAGTCTGAGCTCTGCTGCCCGGAGGGAGGAATAGGGGGAAGGGGTGCCAGATGATGTTTGAGGGCTTCAGTCTTGGGTGGTGGGGCTCTGACTTTGGTTTCAACCCCTGACCCCAGCAGGTCTAACACCAGTTCTGGCGGCCTCATTAAAAACAGGTATTACAACCCACTTTGGGGCCCCGACCCACAGTTTGAGAACAACTGGACTAGGCAAATGGCCCAGAATCTAATGCTGATTCAAGGATAAATCTCCGGTTTTGATTGGATGTAGCTGAAGAGCCTTTGTGACAAAATTTCATCTCTAAAATGCAGGAATCTTCCACAATATTGTTGTGTGAGATTTCTGCCATCTTGAATTGTGGAAAAATCTCATAAAATCATTTTCTTATGTGAGATTTACCCTGTAAGGTGCTGAAATACTACAGGAATGAGTATTTTTACAGGATTTTAGTTTTAGCCAAGGAAGAACTAAAATAGGCCTCTTCTGTTTTTTGATGGCTTGCTGTTTACAGATCCTGACACTTAAATCCAAAGCCTTTGCTCTCAACATTTTAATAGTTTTCACTGAAGTTCCAGGTTTGAGCCGTATCTGTTAAACAGAAAATGAATTATACACATTTGCATTTTAATATTTTTCCTTACTAAAATGTAAGGATTATTACGTCTGGTTCAAAGCCCTTTGATGACATGAGTTGCTTTGAAAGGGCTCTTGATGAGGCCCCTTCTGCCTCAGATCCCTTTTCCTTATTTCTGTATTACCTACTGAAGCATCTGTGTAAAAACATAACACAGTATTTGTCCAGTTTTCCTTCTTGAATGATGATAAACTGCGGTGGAAATGATAAACTGTGAGGAAGAAAATGCATTGAAGCACAACTGTTTGTTTAGTCATTCCCAAGATGCATAAACAGTAATTTAGATTGCCAAGTAACTTCAACTAAAGCCAAATGTGTATGATTAGGGATCATTGCAGGATGGTGATTGCTAGTTGTATAAATCATTCAGCATATGGTAAACATGCAGTTCAAAGTTCACTAAGCTTTGTCTTTCTGGCTTTTTTTTTACTTTCTTTGCTAAGAATTAAGATGACCATTCTGACTGGCCAGGTAACATAGTAATATTTATATATTTAATACCATTCTCGTTTTGCTTACAATTTTTTCTTAATGCTTCATTTTGTACTAGTGTAAAAGCCCGTGGACACGGGCCAACAGTAACGCCCCCCCCCCGCTCACTCCCCCCACTCCAAGGGGCCCCCCTGCTCACTCTCCCCACTCCAAGGGCCCCCCACTCACTCCCCCCACTCCAAGGGGTCCCCCCGCTCAGCCCCCCCCACTCCAAGCCCCCTCTCCCCCCTCCCCATTGCTCAGCTCTCTGCCCCCTCTCCACCCCCCCTCCCCCTCGCTCGGCTCTCTGCCCCCTCTCCACCCTCCCCCTCACTTGGCTCGCTGCCCCCTCTCCCCGCCTCCCCCTTGCTCGGCTCTCTGCTGGGCACAGCTGGCCGGGCTGTGCCCGGGCGCCTCCACCCCGCCGGCCCAGCGCCCTCTTCCCGTGCCCCGCCCAGCCAGAGCTCCCTGCCCATGCCTCCTGCACTCAGCCACTCTCCTGCCCGCGCTCCCCAAGCCCCTGATCCAGACCCTGCTTCCCTCGTGGCGGCACACGCGCAGCAGCCATGTTGTGCTGCCGAACTATACCTCCCAGCATGCCGTTCGTCCGGGCCGTCTCTACTGCGCATGACGGCTTCACACACACTTCCCTAGTCTTTTATAATATAGGATGTCTATATTAATGAAAATAATGTCTCTTGCTCTCCTTTTCCTTTTGGTGAATGATGACATACTATACCATGTTTAAGATTAGCAGCCATGTTAGCCTGTATCCGTAAATAAGACAAGGAAGACTTTGTAGCACCTTAGAGACTAACCAGTTTATTTCAGCATAAGCTTTCATGGGCTATAGCCCACTTTATCAGATGCATTTATACACACAGAAAGCAAAAAATAATCAATAACAAAAAAACGTTGTACATGAGCATACCAATTCTAAGAGGCTGTTTAATATGGATGGGCCATTATCAGCAGGAGAAAAAAATAAATACCTTTTGAAATGGATTTCTGTGTCTGGTAGTAGATAATACCTATTGAAGGTAAATTAACTAGGGAAATGCAATCAATTAGTGCATTGAGAGAACCATTTGCAAGTTCTGTTTACCCCTTGCTTTATTGTGTCCAATTTGAAAATTGGAATTAATTTGAAAATTAATTCTATACCATGCAGATCTTTAAAGCATCGGTTATGTAATTTATTATTTTTCTTGTAATGGCATTACTTTTGTATGCTGAACTTTGCATTCTAAGGACCCAATCCTGTAACCAGTGCTATTCACATAAGGTTATCCTTGCTAACACAAGTAATGTCTATAGCTTCAATGGTACTATTTAACATTGAGAAAAATGTGCAGGATCGGCCCCTACATTTTCCATCAGTTAATAATCTTTGAGAAGGCACTGGGTGAGATTTCAAAAAACTCCTAAATGACTTTAGTGCAACGATCTTTTAATGTCCCTTGAGCTCCTTGGCCACATAGGCTCCTGCACATCTTACATTGGTACTTTACTGCCAGGGGTAGCCCCGGTATTTTAGATAAAATACACATTCATACAGACTATTTGTTTTAAAATCCTTCCTCCTCATTTCCCCAAGGCACAATGCTTTGTTCCCACTGCTAAATTTAAAACACTTTACTTTAAGTTTTGTTAGTATATCACTGGTCCATATGGGAAAAAAGTTAAGCACCTGTTTAAATTCTTTTTAATGCTGCCTTAGAAATGAATGTGGAAAATCCAACCCCTTGTCATTAATGTTGTATATCTGAAGATTTATTCTTTTATTTTGTAATCAAAATTTAGGAAGAGATTATTTCAGAAAGAATTCTCTCTATTTAGATAATTACTTGGACAGTGATATAACTGGAGTTGAGAAATTCATTATATGTATATATCATGTATATATTATATAGAAAATGGACTATAACAAGGTGTGGAATAAATCTTATGGTATGAAAAAAATCATCTATCAGATTTCCCATTATCATTCAAAAAATAGAGCAGGAAACAATCACTAAAGATTGTATATCTCTGCAAATAATGGGGGGAAGTGGAAGGTTTCTTAAAGATTTCTATAGATTTCTTAGGCCAGCTTCTGCATTGCCTTTTCTCTCTAGTGCCCTCGTACTGAGGAGGGGACATAGGAAGGACCAGTGAAGCCTCCATTGGGTTTAAATCTACAGGAAAACAGAAAACCTTTTGGCATTCCATTTCAATATGGTGATCTCCTTCATCTCCTAACTCACTCCAGTTGCTTACAGCCAGTCTTTTCTGTGCTGTGTTGCCATTGGCTGACTATTTGCCTGGCAAGTCCTTCTGTCTGCGTGGCAGTTGCTTAAAAGTGTAGAGTGGGAATTATGCTTGAAGTTTTCAAGTTGCACCTGTAGATGGTGGCTGTGCAGTTGATTTTGTATATGGGCACTTTTCCTGTACTTGCATGTCTCCAAGCTATTTTACGTCCCCCCCTCTCCTCTGTTCTTCTGTGTGGTCTGAGCAAAAGTGAACAAATGGGAACAGTTGAGTATTTGTTTATTAAAGAGAATTAAAGTAGATTATTTTAGATTGTATTTGATCAAATGATTCCAGTTTACTAAATAAGTATTGTCTAGAATTAGACCTCAGATGTTTATAGTTGGGGATCAGTGTCTGAGGGCTGATTAAGGTGGCAAGGAAAAATAAAATGAATGGAAAAGGAAGAAATTCAGACATGGCATCCCAAGAGTATACATCACATTTAAGGATCTGCTTATTTTATACCAAAAAGAGTTTCACTGTATATTTGGGGTAGAATGCACTACTAAAAAAAGTAAAGTGACCTACTCATCAAATCCCATACTCCCTTTGGGCTACCCAGAGCTTGTATGGTTGTATGTTGCTTTGTCAATACAGTTTGTATTGTAAGTGACAGCTTTTAGTTTCCATTAAGATATCATATTTCATTTTTAAAGTATTTGACAGACTTGATAACATGCACTGGAAAGAGGGAAGGATATGAAGCATGTGATGCCTGTTCAGTTATGGGACACTTGACTAATGATGACACATGTCACAGACCGTGTCAGATTAATAAAAAAAGATGTCTGTATCTTTAGTTGCTATGAAGTTTTTTCCCCCTGAAGTAGTTTGGATGCATTCTAGGAGAGGATGGAGATAATGAAGATGTTGGCCAATTAAGAGGAACAATGATTGGCTCTAGTGTTTCTTATTTAAAATGATGGGAGCTATCCTGTGTGTCCAAAGCAAGGCTCAAACTGAGACGTTTCAAGGAGAAAACCTTTTGGCATTCCATTTCAATATGGAATCAAACCAAAGCAAGGCTCAAACTGAGACGTTTCAAGGAGAAAACCTTTTGGCATTCCATTTCAATATGGTGATCTCCTTCATCTCCTAACTCACTCCAGTTGCTTACAGCCAGTCTTTTCTGTGCTGTGTTGCCATTGGCTGACTATTTGCCTGGCAAGTCCTTCTGTCTGCGTGGCAGTTGCTTAAAAGTGTAGAGTGGGAATTATGCTTGAAGTTTTCAAGTTGCACCTGTAGATGGTGGCTGTGCAGTTGATTTTGTATATGGGCACTTTTCCTGTACTTGCATGTCTCCAAGCTATTTTACGTCCCCCCCTCTCCTCTGTTCTTCTGTGTGGTCTGAGCAAAAGTGAACAAATGGGAACAGTTGAGTATTTGTTTATTAAAGAGAATTAAAGTAGATTATTTTAGATTGTATTTGATCAAATGATTCCAGTTTACTAAATAAGTATTGTCTAGAATTAGACCTCAGATGTTTATAGTTGGGGATCAGTGTCTGAGGGCTGATTAAGGTGGCAAGGAAAAATAAAATGAATGGAAAAGGAAGAAATTCAGACATGGCATCCCAAGAGTATACATCACATTTAAGGATCTGCTTATTTTATACCAAAAAGAGTTTCACTGTATATTTGGGGTAGAATGCACTACTAAAAAAAGTAAAGTGACCTACTCATCAAATCCCATACTCCCTTTGGGCTACCCAGAGCTTGTATGGTTGTATGTTGCTTTGTCAATACAGTTTGTATTGTAAGTGACAGCTTTTAGTTTCCATTAAGATATCATATTTCATTTTTAAAGTATTTGACAGACTTGATAACATGCACTGGAAAGAGGGAAGGATATGAAGCATGTGATGCCTGTTCAGTTATGGGACACTTGACTAATGATGACACATGTCACAGACCGTGTCAGATTAATAAAAAAAGATGTCTGTATCTTTAGTTGCTATGAAGTTTTTTCCCCCTGAAGTAGTTTGGATGCATTCTAGGAGAGGATGGAGATAATGAAGATGTTGGCCAATTAAGAGGAACAATGATTGGCTCTAGTGTTTCTTATTTAAAATGATGGGAGCTATCCTGTGTGTCCAAAGCAAGGCTCAAACTGAGACGTTTCAAGGAGAAACTCTCTCTCCATCACCCCCCAGCCAGGGTATGGGCCACTAACTGATGTTGGTGTTTCAGTAGCAATTGGTTCCCTTACAGGGTGGAGTTGCTAGCCTCATGGCCATGTTAAGCCTACAGCACCTGGTATTTCCAGGAGGTCTCCCATCTAAGTACTAGCCAGGCCCAACACTGCTTAGCTTCGGAGATCAGATGTATTCAAGGTGGTTTAGCCATATATTTCAAGGAGAAACAGTATCCCCCAATTAAAATTAGTTTAAACCTGATAGCTAGAGCTGGATGAAAATCCAAATTGTCCCACAGTCGAAAATTCCAATATTCTGAAATGTGTTTTGATCAGCATTGGCACAAAATGTTGAAATATCAGAAGGTTACATAGGACAGAATGCTTAAAAAATCATTTTGTTTCTACATTCGTGAAACAAAATGTTTTATCTTGGTTTGTGGAACCAAATCAGACCATATGTTTAGACTTTGTTTAAGGTGCCACAGGACTCTTTGTTACCTCTGCTATTCCAGACTAACACAGCTACCTCTCTGATTCTTTGTTTAACTTGAAACTTCAGTGGCCTGTTAAGCTTTTGGGCTTCAAGTGTCTCACTTTTCTGTTTTCCTATATGAGCAGGTTCCCCAACTAAACTTTCTTCAGTGATATATCTTGGTTATGGAATAACCAAGCATTATGGTGCATTATGGCAGTTCAGCCAGAGGGGAGATGGTAGTGCATATTGAGAGATGTAGTCCATTTGAGGAGTCCATAGCAGAGAATGGGGGCATGAGGAACTCAAACTACAGCTCCCATAAGGCAGCATGGCAACTCTGGTGGATGCAGATTAATGGCCAACAGATCCCAAACTAAACACTTTGATTCATTTTGACAAAAATGACATGTTTTTATTTGGATCAGCCTGACCAGAAGAAATATTTTGTTCCAATTTTCTCAATGAAAAAAAAATGTGCCTGATGAAAATTTAACTTTTGTGGAAATGCAAATTGTATTGGGGGGAAAAAAAGCAGATGGAAAATTCCTAACCAGCTTTATTTGCAACATGGCACTCTGCACAAAGACATGGAGGCAGAACTTTATCCCTCTTTTCACCACTCAGTTAGTCCAAACATCTCCAACATCTGAACTCTCTGCACCATCTTCTTGACCTTTTTAGCGCCCTTCTCCTCCCACAATATACCTTGCAAAGTGCCTCAAAACATACCCCTCCTATTCAACCTTCATGCAATCCTCTCCTCCCCCCTTTCTTCTTGATTGAAACCTGCTTGCTCCCATATGCACTCCAACTTGCTTTGGATCATCCCCACTTTCCTCCTTCACGTCTCAGGGAATGTCTATGTAACCTTTCTACCAGGTGGAATTGGCATAAACAAGGGCTGGGTTTAATGTTTAGAGGTTTCTCTTAACTATATAAACTAGAACTGACTTGAGCCTCCACCCAGTAATCTAGTAAAACTGAACAGAACCCTGGGCTCTTTTAAGAGCAATACTTCCCCTCATGCAAGTACAAGGGTACCCAACAAAATCAAACTTTTATTAAAAGGGAAAATGGGCACTTGGCATTATTTTGGTAAAACACCATGACCATAACTGAATAGCATAAGCAAGCCCAAGACCACAGTGTGCTGGGCAGTGTCCTTTGTCTCAGTGTCTCATTTTATGGTGTGAAAGTCCAACAAAAAGTGTCCCCTTCCACACCAATCTCTCTTTCCTCCATGGCACTATAGTGGCCCTTGGTTAGTGAAGACTAATTTCAGAGGTGCAGGTTTCACCTTCCACCCCTTGCTGTGGCAATTCAGGAATGTGTTGTCCGCTGCTGCCTGGCAACTGACTCACAGCTGCCTTTTTCTCTCTGCCACTACTGACTCTCTGCCACTGCACCATGCTACTGGTGCTGTCACTTACTGCAAGGTCACCTTCTAGGGGTATGTCTTCACTATGACATTAGGTCGATTACCTTGCAGTCGATTTTTGTAAGCAGACTGTATAGAGTCGATTTTGTGCGTCCCCACAAAGCACGGCAAGTCGGCAGTGTCTGTCCACACAACTGTGGCAAGCATCGACATAGCAAGTGGTGTACTGTAGGAAGCTATCCCACAGTTCCCGGAGTCCCCAGCAGGCACCATTTCGAGTGCTGCACTGTGGGTAGGCGTTATTCATTATTTCATTATTTTGTGCCCTTTTTTTCACAGCACCGATGCCATTTTGAGCGGTGCACTGTGGGTAGGCATCCCGTTATTCGCGCCCTTTCTCCACGCTGTGCTGACACCATAGCAGTGCAAGCATGGAGCATGCTGAGGCCACTGCTGCAGTACTGGCCGTTGTGAAGACCTCGCACATTGTTGTGGACTTTATGCTGCATCGTCTGCAGAGGAAGACGATCCGGAGACAACTGCGCTTTCCGTAAACTGACGACAGTGATGAGGAGATGGACCTGGATGTGCACACGGACAGGGACACTGACGTTTTTGAAAGTAGGGGGTCCGACAATCTGACAAATTTGGTGGCAATGGGGCAGGCTTACATTCCGCACCTAAATTGAGTGGATGGCTTTCATGTTCACACAGCATCACACACATGAGACAGCCTCAACACGGCTACTGAAATCGCCATATACTTTAGAGCAGCGCTCCCCTTTCCTATACTAACCGCCCCCTTCCCCCAACCACATGGCTCCCTCCTCCCCCCACCACATGGTTCTCAGTGAACCATGAGCATCCCATGCTGGTTGGGCTACAGGCTGGCTGTGGGGAGCCCTTGGGGCTGCTTGGGAGAGCCGTGAGCAGACCACGCTGCTTGGGCTACGGGCTGGCTGGGGCAGGGCCTTGGGGCTGCTTGTGAGAGCCATAAGCAGTCCACGCTGCTTGGGCTATGGGCTGACTGGGGGGGGGGCGCTCGGGGCTGCTGGGAGAGCTGCGAGCAGCCCACGCTGCTTGGGCTACAGGCGGGGGAAGATTACTTTACAGCCACCTTGTGTGAGCAGCCCAGTGGGAACATCTGTCCCCCTACTTACATTTCCGTATCTCAAACAGGCAACCACAACTGCGAATAACATCACTCTGCTGAGGATTCCTCAGAGAGATAAAGAACGCATGTTGCTGGAATCGCTCCAAAAGCTCGGTCCATTTGCTGCAATGTTGTGTTATGCAATGATACCAGACTATTTACTAATTGCATGGCGTGGAATGGTGTCCTATCATGGAGGACTAAATAAGGCAGCTCTCCCCAGAAACCTCGTGCAAAAGGTTTCTCGCTACCTGCTAGAAAGTTTAATGGAAATGTCCGTAGAGGATTTCCACTCCATCCCAGAATACATTAACAGACTTTTCCAGTTGGACCAGCAATGAATGCATGCCAAGTCCTTAGGGCAAGTTAATCATTAATAAATGCTTCCTTTTAAAATCATGACTAATCTTATCCCTAAAGGCGCACTCACCAGAGGCTCCTTCGTCAACTGGGATACCAGGAGGGTAATGGCTCCAGGGTGATAAACAGCTCCTGGCTGTCTGCTAACAGGGTTTCTCGGCTTGCCTCCTGCTGCCCCGTGATATTTCCATCCTCATCACCTTCGTCATCATCTGAATCCTCCTCATGCCTGATGATTACCCCATCGGTGGAGTCCACAGACACTGGTGCGACGGGAGTGGGGGAGCCCCCCATTATCTGATTCAGGTCGTTGTAGAACCGGCATGTCCGTGGCAGTCCCCCAGAGTGTCCATTTGCCTCTTTGGCTTTCTGGAATGCTAGCCTCAGCTTCTTAATTTTCATGCAGCACTGTTGGGCGTCCCTGTTGTGGCCCCTTTTCAGCATGGCCTTGGAGACTCTGACAAACGTGCTGGCATTTCATTTATTGGGACAGAGTTCCAACATCACGGATTCCTCTCCCCAGATAGTGATCAGATCCAACACCTCACGCGTGGACCATGCTGGAGCTCTTTTCCTCTGGTTGGTCTCCTGTGCTGCTGAGCTCTGCATGGCAGCTTGTGCTGCTGAGGTCTGCATGGCGGCTTGTGCTACTGATTTCTCTGAATGGCGACTGACCTGTTCAGGTGAGCTCACCACTCTGGCCAAACAGGAAATGAAATTCAAATGTTCATGGGGCTATTCCTGTCTACCTGGCCAGAGCAGCGAGTTGAGAGTGCTATCCAGAGCGGTCACAGTGGAGCATTGTGACTGCTGACCAGAGCGGCCACAGTGGAGCATTGGCCAATAACGTCCCCATGTGTCCTCACTAATCCACAGTCGACCCAGAGAGGTCCATTTCAGTGCTACTCCTCTTGTTAGGGATAGGGAGGAGTACAGAAATTGATTTTTAGGACCCTTTAAATCGACGTAAATGGCGTCCGTGTGAGGATGGGTACAGTTTTATTTCGACTTATTGACGGTAAAGTCGACGTTAAGCCGTAGTGGGGACCAGACATAAAATTCAACCATTTAACCAAGCTCTCTCTGACTTCAGTCCAGTTTCTGTGCTGCTTGTCACTGTTCCCACACGATATCTATGTCTTGCTCAGTAGTGAGGATCACTCTGGGAATCACAAACTGGAAGCAAGGGCTCTTAACTGATTCTAATCAGCTCTGTCACTAAGCACTGGAAAGGGAAAGACTAAATGGTATTGGATGGCTTGTCTATACTACTGCATAAATCAATGTGGGTATGAAATCACTTCGGGTATGAAAAAGCAACCCCACTGAGTGACATAACTTACATCAACTTAAAGCAGTGTCTACATTGTGCTATGTCAGTGGAACACCCCCCCCCCCCCCCGCCGCCGCCCCCCCCCACACACCAGCATAGCTTCTGCCTCTCACTAAGTGGAGTAATTATGTTGACAGGAGAGCGCTCTCCTGTCGATGTAATGCATCTTCACCAAATGTGCTACATTGGAGCTGCTGCATGTCACAAACCTGCATGGCACTTCTCTGTTTCTAAGAATGGAGTCCACAGAGCTCTTTACTATTCTCATGAACCAACACAGTGAGATAGCATCCTGCATATATTACAGAGGGTCTCTGTCTTCACTTCATACATCCTTCTCTGGTACTGTGTATTATTTTGGTTTTGGAAACTGGTGATACCCACGTTAAACCAATCAATAAATAAAATATTTGCACATCATCCATATTCCAGTCACAGCACTGACCAGTTGGTTGTGTACACTTTGCTGCTTTTATTTTTCCTCCTGGGAAAGCCTCTGAATAAATCAATAGCTGGTGTCCCCCCCCCCCCCCCCCCAGCTCAAGTATTCTTTAGCCACTTTAGATTGTTTAAATGTGGTGGTGGTTTTTCATTAAGTAAGTGGCTGTTGCTGAGATATGGTAAGTCACACCATTTGGAACATAAACAATACAGTGGATTCTTTTAAGATAGTGTGCTGCCCTGCAGGGGATGCAAGGTATAGCTTATATGGACTAATCAAGCCATAGCACAAATCTATTGTTTTGATATTGCTCTGTCCCCCACTGTTTGAGCACTTCAGCTGATAGCAGGTATCCAGCTCTCTTTGCAACTCCTGTGGAGCTCAGCTCCACGGGCTAGCAGTAGAATGTTGCAGGTTCAATAATCTTCCCTGAAACTATTTGTTTCTGACAACTTTCTCTCCCTGACAAAAACTGTAACATTATCTCAGCATAAATGAGTGACCAGCCAAAGCACTTAGAATAAAAGAGCAGACTTGAATAGAAATTGCAAATGTAGCCTTTCCTTGTGTAGATAGAACTGTGGACTTTATGAGGTATGACACAAAATTACATAATATGCACCACCAGTCTAACAGGTGCACTTGGCAAGAAACTCTTAGTGAGAGCCATCACAATACCCTGCCACTGAATTTTCACCTGCTCCTGCCTGTGACTTACTGGCAGTGCATTTGACAAACAGGTTGAGGAATTTAAATAATCAAAGCTAGCCCTGTAATTGTGTTCTCACTTCAGAGTTATATCAAGTTTCTGCAAAATTGAATAGGTATCCTGAATGCCATTTGAATATTTCAAATGCTAGCATTCTAATAGACTGATTTGTACTTAAATGTGATAAAGTTAAAATAAATAACATAATATAACAGAAGACACAGTTTAAGGAGAAGAAAAATAAACATTTGACTTAATCTTCAAACAATTACACTTCATAAAATAATACAGTTCAGCAGAGCTATGTGAAAAGATTTGCAGCTAACATGAAAGTTTTGACTTTGTAATAGTTTCATTTTTTAAAAAATGTGGAGTTTATTAAAGGAATAGAATTGGCCAATTTATTTTCCATCAGAATTCCTTCTTTTTAAAAATCCCAAATACTTGAATTCAAAACATTCTCAAATACTTTGAAGTGGGGAAAGAAATACCAAAATGTGGCAATTTCCCATGGAATGGAAATTCCAAGTTTTGATCATATTTAGAGAGGAACACAGTATACTTGTCCTAGAGATTAAACTTCAGGGAATTTTCAGAGAGGTTCAAGATGATGAAGATTTCTTCACAAAGGATTCCAGGTTCGGCAAAACATCGTTGTTCCAAAATAACAAAATTAAGTTGTGTAATCCTTCTGAGATACGTCATTTTCCAGGTCCAGTCCTTTTAGGAATAATGTAAGAATAGTCTCTGGAAATTTAGCATTACTGTCAGAAGGAAGTTTGATACATATTAGAGTATAAGGGACAGGATTTCTGTTCTTCAGGAAAATCCAGTATTATGGAACTTTTTCTCCTTGTTTGAGGCAAAGTTAAAATGTTGGGGATTATTGTGTGTGTGTGAAATGGAAACAAAACATTTACTGACATTATCAAAACATCATAATGAAATATAAAAAACAATTCCAAAATAGTATGAAATCATAATTCCAACAAATTTTCTAAACTGCCAACACAAAATAAAAAAAGTAGAAATGAATAATTTCATCATTTTCCACCAAATGTAACCATAATTTATAACTTGATTTTGATTGACTTTTTTCCAACTGTTCCATTAAAACTTAGGCTCTCTAGTTCAAAAGATCAGTATACTATTGCATTTTCTACTAAAACAGTAGAATAGTTTAGTGGCAGAAAGGAAGTTCATAACCACTGCTAAGTGTACAATGCCAATGGCTGGCAGTAGTTATTTTAACTTAACATATTAATCTAGTTTTCGTTCTTTCTGTCTTCCCATCTTCCCCATCCCCCTTTAGTAACTTCTACTCAATTTCTCCTCTATTTTCTTTTGCTTCAATTTTCCCATGTTTTAAAACTTGAAACGTACAGAACATTTTTATTCATCTTTCTAACTTGCCTTTCTAGTTCTTAATGTATTCAGTTTCCTGCTTTCTTTCTTTCTTTCTTTCTTTCTTTCTTTCTTTCTTTCTTTCTTTCTTTCTTTCTTTCTTTCTTTCTTTCTTTCTTTCTTTCTTTCTTTCTTTCTTTCTTTCTTTCTTTTCTCTCTCCTTTGCCAAACCGCCCTATCTTGTTGAGCTCCTCTTCCCCACTCCTAGGCTCAATTCCCTAATCACTGCATAAAAGCAATTGACATTGACAAATGGAAATTGCTCAGATTCTGCTACTGGAAAATTTGGCCCCTTATTTGTTCTCAACATTCCCTCTGAACTTTCCCTTCCCTATTCTCCCATTTCAATACTGTTTTTCTCTTCCCCCATTCCTCCTTCTCTCCATGATTCTTTGTTTCCCTTACCATATTATCTTTATTCATCTCTTTTCCCTTATTCCCAGTTCTTTCCTGAGCCCATTTTCCATAGAAGAAGAAAATGCTTTTATTTTGCTCCTTCCACTCTTATGTTGGGAAAAGGAGTTAAATCAAGAAGAACTCTTCCTTGTCCTCCTTTTGTTGGCTCCTCCTGTCACTGACTGGTGGGGTATATCAAGGAAGGGGTACACTGAGTGCTCCTGAGGGGTATAGATCCCTTGGGTCAGGAGAAGTGAGAGTAGGGAAAGTTCTCACTCTGCTAATAACAAATAGCACTTGAAAGTGCAAACATCTATTCCGACAACAATGCTGTCTGGCAGATATGATCCTATATATCCCATTTTAAAGATGAGGAAAGAAGCAGATAAGTGATTTACTCTTTCCGCAAACTACAGTGACTTCTGACAGAAGTAGTTTTCTCTCCCATTCCATACTTCATATCCTTCTACTCAATGTTATTGCTGCTTTCAGTTAAAACATAAAAATGCAGACTACTTACATTTCCTAACAATGGTTTTAACTCACATTAAAACTGAGAAAACTTCCTTCATGACCTGCTTCCTCTGGTAGCTCTCATTAGAGAAGGCCATCCATTATTCTTTTTTGTTGTTGTTTTGAACATCTGTAAAATCTTGTGGGGAAAAGAATTCAAATCATTACTAAGAATGAGAAAAACTGATACTTTTTTAAAAATCTGTTCATAATCATTTATGAACCTATACAGACTATTGGGAATATGGGTTAATCTATTCACAGACGGATTAAAAATGTGCGGCAAATGTTTTTTCTCATGAATACATTCTCATTGTTTTATTATCTACCAGACACCACAGTACAGTTTTTGTAAAGAGCTTAGACTGAATGAAAAGGATGTGGAGCTGATTTTCACCCAGCCTGGAAAACAGAACAAAGAAATCCTCTTTGGCCCAGAGAAGCAGCAGCAGCAGCGTGTCTGTTTTATCACACTGGACATGGATTTGGAAGTAACCCTGGAACTCCTACTAAAGGGGCTGGCAGACATCAGAAATAAGGAGGTAACATACTTGGTTTCCTGGGACCGGATGGGAAGGGGAGTAGGGAAATGAGTCCTTATCACTTGCCTACTCAGAATCCCCTGAATCTATGAAGAAGTATTTTCGGGAGTCTTGATAGAAATTATGCTTCTAGCTGAAGTGAAAAAGATAAGGCAAAACTTAGCAACAAAAGTGATGGAGCTCAGGAGAAACTGGAAGAAAATCATCTTCCTACCCCCCCAGGGAGTGGGGACAAGATCCATTCTGAAATAGCCAAATAGCTAAAACCAGGAAGTTCCAGGATTTTTTTAATGGAGAAAGGTGAATGAGGTAATATATTTTATTGGACCAAATTCTG
This sequence comes from Sternotherus odoratus, assembly GCA_032164245.1. Lineage (NCBI taxonomy): Eukaryota > Metazoa > Chordata > Testudines > Kinosternidae > Sternotherus > Sternotherus odoratus. The sequence continues at coordinate 226,347,367 of JAVMKO010000001.1, read as the reverse complement.
TTGGTGAGAGAGACAAGCTTTTAAGCTTTCACAGAGCTCTTTTTAAACTGCCAAAAAAAAAAAAAAGCTATTATCACAGTAAAACCTACATTCCTAATTCCACCCTGAGATACAGGGCAGAGCTCCCTGCTCCTGCTGAAATCAATCAGAGCACCCTGACAAATTCTGCTCTACCTATCAATTAAATCAATCAGTCAAATAAATGAGTGAAAGTAAATAAGTGTATTATCCTTAGATATGTGGGGAAGACTGTTGTGTGACTATTTTGTCATGTTACTTTCTGCTATTAAAAAGTTGTATGGGAAGGTGTAAGATTCAGCAAGAAGTATGTAACCTGTGAAGAACTTTGAGATGCTTTAGATTTAAAGCCAGCTTTGTGTGTGTGTTTAGTGTAGATGTATAGACAAGTTATTTTTACTCCCTTTTGTTTTGACCATTTTGTATTGCTCAGACCATACAAAATAACTGAACTCTGGTCTTAACTGGCCAACTGAGAATTTCCCTACCATAGGGGAGTTGTCGTTTGGCATAAAACCAGCAAATATAGCTATTATCCCAGCTGTCCACTTTATCCATCTCCTTCCCTCTTCAAAAAGATCTATAGTTCTCTAAAAACTGTTTTGAGAAATATAATTGATAAACAGCATTGTATCTTGATTTTATGATCCAGATCAGCAACTGTCATGCAAGTTTAGTTTGCATAACCATTGGCCAGTGTCTTGCCTTGTTCTTGTCTTATTTTCCTAAAAGCAAATGTTTCAGGTACCACTTTTTTTCAGAGACAGAGAAGAGAGGTCAATTGGAACTTTAATGGCATTTCACAAGGGGATTTTTATCGCTGCCAGGTGTGTGTTTGGACTGTGAATCACAAATATCATTTACTCCCTCACTCAATAAGTATAGCAGAAGTGCAACTTATTAACTTTAGACTTCAGTTTTCAAGAACATTCAATGGGTTTGAATGTTCTTGTGCTTCTCTATTTCTGTCATAATTGAGCAACTGTGCAGTCATCATAGGTATCAGAAGCTTGGAAAGCAATTGAAAAGGCAATAAAAATGCCAAAGGTCTCCCCTCTCCAAACAAGTTCTTTCTATTTTACGTTCTTTCAAAATCTCTAAGCCATGCTGGCTCTTCTATGTGCCTTTCCATTGTAGATTCAGTGACCTATGACCCATTCAACTTTTTCCAGTAACTTAAGCTATTGGCTGTTGTAAAAATCCAAGATTTCTATCACACAGTCCTATTAGGATCATATGCCTCCACTGAAGATAGACCTTGCACTTTCAAATTTGTAGGTGGAGGAAGTTCCAGTAAGCAATCCCACTTCAGTTTAAAGAATGTAAGAGCTTTATTTTCATTTACTACTGATTCTTTTTTCTCAGCAGAGATTCAGTAACCTTGAATCTAAAATGTTATGTAGACATATCAAGGTATAGGTTTAATGAACTATTTTATTAACAAAGCCACAACACACATCTCTTAGCTCTACTTCTTCAAAGACCTCTTCTTATTTTCACCAGTAACTTGCACACCATCTCTCTTGTTTGAAACATTGTCCCATGTTTTGTCATGACTTAGACAAGACAAAGACTAAATTCTGAGCACTTGCTAAATATGTTAATTTCTAATTGACTTTAAATTCTGTCTTAAATCAAAACAGATGTGAGTTATTTCAATTTTGTGTGTGTGTGTGTGTGTGTGTGTATATATATATATTGTCCAGTGGATATTTTTTTTTGGCATAGAATTTTAGGTGACCTCAGTAGGAAATGGTGTACTCCACACTTCCAAGGAATTGACCTTGGTATGTGGGACCGCAGGATAAGCACCCTTATTGGGCCCCGCTGGTTTGTTTACCTGGCAGTTTGCCGACCGTGGCTCCCACTGGCCACGGTTCGCCGTCCCGGTCCAATGGGGGCTGCGGGAAGGAGCACGGTGTTGGCCGCCGCTTCCCGCAACCCCCATTGGACCGGGATGGAGAACAAATCGCAAGTAAACAAACCGGTAGGGCCCACTAAGGGTGCTTACCCTGCAGTCCCACGTGCCAAGGTTGCCGATCCCTGTGCTAAATTGAGAAGAAGTAATTTGTTACAGCCCTTTATTAGATACAATGCACTCATTCTCTACTCTCCCACCTCCATGAACTGTCTCTGCTTCCCTGATAACAGTATAGAGGTGGAAATCCAAGCCATTGCCTATTTCTTATACACCTGCTCAAAGTAGAGAGTATCAGTCATGCAAACCATGTTTTCCTCTCTTTGTCCAGACAGCAGGTCTGTGGAGTCTTGGTCCTCTCCTCTTCTCTTCCTGACCCTATCCCCACCACATCACACAGTCTCAACTTTCAATAGTGTGTACATTTCTGAAAATTATATCTCTTGCTGAAAATGGAGTTAACTTGATTGTGTGAGGACAAACACTATAAGAGAAAGAGACTTCTGAAACCACTCTGCCCCTCCCAAAACATTGCACTGAGTTATCACTAAATAAAACACCTACACTTTGAATGCCTGTTATCTTAAAGATAAAAACCTATCATGGATGTAGTCCTAACTGAGTAAAAGTGCACAGCCTTAAGCTAGAGGAAATTGGCTATATATGATTCTATAAGCATTTGACAATTCAGATTCTGAACATCCAGAGTGGATTTTTTGTTGATGTTAGCCACTCTTGGAATACAACTGCCTGGATTCTATTATGAAGTATAATATGTGATCATGACATTAGAAAGTGTACTCAATGCATATGCTTGGGGGACTAAGTTCAGGTTACATGCATAATTATAACTACAGCACTTCCTGATATTTAGAGTTGTTACTGCTTTGTAGTACAGTGACTCAAAGAATAGAACTTACTACTTACCAGTACAGTGAATCAAGCGACCAATATCCTTCTTGGAAGGGATAGAAAGTACTGATTAATATAATAGTGTACCTTTATTTTTTTCTTAAATTGTATCTTCAACATAAACATAGTTATTGATATCCACAAGCAATTTGTATTTTCATTGATCATTAAGTGCATTAAAACTATTTTAGTTACCACTAAAGCTAAATGAAAAGTTATTACAGTAGACTATATGAAGTAAATGACATCACCAAATACTGGATTTATTTATATATTGTATATGTGAATAAGTTAGAGTGATACTTTATTATGCATTTACTCATATTTAACTATATTGATCATGGACTTACATTGAACTTTAACTGGAAAATGAAACACTTCATTACTTTTCACATTATTCAAGAGTTATGTTAATCTATGTCCTGAATGGCTAAAAAAAGGGGTTTTGTTTTTTTTTAATCAGGAGAGACAAATATTTATGTATGTTAGGTTGCATTTACTTTAAAACTGCAGTCACCTCTGTATTCATGCTATATTCACAAGAGTCTGTTTTTGGTTTAGCAGTGATGTTTTCAGACTCCTTAGGGGAACTCTGTAACATAGGAATCAGCAAGCTGGCGGGCCGGGCCGGTTTGTTTACCTGCCTCATCCTCAGGTTCAGCCGATCACAGCTCCCACTGGCTGTGGTTCACCACTCCAGGCCAAACGGGCTGCAGGAAGAGATGCAGGTGAGGGATGTGCTGGCCGCCGCTTCCCACAGCCCTTATTGGCCCTTTAGGTGTTGACCACAGAGCCATTCTAGTAGTGGCTGTACTGGTGCTGAATCCTCCATATTCCTGCTTTATATTATCCTATTTATATATCTAAGAACCTCATTATATTTGCCCTTTTAACTAATTTGGATTTCCCAATATAACTATCATGGGACATTTTTTTTAAAAAAAACATCCTCACTTTTTTAACATAACCAACTAGTGTATGCAAAATCTATATCTGAAGACAACTTGGTACTTTAAAATATAGAATACATACCAACAGGCATAAATTAAGGGCGCTGACACACATTGTTGCCTAAGAAAATGGTTTGTAATCCAATATGTGGATGAAGTTTAGTCTAAAAAATTTGGGCTCTTCTCACACTGTCTTCTTCAGCACACTGGGAAGTAACTCATTGGGTTACAGACTGGCCATCATTGAAAAAGTAATCTAACATGGAATTTACTGTGTTATATATTATAGTTACACCAAAATTATGTATTATGTCATGGCATGGTAAATATGTTCACTTTTCAGTGACACTCCCTTTGCTATACATGTTATCCAGCTGCCACCTCTCAGCAATAAAGAAATCATAATAAGGAATCATAAAATTTAAAATAATACCGAGGAAAGAGTTAACAGAAATGACTGAATTGCAATCTAATGTCACACAAGCATATTGTAAAGGATAGAGAGTGGAGCTAGGAGAATGCCATATAGACTATAACTCCAAAAGCAACAAAAATTCACTATGGTCTTTGTGCATTGATGCCTGTTGAGAGACCTATTTCTAATGCTGAGGTTTTAGGTCTTGCTGTTAGCCAGCCCATTCAAGAGGTCATCAGCTGGAACTCCATTTCCTGCAAGCTTAGATGCCAGCTGGAGAATAAATGAGTCCTGACTGTCTCCTTATTTGATGGTCTTAATGTAACCCCTTCTGACTCTGTCACTGTAGACTCTGATTCAAATATTCAAGCTGTTTGAGGAGTTAACCTGGAAGACACTTGGCTTTGACTTTTGTCAGGCAGACTTGTTGGCTTTGATTTTTGTTGCCTTTGGAACCTACAATGAGAGATGTTATAAATTAAAGTAGATGGGAAAAAGCTGACCAAGGCAACACCCTTTCAGTGACCTCTCTTGTCTGAGGGCTAACACTTCATCAAGATACAAAAGTTCAGATCCCAGTATCATTGCAATTAAGGTACTATGCCCTATCATATCTTATAAAACCGAGGAAACCAAATACAAACAAACTTTAAACCTGGCTTCTATTAAACTGTCTTTTTTGTGCTGTAGCCTTTGTGCTGTATCTTGCACTGGTGACAATATTTATTTTTAACACCGCTGCAGATTGCTCTAAGACAATGCAGAGAGGTGAGTGATTTTAACAAAGGAATGTTATCATACTTAGACAAAAGTATTTATATGACTCTCACATATCTATGCATGATAATTAAGTTGCCATCTTCAATAATGTAGGTACCTATTCCTTTACTTCCTAATACCTAGTTTACTAATATTAAAATGTTCTTCAACTCACTGAACTTGTATTACACTCAAATCTTATAGCTTGCTTAATGGGAGGCTTTTTAGCTAGTTATCCAACAAATAGATATGTTCTGTAGTGTCATTTTCTAAAACTGATTTTTGAAGTAATACTGCAGTGATCGGCAACTTTGGCATGCGGAACCACAGGGTAAGCACCCTTAGCTGGCCCCGCTGGTTTGTTTACTTGCTGTTTTGCCGACTGCGGCTCCCGTCCAGACATGGTATTAGTTTAAAGACTTATTGATGATAGTTAGAGGTGGGTAAGGTGATATCTTTTAATGAACCAACTTCAGTTTGTGAGTGAGACAAGCTTTTGAGCTCACCCTGAGCTCTTCTTCAGAAACCTTCCCCACCACTGAGAAAGAGCTCTATCTAACCTTGAAAGCTTGTTTCTCTCATTAATAGAAATTGATCCAATAAAAATGTTACCTCACCCACTTTGTCTCTTTGATATCCTGTGATCAACCCAACTACACCAATTGTTCCTTGTTCCTGGAGGACTATGGTTCCCCATCTACATGGAATTAAATCCCTCAATAGTATACAATATTTTACATTTTTAATAGAATAAAGTCCTATAATACTTAAATTTAATGCAATGAGGTTTGTCCAGAAAATTGCTGTATTTGTCACACTTATGACAAGAGACTTGACATCCAGCTAAAACAGCACAAGTTCCAATTGTATTTCTCTCTCTTGTGAAGAGATCCTGAAGTGTTAGGGTCACCATACCTCTTTTTTCCCTGTTGCTTTACTTATTCTGCCTCTCTTAGAACTATAGTTTGCAAAGTAGCTCTGAGAGTCCAGTGCAAGTGAGTGTTTTCCAGCCAAAGTTCCATAAGTAATCAAAATGCAGGTCTGCTCACCTCTGCTGCCTTTATCTCCTGCATGCTCTTCCTTCCTTATAGACAGAAGTACCCTTTTTTCATGTGAATGGGCTCAGAAGCCTACTTGCCAGCTTCTGGAAGAGGGACTTGGATTTGGGAGATGAGGTAAGAAGGAAAATATGGGATTGAAGATCTGAAGGTATGGGAAAAGACCAATGTTGGATGAAAGAATACTTCAGGTGAGGAGAAAAGTATCTAGTGTTATAAATGCTACAGGGAAGGGAGAGTGGATCTCAATTTCCTGATGTTCAGGGATCAGAGGAAGCTGGGGCCTACAGTGAAGGAGAAAGTTGTTGCAGATCAGATATCTTGAGTTTGGGGGAAGATGGGGATAAGGGAAAAAAGGGGGGAAGATTAGAAAATCCAGGACTAACTGACTGCCTGACCATCATGAGAATAGTCAATAACCTGGTGGTTAGGGTTCCCCTAATTTGCGATGTGGAAGACCCAGGTGAGTGCCAACCAAACTATGGATAACCTGGGGTCTGCATATATCTCTCTTGCAAATTTTTTTGAAAGCTCTCTGTTTTGTCCTGATGCAGAATGGGGAAAAAAATTGAAATAATTAACATTTGTCGGGGACAGGAAAACTCTTTTCTGTCCAGCTCTACTGTCTCTGGAGTTCAATCCAGGGCCCTTTGAACTGGCTCAAATTGGAAAGAGGTGAGGAAACAAAGATGGTGAATGTAGGAAGGAGAGCAAGATGGCCAATAAAAATGAGAGAGAGATGAAAGAGAAGAGGAAGGGAGTTGTCCTTTGCCTTTTGCACTCTCACTGCTGTTTAGTGTGGTCTCTCTAGAGGCCTCAGCTTCTCCCAAGAGGCCCTCCACAGTTTGTTCTGAATCAGATCAGTTCTTGTAACCTCTCTTCTAATTAAGTGTATCAGTTCTTCAATTTTAGGGTTTGCAGTCTCCCAGTCGTATTCTTAGAAGAAGCTTGTTGCAGGGCTATCAACCCTTTTCTATCTCATGCCTTTCTGCCTTCTTTATCTTCTTAGTGCTCTCCTTTTTGGGGGGGTGTTATTTTCTCTATTGGTGGCAGATGTGGATTCAGTCTCCATAATTGGCAGGTCTGGCAGCTATGTGAGGGTGTGATCAATATTCTTGCTTATAAACAAAAAATATTTTCCTCTCCACTCTGTCAGTGCTCCGTATGGTGTTTGTAAACCCCACTACACACACCTAATACTAAATCTTTCCATTAAGATGAACACTATGGAAATTTTGAGCAATACAGCTAGTACTTTTATAGGACTTGCACTGTGTAGAAGTGTAGAAGAGGATGAGGAGAAAACAGTGCAATGCTATGCGGAGGACTCCAGAATATGGTGTCTTATTACACATGAGCCAATCAGGAAGCTGAGGGGAGTAGATGGCATAGGTAACAATAGTAAAACCATGGAAGACACCTAAGTGACTTAGCTGCCTGGGTCCTAGGTCTCAAAATATATCATGAAGCACTGCATTACTGGCTGTGAGAAATGTTTCATGGAAATTTCTTGGAGAATTTTTCACCAGTGATTGTCCCTCATGATTGCTCATGTTCTCACTGTTTTCTAGGGGCATTTCTTAAACGTACTTGAAGGACCTGTTTCTCTAGGTTGGCAGTAGAAGTCACAGAAGATCCTTTTTTAAAAAGAGTGGGAGAGTGCTCTGAAGATCATTTCTATTTGCTGGATTGCATTTTAATGTGAGCCCTGTCCCTGCCATCCACTCTGTCAGCAGTTGATTGTTTTCCTTAATCGGTTAAGAATCATTCAGCCATGTTCACAGTAGTATTCCAGCACAACCAAGGTAATTATGGTCTCTGCTGTGCAACAGCAAATCAGGGCCTTTATTAAACTCTCAGGAGAGCCTTTAACATATTATGACTGCTTCCTTTGCTGTTCTTCCAAGCCATCGGTAAAGTAGGCCATGCAAATAGAAAATATTAAGAAACAATAACATTTAACATTAATCAGCAAACAAATAATGGAGAGATGATCTCATTTGTAAGATTTCATTGTATAGTTTGGAGAGCTAGTGCTTCACAGAATGGAAATTCTTTTTTCATTTCCCTCTCCTCTCATTCATCCTATTTCTCTCCCATGTTTGTTCCCAATAGGGTAACCATTGTTTGTTTATATTAGTGTCTGCACAGCAGTGTCTTATGGACAAATGTCTGGCTATTTAGGAAAGCATCCCATCTGAGGACAGCTTTTAGGCACAAGTTTAACTTTCATTAAATTGCTCTGAAGTAGATGGTTTTAAGCACATACTTTAAAACTGCTTATATGCAGTCTGGAATAATGGTGGATTTAACAGTACCCTTATTTGTAATAACATAAGGTTGAAATGATTCTAAGAGGCTGCACCATGTTAATGATGGTCAGTCTCTCATAAATTGCTTACATTAAACCTTACATATATAAATTATTTTTACAATTAACACAACTTCTTACATCTTTATTAATCTCCCCCACACATATATACTAACATTATACTATACTATATTATACTATAACTATAATTATTTGACAGATTTACTATACTGCACTATATCTCCTGCACACTTTGTCTCTGTCTCTTCTCCCTCTGTGTCTCAGCTTCTTCTGCTTCTCTAGTGACAGGACAGGACTCATAGCTACTGCTGCTGGTGGTGCTGCTGCTGTGGTTGCAGCTGCTTGCTTGTCTGTATGTCTGTGGGAAGACTGATCTTCATACCATTCTGTCAGAATTGTCTAGACACGTTGGCTAATATCTTTCTGTCACATCTTTCTTGGATGCATACTAACTGCCAACATTCCTTGGATGTATGTCAACATATTCAAAATGGTCAGTTTTATTTTTAGCCTTCTTGCCAACTGCCACTGTTTTTCCCCTCCATGTTATGATCTATTGTTACCACCATTTTCCCATTAATTTGGGTTTTCTGCTAACGTTACATAACTTGCAGTTTCTATCTAATGGTGAAGTGACTCTTGCTTATATAAAATGGAAGCCAGGGATCATAAGATGAAGTTTATCTGTTATCAGTTGGACTACATTTCCCAGGATGCACCGCTTTCTCACTTCTTGATGTGGAGAGAGGTTGTTTCATAGGAGTCCCTTGCCACAGTTGATCATGGGAGATACAGTGCATCTAAAGAGCCTTGCTCATAGAAGAGAATGTGAGTAAAAAGCATCCAAACAACTCTCATGGGACTCTATAGTGCCATTTTTAATGTAAACATTTTGGATTTTGACTGGATTTTTTTAATATATTTTCCCCCAAAGTCAACTTTTTCCAATGAAATTTTGTACACCCCCCCCCTTCCTTTTTGTCAAATACCGTATATTTCAGCGTATAAGACGCCTTTTTAACCCCCACAAATATTCTCAAAATTAGGGGGGGCGTCTTATACGCCAAATATATGAACCCTGGACCCTGAGCACCGGGCAGCTGGAGCTGGGGCGGCTGCAGGTGGCCCGGCGGGCGAGGCGGGGCGGCGCTTCCCCCCCGAGCCCACCCGCATGTGTTCAGGGCCGGCGGGGAACGGGAGCAGCTCGGGCCCCGGGGCCCCTGGGAGTGCCCGCCCGTGCAGCGGGGACGGGAGAGCGGCGCACTCCCAGCAGCCCGCCCGCGCGGCGGGGACAGGAGAGCGAGGCACTTTTTGTGTGTGGTGGTGGTTTTTTTTGTTTTTTTTTTTTGTGTAATCTGGCTTTTTTACTTAAAAACTCGGGGGTCGTCTTATACGCCAGAGCCTCTTATATGGCGAAAAATACGGTATTTTTACAGAGAAAAATAACTATTTTAAAACAAATTCATTAAATGTGTAGTTATGAGCCTTGTTTTAGAAATCCCACTTTGAAATTTTTGTCCCAGGTGTTCCCATTTCTGCCATCAAAAATGTATTGCATTGCGGTCATCACCTAATAAAAACAGTAACAACAACGCTTCCTTCTTCCCCCACTGGATCAGAGCAGTGAACCAGCGGAGCCAGTGGGAGCCGCGATTGGCCGAACCTGTGGATGTGGCAGGTAAACAAACCAGCCAGGCCCACCAAGTGTGCTTACCCTGGGGGGCCACGTACCAAGGTTGCTGATCCCTGTACTATATCGAGCATCCCTGACATGGGTGTGTCTAACCTTCTATTAAAAACTTCCAATAATGGAGATTCTACAAGTTCCACAGGCAATTTATTCCATTGCTGAATCACCCTGACAGTTAGGAAGTTAATGTCCAATCTAAACCATCTTTGCTGAAATTTAAGCCCATTTTTTCTTGTCCTATCATCTGAAGTTAAATAAAACACTTTTCCCCCTCTCCTCTTCATGTAACAACATTTTATGTACTTGAAAACTTTTACTATCTCCCCTCTTAGTTTTCTCCTCTTCAGACTAAAGAAACCCGCTTTTTTTTCAATCTTAGGCCATCATTTAATCATTTTGTAGCTCTTATCTGGACTTTTTCCAATTTGTCTACATCTTTCCTGAAATGTGTTGCCCAGAACTGAACACAATACTCCAGTTTAGGCCTAATTGGAATGGAGTAGATTGGAATTATTACTTCTTGTGTCTTACTTACAACACTCGTACTAATACATCCCAGAATGATGTTTGCTTTTTTTTTGCAACAGTGTTACACTGTTGACTTATATTTAGCTTGTGATCCAATATGCCCCCCCCCCCCACCTCCCTCATCCTTTCCACAGTACTCTTTTCTAGGTACTCATTTCCCATTTTGTATATGTTCAACTGATTGTTCCTTCCTAAGTGGAGTACTTTGCATTTATTCTAGTTGAATTTCATCCTATTTACTTCAGACCATTTCTCCAGTTTGTCCAGATAATTGTAAATTTTAATTCTGTCCTCCAAATCACTTGCAACCCCTCCCAGCTTGGTATCATCCACAAACTTTATAATTGTCCTATGTGCCATTATCTAAATCATTGATGTATATGTTGAATAGAACTGGACCCAGAACTGTTCCCTGCAGGACTTGGTATACTCTTCCAGCATGACTACGAACCACTGATAACTACTCTCTGGAAATGGTTTTCCAACCATTTATGCATGCATCTTATAGTAGCTTCCTCTAGGTTGAATTTCACTAGTTTGTTTATGAAAAGGTCATGTGAGACAGCACATCTACCATTTCCTTCCATCCACAAGGCTTGTTACCCCATCAAAAGAAGTGATTAGGTTGGTTTAACAAGATTTATTTTTGGCAAATCCATGCTGACTTTTACTTATCACTTTATAATTTTCTAGGTCTCTGTAAATTGATTGCTTAATTATTTGCTCTATTCACTTTCCAGTTACTGAATTTAAGATGACTGGTCAGTAATTCCCCAGTTTGTCCTTATTCCCCTTTTTATAGATTGACACTATATTTGCCCTTTTTCAGGACTCTGGAATCTCATCCATGCCTTTTCAAAGATAATTGCTAATGTCTCAGATATCTTCTCAGCTCCTTGAGTATTCTTGAATGGATTTCATCGGGTTCTGGTGACTTGGAAACATCTAACTTGTCAAAGTAATTGTTAACTTTTTCTTTCCCTATTTTAGCATCTGATCTTATCTAATTTTCACTAGCATTTATTGTTAGATATCTAATTGCTACTAAACTTTTTGATGAAAACTGAAACAAAAAGTAATTTAAAATTTTCTGCTATTTTCACATTTTCTCTTATTACTCCTCCCCCCATTGAGTTATAGGCTTACCCTTACTTCCTCTTGTTTATAATGTATTTTAGAATGTTTTCTTGTTACCCTTTATGTCTCTAGGTAGTTTTATCTTGTTTTGTGCTTTGGCCTTTCTAATTTTGTCCCTACATACTTGTACATAATCCAAGTAATTTTAGGAAGTGGAACAACAGAAATTATGAAAATGTTAACAAAAAGGAAAACCTATAATAAGCCGGGGAGTCTGGGGGGGAGAAGGTCATAATGACTCAATGAGTTATCTAAGACATTTAAGAATATAATGGAGCAAAGTTTTAAGAGGTATCATGGTAGTGGAAAACATTAGAACAGCAAATATTTTTAGTTATATTAAAAGAAAAACAGCAGCTGAATGAATGAGCCTTGGAAGTGTAGAGATTGATGTGAAGAAATGGTTGAATCTATATAATGTTTCAAAGATATATTTAGTAGGGGATGGTGACAATTTTAGGATTAATATCCTGGGAAAGTACACATAGCTAGTGAACAAAGATGATAAAGTAATGATTTGGTCTTATATAACCAAGAAACCTTTTTTTTTCCAATGAATCACTGGGGTTGACAAATTGTGCTCCAGAATGCTATCTACAAAACTATCTATATAGAAATCATACCTTTTCATGTAGTACATCTTCTTCCTGTGTGTATTTAGAACCACATCTGCTTCTTTTAGTGGGGGAGGGGGAAAAGGAAGCTTTTATTTCTTGTTACTCTTGTCTGCTTGAAGAATCTAAGCTCTGGGGGACTGCAACTCTTTATTTTCTGGTTCAAACGCCACCTGCAACATTTTGAATTAATTTCCAATTGGAGAACCACATTTTAACTCCTTTGTCTTCAAATGTTCTTCTAATCTGTGCAACCTACTGAAGACAATATGAATGCACAGGTGTAACTGAGGGCATAGTCTGAAGTCAGTGATGGTGCACAGGTGTAACAAGGTAGTATTTGGCCTACAGAATCTTTTACTGCTGATGAGTGCAAGGCAGAAAAAGCACAGCTTGACTTTCAGATCCCAGAGTGAATCTGTGGGTCTTGCAGTAGGAAAGCAATTTCTTTTAGTTTGAAAACTGAATACATTTGATATGGAAGTCATTGAAAAAACAACAAGTGTGGTTTATCACCATGCTATTTTTACAAAGTCACTTTTCAGACTACAGATACACTTCAAGGAAGCTCTCTGAGGAGCCAGTAACAAAGACAGCATATGTAAGCAATTTGTCGCTAGGATCAAGAGTGATAGCAATGTACTGAAAGGAGAATAAGTTTCAGCCAGGAAACTATAAATCATTTAATCTAACTTCACTTCCAAATACAATTGGTGAAGACATTGATAAAGAAACTGTTTGATGGAAGAAGCTGGAAATGCAAGGATTTAAAATGGTTATCATGGTTTTTCCAAAATACAGCCTGCTAGATGAACCTCCAATCTCTTTTTGGTTCTATTCATTTTAAAGATCGGAGTCTTTACAATATGTGGGTTGGATTTTTGAACACACCCGGGAGCTGAGTATTTGGATCACATTGTTGTTGTTGAGATCAGTCTCTAAATTTTAGTAAATCTTTCAACAATGTACAACCTGATTCTTTGACTGCCAAACCTGGTTATGGAACACAGATTCAGAAAACATACTCAACAGCAAATTAATGTTCAGGAGAAAAAAAATCTTAAACTGCAATGGGCACTGGGTTGTTGGTAGGAAGAAATGGGGTGCAATTAATAAGTCACCCTCTGACAATTTTTCTCTGTATGCAGAATATGAAATATCTATGATAACTGTGTTGCAGTTGGCCATGTTTGGATACTCCCTTCTTCTCAGTGAAGGGGTGGGGTGCATTTAATTTAATACTTGCCCCTTTCCAAAAAAACTGTTTTACCAATCCCCCTTTTTAACAAATAAAAGGAATGTGTTAAAATTTGGTTATGTTACTTTAAACTTAGCCAGTTCATACAATGCAGATAAGATCACCTTACAATCTAAATTCTCACCACACTGTGTTTCCGTCATTCATAGATGTCAGATCCTGAAACTGACTCTACGGAATTAGACTAGAGTCAATGACCGTAGATGACATTCTGGAGAGATATCAATGTCTATTGAGCCAATGTAACAAAACTGAATTAAATAAGGAATTGGGGTTTGTTTGTTTTTTTGTTTGTTTCTTTTCAAATAGATCCAGTTGCACAATTTAACACAGTTTTAAATTACATAAAATACAAAGTTCCACTGCAACCTCATAAAGTGTTCCCTCAGGATGACACTCTTAATGGGGGAGGGGGAAATATTTTTTTAAAGGGATCCTTTGATTCAAAAGTATCACTAGCACAACATTAATTTTCTTTCCGCTAAGATTTATTTTGATTCCAGAGATAAGAAAGTGGTCTTCTTATTTTTTTTTATTATTTTAGACAGTCTGGATCTCAATAAGTGTTAAAGTAGATGGCCGCTAGCAACACAAACTGGTAAATCAAGCTTGAGTAGAGGTTGCAGAGAGAAAAAAGCATGGTTTCTATCTAAACTTCTTTAAAAGATCTACAGTCAGTGAAAACATAAAAGTTAATTTGAAACTATGGAAAAGAACTGTATATTTCAGTTTTCAAATTAGATTCAGTCAGTTGGCCATGCTCTGCCTGCATCATACTAATGCTTGTGTTGAGATAGAAATAGATACCGCAAATAGCAAAAAAGACTGGAAGTTAGAGAGCTGCTAGAAGACGTGTTTCAAAGTGCCTTTTTGGAAAGTCACATAGTTATGCCATTGGCAAAACCTCTTTTTGAATCAGCAGGGTAAAAAGACATCAAAATATATCTGCTTTCAAGAATCCATGTGAAATAAACTGGAGCTGGTATCAAAAGGAAATAACTAAACATTCTAGTGAGATCTCTGTACTCAGAGAAGTACATTACAAGGGCTTGTTAAGTGCACACAGATTATCATCAGTCCACACAGTATCTTTGATATCCAGATTCTTTTGAACTACTACTTGCAATTTCCACATTGCAAAGGAAAGGGAATAGCTTTAAGAAAATGAATGTAAATAAATGTGAATTAGTTCGTTCATAAAAGCCTCTTTGGGAAAACATGTCATCCAACTTCTGCTGCTTAAGTGTCCTTAGCGTAAATGTAATGTTATGCAAATAGAGATTTTGGAAGTATACATGTTTTTAATGAGATACTATATAAGCCTCATGGGCAAATGAGATTACATAACTCCTTTAATGACATAACATGCAGTGATGAAATGGGAGGGAGGTGGGGAAGTAAACTAAAAATGTAGCCAGAGTGCATTGCGTGCTTTAATATAACTCAGTTCTAATGAACCTCTATTGTTTAACTTGTCACATCTTATGTGCCTGAAAAATGTGTTCGTCATTTTTCTTAATTGAAATGTACTTAAGTGCTCTATAATTGACACAAATGAGTTTTCATTTTTAGTGTTTATTTTGTCTTTTTTGTCCATTGTTATCCATGCAAAGTGCACAAATTATTTGCTAATTAAATTAAGATGTATTGTGGCTGCAATGCAAAACACCAGTAATTACCAATCTTTTTTGACTGATATGAAGTGCATTTGTAGAGTTTTTCCTATTACACATTTACTGACAACAGTTTACTCTTGAAAGAGAATGACTAAGCTGGTTAGAAGACTGGAAGGCACGGAATGTTTTGAATGACCAGCTGGTTTGCTAATACTATAAATAAAGTTACAACTAAGGACCTGATTCAAAGCCCTATAAAGTCAATGAGAGTCTTTCCATTTACTTTAGTTGGCTTTGAATCAGTCCCAGAAGCTTGCCTCTAATTATAAAGTACAAGGATCTCTTTCTTGCCATGGCCCCTTTTAGATTGACAATGCATTCACATGTGAAGTCAATTTAATTTCTAGTTACAGATGTAGACATTTTCTAGTACCAGATACTTCACAAATCAATACTAGTTTTCTTAACATGTATTTTTTGTTCATAAATATTTTTCAAATAGTTTGACTAAGAACTTTCTGCTTATGGATTGTTCATGAACTATTAACTTTAACTATTTGCATTTCATTATGAGTAATATCCGCTGGATATAGTTGGATAGCAAAGTTTAATGGTACAGTTTCTTTTCACTAGCTGGATGACCAAGTCCATGTTTACACTACAGTGAATGTGGCATAATGAAGTTGCTTTGGTTATTCCGCATAGTGTAGACACTGCCAACAGCTATGGAAGGGGCTTTTTCTGTTGCATAATCTTGGAAAGATTTTGAAAAGTAGTATGATTGGCATTAATACAAAAATTCATTGTTTTTAGTTCTGGCATTGTGCCTGTCCTCCTTAAGGGAGCAAAGTTGTAGAAGTCTATACCAGAAATTGATAAGTTCATCTTATTTCCAAAGTACATGTCTGTGGAAGATCTTCAGAGTCCATGGGAAGAGTTTCCTGCAACTTCAGAAATCCTAAGTAGAGCAAACCAATCTACATCAAATATGGTAAGGAAATGACAGTGAACATATTTAGGACCTGCTTTAAGGATGGCACCAACACAACTTCCATTGAAAATAATAATGTGGACTCCACCTGTAAAAAGTGAAGGAAGATCAGCTAGAAAAATGTTATATGAAATAATAGAGAAAGAAGCCAAATCCATGATCATGACAGTCAGATGGCTGAACAGATCTTCACACATTCTGAATGAATAGTGGAAGCAGGG
The DNA here is from genome assembly GCA_032164245.1 of Sternotherus odoratus. Classification (NCBI taxonomy): domain Eukaryota; kingdom Metazoa; phylum Chordata; order Testudines; family Kinosternidae; genus Sternotherus; species Sternotherus odoratus. The sequence continues at coordinate 226,330,950 of JAVMKO010000001.1, read as the reverse complement.
TGATGTCCTAGGCACCTGAATGGTGAGAGATGATTTTTAAAAAAGGAGATGTCAAAATGTGCTAAGGGATGTACAGGTATGTAGGAGAGACAATCACTGCCCAAAGATCTTACAATCTTTAAAGACAAAGTACAGATGAATGGTGAACATATATAACGTAGAAGAGAACAGTAATGGTTATTGGCATTGTAGCTGGTCAGGATAGTTCCTCAATAATTTTTGAGTTTTTTAAAAAATAATCAGGTGAAACTGAAGTTTTCATCCCTGTAGGTGGGCAATCTAGTCCAAGCCCTGCCTGTGTTCCACTGGAAGACTTATCAAAATCAATACTTGCCTGTGAATTGTGCCACTTTCAATGGACTGAGATTTTCTAACAGAAAAGCATTCTGTTTTGAAAATGTTTTACCAGCGTTACATGGAGTGCTAAGGAACTTAGAATAAAACTTTATCCCTGTTATAGAATATCATAGGATGATTTCTAAAAAAATCTGAATAGAGTACACTATTCTCCCTTCTACAAGTCAGCCTAGCCCCCTTCCCGCTCCCCAACCCCATTTTTCCACCCCTCCCTCCATTCTTCCTTTGATCATAATGACTTCTTTAGGAGTCTGTTTAAATGAGATGACTGATATCTTCCATTACCAACAAAGAACTAGTGTCTGCCACCATGACTTATGCTGTGTATTACCTTATTCTGCTAGTAACCTCAGTATCAAGCAATGAGACATTAGAATGGTGGTGTCCGAGATAATGAATTTAATGGAAAATCTTTCTATTGAGCATGATGGTTACAAACTAAGGCACTCCAGCTTAGCAGGGCCCTAATGTTCATATCACAATGTGTTCTTTTTGACTTGACTGTAATTTTGGCAAGTTTCACACCCTTTCTCTCATATGTACCCAATAAAGGGCAATTGTATGTGCTTTGCCTGCTGACACAAGATGCTATCTTTATCTCTGTTGTGTTATATGCCAATTTATCATAAAAAGTGAGCTTCCCCATTTAAAACATTACTAATCTACACACCATAGCCCTGCTGGAGATTTACCATGACTGTCCTGAGGTAAGGACACAGTATAGCCCTGGTGTCACATGTAAATTCACATAGGGGAAGTGCCAAGAGAAAGAAACAGCGCGGAACATGGGCACTGGAATTGGGGAGACAGGGGGCCATGACCCCCACTTTTAAAAGTGGTTGCAGCCAGTCACAGAGGGAAGAGGGTTGTTGGCATTGCCCCCTCCCCCACTTCTACAAAAGTTCTGGTGCCCTTGGTCCTGAATGTAGCTTTTCCAATCAGTACAGAATATATTACTCATGGTACCAATAGCCAGTGTTGTGATGAATAGAATGTAAATTGATTTTAAGCCTTGAGATGGCAGGTAATATGTCTGAGTACCAGAAAACAAGATTCAGATTTAATCAAGTAATTAAATCTACCTTATTCTCATACAGCATGAATTAGGATTTCACAATCCAAAATTATCAATACCAGGTGCTTTAGGGTCTTCATCTGGGCCCTAATTTAACTCAGTCTTGGCAGTCCAAACTGTACTGGTCTGGGTGCAACCCTCAGCCCTATTACTGGACAGGACTATCTAGAAAAGCTGGACAAGCACAAGTCCATAGGGCCAGATGCACTGCATCCGAGGGTGCTAAAGGAGTGGTAGATACACTGGAGGGTAGGGATAGGATACAGAGGGACCTAGACAAATTAGAGGACTGGGCCAAAAGAAATTTGATGAGGTACAACAAAGAGAAGTGCAGAGTGCTTCACTTAGGACAAAAGAATCCCATGGACTGCTACAGACTAGGGACCAAATGACTAGGCAGCAGTTCTGCAGAAAAGGACCTAGTGGTCACAGTGGATGAGAAGCTGGATATGAGTCAGCAGTGTGCCCTTGTTGCCAAGAAGGCTAATGGCATTTTGGGCTGTATAAGTAGGGACATTGCCAGCAGATCAAGGGATGTGATTGTTCCCCTCTATTCGACATTGGTGAGGCCTCATCTGGGGTACTGTGTCCAGTTTTGGGGCCCACACTACAAGAAGGATGTGGAAAAATTGGAAAGAGTCCAGAGAAGAGCAACAAAAATGATTAGGGGCCTGGAGCACATGACTTATGAGGAGAGGCTGAGAGAACTGGGATTGTTTAGTCTACAGAAGAGAAGACTGAGGGGAGATTTGATAGCTGCTTTCAACTACCTGAAAGGAGGTTCTAAAGAGGATGGATCTAGACTGTTCTCAGTGGTAGCAGATGTCCGAGCATGGAGTAATGGTCTCAAGTTGCAGTTGGGAAGGTTTAGATTGGATATTAGGAAAAACTTTTTCACTAGGAGGGTGGTGAAGCATTGGAATGGGTTACCTAGGGAGGTGGTAGAATTACTTGCCTTAGAGGTTTTTAAGGTCAGGCTTGACAAAGCCATGGCTGGGATGATTTAGTTGGGGGTTGGTCCTGCTTTAAGCAGGGGTTTAGACTAGATGACCTCCAGAGGTCCCTGCCAACCCTAATATTCTATGATTCTATGATTCTACTGTTGGCCCTCCTCTGTTGGTGAATAGTCCTCCCTGGTACGGATATGTGCCCTGAATCCCCGTCACTTCCCTGACACTTAATTATTCCCGACGCTTTCTGGTGCTGCTGCCTTTTTAAAGGCCTCTTCATTAGATCCCTGCCACCAGCTCTTTATTTTAAAGAAGGAGACTGTATTGTGAAGCCTGTTAGATTGAGTGCTGTGTTCTGACTTAATACTTAATCTCAATATCCATTGCCAGCTCTGCCACTTGCCAACTATGTGACCTTAGGAAAGTCACTGGACCTCTGTGCACCAGTTTCCCTTTTTATGTAAAGTGCTCTAAAATCTGGAGCTGAAAAGTACTGTATAAGCAATAGGTATTTATTATAAACCTAGAGTAGAAGAGGACAAATTATTACGTGGGAAGAAACTTCAATAAAAAATCTCCACAGGGTCCCAAATATGTAAACTTGACATAATTCATTTTTGATTGCATTGTATTTTTGGATGAATAATACAATGGTATATTTTAAAGCATGTCCTGCAACTATGACTTTTTAAATAAATGATGTGAGATCAAACATGGGGAGAGGAAGGTAGGACAATAATGGATGGTGAAAATCAAAAAGCGTAAGTGTTATAAACATTAAAATATAAATTGTCAATGCCAGATACCATAATCTCCCAAGTAAATACCTTTACATCAGAGTCTAATAAGTTCTCAAGAAGCATTTTTCTTACTTTGCCTCTGTGTAAATTTTGATTATCATAACTGGTAATGTTTTTTGTCTCTGTCTGCATGGTGAAATCAACATTTTCTGATAAAACTACCCTGTTTCCCCGAAAGTAAGACATCCCCCGAAAATAAGACGTACTTCCAGTTTTGCCTCTCGCTGTAATATAATGTAATGTAATTTTGGGAGCAAAAATTAATATAAGACACTGTCTTATTTTCGGGGAAACACGGTATAATCTTTCCAAACCTACCACCAATATACTTGAATCAGCATTGCCTTCAGTGGTGGTGTTTTTAATATTTTAAAGATGTTTTTACTCTTTATGTTTCAATGTAAACATTTCTTCAAATGTTGGAAGCACTACCACAACCACTAAACTGTTATGGAAAGCAAAGTTATTAATTATTATTTTGTTTTTATTTATTATTTATTTTATTATTGACTACACAACCAGAATTTCAGAGAAATTAGGCTAAGTACATCCATAATAAAGTGATGTTAGGGATGAATTTGGCTCACTGTGCCATATGTAAGCCAAATGCTCAGGGCCATGAAACTACAGTTAATCATATTTTTTAAAAAAATGTTAATGTCTGTGATGCTCTTTGAAGCCCAGTGATATTTAACTTTAGGTTTAAAATACCTCAGCAGGATCAAGGAAGAAATTCCTTCAAGAAACTCTCCGGCTTCTATTGCTGAATATTGTTTTCTTTCTAGGTTATACATCCCTTTCTGTCTAGGCTATACATCCTGTGTCTCCTTTGTTTCCATACCACCACACACACACAAATCTGTAATCCACTATGTTTGATTTATTTACCAGTGGAATACTAATCATGGCCTTAAGCCTGATTCTCCATTGCATTGTAGCTAATGTAGTAATTTGTACTTGTGCTGAGGAAGTGCACAGTGGCATAAAAGTCTACTAAAACAGACTGCTACCATTCTATATCCCTTATGCACAGGAGTAAATTGCTACAAAATATGGAGTGGAAGATGAGGCCCATAGTATTAATGCATATCATACCCAAACATATTACACAGATGATTCTAAAGCAAACTTTAAAAAATATATATATGCTTTGGAGCCATTCCTGGTGAAGGGGCATGAAACAACAATTTAAATTTACAAAACACAGTACCTTATCTCACTAAGACATTTCAAGATTCTTTACAAGACATGTACAGTAATTGAATTATGCAATTTGTGGTGCCAAATAATGATGGAAAGCAAAGGGGAAAACAAACTTGTTTTTAGTTTTGATTGAAAGGTAAACTTCTGTCTCAACCACTGTTTAACAAGAAGTCCAAAATACAGTCTCCTTAGGCAGACCTTGCTTCACTACCCAGACACTGGACTCTATGATCAGTGGTTACTGAAAAACTATTTTATCACATATAGAGTCTTTTAATCCAAAGAGATTAGCCTCATGCAACATAATGAGATTTATAGAGTATAGAATCAGCCTGTACTGTCTACATCCCACAAAGCACCCTCTGAGGCTCAACACCTTCTGAACCTCCTGACAAGCAACTGAACATGAGATCCTAGTGCAATGTTGTTGCTAAAAAGGCTAAGGCAATCCTTGGATGTATAAATAGGGGAGCAGTTAGTAGGAGTCAAGAAGTGATTTTTACCTATGTATATAGCACTGGTGAGACCGATAATGAAATACTTCATCTAGGTTTGTGATCCTCATTTTAAGAAAGGATGTTAACAAACTGGAGAGGGTGCAGAAAGGAGCCACAAAAATGATTCAAGGGCTGGAGAAAACATCTTACATTGAAAGACTTAAAAAGCTAGTCTGTTTAATGCATCAGAAAGAAGATTGAGAGGTGATTTGAGCACAGTGTATAAGAAAATTCATAGGGACAAAATACTAAAGGGCTCTTTAATCTAGAAAAGCAGAGAAAGGCATATTGAGGCCAATAGCTGGAAGCAGAGGCCAGACAAATTCAAATTAGACACAAATTCATAACAGTGAGGGTTATTATCAGCTGGAACATACTACCCAGGGAAGTGGAAGATTTTTCCATCCCTTGATGTCTTCAGATCAAGACTAGATGCCTTTCTGAAATGTATGATTTAGGCAAACACAAGTTACTGGGCTCAATATAGGATGAGATGCTATGACCTGTGTTAAACAGGAGATCAGACTTGATGATATAATGGTTCTTTCTGCCCTTAAACTCTCTATCAACTCTCAAGCTCTTTTTGAAAATCCTCTTTTAAAAGCTTAATTGGTACGAGTTTGAGAGAGCTGCCTTATCCATGAATGGAAAATGGACATAAAGCTCCTGAGGCAAATTCGCTGCTGCATTGTATTACATAGAATCAACAGAGCAGTGGAAAAGGAGGAGGTACCTCCACGTCCCTTGGTGGGGATTCACCTGGAAGGGTGAAGTTCACAACAAAAAGTGCTGGCTGAGCTAACCCCTCTGCTTCCTTTTCTGAAGCACTGTGATGGATGTGGTAGGGAATTCTGGCAGAGAGGAAGAATGGCTGGAGTTCACTCACCTCCTGCATTCTTTAGCTATTGTATGTCCTGGGGGGGCCCACGACCAGCTGGCACAAGTTTCAACAGGTCAAGGCTGCTTTAATTTCAGGACAGGAATTGCTTAGAGTTGGTCTCCTTTGTGGCAGGGTCTACATATACCTCTGGAGAAGACACAAATAGGATGGCTGAAAGATAGTTTAAAGCCACCTTTTTTCCCCTACCTCCTGGCCTGAATCTTCTTGAGGAACAAAACGTAATCTGAGCCAATATTATATGCATATATGATATAAAATAAAGCTTGATTTAAATGCAATCTACATCAAATGACAAAGTATGAAAAAGTTATCTTAACTAATTTTATAGAACATAAATACATAGTAGCATGTGTCAGACCTTATTTTACACCACAGTACCATTGATGCATAAATTACGACTGGATTACATTCATCACAACAACAGAAAAATGTGGGTTTCTTAAGATAAACAAGTTTCAAAACGTTTGAACCATTTTTTTTAAAAAAAATGAAAATTGAAAGTATTGCTTCAAACCAAAAAAAAAAAAAAAAAAGGCCCCTTTCTGCAAGAACCTAAGCAATTGTGGGAAAACACTGGTTGCCTTCAATATCATTTGAAGTCAAGCCTTACAAGAGCCTGCCCTTCGATTGTTAAAATTTCAAAAGACCAACTAGACAAAGTTGGTCAGATAACTGGAGCTATGGTAAAATGCATCTGTATAGTAAATATCAAAAATGTGCTACTGAAACAAGAAAATATGCTACCTTCTCGAAATTGATTTCTTGTTATTTTTAAATTAATATCTTATCTGTGTACAACTCAGGCACAAAACCAAAACCCCAATGACTTACAAATTTCAAAACCAGAAAAAGAACAGATATTAAAGATGGATTTTTAAGTTGATTGGGATAGTGATCAATAGACTAGATTTAACTGTGGTCTCCTGGCTTTTTATTTCTATGAATCTCAGATTAGAGAGTAAAAGACAAAACCACCAGAATTAATTAAGTGGTCAAAGTATCTCAAGCCCTTATTTCCAGATTCGTGGGTGAGCTCTGTATTAGCAATTATGTACAATTGAGTAGCACACCAGCACATATAAAATAGGACTTTGAGAAATCTTAAGATGAACAATATATACCACCATCATAATGTGCCTTTTTGGATAAAATTACTTAAGGAAATAAAAAGTTAGTGTAAGGCTTTACTAATAAAATCTCAAATTGTCATTTTTTATTTTATTTGTATAATTACACAATTTGGTAAAAACTGTAGGGAAAATAATCAGAAACACAAAGTTTAGGGGAATGCTCAGAATGTTAAAAGTGGCCTGAAATGTATCAGTTGACAGGAAATTAAATCAGAGTTTGCTATGTAGTATAACAGCTAAAAATATTATATGTACTTTTGAGCTGAAGATGTAGAGGAATGAAGTCATGGAACAGGGAGTTTGTAAAATCCTGGTGAAATCACTTGCAATAAAACACATTGAGTTATGGGCATTTCAATTCCATAAATATATTGACAAAGTAGAAGGCTCTCAAAGGAGAGGAACAAAAGTAATCAGAGATTGGCTTGTGAGGAACGATTAAAGACCACATTTTTGCAATCCTTCAAGGGAGTGCTTACTTTTCACACCCAGTGATTTATTAACTATAAAGATAGATTTTCAGTGATTATAAGTCAAAACATAAGTCAGATTTGGTCAAATGAAATAAAAGCAAAATGCAAACTAACACTTTCAGTGTCCTCACAAAATTAGATGCCTCTCACCACAGGCTGGCTGGTTGATCTTCAGCCAGGCTCTCCTCTTTGATCTTCTCTTCAGTCACTCAGTGTGGTGTTTGTAGATGTGGGCAGAAGAGAGAGAGAGAGCATGGCAAATGGCTCTCCCTTTTATCATGTCCTTTATTCCATTTGGCTTTGTTCTCCCTACCCCCTTCAGAGTCAGGTGAGCATTATCTCATTACAGTTCAAAACTGACCAAAGGAAGGGAAATGACTCCCTGGAGAGTCTAACAGAGTCTTTTGTTGCTGCCTAGCCCAGCACCCTTTGTTCCTGTGAGACTGAGTTGGATTTGTCCCATCCACACCCTGATGAGGTATGAATTGCCCCTCTGCTTCTGGAGAGTTTTTGTCTGGGATTGCTTTAAGCCATGAGGATATACTTTCACCTCATATTGATATACATGTAATTATAACCTGTAACATCACTATAACAACAATGCTCAGTACATCATGAGCCTTCTGAAGACACCTGACATGACAAACTTTGCATTGGATACCACACAAGCATTTTATAAAGATGAACATGGAGGTGTAAGGTGTTCCCCAAAGGTACAGAGAGTCAAAGGCTGCCATCTCTGATGTGCAAAACCAAAACATCAGGGAAGATCCTGACCCCAGAAGACTGAATGGCTGGTAGTCTGTACTGAGCACCCTTTACAGATTTCCTAGGACAACTACCTCACAAAAGGAATGATACTGGGCAAATCCATGTCCCACTGTTGTTTGAGATACCCAAATCTCCCCTTAGACTGCAAAACTATTGAGATGGTCACAGTGGGAAATAAGGCTGCTTCAAACAGCATTAACACTGCATGCTTTTAAATCTTCAGGAGGTGTTGTGCAAGAGAAGAAGAAGAAAGTTAGTTTCTAAGTGCCCCTCCCCACTTTTTCAGAAGGCTAAATGGCCATGTTAATATTTCATAGACTGGATAGAGAGAATGGAACAACAGTCACCATTTCTGTCCACACAGACCTAATGTGTCTATCCATTCAGTTTTGTTTCCTGCTGTATCACACGCTGCAGTGAAAGAAGAAAATATGGATCCACATATTTAGCTTGTAAATATATAGAGCCATATTATATTCTTTTAAATATTGTCAAACCTTGAAAATATTTTGGGGGCAGATTTCTAAAGGCATGTAGGAGTTGCTGTGGTTAATGTTGTGGTGTCTAACTGATTCAAGAGCCTAAATCATTTAAAAAGGGAATTTAGGCAATTAGGAGCCAAAATCCCATCCACTTCCAATGGGATTTTGGGTTGCAGTGCCCAATTTACTTTTGAAAAATTTGATTTAGGTTCCTACATTTAATAGGTGTTGCAATGCCGAGCAGAATACCACTTAGATACCTTTAAAAATCTGGGCCTAGGTTTAATTTGCATTGTTTTGGTCAAAGGTTTATGTAGGTTCTTATTTTACCTTAAGAGCGTCACTCATCCTGAAGCAGCTTCCTTTGTTTTATTTTTAATTACTTAAATAACAGTAGAATATTAAAAAGAACCAACCAAATAGTGTCAAATACAGTAACAATCTTATATTACTCATTGCCAAGGGCAATCTTTGTAAATTCCACTCTAACTTCTTTCAGCAAACACATTCATAATTCAAAATAGTTGCAGTGGTACAAATGATTGGTCTAGTGAAGGCAAGAGATGCTGATGGTAGATTTGGAATCAGAACTCACATGGCTGTGTGCCCAGAGTTAAGTAAGTCCCATAATGGGAATTTTTGGCTTTGAGTATATACTAGAAGGAGAATATGTAAAGTTGGCATCAAGTATATATCTCTTGCATATCTTCCACTTCTGCCATTGTCAGGCACATATTTTCTGTACATACCTACTTCTTTGTCTATCTCTTCTTTTTTTAAACCAATTTACCATTAACTTGTTTCAGTTTCATCTGGTTCCTTTCTTATTCCTTAGCTTTGAAGAAGCTGCTTTTTGCTACTACTACAATTTCTTCTGTTGTTAAATTTGAACTTGCCATGGCCAAAGGGGAGGCTTCTGGCTCTAGCTTTTTTCATACCAAGAGTGCTTTTAACTGTTATTACATTCATCACTGTATCTATTATTAACTGGAAATCTTTTGCCCTTTAGACGTTTTTTTAAATTCTTGCAGTTCTTACTGCATACACATTAAGCATAGAAATACTCTTGCCATCTAAACAGTTACTTTGCACAGCAGCCAGTAAAATTAATTGTGATTATTCATACAATTAATTGTGAAGTTAAATAATATAATACTATTTTAAATATTTGTGGATGTTTACTACATTTTTAAATACATTCATTTCAATTACAACACAGAATAAAAAGTGTACAGTGTTCATTTTATATTTATTTTTGATTACAAATACTTGCAGTATAAAAATCAAATATATTTTTCAGTTTGCCTCACATAAGTGCTGTAGTGCACTTCCTTTATCGTGAAAGTTGAATTTACAAATGTAGCATTAATTTTAAAAAAACTGCATTCAAAAATAAAACAATGTAAAACTTTAGCGCCTACAAGTTGATTCAGTCCTACTTTTTGGTCAGCCAGTCACTCAGACCAACAAGGTTGGTTACAGTTTTCAGGAAATAAAGCTGCCTGCTTCTTGTTTACAATGTCACCTGAAAGTGAGAACAGGTGTTCATATAGCACTGTCATAGCTGGCATTGACAGATATTTACATGCCAGATGTGCTAAAGATTCATGTGTCGCTTCATCCACCATTCCAGAGGTGGATTAAATTGTATTTTTTCACATACCTTTAACTGTATCACCTTTATTGTACCCGTTAGGAAACTACCTTTGACAGTATTAAATGAGGGTTCCTCTGCATTGCTTCTGTAGAACAAGTGTGACGTAGAGCTAATAAAATAATCCCAATGACTGCATTTCACTTCAGCAGCATTTCAAGAGCAGTAAAACTAGGAATTTGTAAAGAGGTCGTAGTGGTGCGTGGGATGTGTCAGAAAGGCTAACAAGCATTAAAAGGGAGAGCCAGTGATGGTGACTGGTGGGAGAGGGGATAAGGTAAGACACACAAACACACAATAGTACTCAAAATTGCTTTGCATTTTACCTTCAATTTATTCATCCTGCGTCATATCTCTGAACTACTTGACACCAGAAGCTCATACCTAGACAAACAGAGAAATCTTATGCACTTGATCATAATCCCTCACTTTTGTGAGGACAATTACAGTAGAAACTCAGACTTATAAATGTATTAGAGAACACCCAAAACTTTTGCAAAATCAAGGGAGTGAAAAACTGGGAGAATAAACATCAATTTACTGCCATACTGAGGACACAGTAATTTCAGGGTAAACAGCGATAAAATTGGATTCCCAAAGTCAGGATTTGCCTGTCCTAGCAGAAGGCCCCACAGACAGATTCACACATTGAACACTTTATCTACCTTTGCAAAACTTACCCAGGTCTCTCTATATTCAATGTGGAAATTCCTTTCAGAACACGGCTGTTCACTAGTGTGAATTTATTTGTGTTCAGTGCCTATACTCATGCACTCATGCATAAACTTTGCACTTTGACATTCTCTCCAGTGCAAAGCATTCTCTTCTGACATGTCAAGATCTAGACAGTCACTGATAAAATAATTTAAAATGTATGCTTTAGCATGCTTTTTGGTAAATTAATTATGGCCTGGAGTGTAGTGAGTTCAAGTGCTAATCAACAGGAAATATGTCCCTTACCTAGTCACATTCTTTGATTCAATAGATTTGTGATAGAATGATGCATAATATATGCAATTAAACCCATAACAACTTGAACAGTTTTAATATGTCTATACATTGATAATATTTAAGTGTAAATACTCATAATGCTACAAGAACTAGCACTATGAATTTACAAATCTTTGGAATTGAGCTGTCACAATTCTGAGAGATTTTTACTTTAAGCAGATTGAGTCTTGCTTTTCATTAGTGCCATTTGATCAAGATTTCCATTTGCTCTAAAAGTTAGTTTTAATCAACCCTTCCACTAGCTTTTCTTGCTTTAGGCACCACCAAGACCTCTTTACTTATAATTGTTACTAATTTTACTGCTCTTGACATGCAGCTGAAGTGAAGTGTAGCCATTGGCATTATTTTCTCAGCTCGATGTCACAATGCTGAACAGTGGTTGCAAACCAATTTGTATTGTAATTATGCAACTTGAAAATGACCTTGCCAGGCTGGGATCTTGCCAGGATTCAAAAGTGTTCAGGTAGAGAGTTTATTACACCAAGACATCAAACCTGCAGATACAAAAAAGAAAATTGTTTGTAAGCACATTGTGCCAAATTCATCTCCAGCATAACTGTTGTAGACATTGGTATAATTATAGGGAGGAATTTGTCTCATTATGTATAAATGAAGACAAACAATAAATGGCAGAATTATATTTTACAGTGAATTAATAGCAATGTGTAATAATTCTGATGGAACTGAATTCCCTTCTGTTACCAAAAAGTCACTATTCCCCATTGAAACCCTCCTTTCTTCTCCTGTTTCAAGAAACTCTAGCATGGGAACCGGCTTCCTCCATTCTTCCTCTAGATTCCTGAGGAATGCAACTAGTGCAGGTGAGAAGGACAATTTCCTAGGGTATGTCTTCACTACCCGCCGGATCGGTGGGTAGCGATCGACCTTCTGGCGATTGATTTCTCGCGTCTTGTGAAGACGCGAGAAATCGATCGCTCACGGCGCCCCCGTCAACTCTGGAACTCCAGCTTGCCAGGATGCGCAAGCTTGAGTTGACGGGGGAGCGCGCCGCCGACCGCCGCTGCCATGGGGACGAGCGGTAAGTCGTCTGCAGATACGCAAACTTCAACTACGTGATTCACATAGCTGAAGTTGCATATCTGCAGTCGATCCCCCCCTCGTAGTGGGGACCAGCCCCTAGTATTGTCTCTTTTCTCTCAGACTTGGAGTTGCTACCATTCCTGCTGTTCAGATAGTAAGGAGTGGATGGGTCTCCTATTCAGTTTTCCTATATACACACAGCTAAGGCTCCTCCCTAGTCACAGATCAATTAAGGTTCCCTTCTCTCCAGCCCCATAAAATCAGGGTGTCTGTAAGCACAACCTTATTTGATCCCAAATGCTGATCATAACAGAGCTTCACCTCTACTGAGGGGTTTATATTTGGAAGGCTCTGTCCATGAAAAAGGGCTATAAACCTTTCTATGTTAAAAGAAGAAAGCTGGCAATAGCACTGACACATTTATGGATAACAAATCAGGGATACCAAAAGGCTGGCTTTGTAAATGGAAACAAACTTTTGAACTACTGTATCTTATTTCTTATATCTTCCAAGACAGGGCACAGTGTCAACTATCAAAATAATTGGCCAATAGTGCTATGCCAAGCCATGCTAGTTAAAGATCCTACCAAATATTTTAAAATTGTACTGTGAATTGAAATGGCAAGTTTACTCCAGGTTGCTTATTTTTAATTGTTTACATTTTGAAATAATTGTCAATCATGTTCTGCCATTAAACATCTCAACAGCAATTCTTCTATACCGACACTTTCCTGATTGCTCATTCCTTACACCCTTAAACATCCAGTTAATTCTAGTCAGAAAATCAATGATTCTTTTGTTTATGCAAGGATCTTGGGAACAGGAGGATATGGATCCTTTTTTATTTCCTCAAAAATTGTCTATGATGAAATGTCTAACATACATACATACATATATATATATATATATATATATATATATATATATATATATATATATATATATATATATATATATATGTGTGTGTGTGTGTGTGTGTGTGTGTGTGTGTGTGTGTGTGTGTGTGTGTGTGTGTGTGTATAGAAACACAATTAAGGTAGGATCTGCCCAAGTACAGAATCAATTATCATAAATTAGGGAAGAAAATTGGGAGGAACAAACCAATTGTTTGTTTTAGGATTTTTTTTTAACTCCAAAATATGAAAATATAAGTCAGAAGGCCATTTCCTCATATTATCATGAATGTTCACAGAGTGATAGTGGACAGCCATGCTACTCTCTGATTTAAAGGAAAGAGAGAAGAAATGGCTTTGTACTTTTTTGTAACTTGCTACTGGATTAGGAATGGACATTGCTGACACAGGAATCAAATCCTAAATGATCAAACCCCATGTGCAGTGCATAACCAATCCTATTCTGGGCAGATTTACCAATCCCTATTGGATACCTCAGAGTCTCTCTCTTATTTTAGCTTCTTGATGACACTTATGTGTCTTGTCATGCTAATTATGGCTAATTAAATTACATAATCTGTAATGTTTGGGGGATCATTCAGATCAGTAAAAGGTTTTGTCACTGCTTGCTTTGTGTGTTTGGATACCTTCATGCTATGTCAATAGCCTGTCCTCAAGCATAAAACATCTCCCCCTTGCTTCCACCAACCTAATTACTACTTGTGGGATGACACCCCCCCCCCCCCCACTCCCCAACAGCCTTTCCAGTCCCAGCTCTCCTGAAATCTATCTATATTTTTAAATACCAGTCAGGCAGAGCTTTTCCCCTTTGGTCTGTCACCTCTGAAGGTGTGAAAAAGCCTCTAGTTATCACTTCACTTTGGGACATACACTCTGCATAGTCTGCACACCACAGACTGACTTGTGGTAAAACTAAACAAAACATTCCTTTAATAGAAAAATCACAGAGATGAAACTGCAAGGGAAGAAAACACATAGAAGTTACACAGAAAATAAACATGAAGATGCAACATCAGGCTTTACACTTATATATTATCAGTGCCTCTGAACAGGTTTAAGAATAGCAGCCGTGTTAGTCTGTATCCGTAAAGAAAACAAGGAATACTTATAGCACCTTAGAGACTAACCAGTTTATTTCATAGCCCACAAAAGCTTATGCTGAAATAATATTCTTTGCTTCCTCTGAACAGTTTCCCAGAGTATTCTCTGCCATAGATGGGATCGAGTATTTCACAGACAGCTTCTCACTTAAAGGCTGCCCCTTAATTTCTATGTACCTTTCGTTTTAAACCCCTATCCTTTTAACAGGGCCTGCAGGATTTTTTTCTCTCTCTCAGACTGGAGTCCTAGGCAATGTGAACCAAGAGTTGTGAACCAGACAAGGGCTGGCCTTTGCAAAATAGTAATACACTAGGTTACTATTCACAAGTAAGCACATTCTTGACTGGAGAAGAAGGCACAAACCACTCAGATTTATCAAGTAACAACATAAGCAAACTCCTAAAGGATAGTACATGAACACTGACCTCTTGCAAAGATAATGAGGGGATGACAGGAAAATGGATAAGGATATTTTGTTCAAACTAGCATGTACAATGTCAAAGGGTGGTAACTAACAACACCCGGGGTGTAATATGTAACTTGTTTGTATCAATGTATAAAAGGAGAAATCATCGGAAGGGCATCTTTGTGCTAAACTAGGGGACAGCATCCTGATGTGCTGATTATGTTGGTATCTTATTGTGGGTATACATGTGTTAGTGTACCGATAGCTTCTATGGGGTAATAATACCATGTTTTGTCAACAATATACCTGACCAAGCTCCTTTGCCACAAAATCTAATCTGTGGTATTTCTTTATGAATAACCTCAAGGTCTGTTGAATCAGCATGCTGCAGTCTCTGCTTACGCAGCTAATACTGGAGCTCCAAAAACAGAAGCACTAATAATTGTACATCTGTAGCAACACTCTGCACCATCGACAACATATGATAATTCATGGTTATTTGGGGAGGGGAAATTCCTCTTGACTTGATAGCTGGGGCATCTCAGTATCTTCCCATTAACTGTAATAGTCCATCATTTGTCTTTTACATGGATTAATACTTATGTCTGGTTTTGTGTAAAGACCTGGCTTGTGAGGAGTGTATTTGAAATTGTAGTACAGGTCAGGAGCGTAGCATTCTATATATACACATATATTGTTTCATTGCACAGACTGTTTACGTATCTTATAATGACCATCAATTTTAGAATATTACAAGCTTTCATAACAGACCTATCTGGACATATTTTTTTACACACAATAGCATCATATACAACCAGTTGACTCAGTTGCTTGCACTATTATCCCCTTTCGGTGTCTGCACCCTTATTGTCACAATCGGATCCTCTTCACATGCCATATATTTTGTTGTATAGCTGATAATGTTCAAAAGCATCTGAGAGACTAGATAAAACATGTTTATCTGAAACTGAACTCCTAGGCAGAATTTCACGGTAATGAATTCAACCAGTGTGTCCATAGTAACACATAGACATTACTCTCTTATTGGTACATATTCATATCCCATTTTATTATATTCCCCATCTCCCTATTTGGATATTTTTAATTTCTAATTTGATATTATAACATCTTGCTTCAACTAGAAATGCCACCAGTGGATTTATAATATCGCAAGCACACAAATTAAGATGACTGCATATTTGAAATAATGTTCCCTGCTAAGGATGAAAAACACAGCACAGAGATTATAAATTGGTCATCTTGGAAAACAGCAGCTATCCAGGTGGCAAACATTATTTCCTGTTTTACAGCTCCAAAACCTTGGTCTATGCCAAATGTCATATTTGGCTCATATTGTGGACAACTCTAATACAACCTGGAATTTACCTGCTATGCTATAGCACAAATTTATATTTTTATACATTAACTGGTAATTTCTTTGGACATCTTATAATGCTACATTACGTTTAATGCATTCCTTTTCTATATGGATTCAGGCTATAATCACCTTTATACTCCTTACTTTGGAAGCTATTCTGGCCAAGTCTAACAATGATCATTATGTCATGCCATGCTAAAATAAGTGTTTCCCTCTTTGGTTCCTCAGCCCCTCAGTGATAACCCTCTTCTAGTATAGTGATAGCCTATAATATAATAATAGCTTATAACATTCTAAATGCACCCCCACTCAGCCCTTTTATCATGAGTTTTATGAAAACGAGAAATCTGACAAATGTTAGATTTCATATCCACTAAAATCACAGCAATCCTCACTCATCATTTACTTGTTTCTGCAGTATTTTATCAAAGCCAGAACATACAGTTCCAGAAAAATGGAGTTGTACCAGAGAACAACACTTTATCACTGATTGGTCGGTTCACAGCACTTGGCCTCAAGCCTTCTATAAACAATACACCCAAGATATGTGGATATATGTAGCATCCTCAACTGTGCAACCCAAAATATTGTGTTAGTGCTTATACAAAAAAAAGAAGTTGCTTTATTTCATATTATTTCTTTACACTGGTTTGTTTCTATTATTTTGTAGTAGATGATCCTGAAGTTATGAAACAACAGGTCAAATCCTGCTCATCAAAGTTAATGGAAGCCCTGCCATTGACTTAAATGGAGCCAGGAGTTCAACATTTTTTCACCGGAGCAGGGACAGTCTCCTTTGTTACTTAACTGTATAGATGTATCACAGTGGGGTCTTGATCCTTGATTGATAGTCCTAAGTGCTACCATAATACAAACAATGATGTTTGGTGCTGTCAGATGTACTCTGTTTTGGATAATGTCTTAGGTTTCTGCATAATCAAAACCCAGTTTACTCTCTTGTTTACTCTGTCTCTTTGTTGGGATACATCTTTGTGCTACTAGATTACTCAGTGGTATTTCACAAAACTTAAATCCAGAGAATCCTTCTAAATTGTAGAATCTAATTTGAAAATCCTTCTAAATTGTAAGTTGTAGAATCCTTCTAAATTCATTGATTAACTTTTTTTGGTCAGTCATTAATGTAAATTTTATTTAAAAGTTATCCGATGTCAGGAAACCTCATTACAACAGAAAACCACTCTCTCCTATTGGGGTTTTATGAAAATCTCAGCCATGGTAAAGGCACATTTATAAGACTCAGCTATTGCTGCTGTCACATAACTCAGTTTTTATATATCAAATCAAGCCTATACTGAATAGAAGCAACCTAATTTATCTTTTTGATCAAGGACTCTTGTTAAGGACTATGATGTGTTTTATGAGTATTACTGAAAATAGCTTTTGATCTGTCCAGTAATAGATATCTTCTCAGTGAAACATGTGGGAATAATATATCATTAATTTTCTTAAAAATCCTGAACACTTTTGAGGGGGATAAATCGTATAATTTTCAAAATATCTTCTCCAAAAATTAGAATTGATACTGATATAACTATTTCATTTAGATTTTGATTAAAGAGAGAGTGGGGAAGAAATGTGATGGTAGCTAATTCAGTGTGATGATGCATAATTCAAGGACTTTTTCAAAAAAGACATTTGGTTTTTAAAGTGCATAATCACTTTCCACTCTCTTTTCTTATCTGGTCTGGAGCTAGGCACTGGGAAATTTATACTATACCAATTTTCTAAACATGGGCCTAATCCTAGAATAATCTGTGTCCTGGGAGAAGGGCCCACTCACCTGGAACTTCCTGCAGGATCAGGGCCTGAGTATGTTTTCATGAAAACTTTTCAAACAGCTGTTACAATGTTCAGACTTTTGCAAGAGCTCTGTGTAATGTTCTGCATTCAAGAGCTATGCCATGGATAAATCTAAGAAACTCTCTCTAGCCATCTTACGCTGGAATTATCTATGGCTTTTTACATTGAATCATACTTTCCTTTCCTAAATCTTGTTTTTCATTTGACTTCTAATGATATTATCCTCCCTTGTCTCACTGGTGATTACTTCAGTGTTTCTCTTGGTGGGTAGTCCTCCTCCCATCCCATGTTCACAGCTGGGTTTCCACAGGTCTGTCTCTCTCCTACTCCCTGAATTTTTGTGTGACTTTGGGCAAGTCATTTACGGCTTGTCTATATGAATGCTGTTCACCCACCCTGTTAAATCTTATATGTTCATTCCACAATAACATGAGAACAACTGTCCAATTTAATGGGTCAACTTTGGACAGCTTTGAGATGAAAAGTGGAGTAAAGTGAGGATTTGTTCTTGCCCCTACACTCTGAAATATTCTTCTTGGTACTCTTGAACTCTGTATTTAAGGTCACAAAATATGGAGTACATCTCAACACAAGATCAAAAGGGAAACTCTTCTACCTGTCCTGACTTAAATCAAAAAGGTGCTAATCAGGAAAGTTCTATTCACTGATCATTCTGCCCTTATAGCTCACAATGAAGAGCTACTACAAAAACTCATGTTCTGACTTCCAAGTGCCTGTCAGGCATTTACTGTCACCATTAGCATCAAGAAAATGATTGTATTAGAACAGGGGTTCCAAAAATCCTTTTATTACCTTAAATGCAAGCCATCTAGAAGTAGCCCAAAAGTTCAGCTATTTAGGTACTAGAATGAACACCAACCTCTCACTGGAAGAAGAACTAAATGTTTGTATTTGAAAGGCTACCACCACATTTAGCAGATTAACTCAAAGAGCCTGGAACAACTCAAAGCTTACCATCAAAATGCTTGGGGGGGGGGGGATAGTTCAGTGGTTTGAGCATTGGCCTGCTAAATCCAGGGTTGTGGGAATTCTCCTTCTGAAAATATTTCTCTCTCAAAACTGGAGTTAAAAGAGACACTGATAACACTTAGGAGGGAAAATAGCTATCTTCAGGATTGCAAGAGTCATGCTGACCTATCTTGATTAGTAATTATGTAAAAAGCATATATATTTTAATGTCTTGCACCACTGATTTTGATGGCTTGCAGAAAGCAAGGATAACTGTGAAGTGGGATTGCATATACAATGTGAAAAACAATGGTCAAATTGTGAATGTTTCAAATATCTAAATTTATATACATTTTATTTGACCTTTGTGTGTTCTATATGATTTTTTCCATGAAACCCAAAGTAGAAAGAGACACATTCATGTTGAGCTATTTTCCCAACAGACTTTCAGCAGAAATAAAGATATTCTTTACCAAAGCAGAACATTAAGTAACACTATTGACAAGATTCTCAGGTAGTGTAATTTGGCATCGCTCCACTGAAATCAATGCAGCTTCACCAATTTGCACCAACTGAAGTTCTGACCCTCTGTTCTTCTTCATTTAAGGAACTACACTCTGATAACTTAAGAAAGAGGCAAAATATTTGCAAGATGCAAGTTGAATCATTGAACTGGAGACTGAACCACTGATAGCTTGATATCAAAACCTATTAAAAATGACTACTGTTCTTCTATAAAGAAACATGCATTGACCTACTGTAAACTGTGTGAGTTTTCAGGGGAATATTGAGGCCAAGATCAGAATGGTATTTCTTTCCAGAGCTAACACAAGCAAATGGTTTTTTATGTTATATTGTGCTTTCTCAAAGAAAGATAAAGAAGTTGTTTGAACCTGAGGAAGTTTTGAAATGTGTGTGATCCAGTTTCAGTTGTTTTACAGGGATGCACGGGGACACATTTTTCTGTAATGGGACAGGTTCCAAAATAATTTATAAACCCCTAGGTTGAAATGTTATTGAGTCAGATGCTGTCCGGGACCTGTGCTTAGTTACTTGAGTAATATTTGTATTTAGGCCAAATATTGATTTGGCTACAATTTGTTTTAACTAATTTGAACCTTCGTTCCTATTTGTTTTTCTAGGTAACATATTGAGGGAAATATGAAGATACTTAATTAGGAACATACAAAACTAAAACAAATAAACTATAAAAATAAGAAAATTGTATATAAAGATTAGGCAATATCAAGCCATAAATTTTAAAGCACTCCCCTATGGAGAGTATAGGGTTTATTCAGTTTCTCACATTGTTGTTCTGATCGTATATAGTGGAGCAATTTAGAGTAGCTTGAAAAACAGAACCACTCAGTACATGACCTTATGTCATTTTTCTTGTATAATGATGTGATATGGCCTGAAATTTGTACATACAATGGATCATAAATTATAACAAAGCTACTTCACTTCTCAGTAAGGAAAACTACCAATAGATGCATATAGGTAAAAATAAAAAAAAGCTGCACAGGTAGCATGCTAAAATGGGTAACGTTGGACTAAGTTGTGAGCATTATTACATGCCTATGCAAGGCAGCAATGACAAATACGAGGACTATTTACTCACCTGCTGCCAAGCCACTAACAGTAAAATCTGGTTATATCTCAAATACTAGTTCATCTACCTGCTAAAATATTATTTGCAATGAAAAATGATGTAGCTGAAAACGTATTTAATTAACCTGAATGAAACAAAAAACATAATCCAGACATTTCCTTTAAAATATATTCTATTTGTGACTATTCAATTGCATGCAGAGGGAACTTGATGATATTCACAGACTGGTTGACTTTAAGATTGGGGGTAATCATTAGCTAAGAAAATAACATAGGAATTGGGTCAGACCAAAGATCCTCTAACCCAGTATCTGGTCTTCTGACAGTAGTCAATGCTAGATGCCCCAAAGGGAATGAGCAGAACAGGTAATCATCAAGTGATTCATCTCATCACCTGATCGAGCTTCTGGCAAACAGAGGTTAGGGACACTGTCCCTGCCCATCCTGGCTAATAGCCATTGAGGACCTATCTTCTGTGAAATTATCTGGATCACTGGCCACGGTTCACCATTCCTGACCATTGGGAGCTGCGGGAAGTGGTGGACAGCATGTCCCTGTGGCCCATGCCACTTTCTGCAACTCCCATTGACCGGGAAAAGCAAACCACGGCCACTGGGAGCTGCAGGCAGCCATACAAATGTAAACAAACTGTCTAGCAGCCTGCCAGCTGGTTATCTTGATGGGCCACATGCCTGCCGGCCACAGATTGCCCACCCCTGATCTATATCAGGGGTAGGCAACCTATGGCACTTGTGCCGAAGGCGGCACACAAGCTGATTTTCAGTGGCACTTACACTGCCTGGGTCCTGGCAACCAGTCTGGGGGGTTCTGCATTTTAATGTAATTTTAAATGAAGCTTCTTAAACATTTTAAAAACCTTATTTACTTTACATACAATGATAGTTTAGATATATATTATAGACTGATAGAAAGAGGCCTTCTAAAAATGTTAAAATGTATTACTGGCACATGGAACTTAAATTACAATGAATAAATGAAGACTCGGCACACTACTTCTGAAAGAATCAGGGTGGTAGCCGTGTTAGTCTGGAATAGCAGAGTTAACAAAGTCCTGTGGCACCTTAAAGACTAACTATAAAGTTTTGAAGCATGAGCTTTCGTGGGCTAATACCCACTTCGTCGGATGCAGGCAGTGGAAGTGTTCACAAACAGGCAGTTATAGAAAAGTAGGTAAGAGCCAGGTGGGAGGTGAAAAGGTTGCCAATCCCTGAATTCTAGATCATCTAGTCTGACCTCCTGTATACCACAAGCCATTAAACTTCACCTAGTTATCCGTGCACTGAAACCAATAGTTTAGCTGCATTGTAGACTAACTTTCTTCAGCGCATCTACTACTTATAATTGTATAGGCTAGAATCTTGTAATGCTTGATCAGTGCTTAGTAATTAGGAGTAACAATAGTGGTAGTTAAGCCTAAATGACTTTATTTCCATGACTGGGCATGCCACAATCTACCCACTTACATAGCTTTAAAGATTTTTCTATTTATACATGAGAAATACTATCGCTCTTTCAATTTGTATTAGACCATTTTGGCGTGTCTATATTGTTGTCATTATTTACACAGCCATCTTGTAGTATTGGGATCAAAGTGTCACCAAGCAAATCTGCTGGTTTACATTAAATGTTTTTTGTAGGTATGTTTTCTAGAATCACAGCTTCTGAATCTGTTTATTAACAGAGAGTTAATATCAGATTTATGTTTATGAATATTTGGATCAATAATGAGTGATATCACATGTAATTTGGTACAGTTGAGAGTCATGAAAAAGGGAATGAGCCATACAATGTGGTAACTCATACTGAATACCATTTCGCTGGCTCTGGGTCCCAAATTAGAGATTTTCATGTGGAAACACATTGTAGCATCTATTGAAGTGTGTTGACTTCCAAACCATACTCCTAACCCCCTTCTCCACTTGTCCTGAAGCCTAGATTCCCAGTTGCCCAATGGGGTGCTCCTTCACATGTATTGAACTGTCCCAGATAGTTTTCTTTGGAACATTTTCTCTCATATTTGAAAGTAGAGTAGTGCACGAAGCATTGGGATAGGTTTTTTTTACATTTCATGGCAGGAAAATGTGACAAAGGTTTTTCATCAGTGGGCTAGTGTAGCAAAGTGATGACTCACTGCTGCAGTGCCTCCTGCTGGTCGTCTCAGGGATTAGCTCTTTCCAGCATGCAGAGTGCTACTTTTTTGAAACAGAAGCATTCAGTATATTACCTTGTATCACTTTTCTTTTACCTGACAACTCTGAAGGAAGCTTTTATAATTCAGTGGCAGAAGAGAAGGGGGGGAAATATATTATTAAATGTCATGAAATTAGCATATCTATTTGAGAGGACCTCATCTATTTGAGATTCTACAGACATTTATAGTGACCATCTGCCCAGGCTTAGCTGGAACATCTTTTGCTTAATATAGTGTCCCAGTGTGCCAGCCAACTGTAAAGGCAATTCAGGTTCAGGATTTTGATACAGCTGGGCCAGTTATTTCTCATATTCTGATGAATTCAAAATGCTTACCTTGTTCCTCTTTCATCTGACAGGCAAACAATCAAACACTAGTGATTAATTGAGGGAAGAGGTAAACCAGTATTGGTGACAATTCTTTAAATTATTTAATATAGCCTCATCCGTGACAGCATAAATCTCTCAGGCTTACCACCCTTAGAGTTCAAATCTTATTTTCCAGGAAGTTTCTGTGAAATTGGAATAGTCCAGCTCATTATGTTGCCAGCTGGGAAACTCCAGCTTGTCTGTGGAGCATAGAAAATTGAGGTTGGCACAGTAACGAGCAGGTACTGCTTTGCTATGTGTTGTGCTGCATGGTACAACCTTCATGTCAACTGTACAAGTAGTTGTTAACTTGTCTTCTTAGCAGTTCATGAGAACATACTGACCTGCTCTTTTAGTAATGAGATGGATAATATTTTAATTCAGATAGTGCAATCTGAACATGAAACAAATTTATCACAGGTGTAGGTAAGCCTACAATTCACAACTGTTAAGGAAATTAATGTGGTTACTCAACACTGAATATTTTTACATGATTTTTTTTAATTGTGTCTCCCTAATAGTCTCAGAAAAAAAAACAATTCCCTAACTGCACTTCAGTTGCTCCAAGGAATTATTAATGCGCTGCAAAATCCACAAATGTGAAAGATCCACAAAAATGAAAATGTATAGTTGCTCCCATCCTTGTGCTGATCAGTGGATTGGTGGTAATGTTAAAGGGTTAAAGCCTTAGAAGGGTGATTTCAATAGGAAGCTAATGTTTGAACCCAAAACCTACTCCCTCCCAACACAGATTTGCCCTCCAGCATTCCCGTATCTATAAACGGGGGTGACAGTGTACCTGAAAATACAAGGAGGCAAATATAAATGTGTAAACAAAGCAAGATTTATTAACAAGGGACTCCACAACCAATAATAGTGAACTACAATAAAGCACTCAGATGTTAACACACACCCAGCTCTGAAGCCAAGGAACCCAAACAGTACAGGAGGTTGGTGGGTATACAAGCAAGCAAGAAAACTAATACATCATGATGTCACCGGTGAAAAAGGAGACAGAATAGACTCGGCCTACACTGAGACCCCAGGAATATAATGCAGGAGATAGGAAATCAGGAACACAGAATGGTGCAGGGAATCAGGACCAATCAGGATCAGCAGGTAAGTAGATCTTCTGGTCTTGACTCAACATCTTAGCTCGGATCACAGACTAGGTACTAGGCTGCCACTAGGACAGACAGCACAGAGTACTGTGTGTTCAGTCCCTATATAACTTCCTGTTTCTAGCCAAAATTACACTTGTTACATGATCAGCCCCCATCTAAGTATGAAAAAGGGTGCCAATTTAACAAACAAGAAGGGGTGCCAATATGGAGGCAAAACAAAAACCCAGGTAAAACAAAATGGTGATTTAGAAATTGGCCCTACGGTGAGGATCTAAGGCTACATCCACTTCCTGCTTTTTTCCTTCTCACTTATTCAGAGATGCACATCCATTTGCACCTAGATGCTGAGACCCAAGGTCCAAATAGCTCATGCTGAGGTGAAAATTGGCACTTCTTCCTTCGTAGGTCACTGTCCAAGAGACAATCGGAGCCCTTGGTGTTTTATTCTCTTAACATTCTGCTTTTATTGCACAGATTTATCAGGCAAAAGATCACTGTTTCCAAATTCTGAAGAAAAGTGTGGCACGGGACACTAACAACTACTCAGCTGGCGTGGACTCCATCCCATTCAAGGAACAGTTGTGTTGTTATCTTGTCTGAGACTAGGAAGGCTGTCACTGGACCATAGGGACAAATTACAGACCTACTGTAGTTAGTGGGAAAAGAAAATCTTCACTTCCCAGAATTAATTTAAATAATCACTATGAACAATACAGTGATGTTAATATGGCAATAAAATGGCGATAAATTTGAACCATGGCTGGGTTTTAAGTATTAACTCACAATGGTCATTACTTGAACACTTCACATTGTATGTCCCTGAAGAAAAATAATATACCTTCAATTACTTTGCCCTTCAAAAGTATGAATACATGTTTTAATAATATTAACAGATTATCAGTGGCTCTGACATGACATTGCTTGTATTGCATGGAAAGCTGTATCTCTGTTCCAGTTCTATTGAGAGTGGAATCCACTTTTACTCAACGGGAGACCTGACACTTCTCAGGATTGGGTCCATTGTATACTCCAATGCCTAGTCACTATAACTTTGGGAAAGTCACTTAGCTTTTCTGCATTGTTTTCCCCATCTATAAAGTGAAGATAATGATATCTCTTTATTTTAGACACAGTGGTGGTTTGAGGAATCAGCCACTGGTGTTGTAAGACCTCTGAAGATCCAAAATTCTCAAAATAGATGCTAAATATTATTATTTTATACTTTCATTCTACTTATTTATATTTTTGTTATTTTAATGTATGCATTGCACTCATCTTACATTCCCTGTAGTTTCACATCTAAGTTCACTATATAAGTAGATTGTGCTAGATATCATTTTTTAACTTGCACTTATCTTTTCTGAGTTAAAAGAAAGCTCTGGTATCTTACTGCATTTATATCTAAATTAGGTACCTGAATAACAACTTCTTGTGTTCTATCATATAAAAGTCAACACATCATTCTTCTTTCAGGCATGAAATTCATTCAAATTAATGTCAAAGATATAATCTTTGACTTCAGTTATAATACTAGTAATATGTATAAAATTGATATTTAACATTTTACTTCATGTTGTAAGGTATCCAATATGACAAAAAGGTACTGTAGGGAATGAAATAAATCTGTGCCTTCCAATCACACTGAACCCTGGATCAGGTTACAATCTGTGCAAACTAATTAGAGAAAAGTAATTACATTAAAAATAAATTAAATCCCATTTTACTCTCTAGATTTTCCATTGCTACATTTAAACAAAGGGACTTCTGCTTTTTTAAGACTATATAACCAGAAGTGGAATGGTTCATCTTTATTTTCCTCTTAAGAAGTGGGGTTTTTTTGCTGAATACATGTATATTTAAGAATTTATTTATATATATTTGCCTGCATTGGGAACTCGGGCATGTTGTTTTGTTTTAAATAGCAGATATCTGTGAAAAAGATAGTAAAAGATAGTGTAGAATCAAATGAAGTAAAAATCTTAAATGAATCCACATGTTCCATAGAATCACTATGGATAGTAATTTCATGCTCTAATAAGAACATAACAATAGGGCTCTATTATCGACCACCTGATCAGGACAGTGATAGGGATGACGAAATGCTAAGGGAGATTAGAGAGGCTGTCAAAATAAAGAACCCAATAATAGTGGGAGACTTCAATTATCCCAACATTGACTGGGTACATGTCACCTCAGGACGAAATGCAGAGATGAAATTTCTTGATACTTTAAATGACTGCTTCTTGGAGCAGCTGGTACAGGAACCCACAAGGGGAGAGGCAACTCTAGATTTGGTCCTGAGTGGAGCGCAGGATCTGGTTCAAGAGGTAACTATAAAAGGACTGCTGGGAAATAGTGACCATAATATAATAACATTTAACATTCCTATGGTGGGAATAACACCTCAGAAGCCCAACACTGGGGCATTTAATTTCAAAAAGGGGAACTATGCAAGAATGAGGGGGTTAGTTAAACGGAAATTAAAAGGTAAAGTGACTAAAGTGAAATCCCTGCAAGCTGCATGGACTCTCTTCAAAGATACCATAATAAAGGCCCAACTCAAATGTATACCCCAAATTAAAAAACAACGCCAGAAAACTAAAAAAGAGCCACCGTGGCTTAACAGCCAAGTAAAAGAAGCAGTGAGAGAGAAAAAGGCATCTTTTAAAAAGTGGAAGTCTAATCCTAGTGAGGTAAATAGAAAGGAGCATAAGCACTGCCAAATAAAGTGTAAGAATGTAATAAGAAAAGCTAAAATGGAGTTTGAAGAACAGCTAGCCAAAAACTCAAAAGGTAATAACAAAATGTTTTTTAAATATGTCAGAAGCAGGAAGCCTGCTAAACAGCCAGTGGGGCCCCTGGATGACAGAGATACAAAAGGAGCACTTAAAGATGACAGAGTCATTGCAGAGAAACTAAATGAATTCTTTGCTTCAGTCTTCACGGCTGAGGACGTTAGGGAGATTCCTAAACCTGAGCTGTCTTTTGTAGGTGACAAATCTGAGGTATTGTCACAAATTGAAGTATCAGTAGAGGAGGTTCTGGAACTCATTGATAAACTTAACTGTAACAAGTCACCGGGACCAGATGGCATTCACCCAAGAGTTCTGAAAAAACTCAAATGTGAAATTGCGGCACTATTAACGAGGGTTTGTAACCTATCCTTTAAATCGGCTACTGGCTAATGTAACGCCAATATTTAAAAAGGGCTCTGGAGGTGATCCTGGCAATTACAGACCAGTCAGTCTAACGTCCGTACTGGGAAAATTAGTTGAAACAATAGTAAAGAATAAAATTGTCAGACACATAGAAGAGCATAAATTGTTGGGCAAAAGTCAACATGGTTTCTGCAAAGGGAAATCGTGTCTTACTAATCTATTAGAGTGCTTTGAAGGGGTCAGCAAACATGTGGACAAGGGGGATCCGGTGGACATAGTGTACTTAGATTTCCAGAAAGCCTTTGACAAGGTCCCTCATCAAAGGCTCTTACGTAAATTAAGCTGTCATGGGATAAGAGGGAAGATCTTCTCATGGATTGAAAACTGGTTAAAAGACAGGGAACAAAGGGTAGGAATAAATGGAACTTTTTCAGAATGGAGAGGGGGAACTAGTGGTGTTCCCCAAGGGTCAGTCCTGGGACCGATCCTATTCAACTTATTTATAAATGATTTGGAGGAAGGGGTAAACAGTGATGTGGCAAAGTTTGCAGACGATACTAAACTGCTCAAAGTAGTAAGGACCAAAGCAGACTGTGAAGAACTTCAAAAAGATCTCACTAAACTAAGTGATTGGGCAACAAAATGGCAAATGAAATTTAATGTGGATAAATGTAAAGTAATGCACATTGGAAAAAATAACCCCAACTATACATACAATATGATGGGGACTAATTTAGCTACAACCAATCAGGAAAAAGACCTGGGAGTCATTGTGGATAGTTCTCTGAAGGCATCCACGCAGTGTGCAGCGGCAGTCAAAAATGCAAACAGGATGTTAGGAATCATTAAAAAAGGGATAGAGAATAAGTCGGAGAATATCTTATTGCCCTTATACAAATCCATGGTGCGCCCACATCTTGAATACTGCGTACAAATGTGGTCCCCTCATCTCAAAAACGATATACTGGCACTAGAAAAGGTTCAGAGAGGGGCAACTAAAATGATTAGGGGTTTGGAACGGGTCCCATACGAAGAGAGATTAAAGAGGCTAGGACTTTTTAGCTTGGAAAAGAGGAGACTAAGGGGGGATATGATAGAGGTATATAAAATTATGAGTGGTGTGGAGGAAGTAAATAAGGAAAAGTTATTTACTTGTTCCCAAAATAGAAGAACTAGGGGCCACTCAATGAAATTGACGTGCAGCAGGTTTAAAACAAATAAAAGGAAGTTCTTCTTCACACAGCGCACAGTCAACCTGTGGAACTCCTTACCTGAGGAGGCTGTGAAGGCTAGGACTATAACAGGGTTTAAAAGAGAGCTGGATAAATTCATGGAGGCTAAGTCCATAAATGGCTATTAGCCGGGATGGGTAATGAATGGTGTCCCTAGCCTCTGTCTGTCAGAGGGGGGTGATGGATGGCAGGAGAGAGATCGCTCGATCATACCTGTTAGGTTCACTCACTCCGGGGCACCTGGCATTGGCCACTGTCGGTAGACAGGATGGACCTTTGGTCTGACCCATTATGGCCGTTCTTATGTTCTTATGTAAAAAAGATTATGAAACATCTATTCCCTGGGTGGAGTTGGTGGAGTTGTCCTCAGATCACAGATGGATTGTGACACTTAAATTTGGCCTGTAGATAGTTTTTGTTTCTAAAAAAAGTTCCTCATGTCATGTTGATCATGACATGGCAAAGCACATAAAATCCTTCAATTAGCCAGTAATTTATATTATCAGCACTCTTTATTGACAGTACTTCAGTCCATATGTCAATGCTTCTGTCCAAGCCAATTTGAATTAAATTTAAAAGAAAGAATATATGAAACTCTGTACTACAACTGAGCTATATTACATCTTCTATAATTAGAGTCCTCATAGCTCAGATATATCTTCTCACTTGCTCTGCAAAACACATAGCACATTTCTGGGTGCTGCAAAATAAATACAATACAGTACAATATACTAGATAATATAAACTATATAATTATAGAAAATTGATATTATATAAAATGTAACAAACATTTCAATGGTCCATTAATTTTGTAATTAGAAAAAAACCCACAAGTTCATATAGTAATTAAAAATGTTTTTCTCTTAGTATCTACTCTGTTATTTTACTAGGAATTGAAGTTACACATACCAGAAGCTAACTTCTAGAAATTTACATACATATACACACAATTTTTAAAGGTTTGCCAAACCATTATAGATAGTACCAAGGTAGTGTGCAGGTAAACTGAGACTTTATGCATAGCTTTGAACATGGAGTGATACATGAGCTACACCAGCCCATTGGTAGGCCTGAGATACACTTTACCTCAGACACACATCTGAATTACATTTCCACCTATAATTTTGTCTCTTCTGCTTCTGGAGTGGTACTAAATTTCGACTTTTATGAAACAGCCTGCTCTAGCTCAGCTGTGCTGACCAGCAGAGAAATCAGTTGATATATGGAGTAACACCTCCCACTCCCCACTGCTCTCCAACCCACAAACCCATGCCAGTTGGAATAATCTGATACACAAGGAACTGTTTGCTTCTCCATGGTAGCACAGGCATGGAGTCCAAATTACAGTCTAGCCCATAGTGGCGGAATGTTGAGAAATCCATGTAACAATAGTAATCATTATAATCAGTTACTAATAAAGATGAGCATCACAACTTCTGTTTTTGCCAACCTTCTAGTCTTTTCTACAGTTCTTTGTGACTTTTCAGAATTAATTGCCAGTGGCTCCATAATTTCAGTAGGTAATTCTCTTAAGACAATGGAATGCAGTTTAGCTGGACCTACTGATTTGTACACACTCACTTTTAAGAGTACCATATTCCCTCACAAGCTTTCTGCCATCATCTACACTGATAAGGTCCTTATTACTTTGTATTTGTGCCTACCCCTTTTCTTTATTTGTGTGTGTGTGTGTGTGTTACATCCTGATTTAATAAAGTTGTTCAGTAGCTCAGCTATTTTAAAATCATCATTGTTTTTATTTCCTTCCTCATTTACTTATGGGTTTGCTTTCACTCTAGCATTTATTTTTCCCTTGATAAATTTGTAAAAGCCCTCTTATTTCCCTTAACTTTAGTGGCTAATGTTAACTTTATCTGGGGGAATTTTTGCTTCCCTTTATATTTTCTTTCCAAGCCATAGTGGATTTGGTATATTCTTGTTTGATTACCTTCTGCCTTCTTTATTTCTAGTGCAATTTATTATACTGAACTGTCTTTAGAAACTGTAGGCCACATTATGTTCTCAGTATTTTTCTATTTCAGTAGTAAAGAAGTGGAATGAAGGACGAGAGAGGCGGCATATAGTGCAGGAGCAGATGCAGAACTATGGAAACTAAGAAGCTTTTGTAACTAAATTATCTCCATGTTGCATAGAAGTTAATAAAACTACTTTTCACTTATAAAGAACATTTTTATCTAAGGCTCTCAAAGAGAGTTAACACAAGCCAATAACTATGATAATATTAGTATTTGTACTATAAATTATTACAAGTAATTGTGATTACTATTGTAAAAGTATTAAAGTATAGATGAATAAATGCAGCACATGTTAAACTACACACATTCAGGCTAGATTTAAGAATAACAATGGAGGGGAGTAAGTAGAGCTATTCTGCATCATTGAACTGTCTAATCCAGCCTGCATTGTGTGATTGAGACATCAGACCAAAGCTTTGTCCTGCGTGAAGAGCTTTCATGCTACTTTGCAGAAAAATTCAGCCACGTCCAAATGGCACTTGCTCAGGTAGTAAATTTGAATTCAGTCTGGTCAGAATTAATCACCTCACAACCCTAACAGAGTTTGTCCCCCCTCATATACAATGAAGCATCGTGGACCTTCAGGAATATTTGAACCACCAGCTGAAAAACAGATCACTAGAGGAGGATGGAGCATGAAAGCTAATGTAGAATTATGTCTATTACTATTTGAAATAATCAACACCTCCTTCAGAGATTTTGGCACCATCCTTGAAAATGGCACAGTTCACTCATTCCTCCGAGAAGAACAACACTCTGTGCTAATAAACTCTGCAAGTACTATCTTTTTGGAACCTCCCATTTTGAGGAGAAAAAGTTTACCAAGCTCCCAACATTAACTTTGATCTAACATACCCTCTCACCCTGCTACTTTTTCCTTATCTATCTGAAACGAGATGCCCTTGCTTTTGTGTAAAAACTATACAGATTAAGCCCATTGAAAATATCTAATTTTCTATAGACACAAACACCACCACAATAAGGATGTCACAATACCTAGAGGAGATGGTTTTCTTTCATGGAATACAGACAGGGAAGTTAGATAAAAACATAAAATACTCTTGGTGAAAAAATAACACTACTTTATTTCTTAGAATTCAGAATGATAACACACAAGAACCCAAAACAGAGAAGCAAAGTAGGCTGCTCCCTAAAACAGAGTGACACAGCTCAGCCCATTCAACAGTAGGCTGGCTGGCTGCAGACTGACTCTGATTGCACACTTCACTACAGAGACACTAGCATGCAAGTAAGACCAGAATCCTGAGTATTTAAAGCAACACTTCACAAATTTAACACAGTTTTCAATACATCACAGAGGTCAATAGGTAGATGAAGAGCAGCTGATGGAAAGTCACTCAAGCAAGACAGAAATAATGTTTACCAGCAGGAAACATCCTGAAGAACTAACTGGGTTACTGTCCTCTCTTTACATTAAAGGCATCTGCCCCCTCTTTGTCAAAGTGGAGTGAAATCTCAGGATCCTATTTAACTCAGTATCTGGCCAAGATGATCAAGTACCATCTGTGATGAAAAATACCTTCCTCCATCCTCAATTTGCTAAGAAGCTTCATCTCTTCCTCCTAAAGTAGGATATGGCCAGAGTGTTCCTTCACCTTCTGACTTGATTACTGTAACTCACTGTATCTGGATCTGAATGTAGCAACACTTTGGAGCAGTGGTGGGCAACCTGCGGCCCACGGGCCACATGCAGCCTGTCAGGCTAATCTGCTGGTAGGACTCCAGACAGTTTCTGTATATTTTCACGGCCACCCACAGTTCCCAGTGGCAGCGGTTCACTGTTCCCAGCAAATGGGAGCTGCAGGAAGCAGCGCAGGCCATAGAGACATGCTAGCCACTGCTTTTCACAGCTCCCATTGGCCAGGAACCGCAAACTGCAGTTGTGAAAACGTAAACAAACTGTCTAGTGGCCCATGAGCGGATTACCCTGATGGGTCATGTGCGGCCCGTGGGCCGCAGGTTGCCCACCACTGCTTTGGAGACTCCAGCTCATGCAGGATCAGAAGCTAAGCACAAGAGAGACAGGGAAAAATTTTACTTGGTGAAGGGTGTGGTGCAGCTTAAGAAGCTTCTGAAGGCAACCAGATAACTCCATACTCTAACCATTTTCGGGGAAATGTGTCAAACTCTCCTTTTTGACAAAGCTTTATTATCATAAACAAGAATCAGAGAGCTGGCCATGTTAGGCTGGATCTGTAGAAGTGACAAAGAGTCCTGTAGCACCTTAGAGATTAACAAAAGTATTGAAGCATAAGCTTTCATGGGCTACATCTGATGAAGTGGGTATTAGCCCAAGAAAGCTTATGCTTCAATCCTTTTGTTAGTCTTTAAGGTGTCACGGAACTCTTTATCATAAACAAGCAGATTTGGGAGAAAAAGAATAAAAGGAAAACATAATATTATCTGTAAACTCTCATAATCTCAAACTATGCTTCCTCTACCAGGGAATGGAGAAGAGCAGATATTTTTTGAAGTTCCACTAGTGATCTTGTCATGCGGATCTAATTTTTCTGGGAAGCATCAGGATATAATGGTGAGGGTATAGTAGAAAATCCAAAGACAAACAAGTACTTACATATGTGCTATTAGCCACTATTTATTCACCATCTACCTCTGCTAACAAGAACAGAGAAAAAGAAGAGTGATGTAGAAAGGAAGAGTTCAGATAAAATTAGCAGAGGAAGGAGAAAATATATGAAGATGGCAGCCTTACATAAAGCATCTGCTGAATTAATAATGATTAGGAAAGAGAAGAGTCATGCAAAATGAACCCATCTCTTTAGGGCTTGTTTTATGTGTGTGTTGTCTTTTCTTTTAGCTTCATTAGCCATCTAGAGGAGAAGACAAAATAGAATTGTCAAGCAGAGTGTTTACACCCTTAGTAATGCCTGTGGACATGACACTTGGGGAAATGATTCAGTGCTGTTTTTATTTGAAGAGGACGACCCCCTTAGATATGTACGAGTTATGTATTGGAACTGGAGGGCATGAGTTCACTCTTGCTATTCTCTGCCATGTATAACCCTGCATTTCTTAGCCAACAGATGCTTTCAGATGGGAATGGTAATCTAAGTGGCATGATGAATCAGACATTCAAATGTCACACACAATATCCAAAGGCCTATTCATTTTTCACATGTTTTATAACAATTAAATGTAAAATGTTATTCACTCAATGTGAATCGAGCAGTGTGGCTCAGCAAAGAGAATATATTGGGTGTCAGCAAAGCCTAGCTGAGCTTCAGTTACCATTTAAGAATAGCAGCCGTGTTAGTCTGTATCTGTAAAGAAAATGAGGAATCCTTGTAGCACTTTAGAGACTAACCAGAGATGCATCCGATGAAGTGGGTTATAAGCACAAAAGCTTATGCTGAAATACACTGGTTAGTCTCTAAGGTTCTACAAGTATTCCTCATTTTCTTCAGTTACCATTGTTACTGGAACATTAGCTTCTAAGTTTTCTAGACTTTTTTGATTTCAACAGTACAATCTTACTATTGCATTAAGACACACTTGTTCTCCCTAATTGAACTGGAGTTGGTAGAGGGGGAAAAAATAAAATGAAACAAACAATGAAAGGAAATTACACAAAGAAAAACTGTTATCCAATAGGACTCCATGAGGGGTTGACTTCCTTGCCATCACCCACAGAATCAGGAACCAAAAGGAACTATTTTTTTTTATATTTTGTAAATGTATATTGTGCATATGCTTAGCATATTATCAGACTATATTATTGTGAAACAGAAAATATATGGCTGATGTTTATAAAAAAAATCAGCTTCCTATTTTGGTCTGTATATCATACTTCATGCCTCAGGATACTGGCTTTAGCACTTCTCTGTATGGGCCTGCTCTTGCATCCTGAAAGCAATAGCAAAGCTCCCATTGATTTCAGTAGGTTCAGAACTAAGAGAATATGGATAAAAAACAACAACATAGGATTCAAGACCTTATAGAGGGGAGTAATATTGAAAATGACTTGAGAGTTCCCTATTTTCCACTGTGTTGAGGCTTAAATAAGACTACGAGTATGTCTACACTGCAAAGCAAAATCAGTGACATCGAGTGTCAAAGCCTGGCAGTGCTTAATTTGTGCCAGGGCTTGCTAAGCCTCAGCACCTGTAGACTGGGTAGTTCATAGCCCCAGCACCTCTGGGTTCTGAGCCAGCAGCCACCACTCTCTATCTGCCCAGCCCTGAGGGCACCGCACCCACCAGCAGCACCAAAGCAAAGATGGCAATCTTACTTCTGTTCTGCTGCTGGCAGCAGTGCTGCTTTCAGAGCTGGGTGCTCAGCCAGCAGCTACTACTCTCTGGTGCCTCAGACTTTCCCCACCTTCAGGAAAGTGATTCTCTACCATCTCCCCCCATCAGTCAAGGGGATCTGCGGCATAGGGCTCCACACACAGATACTCCAATTCCAGAAGAGGAGAGTCCAAGCTCCAGATGCCCCATCCCCAGCCTGTCTTACTGTAGTGTCAAACACTGGGAGATCAGATGCTGCTGTGGGTCCCAGGGGTGCCAGTCCCCTAACCCAGCAAGCCTCCTTCCCATTGGTTCTGCTGCAGTCATTCAAACACTGCACAGCTAGGGTCGCTAGGTGATCACAATTGGAGACTTTATGTATGAACCAGGCGGGAAGCCCCCTCCACATCCCTACTTGAGGGAATCCCCTTTCTCCCCCTCCATTATTACTGTGGTAAAAGATTTTCCCCTCACTCTACATACAACCTGGAGTCCTGCTATCCTCTGCCACTCTCTGCCCAGCCATGAAATAGGGGAGGAACTCTCAACACAGCAGCCAATGAGGAAGCAGAAGATCCCTCTGCTTTATACAAGGAGGGGGACCTGTGTGTACCCCCTTACATTAGCCCTTGATTCCCACCCCATCACTATTCACCCCACCCATCATCATGATGCCAGATCTACAATGTGGTTTTTGACTGTTTAGATTGCAAGGTAAACTGAGATCATAGGTCTAAGAGCAGTGCTGGATAATTGTCTTTCCTTTCCTTTGTGCTAACAGCTTCTCAAGTTGCATTTCAGATTACACACAAAACATCTTGGCTTGGAAAGGAGGACCAAGTTCCTCAAAAGAACCCAGGTGGAGCTAACTGGGGTTATAGAACAGAACAGCCACTCCCCTGCTTTAGTTTGGAATTTCTGATCCCCATATGGAGATCAGAAGTAATAAAACATTTCAGAACCTCATCTACACAGTTCTGATTTGAGATTGAGTCTATAAATGGATGAAGATTCCTGAGGGGGAGGAATTCTTATTTTATCCAAAGTAGTTCTCTCAACCCAATCTCACACACAGTAAATTGCAAAGGACTTCACAGATGTCGTAAACACAGAGTCAGAATGACATAACATGTAACATATCTGAATGTAGCCAGGACATAAAACAATCATGGAGCCCAATCCTGCTCCCAGATCCTTGCACACAGAGACCAAAGCAATTCTTTTGGATAGAATAACGTAGGTGCCATAGAATGGCCAGGCAAGGAGAGTCTGTTGTCTGCACCTCTGATGTCACAAAGGGTTGTTTGATAGCAGGACAGAGTTGGATAGCGAAGAGATGGACACTTAGCTTTTGGGCCTAGAGCCAATGCTCCATTTGTGCTGCGGCTGAGCCCTGGCCCCTCTTTCATTACAAATTAAACACAGGAGCCCAGGTCAATTGCCTCTGGCTGTGGGGCTAAAAATAGTAGTAGAGATGTTCCCACTTGGGCTGGAGCCTCCCACCTCACCAGATTCCAGAACCCGAACTCCAGTCCAAGGAGGAGCATCTTCACTGTTATTTTTAGCTACACAGCCTGAGCACCAGTGAGCCCAAGTCAATTGACCCAGGCTCTGGGACTTGGGGCTGTGGGTTTGTCTTTGCACTGTACACATACCCTAAGTAGCACATCCACACAGTGCTGGCCCTTTTAAAAGGAGTGACTTTCACCTAAATTTGCTCATCTATGAAGCCGAGCTCTATCATTTGGGTGAAAAGATGTATCTGACTTGGCACATCTGTATCTGAGCTGCATATATAAAGTTTGGAGACTGAATGTTGAATATGACATCAGATAATTCACAAATAATCTATAGAGTGTTAATTGTTTGCTTGTGATACTCTTAAAATATTTTCAAAGAACAGTATGTTCACTAATAATTAGACTGGTTTGTGAATGCTTCACAAAGCCACAACATGACAATAATTCACCTAATTAGATTCAATACAACTGACTCTGATGCTTGCATATAATTCCTATCCTGTTTTGTTCCTTGCAATTTAACATTCTTGTTACTTGCAACATCTGTGTACAAAAAGATTTTTGGAGATAGGTTGCTTAGTTTATTTGTTAATCTTCTAAGGAAAATACAATAGGAAAAGTAGGACTTCTTGCAAAAAAACAATATCTGCCATGCTTCTGCTGGGAGGAGTTAAGTAGTCTGCAGGAGGAGTTAGTCTCTGATGGGAAAGGTGCATGTGGAGACTATATGAGAAAAGTAGGAGCTGATGGGCAGCAGCTAAAGTCAGCTGAAGGAAGGAAGTTTTGGAGCTGATTATTTCTCATTGTTTCAGTAGGATCTGAGATGCCTGTATTTCTTTTATCTATTTTGCTTCCTGAGGGAAAAGTAAAAGCAGAAATTACTGATGGAAATATTCATATTCATTCAAAGTATTTAGATATGTCTTCCAGTAAAATTAAAATGTGGCTAAATCCCCCAGACAACTTTCAATGTTCATTTATTTGTTATTGAGCCTTGTCAAAGTGCACCCCATGATGTGCTATGTAAAGGAAAACACCATCAAAGAGGATGCAAACCCAGCTCCAAGGAGTTTACAGTCTTGAATTACACATGCAATATTGTTCAGGTATAAAACTCTAGGGGATTAAATGCCCTCTCCATTGGCGCCAGTAGCAAAACTTCCATTGACTCAGTGGGGCCAGGATTTCACCTCTAGACTTAAATATAAATGAATAATTTAGCACTTCAGTTGATATTTGGGTCATGACCACCAAGCTGCTGTGTGATTGCATTTGTCTAGCTTGACCCTCCACAGGATTATTCACCCCACCAAAAACAAACAAACAAACAAAAATGCTCACACAAGTCAAATGTTCCTGATTTCTTAGAAATGTACTAAATATAGTACTTCATATGCAGAATGCATGTTCCACTACATTATCAACATGTAAATATGTATCACCATATCTCATTCCTCCCCCATCCCAAAAAATTCCCAGAAATTTAAAACATAAAGTGGTTTACATTTACTACATCTCCTTTTGCTGTGTTTGCTTTATCAGAAGGGGAACTGCTTCATTCATATCTTTTGTTTCTAGAAACATCAATTCCATATGTATAGTTTAATTTAATTTTAGTCAACAAAATACTGATATTATTGTATCCTATGCTTTACAAAATTACTCCTGTGATGCTCTCCTCAGTGCACCCAGAGCTGTGTTAGCTCTCTGCCTCAGTAGATGAGAGGCTTGCTGGAGTTTAGACCATGAGACAGCTGCCTACCACTCCACTCTGTTCTACCTTAACAGCAACAGACTTAACAAACTACCTTTGCCAGTCTAATCTTGCCTTTCAGGTAGCAATCAGTCAGCTCCAGTTCCTGAGCTCCCAAGAGAGGCTTCTCTACTGTGACCTGTCCCTCTCACAGGACACACATAAATTATGATGTTTACTGCCTCCAAAGAGTCACCAGTCTTTTAGTTTAGCTGAAGTCCCACACATTACTTTAATTTGCAGCACTGAGATGGTTTTGTAATAAAACAAGAATAAGTTTATTGATAATGAACACCGATTTAAGTGATACCAACCAAGAATAAAAGAGATTGTAATTGTTTATGAAAACAAATAAACACACTAAAATATCATGTTCTCTAGTACCTAGAACTTAATTATAGCAAGCTATGTCTTTTCCTAACAACATTTTACATCTTACATCAAGCTACCAGCATCTCCATCCTTCCAGACCAGAGGATGCTTTTGTTTAATTATATGTATTTATATATTGTTTGTGAATTACTAAGCTTGATCCAGACAAGTAAAACCATATTCCTTTAATCTAAGGCAGCTTTGCCTTCACAAGATATTTTAAGAACATATATCCAGCACACATATATAACTCTTTATGCACAATCCATATTCCCCTTTATACACAATGATATTCCTGACCAATGTGTCACCTGTTTTTATAAGATAGTGATTTCAAGACATTGTTTGGGTAAGCATTCTGGCAACAAGTTCTGAGTGTGTCTTTTTTCCAGTTGGCAAAAGGAGGCTCTTAGGGTCACAATTCCTGTTTGTTTCAGGAAAAAGAAGATAGCAATGATCAGTGTCTATTTGAAATCAGAATCTCAGTGTTTTATGGACTGTAGTTGAACTGAGCCATAAATAGGGACCTGGTGTGGAACCATGGAAGAAAACAGCAAAATTCTTGGCATTGGTGGTAATTTATATAGAGCACAGAGGTATTCATCGCCTAGAAGTGTGTTTAAAACAATGTTAAATTGACTATTGGTCAGAGATATGTAATAGTGGGGAATGGAAGAAATTGAAGAAGAAATTCAGATTCAAAAATAAGAGAGAATAGTATACAGGACATAAGTGAGTATGCTGGAAAATATCTAGGCCCTTCAGTATGACTGGTTGACTGTGTCCCCTCTATTAGGTAAATGGCTAGACAGTCTTTGAACCCCTATCCAAAGGGGATTCACTGTCTTGTCGAACTCAAACCTTCAAAAATCAGGATTCCGGCCCCCAAATCATGAAATTGGCTTAAAAATCATGGTTAAAATAAGGGTTCTTTTTGTTTACCTTCTGGTTTCTGAGGCTTTTAGGTGAACTTGAGTCATTCTTGAAGTGCTCTAGACTGCAACCAAGGGGGCTAGAAACTTACTTGGTTTTGATTTTAGTTTAATTAATGCTGAGATTCTCACCTAATTAATTGATTCTAGAACTGGGGCTTCAAGAAAAAAAAAAGCTAATATCACAATTCCTGAAATGGTAAAATATTGAAAGTTGGCAACATTGCATTCAGTGCAAATCAAGAACTGGAAGAGTTCTGTATGAAGAGAAGACCTGCCCGTGGACTAGGAAAAGTTATCATGACTGTTTGTCTTATTGCAATAAAGTTCTGCTCAGCTTCTCAAGTGAGTAATTCAGAGCCTGTCTATTCCTCCCAATGCATGTTTCTGCCCAGAATGCAATGTTTAGCTCTAGGAAAATTAAAACAGAGGCTGTGAAGGCAGCTGTACCCAAGAGAAAAAGACAAGAGAAGTAGTTCTGGTAGGCACAAGGTATAGTGTTGAATTTTTATTTTTCTTCTATTACTTACCATGTGTGCCGATAAATTAGCACATAAATTTTGCATATGGATATTTTTTATTCAATAAGGTTTTTATGTTTCCATCTGCTGCACAGCGGGAAGCAAAAGTATATTAAATCCTCAACATGCATGCATTTTACAAGAAAAAGGGCCGAGTATAAGGCCGAGTTACAAAATAAATATTGCCAAAGGAAACAATACTTATATAGCAGTTTTAGGGATGTAGATTTTGTTTGCATGCTTTACAAAAGCAGACAAGTGCTATTTTCTTTTTGCCCTTGGAGTAACAAAACTGTAGATACTCACAGCCATGTCATGTACCATATACACAAGTAGGGCTGAGCAACACCACCCCAGGGAGAGCATGGGGAGAGACTGTGCTTTTTTAGGAACTGAGTCCTTCCCTTAACTCCACAGAGCACAGTGGAGTATTTAGACTATACCACCTGAGCGGGTGCTGTGAAACCTCATTTGTTCCTTTCCATTCATCAACACTTTAGGAAAATGTGTACCTTTAGGATTGGCCCCTGTGCTCCCCTTTATTAATTTCAAGCACTACAGCCGTGACTGGTCTCTGTGTAGGGTACATGAGGGACGGAGGTGGTTCCCAACATAATGACTAGACAATCTGGACATCAGTGTGCACTGATGTGGTGGAAAAGAGGTACAAATATTCTGTCAAAAATCATATAAACAGTATCTTAATGTCAAGCTTAGATGGAGATGAGAACTCCCCAATCCTCTACAGTGGTTGGCATTGTAGCGGGGTGCAACCCGCTCCGCCCTAAAGTGGGGCTGGGGTAGCCCGGGTAGGGGCTTGTAACAGCCCAGGACAAAGGGGGTTGTGGCAAGGGCCTGTTAATTCCCCAGGTTAATTGGGAGTTTGGCTCAGCTGGGTGGCCACGCCCCAAACACTGCCCAGCCAGGATATAAGGGCTGGGAGACTGACAGAGGAAGGAAGTCTCCCTCTGTAACTAGAGAGAGAGACTGGCCTGCTGCTGCTAGCTGCAAACAAGGTACCCAAATTGGGGGCAGGGCTGGGGCAAGGCACCTGGGAGCCTGGGAGCTGGGAAGCTCTAGAAAGAGGGCCCCAGGCTGCTGAGCCCAGGGCAGCCCTGACCCACGGGGTACTGGGGGGGGGGGGGCAAGGAGGCAACCCTGGGCTGGGAGGAAGCAGCAAGCCAAACCCCTATGGCCTGTGATGAACGGCCGTGAGACTGCAGTCGGCCTCAGTGAGTAGAGGGAGTGGTGACTAGCAGTGGCCAGGTCTGAGGCCAGGTGGGGGATAGTGGGTGGAGGGTTCCCCGGGGAGGGGACCCTTAGACTTGAGGGGGGGTTCTGCAGGGGTGCAGCACCCTCAGGTAGAGGGCACCGTGGTCCAGGAGGGACGTGGGTCAAAGGTGTAAGAGCGGACGTCGGCCGGCAGAGGGTGCTCCGGACACAAAAGAGCTGATTCCCCAGACGACCAGACAGGGGCACCGCCGGATGAGTGACCGAGCACGCTACAGGCATCACTTTGTGCTTCTATCTCTAGTCCGGAGGAATTGACTTGATTCCAGATGTGTATCTGTGAAATCTGTGGACTATTTTATTATCTCTTGCCATAAATATATGTAGAATATTCTGAATACCTATAAAGGCACGTTCCACTTTCACATATATTGTATACAAGGATTATTCTTACTTGTTGATATAATCATTAAATGAACAAAGGAGAGGAACACATTCCTACATGAGCTCACACCTGAAGTGCATACTATCAAGGACATCAACAAGAGTTTTGCCTATTTAAGAAAGGCAGGATATGATCCTGATTCTGTAAACAGATCCACCTGTGCAGTCTCCTGAGCCCATACTGAGCACTACTGAAGTCAATGGTAGGTTGCAAATATCAGTTTGCACATTAGAGCCTTTCCAGAGTGAACTAGCAATAGAACAAGACAAAGTCATCACTGAAGTCCTACTAAAACCCTCCAAACCCTCCAGGCCTTTGTATAGGTTTCTCTGAGAAATTGTTTTGCGTCTCTATTAGTCATACTTTGTGAAAGTTTTCTCTCCTGGGATTTTTTTAACACATTGATTTGCAATTTAACAACTATAAACTAAACATACAGAAATGTCATTGTATTATGGTTCATTTATTCATATTATCTTAGCACTTCATTTTATTAGTATAAAATATTATTAGTATAATATATTTTAAAAGTTGCTTTATCTTTTTTTCCCCAAAAACTAAAGACAATTTTATAATCTTAATGTCATTTGCCTCTGGTTGTTTTTCTTTTCGTCTCAACTGCTGATTATTTTATCAATATCCACTTTTTTACCTCAGTGAGGGAGACACACATAACATAACTAGAGAGTTACTATGGTGATAGGTGGTCCTAGAAAACATAGAAATGCTTTAAATTGATCCAATTTGTGGTGTTGTTGCTGTTTC
Organism: Sternotherus odoratus; assembly: GCA_032164245.1. NCBI lineage: Eukaryota > Metazoa > Chordata > Testudines > Kinosternidae > Sternotherus > Sternotherus odoratus. Next base: position 226,288,469 of record JAVMKO010000001.1, on the reverse strand, counting down.
CCTCTTTTGTCCCCCAATCTACCTTTCCTTTTCCCAATTCTTCTGCTGTCCCCAGTCTTCTCCATTTTCTTGCCAGAATACTAGTGGGAGGACAAATAGAGAAAGTACAGCTGTGTTTAGTTATGTGCTTTTTGTTAAAAATCTATGATTCCAATGCTTTCTGGACATTTGTATGTCTATTAGTTTGAGAAAATTACCAGCACTTAAAAAATTTAAAAAGAAAGAAGATGGTTATGTGCTGATGCCGATTACACCTCGAGGCACCTTATTTCAAAAATCCTGAAGATCAATTGATTTCAATGTGACAGATTAGAGGAATCGGTATTATTATGAGTTTCAGAATCTGACACAGAAGTAATTAGTGAATTAATGTAAAACTGAAAGCTTTGTTTACCACACATATCTATCAATTGGTGTACCAAGCCAAAAATCACTGTTATTTCAATGTGACATATGATATTGGGACCTAAAACTGACATATTAGAGTCCAATATGCAATAATGTTTTCAGAAGTCGGCCCTTAGAAGTTATGTTCTGTCTATTTGAAAAAGGACAACTGACATTTTTTTTCATTGCAATTATATTCATTCCAAGTGGTTTAATTTGTGTCTTCTAGAAAATGGAATAATTTGCTAATAAGTTCAATTTCTGAGAGAAAGTAGAAGAAAAAAACCACCTTTTTGTTAATATGAATAGAAATAGAAATAAATATACAATAATTACCATAAGTGGATCCAAATTTTCCACCATTATTCCACCAATGCTTTGGAAAAGCAGTTCATGGCAGAGTTGATAGAAGTAGAGTGAAATTTCGGCAGTGGTAACACAATAATATGAAACGTGAGAGGTGAAAATGGCTAGTTTCCTATTGAAGTGACACAGCTTCAGTTAATGCTAGCAACCTGTTACACTTATATTCTAGTGCACTGTGCACAAATCCTAATTTTAAAAATGCATTAAATGTACACTGTGGACTCTAACTGTTCTTTTAGACTGTATTGCCTCTTTCTCTCTAAATTCCTAATGTGGCAAATAAAAGCTATGTGGACATCTGTCCTCAAATATCTTGTTATAAGTGTGTTTCCCCCCCTCCCCCAGAACAGATCATATTTGAAAACCTGGAGTTGTCACAGTGTTTTACTGTAATTTGATACTGAAAAGATGTTGAAAATATTTTTTGTGACAAGTGGTCACTCAGTGTGCCTTCTGGGAGCTTGTGATTATGCTTGGCTGGAGCTGAAGGATACAAAGTGTTTACAGATTCTCTTCATGTAATTCACATCTTGTCTGAACTTCCATTTAAACAGAAGTCAAAAGTCAAAAAAGCCTCTGCTTACATATAGTGTCAGGACACAAAGAATTTTACATTGTTGGCTCCTGTCTTTTTAACATTTAACTCTAGATTTTGAGCAAGATTTTTTTTTAAGGTCTTCACACAAAGATGCACACAATTGAATGCCTCCACTGATGCATGCAATCTCTGCGATTGCATGCACAAATTGGGTGATTGTGCATTCAAAAGCAATAATTGTACTTGCTTTCTTAACAGCTGCAGCAAGCATAGTGAAATGGTTAGAGGTATTGATCAGATTCTTAGTAACAATAGCATAGCTTTACTTCGATTACATTTTATATTCATCAGCTTTAAGGCATCTGTATACAGCCAGCGTGGTGTAAACTGACTTAATTTTAATTGAGAAGCTGGATCTGGTGATATTTCCTCTACTTAAAATGGAGAATACCTAGATCTAGTAACGTCGCTAGAAAAACAAACTGACTTTTCCCACTGCTCTCATTCTATGCTTACAAGCACATCATTTTGCATGAGCCTCTGACCTCCTCATTAAAATGTGGTCCAGTTCATTTCCCGCTTTTCTCTTTTTAGCATCATACTATCTTCATTCATCTATATCAACATTATATAGGTTGCAGGAAAACAGTGTGGGTGAGTACATGGGGGGGGGTGAGAGAGAGAGAGTGAGTGGGAAAGAGAGAAAGAGAAAGATTTAGAAAATAGGGTAGGAGGGAGAATATTTATTTTATATCTCACAGTCCCTCTATCCACCTCACTGTGGCTGATAATAATTATGTATTCCAGATTCACAGAGATATGCTCTAAAGCTAATCCAGATATAGTATAATCTCAACTTCACATAGATGTTATTAATATGTCTATGAAACATACAAGAATTCAATTGTTTCTTATTTGAAAAATAAAGCTACTGAAAAACCACATGATAATAATCTTGTCACCATTTTTCAAATTTAAATGTTTCTTTTAAATTTTGATTTACACCAGAACTAGTTAAAGCTGATGAAATTTTCACTATTGAGGAAGAGGGAGGAGTTTTAGAGTTGGTCTGTTTACAAAAAAATCAAAATATTTCGTTTTTTGTTTTTTTTTTTAAATGATACTTTTAATTGTGAATTTATTCAGGTTATTTTTCTTTTTTTTCCTTTTTTTTTAAACCAGGGTGCTACAAAAAGCTTATTTCCAGAATGTCTGGAAATTACTATAATCAAAGAGGCCAAAAAGCTCTGGAAAAGAAGAGGTATAATGCTTCCTATAAAGGAGTAAAGCTTCTCTCTTTCTACCAAAAGCTACCTTTCTTTGATAGTAAGATATAACTGTAGGGTTAGCAAATAATGAAAAGGAAATCCTAATAAGAACACATTCTACCTTACCAAGCTACTGTTTTGATACTTTTGGAGTGAAGACATTTATGTTATCATGATTTTCTGCTAATATTTCTTGTTGGTTTTGAAATGTGGCTCAGCAGCAGGCTGAAAAGAATGGCAATAGATCTGGGGACTTGCACCATAGCATCAGGGAGTCTCTTACAACCAAATAACAGGTGATGTCACATGTTAGGTCACCATTAGGCTTGGTTAATGGCCCTGGTGACAGTGATGGAAACAAGTAGCAGGCGATATTTATGCCTGATTTAGCAAGAGAAAGTGCCTAATGTCAAGCAGTAATACCACTGAAGCCAATGAGACTATTAAGATGCTTAAGGTTCAACAGATCCTTAAGTAACCAACAGAAACTGAAGGGAAAGGAAGGTCCTCCTGTGAAATACTGGGATAGGACATAGGAAACCCTCATAGTTGTTGCTGCTTTAACAAATATATATATATATTAAATAGATGTCCTTTTGCCAAGATATTTTTAATTAAAATGTAACACAATATTCTTCAGGTTTATATATATATAAACCTGAAGAATATTGTGTTACATTTTAATTAAAAATATCTTGGCAAAAGGACATCTATTTAATCAGTGATGGAGATGGGAGCAATGTAGAGGTTAGATTAATAGATATTATGGAGATATTTGTGCCGAAACTTCAAAAGAAAAAAAAAACCTTGCAATGTGCTTCATTTTGTCATGACGGTAGCCAGAATTTTCTACACAATCTGACTTTACATCTTGAGGGTTTATTTTTGGTCTCTTGTCTGTACTTCAGTTGTTTCAATTATAAGTGTTTCTTGGCCTTATTCAGTACTCATCACAAATGTGCTATGCTAATTAATGGTGATTATGATGTTTTGTGAGTTCTCTGTTATGGCCAACATTTTCCATGAGTTTTATCCCTACTAACATTCATGTAGCCAGAAAAATGGAATCAGTCTGTTTGGAATATCATTCTGGCAAATGGTAATTTTCTACAGTAAAGTAGAAACTGAGCCTATGTCTACACTGCTCTGCAGTTTGGACTACTGGGGTATAAATAGAAATTCACATGAATGTGCTGCACTTTACCTCCCCCATGTGGATGCTGCGGGCATGAAATAGAAGGTTCCTAGTTGTCATTAACGAAAGCTTATGCTTCAAAACTTTATAGTTAGTCTTTCAGGTGCCACAGGACTTTGTTACCTCTAATGTAGGCTTGTTTCAACAGGATTATGTTAATGCAAACTAGGAACTTTTTAGTTCATGTCCATGGCATCTTCACTTCTATTCACATCCCCTTAGTCTGAACTGTGGGGCAGTGTAGACAAGCCTTGAGTAATTCAATGAAGGTCAAAGACCCCTTTCCTTTAAATTAATTGACTATTACATTCTGAAAGAAAAGCATTAGATTCAAGTGATTTGCATCAGTGTGCACAAAGAATTTACAATGTTCATGAGTATTTTTGCCAAGCTGTTTTAAATCTTTGCAATGTCAAATCTTCTCCTTTTAAAGTTCTTGTGCCTTTGTAGGCTTTTTCTAAGAAATGTCAAGATGATGAGTAGAGCTATTCAAAAATGTTTTGATGATTTTTTTTAACAGAAAATGCTGATTCCAAGAAATCAAAGCATTACATAGGGATGCATCGATTCTGCTAAAAATGTTGACAAATTATCTGATTCATTTCAATATGATCAGTGTTTCATTTCAGTATATTATATAGTGTACATAACGTATCAGACATGATTTATTTTGAGTAAGAAATGCAAAGGATTCAGGCCTCAATTCATAAATACAATACATTTACATCAATACGTCTTAAATTTAAGCATGTGTCTAGTCAATGGAATTATCTATGTATATTAAGCTTAACATATGTATAAGTGCTTTCCTGGATCAAAGTCTCAAATAAGTTACTGTGAACATTTACCTGTACTGCACATACAAGTGAACAGGACATTTATGTATCTAAACTTTTTCATCCTCATGTTCATATTTTATACGTACAAATTAAGTAACTGTTCTGTTGTTTTAAATTGGCCTTTAATATTATCATGATGTTGCTGGCATTCATTTATTTCTGTTTAATAACCAGGGAGTTTCACTGGGAGTAAATCTTCATGACGCTTTTAGTGCTTCACACATCCCCTACTTCAATTTTTGACTATCAGAGTTCCTCCAAGACTCCCATATCACAGAGTAATGGTGCTTCATCTTTAGAAACCGCAACATGAAATAGTACCACAAAAGGATGTGCTTACAAGATATTATTTGCATGTCCTATTAATATTTTATAATACTTTAAGAAAATGGCTTACTTATGAAGTAGCTAACTATCCCCATTTTACAGATAAAAAGATATATCTTTGCTCCTAAGGCCATTATGATATGCCAAAGGGAGGCACTGAAAGTAGAGCCAATCAGAAAATGAAAAAATTAGTTTCGCGAGAAATTTTGAAATTCCAAAGTTGATCGTGGAAGGGGAGAAAGGGAGGAGGCATATTTATGCATTCAGTGGCTGTGGTTCTGCTCTTGTAGCCAGCATCACAGTAGCCTTTACAAGTAAATCAGGGGGTATCCTTCTCCCCGTCTCTCCCTTTTGTGGGCATGTAGACAGAGTTACCATCTACATATGGAAGCACCTGTAGTAGTATGTTTGTGTGGACAGTGATAATGACATAAAGTAACAGTGAGAATTTGCAAGAGAACAGCTTTGACTGTTCCATGCTAGATTCTTTTCCAGAGAGCTGGAGTTTGAAACTCAGTTCTGAACTTTAATTCCCTGGGGGGGGGGGGGATGAATGCACAGTGAGCACACACTGAGTTGCGTGATACCAGCTGAGCAAAAAAATACCTTTGCAAGATCAAAGCCCAATGCCAGTCAGCTTTCTCCATTTTCCTTTATTTCCTTCATCCCCTTTGTAAATGGTCTTGACAATATTTTCAGTTAAGACGATGTTATATCATACAGGATGGTCTTGCTAGTTCTTGCGAGAGCACTGCCTCCTTTAGACTGGAACAAAAAGAAAAAGCAGCACCGCCTTAAACAAGGCCAGCTTTCACTCTAATGGCAGTCTGCTACCTTCTCTCATGTAAGTAGCTTTTGTGGGATTGTCCGAAATTTTGCAAAGTCTTTGTTCTCCTGTCTCACAGAAATAAACATAAATTTTAGCCCTAAACTACTTACTGTCGTCCCTTTCAATACAAGAGTGCTAATTCAGTTGCTCCAGATTTTTTCCCTGACTGCAGTGGATTAGTTTTAATTACACTAATATGGCTACACTGCTGTTACACTTTTACCCCCAATGTATTAATCTGACAGATGTAGTTAGAAATTCCTTCATTACAAAATAATATTTTATCTTAAAAACCATTCAGAAAAGTATTATGAATTTTCTTTGTTCATAGGCTGTCTGTTTAATACATTTCAATAGTAATTGGATACTCTTATATCAACTGTAATCTGTATCTACTGAAGTTTAGATGCAATTTAAAATTTCAAAATGCATACCGAGCATTTTGTTTTAGTTTTTCCTGTCCAAATGGCCAAGTATATGGTGACAATGATCGTTGATTTATAGGTTGGTATTTTTTTCAATAATATAATGGCTCTAGCTAAAAAAAATCTGATTTTAACACAGATACATTTCTATTGGTGTTTTTTTTTCTCCTTATTTTTTCCCTTCAACATTACAAGAAGACATTGTTGTCTTTCAATGCAGAAAAATAAAGATCATATTAAAATATAAAACTATTGTGGTCTGGTAGTGAGAGCAAGTATAATAATCAGTAGATTTGTGGAAAGACTGTGGTACACATTTACTGTAATTAAAAAATCACATTAGGAAATGGCATTTGTATTTGTCAGCACCTATGGTGGTATGATACCATGGATGGACTCTCATGAGATTTGTTTGCTAACTGCATCAGTGTGTTCAGGGCCGAATCAAGGATATTTTGCGCCCTAGGTGAAACTTCCACCTTGTGCCCCATCTTCACCCTCCCCTACCCCAGGAGCATCGCTTATTATAAACTTTCAAAATCCTTTCAAAAATACACCCTTTTTTAGTCACATGCTTCATCCTTTCATATCAAAATCTACTATATTTTATTCTACCTTTAGAATATCCAATTGTTCTTAATAAAATTTATAAAATTAGAATAGCAGATACTCTGTCATAACAATAACTGACAATATCAATATGACAAATTTCAACAATCTACACATGCACATTCACACATAAATATATACACTCAAATACTTAACACACACACACAATTGACACAGAGTATTAGCGAAATGGTAGAGCAGCATTTGCCAGAGTCTTAGATCTAAAACAACTCAACAAAAATAGTTAGCCTCAGTCGGCAACCTCCAAAAACTAGTAAACAGCATTATAAACAGCCTGTCAGAATGTGTAACGGCTGCATGCGATAAGAAAAATGACGTCATTGCCACTTTGTATCGTAGTGAAGCAATCTGCTTGTGCCCACAACACAGCTGGCATCGGCTATAGCTGTAATGTACGAGAGAACGACAAATTAAAATGCACATTCAATGATGTTTCTCTTTTCTTTATTCATTCATTTTCCAGCAATAGTGTAAAACAAAAATTTGTGCACTGCTTTTTGGCGCCTCCAAATCTTGGTGCCCTAGGCGACCGTCTAGTTTGCCTAGTGGTTACATCAGCCGTGACTGTGTCACCACCATTTCTTACTTGCCCATTGAATAACTATTCTTTTTGTACCATAAAAGTAACATTATTTCTTTTTAAGTTCACAATGATTATATTGTTTTTTTTTTCTCTGTGGAGTGATTCCCTTTCCTGCGTCCTGGCTTCCCACTACACCTATATGGAGATATGAATATCATGCTGGTTCTGAAATCTCAAGAGGTGACTTAAATCTCAAGAGGTGATTTATATTCCTTAGCAGATTTTCCAGTTGATCTGAGAAGAAATGTGTTGTTTCATCATCCTTTAAAAGTGAATGTAGCAATGTTCATTTGACTGTAGCAATGTTCATTTAATCAATCATTTCTGAATGGGCCCGACCCTCCATGCTCAAGATTCTTAAGTAGACACTAGTAGCTTGTTGGTGCCAGTCTGTTGGTGCAAAATACACCAGAAAGCTCTCTTAATTAGATTCTCAAGCATCTCCTGGCATAAGGGAATCTCTGGGTATTGTGCAGCTGATATATTGCCTTTGTGTCATGTCCAGATATACCAGTGAAAGAAGGATCTGGCTCCTGAAATATCCCCTTGCAGTATGAACAACTAAGCATACCTTAGAGAAGCCCTGGGAACAAAGGACAAAAACTGTCATGAATTGACTCCAAAACTGAAGGGAAATACAAAAGTGATTAAAAATTTCAAAAAACACACTAACTAACTAAATTATCTAACACACTAACTAACACACTAACTAACTAACACACTAACTAAATAATAACTAACTAAATTATCACAAAACACACTAACAAGTTCGAACAGGACCAGCCAAACAACCAAAACATCTTATTTTCAAAGTAAAGGCTGAATATTAATTTTGGTGCTTATTTAATATAATATAAATTATTTTAATATTGCTCTGAATTTGTTTTTCTTTTCACTTTAGTTTGCTTTCCTGAATACTATGAAAATATTATTGCTCCATTTTATACCTCATTTTGAAGCCAAACTCTGACTATATTTAATTAACCTCGGTCTTTATAGGGTTTTTTTCCCTTCCTCTCTTACTGTTCAGAATATGAGGGGGAGCTGTTTGAAAAGTACTGTACAAGTACATAAGAAATATAAAATTAGACATTGTTATGGAAATCTGATATTTATTATTCCACTGACAAGCATTGACAGTCATCTGTCTTCCCTGTTCCTGAAGCAATATATAATTGAAGTGGAAGGAATTCAGGGATGACATTTTAACAGGAGGGACACCTGGATGTAATAATAATAGTGAGATAAACAGCTATTTATGTGGGTATATTTTCATTTAAATTTCAAGTGTTCTTCTAGGATGGCTTAGCTGACTACTGAACTCATACATATGGAGAACTAATGTCCAATATATCAGGAATGTCCATTATATGCAGGAATGTCCAGTATACTCATGAAATCAGAAAAAACAGCATGCAGTTTGATTTGAACTTTGTACATTAAGCTCTTTGGAAAATTAAATGCCTGTCTTGCTAGTACATTTGCTCTCTTGGAAATACCAGGCACACTCCTGGTCAAAGATGCAACTTTTATTGTCTCCTTACCTCACGTAGCTAAGAGTTTGAAAGAGTAGGCCTTAAGGCTTTTATTCATTTACAAACTTGCTCTGTAGCTATAATTCCATGAGCTTATGAGGAGTAGCAGACATGAACCCTGGTTCCTCTTCTGAAAGGTAATTTCTTCCCTTTCACAAGAAAAACAAAGATGAACTTTAGACAGTTTAGAAACTTTAGAACATCCTGTAGACCAATGCCTCTAACAGAAGCAATGAAGGCAGTGGGTCTGAGGATGATTCTCCTCTCAATTGTTCTGATTTTACACCTTTTACTTCAGTAGGGTTTGTCTTTCTTTACACTGGCAAAAGTCACATGAGAATACCTCCACAAGAAGGGCAGTCCTTCAATGTGGACTTTTCCCTGAGATTCACCATTACAACTGAAAACAAAATAGCTCAATGGGATGACTATGGACCCTACTCAGTCCATAAAACAGGAGATCTACACAGACATATTCCTAGAGTCCCTACCAGGTGTATTCTATCTGCTACCCTAGATCCATAAACCTGGAAATCCTGGATGCCCCATCATCTCAGGCATTGGCATTATTACAGCAGGATCATCTTGCTTTTTGGACTTTCTCTTCACATCCTATGCTACCAGCACTCCTAGCTATCTTTGAGAGACCACAGACTTCCTGAGTAAACTACAATGCATTGGCGATCTTCCTGAAAAACCATCCTGACCATCATGGATGTAGAAGCTCTTTAAATCAATATTCCACACAAGGATGGACTACAAGCTGCCAGGAACAGCGTCTCTGATGAGGCCATGACAAATATGGTGGCTGAGCTTTGTAAATTTATCCTCACCCACAACCATTTCAGATTTGGGGACAATTTATACCTTCAAGTCAGTGACAATGCTATGGGTAGCCACATGAGTAGGGGGGAGGGATAGCTCAGTGTTTTGAGCACTGGCCTGCTAAAGCCATTGTTGTGAGTTCAATCCTTGAGGGGGGCATTTAGGGATGTGGGGTAGAAATCTGTGGGTGAGATTGTAGCCTACATTGTGCAGGAGGTCATACTAGATTACCATTAATCCCTTCTGACCTTAATGAGTGATTCTTTGTCCCCACCATATGCCAAGATTTTTATGGTAGACTTAGAACAACGCTTCCTCAGCTCTCATCTTCTACCTCCCTCCTCTACTTGTGCTACATTGATGACATCCTCATCATATGGACCCATGGATAGGATCCCACCTGGATTTCAACAATTTCCACTCCACCATCAACCTCAGTGTGGACCAATCCACACAAGAGATAAACATAAACATCACCCTATACCTGCAACCTACTGACAGCTATTCTTACCTACATGCCTCCAGCTTCCAACAGGACATATCACGTGATCCACTGTCTACAGCCAAGCCCTATGATATAACCACATTTGCTCCAATCCCCCTACAACATATTTATCAAGCATTCTTAAAACTACAGTACCCACCTAGGGAAGTGAGGAAACATATTGACAGAGTGAAACAGGTACTCAGAAGTTACCTACTACAGGACAGGCCCAACAAGGAAAATAACAGAGCACCACTAGTCATCATGTACACCCCCCAGCTAAAACATCTCAGCACATCATCAATAATCTACAATCTATCCTGAAATATGATCTCTCACAGACCTTGGGAGGCAGGCCAGAACTCACTTACAGACATCCCCCCAACCTGAAGCAAATACTCACCAGCAACTACATACCATACCACAGAAACACTAACTCAGTAACCAATCCTGTAACTAACCTCACTGCCTACTCTGTCCCCATATCTACTCTAGCAAAACCATCATAGGCCCCACCACATCAGCCACATCATCAGGGGCTCATTCACCTGTACATCTACTAATGTGATAGATGCTATTATGTGCCAGCAATGCCCCTCTGCTCTGTACATTGGCCAAACCTGACAGTCTCTGCGTAAAAGAATAAATGGACACAAATCAGACATCAGGAATGGTCACATACAAAAGCCAGTAGGAGAACACTTCAATCTCCCCGGACATTCAATAACAGATTTAAAAGTAGCCATCCTTCAATTAAAAACAAAAACAAAAAAACCTTTAAAACAGACTTCAAAGAGAAACTAGAGCTGCAATTCATTTGCAAAGGTAACAATACATTTGGGCTTGCGTAGGGACTGGGAGTAGCTGGCTCACTAAAAAAGCAATTTTCTTCTCTTGGTATTGACACCTCTTTATCAGTTACTGGGAGTGGGCCTCATCCTCCCTGTCTGAACTGGCCTTGTCATCACTGGTTCTCCACTTGTAAGGTAACTCCCTCCTCCTCACATGCCAGTATATCTATGCCTGTATCTGTAATTTTCACTATATGCATTTGAAGAAGTGTTGTTGTTTTTTTACCCACCAAAGCTTATGCCCAAATAAATCTGTTAGTCTTTAAGGTGCCACCAGAATTCTCATTTTTTGTGTGGATACAGACTAACAGGGCTACCCCTCTGATACCTGAAACAATAGTAATCATGGGTAGAGCATACTCTACATCACCGTCAGTAAGTGATTTGGTAGCCAAGCTCACCAGCTCCCAACCAGCATATCACATGTGCAAAAAACACTCTAAACTAAACAAGTCCTGCACCCTTTCTCAGTCACAACAGTGAAAAGGAAAGGGAGCAGGATATCCCTCTCTTCCCTCCGGCCCTCTATGAACACTGCTGAAAAAGACAGTAAAAATAAAGAACTTCCTTTTTTTTCCATCAAATGGGGTGGAGCAGGCACTCCACTCACCTAACTACCCTCCCTCTTCCTCCCCCTCCCTCTTCCTCTCTTTCCTTCTTTTCCTTCCTCTGCCAAAACACAGAACTAGTAGAGTACTGTACTGTAGAATTGCAGTGTGTTGGTGTGTCCCCAGTTGTGGAGAGGGAGGCATGAATCTCTGGGCTGCGGTAGCTGCATACATTGTTGTACCAAATAAAGACCAGCAGGATCTTATTAAAGGGGAGAAAGCAAATGCCATGTTTATTGTAAGTACAGACAGAAAAGAAAATCCATCACTAGTTTTCCCTACTGCATACATACACATACATGTGCATTCATTCATTCATTCATTCATTCATTCATTCATTCCTATAAAGTTCTTCAAAGCTGTTATTGTTACCAGCCTAAACGCTGCTTGTGACAAGTTACTGGCCAGGTAGCTTGTTTCACAAGGATCGGGCAGAGCCTTTGTCCAACTGCAGTTGGATGTCCTTGGAGAATGGATGGTCACAGAACCAGACTCAGTTTCTCACTTGTCTGAGTTGGATTTTTATAGGAGTCTGTCCCCATTCAGGTCTATGGAAATCACCTTGTCATGCCATTGCAACACTCAAAGTGATAATCAATCAGCAGATGGTATTTTCTTGATGACCATGGGGTACCTTCTCTATCTTGTTTCTTCATACTTCAGCCTCATCATCTGGCAATGGCTGCACAGATCTAGGCCCACCCTTCAGGGTCATTTGGTTATCTTCATACTGCACATTCTTTGGCCCAGCAATGTTGAAACAGTAGCTGGGCTGGTTCTGATGACCTCTTTGCTTTATTATCTAAACCATACATACATTCACATACATTCTCCTAACTAATGAACTTAACATACATCTCATTATCTCTACTCTTTTAGGTATTCTCTCTTTAATATATCTACTTTCAGGGCATAGCAGATCGCAATAATCAGTTTGGCCCTTCTATCACACAATAGCAGAAAAACACAGCAAAACATAACAGGAATGGCAGTTTCTTCATAGAATTGCTTTACAATGTCACTTTCTTATCTCTTTCCCAAAACAGACACTCTTTTTCGGGTTGTGCTGGTACAATTAGTTTTGCAAGTTGCAGTGCAGGGCCCTTTCTTTTATCACTCACTCTGATGTTTTGCTCTGAGCTAGAGAAAGAGAGTTCTTTATGCATTCACTGTTCATTCTTATATTTCATCTAGCTTTTATAGAACAACATGAGTTCCATGGCCTCTCCCCAATTCTGAAATTACAAACCACAGAAGGAAAGGTTTTGTTTCTTTACTTTGATACAGTCCCATTTCCAGAATAAGTCATAATCAGTTCAGTGTATATCAAGGATAAAAAAACCCAAATACTCCATATATAGGTCATTATATTTTTGCACTCATATTAGGAGTATTAAAATCAACATAATAAGCATCAAAGTAAATTTGAGAGCTATTCATAAGAACTATTTATCTACAGAAATGTATCATAGACAACACAGTCTTTTGTTTTGAGGCATTTCTTCAAAAGAGCCTGATTAAGCAAAACATAATTTATGCTGTGAAGGGCCTAATAATCAGTTTGCATGGCCTTATGTTGTGCAAAAGCCAGATGCATTTTTTTGCAAAATCAGGGCCCAGGTAATTATAACATGAAGCAAATATCTTTACTTAAACATACCTGCTATTTTCTGGAGAAGCCCTTTAAAGATTAATTACAGACAATTGCCACTGGACTCACTTTTTAATGATAATAATCAGTAATTAAAATGATGTTTCTGCTGTTCTATTGACAGTTGTACCAATTATCAGGGGCTGGAGGAAGTGGGCAATCCCCCTCCCCAAGGTTTTAACACTTTCTCAAAACTCCAAAGGCTGTGGAGCCAGGGGGAACAGCAGCAGTCCCATATTAAATCAGCACAGCTGCTGCTGGAGTGATCCAGAGCATTCCTCTTCCTGGTTGGTTGTAAAGCCACTGAAATTTGACCCAGCTGTAGAGGTGGATGGGTCAAATTTCAGAAAGTGGCACTGTGACCTGGTGCAGGGGGTCACAATGCCATTAATATTTAACCCAGTCATTTCTCTGGTGGTGTGGCCAAGCCAAGCGGCACTGTGACTTGCTACACAGGGAGTCTGTTCCTATATAGCGGAGAACAGCAGGGGACTCTACTGAGAACTCAATGCCTGGCTACACTGGGCTCATGCACTGTGTAGGTAAGAAAGGGGGGGACTCCTTGGTTGAGGGAAACCTGGGCTCCTGGGAGAAAAGAGGAGGTGAATGAACAAGGACTGCAATTGTCCCTCCTGGGAAAAGGGACCAGAATTTGATCCTACCAAGATATATCAGAATTGATGTCACTTCCTACTGGTGCTGATGTAGCATGCAAACTTACACCTGACCCAGATTTCTGAGATTTTCTTTATGATTTATATATTTTTCTACTTTGCCATGGATATTTTCCTCTTGAGGTATAGTATGCAAGGGGGCAGGGGGTGGTAGAACTTGCATTTTTGTTGATTGCACATGGACAAATTTTGGAAAATTTCCTCTGCTTTGGTGGATGCCATTTTACACCTGCATGTAAAGGAAAAACAAAATGGAAAGCACAACTAAAATTATTTAAACATTGATTTTCCAACACAGCCAGAAGGGTAGTTGCATGACTAAATATTATAATGGATTCTTCCCCTACAATTGGCACTCAAAATTAATTACCAAATTTGGTTTTAAATGTGTAAACCAAGGGTCGATTAAAATGTCCACAGGTGGTAGAATAATTTTTTAAAAATAATTTAGAAAACCAAGTCTCATGTGAGAAAAGATATGAATGTACATGTCGGCAGCATCTAGATCATAGACAATAGGGCATAGTAGACCAAGCACATATGGCCAAATTCATAATATAGCAGTGAATTACAGTATACAAAAGAATCAGCTATTATTTTTCAAATATATCTACTAGATAAATAGATATGTCCTTAAAGCTGAACTTTACCTTGTATACCTTGAATTTAACAATCCAATCATTATAGCATGCATGCCCCAATGCACAAATTAATATATCATCAAGTTCATCTGAAAAGACCAATTATTTTGATTTTACTTTTAAATTATTTCCTTTCTGCTATCTGCAAAAAGAAGTTGAACAGTAAGATTGACTTTATGTAGCTCATTCATAGAAGTAATAGTGTCTCAATTAGCGAAATGTAATCTAATATGAATCAACTTGCTCCAAACAAGGACTTGATACTTTTCCGCTTTTATTGTCTCAATGTATTCTGCCTTTTGAAGCTGATTGTACTAGATTTAGCTTGATTTCATTTATTTATTTATTTTACTAGTGACAGATCAATAATGTTGTATTACTGGTTTGAAGTAACTGCTCTCAAGATTGGCTTTAACAAGTAATTTTTTTTATTGCAGACTTAGTAACACATGCTGTATGGTTGCCAGTTTCCAATATTACTGATTTTCTACAGTCCTTTGCAGAATTTATCTTTAAGCTATGCCTCCCGGCGTTCAATGCTTCAGACAATAACATAACACAACAAGGACTGGAGGTTGTTTTTTTTGTTGTTGTTGTTTAAATATCATCTTTCAGGGAAGGGTTTGAAAGTCATGCAAGTGGTTCAAAAGGTTAGGAATGCCATCAAGCTAGACGTACCATATTTCTATATTGTGCAATTCTTATTCATATTGATGAGCACCTACCTGCATCTCATAAGCAGTGCCATTAACTTCAGTGGAGCTACTCACTGCTCACTACAGCTGTATAAGGTGAGTCCTTTGACTAGCCAGAAGAAATTGGGCTGTTACCCACATAAGAGGTCCCTTAATGAGTGGCAGAAGGGCAAGGAGGGGGAGGTTTATCTGGATGGGGTGAGCAGGAATGGAAATGGCCAGGCCAGGTAAGGTGGCACCGCCCTTCCAGGTGACTGAAGGAGGGGAGATATTTAGATCTAAGTGTTTGTAGAGAAGCCGTTTCTCACTGGGACTGGGCTGGCATGATCCACCCTGCAACCCATGACATCTCAGATAATTTTCCACAACTGTGAAAATGTTTAAATTGATAAAAATTGCTTAAAACCCATAATTTTGCACAACTGTGAAAATTTAAATCAGTACAAATACTAAATACTTAATGTTGCTTAAATGCTTAAAATTGCTTTAAAATATTTAAAATGCTTTAAAAAAATGAATTCCGCCAAGTCTACCTATAACAATGATGTCAGAGCACAGAGAAGACATCTAACTTTTACAGAAGTGTCAATTCCATCTCAGTTTGTTTAACTACAAGTGAGACAGATGGTGAAAATGACATTTTTGTGATCTCTTGAGATAACCAGAACACTACTCCTTTTTTTTGGCATTTACTTTGTGATACTAGTGACTTGTTAGTGTGAAATTAGTTTAAATTGTAACTCTTTGAACTTTACTTTGATGTTTAGCTTTCCTTCTGATTATTTTTCTTCTTCCCAATGTCTTGTATACTGCAGTTCTAAATTAGATTATTAATATAAAACTTATTTTAAAATGGCTGTATGTCTGAGAGTAATACTAACTTACATCTTGCCCCTTCCAATAAACAAAGAAGTGGTTTATTAAAGAGTCATTTAACATTCATTGTAAGTGAGATGTGAATATAATGGTGAAATCGTGTCTATATAATATTACAAAGAAGAAGAAAAGTAAATGGATAAGCATGAGTGAGTGTGATATTTGTAGTGGTTTTCAGAAGAAAATAAAGTTAAAGCTAACAAAATTCACTTTATACTGAAAATAGGTGAAACTACACATATTCATTCCAGGCAGTTCACAAAGCCACTGTGGTTCAGTGTTCCAGTTTTATTCCTGTTCAGACTAGACCCCTGTCTCAGCCTGGACTCCCCT
Source organism: Sternotherus odoratus (assembly GCA_032164245.1). Classification (NCBI taxonomy): domain Eukaryota; kingdom Metazoa; phylum Chordata; order Testudines; family Kinosternidae; genus Sternotherus; species Sternotherus odoratus. The sequence continues at coordinate 226,271,909 of JAVMKO010000001.1, read as the reverse complement.
CTGGCCTTACCTTTTGCAGTGTTTCTCCTTGAGCAGACTGACCATGAAGAGGAGGAGTCCTGTTTGCCTTCCTCCCCACCCTTAAATAGTATTTTCATAAGGTGGGAATCCTTGTTTCCCAAACTTGACCCCCCCACTTTGCTTATAGTGGAAAGTCACAAGAAGTCCCAGGTAATGTTTTAGTATCAAGTGACCAGACCATCTGACTCTGTAGTATACCATCTTCCATGAGTCAGTGGAGCGTACTGTTATGGAGCATCCACAGGAAGGCCAAGCTGATGGGCCATCCACCCTGTCTTTTATTTACCTTAAGCTTTAGCAGTGGGCGTCACCCAAAGGTAGTATAGTAGAAATACAAATACATAGTCAATATTCCTAACTTCAGAAAGAGAAATGATACAGGCATACAAATTGGATAATTGCATTCTGTAAATCATAACCTCTCCAATGATATGATACATGAGCCATCTTGCATAAAGTATATCTCTGTTATGTCATATTTATATCAAAGAATATGGAATGAGATGTCAATGTGTATGCCTGAAAGAGGAAAAAATAATAATGGGGCTGAGGGTCTAGGACAGGGTTGGCCCACCTGTGACTTCGGAGACCCTTGCCGCTCTTCAGAAGTTAATATGTGGCTCCTTGTATAGGCACCAACTCTGGGGCTAGGGCTACAGGTGCCAACTTTCTAATGGGCCAGGTGTACTCACTGCTCAACCCCTGGCTCTGCCACAGGCTCTGCCCCTCTCCACCACTTCCTGCCCCTACCCCTGAGACTACCATGCCCTCGTTCCTTCCCACTCCCCTGAGCCTCCTGCATGCCATGAAAGAGCTGATCAGGAGGTGCAGAGAGAGAAGGAAAGGCACTGATTGGTGAGGTGCTGGTGGTTGGGGGGCACTGGGAGTCAGGGGGGATTGTTGGGGGGGGGCTTCTGATGTATTACTGTGGCTCTTTGGCAATGTACATTGGTAAATTCTGATTCCTTCTCAAGTTCAGGTTGGCCACTCCTGGTCTAGGAAAACGCTATAAAAGCCAATGTGAAAAAATAATAATCAAAAGCCACACCATTTATTTTAACTCTGCAGTATTTATTGGAGTTGATTCTTAATGAAAATGGAATTAATCCCTATTGCATTAAGAAGTCAGGGGTGTACAATGTAACTGAATCTAGTTTCAGGGCTTGGACCCAAGAACTATTAGACACTGGAAACTTTTTGGGAAAAGACAGGCATTAATGTGAGTTGGCAAAATTCACCAATTTCATAATAAAAACAACAAGGAGTCCTTGTGGCACCTTAGACACTAACAAATTTAATTGGGCATAAGCTTTTGTGGGCTAAAACCTACTTCATCAGATGCATGGAGTGGAAAATACAGTAGCAGGTATATATACACAGTACATGAAAAGATGAGTTACTTTACCAAGTGGGGGGGTCAGTGCTAGGAGACAATTCAATTAACAGTAGACTACCAAGCAAGGAAAAATCACTTTTGTAGTTGTAAAGAAGGTGGTCCATTTCAAACAGTTGACAAGAAGGTGTGAATAACAATAGGGGGAAATTAGTTTTTATAATGACCCATTCATTCCCAGTTTTTATTCAGGCCTATTCTGATGGTGTCCAATTTTCAAATTAATTCCAGTTCTGCGGTTTCTTGTTCAAGTCTGTCTTGGAGTTTTTTTGGTTGAATTGCCATTTTTAAGTGTATTACTGAGTGATCACAGAGATTGAAGCATTCTCCTACTAGTTTTTGAATGTTATAATTCCTGATGTCAGAATTGTGCCCATTTATTCTTTTGCATAGAGACTGTCCAATTTGGCCAATGTACATGACAGAGGAAAGCATATGCCCAAATAAATTTGTTCGTCTCTAAGGTGCCACAAGGACTCCTCATTGTTTTTGCTGATACTAACTAACTTGGCTTCCACTCTGAAACCAATTTCATAACGATACTAGTACATTTTACCAGTGTTCATATGAGCCTCTCTTGAAGAGTCTGGGCCCATGTGAATCAAAAACTACAGTGAATCTTGGAAGTGTTTCCAAGCCATTCTGAGTAAAAAAAAAAAAACTTTTTAGGTTTGCCAAAACCACGTGCAACAAAATCAGGACATTTCCAGTCTTAAATGTGCCACACTGCAAAGGTATGAGCTAATATGTTGCATGAATTATGGTTATAAAGAAAAAAGTGTAGAATTTCCTAGTTGTGATTCTCTGAATTTGTTTGTATCATAGCATTATTTATATGGCTAATCCACCCTGAACACGCCTCATCCTGTCTGATCTCAGAAGCTGAGCGGGCCTGGCTAGTACTTGGATGGGAGACCTCCTAGGAATACCAGTGCTGTAGGCTTAACATGGGCATAGGGCTAGCATCTCCACCCTGTAGGGAACCAATTTGCTATTGAAATGCCAACAACAGAGATGGAGTGGTTGGTGTCCCATACCCTGCCTGGGAGTGATGGGCAGAGAGAGAGAGCATTATTTGACTACATTCTTATATAGGTATTTTAGAGCAATATCTCCAACAACTGGGTTCTGAGGATGAGAACCTCAGCTTATGTAAGTTAGGCCAATTTCATTGGAACTACACAGATTTACCTCAGATGAAGGTCTGACCCTGAATTTTCAATGCCATTCCTCAGCAACACAATTATCTACTGCTACCTGACGGTCTTTGAAAACAAACATCACACAATACATGCAGTGATTAATCCTTCAAGCTCTGACTAGCACTGTTCTGAACTTCTGATCCTTTCCAACACACAGGCAGCCAGAAGATATGCTGCACAGGTCTCTGTGCACCACATAAAAGGATGTATATAACTGCAAATAGTGAGTGCTATGCACTATATTTTACTCCTTTAAATGCTGGTACATAGTGAAGCTCAGCAATAGTTCTTTTTTTCTTGTTCTTCTTCAGATACAGATCTTGCCTTTGCCTCTTATTATATATAGGCAGCTTAAACTGCAGCTATATTATTTTATTAGAAGGTCTCTGTCTCATGTATTTATTTTGTCTGAATACAATTGTGAATGCACAGTTAAACGTAATTGTTGAAAACCAAGTGAATTATAGAATGGTTTGGGTTTTTTTTTTCCCAATGTGGATGGAAACAGGCTTCTTTTTTTTCTATCAGTCCTTTTTGGTGGAATTGGATATGAAATTAGGGCATAAGAAAAGCATTCTAGTACAGAGTAACTGTACTGACTTTTGAAGTGAGACAGTTTTGTTAAACTGTACTACTGCATATTGCGTATAAGCTACAGTAGAAGAAGGATAAATTTAACAGAAAAATAACACAATCTGATGTGGAACAGAAGATAAGTTAAGGGTAAATAAATAAAGGAACAGACCTTACACTTCTTACTGTGAAAAATCTTTCATTGTTATTAAATGTAAGGACTGCAGAATTTGGGCATATGTGAATAGCTAAATAATAGTTGAAATTTAGTGTTATAACGCTATAAAGAGATTTGTAGTGCTGTGAATAAATATGCAATCACTTCCAACTTAACCAAAAGTAATATATACTCTCTGAAGAGCTAAAGAGAATGTCCTGGAGTTTTATTTTCTTTCATTCTTTAGAGAATTTGGACTGCTTAGAGAGGAAGATTATGAAATGGGGCAAATGGTGTGAATTGACATAGTGCCTTCAAAGGAGCTACACTGGTTTATACCAGTCAGCGATCTGGACCATGAATCTTGGGTCCTTGAAGGATGATAAATTTGTTGTTTAGACTCTAAACATATAAGACGACATGGTCTGAGGGGGATTGGGGCAAGTGGGGATGCAGCATACAAGTGACGTCATTTTTATGGCTGGTACACATACTGCTTTTGGTTTTCAGGTCATGCTCAATCTGTCTCCTGTTGTATTTCTTAACTTTTCTGGATGATGCTGATCAGTTTTACATTTGTCCCTATAAACAGAAAATTAAATCTAAGCACATTATATTTCCTACAAAAATACTATACCAAAAAAAAAATCTTAGAAATATGTTAAGAAATCATCCAAATTTAAAGTTCTAAGAGAAAGCAGTTTGATTCAGATGGTTCTGGGCTTGGTTACACAGTGGGGTAATGCACTGTGTGGAGGTGTGATTTCTAAAGCCCACTAATTTGTTGTGTCCATGTAGTGATGCACACTAAAGGTTTTTCAGTGCACTTTATGTAGTCCCGTTTCAAGCATTCCTATAATAAAGTGCACCAGCAGGGTCTACACAGATAAGTTAATGGGCAAAATATTAGTACTCCTTAGAAATCACAACCCCATACACCTATTACCTTGCTCTATAGGCAAGCCCCAGAAAAAACTACCTGATAGTGATAAATATTTCCAATTAGTAGAAACTATTACATAAACTCTGGCTATTAAAGAATGTAGAGAAATATTCAACATGCTCGTTTAAAATGAAATATACTAACAGAGCATGTATCTTCCCTGTTAAGTCAGTTATTTGTGGTCTTAGAGTGGCTTCATGCTGGAAATAAATAAAAATGAAACTTTCAGGTGTTTTTGCCATAAACTAGGTGAAGTACAGAAAGACTGGGGGCTTGGTTCTCCTGTCACTTGTATTAGTTTAACAGAAGTGTAACTCTATTGGCTGGAATTCAAGTCATTTCTGATTTCCATTAGTAGAGAGGACAACCATGCCCTCTATATATACAATCACAAATAAACAGTTCAGTCCTCAATGCAGAAGCTTCTATCTCTCATCTCCCAACAAGAGTGCTTCTGTCTTTAAACCTCCAGAGGATAGACAGATTGAGCATAACCTGAAAACCAATTATTATGTCTGTCACAACTTTATATATATAGCTGTGTCTTCGGTCCTTTTGGCTAGGGCTTCGTTTGCATAGGTAAATATTGCTTGCTTACTTGTTTAAGTAGATGAATACTCAATAATAATCATATTAAACCCAATTTACAATATTTTGTTCCTTATTTATGATTCTGCATGTGTTGCTACCTGTTTTTCCTGTTGCTGCCTTCTTGTTTCATTCTGACAAGGAGAATCCTCTGTTTAATTGTCTTTGAAATAAGTACCATCTCCACTTTCTTAAAACCCTCTTTTGAAAATCAGAGATCGTCTGCAGACAATTTGGATAAGAAGGATTCCACTGATCTCAACAAACTCCAACATTAAAAACAAAACAAAAAACAGCAGTGTTTCTTCAGGACCCCATTTAAAGTTCACTGAAGTCAGAAGGAGTATCTCCATAATTTCTAATCTTTCAAAAAGGATCATGATATAATCTATTTGTCTTTTTTTGTTTGTGAAATATAAATCACCTAGTATACTATTATACAGGGAACAATTCATGAAGTGTATCTAGCTATGCAGAAGTAGGTGCACAAAGTTATCTAGTGTAAAACTGGAGAATAATATTAGTAATAAAATTAACTTCAGAATCACAATGTATACTTCAACTTTATCTGCTGCAACTAGATTCTGAGAAATGGAATGGACCACATTATATTAGAAAATCTTGTTGACTTTTATCTGTTTATCAGTTTTGAAGATATATAGTAGAACTGCACTGGGCTCATGAATGACCTAACTGTCTAATGCCTGACTTCTTCAGTATTTGCTGAGAAAGAGAGCAGATTTTTAATATATTGAAATCAAAACTTGATAACAGGGATTTTGAAGCACAGCTGGATTAGATTCTATCATTGGTTTATTTTTACATGGCCCCACATCCAGGGCATAAAAAAAGGAAAGAAAAGGAAAGAGATTAAAAATTACCACTATGGTGACTATAGAAGACCTTGAATCAAATTGCTGGTAAATCTGAGAAATGTGGATATTTTTTTAACACATATTAATCACATTGTTACTAATGTTTATTTATTGAATAGCATATGACCAGATTGACTATTTATTCTAATCATTTTCCCTTTCTATGTAAAATCTTCCCTTTTGGAAAAGTTGACATTTGTGGTTCAGAAGAATGCCTCTTCAGTGATGGCAAGAATCAGAGAGGTAGCCGTGTTAGTCTGGAATTGCAGAAGTGACAAAGAGTCCTGTGGCACCTTAAAGACTAACTGAAGTCTTGAAGGATAAGCTTTTGTGGGCTAATACCCACTGCATCCGATGAAGTGGGTATTAGCCCATAAAAGCTTATGCTTCAAGACTTTAGTTAGTCTTTAAGGTGCCACAGGACTCTGTCACTTCTTCAGTGATGGAAACCTTCAATTGCATTATAATGTTTAGTCGCTAGATGGCACTGTGTGGAGAATATTGCAAAATGTTTTTAGGGAATGATGGAGACATTCTTTTTTTACAATAAAGTTGTTGTTGTAACTATTGTCCATTTTGCCCCTTTCTCTGTGTGGCCTAAACTTGGTATCTAAAGAAAAAAATAGAAACTGCAGAATTTTATCAAAAATCCAGTTTTCTGTATAGAGAAAAATTGGGTGAGAGGATATCTTTTATCATTTCTGTTCAAGGGTGGCGGGTATCATAGCCAGGGGGAAGATGAGCCTCCCCAAACTGGCATGGTTCCACCCCCAGGAGTGCCTGTGAGTTCCCGCTCTTTCGTGGCCCACATTAGGACTGGGCTGGGGCTGGAAGGCCTGCCGCTGGGACTTGGGGAGGCTAGGGCTGGGGCTTGCCTGGCACTCCAATTGGGGGTGCTAGTGGCACTTCCCACCTGGTGCTCTGGTGCTGGGGTTGGGGGCCTGGGGCAAAAGCTGCAGGGGTGCCTACCACTCTGGGCTCCATCAGGGGCAATAAGGGTAGAGGAGTGGGGCCTCAGACAGAAGGGGAGGGAAGGTGCCTCAAGTGGAAGGGAAGGGTCAGGGGGCTAGTCTCCCCCAACTGCTGGTTTGCCTGCCACCCATGCTTCTGTTGGTGCTAGAGACTAGCTTTAGAGCCCCACAGAGCTTTTCTTCAGGTCTGCAAAAAGTACTCCCAGTGTCAGAGCAATATTCAAGATGGAACAAGTTGTTTACCATATGTATTTAGCAGATATTGTAAGGGACCATTCAAGGTAGAGTGCCCTGTTAACTCATTTCTAGTCATAGGACAAAAAAGAGGGGGGCTAGTGGGCAGGGCTGGCAACAGAAATTTTGGGGCCCCCTACTCTGATAATTTGGGCCCCCCCCAGCCCAGCCGACAGTGGCTGGGGGCCCCCCCAGCCCAGCCAGGCCCCCCCAGACCAGCTGACAGCGGCTGGGCCCCCCCCAGCCCAGCCGCCCCCCCCCAGCCCAGCTGGTGCTCCCCCCCCCAGCTGACAGCGGCTGGGGGAGGAAGCCCAGCCGACGCTCTCCCCCCCCAGCCCAGCCGGCGCTCCCCCCCAGCTGACAGCTGACAGCTGGCGGCAGCGAGATCCCGGGAGCGGCGTGAGCCACCCTTGCTGTTCTCTCACCCCCCCCCCCCCGCCCTTTCTCCTCCGGACTGCGCCGCTGCCGCCGGCCGGGCTCACTGCTCCTGCCGGGGCCAGGCGCGCTCGTCTGGGGAGAGCCGCGCCGCCTCCCCGCCCCTTCCCCGCTCTCCAGGCCGGCGACAAGGGGGGACAACAATGGGTACAGCTGTGTACTGGGGCCCCCCTAAAGTTGGCCTGTGAGCCCCCTGTACCGGCCCCCTAAAGTCGGGGGGGCGGTACAGCTGTACCCGTAGTACCCCCCTGTCACCGGCCCTGCTAGTGGGTTACACATTGTTGTAATAAGTCATAAACTTAGTCCATGTTTTTTTAGTGTCTAGCAGAGTAATGAATTTAAGTTCCCAGATATGGAAGATATAAAATGTATCTGTCAGAAATGGAAACACCACAGCATGAAAGAAAAGTAGCAAACCTTAACAGAGACAGCTACTTCTGAGCAAATGCAAGAAACAAAATATCATCCCCAGAAGTTTCACCATCTTTAACCCTCTGACCACTACACACACTAATATCATTAAGTTTTATGTGTGCAGTGTAGCCATGTTGACCCCAGGATATTAGAGAGAGAAGGGAAGTGAGGTAATATCTTTTGTTGGACCAATTTCTCTTGGTGAGAGAGACAAGCTTCCCAGCCATGAAGAGCTTTTCTTCAGGTCTGGGAAAGGTACTCAGAGCCTCACAGTTAAATGCACAGATTGTTTAGCATAAGTAGTTAGCACATGTTGGAAGGGACCATTCAAGGTAGATTGGCCTGTTCAAACTTCTGCAGTCATACAATAAGAAAAAGGGATTAGTGCACCACAGTGGCCTTAGAGAAAGGAACAGTTTGAAGGTTTTTGCATTGCAACTAAACTCCACAAAGAGAGTGGGGACATCCAGGGTTAGTTCATTACTCTGTGCCATGGTTAGGGAATCTCAATGCTTTAAATCCTTTCCTTTACAGAGGAGAGTCACAAGAACAATTTTGAAATGGTACTAGGTAAGTTTGATAGGCATTTTGTCCCTCAAAATGATGAGGTTTATGAGCGAGTGTTTCTACCAGCATGTCCAAAAATACCACACATCTGTGGAGTCTTTGGAATATTTTATAAGAGAGGCTTGTAAGACATGGCAAAAAAAATGTGAGTTTGAAGACAAAAGAAGAGAACATTAGAGACAGTAATGATGGACTTTTTAGACCAGGGACTGTCAGAGAAACTGCAAATGGAAAAGAATGGCATAACAGAGAAAAATCTCTGCACCAACTGCATGTGCATGCCAATGGCACCTGTTATAAAGAAAAATGGGAAATACAAGTCATTGTGGATCTTAAAAGATTTAATGAAACAGTAGTGAGATAAAAATATATCTTCCTAATACTGGAAGTCTTCCTTGCTATAGTGTCAGCAGTTAATGTGCTCTCAAAGCTAGATGCTTCAAGTGGTTTCTGGCAAATTCCTTGAGCCTAGAGATTGCTAAACTGATTGAATTTATTATGCAATTTGGGAGATTTTGCTTTCAAAGGTTATTTTGAGACTATCAGCACTCCTGAGGTTTTCCAAAGAAAGATGGTAGAACTGCTTAAAAATAAATAAATGGGGTTGTTCATTTTATGAACAACACCTTAGTATCTGGCTCATCAGTGGAAAAACATGACAAAGCCTTCACTGAAGTTCTGAATTGAATCAGTGATTTTGGCTTCAAGATAGATATTGAAAAGTGTGTTTACTGCCTGCAACACATTGAATTTTTGGGACTGATAATAAACAAAGAAGTCCGAGCCCTGGGAAAGTAAAAGCAATTGGAGGATTGAATGCACCAACAAATGTACCAGAACTGAGGCACATACTAGGGATGGTAAATTATCTTGGTTGATAGCTTAAAAAAAAATTTTCAATGACAAAATCATTTAATTAATTATTAAGGTCCAGTATTTCATGGCTATGGAAGTCAAATCAGGAGACCACCTTCAAAAGGGTAAAAGAAATTCTCAACTGCTCCAATATTCAAGGTTTACAATGTAAACAAACTCTCAATGATCACTACTGATATCAGTAGCTCTGGCCTTGGTCATGTACTGTTGCAGCTACATGCATCTGAGTGGAAACCAGCTGGATTCTGCTCTTGCCCTCTTACAGCATAGGCACTAACTTTTATTTTTCTTGGGGGTGCTCTGTCCTTCTTCCACCCGGAGGCCCTACCTCCACTCCATCCCTTCCCACAAGGCTCCACTGTCACTCTGCCTCTTTCCACTCTTGTTCTGTCCCCTGAGGCCCCACCCTCACTTCTTCCCCTCCTTTGAGGCTCTGCCCTTGTTCCACCTCTTCCTGGGCCCACCCACCCCACTTGAGGCCCCCACCTACCCTCTGCTCATTGCTTCCCGCCCTCTCCTAAGCCCTTCCCTGGCACTGGTGAACAGCTGAGCATCCACTATGTTTTTTCCATGAGTGCTTCAGCCCTGGAGCACCCATGGAGTTGGTGGCTATGACTTACTGAAGTAGGAAAGCAATATGTGTAGATCAAAAAAGGAGTGAGTGCCTGGAAAATGTATAGGGCAAATTTATGGGTATTTGAGAACTTCTACAGATACCTGTGTGTACTGAGTTCCTTGACAAGGATAACTGGCCATAAACCTCTTGTAACACTTATCAATGGAAAAGACATTGAGATGCCAATATCTTTTGATTAGGTTAATTTAATTTACCTTACTAGCTGGTAAAAATCTGGAAATGCAGATACACCGTCATTGCCCTCAAACCCTGTGGCCCAGAGGAAGATATAAAGGCTTATGTGGATACTTGTGATTGTTATCTGGTAGGACACTATACCTGCTAGAGAAAACAAGCTTAGCAAAGAAGCAACTTTAAGAAGTTTTTAGTTATATTCTAGCAGGAAGACCCAAGTATGTAAAGAATACTATGGCCATACCAAGAGACTACTTAGCTGTATGTGGATAGTGAAGTGAGTCCAATGAATTTATGATTAAATATGATCTCATTGTCATCCCAAGCACTTTGAGAGGATTCTAGATCTCATCCATGAAGGATCTCATCCATGGACTAAGTGTCATGATTGAGCCAATTATTGAGAGTGGTGGCATGGAATTAGAAGGACATGAAGAGATAAGTTTTGTCATGAGAACACTACAGAACTAAAAAATCAATACAATGCAAAATGCCTCTCAAAACAGCACCTTTACAAGACAGACCTGAGATGAGACTAGCAGCAGATTTATATGAATTCAGAGGACACCATCCGACCAATTAGAGTGGACTATTTTTCTAGATATATTAAAATGATATATTTGAAATATACAACATGTTGCAGTATTATCAAGAAATTAAACAATATATTTTTCTATTTCGGTATTTCACAACTATTGATGGGCAATAGACCAGAGCTGAATTAAAATCAGTCCAAACAAAATGCTATTTTGAATACATCACAAGCAACCTGCACTCTTGTAGCAAAGAGAGAGGTTGAGAGGCTGAGAGGCTGAGAGGGCTGTACAGACAGCCGAGAAAATACTGATGTAGGAAGATCCATTCCTTTCCCTTCTGAGCTACAGAGCAATACCATTAGTAGTTACTGGATATAGCCCAGCCCAATCCCTGATGGGAAGATAACTGAGGACTATTCCAAGTCTGGAAAACAATGTAACCCCAAAGTACCTGAGAAAAGTAGCCAAATCAGATCAAAAGATAAAAAGAGCTTGTGAGCAGTCCTATAATCAATGTCACTCAGAGAATTGCCTGATCTGGGATCTGGTGACCAGGCTTGTGTTAACTGGATGGAAGAAAGGGATAGAGAATTCCAGCTGTTGTAAAGAAAAAGAGTGAATTGTCCAGATAATACACCGTGGAAACTGATAGTGGGGAGTTCAGTGGATGTGATCAGCATCTTCAGTTTGTTCCAGACAAAGCAAGAGTAAAATGATATAAAATACATTAACAACCCCCTCTATAAAATCTTTCACCTCCTTATACTCTTGTGTTGTTTGCAGAGTGAAAGTAAGTCTTGGGACTTACCAGTATGGGGCTGGGATGGGGCTGGCTCTGGCCCCTGAAAGAGGCAGGGCCTCAATTGGAAGGGGCAGGTTTGGGGGTCAGAGCCAACCCCAGCAAGTCCTGCACCAGTAAGTGCCCTCTCCCTCACTTCCCTCATCCTTTCCCTCTCCCTCTCGCTGGGGAAGCAGCGGTAGCCAGGGGCTCCAGCAGCGGTTTAAAGGGCCTGGGGCAGTAGAGGCAGCAGGATCCATGGGCCTTTTAAATAGCTCCACAGAGTGCCTCCACTACCCCAGGGCTCTGGGGGCTATTTAAAGGGCCCAGGGCTCCCCTGCTTCTACTGCCCCAACCCCTTAAATAGCCAGCAGAACCCCACAGATGCTACCCCAGGCTCTAGTACTGGGGCTCTGGTGGCAATGTAAAGGGCTTGGGGCTCTAGCCACTTCTGGGAGCGCTTGGCCCTCTAAATTGCCTCCTGCGGAAGCCTGGCCACCCCAGTATGATGCACTGGCTCTTACTGTACTTGGGCATACCAGCTTACTTTCACCTCTGGTTGTTTGCCATTTCTGCTTCAACACACTCAACTTCAATAGAGCTACACTGATTTGCAACAGATGAGGTTCTGGTCTGTGGCATGTAAAGTGCAACAACTTACACCTAGCTGCTGATGTGTAACTCATGCAACCATTTAAGTTGCTTTTGATCTTGGCCCTTTAAGTCATACAGTAAAATAAAATTGTAGAGGAAATATCGTCTAGTGTAATCCCTGGAGTACGGGGGCAGACCTCTACAAATTATGTTTGTACTGCAAGAAAAAAGAACTGTAATCCACTGAATGTATGAAAAATGTGTAGCCTCTCATATCTAAAACTTCTAAACTTTTAAAAGAAATAGTTAATTGTGTCATGAGTCATGTGTGCATGTAATGTGAAATTTATCTTTGTTGTTTTAACGCATTACAATCACCCCTAAGTTTGGTTTTTTTGGGCAAATATCTCTTCAGTTTTCAATGTCTTAAATATGTCTCATTTTGCTTCAGTATGACACCACTAAATTGTGATTAGATTATAGTTATAAATTATAATTAAAAGCCCTAAATAGGGTTAATTGTAAAATACTCCTACTTAGGCTCACACCAGCTTTCCTGGTTGCTGATACAGTAATTTTTAATGAACTAGTTCTTCCAAATCATATCAATGCTTAATTATTTTATGAAATGTGCCTCTTGAAGCCCTCCTACATGACAGGGTTGAACTTTCAGAAAAATATCATCCTTAATATAACCATTGACACTTTTCACATTTCAGGAATAAACATTTAATATGTATATTGCATTTGTGTATAATTATATGCACAAGAAGTGGAATTTTTTTAAAAAATAAATCCTATGCAAAGCTGAAAATATTTCCCAAAGTCACCATGGGGAATATGAAGATTGAATCAAATTTGTAAACAATTGAGAGACATTATGGTATGCAAATGTTAGTCTAGGAGTTGCAACATATTTCAATTGGAACTGTGTGACTATTGAACTCTCACTTTATTTAACACGTATATACATCAACTATCACAAGATCTAAATAATATAGAATAAAACCACTATACATCAATCTATAGGAAGATCAAAACAGCTCCAACATGCGGTGAGAGAATTCAAGGAACAATTCTGGTCCTATTTAGGTCAATGGGAATTTTGCCATTCTCTTTACTGGGGCCAGGTTTCACTGCAGGAATCCTGCACAGGAAAAAATCTAGGTAGTTCTTAAAGAAATCAGCTCTTAATTGCTACAAAAAGATTTAGGGGAGGGTGGAGGGAAAGCAAATGGAATAGCAAAAAACAAACAAAGCAATAAAGGAAGGGTTCCTCAAACTGGTCAACTATAGGCTGACTAAATAAATGGTCTCATGTAGGGCATTTAAGGCAGCCAATGAAGGACCTTCTTGAAGGGACCTGCTCTTTAGCCCATTGCTGACTAAACCTAGTAGGGACTGAAAACAGACTGACCCTGACTGATAGCCAGTCAGGGAGAAAGGGCAAGTAGTAACCATACAAGTACTCAGGGATTAGATTGTGAAGGATTTTATATTCTATGACCTTAAAACATTTCATAATAGGTTGGCCTATTTTCCTTTGCATGTTTTTCATATCTCCATGCAGATTAGCTTTTACTTGTCATATACATTATTCCATTTGTTACTTAAAAAAAAAAAAACAGGATTTAACAACAAAACAAATGGGATGAAACATCTATGAAAAAAATAATGAAAATTCTGCTCCTTTCCCAGGAAATTTTAATCCGCAATTGTAAGTGTACCTACTCCGGCATGTATAGATCAGCAGTCTGTATTGATGTGAATTTGGAATATATTAAAAGGTTTCAGGAGAGATTAAGAACTCTGAGGTTCCTGGGCACAATATCCTGAGGGCACCTCCATTCTCAAAGTTTTTGGAAGAGTGTTGTGGGTTCAGTTTCAGATTTAGCTTTGGGGGTCCAAAATCTCTTTCACTCCTGCTGTGCCAGACTCACCCTACAGTGTTTGCTCCTCTCCCCTGGGGCTGCACTCTGCACTACAACCATATGGGCAGGGCCACAATGTCACTCACTCAATTTTGGGGGCACCTGCTCTTCTACAGATGTGAGGCCGGAGACTCAAAGACCTGTCCATCAAACATGGCCCCCAGATTTAAGATATTTCTGTGAAAGTAAATTTGTCTTGGAAGTTTGAAATATTTATTTTGCCTCTCTGCTCCTCAATTAAATTGATTTATTGCTTGAGAAGTTTGCTTGAAAAAGTATGTATGACATATTACATTGCTAAGTAATATAGTAGATGGTAGAAAATAGCAAGTTGTGGCAGGGTGCTGGCCAGGAGGGACTGAGCCAGCCCTTCTGCCCCCTTAAGAAAGCAAAAGCCTCTGCTAGCAGCTTCCCTAAGCTAGGGAAGCTGATTACCTAGCAGAGTGCAGCCCTGGGATAATTAGGGCCAAATGGGTTACACCTGGTAGCCTCCCCAGGGGATATAAAAGCCTGGCAGGGAGGAAGCCCAGGCGGTGGTGGGGTGGAGTGAGAGAGAGGGGAAGGAGGCTAGGGAAGCAGGATAGGGAGGAGTATTCAGACTCTGGATCCCTGTGAGCCAGGAAGAAGGGAGTTGTCTTCTTGAGCTGTGGCCTGTTCTCCCTGAGCTGCAAAGCACTGTTAGAGCCGTACATAGAAGGGGGGGGGGGGGTTGCACTATAAATAAAAGGACACTGGTGGAGCCACAAAGCAGTCTCCTGCCTGTTTTTGAAGTGGACAATAAGCGGATCTCCTACAAAGTGTAGATAATTTTAAACAAACAAAAAGATATTCAGGCAATTTGTCCATCTATTATATAACCTTATTGACCTTATCTTTCATTTCTTCTACATCTGCCTGTGGCGGGTCCTATTACACAACACCCCCTGAAGGCTGGGACCTCCACCTCTCTAACTCCCCCCTCGGGGGGGGGGGGGCAGCGTGGCTCAGTGGCCAGAGTTTATACAATGGCCCCCTGCTCGGGGCAGTGGGGCCCAGTGGCCAGAGTCAAGGCGAGGGCTCCCCGCCCTCGGGGGAGCGTGGCCGGAGTCAAGGCACATCATCATTTGCAGGCAGAAGCCATTATGCACAGGCTGCCTTGCAGGTTCTCTGTAGACTTCTTGTCTGGATTGGGGCATTCCAAGCTCCCAGAGTCCATTGTGTCGCTGATTGCTCTTAATGGTCCATCAAGCCCCGAGCAGAGCTGACGCCCAGTATTCTGGAATGTCCCCCTGGCAGCACAATATTTGGAAAGACAGTCCAGAGCCAATATTCATAACTTCAACTACCAAATTGATACACACATACCAATGCCATATTCATAATCAGCAATCCATAACCTGGTCGTAGACACCCATTATGGCCCCCTGTACATAAGATTCGGTGCCACTATAGGACACTGGTGGCTCCAATGATCTATACGATCCCAAATAATTCCTGTAATGTGACACAAGGCAAGGGCTCCCCGCTCTCGGGGTAGCGTGGCCCAATGGCCGGAGTCAATATAATTGCTTCCTGCTCTCGGGGTAGCGTGGCCTAATGGCCGTAGGGGTTGGGGGAACCGGGCCCGCCCACTCCACCGGGTCCCGACCCAGGGCTCACCTATCAGCGGGGCTGGCCTTGCCCCACGCTTGGCGGGGATCCACCCACAACACGCCGAGCTAGTCTGTCCCTTTAAAAGTCCCCTGGGTCACTTCCTACCCTGCCTTCGGTGTCCGGGGGTTCTCCCTCAGGGCCGATGGCGAGTGGGGCTTCCAGTGGTGTCACAGCAAGACTGACGTCTGGGTCCCAGAATGCTGGCTGTTTCTCCTTAGGAGCTGGTAACATGCATCCTTCCCCTCTGGTGGTCAGCCCCAACTGAGCAGCTCTGCTGGCTTTTATGCTGGATCTCCAGCTGCAGCATGCCCAGCAGAGCTTCTGGGGTGTGTCTTCCTCTGCCCAGAGAGAAGGGTTAAACCCTGCTGTACTGGTGCGGGGCTGCTCAGCCCCGTCACACTGCCCTAACTATTAAGAAACTGCAACAAAGTACATTTAGGCACATGCAAACCATGCAATATTAATCTTGTCACTTCATTGTGTTATCTATCTGATGCACTGCCCTGTTTCTAAATGAAGGTTGGAATATTAAATGGCTATAGTTTTGAATAGTTATGCTACAATAATACCAGCTTGAACTAAACCAAATTTTCAGTTTTCTGACATTGTGATGGTACTAGAGGTAGAAGTCTCTATTTTGTGCTGGCATGTTTGTTAGTGAAAGTAACAATGGGAAGATAATCAGCTGGTGTAATCTGGCAAAGTTCCATTTACTTCAATTGAGCTTTGCCAATTTATACCAGCTGTGGATTTAGCCCAGTAACTTTTTCTTTTAAAAATCATCATTTCTTTACAGCAGGAAGGTAGGGTTGAAGTAGGCTGGTCTGACTCTCCTATATCAGTGAAATAGTTAAGTAACTGTTATTTCGTCAATGGAGGGTTGTGTCTGTCTTTGCATCAAATTACAGATATCAATTTACCCTTGTACTAGGAACAGTGTCAGCAGTGGAGATGTGTATTCTCAGAAACTTTTTTAATGGCTTCAGCTCATATGAGGGTTGTTAACCCACAAGTTTCACTGAGACTGAGGTTTCAATAAACCTGAAGAATATTAAAAGCAAATTGAAGCAAGAATTGAAAGGTGCCTGGGAAATGAACTCTTACCCCATCCTCCCTATATTAGGACTTATAATACCATGTTTGTAGCAGCCTTTAGGATTTCTCACTGAAAGAATAAAGATTAAGTCTGGCTCCTGGACACAGGTACATGGTAGACAGTGATCTATGTTTCTCCTCCATCATAAGAGCATAAGACTGGCCATAGTGGGTTAGACTAATGCTCCCCCTATCCCAGTATCCTCTATTCCCACAGTGGCCAATGCCAGATGCTTCGGAGGGAATGACCAGTACAGAGAGGTTATCAAGAGGTCTATCCGCTTTTGTCTAGTCTCAGTAACTGGCATTCAGAAGCTTAGGAATACATAGAGCATGGGGTTACATCTATCTATCTATCTATTGTCCATGAATTTATGTAATTTTTTTTGAACCCAGTTATACTTTTGGTCTTTACAATATCCCCAGGCAATGACTTCCACAGATTGACTGTGCATTCTGTGAGGTAGTACTTCCTTTCATTTGTTTAAAACCTGTTGCCTATTAATTTCAGTGGGTGCCCCCCTCCCCCGTTCTTGTGTTATGTAAAGGGGAAAAAACACTTCCTTTTTCACTTATTCCACACCATTCATGATTTTATAGACCTCTATCATATCCTCTTTTGTTATCTCTTTTTAGCTGAACAATCCCAGTCTTTTTTAATCTCTCCTCATAGGGAAGCTGTTCTATACCCCTAATAATTTTTGTGACCTTCTTTGTTCCTTTTCCATTTCATAATATATATATTAATATATATATATATATATTAATATATATATATATATATATTAAGATAGAGAGAAAGAATTGCATTCAGTGTTCAAGATGTACCATAGATTTACACAGTGGCATTATGATATTTACTGTCTTTTCTATCCCTTTCCTAATGGTTCTAACATTTCCTCACCATCAAATCCTGGAATCTACCCACAATTACCCCCACAGACCTATCATCTTCTACTTAGAATATTTCTGTTGATTTGAGAAAAAATACCCAGAATTTTCAGTATATCTTCCTCCAGGTGACTTCAGGCACTGCTGTTCCTACTCTGTGTCAGACAAAGAGTCTACTTCTACTGCAGCCACTGGTTGCCTGGGCTTTGAGGCAAACTTATACCACAGTGATAATTCTGGCTGATTGCTACAAATCATCTTCTGGGAGGTATCATATTTGTGCCTAGCAAAACAATGCATATTGGGAGGCCTTTTGGAAGGAAGAATCATAAGGGTTCACTCATGGGGAGGACATAGGTGAGGAAGGTAGATGCCAGTCAGCTGTTCTCAAGAAAATTGTAACTGGGGAGGTCCTTGGGATAAGGATAAGGTCCGGAAGCCTGTAAGTAGGAAGAGAGAAAGTCTGGGAGCATGGAAGATACCAGAGAAAAACTTCTATACACCCAAAAATGGGTGTAAGGAGTTGCATGCAACTGGTTTCCCCGAAGAAAGCAAAATGTCTAAGGACTCTGATTGCAGGAAGCTAATTCACAGCACTTCTGTATAATCTAGCTTTTTGTCATAAGATTTGATAGCAGTATACTAAAATAAAAACAAAGATTGCTAAATTGCAACTGCTGGTGTCAGTGACTGGAAAGTGTGTGGTCAGCCCAGTGGTTGGAGCAGGAGTCAGTAGCCAGGAATCAGAGCCAAGCGTTAGAGGCCAGGTGCCAGAGCCAAGGGCCAGAGCCAAAGTAAGAAAAAAGGAATTGGAATCAAGGGTCAGGGCCACATTATCTGGAGTGAGGCATGGCAGAAGCAGACACTACAATCACAGCCATGGACAAATGCTTTAAACAGCCACTGAACTGCTGCTGGACCCAAGAGCCCAACTACACCAATCAGGCAACATAGTCAACCACACAGCCTACTACAGGCCAGCTGCACTCATCAGGTTGCCCAGAGACTGACTCTGCTGCAAGCCCTGATTCCTGACAGCTGGTGCTTTAAATAGGCTGTCTAAATTGCGCAGATAGACATTTTGGCACACATTATATGTCCACGTATATGTCTAAGGAGTGGAGTTTTTTCAAAAGTATTTAACTGAATTTGGAGAACAAGTTACTGAAAGTCAATGGACTCAAAGTCACTTAGGCCTACAATTATAAAGGTATTTAGGTGTTGCAACTGCTAGTGCAGCAGTGCATAAGTACCTTTAAAAATCTGGGCCCTGGGCACTTTTGAAAATGCTACCTTAATGAAATTTGACATTTGTACATCCCATTGAAGGGTCCATGTTCAAAAAACTAAGTAGCTTCAGAGTACCATAAACGTACTGATACTTTGTAAAACACAGAGTAAGAAATTGTTCCTGTCCTAAAGAGCTCACAAATATGCTTACTCTTCTGAAAATACCACTGAGGTAACAAAGAGCATGTCTTACTTTTTAAAAAGTGATTTGATGAGTAATTTTCAGTTTGTTTAACACAGATGATCTAGACACTGAATGGGAAACACTGCTTTTATATATACTTGGACACAGGATATAAGTGGAAACAAGGATACTTCTCCAGAAACTAACTTGCAGAGGGCCGTAACACCTTAGCTATAGAGGAAGGAGGTTATGTCAGATCACCAAAATATCCCATTCCCACCCATGCTCAATTGCCCACAAACTCCCTCCAAACTGTGTTCAACCCTTCTGTCCTTTCTGAGCATATAATTCCCGCCAGCACCAATCATGTATTAAAAACCAAAGAAGTAACCACCTCAACCACACAAACCTTTGATAGTACTGAAATACTAGGTTAAGTGAAAACTCTCCAGTATTCCTTGCTGCTTACACATTATAAACACTGAAACTCTGTCAGGCTATCACTTCCATTTACAAGAAATAAGAAAGAGAATACACACTTCAGGTGAAAGCATGCCCCCCACTGAAGTCAACTGAAAACCTCCCACTCACTTCCATCATATCCACCCTCCACTCAGACTTTTTTTTTTTTTAAGGGGAGAGTATGATGGAGTAAATGTTTTGAATTATGCCACAAGCTACATGGAGTATATATGCTCTGATGGTGTTGGGAATTGTGGAGATCCTTCAAAAGAGTCAATTAGTATACTAAAAAAAGTGGTACCACTTTTCTAATAGTCATATTTTTCATCATCACTGGATGCACTATAAACAGGATCTTATATATATATATATATATATATATATATATATATATATATATATATATATATATATATATATATATATATATATATATATATATATATATATATATATACTAGCTGAAATACCCGGCATTGCTCGGAGTATTTGTAATTGGAATCTGGGATGTTGCTCAGGTATTTTCCTTTAATCTTCTTTGGTGTTGTTCAGCTGTTTCTGTGGCCCTGGATTGATAATTTCATATTCTATTATTATGTAGCCATTTCTCACATTGTTCAGAAGTCTCATTTTGTCTAATTAATTTCATTCTCTTGCATTTAGATGTGGTTTCTCCGATACATTTTCTCTTTTTATGCGGCATAACAAATGGGGTTCTTTTAAAGAAAAAACAGTGTATTTAATTATGTTTGCGCTACACAACACTAAACTCTCTGGTTATATGTATTATTACATCATAACTATGTCACAGACAACAGCACGTGTTAACCTGCTGCCCAGATGATGTTATGTGAGCTGTGTAGTTGATGTTAATGAGCTTTAAAGAATTTCACCCCCTAGGGGGTGTCAGAGGTGAGATTTTAAAAAATTTCAATTCTTATCCTGATTAGGACCCTAAAGCCTATAACTATATCAAATTTCAAGTATCTAGCTGAAACGGTGTGGAAGGAGTATGGGAACATATATACACACACACATACACCATTTGACTTATATATATATATATATATACTAGCAAAAGTGCCCAGCGTTGCTCGGGTCAGTCGGAGGGGGGAGGGGGCAGACAGCTGACACCCCCTGACCAACCCCAACACCCACACCTCACCCACCCCGACACCTTCCTACCCCCCCAGACCAAACCCGACACCCCCACCTGACCCCCCCAACCGAACCCAACACCCCCACCTCACCCCCTGAGCAAATCCGACACCCCCACCTCACCCGCCGACCGAACAGTGTATTTAATAATCTGTGTGCTACACAGTGTCGGGTTTGGTCTGGGGGGGTGGGAAGTTGTCGGGGTGGGTGAGGGGTGAGGTGTGGGTGTTGGGGTTGGTCAGGGGGTTTTGCGGTTGGTGGGGGGGTGAGGGGGTGTCGGGTTCGGTTGGGGGGTAAGTGAGCCAGGGGGTATCGGGTTTGGTCTGGGGGGGTGGGAAGGTGTCGGGGTGGGTGAGGGGTGAGGTGTGGGTGTTGCGGTTGGTCAGGGGGTGTTGCAGTTGGTGGGGGGGTGAGGTGGGGTGTCGGTTTGCTTGGGGGGGATGAGGTAGGGGTGTCGGGTTCGGTCGGGGGGTAAGTGAGCCGGGGGGATGTCGGGTTTGGTCTGGGGGGGTGTGAAGTTGTCGGGGTGAGTGAGGTGTGGGTGTTGGGGTTGGTCAGGTGGTGTCGGGTTTGCTTGGGGGGGTGAGGTGGGGGTGTCGGGTTTGGTCTGGGGGGGGTGAGAAGGTGTCGGGGTGGGTGAGGGGTGAGGTGTGGGTGTTGGGGTTGGTCAGGGGGTGTTGCGGTTGGTGGGGGGGTGAGGTGGGGGTGTCGGGTTCGGTCGGGGGGTAAGTGAGCCAGGGGGTGTCGGGTTTGGTCTGGGGGGGGTGGGAAGGTGTCGGGTTGGGTGAGGGGTGAGGTGTGGGTGTTGGGGTTGGTCAGGGGGTGTTGCGGTTGGTGGGGGGGTGAGGTGGCGTTGTCGGGTTTGGTCGGGGGTAAGTGAGCCGGGGGGGGTGTCGGGTTTGGTCTGGGCACCCACCCCGACACCTTCCCCCCCCCCAGACCAAACCCAACACCCACACCTCACCCCTCACCACCCCGACACCTTCCCCCCCCCAGACCAACCCCGACACCGCCTGGCTCACTTACCCCCCGACCAAACTCGACACCCCCACCTGACTCCCCCAAGAAAACCCAACACCCCCACCTCACCCCCTGACCGAACCCGACACCCCCACCTCACTTACCGTCCCACCAAACTGAACTCGGGGGGCCCAGAGCCAAGGGATTCCGGGGACCTTCGCAGGTGGGGGGGGCAGAGCCGAGGGATCTCCGGGGTTCCGTTGGAGGAGGGAGGGGTGAGCTGAGCGAGTGCGGTGTCTGTTGGAGGGGGTATTATGACATCATCACCACCTAACCGCCCAGCCAATGTGATTGGCCCTGAAAGACTTTCACCCCTGGGGGGCGTCAGAGGTGAGATCCGAAAATTTTTCGACCCTTACCAGCATCTAGACCCCAAGACCCCTAACTGTACCAAATTTCAAGTCTCTGGCTCAAACGGTGCGGGAGGAGTTTGCAGTCATACATACATACATACACCACTTGACTATATATATATATATATATATATATATATATATATATATATATATATATATATAACTTTAGTCCTTTTTAGTTCAAAAGTGGAAGAATTAATAACTACTTAAAAATAATGTGGAAGCATCAGTGTCACCCCAGAAAAAAATGGCATGCAACCAATAATATTAGCTTGTGTTTAAAGAGACATTGGTCCTTTTAGAGACTGAAAATGACAAAAGTAGTTAAAAGATTTGAGGTCTGAACTTTTTTTTTTTTCAGGGATTGGTTTTAACTTTTACATGTAGTTTTAATTAAAGAATAATCATGAATTGCAATACCGGAAAGATTGTTTCTTATAGGCAATTAAAGGAAAATCTAAGACATTTAACAAAAAAAGCAGCACTTTAGGAGATAGCAATGATTTGATCAAAATTGCTAAATCCATTTAATAACATTAAAGAGGCCTCAAATGGATGTAGCCATATTTGATCAATTCTAAACATGAATTTGCACTTATATGATCAATGGAAATGGTGTAACTAATGTGAATTTTTGTGACTGGGGTGAAATAAATCATAAGTGGATTGGCTGTATTATATTATGCGGTAGTAAAAACGTTTGTGTATAGTGATGGACTCACTTTCAGCTCCCAGTGGTTGGTCTATTGAAGGAAGTGGGGGAGGGAGGAGACTTTAATTTTTAGCTGTGTTACTGGAAATATTTGGCTCAAGTTAGAAATTATGGGCCTGATTCTCATATACACTAAGGCAGGCATGTCCAAAGTCCGACCCGGGGGCCAATTGAGGCCCGTGTTCTAATTTTAACCGGCCCGCAGACACTTTTCTAAAATCAATACTATGCAGCCCGCCAGCACTGTCGCCAACCAGTGCGCGGAGCCGCAGCCGAAGGAGAGGGGCGGGGTCAGTAAGAGACGAGCGGGGGGGGAGAAGAGCGGAGGCGGAGCCGGGGGAGAAGAGCGGAGGTGGAGCCGGGGCCGGGGCACGAGGTGAGGCGGAGCCGGCGGAGAAGAGCGGAGGCGGAGGCGGGGCCAGGGCACGAGGAGAAGCAAGGCGGAGAAGAGCGGAGTCAGGGCCGGGGCACGAGGCGAAGTGAGGCAGAGCCGGCAGAGAAGAGCGGAGTCAGAGCCGGGGCCGGGGCACGAGGCGAGGCAAGGCAAGGCAAGCCGGGGAAGGGGGGGAGTGAGAGCACGGAGGGAGCGGGGGGGGAAGGGAGGGAAGAAGGGGGGAGGGGAGGGGAGGGAGGGAAGAAGGGGGGCGGGGGGGAGGGAAGAAGAGCGAGAGCGCGGCCAGAGGGGAGGGGGAGAGAAGAAGAGCGAGAGTGCGGCCGGAGGGGAGGGGGAGGGAAGAAGAGCGAGAGCGCGGCTGGAGGGGGGGGAGGGAAGAAGAGCGAGAGCACCGCTGGGGGGGGGAGGGAAGAAGAGCGAGAGCGCGGCCGGAGGGGAGGGGGAGGGAAGAAGAGCGAGAACGCGGCCGGAGGGGAGGGGGAGGGAAGAAGAGCGAGAGCGTGGCCGGAGGGGGGGGGGGAGAAGAGCCGGTGCCGGGGGGAGGCAAGTGGCAGGAGCCCTGCATGTCTGCCGGGGAACAGGGTGCTTTCCCACTTTGCAGGGAATAGCTACCATCATCTCTATTTTTAAATTAGCAAATTGCATTTTAAATAGTTTTCAGTGCATTTAAAAACTTTTTTCTGTAATAAATGAAAGCTCAGTGATATTTAGATGAGTTGTGTGCCAGGAAGAGAAAACTACCAAACAAGCACCTAAAGATCCCCTGTCTTCACATGCTTGATTTCATTCCTTAATTAGAGCCATTAATCAGTAGATATGAGATATGAGGCTTAAGGGCCGCCAAGACAGAGAGCCTCCAGCTACCGGGTCTGCTCCTGTCCCCCCTCCCCCCTCCTGCTGAGTCCATAATTGGCCCCACACCCCAGGAGGTGATGATGGCTAGGAGAACAGGTCTTTCACCTTCCTGCTGCCTGCGGGGCATGCATAGTGCAGGGGTGTGGGGTCTGATTGCAGCGCTAGCAGAAGAAGGTGGGGGGAAGAGACCCCCTCCACCTCCCCAACCGAGATCCAGCCACGGACCTACCTGCTGGATACTTCCTGGCTCTCTCCCCCCCCCCCCCTGCAAGCCCTGCTCCAGCTCCCAATGGGAGCCATGGAGCTAGTGCTTTTGGCTGGAGAGTCCCCTTGGAGCCAGAGACCTCCAGAGCTGGTGAGTGTGGCCAGGGAAGGGGGGCAGGGTCAAGTGTGGATGAGTGTTTGGGATGCTGGGCTGTGAGGATTGGTGTGGACTGTGGAGGATGTCTGGTGGAGGGCACAAAATAAAAAGAACAACAATATCAAGACTATCAAATTATTCATTTATTTTCATTAAATATATAAGGTAAATAATGAAATTACAAACCAAACATATATTCTAATATGCAATGCTACCTTATGCAATATTCATTTAAAAAGTTTAAAATAAGCAGTGCTCCAGGAAAAGGGAATGGGGGGGGGCAGAGGCGCAAGATAAATTTTTTGCCAAGTTCGCTATTTTATAGCAGCTTCCCTCTCCTGCAAATCTGGGTCTGTGTCCATTGCTCCTTTTTGCTGCTTCTCTCTGGTCTGGTGCTAACCCCTGAGGGTTATGTCTGCTCTTAGTCAGCCCACTTGACAAGTTTGATTGTCCTTGATCTGTCTCTCCTTCCTCATTCACACCTCATTCATTCAACAGGGCACTTGATTATAAAGTCGGGGGGGGGAGCGAGAGCCCGCCGGAGCGGCAGGAGGAGAGCGGGGGGGGAGGGGGGAGAAGAGCAAGAGCGCGTCCGGAGCGCGGGGGGGGGGGGGAGGGGGTCGGCCCTCACACATCTTCACCTTACCAAATCTGGCCCTCTTCCCAAAAAGTTTGGACACCCCTGCACTAAGGCATCTTTACACTGCTCTAGCATTGTAAAATGGCCTTACAATGGGTGTAAAACTGTCATTGTAAAGGGGCCTAATCTAAATAAGAATCAGGGCCTCAGTCTCTCATTCCAGGGACCGGAAAGAGTGGAGAACCACCATTTAAACGCCAAGAGCTGATAAACATGAACTAGAAAAAACGGTATTAACAGGAATTGAAGGCATTGATAATCCTTTGAGGTCTTCTCAAGCACAAAGAAGAAGGTCTTTGAGGCTCTGTTTAAATCAGATTCTTTGAGGCTAAAGCCATTCCAGTAGTTGCATATATGAAACTGCAGAGGAATAACATGGAACAGAAAAATGCTTTGGGATAACTCAAACCTACCAGGAAATAATGGAGTAAACAGAAGGTGAAAGAGGATTCTGGGTCATAGTGGAGGGAGGAGATTTTTGTTGGAATGCTACGCTATGTGGTATAAAGTGCTCCCCAGAAGTACTGTGGGTTTGAATACATATTTTGTCCAGTTCATTAATGTGCAGTGGAAATAGAATATTGTTCATGTGAAAATTGTGTGATATTGGCAAATCAGAGAGGGATAAATGTTCAAAGTGGGTCCTCCTGATATCGGGTTCATCCGTATCAATTGGTTGGTCTCAGGTAAAGCACCCAAAAATGGAAGCATCGACAATCAAAAGTCCCTTTGACAATTTCTAGCCTTAACCTGTGTAATTCAGTTTCTCAATCATAAAGTTTTCATAATAATACTACTTTATCTCAGGTGGATGTGCAGTAATTCATCAGTGTTTTAAATGATCTTCCATTCTTTGGTTAGAAGCCTCTACAAAAGAGCAAGGTTTTAATATATATTACTTACCACAAAAAATATGTTTGTATGTGTGTAATGTACAATATGTCAACTGGAAAAAGCACTAGTTACTAAAGTCAATATACTTTTTACCCCTCAAGGATTTTAAAATTATTGCTAAAGCAAACTTGCAACTTCTCTGACACAGCTATAAGAGGTAAACAGAAAGATGAATGGTGTGATCATGTTAAAGAATGTACATAAATATCCAGCTTGCATGTCCCCTCTAGTGGGCTCTCTTAAAATATTACAGTGGACTGAAAGATTCAACAGTTACCAGCAGCATTCTCCATTTTTGAAGAGAGAAAATATCTCTGGAAATACACTATACAGCCACTGGAACTGTTTAAGGGTGCCCAGCCCACTGAAATTCTACCAATTGGATGGAGGGATTCATATAAGGAAGAAAGGAGCAAAAGGGTCAAGATGTACCTTAAAAAAATCTCTCAGAGAGGAGAATTCCGTATGGACATGTTACAGTTCTCCTAATGTGCTTCCCACCTGTTGGGATCAGTCATTTCCACCTGCACGGAGATGCAGATTAAAATCCCCTTCAGGGTTGGGACCATGGCTGACTCATCTGATATGATGTTAATTCAAATCAGTAAAGGCAAAAACTCCCACTAGTTTTGTGACTGTCTTCCTATTCACTTTCAAATGAGAGAGGGTAAGTAAACTTCTCTGTCCCAGATAAATTTTAATCTAGAATGATTAAATTGTTTCTTATTCCCTAGGGGAAATATTTTATCACCCAGGTTAATTAAGACTGCCAGCAACCAAGCTGTCGTGCTTAATCATGAAATAGCCAGCTGATATGAGTGCTTAAATACTTTCCTTGCATACCTAAGAAGACTGATTCACCATTGTGTTATTTGAGTTTTACATGTGACCCTGCCAGCAGGTATATGGGATCTTGGGGAGCAATTACCACGCAGGTGGGGTGCAAAATAAACTTTATTAAGAAAATGCTAAAACAGGGAAAATTCAATAGTGAGGGGCATGGGGTTTGTTAAAGTAGACAATTGGGGAGGGGTTTCTTTTAGTAAATGGGATAGGGGGTTTCAATAGTGGGGTACAATACAGTGGGGTATAATACAGTAGGCAACCAATTAACACTGAAGCATACATGTAACAGGTGGCTAACAATTTCTATGTAAAGAGTGTGTCACAGCAGCATATAATCAACTAACAGCATGGATAAAGTGTGTTAAATAACCAACAATTTTAGGTAAAAATGTAAATGTAAAATGTGAGGTGTATTGGAGAGAAAAGGGGGTAACCAATGGGGTTTTATGCTAGAAAGAGAAAGAGAAGACAGGCTGTAAGTAGAAACAGCAGAGAAGTAAAGGTTGGGGGATGGGGGAAGAGGAGCACGTGGAGGAGGGAGATTTAAACTCAGGGGGACACAGAGCAGACAGCAGAGAGACAATTATACAAAACACAGCAAAATCTTATCTATGATTTAACTTAACCAAAACTACACAAATTAGCAAATATCAAAACACAATGCAACAATTCTTTAAGGCTAACTTACAGGGTACAATGCAAGCAATTTCCTAAACCTAACTTAACTACAGCTATGCAAAATGAAATTACAACTTATCTAGCTAAGAGAGGTTTTAAGACACAGACCAAGGGGAGTTTAAGAGAGGTTTTAAGCAAGGAGTTTAAGAGAGGTTTTAAGCAACAGATCAAGGAGTTTAAGAGAGGTTTTAAGACACAGATCAAGGGGAGTTTAAGAGACGTTTTAAGCAACAGATCAAGGAGTTTAAGAGAGGTTTTAAGCAAGGAGTTTAAGAGAGGTTTTAAGCAAGGAGTTTAAGAGAGGTTTTAAGACACAGAGTTTAAGTCTGTGTGTTGGGGAAACAGAGCCAGCAGCTAGAGTAATTAAGTATAGAAAGTTTCACAGAAGAGAGGTTCTCACCAGTCCCCAGACAGCAGCAAAGACTGAAGCAGCAATCAACATCAGAAGAAGCCAGGAGGGCTCAGCACGGTCTTGATCAGCAATTCGTTCTTCGTGGGGTGGGGGGTTAAAAACGGGGGTACGCTCAAAAATAAAATGAGAGCGGGGAGGGGGTTAAAACGGGGGTATGCTCAAAAATAAAACGAGAGCGGGGAGGGGGTTAATACGGGGGTACGCTCAAAATAAAACGAGAGTGGAGAAAGGACCCCCCAGAACCCCTGGCTGATCAGACCAGGTAGCCATGCAGGAACCTTTCTGATGCTAGTTTCAAAAATGCCTGTTCTTAAAGCCAAACTCAGGCAGTTTCCCTGCCAGTAATGCTGATAGGCTCCTTCTGTCACAGGGGAGGAGTTCAGAGAGAGAAACTACAGGTGAGCATAGAGACATGCCTGGGCAGAGTTCCACCTCATGACTCAAAAGCACATGAGGCCTATGACTCATGCCCAGGATCTTCAAAACACATTGATCTTACAGCTTGGACATTGCCTTACCCTACACTGAGCCCAGGTTTAACAAGGTGATAACAGGACCAACCCTTTGAACAGGGCAGTTATCGCACTTAAGCACAAGTGGCCATCCCTTTGAGAAGGGAAATGGCTCTTTGTAAACAACTTAAGGGGCCCTCCCTTTGAGAAGGGCAGTGGCCCTGGTAAGCAATTTTAACAGCCAGGGAGGGGCAGCCACAGGAGAACAAAAACAAAATGGAGTAAGGGGACAGATGTAAGAAACAAAATGGAGTAGGGGGAAAGCTGTAACAGACAACATGGATCTTACACCACTGGGATACTGCAATAAATCAAGGCCAGCAGTCCCCAAACTTTTACTATGGATCACTGAAAATAGGAAAAATAGCAAATTTCTGATATTCTGGATTTTGATGAGATTGCTCTCATCTTTCTCTAGGAAGTAACCTGTATTTGTGAGGAGACCAAACATTTATAGACTTAGAATATGATTAGTATTTGTTATCTAATAAGTGGAAGCTGACAGTGTGGTTCCTGATTTCCCTGAGATTCTCATTTTTAGTAAATGCATTTAGGTCAAAATAACACACATGAAAGGTAATCAACTGAGTGAGACCTTGTAACTTTACACAACTGCAGATGGAGGAATGTATTGCAATGAAAATAACTGGAGGATGAGTTCCTCAATGAAACCAAAGCATAGAAAGCTTTGAAATCAGTTTTAAGTATTTGCAAAACTGGCATTCAGTATTTGCATGTTTTAAACATATAACAAAGTGCATAAAATAAACAATAGGACTGCATAATTGTTACATTCAGGGATGCATTCCATCCTAATAATTAGTAGCAAATAATTTAGTTAATTAATTTAGCCTACTCATCTGTTTGCAGCTTGTCAGTTAACAATTTTCTCAAATGCATTATTTGTAAAGCTTTATTGATTGTTTAAAAGGAGTTAGTTACAAGTGTTTGAGATCAGACACTTGAAATTTGCCCCATGTTTTCTTGTTTTGATTGATTTATGGTACCTTTTTATTTCCTTCACTGTATAAGTACAATACTGAGGATGAAATCCTGGCTTCATTGAGATCAATGGGAGTTTTGCCATTGACGTCAATGGAAGCAGGATTTCACACGTAGAATCAGACTTCTGGTTCAATACTCAAGTTTACAGGTTCAAATTGTTGCCATCTGTGAGTGATTTTTAATATTTGCTTAAAATGTACTCTTTTCATGAACATTCTTCCTATCAAACATGTTAAATATTACTAATCTATATATATAAAAGTCAAATGGTGTATGTGTGTATGTATGTTCCCTTACTCCTTCCACACCGTTTGAGCTACAGACTTGAAATTTGGTACAGTTATGGGCTTTAGAGTCCTAATCAGGGTAAGAATCGAAAATTTTTCAAATCTCACCTCTTACAGCCCCTAGGGGTGAAATTCTTTAAATCCCATTAACATCAGCTGGGCAGCAGGTTAACACCTGCTGTTCTCTGTGACATAGTTATGATGTAATAATACCCCCCTTCAACAGACACCGCACTCGCTCAGGTCTCTCATCCCTGCCCCTCCAAGGGCCTCCCACTCGCTCAGCTCTCTCCCCCCTCCCCCTCCAATGGCCCCCGCACTCACTCAGCTCTCTCCCCCCTCCAATGGCCCCCACACTCACTCAGCTCTCTCCCCCTCCCCCCACATCTAAATGCAAGAGAATGAAATTAATTAGACAAAATGAGACTTCTGAACAAAATTTGTATTAATAAAAAACATTGTAGTCTTTTTACATCCCAGTTTACAATTACAAATACCCCGAACAACGCCGGGTATTTTTGCTAATCTATATATATAAAAGTCAAATGGTGTATGCGTGTGTGTATGCGTGCGTGCGTGCGTGCGTGTATGTATGCTGTCTTACTCCTTCCACACTGTTTAAGCTAGAGACTGGAAATTTGGTACAGTTATAGGCTTTAGAGTCCTAATCAGGGTAAGAGTCCATTTTTTTTTCAAATCTCACCTCCGACGCCCCCCAGGGGTGAAATTATTTAAAGCCCATTCACATGAGCTGGGCATCAAGTTAACACCTGCTGTACTCTGTGACATAGTTATGATGTCATAATACCCCCCTCCAACGGACCCTGCACTCGCTCAGCTCTCTCCCCCCTCCCCACTCCAATGGACACGAGCAATGCTGAGACGTCTGAACAAAATTTGTATTAATAAAAAAAATGCTAGTCTTTTTACATCCCAGTTTCCAATTACAAATACCCCGAGCAATGCCGGGTATTTTTGCTAATATAATATAATATAATATAATATAATATAATATAATATAATATAATATAATATAATATAATATATAATGCTAAAACAATAAAGCAAAAATATATGAGCATGGGCCAAGGGCATGAACACAGGCAGAACAAATTCTAGTTTTTGTTCAAATGGATATTAACTGAAAAAATGAATTTATGTACTTATTGATACTGCATTCCTCTTTAAAGCTGTGAGGACATTGGTGAGTAAAACACAAATGTTGATTATCTTGTATGCTATATAATTTTTTTTTCATTTCTCTTTGGAGAGTCCAATGTGGGATCATACAAACTGT
Source organism: Sternotherus odoratus (assembly GCA_032164245.1). Taxonomy (NCBI): domain Eukaryota; kingdom Metazoa; phylum Chordata; order Testudines; family Kinosternidae; genus Sternotherus; species Sternotherus odoratus. Next base: position 226,241,089 of record JAVMKO010000001.1, on the reverse strand, counting down.
GATAATACATCATTTAAAGAATTGTCAAAAATAACAGTGCACTGATAAAGGCTCTGGCATAATACAAATATTTTTGAAGATCATTGTAGTTCCAGAAATTTAAAATTCCCTGAGAACTGCATCAGTCTGAACTGCATCAGGATGGGAATAATTTCAGTTGAAAATATATTATGAGAAAAAAACCTTCCTATTTCTAACCCTTATCTAAGAGAATAATCTCGATATAGTGTGCCGCAACACTTACTACTCTGAGAGATATGCTTGAACAGTTGTTGTGATGAATGAAGCATTAGGATGTACCAGTAACAAGTATGTTAACTTTCATCACAATCCCTCTTGCCATTTGTGAGCTGATGAGGCTTCAGAAGGTATCAAAAGCCAATTAATCATATCTATTGAGGGCCATATGATCTAATATTTTTTGTAAGAAGCACCAAAGATTGGCAATAGCGCAGTACTCTTGAAACACAGATGGCAAGCAACAAGGAGGGCCAGCTAAATCCCCTACAAAGTCTGATGAGTACTGAGATAAAGGAGACATCTGGAAACATCAATAGCTCGAACATCTAAGCTCATAAATGTGAAATGGTTCAAATACTAAAGAGCAATACAAGATGCTTATATTGTACTGAACTTCACTGAGGCATATATGCCCCCATTTGCAGACCCAAATGAAATAATTTTGGGGCCCTGTGCATTGTGGAAATTCAGGGGTGACCGTCCTTAAAAAAGCAACACAGCCCCTGCATCTCCCGCTCAGACCCCACATGTCCCTTATGCCCACATATACCCCAACAATCCTCTAGTAGTCCCCATTATCCTGACAGATCCCTCACATATTCCATAAGCGCTGACATGAAGCTTCCCAACACATCATACCCCAACATCCCAGTCCCCAACATCCTCCAGTCACCTAATAGCCAACAAACAACTTCTCCTCACCACAGCTCCCATGACCTTCCTGGCCACTCACCAGACTGTCTCAATGCTGCATTCACATTCTGGGTTAGCATGTCTCCTTCCCTTTCCAGCCTTCCTACTCCATTTAAGAACATAAGAACATAAGAACATAAGAACATTTGCTCCTATCACCTGCCTTGCTCTCACACAAACTACATGCTGCTCAGGTTTGCGGCCACATCTTTACCATGACAGAGAGGTGACCCAGCCAAATCTGAGTGAGTGGCATCGCAACCTTGTGCACAGTGTCACAGTACCGCTCAATTTTGTTTTTCTTTTCTGGTGGTGATGGGTTCCCATGGGATGCGGGACCTGTGAAAGTGAACCAGCTGTGCACTGGTTATTCCAGACCTGGCCACATGTCAGGGAATGGAGGTGAAACTCAGATATTGTGGCTTTTTATAGAGGTGTGTAAGATAGTCTATTCCCTCTCTCTGAACACTGGGGTACAGAGGAGAGTCTCTTCTATGGTCCCTTAACTATAAACTCCTTCCCCAGCCTAAGTTAAGTCTTTTCACCCCCAAAACCCACACTCTACCAGTAGGGAAATGGGGACCAAGCTGCCACCACCACTTATTCCAAACCCATGGATTGGGGCACATTGGGACCCCAAGATTGTAACACTTCCTCCCTTGCTACCGGGAGAGAAACTTTCCCCCTCCCCCCTCCCTCTTGTTACCGAGAGAGAGAGAAAGAGCCCTCTGGCTCACACACTGTGAGCCTGCCTCTCAGACACACAGACTTCCCTTTACCTGGAAACTGGGTCAAATTTAAAGCTAGGATTCCTTTATGAGAGTAACCAAACACTTTTTATAACAAAAAAAGGTTTAATAAATGTAAGGGAACTTTTATCCCCTTACTAACACTCAGTGGGGTGTTTTGATTATTAGCTCCCAGGACCTAAAGGGGGAGGGTCAATGGGCAATCAGGATCCTGAGACTGGCGGTCCCCAGGGGCAATGGGGAGAGGCCAGGACTCCTGACTGACAAGGCCGGGGGACTAATCAAGGAGTCAGGAGGGCAGGATGGGTCCCATCCTCCGTGTGTGAGCTGAAATTGCCTGGGCCAGAGGGAGAGGAGCCAGAGCTGAGCTGGAGACTAGAGCTGGGCAAGATCCAGAGGGGCCAGGGAAGCAGCCCAGAGAGACAGACCCTGTGCTGGGAGCAGAGCTGCAGCCCCAAAGCCAGAGCTCAGCCCAGAGAGACAGACCTGCCCTGGGAGCAGCTGCAGAAACCAGAGGCAGAGAGGTCAGTGCTGGGGGCAGAGACATAGGGGCTGCCTGCAGAGAAGCCGTGTGCTGGGCGCAGAGCTGTAACAGCCAGAGGGACCAGAGGGGCTGTTCTGGAGGCAGAGCAGCAGCAGTCGTCGTGCTGAGGCAGCGTGGAGCTGACACAGAGGGTGGAGCTGGGGCTGGGAGCGTGTGGACCCCACCAGAGGAAGCGTCCAAGTCACAGCAACCCTGCAGCACAGCTGAGAAGGAGGCCTGGGCCCTACAAGGAACAGACTGTAAACTGTCCTGACACTCCAGAGATATTGTGTGTAATGCTCCCTGCCACGGAGCAGGGTGATGTGTTTAAACGTTCTATTTCTTCCTTGTTCATTTTTAAGATAAATTGTTCATTAAATAATTTGCATTTGCTTTAAGTTTTATGAAATGATCAGTGGGCCGGGGAAGGGCCCAGTGCAATGGGAGCACCCCGGAGTGGGGACACCCTAGCCTCTGACCTGGGTAACCACAGCACGGTTTGGGGTTGAGCCCCCCAGAAATCCTGGGCCCTGCCTTGTTGGGGTTACGAGGACTCCACCAGACAGGAGAGTGGAAGGGGAGCCCTCAATGTCAGGGAGGCCTCTGGGTAAAGGAAGTGGGAGCGAGGACTCAGATCCTTCCGCTAGCCCACTTCACCGGGGTAGTGCAGAAGCCAGGAAAGTTTCCCACAACAGCGGGACTATTCCCCCGCTTACATAAAGAAAAGAGAAAACGTACAAGACAACTTCACAGATATAGAGCTTCCCAATCCCTCTGGAAGGTTAGTAACACTCTAATCAGGTACAAATTATGAAATCAAATGTTACTTACAGTTAGTACTTAAAGCTTATGAAGGAAAAGTAGAAAGTTGTCTCTCCATAGCTAGAGAGATGAGCTGGGGACTCGCCCAGAGCTGGGACCGCAGAGAGCTGAACTAAACCTCCCCCTCTGTCCCGAGTGGTGGGAGCTCTTACGTCAGCCCCTCTCAGATTCAGTTAACCCCATACAGGTAAGCAACAACTCTCAAGCACTTCACACTTGTGACACGCCCCCCAAATCGCAGACGGTGTCGGAAGGTCACTGGGTGCGATTTCTTTCTGGAGCTTTAGGAAAACAGAGTTAAACACATGCATCTCAAAACATACTACTAGGTACAGTAAAGCTAATAGAAGGTCCCCACATTCCAAGGACAGTTTTACAAATTTATTCAGGGAAACTCTCATGGGAGAGTGTGTCAGCCACTTTATTGGAATTTCCTGGAATGTGTTGTATGTCAAAATCAAAATCTTGGAGAGCTAAACTCAAATGAAGAAGTTTTTTGTTTGTGTTGGTGACACCATGAAGCCACTTCAGCGCAGCATGGTCGGTCTGGAGCTGGAACCATCGTCCCCAAACGTATGGACGTAGCTTCTCCAGAGCATACACAATGGCGTAGCATTCCTTTTCGGGAATGGACCAGTGGCTCTGCCTCTCAGACAGCTTCTTGCTGAGAAACACGACCGGGTGCAACTGTTGGTCGGGTCCTTTCTGCATTAACACTGCTCCCACACCACAGTCAGAGGCATCTGTGGTTACTAGGAATGGTTGGTCAAAGTCTGGGGCCATGAACACAGGGTCAGACATGAGTGTCGCTTTAAGCCGGTCAAAGGCTATTTGACACTGCTCAGTCCACTGGACTGGGTTTGGCTGGTTCTTCCGAGTTAAGTCAGTTATTGGGGCAGCGATTTGGCTGTAGTGTGGTACAAATCACCTGTAGTATCCGGCCAAGCTTAAGAAGGATTGGACCTGTTTTTTGGACCTGGGGACAGGGCACTTTTGGATAGCATCCACTTTGGCCTGTAGGGGATTGATAGTTCCCTGACCCACCTGATGTTAAAGGTAAGTTACTCTGTTGAGGCTTATTTGACACTTTTTTGCCTTAACAGTTAGCTTGGCCTCCTGGATGCGCTCAAAGACTTTTTGGAGATGTTCTAGGTGTTCTGCCCAGGAGTCAGAGAATACAGCCACATCATCGAGGTAGGCCACTGCAGATTCTTCCAGTCCCACTAGGAGATTATCTACAAGTCTTTGGAAGATTGCGGGTGCATTTGTGACTTTTTATAGAGGTGAGTCCAGCCAAAGCGTCAGAGCTGCCACCAGTACTCTAAGCTTCCCTGTCTAGATCACCATCAATGGTTCAGACTCATAGAGTTCTTGTGCCAGGAGAAGAGTCAGTGCTAACAGGTTCATACCAGTACATACTGCTAGAGTGCCAGACAAGGCAATTGGTTCAATAGGGCCAGGATTTTATCCCTCATTTTAATTACCTTATTGAGGTATGTGAAGAGAAAACTCTTCCCCCCACTCTAAAGATTAGGGTAACAAGGGGGGTCTCTTCTATGACCACTTAACTGTAAGCTGCTTTCCCAGCCTAAGTTAAATCTTTTCCCCAAAAAAACCCACACTCTACCAGTTGGGAAATGAGGACCACACTGCCACCATTCATGTGAATCTCCAAGACCCTGGAGAGGGGCACATGAACACCCCAAACTCCCCCTCCCTCTCCTGAGAGATCAGGACACTTAGACTCTGCTTCACCCCTCCCTTTCCAGTCTGAAAGCAGAGAGAGAGACGCAGCACACCGGCTCACGCTGTGAGCCTGCCAAATCCAAAGCTAGGACAACTTTAAGGGAATAACCAAACGCTGTCTATAACAAAAAGGTTTAATAAATAAAAGAGAAAACTTACAACTAATACAAATTAACAGATATAAAGCTTTCTAACACCTCCCTCGAGATTTCGCCCCCTGAGGAGGGTTAGTGACACTTTAAATTAGGTACAAAAATTATGAAATTAATATGCTACTTACATTCCTCTAACTTATGGATATAGGAAGGAAAAGGAGAAAATGATTTTCCATAGCTGGAAAGATGGAGCCAGTCCAAGCTCTGGACAAAAACTGAACTGAAACTAACTGCCCTTTGTCCCAAGAAATTTACATTCTTAATATGTCACAGCTTCTTTGGCTTCCTGTTAACCCCTTGCAGGTAAAACAGCTGTTCAAGGCACTTTACACTTATGACAAGGTATGCAAGACCTTGTATCAGAGCTTGGCTGAGATGTACCAAGAAACTATTAATTGAATGCCATCTCTAGTCACAAAGCTAATATTTCAGGAGAGGCATATGATTTTAATGCTTTACCTATTCACTATTATATGTTTACAATGCAAATTTCATGCATTTTGTTTTATGAATTATAATTAATAAATAATGTAGGGGTAATGGGTGATCTCACTATAAATGATACATAAGTATTTTCAATATAGCACTCTCACTAAATTTTTAACATATTAAAATCATTACAGCTATCTCTCTTCTCTGATTGGGGGAAATATGTTTAAATTATAAAATATAATAATATTTTGTTTGATGACTATTCAATCACTAGGTATATTTCAGACTGATGGAATACTTCTATAGTAATAGTCCTACCATAGTACACACAGATCTATCAGATGTTTTAATTTTTGGTGGCAGTGAAGTTCAAAGATTCTAAAGGAGTAAACATGTTTCCAGGAACCTGAAAAAGATGACTTGCATAGCATGTGAAACCTGAATACAATAGTTTATCTGATAAGGAAGCTTTCAAATTCAGTCTTTGTTTTACTAGCAGTATGAAATGAATGCTCATACTGCTGGATTGCTGTTTGGCAGAACAAACTTGAACGTTCACGACTTTAAATAGCAATTTACATTAATGTAGCTTATCTTTTCTCTTTATTTTAGTAGTAATACCGCCATATCAGTGAGACATGAATGAATGAACAAATACAAAGGGATTTCTCTGGGACAAAAATGCAAAAGTGGATATTTTAAACTCTTTAGACAAATAATCTTCTTTTAAGATTGAATTTCAGAAAAGAAGCTCTTTTTTTTCTTCCCAGCCCCACTCCTAAAAAAAAAAAAAAAAGGTAAAGAAAATTAAGCATTATTCATTTCTCAAGCAGCTGAGTGTTGCCTCTCAGCATGCTTTGAGAACACATCAGGAAAGAGCAAACTTGCCCTGGCAAAAACATTGGCGTTGTCTCAGATGTTCACAGAAAACTTGGAAATATGTAAAACTTTTCTGGATAATTTCAAATTTGAAGCTCAAAATATGTACAATCAAATATTTGCCCTCAGGCTAGTTGATCTATGTTCTACCATGGAAATAATATGAAATTTGAGGCTTTGCGTTGTTTTGACATGAAATTTAGTGACTCTTGGATGGTTCTTTTGACTGAATTTTCCTTTGAGTTTTGGTGTCACTCAGACTCCCAGACAAAAATGAATGGTGTGACCCCTGTATGGATCATAACTGAAGAAACCGGTATGCAACCATCTGCAAAGAGAACCTGTTTAGTTTTTCATCAGGCCAGAGATTAATATTCATGAGAGAATCATATCAGCATTTCATAAATGAACCAAACATGATCAGCTAAATAAGGTCAGACATGAATTGGTGGGGGAGGGCTAGCTCACTGGTTTGAGCATTGGTTTGCTAAACCCAGCATTGTGAGTTCAATCCTTAAGGGGGCATTTAAGGATCTGGAGCAGAAATCTGTGGCTGAGTGTGTAGCCTGCATTGTGCAGGTCAGACTAAATGAGCATAATGGTCCCTTCTGACTTTAAAGTCTATGAGTGAACTGTCTTAAAGTACTCAAGTACCTAGCAAAAATAAGATACTCAATGGAAACTTTCTTCACATGAGCTGAAGCAGAATTATATTCAATACATTTTGTGCTACTTTGAGCACAATATGTGAGAGGAGGTTGGGTTATTAGAGCTCTTGTTCTTTCACTGTATAAAACACCAATTGTGGTGCAAGAAGGAAGAACGCACAGAGAATTTTATGAGTAAAGATGAGATAAATATCTTAGAAATAACCCCGAAGTGACACCCTTAGGCTTCACCCACACCATATCTTGGAGGTAAGTTCCCAGCTCATGTGGATATATACCTGCTAGTTCGAGCTAGCATGCTATATGATAACAGTGTGGCTGTGACAAGTATGTATCTAGAGCCGGGACCGAGCTGTATTTGAGAGGCTAGCCTGAGCCACTGATGGTGCCAGTGCAGCGACGGTGCTATTTGTACTGTACTAGCTCCAGTAGAGCTAGCCCCTGTGAGTACATCTATGCTGCCATTAAAAAATCCACAGCAACGGGTCTCTGAACCTGGGTCAGATGAACCAGACTCACCGGGCTCAGGCTGTAGTGCTATAAAATTGCAGGGGTGTGGGAGCCTGAGCTCCACCCTGATCCCAAATATCTACACCACTATTTTATGTCCCTGCGTGAGCCCAAGTCTGAGGCCATGCTGCAGGTCTTTTGTGGCAGTGTCGCTGTATCCTGTATGTTTACCCAAGCTGGCAATTGTACCTTCTTGTTGCAGTGTAGACACAGCCATATTCAGCAGTACTTCTGATTGTAGCGTGGATTGCAGTGTTAACGGCTTGAGTGGCTTCTATCACAAAAACTCGCTGTTTTTGAAGAACACAGAAGGAAGTGGTTTTCAAGTAAATCGTTGGAACAGTATTAAAAGAGAGTTTCTCTTTCAAGTGACAGTTGACCTGTGAACATTTAAAAAATCAGCTTATATAACAGCTAGGTAAAATGTGACTGCAACAGAAATGACATCATATATTATTGTTATGATAATAGATAAATTAGGCAAGCAAGAGAGAGATTTTTTTTTTTATTACTGAACATTACAAATGCACTCTTGTCTTGAAATTTAACCCCAGATCAGTTTAGATCTCTGATTCCTCTTTACTGCCCCTTCAAGAATGCCCTACTTTTTTATCTTACAGCCTAACATTGCTGTCATTAAGTCAAATTCTCTGCTGGCATAAAATGGTGCAGCTCAGTTGACTTCCGTGAAGTTTTGCACTTCTACGCCAGCAAAGAATTCGACCCTTTCACTTCATTGGCAGCAAGATCAAGCCCTTCATATTGTAGGCTCTGGTTCAGCAAGGAACTTCGACATATGCTTAAGTACTTTGGGAGGCTTTCCTGTAGTGCAGGGCCACAGTACTTTAATTGAACTGAAGTACAGACAATAGTATAATCACTATTAAAAAAAAAATCCCCCACATTGTCTCTTCCTGAAACAGTTAGTATTTTAGAATTTCCAGCACACTGATCTGTATTTACTTGTTGCCAAAACCTTTCTTCTCTAAATGCATTGTAAAAATCCATATTAATACTTTTATTTTTAAACATAATGACACTGCGGCTTGCTCAGTCATTCCTCAATGTGCTTAAATAAACTTATTAGTCTGTCAGACACAGAAATAATAAATGCTTAGGATTTACCCTGTCAGACCCCAGGATAAAAATAATTAAATAAAAAAAACTTTTTTTTTTAGAGTACAGTTACTATATATAGACACTTTTCTAAATTAAATTCAGACATTTTTAAGTAGGATACTTTCCAGAAAATAACGTTAGTGAGACAGCTGGCTCATAGCCATAGAATCTTCTCCCTATTAAAAGGGGGGCAGTCACTATCTTTAGAGGTTATAAAATGCCTTGTTATGCATTTCACAGCTTCTGAGGGTCAGAGGCAGACCAACACAGTCACATTGCTATGGACAGTGGCGAGATGAGGACAGACACATTCATGAAATTAAACAGCAGCCTGCAATTTGTATTAAAATTTAGCACAGGGGAGGGGTACTACCTGCCTATCACCAATAGTCTCCTATTCCAGACATTTAATTGCTTACAGTAGGGGAGTTACAGGGCTCCTACCATATAACCCATAAGTCAGGGTAGGCTCACCTCAGCATACTACCCACTACTCAGCTCTCTCTGACTCCTAGCACCCTCCCCCCTCAGAATCCCCAATCCCCCCCGATCCTTGTCCTCTGACCTTCCTGAGAGCCTGCCACCCTAAATGCCCCCTCAGACCCTATGCTCTACCTGTCCCCTGCCTGCCCCAACCCTTATCCACCCTCCTACCCCTAGACAGATCCCCAGGAATCCCATGACTGTCCAACCACTCCCTGCCCACTGACAGGGCCCCCAGAACTCCCGACCCATCTAACCCCCCCCCCCGCTCCCAGCCTGCCCCCTATAGAGATTGCCCTACCCTAACTGCCCCCCCTAGGATCTGCTACTTACCTGTCCCCTGACTTCCCTGACCTCTTTCAACCCCTCACTCCCTGACAGACCTAGGACTCCCATGCCCCATCCAACCCCCCCTGCTTCCTGACTGCCCCCTCCAGAGATCCCCTAACCACCCTCTGGGATCCCACCCCCCATCCAACCCCCCCTGCTTCCTGACTGCCCCCTCCAGAGATCCCCTAACCACCCTCTGGGATCCCACCCCCTATCCAACCCACCCTGCTCCCTGACTCCCCCACCCCTTATCCAACCCCCACACATCCCTTACCAGGAGGCTCCTAGTAGCATGTTTTGCACTTCATGGAGCCAGACATATTGCCCAATGGGACCAGGAAGCCCCGCTCCTCAGAATGCTGCACACACAGTGGTGTGGCTCCAGGGGAGATGCAACCCCACCTCCCAGAGCACTGTGCAGGCAGTGGCATGGCTCCAGGGGAGGAGAGAAGGTGGGGGAGGGATCAGCAGCTTGCTGCATTTGGCCAGACATTCCGACCCGGGAGCACGGGGCCCGTGGCTTGTCGCGCTGGGATAGCAGGGACATTTGCCCACCCCTCCATTAGGGTGTGCCTGGGCATACTTGACACACCCTGTGCACATGCCTATGCTCTCCGTGGCAGGCATTTTTCACTACATATTTGTCCAGAATGTAGAACTATGGAACCCAGATCCTCAAGGCTTTGTTTGTTATAATAAATAATATTTATTATCATCATAACCTCAAATCAACTGACAGAAAAATGATAAAAGACAAGCACATCCTATCACCCAGAGGCAAACACTTTTCGAAAAATGATCACTCGTATCTGACCTCTCAGTACCCATCCTCAAAGGAAACCTGAAAAAATCTTTCAAAAGATGAGCCTGGCAACTTAAATTCAGATTTCTGGTAGACACTAAAATATATGGACTTAACAGAGACTCTGTTTTTATGGTTCTTTACAAAAAATTGTAACACACCCTACTGCACTTTACCCCCTAATTGCACACTTTGTTTTAAGTGGTGTCCTACAGCATGTCTTATGTTTAACAATCTGCCCCAACTTTTATTTAGCTTAAACACTCCGTTTACCTTCCTCAGGCCTTAAAAATGAGCTCAGTATCTTATCCTATAAAGGTGATCCAATAAAAGTTATTATCTCACCTACTTAGTCTAGCTCATATCTTTGGACCAATATGGCTACAAAAGCACTGCAAACAATACAGAATACTATCATTTATGAACAATAAAACCAAATTTTGAAACCTTTCCCTTTATCCCTGCTAAGAATTTATTTACAATGTATATAAAAAAAAAAGATCTCTGGTTGACACTCTGGTCTTAATGGTTGACACTCCTTAAACTGTAGCTTCTCAGACAGTGCCAGTATACTATGTTTTGCATCCAAAGACTCTCAAGAAGCAAAACATGATTAAACCTTAAAAACAGATAAATAATTCATGTAAAGTCATTTATTTGATTGATGGTCAACAAAGAATTTTGTAAAGTTTTAAATCAAATTAAAAGTTTACTCATTTTTTTCCTCCAGAATAAAGGCAGTGTGATTTTAAGTTATGCACTCGATAATAATACTTTACATCTAGAAATCCAAAAGGCGGTTGACAGAGAATAAAAATAATATAGTGCATTATTGCAACAAACAGAACATAGAAATCGAATTGACTTGCAAATGGTCAGACAGTTTAATTCAGGCTCTCTAACAAATGAATTAATGCATCTCTTTAAACTTTGATCCCCCCCCTTCTTTTGAAGTTATTAAAGGGAGGTCTTTTTCCTGTCTCAGATGGATGCACATCAATTAATTCTTCTGCAAAGGCAATCTTCCCCACTCCCTCACTCATCTCAAACTTCATTTCAGTCAAACTTCCATTTATTGCAAATGTAGCAAAAAGCAAATTTTCATGGGAATGTGGGAAAGCTTCACTATGGACTTTCCCCTATAATTTCAGAGTTTTACACTGGTCCCAAATCAATGACAACCCCTTCTCCTAATGGATTTACTACTGAAGATTATATATCTCCCAATATTCTCTTCCTTTATTTTAGGAATTCTTTGAAACACCTAAATGGAAAAGAATCAGAGTGGTAGCCGTGTTAGTCTGGAATAGCAGAGGTAACAACGAGTCCAGATGCGGGGGCATCCGATGAAGTGGGTATTAGCCCACAAAAGCTTATGCCTCAATACTTTAGTTAGTCTTTAAGGTGCCACAGGACTCTTTGTTACCTCTGCTAAATGGAAAAAAACTCTTCAGAGGCTAGAAGGGATCTAGAGTTCAAAATGATTGTTTCTGAGTTTGGGGGCAATTATAATTAACATTTCAGATGCATGCCAGAAAAATATTAAATTAGTTTTCAAAGATCTCAACTGAACTGAACACTTGGAAAGAAAGTTCTGGGATTTCCCACAGCTTCCTCTGTCAAATGTACCACCAAGAGATCAAATAACTCAGCCAGTTACTTGCAAGTTAAAAACATTACATCACCTGAAGGAAAGTAGCTTGACTAATCATATCCTGAAAATACTGCATTGCTTCTAGCAGCTTCTAAAATTTGGAAATTAACTCTTTCATTGCTGTAACCTTTCCATGCTTGTTACATCCTTTCCAATTTGATGTGTATTTATTTATGGTCACTACTTAGAATAATACAAATAATACACTAGCACTTCTTTGCATAACTGTCCATTGACTGAAGTTAAATCCTACAAATTGCTTCTTAATTGTATCTCTTTACAAAAGGTGCCCATTAAAATAAAAACAACATTTACAGCTAGTTCAAAAGGACGTATGATCTTTTACCTTTATTATTGCAAAGCCAAGATTACAGACAAGGGCCTAGTTTGACTAGTATATTCTAGTATATTCTTTCTTATACTAAGAAAGGGATTCTCTGTAAGAAACTCTATTTAACTTGGTCTGAGGGAATGAGCGCTTTGAGTTGTCTGTAAAGCATAAAATAGCCAGAGCAAACTAGTGAATCTGTCCCAGTGTTATTCGTGTTACAACTATTGATCACACTGTAACCAAAGCCTTCATGTGCTGTTGTCTTCTTTTCTTTTTTTTTTATCCCATACTGTGTCCCACATTTGAGTTTAAGCAGACTGAGAGAGATGAGGCAGTTCATAATTGAATTGTAGCTGGAAATGGTGCTGTATAGATTGATGTCAGTTTTCCCCTGTGATAATAGAGTGGAGAGAAAAGACATGACTGAATAATTGCAAAATTTATTGTGAGATGCAGCTCAAAATCTCACACAGCAACTCAGAAATTAGTATGAATCACCACAATCCAGTGTGCTGCAAGGAGATGCTGTTTTACTATAAAAGCTATGTAAAATAATCATTTTGTTAAAAGCATTGAAAATTGTGACACATTCCCCAGCTAAATACTGAAGCTCCGGGTTTTTGTCAGAAAATAAAAGTAATATTGATTGTGATTTAAATAGGAAAGATATTAGTGATGTATTCAATTGTTTGCAAATAAGGCAGAGATAGACATGAAGAGAGCCACTCCATCTGTAGATGTGCAAATGGATCATTTTTGTCAGTGCTGAAGTTGCTCGCCAACCATGTAGACATAAGTCAAACTTAAATCTATAAAAATTAACTCCATTTCCATGGTTGAATATGGTTTCATTATAGCAGAACCTGCTTTAGATCCTGATCCTGCAGACTGATCCACATGGGCAGCCCCTTATCAACAAATGAACTTGAGGAATGGATTGGTAAGTACTCCCTTATGTTATGTGTGGTGTTATGTGTGGTGTATGAGACTATGAGTATCAGAACCTTTTGCATTTCATCAGAACCATAACTATGCATTTAAGCACCCAGGGCAAGCAGTCATATTTGTGCCCCTTAGAGGTAATGTCCCCCAATATCTCCCTCCCTTTTAGAATGGGGGGTTTTAAACTGTGGGGTGACCCTCCTTGGGGATGCACCCCACAATTTGAAAACTGTCACCTCCTGCCAGGAACAGGCAGATCAGAAGCTGGTGGGAGCTGCCCAGCTCACTTGGGCCCCTGGCTCTCTGTGCTGTGGGAGCCAGGGCTCTGGTTGGCTGCCTGGCAGTCAGCCCTCCCTGCCCTGCTCCCTGAGCCAGGCCTCCTCTGCACTGCCATGTGCTCCCCAGGCAGGGCAGGTGGCACAGCTCCAATCTGTGCCCTGACACACTCTTACCTCTTCCCCAAAGGAGCCTGGCACTGGTCAGATGGCAACACGCCTTGGAGCTGTCCACTGCCCAGGAAGCCCAGCTGCCATGAGATGCTCACATACGTTCTCCCTGCAGTACTCATTCCCCTTTGGCACCTTCCCTTCAGCAGCCCTTCACCATCCAGAGACTTGCCAATGTAGCTAGGTCACTGTCTCCACAATTTCTGTGCGCAGAGCTGAACTGCCACTTGCTCCCCTTGGCTGCCGTGCCCCAGCCCCATGGTTTCCAGGCTTGGGGTCACACTGCCCAAGCGCTGAGTTTGAGCATGGAAGGCCAGTTCCCAGCCCAGGCACTGGGGACAGGTGGCTGCTGGTAGGATTCCAGCTCCGGAAACCAAAGCTGTGAAAATAGAGTGATCCTTAGGATTACCATTTTCAAGTGCCCGGACGAGGGGGGAGGAGCAGCTGTAGGAGGGGTGCTAGAGGGGTATTTGGAGGGCACTGGAGGGGATACCTGCGGCAGGGGTACCCACTGGAGATGAACTGCCAGTGCTGTGTCAGGGGAACCCACTGGAGGTGGTTCCCAGCTGATACTGCTGAAGGGTTCCCACTTCCTGTGCCATTCCCCATCCCCATTCCTTCTCCATCTCATTCCTCTTCCTCAGTGTCCCCTGCCCAGATATCTCTTCCCCCACTCTCATATCCCCCTCCTCCTGGCCTACCTTATCCCCCTTCCTGCCCCACTGCCCCTTTCACCCACCTCACCTCCTTCCCCCAATCCTGTGAAGGAAAGGGTGTGGGGGCTGACACTGCTAGGCCTGATCCTGCACTGCACTTTAATCCTGGAGATACTGCTGGGGTGGGATGCATTTTTGTGCTCGTGTTAGCTCTGCCTCTTGTGTCGTTGCCCCTCTCACCTCATCCTGGTTACAGTTCTGCATTTTGTTTGAGTTTAAAAATATAACCATCTCTTTTTGACATTTAATATCATAACTTACTTGTCAGTGTGCATCACACACACCCTGGTGGCTATCTTAGATGACAAAATATTATCAAATATTTATGGAAAACACAAATTTCCATGTCTGTTTAATCAAGAACCAAAGAGATCACAATGAGATACACATGGAACTTAAAGATCTAAACATCGAATATTTGGGAATTGTTTTTAAATCCATGTGAAAAAATTGATGTGAAAAAAAAATCTACAATGGAGGGGAAATGGTTTCTTTATATTTTGAGGGGGGGGTTTCTCTGTAAATCAGTTTTGCATGTATTCTTCAAATAGGTCTATATATGCCAACTATTTATAGTGAGATCTATTAAGCTATTTTAGTAGCCAGCAGGCTTTAATCCTGGAGATACATACTCCCAGTTGCCACAGTAAATGAGCAGCCTGCTTTATATAGTGGAATAAATATTAACTTTGTCCCGGGCAAGCCACTGAATTTAATGTTCTCAGTATGACTGATTACCTTAGATATGTTGTCTTTTTTTTTTAGGGATGGGGGGGGCAGGAGCAGGATGCACATCAAGGCAGATGGCATCTTTCCTGTAATACTGTGGAATTACTCTCTTCTCACATGAAGGGTGAAAGAGGTATCTATCTTGGGATTAATTTCTATTCAGATAGGCAATGCACAATTTTGTTAAATATGCAGAGCTGCTCATGGGCAATAATTAATTTAAACAAAGAAGGAATTATATGCAAAGGGCAGGTCAACAAAGGCAGATGTCCACAGATGCAAAATAACATTAGAAAATACTGCTACAAAGTACACTCACTGAAGTGAAAGAACTGTGAGAGAAATAAATGGCTGATCTAGACCCTGCTATTTTGTGTTTTGGTCAAGTCCGAGCATATAAGATAAGTGGGGGTGCACCATATCAAAATGTTGATGGGGAACCTCTTTGGGTCACTTACAGCAGGCACTCTAGAATGTGGTGTTGTGGGGTACACTTTTCCCTTTGAGTTATTTCTCAAGCATATATTGGGAGCAATATGTAATTGGAAGCATTGTTTTTCTAGATTACATTTAAAATTGAGGTCTGGTTCCTTGTCACTAAGGATATGTTTCCTTAAAAGTCACCATATTGCAGGAAAAAATCTTCAATACCAGACTGCAAAGAGAAACTGCAGAGCTGCAATTCATTTGCAAATTTGACACAATCAACTCAGGACTGAACAGAGACTGAGTGGCTAGCTAACTACAAGAGCAGTTTCCCTTCTCTTGCTGTTCACACCTCCAGTTCAGCTGCTAGAGGAATACCTCACCCTCCCTGGTTCAGCCTCATTGGACTAACCCTGTTATCTCTAACCTGGTTCTTGCCTACCTATTTATACCTGCCCCTGGATACTTCCACTGCATGCATCCAAGGAAATGGGTATTAGCCCACGAAAGCTTATGCTTCAATATTTTAGTTAGTCTTTAAGGTGCCACAGGACTCTTTGTCACTTTCCTTAAGAAGAACATAATGGGAAGGGGAGGAAAGTTTGTATCATCATTAATGCCATGACTATTTGAGTTCAAATCATAACTCTGCTAAAGACCTTTGTGTGGACCACTGTGGGCATCAGTTCTCTTTCTGTAAAATGGGAATGAAAATATCTCTCTATGCACAGGAATCTAGTAATGATAAATTCATTCATACTAGTGATGTGTTTAGCAATGACTATTGTGAAAGTAATATAAAATGTTAGAGATATAGTTTTGATTGGAAGGCATTAGATGTACAGTCCTATGGATGTGGGTTCCATGACCACCACTCCCAAGAGAAGGAGGTGGGTGGTGGTGGCCAGAGACTCTCTCCTCAAGGGGACTGAGCCATCTATCTGATGCCCCGACCAGGAAAACTGAGAGGTTTCCTGCTTGCTGGGAACTAGGATTCACAATGTGACGGAGAGACTGCCGAGACTCATCAAGCCCCAGTTTGTTACCCCTTCCTCCTTCTCCACGTGGGCAGCAATGATACTGCCAAGAATGACCTTGAGTGGATCACTGCAGACTATGTGGCTCTGGGAAGATGGATAAAGGAGTTTGAGGTGCAAGTGGTGTTCTTGTCATCCTCCCTGTGGAAGGAAAAGGCCCAGGTAGGGACTGTCAAATAGTAGAAGTCAATGAATGGCTATGCAGGTGGTGTCGGAGAGAAGGCTTTGGATTCTTTGACCATGGGATGGTATTCTGAGAAGGAGGAGTACTAGGGAGAGATGGGCTACACCTAACAAAGAGAGGGAAGAGCATCCTTGCAAGCAGGATGGCTAACCTAGTGAGGAGGGCTTTCAACTAGGTACACCAGGGGAAGGAGACCAAAGCCCTGAGGTAAGTAGGAAAATGGGATACCGAGAGGTAGAACAACCAGGAAAGCGTAAGGGGGGAGGACTCCTGTCTCATAATGAGCAAGTGGGACAATCAGAGAATTATCTGAAGTGTCTATACACAAATGCAAGAAGCCTGGGAAACAAGCAGGGAGAACTGAAAGTCCTGGCACAGTCAAGGAACTATGATGTAATTGGATTAACAGAGACTTATGGGATAACTCACATGACTGGAGTACTGTCATGTATGGATATAGACTGTTCAGGAAGGACAGGCAGGGCAGAAAGGGTGGGGGAGTTGTATTGTATGTAAGAGAACAGTATGACTATGCAGAGCTCCAGTATGAAACTGCAGAAAAACCCAAGAATCTCTGGATTAAGTTTAGAAGTGTGAGCAACAAGGCTGATGTCATGGTGGGAGTCTGCTATAGACCACCATTGACTTCTACTATTTGACAGTAGGGGGATGAGGTGGATGAGGCTTTCTTACAGCAACTCAGACAAGTTACTAGATCACAAGCCTTGGTTCTCATGGGAGACTTCAATCACCCTGATATCTGCTGTGAGAGCAATACAGTGGTGCACAGACTATACAGGAAGTTTTTGGAAAGTGTAGGGGACAATTTCCTGGTGCAAGTGCTGGAGGACCCAACTAGGGACAGAGCTCTTCTTGACCTGCTGCTCACAAACCGGGAAGAATTCATAGGGCAAGCAAATGTGAATGGGAACTTGGGAGGCAGTGACCATGAGATGGTCAAGTTAATGATTTTGACACAAGGAAGGAAGGAGAGCAGCAGAGTATGGACCCTGGACTTCAGAAAAGCAGACTTTGACTCCCTCAGAACTCATGGGCAGTATCACCTGGGAGAATAACATGAAGGGGAAAGAAGTTCAGGAGAGCTGGCTGTATTTTAAAGAATCCTTATTGAGGTTGCAGGAACAAACCATCCTGATGTATAGAAAGAATAGTAAATATGGCAGGCGACCAGCTTGGCTTAACAGTGAAATCCTTGCAAAAAAGATGCTTACAAGAAGTGGATGATTGGGCAAATGATCCGGGAGGAATATAAAAATATTACTCAGGCATGCAGGAGTGAAATCAAGAAGGCTAAATCACACTTGGAGTTGCAGTTAGCAAGGTATGTTAAGGGTAACAAGAAGGGTTTCTTCAGGTATGTTAGCAGCAAGAAGAAAGTTAAGGAAAGTGTGGGCCCCTTACTGAATGAGGGAGGCAATCTAGTGACCGAGGATGTGGAAAAAGCAAATGTACTTAATGATTTTTTTTTGCCTCTGTCTTCATGAACAAGGTCAGCTCCCATTCTACTGCACTCGGCAGCACAGCATGGGGAGGAGGTGACCAGCCCTCTGTGGAGAAAGACATGGTTCAGGACTATTTAGAAAAGCTGGACAAGCACAAGTCTATGGTGTTAAAGGAGTTGGCCAATGTGATTGCAGAGCCATTGGCCATTATCTTTGAAAACTCATGGAGATTGGCGGATGTCCCGGATGACTGGAAAAAGGCTAATGTGGTGCCCATCTTTAAAAAAAGGAAAGAAGGAGGATCTGGGGAACTACAGACCAGTCAGCCTCACCTCAGTGCCTGGAAAAATCATGGAGCAGGTCCTCAAGGAATCAATTCTGAAGCACTTAGAGGAGAGGAAAGTGATCAGGAACAGTCAGCATGGATTCACCCAGGACAAGTCATGCCTGACTAACCTAATTGACTTCTATGATGAGATGACTGGCTCTGTGGATGAGCAGAAAGCAGTGGATATTCCTTGACTTTAGCGAAGCTTTTTATATGGTCCCCCACTGTATTCTTGCCACTAAGTTAAAGAAGTATGGGCTGGATCAGAGATTGGCAACCTTGGCACGCTGGGACCGCAAGGTAAGCACCCTTAGCGGGCCCCTCCAGTTTGTTTACCTGCCGGTTCACTGACTGTGGCTCCCACTGGCTATGGTTCGCTGTCCTGATCCAATGGGGGCTGCGGGAAGTGGCGGCCAGCACCGTGCCACTTCCCACAGCCCCTGTTCGACCAGGACAGCGAACCGCGGCCAGTGGGAGCCGCAGTTGGCTAATTGGCAGGTAAACAAAGTGGTGGGACCCGCTAAGGGTGCTTACCAAAGTTGCCGATAACTGTGGTAGAATCTCCTTCCTTAGAGGTTTTTAAGGTCAGGCTTGACAAAGCCCTGGCTGGGTTGATTTAGTTGGGGTTAGTCCTGCTTTAAGCAGGGGGTTGGACTAGATGACCTCCTGAGGTCCCTTTCAACCCTGATATTCTATGATTCTTTGATTCGATTTTTCTATCCACCTTCAGTGGGACTATTTACATGCTTAAAATTAACCATGTGCATAAGAATTTGTGGGATGAGGACATTATGTACTAAAGGTGTTGGGCTTTATAGAATATTCATAGATTAGGTAGATAATGGTCGTATATTCTTACAGTTGAATCATGTGGTATTTTATTTTTAAGGTTTACCTCTTGCATTTCATCTCCTAGCTGTGGTTTCTCTTTGACTTCTCGTGTGTTGGTAATGAAGGCAAAGAAGTTTCTGGAGGAACTCCTAGTAGCATAGGCCAATTATTAATTTAGGTATGGAAAGGAAGTTGTAAGGCATGGTTTAGTTTTTCAGGTACAGCTCAGATTTGCCTTTCCAACCATTTGACTTTTTCAAGGGTTATTACTTCTGTGCTAGGACAATTCTTTCTAACAAAGTTTCTGGATGAAAGACTAGAAAGACAGAATTGAGGGTTCTGCTTTGAGGTCATTGAAAACTGGAAGCTTTATTAAATTATTATAGGAAAACATGAAATCCAGTGTGACAGATTCAGAGCTGCTTTATAATAACTTATGAATATTGTATGTTGTCTTGGTGATTGGGGTTTTTACTCTATGAATGTATGTTTAGTTTAATAGGACAGTTGGGAAAAAAAAGAAGCATGAAAGTAAATAATGGCTGAAGGTAAACCACTTCTCAGCAAACATGCGAGACTTCTTAAGCAAAAACGCTGGTGCTTGAAAAGGCTTGAGAACATAAGAGATGATTTTTTTGGCGGGTTTTAAAGGGCACACTCCCTCAAGAAAGGAAGGAGTTATCTTGAGGAACCAGACTGAGATACAGCACCTGTTGTGGTGTGTCTGAAGAAGTCAGACATACCTAGAGGGATAGAAAGTCTTTAGGTAAGATAGGCATGAATAGTATGGGGGGGGGAGAGATTTTGTGCCTAAAAATTAAAAATTCTTTGCCAAAAAAAATAAAAATTCTGCACATAATATTTTTAAATTCTGTTGATTTTATTTGTCAAAGTAAAACAATATAATCAGGCCAGTGTCAATTATTTTGTTAATTTATTTCAAAATATCTATCAGCAAGTATGTCTATAACAATACAGACAACAAAAAAAAGATTTTCAAGTCTTTTTTGACAAATAGATTCCTTATTAGGAATATTAATACAGAACTTTGAGTAATAATTCATTTAAATTACAGTACAGAAACATATTTCCTGGTCCCCTCAGAAGCAGTGCAGAGGCTTGGGACAGTCAGGGGAAACAGGAGCTGAGGGAGGGGAAAGTAATTGCTGGGATGGAGCCTGGGAGTGACCCTGGAGGGCTGCTGGGTGCGAGTGGAGAAGTATTGAACTGTTTGTTTTTAAGGGGAGGAAGTATTGTTAGGGAGTTGGGGAGCCTCCCCCATGCAGACCCTGACTGACCCCTAGTCTCTCCCATTCAGTCAAGCACATCTGCTGCCATCCCTGTGTGTTCCTTCACTCCCCCTCCCCATTCAGCCAGGCACATATGGACATGTCCCCATGCAGCCCTGCACCCTACTCTTCTGTGTCTCAGCACTCTCACTCAGGTATCCCTGTCTCAGTGTGTCCTTGCACCCTCACTTCCATTCAGCCCCTGGCTTAATGTTACCCCATTAGCTCCTGTGCCCCTGTCACAGTCTGTCCCCTCACTAACCCTTCTAAATCCTAGTCTGTGTGACCACCCAATAGTTAACCACCCAGTAGTCCCATATGCCCCACTCTGTCTGTCCCCACATATCCTGTGCCTTCTCACTTGGTCCCATGTACAGGGCAGTGTGAAGAAGGAAACCTTTGCCTCTTCCGTCTCTGTGGCTGGCTGCTGTGGCTTGTAAGCCAGCTCCTCTCTATTCTGGTGCCACACCAGCTCCTTGTGAGTTAAAGGTGTAATTGCAGCATGACGCCCTCACATGGCTTCCCTTTTGCCTACCCATCAGGATCAATTATTCTTCAGGGAAGGAGAGGAAATCTGCAGGGGATATTAATTCTGCACTTGCATAGTGGTGCAGAATTCCCCCAGGTGTAGAAAATAGATTGAAGGAACAAAACTGGACCCTGTGTAGAGTCAAGCACGTGGGTTTATTACGCACAGCACTGGCAGAGTGTCACTTTGCTTATTAGCCTTTGGTTAAATTTACAGGATTATAGCACTTTTAGTTATAGCGGTACCCATATACAGCAATAACTATAGCGCTATAAAATGTTTGGCGTGGCCACATTTGCGGCAGTTGCCACAGCACAGGGAGTGGTGCACTATGGGCAGCTATCCCAGCATTCAGCTGGGTTCAACGTGCTTTCCAAATGGGGGAGGTGAGGGGGAAGTTTTGTGTGTATGTGGAGGGAGAGAACGAGAGCCTGTCAGTGAGTTTTCTCTAGAGAAAAGTAGCAGGCTCTGAATTTCAGTCACACAGGTTCGTCCGTAAACATTTTCACTGCTTAACTACTGAGTTAAGATAGGAACTCTGAAAAGCTACTTCCGCATTCCTCCTGCCATTTTCTAAACAACACAGAGGTGTCAATTGCCTTAAATGGCTCGGAGTCGTGCCAGAGATCCCTTATAGCATAATGACTGATTACACTTGCCATAACACACTACAGGGAATATGCAACAGCCCTTATTCTCCTGGAAAAGGTGGTTTACCAGTATCGCGATAAGCTCTGACTTTTAACGCATTATGTGCCTTTCCAGTGTGTTCGGGGACAGAGTTATAGCGCTCCTGGAGGCTATATAACGCTATAAAGTGGCAGTGTAACCAAGCCCTTGGAGACACTACTAAACAATTGATTACAATAGATTATATAGGGTATTCATGGGCGGAGGGAAGCAACTGGGTGGGAGGTCTGAGCCCATGGATAATTTCTAGTAGCAAGACAAAATTATCACAATAAACCAATAGTCTAAAAGATTACATAATCTCTCCACCCATGGCTCAGGTTAACATACAACATACACAGGTGTTTTCCCTCAAACAATGTATAAAGCGTATAGTTATAAAATGTATACTTTAAACCTGATATGGGGTCCATAGGAATGAGATAGTTCTTCCGGTTGTCCAATTGGTACATTCCTGGGGGTTAAAACAAAAAGACATTGAAAAGTACATGGCAATATATATATATATTTAGGGTTCACCATTGTGCTTCTAAAAACTAGCATTGGCATCTAAGACAGGTGGGTACATTTGTGAGAGGGAATGTGTTCTATCTCTTACTGATATGTTTGGGCCTCTCCATTAACTCTAGGTCAGGGGTCTCAAACTCAAATGACCACGAGGGCCGCATGAGGACTAGTGCACTGGCTCGAGGGCCGCACCACTGACACACACACACACACCCTCGCTGCCCCGGCTGTGCCCCCACTCCACCCCTTCCATGAGGACTAGTGCACTGGCCCGAGGGCCGCACCACTGACACACACCCCGCCCTTGCTGCCCTTGCTCCGCCCCCACTCCACCCCTTCCAAGAGGTCCCACCCCTGCCCCACCTCCTCCTCTGAGCACGCAGCTCCCCATTCCCTCCTGGAAAGCGCTAGGCACCACCAACAGCTGTTTGGCAAACAAAGCAAGAGCAATCTAGGAAGTCCAGAGCTAGAAACACACGCGGCCCAGCCAGGCAGCAGAGAAGCCTCCACTTCTGGCCCCTCCGTCCTGCAAACTGCTATGGGGGGACCGGGGAGGGGGGGGGGCGCCAGAAAGCTTGGCGGGCCACAGGGAAGGGCTTTGCGGGCCACATGTGGCCCCCGGGCCGCATGTTTGAGACCCCTGCTCTAGGTTGATATGTGTGTGTGTGTGTGTGTTTTTCTATCTCCTTCCTGCACCAGGGAGTGAACACTGAGACCCTTTTCAATGCTTGGTATGCTCCCCATCTGGAGTTCTGCTGACTCTGCTTATCTAGTATGAAGCAAGGTTGTCTCTTGTTTATTCAGCTTTTCTTAGCTAATATTATTCATTGTTAACTAGCCCCCCAGGCCTATCAGGAACATAACTCAGAGAACCAAAGTTTATTTTATTGAAGAATCCAAAAAAAAATTCAAATTTGAGCTTTCCAGAAGTAAATTCCTTCATCAATTCCATTCTTTCTGTGAATCATATATTAGCTCATTCAAGGCTAAAACAATAAAATTATATTTGTTTTTACATGTAATAGATTATTTAGGGGTTTTCCGTACATATATGGCCACCTTTGGGGTTAGAAATTGAGACTATTAGTTAGTCCAATAAAATGTTACAGATAGCGAGATTGTTGATTTCACTCTGTCATTGATCAGATTATATTCCCATTGATCACAGATACCTCACATACTATGTCACTGATTTATTGTCTGCTGTGTTTTCAGAAGATTTAAGAATAGCAAACTTTCATGAAGCTAGGGATTTATTAGGAATGTAGAGAAGCTATCAACAACAACACCACAATACCTCCAAAACCAAGGAGGCTGAGAGGTAGGATTGGAATGTTATAAGTACCCACATGCGTCATTAGTTAGTGAGTATCATCCATCCTGGTCATTTCTATTTGGTATGTATTTAAACAAACAAATGAACAAAAAAATCTCATCTAAAGAACAGGACTATCACTGTGCATCTGTACTTTAAAAAAAATCTCAAGAGTATTTGCAAATGATCTCAGTTATTCCAACATTATGCTACCCAATCTGTCGTATGGCTTCCTTTCTAAACAGCTGCACTGTAGTTATGATTCTTCTAATGTGCTGAATATGTTTGGGTTCTTAGCAGAAGCTCTATCCTATTTGCTGAAAATAGGCTGATGGCCTTAGTGTAGTAGTTGATATAATATGATAACAAACATGTGACCATTTTATAATGACTATACATTTGAATTTTGCAAGTTATTGTTGCCCTGTAATACTTTCTGTATTGCTGAAGAGATTTTTCTCATTATTTTGAACATGGCACAATGTCATCCAGTGAAAGTAGTAATTTTAGAGCCAGTGCGGGAAAATAACTTTTATCGTGTTTTATAGTTATAAACCAATTTCATCACTAATTGAGAATTTTAAAAGATCTTAACCCCCAGCTATTGCCAGAAAAATCTTCATATATAATTTACTGACTGAACTGCTTCCATAAAAGAAGTCCAATTATTCAATGAGACTAACTATCTAGCAATCCTTGAGTCTGTTAATTATACCATATTGCCTTCAAACACATTTGTTTTCTTTTTGTCATGAAGATGAGTTATTGGGCAGAGTAATATCAGTGAATTTTGTACATAAGCTATTAAAAGAAATGGACCTTTATCCCTCAGAGCAGAGATTCATCCAAGTTCAGATGGAGAGCTTGGTGGAGATATGAATTTCCCCAAAGATGTTGCCTGTTAAGATCCAAGGTTTATTCCAGGCCCATCTCTATTTCTGAGAAGAACAAAACTTGCTTTTGTAAATAATGTATGAATAATAGCATTGAACCTATTGGATATTAGTGGCCAAGAAAAAATACTGGAACAGATATTGTTATGATTATTTATTAAATACTAATAGTATGCTCAGCATTAGATTAGCAAATAAGGAAACATAATCCACGTGCCTGGAGTTTACAATGTAGTTTTGATCAGACACAGCAGTTTAGACATATAGGGCCTTCTCTTGTGGAAGTCAGTTGCAAACCTCCCATGAACTTCAACATAAAAAATTGTGGTCATGTATATTAAAATATCAGCTCTATCTAATCTTTCTGGGTGATATCCTGGCCCCACTGAAGTCAATAGGAGTTTTGCCAATGACTTTAATGGGGCCAGGATTCTGCCCTCTGGCTTTTAGGATGCTCATCAAGTGATATCTAAGTACCAATATCTGAGATGCAAGTACAAATTTTAGAAAGTGTTAAAACTTACAGGGATCTCTGTTGAAAGACTTTACATAACAATTGTATTTGAAGGATGAAAAGCAAAGATATTTAGCACAGAAATATAAGAGGAAGTTTTCCCTGTCCATGGAAGACAAAATGATACAAATGGAAATAAAGGATATAAAGGGAAATAAGAGAACCCATTTAAGTGATAATTGTTTTTTTGTTTACCATATTTAACACAACTAATTACTATTCTCTTATCTATCAAACTTTGATTGTGTAATGACATATTTAAAGTATTTAATTTTATTACTTAAATAATATAATAATTGTTCACCAAGTAATTCTTTACTTAGAAGAGTGGCAAAACATCTTTTTCATGTCTATATAATGGGGGGATATTACCTTTTCCAGTCATTGCTATAACTCTTTGAATTGCTGAACATTGCAAGTGGTTAAAAAAAACTGAACTGAAAATCAGTGATATACCCAACAGAAAAGTGATGACTAACCTTAATCAGTTTTAGAATGCTCTCAATATCAAATGTACAGCATAGTCAACATTTCACTTTACAAGTGCTGAAAGCTATTTAAGGTAAAAGTGCAGCTACAGCAAATTTATTCCCACCTTCATTTAAAAGCTGATCATTGCACATCTTGGATTTTATGTATTCAAAGTCTAAAAAGATTCCCTGTCCCCTACCTAAAAGATTTTTTTTTACCTTGACTTTCATCTTTGCACAGACAGCTAAAAGGAAAAATGTTGTAATCTAGCAATTTGTACATATATTTTCAAGCAAGTGAGTCCTGTATGGCAGTAATTACTTTCAGAATTTAAAATCTGCAGCTTCTGGCAAACAAAAACAAAAGCCAACTTAGCATTACTTAACTAACATTGCTTAATATTAATAAGAGATAGGATGGAAGACAATAATGACCTAAATCAGTAACAGAAATTGGAAGTATTGAAATTAAAAATACTTTCCTGATGGTGTTACCCAGGGTTTTCAGAACCCAAAGCTGTGGTAAATTAACTGTTTCTCTGAGGACGGTGGCAACAATAAATCAATGGGGACACACAGTTCCTCTGTTTGATATGTGATTAATACAAACCATAGTGCTTTTACCTAAACTACTTTTTATTAGATGTCAAGCACAAACACACACTCGTATATAGTTATAGCATAAGTTCAATCATCTTAAACCTTTATATTTACCAAAGTTAAAATGATTTCAAGGAATCAGCACCCAGGCTTCCATGGGGTCCCTTCTTTGCTCTAGCTTCTGGAAACTTAGGTGTCAAATCCTTGCCTGCAGAATGCTTCCTCAAACTGCTCCAAAGCACACTTTGTAACTAATTTTGTAATACATTTTCTCCACACAAATCACATAACTCACAACAGCCCCAAATAGACTAATTTCTCTAGCGATAGAGAATAGTAATTCATTATTCTTCTTATCAACAAAGCATTTCTTATTATGGCAATCATATCAAAGGCACCTAAGACCAAGGTCAGCTGTCCAAACATTCCATCTATTTTCATGGAATCTTAACTCCCTGTCCTAATTTTCCATTCTGATAGCAGAGTTGCAAACAAACAGCTGCATGACCATGCCTCTCAGGGACTAATATTATCCCTAGTTATGTGATATTTGGGCTTCAGTTGGCAGTGGTTAAACATACAAATCGGCTGACTGAAGTATTGTGAAACTCCAGGACACATATTGGAATGTCACACCTGGGGGTTACACTGGGTGCTAACCATTCAAGACAAAAGAATCCCAAGATTCTAATATTATATGACTGCAATGTCACATCTAAGAAGGCAAATATCATCCTGTGATGCATAAGCAGGAGACTATCAAGTAAAAGTAGGGAGGTGGTATTACCTCTGTATGAAACACTAGTGAGACCATTTGTATCACACTTCAAAAACAATGTTGAAAAAATTGTAAAGGGTTTAGAAAAGAGATGCCTGAATGATTCAATCTCTGGAAATCATTTATTTAAATGAGAAATTTTTAAAAAATCAGTATATTTAGGTCATCCAAGATAGAATTAAGAGGCAATTTGATCATGATATACACATGATTACCTGGAAAGAGATTTCTGACAGTAGAGGGCTCTTTGATGTAGCAGAAAATGTACAACAAGATCCAGTGTTTCACAAATGAAGCTTGACAAATACATGCTAGAAATAAAGTCTCATTTTTTCAAACAAGAACAATAATTGACCTTTGGAAAAACTTACCTGGGGATGTGATGGATTCTCCTTGAAGTCTTTAAATCAAGATTGGTCATGATTTTAGCTCAAATAAAAGTGATGGGCATGATGCAAAAATTATTGGGTGAAGCTCAGCAGAAGACTTGCAAACAAAGTATCATGGTCCTTTCACACACTAATAGGAGTTACAAGGAGATTCTAGGGAGCAGAAGTATGCTTGTGCCCTTGCTGACAATCTTAAGTGCTCCCTCTATGCCCTTCTTTTGGTTTCTCATGAAGGGATGTGATTCCTGTGTTAAGTTTTTGGTAGGAATAGTAAGACAATTGCTTTCAGTTTGATATTTTTTTTGCATACTCAAAATAAAACCAGTTATGACATTTGAAACTGGGAAAACAAATGTCATCCACAGAGATCAGTCAGGCTATAGGCATTGTTGCTGTTGTTGTCCCCCCCCCCCCCCACCACCACCACCACCACAAACTCACACAGGCACTTCCCTTACAGAATTCTGCTGGGATCATCTTCTGGCGACAGATGATTTGTGTGGAAGTCACAAGTTCTTGGGGTCCAGGGCACATGGTGAGTGGCCTGTGGAGTGCTGATATCTTTCTGTTGAGAAGGAATAACCCCCTATTCACACAAGAAACTGTGCATTATTCAGAACCATCAAGTACTGCAGATTATCAAACTAAGCAGCTTCATGATCCAGTTACTGTTGTCCTTGTTTCCTCATCCCATCTATCACCTCTTGTTTGTTACATCACTTGTTTTGTGTTCTCTTAAACAAGATTGTAAACTTTTAGAGCAAGAAGTGTGTCTTCCCTAGTGCTTGTAAAGTGCCTAGCACTCTGGAGCCCCCACCATAGTTGTGGCCTCTGAATAATATAAACAGTAATAATGAATAATATAAACATATTATACCTAGCACTCTGGATAACCATGTAGTTGGAGCAACAAAGAGTTCGGTGGCACCTTATAGACTAACAGACGTATTGGTGACAAAGAGGGTATTCACCCATGAAAGCTCCAATATGTCTGTTAGTGTATAAAGTGCCACAGGACTCTTTGTCGCTTTTGCATATCCAGACTAACACGGCTATTCCTCTGACACTTGACACCATGTAGTTTGAGTTATTCTATCTCAATAGAAGTTGCACTCTTGACCTTTAATCATTTTACCAGAGTTCTGTTTTTCTCTCCATATCATGTAAAGTTGAGCTAGACCCATCTCTTACATTTAGTGCTAGTTCTTGTGTTCTTGACCTCGTCTTGTATCTGTGTCTTTCTATGTTTTTTCTCTCTCTTCCTACTTCCCCAGTAATATTCCTGGGCTTCTCCCTCCCTCCATCAGACTTATCTTCAGTGATTACTAAGGTATGTCTCTTCCTTTTACTTTCTTACTTTCCATAGCTCTTCACTCTTTGATTTGAAGATGTCATTCTGTTTAATGAAGTAGAATAATACTAGTATCTTTGTATTGCTGGAGAAGAATATGCACATTAAAGGTTATGCCAAGTGAGAAATGTGTCCGTTACAATTAAAGTTTGTATTACCCTCTATTTTTTTAAAGGCATGACAAAATCTCCTAAGGCCATCTACCATATGAGGATATAAAGGAAATACCACCTTGCTTACTGTTATATCCTGGGAATATAGAATAATGGAGGAATCATTCAAGACAATCTGTCAATTCACAAAAAACTTCAGTGTGATGTCCCCATCCTCATAGCCTAAGAGTGGCAGATTTGGCCCAGCTGTCCCTCTGTCATGATGGAAATCTGTCCAACCCAATTTTGAATGAAAAGCATTATGACCCAGGGTTGCAACTCCACTGAAATTTGGCCTGGCTGTCTCTCAGCCATGGTGCTCAGCTGCCTAATTTTCCTATAGCTAGATTGACACCTCCATTAACACTTGGAGTCCTGCTCCTCTCTGGAAGTGACCTTTTACTCAGACCATAACTAGAAGTCAGTGTCTTGGAGAATGGTTGGGCAGAGATAAAGAGGAGTCCATGGCTGAGCAGTCATTAAGCCAGCATGCTGAAACTGATTTAAGGATGGATGTAAATGCTTAATCAATCTACTTAACAATATTGAATCTGGGCAGGGTATACCATTCAGGAAGACTGGTGTAAGGGGAGGATAAAATTATACACCATTGGGTGACAACAGAAAAACAGTTATGACTGGAAGCTCATACTGGAGGGGATTTTTAATTTTTGGCATTAGGGCCACTGTATTGACATCAATTGTGATAGCAGCAGTGAAAGAAAAAGAATGTCGTAACTCCCTAATGGTAAAGCTACCTTTTTTCTGGATGGGCCCCTTTGCAACAATAATCTCTCACTTGGCTAGTTGGCTATGGTAGATCTGTAAACTGTAAAATGCTTCCCTCTTCTAAACACTGTTTATAACAGTGCTTCCCACTGAAGGAAGGGTCACAACATTTGGGAAATCATTTTAAATATCCACAAACCAGCTCACCTTGTCCCCAGAACTTACATTTGTTAATGCATATTAATGATTTTAAAATGAAATGTTGGAAAGTAAATTGGGATGTTTTAACTATGCAAGATGAAAAGATAGTATGATGCATTGAAAGAAGATACAAATGAATGTAATTAAATCCTTAGAGAGATAACAAAGTTTAATATTTAATTTCTGTCCAGACTTTGTTTTCTGGATTCCTAAATACTCAGGAATCTGAGCTACATCCTAAATTGCTTCTCACCATCTGAATATGCAAGCAGAAAAAGGTGATTGTAGATATTGAGGCAAGTTGGTATTGGCTATTCAGCTATAAACTTTTTGTAGAATAAGTGAGAAACTATAAAAGTTATCAGAAATTCCTTTTAATCTTTGAAAGAAGAAAGGAAAAAAATAGCAACTGTGGAAGTGGTAAATCAAAGTTAGGTTTGCCAGTGAAGAACTGACACATGATAGGCTTACAGAATTATTAAGTAACCTACAAGATGTTTATTGTACATTTCATTCTCAATATTAAACCCATACTGTAATTGTCCTAAAGATCAGGTGCTCATACATACCCATTTCTTTGTGCCTTGCTCTTTATAATAAGGACTATTTTACTAGATTTCCAGTTACGTTGTGGGTCTATTTTAACAATGATAATTGCATAAGGTATTTTTAGTAATCAGAAAACTGTTTTAGTAATATTCATTCAGTTGGAAAGCACTACTTAAAATCAAGAAAGTAGTAATTTATAATTGAATGGAAGATAAAAGAAACATTGTCAGCAGTGCGCATCAATAATTTCAGATATAAAACTATAAATTAACTTTATATAAAACCTTTAGATCAGGGATCGGTAACTTTTGGCATGCGGCCTGTCAGGGAAATCCACTGGTGGGCCAGGATGCTTTGTTTACCTGCAGTGTCCACAGGTTTTGCTGATTTTAGCTCCCACTGGACACGGTTCACTGTTCCAGGCCAATGGGAGGTGCAGGAAGTGCAGGAAGGAAGTGCAAGCTGATGGATGTGCTGGCCCCTGTTTCCTGCAGTCCCCATTGGCATAGAGCAGTGAATCACAGTTCCCATTGGCCTGGAACTGTGATCAGCCAAATCTGTGAACTCTGCAGGTAAACAAACCATCCCGGCCCGCCAGTGGATTTCCCTGATGGGCTGCATGCCAAAAGTTGCCAATCCCTGTTTTAGATTAAAGATTTAATTAATTTTCATGCTCTGATAAATATGAGACATTAAGATTAATTAATGAAAATGCAAGTAAATTGTCATTTGTGATATTCTAGAGTATCTGTTAGTACCCCTAGTTCTTACATATTTGAGGTGTTTTTCATCAATAAAACACTTACAGCAAATGATATCACAAATGAGTTATAGGCAGGGGCAGTATTTTTCACATCTTTGAATATGAAGATGAGTTGTTTCCTCATACAATAGGTAGATACTCCATTACTTGAATCTTCAATCTAGCAGGCCAATGCATAGTAAGATCCAAAGACTGGAAGCTTAAGCTAGACAAATTCAGACAGAAATAAGGTTCAGTTTTTTTAACAACGAGTGTAATTAACCATTGAAATAGATTACCCAGGGATGTGGTGATTTTTTCATCACTTGAAGTCAACAGATCAAGACTGGATATCTTTCTAACTGATCAATGTCCTGTGTTATGCAAGAAAGTCAAATTACATTGTCAAAATTGTTTCTTTTGGCCTTAAAATCCACCAATAAAACTGATTTGGACAAAATACTGACACTTATATGGTAGGAACCAATCCTGGACAGTCAGTTTAATGAACTAGAGGACCTAATATATCTTTTGTATTGCTAATTGTTTTGTTTCTATGATAATGGTGAAATGATGCTATCCCTTTAAGAACAAAGCACCCTGGGAAGCTATATCAGGATATAAAAAGGACAGCTGGCTAAGGGATGTCAGAGTAAGGCTATAGTAAAGGAAATATATGCTGGCTAGGGAATAGGAAAATAATCCACTGTGGAGGTATGACTTTTTGCCTATTTTTTTTAAGCCTGTTGGTAATTGTTTCTTTCTCTTGTAACTAATCTCTAGGATTTTGCCTGGTATCTCATGAATATTTGCAGTTTTAATTCTCAGAGAGGAAGATGATGATGCATGACAAAGTGTAATGGGATTTTGTTGGTCTGTGGTTTTTGCTGAATATACACACATCATAATTAAAATTTTCTAGGTTTCCTTGGTGTTCTTTTTCATTCAGTCCCATGCCTTCATACTTTTATTTTATCTGACAGGCCTGCCATGTGAGGGAAAATGAAAATAAGGTCAGAGGGAGGATATCTTCACTGAATACCTATAAAGACATTCACTGTGCGTAGATTGTAATTTTTAAATCATCATTGCTAGCACACCTTTTCTTTCTACAAGCATGACAAATGTTAGAGAATGTATTGTATTGTTATTTACCATTAGACCAATGAAATTATTAGCTACTGCTAAAATCTGAAAAAGAACACTTCAGTCAGCTCTAAGACCAAAACATACTAACTCGGTCATTAAATGGTTTGTAAACCAAAGTTTTGTATTTGTAGAGAGATAGATAATAGTGACTGGGAAATTTAGTAACACAAAAAATAGTCTATATTTGAAATCCATGGAAAATTATCTCTCTTTTACTAATATGCAGACAATTTGTCTTGGTCAAAGGTAGACTGTTCAGACTGAATTCTGTTTATCCATTTACAAGGATTAGTAATGAACCAGTGAGTTAAATGAACCAGATGAGTTAAAAAGGCGACAATGGGGGTGGCTGGGTCACGTTCTTCGAATGAAAAACACCAGACACCCTAAGATAGCCCTAAGATGGACTCCACCTGGAAAGCGTAAGCGAGGCAGACCAATGGGTACCTGGAGAAGAACTGTGG
This sequence comes from Sternotherus odoratus, assembly GCA_032164245.1. Classification (NCBI taxonomy): domain Eukaryota; kingdom Metazoa; phylum Chordata; order Testudines; family Kinosternidae; genus Sternotherus; species Sternotherus odoratus. Next base: position 226,208,540 of record JAVMKO010000001.1, on the reverse strand, counting down.
AAGAGGAACTGAAGATGATGAATAAAACGTGGAATGAAATCAGCTGGCTTGCCCAAGATCGAGAGGCATGGAGGAGATTTGTTGGTGCCTTATAGTCCAGTGGGAGTGAAGAGGATTGATGATGAGTAATGAACCAGGCCTTTCAGGTTTGCTTTTGTGATTTAGGTTTCCCTTATTTTATCTTACTTTACCTCATTCTACCTTCTGATTGGCTTATAAATCCCAAATTCTTCATGAAACTTCCACATAGTATCAATAAAAGAAGGACTTATTTAGCCTTTTCCTGGGCACTTCCTGAAAAATCATCAAAAAATGGTTAGTCTCTCCTTCATGCATGCCTTTCACATCCACATTTAAAAAACAAACAAACAAAAAACTACCTCATTTCATATTGCAGTGAAAACATTAATCTGGTTGTGAAGGTTTAAATCACCTTGGAGACACTTTACTGATGGCACATTATTTCCATCTGAGTTGGTGGGAATTCAGTAACAAGATCATTCAAAGTTGATAGTTGACAAATAAAACACTTTATACAGACACTCTGTGTGACTGGATCACTTTCCAAACTATTTTTCTTCTCCAAGACTGGCATTATGGTGAGTAATAAGCTGTCTATGTTTATATCTTGCAGTACAGGATTTTACAAACACAAACTACAGATAAATGCAAGAGCCACTTTGCAAGTCCTTGTTCTGTCTCAACAGGAACAAACTGACCTCCTTAGATCTGACTATATAAGTAGATGCTTAAAGTTTATATCAAAATGAATTCTTGAACAATAGAAAGAGAACCAGAAGACAAGATCTACATTTCAAAAGTATTTCTAGCTGCCAAGAAGGATACCGTAGCTCAACTGAATGTGAGAAGCCTAGTAAACAAGCTGGACTACCAAAACTATGAGATGAGAAATTGTCATCTGCAAAAGGACAATGCAATGTCAGAATCAGAGAATAATGGCAGGGTAAAAACTGAATCTCGATAGAGTGGATCCCAAAGAAATACAGACAGAAATTGGACACCTTTTAAAAGAAAGCCTAGCAGCCAGGAAAGGGCTTAACTGCAATTGTTCAATAATTGGATATGTATCTTTCACATTTCTCTAAGGGCAGAGAGGAAACCAGAGAGGGTTTTTTGTTTGTTTTTTTGTTCTAACGTTCCATCTCCTCAAGAAGCACTCCTGATTACGTGGGAGTACTGACAAAAATAAAAACAGAATATTGGCTATGTGACTCCTGTTCAGAGTCACATCAAGTTTCAAGTATAGCAACACAATATGATTAACTTTTTAGCAATCCCATAAACTATAGACCAGAATTAATTTCTTAGCAGAGAGCAGACCATAAAAAGGTACAGTTAATATTATAATTATTACTTACTGTGGGATGTAGTGATCCATCACTAGTATGAGGAGACTCAGGAGGTTGGGTGGATATTAAATTCCTCAAAGTTATAAGGGAAATCAAAGGTAAAAATTGACAGCAGAATATTCACAGCAGGGTTGATTTCTCCTTTTTCTGTGGAAAAATAGATTTCAAGTAACAGAATCCTTGATTAACTTACATAATGGTAACAAAATCAAGAAGATGAAAACTGCTTAGAACTGCATAAGGGCCTGTTCCAAACCATTGATATAATGGAACTCTTTTTTCCCATTTATTTCAATGGCCTTTGGATCATACCATTATGGTAGCTGTTCTCTAAAATAAGACACAAAATTAGAGACTAGGAGGTTTTTTTAAAAAAATATAAAATGTGCACATGGATTTGATGTGGAAAAGTTAGACTCTGTAAGTAATCTAAGGGTATGTCATCACTAACCTCCGGATCAGTGGGTAGTGATCGATCTATCGGGGATTGATTTATTGCATCTCCTTTAGATGCAATAAATCGATCCCCAAAGGTGCTCCCTGTGGACTCCAGAACTCCAGCTCACCAAGATGCACAAGCAGAGTCGATGGGGGAGCCTACTGCCACAGTGAGGATGCCCAGGGCCGGCAACAGAAATTTTGGGGTCCCATACGTTGATCGTTTGTGGGCCCCCCCTGGTCTCCCGCCCCCCGCGCGCCCCCCGGCCGGTCTCCTGCCACCCGCGGGACCCCGCCCGGCCCTGTTCTGATCGCGCAAGGGGCACGGTGCCCCCTGCCAGCGTGACCGGCTTGCTCCCTGGCGCCCACTAATGCTGCTGGGCGGGGAGGAGGGAGCCCCTGCCCCAGGCAGAGGCAGGACATGCCCCCTCCCCCCGCATGCGCTCTCCCCCTCTGGGGGCGCAAAGCCGCTGTGCGCTGGAGCTCCGCGTGGCCCGGCCGGGAGAAGCAAACGGGGGCGGGGGAGGCTGCTGGGGGCCGGGGGAGGGGGCTGATCAGCGCTGCAGCGGCTGCCCGGAGCCGGGCCTTGCTGTGCAGGCCTGGCAACAAGGGGGTACAGCTGCGTACCGGGCCCACCCCGGACTTCAGGGGGCCCCCCTGAAGTCCGGGCCCGGTACAGCTGTACCCCTTGTATCCCCCCTGTTGCCGGCCCTGAGGATGCCAGGTAAGTCGACCTAAGATGCACTGACTTCAGCTATGTTATTCACATAGCTGAAGCTGTGTATCTTAGATTGATCCCCCCTGTTAGTGTAGACCAAGCCTAAGTTATATAGTGACTCTGTGATACTAATATATTGTTCAGCTGAAGACCCTTCTATCCATCACATCAAAACACAGCAAAAGAGGCTATTGCAATGTCTGAATTAGAACCTTATTGAGAGTAAAACATAACATACGGTTTACTTCTTTAGCTTTGTGGTATAGATCAGCAGATGGTTAATGGCTAGGTTTTGAGAAACATCCTTCCTAAACGTCACTTTTAAATCTATCTATACATCATTTTGATTGGAAAATATAAGACAACCATTCTTCTTATTATGAAACCCAATATTATGATAAAATGAATGGAATTTTTGACATAAGTGTCTTCATCATTATTTTGTGTTCTTCATAGTTGTAGTATATTAGTCAAACAGAAGCCTTTGGAAGATAAATCACTGTCTTCACAAGTGGGAGATGTGATTTATTTTCCACTTTCATTTATTTGTTTAGAACGGTACAGTGAGATTAAACAAAAAGCTAAATTGGCTGTTGACTCATCAGAAAAGTGAGCACTTGTAAGTGAATTGTGCTTTATAGAATGGTACTAGTAACATGAAAAAATTGAACACTAACCCCTTCTGCACAGCAACTAAATGCCAAATTATATCTAGAGAATAGATTACTTTTGGGGCCCAATTTGCTAATGTTCTTTAAAAAGATGTGCCAAGTTATTTATAAAGGTTAAAATTCTAGTCCCTCAATTTAGGCATAATATAATAGGCAATGCAGTTTTTGCTTAGTATTTATCTAGTAAGGAAGCATTGACTGGAAGGCATCTGTCTGAATTAAACTTACTGAACTGTTGAGGCAGAAGTGAAACAGTTTTTATGCAGTCTTACAGAAATACTGTCATATTAAAATTGTGGGGTAACTTGAAAGTAAATTTTAACCCTAAATACACAAAGTTCCTAATTGCCAACAAAGTGTGTACTGGAACACCTGAGCTAAAGGCTGGGAAAGAAAGTTGGTCATTCAAAATCCAGATAAATGTTTGACATGCAGGAAAAAAATATCATCATACATACATATGATAAAAGTATAATGTTTGTTATCTGAGCTACCTCCACCACATATACCATACTGAAGAAGTTCAGAAGTACCAAACAAAGCTCTCCGGAGAAAAAATATTATGTTCCTGGACAACTTTTGAGGTTATGAAATATGTTTTCATCCTACAGAATGCCTCCCACTCAGTTATGAATCCATAACTGGCTTTTGAGAATACAAGAAACAAGCTTATTAACTACAAAGGATAGATTTTAAGTGATTAAAAGTATAGCAAGGACAAATAAAACAAATAGCCAAACTAAGTAGTGACCGTATTAGTCTGTATCCGCAAAAAGACTGAGGAGTACTTTTGGCACCTTAGAGACTAACTGGTTTATTTGGGCATAAGCTTCCATGGGCTAGAACCCGGGTTGCCCAAATAAATTGGTTAGTCTCTAAGGTGCCACAAGTACTCCTCAGTCTTTTTACACAAACTAAGGTAATACACTAAATAAACTGGTTGCAAGTAGTAATGTTTCACCATAAATGTTATTTTAGGCATTTTGTTCACAGGCCAGACACCTTTTCCAGCCCGGGATCAGTTCTTCTCCCCCCATTTTGTCTTTGTTTCATAGATGTTTCCAGCAGTCATCATGGGCGGGGATTCAGTGGAGAATAAACACTGATTAAGTCACTTCCTGTCTTAAATAGCTTTCACTTATGATGGGAACCCTTTATTTGCCAGTGTAATTCTGCCCTGTCCTCAGTAGAAAAAATGCCGGTATTCTATTGTCCAGACCAGGTGACTTAATTAACTGACATTGCAGTGTTAAAGCAGCCATGAGTCAGAGGTTGTTTGGAGCATCCCAGGAAGGTTATCAAGAAGGTGGGAGATTAGCATCTTCAAATTCCTATTTTTCTTCCTAATGGGATCATCCAAACTGATTGCATTCTGTCTGATGGGTGTTCCCCAAGTGTAAACCCACTTGTAATTATTATATAGTCAATATACCCAACTTCAGATGCCCAAATGAAACATGCATACACATAGGATAATCATTTAGTAAAGCATAACCTTTCTAAAGATATCTCACAAGATCCACCATGCATAAAACAGATTTTAGTTATGGTATATTAATATTATAACAACATTTTTAAGAAGAATATGGGGCATAATATCACACAGAGATCCTCAGAGAACACAGAACCATACAGAGACCAACCGCACTGGGAGGAAATAGACTCCCTATGGGGATAGTTTGGTAGACTAAGAAACAGGTGACAGAGAGACAGAGATAGGTCATTCCCAATGTGGTGGCCTATTGATGAGACCAAGCTATCTCAAACACTCTGTAACCAGCTGAGCCAGTGGTAAAGATGAGGGTTGGAGATGGATGGCAGGAGAGAGATCACTTGATCCTTACTTCTTGGGTTCACTCCCTCTGGGGCAGCTGGCATTGGCCACTGTCAGTAGACAGGATACCGGACTGGATGAACCTTTGGTCTTACCCAGTATGGCCATTCTTATGTTCTTAAGCTTCCACCTCAACTATATACTGGCAACCTCTCGCCAAAAGGACATGAGTTAGGGTCTGGTCATCAATTATTTTTCATGTTTATATTTAAACATTTGTAAAATATGGAGACTATATCTCAATAGATGTTACTGAAGTCAGAGGGCCCATGTTTCCTGGTTGGGCTGTTATTGGTTGTGGACACCAGGGAAATGGGTAGAATTGGGCTGAAAGCATCTCAGCCACATGGACTGAGTACAGGTCTTAATAAAGTTCCACTTATTTGGCTTCAATCTTTGCTAATGAAAGACCAACTTAATTTGTTGGTTGACAAAGTTGATTGCCACCTTAAGTTGTGGATCCTCCAGGCACATTGACAGGGTAGTGTGGGAAAGCTTCACTATCACGCCTTGCAAAGTACCTGTTCTGTGTCTTGTTCTTCAAGGTATCTTTCACAAGCAAAACATTAAAATAAAAGTGATGATTTATTTATTCATTTAGGGTAGATTTTAATTATTTTTACTCGTGCTAAAAATACAACATTCTGCAAGTAGTTTAACTGAAAAGAATAAAAATCCCTATGGAGTGAAGGATAGGGTGAGTAAGGAATGGTAGAATTTGGGTGTACCTGTTCATTTGGGACTAAATGCTATCACCCTTACTAGGTATTTTTCATTTCTTTCTCAGCCTTTTTCAAATTGTCAATGACAAAACTTCCTTGGAGTCCAATGGGACCAGTATTTTCCCCTTAAAGAATTAATATTATAACAGAGGAAGAACACAAAAAAACCTAATGACATAATTAAGTTTCTTAACAGAAAACTTATCCTTTGAAAAAATGGAAGCAATAAGAATTTGGGGCTACAGATGATCAGAGTATTTTTTATTACATTTATATTTTCATTAAAATATGGTGTTACGCTGAAGCCAAAAGATTTCAGAGACTTATGGATTTCAACAGAGTTTATCATGGAAAGGTTTATGAGGTCCAGAGTGGACTTTCTAGCAATGGCTGACCAGAAAAAAGAGAGATTAATTGAAAACCTTACCTTTTCTGTCCCAAAACTGAGATTTCAACAAAATTCTGTTTCACAAAAACTTTTGAAAAGTTTTGGTTGCCAGGATAGAATGTGCTGGAAAAGTAGCATGGCAAAACACAAATTTTACAGTAAATTCTTACAGATTTGGTGATAACCTCTTGTTTCATAAAGTAGAGGTAGTTACCAGAAAGACAGCCTTTTTATACTTGATTCTGACCAACAGGGAGAAATTGGTAGCAAATTTTGAGATGGCAGGCAATTTGTGTGAAAGTTATGATGAAATTATAGATTTCAGGATTCTAAGGAAAGGAAGGAGTTAGAGAATTAGGACAATGGACTTCAAAAAGCAGACTTTAGCAGACTAAGAGGACTAGTTGGTAATGCCCAATGGAAAAAAACTCCAATGGAAAAAAGAGATCAGGAGAACTGGCATTTTCTAAAGGAGAGAATATAAAAGGCACAACTGCAAACAATGCACAGGAAAGATATGAAGAATAGTAAGAGGTCAATATAGCTGCATGAGGAACTCTTCAATGACCCAAAAATAAAAAGAAAGGAATCCTACTAAGAGTGGAAATGTGGACAAATTGCTAAGGAGGAGTACAAAAGAATATCACAAGCATGTATGGGACTGTGACAGGGTCAGACCAGATGGCTACCGGAGAATGATAGAAGTAAAGTAAAGTGAGCCAAAATATGGAAAGAACAGGTTACAGAATACGTCAGTAAATTTGATTTATTTAGGTCCTCATGAAACTCACCCTAGGGTACTTAAGGAACTACCAAAAGGCAATCTTAGAAGAAGTAGCTATTATCTTAAAGAACTCATGGATGCAGTCCCAGAGGACTGGAGAAGGGAAAACATAATACAGGGATCGGCAACCTTGGCACACAGGACCGCAGGGTAAGCGCGTTGCTGGCTGCTGCTTCCTGCAGCCCCCCATTGGACAGGGACGGTGAACAGCGGCCAGTGGGAGCCATGGTCGGAGAACTGGCAAGTAAACAAACCAGCGGGGCTGCTAAGGGTGCTTACCCTACGGTCCAGTGTGCCAAGGTTGCCGATCCCTGACATAGTACCTCCCACTTTAAAAAGGAGAACAAAGAGGATTCCAGGAATTATAGATGAATCAGCCTACCTTTACTACCTGGAAAGATACTGGAACAAATTATTAAAGCATCATTTTATAAGTACCTAGAGGATATTAGGATTATAAGGATTATCCAGCATATATTTGTTAGGACTAAATCATGCCAAATCAACCTAATTTGTTTCTTTGACAGGATAGAAGGGAAGAGAAGAACAGCCAGTCTTCCAACATCTGTCTGTATCCTGTCTTCCAACAGTGGCCAATGCCAGGTGCCCCAGAGGGAATGAACAGAAAAGCACCGGGCTCTTTATATAGCTGCCGGAGCTCTGTCACAGCCTCCCAAGGGCTCCTGCAATAGGGCTCTGTGGGGATGGGAGCCCTGTTACCATAACCCTAGGAAAGTGGTGGCAGGGTTCCGACAGCTATTTAAAGAGCCCGCTACTGCCCCGGGCCCTTTAAACTGCTGCTGGTGCACCCAGTGGCAGAGAAGGGTTGGGCTGAGAAGGGGAGCGGGGAGGAGGAAGCCCCTTACTGATACGGGGGCTGGGCTGGGGCTGGCTCTGACCCAGCCCTGCCCCTTTTGCCCAAGGCCACACCCCTTCCGGGGGCCAGAGCTGGCCCCAGCCCAGCCCCTGTATCAGTAAGAAACTTAAGTTACTTTCACCCCTGTAAGTAAGACACAAGAGATAATTGTCCTCCTCTACTAAGTACTGGTGAGGCCTCAGCAGGAGTAATGGGCCCAATTCAGGGTGCCCCAACTTAGGAAATTGTGGGAAATTGGAGAGAAGCTGGAGGAGAGCAATAAAAATGATAAAAGGGTTAGGTTTGTGTCTGCAAAATCCAGGGCTCCAGAAAGCTTCAGAACAAGTTGCAAGGTTCATGCTACCAGCTGTTGCACTTAAGAAAACTCACAGTTCAGATCCTGCCACCATGTTTCATTAGTAAAGAGTGAAGCTGAATGCAAGTTAAATTGAACAAGTAAAGTCTGATTAAACTCTGTGATCTGGTCTGTCCCAATAGCTGCATTGCTTCTAGCCTAACTCTAATTGTTTCCTATTGCCCTGGTGTTCCATAAATAACAGCCCCGGAAGGGAACATGGGCCCTTTGACTCCAGTTCTACTGACATAATACAGCTGAAATTACCACTACCACCAAGAGGAGAGAGGATCTCCGTGCCACTACAAATCCTCCTTGCCTACCCTCCTGATCACTTTATTATTCCATAATGACTTTTTCATTTTCTTAATAAAGAATAGACCATTTTGCTGACTTTCTTCGTTTCTCCTCTGTATGAAATCTTTTATTTAGAATGGAGAGGTCATACTTTGCTAGATTTTGACTCTAAACACTACATTAGTTCACCTGGAGTATCCCGTCTGTAGTATTAATCTTATGAGAAAGTATGACGTTCACATTCCTTAAACTCAATTAACTGCATTGCAACATGTCAAGTTACAGAAGCCAGTGTCACGTTTAGCCATATAACCAAGGAATGGATTTGAAATTAAATGTGTTCGGCTCCAATGTGCTATAAAGTTAAGAATGTGACATAGTTTTGAAAGTTTGAATAATCCAAAGTGTGCTTTTTTTGCAAACATATCTATAACAGGGGAAAGGACATAGCTAGTGTAATGAAACTGATACAGAATATAGAAAAATTCTACCCAAAGCTTTTTTGTTAAATAGTGGTATATTTGATAATGATACATATAGTAAATATGGCCAGACAGTGGATAAAACTTGTTTCAATATCTCATTTGTTTATCCAACGAGTTCATTTTCAAAATATGAGTGAAGAAGTGCATAAAGGAAAACATTAAGTTTGAGTGGTGATTTGTTTTACATACTGGAACAGAATCCAACCCTACAGAAAGCAGTTGGAAGGGTATTTGTGTGTGAGTCTCATATGCAATCAAATATCTTATAAATGAAATAGATTAGTTTACATACTGTCGGGCATGGGGAAAAATAGTTAATGAACCAAATTTATCCCTGTTTCAACTGCATTAACTTAAACAGAGGTATGTCAGGAATAAATTTAGTAGCTTTTTGCAAACTGATATTCTATTCACGTATCATGTGATTTCACACCTAATATTTTACTTTTTCCTTTAAAAGAGTTTAATAACTCAATTATAAAAGAGAAGTTTATGTTTGCAATCTCATTTTAGTTACTGCGGCCAGAACTTTGTTATTCCGGTGTATATGACTAATCCTGTGCTTTATTTCCATTAAGATGCACAAACAACTTTCAGAAATAGGTGCTTAGGACACAAGAGCTCTGATTGTTCAGGTATGCCTAATTTAGGTGTGTTGTAAGCACTGCCAAAAGTATAGGCAGTGAAATGTGATTGTTCACATTTGACATTGGGGCATATGAAAATATAGAAATGTGTGAAGGTTGGCAATGGGCAGGCCATGTCTGTCTCATCAGAGTCAAGGGCAGGTGGATGCTCAGTCAAAAGCAACTCCTCACTGACAGATGAGTCTGATGCAATTGTATTAGTTTACATGGCATAAATTGACCAATCATTGTAAATCATTAAACAGTATTTAACAAGATCCAGGATTTGATATATGGAGACCTCAGCCCCTTAGTACCATGACAAACATATCATTCAAAGTCATTATATTTTTTTATTAAAGAAAAAGAAAATGAGGTAAAACAATTAATGCATCTGAAATGTAAAGCATTAAACACAACTTTTATTTCAATAACATCACTTGTTCCCTTGCCTTTTTAGCTAGACAGAGTTTTTAAAGGAAAAAAACCCACCTTGTTTGATAGCCACTTAGACAGTATCAAAGATGATACTTGTCCTTTTTTGGGAAAAAAAAAAAGAAGTTGAGATGGGCCAGAGCTGTTGCTGTTAAAGTCTGATGTCATTTTTATCTTTGGTGGTGTTTGGAGTATAGCTGGTAGGTGTGGCCATGTTATCTGGGTCCCTCTCTCTGGCCTGCCATGGTCAGAACATCTCTCAGGATCAGGATGATGAAAGTCCAAGGTCCAATAGTGAGGGTAGTAGCCATGACGGTGAAGCTTGCTCCAGTAGTCTCTGTCTGTTCTCTTTTCCTTAAAAGTCTTTTTTCTTAAAGACCCCCAAAATGGGATTGTGGGTGGAATAGTCCATTACCTCACTGTGTTGTCTACCTGTTAGGCCTAACATCAATAGGCACTTCAATTCTGGTTCATTACTTTCTGGTTTCATTTCTTCAGTTTTTACCAAGCATAATTTCAAAATAGTGCTTGAATTTATCAACATTTCCTATTACATAACTAAAGTATTGAAGCATAAGCTTTCGTGGGCTAATACCCACTTCGTCTGATGCAAGGTGTGGAAGTAGGTATTAGCCCACAAAAGCTTATGGTTCAATACTTTAGTTAGTCTTTAAGGTGCCACCGGACTCTTTGTCACTTCTGGTATTCCAGACTAACACAGGTACCTCTCTGATTCATTTCCTATTATGTTTACACTAATTTGGTCTGTCTCTCTGGTTCTCTTGTGCCTGCTTCTAACATTCTTTATTAAATATAATGACTCACATTCCATGGTTAATTTCTAAGCAGGAAAAAGATATAGACCAATTGTTACAATTACACTCAGCTGAAGAAGGAATAGCAACTTTGACAGAATCTGAAGTTGAGAGGTGGGGGCTAATTTAGTGAAAAAGGGGTTAGAAAGTTAGCTTCTAGGATGGTATATACAGGTAACTGGGTTACTTAACTTTGGGATGGCAAAAGAAGGGAAGGTCCTTATACTCCAGAGTAAGAAGGCCAAGCAGCAATCACATTACTTGATCTTTATATCCCAAATAAGCTGAAAGACAGAGAAGGAGAGCACAGATGCCCTTTGATCTTAGCTTCCGAATAGAGTCTGTCAGGCATTCCACAGCTTCCTGGGTCTCTCAGTGCTGGGGACCATATATAGGTATACTCTGAGGCAGGATGCCATTCAGACCTCTGTAATATAATTACAACACAATGAGCATGAATTAAGAGACTTGCCATGATATAGAACTTTTAGTTTGTTTGGTTGAAATCTTTTGCCTTTTTGACAATGTGAAACATCAGTCTCTGCTAATGGAGCCCATTCTGGAAGGAAAGTCAGTTCCCAGTTCTATGGGGAAAAACCTAACCTCCATATTTTGTACAAAGGGAATACTACTCTAAGTACTTCTGACAGAAAATGCAAGCAATTCATACAGAAAAGAGGTCTGGGAATCTAAGTAATAGACACAAGTCATCAGCAAACTAGTTATTTTCCTCCAAACTTGCTCCCCTGACAATCCAATTAAGTAGAGATCCCTTTTTAGCTTGTATAGATTATGATAGGAATTAATTTAAAATATCCCATATAAAACTGAAAAGGAAAATTTTAAGAAGTGTTATTGAAAGCTTTTTTGTAAGACCTTGATAACCCTGATCTCAAAATGTTTCAAAACTGTTTGGATGTAGGTGACAACAAAGGTGAGAAAGAGGTTAATTACAAAGAATCAATCACTGTCTAGAATGATGATGAATATTTGTATGACAATGATATATATATATAACTACAGATGAAAACGCTTTAATAAATTGAGATAGCTGTCCTGAACCTAACCTACCCAGAATACAGAAATATCCTCAGTATATTCAAATTACTTCATCACTAACAAATATTTTTCCCCAAAATCAGAAAATACAATAAAGCTGACTTCTCAAAATGGATAAAGAATGGTTTCTTTAGAGATCACCTTTCATTTACTGGCTATCGCATGAAGAAGAGTAGAAAACATCAGTAGAAATTAAATGGACTGAGACTAAAATTTAGAAGTGAATATTAGGGAATTCCAATCTTGGTTAAAATATGATTGCCCACCTTCCAGATATGTATCATGTCAACTCGAAAAAACTGAAGGCTATTTCCAGTTCTCTAACACACTCTGATTCACTTTTAATTATTTGATGTTGTGTAATGAAAGACAGAAAGACTTATAGATCAATCTGAGTTTTCATGCCAAATATATTCCCTCCCTATCTTCTGCTGTCTCACTGCAAGGATTCCCAAAATACTTCAAGATGAGCTGACAGCTCCAGAGATTCAATTCAATTACATTTACATCAGTAGATTTCACAGTGAAAATAATAAGTTGCAGCTTGTTGTTGCTGAGGTAACATCTTGAAATCTAGTTTTAGTTCTCAGGTGTTTGGCTTGAAGAAACTCAGAAGTTGGAATCTTTTTTTTTTTTTAGGTATAGTCTTCTATTTTTCTAAAGAGCTGGCATTTGAGTAACTGATACATTCAGGTTCTCTTAACTATAACAATAATTGGCTATCAACTATTCCTTTCCTTGCCTGAAAAATAAAAACATTTTTTTTTAAATGAAACATTTAAGCAAAGTAATAGTTCCCCAAAAAGTACATGACTGGACTGATTTTTTTTCTGTTCTGGGTACCTTCCTGTATCCTCATTAGACCAACATTTTGATATCAACATATAATTTAACCAGCAATCCATTCCATGATTGCTTACATCAGTTAATAACTTAGACACTCAAGAGCCACTAAAGCCAGTTTTGGTCAACCCAAAACTATTTGGGAATTTGACATGAATTTGCTAAATAATTTCTAGATTCACAAAGGGACTCAATTATTATTCACAAAATGGCTGGAAGAGGTGGTGATTTAATGTTATAAACACATCTTATTAATTTTTCTTAGGCTCAGCTTTTCCTGTTATCTTTTGAGCTAAAAGATAAACACAACATTCTAATGAAATAGCATTCCTAGATATCCATATACTTTGCCTGTCATAGTGATAAATTACATAATCCTCCACATTTTCAAAATATTGTACAAATATTAATCCCAATGATACTCCTAGACATGTGCAAGTATGTAGTTTCACTCCATTTTACAGATAAGGGAGATTGAGGTAGAAATGTTAAATGATTTATCGAAGGCAAATACAGCAAGTTACTGGCAATGCTGGGATCAGAATTAAGGCTTCCTCCCACCTAGCCCTATGATCAATTAGACCAGCGATTGGCAATGTCGGCACACGGGACCGCAGGGCAAGCACCCTCAGCGGGCCCAAAACAAAAATTTTGCTGACCATTGCACCCACTGGCCGTGGTTTGCCGTCCCGGCCCAATGGGGGCTGCAGGAAACGGTGGCCAGCACAGTCCCGTGTGCCAGCGTTGCCGACCACTGAGCTAGACAATGTGCTGTTTCCCATGGTATCATTTGATCTCTGCACATTAATTTTTCTAAATACTTCTCTTCGTTGACTAATTTGCATGAGTCTTTTCATACAGAAAATAAAAACAAACAAGCAAATATAACTTTCCTCCCCAAAATAGGGGGGAAGATAATAGCTTTTTTTCTAATCTGCAATGTGGATGTAACCAAGTCAGTCCAAGATGCTAGAGAGACAATGTGGGTGAGGTATTGTATTTTCTCAGCCACCTTGTGTCTATAAGTTCCTTTATCAGTCACCAAGGAAAGAAAGCAGTTCCAGTCAGGTATCTGGTACACATGAGAGATCCTTATGAGAATCAATTGGTCTTGACATTAAGAAATTTCTCTCATACTCAAGATATAACCTACAAGGGACTTCATTCTATGACAAGCACTGAATTTCAGGTGGAGAATATTTTAGGGAAAGGGAGTACAGTAAAACCTCCATTTAAGAGACTAATTCGTGTGAGGGGGTGTCCGTTAAATCAAAAAGTCCGTTATTTAATTTAAAAAAAAAAACAACCGAGCTGTCAGAGCAGCAGCCTGCCCGCCACAGGGTCGGGGCGGCAGTTCCGCAGCCTGCCCGCTGCCGGGACCTGGGCGGCAGCCGGGAGCCGGCAGCCAGCTCGCCTGCTGCTGGGACCCGGGTGGCAGCCGGGAGCCGGCAGCCAGCCCACCCACTGCCGGGACCCGCCAGCCAGCCCGCCTGCTGCGGGGACCCGGGCGGCAGCCGGGCACTGGCAGCCAGACCGCCCGCCGTCGGGACCAGGGCGGCAGCCGGCAGACAGCCCGCCAGCGGCTGGGACTGGGGCGGCAGCCGGGAGCCAGCAGCCAGCCGCCTGCGAAGGGGACCGGGGCCACAGCCGGGAGGGGTTGCGGTCTGATATGGATCAGAAATTTTGTCCATTGCATCCGAAGTCCGTTAAATTGAGGTTTTACTGTATATAATTAAGCAAATAATGAAAGCTTAAGGTTTTATTTAAAAATAAGTAATTTTTTATCAGCCATATCAGAAAAATGTATAAGTGAGTCAAGAAATAGTTACTTAAACTGTTAGTTAACCATCATGCATCCTCCAATGAGAAGACAGATGTCTGAAAAAACTGGAACTAGAACACATCTCTTCCTTCTTTCCCTTCTCCCACTTCACTCATCCCTGCAACTTTTACCTTACTGTGTTTTTTGGAGTGAAGATGAATCAGTCATTGGTTCTGCTGCTTCCAGCAATAGGCCTGTGCTTGCTTTTTAGTACATGTGAGAACTGCCTTTCTCCTAAAGCACCAGAAGGTACTTATGTTGAGCCATCCATGATACCCTAGTCCTATGTCACAGTTAAAAAACACTGACACTTCAACCATTTACCCTGAACAGCATTAGAGTTGTGGTTTGGTCCTTTATAGCTATTCCTTCATGTGAGGTCTTTTGGAGGAGGAGAGGAAGAATGTGTTATTTGCATAGGCTGTGAGAAAGAGTGATGTTTCTTGTATCAGGAAACCTGAAGGGGGCTAGGGAAAGTTCTGGGAAGAAACTCCACTGTGAAGTGGAGAGCAAGCTAGAACTTTAAGGATAATACTGGTGTTTCTTATTCTACTACTTATCAGTATTACAGAACAGAATACAGAAGAAAGCAAATTTCTCAGCTGATATTTAACATTACTAAAAAGATAATAGAGAAAGTAGGTTATTGACTACAGTAAAAGTAAACAAGATTAGTTCCGAAAATACTATGAAGTAGTCCAGGCAGAGATACTTATCAAATTATATGCATACAGTGGCAATAAGAGAAGTAGGTTTGGATACATGGTAATAAATGAAGTTTATTAAGCCATGATAGAAATAGAGTTTAATGAATTGTCCACATGTCAATTGGCATTCCCATTTTCACAATTACCACCATCTTCAAACCAATAATACTTAGGGTATGTCTTCACTACAGAAGTAGGTCGATTTCCTTTAATTCAATTTTGTAAAGCAGACTGTATACAGTCGATTTTGTGTGTCCCCACTAAGCACAGCAAAACACAGCAAGTCGACAGTGTCTGTCCACACAACTTTTGCAAGCGTCGACATAACGAGCGTTGCACTGTGGGTACCTATCCCACAGTTCCCGGAGCCCCCAACAGGCACCATTTCAAGTGCTGCACTATGGGTAGGCATTTCATAATTTCGCGCCCTTTTTCCAAGCCGCCAACCCCCATTACGAGCGGTGCACTGTGGGTAGGCATCCCATAATTTGCGCCCTTTCTCCGCGCCGCGCTAATGCCATAGCACTGCAAGCATGGAGCCTGCTGATGCCACGGCTGCAGTAATGGCCGTTGTGAGGACCTCGCGCACGGTTGTGGATTTCATTCTGTACCATCTGCAGAGGAATGCGATCCGGGGAGAACTGCGCTTTCTGGAACCCGACGACAGTGAGGAGGAGATGGACCAGGACGTGCACAGCAGGGACGGGTACACTGATGTTTTTGGAAGTGGGGCGACTGACAATCTGTCAAATTTGGTGGCAATGGGGCAGGCTCATGCCATCGAACGCCGATTCTGGGCCAGGGAAACAAACACTGACTGGTGGGATCGCATAGTGCTGCGGGTCTGGGATGACTCCCAATGGCTCAGAAACTTCCGCATGGGTACGGGCACGTTCATGGGACTTTGTGAGTTGCTTTCCCCGGCCCTTCGGCACAAGAATACCAGAATGAGGGCAGCCCTTACAGTTGAGAAGCGAGTGGCGATAGCCCTCTGGAAGCTTGCAACGCCAGACAGCTACCGGTCAGTTGCGAATCAGTTTGGGGTGGGTAGATCTACAGTGGGCTTTGCTGTGATGCAGGTAAGCAGGGCAATCGTCGAGCTGCTGCTATCCAGGGTTATAAACCTTGGAATCCTGCAAGCTACAATAGATGGCTTTGCCGCCATGGGATTCCCTAACTGTGGTGGGGCTATAGATGGGACTCATATCCCTATCCTGGCACCGGACTACGAGGCCGCCGAGTACAGGAACCGGAAGGGATATTATTCAATGGTCATGCAAGGAGTGGTTGACCACAAGGGACGTTTCACTGACCTGTACGTGGGGTGGCCGGGAAAGCTTCATGACGCTCGTGTTTTCAGGAACTCTAGGCTTTTTAGACAGCTGCAGCAAGGCACTTTCTTCCCCGACCAGAAAATTTCTGTGGGGGGTGTGTGGAAATGCCGATCGTTATCATTGGGGACCCAGCCTAACCCCTAATGCCCTGGCTTATGAAGCCCTGGACAGGGGTCAGGAGCTGTTCTCAACTACAGGATGAGCAAGTGCAGAATGGCCGTAGAGTGTGCATTTGGCCGTCTGAAGGGGAGATGGCGTTCATTACTGATTCGCTAAGACATCAGCGAGAGAAATATCCCCATTGTTATCGCTGCTTGCTCTGTGCTCCACAATGTCTGTGAGAGCAAGGGGGAAACGTTTATGGCGGGCTGGGAGGCAGAGGCAAATTTACTGTCTGCTACTTACCTGCAGCCAGACAGCAGGGAAAGTAGAAGAGCGCACCATGAGGCCCTGCACCTCAGGGACGCCTTGAAAACCAGTTTTATGAGAGCCCGAGATGGCGTTTGAGAACCTGCTCCCTTGCTCTGCTCTGCCCTAAGCCTGCTGTCCTTGCACCCTCTTTCCCTCCCCCCTCCCCATGCTTGCAGAGGAAATACATTCAGTGTTTTACAAATCATGGTTCCTTTATTGCTTCATCACAAATACAAATACAGGGGATCACTGTCAAGGTAGCCCGGAAGGGGTGGGTGAGGAGGGAAACCAGCAGTCGCACTGGTGGAGGAGCGGACAGAGATGGGGGGGAAGGGGGGAGAGGAGGGGGGGCCAAGACACAGCAGCTTTTAAAAGTTTTCAGAGAACCTCATCCTGCTGCTGCTTGTGCTGCCTTGTGGGGTGGAGTGGGTCAGTTCACGGTGCTTGCCCCCCTGGATTCTCACCCCGCGTTTGGGTGGGGAAGCTATGGGAGTTGGGGAGGGGGGGAGGTGGTTAGACAGGGGCTGCAGAGGCGATCTTTGGCCCTGCTGCAGCTCCACCAGACAGCGCAGCATGTTGCTTTGGTCCTCCATTATCCGGAGCAAAGCATCCATGCGTCTTTCTTCGCGGTCCTGACGCTGCAGCCACATTTCTTCCCTCTTTTCTGCTGCCTGCCTTGACTGTAGCACTGATTCCTGCCTTGCCTGTATCAATCTTTCCCTCCATTCCGTCTGGCGGGCTGCCTCAGCCCGCGAGTTCTCCAGTAGTTCACTGAACATATCATCGCGCGTTCACGTTTTCTTTTTACGCTTTCCTATCTGCGATGCACGGCGGGAGGAGCAGGACGGGGGATTCTGAGATAATTGTTCATCTGTGGGCGAATGTGGGCAAAGAAAGTTTGAAAGTTATGAGACAGATACATTCAAGGTTATGAGACAGATGCAGTCTCGGACGGTACACAATGGGAGTACTATGCAATTGGCGACCTCAGTATTCAGAGGCCTGATATGATTTCCGTACAAGGTCATATTCTACACCTAAAAGTGACTGAATGGCTCAAAGAAAAGTCAGAGCATCTCAGACACATATGCGTGCCTCAGCCCAACACGGCTTCTGAAATCAACGTGCAGCCGGCCATGGTAAGTTCAAAGCAGGACTTGGATATTGTAGAGTAACCCCACCCCCTTCCCCCCACCACATGGAGACCTCCTCCCCCCACCGCGTGGCTCCCACTGAACCGCAAACTGCAAAACAAAGCCCAAAAATCTCTCACTAAGGGCTGGCTGGGGCTCTTCTGCGGAGGCAAACGCTTGCAAAATGACTCTTCAAATTCCCTGCTAGCTACCGCTTCGGGCTGGCGGGGGGGGGGGGGGAGGGGGGTTGGGTGCGCGTTGGGTCTTAAGTGGAAGCAACCGCTTGCAGACTGTTCAGATTCCCTGCTAGCTACCACTACAGGCTGGCGGGGGGGGGTGGGGGGGTGGTGAGCATTGGGGGGGGGGCGGTTGGTCAGTCTTTAGCAGAAAAGATTACTTTGCAGCTGGGAATCTTTATCTCCCTACTAATTGCAGTCCATATTTCAAACAGGCAACCATGAATGACATCACTTTGCTTAGAATTTCTCAGAGAGATAGAGAGCGCATGCTCCTTGACTCCATGCAAAGTCCTGGTCCATTCGCCGCAATGCTAGCCTGCTCAATGATACCAGACTACTTACTACTTTCGTGGCATGGGATGGTCTCCTATCACGGGGGACCACATAAGGTGGCTCTCCCCAGAAATCTAGTGCGGAAGATTCATCGCTACCTCCTGGATAGCTTCAGTGAAATGTCCGTGGAGGACTTCCGGTCAATCCCGGGGTATATTGACAGACTCTTTGAGTAGAAACTGACCAGCAATGAAAGCACGCTAAGTCCTTAGGCAAGTTAACCATTAATAAATGCTTCCTTTAAAAATCATGTGTCATGTAATCCCTTAAAAAAAACACTTACCCCCCTGGGAGGCTTGGGAGGGTGCTGGCTGCAGGGTGATAAACAGCTCCTGGCTGTCTGCTAACACGGTTTCTCCGCTGGCCTCCTGCTGCTCCGTGAAATTTCCCTCCTCCTCATCGTCGTCCTCATCAGAATCATTCTCATCCCTGATGATTATCCCATCGGTGGAGTCCACGCAGACCGGTGCGATGGTGGTGGGGGCGCCCCCCATTATCTGATTTAGTTCATTGTAGAACGGGCATGTCTGCGGCGCGCCCCCTGATTGTCCGTTTGCCTCCTTGGCTTTCTGGAACACTTGCCTCAGTTCCTTAATTTTTACGCGGCACTGTGTGGCGTCCCTGTTGTGGCCCTTTTCCAGCATGGCCTTGGAGACTCTGACAAACATGTTGGCATTATGTTTGTTGTTGCGGAGTTCCAACATCATGGATTCCTCTGCCCAGATAGCGATGAGATCCAACACCTCACGAGTGGACCATGCTGGAGCTCTTTTCCTCTGGCTGGTCTCCAGGGCAGCTGAGCTCTGCATGGAGTCTTGTGATGCTGAGGTCTGCATGGCAGCTTGTGCTGCTGATTTCTCTGAATGGCGACTGAGCTGTTCAGGTGAGCTGGCCACACTGACCAAACAGGAAATGCTATTCAAATGTTCCCAGGTCTTTTCCCGTCTACCTGGCCAGAGCAGCGAGTTGAGACTGCTGTCCAGAGCGGTCACAGTGGAGCAGTGAGGCAGTCCAGAGCGGTCAGAATGGAGCATTGTGGGACAGCCTCTGGAGGCTATTAGTGTCAGTTGCGTCTTCACTAGTCCACAATCGACCTAGAGAGGTCGATTTTAGCACTACTTCTCTCGTCAGGCAGGAGTTATAAAGTCGATTTTGAGGGCCCTTTAAATTGACTTTAATGGCATGTATGTGAAGACAGGTACACGTTTATTTCGACTTAACGTTGTTAAAGTCGACGTTAAGTCATAGTGAAGACATGCCCTTAGTATGATATAAATATTAATGTAGCCACCCAGATAACAACATGTTGGGTTTTAATTAACTTTATTCTGATTGAAGATTGCCTTTCAAGATCTGAAAATATGTTGAGAGTACATAACTGAGCAAATAAAACAAGAACAAAAATAGTTTTTGAACCCTCAGGTAAATGTAACAGCTGAGGAGATGTTATAAGATCCATCTTATGAGACATTTAAAACTAGACTGAGCAAAGCTCTAGGCCATAGTTTACAGGGGAATAATTCCACACTGGCAATCTAGAAATGGACTGCACAACATAATAAATATTGTAAATCTCTGAAAATATTTCAGAACACTCTTGTTTTACATTTTAGCTTTTTCATGCTTTTAACAGCAGCTCCTTATTGCTGGGGTGATACCACTTATCAGTCATGGATTTAAAAGCTCTGGGCCATATACCAAATCCTATGTGTTTCTGCTCTAGGAAAGATGTACCTCGGGGAGATAATAAGGGGTTGAATTATGCTCATCTCCAATTAAAACAGATTGGGGTGCTTTGTTGACATTTAAATTTACAAATATTTATTTTCTTTTAATTAGTCTCTTTGCACATGTTCTAAAACATCTTTCTATTCATTTTAGATGTTTCATGCTTTCCATATTTCTCTATCATTTCTAGGGGGAAGCTCCTCAACAGTCACTGGTTTAGAAGTTCTGGACCAGACAGAACTCCGAAATCTGGTGATTTCCCTCTTTAGTTAAGGTGATGCCTCCTGGTGTGGTTCAGGGACCAGAAGAGGTTAGGCCAGGTCCTGGAAAGTCAAAACATAATTTCCATTACATTTTCATTTCCTGTTACATTGAGGTAAAACAGTATTTCTGGTGACATCATCATATTTATCTCATCCAACAATTTAAATTTGACAAGAGCTAGGAGCAAAACACTATTTGTGTTACTGTGTGCTGTTTAGGCTTTTTAAGGTGCATTGAATCACACTGTCCCTGGATGAGATCAGGGAGGAATTCCTCCTGATGGAATTGACTCCAGGGCACAATTACAACATGTTTATTGCCACATGTTTTAAGGGGATGCAACTGACTCCTCCAGTGAACTATTCCTGCTCTTCAGTGTGGTGCAGAGTAGGTGACAATGTCTCCATTCCTCCTAAATCCTTTGGTCTGCTATGTGCCACCACTGGAGTGTGAAGAGACAGTCCATATGAATCCACTGAGCATAGGATTTATATCTCTTCCTGGCTGTTGCACAGATCACATAAGGGGGTCCTCCCCCTTTTTTTCATTTACATATGGGCAAGGTACAATCTGATCCTATGATAGAGCAATCATAAGCAACTGAAATATGATGCTTTATTCGAAGGGTAAGGAAACAGCAGCATTGGCAGTAATGTAAATGTGGACAGTGTAAATAAAAAAGCCACGTTTTCTGTTTAATTTAGAAGAGATTTGTTGCAAAATTCTAAATGAAAACATAACTTTTGACTCTGTTTTTTTTTTTTTAAAAAAGAATAAAATTAGGTGGTTGTGGCACCATGAATTGTGTTTACTTTCTCCATGTAAATGTGATTTCCTAGTTTTCTGCCACCTATATCCATCCCTCTCCCAGAAATACTGGCAGATACAGCTGTAAAATTGAGATAAGCACCAACCAAATTTTTACCAGGGCTACAACAATCTAAATCTTAGTAATACTTAGTAATTCATCATACCATGAATATTGCATTTATTGCATCAATAACTAAAACTATTGTCTATCCAACATCTTCAAAAAAAAACTTTGTATAAGAAAGATATATTTGGATTGGAATGATAGCAAATAGAATTAAATAGAATATACATGTTCAACTATAAAAGAGTCCTTGATAGACCTTCAAAATAAATTATTATAACAATAAAAAATGCCATGCATACAGAACTCCAATTCATATGTAATGTATGCTAGTGTAAGTACTGAGAATAATGTTTCCTGGCCCTGCAAATGTACTCTTAGAGACCTTTTACACACACAATGGAACGTGTCTATTTTGAATATTCATCCTGGGAAAATATCTGTATTTGATTAGAACTAATCTCAGATTTCCTGCTCCCAGAGGACCCTATTAATCCTTGATGGGTGTCTACAATTAAACTAAGCAGAGATAAATAGAATAATTCTATGGCCTCTCCTTCTGACAAAGGACCACATTCTAGTTAAGTGAAAATCTCACCCTACTCCATAAGAGTGTATGTAGTTCACGAAGGTGTACATTTGCAAATAAATGGTTTTAAGATTTTGTGGACAATTTCATATGAGTGGGATAGCCTTAATATACAACCTCAATAAACTGTGGCAAAACTTTTCAAAACCCTGTGCTAGCACAAGTGCCCTGGTGCACACTCCAGTATGGACTCAGTGACCACTCTAGCTATGAGGTTAATTACTTTTATTATTAACTCTTACTTTTTTACTTCTCAATCAATCTATTGGCTATCTGATGGTCCAGGGATTTTCTCTGGCTTTTGCCTATAATTTATTTATGGTTCCTGCTTTTCATGACACTTCTGAGACCTCCTCAGCCTATCCTTGCTTTGCTGGATTCATGATTTCATTCATGTCTGCCCCTACAGCAGGCATATGCTATGGCAGTGTTCTGGAGCAGGAATATAATATGTGAATTATTGTAACGTGTCACCTTTATCATCGTTATATCCAAACCCTTAACTGCCTGCAACAATGCCATCTACACAGCATAATGGGAATCAAATGGTCTGACAAAATTACGAAAAATGAAGTACTACAGCTGGCACCCATGCTAAGTGTGGAACCCATACTAGTATGGAGGCAAATGACTTCAGTCGGCCACATCATACATATGGATATCAATCGACTGCGTAAGAGAGGTCTGTATGGTGAATTTGAAAAAGGCAGTAGGATGGTTAGCCACCCCAAATTCCACATACAATCTCTTGGGCTGAACTTAATAACTTGCCTGGATAGGGCCCATGACAGATGAGTCTGGCACTCTTCTACGACAGAAGAAGAATGTACAGCAGAATATTGTCATGCCATCTTGATTGACAGTAGGAGGGAATGCAGACACCAACTTGCCTTGGAACTTTCCTTGAACCCCACATGCAGAAACTGATTTCCAATCAGAGTCATACTTGAATATGAATGACAATCATTATTTTAATCCACGCTTGCTGTTAGTGATTACAACTTTGGCCTCCAGGTATTTGCAAATTAAATGTTTTATACATTGCTCTTGTAGCTCAGGTATCAAAGTCAGTCTGGCTGGTCTGTGGTTCCCTAGCTCCTCCTTTCCCCCTTTCTTGAAAGATGAGAACTATGTTGGTCCTTCTCCAGTCTTCTAGAACCTTTCCTGTCACCCATGAGTTTACAAATATTATTGCTAGTGTATCTGAGATCTCTTCAGCTAATTCCTTCAGTATCCTTAGTTGATAGCAACAGTCCTACATTGACTAGAAACCATGCAGACTGATCAGAGGATTGCTGACTTTTCTTTACTTATCCTGATCTGCATCCCTTTCCCTTTATTGTCTTTGGTAACTTTGCTAGTCATCTGGTCACATGCTATTTTTTGTGGGAAGACTGAAGCAGAAGCAGACATTGAACAGCTCTGCCATCCTATCATCTTCCATTCCCAGCTCACCTTCTCCATTGAGCAGCGGACCCACACCATCCCTGATCTTTCTTTTTTTGTCTGGCATATTTGAAAAACCCCTTCTTGTTGTCTCTAACAGTCCTTGCCAGCTGTAACTCATTCTTTGCCTTGTCTTTCATTTTTTTGTCCCTGCATGCTTGCAATATACCCATATATGTTTCCTTGTGACACACCCCTCCTTCCATTTCCTGTATGTATTCCTCTTGTTTTTTATATAATTAAAAAAGTTCCTGTGCAGCCACATTAGCCTCCTGTAGCTTTTATCTTTCCTCTACATAGCTTGATGCTGAGCCTCTATTATTACATCTTTTGGGAATTGGCAGCCCCCTTTCACTCTTTTTATTTCTAATTGTTTTTTCCATGAGCCCTTGCCTAAGCCAAGGGTCAGATCTGAAGCCAGAGGTCAGGAATCAGAGCTGTGGGTCAGAACGGGTTATCTAGAGGGAGGTACGGCCGGAGCAGGGCTTGCGCCAAAGCAAAATGAAGGCTGGGAACAAGGTGTTAGCAGGAGGTATTGCAGCCATGGGTGAATATTTTAAGTAGCCATTTAACTGCTTCTGGGCTGAACGGCCAGTCTGCTGACTCTTCCATACAACCAGACAGCCAACTATGGCAAACTGTGCTTGTTAGGTTGCCCAAGACACAATCAGTTGCAGGCCTAGATTCCTGACAATGAGAATGCTAGATGTTCCTGGGCCCATTTGAACGATCATCCTTCAGACTTGCTAGAATCTGCCAAACATCCCTGAACTCTCCATGGAAAGAGCATCCCTGAATATTTTTTTAAAGAGGAAACTGGTCTCCTTTGTGCCTTTAGGGGCTGGCAGATGCAAAGTGTATTTCAGAAGTGGAACATTGGTAGACGTTGAAGGACATATGTCCTGTCCTTCTTAGAAGCCTCATACTAGACAGGGAAATATAATGGGGGAGTCCATGTGGTGGTATCTCTCGCTTCTTACTTCCCTTGTTGAATCAGACAAAGACTATGTTTGGGGCAGTGGACTATTTGCGACTACTGATAGACTAACACCAGTAAAATGTAACTCTTTTCCTCTCCAGAAACCAGAATTGAGCCAGAAGAGGGATTCAGTTTAGATTGTTGTGTATCTATTTTTAATAAATATTTCTGTTTGTGACTTTCTATGAAGTGCGTCTATAGAACAAAATTGAATGAAGAGAAGGAGTTAGGAGATTGGCACATTGGTATAGGAAAGTCAATGCATCGAAGAAAGCATGGAAAAGGAGCAAGGGAAGGAAATGAGACTGTTTATGATTGTTATTTTTATTTAGCAGTAGAAATTAAACAAATATGAACCTATCAAACCCAGTCTTTTAGAGATTTTATATTCTCTTTGGTACCTATTTGCGGTCCTCCATACCATTGTACATGGTGGTACTATTTCAAACTAGATTAATCCATTTGGCCATTTCAGAAAGAACATTCTGTTACAAGTTACAAACAAACATAGCTTTAAGAAAACATTCCAGCAGCACATTCATGCTGCCCTAGTTAAGGATTGTGTCAGCCTTTTTTGTTATAAACGTCCATCTTTGGAGGTTTATAACTTGACAATAAAACGTGTTCCACT
This sequence comes from Sternotherus odoratus, assembly GCA_032164245.1. Lineage (NCBI taxonomy): Eukaryota > Metazoa > Chordata > Testudines > Kinosternidae > Sternotherus > Sternotherus odoratus. The sequence continues at coordinate 226,183,354 of JAVMKO010000001.1, read as the reverse complement.
GAAACTGGCAGTATTCAAGGACTTACAGTAGAGGAGGGATATTTTTTACCAAATTACTGAAAAAGTTGGCGTGGCTGTTTTCAAATTGTAAGATGTAAATAATTTAGTATGTTGCCTCTGGGCGCTGTGTTGCATCTGTGCTTTGACCTATATATGACTGCTTTGCTTTCTTCAAATATTTTCCATTTTTCTGGCTGTCCTTTCACTTTGGCTTCATCTCTTCCGTTTTATACTTTTCTTACATTTTGCATCTTGGGCACACAGAGTTGCACATTTTTTCCCTGGAATGCACCTTTCCTCTCCCTTATTTTACATTATTTCTTTATCGCATTTTCTTTTACATTGTTGTTATTATCATTGTTCATGTATATGATAGTGGTGTCCAGGAACTCCCGTCATGATGCAAGGCTTTGCTGCGCTAGACACTGTTCAAAAAGATGCCAAAAAATACAGTCACTTCCACAAAGTGCTTACCTTTCCTATATTTTATATATTTTTGAAAAGATCTGTTTATAAAGTCATGCCAGTGTGGCATATTGTCTGAGTGTGTTTTTTTCTATATGCATTGTTTCCTTCACAAAGAGGCTAAGGGAATGCTTTACACTGCAACATGTGAGATGAACCATGATCATACTTGGTTTGCGAAGGCCAATGGGGAACTACCATAGTTTTAGAATGACAGTCTTTCACAACAGGTGGAGGAAATGAAATATGCCATTAGCTCTTAAAGAAGCCATTAAGAGACCAGTGTTCAGAGAATCATGTTTAAATGCTGACAGTCTGTAATGTTCCAAACCCTTGTATTTTCATTCGACATCTAGTGAAATCTCGTGTTTTTCTTAAATCTCCCGTTCCTATCATTTTATTATTGACTAGCATCTCCACTTTCATTTATATATCTATAAATGACGGCTGCAGAGCAAAGCTTGAAAACATAGCATGAGTGCTGAAGCTCAAAAGCTAAAAGGCAAATACAAAGAATACCAAATGTGTTACCTAAAAAAAAAAGACATCTCATTATCTTCAAGCCAAATTCATGGTTTTTAAATGCTTGAAGTTGGCAATCATAAATACAATACTCAAGGAAGGAATACTTAATACGGAGGTGGGGTCATTAAAAGGTTATGTTAAGGTCTAAAGTTGGGGCATGGAAAATGTTGTTTATATTATTTGGTTTCATTTATGAGTTAAGTTACTAGAGCACATGGTAAGCAGTATATATTATAATTAAATTTACAGAAGTAAAGAGAAACTAAATATTACTATGAGCAGCTAAGGGGTATACATGTACCAGAGGCCTGTAGTTGTGAAGATAAAGGAATAGAAATCTATTGCCAATTGTCCAGCTATGTAATTTACCCTGCACTCATCTCCATTTTAGACATAACCAATTTATGTCCAAGCCTCTGGGTGCGCTTACATAATTAAAAATATTTAATATTAAAAAAATAATTCAGCCGTCCTCAGAAAAGCATCAATAGGCCACGTCCATCCGCCCATTCAATCTTCTCCTGGATCTTATGCTGTCAAGGTTTTATTTCCCCACTCTGAACTCTAGGGTAAAGATATGGGGACCCCTCATGAAAGACAAATCACCCCCCAAGCTTATTTTACCAGCTTAGGTTACATCTGTTCCCCCAAAACCCAAACTTATCCAGTTGGGGCTTGGAAACTGCTGCCACCAATAATCTGAGTCCCCAAAACCGTGGGGTGGGGAAAATTGGAACCCCGATAGTAACACCCCCCCCCCTTTTTACCTGAGAGAGATTTGAGAACAACGACCACAAACCCTCACTAGCTGTGAGATGAGCCTGATCCAAACTAGGATCATTCTAATGGAAATAAACAGACAGTTCTTACAAGAAAGATTTTAATAAAAGAAAAAGAGAAAAGCATAAACTCCTTACACAGAAATCCATAGATACTAAGCTCCCTAGCATTACCAGGCCCTCATGGAGCCCCCTCCCTTGGAATTTCTCTCTCTGCTAAACTTAACAGTCTAAGGACACCGTGGATCAATTTCCAAGTGATATAATTCAAGAATACACTTAATGCTAGGCTTTTGGCTTTCTTAGAATATTATTGAGATGATGAAAAGAATCATAGATGTGATTCCTCCCCATAGCCAGGGAATGCAGATAGACTCCGAGACCACGGCGAGAGAGAGCAAGAAAAAGCCCTGGAACAAAGGTGAAAATAACCCCTTTGTCTGCCAGGTATTAGCAGCTACGATACGTCATCCCCTCTCCTGTTTCAGGTTAACTCTTCACAGGTAAAACAGTAAGTCTAAGGTACTTCATGCTTATGACAGATGCTGACAACAACAAAGCCACAGTTGAAAGCAGCAGGTATTAATGGCACATAATTTCATATACATTTACTATCTACTCAATACATATTTTATAAACTTCCTCCACAGATGCATATTCTGAAGAACAAATGTTAAGCCTTTGCTTTGATTTACCAGACTGTTAACACCATAAAGCAAGTTTAGCACTTCAATATTTGGAATGCTGTCTTGTGTTCCGAGTAAAGACTGGGACTGTCAGGGTTTATGCCTATCATTTACTGTATATGTCATAGGGTAAGTCATACACAGTACGTTATTTTTAAAAAGTAGAAGCCCAGTACTTTATATGTTCAAAATGCTTCATGAACATTATTTAACTAATTCGCCTATCTCTTCTTGGAAGTATGAAAAGGAGGAGCATGGAGTTATGTAGGGGTAAAACAAGTGTGAAATCACAATCAGGGCCTAAGTAAAACACTGTGAGATACTTGACTTGAAGCGTACTCACTTGAGCAAAGCGAATCACATGCAAATTGTTTTCCGAATCAGCTGCTTAAATAATTATACTTTCCAAAGAGAGGGCTGCATTGTGATTTAACAATCCACATACAGTAGAGCCTCAGAGTTATGAACATCAGAGTTATGAACTGACCAGTCAACCACATGCCTCATTTGGAAGTGGAATTACACAACCAGGAAGCACCAGAGATGGATGGGGGGGGGGGGGGGAAGAAGCAAGTACAGTACAATATTGTGTTAACTGTAAACTAATAAAAAAAATAGGGAAGGGACAGCAGCATCTTTCTTCTGCATAGTAAAGTTTCAAAACTGAATAAAGTCAACATTAAGCTGTACATTTTTTAAGAACTACAATAACGTTTTGTTCAGAGTCACAAACATTTCAGAGTTATGAACAGTCTCCATTCCCCAGGTGTTCATAAGTCTGAGGTTGTACGGTAGAGTTAGGGGTAACATATTAGTGTGCTGCCCTTGGAGCAGCAAGAACAAAGATTATGACTTTAGCTGTCACAGTCCCCTATTCCCTATCCCTTTCCATCCACCTATGGTGTGTGGAGAGAAGAATGTAGGGTATTCTACAATTTCTACAGTTACGGTAAGACATAGAATAAACCACATTCCTGCACTGGAAAACACATTAATCTCTAAATTGATCTCAATAGAACTATTCACATGGCTTCATTTATTCCCAGGCATTTTTGCAGGAACATACTCTTGCTAATTACTGAAAAATAGAGTTTATCAGGAAGACCATGACATCTTCTTTGGTTTGACTTCCAGCACTGATCTCCATTCTATTTACTCTTGCCCTTTAGCAAAATGGAAACAGGAAGCAGAGAGAAAAGTTAGAACAAAATGCATAAATTCACAGTACTTACCACGTGATATTTATTTGTTGTATCTCACTTATACCCTCGTGCCATTGTCTGTTGCCATCACTCTTTGTAGTTTTGTAGCATGACTTATTTAGACTATATACTTTTCAATGCAGGGATTTGGTCATTATTAAGAATTTCATAGAATTATTTATTCTGTGTCATAAGCTTAATAAATGTGTTGCTGTTGCAAAGAATGGTGCTGCTGCTGCTTAATAAAGAAATATTATAAACAGTAAATTGTTTCAAAACTTCAGAGCACTGATATGTTGAAACACAATTTCCACAGGCTGGAGATATCTAGAAGGTAAGTACAGACACTCTAATGCTTGTCGTTATCACCACTGATAAGGAATGTGAACATCTGCACCATCACTTAATAAAGTATGAGTTAACATGCTTCTGACAGAGTGGGGTTGGATTTGTTCTGTTTTTCAATTCAATAGAAAGGTTTCAGACTGATGAGAAAAAATATTAATGTCTGGGGAAAAATTATTTCCATGAAATAATTTCTTAAATGTGTGGGCGGTTTTAACAAAACTGCACTTTAAAAGAGGAAAATAAGCAATAGTGAATTTTAATACATCTTCCCTTGGGTACCATGAGCTTTCATTAGAATCAAAGATATTTACTGTGCTAAAAAAATTAATTTCATATAGAATTTCCAAGATATAGAATTTTGTGGTGGCTGGGCGTATCCCAAATGTGAATTTTGAATACAGCTGAATTCTGTAGGTTTTAATATAATTCATAAAATATAAGGGCCTAAATCTACTATTGCTTATACTGTTTAGCATGAATGGAATTACACTAGTTAATTAAGAAAATAATTAAGATTGTAATATCTTGAACTCAGTAGGACTATTCACATGGGTAACTGCCTTTGGGCCAGGGCTTATGTTCTATTTAATTTAGTGTCTGGTTGACTGTAACCAGGTAGTAGCTTCCCTTTCAAACAAGAATCAGGAGAATGATGGTATGTTGCTGAAACAAGTGAACAAGTCTGAGGGTAAAAGCAGGAATACTCAAATTGTGACTATTTTTGGAAGCTGAATTTGATCCACTCCCTTTTTTAGCACTCTGAAATATTTTGTTCCATTAGGGTGTTTTTCTTTTTCCCTCTTCGGGTAACAGAGCCAATATCCAAACATTTGGAGGTTTCCCTTCCAAAGTACACATGTGACTCTTCAAGAAGGTTGAATGTGTGAGGACTTGCCAGTGATGTCTATGGAGTATGAAAAGCATTGTTAACGCTCTTATTTTTTATTTCTATTTTAAAGTAAAGATAATCAAAATCAAAGCTGACTTCCCCACTTCACTTTCAAATCTTCCTCTTTTTTCTGACCCCTCAACCTACTGTGCCTGTACTACCTCCCTTCTGAGGAGTCACCACTACCCTCTCCTGATTCCTTTCCCCTCACAATACAGGGTTCACACAAGAATACTCAGTATCCACCATCTTCAAAAAGCAAACCCTTCATCTTCCCCACCCATCAATTTTAATAGAAAACAACTTTCTGTGATTATTTACCATTACTTTATGATACTCAGTGATTTCAGTTCAATATTACTGCACTGGCTGAACATTAGCCTTTCTTTTTGTGGGCAAGGTATGCATAGAATAAGTCCTTCTACCATTGATTAGGGTTACAACATGTCTTCCTGATATCATAGCATGCAGATATTGTTCTCTGCATTTTCCCCCCATTCTACCCACTTTAATTCAATGGGAATGGTAGTGATCTATTTCCAGCTTACATTCTGTGACAATTCTGAATCCTAACAGGAACTGTCTCATTAAAGTACTAGTGTTGACTTGTTGGTCAAACTCATGGTAAGTTATGAGTCAGGGTGGGTTAGTGTGTGTGTCATCCAGAGAGATTTAGGGTTGATTTCTGAAAGTGGTGAATGAGGTTGACTGCTACAGTAAGTGGATATTTGCATTTGGAGTTATTGTGTGCACTGGTTGTTTTGTTATACCAGTAATCCTGTTTTGATTTATATCAAAGATTGTTGTGCTTGGGGATTTTGTGTTGATTTGTGCAGGCGGTGAATAAGTGGTGTATGCTAGGCTGGGAGGCTATATGTATTTGGGGATTTCTTCATGTGTGGGTGTTTCTGAGGAGCTGAAAGAGTTGGGCCAAATATTCTGTCGTCTGTGTAATCTCCTGCATAAATCCAATGAAATAGTTGCATGCAAATTAGCAGTGCAGAAAGTGGTGATTGGTTGAGTAACTTTTAATGTCACAGTGGTTAGAAGTTTTTGGCATGACATAGGTACATGCTTTGTTGTTATATGGGTGTAATTCATCAAGTCAAAATGGCTGAGAACTTAAAAATTGGATAGTAGAGACAGTGACTCCCACTGGTGATTGTACCTGGTGATGTTCTAAACAAAAAGAGCTCTCAACCATGCTTGTAGCTGTTTCCATTGCTTCACACTGACTCAATGGATATTCCAGGCTTCTGAGTGAAACGGGTGCTAATCCTGGAATCTTACTATATAAATGCCTTCTCTTTACTGCAATAAGGAATGCTCTGGATTATTAGTGGCATACGTGACTGCACACACCTTGTATGCTTATATCTACCAGATATCCAAATAGTAGACAAATATTTTTTAGTAAAGGATGCTTGAGTGTGGGGCGTTAATCATAGAAAGAGAAACCAAACTCATCCTTCTTGCTGCTTACCTCTTCATTCAAATCTCTGAGATGAAAGTTAGATGAATATAAGTTTCATCTTGGACATGTTATAGATTAATTTTTAAATAGTAAGGTGCTCAGCACATACTGGTTTAATCAATGATTTGTCAGTTGGTAATGATGCCATTAGCAACATGGTACTCAGCTATCCATAAACCTGATGCAGTCTCATCTGATTTTGATGCCTTAACATTTCTTCTTGCTGATTGCACTGTGGGGCTATGTTGTCACTTGCTTTATTTATAATTTGTTTGGTTTGTTTAACTGAAGAAACTTATTTTTTTAGCTATGTCAACTTCTTTGCATTAGCAATGTGTTTTGAGGCATTAAACTACTGATGCAGCTGTAAGCAAGGAGAAGAAATAAAAGCAGCATGTTTCAGAAAGTCATAAGAAATAATTAGAAAACAAATAAACAATAAAATAAAACAAAACAAAAAAATCTTGAGCCTCACTGATTTCAAAGCTGCTTAAAAATTAATGACACTATATAACCTTTCATTTCTAACCTCTATAAAACATACAGATATTTGTATTTATCAATAGAGATAATAATAAATAAAATAATAATAAGATAAAATAATAATAATAATTAATAATAATAATTAATAACAATAAATATGTTCTCAACTTTTGGAAAGAAATGGGTCGATAGTCATTTCATATGCCACAGGTCAAATTCTGTCCTCAGTTATTTCAGTGTGAAATAACTTCAGTTTCAGAGCAGTTTAAATGAGATCAAAATTTGGTTCTGAGTATTAAAACATCATAAGATTACAAGGACATTACAGGAGCATTATTAGGATTACTTCTTCTTTGCCGTGCTGGAAATCAGTTCTTTGTTGGACCTAGCCAGTTGCACATAGCTACTGACTCTTTTAGAAATGGTTAATTTTCCTTGGCTTCCTTTTTATCTCCTGTGCCTGGATGTGGTTATTTAGTTGCTAATTCTACTATTCTGGAAAAAAAAACAAATACAACAACAATTTCTTCTTCCACTTGACAGTTTTGAAAACAACCTTGAACTAAATAGTGTTCTAGCATTTATAGCTCCAATAAAAATGTCTTTTTTAAAAAATGTCTTACACTCTTTATCCTTGCCTTCAAGGCTCTGTGTAACATTACTGCCACCACCCCTTGCCTGTCAACATGTCTGCTTCTCTTTTTCCTCATGTCCCTCTTTGCCCCACTTGTTTCACAAATAATGCTAGTTTCATTGCCCCGTTTATCTCCTTTGCTGACTCACTTCATGCCATCTCTAAGGATGTCCATATTCTTAAATTACACTCTTCTCTCAAAGTACTGGATTTACTCTCTTCTTATTCAAATCCCTCAGAAAAAAATAAATTTATGCAATAGAGTCTACAACAGGGATCAACAACCTTGTCACATGGAACCACAGGGTAAGCAACCTTAGCGGGCTCCACCTGTTTGTTTACTTGCTGGTTCACTGACTGCAGCTCCCTCTGGCCCTGGTTCGCCGCTCCGAGGCTGCAGGAAGTGGTGTGATGCAGGCCACCACTTCCTTTCAGCCCCACTGGACCGGGAATGGGGAACCGTGGCCAGTGGGAGCTGTGATCGGCGAACCGCCAGGTGAAAAAACCAGTGGGGCCTGCTAAGAGTGCTTACCCTGTGGTCCCGCATGCCAAGGTTCCCGATACCTGGTCTACAAGCAGTTTTTCATGCCAGCATTACTCCCAATGTAATTATTGAAAGTGTATTAATATACTTTCTGTGTCTTCCATTCATTGCTAATTGGTTGCCTTTTATAGCCAAATTCTGAAAGCCTTTTACCTTATGTGAATAGCCCTTTCTCATGTGACCAGTCTGTTGCAAATGGGACTAATTTCATATGTAATTTTTTGCTGGCTGCCTCTTCCCACAGCCCCCATTGGACCGGGACGGCGAACCGCGGCCAGTGGGAACCATTATCGGTGAACCAGCAAGTAAAGAAACCAACAGGGCCCGCTAAAGGTGCTTATCCTGCGGCCCCCTGGCCAAGGTTGCAGATCCCTATTATAGAATACTAGCGAAAATACCCGGCGTTGCTCAGATCCGTCGGAGGTGGGGAGGGGGAAGAGAGCTGAGTGAGTGCGGGGTCCGTTGGAGGGGGGGAGGGGGAAAAGAGCAAACCTGACACCCCCACCTCACCTCCCCGACCAAACCCGACACCCCCACCTCACTTACCCCTTGACCAACCCCGACTCACATTTTCACCCCCCAACCCAAACCCAACACCCCACGTCACCCCCCTACCATCACCCTCTGACCAACACCCACACCTCACCCCCCGTAGACCAAACCTGACACACCCACCTTACTTTCCCCCCCAACCAAACCCGACACCCCTACCTACCACCACAAACAAACCCGACACTCACACCTCACTTACCCCTCGACCAACCCCGACCCCCCTCCTCACCCCCCAAACAAACCCAACACCCCCTGACCAACCCCAACACCCACACCTCACCCCTCACCCACCCCGACACCTTCCCACTCCCCCAGACCAAACCCAACACCCCCGGCTCACTTACCCTACGACTAAACCCAACTCGGGTCCATCGGAGGTGGGGAGGGGGCAGAGAGCTGAGTGAGTGCGGGGTCCGTTGGAGGGGGCAGGGGGCAGAGAGCTGAGCGAGTGCGGGGGCCGTTGGAGGGGGAAGGGGGCAGAGAGCTGAGCGAATGCAGGGTCCGTTGGAGGGGGTATTTTGACATCATAACTATGTCACAGAGAACAGCAGCTGCCCAGCTGATGTGATTGGCCTTTAAATAATTTCACCCCTGGGGGGTGTCAGAGGTGAGATTTGAAAAATCTTCAACTCTTACCCTGATTAGGACCCTAAGACCTCTAACTGTACCAAATTTCAAGTCTCTAGCTCAAACGGTGTGGAAGAAGTAAGTGCACGTACATACACGCATACATACACGCATACACTCATACACGCACGCATACACCATTTGACTTTTATATATATAGATTGTTTCTGATAGTTTTTAATAATAGAATTCAGTTCCTGTCTTGCTGGGGAAGGGTGTTTTCAACAGAGTATTTAATGTGTTTGTCCTTTTGATTGTTTTTGTTACAACTTGTTTAATTTCAGTGACCCAATAGCCTTTTGGATAAAGGACCTCTTAGCTAAAGATATATCATCACATACCTTTTAGTTAGAGTCTGAGAACTAACATTATGTATCCGGTGAGACAGCTAATTGGTTCTTGAGCAGGATCATAGAAGGCCAGATTCAGCATTATGAGGTAAAAACAAAGAAGCACTCTGCACCTAAAACACTAACTTTCAGACCTTCACATTCTTAAATATCAATCTTGATTATTATTTTAAAATTAAACTCATGATTTCTTGGCCAAACATTCCAAAATTGCTGTATGAACCCTAATGTTAAAGAATGTTTTGATTTGGATTAATGAACATCTTTGCCTGGTATGTCTGTACTCAGTTATCAACCCTGAACTTTAGCATTATAAAAAAGCAAAATAATTTTATTAGTTACTTTAAATACTGTCTTCATTTTAAATCTTTCTGAATCCTCTTCTGTGCTCCTATTGCCTCCTTTTTACCAGTAATATCTTCCCTCCTTTACAATGATATTCAGGGTTCGGCAACTCTTTCCTGTCACCATATTTACCATAAACATTACATCTAAAATTGCAATACGGGTCACATCAAATGCTTTTTTGTAAACTACAGAAACACATTATCTTTGCAGGAGAAATAAACCTGTTCAAGGCAGGGATTCCTGAGATGAAGTTATGCATTCAACGCCTATAAACATCATCATAAGCAATCACCCCACAGACCAGAACACACCAACTCAAAGTGACACCGGATCCTGTGAGAGCGACAGATAAAAAACCTGTGGCCATAGCTACACTGCTACTATGATTGGCAAACACCCCCCCCCCATAACACACCTTTCAAGATCCATGGATCAGTGCACTAAATGCCCCAATAAAACTGTGTGGGAGAAACCAATCAATTGCTATCTTCCCAAATGAACTCACACAGGAAAATGATAAAAGACAAAATAATAATTTCTGACATCTCAGTTCTCACTCTGGAAGGAAATGTGCAACCTCAAAAACATGAGCCTCGGCGCATAAATTGATAATTTTGCTAAACACTAAAAATCAGGGACTGAAAAAAGACACGGGATTTATAGTTTATTACAACAGTCTGTAACCCACTAACAAACCCGACCACAGCTGCCTGTGTTTTTCTCTCGTTCTCCCTTCCTTCCCCCTCCTATTACTGGAGGATTTTAAAAAAGCCTTTTGCCTTGAGTGGTCCCTTGAAATAAATGTTAACTACTTCTGCTAAACAATCTGTTCCACCTGGTATTTAGATGTCACACTCTGAGTACATTTCCCAGACCTGAGGGAGAACTTCATGTAAACGTGAAGGCTTGTCCAATAAAAGATAATATCACACCCGCCTTATTACTCTAATTAACAGTAAGTGACTCTCAACCTCTCCAACAAAGCTGCCACTCCCCTATTGTATAATGGAGTTGGACATTTCTTTGAAAGTCCCAGTCTAGGTCCCTCTGCTCACAATTTTCTTGAAAAAATGTGAAAAATGCAAGAATGTTTTTTTTCCTAGCTGAAGGTTGGGATTCTATTTCTCCAAACACCAAGAAGTTACTAATTTCTGTTATAATTTGCAGGGAGTTTTTCCTCTTAAAATATTTTTTTAAAACATCAAAATATTTATTCAGACTATTTTCGTCCAAAGTAAAGAATCCTTTTTATCTAATATAGAATGTAACACATTGCCTCTGAGAGAGAAGAGCATGAAAATGTCTACTTTAGTATTAGATTAAATAGTTTGAAGCATTAAAACTGGCTCAGTCATTGACAAGAGACAAAGAGCCACATTCAATAGTTTGTCCAGTTTTCCTACAATGAAATGCACACTAGGTCTCCTGGATGAGATTCCATGGTGAGAATTTGTGTGTATAGTCTGGCCCCAAAGCACCGTGAAACTATCCTCTGATGTATTGGCTTGCTAGAGAAATTACACATAGGAAGCCAAATTCTGAACTCTTTACTCAGCCATAACTCAGGCAAGGCCTCCACTGATTGAAAAAGAATTTCAGGATTTGGTCTGGTGTATTGAAGTTGTTGGACTTTCAGAGTGATATTTTTAAAATAACTCTTAAACGACTATTGATTGCATTGGTAATGTATATAGTAATTATTACTAATTACTATTAAACTAAGAATGTACATTTGTCAAATTTGTCTCGAAATTTATATGCATCATATAACTCAGAGCTAAACTGCATCATATAACTCAGAGCTAAACTGAGTCTTTAAGTCTAGTTCTGCATACGGAGCAATATGTAATTGCACCGCATAAGGAACAGCCCAGGCAAGGAAGTAGGAGTCAGAAACCTTCAATTCCTTCTCTTCTCCAACCATGATCCAGGAAGAGCTAAAGGATGAAGATCACTTATTACCTTATTTCTTATTACCTTATTACCTGCCAGAGCCACAAGCTATTGTTTTGTTGAGGATGACTGAGCTGTGCTCCTCTACATCATTCACTCTCTTCCTCCACACATGCTCGTGAAGGGAAGTAGAGCTTGTAGGAGTGTGGTTTTCATCATCATGCTGGAGCTGAGATGGAGGCAAGCTGTACAGGGGGAGTGTATGTGTGTGTTGTTTTATTCCACTTGGCAGTCATATCAGAGGCACAATCTCAACTTTAATGGTGATGAAAAAAATAAATGACTTCCTTAACATCCAGTGCAGAAAATGTAAATACTTCATATAAAAGCAGTAAAACGAATTGGGCCAAAACTAAAATATTTCCCATACATGAGAAAAAAGCTACAATACACCATTAGCACTGCCAAAATATCAGTCATATTTTGCCATATATACATGTAAAAATTTGTGATCAGTTCATAGGAGAGTGGATAGATCCCCTGTTCATATTAAACTTGATGCAAGAGCCATTTATTATGTATTTATATCATTTTAAATTCTAGCTTTAATACTAATTCAATAATTTTAATATATAATTTTAGTTTTAATTAAAATTCTCTATCTTTATGAATTCCCTTTTGATCTCTTTCCTTGGTACTATACCCTGTGTTTGACAGGATGCTTCTAAATCTGCCTCTCTTCCAAAAGAGGAGGGTTTATTAAAATATCTCCTATGCTGAATATATCTGAAAAAATATTCTTCAAAACTGAAAAGATTATTTATAAAATGCCTATTCAAATTCAGAGAGCTCATTATCCTATTTTCTGAAATCTCTTCAGTAACACATAGCCTCTTTCAAAACTAGTTAAAAAGACTCTTTCCTCTAATTTCCACCAAACCTTGTAGGCCTGGAACTAATTAGAAATTTTAAAACTTAATCTTCAGATTTTGGTTCCATATATCTTCATGTACCTGATGTTTCACAACCAAAAACATTATTTAGAATGCAAGAAGTGAAGGAGAAAAAAAGAGTTTTACTTAGAATTTCTACAATCTATTCATCATGTGAACACAGTGTTTTGATCTATTCAGTTCTGAATACTTCCATCACAATTCACTGGAAGTTCTCAAAGCATCCATTCCTCTATGAATGTATCTAAGTCCATAGGTCTAAAATTTATCACTCACATCTTAAAGTTTGAACAAGTAAATAATTTAGGGTAAACAAATAGAGATTTTATGTTGTTTTTTTCTGAGTTTCAAGTGGTTAGGAAAATGTGTGAGAAGAAATCTGATTAGTTAGGGTGATTCTAAACTGGGCTGTAAATAGCCTTTAATTGCTGTGCTGTTCACTAGAGTCCTGATCCAAAGCCCACTGTAGTCACTGGAAAGTCTAGGAATGTTCAGATCCAGGGTTATAACTTGGCCATATCCAAATTCTAAATCTGAAACACGTCACAAAGTGAGGGGTACTGAAGTCTTGGATCTTAGGTCAGATTCATCACTGCTTAATCCATTTTTTTAAAGCACCATTTGATTTTTACATTGCCTCTTGTGCATTATATAGTAGATTATATCACCTACTGAGAAAAAGTTATTTCCCATACCTAATTTCCTGCTTTAATTCACTCCAGGCTAATTTATTTTTGCAGCTGAAAATCTAAAAATGAAGGAAATCTTATTTGTTGCCTATTTAATGTCTTAAAAGCAAGGAAAGATTATTTTAAAAAAATATGTTAAAATGAGCATGTGATGGCGATATGTGTAGTCCATGAATTTGTGAAAGGAAGGGTACTTGGTTTCTGAGATAACTCTAATATTCCTTACTATTTGACCCAACAATGAAAAGGGTTTGAGAACCTTGTATATTAGATAGATAGATAGATAGATAGATAGATAGATAGATAGATAGATAGATAGATAGATAGATAGATAGATAGATAGATAGATAGATAATCAAACAGTCATCAAATGGTAAGCAATCATAATCTCTATCTACCTGGCATAATGAACTTGAGCTGACTAGGGGCTCCCTCTCCTGTTAACTACCAAACCACAATACCATTTAGTTCTCCCATTGATCTTCTAAATGTTATTATTGTAGTTAAGTAATGACATGAAATAATATTGTCCTCTGCACAACTAGTACAGATGGAGCTAGTGGGCCCCACAACCATTGATGTGTTTGCTACTTCTCCATTCTATAAAAGAGATAGCTGTTTTGCAAAAAAACAAAACAAAACATACAAACAAGCAAAAAACCCAAAACCAAACAACAACAAAATCCCAACAACTATAAATGGCAAAATTGTTAGGTGATGTAAATCACCTTGACTCCATTGACATCAATGGAGCTCACCAATTAACACCATCTGAGGATCCAACCCAACATATCAAAGTCTGTCAAAGAAAACTGTAACCAAAAGTTCATGAAAACTCAATTTCCACTACTTTCTTCTCCTTTCAGAATGTTTTCTATTTTCCATTTTCAGCCATTTCACCTCTGTTCCATGTTTCCAGCTAAATAGAAAAAAAAAGAATGTTATTAAGCTGAGAGGTTAATCTTCTTTAAAATTATCCCATCCTGTTGGTGTTCTACAAACATTATTACAACATCCTTTTAGCAAAATAATTTGACTTCAAAATAAATCCTCTAAGGCTATTTCAAGATTAATGGCCCAAACTATTTGGCTGGATGCTAGCAGGCTGGTGGTGGCAAAGAGCAAAATTGTTACTAAGCTATCAAAAGGTTTCCAACCTTCCTTGGGTTTGAAAAAGCCACCTATGGTATGTAATTAAAATATATTATTTCAAGAGTTGTATGTTTTTATCAACTATGTATTTAATTATGTATGTTTCCTCCTAGATTTGCCTCTGTTTGTTAGATTTTCTGACTGGCCCTGAGGTAGCAACATTTGTTTAAGTCTTCAATAAATCTTTAATGGGAAAACTCTTATCTCCTGGGCCTGGCCTTGTTTAATATCCCCATTTAAATAAGATCAGAACAAATGTATTGTGGCAATCATCATAGTATTTAATAATTTAAATGCATATTTTAAACTGAAGAACAAATATGTTAGTCATTGGTAATTGAACTGAGATTGCAATAAAATTACTATAATATGGAATAATCATCCTACATTATGCTGCTAGCATTCAATGTCAGATGTGTTTTAAGTTGAATAACATCTGTCCTTATAGGACGGAGGGAGTTCTTAATGAAAGAATCTGTTACTGGAATTCTGAGCCCTTTGTATTGTTGGCATAATACTGCAAAATTCTCTTTTCATTCCTGTTCAACCGATAAAGGTGAATTACACAGAGTAGCCACTAAAGGTTGGATTCCACTTAGATGGCTAAATTATACCTTCTGTGCATGTGCTAAAGTGAGAAAGAAATTATAAGGAGGCTGTTTCTTTTCTTTCTACCGTGAAGCCATGGAGGAGTGTGATGGGGCGTATTGGCCCTTAACTAGTACCAAGAGGGTTAACATTTCCCTCCTAGCAGAGGAAGCCCCTCCCCTGAGGCTGTGCTGGGTATGCTCCAAGTGGAAGTCAGACATAAAAGCCTCCAGAGCTACTCAAGCAGGGCTGGCTGCCAAGGAGGAAGGACACTCTGAAGAACCAGAAACTTGAACCAGAGGCCTGATGCTATCAGAAGCCAGGAGTGTCAGGTGCTGAGGAGCCTGGAGATCCAGGAGCTGAAGCGCCAGGAACCTGGACTAGAGGTTTGCAGCTATCAGAACCCCAGGAAGAGTCTGGTGCTGGGGAACCTGGAGACCCCGATGCCATATGAAGTATTGTGGCCAAAGAACTAGTAGGAAGTGTCCTAGGGAAAGGAAGGGAGTGGTACCTCCCAACATTATGAGGTCAGTGTATTTCGGTAGGATTCCTCACTGACACCCTTGGTCAGAGCCCTTGGTCAGGGCCTGGTGGAGTCAGGGGGGCTTGGGTCCCCCTATAAGGGGTCAACTCCCCATTGTGATGGCTCCAGTTACCTGACCCCTGTTTTGCCTCAAGTGGGGAAGCCAGGACTCCAGCCACTAGGCCGCAATACCCTACTAGGGAAAGGGAAATTATACTGATTCTGGTCATTGGGCCACACTGCTCTAAGGACCAGAGTGTATGATCTCTGGTTGCTTGGCCACATTTCCCTACTTGGGGAGAGGCAGTGTATGGACCCTGACCATTTGGGCCACACTGTGTTGACTACCGGGGCAGAAGTGTGGAAACAGACATAATCGTAGAGAGGTGGGGTTACCACTCGCTCCCCCTGATGCAAGGAGTTGACAAAGTACAAAATTCACCACAAGGAGCACAATTGTGATCTGACACTCTCACCCACTGGTGGGCAACCTGCAACTCACGGGCCACACATCATCAGGGTAATCCGTTAACGGGCCACCACACAGATTTTCTACATCTACTGGTCACAAGCACAGCCACCTGCAACTCCCAGTGCCTGCAGTTCCACAGATTGCCCACCACTGCTCTAACCCTTATTTTTTTGGATGGAGACCAGCTAATGTACTCGGAACTATTGCTTCTCATTCCCACAGGAACACAGACAGTCTGCTTCAAATGCAGTGTCCAGGCAGTGAATGGATGTAATGTATTTGGATACTCGAGATACAGCCTGGAACTGGGGTACCCATTTCACTTTCCAGCTTGGGCTATCTCTCACAATGTTTACTAGTGACCAACAGCAAACCCCTCCAGCTACTTTTATCACTCCGCACAAAAGTATGTGGAGCCAAACACTCAGCTACATTACATGAATTCTCCCTGAACCAAAATGCAAATCTCCCAAATGACCATCCTTGCACTTATGGAATATTCCATCTTGCCCTGGTCAGAATCCTAACCAGTGTATGTTTATTACCCAGGTGTTGCCTGCCTCAGTATAGAGAGGACATACACAAACTTTTATGAACTGAGCTGAGGTTTCCCAAACACTTCAGCAAAAATAAACTGTTTTAGGTGGGCAAAAAAGGTCAGAGATAGTTACCAAAGAAATTAAAGGGAAGTGCATAGGCTAAATCTTAAACATTATTACACTAGAAAGGTTTTAGATCAACCAGTTTTCTCACCCCACTGGGTGTTATAGTTCTTAATATACAAGCTTCTCCTTAAACCTGTGACCAATCTCCACAGTTGAGGGTGGGTTTTTTTCCCCCAGCATTCTTGTTGCTTCCAGATAGGTAGAGAAGAAAGGTGAGCATTCTTGTTGCTTCCAGATAGGTAGAGAAGATGCCTCTGTCCCTTATTTTATACCCTCAGGCCATGTGCCTGAAAAATGCTAGCCAAGACATGTCCTGATGGGCCTTGTTGAGTCACGGGGTTGAGCAGTACCCCTGGTGTGGTCTTGTGCAACTGAATCATAGAGTTGAGCAGTCCCCGTTGTTTAGTGCTTTCACAAATGTCATTGAATTATAAATTCCCTGATTACAATGCCCCTGCTGATCTATGGTCATTGAACACTCTCCTGGAAGTGGTTTGCCTTCTTTGAATGTCACTAGGAACCTTAAAGCATAGAGAAAATCTCATACACACTAATAATGATATACATATTTTGACAGAAAAATGAGTTTCTGTAGATCATGACTTTTCATATATTATCTTATATGTCATGCCTTTTATGCACTATATCATAATTATTTGATGTGTGAATATTGGGGTTCCAGGTTGCTGCTTTATGGCTGTATATTATGGAACAGCCGCAAGAAACGTTGATGAGAGTATTTTTCCCTGAATCTGTTTTGAGAAGCCAGGATAGCTAAGGGAAATTCTTCTCACTATAGCTCCACTCCTTCTTTATGACTTTGCCAAAAAAAGACAGATTATAGCACAGCATATTTAATGGTTTACCCCAAAAGGAGTTTGTGATGGAGATACCAGCAAAACTACATATGCTCTTAGACTTTAAATGACTGATTTATTTTGTGTTTACAAATATTGACATTGATGTGTATACCTGTTGTATCTTAAAACTTCCTACATTTGTTCATATAAATTAACATTTGCACATTCAAAGCCCAGTAATTTCAGAACTACATCCCCACTTGAATATACAAATACAATTTTCTGTATGGATATTTCTGAAGCTGACCATATTGTGAGAGAGGTTTTTAAAACGTCTAGGCTCAAAATTTGAAGGTATACCGGTACTTACTGTGTATAATTGACTACAATTGTCCATCTATATGGGCACTCACCTGATTTGCACATTATCCAAAGATAGGAATATGTGCTCGGCCACACCTATGATTGGTATCTGTTCCCAAGTACTGGATTTGTGCTTGGACTCATAGTGGTCAGGTGACTAAGCATCACATGGTGGGAGTTACTTTAAGAGGAGATCTCAGAAAGATGGGAAATAAGGGGCTAGTAAAGATCATGGGGAACTCTCTCAAAGAAGTCCAGGGGATTCCTGGTAGAACTCACCTGCTCAAAGAGATGTGGGGAGCTGAGAAAGAGTTGGGCCCTGTATCTTGATCCAAGGGAGAGAGCGATGCAGGGATGATAAGGCAGGAAATTCAGAATGTATCCAAGGTCACAGAGGAGTGTCTCTCCACACCAGGAAGATAAAAAGGCGTGGCTGGAATGACTTGCAGTAGGGGGCATTAATCTCTCCATGCCAGTCAGATGGAAAGGCTTGGGGAGAGCTATCTTCAATGATGAGCAGAAGGAAAAAACTTAAGAAAGGCAATAGTCTTGATAGAAAGAAAATGCCAGGCAGCAGGACCTGGGTTTGAGGACTTTTGAGTCCAGCAAGGGGCTGAAGAACTTGTGGAATAGGAGACAGATTTAACTGATATCTGATTAGTTTTGGTAAATGCGTAAGCTCGTAAGTAGGAGTGGTATTTGTTCTTCACAATCTCACAAGAAGGGGAAACTAAGGCAGCAATAGGGACCAATACTGGTTCAGGTAATACCCTGTTACACACCTACACTTTAGGTTGTGTGTATGTGTATTAGCAATTCTATTTACTGCATACCTTACATGCCAGTTACATGCCTTAACTTTTTGAGAATCTAGACCTACCTAAACCTTTGGAAAAAGTAGTCATGTCAGTACAGCCTTTATTGTACATTCTGAAGTAAGTACCTTTTTGATCACTGAAAAATGTCATGGAATATTATGGCACTATATCATCATAACCATTGGCAATATTCTCTGGTGAGAAGATAGAATCATAAGGACAAAGTAACTAAGGCTCCAGCCCTTACAGATGGTGAATCTATCATTTTCATTGGTGAGGAATTATTCATGCTGGTAGCTCCATAGAGCTCACAATCTTGTTTGTTCCTGTGAATAATTAACATTCTTAACCCATTGTGATTATACCAGTGCCCTGGTTAAATGTGACTAGCTCAGCAAATTTTAATTTATTTTGTTTGTTATCACACTGACATATTTCCTAATATTCTAATTTTAAAAGTGTTTTCAATTAGAGAAAACATTGATTTTGCTATACACAGCTGTATTGGAAATTATTCATTTATTTGCTCAAAACACAAATAAAGCAATCCTTCCACAACCAAGACATCTTCATCTGAGAAAGTAAGTAAATAAGAATGTGCCTATAAAAGTTAAAAACTTAAAAACGGCCATACTGGGTCAGACCAAATGTCCTTCTAGCCCAGTATCCTGCCTTCCAACAGTGGCCAATACTAGGTGTCCCAGAGGGAATGAACAGAACAGGTGATCACCAAATGATCCATCCCTTGTCACCTATTCCCAGCTTCTGGTCAACAGAGGCTAGAGACTCCATCTCTGCCCATCCTGGCTAATAGCCATTGATGGACCTATCATCCATTAACTTATCTAGTCCTTTTTTGAACCCTGTTATAGTCTCAGTGTTTACAACATCCTCTGGAGAGGAGTTCCACAGGTTGATTGTGAATTGTGTGAAGAAATACTTCCTTTTGTTTGTTTTAAACCTGCTGTCTATTAATTTAATTTGGTCACTCTTAGTTCTTGTCTTATGAGGAGGAGTAAATAATACTTCCTTATTTACTTTCTCTACACCAGTCATGATTTTATAGACCTCTAGCATATCTCCCATGTGTCATCTCTTTTCCAAGCTGAGAAGTCCAATCAGTCCAGTTATATTCACCTCTTGGACCAGATCCTGTGCTCCACTTAGGACTAAATCAAGAATTGCCACTCCTCTTGTTGGTTCCAGGAACAGCTGCTCCAAGAAGCAGTCATTTAATTCAGCTAATTTTGTCTCATTCAGAAAGTCAGGTGACTATTAGTCAATGCTGCTTCATTGAGGATGCTTTGACTATGATCATTTCATAGGCCCATGATTACATTTCAGCTCATTATTACATGCACACTGGATTTTAAGGGTCAAATTCATCCATAGCGCAATTACTTTGATTATATCATCTGCCATGTTCTCTGCATAAACTACCCAATCTGAGACCCTTTTCCTGTCTTTCGAGTGGACATCTTTCAATTGACATCCCCACTGTCTGGCTGTGTCTCAGGATTCTACCCCACTGATTGCCAACCATGATACCCAAGAGAACTAATGGGCTTGGAACTAGGATCGGTGTTTCTTTTGGAATAAGTTACAGTAAAAGTATGCAGCTTCTTCAATACAAAGTATGATTTATTTGCCAAATGGGACCCAAAACTCAAAGAAATAGATTTTAAATGACAGAGGCCTATTTTCATAGTTGCCGCTTCCTGCAGCCCCCATTGCACCGGAACGGTGAACTGCAGCCAGTGGGAGCCAGGATCAGCGAACCGCCAAGTAAACAAACCAGCGGGGCCCACTAAGGGTGCTTACCCTGTGGTCCCGTGTGCAAAGGTTGCCGATAAATGACCTATAGGATAAGTTTGATTAAATATACTATTTTAAAATGTGGGGCAAATTAAGCAGAGATAAATCAAATTATTTACACATAATCAGAGAGTTAGTGAGTGGCAGAGCTAGGAACACAACTAAGGCTTTTCAATTCCCTGTCCCATGTTCTAGCCACTTGAGAACATGCACTCCTTGTATGCATGTTGTTCCTAGAGCTGTGGAGTAAACTGATAGGAAAAGCGACAGTGAGTATTAAATGATAATAATTAAACAATATACATCTGTAAATTATAATCATCTCCTTTTAAAACTGTTGGCTCAGCAAAATTTTGTGTAAAAAAACATGCAGTCTTGAGGGACACCTGGGATCAGCTGTATTCTTGGTTGGTCAGCGACTCAATCAAGTATCCCATTGAGTAGAAGGGAGGGGAAATTTTGACTTAGGAGATTTGTAGGCAGGAGAGGATCAGAAAATGTCTACCAATTGCCAAACAAGTGGGTGACTGAGAGGAAAAAAGGACATAAAGAAACAGGGCATAAGAATTGGGAAAGTGGGTCGAAACATCTCATATTCAAAGAAATCAGAACCTTGAAAACCATTAGGTTTTCTCCAAGTAGTTGTGAAACTAAAACTGGATGCTTCTTCTAGCTCTGGTTTCTGAGAGAAAATGACTCCATAGGAAATGGTAATACTTTGAAGTTAATTTCATTGACACCATAATGTTTTATCTACAGAAAAGTAAAGTAATGACGCTACTGCTATAGGGGGGAAATATATCCTTTGTCAGCTTGTATCTATTATTCACTACCTAACAAAAAAAAACATAAGAAATAAAATAAAGTTAAAATGAGTTGTCATTTTCTTCACCGTTTTAGAAAAAAAGGATTTGAAAAGTTAATTTGTTTCTAAAGTAGTTTTACTATTCAGTGTAAATACAGATATACTCTAGAGATGAAGTTGTGTGGTGGAAGGGAGTGAGTGGGTGTTTTATTTATTTAGTGGGTTAGATTTTTGTATGCTGATACAAAAGGGCAGAAAGTTTTCATGATTTTTTCTAAACTAAGAATGATGATCAATATATGATACCTTGATGGAGTTGATTCTAAAGAACAGTGCTGTTTAAGAAGAGCCCAGAGCCCTAGAAACATTGCCGATCTTTAAAGTTTGAGAAGGGAACTTCTCCCTTGTGCATTCTAAAACTACGATACGCTGCAGCTGAATTAAAATTTGTTTCTGAATCTTGTGTATTTCCTCATAGAAAAGTTCCACAATATTTAA
This sequence comes from Sternotherus odoratus, assembly GCA_032164245.1. Lineage (NCBI taxonomy): Eukaryota > Metazoa > Chordata > Testudines > Kinosternidae > Sternotherus > Sternotherus odoratus. The sequence goes on along the minus strand of JAVMKO010000001.1, from coordinate 226,161,414 downwards.
TAGAGAATGGTAATCTCTCTAGAGCTTTTCAAAGTTATCCTGTATAATTTAATAGGTAATTATATCTGTGCTGTACAATTATATAGATCTTTTCAAAAAGCTTATAAAAAGGCTATGATTTTTATTATTTAGAATCTAGAATAGTGACTATAAGACCCTACTCATTTATGTAGATCCTTATTATTTAATCTTATTTAGACTTCATAGAAATGTCCAATAGATTTTATGTCTTTTTAATAGACAATAATAAACAAAAGTGGATATTGTAGAGGTTTCAATAGCTAGGATGACTGAGTTGTATTCCTAGCTCTCCCACTGACTCACTTTGTGACTCTGAGCAAGCAATTTAGATGAATATTTTCAAATATAGGTGCCCAAACTTAGGTGACTATGGGTATGATTTTCAGAAGGTCTTAAGTGGTTTTGAAAGTCAGCGTGCTTTTGAAAATATATCAGGCACATTACACATATATAAAAATAATACACTTAAAAAACCATAAGGCATTTGACTAAATGGGATTACTGATCCCCCATGAATTACTGAGTTACTGATCCCCCATGAATTACTGAGAAAAAAATAAGAGTATTTAAGAGCAATGTAGCATTCATTAAATTGATTTAAAACTGATCAATTGATGGATATCAAACAGTAATTGTGAATGTGCATCATTGTTCTATGGGGGTGTTTCTAGTGATGTCCTGCAAGGATCTCAGTCATCTTGGTCTAATACTATTCACAATACTTTTATCAAAGATCTGGAAGAAAACATAAAATTGTTGCTGATAAGTTTTTGGATGACACCAAAATGTATAAATAATTATAGAGGCAGGTCAGTAATACAGAGAGATCTTGAATGTTTGGTAAAGTGGGCTTCTATAAACAACACACTCAAGTTGAAGATCACATCTAGGAACAATGAATATAGCTCACACTTGCAAGATGGGAGACAGTTTCCTGGAAGGCTGTGTAACTGAGACAGAATTGGGAATAATGGCAGATAATCAGCTGAACATGAGCTTCTGGTGAAATTCTGTAGCAAAGAGGGCGAACATAGTTGTTGGATGCATAAATAGTGGATTATCAAGTCAGAGTTGGAAGGTGGTATTACCTCTGAATACAAAATTAGTGAGATCATTACTGGAATAATATGTTTAAATATGCTTTCAATAATTTTAAAAGATGTGCTGAATGTTCAGAGAAGTTGCATAAGAATGATTCCAGGTCTGATAAACGAGCTTTATAATAAGACACTTAGAACAGCAAAATTAATTGTAAGTGATGGCATCGGAAGACAATTTTGACTTAATTGGCATTGAAGAGACTTGGTGGGACAATTCCCATGAATGGAGTACCAGCATTGAGGGGTATAGCTTATTCCAAAAGAATAGGTATGGGAAAAATGGAGGAGGTGTGTTGTATGTTAAGAAAGTATATACTTGCTTTAAGGTCCCAGCAGAAGTGAGCAACAGGGAGTTGGACTAGATGACCTTCTGAGGTCCCTTCCAACCCTGATATTCTATGATTCTCTGGCCTCTTTGACTTCCTTCTCTTCAGTCTATCCAAACAAGCTCGATCTACTTTCCTGCCAACTCTCACCATGTCATCTGCTTCCAGGGGGTGGGGGGATAGCTCAGTGGTTTGAGCATTGGCCTGCTAAACCCAGGGTTGTGAGTTCAATCCTTGAGGGGGCCATTTAGGGATCTGGGGCAAAAAATCTGTCAGGGGACAGTACTCAATCCTGCTAGTGTAGGCAGGCGGATCCTGCTAGTGTAGGCAGGGGACTGGACTTGATGACCTTCAAGGTCTTTCCAGTTCTAGGAGATTGGTATATCTCCATTTAAAAAAAAAAATCATCACTGTCTCCCAGTTTCTTTTCCTATGAAATGCAAACTACTTGGTCTCTTATTTTAGCCTCTGTGTGCATCTCAGCACTTATTTTTACTTACTGCCCAATGTGTGACTTTTTCTCCTCTGCCAACTATTTTCTTCTTGATACTCCATTTGTCTCCCTCCAAATATTTGTGTCTTTCCTTGTATTCTTCCCTATCCCTTCCTGTATAAGCAAATCATCCTCATTCCCTGTCCTCAAATCCCTTCTTTAAACCCATTTCTTTTACTACAACTGACCTCTACTCTACTGCTATCTCCTTCTCTTCATTTGTTCTGTCTAAAAGGTGTTTCTTTTTGCAAACTCATAGATGTTTTGCAACGATGTTGTTGCCATACTCCCTCCCATTACTTCCCCTTCTTTATGTTGTCATAATTTCCAGTATTTCTCCAACTAAACTCTTGACCTTTCAAGTTTCTTTGAGCTTGCACGTATGCCCAGAGCCCCATTAAATTCAATGTGGTTCTTCTGTACAAGGTTCTGGGTCTCGCCTGTGTGGAGCAGTTTGCAAAAGCAGAGCCGTTGACTGTCAACTCTTTGGTGCAAGGACCATGGAACAGATACTCAGGTGGCATAAACTACAGTTGAAGTCAACAGAGCTAAGACAACTTCTATCAGCTTAGGATCTGCCACCAGGCTGTCTTTCTTCATGGCAGTGATATTCAGACCTCAGTGGTTCAGAAGCCGAATTAACAATCAACATTACCTAAAAGAGCCACAACAGTGTGAATTTATTGTTTCATCTAATCTATCTATCTATATTATATATAGATACATTCTACAATTGGCTAATAACATAGTAAACGCATCCTGATTAGTTAATTTCATAGATTGGTTAATAACTAAATCAAAGTGTTTTAATATCATGTTCTGCAGAGAGATTCAAGAGGCACAATAAAGATCCCTTTGCGACTTCCAACTCTCACTCTGAGTATCATTTTTCTAGAGATATTAAATGACTAATAGATAACGGTACTTACCTATTTCAATGGAGTCTTATGAAACTTAGCTGACTGATATTTGTAAAAGCATTTTAAAATCCTTGGATGAAAGGAAATAGAGGCAATAGGTTCTTATTATTGTAATTAACATTTTTGTTCCATTAAATATACATATAAAAGTAATGATTTTTCTCTAATATAAGCCTTCTGTCTTATACCACTACCACAATTGGAGGGATGATCATGTCAGTTTTAACAGTAATCACTAATCTTTACAAATATTCTTTTCTGAAGCAGCCTTGTTTCAAATAGAATACTTTAAAGTCATTATTCTACAGTAGCACCTGAGATAACAGTGCATTCAGCTTACTATAAATTTCTATTCCACTAAGAAATAACCAGGAAAGACACAAATATTCTATCAAGAAAAACAATCCTAAAATAAGGTTCTTTTCCCCAATAAATCTAATTTTTCAATGTGTTGCTAGAGTCCCTGCAGCTCTTGTGTATGATGAAAATTTCTTTGTTACTCTTTACTTTATTATAAGGTAAAAAAAGGAACACTAGAGCTTTCTGACTTTGGAGTTTTGTCTTATCAACAGAGAACAGAAGGAATATTTGGAACCAGTTACAACAATTTTTTTGGAAACTGCATTGGCCCACTTTTAGTAATGGCATCATTTTTTCTCTTATGTACTTCTTGCAGTAAATTGTAGTACAGTTTTATTTTTAGTTCTTTTTGAAAATGTGACATATTCAATCAATATGTAATTTGGAGAAGATGGAATCTAATTCTATTTTCCCATCTACAGCATCTAGGTTAAAAACCCATAGCTAATGGGGCTTTTCTATGGAAGTTAAAATCCTGACTATAACTTTTTTTGTGTTCTTGACAATAAATTTGCAGTGATAAATAGAATCAAAATGCTCTTGGTTTTATTTTTGTACCAGTTGCCTCTACTCTGAGGTCATATACTCTTAATTTTAATTATATTGATGGCCAAGAATCAAGTCAAATAATTATCCTCTGAATAAAATTCATATTAAATATCACTAGAATGGTTAAATAAAGTATCCTATCAATTTAATGATAATGCTATCTTTTTGAAGAATTCCCTCTGCATCTTGGAAACCACAGTAACTAGGAATCCCAGGGACATCAGTGTGAGGGGAGGGGGATTCCATTGCAGAATGCTCCTGAACCCCAGCATGACTTCACTCCTCCCATCTCCAGTGGAACAATTCTAGAATTCTAATGCCAGTTGAGGCTATTAGATAATCTAGTCTGATCTCTACAATACAAATCACGAGTTCATCAAGTGATTCCCATAACATCCCAGCAATTTGTAGCTGAATTAGTGCTCATCTTTTTAGAAAGATCTGTAATGTTGATTTACACATCCCAAAGGATGCAGAATCCACCACATCCTTTGATAGCTTGTCCCAAGGATTTTCCTCTGGAAAAATAAATATATACTAAGGTGAATTTTCTTTTCTTTTTCTTCCAGAAAGAGCAAAAGCATGACTTTTACCCCCAAGAAGTCCCAAATACTTTGAAATCTTTAGCCCTAATTCTGCTCTGAAAATGGTGGTGGCAGACTGCTGCATCCATTGAGAATTTTATTATTTTCAATAAACCTCTATGTAAGCATAGGAGTCTGTCCATGTATTTACCATTACAGAATTGAGACCCATATAATAGGAATAGTTTCAACCATCCCTGAAATGCCTTTGAGGTACAATGTGCCCACCATCACAGTGCAAAATAATGATACCAGCTCTCAAAATATAATAAAAGATTAAAACATAGAGCAACATGGTAAAAATTGAATTAACCATTTTTTAAAAATAAATAGATTACATGCAAAATTTAAAATGTAGTCACATTGGTTGATTTTCCATGAGCCTCGAAACAGAGTGTATCACTGCTGGCTAGTATAGAAAGAGGAAATTTTATTTTTTATTTAAAATAAGCAGAAGATAACTGTCCATTTTCATCTGGAAAGCATGCTGCAATTTACACTGATTTTAAATTCACTTCACCTCAAGAAGTTAATTTTATCCTATGAAACCCTATGTGGTTTAGGTTCTGGCTTCCTTTAGGGCTTGAATAGAGCCCTTTGAAGTCAACAGTAATACTCTTAATTGCTTCACTTCTGTTTGGCTTAAGTCTTAGGGATCACCTCCCTCCTGCTTCATCTCAGATGCTGAATTTGCTGGGAAGTTGCAGCTAACACTTCATACATATGGCAGTAAAAAGCAGATATTCTTAGATGCAGGGCCTTCTGTCACAGATTTGGTCAGGCACCCGCTGCAGGTACCTCAGCAGGTTGCAGGGAGAGGATCCAGACATGAATCCCTAATGGAAGGTTGCAGCAGGCTGCAGCACTGTTTCCTCCCTCAGCATCTCTTGCAAATTTCCTGTGCACTGACTTACAGTCTAATGTAAACAGAGCCCCATATGCCACCTGCTTTACTCTCCCAGCACCAACATATCTCAGCAGCATAAGAACATCCTCTACCAGAATTCCATGTAAATGTGCAAGCCTTCTGGTTCAACTTTTCATGTAGTAAATATAGCATATAAAATAGAGACATAAGAATATAAAAACAGCCATCCTGGCTTAGAAGAAAGGTAAATCTAGCCCAGTATCCTGTCTTCCAACATTGGCCAATGCCAGGAGCTTCAGAGGGAAAGAACAGAACAGAATCATCAAGTGATCCAGACACTTTGCACAGAAGCCTAACATTGTTCTTTAGGTAATCACATGAGAAATACACAGACTTATACAAAAATAATAAATCCTACACATAGTCCCCTCCCTCAGTTCCTCATCATTCCAAAGCATTCTTTGTACTGCGGTCAGGGTCTTCTGTGGAATCCAGCATACTTTCTCTGACTTCTCTTCTGAAACACAGAGACTCTTTAGGTCAGATTATTTCCTCTGACCTTGGCCATCAGATCCCCATCCCTTCCTATCTTCTGCTGAAACTTTCTCTGGGTGTCTTTGGTCTACCCCTGGGAATCACTTTTAGAATGTTTCGCTTTGGTCACCTGTCAATGTGTCCTGCTTAGGTAATTTTTCACTGCCTTCTACTTCGGCCTTCCCTTCAGACAGAAGAAGGAAGTATCTTCTTCTCGCTCCCATTATTCCAAGGCACTTTGCCTTGCATATTGTCATTGAATTCTAATGACCCCTCTTTGTCCCTGGTCTGGCAGAGATGGGACAAAACCCTGCCACCTCATGCTCATTACACATACAGAGAGCCATTTATGTTACAGCAATTTTCATAGTAACAACTTTGTAAAAATCATAACAAGCACCATCTTGTTCTACAGAAAGATTCCCCAAAGCATAACACTTTCTAGTCTGGAACGTGTTTCTCCCTTGGTCTAATGGAGCAAAGCTCAAAGCCTTACCAGGCATCCTGCATCTATTCAGAGTGCATTGGGAAGATAGATACTCAAGGCTAACAATGGGAGGTTTTTGTATCACTGCTGTAATTTTAGAATTTATTGTTCCAAATTTTATATTTTGGATATGTGCCTGAAGATGTTCACTGATGCATTTAATAAACATGCATTGTAACCATACAGCTGGATGGAATATATATAAGCACCATGGACCAATCCAGAGGGGACCTTCTCTCCTCAGAAACCTCTTAGGAAACTGTATGTGTGGGGTCCAAAGGGGCAATGCAGCTTGTACAAGATCATAGAAGAAATGTTACTGGGATTAGGATTTGGCCCAGTGGGAGTTTTGCCTGTATAGGAGTCAATAAGTTATGCAGGATTTGGACTGGTAATTACGCTGAATATAGCAACTCTTCTATTGGTATCTACTGATATCTACTTATCTGGTGTATTATTTAGAAAAGGCATTAGACATTTGCAAGTTCTGAATTGTATGGTGAATTATTTATAAAGTAGTTGTACACAATAGATTCTGTTCTATACCCTTCTGATTCTTTACTTACTTCTGGGTAATGGACAAATATGTTTTCTCCAGAAGCTACCTTAAGGAATGGATTTAGCAATTTAGTGGAAGTTTATATGTCTAACTGTTTCACGGAAACTGAATGAAATGAAAAAAAAACCAATCTGTCATAATAAAGCATTATCTTATGGCAGTAAATAGAACTGCATAACTTATTACCCTAGAGCTATGGAAACTTTGAAATACATATTCTAAATGTATGAAACACATTTTGTTTTGTAAGCTTTCAGCAAAACATTGTAAGTTTCCCAAACTTAAAAACTTCCACTATTGTTTGGTACTAGAAGTTAACTATCCAGAAGAATTTTTAAATTCTTTCTGGAAGAATCAAAGTTAAATTCAAGCTTTGCAGTGGTATACCCTGAAGAAAACACAGGATCTTATAGCCTGACCCATCTGCCTTTACTTCTCTGGGTTGTCCTGTGGACGTCAACAGAATTATATGCATATTCAAGGATTTCGTAATGGTGTGAATCATTGGTCATTTGCACGAGATGTTATTCTTTAAAAATATAATTCATAGAAAATAAAATACTTAATGGGAAAAAAATAACTGCTTAACTTAGAGGGGGAGAGGGAGAGAAAGATAAAGAATGTGTTTAAAAGCTCTGAGGATGTATTTACTACTTTCTTAAATCTGTAGCCTAAAGCCTGGTGGCAAGAGGAGGCCAAGGAAGTTTCTATGCATGAGATCTACAACTCACCAAGGAGACAGGAGGAAAGAGAAAGTTAGTTTAGGGGTAACACTATTTTTTCTGAAGAATCATGAATGAAACAAAAATCTTGTTAGAGAAGCGGAAAAACATGAAAAGGAATTCAGACAACAACCACAAGTATTCCATTCTGTGCAAGGTTATACAGCAAAAACTGAAGGATGACTTTGAGAACTTCCGGAAAAAAAAACCTCTTTAAAACAGCTGAATCACGCAGGAGCCTCAGGACATGCAAGCGGAAATTGATGCAGTGAAGATTGAGGGTAACAGCATTGAAGAACAAGGACAGAGAGACGGTAATTGACAGAGCAGGGATGGAGGAGTTCTGCAAGGACTTCTGTACAGAACCATGCAAATCAAGAATCAACGTCACTCTCCCAACGTCAGAAGAATGTGTCTCCCAATAACTGTCAGTGAAGTCCAAAGTGCACTTTGCCAGATGAAGAAGGGAAAAGCTGCAGGAAAAGATGAAATAATGTCAGAAATGATTTTTGCAGGAGGTGAAGAATTTTGGAAGGCCCTCGCTTTAAGATTTGGTCGATATCTTGAAGAAGGATGAATACCATCCAGCTGGAAGGAGTCGAACACCATCTTGCTGCACAAAAAGGGCAAATGAGAAAATCAAAAGAACTACCGCCCTATATGCCTGGTCAAACCCTTTACAAAGGTGATAATGAACTGACTCTTGCATAGTCAGGATGAACAACAGCCGAGAGAGCAGGCAGGGTTCTGTAGGAATTTCAGCATGATCAACCATATATTCACTCGCAGCCAGCTCCTGGAAAGAACAAGGGACTTATGAATAAGATTAATTGGAAGAGTGGTGTCAACATAAACAGAGAACGATTATCTCATCTCAGATTTGCGGACAACATCGTGCTAATTGCCGAAAGCACCAACCAACTGCAGAGCATGCTATGAAGACTCGACAAGAAAAGCAGTCAACTCGCCTGAAAATGAACCGCTGCAAAATGAAATATATGCAATCAGACATCTTACAAAAAGCCCAAATAATGGTAGCAGGAGAAGAAATTTAAGTGGAACAGTACATATATTTGGACCAAGAAGTCAATATGCCACAAGACCTGAACAGTGAATTCTCACGAAGGATTCGAGCAGGATCATGTGCATTCAGTTACATCAAGGATATCCTCAAAGGAAAAAATCAGCAAGACCACATGCACAAAAATCTTCAATTCAACAGTGCTGCCGGCCATGTTGTATGGCAGTGAAACATGGGAACTGACAAAGAGAGAAGAGCAGCAGCTGTCGGTAGATGAAAGGGTGATGGAATGAGCTACAGTGGGAATCTCCCTTCTGGATGCATCCCAAATGAAAAGAATGCAGTGGTGTGAAAGAGATTGTCATGGAAGGCAGACATAACAAGATGTGATAGGCGGGCCACAAGGCACGGTTCACGGACAACAGGTGGACCACAATCATTGCTGAGTGATACCTACGAGAACAAAAAAGACCACTCAGTTGGCCTCTAAGAAGATGGGAAGACGACATTGTTAAATGTTTCAGACGAACATGGAGGAGAAAGGCAAGAGTGCAAGAAGGATGGCAGATGTGTTGTGATTAGCGCAGTCTTAATGACAGCTGAAGACTGATCAATCCAGATGATCCAGGTGACTATTTTTTCTGTAGTCCAATGAACTTCCTTATTCAGCATTTGGAGAAAACAACTATTGTGTGAGCTGGTGCCACTGTCACATGACATACTGAAACAAATAGGTTTCTATAAAAAGAGATAATTCTTATTTGTACCTGTGCAGGGTGTTGCTTCTGTCTGCTTTCTCACATGCTGGGAACTTCAGAAATTGGATTTGGGCACTACCTCATGAAGATATTTGCAATAATCAAGGTGATTAAGAGTTAGCAGAGATGGAATTGAACAGCAGTGTTGGGAGGTAGATTTATAAGCACAAGAGATTTGGCTGTTTATGGTGCACAGTTAAAGATTAACATTAAAGTTAGTTACAGGCAAGCCTAAAAGAAGCAATTTTGTCTTTTGGGACACTTCGGTGTTAAGCCACTAAAAAGATTTACAGATGTGAGGGAAAAATTGGAAGTTGGTGGTATTGAATTTATGGTTAAATATAACAATACAGTTGTATTGAAATTATGTGATTAAAAATAGACATAAAATTGGAGAAAAAATTATCAAGGGAATCAAGGTTCACATTAAATCAGAATCTTTGGTGGTCTCATTCAGTGAACAAATGTAATATTGCTAAACTTGAAACGTTTAGTACAGCTATATTACCCCTCCAACTGCAGTTGTCTGTCTGAGGCTTGCAAAGAATGAAATCTGGCAAAGATACCGGTTTTCTCCTTTGTCTTAGGATTTCTATTAAGTCTAAAAACTTAATTTTGATTTGTTTGTAACTTGTTCTTCTCACTTTAGTCCCCTGCTATTTTGTACTTCAAGCCTCTGGCTCTCAGGGGAGCTCCTTCTTAGCGCTTTTGAGAGCAAGGTTAAATGTTTTTCTTTTAATTTAGCCTATTGCGGAGCTATACTGCCTCTTTGAGATATTTTCCAGTGACTTTATTGCAAGATGCCTTGGAATAGAGATATTTTAAGGAGCCTGTAGCAGGGTGGTCATCTGCTCCAGCCTGGAAGGGGTTATAAGAGCCCTGAAGAGGTTTGCGGCTGGGGGAAAGTAGTGAGAAAAGGATGATTGGGAAGGGCCTATAAAACGTCTGTGAAGCAGGAGCTAGGCAGTCTCTCTCCAGGACAGGAAGGAGCAGAGGCTGCCTGCCTGTGGTACATGGTACCTAAGGTGGAACAGTACTGGGGAAATAGGCAATGGAGCTGTGGAGCTCCAGCCTAGCAACTCCCCAGGCTGCAGGCCTGAAGCGAAGGCCTAAATGGGTTCTAAGCTGCAGGGAAAGGCAGCAGGTCCAAACCCCCCTTGCCTATGATGACTGGCTTTTACACTGCAATCTGCTCCAGGGAGAGGAGGCTGGATGATGACTGGCATAGCCTAGACTAAGGCAAGGTGGGGATTAGAGGGTTGGAGGTTCCCAAGGGAGGGGAGACCCAGAGGCAGAGAGTGGGGGTATTGCCAGGGGTCAGCACTCCAGGAAAAAGGGCACCAAGGTCTGGGAGGAACATGGGGGCCAGCGGACAGTGAGACACTGGCCTGCAGAGGGCACTCCGAGCTGGAAGAGCTAATTCCTGGACTGCCAGCAGGAGGAGCCACGGGGTGAGTCATCGCGCCGTGACAAAGCCACAGTGCTCTCTTACATTGTACTGCATGTCACAATCTCTTGACGCAAGAGACTGGAAAAGAACATAGGAAAATGTGGATTTGTCTAACATTTGTTTACATTCTGTTCAAAGATATAATGCTCCTCAATGTTCTGGGGTCCACTAGCCCCTTTTTTCACTTCATTGGAAGACCTTAGCATAAGGCTAATCTCGACGTTCCAAGCTCGACCGTGGGCTAGTGAAGACGGAACCCGACATTAATAGCCTCCAGAGGCTGTCCCACAATGCTCCATTCTGACCGCTCTGTACTGCCTCCCTACTGCTCCACTGTGACCGCTCTGCACTGCACTCTGAACTCGCTGCTCTGGCCAGGTAGATAAGACCCGGGAACATTTGAATGCCATTTCCTGTTTGGTCAGCGTGGCCAGCTCACCTGAACTGCTCAGTCGCCATTCAGAGCTATCAGCAGCACTAGCCGCCATGCAGAGCTCAGCATCACAGGAATCCATGATGAGCTCATCTACCCTGGAGACCAGCCAGAGGAGAAGAGCTCCAGCATGGTCCACTCGTGAGGTGCTGGATCTCATCGCTATCTGGGGAGAGGAATCCGTGATGTTGGAACTCCGCAACAACAAACGGAATGCCAACACCTATGGAAGAGTCTCCAAGGCCATGCTAGAAAGGGGCCACAACAGGGACACCACACAGTGCCGCGTGAAAATTAAGGAGCTGCGGCAATCGTTCCAGAAAGCCAAGGAGGCAAACGGACGATCAGGGGGCGCGCCACGGACATGCAGGTTCTACAATGAACTAAATGCGATAATGGGGGGTGCCCCCACCACCATCGCGCCGGTCTGCGTGGACTCCACTGATGGGATCATCGTCAGGGAGGAGAGTGATTCCGAGGAGGACGACCATGAAGAGGAAAATATCACGGAGCAGCAGGAGCCCAGCGGAGAACCCCTTTACCCAGAGAGCCAGGAGCTGTTTGTCACCCTGGACCCAGTACCCTCCCAAGCCTCCCAGGGGGGGTAAGTGTTTCTTTTTTAAGGGATTACATGACGCGTGGTTTTGTAAAGGAAGCATTTATTAATGAGTAACTTGCCCTAAGGACTTAGCGTGCTTTCATTGCTGGTCAATTTCTACTCAAAGAGTTTGTCAATATACTCCGGGATTGACCATAAGTCCTCCGCGGACATTTCAATGAAGCTATCCAGGAGGTAGCAATGAATCCAGCGCAGCAGATTTCTGGGGAGAGCTGCCTTATGTGGTCCCCCGTGATAGGACACCAACCCACGCCACGAAAGTAGTAGGTTGTCTGGTATCATTGAGCAGGCTAGCATTGCGGCGTATGGACCAGGACTTTGCATGGACTCAAGGAGCATGCGCTCCCTATCTCTCCGAGAAATTCTCAGCAAAGTGATATCATTCAGGGTTGCCTGTTTGAGATACGGACTGCAATTAGTCGGGAGATAAAGAGTCCCAGCTGCAAAGTACTCTTTTCTGCTGAGGACCGACGAACCGAACCCCCCTCTCCGCCCACGAACGCTGACCGCCACCCCCCCCCCAGCCCGTAGCGTTAGCTGGCAGGGAATCCGAGCCGTCTGCACGCCGTTGCTTCCGCTTCACAGCCAACGCGCACCCAACCCCCCCCCCGCCCGTAGCGGTAGCTAGCAGGGAATCTGAGCAGTCTGCACGCGGTCTGAAGAGCCCCAAAAAGACCTTAGCCCTTAGCGAGAGATTTTTTGGCATTTGCTTTGCAGTTTGCGGTTTCAGTGGGAGCCAGCCACGCGGTGGGGGGAAGGGGGCGGGGTTACTCTACAGTATGCAAGCGCCACTTTTAACTTACCATGGCCGGCTGCACGGTGATTTCAGAAGCCGTCTTGGGCTGAGGCACGCATATGTGTCTGAGATGCTCTGAATTTTCTGAGAGCTTGTCAGTCAGTTTTAGGTGTACAACATGACCTTGTACAGAAATCATATCAGGCAGGCCTCTGAATACTGAGGTTGCAAATGGCATAGTACTCCCATTGTGTACCGTCCGAGACTGCATCTGCCTCCTAACCTTGAATGTATCTGTCTCATAACTTTCAAACTTTCTTTTCCCACACTCGCCCACAGATGAACAACAAGTATGTCACAACCCCCCTACCTCCTCCTCACGCCGTGCACCGCAGATAAGAAAGCGTAAAAAGAAAACGTGAACGCGCGATGAGATGTTCACTGAACTCGTGGAGAACTCGCGCGCTGAGGCAGCCCGCCAGACGGACTGGAGGGAAAGAATGATAGAGTCCAGGGATCGAGAGATTCAGGCAAGGGATTGAGAGATTCAGGCAAGGGATCAAGAGAGAGAGGAAAGGAAGCGAGAGAGAGAGGCAAGGGATCGAGAGAGAGAGGCAAGGAATCGAGAGAGGCAGGAATGGAGAGCCGCTGAACAAAAGAGGGTAGAACGTGAGGAAAGACGCATGGATGCTTTCCTCCGCATAATGGAGGACCAGAGCGACATGCTGCGATCTCTGGTGGAGCTGCAGCATGACTAAAGACCACCTCTGCAGCCCCTGTGTAACCACCCCCCCCTCCCCAACTCCCATAGCTTCCCCACCCAGACGCGGGTTGAGAACACGGGGGGGCAAGCTCCGTGGGCCGCTCCACTCTACCCCACAAGCCAGCAGAAGCAGCAGCAGCAGCAGGCTTACATTCTCGGAACACTTTTGAAAGCTGCTGAGTCTTGCCAACCCCTCCTCTCCACCCTTCCCACCCCCCCTCCTTTGCCCGCTCCTCCCCACTGCGACTGCCGGTTTCCCTCCAGGATACCAGGACAGTGATCCCCTGTATTTGTATTTCCGAGTAACCAATAAAGGAACCATGATTTTTCAAACAGTGATTTTATTTTCTCTGCAAGCATGGGGAGGGAGGAGGGAAAGCATGGGGAGGGGGGAGGGAAAGAGGGTTCAAGGGCAGCAGGCTTAGAGCACAGCAAGGGAGCAGGTTCTCAAACGCCATGTCGGGCACTCATAAAACTGTCTTTCAAGGCGTCCCTGAGGCGCAGCGCCTCATGGTGCACTCTTCTACTTTCCCTGCTGTCTGGCTGCTGGTAAGTAGCAGACAGTAAATTTGCCTCTGCCTCCCAGCCCGCCATAAACGTTTTCCCCTTGCTCTCACAGATATTGTGGAGCACAGAGCAAGCAGCAATAACAATGGGGATATTTCTCTCGCGGATGTCTGAGCGAATCAGTAAGGAACGCCATCTCCCCTTCAAGCTGCCAAATGCACATTCTACGGCCATTCTGCACTTGCTCAGCCTGTAGTTGAACAGCTCCTGACCCCTGTCCAGGGCTCCTGTGTAGGGCTTCATAAGCCAGGGCATTAGGGGGTAGGCTGGGTCCCCAATGATCACGATCGGCATTTCGACCCCCCCCCACGGAAATTTTCTGGTCGGGGAAGAAAGTGCCTTGCTGCAGCTGTCTAAAAACCCTAGAGTTCCTGAACACTCGAGCGTCATGAAGCTTTCCCGGCCACCCCACGTACAGGTCGGTGAAACGTCCCTTGTGGTCAACTACTGCTTGCATGACCATTGAGTAATATCCCTTCCGGTTTCTGTACTCGGCGGCCTCGTGGTCCGGTGCCAGGATAGGGATATGAGTCCCATCTATAGCCCCACCACAGTTAGGGAATCCCATGGCAGCAAAGCCATCTATTGTGGCTTGCAGGTTTCCGAGGTTTATAACCCGGTGTAGCAGCCGCTCAACGATTACCCTGCTTACTTACTTGCATCACAGCAAAGCCCACTGTAGACCTACCCACCCCAAACTGATTTGCCACTGACCGGTAGCTGTCTGGCGTTTCAAGCTTCCAGAAGGCTATCGCCACTCGCTTCTCCACTGTAAGGGCCGCTCTCATTTTGGTATTCCTGCGCCGGAGGGCAGGGGACAGCCAGTCACAAAGTTCCATGAAGGTGCCCTTTCGCATGCGGAAGTTTCTGAGCCACTGGGAGTCATCCCAGACCCGCAGCACTATGCGGTCCCACCAGTCTGTGCTTGTTTCCCTGGCCCAGAATCGGTTTTCGATGGCATGAGCCTGCCCCATTGCCACCATTTTTGACAGATTGTCAGTCGCCCTACTTGCAAAAACGGCAGTGTCCCTGTCGTCCCCGCTGTGCACGTCAGTGTCCCTGTCGTCCCCGCTGTCCTCGTCCATCTCCTCCTCACTGTCGTCGGGTTCCAGAAAGCGCGGTTCTCCCCGGATCGCATTCCTCCTCTGTAGACGGTGCAGCAGGAACTCAGCAACCGTGATCGAGGTCCTCACAACAGCCATTACTGCAGCCGTGGTGTCAGCGGGCTCCATGCTTGCAATGCTATGGCGTTAGCACGGCGGAGAAAGGGCACGAATTATGGGATGCCTACCCACAGGGCACCGCTTGTAATGGGGGTGGGCGGCGCGGAAAAAGGGCGCGAAATTTGGAAATGCCTACCCACAGTGCAGCACTCAAAATGGTGCCTGCTGGGGGATCAGGGAACTGTGGGATAGGTACCCACAGTGCAACGCTCGTCATGTCGACGCCTGGAAAAGTTTTCCGGACAGACACTGTCGACTTGCTGTGCTTAGCTGTGCGTAGTGAAGACACACAACATCGACTGTATACCGTCGCGTTCACAACATCGACATAAAGGAAATCGAACTACTGCTGTAGTGAAGACATACCCATAGAGTCTTTTGCAGTGCATACGAGGCTATTTTATTGAAGGAAGGTTCATATTGGCCTGGGAAACATAGTATAAACTTTAGGTGGCATGACCAGTTAATAGCAGTGGTGTCTGTGCATTGAACAGTCTCTTTAATCCTAAAACCCTGCAAGCACATTTATGAGAGGTGGGACCATTCTAGGCACTCACTTCGACTTTCTGAAAAATGTAAATATATTCCACAACCATTATCAAAACTGGTCTTAATACTGTTCCTGTTGAAGTCAATGGGAGTTTTGCTGTTGCCTTCAGTGCAATAAGGAAAGCACATGTTGCACGAAAACATTGCAGCAAAGCATAACAAACAGAGGGAGTTTGTTGGAAGTTTACCTGCGGGGAGTTCCCAAAAAGTTTTTGCCTTTCAGACTTCTGGGAGTAGTAAATACATCATCTGAGGAGGCTCTTAGAAGGCTATGGATGGAGTTAAGCTTGAGACCCAGTAACAGAAATGAGTCCCTAGCACTCACTTCATCCCTGGTAAACTTGATTTGGTCACTAGTGTAGACGAGGCCTAAGTGTGTATAATATTTGGTGCACTAAACATAATTGGTCTAAGCATGCTGTCTTCATTGGTGCGAAGCTGAACAGAAGTTTTGCTCTGTCTGTAATGGTCAAATTGTGTTCAATTATGTTTGAAGGACAGCCAGAGGGAGACCTATGTTTGATAGCAGGTATCAACCATGGTTCATTTTCTGTTATAATCAAGGTCCTAGAGAGCAGCTGCTCTCTGGCTCTAAGAAGGAGGAAATAACTGTGACTAACTGCCACTTACTAACTGTTTGAGATTCACACAGTCCCATCAGGAGCCTTAATTCTATGTGGCCAGAAGGATAGGATTTCTATGAGCCCTGACAACTGAGTAAAGAGGGATCTTCTAAAAGGGACTTGCCCCATTAAGCTAGTATTGAAAAGTAGGTCCAGGAGGGCTTTTAGCAGATGTGTAATGTCATGCTGGGGAATTACACTAGTGCTTCCCAAGCAAGTTGTTCTGTTGCCTTTGGGGTTAGAAAGCTGAAGCATCAAACTATGGAAATGTTCCAAGCTTAGTAAAGGGGAAAAAATAGCCAGTTTGGTTGATTTGCTTCTAACTCAAACCAGACAGTTAATTGTGATACCTAGTAATACGAGCTAGGTCCAAGACATCCAGGACATTGCTCTACAATAGTTGCAACTAATGCATATATTATACCATTGTAATGAATCAAACCTTGTAATTCTGCTGAGAAATCAGTTAAAGGAAGTCCAGCTCAAAGCAAAGTCTTCTAATTAGGTTCCCACAGGCATAGTGTTACCAGACAATTCAGAATACTTGACTATTTTTCAGAAGTGTGTGTGACCCATACCTTGTGGCATGCAGGGCACTTTTTTTCTGCTTTTGATCTGTATGTCACTCTTTCTAAGATAATTGTGTCTCTAGAGAAACCTAAAAAATATCAAGAGGCAGTAAAACATAATAATGATATGATGATGCTGATAAAGAGAATATTGTCATTACAGCTATATTTTAGACAGCAGATTTGTGTTGCTTCATAATTGCACATTTTTTCATGATTTAGTCCCATTATATTAGCCCCACTCTGTCATTTTCTAGTAACACTCATAAACCAAATTCTGCATTGCACCACACATATAACATAGAGTAATGGCCAAGTAACAGCAGTGATGTGCGTAGTACATACAGAGCTCCGGCAATCTCTCCTTTGCTGAATCCCTGCAGACCCAGCTAGAGCTAAGCAGCAGCATTTAAAATGAAAATCATCTACAGACCTGAAAGTGGAGTCTGATATCTTTAACCATACTGAATATCACCTTAATCTATGAGTAGACTCAATACCTAATTCCTGAAGACTTTGGTCAAGACCTTCATACCAGTGGTTTCCTACACCTCAATTGGACCTCAGTCTCATCCTGTCAATACGCACCAGATCACCATTTGAATCTTTTGCTACATGCTCTATGTCTGATCTTTCCAATTGCTATTACTTCAGCCAGAAGGCTGAGTGAGATGGGAGCACTCATGACTGAGGTACCCCATACATCATTTTTAACAGGAAGAAAGTTTCCCCCCTCCTTCTCCCTAAATTCCTCCCTAAAGTAATGGCTGAATTCCATGTCAACAAACCTGTCCAATTTCTGAAACCCTATGCTTCCACTGAAGAGAAGAGTCTTCATTCAACACATGTCCGATGTGCCCTGTCATTCTACCGGCTAAGGACCAAATCAACCAACAAATCACCAAGACTTATATCTTGTTCTATCAGAAAGCACAAGTAATATCTTCTCATAGAATCTCTAAATGGATTTCTGGTTGCATCATACACCAACTGGAATGCAAGTCCCCCACAGATGGGGTAAGGGCACATTCCAACTGCACATGTGCAGTCAAGTTGACATCACTTCTTAAGAATCTCCAGTCAGATGTAAGGCCTCCATTTTTTTGTCAGTGCAGCAATGAGAAATGAATCCCTGGTTCTCCACAGTATGTAGCCTTCATTCTCAAGTTCCAGCCTCGTCATTTCAGAATATTCTAATGGAAAATTTCATTGAGGCTAGACTGATAAAGTGACTTGTCTGCATTTTGGAGATATATTTACACAAGGGTAGATAAATTTAGGGATTTTATTTAGATACTATGGAGGCCCACTGTCACTAAAAACCTTATGAACCATATATCTCAGATTCTTAACCATTAAATCACATAGTGCTTTAGTACAGTGAGGACTTAGGTTATTGAAAGTTAAAGATCTTCAATAGTTCTTTGAACTTTCAAAAAATTGACCTTGTATCTTAAAAACTAGATAATAAATCCTCTCCCCAGATTTTCCCTAGTCTGCTTAATATTGATTCTATATGGATGTCATGTCTCCTTTCATCATGAGAGGTTTGTCCTGGAAGTATACATATTATGACTAGCTTGGAGACAGAATTCATCACAGCCTTAGAGGCAACAGTATTGGCTTTCAAATCCTACATTCCAGTTCCTTCAATTCCCTTCTTTTGGGGGGTTGCTTGGTTTTTTGTTTTGTTTTGTTTTGTTTTGTTTTCTGAGGTGAGGGAACAGGGGTCATTTGACTAAAGAAGAACATCTTTATATTCTAGATGGGGGTGTCATGGGAATTCTGCTAGTAAAGGTTGCATAGGAGAAGTGGTGAAAATACATATCTAACATATAGTCTGGCCTCATTCATTTCAGAGCCAACTATGCCAATGTGTGTGTGGGGGGGAGGGAGGTTGGCTGCCTCTGCCCTGAACCTTTCATCAGGAGGACTTGCTATCAGCAGGCACTCACAGCCTGGGTTGTGTATGGAAAAGAAATATCAGTTCATCAAGCACTGAAATGCAACTGGGGTAGAAGATGGCAGCCCTTAAACAGTGATATCAATACTAAACAATAGTGGACACAGGAAGTGAAAAATACTTCAGCTAACTGAAATAACAAAGAAATTTTAGTTAGATATAATGCAATTTTGCCAGGTGGAATTTTGCCAAGACATTAAGGATAACACCCAGAACTTGCAAAAAAAAATGTGGGATTTTAATTACCTCACATGGTCAGGACATCAGTTTTCTATCTCATCAGCAGATATTATAAGTGCATGACAATGGGACTTGTTCAGGCAATCCTTTGCTTCTAACTCTTTTCCAGGGATTCAGGAAGTTAGTATGTGTTTCCTTGTCTCTGATTCCAGATACCTGACTTTTAGAAATATATATATATATATATATATATATATATATATATATATATATATATATATATATATATATATATATATATATATATATATATATATATTTCCTGCTAGCTGTTAAAATAATTCATTCACAGTGACTTCTAATTAATTAATAAAGACCTCAATAAATTAAGGACCCCTTCCAGTTTCTCAAGTAATGCTTTCTTACGCGTAATTCATGAATCTGCATAATGTGGTAATTTTTGTCACCAAATGCCTTTGCATCTTTTAAATTAATGTAATTAATTAACCATTCTTGCATAAACTCTTGTTAAGCTACCTTTAATTTTACCATATTGTACTAAAAAATTCCACTTAATAATATTTTACATGGACAAATATTCTTTCAATGTTACTTGGAGTATTTTTAGAATAAATTGCTGTGCTATGTAAACTGTTTTATTTTTGCATGAATTGCATTCACAGTGTTGAAAATGTAGCATTTAAGCTTTTCAGTGGATTTGAGGTTATTACGCTTAGTGCTACTCCCATTTAATTAACCAGTCTGACTCATGGCATTTAAAAAAGAAACACAACAGTCCCAGTTCCACTGAATAATTCCAATCCTACTGACTGTTTGGAATGTAGCTTTTCTTTTGTATATCTTTTTACATGGTAACAAAGCCACACTTTTCCTCATGGATATATTTTCATCTAATCCTATCAAATTGTTTTCTGTGTATTAGATGTGAGAAGTAATGTAAATGTTCAGTCAGTTAGTGAGATAAACAATCAACCACACAACTAAGTATATAGATTTAAAAGAAAATACAAAAATGAGAAAAGCAAACTCTAAATGACTGTTCCAGAAGCCTCCATTGGACCTGAGCAGTGAACCGCAGCCAGAGGGAGCCGCGATCGGCGGAACTTGTGGACATGGCATGTAAACAAACCGGCCAGGCACCCCAAGAGTGCTTACCCTGGGGGGCCGTATGCCAAGGCTGATGATCTCTGTCATATTTAAATAAAGGAAAACTTGGGGAATCATACTAGTTGAGACAATGTAAGTAAAACAGTTTGGCTAAAACCAAACAAAATTTGAAGTATAGATTTAAAAGAACTTATTTTTCCCTCCTAATTTTCCTTTTCTAGAATTAACATTGCCAGGACTTCCCTGTTAGAGGGTTAACAATATCACTAACCTGCTGCAAAATTCCTCAAAGTTAGGGGGAATATGCCTGCTTTCTACTCCTGTGCTCAGCTTCTCCCAGCCCATGCAATGCGCCCGGTCTTTTACAAAGCAGCTGCCTTGACTACTTGGCTCATGGAATCTGAGTCCAGCAACAAGGACATTTTTGAGCATACTCAAAACTACTATATGGAATTCCAGAAACTTCTGCATGTGGAGAGCTAATTCTGCATCTGCCTAGCAACAATGACCCAGACACAACTCATCTCTTCACCCTCAATAGATCTCTTATTAGGCAGGTGGGTTACATTACTGTGCAGTAATATTTATCTTGTAATCTTCCACAATTAAAATGAAATCTTCCCATAAATATACACTAGATGTGAAGTCTAATTGTGTTACCATTTGAGTACAATAGCGATTCTCCGGTTAATTCAGTGAGCCCAGTATTGGGTCCTGAAAGGAAATAAACACACTTGCATGTGTTTTTTTCTGATATTATCGATTATGAGAACATCCAGAATTGTGCATAGTATTGTTACGAGGACTCTGGCTGTTTCTTCTTCTATTGTTTCTTCAGCTGATACCTATTAAACAACTAAAGTGTGACATTCATTTGTAGCTCCTTAATGAGTGAGAAAGAAATGTGAAAGTTGAACTATCTTCTTCTGAACTTTTGACCATAAGGGCTTGTCTACACTAGCATTGGTTAAGAATCTTCAGTTGGAATGAATTTCCAGTAAAAAAGCCCCTTTTCACAAAATTAAAACTTTCTGCCAGAAAATTTCAATTTTCTTGAAAAATTTGCATTTTCCAGTGGAAAAAATGAAATAATGCTCCTCAGCCACATTTCTTCAAGGCTCTTGTCAATTCACTTTCTGCCTGCAGACAGGAGGATGGAAAATGGAAAGCACCTGGAAGAGAGATTAAGGTCAGTCCCACCTTCCCTCCACCAATGTGAGAGAGATGTATGGGAGTATGTGTGTGTGTCACCTCTCCCAGTGTGTGTGTGATGGGGGGGTAGGGGTGTGTTTGTCACCCCTCCTCATGTGAATCCTAAAGACTTAAAGATAAGAAGGTAAATAAAAAGAATCCAACTACATGGTATTTCTTTTTAAAAGGAGCTCAATCAACTTGATATTAATTTGAATATTTGTACTGCATAGTTCTGATTGATTGCCATTGAACTCGCTTGAATATGAGTAATTTTACCAGGTGTCCCATATTCAGCATAGAGAAATATGGTCACCATACCTAAAAAGTATGGCTCAGGTGTGGGAATCTTCCTCCCGTCATCTGCAGTGAAAACTGACACAAAGAACTCATTTAGCTTCTCCACAACATCCCTGTATTCCTTTAGCACCTCGATCGTTCGGTGCCCCCTCCCCCTCCCAGTTTGGCAGGTTTCCTGCTTCTGATGTAATTTTAAAAATGCCATTCATTTTGTGTCTTGTTAAGTGCTCTTCAAATTCTTTTTTGGATTCTCTAATTATACTCTGAAACGTCACGTGCCAGAGTTTGTATTCCTTTCTCTTTTCTTCGGTAGGATTTGACTTCCTATTTTTAAAGGATGACTTTTTATCTCTATCTCTTTTACTCTGTCATTTAGCTATGGTGGCATTTTCTTAGCCTTTATTGTTTTTTTGGCGGGTGGAGGGTATATTTAATTTTGGTCACTATTCTCATATTTTTAAAGAAAGTTTCCATGCAGCTGCAGGCACTTCACTCTTGTGACTGTTCATTTTAATTTCCATTAAACTAGCTTCCTCTGGTGTATGTAGTTCCACTTACTTAAGTTAACGGCTACTGTAGAGACCATAGCTGAAGTCAGCGCATCTTAAGTCGACTTACCTGGCATCCTCACAGCAGTAGTGGGCTCCCATGTTGACTCTGCTTGCGTCTCTCAGCGAGCTGGAATACTGGAGTCGACGGGGAGAGTTTTGGGGATCGATTTATTGTGTCTAGACGAGATGCAATAAATCGATCCTTGATAGATCAATCAGTACCCACTGATCCGGCAGGTAGTGAAGACCAGCCCTAAATGAAGTTGGGATCCATGAGCGTATATCTTGTTGATTTCGGTCCAATTCTCAAATTTGTCAAGGTCCTTTTGAGTGGTCATGCTGTGCTAGCAACTCCTTCCAGCTTGGTGTCATCTGCAATATTTGTAAGCATAGTTTCCACTCCATTATGAAAGTCATTAATGAAAATGTTGAACAGTACTGAACCCAGAACAGGCCCTACAGTACCTCAATAGATACACCCTCCCAGGTTGACAGTGAACCATTGAAATCTATTGTTAGAATATGGTCTTTCAATTAGTTTTGCACTAACCTAACAGTGATTTCAGCTAAACCACATTTTTCTAGGTTTCTTATGAGAATGTCATGTAGGACTGTGTCAAAAGTCTTACTAAAAGCAAGAAATATCCCATCTCAGCTTTCCCCCATCCACTAGGCCAGTAATCATGTCAAAGAAGGAAATTAGTTTTGTTTGGCATAAGTTGTTCTTGACAAATTCATATTGGCTATAATTTATAAACCTATTATCCTCTATGTGTTTACAGATTGATTGTTTAATACTTTATTGCAATATCTTTCCAGGTATCAAATTTAAACTGACTGGTCCATAATTCCTCAGGTCCTCCTTTTTCCATTTTTGGTAAATAAGATACTATGTTTACCCTTCTCCAGGCCTCTGAGACCACACCTGTTCTTGGAAACTGTCATTCCCTGACACTTTCACATTTCTTTTGCTTCTAATGTTTTTATGGAACTTCTTCTTACTGCCTTTTATGTCCCTTAGTAGTTGTAACTCAATTTATGCCATAGCCTTTCTGATGTTGTCCCTGAATGCTTTTGCTATTCTTTTGTACTCATCCTTAGCAAGTTGTCCATGTCTCTCCTTTTTGTATGATTTCTTTTAATTTTTCAGGTTGTTAAAGAGACCCTAATGGAGCCATACTTTACTCATACTATTCCTCCTGTCTTTCTGTTGCATCAGGATAGTTTGCTGTTATGTCTTTAATGTTGTAAATGTCCCATCTTTGAATTGGTAGGCTTTTCTGGACATAAGTATATTTGTTAAATTAGAGTGTTTCAACCAATTTGATTTAAAATAGGAATCTGATTTTTATGAGATTTTGTTAAAAGAAAGATGCTTTGTTTACTGGAGCGTCCGTAGGTTTGGCCTCTCGCAGCTCCTAGTGGCTGCGGTTCGCCATTCCTGGCCAATGGGAGCTGTATTAAGTGGTGGCCTGGCCCACGCTGCTTCCCACAGCTCCCATTGGCCAGGAATGGCTAATCACAGCCACTGGGAGCTGAGAGCGGCTGAACCTATGGATAATCCGGTAAACAAAGCGTCTTGTGGCCAGTTATGGGCTTACCCTGTGCAAGCCGCGGAACAAGTTTGGAAACCACTGGACTAGATGATTTAATGGTCCCATCTGGCCATAAAAATCTATGCACCTATGAACAGAAGCTCTCAGAAATTTGCAGGATTGGATTCTGATATGGAAAAATTACTGTGCAAAGTAAAAATCATCTGTATATCTGTATTACTCAGGGTTCTTTCAATCCAAAGCTCTTGGTAACTTTTACTCTGTGCAAGGTGGTGTCAGGAAATAAATCAAGGGAGACATGGTCATCTGACGATAGATGGCTGGCACAAACAGGACAAGACAAGAGTGATTTCATTTAAACTTTACTTAATCTCAAGCACTTACACAGGTCCACAACAGGTTCGTAAAACACTTCTAACCCTCGATAATTACCGAAGCCAAGCATTGGTTTTGAGTGGCACCATGACAGGCCTCAACTCGCCAGGCCTCCATCTGCCGGTGGGAATCCGAAGGTGGGTCCAGAGGAAGCATCCCTGAAGAACTCCTCTTGAGAAGTCTAATTACCTCAAACTTTCCCCCCTTATTTATAGATTAGTAATACAATGATATATCTCTTAGATAGCCTTTAGAGATATCCCTTATATATATCCCTTAGAGAAAACTGCTAGGCAAGCAGTTTTTAAAGATCAAGCAAGAGATTTGTTTATGGTCATCATTTTACCATATATATATATTTTTCACAATGTCCATGACTTGGGTCCCTGACAGACATTCCCAGGGGTGCATATAGTCAGACTTCCTGTTTTTCTAAAATACATAGATCATCAATTTCAACATTCTCAGCAGGAAGGACGTGGGGTCAAGCTTCCCTGTCTATGGCATCCAAAAACCCCTGCCCTCCTACCTTGGTTATGCTACGGCCACTGCATGATCAATTTATGTCCTGCTGACTTGGCTACTTTTAGCAATAAGCAAGAATGGTTCAGTACGGCCTGCTAACTTGGCTACTCTATTAGCAGTAAGCAATAGTGGTTTAGACACCTTACTGGTTTGCCAACATCTCCCCATATAGCATAACTGCATTTGATTTACTATGCACAGACATAAATTGGCCCAAAGAATTCTAACATACCACGAAAAGCCCTCCCACCTAAAAGAAAAGAAACAAAAAACCCAAAACCCATAAGGCAGACCAATGGATCCCTTTCTTTCCCAGCACTCTCGTGCAGGGCCAGTACCTTGGAAGTTGAGCTGCACATCCAGTAGCGCTGACTTCCCTTTGTACTCAGGAAGCATTATATATAGTACTAGTGTAACAGACTGTGTACACGGGCCAAAGTGCTTAATGCTGTTTGTCCGGGCCGCCTCTACGGCTTGCGGCGGCGCACGTGTGGTGGCCATTTTGTGCCACCGAACTACAACTCCCAGCATGCTGTTTGTCCGGGCCATTTCTACTGTGCATGACGGCTTTGGACAAACATCCTCTGGCCTTTTATTATATAGGATAGTAAGCTGGCTCTTCAAGAGAGTGCTGGGACAGAAAGGGATCCCACTGAGCAGTCAAAATGTGAGGCTATGAAAAAAGTGGCCTTTGCAGTGTGCCCTAAATGTCAAGTGATTCAGGCTACTTCAACCCAAAGAGAGTGAATTCCAAAGTTGAGGACCCAATACAGACTGCACAGTCCTATCCTCCATGTCTTTTAAACTGAGTGAGTTTTAACTTCAGTTCCAGACAGAAAGGCAATCTCCCAAGCAGGCAGATACCAAGCTATTTGGGATTTTGTAAGTCAAAATCAACAACAATACTGATAAGAATTGAGGAATTAATTTGGGATTTAGCCCTCAAGATAATTCTGCCTTCCTTTGTGCCCATGCCACCTTGTAAAGTCATCTCCCCTACAGCTAGAGATAAACTGAAATAGCTTTCTTGCTATCAAGGACAGAAAAGCAATGGATTCCTAAACAAAATAACTATCTTCAACTGATTGTTTGCTTGCTGCACATTTTTAATAGTTCTCAACCTGCTATTTCTGAACAGCAGGCGTTTTCACACAACCTTGTTTGGATAAATGAACCAAACAACGGAGAGTTTCAAGAAACGTAAGACAGTAAGGTAATATCTTTTATTGGAACAACTTTGATGGAAGAGAAAAGCTTTCAAGTGTCACAGAGCTCTTCTTCAGCTTTGGAAAAGGTAACCAGAATTTCACAGATAAATACAAGATGAGACAGATTTTTAAGCATAATGAGTTAACACATGTAATAAGAAACCACTTAAAATGAAGTACACAATTAATATCTCTGCAGGTCATGACTAAGGAGGATTAGTTGGTTACAAATGGTTTTAATGAGACATAAAACCAGTGTCTCTGTTGAGAAAATGATTTTAGTGTCTAGTACAGTCATGAATTTAAGTTATGAATTTTCCCAAGTCCGTCTTCTGACGGTTTGGTACAAGTGTTCTTTGAGGCCAAGGATCAGAAAAGGATTAATCGTTTTCTGAAAAGTGTTTGCCCATGGATAATAGAGTGTTTTAATCATTTTTGGGTGTGCATTCATTCAAAAGCATAGTACTTAGTTGTTACTGAGGCATTCTGTGCACTGGATGAGGTATAACACATATTCTACTAGGCATGTATAGGTCCCATGTATCTTTAATGATGGGTTGTAGAGGAAATTTATCATTATAGCATGTCCTCAGGCTTTGATTTTTTTTGTTCTGGCAGGCTTGGGTACTGCTTTGAGTTACTGTGTCTTGGGCTGTGGGGAACTTACTTCTAATAATGAGCCTGTAGAGGTTGGGGGTTGTTTCCAAAAGAAAGGGGTTGGGGAATATTTTTTTCAGGATTTGGCCCCTATCAAGCACAAATTGGAACTTCAACAACCACCACTCATCCATCAAACTCTGTTTAGAACATGCCCACACCAGCACCAACTACCTGGACACCACAATCATCTCCAGCAATAGAAACTTATGGTTAACTATATGCAAAAATATATAGATCACCACACTTACATTCATAGATCCAGTAACTACCCCAGACACATCTAGAAATTTGTTATCTATGGCCAGACACAAAAGATTATGCTTAGAGGAGAAAGTCTGTGATACACACCATAACCCACATAAAAAACACTTTCACCAAAAAGTGACGCTCTATCAGAGAAGTAGTTTGCATCATGGAATGGGCATTCCAAACACTTCTGAAAACCTGCTTCAATATAGAAAAAATCAAAACACAAAAGCCACAGTCTACACACCACTACTTGTCACATACAACCAGACACTTGAACCCATATCGAGTATCATCGAACAGATACAACCCATACTTGATGGGGACCATATAATGAAATATATCTTTCTGAACCTCCTCATCTGGCCTTCCAGCAGCACCCCAGTCTCTCCAATCTGATCATCAGAAGCAAGATTACCACAGACCAGGAGACACCAACTCAAAGCAGTACCAGACCTTGCAACAACAACAGATACAAAACCTTTGAATCCATGGACTCTATACATTCCTATTACAACAGTAAGCATACGTCCTCCAGTGCACTGAATGCTCCAGGAACAATTATAAGAGTGAAACCACACAATCACTATGGTCCCAAATGAACTCACACAAAAAATGATAAAAGACAAAAATACCCTGTCACCAGTGAGCAATCATAAAGCAATCACTCTATGTCTCATCTCTCTATTCTTGTCTTGAAAGGAAATCTGCATAAAACCTTCAAGAGACAAGCTTGGCAATTTAAATTCACAGCTCTGCTATACACGAAAAAAACCATGGTTTTAACAGAGACACTGGTTTTATAGCTAAATAAAACCATTTGTAACCTACTAATCCTCCTTTGTCCTATGAAAGCAAAGGTTTTCATTGCCCACTTCATTTTAAGTGGTTTCTTGCAACAATAAAAATTTATATTAACCTCTTATACTTAACAATCTGTCCTACCTTGTATTTGGCTCGGATACATTAGGTACCTTCTCCAGAACTGAGGAAGATCTTTGTAACACTCAAAAGCTTGTCTCTTTCATTAGCAGAAATTGGTCCAATCAACCATTTTGCCATGTCTTCATTTACTGGGGTCAATACTGCTGTGATAGATACAGTAGGGGTTGATTTAGCAGGTCTAGTGAAGACCCACTAAATCGACAGAAGAGTGATCTCTGGTCGACTCCAGTAGTCCAGCAGAATGAGAGTAAAGTAAGTCAATGGGAGAGCATCTCCCATCAATAAAGCATGGTGTAGGCACAGCAATAAATTGACCTGAGCTACATTGACTGCAGCTACCTTATTCATATAGCTGGAATAACATAACTTAGGTGGACTTACTCGGGTAATGTAAACAAGGTCTTTGTCTCTCTCAAATCCTGAGACCAATACAGCTAAAACCACCCAGAAAGCAATGGAGAGATTTAGCATTCCTTATTTCCATGATTATTATCTTTTGGACAGATTTTGTAACCCTTACTCTCCCTTGCTCCATCATTAGTTCCACTGGAATAGATTCTGACCTTAAATGATTGTATATGCAAGGATTGAAAGGGAAGTAAGACCCCTTATGGGGTCTGGGCACAGTCACACAGGAGTATTGTTCATTCTGTGCTCTAAGCATGGGGGCTGAAAATGGACAGGGAATGGGAAAATCTTTAGCTGAGGGATTGGCAATGTTGGCACATGGGACCGCAGGGTAAGAACCCTTAGCTGGCCTGGCCGCTTTGTTTACCTGCCATTTCGCCGACCATGGCTCCCACTGGCCGTGGTTCACTGTCCTGGTCCAGTGGAGGCTGTGGGAAGCGGCACGGTGCTGGCTAATATCCATTGATGGACCTATCCTACATGAGTTTATCTAGTTATTTTTGAACCCTGTTATAGTCTTGGCCCTCACAACATCCTCTGTCAAGGAGTCCCACAGATTGACTGTGTGTTGTGTGAAGAAATACTTCCTTTTGTTTCTTTGAAACTTCTGACTATTAATTTATTTGGTGACCCTTAGATCTTGTGTTATGATAAGGAGTAAATAACACTTCCTTATTTACTTTCTCCACACCCATCATGATTTTATAGACCCCTATCATATCCCCCTAATCTCTTTGTCAAGCTGAAAAGTCCTAGTCTTATTAATTCCTTTTCATATGGAAACCATTCCATACTCCTAATCATTTTTGTTGCCTTTTTCTGAATTCCAATATATCTTTTCCAGTTCCAATATATCTTTGACTGCTGCTGCACACTGCGTGGATGTTTTCAGAGAACTATCAACAATGATGCAAAGAATCAGAGAGGTAGCCGTGTTAGTCTGGATCTGCAGAAGCAACAAAGAGTCTTGTGGCACCTTAAAGATTAACAAAAGACTAACAAAAGTATTGAAACATAAGCTTTTGTGGGCTAATGCATGCATCCGACAAAGTGGGTATTAGCCTACAAACACTTATGCATCAATACTTTTGTTAGTCTTTAAGGTATCACAGGACTCTTTGTCAATGATGCCAAGATCTCTTTCTTGATTGGTAACAGCTAATTTACACCACATCATTTTATATGAGTAGTTGGGATTATGTTTTCCAATGTGCATTACATTGCATTTGTCAACACTGAATTTTGTCTACTATTTTGTTCTCCAGTCACCCAGTTTTGTGAAATTATTTTGCAGGTCTTCACAGTTTACTTGGGACTTAACTATCTTGAGTAATTTTGAATCATCTGCAATTTTTACTCCATTTTCCAGATCATTTATAAATATGTTGAATAGGACTGGTCCCAGTACAAACCCCTGGGGGACACCACTATTTGCCCTGCTCCATTCTTAAATCTAACCATTTATTCCTACCCTATGTTTCCTACCTTTTAATTGGTTACCAATCCATGAGAGGACCTTCTCTCTTGTCCTATGAAAGCTTAAATCTCATCATACCATCCCTCCATAAATTATAAAGCTCAACCTTAAAACAAGTTAGGTTTTTTGCCCCCGCTACTCCCCTGGAAAGACTGTTCCAGAACTTCATTTATCTGAAGGTTAGAAACCTTTTTAAAATGCCCTTGAATCTAAGTACTCATATTTCTAGTCTTTAGCAAGAAATTCCACATTGATGAACACTACGTGGGTTTTAATTTATATGAGCTAACTTTTCATATGAGTGACCCAAAAAATGGCTTTACGCAGGAACTACATTTTAAAAAATATAGTCCCAAGTTATTTATTAGACTATCATAAAACACTTAGGAACATGTTTTTTTTAAAACTTTCCTTTATAATTTTAATATGTCTGTATCATACCAGTTCTTTGATATAATTCAAAAGGAAAACTGAGTCAATCACGTTTAATATGTTGAACATGAACACATAGTAGCCATGACTATTTCTTTATTCAATGATCTCATTTCTTTTTGGCACACTTTAATTAACATAAACTTGATCTGCTGTAAACTCTCAAGTTGTGTATTATAGAAGCACATTATGACCTCATGCTGCAGTAGCTCTGTCCAAACACAATACTTCTAAAAGTAGAAGAGTATAAAGGGAATTCTTTAAAATGCTTGTTATGAAGATGTTATGGCTTAGTGTACAGTATACAACCATTTCAAATTTATTTTTCCAAAATATTTACTGTATGATGGCAAAAGAAAACACACAAGCACACATGCTGAATTGAAAAAAAATAAATCAGCTAAACAAAATTAAGGCTCTGATCATGCAAACAATTAGCTTGTCTGTAGCTTTATTCCTTAAACAGTTAGGAACATAAGAACATGACTAGTCATACTGGGTGCTTACCCTGCTGTCCCGCATGCCAAGGTTGCCGATCCCTGTACTGAACCATGAGAGGACTTTCTCTTTTATGCTTTTATGCCATGAGTACTTAATTTGATGCATCCTTTGGTGAGGGTCCTTGTCAAAGAAATTCTGAAAGTCCAAGTGAACTAAATGCATTAGATCACCCTTGACATGTTGGTTGTCAGCCTTTAAGAATTCTAATAGATTGGTGTTGCATAGGCTTCAGTGGGATTACTCATGTGAGCAAAACTCTGCATATGCTTAAGTGAGTATTCAGGGGATACTACAAAGTGCTTCCAACAGACAAGCAACTCAGTGGGAAAAGGGGCTGGGAAAGGTGAGATTCTCCCATTGCAATGGAGATGAATGCCTCTCAGTGTTCCCCCTGTGCCTCCACACAGTTCAATACAGCTATTAAATGTACTTTCTAACTAAACACATATATAGATTTGATTGCTCTCAGGGTACCCAAGGTTATAAGTCATTTTGTTACCGACATTTTGTTACCGACACCTCCAGTGAGAAGGAGTCCTGTTTGTGTCTGGTTGGTGGCCGTTCCCTTACATCACCAGCCTACTTAGGCACTCCTCTGGTCTATGCCAGCCCTTTCTTTTCTTTGCAGGTTAACAAGAGGTGTACCCCAGTCCCCTAGTCTCCATAAAACATTCCACTGTGATATTCAGACACTGGCTGCTCACAAAAATCTAGAAACTCTACTCCCAAAGGAACAGTCTACCCCAGTTTGCCAGTTTTACTTTAAATCACCACTCTAATAAATCGAGCACTTGTGAATGCTCGTAATACAATGAAAGAAGATTTTTTAAAGAAATGATAAAGGTTCCATAGAAACAAGAGAGTGTTTTGGAAACAAATGGTTACAATATAAAACAAAATCATAAAACCCAAAGTAGGGACTACACTTATCAATAGTTACCTTTTCTATCTAATAAAGAAGATCCCCCTCCTCCTAAAGTGCACTCTGTTACCAAGTTGGCTGGCCTCCAAAGAGAAACACCCATGCTCAAGAAGTTATCTCTTCAATGATTTCATGCACAGGGTCTTTTTCTGCCCTAAGTGTCTTGTGTTTATTCACAGACAGTTGTAACACTTATTTTTACATCCAAGTGATTTCAATTGTTTGACGGTTTTCCATTGACTGCTCTGGTATGGGGCAAGGGCATGGAACTGAATAATACATTACAAATCAGCTAGACAGATAGAGGGGTGAAAACTTCCTCCCACTTGAAGGGGTCACCACTGAGACATATGATTCCCTGGTGACTAACTTTTACTTGAAGACCATAAGTGCATAATTTCCAAAGTTTTTACATTATTCCTTAAATATTATCGACACTCATCTGGCAGTGATCATGACTATTGATAAGTTACAAGCTTTCAGTAAGAGACGTCACTAGCTGCCCTTCATTGATAAATACCATGAAGGTGATATGTTAATTGTAGAGAGTTTGTCAGGTGTGAAACAGGACCAGTTTGTGAAGAACCCTTTTCCTGTTGGCACCAATTGGCCTCTGTGTCACAATAGGTTCAAAGTTTAATCATTCTTCTTCATAATATCCCCCATCACCACATCGACTGTCATAATTTTGAACATTGTCCTTTGAATTTGGAAATTTGTTTTTTTCTTTTCATTTTCCTGACCCAACCAACATGTAATCAAAACCTCTCAGTAAGACATGATCCAATTTCAAATTATGGAGTGATAGCAATGATTCCATAAGTGTTCTATCATGGAAGTCAATAGGGATGTCTATCCATGCAGTTGCAGCAACTACTGTTTTAGGTTTTTATTTATATCCTTTTGTAGTTTGTATTAATATAAACTGACATAATCAATCAGTACTAAATTTAAAATTTTGAAGGCCAGTATTTCCTTACAGGCATGAACTTGAAAATATAGTATGCCACCAATTTTTAAGCTGAACTCCTTATTCATCTCAGAGAGGAGTTCCACTGTTGGCTCAATAATACGGCCTTATCTTTTTGTTCTAATTAATCACTGAAGCCAGAGTCTGCCACCCTTAATCACAGAGACTAGTGCAGTATGACACTTGTATTGAAATGGACATCAATTTAACTAATACTAATGGAGCTTTTTGCAGAATAGGGTACTACTCATGCATGGTAGAAACAGGGATTAATTTGTTGTAACTTTTATTCAGAGAGTAAGAATAAAATTAACTACCACCATTCAAAAGGGTTCAGCTCTTTTTGAGTTGGCTGTTTCACAAAATTAAATGTTCAGTAAGTGTTACCACCCCTCAGTCAAGAATCAGAGAGGTAGCCGTGTTAGTCTGGAATAGCAGAGGAAACAAAATCTTGTGGCACCTTAAAGACTAACTATAAAGTTTTGAAACATGAGCTTTCGTGGGCTAATACCCACTTCGTCGGATGTGTTTCTTTCTAGGGTTCTCAGCTTCTCCTGACTGACCCTCATTAGCTTGTTCTCAATCAGATCAGTTCCTTCACCCCCATCTTCAGTTAACTCTATCAACCCTTCAATTTTAGGGTTCACAGTCTCCTTAGAGGCACAGAGCTGTTGTTCAAATTCTATTTCTAGTCTCTCTGCCTTCTTTTCCTTCTCTATGCTCTCCCATTTATAGTGGGTCTTCTTTTCTCTTTTGATTACAGCTGTAAGTACTTGCTTTCATGACTAGCAGATCTTGCAGTTGGGTGGGGGTGTGATCAAGTTGCTTGCATGTAAACAGGAGAAACTCTGCTTTTACCTTTGTCTATGCTCTGTATATGGTTTGTAGACCTCATAACGTTCTTATGTTTCTTAACTTTAAGAAACTTTTCCTGTCAGGATGCCTGCAAACTGTAAGATTTCACCTATATAATGTAAAAATATGGTATTTTCTCACTCACAACATCATATAGCATGTTTGCAGAGTGCCTCATATATCACTGAAATGATCTTGTATATAAAATTGTTTTCATGTGTTTAGTCAACAGAAAAATTCTTTAGAAAAACAAGAAAGAGAAAAAACATTGCAACCTCTTATTTCAGTTGATAACATCAGAAGAAACAAAATGTACTTAGTGACTTAATTTGTTTTGTGGAGGTTAAATTCTAAAAGTTAAGAAATCCATTAGCCAGCAACTAAGTTTAAGAAATAGCAGTATACTAACAGAAAACACAGACTGATAGTCAACAGATCCCAGCTGACCTTCCATTTTTGCAAACACACACTGAGCTGAGTAAAAGCTTTTTTCTTGACTTGTGCAGCTGCTACATGTCCCTGATGGAATGAGGTCATATTCTCAATACTGAAGTGTATTGATCTGGTGTTATTTATATTGGTGTTTTAGAACTATGCTCAACATACTGTTATATTTAGTTCTAACAACTCTCTTTGGACACAAAGGTAACTTGTCCAGTCATTGTACACTTAAGTGTGTGTTGTGCTTGTAAAGTGTGTTGTTGCATGCTCTGCGGCCAGTTAATGAAGCTACTTACTGCTTTAGTTCAAGAAGCAGATGTTTGTGCTTTGGTGCTGAAGGTCTTAGGTACAAATCTTACTGATGACCCTATTACTTGTTATCTCTCTAATGTCCTAATTCAGGAAAGGGCTCCAACATGCGCATCCCGCTTCAGGACAGCAGTTAACATTAAAATGCAAGGAAATCCAAAATGTGTTCCTCATAAAGAGAAAACATTTTCAAGGGTATTTGGCTGGTTTGTGGGGTGGGTCCAGAGGGAGCATAGAAAGGCAGATAGAATAAAAGATATAGTCTCATCCATCTTGTCTCTAAGCTCTCAAAAAGTCTTTTCTGCCTCCAAGCATCAGTGAGTGACTACGTTAAAATGTAAATTGAACATAAAATCCCTCACCAGGGCATGGGCAGGACTGCAAATAGAGCATTGTTAACAGAGATGTTTCTGTTACTAGTCCTGTGGGGGCTGGGTGGGATTGTATTGAAGCAGTTAGTGTGGCCACACTGCTAATTTTAGGTGCTAGATAGACTATATCTACCTCCAAGCTGCTATGTATATACACTCAAAAGATTAAATTCTATCCTGGTGCAGCACAAAGCCTGTGCACTACTTGAGTCCCAACTAGAATTAGGACATCTTAACACTCTGCCTTTGATGCCATCTCTTCCTACAGGCATGCAAATTCTGGTTCTGAGCTAGTTCTGGGAGATGATTTCGTATACAGCCCTTTTTGTTTATAAAGCATAATGTTGCAATTAAAATTTGGATGATCAGTGAAGATATTGTCAAAAAGCCAAGGTGATTATCAGTCATTTTTAGGGCTGCTGATTAATCACAATTAACTCATATGATTAACTCAAAATATCGTGATTAAAAAAATAAATGGTGATTAATCACATTGTTACACAATAGAATACCAATTGAAATTTATTAAATATTTTTGGATGTTTTTCTACATTTTCAAATATATCAATTTCAATTACAACATAGACATGTTGTACACAAAAGTGTACACTTGATTTTAGTTTTGATTACAAATATTTGCACGGTAAAAAATGAAAAACAAAAGAAATTGTAATTTTCAATTCACGTCATGCAAGTACTGTAGCCCAATCTCTTTACCATGAAAGTGCCACTAACAAAGGTAGGATTTTTTTGTTATATGACTTCACTCAAAACCAAAATAATGTAAATCTTTAGAGCCTGCAAGTCCACTCAGTCCTACTTCTCATGCAGCCAATCGCTAAAAGTTTGTTTATATTTACAGGAGATAATGCTGCCATTTCTTAATTAAAATGTCTCCTGAAAGTGAGAACAGGTGTTTGCATACACTGTTGTAACTGGTATCACGTATGTGCCAAATCTGCTAAAGATTCATATGTGTCTTCATGCTTTGGCAATCTTCCAGAGGACATGCTTCCATGATGATGATGCTTGTTTAAAAAATAATGCATTAATAACATTTGTGACAGCTCCTTGGAGGATAATTGTATGTCTTCTGCTCTGTTTCACCTGCATTTTGCCATAAATTTCACATTATAGCAGTCTCGGATGATGACCCAGCACATGTTGTTCATCTGAAGAACATTTTCACTTCAAATTTGACAAAATGCAAAGAAGATATCAATGTGAAATTTCTAAAGAGAGCTACAGCACTCAACCCAAGATATAAGAATTGGAAGTGCCTTCCAAAATCTCAGAAGGATGAGTACAGCATTCTTTCAGAAATCTTAAAAGAGCAACACTCTGATGCAGAAACTTCAGAACCCAAACCACCAAAAAAGAAAATCAACCTACTGCTGGTGGCATCTGACTCAGATGATGTAAATGAACATGCATCGGTCTGATCTGCTTTGGATCATTATCAAGGAGAATCCATCATCAGCATGGAGGCATGTCCTCTGGAATGGTGGTTGAAGCATCAATGGACATATGAATGTAGAGCATCCAGCATGCAAATATCTTGTGATGCCAGCTACAAGACTGACATGCAAATGCCTGTTCTCACTTTCAGATAACATTGGTTTTTTGTACATAATTCTACATTTTTATGTTCAACTTTCATGATGAAGATATTGCACTACAGTACTTGTATTTGGTTAATTGAAAAACACTATTTATTTTGTTGTACAGAACTAATATTCATAATAAAAAACAAATATAAAGTGAGCACTGTATAATTTGTATTCTGTGTTGTAATTGAAATCAGTATATTTGAAAATGTAGAAAACATTCAAAAAATTTAAATAAATGGCATTGAAGGAAAAGACCCAAGTAGAGACAGTCGAATTGTGGAGGTAAATGTATGGTTATACAGGTGGTGTCGGAGAGAGGGCTTTGGATTCCATCACCATGGGATGTTGTGCCGGGAAGAATTATTTCCAGGAAGAGATCGGATCCACGTAATGAAGAGAGGGAAGAGTATCTTCGAAAGCAGGCTTGCTAATCTAGTGAGGAAAGCTTTAAACTAGGTTTGTGGGGAGATCGTGACCTAAACCCTGAGGTAAGTGGGGAGGTGGGATACCGGATGGAAACGCAAGGAAGAGAGTACAACATGGGGGGGGGGGGCTCCTGATTCATACTCAGAAAAAAGGGCAAATTGGAGAGAGTTCAGACGAGGGCAACAAAAATTATCAGGGAGATGAATCACATGACTTATGAGGAGAGGCTGACAGAAATGGGCTTACTTAGTCTGCAGAAGAGAAGAGTATGTGTGTGGAGGGAGGTAGGGGATTTGATAGCAGCCTTCAACTACCTGAAGTGGGGTTCCAAAGAGGATGGAGGTAGGCTTTTCTCGTTGGTGGAAGAATAAAGAGCAATGGTCTCACGTTGCAGTAGGGGAAGTCTAGGTTGGATATTAGGGAAAAAAAACTAATTCACTAGAAGAGTTGTAAAGCACTGGAATGGGTTACCTAGGGAGGGGGTGAAATCTCCATGTGTACAGGTTTTCAAAACCTGTTTTGACAAAGCCCTGGCTTGGATGATTTAGTTGGTGTTGGTCCTGTTTTGAGGAAAGAGTTGTACTAGATGACTTCCTGAGTTTTCTTCTAACTCTAATATTCTATGATTCTATTATTGTTTAACAGTGTGATTTATAACAATTATTTTTTTATCACTTATCAGCCCTAGTCATATATATAATATTATTTCAATACCCAAACTGCAGCATATGTGCTATATTCTATTATTTAGTACTAGCAAAAATACCCGGCGTTGCTCGGGTCACTCGGAGGTGGGGAGAGGTCAGAGAGCTGAGCGAGTACGGGGTCCATTGGAGGGGGCAGAGAGCAAACCTGACACCCCCACCTCACTCCCCCGACCAAACCCGACACCCCCACCTCACTTACCCCTCGACCAACCCCGACTCACATTTTCACCCCCCCACCCAAACCCAACACCCCCACGTCACTCCCTACCAACCCCAACACCCCCTGACCAACCCCAACACCCACACCTCATCCCTCACCCACCCCGACACCTTCCCACCCCCCCAGACCAAACCCAACACCCCCGGCTCATTAACTCCCGACCAAACCTGACACCCCCACCTCACCCCCCGACCAAACCCGACACCCCCACCTCACCTCCCTGACCAAACCCGACACCCCCACCTCACTTACCCTCCGACCAAACCCAACTCGGGTCCGTCGGAGGTGGGGAGGGGGCAGAGAGCTGAGGGATTGCGGGGTTCCATTGGAGAGGGGAGGGGGCAGAGAGCTGAGGGATTCCGGGGTTCCATTGGAGGGGGAGGGGGCAGAGAGCTGAGCGAGTGCGGTGTCTGTTGGAGGGAGTATTATGACATCATAACTATGTCACAGAGAACAGCAGCTGCCCAGCTGATATGATTGGCCTTTAAAGAATTTCACCCCTGGGAGGTGAGATTTGAAAAATTTTCGACTCTTACGGTCATTAGGACCCCAAGACCTCTAACTGTGCCATACATACACGTATACACCATTTGACTTTTATATATATAGATAAGTATAATATACATACATAATTCACAATATAATGAATATAATATAATTATTTTTTTAAAATGCATAAATAGAGTGCAATAGTTTATTTCAGAACAAGTAAAAAGTATCTGCCAGCGTGTGCCATTTCGAGAGCTTAAAACAGAATCTATATATATAAAAGTCAAATGGTGTATGCGTGCGTGCGTGTATGTATGTATGCGTGTATGTATGCTTACTCCTTCCACAGCGTTTGAGCTAGAGACTTGAAATTTGGTACAGTTAGAGGTCTTGGGGTCCTAATGACCGTAAGAGTCGAATATTTTTCAAATCTCACCTCTGATGCCCCCCAGGGGTAAAATTCTTTAAACGCCAATCACATCAGCTGGGCAGCTGCTGTTCTCTGTGACATAGTTATGATGTCATAATACCCCCTCCAACAGACACCGCACTCGCTCAGCTCTCTGCCCCCTCCCCCCTCCAATGGACCCTGCAATCCCTCAGCTCTCTGCCCCCTCCCCACCTCCGACGGACCCGAGTTGGGTTTGGTCAGAGGGTAAGTGAGGTAGGGGTGTCAGGTTTGGTCGGGGGGTGAGGTGGGGCTGTCAGGTTTGGTCGGGGGGTGAGGTGGGGGTGTCTGGTTTGGTCGGGGGCTAAGTGAGCCGGGGGTGTTGGGTTTGGTCTGGGAGGGTGGGAAGGTGGCTGGGTGGGTGAGGGGTGAGGTGTGGGGGTTGAGGAGGGGGGTCAGGGTTGGTCGAGGGGTAAGTGAGGTGTGGGTGTCGGGTTTGTTTGTGGTGGTAGGTAGGGGTGTCGGGTTTGGTTGCGGGGGGAAAGTGAGGTGGGTATGTCAGGTTTGGTCTACAGGGGGTGAGGTGTGGGTGTTGGTCAGGGGGTGTTGGGGTTGGTAGGGGGAGACATGGGGGTGTTGGGTTTGGGTGGGGGGTGAAAATGTGAGTCAAGGGGTAAGTGCAGTGGGGGTGTCGGGTTTGGTCGGGGGGGTGAGGTGGGGGTGTCAGGTTTGCTCTCTGCCCCCTTCAATGGACCCCACACTCGCTCAGCTCTCTGCCCCCTCCCCACCTCCGACTGACCCGAGCAACGCCGGGTATTTTCGCTAGTATAGAATAAAAGTAATTATACTGCCTTATTGGGTCCTTGTCCTACCCCAAGTTTAGCAACTAAAATTTGACAAGTCCTATGCTCTGTGCACACTGATGTTTCTTATCTTCCAACCCCCCGATGTGAAATCCAGGCTGAACAGAAGTTAAAGGGAATTTTGCCATTTACTTTAATAGAATCAGGAGTTTAACCTTTTCTGTCTATCCACTACCTTCCTCTTGTATGGTTAGCTCATTTTTATTTCAATGATCAATATTTAGTTTAAGTTTTGCATGATAAACAAAAGCTAAATGTAAAAAAACCCAACATTGTTTAAATCTTGCCATTGAACTGACAAATTGTTCTCATGCCAAACAATTAATATATTGGTTACAAAAGTTCACATAGAGTGCATCATAATATTAGTGTGGCAGAAAGTGTTTCAGGAACATGTTTTAAAGCTTCAAGGGACTATTTGTATTCCATAGAGTAGGTACAACATTACCAATGTTGATATAATGAAAAGTATAATAAATAGGTGAATAAACCTACATTGATTACAAGGTATTATGACTGTTGCTCTGAGGACAATGGAACTTCGTATCTATTTCTAAAGGTGTTCATTTTAAATAAAAAAAAATACATATATGCAGGAATACATGGATTTGAAAACCTGAAAATTTTGGCAAGAAGATATCAGTTTAAATATTGATATTGTTGTGTCCTGTTGTATAGCTTTTGAAAGAGAAGTACTGCATGTCCCTGGATGGATTAGTCCATTAATCAAACTCAGGAACACTGAAAAAAACTTAACATTTACACTTGCATAATTTAAAGAATAACTGAAGTATTAAAATTCTAGACTACATTGTGTGCCATGAAAATGAATTTTCAAGAATATGCACTAAACTACTACAATAGGAAAGTCTTCTGCCATTATTGTAGAACTGAGAAGTATTAAATTGTTTGTAAATTGTTCATGTTTCATATTGTGTTTGTTTCCATATTGTAACTGTTTCATATTGTGTGTTTGTTTCCAT
This sequence comes from Sternotherus odoratus, assembly GCA_032164245.1. Taxonomy (NCBI): domain Eukaryota; kingdom Metazoa; phylum Chordata; order Testudines; family Kinosternidae; genus Sternotherus; species Sternotherus odoratus. Next base: position 226,121,380 of record JAVMKO010000001.1, on the reverse strand, counting down.
ATTGTAACTCAGACTCCATTTTTTTTACTCCTGTCTTAAACTCAATTTTAAAATGCTCACTCCACTTTGTCTATAAAACCCTGGTGTAACCTAATTAGTTTAGATGTGTGAATGAGGTGTCCTAATGAAAAAGTGTGAACACCAACCATTGAAGAACAAAGCAAAAGGAGTCTACCATAAAGAAAAAGAACAAAGGTCCAAATTGAAGAAGCATCAAAGCCAGGTCCAAGGCTGAAAGTCATGTCTGCAATTGATGGATAATTAATCAACAGATCCCAGAGGCAGCATGACACAGCAAGACCTACAGATTCTAAATTCAAACTGAAACCCTACAAAAAGGCTGGGTGAGCTAGCAGACTTTGGGTAACGTTCTGCTGCCAACACCAAGGGGTATCGGTGCGCGCCCGACAGAGACCCAACCCCTCCTTGTGCCAGGCTCTCTTGGCCAGTTAGCCGCCACAAGCTACAAACCCAAGCTGCGAACCCAAGCCACGGACTCAAGCTACGTTCAGGACGGGTAACTATATAGCAGCTGCAGAACATCTGGTGTGTGTGTGTGTGTGTTGTGTACACATAGGTATCAAATATTAGCTATTGATTATTGTATTATAATAAACGTGACATTCTTGTCTTATCCCCTGAAAAGATCCTGTGTAGTTTTCTGTACAACATTATCACCTGTGGAGAATGCTCACTCACTCAATCTCTCTCTCTCTCCTTTACACAAAACAACAACCACAAAAACAACAACTACAACAATGACATAGATACAAGTGTTCGGTAGTGATATGCTACACTTGAAAATAGATATTTAGTACTCTATTGCCATAGAGAATGTGAAGACTTTGGTTAGAGCTGAGGCTAAAGTACAAGACAGTGTAACTGCTTCTCTTCTGCAAAAGTCAGAGGGGTGGTTTTCTTTCAGACATTATAATTGGCTGGGGAAAACTCAGCTCCACGTCCTCCTGCCTCTTTGCTAGCTGCTAAAATGAGGAAGCAGCAGGCCTGAGAATCGGACTTGGGAGCAACAGGAGGATGTGATGCCTGGTTAGGAAGTTAATGGGCAGTCTAACACTTTGTCAGAATAGATAGAGCAACACTGGCATCTCATAAGAGAACTGGAGAAGAATTGTCTATGCTGGGAGTCAGCGATGGTGCTCGGCTATGCAGGACTGTGAATATACTTGTTATCCCCTGCCTCCACTGTGAGAGTGTTTTGTCTGTGCCTGCATGGGTAGCAGCTCCCTAACACCACCAGTTTCAGCCACTCAAGCACTCACCTCTGGGCTATGCCAATCCTGTCTTTACCTTTCAAATACAATAGTGCACCTCTATACCTAATTCCCATTGTATTGTTCACCTTTGGTTTTCAGACCATTACACTAGGTCCTCAGAGAAATACCAGATCCTTTGCCCCTGAAGGAACAGTGTTCCCATTTACTAGTTTTACTTTAAACCGCCACTCCTATAAATCATACAGCACTTTTGAACACTTATAATAAAGCAAAACTAGGTTTTTTTAAGAAAGAGAAAAGATTTAATTAGAAACAAAAGAGAGTGGTTGAAAGAACTAGTTACACTAGAAAACAAAATCATAAAAGTGAACCTGAGTCTATGATTTTTAATAATGACCTTTTCTATTGAATAAAGTAGGTCCCCACTACCCAAAAGTTCAGCCTGTAGCAGAGCTAGTTGACTTCACAGAAACCAGGATCCAATTTTTCATGAGAAGACCTCACTCCTCAAGATGTTTCCTCAGTGAAAGGATTCAGCCTGCTTCTCCCTCATCTGTGTTATACTAAAAGAGTATTTTATTTCTATTCATAGACAAGGCAAGCCTCTGTCTTACTGTAATGTTCCCTTTTTTTACCTTGAAGAGATTTGGTTTGTTTGCCGTTGTCTTTGGTTTATTTATTTTTTTCATTGAAAGTATTGAGATTGGGCAACACCAAATAATTGAGGTTTACACTGTATCACAGGCTAAACATGGCAGGGTGACAACTCCCTTCTGTCTGAAAGGGCCATTACTGAGACATATTATCCGTTGGTGACTCATTTGTACTCCAAGCACATAAAGTGTACTTTTAATATAAATACTTTATTCCTTATATATTATCTGTACATCCATCTCACAATGATTATGAATCTTGACAAGCTGTAAGCTTTCGGTAGATTCCTTACATGTTACTCTTCGTGGATATATATCCTGGAAGACATATGTTCGGTGTGGTACATTTGTCAGGTGTGAGTTGAGAGTAGTTTGCAAAGAAGAGGGGACTCTGCCTAGGAGACACTGTCACAGAGTCCAGCCTCCATTCTTCGACTGGAAGGTAGGTCTGTTCCTTTGGTGATTCTGTCTGCCCCGCTGTGGAAAGAAAAAGGCAGAACATGCATACTCTCATTCTCTCTCTTCTCCAGCACTATAAAGAACCTGGGACTAAATTCTTCTTCCATAATGAGGTTCATGGGGAAACAGAATGTCCGTGTAAGTTCCCTCTACCCCACTGGCTTTCCATAGTGGATTGTATTACAGTGGAGGGTGGCTTCGAGTTCTAGGGATGTTCTGTTACACAGCTATACTGTTTAGCCTCTATTCCCTTGTCCTCATTCTCTTCCACATGTCTTGTCATATCACAAAAAGTTTATGTAATGTCGCTTCATCACATGACTTCAACACTCATGGCAATCACCAGAACTGGTGAGCTCACCCTTCTCAATTTGATTTACTTTAACTTCTTCTTGTTCACCTATAAACTTCAGGGAGCTTTGCTTTTACATCAGACAAATAGGCTAGGGGTGCAGAGCCAGTATCCTCACATATATCTGTGCCTAGGCATCCTCTTAGCAAACATCAGGATTGGGTGTGTGCCTTAACATCACTCCAGCACGTTAAAGGTACTGTCGTGTACCTTCCCTACCTAGCATACTGGGATATTGAATAGCTTAAATTTCCATGTCTCTTCCTAGAATCCCACGGTGGGGAAGGCAGTTGGGGAAACAAGTTGTGTCCCTCCACTAAGCTCCATGCTCTATGCACACTTTCTGCACTTTTTACTCTGTGTATGGTGAGGGAGGTATAGGTTTTATGAACTGCAAACTGCTCCTTCCTTGTGGAATATTTGTAGGAGGAATTGTGTGGGTTTTTCCCATTGCTCTCTCTATGTTTTTTTACACAAAAGAGAATAATTTCCTCCAACAATATTTTTCTGGTGTTCAAATTATATTGAGCTTTTTCTTGCTGCACCTCATGTTGATCTGAAGAGTGTGTGTCTGGATCTGTTTGTATTCCCTTTGCAGATGGCAGGGGACTTTTATTTCCTCCATAATTCACAACTTTCTGTAGTGATCACATAAAGTCAATACATGCACTTAATGTAACAATAAGAAGAGAGAGAAACAAACTGTAGGTGTGTTCAATCTGTTGTAGTGATTGTTTTTAGCAAGTTTTGCCTGAACATGTGGTGCGGAAATTTTATTTCACTGCAATATTCTTAAATTCATGAGTGTAAGATACAGAAGTATTGCATTTTTATTGGCTTTCTTTTTAAAGTTCTGTAACTATCTGAGATAAAAATGGGTACTGTTCCACTGTACTGTATTCACAGAAAAATCCACCGGTTGGGCTTCCCTTGTCTACCATTTTTATCAGTGTCACAACCTCTCTTTGTTTTGCTTTTTTGTCTTCCACAGCCTTCTCACTTTTGATAGGCTAGGTTGGGGATAGGCAACCTATGGCACGTGTGCCAAAAGCATCACATGAGCTGATTTTCAGTGGCACTCGCACTGTCCAAGTCCTGGTCACCAGTCTGGGGGGCTCTGCATTTTAATTTAATTTTAAATGAAGCTTCTTAAACATTTTATTAACCTTATTTACTTTACATACAACAATAGTTTAGTTCTATATTATAGACTTATAGAAAGAGAACTTCTAAAAATATTAAAATGTATTACTGGAACGCGAAACCTTCAATTAGAGTGAATAAATGAAGACTTGGCACACCACTTTTGAAAGGTTGCTGACCCCTGGGCTAGGTACTGCCCTGAGCATGAGCTACAATAACAATGGGAAAAAGAGCACGCCATCCTCAGATAACTGAATACAACAACAAAATCTTCCAGCCCCCTGTCCCTTTAAGGGGTGATACTGCACTGAAGAGGTCAGAGGGCCACCGTTCTGCTACACAGAATGTGCAGAGTTTGGTGCCCCTGGAAAACTCCCAGGCAGTTGATTGCAACAAGTTGTTTGAGCATGTGTACATATGATTGAATCTACACTTGAAGCTGGAGGAGTAATTTCTAATAAGGAGACCTACTCCCCTGGCTCTGATCTAGATAGTAGACTACAAATAGAGGGTAGCCGTGGCAGCGCAAGTGATGGGAAGGACTAGTTGACCCATGGGCATGACTACCATATCATATGGGTATGTACTCAGTGCAGCTAGGCTCTTCTATGACTCACACTGCTGCAGCTGCACTCTGTTTATAGCCAGCTAGCTCAATGAGAGCTACTGCAGATATGTTTCCTCAAACTGGAATTTCTATCTCCAACTCAAAGTGAGGATATTATATGTGTGTGTGTGTTTGGATTATGGAAAACATTTTAATAAACTGCTCCACTTTAAAATGGCACAATGGTCTGGGAGTGTAACAGTGGCCAAAGACAAAAAGGAATTCACAATTATTTTAACAATTAGGATTAATGAGTTCAGTCACAGTTCTTAATGGGATTATATTTATTTATTGTTTTCTAGTATTTGGATGGCTGCTGGGTATTCATGAAAATTTTCATGAATCCACCATGTTTAGGAAAATGGGTATTCATCCCAAATGTTTTACAAGGTAAGCTTTTGTCTTTTATCTTTGTTTATTATTAATTATTTGACATTCAGTATTTTCCTGCTTTAAACAGTGCAGGCAGGAAGGATGTTACAATGCCATGTGACTTATGTGACTCATGAAACATCTAAAATAATGAATAGCAAAGTAGAGAATAGTGGAAGCGAACAGATTGTGATCCATCTAGTGATTGACATTTCTTTGCATAAATACTTATGAGTACATATTTTCATAGTAACATACTTTCACAATATATAGGTCAGTCCATGAAAAATATTCTAAAAGAATAAAGGACTAAATTCATGTTGATAATTTGTGAAACAGAATTTTACCACTATTCTTTAATGCATGCACCCTTCCACATTCCACATATATTCTGGTATGTTGACCTGGAATCTGAATTTCTTACACATCATGGTCAGTCTTGGTAGAAGAAGGAGAATTAGATTAGAAGATGTGCAGCTCATCATTATTTGGGTTTCATTATTTTATAGTATCAGCATCTGTGATGATGAGCTTATAATAAATATTTAAATACATTACTATTGTATTGTCAGGGATTTTATTTCCCCACTCTGAACCCTAGGGTAAAGATTTGGGGACCCTGCATGAAAAACAAATCACCTCCCAAGCTTATTTTACCAGCTTAGGTTGCATCCTTTCCCCCAAAACCAAAACTTCTCCAGTTGGGGCTTGGAAATTGCTGCCACCACCAAAATGAGTCCCCAAAACTATGGGGTGGGGCACTTTGGAACCCTGATAGTAACACACACAGACCCTTTTTACCTGGGAGAGATTCGAGAACACAAACCCTCACTAGCTGTGAGACAAGCCTGATCCAAACTAGGATCACTCCAATGGAATTAACAGACAGTTCTTATACAAGAAAAAGTTTTAATAGAAGAAAAGAGAAAAGCATAACTCCTTACACAGAAATTCATAGATACTAAGTCTCCTAGCTTTACCCAGCCCTTGTGGAGCTCCCTCCCCTGGAATTTCTCTCCTTGCTAGCTGAACAGTTTAAGACACCGTGGATTGATTACAAAGTGATACAATTCAAGAATACACTTACTGCCACTTATTTTCTTAGCAGGTTATTGAAATGATGAATATAACCATAGATATGATTCTTCCCATAGCCGGGAAATGAAGATAGGCTCCCAGTAGCCTGAGAGAAAAGACAGACAGAAAAAAGTGAAAGTAAACCCTTTGTCTGCTAGGTATTAGCAGTAAACCCTTTGTCTGCTAGGTATTAGCAGCTCCGATACGTCATCCCCTCTCCTGTTTCAGGTTTAACCCTTCACAGGTAAAACAGTAATTCTAAAGCACTTCATACTTATGACATGTATAGATTATGGAACTATAGTATTAACAATAATCATTTTTCCATTTTCTTGATAATATAGCCTTCACAACAGTCTCTAGACCCAAAAATAAAGATATGAATACATTAAAACTGTTTAGAAAATGCTTTATTTTTACACAAAAGTTTTGACTTTTTGTTGAAATATTGAAAGCCAAAAGATTTCCAAAACAGTTATAAAACGGTGCAATATGGAAATGCTGCAGTTTTGCCTTATGGGAGTTGTTGAGATGCACCACACCCCCATTCTCCTATCTGGGCCTTGCACAATGAGTGGGTTTCCTCTTTCATACCTGTGTTCACCTCTTACAGAGTCACTGTGATGCATCAGGGAAGTCCATAGGAATGGTGCCTGGTGGAGGTGTAATTATATTGGGGAATCACAGCTTATAGAGTAGCTTAGTGGCCTACAATGACCCCAAAAGCCAATTCCACTGACTATTTAATCAGTGTAAATAGCACATCTGTGGGTTCCAGCCCCATTCCTCCTCCTAATTGCCTCTGCCCTATCCCTAAAGCCTACTTCATTGCCGGGAAATAGTTTGTCTCTGTATATAATGTCAGTTGTGTTTTTTAAGAGCCAGAGGAAACCAGCTGCAATGTACAACAAATTCTATTGGTCCTTCAAAATCAAGGATTTATAGTAAAAATTCTTCAGTACTATCTACTGGCAGCTTGTCATTTAAATAACTATGGACAGATATTTAGAGAGAGCAATCCTGTAACTGTGTTAACCCCGGGGCATGGAATATCAGCTCCTCTCACCTTCCCACATAACAGCTCTTTCTGTCAGGTCCTTCTGTGGCCATAATGAGAGGGGCATTGTTTGCCCTTATTGAGCATTGGAAAGGGAGAATACTATGAAATGCCAGAAGGAAAAGTGACTGGCTATAAAGAGAAACATTAACAAAAAATGCTCTGCTTCAAGAAAACAAAAACTGAAAACAGTTTATATCACGACTAACAAATAACAGCTAAAATAACACACTGACCTCTTCAATTTAGAGATGAAAGCTTCCTGCTCCAACACAAATGGATGTAAAATTCAACTGAGTGCTTTCTGATCCACCTTTTATTCCCTAAACACTGGCCTAAGCCATTAAGTCTATAAAATATTACATCTTACCCCTCTCTATAAAGAGAAACAAAAGAAAATTTAGTCAAAATAATATCTTTGACTGATCTATCATCTTATCTTGGTATACACTAATCTTAGCCAAATATTATCATAATCTCTATATTCAAAAAATTAAAATCCCTGAATGTTTTAATGCATTGTCTTAGACCTTACAAAATTCACAATATGCAGGCCTCTGTCCAAATTCCATAAAACATGATGATACTAGATCATTCTTGCATGAGTAGAGATACTCCTAATTATATATTATCATAAAGTAAAGATAAAAATAGGGAAAAAAGTGTTAAAATATTCATTTAAATTCAGAAGCAAATTTTGATTCATTCACAATCACAACTGTTTTTTTTTATTTTTCCCCACAAAAGCATTTAAGCTTTGCGAGCATGAATTTTCATGAAAAGAGCATTTTTGGCTCAAATTCTCCAGTATGCATTCAAAGCAAATTTCAAATGGCACATAGGACTCCAACATTTGTAATACAACGCTGGACTGATGATTTACAGTTATATGACATTATCTCTGATTTCTGAATATATGACCAACACAATTAGCCAGCACCTATATAATTGTCAAATATACAAATTGAAAATTATGCAGTGTTGGCTAGTTGCATACATGAAGTTATTGACATGTTACAGTGTGCATTGCTAAGTCCATATTCAGTTGTAATCATCACAATTTGAATGCTTTGTAGACCAATAACTATTTGTTGTAAGAATTGTGACAAATTCAAAATAATGAATAAATTAGAAATTTTGCAGCTTGGGCAAAGAGAATTTTCTAACAGAAATACATTACAATTTATGAACACACAATTTGTGAGGGAGATTTAGTTGGAATCTGTTTTTGAAGTATTTGAAGTTTTTCTGTTGCAAAATTGCCATCGTTAAGTCTGTTACAGAGTGACCAGAGCAGTTGAAGTATTCTCCTACTGATTTTTCAATGTTATGGTTCCTGATGTCAGATTTGTGTCCATTTATTATTTTGCATAGAGACTGTCTGGTTTGGCCAATGTACAACTGTCTATCAGCCATCTTGATTATCACTACAAAAGTGTTTTTTTTCTCCTGCTGATAATACCTTATCTTTATTAATTAGCCTCTTAGAGTTGGTATGGCAGAGAATGTGTGTGTGTGTGTGTGTGTGTGTGTGTGTGTGTGTGTGTGTAAACAGACTAACATGGCTCCCCCTCTGATACTTGAGCTTTCTCGTGTTCACTTAGAGGGTTTATTCCTCTTGGTGAATCTAAATATATCTGTCACAACACTGTGTTTGTTTCATACATTTCCCAGCCCATGTGACATGTAAAACAAAGAAAGGAATTCTAGCAGTTACAAAATAGTAGACCCATTAGAATCCCACTCCCTGTTCTTGAAAGAATACTATCAAGTTATAACTTCACAGGAACAGCTTGCATACTGTGACAGGATTTGTGGGGTGCAACAGGAACTGGGGTAACGCTGTGCCCCCTTAACTTTCCAGCCTGGGTTGTCTCTCATGGTGGTTTTGATGTGACAAGCTGAAAACTTCTACTGGTGCTATCACTCAGCACAACCACATGTGGAACCCCACACACAGCTACACTGCATGAATGCTCCCTGATCCACTCACGAATCACACACAGATCAAGGCACCAGAAAATTTCCCAAGTCCTCAGCCGTGGACCCCAGAACTGTACTATCTTTCCCTGGTCAGAAGCCTGACTAGTGGGTTCATTACTTAGTCCCCCCCCCCTCCTTGATGTATAGAGGATGCACATGAGCCTTTGTAAACTGAGCTGAGATTTCACAAGCACTTAAAGCAAAACACACTGTGTTTTTTTTTAAAAGGCAGATTTAATAACTACAGAAAGGTAGATTTTAAGTGATTATAAGTGGTAGGCATAAAAGATCTGAGAGGGTTACATAATAATAATAATAATTAATAATATGGTCTAAATCTTAAACCTTATTGCACTAGGCAGTATTTAGATTAAGCAGTTTTCTCAACCCATTGGATGTTGCAGGTAGGTTATAGTTCTTAATATACAGGCTTTCCCTATAATCCAGGGACCAGTCTCCTCTGTTCAAGTAATTGCCTTCTCAGCTTTCTCGTTGCTTCCAGTGTAGGTTGAGGAGAGAGGCCAAAGCATGATGCCATTGTCTCCTATTTTCTATCATCAGTACATTTGCCTAGAAAACAGTGGGACAGACATAGCCTGGTAGGCTTTCCTGAGTCTCAGAGTTGAGCAATACTCCACTCTGTGATGCTTGTGAAGCCCTCTTTCAGTCCTGTAAATCCCTTGGTCATTTAACCCTTTCCTGGGAGTGGAACACCACATAGCAGTTAAGACTCTCAAATTTACATTTCAGTAACAACCATATAGCAAAATTGCATAACTTCATATGCACTAACAATATGCATATTTTGGACAGCACAATGGGTTTCAACTGATCATGACTTTTCATATGATACCTTACATGGCATGCTTTGTATGAAATATATTAATTATATGATGGGGTGAATATTAGGACTTCAGGGTGCTGCTTTGAGGTACAGAGTGCCACACATACAAATAACAATTTAATTTTGCAGCTTTATTTCATTGTAAATCACAGTTTGGGTCCTAATCTCATACACCAGAACTAACGAGTAAAACTGCATGCAACATTTATTTTTACACTATGAACTTGATGAAACATAACCTGGTTCTGAAGTGCAATACACTGTTCAACAACTTAGATGAAGAAAAGGAAATTCATATAGGGAATAAATTCAGAGCCCCCACTTCAACAAACTGATTTAGTGGGCCTATCTCTTCCCTGATAGTCATCACTCAATAAGTCCTGAGACCCCTTACATTTGCAATCTATCCTCACCAAATCAGAGAATAGAAATACCTCATGTGATCTATATATCCCATCAAAACCAGCACAGCTTGACTATTATATATTCACTAGCACCATGAATGAAATACAGACCAAAAATGTTTGCATTAAATAGTTGGGGAATATTGAAATCAATGGAATTCTTGTTATTGACTGCATTAGGACCTGAATTTTCCCCTGGGTAAATAGCTAGAGATAGCAAAATAAAATACAAAAATCCCAATCTTCTTGAGTATGGAAAAAGAGGCATCATTTGGCTAATAAAATAATATTACAAGTTATTTGTCCATCCCTGGTCTTCCAAGATGTAATAGTCAGATATTCAAGGTCATGTTCTGGAAGCCACTGACTCGTTTCTTTGGCCACCCTACATCTCCCTATGTGGATTATCTCATTTCAGAATATACAGGGTTTTGCATGTAATGTCATTTTAACTGATAAGATCATGTAGAGCTTTGGAGCCCAGTTTTGTTCCTGCTGAAGTCTGCAGTTAACATGCCCAGGAACCTGATGGGCCCTCAGAGCTTACTATCATATTTTATTGTCATTGGACTAAAGAAATCAGGAGGACAGAGAAAATGAATAATGAGAGGAGGAGTAAATTACATCTGAAGTCACAATACCAGCAAAGAGCAAAGGAGACCAGCATTCATTTAAACAACCAGCTACTGTAGCATAATCTTGATACACAATTTGATGATAAACATGAGCAATCTCCCCACGTTACTAATATACAACCCCATAAAATAATGTTTATACTTCATGACTTAGCTAGAGGTCATATCCATGGTGCAAAATAGTTTTCCTGAAATAATTTAAATTGGATATTTTTAATCAATTCTACTCCTATGTGATACCGTTTACCTTGTTCATATGTTTATGTCCAAATGTTTTATGTCTGCAAGAACAAATATTAGAAAGCATAAAATCTGGAATGAAAATTTATGGCTTTCTTTATAATACATTCTGAGCTATTGCTGTTTATAAAAGGAAAGCTGGCCCATTAAAAGTAACTGAGCTTAACTCTCCTGTTCCAGTCAAGGTGCTCCCAGCTAGGCCAATTAAGAGGGCTTGGCAGCCCGTGGGGAACTAGAAGAAGCCTTTTGAGAAAAGAAGACAGGGCACACTGGTTCATCAGCAGGAAGAGCAGGAGGTGGATCTGCCAGAGACAGAAGGGTGTTCCTGGGAGGGAGCTGAAGACAAGAGAGTATCAAGAGGTTTGCTGCATCCCCAAGCCAGTGAATCACAGACAGAGGATGAGAGAGGGCTGAAAGAAGGGGAAGTAGCAGAGAGGTGACCTGCTGACAGCTCCTTGCTAGAAAGCTGGGCTGAAGAGGAACCACGAGGATACTCCCATCAGAGAGGCTGTGGGAGTTTCTGCTGGGAAGTACAGGGCTGCACTCTAGAAGGAAGTACTAGGGGGATTGCCCTGGCAGAGAGACAGAGGAATTCCAATGTATGCTTTTTCCAAGGTATGCTTACAAGGCAGAGAGACAGTGGAATTCCAAGGTATGCTTTTTTTCACGTAGTTATTTATATAAGTGCTAGGTATTGTTATCTCTATATGATAACATTTATGAAGGGCTGATAAGAGTCTGTGGAATCTTCATTTTTATTGAAACAGAAGAGCCATCTTATTTACCTGTACATCACTGCAAGATCCCAGGGAAACAAACAAGAAAAGGTTTGAAACTGCTTTGAATATCTCAGTCACAAACATAGGAACAGAACAATTAATCACTGCATAATGTACAAAGTAATGATATTTAAATCCAAAATCCACAGTATTTTCAGCAACTGAAATCTAAAAAGTGCAAATCAAAAGGAGGGCCAGAGATGGAACTTGGTAGAGTTGCATAACCAAGTGAATATGAAAGAAATAAACTTTTAAGTTGAACTTTCAAAGTAATAGCCTGGTAATCAGTCTTGTGTCGCTATCTTTCAGACAGCACTGATCTTATTAGGATATAGGAATCCTCTGAATAAAACTCTCACATGAGACTTTTATTTTTTCCCTATTTCTAACAAATCCCCTCTTTTAGAATATATATGGATGTTTCATGTTTGAAACAGGAGCTAGGCTGACACCACTCCAGTGTACAGCAGTAGATCAAAGCACCCTCAGCTGTCTATGTGAAAAGAACATGAAACTCTCCCTGTCTCCTTACTGAAAGCCCCAGCAGAGAAGCCCCATTGTGTAGGGTGCTGAGCTCAGTGGGGAGGCTGAAATCTTCAGGATGATTGGGAAACATGAGCTGCAAGATGCAGGAGGAAATAGAAAAGAGGAAGTGGGATCCATGGAGGCAGATCAGAGGACGTGGGGGAGATAGACTTTAGAAAAGAGTGGAGTGGCGAAGAAAAATAGTATTTGCTATATTATCCCCGCAGTTAATCTGTTTGCCCCATATTGGATCATGATGGGTACTATGAATGATGTCACCCTAACTGTATACTGGAGAGTCAATGATAGTAGTAAAGGCGGTTCTATGGAAAGATGACAAAGAGTCTTGTAGCACCTTATAGACTAACAGATTTTAGGGAGCATGAGCTTTCATGGGCTAAGACCCACTTCATCAGATGAATGTTGTGGAAATCTCCAGAGGAAGGTATAAATATGCAGGCAAGAAAGCAAGGTAAATTCAATCGAGGGGGGGTGAGGGGTGAAGCCCACTTCCAGCAGGTGATCTGGAGGTGTGAACACAACTTGCCTGGACATACAATTGCAGATCTCAAGACAGCCATATTGCAACAAAAAATCTTCAAGACTAGACTTCAAAGAGAAACTGCTGAGCTCCAGTTCATCTGCAAATTTGACACCATTAGGTCTGGACTTAATATTAGCTGTGAATGGCTCGCCAATTACAAAAGCAGTTTCTCCTCTCTGGGCGTTCACACCTTCAGATCACCTGCTGGAAGTGTCCTTCACCCCCCTCCCTGATTGAATTTACCTTTCTTTCTTGCCTGCATATTTATACCTTCCTCTGGAGATTTCCACAACATTCATCTGATGAAGTGGGTTTTAGCCCATGAAAGCTCATGATCCCTAAAATCTGTTAATCTGTAAGGTGCTACAAGACTCTTTGTCGCTTTTGCAGATCCAGACTAACACGACTACCCCTCTGATACTAGACTCTATGGAAAGAACATTTCTAATTGCTAATGCTCTCAGTATCCCTTTAACCCTGTTTAACTTGGCATTCCAAGACTGCTTCTCTTGTTTTCATTTATTTCTCAAATATCCTTTAAGTACAAAGGCAACAAAATTCTCACTTGACATAGCCATTTTGTTTTATACTTGTCTTTTTGTAGCCGTTATCACTCCTCTTGTAACTTTTGCCCTTTACACAACAAAAACAATGTGAAGAAACCATGCGGGTACAAATAGCCTCATTTTCTAAACATACACAACATGGCAAACTTAATGACATGCATTATGATACTTTGGCTGGTTTCTGGTAGCTTCTGAAACACAGAACACAGTGAGCTCCACTAGGGGACTCACAAACTGTTTAAGGGGATATTACCTTATTCCTATATACTACAGTTCCCTATGATGACAGCATGAGAACTGTATCTTTGAACATTTAGAACCAAACCTCAGATAATTATATGTCAGGGATCGGCAACGTTGGCACGTGGGACCGCAGGGTAAGCACCCTTAGGGGCTCTGCCGCTTTGTTTAACTGGCATTTCGCTGACTGCAGCTCCCACTGGCCGCGGCTCCCTCCGGCTGTGGTTCTCCATCCTGGTCCAGTGGGGGCTGCGGGAAGTTTCCAATCCCTGTTTATATGCTCTCTCCACTGCCTCCAAAAATCACCATAGTATCTGAGTACCAATCTTTCTCCCTTCCCAGTGGTAGCTTAACTGAGTTATACACTGGAGCTTGGGGGAGGATATAAAATAAGTTTGTTTTGGGGGGAATGGAACAAGAGCACAGATACTTTTCTGCTAACAGCAGAATTAAAGCTTCCCCTCCTCTTCCTGGCTGCTGTGACAAAAGCTGCCCCTCCTGCTATAATCTATTAACTATATGGGACATAGGTAATGGATCCACCAGCCCTACCTTGTTCTCCAAACTCCCTCTGCAGCTGAATGCTAGTAGTGAAAGGATGCTCTGTTGTGTTCAGAAAGTGTTACCCTGTTCTTTTGCAGAGCAGAATAACATTGCTTCCATGTAGCTATGCCCCTCTCTACTAGAAGAGTTGTGGAGTAGTCTTTATCCCTTTGTACCTCTTAGGTGGAAATACTTGACCTGTATTGTGCTTGCAGCAGACACCTTAGGTAGCTTTAAACATAGTGCAATGCTTTTAGCTTCACATAACTGTTGTATGTGATAGTTGTGTCTTTACTGGAAAGCACTTTGATCTCTATAATAATTATTCCTATTGTGCCTCTCATTTGACCACCTTACACATTAAGGCCACAACTTTCATAAATGGTTGCTTAAAGTTACCTTCCAAAGTCCATACACAGGCATCTAAGGAAGTGTGTATTATTCAAAAAGGCTCAATGCCCAGCAACTGAACTGCTGTTAAAGTCAATGGGGCTACGTGTCCAGCACTTCTGAAAAATTAATCAATTATGTAGGTTTCAAAACATGGATTTTGGAGGCACCCACTTGAAGAACCCACTTCTGAAAACTGTGATCAAATTAATAAATCCTCCCAACACTCTTATGAAATGAGCTAATATTATACAGGTGAGTTGAATCGGATGCACATTTAACATGCGTGATTTCGGCTTTATGCGGTCATCAAAAAAAAAAGGGAAACTTTTTTTTAAAACTATCTGTAGGGCAGGCAATTTTGCCTTCCATTAAGTTCTATGGGTTTTGGCTATACGCGGTTTCATTTTACGTGCTGACTGCGGAACGGAACCCCTGTATAAGAAGTGACTTGCCTGTATATATTTTGACCATAATGGGAGTTTGGCATGGGCTGTAAGGGCCTGTCTAAAGGTTGCATGGTCTGATCCAAAAATAATACTAAAGGATCTTAAAATCAGTGGGGCATTTTACAGTAAGCAACATACAAGTTTCCATAACGGGGCAGAATATAACTAGTGACGGGGACTAGACCTCACTCTTTTTTTTCCTGTATATTTCTGGGTGTTGAGAAAAGCATTATTTATTTATATATACCACATTAAGATAACTGAACCTGAGCTCCAACAAATACACAGCTTCAGGCAAAGAAACAAAGATTATACTTTTCAACCATAAGTAAATTATTCATTTCAGTTCAGTATAAAAAAAGAAATAGAGATGCCTCAAAATAACTTGTAAAGGAAAGCGTGTTGAGCAAGAAGTTCAAAAATCGAGAAAAGGTATTATAAATTGCTTCTTTCCATTTGCTAAGAAGCGGATTCTAATTCCCTTACTCATGTTCAGTAGCACGTGTTTGGGACCACCCACACATACACATGGTCTAATACAGCAAAGCACTTAAGTATAAGTTTAATTTAAGCTCATTATTAGTCTAATTGAAGTCAGGGAACTGTTCATGTATTTAAATTTAAGTATGGGCTTAACTGCTTTGCTGTATTGAGGTCAGAGTAAAATACTACTAATATGAGTAAGAGTATCAGCATTTCATTATAATATGAGAAATAGGGCAGACTTTACAGTTTCAACTCTTGACTACATAAATTCTGATTTGTATTGAGATTGGATGATCTACCAACTCTACTCTTTCTTTACAAAATGAATGGTCTTCTCAAAATGTCTTTACTGAATTATGATTAACTAAATCATATTTTTGGTTGCTCAAAGGAATTTGCAAAGAATTTGCAGTTTAGCCAGGAACAAAACAATCTTTCCTGCATGGAGCAGCCAGGGCTGGATCAGATCAAGCCCCAGAAACTACCCCTGGCTGCAAGAAGTTCTGCACCGTTGAGGGAAGGGGGTCTTGGCAGAGCGGGTCTGGGTGTTGGGTGGAGTGAGGCATCCAGATTCCTGCTGGACCCAGAAAGCTGCCCACACTCAGATTGCCCCAAACAGAACCCTGGTACTTTTGAGGGAATTTTGCACCAGGAATGTTTTAAAAAATATTCTGCAAAGTTCTGCAATTTTTAATTGTCAAAATAACTCAGAAACATATTAACAATATAATCAGACCATTTTCAATTGTTTTGGTAATTTATTTAAAAATACTTGATAGCAAATAATTGAAAATGGTCTGATTATATTGTGTAATTCTGACAAATAAAATATGCAGAATTTTGCAGAATTTTAAAATAATGTGTGCAAGATCTTTATTTTTTTGGTGCAGAATGTTTATTTTTGGCAGAGAATCCCATCAGGAATAATTTACTTAATAAATTATACAAAATACTAAGAATATGTTTTGAAAGCAATGGCTAAAAAAACAAATATTACTAGTTTTAATTTTGTGTGTATATAGTATTTAACTTGCTAGAAATTGTACAAAACAATATTTGTAGGAATTCAGTAGGATTTTCCTTGTATTTAAAATCTTATTGCCCTGTTACCACAAATAAAGTTACTCCACTGTTTGAAGTGTCAGCTGAAGCCTAAGAACAAAGGAGTATGGACCTTTACAGCTCTGAATGCAGCTAGTTCCAAAAATATTTAAATAATAATAAAATATAAGCAATTAAGTGCAATTTGCATAGCAGAGAAAATAATTTTTTCAACACCTCTACCATCATGAGAGTTTAATGTACAAAACCAGCTTTAAATACATGGTCACTCTAAAAAAATCAAAAATCAGGTGACTGGGGCTAGAAACTGCGGGGGCCTTTTACTTTATAGTAGCAATAGACTTCATTGTCCAGTACCTTTATCTGAGAACTACATGCTGATGATTCTTTAGTTCCAATCACTGTAGGATGATAGATTCTCAAAGGCAAGTGACTCTTGTTCATTAGATGGAAGTATATGTTGCATTCATATTCCTGGTATAGATTTAACTTTTTCTTAGGATATTCACAAGAGGCAAAAGGGAACGGGGGAGAATTTTAATATTCTCTCATTACTTTCCCTTTTTCAGCTATTCAATCTTTACAGAAAAACCCACCCATCAGATTACTCTGATGGGCTGTGTGCAGCCTGCGGGCCACAGGTTGCCCAGCACTGATCTAGTCTGATCTCCCGCATAATACAAACCAGGGAATCTTACCCAGTGATTCCAACATCAAACCTCTAACTTCTGGTCGAACTAAAGCATATTTTTTAGAAAGACATCCAACCTTGAATTAAAGATTATTTTAAGTTATGGAGAAGCCACCACATCCTTAATTACATTGTTTCAATGGTTAATTACCTTCACTGTTATATAAAACTCAAACATCCAGAATGTGTCCAAGCCTGAGTAAGAACCTTATTTTAAATTATGGAGAAGCCACCGCATCATTAATCAAATTGTTTCAGTGGTGAATTACCTTCACTCATATATAAAAACTCAAATATCCAGAATGTGTCAAAGCCTGAGTAAAAACCTTACTATCATAACTTTGTCACACATATATGAAAGTGGGCTAGATCAGGCTAGCGAAGCTGTGCAGGCTGGCAGCCAATCACTAAGGGCCTGTGGGGAGCCAATCAGGGCTGAACAGGAGGAGGTCGATCAGGGCCAGGTTCAGACATATATAAAGGCGGTCCGGCAGAGGAGCAAGGCAGCGTCTCCCAGACCTTTCAAGGGGAAGGAAGGTCTCCTGAGAGGAGAAGACCAGCACCTAGGACAGTGCAGTGCTGGGCAGGCTCAGGGGAGCAAAGGAGACCTCCAACCCACTACCTGCCAGGCTGCAGGCCCTGAAAAGAAGGGCCCAACTGGTGCAAGAGGTCAGAGGGGAAGTGGCTCAGGGAGACGGGCAGATGAAGGGAGAGAGGGACGATGGAGAGGCTGCCGCTAGAGGGTCCCTGGGTTGGGACCCAGAATAGCAGGTGGGAATTGGTCCCTCACTCCCCCGTTGTACTGCACCTGGCCATGGAGGAGTGGTCATACAGACTGCAACCAGCACTTGAGTAGAGGGGCTAGACTTTGGGGGTTGTTGTTGGTCACTTGGCATGAGAGAGCAGAAGGACAGTTGTTAAGACCCCCATGGAAGGGGGTGACACTGGAGTAGTGGGCACTGCTGGAGGGCAGTATCCTGAAGCTCCTGTCTGCTGAGCAAGGAGCAATGTGGGTCCAGAGGACAGAGAGCAGACAATGGATGGGACACTGCCGGCAGAGTGCCAGGACTGCTGAGAGCTAATTCCTAGACTAAGCAGCAGGAGGCGCCGTGGTGGTGAGTCCCAACCCCATCCCACCCTATCTTTACTGTTTGTGATTTTTTCTTAGTTTTATATCAAATCAAGATTATATACTTTTTTGATGCAAAGACCATATGCTTATTTATTTGTAAGGTGCTCAGCACATTTTGGGGTACTTAAATCATTAACAATAATCTAAAATCATAACAAAAGCTCTCAAACTTTGGCAGTCCCCCTTATAGCCTTATACACCACTCCACCCTCCAAAAAAAGAAAAAGAAGAAATGCTGAGAGTACACAAGGTTTCCAGTTTTATTGCCAAGAAATTGTTAATTCTATCTCTTTCATGACAAAATACTTACAAAAAATGGAATCCTAATGGAATATACAAAGGTGTTCATACTCAAAAGTCAAGCTAAACTTTCAATTTAGTTTTCAATGGGCATAATTCAGAAAGCACCAGTGCAGTAATGAAGCAAATATTTACTTTTGGTTATAGAGAAATAGAGCTAAACTCCAAAGAACAAAAATAAATTAACTCAATGAGCAAAAAGTGACTTTTTCATTATAATGGCAAGATATTATAATTTATTTCCATTTACAACAGAAAGAAAGTAAACAAAAAAAGGATGACATTTGGGAAGAAAGATTCTCAACAAAGGGAAAAGAAAGACGTTTTTTCCTCTTTTCAGCCTGTCTTTTTTACTGCCCTGCACAAGTCAAATTAAATTTCATGATTATAATGAAACATGAATATGAAAGAGTCTGTATGTGTTTCATTCATTTATTTTTAAATTGTTTAACTTTATTCCAGTTGGTTAGAGCTACAGAACATACAGGGTCAGTTTCTTGTGCGGGACCATTGGTGTCAATGAAGCTATGTTGGTTTACACTAGAAGAGAATCTGGCTCTTCATATTTTGGAAGTTGATTTTATAGTGAAGGCCGCACATTGTTTGAGAGAAATCATGTATTTATGTTGTAACAAATATTGAATTTTTCTATTTCCTGATATACAGTTTGCTATCACAGAGTGTCCTATTATTTTTGGATTTAATCTTTTGATTATTCTTCAAACAAATAGCTTGCTTTTTTTTTTGAGGCTCAAATGAAACTACTGTCGCTGAAGTGCACATTGAGAAAGCTTTTTGTTGCTAACAAAACTAAGGTCCCTTCCATTTACTATAAAAGCATCCTCTCTGTGAAGTAGCTTATTAGTATGTATGCAAGTGCTTTATTGCAGCTACCAAAACATCGTACTAGATCAATTTTCTTTTGCTGAATTAAAGATTTTGTCTTCATTCAGAAATAATTTCTAACCTGAGAAAAATGTTAAATGCCCATTTGCTTTGTGAATCTTTTCCTCTCTATTAAGGGGGGAAATGCCCCCAGAAAAATCAGCAGGACATTTAAGAGCCCTTTTTCTTTTCCAGCTCTGTTTGGGCTCTCTTTAAGCTCTGATTGATGTTTAGCTGAAGCATAGACCCGGGCAGCATGGAGCATAATAAGGGCAGTGTCTCGGTTAGGTTCAGTTCAGAATCTGAGTGTGTGGTCAGTTTTTCTATGGGAATGTATTTATGTGGAAAATGAAATAATTATGTTTGTGAGTACTGACCCAAGCGGATGTACTTCAAACCACTACCCATTGTGCAGCCTTCCACATACCTCTGTGCTGATTAGATATTGTGTACATGGACAAAAATATTCAGCCCAATACATTCAAGAATAATCTCCCTTCAAGTGAATGATCTCATACACAACATGGCTGAATATTTCCCTGGCATTCAGGATAGGGGACCTTAAATCTCCTTTTCTAAGCATTTTGAAATCTTTCTCTTATAACCTTACAGATGATTATGGGAAGGAATATTGTCATACCTCAATTAGGTCAGGATTGCAAATCAGATTAGGTATCCAGGCAAGTGAATAAGAGCCTCATCCTTACCTCTTACACCAATTTGAAACCATTACTCCTTGTTCTGTCAGATTATTCAGACCATTTAAAGATTATTGAGTACAAATTTTGAGTGGATGAGTGCAAAAGTGGCTTTAAGGAGCACTTACATGCCTGTTTGTCTCATAGAATAAATCAAAGCAATATTAAGTACCAGCCACCATATCTGTACCAGCCACCAAATCTTCAACATATTGTTCCTGGAGCAGAAAAACAGTCATATGCAGAGATGCCCAGTGAAATCAATAGTTCTCTGGCCATATCTCCTAAACGAGTGGCTGGAAACTGACAGTGATTTAAGAGCCACTGTGGTGTATCTTAACCTGTACAAAGAATTCCCAGCAATGTCACAGAGCGGGGATTGGCAACGTTGGCACGCAGGACCACACGGTAAACACCCTTAGCAGGCCCTGCCGGTTTGTTTACTTGCCGGTTCAACTGATTGCGGCTCCCACTGGCTGTGGTTCACCACTCCAGTCCAATGGGGGCTGCGGGAAGTAGCAGCCAGCACCACGCCGCTTCCTGCAGCCCACATTGGGCCGGGATGGCGAACACAGACCAGTGGGAGCCGTGATTGGTGAACTGCCAGATAAACAAACCAACAGGGCCTGCAAAGGGTGCTTACCCTGTGGTCCCGTGTGCCAAGGTTGCCAATCTCTGTCACAGAGAGTTTGGGTGCTTAGTATGTGGAAGGACATGGCCATTTCCAGATACCTTGCATTCTTATAACTCGAAATAATTAAGGCCAAGAGAAATGAAGATGGAAATAATAGTTTTAGCAGTGGTCTGATGACATATATTGCTAACAGCTGCCAGCTCTAGATGCCCAGATATACATTAATTCTAGTGCAGGTTGAATGATAAAAACACATTCACAAGTAAAGTGCCTGTTGTGTGACAAGAAAAAAAATGACATATTGTATTGACATAACCTTGGTTAGTCTCCTTTGTTCTGCTGCCAACCTTGATGGCGCACTTGTGATTGTCCCAAAAGTATTTTGGCACCTTTTAAATTTCATGATGCCTTATATTCCCAACTCTGGAATATGAGACTGTTATCTGCTGTTACTTTAACATCAGTTAATAATAATTTTCTTCCTTAAGGTATTACCGAAGTTCCAGTTGCAGTTCCAGAAATAAGATTGAGACAAATTTTGCACTAAACTCAAAAAAATAATATTTTCAATGAACATTATTACATTTGCAATGTACATTGTAAACTCCTTGGGGAAGGGAGGACCTTTTTGCTCTCTGTTGACACAGTACCTAGCACAATGTAGTCTTGGTCTATCACTGTATTCCTAGGTGCCACACTAATACAAAAATAAAGAAATGAATAATAATAAAGCCAAGTACTCAAAAATTAGGAAATACCTATGCAACCTTAATGTGACCCTTTAGTGCATGTGCATTATAACAAACATTTTATTTACAGATCACATGCTGGGGTTTTTTCTCCTACAACATTTATGGTGAAGAATGGGTGCTGTTCACTTAATGAGCAGCTATTAAATATTTATGTTTTCTTTGTTCAATGGGTGGCCCTTAGAGCACACTATTCAAACTCTGCTCAGAAGACAGAATTATAAATTTCCATATGCACTTTTCTATGGCACTCATCGCTATAGTATCTGACTGTTTCACTAATATTAATTAATTGATTTTCACAATACCACTATGAGATTAGAGCAGGGATCGGCAACCTTGGCATGCAGGACTGCAGGGTAAACACCCTTAATGGGCCCTGCCAGTTTGTTTACTTGCCGGTTCATTGACCGCGGCTCCCACTGGCCCCAGTTTGCCATCCTGGTCCAATGCCAGTGGAAGTCGTGGTCGGCCAACTGACAAGTAAACAAACCAGCGGGTCCTGCTAAGGGTGCTTACCCTGAGGTCCCACTTGCCAAGGCTGCTGATCCCTGGATGAGAGGGTGATAGTATTCCCATTTTACTATGGGGAATTGAGACACAGAAAGATTAAGGTTTAAAGTATCTACTAACTCCAATGGCTAATCTGAGACACATCAGCCCAGAGCAGCTGGGATTGTGCATTGATTGTGCATTCAATTGTGCACTGAATGTGGCCGAGTTCCTGTGGAAAAAGACAGTATATGATCATGTAATTAAAGATTGTATCATAGTGCATAGACACAGAGGGATCAAATTAAGGCTGCAAGTTTATAATGTTATGTTTTTTAAAAAAGGAAACAAATAAAAAAGCAAGCAAACAAACAAACAAAAGTTCCACAACACAGTAAATCCATCATGTGTCATCATGTTGACATGCATAGGGGTCTTCATCAAGGTTGAAATCTTTAGATCTACCACAAAGATACCTGTCACTTTAGTCAATAGACTAACCAATAGCAGCATTAGATTGTCATCCTCTAGTTGGACTAGACCTAGAGGAGAGTGAGATACCTATTTTTCTAATGTCTTTCACAGATATTTCACAGCAGAGGAATGGTGATACTCAGAAATCTTGGGCCCCAGGCTCTGGAGGGTAGTGTGCTATAGTGGGCACAGATTCTTCTACCCACTCCCCACAATCTTGACTCTTCTGCTGTATCACATCCAACCTGTCCCAGTGCTGTCTCTTCTCTTCCTCTGACTCCTCAATCCAGTCCCATTCTCCTAACCTAGACAATTACTGTCTCCACTCCTCAAGCTTCCCATTCAAGTCTCAATCTTCTTGCCAAACACGTTGCCACTTTACCTCTCTAGACTCATCCCACTCCCAGTCTCCTGACCCATTCATTCCCAGTTCCAGTCACTTCCTCCACCTAACCATTCCCAGTTCCCCATCCCCAGCTTCTTGTCCCCAGCCTCCTTCCCTTGTACAGTTAGCCCCAGTTATCTCCACATTCCCTGTTTCCTTGTCAGATCCCCCCACCTCCCAGACCAGTTCCCAGACATAGTCTCCTTATTCAGCCACTCCCAGTCTCCCCCAACTCCTTATCTTATCTCAGTCTCTTCCCCCACATCCTCTAACACATTGGATCCCATGCCCTTCTCTTTCTTTTCCCTCCTGGGCTTCCAGTTCCATTTTCATTGTCCAGTCAGTTCTAGTTTCCCCAGCCCAACTCCCAGGCACAATTTCTCTTTTCCTCCTTTCAACCTCCCAGTCTACTCAACCTTGACACATTGTTCTAGTCTATCCTCCCTTCTCTCATGGGTTGAACTCTTGCACCCAGGGATCTTCCTCCTGTATCTTGGCTGGGCCCAGTATGTCTATGAGTGTGTGTTGGGTGGGGCTGTGGGACCACGGAGAGCACAGGAGAGACAGGCTCCCAGCTCTCAGTTCTGCAGCCTTTTCCTGGCCCAGTGTGCAGCAGACAACAGAGTAAATTGAAGGAAAAATCCTGTTCATTCCAAATTTGCTATGAAGATCTCACAAGTCTACTGAGCACGTCCCAACTGCAATGTTTCAAAGACTTGCAACTTGCCTAAACTTAGGTGGATTTTCACAGGAATGACAAAAAGCATAAACTTATACAGTGGTCACCCCCTAACAAATTTTAAATCCTTAATCACACAGACAAAAGGCCACTAGATTATTTTTAACATAGGCAAAACTAATATGTTTTCCTTTCCTTCTTATAGGAAATGGTTGAACAATTTGGGTTGAAGTATTCCATAATAACTCAACAAGAAGCAAACTCCCAGTATGAAAATTATGGTTTAGGTTAAGCAAAGTTATAAGCAACTGAAAAAAGGCTCTTATAATGTGAAGTGTCAAGCAACTTTAATAACAGGCCATAACACCAACCCTTCCAATAATATAGTGATGCTGTGGAACACCATTTAAAGTTGGAGGGCATATTTATAGAATCATAGAATATCAGAGTTGGAAGAGACCTCAGGAGGTCGTCTAGTCCAACCCCCTGCTCAAAGCAGGATCAACCCCAACTAAATTATCCCGGACAGGGCTTTGTCAAGCCTGACGTTAAAAGCCTCTAAGGAAAGAAGTGCCCCATTCCCACAGCTAACTCTCTTCTCTTTTCAGGTGCCTCACTCCCCTCGCTGCCTCACCTCCTTTGGCCATGAGTCTGTACACCTACCCTCACCAAATCTGAATGACCAGGCCTGCAAGGTCACAGCACCATTGAGGTTTAGCCCAGCCACCCCTGCATCATGACAGTGTGGCAAACAGGCCAAATTTGAGTGCAACTTTGCTTGCTGGGACATGGCATGGATGTTTCCTTCACCTGTACCTCCACAGCCTATTATATTTATAACTCCCAAGATGTGCACATGCTTAAGCTGAGTTACTGTGCAAACATGTTGCTGTAACTCTCATCTTTCATCCCTCATTATAGCACATCTAAATTTTATTGTGAGCTCTCGGGCAGATACTTTCTGCCTTATGTGAAGTAACTACCTTACTTTTGGGCACTCCTAAATCATAAAGAAATATATTTGTAAATAACAGATATGCTAAATGACAGGTGAAACCAGCCAAAATATTATTCAGATAGTCCTAATTAATTTAAAAAAAATAGTCTATCAGATGCATTCAAACAGAGAAAAAAATCCAATGAGCTATATATGATAATTTACCTAGCCTGGAGGGGGTTTCACAATTATATATAATTTCAAAACCTCTTCAGCTAGGTACATTTCAAGCAAGTTGGTTTCAAAACAAAAATAAATATTTAATTAAAGCAGATAAAGAAACTTTAAGTCATTGGAAAGATTATGCGCGCAAACAGAAAATATAGTTACCCCCATGAATGATGCATGTATTGTAAGTTTCTCAGGGACCAAGTCTATTTCCATTATTTATTCTTCAACTGACAAGTATGTAAAGACATGCAACATATAGTATATTCACAAGATCATATATATTCTAATTTGTAAAATATCTATCATATGTCTGCTGGGGTTAAATGTACTGCTACCAGTTTCTGCTGCAGTTTCTGAACTGGCATCTGTTCTTTCAAGTGTTGATGTTCCAATATATAATAGATTATAGAAGGTACATATTAAATGAAAGAGTCATGAAGCATATTGACCAGCAGAAAAGTCCTTGAAGTCAATATACTATTGCAGTAAAAATGGCTAACAGAACAATAGGATACCTCAGTAAAAAAGCAGAGTACAAATCAAATAACATAGTATTATACAAAGCACCAGATATACTTCATCTGAAATATTATGTTCAGTTCTGGGCATTTTTTTCACTGAAAAAATGTTATTGTTGTAAAGAAATTGTTATAGTGTTTAGGACAACAAAGATGATTCTTATAAAAAAGCTATAGAATATAAAGTGCAGGGTAGAATTATGCAAACATAAATTACTATAAAAACTGTGTAAATATAAATTACTATAAAATCTACTAATAGAAGTATGTACCAATTCTCAGCCATGCAGGAAACAGGTGTAATTTGCAGAATAGGAACATAGGAATTGCCAGCCTGATCGTATCAATAGTCCATCTAGTCCAACAGCCTGACAATGGCCAATACTACATGTTTCAGAGGAAGGGGCAAGAAACCCCATAGCAGGTAGATGTGCAACCTAAAAGGTCTTAAATAAAATGAGGAAGACGTTGTAGCACCTTAGAGACTAACCCGTTTATTTCAGTATAAGTTTTCATGGGCTATATCTCACTTCATCGGATTCATAGCCCATGAAAGCTTATGCTGAAATAAACGGGTTAGTCTCTAAGGTGCTACAAAGTCTTCCTCGTTTTATTTACACATACAGACTAACACGGCTGCTAATCTTAAACCTAAAAGGTCTTGTCATCATCCTTATTATTTAGAGATTGGTTTAAACCCTGAAGCGTAAGTTTAATACAGAGCAGAGTGATTTTTTAGATGAACAGTTCATTCACCAAAAAAGACAAACAAAAAAGTTAGTTTTGACTGATCTGAAACTATTTGTGAATTTGACACAAATTCACTAAATATTTTTGACATTAAAAAAAGTCTAGAGGATTAGATTTACAAAATGGAGGAGGAAATAAGCCTACCTCATTACAAGAGAAGGGGAGAGCTAGGTTTAAGTCTCTGTTCAAGAGCATGACTTTAAACCTGAGTTTCCTACCTACTGGAGGAATCCCCTAACTGCTGGGCCAAAGGTTGGGAATCTCCTGCTGCTGTTTTGTAAATCTAATCCTTGAAAAGTTCTCAGAAACAAAAATGTTTCTGGTGAAATTGTACATTTTGTTCAATCCAAAATGAACTTTTTCAGTTCAATCTGACCCAATTTCTCCCCCACCCCAATTTTTTGGAACTGACACCAAACCAGAAAATAAATTATTTCCCCAGTTCTAGTTTTGTATCCGTTCCAAAATGTGTTAGCATTATTATAATCCTGGATGTCATTATCCATTTAAATGCCCCGTCCTTCTTTGAGTCTTGGTAAAATAAAATAAAAAAGTAACATGAGAATTACATGAAGTGGGAAAAACTACAAAAGATAGGATTCAGAAAAATATTATAACCATGTATTGAAGAACTGTAGTTCTCTAGATTGACCTAATTGCAAGGAGCCTAATGGAGGTACAACACAAAATTTACTACATTTTTTCTGCAAATTTTGGCTGTGAAGCTCTCTCCACCGAAGTATTTCTGGAAAAATTAAGTGCAAAAGAACAAAATAACATATTTTGACACTGTCATGAATTGCACAGCTTCTGATGAAAAATTGTTAAAGGTACCTGGAGAATTATAGAAAAGCTAAATTTACAGTTTCAACCACTTGAATTTGCCATGGGGATAAACAACACAGATGTGTTAAATGACAAAGCTAAGTGAGGAGACTCTTAGCTGGTAAATATTTTATTCTTGGAAATACTTTTTTACTTCTAACCTCCTTTAACTCATGTCTTCAGAGGGTATGACTGCCTGAGATCAGAGCTTGATAAGGGCCTGATTCAACCCTTACTCTGTGAGTAGTCCCATTGAAATCAATTTGTGGTGTTTCCTGGGTCCTCAATAGAAGTGAAATATTGTGAGCTTGGATTTTGCTGAGAGCAGTACAATGGAAAGCAGCAGACACCATCAGCCCTTATGTGTGGATTTTGAACTTCATAGAGATGAAACAGAAAACAGGGAAATGAGGCTTCCTAATCAAAGAAAAAATGAGGTGTAGGGTCCTATTTTCTGCCACTGGGTAAGAATGTATATCTTTGATGGCTATGTAGTCTCACTACTGTATTGTAATATTAGTGGAGCCAGAGTGGATTGTGTGCTTCAGAATCCATACAGGTGAAGTTAGTTTCACCCTTTGCCTACAGCTAGCTGCAGACATCCAAATATTTCTTACTTAACAAAACTAAAAAAATAATAATATGTACAGTACAAGATAATGTTAACAAAATGAACACAACTGCTATTATACACAGCTATTACAATAAATACATTTATTGTAATCAGATTATCTAACATAAAAAATAAAAGAATAAGTTATTCAACAGTTAATAATAGGATGACAGGGGCAGTAAACCTACAGTAATTTATAGTGGTTGCTGACAATTTCAAATGTAACATACTCTGTTATGTAACATACGTCTTGTTATATTTTTAAGTTAAAATAGCACATTCAGAAAAGACTATTCACACTGAGTATAAAGCAATAGTACAACTAAAGGCCTCAGTGTTTTAAGAAACTACTTTGCAAAGCAAAATATTGATCATCTACCTAATGATTTCCATGGACATTTAAAATGAATATAATGTATGCTAAATCCTGAACCTGTCACTTAGCCCAAGTAAATGGGATGCACTACTGGATTACAGGGGATGGAATCCTCTTCCCAACCTGCTTAAGTGTTGGAAACTTTCAAGGCTGCAGCATGCCCAGTCACTGCTGCACCTCCCTAAATGATGGAGAGGGTTGATTGGTGGAACTGCTTAGTCACAGATGCACTTCAGACTAAGGGTATGTCTTCACTACCTGCCGAATCGGCAGGTAGCCATCGATCTTCTGGCGATCGATTTCTCGAGTCTGATGAGGACACGAGAAATCGATCGCTCGCGGCTCCCCCGTCGACTGTGTAACTCCAGCTTGCCGGGAGGCGCAAGCATGAGTCGACGGGGGAGCGCGCCGCCGACCGCCGCTGCCATGAGGATGGACGGTAAGTCAGCTGCAGATACGCAAACTTCAGCTACGTGATTCTGTGGTTAGCTGCATAACACTTCTCAACCAATCATTTCCTTTGGCCCTTTGTGGTTGGTTAATGTTTATGTTTATATTATATAATAAGATGTTAATGTCATTTGTGATAGGTCACCATTTCCTATGCACCTGTGAGACAGCTTATGTTCCCCGTACACTTTTCATTTATTCCTTTTCTTGTGCTTTTGGTTAACACTTTGTAACTTCTTATTCAAGTAGCTTAGCCAGTCATAAGAATGTATGCTGTTAAAACAACCTTAAGCAGCTGTTAAAATAGGTTATGGTAATGGGTCATGCTCAAAGCAAATATACCTCTAAACTATGTTTAGTTTCCTTAACATAATTGTGAGAGACGTTGGGACCTTTAGGCCTATATGGCAACCAATTTGTCCAGGTTATGACACTGCTACTTATGTTGAACTGTTCCTTTCTCTTTGAGTAGTTACATTGAAGTCAATGGTGTTCTTTGCCAAGTAAGATACTACTCATCTGTGGCCTAAATTAAATAATAAAATAAGAAGTTTCCTAAAAGAATAAAAGCTACCTTACCTTAAAATGCTAAATATGTATCAGATTAAAGAAAATATTTCAGTTGAATAAATCATATTTTTATGTTAACCTTTTAATTATGAATTATATTACTGTGTTTTTCAGCTTTCATTTTAAGAATCACATTGCTAAATAATAGTTTTTGCTTTGTAAAAATATTTTAGATTATGTCCTTCCTGTTGTCTTTAAAAAGTTTGCTGTGTTTCTAGGCACAGTGAATTTCTGTGCCAGGAACTCTGAACAACAAATATGTAGAATAAATATCAGTGACAGAAACACATTAAGTACTTGAAGCAATACCAGTATAGCTATAATAACACAAAACAGAATTAGAAGAGTGTCCACAAAAACATATGTGAAATGCCAGTCTTCCAATAGAACTGGGAATTTATGGTGCAAACAACCAGAAACCCAGAGAATTATAAACCATCATATCAGTCATTTCTAAAAGTCTAAGATGAGCTGAGGCAGTAAGAAAATGAAAGAATAATAGATAAGTCCATATATGACCATGTAACCCCAAGGACTAGATGTCTGAAGTTATGAAGTACTAGAGCTGAAGACTGATACATCAGTTATATTAACCTGTAGCTATTGCCTACAAGATCTGGCAGTGCAGAAAAGAGATGAGAATTGAAAAAGAGCATTCATACAAAGAATAATAACCAATATTTTGAAAAATGAGGTGGTGACCTTTAAAAGATGAACATGGAACAACAAGGCTTATGAACAATTCCATTCACAAAATCATTTTATATAGCTTTTGAAAGTCCAAATATGTTATACAGGCTTAAGCTAAAATTTTCTGGTTGAGCATGACATACAACAGTTTATTTAGACAGACTTTATTGATGAAGTAATCATTTAACTATCATTCAGTAACTGGGTCATTATAAAATAGTGCTGTGTCTTTTTTGTGAGTTTTAAGGTATGTCTTCACTACTCGTTAAGACGTGATAAATCGATCGCCAATGGCACCCCCATCTACTCCGGAACTCCAGCTCGCCGAGAGGTGCATGCTGGAGTTGACGGGGGAGGCTGCTGCCAACTGCCACCGCCATGAGGATGGCAGGTAAGTCGGCCGAAGAGGCGTCAACTTCAGCTACGTTACTCACATAGCTGAAGTTGCGTATCTTCGGTCAATCCCTCTCCCTACTGTAGACCAGCCCTCAGTGTTTTGAAACAATAAGGATATTGTTGAATTGAAATTTATCTTTGAAAGGACCAAAAAGGACAAGCTATATTTACATAAAATGATTCATACCTTTAAAAATATAGCAATCTAACCTGTTTACTCTTAGAAGTGCAGCTGATCCTACTCTTCATAAGTTTCCCTTCAACCAATAGTGTCAGCCAAATGGATGGGAATTTGAAAAGGAAATTCATATTTTGCCAAGTGTTGTATATGGTAAAGTCAAGAAAATGAAGGGTAAAAAAGATCAAAATAGAACATCGGAGAACAGAGAACATTATAACAAATAAAAAATATTTGTTTTCAATGATATGATAATGACTAAGAATAAAATGTTCAGAAGTGTCTAAAGTTCCATATTTTCAAACATATTTAGGCACCTCTAGAAGGAGATAAGCACCTCGTGCAATTTTTTAAAATCATCTAAGCAAATTAGATACCTAACGTCCATTACTTTCAGTTGAATTAATTTAAACCTATGGATATTTGATATCTAAACTTTTTAGGGAGTTTTGAAAATTCCACTAGATGTCTATCTGCAATTTTAGGTATCTAATTACACTTGAAAATATGACTCTTAAGCACCAAAATCACACTGAATTTCAATGACACTTACATTGTCAAGTGCCTAAGTTGCTTCTGAAAATGGGACCTGGGCTCTCATGTCAATGTGCTTTTGAAAAACATGTGCATGTAGTCTCTTAATAATTTGCCTATATTAAGTGAAATGATTCAAATAAGTTATTAAATGGCATTATAAATGATTTTCCTTTTTTCTAATAGTGACTGAGAATTAAGTTAAGGAAAACAGTCTTATTCAGGAAGGATATTTAAGAAGATGCTTAACTTTAAGCACATGCTTAAATACTATTCAACCCAAACTTCTGTTCTGACAATTTTTCAGAATGGCCAGCTAACCAAAAAATCAGTTATTCACCTAGAACTTATGTAGAGATATAGGAATAAAAGGATCTTCATTAAGAATCTATAGCTCAAATTAATATCAAAATCAAAATCACCTCTTTACAATAGAGAATTAGAATCAGTTTATCCTTTTGTGACATGATTTTCACTTATAGTTATATTTCTTACTAAATTATTTTAACATCTGATGTTCAGTGAATTATTTTTTATACATATTCTCATGTAACCCATGTCAGACAATAAGGCCTGTCCCCATACCCATTGATGCCAAATGACACATCCCATTGTCTTCAGTCAGAACTTGATTGAGCCCACAAGTAAGAGAGACATTTTACACAGAATATATTCAATACACAGTGCATTCAATTTTTACTCTTATTGAATTTGATGTTAAAAAAGTAGGAACCAAATCGTGAATAATTATGTCAAACACCTTTCTCTATTTCTCATTCTCATTACCTAAAATCCATCTTTCGACTGTCTCCACAGTCAGTAGTTTCCTGATTTACATTTAAAATCCCATATAAGTTTACAGCAATCACTATGCCACAGAAGACTATGTTTCTGTTTTATATTCATGTATTTTCTGCTGTTTCATCAATCCACTTACTATATTATTGCTCACCGTTGTCATGATATTCTTAAGCAGAAGACAGGCTGGCAATACTGGGATTTACTTCTACATCTGGTAATTTTCTGTACTGTGGTATGTTAAATTGCTAAGTCATTTTCCTGGTTTTATAATATCTATACTCCTTTAGTAATATTAGACTTATCCCAAAAGACACATCTCAGATTCAATGTTACATTAGGTATAGCATTTTTATAAAGGACTTACATTTTCAGGTACATTTTGTATTTTAGCTCTCCTTTGCTTCCCCATGTCAATATCTCCTGCAATACAACCCCGCCTCCTCCACATCTATTAAGATAAAATAAAGGGATACACTTTCAAAACAAAACATAGTGCTTTAGTTGTATGAGTCCTATTGCCATTAAATTAAATATAAAATTTTGGGTCACTGTAATGCAAATTAACCCCTAGGGATAACTTAAACTAACAAAAGCAACAAATTTTGAAATCAAGTCTGAAGCTCTCTCTTTAATATATTTCATTGTCTTCAAGTGCTGTAATATGTACTTTAGATGATTTCAGTGAGAAGCTTTTTGGTAATGTCTGCAATACCTAATGACTTCTTAGGATTTCCTCTGATTTTTTGCAGTTTTTTCTTTTTTCTCTAGGGACTGAATCTTGATATGGTGGGAAGGCTTGTGTTCTAGTGCCCCTGAGAGCTATACCAGAAGAAAAGCAGTTCAGTGAGCAACTGGATGGCACTGGGTGTTGTATGACATTCAAGTAATGTGGCAACCCTTTGGAAGTGCCAATGGTTTGGGGTGGATAATGTGTGGGGAGCATAGTGGGACCCTCAAAGGATGGAATGTCATCAAAAGATGGAAAATTTAAATGAGGGATTTAACAATCACAATCCAGAGGGAAGACAATGGGAAAACAACTTCTGGTCTTTCTCCCTTAAGAACTTTAATGGCAGAACAAGGGCTAAGTGTTAATCCACATGTGACACTGGAGAGTGAGACCCCCCAAGACAGAAGATGCAACATACTACACAGGAGAGCGGTTCTGGCCCTTTAGTGTACAGGCTGTGCTTATGACAGTGCTATAGCAGATATGCCTGTAAGTTCAGTGCCTGATGTTTCCTCCAGTAAGTGAGTGACAATTTGCTTATAAAGGTTCAGGTCAGAGTAGGAACATGGACTGTGACTAGTACGTATAAAGCAAAGCTTGCTGTTGTGACCAAAGAATTGAAAAGATATATGATAGATAGACGTCAAACATTAGAGCTGTGATGGTATAGTAGGGATCATTTTGTGACGATGGATAGCACATAGTGTACTATTTGGTATCTGAGGAAATGGGTTCACATTTATCTTAGTCAAGAAGACATCAAAGTGTGTGCTTGGATATAACCTAACCAGTGACAGATGAATTGTAATGATTCTTCAAGCCAAGCCAGTAAACATGCTGATCATACAGCTTTACCTGATACTTTGATGAATCCTTACACCACAGCTGAAAATTTCCATGAATGTCTTGAAAAGACACTCACTGAAACACCAAGCAAAGATACCTCCTTTGTAATTGGGAACCTGGATACAAAAGTTGACGCTCTAAGATTTCATAGGGAAGTAAAGGGAAACAATGATCTGGGATTACAAGAAGAGACAGGAAGACATGTAGCTGAATTCTGCTGCTCTAATCACATGGGTATTACAAACACCATCTTTACCTAAAACTTTAGATGCAGGTCACCTGACAATATGGCAAAAAAACACATTTACTATGTAATGATACACCAATGCTGGAGATGAAGCATGGAGGGGGTAAAGACTTTCCTGAGTGCAGACTGTCAGTCAGATTATTAACTGTAAGCTTCAAACATCAAATTGAAACTTAAAAAGATAAGATGCAGGTCCACTGTGTTTGGATAAATCCAGAATAGATGAGAACTACATGATTTCTGTTCAGAATGGGCTTGGAGCACTGTCACAGGTGAAAGATTAGAACAACCTAAATAAACTTTAGAATAAAGTACAAATGATCATGCTTGAAGCCACAAAAACAAAAAGTCAGCATTGGACCGTACCTGACTGAGAACTTGTATGAGCTGGCAGAACAGTGACAAAAAGTGAAAAAGAATAAAATTAATAGCGTAGAGACTGAAGAATGAAGGAGAGAGTCCAAGGAGCAGAGCAGACAGTTCCAAATGCTGATTTGATGAGACAAGATGGCCTAAGCTGGAGTGAAATATGCTTTGAGCTGTCAAAAGGATAAAATGTGTTCTTTGACCAAAATATGTCAAAAATAGTATACAGTGTGTTACATCTTCAAAACAATGTATAAATAGTTAGTACCAGTCTCTGGCTTTATCTACATTGGTGGTGGCATGAAGAGTACATACACTGCATGCCTCAGTAGCATGGGTATAAAT
Organism: Sternotherus odoratus; assembly: GCA_032164245.1. Lineage (NCBI taxonomy): Eukaryota > Metazoa > Chordata > Testudines > Kinosternidae > Sternotherus > Sternotherus odoratus. The sequence goes on along the minus strand of JAVMKO010000001.1, from coordinate 226,087,213 downwards.
AGCAATGTGTATGGTGAGGCACTGCTTAGGTAAATCAAGACATGCCAGAACTTGAGGATATGTACCTTACATGGCTCTCTACACACCCAAGCACCACATCCCCCCCTCTAATTTTAGCAGCATAGTGTCTCACTGCCTCCCCAATGATGTAGCCTTTTCTCACTTCAGGGAAAGTCTTCAGCAGTGAGGAAAAGTCAGGAAAAGGCTCCAACAATGGGGATTGGCTAGAGTCCTTCTCGGCTGCAGTGAAAGACTCTGATAGTGAGAAAAGGCTGTGGCAGTGGGAAGACAGCAGGGAAAGTCTCTGTTGCCTCCTACCACCAGAGCCTTTCACTTCCATGTGTAGCTACACACTTCAGTTTGGACGCAGCCTGCTTTTAACAGTGGCATGTAGCTATGTGTACCCTATATGCCGCCACCAGTGTATAAAGCAAGGCCTCTGCTTCCTTCTCTCATGCTAACAAAATTGTACTATATCTGTGTCTGTTACAGCTTTCCCCCTATTCCATTTTGTTTCTTACAGCTGTCCCCTTACTCCATTTTGTTTTTGTTCTCCTGTGGCCGCCCCTCCCTGGCTGTTAAGTTGTTTACCAGGGCCACTGCCCTTCTCAAAGGGAGGGCCCCTTAAGTTGTTTACCAAGAGCCATTGCCCTTCTCAAAGGGATGGCCACTTGTGCTAGGTGGGACAACTGCCCTGTTCAAAGGGTTGGTCCTGTTATCACCTTGTTAAACCTGGGCTCGGTGTAGGGTAGGCAATGTCCAAAGCTGTAAGATCTAATGTGTTTTTGACATCCTGGGCATGAGTCATAGGCCTCATGTGCTTTTGAGTCATGAGGTGGGAACTCACACCTATGGTCCAGGACTCTGCCCAGGCATGTCTCTATGCTCACCTGCAGTTTTTCCCTGAATCTCCTCCCCTGTGACAGAGGGAGCCTATCAGAATTACTGGCGGGGAAACTGCCTGAGTTTGCCTTTAAGAACAGGCATTTTTTAAACAAACATCAGAAAGGTTCCTGCATTGCTACCTGGTCTGATCAGCCAGGGGTTCTGGGGGGTCCTTTCTCCACTCTCATTTTATTTTTGAGCGTACCCCCATTTTTAAACCCCCCCCCGCTCTCGTTTTATTTTTGAGCGTACCCCCGTTTTTAAACCCCCCACCCCACGAAGAACGAATTGCTGCCTGAGAGACCTCTTGATTATCAGGACCGTACCGAGCCCTCCTGGCTTCTTCTGATGTTGATTGCTGCTTCTGCCTTTGCTGCTGCCTTGGGGAATGGTAAGAATCCCTCTGTGAGACTTTCTATACTTAATTACTTTAGCTGCTGGCTCTGTTTCCTCAACACACAGACTCAAACTAAACCTTGGTCTGTGTCTTAAAACCTCTCTTCTGTTAAACTTTCTATACTTAATTACTTTAGCTGCTGGCTCTGTTTCCCCAACACACAGACTCAAACTAAACCTCTCTTAAACTCCTTGGTCTGTGTCTTAAAACCTCTCTTAAACTCCTTGGTCTGTGTCTTAAAACCTCTCTTAAACTACACCTTGGTCTGTGTCTTAAAACCTCTCTTAAACTACACCTTGGTCTGTGTCTTAAAAACCTCTCTTAAACTCCTTGGTCTGTATCTGTAATCTGTTTCTTACTTTGCAGCACCTTTGCTGCTAGAAATAAGCCTGTGCCTTCCTGGACTGTACCTGGGCACACACCACTCTGCCCTCTACCCCTAGTATAAGGTGCACCCATTAGGTTAGATTTTGTCTTTTAGTCTAGATAAGTTGTAATTTCATTTTGCATAGCTGTAGTTAAGCTAGGTTTAGGAAATTGTTTGCATTGTACCCTGTAAGTTAGCCTTAAAGAATCGTTGCATTGTGTTTTGTTACTTGCTAATTTGTGTAGTTTTGGTTAAGTTAAATCATAGATAAGATTTTGCTGTGTTCTGTATAATTGTCTCTCTGCTGTTTAAACTTACAGCCTGTCTTCTCTTTCTCTTTCTAGCATAAAACCCCATTGGTTACCCCCTTTTCTCTCTAACACACCTCACGTTTTACATTTACACCACTGAGACACATTTTTACCTAAAGTTATTGGTTATTTAACACATTTTATCCATGCTGTTAGTTGGTTATATACTGCCGTGACACACTCTTTACATAGAAATTGTTAGCTACCTGTTACATTTATACTTCAGTGCTAATTGGTTACCAACTGTATTGTACCCCACTGTATTGTACCCCACTATTGAAACCCCCTATCCCATTTACTAAAATAAACCCCTCCCCAATTGTCTACTTTAACAAACCCCATACCCCTCACTATTGAATTTTCCCTGTTTTTGCATTTTCTTAATAAAAGTTTATTTTGCACCCCACCTGTGTGGTAATTTCTCCCCAAGATCCCATATACCTGCTGGCAGGGACAATGTGGAGTAGAATACTGTTCAGTTTAGGTATAGGTTAAAAATCAGTTTCTCACTAAGCCTTACAATATGTTAGTGAGGTAGGTATTGTAATTTAATATTATTATTCACATTACATCTGAAAAATTGAGACACAGACAGGAGAAATGACTTTCCTGATGTCACTCCGTAAATCTGTATCTCACCAAGGGTTAGAATTTAGGAGTTCCTGGGCCCAGCTTCCCATTCTGTGCTCAGTCCATTAGAAGTCTTTTACACTAAAGGTAGGATTTTTAAATGTTCTTGATGTTGGCTTTCTTCTATTCCCATTGACTTCAGCGAGAGCAAAGTTATGTCACTGGTGAGCACTCTTGCAAATTCTCCCCTCTAATCTTTACATTTTGGCCTTGATCCTCCATTCTTTGGCCATCCAAAAAAAATCCCACTGGTTTTAATGGAAATTGGAGAGCTCAAGAAACACAAGATGAGGTCATTAAAATGAAAAAAAAAATAGCTAAAGAAAAGCTTTTAAGATATCCTAATTTGTTTTCTAAGTAGATATAAACTATAGAAATAACTTTCAGACTTGGAGTGAACATATTATTAGAGGAGAGGAAACTGAAAAAGGTTTGAGGTTTTGTTTTGTTTCATATAAGCACCCTGACATTGGGATGCTTATTTTGACTTTTTGTATCTACAAATGTGCACTGAAAATCTTTCAAGAACAGACTCCTACTGGCAGGATTATTTTTTCTGGCCATGCCTGAAAAATTGCAAGAATATATTTTCCCCTATTATAGTTTTGTCCTTACATTTAAAATTCTGGCCTGGAAAAAAAATCAGAGGTGGGTAAAAAAATGAAAAACAATGAGAGGAAAAAAGAAGTTTTAACATCTTGATCCTTAAATATCATTTGGTTTGAATTTTGGTTTTTAGTACTTGGTAAGCAAGTAGGTTGGGAGAAGTATTATTGTAATAAAACTAGGAATGGGCAAAATTAATACGGAAAGGGTTTTTTAAAAAATAAATGTCAAGATAAGTTTCTTAGCAATAAAATATGGTCTTCATTGAAAAATAATTGAAATTAATTAGGAATAGTTGTCAAGATTATGTATTTACTTTTCTGTTTGGTATTCTTTTCTTCTGGATGATTAGATGAATTTAAACCAGTATTTAGCATATTAAACAGATATTAATATTTAATGTTAGTGTAAGAATTAATTGTCTAGTAAAGCACAATAGAGATGGTTGCCATAGGATTACCTTTAATCTAAACAGGAATGCAATTTTGTCTATATACTATAACTTCTTACAGTCATGGATGTTTATATTTCTTTGAATATTGATGGGTCATGAGACTGAAGGTGAAAATTACTTGTAGTCAATTTGTTCAATAGCCAATGTTTTGGTGCCTATTTTCTTTAAAGGTCAAAGCTGAGTGTGATTTTTAATGGGAGTCACAACATCTACTATAGCAGGGGTCGGCAACCTTTGGCATGCCACCCATCAGTGTAATCCACCGGCAGGTCGCAAGATTTTTTTTTTATTTGAATGATCGCAGGCACAGCACCCCGCAGCTCCCAGTGGTCATGATTCACAGTTCCCAGCCAATGGGAGCTGCGGGAAGTGGTGGCCAGTATGCCCCTCGGTCCAAGAGCCAGGTCTGTTACTCCCATTATCTGGGAACCATGGCCATTGGAGCTGTGGGGGTGGCTCCTGCAGACAGGGCAACCCTGGAGCCGTCTGGCTGTGACTGTATAGAGTGAGAGGGGAAACATGCCACTACTTCCAGGAGCTGCCTGAGGTAAGCACCACCCATAGCCTGCACACCCTCATGTGCCCCAACCCCCTGCTCAAGCCCTGATCCCTCTCCCACCCTGTGAATCTCTCAGTCCTAGCCCAGAGCACCATCCTGAACCCCAAAATCCTTCATTCTTAGCCCCACCTCAGAGCCTGCATCCCCAGCCGGAGTCATTACTCCACTTGTACCCACCCTCCTACTCCAGCCTTGATCTCCCTCCCACCATCTGATCCCCTCAGTCCCAGCCTGGAGCACTTTCCTACACCCCAAAACCTCATACCCAGCCCCACCCCAGGGCCTACACCCCCAGCTGGAACCCTTATAACCTCCAGTACCACAACCCCCTGTCCCAATTTGGAGTCCCCTCCTGCACCCCAAGCTCCTCAGCTGGGAGCCCCCTCCCACACCCTGAACTCCTTATTTCTGGACCCACTCCAGAGCCTGTACTCCAGGTGGAGCCCTCACCCCCTCCTGCACCCCAACCCTGGAGCCAGTCCAGGGAAAATGAGTGAGTAAAGGTGGGAAGAATGAGTGACAGAGGGAAGGGGATGGAGTGAGTTGGGAGCAGGACCTCCGAGAAGGGGGGGATTCGGAGGAGAGGTGGAGTGGGGAACCCGGCAAGGGTGTTTGTTTTTGTGTGAGTAGAAAGTTGGCATCCCTAGAGGACGTACAATCCTTGCTATCACTCAGGGTAAGAAGTCTGTTTTCCTCGATGCAGTATTGTCTCAAGCAGCACTGCCTCACTTCTGACATCACTCTGTGGTGATCACTCCAGTGGAGGAGCTGGAATAACAGACTCTTGTGGATTTACCACTCAGGGGATGGAACTGTGGTTGGACTTCATGCCCACAGTGCAGCAAACTCAGGAATCTGGCACATTGACTATTTGTGTCAACTAAAAACAACTTATCAGAGTATATGCCTATAGTTGAAAAATGAGGCCCAAATCTGAATAAATTTATCTGAACAAATAGGGCCCAATCCTGCAAGGTGCAGAGCACTTTCTGTGAAGAACCTATTATACTCAGCCCGTCTAGGAACACTTTGTACATCAGAGGCTCAAGCCCTTTTGGGGAGGACCAGAAAGAAACAGGAACAGAGGGACCAATCTTGGAAGTGAATTAATGTCTCCTTCAAATTCTATTCCTACTAGGTTTATAGTACTAGACCAGGAATTGGTAACCTTGGCACCCGGGACAGCAGGTAAGCACCCTTAGCGGGCCCCGCCAGTTTGTTTACTTTCTGGTTTGCCGACCATGGCTCCCACTTGCCCCAGTTCACTGTTCTGGTCCAATGCGGGCTGCAGGAAGCGGCGCAGTGTTGGTAAACAAACCGGCAGGGCCCGCTAAGGGTGCTTACCCTGCAGTCCCAGGTGCCAAGGTTGCTGATCTCTGTACTAGACACTTAGAACTTCAGAAGATATCCTCAACAAATTGCAGGACTGGGTCCCAGATGTAAAAAACTTACAACAATCAAATAAAAACACAAATAAGCAAATGTATTTCAGTACTTATGTTCTGAAATAGTCATATTTCAGTAATTTTGCATACATTAGTATTTTTGCCATGCTATATGTTTTATACATGTCAGTTAATTAATCCTCACAACCCACTTTTGGAGGTAGAAACTATGCAGTGCATTTAGTACTAAAACTCAACATTTAAAAAAAATATTTGCTAGGTAAATTTAAAGAAAATATGAAAAGCAACCTAAATAGAAATAAAAAGTAGAAGGAAATAATATTAGAAACAAGAATAAGGAAACAAAGAAAGAAGGAATTAAGCCAGACTTGATGAAAGAAAGACCATTGTGAGTGCATGACAGAAAGTCTAAGGTAAAAATTGCCTAAAGATTAGCCTTTTAATTCAAAGATTCCATATGCTGAAAAAATATCACTCCTTTTTTTCTCACTTTTACAAACAACCACAACAAAAGCTCTACTTAGGGTTACCATACATCTTGTTTTGGCTGGGACAGTCCTTTTTTGGCAAAAGTGGGCATTTGTCCCATTTGCTCTTCCCAACTTGATCAATTGGCAAGAACAAACAGGACACTTGTGAAAAGTGGTGTGTGGTGTGGAGGAATGTGGAGGGGGAGATCAGTGATGCTAGCCTCACTTGGGGCCAGGTGCAGGGCTGGAACGATCAGTGATGGCTTCACGCAGGGAGCAGGCAGGGTTCTGGTGAGCCACTGGGGCATCCCTGCAGGGGTGGAGGGAACCTCAGACCAGTCCCACACGGTGTCCCATTTTCCCTTTGGGAAATATGGTCACCCTAGTTCTACTTGTAATCAATAAACCATAGCACCAGACAAGGTCTGACTCCCAACATCAACTGTCTTAAGCTTGTCATTATTGCAGACGTGAGCATAGTGTCCTCCAGCAAAGGCAGAGAGAGTCCTGGCCATTGAGGGAAAGCATAATTCACCATTTAGTATATCAGGAAGACGAAATCCTAGAGAGAGGCAGAAAACAGGAATAAAATGAATAAGAGCAGCAGCATCCATTGTTTATCTCCTGTATTGCATTTTACTATGAAAGAAATATACTTCTGTACAAAGTGTGGGTGTGTATCTCTAGACGCAAATGTAAATATTAGAGGATATTTTCCGGATAGTCCTTGAAAATAAAAAACAAATATTATCTATCTATCGATCAATAGAAATATATATTAAAAATAGTGTAAATGCTCACATTTACACAGCTGTAAACTAAATAATATCAACAACATTTAGTTTATTGGAAAGTCCTGCTATGAAGTCCAATAAAACAAAAACAAATACAGGGTATGGTGTTGTTGATTCAATTGGTGGCACACTCTGCATCCCTATTGAATCAATGCCATAATATATTGTCTGATGTGCTATCTTATGAATGAAAAATAGACTGAGGTTCTATGTGTATGCATTAAAGACCACCTGGCCTGTTTCACAAGACATTGGATATTGAAAGAATCAAGATGTTGAATATTAAAATCTTGAAAGAATAAAAAAATATCTTAAAATCAAAATATTACTTTTTTCTATTTGACTGTTTCAGTCCCTTCTGACTCCTTGAGAATGATTTCAGCCTTGTCCAAGACATTCTAAATAGTATCCTCCTGCTTGTTTTCTGATCCTTTTGCTGGGAAATGCCGTGCATGTGAAGAGACTGGAAGGATGAGGATAATTGTTAACATCATTTTTGGATGGTTTCCAGACTACTAATGCTCCTTTCTCTGAGGCTTATAATTAATTATACTGGTTGGAGCCTGAAAGATTTATTTGAGGCTATTCGTTAAGCCTTGGTGCCTTCATTACTTTTCACATTCTCTAAGTATGCAACTTAGAAGATGCATTTACTGCACCAAACTGGCTTTAAAGGGCTTTTTTATTGCATCTAGTCTATGCAGACAGCTCCCACAGTCTATGCAGTGAAATGCTTTAACTGAAGCAGGATTCAGAAGGCACATAGCTTAGAATATTTAACAACATATAAATTACTTCATTTGATACTTACCTGAAACTGTCACAGGCAATCTCTCTTTCTGTAAAAGGTTGCAAGTCATTCAGATGAAGGGAGGTATATTCTGTGACGTTAAGGAATGGAGATGAGTATAGAGTTATAATAGCTCCATTTCCCCCAGAAATTTCTAATTTAATATTTTTAGATGTCTGCTTCTTTGACAGATATACATTTACCTGAATATAGTATATTTTAAAAGTTATTTTTGGATTCATGAATTCATTAGTTTGACATTTACTATAGCATCCTCTCTGTTTGTTTATTTGCCTTTGTTATGATTAGCATCATACTGTAGTTATTACTTACTTCATTACTTGCCTCTTTTGTTCAGGGAAATGAGATTTTATTTGCCTAAGCTACATGCTTTACATAAAAAGGAAGTTCCTGCCACTCCGTGAAAATCAAAGGCTAAAGAATATAGAGATAAGGAAAACCAAGCACTATCCTCAGAAAAAATTTACTACTAAATCAAAGTGGAGTCATGCTGGACACAAGGGATATAAAATTGCTAGACTGAGCAGTGTAAAACCATGTTAAAGGGAATATGAAATCAATCTTAAGTTTCATATAAATCATATACATGTACAATGTGCCTATCATAGTTCTCCCTGTATTTGAAGGCTTTGTAAGTATAATTACGAAACATTCACACAAGAGTTGATATTAAGGAGTTCTTGCATACCTGGAGAAATAATAGAGGATTGGGAAAAAGCTAATGTGTCAATACTTAAAAAATATAAATGGGATGGCCTATGTATCTTTAGGCCAGTTCACTCCACCTCAATTCCAAACAAAACCATTAAAAGGCTGGCGCAGGATATACAATCACTGATAAAATCAGAGAGTTATAAATTAAATAATGCTGGTCAGAATAGTTTCATGGAAAATAGAACTTGTCAAAAACCTTGATATTTTCTAAGGAGATTAAAAGTTTGTTTGACAAACATAAATGTTGACATAATATACTTTGACTTCTGTAATGCATTTAACTTGTAGCATCATATTCTGATTTTAAACATTGCCTTGCAAAATCAATATATCCCATATTAAACGGACTAAAAACTGGATAACTGATTTGGAGAACTCAAAAAGTAATTGTAAATGGGAAATAATCATCCAAGGGGAACATTTGTAGTGGGTTCCAACAGAGATCTTGTTCTTGGCAAATTGCTACTTAATATGCTTAATATAAAATCATTCCTTGTAAAGTTTGCTGATGACTCAAAATTTGCAGGAGTGGCAAATAATAAGGATAAGTCAGTTTGACAGGGTGATCAGTATTGCTTGATAAACTGGGCTTACTTTAACAAGACATGTTTTCATACAGCCAAAAGCTAAGTGTTCTCTCTCTCTCTTTTTCTTTAAAATTTTTGTTCAGCTAACAAAATCTGAAATTTCAACTTTTCATCATGATTAGAGACAAAAACAAATATTAAAAAGTCAGAATTTTCCTCACAATGGAGGGATTGTTCAGGAGATTCTTTTACTGCCACAGATTCCGAACATGTTCAAGAAGTGCATTAAGTGATGTGATTAGCACTGATCATTTATGCAGTTCATTATTTTGCTCATCCTATCCCTAGGAGGAGAATGGTGATGATACCTGCTTCCAGAGGTATGTGCAGGAATTTAAATTTGATCCCTTTTGGATGGACACCTTCTATGCCCCTGTCAAGGCCTAGGGCCGAAAGAGCTTGCTTCCCTTCACTGGCCTGCCACATCCCCGGGCCAGGAGGAGTTCAACCTACCCTACCCCCGATATGCCACAGCAGCTGTCAACTCCTGCTGTAGATATGGGAGGAGTTCTATTTCCTCCCCACTGCCACAGCCCTGGGGCCAGAAGAGTTTTGTGCTCCCAATGATTATTGGGATTCCCCATACCCTTGCTTGCCCCTCCTCCCTCTTGTGCACACCCCTGCCTGTTGCCATTTTGGGCTCAATTCATGACAGAAAATTCCAGACCAATAATTAGTATTCTTCTAAAGGACTGACAAGGAAACTTGGGGGTGCTGAAGGAAGTTTGTGATTCAAGAGGTGGTGTTTTCCATGTGACTAGTTAATGAAACAGTTCTCCAGCATAATATTATGGGGTTACTAAGTACGAAGGGAGTTGTGATAACACACAGAAGATAACTGGACTGAAGACATTGCAACCACAATAAATGGGATGACGGGAGAAGGAAAGAAGAAAGGAGTTCACACACACACACAATCCACAAACTACCATGAAAAAGCTCATACCTCCTACCTTATCTGCTGCATATGGTGATTATTGTGGTAACCCCTGCAACATCCAATTCCCGAGGGGAGACAGAGAAAGGGAGAAGAATAAGATGGTTTATGGGGATTACAGTAAGAGACTTATTTGTGCAAGTGCCTTGCCTATACAGATGCTGTGATTTCCTTCTCCTTCCTTTCAGCCTTGGTGCAGCTTGTTAGAACAACCATATAGAACTTGTGTTCATTATTTGTGTTCAGAGGAAATGGCCCTTAGAAAACAACTTACTTGTCAAATGTATTGATGAGACAAAAGGCAGTGAGAACAGAATGAAGTCAGTGAAAATCTGATCATGTTAGCAAAAGAGGAAAATAAGTATTAATATAAACTTAGCATACTTAGCCACAGGGGCAAAAAAGACTAATCATTAATTCAAATCAGCATCAGATGGTTCAGGGAAAGTTTGAAGCACATTACATAGCCTAACTCAAAAAAAACCCAATCCATCTATAAGAAAATTCAATTAATGATAGATATATGAGACCTATACTACTGTTCATGTGACAATGCCTGCCCCAGCAAACATATATGACACTCCAGCTGGGAGTGAGGTGCATAAATATCATTGAGATTATGGGCCTAGACCTATAAAAAAAAGATATATTTGTGAAACGACTAGTCAAGCGCACCTTCTTTTCGCCATTCACTTACCGACTGTGATGGAACTCCTAAAACCCTCTCCGCTAGCTTTTAGGGGGCGAATATTAGGAATTCCTCTGTGGCTCAGGCTGGAGAGCATGAGCTACGCTCAGGTAAATTTGGGTGGAGAGGGCGGCCGGCAAGAATTCGGGCCACCAGGTCAACCCACTGGGGCCAATGGGGGCGCGCCAACAGCCCTGCGATTTTGCTTCCTGGGCCTCCAGCTCAAAGCTCAACTCCTGGGAATGGGAGCTGGGAAGGCAGCCGGCCAGGCCTCCCCCTTGTCCTCCCCTTCCCAGGGGCCAAGTCCCTTTCAGGCAGCAGACAGAGCAAGGAGCCCAGAGAGGGCAGGAAAGGAGGTGGCCGGAGGCTCGCCCTGCCAGGTCCCTTCCCCCCGCGGGGCTCATGCCTGCTCCCTGCAAGCCGCTCTCAGCCCATCTCTTTTTGGCTTCTCCCAGCCCTAGCGCTCAGCCAAAAGGAGGGGTAAGCACCCTCCTCCCTTGAACACACAGAGTGGCCAGCACGGGGGTTGAACCCGTGACCTTGGCGTTATTAGCACCACGCTCTATCCAGCTGAGCTAGCCGGCCCACAGAAAGCAGGCCTCGCCTGAACCTTTCAGAAGGCGTCACCGGCCGCCGAGGGGCGGGTGCGGCCATCTTTATGACATGGTTCCATCAAGGGGCTTGGCTGTCTGCTGGGGGAATTAGCTCAAGCGGTAGAGCGCTCGCTTAGCATGCGAGAGACAGCGGGATCGATACCCACATTCTCCAGCAGCAGGTTAAGCCTGTCATCTCCTTTTAGGAAGCCACTGACAGTCAGCAGGCTAAGCTCTTTCAGCGACCTCCATCTCTCTCCCAGCTTGGCCTCCCAAAAAGACAGCCCTTGCCAAGCAGCAAGCTCTTCGTCCCCGGGCCTTCTCCCCCTTGCGCTTGGTGGGAGGCTGGAGACAGCATGGGGAAGTTAGCTCCAATGGAAGGGAGTGGGAGAAGTTGGGAGATGGATATGCGTCTTCTCCAGCATGCTCCGCAGTCGGGGCGGAGCTGATCCTAGCTTGCCTGGCTGTCTCTAGAGCCCGATCCCTTTTCCCCTCCCTCCCTACTGGTCCACATGGAGCTAATTGGCTTGGAAGGAGTGCCACTCAAATCCCGAACTACTCGCCATGCCAGGGATCCAGGAAGGGAAGGAGGAGATGGGCGGGGAACACTGAGTCTGTGGGTGTCGACCCCGGCGGAGCCAGGGTCCTTTTGATGTCGGCTGGGCCAGGGAGCCAGCGTGAGCCCCGCTCCCGTTCCTGAACTGGGCCTGCTCCTGGCTTTGCTTGGTTTAGAGGCAAGTGGTGAAGAGAAGAACGGACCTCCCGAGTGAGACCGGTGGTCCCTCTAGCCCGGCGGCCTGACTTCTGACAGTAGCCGATGCCAAGTGCTTCAGAGGCAATGGCCAGAGCGGGCAACCGTCAAGCCATCTCTCCCCACGTTGTCTTCTGAAGCTTCTCAGGGCCTTCCCCTGGTGTGGGCTCGGGTGCGAAGAGCCCCTGGAAGTTCTTCAGCTGTTGCAAAAAGTGTGACTAGCAGGAGTAGCGATGGCGCTGTAGCTTTCCACCTCCCCTCAACTTGAGCAGCTTTCCATTCCCCCGTTCGGCGTAATGTCCCTCCCACCCTTTTCAGGTGCGGAGCTGTACAATTCTGGCAGGGTGGCCATTTAGAAATCTTGTCTTTTTGGATGGGGAGCCTTCGGACTCTTTGGGTGTTTCGGGGTTGTTCAGATGAGTTTCTGTCTGCACCCTGTAAACCTGCCCATACCGCTATTGCCCAGGCCTCTTCTTTTGTCATTCAGTTTTGCACGCATTCTAAAACAATGTGCATTTCCTCACCTTTGGGGGCGAAGCCAGACTTTGAGGCACCTGCTGCCCTACTTGGTGTAAACTTTGCTTTCGCCAATCAGAAGCGAACACAAACAAGTTTTGGGCCCTGTCACGTTCCAGGAATTATTTGGGATCATATAGATCGTTGGAGCAACCAGAGTCCTATAGTGGCACCGAATCTTATGTACAGGGGGTCATAATGGGTGTCTACGACCAGGTTATGGATTGCTGATTATGAATATGGCATTGGTATGTGTGTATCAATTTGGTAGTTGAAGTTATGAATATTGGCTCTGGACTGTCTGTCTTTCCAAATATTGTGCGGCCAGGGGGACATTCCAGAATACTGGGCGTCAGCTCTGCTCGGGGCTTGATGGACCATTAAGACCAATCAGCGACACAATGGACTCTGGGAGCTTGGAATGCCCCAATCCAGACAAGAAGTCTACAGAGAACCTGCAAGGCAGCCTGTGCATAATGGCTTCTGCCTGCAAATGATGAGTCATGCATGGTCATGTGATCTGCCCATGTGACTCCAGGACTCCATGGGGTTGAACTTTTCACAGCAGGAACAAAGAGGTGTTTGCACCTGGGGGAAAAAAAACCTATAAATGAAGCTGCTACAGCCCCCCCCCCCATCTTTGTCTTCTACCTCCAGCCTGCAGCCTGTCTTGCTTCCAGCTCTGAATGGACTTTGCTACAAAGGTGAACTCTGGACTAAGGTGCTGACCCATCCCTAAATGGGAGGCTTTGTAAAGACTTTGATTTAAACCTGCAGTTATTCTACCTTTGCTGCAAGCCTGAACCAAGAGATGTGCCATTACTGCATGTAACTGATTTCTTTTAACCATTCCTAGCCCTCACCTATACCTTTTTCCTTGTATAATAAACCTTTAGATTTTAGATTCTAAAGGATTGGCAACAGCGTGATTTGTGGGAAGATCTGATTTGTATATTGACCTGGGTCTGGGGCCTGATTCTTTGGAATTGGGGAGAACCGTTTTCTTTACTTGGGGTATTGGTTTTCATAACCATTGGTCCCCAGGACAGGTGGCTGCTGGTGGGGATACTGGGAATCTGGAGTGTCTTAAGGGGATTGCTTGTGTGACTTGTGGTTAGCCAGTGGGGTGAAACCAAAGTCTTTTCTGTTCAGCTGGTTTGGTTTGCCTTAGTGTGGAAAACCCCCAGCTTTGGGCTGTAGTTGCCCCTTTGGAAGCAATCTGTCCTGATCTGACACTCACAGTTGGATCCCACCAGGAACAGCACCGTCACAGGCCCCGTCCCCTATGACACTTTTGTGATGTCATAGTTGGTACTTATGGATCTGCCTGCCCATGTGCAGACGGAGAGAGGAGAAACGAAAACGAATCCTGTGTATCCTGTGTACCCCCCCGTAACCGAGCCTGACCACCTCGAAGCCTCTCCCTCAGCTCACGTGTTTTCAAACAGAGCTCCTACGTTTGCCGGTCGTTATGCGTTGGTTTGTATTTGTAAGTATCAGTTATTACTAAATGCTGCATCTTTGTTTGTAAATATTGTTAGTAGATATTTTTAGTCATTGTGTGTTTTAAGTTTCATTAAGTCTATTAGTTAATCAGAAAACTGCTCCCTTACCCCTTGTAATTATCCCCAATAAAACTTTAAATTGATTCATTTTAGTTGTGTGTGTGTGTGTCTGCAAATCGCGTCCTGACCCACACTCTCCTTGCATCCCTTACCAATATAGTTTATTGCCACGTGCAGCCTGGTAAATAACAGGCCTGCATTTTTTTTTCACCCCTGCGAGTCCGTGGCAATCCACAGGGGTGTGTGTGTTTTCCCCTCTGGAGCCGTTTGGAAGCTTCGCCGAAAGAGGAGTATGTTTCCGCAGCAAATGGCTTTCTGCACGGGTCGGGCCCCTGCAAGTAAAGTCTAGCTACGTCAAGGCGTCTGAAAGGAATGGGAGCTGGGAAGGCAGCCGGCCAGGCCTCCCCCTTGTCCTCCCCTTCCCAGGGGCCAAGTCCCTTTCAGGCAGCAGACAGAGCAAGGAGCCCAGAGAGGGCAGGAAAGGAGGTGGCCGGAGGCTCGCCCTGCCAGGTCCCTTCCCCCCGCGGGGCTCATGCCTGCTCCCTGCAAGCCGCTCTCAGCCCATCTCCTTTTGGCTTCTCCCAGCCCTAGCGCTCAGCCAAAAGGAGGGGTAAGCACCCTCCTCCCTTGAACACACAGAGTGGCCAGCACGGGGGTTGAACCCGTGACCTTGGCGTTATTAGCACCACGCTCTATCCAGCTGAGCTAGCCGGCCCACAGAAAGCAGGCCTCGCCTGAACCTTTCAGAAGGCGTCACCGGCCGCCGCGGGGCGGGTGCGGCCACCTTTATGACATGGTTCCATCAAGGGGCTTGGCTGTCTGCCGGGGGAATTAGCTCAAGCGGTAGAGCGCTCGCTTAGCATGCGAGAGGCAGTGGGATCGGTGCCCGCATTCTCCACCAGCAGGTTACGCCTGTCATCTCCTTTTAGGAAGCCACTGACAGTCAGCAGGCTAAGCTCTTTCAGCGACCTCCATCTCTCTCCCAGCTTGGCCTCCCAAAAAGACAGCCCTTGCCAAGCAGCAAGCTCTTCGTCCCCGGGCCTTCTCCCCCTTGCGCTTGGTGGGAGGCTGGAGACAGCATGGGGAAGTTAGCTCCAATGGAAGGGAGTGGGAGAAGTTGGGAGATGGATATGCGTCTTCTCCAGCATGCTCCGCAGTCGGGGCGGAGCTGATCCTAGCTTGCCTGGCTGTCTCTAGAGCCCGATCCCTTTTCCCCTCCCTCCCTACCGGTCCACATGGAGCTAATTGGCTTGGAAGGAGTGCCACTCAAATCCCGAACTACTCGCCATGCCAGGGATCCAGGAAGGGAAGGAGGAGATGGGCGGGGAACAGTGAGTCTGTGGGTGTCGACCCCGGCGGAGCCAGGGTCCTTTTGATGTCGGCTGGGCCAGGGAGCCAGCGTGAGCCCCGCTCCCGTTCCTGAACTGGGCCTGCTCCTGGCTTTGCTTGGTTTAGAGGCAAGTGGTGAAGAGAAGAACGGACCTCCCGGGTGAGACCGGTGGTCCCTCTAGCCCGGCGGCCCGACTTCTGACAGTAGCCGATGCCAAGTGCTTCAGAGGCAATGGCCAGAGCGGGCAACCGTCAAGCCATCTCTCCCCACGTTGTCTTCTGAAGCTTCTCAGGGCCTTCCCCTGGTGTGGGCTCGGGTGCGAAGAGCCCCTGGAAGTTCTTCAGCTGTTGCAAAAAGTGTGACTAGCAGGAGTAGCGACGGCGCTGTAGCTTTCCACCTCCCCTCAACTTGAGCAGCTTTCCATTCCCCCGTTCGGCGTAATGTCCGTCCCACCCTTTTCAGGTGCGGAGCTGTACAATTCTGGCAGGGTGGCCATTTAGATATCTTGTCTTTTTGGATGGGGAGCCTTCGGACTCTTTGGGTGTTTCGGGGTTGTTCAGATGAGTTTCTGTCTGCACCCTGTAAACCTGCCCATACCGCTATTGCCCAGGCCTCTTCTTTTGTCATTCAGTTTTGCACGCATTCTAAAACAATGTGCATTTCCTCACCTTTGGGGGCGAAGCCAGACTTTGAGGCACCTGCTGCCCTACTTGGTGTAAACTTTGCTTTCGCCAATCAGAAGCAAACACAAACAAGTTTTGGGCCCTGTCACGTTCCAGGAATTATTTGGGATCATATAGATCGTTGGA
This sequence comes from Sternotherus odoratus, assembly GCA_032164245.1. NCBI lineage: Eukaryota > Metazoa > Chordata > Testudines > Kinosternidae > Sternotherus > Sternotherus odoratus. The sequence continues at coordinate 226,071,033 of JAVMKO010000001.1, read as the reverse complement.
GCAACCAGAGTCCTATAGTGGCACCGAATCTTATGTAGAGGGGGTCATAATGGGTGTCTACGACCAGGTTATGGATTGCTGATTATGAATATGGCATTGGTATGTGTGTATCAATTTGGTAGTTGAAGTTATGAATATTGGCTCTGGACTGTCTGTCTTTCCAAATATTGTGCGGCCAGGGGGACATTCCAGAATACTGGGCGTCAGCTCTGCTCGGGGCTTGATGGACCATTAAGACCAATCAGCGACACAATGGACTCTGGGAGCTTGGAATGCCCCAATCCAGACAAGAAGTCTACAGAGAACCTGCAAGGCAGCCTGTGCATAATGGCTTCTGCCTGCAAATGATGAGTCATGCATGGTCATGTGATCTGCCCATGTGACTCCAGGACTCCATGGGGTTGAACTTTTCACAGCAGGAGCAATGAGGTGTTTGCACCTTGGGAAAAAAACCCTAAAATTGAAGCTGCTACAGCCCCCCCATCTTTGTCTTCTTCCTCCAGCCTGCAGCCTGTCTTGCTTCCAGCTCTGAATGGACTTTGCTACACAGGTGAACTCTGGACTAAGGTGCTGACCCATCCCTAAATGGGAGGCTTTGTAAAGACTTTGATTTAAACCTGCAGTTATTCTACCTTTGCTGCAAGCCTGAACCAAGAGATGTGCCATTACTGCATGTAACTGATTTCTTTTAACCATTCCTAGCCCTCACCTATACCTTTTTCCTTCTATAATAAACCTTTAGATTTTAGATTCTAAAGGACTGGCAACAGCGTGATTTGTGGGAAGATCTGATTTGTATATTGACCTGGGTCTGGGGCCTGATTCTTTGGAATTGGGGAGAACCGTTTTCTTTACTTGGGGTATTGGTTTTCATAACCATTGGTCCCCAGGACAGGTGGCTGCTGGTGGGGATACTGGGAATCTGGAGTGTCTTAAGGGGATTGCTTGTGTGACTTGTGGTTAGCCAGTGGGGTGAAACCAAAGTCTTTTCTGTTCAGCTGGTTTGGTTTGCCTTAGTGTGGAAAACCCCCAGCTTTGGGCTGTAGTTGCCCCTTTGGAAGCAATCTGTCCTGATCTGACACTCACAGTTGGATCCCACCAGGAACAGCACCGTCACAGGCCCCGTCCCCTATGACACTTTTGTGATGTCATAGTTGGTACTTATGGATCTGCCTGCCCATGTGCAGACGGAGAGAGGAGAAACGAAAACGACTCCTGTGTATCCTGTGTACCCCCCCCCCCGTAACCGAGCCTGACCACCTCGAAGCCTCTCCCTCAGCTCACGTGTTTTCAAACAGAGCTTCTACGTTTGCCGGTCGTTATGCGTTGGTTTGTATTTGTAAGTATCAGTTATTACTAAATGCTGCATCTTTGTTTGTAAATATTGTTAGTAGATATTTTTAGTCATTGTGTGTTTTAAGTTTCATTAAGTCTATTAGTTAATCAGAAAACTGCTCCCTTACCCCTTGTAATTATCCCCAATAAAACTTTAAATTGATTCATTTTAGTTGTGTGTGTGTGTGTCTGCAAATCGCGTCCTGACCCACACTCTCCTTGCATCCCTTACCAATATAGTTTATTGCCACGTGCAGCCTGGTAAATAACAGGCCTGCATTTTTTTTTCACCCCTGCGAGTCCGTGGCAATCCACAGGGGTGTGTGTGTTTTCCCCTCTGGAGCCGTTTGGAAGCTTCGCCGAAAGAGGAGTATGTTTCCGCAGCAAATGGCTTTCTGCACGGGTCGGGCCCCTGCAAGTAAAGTCTAGCTACATCAAGGCATCTGAAAGGAATGGGAGCTGGGAAGGCAGCCGGCCAGGCCTCCCCCTTGTCCTCCCCTTCCCAGGGGCCAAGTCCCTTTCAGGCAGCAGACAGAGCAAGGAGCCCAGAGAGGGCAGGAAAGGAGGTGGCCGGAGGCTCGCCCTGCCAGGTCCCTTCCCCCCGCGGGGCTCATGCCTGCTCCCTGCAAGCCGCTCTCAGCCCATCTCCTTTTGGCTTCTCCCAGCCCTAGCGCTCAGCCAAAAGGAGGGGTAAGTACCCTCCTCCCTTGAACACACAGAGTGGCCAGCACGGGGTTTGAACCCGTGACCTTGGCGTTATTAGCACCACGCTCTATCCAGCTGAGCTAGCCGGCCCACAGAAAGCAGGCCTCGCCTGAACCTTTCAGAAGGCGTCACTGGCCGCCGCGGGGCGGGGGCGGCCACCTTTATGACATGGTTCCATCAAGGGGCTTGGCTGTCTGCCGGGGGAATTAGCTCAAGCGGTAGAGCGCTCGCTTAGCATGCGAGAGGCAGCGGGATCGATGCCCGCATTCTCCAGCAGCAGGTTACGCCTGTCATCTCCTTTTAGGAAGCCACTGACAGTCAGCAGGCTAAGCTCTTTCAGCGACCTCCATCTCTCTCCAGCTTGGCCTCCCAAAAAGACAGCCCTTGCCAAGCAGCAAGCTCTTCGTCCCCGGGCCTTCTCCCCCTTGCGCTTGGTGGGAGGCTGGAGACAGCATGGGGAAGTTAGCTCCAATGGAAGGGAGTGGGAGAAAGTGGGAGATGGATATGCGTCTTCTCCAGCATGCTCCGCAGTCGGGGCGGAGCTGATCCTAGCTTGCCTGGCTGTCTCTAGAGCACGATCCCTTTTCCCCTCCCTTCCTACCGGTCCACATGGAGCTAATTGGCTTGGAAGGAGTGCCACTCAAATCCCGAACTACTCGCCATGCCAGGGATCCAGGAAGGGAAGGAGGAGATGGGCGGGGAACAGTGAGTCTGTGGGTGTCGACCCCGGCAGAGCCAGGGTCCTTTTGATGTCGGCTGGGCCAGGGAGCCAGCGTGAGCCCCGCTCCCGTTCCTGAACTGGGCCTGCTCCTGGCTTTGCTTGGTTTAGAGGCAAGTGGTGAAGAGAAGAACGGACCTCCCGGGTGAGACCGGTGGTCCCTCTAGCCCGGCGGCCCGACTTCTGACAGTAGCCGATGCCAAGTGCTTCAGAGGCAATGGCCAGAGCGGGCAACCGTCAAGCCATCTCTCCCCACGTTGTCTTCTGAAGCTTCTCAGGGCCTTCCCCTGGTGTGGGCTCGGGTGCGAAGAGCCCCTGGAAGTTCTTCAGCTGTTGCAAAAAGTGTGACTAGCAGGAGTAGCGACGGCGCTGTAGCTTTCCACCTCCCCTCAACTTGAGCAGCTTTCCATTCCCCCGTTCGGCGTAATGTCCGTCCCACCCTTTTCAGGTGCGGAGCTGTACAATTCTGGCAGGGTGGCCATTTAGAAATCTTGTCTTTTTGGATGGGGAGCCTTCGGACTCTTTGGGTGTTTCGGGGTTGTTCAGATGAGTTTCTGTCTGCACCCTGTAAACCTGCCCATACCGCTATTGCCCAGGCCTCTTCTTTTGTCATTCAGTTTTGCACGCATTCTAAAACAATGTGCATTTCCTCACCTTTGGGGGCGAAGCCAGACTTTGAGGCACCTGCTGCCCTACTTGGTGTAAACTTTGCTTTCGCCAATCAGAAGCGAACACAAACAAGTTTTGGGCCCTGTCACGTTACAGGAATTATTTGGGATCATATAGATCGTTGGAGCAACCAGAGTCCTATAGTGGCACCGAATCTTATGTACAGGGGGTCATAATGGGTGTCTACGACCAGGTTATGGATTGCTGATTATGAATATGGCATTGGTATGTGTGTATCACTTTGGTAGTTGAAGTTATGAATATTGGCTCTGGACTGTCTGTCTTTCCAAATATTGTGCGGCCAGGGGGACATTCCAGAATACTGGGCATCAGCTCTGCTCGGGGCTTGATGGACCATTAAGAGCAATCAGCGACACAATGGACTCTGGGAGCTTGGAATGCCCCAATCCAGACAAGAAGTCTACAGAGAACCTGCAAGGCAGCCTGTGCATAATGGCTTCTGCCTGCAAATGATGAGTCATGCATGGTCATGTGATCTGCCCATGTGACTCCAGGACTCCATGGGGTTGAACTTTTCACAGCAGGAACAAAGAGGTGTTTGCACCTGGGGAAAAAAAAACCTAAAATTGAAGCTGCTACAGCCCCCCCATCTTTGTCTTCTACCTCCAGCCTGCAGCCTGTCTTGCTTCCAGCTCTGAATGGACTTTGCTACACAGGTGAACTCTGGACTAAGGTGCTGACCCATCCCTAAATGGGAGGCTTTGTAAAGACTTTGATTTAAACCTGCAGTTATTCTACCTTGGCTGCAAGCCTGAACCAAGAGATGTGCCATTACTGCATGTAACTGATTTCTTTTAACCATTCCTAGCCCTCACCTATACCTTTTTCCTTGTATAATAAACCTTTAGATTTTAGATTCTAAAGGATTGGCAACAGCATGATTTGTGGGAAGATCTGATTTGTATATTGACCTGGGTCTGGGGCCTGATTCTTTGGAATTGGGGAGAACCGTTTTCTTTACTTGGGGTATTGGTTTTCATAACCATTGGTCCCCAGGACAGGTGGCTGCTGGTGGGGATACTGGGAATCTGGAGTGTCTTAAGGGGATTGCTTGTGTGACTTGTGGTTAGCCAGTGGGGTGAAACCAAAGTCTTTTCTGTTCAGCTGGTTTGGTTTGCCTTAGTGTGGAAAACCCCCAGCTTTGGGCTGTAGTTGCCCCTTTGGAAGCAATCTGTCCTGATCTGACACTCACAGTTGGATCCCACCAGGAACAGCACCGTCACAGGCCCCGTCCCCTATGACACTTTTGTGATGTCATAGTTGGTACTTATGGATCTGCCTGCCCATGTGCAGACGGAGAGAGGAGAAACGAAAACGAATCCTGTGTATCCTGTGTACCCCCCCGTAACCGAGCCTGACCACCTCGAAGCCTCTCCCTCAGCTCACGTGTTTTCAAACAGAGCTTCTACGTTTGCCGGTCGTTATGCGTTGGTTTGTATTTGTAAGTATCAGTTATTACTAAATGCTGCATCTTTGTTTGTAAATATTGTTAGTAGATATTTTTAGTCATTGTGTGTTTTAAGTTTCATTAAGTCTATTAGTTAATCAGAAAACTGCTCCCTTACCCCTTGTAATTATCCCCAATAAAACTTTAAATTGATTCATTTTAGTTGTGTGTGTGTGTGTCTGCAAATCGCGTCCTGACCCACACTCTCCTTGCATCCCTTACCAATATAGTTTATTGCCACGTGCAGCCTGGTAAATAACAGGCCTGCATTTTTTTTTCACCCCTGCGAGTCCGTGGCAATCCACAGGGGGGTGTGTGTTTTCCCCTCTGGAGCCGTTTGGAAGCTTAGCCGAAAGAGGAGTATGTTTCCGCAGCAAATGGCTTTCTGCACGGGTCGGGCCCCTGCAAGTAAAGTCTAGCTACGTCAAGGCGTCTGAAAGGAATGGGAGCTGGGAAGGCAGCCGGCCAGGCCTCCCCCTTGTCCTCCCCTTCCCAGGGGCCAAGTCCCTTTCAGGCAGCAGACAGAGCAAGGAGCCCAGAGAGGGCAGGAAAGGAGGTGGCCAGAGGCTCGCCCTGCCAGGTCCCTTCCCCCCGCGGGGCTCATGCCTGCTCCCTGCAAGCCGCTCTCAGCCCATCTCTTTTTGGCTTCTCCCAGCCCTAGCGCTCAGCCAAAAGGAGGGGTAAGCACCCTCCTCCCTTGAACACACAGAGTGGCCAGCACGGGGGTTGAACCCGTGACCTTGGCGTTATTAGCACCACGCTCTATCCAGCTGAGCTAGCCGGCCCACAGAAAGCAGGCCTCGCCTGAACCTTTCAGAAGGCGTCACCGGCCGCCGAGGGGCGGGTGCGGCCATCTTTATGACATGGTTCCATCAAGGGGCTTGGCTGTCTGCTGGGGGAATTAGCTCAAGCGGTAGAGCGCTCGCTTAGCATGCGAGAGACAGCGGGATCGATACCCACATTCTCCAGCAGCAGGTTACGCCTGTCATCTCCTTTTAGGAAGCCACTGACAGTCAGCAGGCTAAGCTCTTTCAGCGACCTCCATCTCTCTCCCAGCTTGGCCTCCCAAAAAGACAGCCCTTGCCAAGCAGCAAGCTCTTCGTCCCCGGGCCTTCTCCCCCTTGCGCTTGGTGGGAGGCTGGAGACAGCATGGGGAAGTTAGCTCCAATGGAAGGGAGTGGGAGAAGTTGGGAGATGGATATGCGTCTTCTCCAGCATGCTCCGCAGTCGGGGCGGAGCTGATCCTAGCTTGCCTGGCTGTCTCTAGAGCCCGATCCCTTTTCCCCTCCCTCCCTACCGGTCCACATGGAGCTAATTGGCTTGGAAGGAGTGCCACTCAAATCCCGAACTACTCGCCATGCCAGGGATCCAGGAAGGGAAGGAGGAGATGGGCGGGGAACACTGAGTCTGTGGGTGTCGACCCCGGCGGAGCCAGGGTCCTTTTGATGTCGGCTGGGCCAGGGAGCCAGCGTGAGCCCTGCTCCCGTTCCTGAACTGGGCCTGCTCCTGGCTTTGCTTGGTTTAGAGGCAAGTGGTGAAGAGAAGAACGGACCTCCCGAGTGAGACCGGTGGTCCCTCTAGCCCGGCGGCCTGACTTCTGACAGTAGCCGATGCCAAGTGCTTCAGAGGCAATGGCCAGAGCGGGCAACCGTCAAGCCATCTCTCCCCACGTTGTCTTCTGAAGCTTCTCAGGGCCTTCCCCTGGTGTGGGCTCGGGTGCGAAGAGCCCCTGGAAGTTCTTCAGCTGTTGCAAAAAGTGTGACTAGCAGGAGTAGCGATGGCGCTGTAGCTTTCCACCTCCCCTCAACTTGAGCAGCTTTCCATTCCCCCGTTCGGCGTAATGTCCCTCCCACCCTTTTCAGGTGCGGAGCTGTACAATTCTGGCAGGGTGGCCATTTAGAAATCTTGTCTTTTTGGATGGGGAGCCTTCGGACTCTTTGGGTGTTTCGGGGTTGTTCAGATGAGTTTCTGTCTGCCCCCTGTAAACCTGCCCATACCGCTATTGCCCAGGCCTCTTCTTTTGTCATTCAGTTTTGCACGCATTCTAAAACAATGTGCATTTCCTCACCTTTGGGGGCGAAGCCAGACTTTGAGGCACCTGCTGCCCTACTTGGTGTAAACTTTGCTTTCGCCAATCAGAAGCGAACACAAACAAGTTTTGGGCCCTGTCACGTTCCAGGAATTATTTGGGATCATATAGATCGTTGGAGCAACCAGAGTCCTATAGTGGCACCGAATCTTATGTAGAGGGGGTCATAATGGGTGTCTACGACCAGGTTATGGATTGCTGATTATGAATATGGCATTGGTATGTGTGTATCAATTTGGTAGTTGAAGTTATGAATATTGGCTCTGGACTGTCTGTCTTTCCAAATATTGTGCGGCCAGGGGGACATTCCAGAATACTGGGCGTCAGCTCTGCTCGAGGCTTGATGGACCATTAAGAGCAATCAGCGACACAATGGACTCTGGGAGCTTGGAATGCCCCAATCCAGACAAGAAGTCTACAGAGAACCTGCAAGGCAGCCTGTGCATAATGGCTTCTGCCTGCAAATGATGAGTCATGCATGGTCATGTGATCTGCCCATGTGACTCCAGGACTCCATGGGGTTGAACTTTTCACAGCAGGAACAAAGAGGTGTTTGCACCTGGGGGAAACAAACCCTATAAATGAAGCTGCTACAGCCCCCCCCCCATCTTTGTCTTCTACCTCCAGCCTGCAGCCTGTCTTGCTTCCAGCTCTGAATGGACTTTGCTACAAAGGTGAACTCTGGACTAAGGTGCTGACCCATCCCTAAATGGGAGGCTTTCTAAAGACTTTGATTTAAACCTGCAGTTATTCTACCTTGGCTGCAAGCCTGAACCAAGAGATGTGCCATTACTGCATGTAACTGATTTCTTTTAACCATTCCTAGCCCTCACCTATACCTTTTTCCTTCTATAATAAACCTTTAGATTTTAGATTCTAAAGGATTGGCAACAGCGTGATTTGTGGGAAGATCTGATTTGTATATTGACCTGGGTCTGGGGCCTGATTCTTTGGAATTGGGGAGAACCGTTTTCTTTACTTGGGGTATTGGTTTTCATAACCATTGGTCCCCAGGACAGGTGGCTGCTGGTGGGGATACTGGGAATCTGGAGTGTCTTAAGGGGATTGCTTGTGTGACTTGTGGTTAGCCAGTGGGGTGAAACCAAAGTCTTTTCTGTTCAGCTGGTTTGGTTTGCCTTAGTGTGGAAAACCCCCAGCTTTGGGCTGTAGTTGCCCCTTTGGAAGCAATCTGTCCTGATCTGACACTCACAGTTGGATCCCACCAGGAACAGCACCGTCACAGGCCCCGTCCCCTATGACACTTTTGTGATGTCATAGTTGGTACTTATGGATCTGCCTGCCCATGTGCAGACGGAGAGAGGAGAAACGAAAACGAATCCTGTGTATCCTGTGTACCCCCCCGTAACCGAGCCTGACCACCTCAAAGCCTCTCCCTCAGCTCACGTGTTTTCAAACAGAGCTTCTACGTTTGCCGGTCGTTATGCGTTGGTTTGTATTTGTAAGTATCAGTTATTACTAAATGCTGCATCTTTGTTTGTAAATATTGTTAGTAGATATTTTTAGTCATTGTGTGTTTTAAGTTTCATTAAGTCTATTAGTTAATCAGAAAACTGCTCCCTTACCCCTTGTAATTATCCCCAATACAACTTTAAATTGATTCATTTTAGTTGTGTGTGTGTGTGTCTGCAAATCGCGTCCTGACCCACACTCTCCTTGCATCCCTTACCAATATAGTTTATTGCCACGTGCAGCCTGGTAAATAACAGGCCTGCATTTTTTTTTCACCCCTGCGAGTCCGTGGCAATCCACAGGGGGGTGTGTGTTTTCCCCTCTGGAGCCGTTTGGAAGCTTCGCCGAAAGAGGAGTATGTTTCCGCAGCAAATGGCTTTCTGCACGGGTCGGGCCCCTGCAAGTAAAGTCTAGCTACGTCAAGGCGTCTGAAAGGAATGGGAGCTGGGAAGGCAGCCGGCCAGGCCTCCCCCTTGTCCTCCCCTTCCCAGGGGCCAAGTCCCTTTCAGGCAGCAGACAGAGCAAGGAGCCCAGAGAGGGCAGGAAAGGAGGTGGCCAGAGGCTCGCCCTGCCAGGTCCCTACCCCCCGCGGGGCTCATGCCTGCTCCCTGCAAGCCGCTCTCAGCCCATCTCCTTTTGGCTTCTTCCAGACCTAGCGCTCAGCCAAAAGGAGGGGTAAGCACCCTCCTCCCTTGAACACACAGAGTGGCCAGCACGGGGGTTGAACCCGTGACCTTGGCGTTATTAGCACCACGCTCTATCCAGCTGAGCTAGATGGCCCACAGAAAGCAGGCCTCGCCTGAACCTTTCAGAAGGCGTCACCGGCCGCCGCGGGGCGGGTGCGGCCACCTTTATGACATGGTTCCATCAAGGGGCTTGGCTGTCTGCTGGGGGAATTAGCTCAAGCGGTAGAGCGCTCGCTTAGCATGCCAGAGGCAGCGGGATCGATGCCCGCATTCTCCACCAGCAGGTTACGCCTGTCATGTCCTTTTAGGAAGCCACTGACAGTCAGCAGGCTAAGCTCTTTCAGCGACCTCCATCTCTCTCCCAGCTTGGCCTCCCAAAAAGACAGCCCTTGCCAAGCAGCAAGCTCTTCGTCCCCGGGCCTTCTCCCCCTTGCGCTTGGTGGGAGGCTGGAGACAGCATGGGGAAGTTAGCTCCAATGGAAGGGAGTGGGAGAAGTTGGGAGATGGATATGCGTCTTCTCCAGCATGCTCCGCAGTCGGGGCGGAGCTGATCCTAGCTTGCCTGGCTGTCTCTAGAGCCCGATCCCTTTTCCCCTCCCTCCCTACCGGTCCACATGGAGCTAATTGGCTTGGAAGGAGTGATACTCAAATCCCGAACTACTCGCCATGCCAGGGATCCAGGAAGGGAAGGAGGAGATGGGCGGGGAACAGTGAGTCTGTGGGTGTCGACCCCGGCGGAGCCAGGGTCCTTTTGATGTCGGCTGGGCCAGGGAGCCAGCATGAGCCCCGCTCCCGTTCCTGAACTGGGCCTGCTCCTGGCTTTGCTTGGTTTAGAGGCAAGTGGTGAAGAGAAGAACGGACCTCCCGGGTGAGACCGGTGGTCCCTCTAGCCCGGCGGCCCGACTTCTGACAGTAGCCGATGCCAAGTGCTTCAGAGGCAATGGCCAGAGCGGGCAACCGTCAAGCCATCTCTCCCCACGTTGTCTTCTGAAGCTTCTCAGGGCCTTCCCCTGGTGTGGGCTCGGGTGCGAAGAGCCCCTGGAAGTTCTTCAGCTGTTGCAAAAAGTGTGACTAGCAGGAGTAGCAACGGTGCTGTAGCTTTCCACCTCCCCTCAACTTGAGCAGCTTTCCATTCCCCCGTTCGGCGTAATGTCCCTCCCACCCTTTTCAGGTGCGGAGCTGTACAATTCTGGCAGGGTGGCCATTTAGAAATCTTGTCTTTTTGGATGGGGAGCCTTCGGACTCTTTGGGTGTTTCGGGGTTGTTCAGATGAGTTTCTGTCTGCACCCTGTAAACCTGCCCATACCGCTATTGCCCAGGCCTCTTCTTTTGTCATTCAGTTTTGCACGCATTCTAAAACAATGTGCATTTCCTCACCTTTGGGGGCGAAGCCAGACTTTGAGGCACCTGCTGCCCTACTTGGTGTAAACTTTGCTTTCGCCAATCAGAAGCAAACACAAACAAGTTTTGGGCCCTGTCACGTTACAGGAATTATTTGGGATCATATAGATCGTTGGAGCAACCAGAGTCCTATAGTGGCACCGAATCTTATGTACAGGGGGTCATAATGGGTGTCTACGACCAGGTTATGGATTGCTGATTATGAATATAGCATTGGTATGTGTGTATCACTTTGGTAGTTGAAGTTATGAATATTGGCTCTGGACTGTCTGTCTTTCCAAATATTGTGCGGCCAGGGGGACATTCCAGAATACTGGGCATCAGCTCTGCTCGGGGCTTGATGGACCATTAAGAGCAATCAGCGACACAATGGACTCTGGGAGCTTGGAATGCCCCAATCCAGACAAGAAGTCTACAGAGAACCTGCAAGGCAGCCTGTGCATAATGGCTTCTGCCTGCAAATGATGAGTCATGCATGGTCATGTGATCTGCCCATGTGACTCCAGGACTCCATGGGGTTGAACTTTTCACAGCAGGAACAAAGAGGTGTTTGCACCTGGGGAAAAAAAAACCTAAAATTGAAGCTGCTACAGCCCCCCCATCTTTGTCTTCTACCTCCAGCCTGCAGCCTGTCTTGCTTCCAGCTCTGAATGGACTTTGCTACACAGGTGAACTCTGGACTAAGGTGCTGACCCATCCCTAAATGGGAGGCTTTGTAAAGACTTTGATTTAAACCTGCAGTTATTCTACCTTGGCTGCAAGCCTGAACCAAGAGATGTGCCATTACTGCATGTAACTGATTTCTTTTAACCATTCCTAGCCCTCACCTATACCTTTTTCCTTCTATAATAAACCTTTAGATTTTAGATTCTAAAGGATTGGCAACAGCGTGATTTGTGGGAAGATCTGATTTGTATATTGACCTGGGTCTGGGGCCTGATTCTTTGGAATTGGGGAGAACCGTTTTCTTTACTTGGGGTATTGGTTTTCATAACCATTGGTCCCCAGGACAGGTGGCTGCTGGTGGGGATACTGGGAATCTGGAGTGTCTTAAGGGGATTGCTTGTGTGACTTGTGGTTAGCCAGTGGGGTGAAACCAAAGTCTTTTCTGTTCAGCTGGTTTGGTTTGCCTTAGTGTGGAAAACCCCCAGCTTTGGGCTGTAGTTGCCCCTTTGGAAGCAATCTGTCCTGATCTGACACTCACAGTTGGATCCCACCAGGAACAGCACCGTCACAGGCCCCGTCCCCTATGACACTTTTGTGATGTCATAGTTGGTACTTATGGATCTGCCTGCCCATGTGCAGACGGAGAGAGGAGAAACGAAAACGAATCCTGTGTATCCTGTGTACCCCCCCGTAACCGAGCCTGACCACCTCGAAGCCTCTCCCTCAGCTCACGTGTTTTCAAACAGAGCTTCTACGTTTGCCGGTCGTTATGCGTTGGTTTGTATTTGTAAGTATCAGTTATTACTAAATGCTGCATCTTTGTTTGTAAATATTGTTAGTAGATATTTTTAGTCATTGTGTGTTTTAAGTTTCATTAAGTCTATTAGTTAATCAGAAAACTGCTCCCTTACCCCTTGTAATTATCCCCAATAAAACTTTAAATTGATTCATTTTAGTTGTGTGTGTGTGTGTCTGCAAATCGCGTCCTGACCCACACTCTCCTTGCATCCCTTACCAATATAGTTTATTGCCACGTGCAGCCTGGTAAATAACAGGCCTGCATTTTTTTTCACCCCTGCGAGTCCGTGGCAATCCACAGGGGGGTGTGTGTTTTCCCCTCTGGAGCCGTTTGGAAGCTTCGCCGAAAGAGGAGTATGTTTCCGCAGCAAATGGCTTTCTGCACGGGTCGGGCCCCTGCAAGTAAAGTCTAGCTACGTCAAGGCGTCTGAAAGGAATGGGAGCTGGGAAGGCAGCCGGCCAGGCCTCCCACTTGTCCTCCCCTTCCCAGGGGCCAAGTCCCTTTCAGGCAGCAAACAGAGCAAGGAGCCCAGAGAGGGCAGGAAAGGAGGTGGCCGGAGGCTCGCCCTGCCAGGTCCCTTCCCCCCGCGGGGCTCATGCCTGCTCCCTGCAAGCCGCTCTCAGCCCATCTCCTTTTGGCTTCTCCCAGCCCTAGCGCTCAGCCAAAAGGAGGGGTAAGCACCCTCCTCCCTTGAACACACAGAGTGGCCAGCACGGGGGTTGAACCCGTGACCTTGGCGTTATTAGCACCACGCTCTATCCAGCTGAGCTAGCCGGCCCACAGAAAGCAGGCCTCGCCTGAACCTTTCAGAAGGCGTCACCGGCCGCCGCGGGGCGGGTGCGGCCACCTTTATGACATGGTTCCATCAAGGGGCTTGGCTGTCTGCCGGGGGAATTAGCTCAAGCGGTAGAGCGCTCGCTTAGCATGCGAGAGGCAGCGGGATCGATGCCCGCATTCTCCAGCAGCAGGTTACGCCTGTCATCTCCTTTTAGGAAGCCACTGACAGTCAGCAGGCTAAGCTCTTTCAGCGACCTCCATCTCTCTCCCAGCTTGGCCTCCCAAAAAGACAGCCCTTGCCAAGCAGCAAGCTCTTCGTCCCCGGGCCTTCTCCCCCTTGCGCTTGGTGGGAGGCTGGAGACAGCATGGGGAAGTTAGCTCCAATGGAAGGGAGTGGGAGAAGTTGGGAGATGGATATGCGTCTTCTCCAGCATGCTCCGCAGTCGGGGCGGAGCTGATCCTAGCTTGCCTGGCTGTCTCTAGAGCCCGATCCCTTTTCCCCTCCCTCCCTACCGGTCCACATGGAGCTAATTGGCTTGGAAGGAGTGCCACTCAAATCCCGAACTACTCGCCATGCCAGGGATCCAGGAAGGGAAGGAGGAGATGGGCGGGGAACACTGAGTCTGTGGGTGTCGACCCCGGCGGAGCCAGGGTCCTTTTGATGTCGGCTGGGCCAGGGAGCCAGCGTGAGCCCCGCTCCCGTTCCTGAACTGGGCCTGCTCCTGGCTTTGCTTGGTTTAGAGGCAAGTGGTGAAGAGAAGAACGGACCTCCCGGGTGAGACCGGTGGTCCCTCTAGCCCGGCGGCCCGACTTCTGACAGTAGCCGATGCCAAGTGCTTCAGAGGCAATGGCCAGAGCGGGCAACCGTCAAGCCATCTCTCCCCACGTTGTCTTCTGAAGCTTCTCAGGGCCTTCCCCTGGTGTGGGCTCGGGTGCGAAGAGCCCCTGGAAGTTCTTCAGCTGTTGCAAAAAGTGTGACTAGCAGGAGTAGCAACGGTGCTGTAGCTTTCCACCTCCCCTCAACTTGAGCAGCTTTCCATTCCCCCGTTCGGCGTAATGTCCCTCCCACCCTTTTCAGGTGCGGAGCTGTACAATTCTGGCAGGGTGGCCATTTAGAAATCTTGTCTTTTTGGATGGGGAGCCTTCGGACTCTTTGGGTGTTTCGGGGTTGTTCAGATGAGTTTCTGTCTGCACCCTGTAAACCTGCCCATACCGCTATTGCCCAGGCCTCTTCTTTTGTCATTCAGTTTTGCACGCATTCTAAAACAATGTGCATTTCCTCACCTTTGGGGGCGAAGCCAGACTTTGAGGCACCTGCTGCCCTACTTGGTGTAAACTTTGCTTTCGCCAATCAGAAGCAAACACAAACAAGTTTTGGGCCCTGTCACGTTACAGGAATTATTTGGGATCATATAGATCGTTGGAGCAACCAGAGTCCTATAGTGGCACCGAATCTTATGTACAGGGGGTCATAATGGGTGTCTACGACCAGGTTATGGATTGCTGATTATGAATATAGCATTGGTATGTGTGTATCACTTTGGTAGTTGAAGTTATGAATATTGGCTCTGGACTGTCTGTCTTTCCAAATATTGTGCGGCCAGGGGGACATTCCAGAATACTGGGCATCAGCTCTGCTCGGGGCTTGATGGACCATTAAGAGCAATCAGCGACACAATGGACTCTGGGAGCTTGGAATGCCCCAATCCAGACAAGAAGTCTACAGAGAACCTGCAAGGCAGCCTGTGCATAATGGCTTCTGCCTGCAAATGATGAGTCATGCATGGTCATGTGATCTGCCCATGTGACTCCAGGACTCCATGGGGTTGAACTTTTCACAGCAGGAACAAAGAGGTGTTTGCACCTGGGGAAAAAAAAACCTAAAATTGAAGCTGCTACAGCCCCCCCATCTTTGTCTTCTACCTCCAGCCTGCAGCCTGTCTTGCTTCCAGCTCTGAATGGACTTTGCTACACAGGTGAACTCTGGACTAAGGTGCTGACCCATCCCTAAATGGGAGGCTTTGTAAAGACTTTGATTTAAACCTGCAGTTATTCTACCTTGGCTGCAAGCCTGAACCAAGAGATGTGCCATTACTGCATGTAACTGATTTCTTTTAACCATTCCTAGCCCTCACCTATACCTTTTTCCTTCTATAATAATCCTTTAGATTTTAGATTCTAAAGGATTGGCAACAGCGTGATTTGTGGGAAGATCTGATTTGTATATTGACCTGGGTCTGGGGCCTGATTCTTTGGAATTGGGGAGAACCGTTTTCTTTACTTGGGGTATTGGTTTTCATAACCATTGGTCCCCAGGACAGGTGGCTGCTGGTGGGGATACTGGGAATCTGGAGTGTCTTAAGGGGATTGCTTGTGTGACTTGTGGTTAGCCAGTGGGGTGAAACCAAAGTCTTTTCTGTTCAGCTGGTTTGGTTTGCCTTAGTGTGGAAAACCCCCAGCTTTGGGCTGTAGTTGCCCCTTTGGAAGCAATCTGTCCTGATCTGACACTCACAGTTGGATCCCACCAGGAACAGCACCGTCACAGGCCCCGTCCCCTATGACACTTTTGTGATGTCATAGTTGGTACTTATGGATCTGCCTGCCATGTGCAGACGGAGAGAGGAGAAACGAAAACGAATCCTGTGTATCCTGTGTACCCCCCCGTAACCGAGCCTGACCACCTCGAAGCCTCTCCCTCAGCTCACGTGTTTTCAAACAGAGCTTCTACGTTTGCCGGTCGTTATGCGTTGGTTTGTATTTGTAAGTATCAGTTATTACTAAATGCTGCATCTTTGTTTGTAAATATTGTTAGTAGATATTTTTAGTCATTGTGTGTTTTAAGTTTCATTAAGTCTATTAGTTAATCAGAAAACTGCTCCCTTACCCCTTGTAATTATCCCCAATAAAACTTTAAATTGATTCATTTTAGTTGTGTGTGTGTGTGTCTGCAAATCGCGTCCTGACCCACACTCTCCTTGCATCCCTTACCAATATAGTTTATTGCCACGTGCAGCCTGGTAAATAACAGGCCTGCATTTTTTTTTCACCCCTGCGAGTCCGTGGCAATCCACAGGGGTGTGTGTGTTTTCCCCTCTGGAGCCGTTTGGAAGCTTAGCCGAAAGAGGAGTATGTTTCCGCAGCAAATGGCTTTCTGCACGGGTCGGGCCCCTGCAAGTAAAGTCTAGCTACGTCAAGGCGTCTGAAAGGAATGGGAGCTGGGAAGGCAGCCGGCCAGGCCTCCCCCTTGTCCTCCCCTTCCCAGGGGCCAAGTCCCTTTCAGGCAGCAGACAGAGCAAGGAGCCCAGAGAGGGCAGGAAAGGAGGTGGCCGGAGGCTCGCCCTGCCAGGTCCCTTCCCCCCGCGGGGCTCATGCCTGCTCCCTGCAAGCCGCTCTCAGCCCATCTCCTTTTGGCTTCTCCCAGCCCTAGCGCTCAGCCAAAAGGAGGGGTAAGCACCCTCCTCCCTTGAACACACAGAGTGGCCAGCATGGGGGTTGAACCCGTGACCTTGGCGTTATTAGCACCACGCTCTATCCAGCTGAGCTAGCCGGCCCACAGAAAACAGGCCTCGCCTGAACCTTTCAGAAGGCGTCACCGGCCGCCGCGGGGCGGGTGCGGCCACCTTTATGACATGGTTCCATCAAGGGGCTTGGCTGTCTGCCGGGGGAATTAGCTCAAGCGGTAGAGCGCTCGCTTAGCATGCGAGAGGCAGCGGGATCGATGCCCGCATTCTCTAGCAGCAGGTTACGCCTGTCATCTCCTTTTAGGAAGCCACTGACAGTCAGCAGGCTAAGCTCTTTCAGCGACCTCCATCTCTCTCCCAGCTTGGCCTCCCAAAAAGACAGCCCTTGCCAAGCAGCAAGCTCTTCGTCCCCGGGCCTTCTCCCCCTTGCGCTTGGTGGGAGGCTGGAGACAGCATGGGGAAGTTAGCTCCAATGGAAGGGAGTGGGAGAAGTTGGGAGATGGATATGCGTCTTCTCCAGCATGCTCCGCAGTCGGGGCGGAGCTGATCCTAGCTTGCCTGGCTGTCTCTAGAGCCCGATCCCTTTTCCCCTCCCTCCCTACCGGTCCACATGGAGCTAATTGGCTTGGAAGGAGTGCCACTCAAATCCCGAACTACTCGCCATGCCAGGGATCCAGGAAGGGAAGGAGGAGATGGGCGGGGAACACTGAGTCTGTGGGTGTCGACCCCGGCGGAGCCAGGGTCCTTTTGATGTCGGCTGGGCCAGGGAGCCAGCGTGAGCCCCGCTCCCGTTCCTGAACTGGGCCTGCTCCTGGCTTTGCTTGGTTTAGAGGCAAGTGGTGAAGAGAAGAACGGACCTCCCGGGTGAGACCGGTGGTCCCTCTAGCCCGGCGGCCCGACTTCTGACAGTAGCCGATGCCAAGTGCTTCAGAGGCAATGGCCAGAGCGGGCAACCGTCAAGCCATCTCTCCCCACGTTGTCTTCTGAAGCTTCTCAGGGCCTTCCCCTGGTGTGGGCTCGGGTGCGAAGAGCCCCTGGAAGTTCTTCAGCTGTTGCAAAAAGTGTGACTAGCAGGAGTAGCGACGGCGCTGTAGCTTTCCACCTCCCCTCAACTTGAGCAGCTTTCCATTCCCCCGTTCGGCGTAATGTCCGTCCCACCCTTTTCAGGTGCGGAGCTGTACAATTCTGGCAGGGTGGCCATTTAGAAATCTTGTCTTTTTGGATGGGGAGCCTTCGGACTCTTTGGGTGTTTCGGGGTTGTTCAGATGAGTTTCTGTCTGCACCCTGTAAACCTGCCCATACCGCTATTGCCCAGGCCTCTTCTTTTGTCATTCAGTTTTGCACGCATTCTAAAACAATGTGCATTTCCTCACCTTTGGGGGCGAAGCCAGACTTTGAGGCACCTGCTGCCCTACTTGGTGTAAACTTTGCTTTTGCCAATCAGAAGCGAACACAAACAAGTTTTGGGCCCTGTCACGTTACAGGAATTATTTGGGATCATATAGATCGTTGGAGCAACCAGAGTCCTATAGTGGCACCGAATCTTATGTACAGGGGGTCATAATGGGTGTCTACGACCAGGTTATGGATTGCTGATTATGAATATGGCATTGGTATGTGTGTATCAATTTGGTAGTTGAAGTTATGAATATTGGCTCTGGACTGTCTGTCTTTCCAAATATTGTGCGGCCAGGGGGACATTCCAGAATACTGGGCGTCAGCTCTGCTCGGGGCTTGATGGACCATTAAGACCAATCAGCGACACAATGGACTCTGGGAGCTTGGAATGCCCCAATCCAGACAAGAAGTCTACAGAGAACCTGCAAGGCAGCCTGTGCATAATGGCTTCTGCCTGCAAATGATGAGTCATGCATGGTCATGTGATCTGCCCATGTGACTCCAGGACTCCATGGGGTTGAACTTTTCACAGCAGGAGCAATGAGGTGTTTGCACCTTGGGAAAAAAACCCTAAAATTGAAGCTGCTACAGCCCCCCCATCTTTGTCTTCTTCCTCCAGCCTGCAGCCTGTCTTGCTTCCAGCTCTGAATGGACTTTGCTACACAGGTGAACTCTGGACTAAGGTGCTGACCCATCCCTAAATGGGAGGCTTTGTAAAGACTTTGATTTAAACCTGCAGTTATTCTACCTTTGCTGCAAGCCTGAACCAAGAGATGTGCCATTACTGCATGTAACTGATTTCTTTTAACCATTCCTAGCCCTCACCTATACCTTTTTCCTTCTATAATAAACCTTTAGATTTTAGATTCTAAAGGACTGGCAACAGCGTGATTTGTGGGAAGATCTGATTTGTATATTGACCTGGGTCTGGGGCCTGATTCTTTGGAATTGGGGAGAACCGTTTTCTTTACTTGGGGTATTGGTTTTCATAACCATTGGTCCCCAGGACAGGTGGCTGCTGGTGGGGATACTGGGAATCTGGAGTGTCTTAAGGGGATTGCTTGTGTGACTTGTGGTTAGCCAGTGGGGTGAAACCAAAGTCTTTTCTGTTCAGCTGGTTTGGTTTGCCTTAGTGTGGAAAACCCCCAGCTTTGGGCTGTAGTTGCCCCTTTGGAAGCAATCTGTCCTGATCTGACACTCACAGTTGGATCCCACCAGGAACAGCACCGTCACAGGCCCCGTCCCCTATGACACTTTTGTGATGTCATAGTTGGTACTTATGGATCTGCCTGCCCATGTGCAGACGGAGAGAGGAGAAACGAAAACGAATCCTGTGTATCCTGTGTACCCCCCCGTAACCGAGCCTGACCACCTCGAAGCCTCTCCCTCAGCTCACGTGTTTTCAAACAGAGCTTCTACGTTTGCCGGTCGTTATGCGTTGGTTTGTATTTGTAAGTATCAGTTATTACTAAATGCTGCATCTTTGTTTGTAAATATTGTTAGTAGATATTTTTAGTCATTGTGTGTTTTAAGTTTCATTAAGTCTATTAGTTAATCAGAAAACTGCTCCCTTACCCCTTGTAATTATCCCCAATAAAACTTTAAATTGATTCATTTTAGTTGTGTGTGTGTGTGTCTGCAAATCGCGTCCTGACCCACACTCTCCTTGCATCCCTTACCAATATAGTTTATTGCCACGTGCAGCCTGGTAAATAACAGGCCTGCATTTTTTTTTCACCCCTGCGAGTCCGTGGCAATCCACAGGGGGGTGTGTGTTTTCCCCTCTGGAGCCGTTTGGAAGCTTAGCCGAAAGAGGAGTATGTTTCCGCAGCAAATGGCTTTCTGCACGGGTCGGGCCCCTGCAAGTAAAGTCTAGCTACGTCAAGGCGTCTGAAAGGAATGGGAGCTGGGAAGGCAGCCGGCCAGGCCTCCCCCTTGTCCTCCCCTTCCCAGGGGCCAAGTCCCTTTCAGGCAGCAGACAGAGCAAGGAGCCCAGAGAGGGCAGGAAAGGAGGTGGCCGGAGGCTCGCCCTGCCAGGTCCCTTCCCCCCGCGGGGCTCATGCCTGCTCCCTGCAAGCCGCTCTCAGCCCATCTCTTTTTGGCTTCTCCCAGCCCTAGCGCTCAGCCAAAAGGAGGGGTAAGCACCCTCCTCCCTTGAACACACAGAGTGGCCAGCACGGGGGTTGAACCCGTGACCTTGGCGTTATTAGCACCACGCTCTATCCAGCTGAGCTAGCCGGCCCACAGAAAGCAGGCCTCGCCTGAACCTTTCAGAAGGCGTCACCGGCCGCCGAGGGGCGGGTGCGGCCATCTTTATGACATGGTTCCATCAAGGGGCTTGGCTGTCTGCTGGGGGAATTAGCTCAAGCGGTAGAGCGCTCGCTTAGCATGCGAGAGACAGCGGGATCGATACCCACATTCTCCAGCAGCAGGTTACGCCTGTCATCTCCTTTTAGGAAGCCACTGACAGTCAGCAGGCTAAGCTCTTTCAGCGACCTCCATCTCTCTCCCAGCTTGGCCTCCCAAAAAGACAGCCCTTGCCAAGCAGCAAGCTCTTCGTCCCCGGGCCTTCTCCCCCTTGCGCTTGGTGGGAGGCTGGAGACAGCATGGGGAAGTTAGCTCCAATGGAAGGGAGTGGGAGAAGTTGGGAGATGGATATGCGTCTTCTCCAGCATGCTCCGCAGTCGGGGCGGAGCTGATCCTAGCTTGCCTGGCTGTCTCTAGAGCCCGATCCCTTTTCCCCTCCCTCCCTACCGGTCCACATGGAGCTAATTGGCTTGGAAGGAGTGCCACTCAAATCCCGAACTACTCGCCATGCCAGGGATCCAGGAAGGGAAGGAGGAGATGGGCGGGGAACACTGAGTCTGTGGGTGTCGACCCCGGCGGAGCCAGGGTCCTTTTGATGTCGGCTGGGCCAGGGAGCCAGCGTGAGCCCTGCTCCCGTTCCTGAACTGGGCCTGCTCCTGGCTTTGCTTGGTTTAGAGGCAAGTGGTGAAGAGAAGAACGGACCTCCCGAGTGAGACCGGTGGTCCCTCTAGCCCGGCGGCCTGACTTCTGACAGTAGCCGATGCCAAGTGCTTCAGAGGCAATGGCCAGAGCGGGCAACCGTCAAGCCATCTCTCCCCACGTTGTCTTCTGAAGCTTCTCAGGGCCTTCCCCTGGTGTGGGCTCGGGTGCGAAGAGCCCCTGGAAGTTCTTCAGCTGTTGCAAAAAGTGTGACTAGCAGGAGTAGCGATGGCGCTGTAGCTTTCCACCTCCCCTCAACTTGAGCAGCTTTCCATTCCCCCGTTCGGCGTAATGTCCCTCCCACCCTTTTCAGGTGCGGAGCTGTACAATTCTGGCAGGGTGGCCATTTAGAAATCTTGTCTTTTTGGATGGGGAGCCTTCGGACTCTTTGGGTGTTTCGGGGTTGTTCAGATGAGTTTCTGTCTGCCCCCTGTAAACCTGCCCATACCGCTATTGCCCAGGCCTCTTCTTTTGTCATTCAGTTTTGCACGCATTCTAAAACAATGTGCATTTCCTCACCTTTGGGGGCGAAGCCAGACTTTGAGGCACCTGCTGCCCTACTTGGTGTAAACTTTGCTTTCGCCAATCAGAAGCGAACACAAACAAGTTTTGGGCCCTGTCACGTTCCAGGAATTATTTGGGATCATATAGATCGTTGGAGCAACCAGAGTCCTATAGTGGCACCGAATCTTATGTAGAGGGGGTCATAATGGGTGTCTACGACCAGGTTATGGATTGCTGATTATGAATATGGCATTGGTATGTGTGTATCAATTTGGTAGTTGAAGTTATGAATATTGGCTCTGGACTGTCTGTCTTTCCAAATATTGTGCGGCCAGGGGGACATTCCAGAATACTGGGCGTCAGCTCTGCTCGAGGCTTGATGGACCATTAAGAGCAATCAGCGACACAATGGACTCTGGGAGCTTGGAATGCCCCAATCCAGACAAGAAGTCTACAGAGAACCTGCAAGGCAGCCTGTGCATAATGGCTTCTGCCTGCAAATGATGAGTCATGCATGGTCATGTGATCTGCCCATGTGACTCCAGGACTCCATGGGGTTGAACTTTTCACAGCAGGAACAAAGAGGTGTTTGCACCTGGGGGAAACAAACCCTATAAATGAAGCTGCTACAGCCCCCCCCCCATCTTTGTCTTCTACCTCCAGCCTGCAGCCTGTCTTGCTTCCAGCTCTGAATGGACTTTGCTACAAAGGTGAACTCTGGACTAAGGTGCTGACCCATCCCTAAATGGGAGGCTTTCTAAAGACTTTGATTTAAACCTGCAGTTATTCTACCTTGGCTGCAAGCCTGAACCAAGAGATGTGCCATTACTGCATGTAACTGATTTCTTTTAACCATTCCTAGCCCTCACCTATACCTTTTTCCTTCTATAATAAACCTTTAGATTTTAGATTCTAAAGGATTGGCAACAGCGTGATTTGTGGGAAGATCTGATTTGTATATTGACCTGGGTCTGGGGCCTGATTCTTTGGAATTGGGGAGAACCGTTTTCTTTACTTGGGGTATTGGTTTTCATAACCATTGGTCCCCAGGACAGGTGGCTGCTGGTGGGGATACTGGGAATCTGGAGTGTCTTAAGGGGATTGCTTGTGTGACTTGTGGTTAGCCAGTGGGGTGAAACCAAAGTCTTTTCTGTTCAGCTGGTTTGGTTTGCCTTAGTGTGGAAAACCCCCAGCTTTGGGCTGTAGTTGCCCCTTTGGAAGCAATCTGTCCTGATCTGACACTCACAGTTGGATCCCACCAGGAACAGCACCGTCACAGGCCCCGTCCCCTATGACACTTTTGTGATGTCATAGTTGGTACTTATGGATCTGCCTGCCCATGTGCAGACGGAGAGAGGAGAAACGAAAACGAATCCTGTGTATCCTGTGTACCCCCCCGTAACCGAGCCTGACCACCTCAAAGCCTCTCCCTCAGCTCACGTGTTTTCAAACAGAGCTTCTACGTTTGCCGGTCGTTATGCGTTGGTTTGTATTTGTAAGTATCAGTTATTACTAAATGCTGCATCTTTGTTTGTAAATATTGTTAGTAGATATTTTTAGTCATTGTGTGTTTTAAGTTTCATTAAGTCTATTAGTTAATCAGAAAACTGCTCCCTTACCCCTTGTAATTATCCCCAATAAAACTTTAAATTGATTCATTTTAGTTGTGTGTGTGTGTGTCTGCAAATCGCGTCCTGACCCACACTCTCCTTGCATCCCTTACCAATATAGTTTATTGCCACGTGCAGCCTGGTAAATAACAGGCCTGCATTTTTTTTTCACCCCTGCGAGTCCGTGGCAATCCACAGGGGTGTGTGTGTTTTCCCCTCTGGAGCCGTTTGGAAGCTTAGCCGAAAGAGGAGTATGTTTCCGCAGCAAATGGCTTTCTGCACGGGTCGGGCCCCTGCAAGTAAAGTCTAGCTACGTCAAGGCGTCTGAAAGGAATGGGAGCTGGGAAGGCAGCCGGCCAGGCCTCCCCCTTGTCCTCCCCTTCCCAGGGGCCAAGTCCCTTTCAGGCAGCAGACAGAGCAAGGAGCCCAGAGAGGGCAGGAAAGGAGGTGGCCGGAGGCTCGCCCTGCCAGGTCCCTTCCCCCCGCGGGGCTCATGCCTGCTCCCTGCAAGCCGCTCTCAGCCCATCTCCTTTTGGCTTCTCCCAGCCCTAGCGCTCAGCCAAAAGGAGGGGTAAGCACCCTCCTCCCTTGAACACACAGAGTGGCCAGCATGGGGGTTGAACCCGTGACCTTGGCGTTATTAGCACCACGCTCTATCCAGCTGAGCTAGCCGGCCCACAGAAAACAGGCCTCGCCTGAACCTTTCAGAAGGCGTCACCGGCCGCCGCGGGGCGGGTGCGGCCACCTTTATGACATGGTTCCATCAAGGGGCTTGGCTGTCTGCCGGGGGAATTAGCTCAAGCGGTAGAGCGCTCGCTTAGCATGCGAGAGGCAGCGGGATCGATGCCCGCATTCTCTAGCAGCAGGTTACGCCTGTCATCTCCTTTTAGGAAGCCACTGACAGTCAGCAGGCTAAGCTCTTTCAGCGACCTCCATCTCTCTCCCAGCTTGGCCTCCCAAAAAGACAGCCCTTGCCAAGCAGCAAGCTCTTCGTCCCCGGGCCTTCTCCCCCTTGCGCTTGGTGGGAGGCTGGAGACAGCATGGGGAAGTTAGCTCCAATGGAAGGGAGTGGGAGAAGTTGGGAGATGGATATGCGTCTTCTCCAGCATGCTCCGCAGTCGGGGCGGAGCTGATCCTAGCTTGCCTGGCTGTCTCTAGAGCCCGATCCCTTTTCCCCTCCCTCCCTACCGGTCCACATGGAGCTAATTGGCTTGGAAGGAGTGCCACTCAAATCCCGAACTACTCGCCATGCCAGGGATCCAGGAAGGGAAGGAGGAGATGGGCGGGGAACACTGAGTCTGTGGGTGTCGACCCCGGCGGAGCCAGGGTCCTTTTGATGTCGGCTGGGCCAGGGAGCCAGCGTGAGCCCCGCTCCCGTTCCTGAACTGGGCCTGCTCCTGGCTTTGCTTGGTTTAGAGGCAAGTGGTGAAGAGAAGAATGGACCTCCCGGGTGAGACCGGTGGTCCCTCTAGCCCGGCGGCCCGACTTCTGACAGTAGCCGATGCCAAGTGCTTCAGAGGCAATGGCCAGAGCGGGCAACCGTCAAGCCATCTCTCCCCACGTTGTCTTCTGAAGCTTCTCAGGGCCTTCCCCTGGTGTGGGCTCGGGTGCGAAGAGCCCCTGGAAGTTCTTCAGCTGTTGCAAAAAGTGTGACTAGCAGGAGTAGCGACGGCGCTGTAGCTTTCCACCTCCCCTCAACTTGAGCAGCTTTCCATTCCCCCGTTCGGCGTAATGACCCTCCCACCCTTTTCAGGTGCGGAGCTGTACAATTCTGGCAGGGTGGCCATTTAGAAATCTTGTCTTTTTGGATGGGGAGCCTTCGGACTCTTTGGGTGTTTCGGGGTTGTTCAGATGAGTTTCTGTCTGCACCCTGTAAACCTGCCCATACCGCTATTGCCCAGGCCTCTTCTTTTGTCATTCAGTTTTGCACGCATTCTAAAACAATGTGCATTTCCTCACCTTTGGGGGCGAAGCCAGACTTTGAGGCACCTGCTGCCCTACTTGGTGTAAACTTTGCTTTTGCCAATCAGAAGCGAACACAAACAAGTTTTGGGCCCTGTCACGTTACAGGAATTATTTGGGATCATATAGATCGTTGGAGCAACCAGAGTCCTATAGTGGCACCGAATCTTATGTACAGGGGGTCATAATGGGTGTCTACGACCAGGTTATGGATTGCTGATTATGAATATGGCATTGGTATGTGTGTATCAATTTGGTAGTTGAAGTTATGAATATTGGCTCTGGACTGTCTGTCTTTCCAAATATTGTGCGGCCAGGGGGACATTCCAGAATACTGGGCGTCAGCTCTGCTCGGGGCTTGATGGACCATTAAGACCAATCAGCGACACAATGGACTCTGGGAGCTTGGAATGCCCCAATCCAGACAAGAAGTCTACAGAGAACCTGCAAGGCAGCCTGTGCATAATGGCTTCTGCCTGCAAATGATGAGTCATGCATGGTCATGTGATCTGCCCATGTGACTCCAGGACTCCATGGGGTTGAACTTTTCACAGCAGGAGCAATGAGGTGTTTGCACCTTGGGAAAAAAACCCTAAAATTGAAGCTGCTACAGCCCCCCCATCTTTGTCTTCTTCCTCCAGCCTGCAGCCTGTCTTGCTTCCAGCTCTGAATGGACTTTGCTACACAGGTGAACTCTGGACTAAGGTGCTGACCCATCCCTAAATGGGAGGCTTTGTAAAGACTTTGATTTAAACCTGCAGTTATTCTACCTTTGCTGCAAGCCTGAACCAAGAGATGTGCCATTACTGCATGTAACTGATTTCTTTTAACCATTCCTAGCCCTCACCTATACCTTTTTCCTTCTATAATAAACCTTTAGATTTTAGATTCTAAAGGACTGGCAACAGCGTGATTTGTGGGAAGATCTGATTTGTATATTGACCTGGGTCTGGGGCCTGATTCTTTGGAATTGGGGAGAACCGTTTTCTTTACTTGGGGTATTGGTTTTCATAACCATTGGTCCCCAGGACAGGTGGCTGCTGGTGGGGATACTGGGAATCTGGAGTGTCTTAAGGGGATTGCTTGTGTGACTTGTGGTTAGCCAGTGGGGTGAAACCAAAGTCTTTTCTGTTCAGCTGGTTTGGTTTGCCTTAGTGTGGAAAACCCCCAGCTTTGGGCTGTAGTTGCCCCTTTGGAAGCAATCTGTCCTGATCTGACACTCACAGTTGGATCCCACCAGGAACAGCACCGTCACAGGCCCCGTCCCCTATGACACTTTTGTGATGTCATAGTTGGTACTTATGGATCTGCCTGCCCATGTGCAGACGGAGAGAGGAGAAACGAAAACGACTCCTGTGTATCCTGTGTACCCCCCCCCCCGTAATCGAGCCTGACCACCTCGAAGCCTCTCCCTCAGCTCACGTGTTTTCAAACAGAGCTTCTACGTTTGCCGGTCGTTATGCGTTGGTTTGTATTTGTAAGTATCAGTTATTACTAAATGCTGCATCTTTGTTTGTAAATATTGTTAGTAGATATTTTTAGTCATTGTGTGTTTTAAGTTTCATTAAGTCTATTAGTTAATCAGAAAACTGCTCCCTTACCCCTTGTAATTATCCCCAATAAAACTTTAAATTGATTCATTTTAGTTGTGTGTGTGTGTGTCTGCAAATCGCGTCCTGACCCACACTCTCCTTGCATCCCTTACCAATATAGTTTATTGCCACGTGCAGCCTGGTAAATAACAGGCCTGCATTTTTTTTTCACCCCTGCGAGTCCGTGGCAATCCACAGGGGTGTGTGTGTTTTCCCCTCTGGAGCCGTTTGGAAGCTTCGCCGAAAGAGGAGTATGTTTCCGCAGCAAATGGCTTTCTGCACGGGTCGGGCCCCTGCAAGTAAAGTCTAGCTACGTCAAGGCGTCTGAAAGGAATGGGAGCTGGGAAGGCAGCCGGCCAGGCCTCCCCCTTGTCCTCCCCTTCCCAGGGGCCAAGTCCCTTTCAGGCAGCAGACAGAGCAAGGAGCCCAGAGAGGGCAGGAAAGGAGGTGGCCGGAGGCTCGCCCTGCCAGGTCCCTTCCCCCCGCGGGGCTCATGCCTGCTCCCTGCAAGCCGCTCTCAGCCCATCTCCTTTTGGCTTCTCCCAGCCCTAGCGCTCAGCCAAAAGGAGGGGTAAGTACCCTCCTCCCTTGAACACACAGAGTGGCCAGCACGGGGTTTGAACCCGTGACCTTGGCGTTATTAGCACCACGCTCTATCCAGCTGAGCTAGCCGGCCCACAGAAAGCAGGCCTCGCCTGAACCTTTCAGAAGGCGTCACTGGCCGCCGCGGGGCGGGGGCGGCCACCTTTATGACATGGTTCCATCAAGGGGCTTGGCTGTCTGCCGGGGGAATTAGCTCAAGCGGTAGAGCACTCGCTTAGCATGCGAGAGGCAGCGGGATCGATGCCCGCATTCTCCACCAGCAGGTTACGCCTGTCATCTCCTTTTAGGAAGCCACTGACAGTCAGCAGGCTAAGCTCTTTCAGCGACCTCCATCTCTCTCCCAGCTTGGCCTCCCAAAAAGACAGCCCTTGCCAAGCAGCAAGCTCTTCGTCCCCGGGCCTTCTCCCCCTTGCGCTTGGTGGGAGGCTGGAGACAGCATGGGGAAGTTAGCTCCAATGGAAGGGAGTGGGAGAAATTGGGAGATGGATATGCGTCTTCTCCAGCATGCTCCGCAGTCGGGGCGGAGCTGATCCTAGCTTGCCTGGCTGTCTCTAGAGCACGATCCCTTTTCCCCTCCCTCCCTACCGGTCCACATGGAGCTAATTGGCTTGGAAGGAGTGCCACTCAAATCCCGAACTACTCGCCATGCCAGGGATCCAGGAAGGGAAGGAGGAGATGGGCGGGGAACAGTGAGTCTGTGGGTGTCGACCCCGGCAGAGCCAGGGTCCTTTTGATGTCGGCTGGGCCAGGGAGCCAGCGTGAGCCCCGCTCCCGTTCCTGAACTGGGCCTGCTCCTGGCTTTGCTTGGTTTAGAGGCAAGTGGTGAAGAGAAGAACGGACCTCCCGGGTGAGACCGGTGGTCCCTCTAGCCCGGCGGCCCGACTTCTGACAGTAGCCGATGCCAAGTGCTTCAGAGGCAATGGCCAGAGCGGGCAACCGTCAAGCCATCTCTCCCCACGTTGTCTTCTGAAGCTTCTCAGGGCCTTCCCCTGGTGTGGGCTCGGGTGCGAAGAGCCCCTGGAAGTTCTTCAGCTGTTGCAAAAAGTGTGACTAGCAGGAGTAGCGACGGCGCTGTAGCTTTCCACCTCCCCTCAACTTGAGCAGCTTTCCATTCCCCCGTTCGGCGTAATGTCCCTCCCACCCTTTTCAGGTGCGGAGCTGTACAATTCTGGCAGGGTGGCCATTTAGAAATCTTGTCTTTTTGGATGGGGAGCCTTCGGACTCTTTGGGTGTTTTGGGGTTGTTCAGATGAGTTTCTGTCTGCACCCTGTAAACCTGCCCATACCGCTATTGCCCAGGCCTCTTCTTTTGTCATTCAGTTTTGCACGCATTCTAAAACAATGTGCATTTCCTCACCTTTGGGGGCGAAGCCAGACTTTGAGGCACCTGCTGCCCTACTTGGTGTAAACTTTGCTTTCGCCAATCAGAAGCAAACACAAACAAGTTTTGGGCCCTGTCACGTTCCAGGAATTATTTGGGATCATATAGATCGTTGGAGCAACCAGAGTCCTATAGTGGCACCGAATCTTATGTACAGGGGGTCATAATGGGTGTCTACGACCAGGTTATGGATTGCTGATTATGAATATGGCATTGGTATGTGTGTATCACTTTGGTAGTTGAAGTTATGAATATTGGCTCTGGACTGTCTGTCTTTCCAAATATTGTGCGGCCAGGGGGACATTCCAGAATACTGGGCATCAGCTCTGCTCGGGGCTTGATGGACCATTAAGAGCAATCAGCGACACAATGGACTCTGGGAGCTTGGAATGCCCCAATCCAGACAAGAAGTCTACAGAGAACCTGCAAGGCAGCCTGTGCATAATGGCTTCTGCCTGCAAATGATGAGTCATGCATGGTCATGTGATCTGCCCATGTGACTCCAGGACTCCATGGGGTTGAACTTTTCACAGCAGGAACAAAGAGGTGTTTGCACCTGGGGAAAAAAAAACCTAAAATTGAAGCTGCTACAGCCCCCCCATCTTTGTCTTCTACCTCCAGCCTGCAGCCTGTCTTGCTTCCAGCTCTGAATGGACTTTGCTACACAGGTGAACTCTGGACTAAGGTGCTGACCCATCCCTAAATGGGAGGCTTTGTAAAGACTTTGATTTAAACCTGCAGTTATTCTACCTTGGCTGCAAGCCTGAACCAAGAGATGTGCCATTACTGCATGTAACTGATTTCTTTTAACCATTCCTAGCCCTCACCTATACCTTTTTCCTTGTATAATAAACCTTTAGATTTTAGATTCTAAAGGATTGGCAACAGCATGATTTGTGGGAAGATCTGATTTGTATATTGACCTGGGTCTGGGGCCTGATTCTTTGGAATTGGGGAGAACCGTTTTCTTTACTTGGGGTATTGGTTTTCATAACCATTGGTCCCCAGGACAGGTGGCTGCTGGTGGGGATACTGGGAATCTGGAGTGTCTTAAGGGGATTGCTTGTGTGACTTGTGGTTAGCCAGTGGGGTGAAACCAAAGTCTTTTCTGTTCAGCTGGTTTGGTTTGCCTTAGTGTGGAAAACCCCCAGCTTTGGGCTGTAGTTGCCCCTTTGGAAGCAATCTGTCCTGATCTGACACTCACAGTTGGATCCCACCAGGAACAGCACCGTCACAGGCCCCGTCCCCTATGACACTTTTGTGATGTCATAGTTGGTACTTATGGATCTGCCTGCCCATGTGCAGACGGAGAGAGGAGAAACGAAAACGAATCCTGTGTATCCTGTGTACCCCCCCGTAACCGAGCCTGACCACCTCGAAGCCTCTCCCTCAGCTCACGTGTTTTCAAACAGAGCTTCTACGTTTGCCGGTCGTTATGCGTTGGTTTGTATTTGTAAGTATCAGTTATTACTAAATGCTGCATCTTTGTTTGTAAATATTGTTAGTAGATATTTTTAGTCATTGTGTGTTTTAAGTTTCATTAAGTCTATTAGTTAATCAGAAAACTGCTCCCTTACCCCTTGTAATTATCCCCAATAAAACTTTAAATTGATTCATTTTAGTTGTGTGTGTGTGTGTCTGCAAATCGCGTCCTGACCCACACTCTCCTTGCATCCCTTACCAATATAGTTTATTGCCACGTGCAGCCTGGTAAATAACAGGCCTGCATTTTTTTTTCACCCCTGCGAGTCCGTGGCAATCCACAGGGGGGTGTGTGTTTTCCCCTCTGGAGCCGTTTGGAAGCTTCGCCGAAAGAGGAGTATGTTTCCGCAGCAAATGGCTTTCTGCACGGGTCGGGCCCCTGCAAGTAAAGTCTAGCTACGTCAAGGCGTCTGAAAGGAATGGGAGCTGGGAAGGCAGCCGGCCAGGCCTCCCCCTTGTCCTCCCCTTCCCAGGGGCCAAGTCCCTTTCAGGCAGCAGACAGAGCAAGGAGCCCAGAGAGGGCAGGAAAGGAGGTGGCCGGAGGCTCGCCCTGCCAGGTCCCTTCCCCCCGCGGGGCTCATGCCTGCTCCCTGCAAGCCACTCTCAGCCCATCTCCTTTTGGCTTCTCCCAGCCCTAGCGCTCAGCCAAAAGGAGGGGTAAGTACCCTCCTCCCTTGAACACACAGAGTGGCCAGCACGGGGTTTGAACCCGTGACCTTGGCGTTATTAGCACCACGCTCTATCCAGCTGAGCTAGCCGGCCCACAGGAAGCAGGCCTCGCCTGAACCTTTCAGAAGGCGTCACTGGCCGCCGCGGGGCGGGGGCGGCCACCTTTATGACATGGTTCCATCAAGGGGCTTGGCTGTCTGCCGGGGGAATTAGCTCAAGCGGTAGAGCGCTCGCTTAGCATGCGAGAGGCAGCGGGATCGATGCCCGCATTCTCCAGCAGCAGGTTACGCCTGTCATCTCCTTTTAGGAAGCCACTGACAGTCAGCAGGCTAAGCTCTTTCAGCGACCTCCATCTCTCTCCCAGCTTGGCCTCCCAAAAAGACAGCCCTTGCCAAGCAGCAAGCTCTTCGTCCCCGGGCCTTCTCCCCCTTGCGCTTGGTGGGAGGCTGGAGACAGCATGGGGAAGTTAGCTCCAATGGAAGGGAGTGGGAGAAATTGGGAGATGGATATGCGTCTTCTCCAGCATGCTCCGCAGTCGGGGCGGAGCTGATCCTAGCTTGCCTGGCTGTCTCTAGAGCACGATCCCTTTTCCCCTCCCTCCCTACCGGTCCACATGGAGCTAATTGGCTTGGAAGGAGTGCCACTCAAATCCCGAACTACTCGCCATGCCAGGGATCCAGGAAGGGAAGGAGGAGATGGGCGGGGAACAGTGAGTCTGTGGGTGTCGACCCCGGCAGAGCCAGGGTCCTTTTGATGTCGGCTGGGCCAGGGAGCCAGCGTGAGCCCCGCTCCCGTTCCTGAACTGGGCCTGCTCCTGGCTTTGCTTGGTTTAGAGGCAAGTGGTGAAGAGAAGAACGGACCTCCCGGGTGAGACCGGTGGTCCCTCTAGCCCGGCGGCCCGACTTCTGACAGTAGCCGATGCCAAGTGCTTCAGAGGCAATGGCCAGAGCGGGCAACCGTCAAGCCATCTCTCCCCACGTTGTCTTCTGAAGCTTCTCAGGGCCTTCCCCTGGTGTGGGCTCGGGTGCGAAGAGCCCCTGGAAGTTCTTCAGCTGTTGCAAAAAGTGTGACTAGCAGGAGTAGTGACGGCGCTGTAGCTTTCCACCTCCCCTCAACTTGAGCAGCTTTCCATTCCCCCGTTCGGCGTAATGTCCCTCCCACCCTTTTCAGGTGCGGAGCTGTACAATTCTGGCAGGGTGGCCATTTAGAAATCTTGTCTTTTTGGATGGGGAGCCTTCGGACTCTTTGGGTGTTTTGGGGTTGTTCAGATGAGTTTCTGTCTGCACCCTGTAAACCTGCCCATACCGCTATTGCCCAGGCCTCTTCTTTTGTCATTCAGTTTTGCACGCATTCTAAAACAATGTGCATTTCCTCACCTTTGGGGGCGAAGCCAGACTTTGAGGCACCTGCTGCCCTACTTGGTGTAAACTTTGCTTTCGCCAATCAGAAGCAAACACAAACAAGTTTTGGGCCCTGTCACGTTCCAGGAATTATTTGGGATCATATAGATCGTTGGAGCAACCAGAGTCCTATAGTGGCACCGAATCTTATGTACAGGGGGTCATAATGGGTGTCTACGACCAGGTTATGGATTGCTGATTATGAATATGGCATTGGTATGTGTGTATCACTTTGGTAGTTGAAGTTATGAATATTGGCTCTGGACTGTCTGTCTTTCCAAATATTGTGCGGCCAGGGGGACATTCCAGAATACTGGGCATCAGCTCTGCTCGGGGCTTGATGGACCATTAAGAGCAATCAGCGACACAATGGACTCTGGGAGCTTGGAATGCCCCAATCCAGACAAGAAGTCTACAGAGAACCTGCAAGGCAGCCTGTGCATAATGGCTTCTGCCTGCAAATGATGAGTCATGCATGGTCATGTGATCTGCCCATGTGACTCCAGGACTCCATGGGGTTGAACTTTTCACAGCAGGAACAAAGAGGTGTTTGCACCTGGGGAAAAAAAAACCTAAAATTGAAGCTGCTACAGCCCCCCCATCTTTGTCTTCTACCTCCAGCCTGCAGCCTGTCTTGCTTCCAGCTCTGAATGGACTTTGCTACACAGGTGAACTCTGGACTAAGGTGCTGACCCATCCCTAAATGGGAGGCTTTGTAAAGACTTTGATTTAAACCTGCAGTTATTCTACCTTGGCTGCAAGCCTGAACCAAGAGATGTGCCATTACTGCATGTAACTGATTTCTTTTAACCATTCCTAGCCCTCACCTATACCTTTTTCCTTCTATAATAAACCTTTAGATTTTAGATTCTAAAGGATTGGCAACAGCATGATTTGTGGGAAGATCTGATTTGTATATTGACCTGGGTCTGGGGCCTGATTCTTTGGAATTGGGGAGAACCGTTTTCTTTACTTGGGGTATTGGTTTTCATAACCATTGGTCCCCAGGACAGGTGGCTGCTGGTGGGGATACTGGGAATCTGGAGTGTCTTAAGGGGATTGCTTGTGTGACTTGTGGTTAGCCAGTGGGGTGAAACCAAAGTCTTTTCTGTTCAGCTGGTTTGGTTTGCCTTAGTGTGGAAAACCCCCAGCTTTGGGCTGTAGTTGCCCCTTTGGAAGCAATCTGTCCTGATCTGACACTCACAGTTGGATCCCACCAGGAACAGCACCGTCACAGGCCCCGTCCCCTATGACACTTTTGTGATGTCATAGTTGGTACTTATGGATCTGCCTGCCCATGTGCAGACGGAGAGAGGAGAAACGAAAACGAATCCTGTGTATCCTGTGTACCCCCCCGTAACCGAGCCTGACCACCTCGAAGCCTCTCCCTCAGCTCACGTGTTTTCAAACAGAGCTTCTACGTTTGCCGGTCGTTATGCGTTGGTTTGTATTTGTAAGTATCAGTTATTACTAAATGCTGCATCTTTGTTTGTAAATATTGTTAGTAGATATTTTTAGTCATTGTGTGTTTTAAGTTTCATTAAGTCTATTAGTTAATCAGAAAACTGCTCCCTTACCCCTTGTAATTATCCCCAATAAAACTTTAAATTGATTCATTTTAGTTGTGTGTGTGTGTGTCTGCAAATCGCGTCCTGACCCACACTCTCCTTGCATCCCTTACCAATATAGTTTATTGCCACGTGCAGCCTGGTAAATAACAGGCCTGCATTTTTTTTTCACCCCTGCGAGTCCGTGGCAATCCACAGGGGGGTGTGTGTTTTCCCCTCTGGAGCCGTTTGGAAGCTTAGCCGAAAGAGGAGTATGTTTCCGCAGCAAATGGCTTTCTGCACGGGTCGGGCCCCTGCAAGTAAAGTCTAGCTACGTCAAGGCGTCTGAAAGGAATGGGAGCTGGGAAGGCAGCCGGCCAGGCCTCCCCCTTGTCCTCCCCTTCCCAGGGGCCAAGTCCCTTTCAGGCAGCAGACAGAGCAAGGAGCCCAGAGAGGGCAGGAAAGGAGGTGGCCGGAGGCTCGCCCTGCCAGGTCCCTTCCCCCCGCGGGGCTCATGCCTGCTCC
The DNA here is from genome assembly GCA_032164245.1 of Sternotherus odoratus. Taxonomy (NCBI): domain Eukaryota; kingdom Metazoa; phylum Chordata; order Testudines; family Kinosternidae; genus Sternotherus; species Sternotherus odoratus. Next base: position 226,037,111 of record JAVMKO010000001.1, on the reverse strand, counting down.
CTGCAAGCCGCTCTCAGCCCATCTCCTTTTGGCTTCTCCCAGCCCTAGCGCTCAGCCAAAAGGAGGGGTAAGCACCCTCCTCCCTTGAACACACAGAGTGGCCAGCACGGGGGTTGAACCCGTGACCTTGGCGTTATTAGCACCACACTCTATCCAGCTGAGCTAGCCGGCCCACAGAAAGCAGGCCTCGCCTGAACCTTTCAGAAGGCGTCACCGGCCGCCGCGGAGCGGGTGCAGCCACCTTTATGACATGGTTCCATCAAGGGGCTTGGCTGTCTGCCGGGGGAATTAGCTCAAGCGGTAGAGCGCTCGCTTAGCATGCGAGAGGCAGCGGGATCGATGCCCGCATTCTCCAGCAGCAGGTTACGCCTGTCATCTCCTTTTAGGAAGCCACTGACAGTCAGCAGGCTAAGCTCTTTCAGCGACCTCCATCTCTCTCCCAGCTTGGCCTCCCAAAAAGACAGCCCTTGCCAAGCAGCAAGCTCTTCGTCCCCGGGCCTTCTCCCCCTTGCGCTTGGTGGGAGGCTGGAGACAGCATGGGGAAGTTAGCTCCAATGGAAGGGAGTGGGAGAAGTTGGGAGATGGATATGCATCTTCTCCAGCATGCTCCGCAGTCGGGGCGGAGCTGATCCTAGCTTGCCTGGCTGTCTCTAGAGCCCGATCCCTTTTCCCCTCCCTCCCTACCGGTCCACATGGAGCTAATTGGCTTGGAAGGAGTGCCACTCAAATCCCGAACTACTCGCCATGCCAGGGATCCAGGGAGGGAAGGAGGAGATGGGCGGGGAACAGTGAGTCTGTGGGTGTCGACCCCGGCGGAGCCAGGGTCCTTTTGATGTCGGCTGGGCCAGGGAGCCAGCGTGAGCCCCGCTCCCGTTCCTGAACTGGGCCTGCTCCTGGCTTTGCTTGGTTTAGAGGCAAGTGGTGAAGAGAAGAACGGACCTCCCGGGTGAGACCGGTGGTCCCTCTAGCCCGGCGGCCCGACTTCTGACAGTAGCCGATGCCAAGTGCTTCAGAGGCAATGGCCAGAGCGGGCAACCGTCAAGCCATCTCTCCCCACGTTGTCTTCTGAAGCTTCTCAGGGCCTTCCCCTGGTGTGGGCTCGGGTGCGAAGAGCCCCTGGAAGTTCTTCAGCTGTTGCAAAAAGTGTGACTAGCAGGAGTAGCGACGGCGCTGTAGCTTTCCACCTCCCCTCAACTTGAGCAGCTTTCCATTCCCCCGTTCGGCGTAATGTCCCTCCCACCCTTTTCAGGTGCGGAGCTGTACAATTCTGGCAGGGTGGCCATTTAGAAATCTTGTCTTTTTGGATGGGGAGCCTTCGGACTCTTTGGGTGTTTCGGGGTTGTTCAGATGAGTTTCTGTCTGCACCCTGTAAACCTGCCCATACCGCTATTGCCCAGGCCTCTTCTTTTGTCATTCAGTTTTGCACGCATTCTAAAACAATGTGCATTTCCTCACCTTTGGGGGCGAAGCCAGACTTTGAGGCACCTGCTGCCCTACTTGGTGTAAACTTTGCTTTCGCCAATCAGAAGCAAACACAAACAAGTTTTGGGCCCTGTCACGTTCCAGGAATTATTTGGGATCATATAGATCGTTGGAGCAACCAGAGTCCTATAGTGGCACCGAATCTTATGTACAGGGGGTCATAATGGGTGTCTACGACCAGGTTATGGATTGCTGATTATGAATATGGCATTGGTATGTGTGTATCAATTTGGTAGTTGAAGTTATGAATATTGGCTCTGGACTGTCTGTCTTTCCAAATATTGTGCGGCCAGGGGGACATTCCAGAATACTGGGCGTCAGCTCTGCTCGGGGCTTGATGGACCATTAAGACCAATCAGCGACACAATGGACTCTGGGAGCTTGGAATGCCCCAATCCAGACAAGAAGTCTACAGAGAACCTGCAAGGCAGCCTGTGCATACTGGCTTCTGCCTGCAAATGATGAGTCATGCATGGTCATGTGATCTGCCCATGTGACTCCAGGACTCCATGGGGTTGAACTTTTCACAGCAGGAACAAAGAGGTGTTTGCACCTGGGGGAAAAAAAAACCTATAAATGAAGCTGCTACAGCCCCCCCATCTTTGTCTTCTACCTCCAGCCTGCAGCCTGTCTTGCTTCCAGCTCTGAATGGACTTTGCTACAAAGGTGAACTCTGGACTAAGGTGCTGACCCATCCCTAAATGGGAGGCTTTCTAAAGACTTTGATTTAAACCTGCAGTTATTCTACCTTTGCTGCAAGCCTGAACCAAGAGATGTGCCATTACTGCATGTAACTGATTTCTTTTAACCATTCCTAGCCCTCACCTATACCTTTTTCCTTCTATAATAAACCTTTAGATTTTAGATTCTAAAGGATTGGCAACAGCGTGATTTGTGGGAAGATCTGATTTGTATATTGACCTGGGTCTGGGGCCTGATTCTTTGGAATTGGGGAGAACCGTTTTCTTTACTTGGGGTATTGGTTTTCATAACCATTGGTCCCCAGGACAGGTGGCTGCTGGTGGGGATACTGGGAATCTGGAGTGTCTTAAGGGGATTGCTTGTGTGACTTGTGGTTAGCCAGTGGGGTGAAACCAAAGTCTTTTCTGTTCAGCTGGTTTGGTTTGCCTTAGTGTGGAAAACCCCCAGCTTTGGGCTGTAGTTGCCCCTTTGGAAGCAATCTGTCCTGATCTGACACTCACAGTTGGATCCCACCAGGAACAGCACCGTCACAGGCCCCGTCCCCTATGACACTTTTGTGATGTCATAGTTGGTACTTATGGATCTGCCTGCCCATGTGCAGACGGAGAGAGGAGAAATGAAAACGAATCCTGTGTATCCTGTGTACCCCCCCCCCCCCGTAACCGAGCCTGACCACCTCGAAGCCTCTCCCTCAGCTCACGTGTTTTCAAACAGAGCTTCTACGTTTGCCGGTCGTTATGCGTTGGTTTGTATTTGTAAGTATCAGTTATTACTAAATGCTGCATCTTTGTTTGTAAATATTGTTAGTAGATATTTTTAGTCATTGTGTGTTTTAAGTTTCATTAAGTCTATTAGTTAATCAGAAAACTGCTCCCTTACCCCTTGTAATTATCCCCAATAAAACTTTAAATTGATTCATTTTAGTTGTGTGTGTGTGTGTCTGCAAATCGCGTCCTGACCCACACTCTCCTTGCATCCCTTACCAATATAGTTTATTGCCACGTGCAGCCTGGTAAATAACAGGCCTGCATTTTTTTTTCACCCCTGCGAGTCCGTGGCAATCCACAGGGGTGTGTGTGTTTTCCCCTCTGGAGCCGTTTGGAAGCTTCGCCGAAAGAGGAGTATGTTTCCGCAGCAAATGGCTTTCTGCACGGGTCGGGCCCCTGCAAGTAAAGTCTAGCTACGTCAAGGCATCTGAAAGGAATGGGAGCTGGGAAGGCAGCCGGCCAGGCCTCCCCCTTGTCCTCCCCTTCCCAGGGGCCAAGTCCCTTTCAGGCAGCAGACAGAGCAAGGAGCCCAGAGAGGGCAGGAAAGGAGGTGGCCGGAGGCTCGCCCTGCCAGGTCCCTTCCCCCCGCGGGGCTCATGCCTGCTCCCTGCAAGCCGCTCTCAGCCCATCTCCTTTTGGCTTCTCCCAGCCCTAGCGCTCAGCCAAAAGGAGGGGTAAGCACCCTCCTCCCTTGAACACACAGAGTGGCCAGCACGGGGGTTGAACCCGTGACCTTGGCGTTATTAGCACCACGCTCTATCCAGCTGAGCTAGCCGGCCCACAGAAAGCAGGCCTCGCCTGAACCTTTCAGAAGGCGTCACCGGCCGCCGCGGGGCGGGTGCGGCCATCTTTATGACATGGTTCCATCAAGGGGCTTGGCTGTCTGCCGGGGGAATTAGCTCAAGCGGTAGAGCGCTCGCTTAGCATGCGAGAGGCAGCGGGATCGATGCCCGCATTCTCCAGCAGCAGGTTATGCCTGTCATCTCCTTTTAGGAAGCCACTGACAGTCAGCAGGCTAAGCTCTTTCAGCGACCTCCATCTCTCTCCCAGCTTGGCCTCCCAAAAAGACAGCCCTTGCCAAGCAGCAAGCTCTTCGTCCCCGGGCCTTCTCCCCCTTGCGCTTGGTGGGAGGCTGGAGACAGCATGGGGAAGTTAGCTCCAATGGAAGGGAGTGGGAGAAGTTGGGAGATGGATATGCGTCTTCTCCAGCATGCTCCGCAGTCGGGGCGGAGCTGATCCTAGCTTGCCTGGCTGTCTCTAGAGCACGATCCCTTTTCCCCTCCCTCCCTACCGGTCCACATGGAGCTAATTGGCTTGGAAGGAGTGCCACTCAAATCCCGAACTACTCGCCATGCCAGGGATCCAGGAAGGGAAGGAGGAGATGGGCGGGGAACAGTGAGTCTGTGGGTGTCGACCCCGGCGGAGCCAGGGTCCTTTTGATGTCGGCTGGGCCAGGGAGCCAGCGTGAGCCCCGCTCCCGTTCCTGAACTGGGCCTGCTCCTGGCTTTGCTTGGTTTAGAGGCAAGTGGTGAAGAGAAGAACAGACCTCCCGGGTGAGACCGGTGGTCCCTCTAGCCCGGCGGCCCGACTTCTGACAGTAGCCGATGCCAAGTGCTTCAGAGGCAATGGCCAGAGCGGGCAACCGTCAAGCCATCTCTCCCCACGTTGTCTTCTGAAGCTTCTCAGGGCCTTCCCCTGGTGTGGGCTCGGGTGCGAAGAGCCCCTGGAAGTTCTTCAGCTGTTGCAAAAAGTGTGACTAGCAGGAGTAGCGACGGCGCTGTAGCTTTCCACCTCCCCTCAACTTGAGCAGCTTTCCATTCCCCCGTTCGGCGTAATGTCCCTCCCACCCTTTTCAGGTGCGGAGCTGTACAATTCTGGCAGGGTGGCCATTTAGAAATCTTGTCTTTTTGGATGGGGAGCCTTCGGACTCTTTGGGTGTTTCGGGGTTGTTCAGATGAGTTTCTGTCTGCACCCTGTAAACCTGCCCATACCGCTATTGCCCAGGCCTCTTCTTTTGTCATTCAGTTTTGCACGCATTCTAAAACAATGTGCATTTCCTCACCTTTGGGGGCGAAGCCAGACTTTGAGGCACCTGCTGCCCTACTTGGTGTAAACTTTGCTTTTGCCAATCAGAAGCGAACACAAACAAGTTTTGGGCCCTGTCACGTTACAGGAATTATTTGGGATCATATAGATCGTTGGAGCAACCAGAGTCCTATAGTGGCACCGAATCTTATGTACAGGGGGTCATAATGGGTGTCTACGACCAGGTTATGGATTGCTGATTATGAATATGGCATTGGTATGTGTGTATCAATTTGGTAGTTGAAGTTATGAATATTGGCTCTGGACTGTCTGTCTTTCCAAATATTGTGCGGCCAGGGGGACATTCCAGAATACTGGGCGTCAGCTCTGCTCGGGGCTTGATGGACCATTAAGACCAATCAGCGACACAATGGACTCTGGGAGCTTGGAATGCCCCAATCCAGACAAGAAGTCTACAGAGAACCTGCAAGGCAGCCTGTGCATAATGGCTTCTGCCTGCAAATGATGAGTCATGCATGGTCATGTGATCTGCCCATGTGACTCCAGGACTCCATGGGGTTGAACTTTTCACAGCAGGAACAATGAGGTGTTTGCACCTGGGGAAAAAAACCCTAAAATTGAAGCTGCTACAGCCCCCCCATCTTTGTCTTCTTCCTCCAGCCTGCAGCCTGTCTTGCTTCCAGCTCTGAATGGACTTTGCTACACAGGTGAACTCTGGACTAAGGTGCTGACCCATCCCTAAATGGGAGGCTTTGTAAAGACTTTGATTTAAACCTGCAGTTATTCTACCTTTGCTGCAAGCCTGAACCAAGAGATGTGCCATTACTGCATGTAACTGATTTCTTTTAACCATTCCTAGCCCTCACCTATACCTTTTTCCTTCTATAATAAACCTTTAGATTTTAGATTCTAAAGGACTGGCAACAGCGTGATTTGTGGGAAGATCTGATTTGTATATTGACCTGGGTCTGGGGCCTGATTCTTTGGAATTGGGGAGAACCGTTTTCTTTACTTGGGGTATTGGTTTTCATAACCATTGGTCCCCAGGACAGGTGGCTGCTGGTGGGGATACTGGGAATCTGGAGTGTCTTAAGGGGATTGCTTGTGTGACTTGTGGTTAGCCAGTGGGGTGAAACCAAAGTCTTTTCTGTTCAGCTGGTTTGGTTTGCCTTAGTGTGGAAAACCCCCAGCTTTGGGCTGTAGTTGCCCCTTTGGAAGCAATCTGTCCTGATCTGACACTCACAGTTGGATCCCACCAGGAACAGCACCGTCACAGGCCCCGTCCCCTATGACACTTTTGTGATGTCATAGTTGGTACTTATGGATCTGCCTGCCCATGTGCAGACGGAGAGAGGAGAAATGAAAACGAATCCTGTATATCCTGTGTACCCCCCCCCCCGTAACCGAGCCTGACCACCTCGAAGCCTCTCCCTCAGCTCACGTGTTTTCAAACAGAGCTTCTACGTTTGCCGGTCGTTATGCGTTGGTTTGTATTTGTAAGTATCAGTTATTACTAAATGCTGCATCTTTGTTTGTAAATATTGTTAGTAGATATTTTTAGTCATTGTGTGTTTTAAGTTTCATTAAGTCTATTAGTTAATCAGAAAACTGCTCCCTTACCCCTTGTAATTATCCCCAATAAAACTTTAAATTGATTCATTTTAGTTGTGTGTGTGTGTGTCTGCAAATCGCGTCCTGACCCACACTCTCCTTGCATCCCTTACCAATATAGTTTATTGCCACGTGCAGCCTGGTAAATAACAGGCCTGCATTTTTTTTTCACCCCTGCGAGTCCGTGGCAATCCACAGGGGTGTGTGTGTTTTCCCCTCTGGAGCCGTTTGGAAGCTTCACCGAAAGAGGAGTATGTTTCCGCAGCAAATGGCTTTCTGCACGGGTCGGGCCCCTGCAAGTAAAGTCTAGCTACGTCAAGGCATCTGAAAGGAATGGGAGCTGGGAAGGCAGCCGGCCAGGCCTCCCCCTTGTCCTCCCCTTCCCAGGGGCCAAGTCCCTTTCAGGCAGCAGACAGAGCAAGGAGCCCAGAGAGGGCAGGAAAGGAGGTGGCCGGAGGCTCGCCCTGCCAGGTCCCTTCCCCCCGCGGGGCTCATGCCTGCTCCCTGCAAGCCGCTCTCAGCCCATCTCCTTTTGGCTTCTCCCAGCCCTAGCGCTCAGCCAAAAGGAGGGGTAAGCACCCTCCTCCCTTGAACACACAGAGTGGCCAGCACGGGGGTTGAACCCGTGACCTTGGCGTTATTAGCACCACGCTCTATCCAGCTGAGCTAGCCGGCCCACAGAAAGCAGGCCTCGCCTGAACCTTTCAGAAGGCGTCACCGGCCGCCGTGGAGCGGGTGCGGCCACCTTTATGACATGGTTCCATCAAGGGGCTTGGCTGTCTGCCGGGGGAATTAGCTCAAGCGGTAGAGCGCTCGCTTAGCATGCGAGAGGCAGCGGGATCGATGCCCGCATTCTCCAGCAGCAGGTTATGCCTGTCATCTCCTTTTAGGAAGCCACTGACAGTCAGCAGGCTAAGCTCTTTCAGCGACCTCCATCTCTCTCCCAGCTTGGCCTCCCAAAAAGACAGCCCTTGCCAAGCAGCAAGCTCTTCGTCCCCGGGCCTTCTCCCCCTTGCGCTTGGTGGGAGGCTGGAGACAGCATGGGGAAGTTAGCTCCAATGGAAGGGAGTGGGAGAAGTTGGGAGATGGATATGCGTCTTCTCCAGCATGCTCCGCAGTCGGGGCGGAGCTGATCCTAGCTTGCCTGGCTGTCTCTAGAGCACGATCCCTTTTCCCCTCCCTCCCTACCGGTCCACATGGAGCTAATTGGCTTGGAAGGAGTGCCACTCAAATCCCGAACTACTCGCCATGCCAGGGATCCAGGAAGGGAAGGAGGAGATGGGCGGGGAACAGTGAGTCTGTGGGTGTCGACCCCGGCGGAGCCAGGGTCCTTTTGATGTCGGCTGGGCCAGGGAGCCAGCGTGAGCCCCGCTCCCGTTCCTGAACTGGGCCTGCTCCTGGCTTTGCTTGGTTTAGAGGCAAGTGGTGAAGAGAAGAACGGACCTCCCGGGTGAGACCGGTGGTCCCTCTAGCCCGGCGGCCCGACTTCTGACAGTAGCCGATGCCAAGTGCTTCAGAGGCAATGGCCAGAGCGGGCAACCGTCAAGCCATCTCTCCCCACGTTGTCTTCTGAAGCTTCTCAGGGCCTTCCCCTGGTGTGGGCTCGGGTGCGAAGAGCCCCTGGAAGTTCTTCAGCTGTTGCAAAAAGTGTGACTAGCAGGAGTAGCGACGGCGCTGTAGCTTTCCACCTCCCCTCAACTTGAGCAGCTTTCCATTCCCCCGTTCGGCGTAATGTCCCTCCCACCCTTTTCAGGTGCGGAGCTGTACAATTCTGGCAGGGTGGCCATTTAGAAATCTTGTCTTTTTGGATGGGGAGCCTTCGGACTCTTTGGGTGTTTCGGGGTTGTTCAGATGAGTTTCTGTCTGCACCCTGTAAACCTGCCCATACCGCTATTGCCCAGGCCTCTTCTTTTGTCATTCAGTTTTGCACGCATTCTAAAACAATGTGCATTTCCTCACCTTTGGGGGCGAAGCCAGACTTTGAGGCACCTGCTGCCCTACTTGGTGTAAACTTTGCTTTCGCCAATCAGAAGCGAACACAAACAAGTTTTGGGCCCTGTCACGTTACAGGAATTATTTGGGATCATATAGATCGTTGGAGCAACCAGAGTCCTATAGTGGCACCGAATCTTATGTACAGGGGGTCATAATGGGTGTCTACGACCAGGTTATGGATTGCTGATTATGAATATGGCATTGGTATGTGTGTATCAATTTGGTAGTTGAAGTTATGAATATTGGCTCTGGACTGTCTGTCTTTCCAAATATTGTGCGGCCAGGGGGACATTCCAGAATACTGGGCGTCAGCTCTGCTCGGGGCTTGATGGACCATTAAGACCAATCAGCGACACAATGGACTCTGGGAGCTTGGAATGCCCCAATCCAGACAAGAAGTCTACAGAGAACCTGCAAGGCAGCCTGTGCATAATGGCTTCTGCCTGCAAATGATGAGTCATGCATGGTCATGTGATCTGCCCATGTGACTCCAGGACTCCATGGGGTTGAACTTTTCACAGCAGGAACAATGAGGTGTTTGCACCTGGGGAAAAAAACCCTAAAATTGAAGCTGCTACAGCCCCCCCATCTTTGTCTTCTTCCTCCAGCCTGCAGCCTGTCTTGCTTCCAGCTCTGAATGGACTTTGCTACACAGGTGAACTCTGGACTAAGGTGCTGACCCATCCCTAAATGGGAGGCTTTGTAAAGACTTTGATTTAAACCTGCAGTTATTCTACCTTTGCTGCAAGCCTGAACCAAGAGATGTGCCATTACTGCATGTAACTGATTTCTTTTAACCATTCCTAGCCCTCACCTATACCTTTTTCCTTCTATAATAAACCTTTAGATTTTAGATTCTAAAGGACTGGCAACAGCGTGATTTGTGGGAAGATCTGATTTGTATATTGACCTGGGTCTGGGGCCTGATTCTTTGGAATTGGGGAGAACCGTTTTCTTTACTTGGGGTATTGGTTTTCATAACCATTGGTCCCCAGGACAGGTGGCTGCTGGTGGGGATACTGGGAATCTGGAGTGTCTTAAGGGGATTGCTTGTGTGACTTGTGGTTAGCCAGTGGGGTGAAACCAAAGTCTTTTCTGTTCAGCTGGTTTGGTTTGCCTTAGTGTGGAAAACCCCCAGCTTTGGGCTGTAGTTGCCCCTTTGGAAGCAATCTGTCCTGATCTGACACTCACAGTTGGATCCCACCAGGAACAGCACCGTCACAGGCCCCGTCCCCTATGACACTTTTGTGATGTCATAGTTGGTACTTATGGATCTGCCTGCCCATGTGCAGACGGAGAGAGGAGAAATGAAAACGAATCCTGTGTATCCTGTGTACCCCCCCCCCCGTAACCGAGCCTGACCACCTCGAAGCCTCTCCCTCAGCTCACGTGTTTTCAAACAGAGCTTCTACGTTTGCCGGTCGTTATGCGTTGGTTTGTATTTGTAAGTATCAGTTATTACTAAATGCTGCATCTTTGTTTGTAAATATTGTTAGTAGATATTTTTAGTCATTGTGTGTTTTAAGTTTCATTAAGTCTATTAGTTAATCAGAAAACTGCTCCCTTACCCCTTGTAATTATCCCCAATAAAACTTTAAATTGATTCATTTTAGTTGTGTGTGTGTGTGTCTGCAAATCGCGTCCTGACCCACACTCTCCTTGCATCCCTTACCAATATAGTTTATTGCCACGTGCAGCCTGGTAAATAACAGGCCTGCATTTTTTTTTCACCCCTGCGAGTCCGTGGCAATCCACAGGGGTTGTGTGTGTTTTCCCCTCTGGAGCCGTTTGGAAGCTTCGCCGAAAGAGGAGTATGTTTCCGCAGCAAATGGCTTTCTGCACGGGTCGGGCCCCTGCAAGTAAAGTCTAGCTACGTCAAGGCGTCTGAAAGGAATGGGAGCTGGGAAGGCAGCCGGCCAGGCCTCCCCCTTGTCCTCCCCTTCCCAGGGGCCAAGTCCCTTTCAGGCAGCAGACAGAGCAAGGAGCCCAGAGAGGGCAGGAAAGGAGGTGGCCGGAGGCTCGCCCTGCCAGGTCCCTTCCCCCCGCGGGGCTCATGCCTGCTCCCTGCAAGCCGCTCTCAGCCCATCTCCTTTTGGCTTCTCCCAGCCCTAGCGCTCAGCCAAAAGGAGGGGTAAGCACCCTCCTCCCTTGAACACACAGAGTGGCCAGCACGGGGGTTGAACCCGTGACCTTGGCGTTATTAGCACCACGCTCTATCCAGCTGAGCTAGCCGGCCCACAGAAAACAGGCCTCGCCTGAACCTTTCAGAAGGCGTCACCGGCCGCCGCGGGGCGGGTGCGGCCACCTTTATGACATGGTTCCATCAAGGGGCTTGGCTGTCTGCCGGGGGAATTAGCTCAAGCGGTAGAGCGCTCGCTTAGCATGCGAGAGGCAGCGGGATCGATGCCCGCATTCTCCAGCAGCAGGTTACGCCTGTCATCTCCTTTTAGGAAGCCACTGACAGTCAGCAGGCTAAGCTCTTTCAGCGACCTCCATCTCTCTCCCAGCTTGGCCTCCCAAAAAGACAGCCCTTGCCAAGCAGCAAGCTCTTCGTCCCCGGGCCTTCTCCCCCTTGCGCTTGGTGGGAGGCTGGAGACAGCATGGGGAAGTTAGCTCCAATGGAAGGGAGTGGGAGAAGTTGGGAGATGGATATGCGTCTTCTCCAGCATGCTCCGCAGTCGGGGCGGAGCTGATCCTAGCTTGCCTGGCTGTCTCTAGAGCACGATCCCTTTTCCCCTCCCTCCCTACCGGTCCACATGGAGCTAATTGGCTTGGAAGGAGTGCCACTCAAATCCCGAACTACTCGCCATGCCAGGGATCCAGGAAGGGAAGGAGGAGATGGGCGGGGAACAGTGAGTCTGTGGGTGTCGACCCCGGCGGAGCCAGGGTCCTTTTGATGTCGGCTGGGCCAGGGAGCCAGCGTGAGCCCCGCTCCCGTTCCTGAACTGGGCCTGCTCCTGGCTTTGCTTGGTTTAGAGGCAAGTGGTGAAGAGAAGAACGGACCTCCCGGGTGAGACCGGTGGTCCCTCTAGCCCGGCGGCCCGACTTCTGACAGTAGCCGATGCCAAGTGCTTCAGAGGCAATGGCCAGAGCGGGCAACCGTCAAGCCATCTCTCCCCACGTTGTCTTCTGAAGCTTCTCAGGGCCTTCCCCTGGTGTGGGCTCGGGTGCGAAGAGCCCCTGGAAGTTCTTCAGCTGTTGCAAAAAGTGTGACTAGCAGAAGTAGCGACGGCGCTGTAGCTTTCCACCTCCCCTCAACTTGAGCAGCTTTCCATTCCCCCGTTCGGCGTAATGACCCTCCCACCCTTTTCAGGTGCGGAGCTGTACAATTCTGGCAGGGTGGCCATTTAGAAATCTTGTCTTTTTGGATGGGGAGCCTTCGGACTCTTTGGGTGTTTCGGGGTTGTTCAGATGAGTTTCTGTCTGCACCCTGTAAACCTGCCCATACCGCTATTGCCCAGGCCTCTTCTTTTGTCATTCAGTTTTGCACGCATTCTAAAACAATGTGCATTTCCTCACCTTTGGGGGCGAAGCCAGACTTTGAGGCACCTGCTGCCCTACTTGGTGTAAACTTTGCTTTTGCCAATCAGAAGCGAACACAAACAAGTTTTGGGCCCTGTCACGTTACAGGAATTATTTGGGATCATATAGATCGTTGGAGCAACCAGAGTCCTATAGTGGCACCGAATCTTATGTACAGGGGGTCATAATGGTTGTCTACGACCAGGTTATGGATTGCTGATTATGAATATGGCATTGGTATGTGTGTATCAATTTGGTAGTTGAAGTTATGAATATTGGCTCTGGACTGTCTGTCTTTCCAAATATTGTGCGGCCAGGGGGACATTCCAGAATACTGGGCGTCAGCTCTGCTCGGGGCTTGATGGACCATTAAGACCAATCAGCGACACAATGGACTCTGGGAGCTTGGAATGCCCCAATCCAGACAAGAAGTCTACAGAGAACCTGCAAGGCAGCCTGTGCATAATGGCTTCTGCCTGCAAATGATGAGTCATGCATGGTCATGTGATCTGCCCATGTGACTCCAGGACTCCATGGGGTTGAACTTTTCACAGCAGGAACAAAGAGGTGTTTGCACCTGGGGAAAAAAACCCTAAAATTGAAGCTGCTACAGCCCCCCCATCTTTGTCTTCTTCCTCCAGCCTGCAGCCTGTCTTGCTTCCAGCTCTGAATGGACTTTGCTACACAGGTGAACTCTGGACTAAGGTGCTGACCCATCCCTAAATGGGAGGCTTTGTAAAGACTTTGATTTAAACCTGCAGTTATTCTACCTTTGCTGCAAGCCTGAACCAAGAGATGTGCCATTACTGCATGTAATTGATTTCTTTTAACCATTCCTAGCCCTCACCTATACCTTTTTCCTTCTATAATAAACCTTTAGATTTTAGATTCTAAAGGACTGGCAACAGCGTGATTTGTGGGAAGATCTGATTTGTATATTGACCTGGGTCTGGGGCCTGATTCTTTGGAATTGGGGAGAACCGTTTTCTTTACTTGGGGTATTGGTTTTCATAACCATTGGTCCCCAGGACAGGTGGCTGCTGGTGGGGATACTGGGAATCTGGAGTGTCTTAAGGGGATTGCTTGTGTGACTTGTGGTTAGCCAGTGGGGTGAAACCAAAGTCTTTTCTGTTCAGCTGGTTTGGTTTGCCTTAGTGTGGAAAACCCCCAGCTTTGGGCTGTAGTTGCCCCTTTGGAAGCAATCTGTCCTGATCTGACACTCACAGTTGGATCCCACCAGGAACAGCACCGTCACAGGCCCCGTCCCCTATGACACTTTTGTGATGTCATAGTTGGTACTTATGGATCTGCCTGCCCATGTGCAGACGGAGAGAGGAGAAACGAAAACGAATCCTGTGTATCCTGTGTACCCCCCCGTAACCGAGCCTGACCACCTCGAAGCCTCTCCCTCAGCTCACGTGTTTTCAAACAGAGCTTCTACGTTTGCCGGTCGTTATGCGTTGGTTTGTATTTGTAAGTATCAGTTATTACTAAATGCTGCATCTTTGTTTGTAAATATTGTTAGTAGATATTTTTAGTCATTGTGTGTTTTAAGTTTCATTAAGTCTATTAGTTAATCAGAAAACTGCTCCCTTACCCCTTGTAATTATCCCCAATAAAACTTTAAATTGATTCATTTTAGTTGTGTGTGTGTGTGTCTGCAAATCGCGTCCTGACCCACACTCTCCTTGCATCCCTTACCAATATAGTTTATTGCCACGTGCAGCCTGGTAAATAACAGGCCTGCATTTTTTTTCACCCCTGCGAGTCCGTGGCAATCCACAGGGGGGGGTGTGTTTTCCCCTCTGGAGCCGTTTGGAAGCTTAGCCGAAAGAGGAGTATGTTTCCGCAGCAAATGGCTTTCTGCACGGGTCGGGCCCCTGCAAGTAAAGTCTAGCTACGTCAAGGCGTCTGAAAGGAATGGGAGCTGGGAAGGCAGCCGGCCAGGCCTCCCCCTTGTCCTCCCCTTCCCAGGGGCCAAGTCCCTTTCAGGCAGCAGACAGAGCAAGGAGCCCAGAGAGGGCAGGAAAGGAGGTGGCCGGAGGCTCGCCCTGCCAGGTCCCTTCCCCCCGCGGGGCTCATGCCTGCTCCCTGCAAGCCGCTCTCAGCCCATCTCCTTTTGGCTTCTCCCAGCCCTAGCGCTCAGCCAAAAGGAGGGGTAAGCACCCTCCTCCCTTGAACACACAGAGTGGCCAGCACGGGGGTTGAACCCGTGACCTTGGCGTTATTAGCACCACGCTCTATCCAGCTGAGCTAGCCGGCCCACAGGAAGCAGGCCTCGCCTGAACCTTTCAGAAGGCGTCACCGGCCGCCGCGGGGCGGGTGCGGCCACCTTTATGACATGGTTCCATCAAGGGGCTTGGCTGTCTGCCGGGGGAATTAGCTCAAGCGGTAGAGCGCTCGCTTAGCATGCGAGAGGCAGCGGGATCGATGCCCGCATTCTCCAGCAGCAGGTTACGCCTGTCATCTCCTTTTAGGAAGCCACTGACAGTCAGCAGGCTAAGCTCTTTCAGCGACCTCCATCTCTCTCCCAGCTTGGCCTCCCAAAAAGACAGCCCTTGCCAAGCAGCAAGCTCTTCGTCCCCGGGCCTTCTCCCCCTTGCGCTTGGTGGGAGGCTGGAGACAGCATGGGGAAGTTAGCTCCAATGGAAGGGAGTGGGAGAAGTTGGGAGATGGATATGCGTCTTCTCCAGCATGCTCCGCAGTCGGGGCGGAGCTGATCCTAGCTTGCCTGGCTGTCTCTAGAGCACGATCCCTTTTCCCCTCCCTCCCTACCGGTCCACATGGAGCTAATTGGCTTGGAAGGAGTGCCACTCAAATCCCGAACTACTCGCCATGCCAGGGATCCAGGAAGGGAAGGAGGAGATGGGCGGGGAACAGTGAGTCTGTGGGTGTCGACCCCGGCGGAGCCAGGGTCCTTTTGATGTCGGCTGGGCCAGGGAGCCAGCGTGAGCCCCGCTCCCGTTCCTGAACTGGGCCTGCTCCTGGCTTTGCTTGGTTTAGAGGCAAGTGGTGAAGAGAAGAACGGACCTCCCGGGTGAGACCGGTGGTCCCTCTAGCCCGGCGGCCCGACTTCTGACAGTAGCCGATGCCAAGTGCTTCAGAGGCAATGGCCAGAGCGGGCAACCGTCAAGCCATCTCTCCCCACGTTGTCTTCTGAAGCTTCTCAGGGCCTTCCCCTGGTGTGGGCTCGGGTGCGAAGAGCCCCTGGAAGTTCTTCAGCTGTTGCAAAAAGTGTGACTAGCAGGAGTAGCGACGGCGCTGTAGCTTTCCACCTCCCCTCAACTTGAGCAGCTTTCCATTCCCCCGTTCGGCATAATGACCCTCCCACCCTTTTCAGGTGCGGAGCTGTACAATTCTGGCAGGGTGGCCATTTAGAAATCTTGTCTTTTTGGATGGGGAGCCTTCGGACTCTTTGGGTGTTTCGGGGTTGTTCAGATGAGTTTCTGTCTGCACCCTGTAAACCTGCCCATACCGCTATTGCCCAGGCCTCTTCTTTTGTCATTCAGTTTTGCACGCATTCTAAAACAATGTGCATTTCCTCACCTTTGGGGGCGAAGCCAGACTTTGAGGCACCTGCTGCCCTACTTGGTGTAAACTTTGCTTTTGCCAATCAGAAGCGAACACAAACAAGTTTTGGGCCCTGTCACGTTACAGGAATTATTTGGGATCATATAGATCGTTGGAGCAACCAGAGTCCTATAGTGGCACCGAATCTTATGTACAGGGGGTCATAATGGGTGTCTACGACCAGGTTATGGATTGCTGATTATGAATATGGCATTGGTATGTGTGTATCAATTTGGTAGTTGAAGTTATGAATATTGGCTCTGGACTGTCTGTCTTTCCAAATATTGTGCGGCCAGGGGGACATTCCAGAATACTGGGCGTCAGCTCTGCTCGGGGCTTGATGGACCATTAAGACCAATCAGCGACACAATGGACTCTGGGAGCTTGGAATGCCCCAATCCAGACAAGAAGTCTACAGAGAACCTGCAAGGCAGCCTGTGCATAATGGCTTCTGCCTGCAAATGATGAGTCATGCATGGTCATGTGATCTGCCCATGTGACTCCAGGACTCCATGGGGTTGAACTTTTCACAGCAGGAACAAAGAGGTGTTTGCACCTGGGGAAAAAAACCCTAAAATTGAAGCTGCTACAGCCCCCCCATCTTTGTCTTCTTCCTCCAGCCTGCAGCCTGTCTTGCTTCCAGCTCTGAATGGACTTTGCTACACAGGTGAACTCTGGACTAAGGTGCTGACCCATCCCTAAATGGGAGGCTTTGTAAAGACTTTGATTTAAACCTGCAGTTATTCTACCTTTGCTGCAAGCCTGAACCAAGAGATGTGCCATTACTGCATGTAATTGATTTCTTTTAACCATTCCTAGCCCTCACCTATACCTTTTTCCTTCTATAATAAACCTTTAGATTTTAGATTCTAAAGGACTGGCAACAGCGTGATTTGTGGGAAGATCTGATTTGTATATTGACCTGGGTCTGGGGCCTGATTCTTTGGAATTGGGGAGAACCGTTTTCTTTACTTGGGGTATTGGTTTTCATAACCATTGGTCCCCAGGACAGGTGGCTGCTGGTGGGGATACTGGGAATCTGGAGTGTCTTAAGGGGATTGCTTGTGTGACTTGTGGTTAGCCAGTGGGGTGAAACCAAAGTCTTTTCTGTTCAGCTGGTTTGGTTTGCCTTAGTGTGGAAAACCCCCAGCTTTGGGCTGTAGTTGCCCCTTTGGAAGCAATCTGTCCTGATCTGACACTCACAGTTGGATCCCACCAGGAACAGCACCGTCACAGGCCCCGTCCCCTATGACACTTTTGTGATGTCATAGTTGGTACTTATGGATCTGCCTGCCCATGTGCAGACGGAGAGAGGAGAAACGAAAACGAATCCTGTGTATCCTGTGTACCCCCCCGTAACCGAGCCTGACCACCTCGAAGCCTCTCCCTCAGCTCACGTGTTTTCAAACAGAGCTTCTACGTTTGCCGGTCGTTATGCGTTGGTTTGTATTTGTAAGTATCAGTTATTACTAAATGCTGCATCTTTGTTTGTAAATATTGTTAGTAGATATTTTTAGTCATTGTGTGTTTTAAGTTTCATTAAGTCTATTAGTTAATCAGAAAACTGCTCCCTTACCCCTTGTAATTATCCCCAATAAAACTTTAAATTGATTCATTTTAGTTGTGTGTGTGTGTGTCTGCAAATCGCGTCCTGACCCACACTCTCCTTGCATCCCTTACCAATATAGTTTATTGCCACGTGCAGCCTGGTAAATAACAGGCCTGCATTTTTTTTCACCCCTGCGAGTCCGTGGCAATCCACAGGGGGGGGTGTGTTTTCCCCTCTGGAGCCGTTTGGAAGCTTAGCCGAAAGAGGAGTATGTTTCCGCAGCAAATGGCTTTCTGCACGGGTCGGGCCCCTGCAAGTAAAGTCTAGCTACGTCAAGGCGTCTGAAAGGAATGGGAGCTGGGAAGGCAGCCGGCCAGGCCTCCCCCTTGTCCTCCCCTTCCCAGGGGCCAAGTCCCTTTCAGGCAGCAGACAGAGCAAGGAGCCCAGAGAGGGCAGGAAAGGAGGTGGCCGGAGGCTCGCCCTGCCAGGTCCCTTCCCCCCGCGGGGCTCATGCCTGCTCCCTGCAAGCCGCTCTCAGCCCATCTCCTTTTGGCTTCTCCCAGCCCTAGCGCTCAGCCAAAAGGAGGGGTAAGCACCCTCCTCCCTTGAACACACAGAGTGGCCAGCACGGGGGTTGAACCCGTGACCTTGGCGTTATTAGCACCACGCTCTATCCAGCTGAGCTAGCCGGCCCACAGGAAGCAGGCCTCGCCTGAACCTTTCAGAAGGCGTCACCGGCCGCCGCGGGGCGGGTGCGGCCACCTTTATGACATGGTTCCATCAAGGGGCTTGGCTGTCTGCCGGGGGAATTAGCTCAAGCGGTAGAGCGCTCGCTTAGCATGCGAGAGGCAGCGGGATCGATGCCCGCATTCTCCAGCAGCAGGTTACGCCTGTCATCTCCTTTTAGGAAGCCACTGACAGTCAGCAGGCTAAGCTCTTTCAGCGACCTCCATCTCTCTCCCAGCTTGGCCTCCCAAAAAGACAGCCCTTGCCAAGCAGCAAGCTCTTCGTCCCCGGGCCTTCTCCCCCTTGCGCTTGGTGGGAGGCTGGAGACAGCATGGGGAAGTTAGCTCCAATGGAAGGGAGTGGGAGAAGTTGGGAGATGGATATGCGTCTTCTCCAGCATGCTCCGCAGTCGGGGCGGAGCTGATCCTAGCTTGCCTGGCTGTCTCTAGAGCACGATCCCTTTTCCCCTCCCTCCCTACCGGTCCACATGGAGCTAATTGGCTTGGAAGGAGTGCCACTCAAATCCCGAACTACTCGCCATGCCAGGGATCCAGGAAGGGAAGGAGGAGATGGGCGGGGAACAGTGAGTCTGTGGGTGTCGACCCCGGCGGAGCCAGGGTCCTTTTGATGTCGGCTGGGCCAGGGAGCCAGCGTGAGCCCCGCTCCCGTTCCTGAACTGGGCCTGCTCCTGGCTTTGCTTGGTTTAGAGGCAAGTGGTGAAGAGAAGAACGGACCTCCCGGGTGAGACCGGTGGTCCCTCTAGCCCGGCGGCCCGACTTCTGACAGTAGCCGATGCCAAGTGCTTCAGAGGCAATGGCCAGAGCGGGCAACCGTCAAGCCATCTCTCCCCACGTTGTCTTCTGAAGCTTCTCAGGGCCTTCCCCTGGTGTGGGCTCGGGTGCGAAGAGCCCCTGGAAGTTCTTCAGCTGTTGCAAAAAGTGTGACTAGCAGGAGTAGCGACGGCGCTGTAGCTTTCCACCTCCCCTCAACTTGAGCAGCTTTCCATTCCCCCGTTCGGCGTAATGACCCTCCCACCCTTTTCAGGTGCGGAGCTGTACAATTCTGGCAGGGTGGCCATTTAGAAATCTTGTCTTTTTGGATGGGGAGCCTTCGGACTCTTTGGGTGTTTCGGGGTTGTTCAGATGAGTTTCTGTCTGCACCCTGTAAACCTGCCCATACCGCTATTGCCCAGGCCTCTTCTTTTGTCATTCAGTTTTGCACGCATTCTAAAACAATGTGCATTTCCTCACCTTTGGGGGCGAAGCCAGACTTTGAGGCACCTGCTGCCCTACTTGGTGTAAACTTTGCTTTTGCCAATCAGAAGCGAACACAAACAAGTTTTGGGCCCTGTCACGTTACAGGAATTATTTGGGATCATATAGATCGTTGGAGCAACCAGAGTCCTATAGTGGCACCGAATCTTATGTACAGGGGGTCATAATGGGTGTCTACGACCAGGTTATGGATTGCTGATTATGAATATGGCATTGGTATGTGTGTATCAATTTGGTAGTTGAAGTTATGAATATTGGCTCTGGACTGTCTGTCTTTCCAAATATTGTGCGGCCAGGGGGACATTCCAGAATACTGGGCGTCAGCTCTGCTCGGGGCTTGATGGACCATTAAGACCAATCAGCGACACAATGGACTCTGGGAGCTTGGAATGCCCCAATCCAGACAAGAAGTCTACAGAGAACCTGCAAGGCAGCCTGTGCATAATGGCTTCTGCCTGCAAATGATGAGTCATGCATGGTCATGTGATCTGCCCATGTGACTCCAGGACTCCATGGGGTTGAACTTTTCACAGCAGGAACAAAGAGGTGTTTGCACCTGGGGAAAAAAACCCTAAAATTGAAGCTGCTACAGCCCCCCCATCTTTGTCTTCTTCCTCCAGCCTGCAGCCTGTCTTGCTTCCAGCTCTGAATGGACTTTGCTACACAGGTGAACTCTGGACTAAGGTGCTGACCCATCCCTAAATGGGAGGCTTTGTAAAGACTTTGATTTAAACCTGCAGTTATTCTACCTTTGCTGCAAGCCTGAACCAAGAGATGTGCCATTACTGCATGTAATTGATTTCTTTTAACCATTCCTAGCCCTCACCTATACCTTTTTCCTTCTATAATAAACCTTTAGATTTTAGATTCTAAAGGACTGGCAACAGCGTGATTTGTGGGAAGATCTGATTTGTATATTGACCTGGGTCTGGGGCCTGATTCTTTGGAATTGGGGAGAACCGTTTTCTTTACTTGGGGTATTGGTTTTCATAACCATTGGTCCCCAGGACAGGTGGCTGCTGGTGGGGATACTGGGAATCTGGAGTGTCTTAAGGGGATTGCTTGTGTGACTTGTGGTTAGCCAGTGGGGTGAAACCAAAGTCTTTTCTGTTCAGCTGGTTTGGTTTGCCTTAGTGTGGAAAACCCCCAGCTTTGGGCTGTAGTTGCCCCTTTGGAAGCAATCTGTCCTGATCTGACACTCACAGTTGGATCCCACCAGGAACAGCACCGTCACAGGCCCCGTCCCCTATGACACTTTTGTGATGTCATAGTTGGTACTTATGGATCTGCCTGCCCATGTGCAGACGGAGAGAGGAGAAACGAAAACGACTCCTGTGTATCCTGTGTACCCCCCCGTAACCGAGCCTGACCACCTCGAAGCCTCTCCCTCAGCTCACGTGTTTTCAAACAGAGCTTCTACGTTTGCCGGTCGTTATGCGTTGGTTTGTATTTGTAAGTATCAGTTATTACTAAATGCTGCATCTTTGTTTGTAAATATTGTTAGTAGATATTTTTAGTCATTGTGTGTTTTAAGTTTCATTAAGTCTATTAGTTAATCAGAAAACTGCTCCCTTACCCCTTGTAATTATCCCCAATAAAACTTTAAATTGATTCATTTTAGTTGTGTGTGTGTGTGTCTGCAAATCGCGTCCTGACCCACACTCTCCTTGCATCCCTTACCAATATAGTTTATTGCCACGTGCAGCCTGGTAAATAACAGGCCTGCATTTTTTTTTCACCCCTGCGAGTCCGTGGCAATCCACAGGGGGGGGTGTGTTTTCCCCTCTGGAGCCGTTTGGAAGCTTAGCCGAAAGAGGAGTATGTTTCCGCAGCAAATGGCTTTCTGCACGGGTCGGGCCCCTGCAAGTAAAGTCTAGCTACGTCAAGGCGTCTGAAAGGAATGGGAGCTGGGAAGGCAGCTGGCCAGGCCTCCCCCTTGTCCTCCCCTTCCCAGGGGCCAAGTCCCTTTCAGGCAGCAGACAGAGCAAGGAGCCCAGAGAGGGCAGGAAAGGAGGTGGCCGGAGGCTCGCCCTGCCAGGTCCCTTCCCCCCGCGGGGCTCATGCCTGCTCCCTGCAAGCCGCTCTCAGCCCATCTCCTTTTGGCTTCTCCCAGCCCTAGCGCTCAGCCAAAAGGAGGGGTAAGCACCCTCCTCCCTTGAACACACAGAGTGGCCAGCACGGTGGTTGAACCCGTGACCTTGGCGTTATTAGCACCACGCTCTATCCAGCTGAGCTAGCCGGCCCACAGGAAGCAGGCCTCGCCTGAACCTTTCAGAAGGCGTCACCGGCCGCCGCGGGGCGGGTGCGGCCACCTTTATGACATGGTTCCATCAAGGGGCTTGGCTGTCTGCTGGGGAAATTAGCTCAAGCGGTAGAGCGCTCGCTTAGCATGCGAGAGGCAGCGGGATCAATGCCCGCATTCTCCAGCAGCAGGTTACGCCTGTCATCTCCTTTTAGGAAGCCACTGACAGTCAGCAGGCTAAGCTCTTTCAGCGACCTCCATCTCTCTCCCAGCTTGGCCTCCCAAAAAGACAGCCCTTGCCAAGCAGCAAGCTCTTCGTCCCCGGGCCTTCTCCCCCTTGCGCTTGGTGGGAGGCTGGAGACAGCATGGGGAAGTTAGCTCCGATGGAAGGGAGTGGGAGAAGTTGGGAGATGGATATGCGTCTTCTCCAGCATGCTCCGCAGTCGGGGCGGAGCTGATCCTAGCTTGCCTGGCTGTCTCTAGAGCACGATCCCTTTTCCCCTCCCTCCCTACCGGTCCACATGGAGCTAATTGGCTTGGAAGGAGTGCCACTCAAATCCCGAACTACTCGCCATGCCAGGGATCCAGGAAGGGAAGGAGGAGATGGGCGGGGAACAGTGAGTCTGTGGGTGTCGACCCCGGCGGAGCCAGGGTCCTTTTGATGTCGGCTGGGCCAGGGAGCCAGCGTGAGCCCCGCTCCCGTTCCTGAACTGGGCCTGCTCCTGGCTTTGCTTGGTTTAGAGGCAAGTGGTGAAGAGAAGAACGGACCTCCCGGGTGAGACCGGTGGTCCCTCTAGCCCGGCGGCCCGACTTCTGACAGTAGCCGATGCCAAGTGCTTCAGAGGCAATGGCCAGAGTGGGCAACCGTCAAGCCATCTCTCCCCACGTTGTCTTCTGAAGCTTCTCAGGGCCTTCCCCTGGTGTGGGCTCGGGTGCGAAGAGCCCCTGGAAGTTCTTCAGCTGTTGCAAAAAGTGTGACTAGCAGAAGTAGCGACGGCGCTGTAGCTTTCCACCTCCCCTCAACTTGAGCAGCTTTCCATTCCCCCGTTCGGCGTAATGACCCTCCCACCCTTTTCAGGTGCGGAGCTGTACAATTCTGGCAGGGTGGCCATTTAGAAATCTTGTCTTTTTGGATGGGGAGCCTTCGGACTCTTTGGGTGTTTCGGGGTTGTTCAGATGAGTTTCTGTCTGCACCCTGTAAACCTGCCCATACCGCTATTGCCCAGGCCTCTTCTTTTGTCATTCAGTTTTGCACGCATTCTAAAACAATGTGCATTTCCTCACCTTTGGGGGCGAAGCCAGACTTTGAGGCACCTGCTGCCCTACTTGGTGTAAACTTTGCTTTTGCCAATCAGAAGCGAACACAAACAAGTTTTGGGCCCTGTCACGTTACAGGAATTATTTGGGATCATATAGATCGTTGGAGCAACCAGAGTCCTATAGTGGCACCGAATCTTATGTACAGGGGGTCATAATGGGTGTCTACGACCAGGTTATGGATTGCTGATTATGAATATGGCATTGGTATGTGTGTATCAATTTGGTAGTTGAAGTTATGAATATTGGCTCTGGACTGTCTGTCTTTCCAAATATTGTGCGGCCAGGGGGACATTCCAGAATACTGGGCGTCAGCTCTGCTCGGGGCTTGATGGACCATTAAGACCAATCAGCGACACAATGGACTCTGGGAGCTTGGAATGCCCCAATCCAGACAAGAAGTCTACAGAGAACCTGCAAGGCAGCCTGTGCATAATGGCTTCTGCCTGCAAATGATGAGTCATGCATGGTCATGTGATCTGCCCATGTGACTCCAGGACTCCATGGGGTTTAACTTTTCACAGCAGGAGCAATGAGGTGTTTGCACCTTGGGAAAAAAACCCTAAAATTGAAGCTGCTACAGCCCCCCCATCTTTGTCTTCTTCCTCCAGCCTGCAGCCTGTCTTGCTTCCAGCTCTGAATGGACTTTGCTACACAGGTGAACTCTGGACTAAGGTGCTGACCCATCCCTAAATGGGAGGCTTTGTAAAGACTTTGATTTAAACCTGCAGTTATTCTACCTTTGCTGCAAGCCTGAACCAAGAGATGTGCCATTACTGCATGTAACTGATTTCTTTTAACCATTCCTAGCCCTCACCTATACCTTTTTCCTTCTATAATAAACCTTTAGATTTTAGATTCTAAAGGACTGGCAACAGCGTGATTTGTGGGAAGATCTGATTTGTATATTGACCTGGGTCTGGGGCCTGATTCTTTGGAATTGGGGAGAACCGTTTTCTTTACTTGGGGTATTGGTTTTCATAACCATTGGTCCCCAGGACAGGTGGCTGCTGGTGGGGATACTGGGAATCTGGAGTGTCTTAAGGGGATTGCTTGTGTGACTTGTGGTTAGCCAGTGGGGTGAAACCAAAGTCTTTTCTGTTCAGCTGGTTTGGTTTGCCTTAGTGTGGAAAACCCCCAGCTTTGGGCTGTAGTTGCCCCTTTGGAAGCAATCTGTCCTGATCTGACACTCACAGTTGGATCCCACCAGGAACAGCACCGTCACAGGCCCCGTCCCCTATGACACTTTTGTGATGTCATAGTTGGTACTTATGGATCTGCCTGCCCATGTGCAGACGGAGAGAGGAGAAACGAAAACGACTCCTGTGTATCCTGTGTACCCCCCCCCCCCCCGTAACCGAGCCTGACCACCTCGAAGCCTCTCCCTCAGCTCACGTGTTTTCAAACAGAGCTTCTACGTTTGCCGGTCGTTATGCGTTGGTTTGTATTTGTAAGTATCAGTTATTACTAAATGCTGCATCTTTGTTTGTAAATATTGTTAGTAGATATTTTTAGTCATTGTGTGTTTTAAGTTTCATTAAGTCTATTAGTTAATCAGAAAACTGCTCCCTTACCCCTTGTAATTATCCCCAATAAAACTTTAAATTGATTCATTTTAGTTGTGTGTGTGTGTGTCTGCAAATCGCGTCCTGACCCACACTCTCCTTGCATCCCTTACCAATATAGTTTATTGCCACGTGCAGCCTGGTAAATAACAGGCCTGCATTTTTTTTTCACCCCTGCGAGTCCGTGGCAATCCACAGGGGTGTGTGTGTTTTCCCCTCTGGAGCCGTTTGGAAGCTTCGCCGAAAGAGGAGTATGTTTCCGCAGCAAATGGCTTTCTGCACGGGTCGGGCCCCTGCAAGTAAAGTCTAGCTACGTCAAGGCGTCTGAAAGGAATGGGAGCTGGGAAGGCAGCCGGCCAGGCCTCCCCCTTGTCCTCCCCTTCCCAGGGGCCAAGTCCCTTTCAGGCAGCAGACAGAGCAAGGAGCCCAGAGAGGGCAGGAAAGGAGGTGGCCGGAGGCTCGCCCTGCCAGGTCCCTTCCCCCCGCGGGGCTCATGCCTGCTCCCTGCAAGCCGCTCTCAGCCCATCTCCTTTTGGCTTCTCCCAGCCCTAGCGCTCAGCCAAAAGGAGGGGTAAGCACCCTCCTCCCTTGAACACACAGAGTGGCCAGCACGGGGGTTGAACCAGTGACCTTGGCATTATTAGCACCACGCTCTATCCAGCTGAGCTAGCCGGCCCACAGAAAGCAGGCCTCGCCTGAACCTTTCAGAAGGCATCACTGGCCGCCGCGGGGCGGGGGCGGCCACCTTTATGACATGGTTACATCAAGGGGCTTGGCTGTCTGCCGGGGGAATTAGCTCAAGCGGTAGAGCGCTCGCTTAGCATGCGAGAGGCAGTGGGATCGATGCCCGCATTCTCCAGCAGCAGGTTACGCCTGTCATCTCCTTTTAGGAAGCCACTGACAGTCAGCAGGCTAAGCTCTTTCAGCGACCTCCATCTCTCTCCCAGCTTGGCCTCCCAAAAAGACAGCCCTTGCCAAGCAGCAAGCTCTTCGTCCCCGGGCCTTCTCCCCCTTGCGCTTGGTGGGAGGCTGGAGACAGCATGGGGAAGTTAGCTCCAATGGAAGGGAGTGGGAGAAATTGGGAGATGGATATGCGTCTTCTCCAGCATGCTCCGCAGTCGGGGCGGAGCTGATCCTAGCTTGCCTGGCTGTCTCTAGAGCACGATCCCTTTTCCCCTCCCTCCCTACCGGTCCACATGGAGCTAATTGGCTTGGAAGGAGTGCCACTCAAATCCCGAACTACTCGCCATGCCAGGGATCCAGGAAGGGAAGGAGGAGATGGGTGGGGAACAGTGAGTCTGTGGGTGTCGACCCCGGCAGAGCCAGGGTCCTTTTGATGTCGGCTGGGCCAGGGAGCCAGCGTGAGCCCCGCTCCCGTTCCTGAACTGGGCCTGCTCCTGGCTTTGCTTGGTTTAGAGGCAAGTGGTGAAGAGAAGAACGGACCTCCCGGGTGAGACCGGTGGTCCCTCTAGCCCGGCGGCCCGACTTCTGACAGTAGCCGATGCCAAGTGCTTCAGAGGCAATGGCCAGAGCGGGCAACCGTCAAGCCATCTCTCCCCACGTTGTCTTCTGAAGCTTCTCAGGGCCTTCCCCTGGTGTGGGCTCGGGTGCGAAGAGCCCCTGGAAGTTCTTCAGCTGTTGCAAAAAGTGTGACTAGCAGGAGTAGCGACGGCGCTGTAGCTTTCCACCTCCCCTCAACTTGAGCAGCTTTCCATTCCCCCGTTCGGCGTAATGTCCCTCCCACCCTTTTCAGGTGCGGAGCTGTACAATTCTGGCAGGGTGGCCATTTAGAAATCTTGTCTTTTTGGATGGGGAGCCTTCGGACTCTTTGGGTGTTTCGGGGTTGTTCAGATGAGTTTCTGTCTGCACCCTGTAAACCTGCCCATACCGCTATTGCCCAGGCCTCTTCTTTTGTCATTCAGTTTTGCACGCATTCTAAAACAATGTGCATTTCCTCACCTTTGGGGGCGAAGCCAGACTTTGAGGCACCTGCTGCCCTACTTGGTGTAAACTTTGCTTTCGCCAATCAGAAGCAAACACAAACAAGTTTTGGGCCCTGTCACGTTACAGGAATTATTTGGGATCATATAGATCGTTGGAGCAACCAGAGTCCTATAGTGGCACCGAATCTTATGTACAGGGGGTCATAATGGGTGTCTACGACCAGGTTATGGATTGCTGATTATGAATATGGCATTGGTATGTGTGTATCAATTTGGTAGTTGAAGTTATGAATATTGGCTCTGGACTGTCTGTCTTTCCAAATATTGTGCGGCCAGGGGGACATTCCAGAATACTGGGCGTCAGCTCTGCTCGGGGCTTGATGGACCATTAAGACCAATCAGCGACACAATGGACTCTGGGAGCTTGGAATGCCCCAATCCAGACAAGAAGTCTACAGAGAACCTGCAAGGCAGCCTGTGCATAATGGCTTCTGCCTGCAAATGATGAGTCATGCATGGTCATGTGATCTGCCCATGTGACTCCAGGACTCCATGGGGTTGAACTTTTCACAGCAGGAACAAAGAGGTGTTTGCACCTGGGGAAAAAAACCCTAAAATTGAAGCTGCTACAGCCCCCCCATCTTTGTCTTCTTCCTCCAGCCTGCAGCCTGTCTTGCTTCCAGCTCTGAATGGACTTTGCTACACAGGTGAACTCTGGACTAAGGTGCTGACCCATCCCTAAATGGGAGGCTTTGTAAAGACTTTGATTTAAACCTGCAGTTATTCTACCTTTGCTGCAAGCCTGAACCAAGAGATGTGCCATTACTGCATGTAATTGATTTCTTTTAACCATTCCTAGCCCTCACCTATACCTTTTTCCTTCCTATAATAAACCTTTAGATTTTAGATTCTAAAGGACTGGCAACAGCGTGATTTGTGGGAAGATCTGATTTGTATATTGACCTGGGTCTGGGGCCTGATTCTTTGGAATTGGGGAGAACCGTTTTCTTTACTTGGGGTATTGGTTTTCATAACCATTGGTCCCCAGGACAGGTGGCTGCTGGTGGGGATACTGGGAATCTGGAGTGTCTTAAGGGGATTGCTTGTGTGACTTGTGGTTAGCCAGTGGGGTGAAACCAAAGTCTTTTCTGTTCAGCTGGTTTGGTTTGCCTTAGTGTGGAAAACCCCCAGCTTTGGGCTGTAGTTGCCCCTTTGGAAGCAATCTGTCCTGATCTGACACTCACAGTTGGATCCCACCAGGAACAGCACCGTCACAGGCCCCGTCCCCTATGACACTTTTGTGATGTCATAGTTGGTACTTATGGATCTGCCTGCCCATGTGCAGACGGAGAGAGGAGAAATGAAAACGACTCCTGTGTATCCTGTGTACCCCCCCGTAACCGAGCCTGACCACCTCGAAGCCTCTCCCTCAGCTCACGTGTTTTCAAACAGAGCTTCTACGTTTGCCGGTCGTTATGCGTTGGTTTGTATTTGTAAGTATCAGTTATTACTAAATGCTGCATCTTTGTTTGTAAATATTGTTAGTAGATATTTTTAGTCATTGTGTGTTTTAAGTTTCATTAAGTCTATTAGTTAATCAGAAAACTGCTCCCTTACCCCTTGTAATTATCCCCAATAAAACTTTAAATTGATTCATTTTAGTTGTGTGTGTGTGTGTCTGCAAATCGCGTCCTGACCCACACTCTCCTTGCATCCCTTACCAATATAGTTTATTGCCACGTGCAGCCTGGTAAATAACAGGCCTGCATTTTTTTTTCACCCCTGCGAGTCCGTGGCAATCCACAGGGGGGGGTGTGTTTTCCCCTCTGGAGCCGTTTGGAAGCTTAGCCGAAAGAGGAGTATGTTTCCGCAGCAAATGGCTTTCTGCACGGGTCGGGCCCCTGCAAGTAAAGTCTAGCTACGTCAAGGCGTCTGAAAGGAATGGGAGCTGGGAAGGCAGCCGGCCAGGCCTCCCCCTTGTCCTCCCCTTCCCAGGGGCCAAGTCCCTTTCAGGCAGCAGACAGAGCAAGGAGCCCAGAGAGGGCAGGAAAGGAGGTGGCCGGAGGCTCGCCCTGCCAGGTCCCTTCCCCCCGCGGGGCTCATGCCTGCTCCCTGCAAGCCGCTCTCAGCCCATCTCCTTTTGGCTTCTCCCAGCCCTAGCGCTCAGCCAAAAGGAGGGGTAAGCACCCTCCTCCCTTGAACACACAGAGTGGCCAGCACGGTGGTTGAACCCGTGACCTTGGCGTTATTAGCACCACGCTCTATCCAGCTGAGCTAGCCGGCCCACAGGAAGCAGGCCTCGCCTGAACCTTTCAGAAGGCGTCACCGGCCGCCGCGGGGCGGGTGCGGCCACCTTTATGACATGGTTCCATCAAGGGGCTTGGCTGTCTGCTGGGGAAATTAGCTCAAGCGGTAGAGCGCTCGCTTAGCATGCGAGAGGCAGCGGGATCAATGCCCGCATTCTCCAGCAGCAGGTTACGCCTGTCATCTCCTTTTAGGAAGCCACTGACAGTCAGCAGGCTAAGCTCTTTCAGCGACCTCCATCTCTCTCCCAGCTTGGCCTCCCAAAAAGACAGCCCTTGCCAAGCAGCAAGCTCTTCGTCCCCGGGCCTTCTCCCCCTTGCGCTTGGTGGGAGGCTGGAGACAGCATGGGGAAGTTAGCTCCGATGGAAGGGAGTGGGAGAAGTTGGGAGATGGATATGCGTCTTCTCCAGCATGCTCCGCAGTCGGGGCGGAGCTGATCCTAGCTTGCCTGGCTGTCTCTAGAGCACGATCCCTTTTCCCCTCCCTCCCTACCGGTCCACATGGAGCTAATTGGCTTGGAAGGAGTGCCACTCAAATCCCGAACTACTCGCCATGCCAGGGATCCAGGAAGGGAAGGAGGAGATGGGCGGGGAACAGTGAGTCTGTGGGTGTCGACCCCGGCGGAGCCAGGGTCCTTTTGATGTCGGCTGGGCCAGGGAGCCAGCGTGAGCCCCGCTCCCGTTCCTGAACTGGGCCTGCTCCTGGCTTTGCTTGGTTTAGAGGCAAGTGGTGAAGAGAAGAACGGACCTCCCGGGTGAGACCGGTGGTCCCTCTAGCCCGGCGGCCCGACTTCTGACAGTAGCCGATGCCAAGTGCTTCAGAGGCAATGGCCAGAGTGGGCAACCGTCAAGCCATCTCTCCCCACGTTGTCTTCTGAAGCTTCTCAGGGCCTTCCCCTGGTGTGGGCTCGGGTGCGAAGAGCCCCTGGAAGTTCTTCAGCTGTTGCAAAAAGTGTGACTAGCAGAAGTAGCGACGGCGCTGTAGCTTTCCACCTCCCCTCAACTTGAGCAGCTTTCCATTCCCCCGTTCGGCGTAATGACCCTCCCACCCTTTTCAGGTGCGGAGCTGTACAATTCTGGCAGGGTGGCCATTTAGAAATCTTGTCTTTTTGGATGGGGAGCCTTCGGACTCTTTGGGTGTTTCGGGGTTGTTCAGATGAGTTTCTGTCTGCACCCTGTAAACCTGCCCATACCGCTATTGCCCAGGCCTCTTCTTTTGTCATTCAGTTTTGCACGCATTCTAAAACAATGTGCATTTCCTCACCTTTGGGGGCGAAGCCAGACTTTGAGGCACCTGCTGCCCTACTTGGTGTAAACTTTGCTTTTGCCAATCAGAAGCGAACACAAACAAGTTTTGGGCCCTGTCACGTTACAGGAATTATTTGGGATCATATAGATCGTTGGAGCAACCAGAGTCCTATAGTGGCACCGAATCTTATGTACAGGGGGTCATAATGGGTGTCTACGACCAGGTTATGGATTGCTGATTATGAATATGGCATTGGTATGTGTGTATCAATTTGGTAGTTGAAGTTATGAATATTGGCTCTGGACTGTCTGTCTTTCCAAATATTGTGCGGCCAGGGGGACATTCCAGAATACTGGGCGTCAGCTCTGCTCGGGGCTTGATGGACCATTAAGACCAATCAGCGACACAATGGACTCTGGGAGCTTGGAATGCCCCAATCCAGACAAGAAGTCTACAGAGAACCTGCAAGGCAGCCTGTGCATAATGGCTTCTGCCTGCAAATGATGAGTCATGCATGGTCATGTGATCTGCCCATGTGACTCCAGGACTCCATGGGGTTTAACTTTTCACAGCAGGAGCAATGAGGTGTTTGCACCTTGGGAAAAAAACCCTAAAATTGAAGCTGCTACAGCCCCCCCATCTTTGTCTTCTTCCTCCAGCCTGCAGCCTGTCTTGCTTCCAGCTCTGAATGGACTTTGCTACACAGGTGAACTCTGGACTAAGGTGCTGACCCATCCCTAAATGGGAGGCTTTGTAAAGACTTTGATTTAAACCTGCAGTTATTCTACCTTTGCTGCAAGCCTGAACCAAGAGATGTGCCATTACTGCATGTAACTGATTTCTTTTAACCATTCCTAGCCCTCACCTATACCTTTTTCCTTCTATAATAAACCTTTAGATTTTAGATTCTAAAGGACTGGCAACAGCGTGATTTGTGGGAAGATCTGATTTGTATATTGACCTGGGTCTGGGGCCTGATTCTTTGGAATTGGGGAGAACCGTTTTCTTTACTTGGGGTATTGGTTTTCATAACCATTGGTCCCCAGGACAGGTGGCTGCTGGTGGGGATACTGGGAATCTGGAGTGTCTTAAGGGGATTGCTTGTGTGACTTGTGGTTAGCCAGTGGGGTGAAACCAAAGTCTTTTCTGTTCAGCTGGTTTGGTTTGCCTTAGTGTGGAAAACCCCCAGCTTTGGGCTGTAGTTGCCCCTTTGGAAGCAATCTGTCCTGATCTGACACTCACAGTTGGATCCCACCAGGAACAGCACCGTCACAGGCCCCGTCCCCTATGACACTTTTGTGATGTCATAGTTGGTACTTATGGATCTGCCTGCCCATGTGCAGACGGAGAGAGGAGAAACGAAAACGACTCCTGTGTATCCTGTGTACCCCCCCCCCCCGTAACCGAGCCTGACCACCTCGAAGCCTCTCCCTCAGCTCACGTGTTTTCAAACAGAGCTTCTACGTTTGCCGGTCGTTATGCGTTGGTTTGTATTTGTAAGTATCAGTTATTACTAAATGCTGCATCTTTGTTTGTAAATATTGTTAGTAGATATTTTTAGTCATTGTGTGTTTTAAGTTTCATTAAGTCTATTAGTTAATCAGAAAACTGCTCCCTTACCCCTTGTAATTATCCCCAATAAAACTTTAAATTGATTCATTTTAGTTGTGTGTGTGTGTGTCTGCAAATCGCGTCCTGACCCACACTCTCCTTGCATCCCTTACCAATATAGTTTATTGCCACGTGCAGCCTGGTAAATAACAGGCCTGCATTTTTTTTTCACCCCTGCGAGTCCGTGGCAATCCACAGGGGTGTGTGTGTTTTCCCCTCTGGAGCCGTTTGGAAGCTTCGCCGAAAGAGGAGTATGTTTCCGCAGCAAATGGCTTTCTGCACGGGTCGGGCCCCTGCAAGTAAAGTCTAGCTACGTCAAGGCGTCTGAAAGGAATGGGAGCTGGGAAGGCAGCCGGCCAGGCCTCCCCCTTGTCCTCCCCTTCCCAGGGGCCAAGTCCCTTTCAGGCAGCAGACAGAGCAAGGAGCCCAGAGAGGGCAGGAAAGGAGGTGGCCGGAGGCTCGCCCTGCCAGGTCCCTTCCCCCCGCGGGGCTCATGCCTGCTCCCTGCAAGCCGCTCTCAGCCCATCTCCTTTTGGCTTCTCCCAGCCCTAGCGCTCAGCCAAAAGGAGGGGTAAGCACCCTCCTCCCTTGAACACACAGAGTGGCCAGCACGGGGGTTGAACCAGTGACCTTGGCATTATTAGCACCACGCTCTATCCAGCTGAGCTAGCCGGCCCACAGAAAGCAGGCCTCGCCTGAACCTTTCAGAAGGCATCACTGGCCGCCGCGGGGCGGGGGCGGCCACCTTTATGACATGGTTACATCAAGGGGCTTGGCTGTCTGCCGGGGGAATTAGCTCAAGCGGTAGAGCGCTCGCTTAGCATGCGAGAGGCAGTGGGATCGATGCCCGCATTCTCCAGCAGCAGGTTACGCCTGTCATCTCCTTTTAGGAAGCCACTGACAGTCAGCAGGCTAAGCTCTTTCAGCGACCTCCATCTCTCTCCCAGCTTGGCCTCCCAAAAAGACAGCCCTTGCCAAGCAGCAAGCTCTTCGTCCCCGGGCCTTCTCCCCCTTGCGCTTGGTGGGAGGCTGGAGACAGCATGGGGAAGTTAGCTCCAATGGAAGGGAGTGGGAGAAATTGGGAGATGGATATGCGTCTTCTCCAGCATGCTCCGCAGTCGGGGCGGAGCTGATCCTAGCTTGCCTGGCTGTCTCTAGAGCACGATCCCTTTTCCCCTCCCTCCCTACCGGTCCACATGGAGCTAATTGGCTTGGAAGGAGTGCCACTCAAATCCCGAACTACTCGCCATGCCAGGGATCCAGGAAGGGAAGCAGGAGATGGGTGGGGAACAGTGAGTCTGTGGGTGTCGACCCCGGCAGAGCCAGGGTCCTTTTGATGTCAGCTGGGCCAGGGAGCCAGCGTGAGCCCCGCTCCCGTTCCTGAACTGGGCCTGCTCCTGGCTTTGCTTGGTTTAGAGGCAAGTGGTGAAGAGAAGAACGGACCTCCCGGGTGAGACCGGTGGTCCCTCTAGCCCGGCGGCCCGACTTCTGACAGTAGCCGATGCCAAGTGCTTCAGAGGCAATGGCCAGAGCGGGCAACCGTCAAGCCATCTCTCCCCACGTTGTCTTCTGAAGCTTCTCAGGGCCTTCCCCTGGTGTGGGCTCGGGTGCGAAGAGCCCCTGGAAGTTCTTCAGCTGTTGCAAAAAGTGTGACTAGCAGGAGTAGCGACGGCGCTGTAGCTTTCCACCTCCCCTCAACTTGAGCAGCTTTCCATTCCCCCGTTCGGCGTAATGTCCCTCCCACCCTTTTCAGGTGCGGAGCTGTACAATTCTGGCAGGGTGGCCATTTAGAAATCTTGTCTTTTTGGATGGGGAGCCTTCGGACTCTTTGGGTGTTTCGGGGTTGTTCAGATGAGTTTCTGTCTGCACCCTGTAAACCTGCCCATACCGCTATTGCCCAGGCCTCTTCTTTTGTCATTCAGTTTTGCACGCATTCTAAAACAATGTGCATTTCCTCACCTTTGGGGGCGAAGCCAGACTTTGAGGCACCTGCTGCCCTACTTGGTGTAAACTTTGCTTTCGCCAATCAGAAGCAAACACAAACAAGTTTTGGGCCCTGTCACGTTACAGGAATTATTTGGGATCATATAGATCGTTGGAGCAACCAGAGTCCTATAGTGGCACCGAATCTTATGTACAGGGGGTCATAATGGGTGTCTACGACCAGGTTATGGATTGCTGATTATGAATATGGCATTGGTATGTGTGTATCAATTTGGTAGTTGAAGTTATGAATATTGGCTCTGGACTGTCTGTCTTTCCAAATATTGTGCGGCCAGGGGGACATTCCAGAATACTGGGCGTCAGCTCTGCTCGGGGCTTGATGGACCATTAAGAGCAATCAGCGACACAATGGACTCTGGGAGCTTGGAATGCCCCAATCCAGACAAGAAGTCTACAGAGAACCTGCAAGGCAGCCTGTGCATACTGGCTTCTGCCTGCAAATGATGAGTCATGCATGGTCATGTGATCTGCCCATGTGACTCCAGGACTCCATGGGGTTGAACTTTTCACAGCAGGAACAAAGAGGTGTTTGCACCTGGGGGAAAAAAAAAACCTATAAATGAAGCTGCTACAGCCCCCCCATCTTTGTCTTCTACCTCCAGCCTGCAGCCTGTCTTGCTTCCAGCTCTGAATGGACTTTGCTACAAAGGTGAACTCTGGACTAAGGTGCTGACCCATCCCTAAATGGGAGGCTTTGTAAAGACTTTGATTTAAACCTGCAGTTATTCTACCTTTGCTGCAAGCCTGAACCAAGAGATGTGCCATTACTGCATGTAACTGATTTCTTTTAACCATTCCTAGCCCTCACCTATACCTTTTTCCTTCTATAATAAACCTTTAGATTTTAGATTCTAAAGGATTGGCAACAGCGTGATTTGTGGGAAGATCTGATTTGTATATTGACCTGGGTCTGGGGCCTGATTCTTTGGAATTGGGGAGAACCGTTTTCTTTACTTGGGGTATTGGTTTTCATAACCATTGGTCCCCAGGACAGGTGGCTGCTGGTGGGGATACTGGGAATCTGGAGTGTCTTAAGGGGATTGCTTGTGTGACTTGTGGTTAGCCAGTGGGGTGAAACCAAAGTCTTTTCTGTTCAGCTGGTTTGGTTTGCCTTAGTGTGGAAAACCCCCAGCTTTGGGCTGTAGTTGCCCCTTTGGAAGCAATCTGTCCTGATCTGACACTCACAGTTGGATCCCACCAGGAACAGCACCGTCACAGGCCCCGTCCCCTATGACACTTTTGTGATGTCATAGTTGGTACTTATGGATCTGCCTGCCCATGTGCAGACGGAGAGAGGAGAAACGAAAACGAATCCTGTGTATCCTGTGTACCCCCCCGTAACCGAGCCTGACCACCTCGAAGCCTCTCCCTCAGCTCACGTGTTTTCAAACAGAGCTTCTACGTTTGCCGGTCGTTATGCGTTGGTTTGTATTTGTAAGTATCAGTTATTACTAAATGCTGCATCTTTGTTTGTAAATATTGTTAGTAGATATTTTTAGTCATTGTGTGTTTTAAGTTTCATTAAGTCTATTAGTTAATCAGAAAACTGCTCCCTTACCCCTTGTAATTATCCCCAATAAAACTTTAAATTGATTCATTTTAGTTGTGTGTGTGTGTGTCTGCAAATCGCGTCCTGACCCACACTCTCCTTGCATCCCTTACCAATATAGTTTATTGCCACGTGCAGCCTGGTAAATAACAGGCCTGCATTTTTTTTTCACCCCTGCGAGTCCGTGGCAATCCACAGGGGGGTGTGTGTTTTCCCCTCTGGAGCCGTTTGGAAGCTTAGCCGAAAGAGGAGTATGTTTCCGCAGCAAATGGCTTTCTGCACGGGTCGGGCCCCTGCAAGTAAAGTCTAGCTACGTCAAGGCGTCTGAAAGGAATGGGAGCTGGGAAGGCAGCCGGCCAGGCCTCCCCCTTGTCCTCCCCTTCCCAGGGGCCAAGTCCCTTTCAGGCAGCAGACAGAGCAAGGAGCCCAGAGAGGGCAGGAAAGGAGGTGGCCGGAGGCTCGCCCTGCCAGGTCCCTTCCCCCCGCGGGGCTCATGCCTGCTCCCTGCAAGCCGCTCTCAGCCCATCTCCTTTTGGCTTCTCCCAGCCCTAGCGCTCAGCCAAAAGGAGGGGTAAGCACCCTCCTCCCTTGAACACACAGAGTGGCCAGCACGGGGGTTGAACCCGTGACCTTGGCGTTATTAGCACCACGCTCTATCCAGCTGAGCTAGCCGGCCCACAGAAAGCAGGCCTCGCCTGAACCTTTCAGAAGGCGTCACCGGCCGCCGCGGGGCGGGTGCGGCCACCTTTATGACATGGTTCCATCAAGGGGCTTGGCTGTCTGCCGGGGGAATTAGCTCAAGCGGTAGAGCGCTCGCTTAGCATGCGAGAGGCAGCGGGATCGATGCCCGCATTCTCCAGCAGCAGGTTACGCCTGTCATCTCCTTTTAGGAAGCCACTGACAGTCAGCAGGCTAAGCTCTTTCAGCGACCTCCATCTCTCTCCCAGCTTGGCCTCCCAAAAAGACAGCCCTTGCCAAGCAGCAAGCTCTTCGTCCCCGGGCCTTCTCCCCCTTGCGCTTGGTGGGAGGCTGGAGACAGCATGGGGAAGTTAGCTCCGATGGAAGGGAGTGGGAGAAGTTGGGAGATGGATATGCGTCTTCTCCAGCATGCTCCGCAGTCGGGGCGGAGCTGATCCTAGCTTGCCTGGCTGTCTCTAGAGCACGATCCCTTTTCCCCTCCCTCCCTACCGGTCCACATGGAGCTAATTGGCTTGGAAGGAGTGCCACTCAAATCCCGAACTACTCGCCATGCCAGGGATCCAGGAAGGGAAGGAGGAGATGGGCGGGGAACAGTGAGTCTGTGGGTGTCGACCCCGGCGGAGCCAGGGTCCTTTTGATGTCGGCTGGGCCAGGGAGCCAGCGTGAGCCCCGCTCCCGTTCCTGAACTGGGCCTGCTCCTGGCTTTGCTTGGTTTAGAGGCAAGTGGTGAAGAGAAGAACGGACCTCCCGGGTGAGACCGGTGGTCCCTCTAGCCCGGCGGCCCGACTTCTGACAGTAGCCGATGCCAAGTGCTTCAGAGGCAATGGCCAGAGCGGGCAACCGTCAAGCCATCTCTCCCCACGTTGTCTTCTGAAGCTTCTCAGGGCCTTCCCCTGGTGTGGGCTCGGGTGCGAAGAGCCCCTGGAAGTTCTTCAGCTGTTGCAAAAAGTGTGACTAGCAGGAGTAGCGACGGCGCTGTAGCTTTCCACCTCCCCTCAACTTGAGCAGCTTTCCATTCCCCCGTTCGGCGTAATGACCCTCCCACCCTTTTCAGGTGCGGAGCTGTACAATTCTGGCAGGGTGGCCATTTAGAAATCTTGTCTTTTTGGATGGGGAGCCTTCGGACTCTTTGGGTGTTTCGGGGTTGTTCAGATGAGTTTCTGTCTGCACCCTGTAAACCTGCCCATACCGCTATTGCCCAGGCCTCTTCTTTTGTCATTCAGTTTTGCACGCATTCTAAAACAATGTGCATTTCCTCACCTTTGGGGGCGAAGCCAGACTTTGAGGCACCTGCTGCCCTACTTGGTGTAAACTTTGCTTTTGCCAATCAGAAGCGAACACAAACAAGTTTTGGGCCCTGTCACGTTACAGGAATTATTTGGGATCATATAGATCGTTGGAGCAACCAGAGTCCTATAGTGGCACCGAATCTTATGTACAGGGGGTCATAATGGGTGTCTACGACCAGGTTATGGATTGCTGATTATGAATATGGCATTGGTATGTGTGTATCAATTTGGTAGTTGAAGTTATGAATATTGGCTCTGGACTGTCTGTCTTTCCAAATATTGTGCGGCCAGGGGGACATTCCAGAATACTGGGCGTCAGCTCTGCTCGGGGCTTGATGGACCATTAAGAGCAATCAGCGACACAATGGACTCTGGGAGCTTGGAATGCCCCAATCCAGACAAGAAGTCTACAGAGAACCTGCAAGGCAGCCTGTGCATACTGGCTTCTGCCTGCAAATGATGAGTCATGCATGGTCATGTGATCTGCCCATGTGACTCCAGGACTCCATGGGGTTGAACTTTTCACAGCAGGAACAAAGAGGTGTTTGCACCTGGGGGAAAAAAAAACCCTAAAATTGAAGCTGCTACAGCCCCCCCATCTTTGTCTTCTACCTCCAGCCTGCAGCCTGTCTTGCTTCCAGCTCTGAATGGACTTTGCTACACAGGTGAACTCTGGACTAAGGTGCTGACCCATCCCTAAATGGGAGGCTTTGTAAAGACTTTGATTTAAACCTGCAGTTATTCTACCTTTGCTGCAAGCCTGAACCAAGAGATGTGCCATTACTGCATGTAACTGATTTCTTTTAACCATTCCTAGCCCTCACCTATACCTTTTTCCTTCTATAATAAACCTTTAGATTTTAGATTCTAAAGGATTGGCAACAGCGTGATTTGTGGGAAGATCTGATTTGTATATTGACCTGGGTCTGGGGCCTGATTCTTTGGAATTGGGGAGAACCGTTTTCTTTACTTGGGGTATTGGTTTTCATAACCATTGGTCCCCAGGACAGGTGGCTGCTGGTGGGGATACTGGGAATCTGGAGTGTCTTAAGGGGATTGCTTGTGTGACTTGTGGTTAGCCAGTGGGGTGAAACCAAAGTCTTTTCTGTTCAGCTGGTTTGGTTTGCCTTAGTGTGGAAAACCCCCAGCTTTGGGCTGTAGTTGCCCCTTTGGAAGCAATCTGTCCTGATCTGACACTCACAGTTGGATCCCACCAGGAACAGCACCGTCACAGGCCCCGTCCCCTATGACACTTTTGTGATGTCATAGTTGGTACTTATGGATCTGCCTGCCCATGTGCAGACGGAGAGAGGAGAAACGAAAACGAATCCTGTGTATCCTGTGTACCCCCCCGTAACCGAGCCTGACCACCTCGAAGCCTCTCCCTCAGCTCACGTGTTTTCAAACAGAGCTTCTACGTTTGCCGGTCGTTATGCGTTGGTTTGTATTTGTAAGTATCAGTTATTACTAAATGCTGCATCTTTGTTTGTAAATATTGTTAGTAGATATTTTTAGTCATTGTGTGTTTTAAGTTTCATTAAGTCTATTAGTTAATCAGAAAACTGCTCCCTTACCCCTTGTAATTATCCCCAATAAAACTTTAAATTGATTCATTTTAGTTGTGTGTGTGTGTGTCTGCAAATCGCGTCCTGACCCACACTCTCCTTGCATCCTTACCAATATAGTTTATTGCCACGTGCAGCCTGGTAAATAACAGGCCTGCATTTTTTTTTCACCCCTGCGAGTCCGTGGCAATCCACAGGGGGGTGTGTGTTTTCCCCTCTGGAGCCGTTTGGAAGCTTAGCCGAAAGAGGAGTATGTTTCCGCAGCAAATGGCTTTCTGCACGGGTCGGGCCCCTGCAAGTAAAGTCTAGCTACGTCAAGGCGTCTGAAAGGAATGGGAGCTGGGAAGGCAGCCGGCCAGGCCTCCCCCTTGTCCTCCCCTTCCCAGGGGCCAAGTCCCTTTCAGGCAGCAGACAGAGCAAGGAGCCCAGAGAGGGCAGGAAAGGAGGTGGCCGGAGGCTCGCCCTGCCAGGTCCCTTCCCCCCGCGGGGCTCATGCCTGCTCCCTGCAAGCCGCTCTCAGCCCATCTCCTTTTGGCTTCTCCCAGCCCTAGCGCTCAGCCAAAAGGAGGGGTAAGCACCCTCCTCCCTTGAACACACAGAGTGGCCAGCACGGGGGTTGAACCCGTGACCTTGGCGTTATTAGCACCACGCTCTATCCAGCTGAGCTAGCCGGCCCACAGAAAGCAGGCCTCGCCTGAACCTTTCAGAAGGCGTCACCGGCCGCCGCGGGGCGGGTGCGGCCACCTTTATGACATGGTTCCATCAAGGGGCTTGGCTGTCTGCCGGGGGAATTAGCTCAAGCGGTAGAGCGCTCGCTTAGCATGCGAGAGGCAGCGGGATCGATGCCCGCATTCTCCAGCAGCAGGTTATGCCTGTCATCTCCTTTTAGGAAGCCACTGACAGTCAGCAGGCTAAGCTCTTTCAGCGACCTCCATCTCTCTCCCAGCTTGGCCTCCCAAAAAGACAGCCCTTGCCAAGCAGCAAGCTCTTCGTCCCCGGGCCTTCTCCCCCTTGCGCTTGGTGGGAGGCTGGAGACAGCATGGGGAAGTTAGCTCCAATGGAAGGGAGTGGGAGAAGTTGGGAGATGGATATGCGTCTTCTCCAGCATGCTCCGCAGTCGGGGCGGAGCTGATCCTAGCTTGCCTGGCTGTCTCTAGAGCACGATCCCTTTTCCCCTCCCTCCCTACCGGTCCACATGGAGCTAATTGGCTTGGAAGGAGTGCCACTCAAATCCCGAACTACTCGCCATGCCAGGGATCCAGGAAGGGAAGGAGGAGATGGGCGGGGAACAGTGAGTCTGTGGGTGTCGACCCCGGCGGAGCCAGGGTCCTTTTGATGTCGGCTGGGCCAGGGAGCCAGCGTGAGCCCCGCTCCCGTTCCTGAACTGGGCCTGCTCCTGGCTTTGCTTGGTTTAGAGGCAAGTGGTGAAGAGAAGAACGGACCTCCCGGGTGAGACCGGTGGTCCCTCTAGCCCGGCGGCCCGACTTCTGACAGTAGCCGATGCCAAGTGCTTCAGAGGCAATGGCCAGAGCGGGCAACCGTCAAGCCATCTCTCCCCACGTTGTCTTCTGAAGCTTCTCAGGGCCTTCCCCTGGTGTGGGCTCGGGTGCGAAGAGCCCCTGGAAGTTCTTCAGCTGTTGCAAAAAGTGTGACTAGCAGGAGTAGCGACGGCGCTGTAGCTTTCCACCTCCCCTCAACTTGAGCAGCTTTCCATTCCCCCGTTCGGCGTAATGACCCTCCCACCCTTTTCAGGTGCGGAGCTGTACAATTCTGGCAGGGTGGCCATTTAGAAATCTTGTCTTTTTGGATGGGGAGCCTTCGGACTCTTTGGGTGTTTCGGGGTTGTTCAGATGAGTTTCTGTCTGCACCCTGTAAACCTGCCCATACCGCTATTGCCCAGGCCTCTTCTTTTGTCATTCAGTTTTGCACGCATTCTAAAACAATGTGCATTTCCTCACCTTTGGGGGCGAAGCCAGACTTTGAGGCACCTGCTGCCCTACTTGGTGTAAACTTTGCTTTCGCCAATCAGAAGCGAACACAAACAAGTTTTGGGCCCTGTCACGTTACAGGAATTATTTGGGATCATATAGATCGTTGGAGCAACCAGAGTCCTATAGTGGCACCGAATCTTATGTACAGGGGGTCATAATGGGTGTCTACGACCAGGTTATGGATTGCTGATTATGAATATGGCATTGGTATGTGTGTATCAATTTGGTAGTTGAAGTTATGAATATTGGCTCTGGACTGTCTGTCTTTCCAAATATTGTGCGGCCAGGGGGACATTCCAGAATACTGGGCGTCAGCTCTGCTCGGGGCTTGATGGACCATTAAGAGCAATCAGCGACACAATGGACTCTGGGAGCTTGGAATGCCCCAATCCAGACAAGAAGTCTACAGAGAACCTGCAAGGCAGCCTGTGCATACTGGCTTCTGCCTGCAAATGATGAGTCATGCATGGTCATGTGATCTGCCCATGTGACTCCAGGACTCCATGGGGTTGAACTTTTCACAGCAGGAACAAAGAGGTGTTTGCACCTGGGGGAAAAAAAAACCTATAAATGAAGCTGCTACAGCCCCCCCATCTTTGTCTTCTACCTCCAGCCTGCAGCCTGTCTTGCTTCCAGCTCTGAATGGACTTTGCTACAAAGGTGAACTCTGGACTAAGGTGCTGACCCATCCCTAAATGGGAGGCTTTGTAAAGACTTTGATTTAAACCTGCAGTTATTCTACCTTTGCTGCAAGCCTGAACCAAGAGATGTGCCATTACTGCATGTAACTGATTTCTTTTAACCATTCCTAGCCCTCACCTATACCTTTTTCCTTCTATAATAAACCTTTAGATTTTAGATTCTAAAGGATTGGCAACAGCGTGATTTGTGGGAAGATCTGATTTGTATATTGACCTGGGTCTGGGGCCTGATTCTTTGGAATTGGGGAGAACCGTTTTCTTTACTTGGGGTATTGGTTTTCATAACCATTGGTCCCCAGGACAGGTGGCTGCTGGTGGGGATACTGGGAATCTGGAGTGTCTTAAGGGGATTGCTTGTGTGACTTGTGGTTAGCCAGTGGGGTGAAACCAAAGTCTTTTCTGTTCAGCTGGTTTGGTTTGCCTTAGTGTGGAAAACCCCCAGCTTTGGGCTGTAGTTGCCCCTTTGGAAGCAATCTGTCCTGATCTGACACTCACAGTTGGATCCCACCAGGAACAGCACCGTCAAAGGCCCCATCCCCTATGACACTTTTGTGATGTCATAGTTGGTACTTATGGATCTGCCTGCCCATGTGCAGACGGAGAGAGGAGAAACGAAAACGAATCCTGTGTATCCTGTGTACCCCCCCGTAACCGAGCCTGACCACCTCGAAGCCTCTCCCTCAGCTCACGTGTTTTCAAACAGAGCTTCTACGTTTGCCGGTCGTTATGCGTTGGTTTGTATTTGTAAGTATCAGTTATTACTAAATGCTGCATCTTTGTTTGTAAATATTGTTAGTAGATATTTTTAGTCATTGTGTGTTTTAAGTTTCATTAAGTCTATTAGTTAATCAGAAAACTGCTCCCTTACCCCTTGTAATTATCCCCAATAAAACTTTAAATTGATTCATTTTAGTTGTGTGTGTGTGTGTCTGCAAATCGCGTCCTGACCCACACTCTCCTTGCATCCCTTACCAATATAGTTTATTGCCACGTGCAGCCTGGTAAATAACAGGCCTGCATTTTTTTTTCACCCCTGCGAGTCCGTGGCAATCCACAGGGGGGTGTGTGTTTTCCCCTCTGGAGCCGTTTGGAAGCTTAGCCGAAAGAGGAGTATGTTTCCGCAGCAAATGGCTTTCTGCACGGGTCGGGCCCCTGCAAGTAAAGTCTAGCTACGTCAAGGCGTCTGAAAGGAATGGGAGCTGGGAAGGCAGCCGGCCAGGCCTCCCCCTTGTCCTCCCCTTCCCAGGGGCCAAGTCCCTTTCAGGCAGCAGACAGAGCAAGGAGCCCAGAGAGGGCAGGAAAGGAGGTGGCCGGAGGCTCGCCCTGCCAGGTCCCTTCCCCCCGCGGGGCTCATGCCTGCTCCCTGCAAGCCGCTCTCAGCCCATCTCCTTTTGGCTTCTCCCAGCCCTAGCGCTCAGCCAAAAGGAGGGGTAAGCACCCTCCTCCCTTGAACACACAGAGTGGCCAGCACGGGGGTTGAACCCGTGACCTTGGCGTTATTAGCACCACGCTCTATCCAGCTGAGCTAGCCGGCCCACAGAAAGCAGGCCTCGCCTGAACCTTTCAGAAGGCGTCACCGGCCGCCGCGGGGCGGGTGCGGCCACCTTTATGACA
Source organism: Sternotherus odoratus (assembly GCA_032164245.1). Lineage (NCBI taxonomy): Eukaryota > Metazoa > Chordata > Testudines > Kinosternidae > Sternotherus > Sternotherus odoratus. The sequence continues at coordinate 225,994,225 of JAVMKO010000001.1, read as the reverse complement.
TGGTTCCATCAAGGGGCTTGGCTGTCTGCCGGGGGAATTAGCTCAAGCGGTAGAGCGCTCGCTTAGCATGCGAGAGGCAGCGGGATCGATGCCCGCATTCTCCAGCAGCAGGTTATGCCTGTCATCTCCTTTTAGGAAGCCACTGACAGTCAGCAGGCTAAGCTCTTTCAGCGACCTCCATCTCTCTCCCAGCTTGGCCTCCCAAAAAGACAGCCCTTGCCAAGCAGCAAGCTCTTCGTCCCCGGGCCTTCTCCCCCTTGCGCTTGGTGGGAGGCTGGAGACAGCATGGGGAAGTTAGCTCCAATGGAAGGGAGTGGGAGAAGTTGGGAGATGGATATGCGTCTTCTCCAGCATGCTCCGCAGTCGGGGCGGAGCTGATCCTAGCTTGCCTGGCTGTCTCTAGAGCACGATCCCTTTTCCCCTCCCTCCCTACCGGTCCACATGGAGCTAATTGGCTTGGAAGGAGTGCCACTCAAATCCCGAACTACTCGCCATGCCAGGGATCCAGGAAGGGAAGGAGGAGATGGGCGGGGAACAGTGAGTCTGTGGGTGTCGACCCCGGCGGAGCCAGGGTCCTTTTGATGTCGGCTGGGCCAGGGAGCCAGCGTGAGCCCCGCTCCCGTTCCTGAACTGGGCCTGCTCCTGGCTTTGCTTGGTTTAGAGGCAAGTGGTGAAGAGAAGAACGGACCTCCCGGGTGAGACCGGTGGTCCCTCTAGCCCGGCGGCCCGACTTCTGACAGTAGCCGATGCCAAGTGCTTCAGAGGCAATGGCCAGAGCGGGCAACCGTCAAGCCATCTCTCCCCACGTTGTCTTCTGAAGCTTCTCAGGGCCTTCCCCTGGTGTGGGCTCGGGTGCGAAGAGCCCCTGGAAGTTCTTCAGCTGTTGCAAAAAGTGTGACTAGCAGGAGTAGCGACGGCGCTGTAGCTTTCCACCTCCCCTCAACTTGAGCAGCTTTCCATTCCCCCGTTCGGCGTAATGTCCCTCCCACCCTTTTCAGGTGCGGAGCTGTACAATTCTGGCAGGGTGGCCATTTAGAAATCTTGTCTTTTTGGATGGGGAGCCTTCGGACTCTTTGGGTGTTTCGGGGTTGTTCAGATGAGTTTCTGTCTGCACCCTGTAAACCTGCCCATACCGCTATTGCCCAGGCCTCTTCTTTTGTCATTCAGTTTTGCACGCATTCTAAAACAATGTGCATTTCCTCACCTTTGGGGGCGAAGCCAGACTTTGAGGCACCTGCTGCCCTACTTGGTGTAAACTTTGCTTTCGCCAATCAGAAGCAAACACAAACAAGTTTTGGGCCCTGTCACGTTCCAGGAATTATTTGGGATCATATAGATCGTTGGAGCAACCAGAGTCCTATAGTGGCACCGAATCTTATGTACAGGGGGTCATAATGGGTGTCTACGACCAGGTTATGGATTGCTGATTATGAATATGGCATTGGTATGTGTGTATCAATTTGGTAGTTGAAGTTATGAATATTGGCTCTGGACTGTCTGTCTTTCCAAATATTGTGCGGCCAGGGGGACATTCCAGAATACTGGGCGTCAGCTCTGCTCGGGGCTTGATGGACCATTAAGAGCAATCAGCGACACAATGGACTCTGGGAGCTTGGAATGCCCCAATCCAGACAAGAAGTCTACAGAGAACCTGCAAGGCAGCCTGTGCATACTGGCTTCTGCCTGCAAATGATGAGTCATGCATGGTCATGTGATCTGCCCATGTGACTCCAGGACTCCATGGGGTTGAACTTTTCACAGCAGGAACAAAGAGGTGTTTGCACCTGGGGGAAAAAAAAACCTATAAATGAAGCTGCTACAGCCCCCCCATCTTTGTCTTCTACCTCCAGCCTGCAGCCTGTCTTGCTTCCAGCTCTGAATGGACTTTGCTACAAAGGTGAACTCTGGACTAAGGTGCTGACCCATCCCTAAATGGGAGGCTTTCTAAAGACTTTGATTTAAACCTGCAGTTATTCTACCTTTGCTGCAAGCCTGAACCAAGAGATGTGCCATTACTGCATGTAACTGATTTCTTTTAACCATTCCTAGCCCTCACCTATACCTTTTTCCTTCTATAATAAACCTTTAGATTTTAGATTCTAAAGGATTGGCAACAGCGTGATTTGTGGGAAGATCTGATTTGTATATTGACCTGGGTCTGGGGCCTGATTCTTTGGAATTGGGGAGAACCGTTTTCTTTACTTGGGGTATTGGTTTTCATAACCATTGGTCCCCAGGACAGGTGGCTGCTGGTGGGGATACTGGGAATCTGGAGTGTCTTAAGGGGATTGCTTGTGTGACTTGTGGTTAGCCAGTGGGGTGAAACCAAAGTCTTTTCTGTTCAGCTGGTTTGGTTTGCCTTAGTGTGGAAAACCCCCAGCTTTGGGCTGTAGTTGCCCCTTTGGAAGCAATCTGTCCTGATCTGACACTCACAGTTGGATCCCACCAGGAACAGCACCGTCACAGGCCCCGTCCCCTATGACACTTTTGTGATGTCATAGTTGGTACTTATGGATCTGCCTGCCCATGTGCAGACGGAGAGAGGAGAAATGAAAACGAATCCTGTGTATCCTGTGTACCCCCCCGTAACCGAGCCTGACCACCTCGAAGCCTCTCCCTCAGCTCACGTGTTTTCAAACAGAGCTTCTACGTTTGCCGGTCGTTATGCGTTGGTTTGTATTTGTAAGTATCAGTTATTACTAAATGCTGCATCTTTGTTTGTAAATATTGTTAGTAGATATTTTTAGTCATTGTGTGTTTTAAGTTTCATTAAGTCTATTAGTTAATCAGAAAACTGCTCCCTTACCCCTTGTAATTATCCCCAATAAAACTTTAAATTGATTCATTTTAGTTGTGTGTGTGTGTGTCTGCAAATCGCGTCCTGACCCACACTCTCCTTGCATCCCTTACCAATATAGTTTATTGCCACGTGCAGCCTGGTAAATAACAGGCCTGCATTTTTTTTTCACCCCTGCGAGTCCGTGGCAATCCACAGGGGGGTGTGTGTTTTCCCCTCTGGAGCCGTTTGGAAGCTTAGCCGAAAGAGGAGTATGTTTCCGCAGCAAATGGCTTTCTGCACGGGTCGGGCCCCTGCAAGTAAAGTCTAGCTACGTCAAGGCGTCTGAAAGGAATGGGAGCTGGGAAGGCAGCCGGCCAGGCCTCCCCCTTGTCCTCCCCTTCCCAGGGGCCAAGTCACTTTCAGGCAGCAGACAGAGCAAGGAGCCCAGAGAGGGCAGGAAAGGAGGTGGCCGGAGGCTCGCCCTGCCAGGTCCCTTCCCCCCGCGGGGCTCATGCCTGCTCCCTGCAAGCCGCTCTCAGCCCATCTCCTTTTGGCTTCTCCCAGCCCTAGCGCTCAGCCAAAAGGAGGGGTAAGCACCCTCCTCCCTTGAACACACAGAGTGGCCAGCACGGTGGTTGAACCCGTGACCTTGGCGTTATTAGCACCACGCTCTATCCAGCTGAGCTAGCCGGCCCACAGAAAGCAGGCCTCGCCTGAACCTTTCAGAAGGCGTCACCGGCCGCCGCGGGGCGGGTGCGGCCACCTTTATGACATGGTTCCATCAAGGGGCTTGGCTGTCTGCCGGGGGAATTAGCTCAAGCAGTAGAGCGCTCGCTTAGCATGCGAGAGGCAGCGGGATCGATGCCCGCATTCTCCAGCAGCAGGTTACGCCTGTCATCTCCTTTTAGGAAGCCACTGACAGTCAGCAGGCTAAGCTCTTTCAGCGACCTCCATCTCTCTCCCAGCTTGGCCTCCCAAAAAGACAGCCCTTGCCAAGCAGCAAGCTCTTCGTCCCCGGGCCTTCTCCCCCTTGCGCTTGGTGGGAGGCTGGAGACAGCATGGGGAAGTTAGCTCCGATGGAAGGGAGTGGGAGAAGTTGGGAGATGGATATGCGTCTTCTCCAGCATGCTCCGCAGTCGGGGCGGAGCTGATCCTAGCTTGCCTGGCTGTCTCTAGAGCACGATCCCTTTTCCCCTCCCTCCCTACCGGTCCACATGGAGCTAATTGGCTTGGAAGGAGTGCCACTCAAATCCCGAACTACTCGCCATGCCAGGGATCCAGGAAGGGAAGGAGGAGATGGGCGGGGAACAGTGAGTCTGTGGGTGTCGACCCCGGCGGAGCCAGGGTCCTTTTGATGTCGGCTGGGCCAGGGAGCCAGCGTGAGCCCCGCTCCCGTTCCTGAACTGGGCCTGCTCCTGGCTTTGCTTGGTTTAGAGGCAAGTGGTGAAGAGAAGAACGGACCTCCCGGGTGAGACCGGTGGTCCCTCTAGCCCGGCGGCCCGACTTCTGACAGTAGCCGATGCCAAGTGCTTCAGAGGCAATGGCCAGAGCGGGCAACCGTCAAGCCATCTCTCCCCACGTTGTCTTCTGAAGCTTCTCAGGGCCTTCCCCTGGTGTGGGCTCGGGTGCGAAGAGCCCCTGGAAGTTCTTCAGCTGTTGCAAAAAGTGTGACTAGCAGGAGTAGCGACGGTGCTGTAGCTTTCCACCTCCCCTCAACTTGAGCAGCTTTCCATTCCCCCGTTCGGCGTAATGACCCTCCCACCCTTTTCAGGTGCGGAGCTGTACAATTCTGGCAGGGTGGCCATTTAGAAATCTTGTCTTTTTGGATGGGGAGCCTTCGGACTCTTTGGGTGTTTCGGGGTTGTTCAGATGAGTTTCTGTCTGCACCCTGTAAACCTGCCCATACCGCTATTGCCCAGGCCTCTTCTTTTGTCATTCAGTTTTGCACGCATTCTAAAACAATGTGCATTTCCTCACCTTTGGGGGCGAAGCCAGACTTTGAGGCACCTGCTGCCCTACTTGGTGTAAACTTTGCTTTCGCCAATCAGAAGCAAACACAAACAAGTTTTGGGCCCTGTCACGTTACAGGAATTATTTGGGATCATATAGATCGTTGGAGCAACCAGAGTCCTATAGTGGCACCGAATCTTATGTACAGGGGGTCATAATGGGTGTCTACGACCAGGTTATGGATTGCTGATTATGAATATGGCATTGGTATGTGTGTATCAATTTGGTAGTTGAAGTTATGAATATTGGCTCTGGACTGTCTGTCTTTCCAAATATTGTGCGGCCAGGGGGACATTCCAGAATACTGGGCGTCAGCTCTGCTCGGGGCTTGATGGACCATTAAGAGCAATCAGCGACACAATGGACTCTGGGAGCTTGGAATGCCCCAATCCAGACAAGAAGTCTACAGAGAACCTGCAAGGCAGCCTGTGCATACTGGCTTCTGCCTGCAAATGATGAGTCATGCATGGTCATGTGATCTGCCCATGTGACTCCAGGACTCCATGGGGTTGAACTTTTCACAGCAGGAACAAAGAGGTGTTTGCACCTGGGGGAAAAAAAAACCTATAAATGAAGCTGCTACAGCCCCCCCATCTTTGTCTTCTACCTCCAGCCTGCAGCCTGTCTTGCTTCCAGCTCTGAATGGACTTTGCTACAAAGGTGAACTCTGGACTAAGGTGCTGACCCATCCCTAAATGGGAGGCTTTGTAAAGACTTTGATTTAAACCTGCAGTTATTCTACCTTTGCTGCAAGCCTGAACCAAGAGATGTGCCATTACTGCATGTAACTGATTTCTTTTAACCATTCCTAGCCCTCACCTATACCTTTTTCCTTCTATAATAAACCTTTAGATTTTAGATTCTAAAGGATTGGCAACAGCGTGATTTGTGGGAAGATCTGATTTGTATATTGACCTGGGTCTGGGGCCTGATTCTTTGGAATTGGGGAGAACCGTTTTCTTTACTTGGGGTATTGGTTTTCATAACCATTGGTCCCCAGGACAGGTGGCTGCTGGTGGGGATACTGGGAATCTGGAGTGTCTTAAGGGGATTGCTTGTGTGACTTGTGGTTAGCCAGTGGGGTGAAACCAAAGTCTTTTCTGTTCAGCTGGTTTGGTTTGCCTTAGTGTGGAAAACCCCCAGCTTTGGGCTGTAGTTGCCCCTTTGGAAGCAATCTGTCCTGATCTGACACTCACAGTTGGATCCCACCAGGAACAGCACCGTCACAGGCCCCGTCCCCTATGACACTTTTGTGATGTCATAGTTGGTACTTATGGATCTGCCTGCCCATGTGCAGACGGAGAGAGGAGAAACGAAAACGAATCCTGTGTATCCTGTGTACCCCCCCGTAACCGAGCCTGACCACCTCGAAGCCTCTCCCTCAGCTCACGTGTTTTCAAACAGAGCTTCTACGTTTGCCGGTCGTTATGCGTTGGTTTGTATTTGTAAGTATCAGTTATTACTAAATGCTGCATCTTTGTTTGTAAATATTGTTAGTAGATATTTTTAGTCATTGTGTGTTTTAAGTTTCATTAAGTCTATTAGTTAATCAGAAAACTGCTCCCTTACCCCTTGTAATTATCCCCAATAAAACTTTAAATTGATTCATTTTAGTTGTGTGTGTGTGTGTCTGCAAATCGCGTCCTGACCCACACTCTCCTTGCATCCCTTACCAATATAGTTTATTGCCACGTGCAGCCTGGTAAATAACAGGCCTGCATTTTTTTTTCACCCCTGCGAGTCCGTGGCAATCCACAGGGGGGTGTGTGTTTTCCCCTCTGGAGCCGTTTGGAAGCTTAGCCGAAAGAGGAGTATGTTTCCGCAGCAAATGGCTTTCTGCACGGGTCGGGCCCCTGCAAGTAAAGTCTAGCTACGTCAAGGCGTCTGAAAGGAATGGGAGCTGGGAAGGCAGCCGGCCAGGCCTCCCCCTTGTCCTCCCCTTCCCAGGGGCCAAGTCCCTTTCAGGCAGCAGACAGAGCAAGGAGCCCAGAGAGGGCAGGAAAGGAGGTGGCCGGAGGCTCGCCCTGCCAGGTCCCTTCCCCCCGCGGGGCTCATGCCTGCTCCCTGCAAGCCACTCTCAGCCCATCTCCTTTTGGCTTCTCCCAGCCCTAGCGCTCAGCCAAAAGGAGGGGTAAGCACCCTCCTCCCTTGAACACACAGAGTGGCCAGCACGGGGGTTGAACCCGTGACCTTGGCGTTATTAGCACCACGCTCTATCCAGCTGAGCTAGCCGGCCCACAGGAAGCCGGCCTCGCCTGAACCTTTCAGAAGGCGTCACCGGCCGCCGCGGGGCGGGTGCGGCCACCTTTATGACATGGTTCCATCAAGGGGCTTGGCTGTCTGCCGGGGGAATTAGCTCAAGCGGTAGAGCGCTCGCTTAGCATGCGAGAGGCAGCAGGATCGATGCCCGCATTCTCCAGCAGCAGGTTACGCCTGTCATCTCCTTTTAGGAAGCCACTGACAGTCAGCAGGCTAAGCTCTTTCAGCGACCTCCATCTCTCTCCCAGCTTGGCCTCCCAAAAAGACAGCCCTTGCCAAGCAGCAAGCTCTTCGTCCCCGGGCCTTCTCCCCCTTGCGCTTGGTGGGAGGCTGGAGACAGCATGGGGAAGTTAGCTCCAATGGAAGGGAGTGGGAGAAGTTGGGAGATGGATATGCGTCTTCTCCAGCATGCTCCGCAGTCGGGGCGGAGCTGATCCTAGCTTGCCTGGCTGTCTCTAGAGCACGATCCCTTTTCCCCTCCCTCCCTACCGGTCCACATGGAGCTAATTGGCTTGGAAGGAGTGCCACTCAAATCCCGAACTACTCGCCATGCCAGGGATCCAGGAAGGGAAGGAGGAGATGGGCGGGGAACAGTGAGTCTGTGGGTGTCGACCCCGGCGGAGCCAGGGTCCTTTTGATGTCGGCTGGGCCAGGGAGCCAGCGTGAGCCCCGCTCCCGTTCCTGAACTGGGCCTGCTCCTGGCTTTGCTTGGTTTAGAGGCAAGTGGTGAAGAGAAGAACGGACCTCCCGGGTGAGACCGGTGGTCCCTCTAGCCCGGCGGCCCGACTTCTGACAGTAGCCGATGCCAAGTGCTTCAGAGGCAATGGCCAGAGCGGGCAACCGTCAAGCCATCTCTCCCCACGTTGTCTTCTGAAGCTTCTCAGGGCCTTCCCCTGGTGTGGGCTCGGGTACGAAGAGCCCCTGGAAGTTCTTCAGCTGTTGCAAAAAGTGTGACTAGCAGGAGTAGCGACGGCGCTGTAGCTTTCCACCTCCCCTCAACTTGAGCAGCTTTCCATTCCCCCGTTCGGCGTAATGTCCCTCCCACCCTTTTCAGGTGCGGAGCTGTACAATTCTGGCAGGGTGGCCATTTAGAAATCTTGTCTTTTTGGATGGGGAGCCTTCGGACTCTTTGGGTGTTTCGGGGTTGTTCAGATGAGTTTCTGTCTGCACCCTGTAAACCTGCCCATACCGCTATTGCCCAGGCCTCTTCTTTTGTCATTCAGTTTTGCACGCATTCTAAAACAATGTGCATTTCCTCACCTTTGGGGGCGAAGCCAGACTTTGAGGCACCTGCTGCCCTACTTGGTGTAAACTTTGCTTTCGCCAATCAGAAGCGAACACAAACAAGTTTTGGGCCCTGTCACGTTACAGGAATTATTTGGGATCATATAGATCGTTGGAGCAACCAGAGTCCTATAGTGGCACCGAATCTTATGTACAGGGGGTCATAATGGGTGTCTACGACCAGGTTATGGATTGCTGATTATGAATATGGCATTGGTATGTGTGTATCAATTTGGTAGTTGAAGTTATGAATATTGGCTCTGGACTGTCTGTCTTTCCAAATATTGTGCGGCCAGGGGGACATTCCAGAATACTGGGCGTCAGCTCTGCTCGGGGCTTGATGGACCATTAAGACCAATCAGCGACACAATGGACTCTGGGAGCTTGGAATGCCCCAATCCAGACAAGAAGTCTACAGAGAACCTGCAAGGCAGCCTGTGCATACTGGCTTCTGCCTGCAAATGATGAGTCATGCATGGTCATGTGATCTGCCCATGTGACTCCAGGACTCCATGGGGTTGAACTTTTCACAGCAGGAACAAAGAGGTGTTTGCACCTGGGGGAAAAAAAAACCTATAAATGAAGCTGCTACAGCCCCCCCATCTTTGTCTTCTTCCTCCAGCCTGCAGCCTGTCTTGCTTCCAGCTCTGAATGGACTTTGCTACAAAGGTGAACTCTGGACTAAGGTGCTGACCCATCCCTAAATGGGAGGCTTTGTAAAGACTTTGATTTAAACCTGCAGTTATTCTACCTTTGCTGCAAGCCTGAACCAAGAGATGTGCCATTACTGCATGTAACTGATTTCTTTTAACCATTCCTAGCCCTCACCTATACCTTTTTCCTTCTATAATAAACCTTTAGATTTTAGATTCTAAAGGATTGGCAACAGCGTGATTTGTGGGAAGATCTGATTTGTATATTGACCTGGGTCTGGGGCCTGATTCTTTGGAATTGGGGAGAACCGTTTTCTTTACTTGGGGTATTGGTTTTCATAACCATTGGTCCCCAGGACAGGTGGCTGCTGGTGGGGATACTGGGAATCTGGAGTGTCTTAAGGGGATTGCTTGTGTGACTTGTGGTTAGCCAGTGGGGTGAAACCAAAGTCTTTTCTGTTCAGCTGGTTTGGTTTGCCTTAGTGTGGAAAACCCCCAGCTTTGGGCTGTAGTTGCCCCTTTGGAAGCAATCTGTCCTGATCTGACACTCACAGTTGGATCCCACCAGGAACAGCACCGTCACAGGCCCCGTCCCCTATGACACTTTTGTGATGTCATAGTTGGTACTTATGGATCTGCCTGCCCATGTGCAGACGGAGAGAGGAGAAACGAAAACGAATCCTGTGTATCCTGTGTACCCCCCCGTAACCGAGCCTGACCACCTCGAAGCCTCTCCCTCAGCTCACGTGTTTTCAAACAGAGCTTCTACGTTTGCCGGTCGTTATGCGTTGGTTTGTATTTGTAAGTATCAGTTATTACTAAATGCTGCATCTTTGTTTGTAAATATTGTTAGTAGATATTTTTAGTCATTGTGTGTTTTAAGTTTCATTAAGTCTATTAGTTAATCAGAAAACTGCTCCCTTACCCCTTGTAATTATCCCCAATAAAACTTTAAATTGATTCATTTTAGTTGTGTGTGTGTGTGTCTGCAAATCGCGTCCTGACCCACACTCTCCTTGCATCCCTTACCAATATAGTTTATTGCCACGTGCAGCCTGGTAAATAACAGGCCTGCATTTTTTTTTCACCCCTGCGAGTCCGTGGCAATCCACAGGGGGGTGTGTGTTTTCCCCTCTGGAGCCGTTTGGAAGCTTAGCCGAAAGAGGAGTATGTTTCCGCAGCAAATGGCTTTCTGCACGGGTCGGGCCCCTGCAAGTAAAGTCTAGCTACGTCAAGGCGTCTGAAAGGAATGGGAGCTGGGAAGGCAGCCGGCCAGGCCTCCCCCTTGTCCTCCCCTTCCCAGGGGCCAAGTCCCTTTCAGGCAGCAGACAGAGCAAGGAGCCCAGAGAGGGCAGGAAAGGAGGTGGCCGGAGGCTCGCCCTGCCAGGTCCCTTCCCCCCGCGGGGCTCATGCCTGCTCCCTGCAAGCCGCTCTCAGCCCATCTCCTTTTGGCTTCTCCCAGCCCTAGCGCTCAGCCAAAAGGAGGGGTAAGCACCCTCCTCCCTTGAACACACAGAGTGGCCAGCACGGGGGTTGAACCCGTGACCTTGGCGTTATTAGCACCACGCTCTATCCAGCTGAGCTAGCCGGCCCACAGAAAGCAGGCCTCGCCTGAACCTTTCAGAAGGCGTCACCGGCCGCCGCGGGGCGGGTGCGGCCACCTTTATGACATGGTTCCATCAAGGGGCTTGGCTGTCTGCCGGGGGAATTAGCTCAAGCGGTAGAGCGCTCGCTTAGCATGCGAGAGGCAGCGGGATCGATGCCCGCATTCTCCAGCAGCAGGTTACGCCTGTCATCTCCTTTTAGGAAGCCACTGACAGTCAGCAGGCTAAGCTCTTTCAGCGACCTCCATCTCTCTCCCAGCTTGGCCTCCCAAAAAGACAGCCCTTGCCAAGCAGCAAGCTCTTCGTCCCCGGGCCTTCTCCCCCTTGCGCTTGGTGGGAGGCTGGAGACAGCATGGGGAAGTTAGCTCCAATGGAAGGGAGTGGGAGAAGTTGGGAGATGGATATGCGTCTTCTCCAGCATGCTCCGCAGTCGGGGCGGAGCTGATCCTAGCTTGCCTGGCTGTCTCTAGAGCACGATCCCTTTTCCCCTCCCTCCCTACCGGTCCACATGGAGCTAATTGGCTTGGAAGGAGTGCCACTCAAATCCCGAACTACTCGCCATGCCAGGGATCCAGGAAGGGAAGGAGGAGATGGGCGGGGAACAGTGAGTCTGTGGGTGTCGACCCCGGCGGAGCCAGGGTCCTTTTGATGTCGGCTGGGCCAGGGAGCCAGCGTGAGCCCCGCTCCCGTTCCTGAACTGGGCCTGCTCCTGGCTTTGCTTGGTTTAGAGGCAAGTGGTGAAGAGAAGAACGGACCTCCCGGGTGAGACCGGTGGTCCCTCTAGCCCGGCGGCCCGACTTCTGACAGTAGCCGATGCCAAGTGCTTCAGAGGCAATGGCCAGAGCGGGCAACCGTCAAGCCATCTCTCCCCACGTTGTCTTCTGAAGCTTCTCAGGGCCTTCCCCTGGTGTGGGCTCGGGTGCGAAGAGCCCCTGGAAGTTCTTCAGCTGTTGCAAAAAGTGTGACTAGCAGGAGTAGCGACGGCGCTGTAGCTTTCCACCTCCCCTCAACTTGAGCAGCTTTCCATTCCCCCGTTCGGCGTAATGACCCTCCCACCCTTTTCAGGTGCGGAGCTGTACAATTCTGGCAGGGTGGCCATTTAGAAATCTTGTCTTTTTGGATGGGGAGCCTTCGGACTCTTTGGGTGTTTCGGGGTTGTTCAGATGAGTTTCTGTCTGCACCCTGTAAACCTGCCCATACCGCTATTGCCCAGGCCTCTTCTTTTGTCATTCAGTTTTGCACGCATTCTAAAACAATGTGCATTTCCTCACCTTTGGGGGCGAAGCCAGACTTTGAGGCACCTGCTGCCCTACTTGGTGTAAACTTTGCTTTTGCCAATCAGAAGCGAACACAAACAAGTTTTGGGCCCTGTCACGTTACAGGAATTATTTGGGATCATATAGATCGTTGGAGCAACCAGAGTCCTATAGTGGCACCGAATCTTATGTACAGGGGGTCATAATGGGTGTCTACGACCAGGTTATGGATTGCTGATTATGAATATGGCATTGGTATGTGTGTATCAATTTGGTAGTTGAAGTTATGAATATTGGCTCTGGACTGTCTGTCTTTCCAAATATTGTGCGGCCAGGGGGACATTCCAGAATACTGGGCGTCAGCTCTGCTCGGGGCTTGATGGACCATTAAGAGCAATCAGCGACACAATGGACTCTGGGAGCTTGGAATGCCCCAATCCAGACAAGAAGTCTACAGAGAACCTGCAAGGCAGCCTGTGCATACTGGCTTCTGCCTGCAAATGATGAGTCATGCATGGTCATGTGATCTGCCCATGTGACTCCAGGACTCCATGGGGCTGAACTTTTCACAGCAGGAACAAAGAGGTGTTTGCACCTGGGGGAAAAAAAAAACCTATAAATGAAGCTGCTACAGCCCCCCCATCTTTGTCTTCTACCTCCAGCCTGCAGCCTGTCTTGCTTCCAGCTCTGAATGGACTTTGCTACAAAGGTGAACTCTGGACTAAGGTGCTGACCCATCCCTAAATGGGAGGCTTTGTAAAGACTTTGATTTAAACCTGCAGTTATTCTACCTTTGCTGCAAGCCTGAACCAAGAGATGTGCCATTACTGCATGTAACTGATTTCTTTTAACCATTCCTAGCCCTCACCTATACCTTTTTCCTTCTATAATAAACCTTTAGATTTTAGATTCTAAAGGATTGGCAACAGCGTGATTTGTGGGAAGATCTGATTTGTATATTGACCTGGGTCTGGGGCCTGATTCTTTGGAATTGGGGAGAACCGTTTTCTTTACTTGGGGTATTGGTTTTCATAACCATTGGTCCCCAGGACAGGTGGCTGCTGGTGGGGATACTGGGAATCTGGAGTGTCTTAAGGGGATTGCTTGTGTGACTTGTGGTTAGCCAGTGGGGTGAAACCAAAGTCTTTTCTGTTCAGCTGGTTTGGTTTGCCTTAGTGTGGAAAACCCCCAGCTTTGGGCTGTAGTTGCCCCTTTGGAAGCAATCTGTCCTGATCTGACACTCACAGTTGGATCCCACCAGGAACAGCACCGTCACAGGCCCCGTCCCCTATGACACTTTTGTGATGTCATAGTTGGTACTTATGGATCTGCCTGCCCATGTGCAGACGGAGAGAGGAGAAACGAAAACGAATCCTGTGTATCCTGTGTACCCCCCCGTAACCGAGCCTGACCACCTCGAAGCCTCTCCCTCAGCTCACGTGTTTTCAAACAGAGCTTCTACGTTTGCCGGTCGTTATGCGTTGGTTTGTATTTGTAAGTATCAGTTATTACTAAATGCTGCATCTTTGTTTGTAAATATTGTTAGTAGATATTTTTAGTCATTGTGTGTTTTAAGTTTCATTAAGTCTATTAGTTAATCAGAAAACTGCTCCCTTACCCCTTGTAATTATCCCCAATAAAACTTTAAATTGATTCATTTTAGTTGTGTGTGTGTGTGTCTGCAAATCGCGTCCTGACCCACACTCTCCTTGCATCCCTTACCAATATAGTTTATTGCCACGTGCAGCCTGGTAAATAACAGGCCTGCATTTTTTTTTCACCCCTGCGAGTCCGTGGCAATCCACAGGGGGGTGTGTGTTTTCCCCTCTGGAGCCGTTTGGAAGCTTAGCCGAAAGAGGAGTATGTTTCCGCAGCAAATGGCTTTCTGCACGGGTCGGGCCCCTGCAAGTAAAGTCTAGCTACGTCAAGGCGTCTGAAAGGAATGGGAGCTGGGAAGGCAGCCGGCCAGGCCTCCCCCTTGTCCTCCCCTTCCCAGGGGCCAAGTCCCTTTCAGGCAGCAGACAGAGCAAGGAGCCCAGAGAGGGCAGGAAAGGAGGTGGCCGGAGGCTCGCCCTGCCAGGTCCCTTCCCCCCGCGGGGCTCATGCCTGCTCCCTGCAAGCCGCTCTCAGCCCATCTCCTTTTGGCTTCTCCCAGCCCTAGCGCTCAGCCAAAAGGAGGGGTAAGCACCCTCCTCCCTTGAACACACAGAGTGGCCAGCACGGGGGTTGAACCCGTGACCTTGGCGTTATTAGCACCACGCTCTATCCAGCTGAGCTAGCCGGCCCACAGAAAGCAGGCCTCGCCTGAACCTTTCAGAAGGCGTCACCGGCCGCCGCGGGGCGGGTGCGGCCACCTTTATGACATGGTTCCATCAAGGGGCTTGGCTGTCTGCCGGGGGAATTAGCTCAAGCGGTAGAGCGCTCGCTTAGCATGCGAGAGGCAGCGGGATCGATGCCCGCATTCTCCAGCAGCAGGTTACGCCTGTCATCTCCTTTTAGGAAGCCACTGACAGTCAGCAGGCTAAGCTCTTTCAGCGACCTCCATCTCTCTCCCAGCTTGGCCTCCCAAAAAGACAGCCCTTGCCAAGCAGCAAGCTCTTCGTCCCCGGGCCTTCTCCCCCTTGCGCTTGGTGGGAGGCTGGAGACAGCATGGGGAAGTTAGCTCCAATGGAAGGGAGTGGGAGAAGTTGGGAGATGGATATGCGTCTTCTCCAGCATGCTCCGCAGTCGGGGCGGAGCTGATCCTAGCTTGCCTGGCTGTCTCTAGAGCCCGATCCCTTTTCCCCTCCCTCCCTACCGGTCCACATGGAGCTAATTGGCTTGGAAGGAGTGCCACTCAAATCCCGAACTACTCGCCATGCCAGGGATCCAGGAAGGGAAGGAGGAGATGGGCGGGGAACAGTGAGTCTGTGGGTGTCGACCCCGGCGGAGCCAGGGTCCTTTTGATGTCGGCTGGGCCAGGGAGCCAGCGTGAGCCCCGCTCCCGTTCCTGAACTGGGCCTGCTCCTGGCTTTGCTTGGTTTAGAGGCAAGTGGTGAAGAGAAGAACGGACCTCCCGGGTGAGACCGGTGGTCCCTCTAGCCCGGCGGCCCGACTTCTGACAGTAGCCGATGCCAAGTGCTTCAGAGGCAATGGCCAGAGCGGGCAACCGTCAAGCCATCTCTCCCCACGTTGTCTTCTGAAGCTTCTCAGGGCCTTCCCCTGGTGTGGGCTCGGGTGCGAAGAGCCCCTGGAAGTTCTTCAGCTGTTGCAAAAAGTGTGACTAGCAGGAGTAGCGACGGCGCTGTAGCTTTCCACCTCCCCTCAACTTGAGCAGCTTTCCATTCCCCCGTTCGGCGTAATGTCCCTCCCACCCTTTTCAGGTGCGGAGCTGTACAATTCTGGCAGGGTGGCCATTTAGAAATCTTGTCTTTTTGGATGGGGAGCCTTCGGACTCTTTGGGTGTTTCGGGGTTGTTCAGATGAGTTTCTGTCTGCACCCTGTAAACCTGCCCATACCGCTATTGCCCAGGCCTCTTCTT
The DNA here is from genome assembly GCA_032164245.1 of Sternotherus odoratus. Classification (NCBI taxonomy): domain Eukaryota; kingdom Metazoa; phylum Chordata; order Testudines; family Kinosternidae; genus Sternotherus; species Sternotherus odoratus. The sequence goes on along the minus strand of JAVMKO010000001.1, from coordinate 225,978,860 downwards.
TTGTCATTCAGTTTTGCACGCATTCTAAAACAATGTGCATTTCCTCACCTTTGGGGGCGAAGCCAGACTTTGAGGCACCTGCTGCCCTACTTGGTGTAAACTTTGCTTTCGCCAATCAGAAGCAAACACAAACAAGTTTTGGGCCCTGTCACGTTCCAGGAATTATTTGGGATCATATAGATCGTTGGAGCAACCAGAGTCCTATAGTGGCACCGAATCTTATGTACAGGGGGTCATAATGGGTGTCTACGACCAGGTTATGGATTGCTGATTATGAATATGGCATTGGTATGTGTGTATCAATTTGGTAGTTGAAGTTATGAATATTGGCTCTGGACTGTCTGTCTTTCCAAATATTGTGCGGCCAGGGGGACATTCCAGAATACTGGGCGTCAGCTCTGCTCGGGGCTTGATGGACCATTAAGACCAATCAGCGACACAATGGACTCTGGGAGCTTGGAATGCCCCAATCCAGACAAGAAGTCTACAGAGAACCTGCAAGGCAGCCTGTGCATACTGGCTTCTGCCTGCAAATGATGAGTCATGCATGGTCATGTGATCTGCCCATGTGACTCCAGGACTCCATGGGGTTGAACTTTTCACAGCAGGAACAAAGAGGTGTTTGCACCTGGGGGAAAAAAAAACCTATAAATGAAGCTGCTACAGCCCCCCCATCTTTGTCTTCTACCTCCAGCCTGCAGCCTGTCTTGCTTCCAGCTCTGAATGGACTTTGCTACAAAGGTGAACTCTGGACTAAGGTGCTGACCCATCCCTAAATGGGAGGCTTTGTAAAGACTTTGATTTAAACCTGCAGTTATTCTACCTTTGCTGCAAGCCTGAACCAAGAGATGTGCCATTACTGCATGTAACTGATTTCTTTTAACCATTCCTAGCCCTCACCTATACCTTTTTCCTTCTATAATAAACCTTTAGATTTTAGATTCTAAAGGATTGGCAACAGCGTGATTTGTGGGAAGATCTGATTTGTATATTGACCTGGGTCTGGGGCCTGATTCTTTGGAATTGGGGAGAACCGTTTTCTTTACTTGGGGTATTGGTTTTCATAACCATTGGTCCCCAGGACAGGTGGCTGCTGGTGGGGATACTGGGAATCTGGAGTGTCTTAAGGGGATTGCTTGTGTGACTTGTGGTTAGCCAGTGGGGTGAAACCAAAGTCTTTTCTGTTCAGCTGGTTTGGTTTGCCTTAGTGTGGAAAACCCCCAGCTTTGGGCTGTAGTTGCCCCTTTGGAAGCAATCTGTCCTGATCTGACACTCACAGTTGGATCCCACCAGGAACAGCACCGTCACAGGCCCCGTCCCCTATGACACTTTTGTGATGTCATAGTTGGTACTTATGGATCTGCCTGCCCATGTGCAGACGGAGAGAGGAGAAATGAAAACGAATCCTGTGTATCCTGTGTACCCCCCCGTAACCGAGCCTGACCACCTCGAAGCCTCTCCCTCAGCTCACGTGTTTTCAAACAGAGCTTCTACGTTTGCCGGTCGTTATGCGTTGGTTTGTATTTGTAAGTATCAGTTATTACTAAATGCTGCATCTTTGTTTGTAAATATTGTTAGTAGATATTTTTAGTCATTGTGTGTTTTAAGTTTCATTAAGTCTATTAGTTAATCAGAAAACTGCTCCCTTACTCCTTGTAATTATCCCCAATAAAACTTTAAATTGATTCATTTTAGTTGTGTGTGTGTGTGTCTGCAAATCGCGTCCTGACCCACACTCTCCTTGCATCCCTTACCAATATAGTTTATTGCCACGTGCAGCCTGGTAAATAACAGGCCTGCATTTTTTTTTCACCCCTGCGAGTCCGTGGCAATCCACAGGGGGGTGTGTGTTTTCCCCTCTGGAGCCGTTTGGAAGCTTAGCCGAAAGAGGAGTATGTTTCCGCAGCAAATGGCTTTCTGCACGGGTCGGGCCCCTGCAAGTAAAGTCTAGCTACGTCAAGGCGTCTGAAAGGAATGGGAGCTGGGAAGGCAGCCGGCCAGGCCTCCCCCTTGTCCTCCCCTTCCCAGGGGCCAAGTCCCTTTCAGGCAGCAGACAGAGCAAGGAGCCCAGAGAGGGCAGGAAAGGAGGTGGCCGGAGGCTCGCCCTGCCAGGTCCCTTCCCCCCGCGGGGCTCATGCCTGCTCCCTGCAAGCCGCTCTCAGCCCATCTCCTTTTGGCTTCTCCCAGCCCTAGCGCTCAGCCAAAAGGAGGGGTAAGCACCCTCCTCCCTTGAACACACAGAGTGGCCAGCACGGTGGTTGAACCCGTGACCTTGGCGTTATTAGCACCACGCTCTATCCAGCTGAGCTAGCCGGCCCACAGAAAGCAGGCCTCGCCTGAACCTTTCAGAAGGCGTCACTGGCCGCCGCGGGGCGGGTGCGGCCACCTTTATGACATGGTTCCATCAAGGGGCTTGGCTGTCTGCCGGGGGAATTAGCTCAAGCGGTAGAGCGCTCGCTTAGCATGCGAGAGGCAGCGGGATCGATGCCCGCATTCTCCAGCAGCAGGTTACGCCTGTCATCTCCTTTTAGGAAGCCACTGACAGTCAGCAGGCTAAGCTCTTTCAGCGACCTCCATCTCTCTCCCAGCTTGGCCTCCCAAAAAGACAGCCCTTGCCAAGCAGCAAGCTCTTCGTCCCCGGGCCTTCTCCCCCTTGCGCTTGGTGGGAGGCTGGAGACAGCATGGGGAAGTTAGCTCCGATGGAAGGGAGTGGGAGAAGTTGGGAGATGGATATGCGTCTTCTCCAGCATGCTCCGCAGTTGGGGCGGAGCTGATCCTAGCTTGCCTGGCTGTCTCTAGAGCACGATCCCTTTTCCCCTCCCTCCCTACCGGTCCACATGGAGCTAATTGGCTTGGAAGGAGTGCCACTCAAATCCCGAACTACTCGCCATGCCAGGGATCCAGGAAGGGAAGGAGGAGATGGGCGGGGAACAGTGAGTCTGTGGGTGTCGACCCCGGCGGAGCCAGGGTCCTTTTGATGTCGGCTGGGCCAGGGAGCCAGCGTGAGCCCCGCTCCCGTTCCTGAACTGGGCCTGCTCCTGGCTTTGCTTGGTTTAGAGGCAAGTGGTGAAGAGAAGAACGGACCTCCCGGGTGAGACCGGTGGTCCCTCTAGCCCGGCGGCCCGACTTCTGACAGTAGCCGATGCCAAGTGCTTCAGAGGCAATGGCCAGAGCGGGCAACCGTCAAGCCATCTCTCCCCACGTTGTCTTCTGAAGCTTCTCAGGGCCTTCCCCTGGTGTGGGCTCGGGTGCGAAGAGCCCCTGGAAGTTCTTCAGCTGTTGCAAAAAGTGTGACTAGCAGGAGTAGCGACGGCGCTGTAGCTTTCCACCTCCCCTCAACTTGAGCAGCTTTCCATTCCCCCGTTCGGCGTAATGACCCTCCCACCCTTTTCAGGTGCGGAGCTGTACAATTCTGGCAGGGTGGCCATTTAGAAATCTTGTCTTTTTGGATGGGGAGCCTTCGGACTCTTTGGGTGTTTTGGGGTTGTTCAGATGAGTTTCTGTCTGCACCCTGTAAACCTGCCCATACCGCTATTGCCCAGGCCTCTTCTTTTGTCATTCAGTTTTGCACGCATTCTAAAACAATGTGCATTTCCTCACCTTTGGGGGCGAAGCCAGACTTTGAGGCACCTGCTGCCCTACTTGGTGTAAACTTTGCTTTCGCCAATCAGAAGCAAACACAAACAAGTTTTGGGCCCTGTCACGTTACAGGAATTATTTGGGATCATATAGATCGTTGGAGCAACCAGAGTCCTATAGTGGCACCGAATCTTATGTACAGGGGGTCATAATGGGTGTCTACGACCAGGTTATGGATTGCTGATTATGAATATGGCATTGGTATGTGTGTATCAATTTGGTAGTTGAAGTTATGAATATTGGCTCTGGACTGTCTGTCTTTCCAAATATTGTGCGGCCAGGGGGACATTCCAGAATACTGGGCGTCAGCTCTGCTCGGGGCTTGATGGACCATTAAGACCAATCAGCGACACAATGGACTCTGGGAGCTTGGAATGCCCCAATCCAGACAAGAAGTCTACAGAGAACCTGCAAGGCAGCCTGTGCATACTGGCTTCTGCCTGCAAATGATGAGTCATGCATGGTCATGTGATCTGCCCATGTGACTCCAGGACTCCATGGGGTTGAACTTTTCACAGCAGGAACAAAGAGGTGTTTGCACCTGGGGGAAAAAAAAAACCTATAAATGAAGCTGCTACAGCCCCCCCATCTTTGTCTTCTTCCTCCAGCCTGCAGCCTGTCTTGCTTCCAGCTCTGAATGGACTTTGCTACAAAGGTGAACTCTGGACTAAGGTGCTGACCCATCCCTAAATGGGAGGCTTTGTAAAGACTTTGATTTAAACCTGCAGTTATTCTACCTTTGCTGCAAGCCTGAACCAAGAGATGTGCCATTACTGCATGTAACTGATTTCTTTTAACCATTCCTAGCCCTCACCTATACCTTTTTCCTTCTATAATAAACCTTTAGATTTTAGATTCTAAAGGATTGGCAACAGCGTGATTTGTGGGAAGATCTGATTTGTATATTGACCTGGGTCTGGGGCCTGATTCTTTGGAATTGGGGAGAACCGTTTTCTTTACTTGGGGTATTGGTTTTCATAACCATTGGTCCCCAGGACAGGTGGCTGCTGGTGGGGATACTGGGAATCTGGAGTGTCTTAAGGGGATTGCTTGTGTGACTTGTGGTTAGCCAGTGGGGTGAAACCAAAGTCTTTTCTGTTCAGCTGGTTTGGTTTGCCTTAGTGTGGAAAACCCCCAGCTTTGGGCTGTAGTTGCCCCTTTGGAAGCAATCTGTCCTGATCTGACACTCACAGTTGGATCCCACCAGGAACAGCACCGTCACAGGCCCCGTCCCCTATGACACTTTTGTGATGTCATAGTTGGTACTTATGGATCTGCCTGCCCATGTGCAGACGGAGAGAGGAGAAACGAAAACGACTCCTGTGTATCCTGTGTACCCCCCCCCGTAACCGAGCCTGACCACCTCGAAGCCTCTCCCTCAGCTCACGTGTTTTCAAACAGAGCTTCTACGTTTGCCGGTCGTTATGCGTTGGTTTGTATTTGTAAGTATCAGTTATTACTAAATGCTGCATCTTTGTTTGTAAATATTGTTAGTAGATATTTTTAGTCATTGTGTGTTTTAAGTTTCATTAAGTCTATTAGTTAATCAGAAAACTGCTCCCTTACCCCTTGTAATTATCCCCAATAAAACTTTAAATTGATTCATTTTAGTTGTGTGTGTGTGTGTCTGCAAATCGCGTCCTGACCCACACTCTCCTTGCATCCCTTACCAATATAGTTTATTGCCACGTGCAGCCTGGTAAATAACAGGCCTGCATTTTTTTTTCACCCCTGCGAGTCCGTGGCAATCCACAGGGGTGTGTGTGTTTTCCCCTCTGGAGCCGTTTGGAAGCTTAGCCGAAAGAGGAGTATGTTTCCGCAGCAAATGGCTTTCTGCACGGGTCGGGCCCCTGCAAGTAAAGTCTAGCTACGTCAAGGCGTCTGAAAGGAATGGGAGCTGGGAAGGCAGCCGGCCAGGCCTCCCCCTTGTCCTCCCCTTCCCAGGGGCCAAGTCCCTTTCAGGCAGCAGACAGAGCAAGGAGCCCAGAGAGGGCAGGAAAGGAGGTGGCCGGAGGCTCGCCCTGCCAGGTCCCTTCCCCCCGCGGGGCTCATGCCTGCTCCCTGCAAGCCGCTCTCAGCCCATCTCCTTTTGGCTTCTCCCAGCCCTAGCGCTCAGCCAAAAGGAGGGGTAAGCACCCTCCTCCCTTGAACACACAGAGTGGCCATCACGGGGGTTGAACCCGTGACCTTGGCGTTATTAGCACCACGCTCTATCCAGCTGAGCTAGCCGGCCTACAGGAAGCAGGCCTCGCCTGAACCTTTCAGAAGGCGTCACCGGCCGCCGCGGGGCGGGTGCGGCCACCTTTATGACATGGTTCCATCAAGGGGCTTGGCTGTCTGCCGGGGGAATTAGCTCAAGCGGTAGAGCGCTCGCTTAGCATGCGAGAGGCAGCAGGATCGATGCCCGCATTCTCCAGCAGCAGGTTACGCCTGTCATCTCCTTTTAGGAAGCCACTGACAGTCAGCAGGCTAAGCTCTTTCAGCGACCTCCATCTCTCTCCCAGCTTGGCCTCCCAAAAAGACAGCCCTTGCCAAGCAGCAAGCTCTTCGTCCCTGGGCCTTCTCCCCCTTGCGCTTGGTGGGAGGCTGGAGACAGCATGGGGAAGTTAGCTCCAATGGAAGGGAGTGGGAGAAGTTGGGAGATGGATATGCGTCTTCTCCAGCATGCTCCGCAGTCGGGGCGGAGCTGATCCTAGCTTGCCTGGCTGTCTCTAGAGCCCGATCCCTTTTCCCCTCCCTCCCTACCGGTCCACATGGAGCTAATTGGCTTGGAAGGAGTGCCACTCAAATCCCGAACTACTCGCCATGCCAGGGATCCAGGAAGGGAAGGAGGAGATGGGCGGGGAACAGTGAGTCTGTGGGTGTCGACCCCGGCGGAGCCAGGGTCCTTTTGATGTCGGCTGGGCCAGGGAGCCAGCGTGAGCCCCGCTCCCGTTCCTGAACTGGGCCTGCTCCTGGCTTTGCTTGGTTTAGAGGCAAGTGGTGAAGAGAAGAACGGACCTCCCGGGTGAGACCGGTGGTCCCTCTAGCCCGGCGGCCCGACTTCTGACAGTAGCCGATGCCAAGTGCTTCAGAGGCAATGGCCAGAGCGGGCAACCGTCAAGCCATCTCTCCCCACGTTGTCTTCTGAAGCTTCTCAGGGCCTTCCCCTGGTGTGGGCTCGGGTACGAAGAGCCCCTGGAAGTTCTTCAGCTGTTGCAAAAAGTGTGACTAGCAGGAGTAGCGACGGCGCTGTAGCTTTCCACCTCCCCTCAACTTGAGCAGCTTTCCATTCCCCCGTTCGGCATAATGACCCTCCCACCCTTTTCAGGTGCGGAGCTGTACAATTCTGGCAGGGTGGCCATTTAGAAATCTTGTCTTTTTGGATGGGGAGCCTTCGGACTCTTTGGGTGTTTTGGGGTTGTTCAGATGAGTTTCTGTCTGCACCCTGTAAACCTGCCCATACCGCTATTGCCCAGGCCTCTTCTTTTGTCATTCAGTTTTGCACGCATTCTAAAACAATGTGCATTTCCTCACCTTTGGGGGCGAAGCCAGACTTTGAGGCACCTGCTGCCCTACTTGGTGTAAACTTTGCTTTCGCCAATCAGAAGCGAACACAAACAAGTTTTGGGCCCTGTCACGTTACAGGAATTATTTGGGATCATATAGATCGTTGGAGCAACCAGAGTCCTATAGTGGCACCGAATCTTATGTACAGGGGGTCATAATGGGTGTCTACGACCAGGTTATGGATTGCTGATTATGAATATGGCATTGGTATGTGTGTATCACTTTGGTAGTTGAAGTTATGAATATTGGCTCTGGACTGTCTGTCTTTCCAAATATTGTGCGGCCAGGGGGACATTCCAGAATACTGGGCATCAGCTCTGCTCGGCGCTTGATGGACCATTAAGAGCAATCAGCGACACAATGGACTCTGGGAGCTTGGAATGCCCCAATCCAGACAAGAAGTCTACAGAGAACCTGCAAGGCAGCCTGTGCATAATGGCTTCTGCCTGCAAATGATGAGTCATGCATGGTCATGTGATCTGCCCATGTGACTCCAGGACTCCATGGGGTTGAACTTTTCACAGCAGGAACAAAGAGGTGTTTGCACCTGGGGAAAAAAAAATCTAAAATTGAAGCTGCTACAGCCCCCCCATCTTTGTCTTCTACCTCCAGCCTGCAGCCTGTCTTGCTTCCAGCTCTGAATGGACTTTGCTACACAGGTGAACTCTGGACTAAGGTGCTGACCCATCCCTAAATGGGAGGCTTTGTAAAGACTTTGATTTCAACCTGCAGTTATTCTACCTTGGCTGCAAGCCTGAACCAAGAGATGTGCCATTACTGCATGTAACTGATTTCTTTTAACCATTCCTAGCCCTCACCTATACCTTTTTCCTTCTATAATAAACCTTTAGATTTTAGATTCTAAAGGATTGGCAACAGCATGATTTGTGGGAAGATCTGATTTGTATATTGACCTGGGTCTGGGGCCTGATTCTTTGGAATTGGGGAGAACCGTTTTCTTTACTTGGGGTATTGGTTTTCATAACCATTGGTCCCCAGGACAGGTGGCTGCTGGTGGGGATACTGGGAATCTGGAGTGTCTTAAGGGGATTGCTTGTGTGACTTGTGGTTAGCCAGTGGGGTGAAACCAAAGTCTTTTCTGTTCAGCTGGTTTGGTTTGCCTTAGTGTGGAAAACCCCCAGCTTTGGGCTGTAGTTGCCCCTTTGGAAGCAATCTGTCCTGATCTGACACTCACAGTTGGATCCCACCAGGAACAGCACCGTCACAGGCCCCGTCCCCTATGACACTTTTGTGATGTCATAGTTGGTACTTATGGATCTGCCTGCCCATGTGCAGACGGAGAGAGGAGAAACGAAAACGACTCCTGTGTATCCTGTGTACCCCCCCCCGTAACCGAGCCTGACCACCTCGAAGCCTCTCCCTCAGCTCACGTGTTTTCAAACAGAGCTTCTACGTTTGCCGGTCGTTATGCGTTGGTTTGTATTTGTAAGTATCAGTTATTACTAAATGCTGCATCTTTGTTTGTAAATATTGTTAGTAGATATTTTTAGTCATTGTGTGTTTTAAGTTTCATTAAGTCTATTAGTTAATCAGAAAACTGCTCCCTTACCCCTTGTAATTATCCCCAATAAAACTTTAAATTGATTCATTTTAGTTGTGTGTGTGTGTGTCTGCAAATCGCGTCCTGACCCACACTCTCCTTGCATCCCTTACCAATATAGTTTATTGCCACGTGCAGCCTGGTAAATAACAGGCCTGCATTTTTTTTCACCCCTGCGAGTCCATGGCAATCCACAGGGGGGTGTGTGTTTTCCCCTCTGGAGCCGTTTGGAAGCTTAGCCGAAAGAGGAGTATGTTTCCGCAGCAAATGGCTTTCTGCACGGGTCGGGCCCCTGCAAGTAAAGTCTAGCTACGTCAAGGCGTCTGAAAGGAATGGGAGCTGGGAAGGCAGCCGGCCAGGCCTCCCCCTTGTCCTCCCCTTCCCAGGGGCCAAGTCCCTTTCAGGCAGCAGACAGAGCAAGGAGCCCAGAGAGGGCAGGAAAGGAGGTGGCCGGAGGCTCGCCCTGCCAGGTCCCTTCCCCCCGCGGGGCTCATGCCTGCTCCCTGCAAGCCGCTCTCAGCCCATCTCCTTTTGGCTTCTCCCAGCCCTAGCGCTCAGCCAAAAGGAGGGGTAAGCACCCTCCTCCCTTGAACACACAGAGTGGCCAGCACGGGGGTTGAACCCGTGACCTTGGCGTTATTAGCACCACGCTCTATCCAGCTGAGCTAGCCGGCCCACAGAAAGCAGGCCTCGCCTGAACCTTTCAGAAGGCGTCACCGGCCGCCGCGGGGCGGGTGCGGCCACCTTTATGACATGGTTCCATCAAGGGGCTTGGCTGTCTGCCGGGGGAATTAGCTCAAGCGGTAGAGCGCTTGCTTAGCATGCGAGAGACAGCGGGATCGATGCCCGCATTCTCCACCAGCAGGTTACGCCTGTCATCTCCTTTTAGGAAGCCACTGACAGTCAGCAGGCTAAGCTCTTTCAGCGACCTCCATCTCTCTCCCAGCTTGGCCTCCCAAAAAGACAGCCCTTGCCAAGCAGCAAGCTCTTCGTCCCCGGGCCTTCTCCCCCTTGCGCTTGGTGGGAGGCTGGAGACAGCATGGGGAAGTTAGCTCCAATGGAAGGGAGTGGGAGAAGTTGGGAGATGGATATGCGTCTTCTCCAGCATGCTCCGCAGTCGGGGCGGAGCTGATCCTAGCTTGCCTGGCTGTCTCTAGAGCACGATCCCTTTTCCCCTCCCTCCCTACCGGTCCACATGGAGCTAATTGGCTTGGAAGGAGTGCCACTCAAATCCCGAACTACTCGCCATGCCAGGGATCCAGGAAGGGAAGGAGGAGATGGGCGGGGAACAGTGAGTCTGTGGGTGTCGACCCCGGCGGAGCCAGGGTCCTTTTGATGTCGGCTGGGCCAGGGAGCCAGCGTGAGCCCCGCTCCCGTTCCTGAACTGGGCCTGCTCCTGGCTTTGCTTGGTTTAGAGGCAAGTGGTGAAGAGAAGAACGGACCTCCCGGGTGAGACCGGTGGTCCCTCTAGCCCGGCGGCCCGACTTCTGACAGTAGCCGATGCCAAGTGCTTCAGAGGCAATGGCCAGAGCGGGCAACCGTCAAGCCATCTCTCCCCACGTTGTCTTCTGAAGCTTCTCAGGGCCTTCCCCTGGTGTGGGCTCGGGTGCGAAGAGCCCCTGGAAGTTCTTCAGCTGTTGCAAAAAGTGTGACTAGCAGGAGTAGCGACGGCGCTGTAGCTTTCCACCTCCCCTCAACTTGAGCAGCTTTCCATTCCCCCGTTCGGCGTAATGTCCCTCCCACCCTTTTCAGGTGCGGAGCTGTACAATTCTGGCAGGGTGGCCATTTAGAAATCTTGTCTTTTTGGATGGGGAGACTTCGGACTCTTTGGGTGTTTCGGGGTTGTTCAGATGAGTTTCTGTCTGCACCCTGTAAACCTGCCCATACCGCTATTGCCCAGGCCTCTTCTTTTGTCATTCAGTTTTGCACGCATTCTAAAACAATGTGCATTTCCTCACCTTTGGGGGCGAAGGCAGACTTTGAGGCACCTGCTGCCCTACTTGGTGTAAACTTTGCTTTCGCCAATCAGAAGCGAACACAAACAAGTTTTGGGCCCTGTCACGTTACAGGAATTATTTGGGATCATATAGATCGTTGAAGCAACCAGAGTCCTATAGTGGCACCGAATCTTATGTACAGGGGGTCATAATGGGTGTCTACGACCAGGTTATGGATTGCTGATTATGAATATGGCATTGGTATGTGTGTATCAATTTGGTAGTTGAAGTTATGAATATTGGCTCTGGACTGTCTGTCTTTCCAAATATTGTGCGGCCAGGGGGACATTCCAGAATACTGGGCGTCAGCTCTGCTCGGGGCTTGATGGACCATTAAGACCAATCAGCGACACAATGGACTCTGGGAGCTTGGAATGCCCCAATCCAGACAAGAAGTCTACAGAGAACCTGCAAGGCAGCCTGTGCATAATGGCTTCTGCCTGCAAATGATGAGTCATGCATGGTCATGTGATCTGCCCATGTGACTCCAGGACTCCATGGGGTTGAACTTTTCACAGCAGGAACAAAGAGGTGTTTGCACCTGGGGGAAAAAACACCTATAAATTAAGCTGCTACAGCCCCCCCCCACCATCTTTGTCTTCTACCTCCAGCCTGCAGCCTGTCTTGCTTCCAGCTCTGAATGGACTTTGCTACAAAGGTGAACTCTGGACTAAGGTGCTGACCCATCCCTAAATGGGAGGCTTTGTAAAGACTTTGATTTAAACCTGCAGTTATTCTACCTTTGCTGCAAGCCTGAACCAAGAGATGTGCCATTACTGCATGTAACTGATTTCTTTTAACCATTCCTAGCCCTCACCTATACCTTTTTCCTTCTATAATAAACCTTTAGATTTTAGATTCTAAAGGATTGGCAACAGCGTGATTTGTGGGAAGATCTGATTTGTATATTGACCTGGGTCTGGGGCCTGATTCTTTGGAATTGGGGAGAACCGTTTTCTTTACTTGGGGTATTGGTTTTCATAACCATTGGTCCCCAGGACAGGTGGCTGCTGGTGGGGATACTGGGAATCTGGAGTGTCTTAAGGGGATTGCTTGTGTGACTTGTGGTTAGCCAGTGGGGTGAAACCAAAGTCTTTTCTGTTCAGCTGGTTTGGTTTGCCTTAGTGTGGAAAACCCCCAGCTTTGGGCTGTAGTTGCCCCTTTGGAAGCAATCTGTCCTGATCTGACACTCACAGTTGGATCCCACCAGGAACAGCACCGTCACAGGCCCCGTCCCCTATGACACTTTTGTGATGTCATAGTTGGTACTTATGGATCTGCCTGCCCATGTGCAGACGGAGAGAGGAGAAACGAAAACGAATCCTGTGTATCCTGTGTACCCCCCCGTAACCGAGCCTGACCACCTCGAAGCCTCTCCCTCAGCTCACGTGTTTTCAAACAGAGCTTCTACGTTTGCCGGTCGTTATGCGTTGGTTTGTATTTGTAAGTATCAGTTATTACTAAATGCTGCATCTTTGTTTGTAAATATTGTTAGTAGATATTTTTAGTCATTGTGTGTTTTAAGTTTCATTAAGTCTATTAGTTAATCAGAAAACTGCTCCCTTACCCCTTGTAATTATCCCCAATAAAACTTTAAATTGATTCATTTTAGTTGTGTGTGTGTGTGTCTGCAAATCGCGTCCTGACCCACACTCTCCTTGCATCCCTTACCAATATAGTTTATTGCCACGTGCAGCCTGGTAAATAACAGGCCTGCATTTTTTTTTCACCCCTGCGAGTCCGTGGCAATCCACAGGGGGGTGTGTTTTCCCCTCTGGAGCCGTTTGGAAGCTTAGCCGAAAGAGGAGTATGTTTCCGCAGCAAATGGCTTTCTGCACGGGTCGGGCCCCTGCAAGTAAAGTCTAGCTACGTCAAGGCGTCTGAAAGGAATGGGAGCTGGGAAGGCAGCCGGCCAGGCCTCCCCCTTGTCCTCCCCTTCCCAGGGGCCAAGTCCCTTTCAGGCAGCAGACAGAGCAAGGAGCCCAGAGAGGGCAGGAAAGGAGGTGGCCGGAGGCTCGCCCTGCCAGGTCCCTTCCCCCCGCGGGGCTCATGCCTGCTCCCTGCAAGCCGCTCTCAGCCCATCTCCTTTTGGCTTCTCCCAGCCCTAGCGCTCAGCCAAAAGGAGGGGTAAGCACCCTCCTCCCTTAAACACACAGAGTGGCCATCACGGGGGTTGAACCCGTGACCTTGGCGTTATTAGCACCACACTCTATCCAGCTGAGCTAGCCGGCCCACAGAAAGCAGGCCTCGCCTGAACCTTTCAGAAGGCGTCACCGGCCGCCGCGGGGCGGGTGCGGCCACCTTTATGACATGGTTCCATCAAGGGGCTTGGCTGTCTGCCGGGGGAATTAGCTCAAGCGGTAGAGCGCTCGCTTAGCATGCGAGAGGCAGCGGGATCGATGCCCGCATTCTCCAGCAGCAGGTTACGCCTGTCATCTCCTTTTAGGAAGCCACTGACAGTCAGCAGGCTAAGCTCTTTCAGCGACCTCCATCTCTCTCCCAGCTTGGCCTCCCAAAAAGACAGCCCTTGCCAAGCAGCAAGCTCTTCGTCCCCGGGCCTTCTCCCCCTTGCGCTTGGTGGGAGGCTGGAGACAGCATGGGGAAGTTAGCTCCAATGGAAGGGAGTGGGAGAAGTTGGGAGATGGATATGCGTCTTCTCCAGCATGCTCCGCAGTCGGGGCGGAGCTGATCCTAGCTTGCCTGGCTGTCTCTAGAGCACGATCCCTTTTCCCCTCCCTCCCTACCGGTCCACATGGAGCTAATTGGCTTGGAAGGAGTGCCACTCAAATCCCGAACTACTCGCCATGCCAGGGATCCAGGAAGGGAAGGAGGAGATGGGCGGGGAACAGTGAGTCTGTGGGTGTCGACCCCGGCAGAGCCAGGGTCCTTTTGATGTCGGCTGGGCCAGGGAGCCAGCGTGAGCCCCGCTCCCGTTCCTGAACTGGGCCTGCTCCTGGCTTTGCTTGGTTTAGAGGCAAGTGGTGAAGAGAAGAACGGACCTCCCGGGTGAGACCGGTGGTCCCTCTAGCCCGGCGGCCCGACTTCTGACAGTAGCTGATGCCAAGTGCTTCAGAGGCAATGGCCAGAGCGGGCAACCGTCAAGCCATCTCTCCCCACGTTGTCTTCTGAAGCTTCTCAGGGCCTTCCCCTGGTGTGGGCTCGGGTGCGAAGAGCCCCTGGAAGTTCTTCAGCTGTTGCAAAAAGTGTGACTAGCAGGAGTAGCGACGGCGCTGTAGCTTTCCACCTCCCCTCAACTTGAGCAGCTTTCCATTCCCCCGTTCGGCGTAATGTCCCTCCCACCCTTTTCAGGTGCGGAGCTGTACAATTCTGGCAGGGTGGCCATTTAGAAATCTTGTCTTTTTGGATGGGGAGCCTTCGGACTCTTTGGGTGTTTCGGGGTTGTTCAGATGAGTTTCTGTCTGCACCCTGTAAACCTGCCCATACCGCTATTGCCCAGGCCTCTTCTTTTGTCATTCAGTTTTGCACGCATTCTAAAACAATGTGCATTTCCTCACCTTTGGGGGCGAAGCCAGACTTTGAGGCACCTGCTGCCCTACTTGGTGTAAACTTTGCTTTTGCCAATCAGAAGCGAACACAAACAAGTTTTGGGCCCTGTCACGTTACAGGAATTATTTGGGATCATATAGATCGTTGGAGCAACCAGAGTCCTATAGTGGCACCGAATCTTATGTACAGGGGGTCATAATGGGTGTCTACGACCAGGTTATGGATTGCTGATTATGAATATGGCATTGGTATGTGTGTATCACTTTGGTAGTTGAAGTTATGAATATTGGCTCTGGACTGTCTGTCTTTCCAAATATTGTGCGGCCAGGGGGACATTCCAGAATACTGGGCGTCAGCTCTGCTCGGGGCTTGATGGACCATTAAGACCAATCAGCGACACAATGGACTCTGGGAGCTTGGAATGCCCCAATCCAGACAAGAAGTCTACAGAGAACCTGCAAGGCAGCCTGTGCATAATGGCTTCTGCCTGCAAATGATGAGTCATGCATGGTCATGTGATCTGCCCATGTGACTCCAGGACTCCATGGGGTTGAACTTTTCACAGCAGGAACAATGAGGTGTTTGCACCTGGGGAAAAAAACCCTAAAATTGAAGCTGCTACAGCCCCCCCATCTTTGTCTTCTTCCTCCAGCCTGCAGCCTGTCTTGCTTCCAGCTCTGAATGGACTTTGCTACACAGGTGAACTCTGGACTAAGGTGCTGACCCATCCCTAAATGGGAGGCTTTGTAAAGACTTTGATTTAAACCTGCAGTTATTCTACCTTTGCTGCAAGCCTGAACCAAGAGATGTGCCATTACTGCATGTAACTGATTTCTTTTAACCATTCCTAGCCCTCACCTATACCTTTTTCCTTCTATAATAAACCTTTAGATTTTAGATTCTAAAGGACTGGCAACAGCGTGATTTGTGGGAAGATCTGATTTGTATATTGACCTGGGTCTGGGGCCTGATTCTTTGGAATTGGGGAGAACCGTTTTCTTTACTTGGGGTATTGGTTTTCATAACCATTGGTCCCCAGGACAGGTGGCTGCTGGTGGGGATACTGGGAATCTGGAGTGTCTTAAGGGGATTGCTTGTGTGACTTGTGGTTAGCCAGTGGGGTGAAACCAAAGTCTTTTCTGTTCAGCTGGTTTGGTTTGCCTTAGTGTGGAAAACCCCCAGCTTTGGGCTGTAGTTGCCCCTTTGGAAGCAATCTGTCCTGATCTGACACTCACAGTTGGATCCCACCAGGAACAGCACCGTCACAGGCCCCGTCCCCTATGACACTTTTGTGATGTCATAGTTGGTACTTATGGATCTGCCTGCCCATGTGCAGACGGAGAGAGGAGAAATGAAAACGAATCCTGTGTATCCTGTGTACCCCCCCCCCGTAACCGAGCCTGACCACCTCGAAGCCTCTCCCTCAGCTCACGTGTTTTCAAACAGAGGTTCTACGTTTGCCGGTCGTTATGCGTTGGTTTGTATTTGTAAGTATCAGTTATTACTAAATGCTGCATCTTTGTTTGTAAATATTGTTAGTAGATATTTTTAGTCATTGTGTGTTTTAAGTTTCATTAAGTCTATTAGTTAATCAGAAAACTGCTCCCTTACCCCTTGTAATTATCCCCAATAAAACTTTAAATTGATTCATTTTAGTTGTGTGTGTGTGTGTCTGCAAATCGCGTCCTGACCCACACTCTCCTTGCATCCCTTACCAATATAGTTTATTGCCACGTGCAGCCTGGTAAATAACAGGCCTGCATTTTTTTTTCACCCCTGCGAGTCCGTGGCAATCCACAGGGGTGTGTGTGTTTTCCCCTCTGGAGCCGTTTGGAAGCTTCGCCGAAAGAGGAGTATGTTTCCGCAGCAAATGGCTTTCTGCACGGGTCGGGCCCCTGCAAGTAAAGTCTAGCTACGTCAAGGCATCTGAAAGGAATGGGAGCTGGGAAGGCAGCCGGCCAGGCCTCCCCCTTGTCCTCCCCTTCCCAGGGGCCAAGTCCCTTTCAGGCAGCAGACAGAGCAAGGAGCCCAGAGAGGGCAGGAAAGGAGGTGGCCGGAGGCTCGCCCTGCCAGGTCCCTTCCCCCCGCGGGGCTCATGCCTGCTCCCTGCAAGCCGCTCTCAGCCCATCTCCTTTTGGCTTCTCCCAGCCCTAGCGCTCAGCCAAAAGGAGGGGTAAGCACCCTCCTCCCTTGAACACACAGAGTGGCCAGCACGGGGGTTGAACCCGTGACCTTGGCGTTATTAGCACCACGCTCTATCCAGCTGAGCTAGCCGGCCCACAGAAAGCAGGCCTCGCCTGAACCTTTCAGAAGGCGTCACCGGCCGCCGCGGGTGAGGGTGCGGCCATCTTTATGACATGGTTCCATCAAGGGGCTTGGCTGTCTGCTGGGGGAATTAGCTCAAGTGGTAGAGCGCTCGCTTAGCATGCGAGAGACAGCGGGATCGATGCCCGCATTCTCCAGCAGCAGGTTACGCCTGTCATCTCCTTTTAGGAAGCCACTGACAGTCAGCAGGCTAAGCTCTTTCAGCGACCTCCATCTCTCTCCCAGCTTGGCCTCCCAAAAAGACAGCCCTTGCCAAGCAGCAAGCTCTTCGTCCCCGGGCCTTCTCCCCCTTGCGCTTGGTGGGAGGCTGGAGACAGCATGGGGAAGTTAGCTCCAATGGAAGGGAGTGGGAGAAGTTGGGAGATGGATATGCGTCTTCTCCAGCATGCTCCGCAGTCGGGGCGGAGCTGATCCTAGCTTGCCTGGCTGTCTCTAGAGCCCGATCCCTTTTCCCCTCCCTCCCTACTGGTCCACATGGAGCTAATTGGCTTGGAAGGAGTGCCACTCAAATCCCGAACTACTCGCCATGCCAGGGATCCAGGAAGGGAAGGAGGAGATGGGCGGGGAACAGTGAGTCTGTGGGTGTCGACCCCGGCGGAGCCAGGGTCCTTTTGATGTCGGCTGGGCCAGGGAGCCAGCGTGAGCCCCGCTCCCGTTCCTGGACTGGGCCTGCTCCTGGCTTTGCTTGGTTTAGAGGCAAGTGGTGAAGAGAAGAACGGACCTCCCGGGTGAGACCGGTGGTCCCTCTAGCCCGGCAGCCCGACTTCTGACAGTAGCCGATGCCAAGTGCTTCAGAGGCAATGGCCAGAGCGGGCAACCGTCAAGCCATCTCTCCCCACGTTGTCTTCTGAAGCTTCTCAGGGCCTTCCCCTGGTGTGGGCTCGGGTGCGAAGAGCCCCTGGAAGTTCTTCAGCTGTTGCAAAAAGTGTGACTAGCAGGAGTAGCGACGGCGCTGTAGCTTTCCACCTCCCCTCAACTTGAGCAGCTTTCCATTCCCCCGTTCGGCGTAATGTCCCTCCCACCCTTTTCAGGTGCGGAGCTGTACAATTCTGGCAGGGTGGCCATTTAGAAATCTTGTCTTTTTGGATGGGGAGCCTTCGGACTCTTTGGGTGTTTCGGGGTTGTTCAGATGAGTTTCTGTCTGCACCCTGTAAACCTGCCCATACCGCTATTGCCCAGGCCTCTTCTTTTGTCATTCAGTTTTGCACGCATTCTAAAACAATGTGCATTTCCTCACCTTTGGGGGCGAAGCCTGACTTTGAGGCACCTGCTGCCCTACTTGGTGTAAACTTTGCTTTCGCCAATCAGAAGCAAACACAAACAAGTTTTGGGCCCTGTCACGTTACAGGAATTATTTGGGATCATATAGATCGTTGGAGCAACCAGAGTCCTATAGTGGCACCGAATCTTATGTACAGGGGGTCATAATGGGTGTCTACGACCAGGTTATGGATTGCTGATTATGAATATAGCATTGGTATGTGTGTATCACTTTGGTAGTTGAAGTTATGAATATTGGCTCTGGACTGTCTGTCTTTCCAAATATTGTGCGGCCAGGGGGACATTCCAGAATACTGGGCATCAGCTCTGCTCGGGGCTTGATGGACCATTAAGAGCAATCAGCGACACAATGGACTCTGGGAGCTTGGAATGCCCCAATCCAGACAAGAAGTCTACAGAGAACCTGCAAGGCAGCCTGTGCATAATGGCTTCTGCCTGCAAATGATGAGTCATGCATGGTCATGTGATCTGCCCATGTGACTCCAGGACTCCATGGGGTTGAACGTTTCACAGCAGGAACAAAGAGGTGTTTGCACCTGGGGAAAAAAAAACCTAAAATTGAAGCTGCTACAGCCCCCCCATCTTTGTCTTCTACCTCCAGCCTGCAGCCTGTCTTGCTTCCAGCTCTGAATGGACTTTGCTACACAGGTGAACTCTGGACTAAGGTGCTGACCCATCCCTAAATGGGAGGCTTTGTAAAGACTTTGATTTAAACCTGCAGTTATTCTACCTTGGCTGCAAGCCTGAACCAAGAGATGTGCCATTACTGCATGTAACTGATTTCTTTTAACCATTCCTAGCCCTCACCTATACCTTTTTCCTTCTATAATAAACCTTTAGATTTTAGATTCTAAAGGATTGGCAACAGCGTGATTTGTGGGAAGATCTGATTTGTATATTGACCTGGGTCTGGGGCCTGATTCTTTGGAATTGGGGAGAACCGTTTTCTTTACTTGGGGTATTGGTTTTCATAACCATTGGTCCCCAGGACAGGTGGCTGCTGGTGGGGATACTGGGAATCTGGAGTGTCTTAAGGGGATTGCTTGTGTGACTTGTGGTTAGCCAGTGGGGTGAAACCAAAGTCTTTTCTGTTCAGCTGGTTTGGTTTGCCTTAGTGTGGAAAACCCCCAGCTTTGGGCTGTAGTTGCCCCTTTGGAAGCAATCTGTCCTGATCTGACACTCACAGTTGGATCCCACCAGGAACAGCACCGTCACAGGCCCCGTCCCCTATGACACTTTTGTGATGTCATAGTTGGTACTTATGGATCTGCCTGCCATGTGCAGACGGAGAGAGGAGAAACGAAAACGAATCCTGTGTATCCTGTGTACCCCCCCGTAACCGAGCCTGACCACCTCGAAGCCTCTCCCTCAGCTCACGTGTTTTCAAACAGAGCTTCTACGTTTGCCGGTCATTATGCGTTGGTTTGTATTTGTAAGTATCAGTTATTACTAAATGCTGCATCTTTGTTTGTAAATATTGTTAGTAGATATTTTTAGTCATTGTGTGTTTTAAGTTTCATTAAGTCTATTAGTTAATCAGAAAACTGCTCCCTTACCCCTTGTAATTATCCCCAATAAAACTTTAAATTGATTCATTTTAGTTGTGTGTGTGTGTGTCTGCAAATCGCGTCCTGACCCACACTCTCCTTGCATCCCTTACCAATATAGTTTATTGCCACGTGCAGCCTGGTAAATAACAGGCCTGCATTTTTTTTTCACCCCTGCGAGTCCGTGGCAATCCACAGGGGTGTGTGTGTTTTCCCCTCTGGAGCCGTTTGGAAGCTTAGCCGAAAGAGGAGTATGTTTCCGCAGCAAATGGCTTTCTGCACGGGTCGGGCCCCTGCAAGTAAAGTCTAGCTACGTCAAGGCGTCTGAAAGGAATGGGAGCTGGGAAGGCAGCCGGCCAGGCCTCCCCCTTGTCCTCCCCTTCCCAGGGGCCAAGTCCCTTTCAGGCAGCAGACAGAGCAAGGAGCCCAGAGAGGGCAGGAAAGGAGGTGGCCGGAGACTCGCCCTGCCAGGTCCCTACCCCCCGCGGGGCTCATGCCTGCTCCCTGCAAGCCGCTCTCAGCCCATCTCCTTTTGGCTTCTCCCAGCCCTAGCGCTCAGCCAAAAGGAGGGGTAAGCACCCTCCTCCCTTGAACACACAGAGTGGCCAGCACTGGGGTTGAACCCGTGACCTTGGCATTATTAGCACCACGCGCTATCCAGCTGAGCTAGATGGCCCACAGAAAGCAGGCCTCGCCTGAACCTTTCAGAAGGCGTCACCGGCCGCCGCGGGGCGGGTGCGGCCACCTTTATGACATGGTTCCATCAAGGGGCTTGGCTGTCTGCCGGGGGAATTAGCTCAAGCGGTAGAGCGCTCGCTTAGCATGCGAGAGGCAGCGGGATCGATGCCCGCATTCTCCAGCAGCAGGTTACGCCTGTCATCTCCTTTTAGGAAGCCACTGACAGTCAGCAGGCTAAGCTCTTTCAGCGACCTCCATCTCTCTCCCAGCTTGGCCTCCCAAAAAGACAGCCCTTGCCAAGCAGCAAGCTCTTCGTCCCCGGGCCTTCTCCCCCTTGCGCTTGGTGGGAGGCTGGAGACAGCATGGGGAAGTTAGCTCCGATGGAAGGGAGTGGGAGAAGTTGGGAGATGGATATGCGTCTTCTCCAGCATGCTCCGCAGTCGGGGCGGAGCTGATCCTAGCTTGCCTGGCTGTCTCTAGAGCACGATCCCTTTTCCCCTCCCTCCCTACCGGTCCACATGGAGCTAATTGGCTTGGAAGGAGTGCCACTCAAATCCCGAACTACTCGCCATGCCAGGGATCCAGGAAGGGAAGGAGGAGATGGGCGGGGAACAGTGAGTCTGTGGGTGTCGACCCCGGCGGAGCCAGGGTCCTTTTGATGTCGGCTGGGCCAGGGAGCCAGCGTGAGCCCCGCTCCTGTTCCTGAACTGGGCCTGCTCCTGGCTTTGCTTGGTTTAGAGGCAAGTGGTGAAGAGAAGAACGGACCTCCCGGGTGAGACCGGTGGTCCCTCTAGCCCGGCGGCCCGACTTCTGACAGTAGCCGATGCCAAGTGCTTCAGAGGCAATGGCCAGAGCGGGCAACCGTCAAGCCATCTCTCCCCACGTTGTCTTCTGAAGCTTCTCAGGGCCTTCCCCTGGTGTGGGCTCGGGTGCGAAGAGCCCCTGGAAGTTCTTCAGCTGTTGCAAAAAGTGTGACTAGCAGGAGTAGCGACGGCGCTGTAGCTTTCCACCTCCCCTCAACTTGAGCAGCTTTCCATTCCCCCGTTCGGCGTAATGACCCTCCCACCCTTTTCAGGTGCGGAGCTGTACAATTCTGGCAGGGTGGCCATTTAGAAATCTTGTCTTTTTGGATGGGGAGCCTTCGGACTCTTTGGGTGTTTCGGGGTTGTTCAGATGAGTTTCTGTCTGCACCCTGTAAACCTGCCCATACCGCTATTGCCCAGGCCTCTTCTTTTGTCATTCAGTTTTGCACGCATTCTAAAACAATGTGCATTTCCTCACCTTTGGGGGCGAAGCCAGACTTTGAGGCACCTGCTGCCCTACTTGGTGTAAACTTTGCTTTTGCCAATCAGAAGCGAACACAAACAAGTTTTGGGCCCTGTCACGTTCCAGGAATTATTTGGGATCATATAGATCGTTGGAGCAACCAGAGTCCTATAGTGGCACCGAATCTTATGTACAGGGGGTCATAATGGGTGTCTACGACCAGGTTATGGATTGCTGATTATGAATATGGCATTGGTATGTGTGTATCAATTTGGTAGTTGAAGTTATGAATATTGGCTCTGGACTGTCTGTCTTTCCAAATATTGTGCGGCCAGGGGGACATTCCAGAATACTGGGCGTCAGCTCTGCTCGGGGCTTGATGGACCATTAAGACCAATCAGCGACACAATGGACTCTGGGAGCTTGGAATGCCCCAATCCAGACAAGAAGTCTACAGAGAACCTGCAAGGCAGCCTGTGCATAATGGCTTCTGCCTGCAAATGATGAGTCATGCATGGTCATGTGATCTGCCCATGTGACTCCAGGACTCCATGGGGTTGAACTTTTCACAGCAGGAACAATGAGGTGTTTGCACCTGGGGAAAAAAAACCTAAAATTGAAGCTGCTACAGCCCCCCCATCTTTGTCTTCTTCCTCCAGCCTGCAGCCTGTCTTGCTTCCAGCTCTGAATGGACTTTGCTACACAGGTGAACTCTGGACTAAGGTGCTGACCCATCCCTAAATGGGAGGCTTTGTAAAGACTTTGATTTAAACCTGCAGTTATTCTACCTTTGCTGCAAGCCTGAACCAAGAGATGTGCCATTACTGCATGTAATTGATTTCTTTTAACCATTCCTAGCCCTCACCTATACCTTTTTCCTTCTATAATAAACCTTTAGATTTTAGATTCTAAAGGACTTGCAACAGCGTGATTTGTGGGAAGATCTGATTTGTATATTGACCTGGGTCTGGGGCCTGATTCTTTGGAATTGGGGAGAACCGTTTTCTTTACTTGGGGTATTGGTTTTCATAACCATTGGTCCCCAGGACAGGTGGCTGCTGGTGGGGATACTGGGAATCTGGAGTGTCTTAAGGGGATTGCTTGTGTGACTTGTGGTTAGCCAGTGGGGTGAAACCAAAGTCTTTTCTGTTCAGCTGGTTTGGTTTGCCTTAGTGTGGAAAACCCCCAGCTTTGGGCTGTAGTTGCCCCTTTGGAAGCAATCTGTCCTGATCTGACACTCACAGTTGGATCCCACCAGGAACAGCACCGTCACAGGCCCCGTCCCCTATGACACTTTTGTGATGTCATAGTTGGTACTTATGGATCTGCCTGCCCATGTGCAGACGGAGAGAGGAGAAACGAAAACGAATCCTGTGTATCCTGTGTACCCCCCCGTAACCGAGCCTGACCACCTCGAAGCCTCTCCCTCAGCTCACGTGTTTTCAAACAGAGCTTCTACGTTTGCCGGTCGTTATGCGTTGGTTTGTATTTGTAAGTATCAGTTATTACTAAATGCTGCATCTTTGTTTGTAAATATTGTTAGTAGATATTTTTAGTCATTGTGTGTTTTAAGTTTCATTAAGTCTATTAGTTAATCAGAAAACTGCTCCCTTACCCCTTGTAATTATCCCCAATAAAACTTTAAATTGATTCATTTTAGTTGTGTGTGTGTGTGTCTGCAAATCGCGTCCTGACCCACACTCTCCTTGCATCCCTTACCAATATAGTTTATTGCCACGTGCAGCCTGGTAAATAACAGGCCTGCATTTTTTTTTCACCCCTGCGAGTCCATGGCAATCCACAGGGGGGTGTGTGTTTTCCCCTCTGGAGCCGTTTGGAAGCTTAGCCGAAAGAGGAGTATGTTTCCGCAGCAAATGGCTTTCTGCACGGGTCGGGCCCCTGCAAGTAAAGTCTAGCTACGTCAAGGCGTCTGAAAGGAATGGGAGCTGGGAAGGCAGCCGGCCAGGCCTCCCCCTTGTCCTCCCCTTCCCAGGGGCCAAGTCCCTTTCAGGCAGCAGACAGAGCAAGGAGCCCAGAGAGGGCAGGAAAGGAGGTGGCCGGAGGCTCGCCCTGCCAGGTCCCTTCCCCCCGCGGGGCTCATGCCTGCTCCCTGCAAGCCGCTCTCAGCCCATCTCCTTTTGGCTTCTCCCAGCCCTAGCGCTCAGCCAAAAGGAGGGGTAAGCACCCTCCTCCCTTGAACACACAGAGTGGCCAGCACGGGGGTTGAACCCGTGACCTTGGCATTATTAGCACCACGCTCTATCCAGCTGAGCTAGCCGGCCCACAGAAAGCAGGCCTCGCCTGAACCTTTCAGAAGGCGTCACCAGCCGCCGCGGGGCGGGTGCGGCCACCTTTCTGACATGGTTCCATCAAGGGGCTTGGCTGTCTGCCGGGGGAATTAGCTCAAGCGGTAGAGCGCTCGCTTAGCATGCGAGAGGCAGCGGGATCGATGCCCGCATTCTCCAGCAGCAGGTTACGCCTGTCATCTCCTTTTAGGAAGCCACTGACAGTCAGCAGGCTAAGCTCTTTCAGCGACCTCCATCTCTCTCCCAGCTTGGCCTCCCAAAAAGACAGCCCTTGCCAAGCAGCAAGCTCTTCGTCCCCGGGCCTTCTCCCCCTTGCGCTTGGTGGGAGGCTGGAGACAGCATGGGGAAGTTAGCTCCAATGGAAGGGAGTGGGAGAAGTTGGGAGATGGATATGCGTCTTCTCCAGCATGCTCCGCAGTCGGGGCGGAGCTGATCCTAGCTTGCCTGGCTGTCTCTAGAGCCCGATCCCTTTTCCCCTCCCTCCCTACCGGTCCACATGGAGCTAATTGGCTTGGAAGGAGTGCCACTCAAATCCCGAACTACTCGCCATGCCAGGGATCCAGGAAGGGAAGGAGGAGATGGGCGGGGAACAGTGAGTCTGTGGGTGTCGACCCCGGCGGAGCCAGGGTCCTTTTGATGTCGGCTGGGCCAGGGAGCCAGCGTGAGCCCCGCTCCCGTTCCTGAACTGGGCCTGCTCCTGGCTTTGCTTGGTTTAGAGGCAAGTGGTGAAGAGAAGAACGGACCTCCCGGGTGAGACCGGTGGTCCCTCTAGCCCGGCGGCCCGACTTCTGACAGTAGCCGATGCCAAGTGCTTCAGAGGCAATGGCCAGAGCGGGCAACCGTCAAGCCATCTCTCCCCACGTTGTCTTCTGAAGCTTCTCAGGGCCTTCCCCTGGTGTGGGCTCGGGTACGAAGAGCCCCTGGAAGTTCTTCAGCTGTTGCAAAAAGTGTGACTAGCAGGAGTAGCGACGGCGCTGTAGCTTTCCACCTCCCCTCAACTTGAGCAGCTTTCCATTCCCCCGTTCGGCGTAATGTCCCTCCCACCCTTTTCAGGTGCGGAGCTGTACAATTCTGGCAGGGTGGCCATTTAGAAATCTTGTCTTTTTGGATGGGGAGCCTTCGGACTCTTTGGGTGTTTCGGGGTTGTTCAGATGAGTTTCTGTCTGCACCCTGTAAACCTGCCCATACTGCTATTGCCCAGGCCTCTTCTTTTGTCATTCAGTTTTGCACGCATTCTAAAACAATGTGCATTTCCTCACCTTTGGGGGCGAAGCCAGACTTTGAGGCACCTGCTGCCCTACTTGGTGTAAACTTTGCTTTCGCCAATCAGAAGCGAACACAAACAAGTTTTGGGCCCTGTCACGTTACAGGAATTATTTGGGATCATATAGATCGTTGGAGCAACCAGAGTCCTATAGTGGCACCGAATCTTATGTACAGGGGGTCATAATGGGTGTCTACGACCAGGTTATGGATTGCTGATTATGAATATGGCATTGGTATGTGTGTATCAATTTGGTAGTTGAAGTTATGAATATTGGCTCTGGACTGTCTGTCTTTCCAAATATTGTGCGGCCAGGGGGACATTCCAGAATACTGGGCGTCAGCTCTGCTCGGGGCTTGATGGACCATTAAGACCAATCAGCGACACAATGGACTCTGGGAGCTTGGAATGCCCCAATCCAGACAAGAAGTCTACAGAGAACCTGCAAGGCAGCCTGTGCATAATGGCTTCTGCCTGCAAATGATGAGTCATGCATGGTCATGTGATCTGCCCATGTGACTCCAGGACTCCATGGGGTTGAACTTTTCACAGCAGGAACAAAGAGGTGTTTGCACCTGGGGGAAAAAAAAACCTATAAATGAAGCTGCTACAGCCCCCCCATCTTTGTCTTCTACCTCCAGCCTGCAGCCTGTCTTGCTTCCAGCTCTGAATGGACTTTGCTACAAAGGTGAACTCTGGACTAAGGTGCTGACCCATCCCTAAATGGGAGGCTTTGTAAAGACTTTGATTTAAACCTGCAGTTATTCTACCTTTGCTGCAAGCCTGAACCAAGAGATGTGCCATTACTGCATGTAATTGATTTCTTTTAACCATTCCTAGCCCTCACCTATACCTTTTTCCTTCTATAATAAACCTTTAGATTTTAGATTCTAAAGGATTGGCAACAGCGTGATTTGTGGGAAGATCTGATTTGTATATTGACCTGGGTCTGGGGCCTGATTCTTTGGAATTGGGGAGAACCGTTTTCTTTACTTGGGGTATTGGTTTTCATAACCATTGGTCCCCAGGACAGGTGGCTGCTGGTGGGGATACTGGGAATCTGGAGTGTCTTAAGGGGATTGCTTGTGTGACTTGTGGTTAGCCAGTGGGGTGAAACCAAAGTCTTTTCTGTTCAGCTGGTTTGGTTTGCCTTAGTGTGGAAAACCCCCAGCTTTGGGCTGTAGTTGCCCCTTTGGAAGCAATCTGTCCTGATCTGACACTCACAGTTGGATCCCACCAGGAACAGCACCGTCACAGGCCCCGTCCCCTATGACACTTTTGTGATGTCATAGTTAGTACTTATGGATCTGCCTGCCCATGTGCAGACGGAGAGAGGAGAAACGAAAACGAATCCTGTGTATCCTGTGTACCCCCCCGTAACCGAGCCTGACCACCTCGAAGCCTCTCCCTCAGCTCACGTGTTTTCAAACAGAGCTTCTACGTTTGCCGGTCGTTATGCGTTGGTTTGTATTTGTAAGTATCAGTTATTACTAAATGCTGCATCTTTGTTTGTAAATATTGTTAGTAGATATTTTTAGTCATTGTGTGTTTTAAGTTTCATTAAGTCTATTAGTTAATCAGAAAACTGCTCCCTTACCCCTTGTAATTATCCCCAATAAAACTTTAAATTGATTCATTTTAGTTGTGTGTGTGTGTGTCTGCAAATCGCGTCCTGACCCACACTCTCCTTGCATCCCTTACCAATATAGTTTATTGCCACGTGCAGCCTGGTAAATAACAGGCCTGCATTTTTTTTTCACCCCTGCGAGTCCGTGGCAATCCACAGGGGTGTGTGTGTTTTCCCCTCTGGAGCCGTTTGGAAGCTTCGCCGAAAGAGGAGTATGTTTCCGCAGCAAATGGCTTTCTGCACGGGTCGGGCCCCTGCAAGTAAAGTCTAGCTACGTCAAGGCGTCTGAAAGGAATGGGAGCTGGGAAGGCAGCCGGCCAGGCCTCCCCCTTGTCCTCCCCTTCCCAGGGGCCAAGTCCCTTTCAGGCAGCAGACAGAGCAAGGAGCCCAGAGAGGGCAGGAAAGGAGTTGGCCGGAGGCTCGCCCTGCCAGGTCCCTTCCCCCCGCGGGGCTCATGCCTGCTCCCTGCAAGCCGCTCTCAGCCCATCTCCTTTTGGCTTCTCCCAGCCCTAGCGCTCAGCCAAAAGGAGGGGTAAGCACCCTCCTCCCTTGAATACACAGAGTGGCCATCACGGGGGTTGAACCCGTGACCTTGGCGTTATTAGCACCACGCTCTATCCAGCTGAGCTAGCCGGCCCACAGAAAGCAGGCCTCGCCTGAACCTTTCAGAAGGCGTCACCGGCCGCCGCGGGGCGGGTGCGGCCACCTTTCTGACATGGTTCCATCAAGGGGCTTGGCTGTCTGCCGGGGAAATTAGCTCAAGCGGTAGAGCGCTCGCTTAGCATGCGAGAGGCAGCGGGATCGATGCCCGCATTCTCCAGCAGCAGGTTACGCCTGTCATCTCCTTTTAGGAAGCCACTGACAGTCAGCAGGCTAAGCTCTTTCAGCGACCTCCATCTCTCTCCCAGCTTGGCCTCCCAAAAAGACAGCCCTTGCCAAGCAGCAAGCTCTTCGTCCCCGGGCCTTCTCCCCCTTGCGCTTGGTGGGAGGCTGGAGACAGCATGGGGAAGTTAGCTCCAATGGAAGGGAGTGGGAGAAGTTGGGAGATGGATATGCGTCTTCTCCAGCATGCTCCGCAGTCGGGGCGGAGCTGATCCTAGCTTGCCTGGCTGTCTCTAGAGCACGATCCCTTTTCCCCTCCCTCCCTACTGGTCCACATGGAGCTAATTGGCTTGGAAGGAGTGCCACTCAAATCCCGAACTACTCGCCATGCCAGGGATCCAGGAAGGGAAGGAGGAGATGGGCGGGGAACAGTGAGTCTGTGGGTGTCGACCCCGGCGGAGCCAGGGTCCTTTTGATGTCGGCTGGGCCAGGGAGCCAGCGTGAGCCCCGCTCCCGTTCCTGAACTGGGCCTGCTCCTGGCTTTGCTTGGTTTAGAGGCAAGTGGTGAAGAGAAGAACGGACCTCCCGGGTGAGACCGGTGGTCCCTCTAGCCCGGCGGCCCAACTTCTGACAGTAGCCGATGCCAAGTGCTTCAGAGGCAATGGCCAGAGCGGGCAACCGTCAAGCCATCTCTCCCCACGTTGTCTTCTGAAGCTTCTCAGGGCCTTCCCCTGGTGTGGGCTCGGGTGCGAAGAGCCCCTGGAAGTTCTTCAGCTGTTGCAAAAAGTGTGACTAGCAGGAGTAGCGACGGCGCTGTAGCTTTCCACCTCCCCTCAACTTGAGCAGCTTTCCATTCCCCCGTTCGGCGTAATGACCCTCCCACCCTTTTCAGGTGCGGAGCTGTACAATTCTGGCAGGGTGGCCATTTAGAAATCTTGTCTTTTTGGATGGGGAGCCTTCGGACTCTTTGGGTGTTTCGGGGTTGTTCAGATGAGTTTCTGTCTGCACCCTGTAAACCTGCCCATACCGCTATTGCCCAGGCCTCTTCTTTTGTCATTCAGTTTTGCACGCATTCTAAAACAATGTGCATTTCCTCACCTTTGGGGGCGAAGCCAGACTTTGAGGCACCTGCTGCCCTACTTGGTGTAAACTTTGCTTTTGCCAATCAGAAGCGAACACAAACAAGTTTTGGGCCCTGTCACATTACAGGAATTATTTGGGATCATATAGATCGTTGGAGCAACCAGAGTCCTATAGTGGCACCGAATCTTATGTACAGGGGGTCATAATGGGTGTCTACGACCAGGTTATGGATTGCTGATTATGAATATGGCATTGGTATGTGTGTATCAATTTGGTAGTTGAAGTTATGAATATTGGCTCTGGACTGTCTGTCTTTCCAAATATTGTGCGGCCAGGGGGACATTCCAGAATACTGGGCGTCAGCTCTGCTCGGGGCTTGATGGACCATTAAGAGCAATCAGCGACACAATGGACTCTGGGAGCTTGGAATGCCCCAATCCAGACAAGAAGTCTACAGAGAACCTGCAAGGCAGCCTGTGCATAATGGCTTCTGCCTGCAAATGATGAGTCATGCATGGTCATGTGATCTGCCCATGTGACTCCAGGACTCCATGGGGTTGAACTTTTCACAGCAGGAACAATGAGGTGTTTGCACCTGGGGAAAAAAACCCTAAAATTGAAGCTGCTACAGCCCCCCCATCTTTGTCTTCTTCCTCCAGCCTGCAGCCTGTCTTGCTTCCAGCTCTGAATGGACTTTGCTACACAGGTGAACTCTGGACTAAGGTGCTGACCCATCCCTAAATGGGAGGCTTTGTAAAGACTTTGATTTAAACCTGCAGTTATTCTACCTTTGCTGCAAGCCTGAACCAAGAGATGTGCCATTACTGCATGTAATTGATTTCTTTTAACCATTCCTAGCCCTCACCTATACCTTTTTCCTTCTATAATAAACCTTTAGATTTTAGATTCTAAAGGACTGGCAACAGCATGATTTGTGGGAAGATCTGATTTGTATATTGACCTGGGTCTGGGGCCTGATTCTTTGGAATTGGGGAGAACCGTTTTCTTTACTTGGGGTATTGGTTTTCATAACCATTGGTCCCCAGGACAGGTGGCTGCTGGTGGGGATACTGGGAATCTGGAGTGTCTTAAGGGGATTGCTTGTGTGACTTGTGGTTAGCCAGTGGGGTGAAACCAAAGTCTTTTCTGTTCAGCTGGTTTGGTTTGCCTTAGTGTGGAAAACCCCCAGCTTTGGGCTGTAGTTGCCCCTTTGGAAGCAATCTGTCCTGATCTGACACTCACAGTTGGATCCCACCAGGAACAGCACCGTCACAGGCCCCGTCCCCTATGACACTTTTGTGATGTCATAGTTAGTACTTATGGATCTGCCTGCCCATGTGCAGACGGAGAGAGGAGAAACGAAAACGAATCCTGTGTATCCTGTGTACCCCCCCGTAACCGAGCCTGACCACCTCGAAGCCTCTCCCTCAGCTCACGTGTTTTCAAACAGAGCTTCTACGTTTGCCGGTCGTTATGCGTTGGTTTGTATTTGTAAGTATCAGTTATTACTAAATGCTGCATCTTTGTTTGTAAATATTGTTAGTAGATATTTTTAGTCATTGTGTGTTTTAAGTTTCATTAAGTCTATTAGTTAATCAGAAAACTGCTCCCTTACCCCTTGTAATTATCCCCAATAAAACTTTAAATTGATTCATTTTAGTTGTGTGTGTGTGTGTCTGCAAATCGCGTCCTGACCCACACTCTCCTTGCATCCCTTACCAATATAGTTTATTGCCACGTGCAGCCTGGTAAATAACAGGCCTGCATTTTTTTTTCACCCCTGCGAGTCCGTGGCAATCCACAGGGGTGTGTGTGTTTTCCCCTCTGGAGCCGTTTGGAAGCTTAGCCGAAAGAGGAGTATGTTTCCGCAGCAAATGGCTTTCTGCACGGGTCGGGCCCCTGCAGGTAAAGTCTAGCTACGTCAAGGCGTCTGAAAGGAATGGGAGCTGGGAAGGCAGCCGGCCAGGCCTCCCCCTTGTCCTCCCCTTCCCAGGGGCCAAGTCCCTTTCAGGCAGCAGACAGAGCAAGGAGCCCAGAGAGGGCAGGAAAGGAGGTGGCCGGAGGCTCGCCCTGCCAGGTCCCTTCCCCCCGCGGGGCTCATGCCTGCTCCCTGGAAGCCGCTCTCAGCCCATCTCCTTTTGGCTTCTCCCAGCCCTAGCGCTCAGCCAAAAGGAGGGGTAAGCACCCTCCTCCCTTGAACACACAGAGTGGCCAGCACGGGGGTTGAACCCGTGACCTTGGCATTATTAGCACCACGCTCTATCCAGCTGAGCTAGCCGGCCCACAGAAAGCAGGCCTCGCCTGAACCTTTCAGAAGGCGTCACCGGCCGCCGCGGGGCGGGTGCGGCCACCTTTATGACATGGTTCCATCAAGGGGCTTGGCTGTCTGCCGGGGGAATTAGCTCAAGCGGTAGAGCGCTCGCTTAGCATGCGAGAGGCAGCGGGTTCAATGCCCGCATTCTCCAGCAGCAGGTTACGCCTGTCATCTCCTTTTAGGAAGCCACTGACAGTCAGCAGGCTAAGCTCTTTCAGCGACCTCCATCTCTCTCCCAGCTTGGCCTCCCAAAAAGACAGCCCTTGCCAAGCAGCAAGCTCTTCGTCCCCGGGCCTTCTCCCCCTTGCGCTTGGTGGGAGGCTGGAGACAGCATGGGGAAGTTAGCTCCAATGGAAGGGAGTGGGAGAAGTTGGGAGATGGATATGCGTCTTCTCCAGCATGCTCCGCAGTCGGGGCGGAGCTGATCCTAGCTTGCCTGGCTGTCTCTAGAGCACGATCCCTTTTCCCCTCCCTCCCTACCGGTCCACATGGAGCTAATTGGCTTGGAAGGAGTGCCACTCAAATCCCGAACTACTCGCCATGCCAGGGATCCAGGAAGGGAAGGAGGAGATGGGCGGGGAACAGTGAGTCTGTGGGTGTTGACCCCAGCGGAGCCAGGGTCCTTTTGATGTCGGCTGGGCCAGGGAGCCAGCGTGAGCCCCGCTCCCGTTCCTGAACTGGGCCTGCTCCTGGCTTTGCTTGGTTTAGAGGCAAGTGGTGAAGAGAAGAACGGACCTCCCGGGTGAGACCGGTGGTCCCTCTAGCCCGGCGGCCCGACTTCTGACAGTAGCCGATGCCAAGTGCTTCAGAGGCAATGGCCAGAGCGGGCAACCGTCAAGCCATCTCTCCCCACGTTGTCTTCTGAAGCTTCTCAGGGCCTTCCCCTGGTGTGGGCTCGGGTACGAAGAGCCCCTGGAAGTTCTTCAGCTGTTGCAAAAAGTGTGACTAGCAGGAGTAGCGACGGCGCTGTAGCTTTCCACCTCCCCTCAACTTGAGCAGCTTTCCATTCCCCCGTTCGGCGTAATGTCCCTCCCACCCTTTTCAGGTGCGGAGCTGTACAATTCTGGCAGGGTGGCCACTTAGAAATCTTGTCTTTTTGGATGGGGAGCCTTCGGACTCTTTGGGTGTTTCGGGGTTGTTCAGATGAGTTTCTGTCTGCACCCTGTAAACCTGCCCATACTGCTATTGCCCAGGCCTCTTCTTTTGTCATTCAGTTTTGCACGCATTCTAAAACAATGTGCATTTCCTCACCTTTGGGGGCGAAGCCAGACTTTGAGGCACCTGCTGCCCTACTTGGTGTAAACTTTGCTTTCGCCAATCAGAAGCGAACACAAACAAGTTTTGGGCCCTGTCACGTTACAGGAATTATTTGGGATCATATAGATCGTTGGAGCAACCAGAGTCCTATAGTGGCACCGAATCTTATGTACAGGGGGTCATAATGGGTGTCTACGACCAGGTTATGGATTGCTGATTATGAATATGGCATTGGTATGTGTGTATCAATTTGGTAGTTGAAGTTATGAATATTGGCTCTGGACTGTCTGTCTTTCCAAATATTGTGCGGCCAGGGGGACATTCCAGAATACTGGGCGTCAGCTCTGCTCGGGGCTTGATGGACCATTAAGACCAATCAGCGACACAATGGACTCTGGGAGCTTGGAATGCCCCAATCCAGACAAGAAGTCTACAGAGAACCTGCAAGGCAGCCTGTGCATAATGGCTTCTGCCTGCAAATGATGAGTCATGCATGGTCATGTGATCTGCCCATGTGACTCCAGGACTCCATGGGGTTGAACTTTTCACAGCAGGAACAAAGAGGTGTTTGCACCTGGGGGAAAAAAAAACCTATAAATGAAGCTGCTACAGCCCCCCCATCTTTGTCTTCTACCTCCAGCCTGCAGCCTGTCTTGCTTCCAGCTCTGAATGGACTTTGCTACAAAGGTGAACTCTGGACTAAGGTGCTGACCCATCCCTAAATGGGAGGCTTTCTAAAGACTTTGATTTAAACCTGCAGTTATTCTACCTTTGCTGCAAGCCTGAACCAAGAGATGTGCCATTACTGCATGTAACTGATTTCTTTTAACCATTCCTAGCCCTCACCTATACCTTTTTCCTTCTATAATAAACCTTTAGATTTTAGATTCTAAAGGATTGGCAACAGCGTGATTTGTGGGAAGATCTGATTTGTATATTGACCTGGGTCTGGGGCCTGATTCTTTGGAATTGGGGAGAACCATTTTCTTTACTTGGGGTATTGGTTTTCATAACCATTGGTCCCCAGGACAGGTGGCTGCTGGTGGGGATACTGGGAATCTGGAGTGTCTTAAGGGGATTGCTTGTGTGACTTGTGGTTAGCCAGTGGGGTGAAACCAAAGTCTTTTCTGTTCAGCTGGTTTGGTTTGCCTTAGTGTGGAAAACCCCCAGCTTTGGGCTGTAGTTGCCCCTTTGGAAGCAATCTGTCCTGATCTGACACTCACAGTTGGATCCCACCAGGAACAGCACCGTCACAGGCCCCGTCCCCTATGACACTTTTGTGATGTCATAGTTGGTACTTATGGATCTGCCTGCCCATGTGCAGACGGAGAGAGGAGAAACGAAAACGAATCCTGTGTATCCTGTGTACCCCCCCGTAACCGAGCCTGACCACCTCGAAGCCTCTCCCTCAGCTCACGTGTTTTCAAACAGAGCTTCTACGTTTGCCGGTCGTTATGCGTTGGTTTGTATTTGTAAGTATCAGTTATTACTAAATGCTGCATCTTTGTTTGTAAATATTGTTAGTAGATATTTTTAGTCATTGTGTGTTTTAAGTTTCATTAAGTCTATTAGTTAATCAGAAAACTGCTCCCTTACCCCTTGTAATTATCCCCAATAAAACTTTAAATTGATTCATTTTAGTTGTGTGTGTGTGTGTCTGCAAATCGCGTCCTGACCCACACTCTCCTTGCATCCCTTACCAATATAGTTTATTGCCACGTGCAGCCTGGTAAATAACAGGCCTGCATTTTTTTTTCACCCCTGCGAGTCCGTGGCAATCCACAGGGGGGTGTGTGTTTTCCCCTCTGGAGCCGTTTGGAAGCTTCGCCGAAAGAGGAGTATGTTTCCGCAGCAAATGGCTTTCTGCACGGGTCGGGCCCCTGCAAGTAAAGTCTAGCTACGTCAAGGCGTCTGAAAGGAATGGGAGCTGGGAAGGCAGCCGGCCAGGCCTCCCCCTTGTCCTCCCCTTCCCAGGGGCCAAGTCCCTTTCAGGCAGCAGACAGAGCAAGGAGCCCAGAGAGGGCAGGAAAGGAGGTGGCCGGAGGCTCGCCCTGCCAGGTCCCTTCCCCCCGCGGGGCTCATGCCTGCTCCCTGCAAGCTGCTCTCAGCCCATCTCCTTTTGGCTTCTCCCAGCCCTAGCGCTCAGCCAAAAGGAGGGGTAAGCACCCTCCTCCCTTGAACACACAGAGTGGCCATCACGGGGGTTGAACCCGTGACCTTGGCGTTATTAGCACCACGCTCTATCCAGCTGAGCTAGCCGGCCCACAGAAAGCAGGCCTCGCCTGAACCTTTCAGAAGGCGTCACCGGCCGCCGCGGGGCGGGTGCGGCCACCTTTATGACATGGTTCCATCAAGGGGCTTGGCTGTCTGCCGGGGGAATTAGCTCAAGCGGTAGAGCGCTCGCTTAGCATGCGAGAGGCAGCGGGATCGATGCCCGCATTCTCCAGCAGCAGGTTACGCCTGTCATCTC
Source organism: Sternotherus odoratus (assembly GCA_032164245.1). NCBI lineage: Eukaryota > Metazoa > Chordata > Testudines > Kinosternidae > Sternotherus > Sternotherus odoratus. The sequence goes on along the minus strand of JAVMKO010000001.1, from coordinate 225,944,367 downwards.
CTTTTAGGAAGCCACTGACAGTCAGCAGGCTAAGCTCTTTCAGCGACCTCCATCTCTCTCCCAGCTTGGCCTCCCAAAAAGACAGCCCTTGCCAAGCAGCAAGCTCTTCGTCCCCGGGCCTTCTCCCCCTTGCGCTTGGTGGGAGGCTGGAGACAGCATGGGGAAGTTAGCTCCAATGGAAGGGAGTGGGAGAAGTTGGGAGATGGATATGCGTCTTCTCCAGCATGCTCCGCAGTCGGGGCGGAGCTGATCCTAGCTTGCCTGGCTGTCTCTAGAGCACGATCCCTTTTCCCCTCCCTCCCTACCGGTCCACATGGAGCTAATTGGCTTGGAAGGAGTGCCACTCAAATCCCGAACTACTCGCCATGCCAGGGATCCAGGAAGGGAAGGAGGAGATGGGCGGGGAACAGTGAGTCTGTGGGTGTCGACCCCGGCGGAGCCAGGGTCCTTTTGATGTCGGCTGGGCCAGGGAGCCAGCGTGAGCCCCGCTCCCGTTCCTGAACTGGGCCTGCTCCTGGCTTTGCTTGGTTTAGAGGCAAGTGGTGAAGAGAAGAACGGACCTCCCGGGTGAGACCGGTGGTCCCTCTAGCCCGGCGGCCCGACTTCTGACAGTAGCCGATGCCAAGTGCTTCAGAGGCAATGGCCAGAGCGGGCAACCGTCAAGCCATCTCTCCCCACGTTGTCTTCTGAAGCTTCTCAGGGCCTTCCCCTGGTGTGGGCTCGGGTGCGAAGAGCCCCTGGAAGTTCTTCAGCTGTTGCAAAAAGTGTGACTAGCAGGAGTAGCGACGGCGCTGTAGCTTTCCACCTCCCCTCAACTTGAGCAGCTTTCCATTCCCCCGTTCGGCGTAATGACCCTCCCACCCTTTTCAGGTGCGGAGCTGTACAATTCTGGCAGGGTGGCCATTTAGAAATCTTGTCTTTTTGGATGGGGAGCCTTCGGACTCTTTGGGTGTTTCGGGGTTGTTCAGATGAGTTTCTGTCTGCACCCTGTAAACCTGCCCATACCGCTATTGCCCAGGCCTCTTCTTTTGTCATTCAGTTTTGCACGCATTCTAAAACAATGTGCATTTCCTCACCTTTGGGGGCGAAGCCAGACTTTGAGGCACCTGCTGCCCTACTTGGTGTAAACTTTGCTTTCGCCAATCAGAAGCGAACACAAACAAGTTTTGGGCCCTGTCACGTTCCAGGAATTATTTGGGATCATATAGATCGTTGGAGCAACCAGAGTCCTATAGTGGCACCGAATCTTATGTACAGGGGGTCATAATGGGTGTCTACGACCAGGTTATGGATTGCTGATTATGAATATGGCATTGGTATGTGTGTATCAATTTGGTAGTTGAAGTTATGAATATTGGCTCTGGACTGTCTGTCTTTCCAAATATTGTGCGGCCAGGGGGACATTCCAGAATACTGGGCGTCAGCTCTGCTCGGGGCTTGATGGACCATTAAGACCAATCAGCGACACAATGGACTCTGGGAGCTTGGAATGCCCCAATCCAGACAAGAAGTCTACAGAGAACCTGCAAGGCAGCCTGTGCATAATGGCTTCTGCCTGCAAATGATGAGTCATGCATGGTCATGTGATCTGCCCATGTGACTCCAGGACTCCATGGGGTTGAACTTTTCACAGCAGGAACAAAGAGGTGTTTGCACCTGGGGGAAAAAAAAAACCTATAAATGAAGCTGCTACAGCCCCCCCATCTTTGTCTTCTACCTCCAGCCTGCAGCCTGTCTTGCTTCCAGCTCTGAATGGACTTTGCTACAAAGGTGAACTCTGGACTAAGGTGCTGACCCATCCCTAAATGGGAGGCTTTGTAAAGACTTTGATTTAAACCTGCAGTTATTCTACCTTTGCTGCAAGCCTGAACCAAGAGATGTGCCATTACTGCATGTAACTGATTTCTTTTAACCATTCCTAGCCCTCACCTATACCTTTTTCCTTGTATAATAAACCTTTAGATTTTAGATTCTAAAGGATTGGCAACAGCGTGATTTGTGGGAAGATCTGATTTGTATATTGACCTGGGTCTGGGGCCTGATTCTTTGGAATTGGGGAGAACCATTTTCTTTACTTGGGGTATTGGTTTTCATAACCATTGGTCCCCAGGACAGGTGGCTGCTGGTGGGGATACTGGGAATCTGGAGTGTCTTAAGGGGATTGCTTGTGTGACTTGTGGTTAGCCAGTGGGGTGAAACCAAAGTCTTTTCTGTTCAGCTGGTTTGGTTTGCCTTAGTGTGGAAAACCCCCAGCTTTGGGCTGTAGTTGCCCCTTTGGAAGCAATCTGTCCTGATCTGACACTCACAGTTGGATCCCACCAGGAACAGCACCGTCACAGGCCCCGTCCCCTATGACACTTTTGTGATGTCATAGTTGGTACTTATGGATCTGCCTGCCCATGTGCAGACGGAGAGAGGAGAAACGAAAACGAATCCTGTGTATCCTGTGTACCCCCCCGTAACCGAGCCTGACCACCTCGAAGCCTCTCCCTCAGCTCACGTGTTTTCAAACAGAGCTTCTACGTTTGCCGGTCGTTATGCGTTGGTTTGTATTTGTAAGTATCAGTTATTACTAAATGCTGCATCTTTGTTTGTAAATATTGTTAGTAGATATTTTTAGTCATTGTGTGTTTTAAGTTTCATTAAGTCTATTAGTTAATCAGAAAACTGCTCCCTTACCCCTTGTAATTATCCCCAATAAAACTTTAAATTGATTCATTTTAGTTGTGTGTGTGTGTGTCTGCAAATCGCGTCCTGACCCACACTCTCCTTGCATCCCTTACCAATATAGTTTATTGCCACGTGCAGCCTGGTAAATAACAGGCCTGCATTTTTTTTTCACCCCTGCGAGTCCGTGGCAATCCACAGGGGGGTGTGTGTTTTCCCCTCTGGAGCCGTTTGGAAGCTTCGCCGAAAGAGGAGTATGTTTCCGCAGCAAATGGCTTTCTGCACGGGTCGGGCCCCTGCAAGTAAAGTCTAGCTACGTCAAGGCGTCTGAAAGGAATGGGAGCTGGGAAGGCAGCCGGCCAGGCCTCCCCCTTGTCCTCCCCTTCCCAGGGGCCAAGTCCCTTTCAGGCAGCAGACAGAGCAAGGAGCCCAGAGAGGGCAGGAAAGGAGGTGGCCGGAGGCTCGCCCTGCCAGGTCCCTTCCCCCCGCGGGGCTCATGCCTGCTCCCTGCAAGCCGCTCTCAGCCCATCTCCTTTTGGCTTCTCCCAGCCCTAGCGCTCAGCCAAAAGGAGGGATAAGCACCCTCCTCCCTTGAACACACAGAGTGGCCAGCACGGGGGTTGAACCCGTGACCTTGGCGTTATTAGCACCACGCTCTATCCAGCTGAGCTAGCCGGCCGACAGAAAACAGGCCTCGCCTGAACCTTTCAGAAGGCGTCACCGGCCGCCGCGGGGCGGGTGCGGCCACCTTTATGACATGGTTCCATCAAGGGGCTTGGCTGTCTGCCGGGGGAATTAGCTCAAGCGGTAGAGCGCTCGCTTAGCATGCGAGAGGCAGCGGGATCGATGCCCGCATTCTCCAGCAGCAGGTTACGCCTGTCATCTCCTTTTAGGAAGCCACTGACAGTCAGCAGGCTAAGCTCTTTCAGCGACCTCCATCTCTCTCCCAGCTTGGCCTCCCAAAAAGACAGCCCTTGCCAAGCAGCAAGCTCTTCGTCCCCGGGCCTTCTCCCCCTTGCGCTTGGTGGGAGGCTGGAGACAGCATGGGGAAGTTAGCTCCAATGGAAGGGAGTGGGAGAAGGTGGGAGATGGATATGCGTCTTCTCCAGCATGCTCCGCAGTCGGGGCGGAGCTGATCCTAGCTTGCCTGGCTGTCTCTAGAGCACGATCCCTTTTCCCCTCCCTCCCTACCGGTCCACATGGAGCTAATTGGCTTGGAAGGAGTGCCACTCAAATCCCGAACTACTCGCCATGCCAGGGATCCAGGAAGGGAAGGAGGAGATGGGCGGGGAACAGTGAGTCTGTGGGTGTCGACCCCGGCGGAGCCAGGGTCCTTTTGATGTCGGCTGGGCCAGGGAGCCAGCGTGAGTTCCTGAACTGGGCCTGCTCCTGGCTTTGCTTGGTTTAGAGGCAAGTGGTGAAGAGAAGAACGGACCTCCCGGGTGAGACCGGTGGTCCCTCTAGCCCGGCGGCCCGACTTCTGACAGTAGCCGATGCCAAGTGCTTCAGAGGCAATGGCCAGAGCGGGCAACCGTCAAGCCATCTCTCCCCACGTTGTCTTCTGAAGCTTCTCAGGGCCTTCCCCTGGTGTGGGCTCGGGTGCGAAGAGCCCCTGGAAGTTCTTCAGCTGTTGCAAAAAGTGTGACTAGCAGGAGTAGCGACGGCGCTGTAGCTTTCCACCTCCCCTCAACTTGAGCAGCTTTCCATTCCCCCGTTCGGCGTAATGTCCCTCCCACCCTTTTCAGGTGCGGAGCTGTACAATTCTGGCAGGGTGGCCATTTAGAAATCTTGTCTTTTTGGATGGGGAGCCTTCGGACTCTTTGGGTGTTTCGGGGTTGTTCAGATGAGTTTCTGTCTGCACCCTGTAAACCTGCCCATACTGCTATTGCCCAGGCCTCTTCTTTTGTCATTCAGTTTTGCACGCATTCTAAAACAATGTGCATTTCCTCACCTTTGGGGGCGAAGCCAGACTTTGAGGCACCTGCTGCCCTACTTGGTATAAACTTTGCTTTCGCCAATCAGAAGCGAACACAAACAAGTTTTGGGCCCTGTCACGTTCCAGGAATTATTTGGGATCATATAGATCGTTGGAGCAACCAGAGTCCTATATTGGCACCGAATCTTATGTACAGGGGGTCATAATGGGTGTCTACGACCAAGTTATGGATTGCTGATTATGAATATGGCATTGGTATGTGTGTATCAATTTGGTAGTTGAAGTTATGAATATTGGCTCTGGACTGTCTGTCTTTCCAAATATTGTGCGGCCAGGGGGACATTCCAGAATACTGGGCGTCAGCTCTGCTCGGGGCTTGATGGACCATTAAGACCAATCAGCGACACAATGGACTCTGGGAGCTTGGAATGCCCCAATCCAGACAAGAAGTCTACAGAGAACCTGCAAGGCAGCCTGTGCATAATGGCTTCTGCCTGCAAATGATGAGTCATGCATGGTCATGTGATCTGCCCATGTGACTCCAGGACTCCATGGGGTTGAACTTTTCACAGCAGGAACAAAGAGGTGTTTGCACCTGGGGGAAAAAAAAAACCTATAAATGAAGCTGCTACAGCCCCCTCATCTTTGTCTTCTACCTCCAGCCTGCAGCCTGTCTTGCTTCCAGCTCTGAATGGACTTTGCTACAAAGGTGAACTCTGGACTAAGGTGCTGACCCATCCCTAAATGGGAGGCTTTCTAAAGACTTTGATTTAAACCTGCAGTTATTCTACCTTTGCTGCAAGCCTGAACCAAGAGATGTGCCATTACTGCATGTAACTGATTTCTTTTAACCATTCCTAGCCCTCACCTATACCTTTTTCCTTCTATAATAAACCTTTAGATTTTAGATTCTAAAGGATTGGCAACAGCGTGATTTGTGGGAAGATCTGATTTGTATATTGACCTGGGTCTGGGGCCTGATTCTTTGGAATTGGGGAGAACCATTTTCTTTACTTGGGGTATTGGTTTTCATAACCATTGGTCCCCAGGACAGGTGGCTGCTGGTGGGGATACTGGGAATCTGGAGTGTCTTAAGGGGATTGCTTGTGTGACTTGTGGTTAGCCAGTGGGGTGAAACCAAAGTCTTTTCTGTTCAGCTGGTTTGGTTTGCCTTAGTGTGGAAAACCCCCAGCTTTGGGCTGTAGTTGCCCCTTTGGAAGCAATCTGTCCTGATCTCACACTCACAGTTGGATCCCACCAGGAACAGCACCGTCACAGGCCCCGTCCCCTATGACACTTTTGTGATGTCATAGTTGGTACTTATGGATCTGCCTGCCCATGTGCAGACGGAGAGAGGAGAAACGAAAACGACTCCTGTGTATCCTGTGTACCCCCCCCCCCGTAACCGAGCCTGACCACCTCGAAGCCTCTCCCTCAGCTCACGTGTTTTCAAACAGAGCTTCTACGTTTGCCGGTCGTTATGCGTTGGTTTGTATTTGTAAGTATCAGTTATTACTAAATGCTGCATCTTTGTTTGTAAATATTGTTAGTAGATATTTTTAGTCATTGTGTGTTTTAAGTTTCATTAAGTCTATTAGTTAATCAGAAAACTGCTCCCTTACCCCTTGTAATTATCCCCAATAAAACTTTAAATTGATTCATTTTAGTTGTGTGTGTGTGTGTCTGCAAATCGCGTCCTGACCCACACTCTCCTTGCATCCCTTACCAATATAGTTTATTGCCACGTGCAGCCTGGTAAATAACAGGCCTGCATTTTTTTTTCACCCCTGCGAGTCCGTGGCAATCCACAGGGGTGTGTGTGTTTTCCCCTCTGGAGCCGTTTGGAAGCTTCGCCGAAAGAGGAGTATGTTTCCGCAGCAAATGGCTTTCTGCACGGGTCGGGCCCCTGCAAGTAAAGTCTAGCTACGTCAAGGCGTCTGAAAGGAATGGGAGCTGGGAAGGCAGCCGGCCAGGCCTCCCCCTTGTCCTCCCCTTCCCAGGGGCCAAGTCCCTTTCAGGCAGCAGACAGAGCAAGGAGCCCAGAGAGGGCAGGAAAGGAGGTGGCCGGAGGCTCGCCCTGCCAGGTCCCTTCCCCCCGCGGGGCTCATGCCTGCTCCCTGCAAGCCGCTCTCAGCCCATCTCCTTTTGGCTTCTCCCAGCCCTAGCGCTCAGCCAAAAGGAAGGGTAAGCACCCTCCTCCCTTGAACACACAGAGTGGCCAGCACGGGGGTTGAACCCGTGACCTTGGCATTATTAGCACCACGCTCTATCCAGCTGAGCTAGCCGGCCGACAGAAAACAGGCCTCGCCTGAACCTTTCAGAAGGCGTCACCGGCCGCCGCGGGGCGGGTGCGGCCACCTTTATGACATGGTTCCATCAAGGGGCTTGGCTGTCTGCCGGGGGAATTAGCTCAAGCGGTAGAGCGCTCGCTTAGCATGCGAGAGGCAGCGGGATCGATGCCCGCATTCTCCAGCAGCAGGTTACGCCTGTCATCTCCTTTTAGGAAGCCACTGACAGTCAGCAGGCTAAGCTCTTTCAGCGACCTCCATCTCTCTCCCAGCTTGGCCTCCCAAAAAGACAGCCCTTGCCAAGCAGCAAGCTCTTCATCCCCGGGCCTTCTCCCCCTTGCGCTTGGTGGGAGGCTGGAGACAGCATGGGGAAGTTAGCTCCAATGGAAGGGAGTGGGAGAAGGTGGGAGATGGATATGCGTCTTCTCCAGCATGCTCCGCAGTCGGGGCGGAGCTGATCCTAGCTTGCCTGGCTGTCTCTAGAGCACGATCCCTTTTCCCCTCCCTCCCTACCGGTCCACATGGAGCTAATTGGCTTGGAAGGAGTGCCACTCAAATCCCGAACTACTCGCCATGCCAGGGATCCAGGAAGGGAAGGAGGAGATGGGCGGGGAACAGTGAGTCTGTGGGTGTCGACACCGGCGGAGCCAGGGTCCTTTTGATGTCGGCTGGGCCAGGGAGCCAGCGTGAGTTCCTGAACTGGGCCTGCTCCTGGCTTTGCTTGGTTTAGAGGCAAGTGGTGAAGAGAAGAACGGACCTCCCGGGTGAGACCGGTGGTCCCTCTAGCCCGGCGGCCCGACTTCTGACAGTAGCCGATGCCAAGTGCTTCAGAGGCAATGGCCAGAGCGGGCAACCGTCAAGCCATCTCTCCCCACGTTGTCTTCTGAAGCTTCTCAGGGCCTTCCCCTGGTGTGGGCTCGGGTGCGAAGAGCCCCTGGAAGTTCTTCAGCTGTTGCAAAAAGTGTGACTAGCAGGAGTAGTGACGGCGCTGTAGCTTTCCACCTCCCCTCAACTTGAGCAGCTTTCCATTCCCCCGTTCAGCGTAATGTCCCTCCCACCCTTTTCAGGTGCGGAGCTGTACAATTCTGGCAGGGTGGCCATTTAGAAATCTTGTCTTTTTGGATGGGGAGCCTTCGGACTCTTTGGGTGTTTCGGGGTTGTTCAGATGAGTTTCTGTCTGCACCCTGTAAACCTGCCCATACTGCTATTGCCCAGGCCTCTTCTTTTGTCATTCAGTTTTGCACGCATTCTAAAACAATGTGCATTTCCTCACCTTTGGGGGCGAAGCCAGACTTTGAGGCACCTGCTGCCCTACTTGGTATAAACTTTGCTTTCGCCAATCAGAAGCGAACACAAACAAGTTTTGGGCCCTGTCACGTTACAGGAATTATTTGGGATCATATAGATCGTTGGAGCAACCAGAGTCCTATAGTGGCACCGAATCTTATGTACAGGGGGTCATAATGGGTGTCTACGACCAGGTTATGGATTGCTGATTATGAATATGGCATTGGTATGTGTGTATCAATTTGGTAGTTGAAGTTATGAATATTGGCTCTGGACTGTCTGTCTTTCCAAATATTGTGCGGCCAGGGGGACATTCCAGAATACTGGGCGTCAGCTCTGCTCGGGGCTTGATGGACCATTAAGACCAATCAGCGACACAATGGACTCTGGGAGCTTGGAATGCCCCAATCCAGACAAGAAGTCTACAGAGAACCTGCAAGGCAGCCTGTGCATACTGGCTTCTGCCTGCAAATGATGAGTCATGCATGGTCATGTGATCTGCCCATGTGACTCCAGGACTCCATGGGGTTGAACTTTTCACAGCAGGAACAAAGAGGTGTTTGCACCTGGGGGAAAAAAAAAACCTATAAATGAAGCTGCTACAGCCCCCCCATCTTTGTCTTCTTCCTCCAGCCTGCAGCCTGTCTTGCTTCCAGCTCTGAATGGACTTTGCTACAAAGGTGAACTCTGGACTAAGGTGCTGACCCATCCCTAAATGGGAGGCTTTGTAAAGACTTTGATTTAAACCTGCAGTTATTCTACCTTTGCTGCAAGCCTGAACCAAGAGATGTGCCATTACTGCATGTAACTGATTTCTTTTAACCATTCCTAGCCCTCACCTATACCTTTTTCCTTCTATAATAAACCTTTAGATTTTAGATTCTAAAGGATTGGCAACAGCGTGATTTGTGGGAAGATCTGATTTGTATATTGACCTGGGTCTGGGGCCTGATTCTTTGGAATTGGGGAGAACCGTTTTCTTTACTTGGGGTATTGGTTTTCATAACCATTGGTCCCCAGGACAGGTGGCTGCTGGTGGGGATACTGGGAATCTGGAGTGTCTTAAGGGGATTGCTTGTGTGACTTGTGGTTAGCCAGTGGGGTGAAACCAAAGTCTTTTCTGTTCAGCTGGTTTGGTTTGCCTTAGTGTGGAAAACCCCCAGCTTTGGGCTGTAGTTGCCCCTTTGGAAGCAATCTGTCCTGATCTGACACTCACAGTTGGATCCCACCAGGAACAGCACCGTCACAGGCCCCGTCCCCTATGACACTTTTGTGATGTCATAGTTGGTACTTATGGATCTGCCTGCCCATGTGCAGACGGAGAGAGGAGAAACGAAAACGACTCCTGTGTATCCTGTGTACCCCCCCCCGTAACCGAGCCTGACCACCTCGAAGCCTCTCCCTCAGCTCACGTGTTTTCAAACAGAGCTTCTACGTTTGCCGGTCGTTATGCGTTGGTTTGTATTTGTAAGTATCAGTTATTACTAAATGCTGCATCTTTGTTTGTAAATATTGTTAGTAGATATTTTTAGTCATTGTGTGTTTTAAGTTTCATTAAGTCTATTAGTTAATCAGAAAACTGCTCCCTTACCCCTTGTAATTATCCCCAATAAAACTTTAAATTGATTCATTTTAGTTGTGTGTGTGTGTGTCTGCAAATCGCGTCCTGACCCACACTCTCCTTGCATCCCTTACCAATATAGTTTATTGCCACGTGCAGCCTGGTAAATAACAGGCCTGCATTTTTTTTTCACCCCTGCGAGTCCGTGGCAATCCACAGGGGTGTGTGTGTTTTCCCCTCTGGAGCCGTTTGGAAGCTTAGCCGAAAGAGGAGTATGTTTCCGCAGCAAATGGCTTTCTGCACGGGTCGGGCCCCTGCAAGTAAAGTCTAGCTACGTCAAGGCGTCTGAAAGGAATGGGAGCTGGGAAGGCAGCCGGCCAGGCCTCCCCCTTGTCCTCCCCTTCCCAGGGGCCAAGTCCCTTTCAGGCAGCAGACAGAGCAAGGAGCCCAGAGAGGGCAGGAAAGGAGGTGGCCGGAGGCTCGCCCTGCCAGGTCCCTTCCCCCCGCGGGGCTCATGCCTGCTCCCTGCAAGCCGCTCTCAGCCCATCTCCTTTTGGCTTCTCCCAGCCCTAACGCTCAGCCAAAAGGAGGGGTAAGCACCCTCCTCCCTTGAACACACAGAGTGGCCAGCACGGGGGTTGAACCCGTGACCTTGGCGTTATTAGCACCACGCTCTATCCAGCTGAGCTAGCCGGCCCACAGGAAGCAGGCCTCGCCTGAACCTTTCAGAAGGCGTCACCGGCCGCCGCGGGGCGGGTGCGGCCACCTTTATGACATGGTTCCATCAAGGGGCTTGGCTGTCTGCCGGGGGAATTAGCTCAAGCGGTAGAGCGCTCGCTTAGCATGCGTGAGGCAGCAGGATCGATGCCCGCGTTCTCCAGCAGCAGGTTACGCCTGTCATCTCCTTTTAGGAAGCCACTGACAGTCAGCAGGCTAAGCTCTTTCAGCGACCTCCATCTCTCTCCCAGCTTGGCCTCCCAAAAAGACAGCCCTTGCCAAGCAGCAAGCTCTTCGTCCCCGGGCCTTCTCCCCCTTGCGCTTGGTGGGAGGCTGGAGACAGCATGGGGAAGTTAGCTCCAATGGAAGGGAGTGGGAGAAGTTGGGAGATGGATATGCGTCTTCTCCAGCATGCTCCGCAGTCGGGGCGGAGCTGATCCTAGCTTGCCTGGCTGTCTCTAGAGCCCGATCCCTTTTCCCCTCCCTCCCTACCGGTCCACATGGAGCTAATTGGCTTGGAAGGAGTGCCACTCAAATCCCGAACTACTCGCCATGCCAGGGATCCAGGAAGGGAAGGAGGAGATGGGCGGGGAACAGTGAGTCTGTGGGTGTCGACCCCGGCGGAGCCAGGGTCCTTTTGATGTCGGCTGGGCCAGGGAGCCAGCGTGAGCCCCGCTCCCGTTCCTGAACTGGGCCTGCTCCTGGCTTTGCTTGGTTTAGAGGCAAGTGGTGAAGAGAAGAACGGACCTCCCGGGTGAGACCGGTGGTCCCTCTAGCCCGGCGGCCCGACTTCTGACAGTAGCCGATGCCAAGTGCTTCAGAGGCAATGGCCAGAGCGGGCAACCGTCAAGCCATCTCTCCCCACGTTGTCTTCTGAAGCTTCTCAGGGCCTTCCCCTGGTGTGGGCTCGGGTACGAAGAGCCCCTGGAAGTTCTTCAGCTGTTGCAAAAAGTGTGACTAGCAGGAGTAGCGACGGCGCTGTAGCTTTCCACCTCCCCTCAACTTGAGCAGCTTTCCATTCCCCCGTTCGGCGTAATGACCCTCCCACCCTTTTCAGGTGCGGAGCTGTACAATTCTGGCAGGGTGGCCATTTAGAAATCTTGTCTTTAGGATGGGGAGCCTTCGGACTCTTTGGGTGTTTTGGGGTTGTTCAGATGAGTTTCTGTCTGCACCCTGTAAACCTGCCCATACCGCTATTGCCCAGGCCTCTTCTTTTGTCATTCAGTTTTGCACGCATTCTAAAACAATGTGCATTTCCTCACCTTTGGGGGCGAAGCCAGACTTTGAGGCACCTGCTGCCCTACTTGGTGTAAACTTTGCTTTCGCCAATCAGAAGCGAACACAAACAAGTTTTGGGCCCTGTCACGTTACAGGAATTATTTGGGATCATATAGATCGTTGGAGCAACCAGAGTCCTATAGTGGCACCGAATCTTATGTACAGGGGGTCATAATGGGTGTCTACGACCAGGTTATGGATTGCTAATTATGAATATGGCATTGGTATGTGTGTATCACTTTGGTAGTTGAAGTTATGAATATTGGCTCTGGACTGTCTGTCTTTCCAAATATTGTGCGGCCAGGGGGACATTCCAGAATACTGGGCATCAGCTCTGCTCGGCGCTTGATGGACCATTAAGAGCAATCAGCGACACAATGGACTCTGGGAGCTTGGAATGCCCCAATCCAGACAAGAAGTCTACAGAGAACCTGCAAGGCAGCCTGTGCATAATGGCTTCTGCCTGCAAATGATGAGTCATGCATGGTCATGTGATCTGCCCATGTGACTCCAGGACTCCATGGGGTTGAACTTTTCACAGCAGGAACAAAGAGGTGTTTGCACCTGGGGAAAAAAAAATCTAAAATTGAAGCTGCTACAGCCCCCCCATCTTTGTCTTCTACCTCCAGCCTGCAGCCTGTCTTGCTTCCAGCTCTGAATGGACTTTGCTACACAGGTGAACTCTGGACTAAGGTGCTGACCCATCCCTAAATGGGAGGCTTTGTAAAGACTTTGATTTCAACCTGCAGTTATTCTACCTTGGCTGCAAGCCTGAACCAAGAGATGTGCCATTACTGCATGTAACTGATTTCTTTTAACCATTCCTAGCCCTCACCTATACCTTTTTCCTTCTATAATAAACCTTTAGATTTTAGATTCTAAAGGATTGGCAACAGCATGATTTGTGGGAAGATCTGATTTGTATATTGACCTGGGTCTGGGGCCTGATTCTTTGGAATTGGGGAGAACCGTTTTCTTTACTTGGGGTATTGGTTTTCATAACCATTGGTCCCCAGGACAGGTGGCTGCTGGTGGGGATACTGGGAATCTGGAGTGTCTTAAGGGGATTGCTTGTGTGACTTGTGGTTAGCCAGTGGGGTGAAACCAAAGTCTTTTCTGTTCAGCTGGTTTGGTTTGCCTTAGTGTGGAAAACCCCCAGCTTTGGGCTGTAGTTGCCCCTTTGGAAGCAATCTGTCCTGATCTGACACTCACAGTTGGATCCCACCAGGAACAGCACCGTCACAGGCCCCGTCCCCTATGACACTTTTGTGATGTCATAGTTGGTACTTATGGATCTGCCTGCCCATGTGCAGACGGAGAGAGGAGAAACGAAAACGAATCCTGTGTATCCTGTGTACCCCCCCGTAACCGAGCCTGACCACCTCGAAGCCTCTCCCTCAGCTCACGTGTTTTCAAACAGAGCTTCTACGTTTGCCGGTCGTTATGCGTTGGTTTGTATTTGTAAGTATCAGTTATTACTAAATGCTGCATCTTTGTTTGTAAATATTGTTAGTAGATATTTTTAGTCATTGTGTGTTTTAAGTTTCATTAAGTCTATTAGTTAATCAGAAAACTGCTCCCTTACCCCTTGTAATTATCCCCAATAAAACTTTAAATTGATTCATTTTAGTTGTGTGTGTGTGTGTCTGCAAATCGCGTCCTGACCCACACTCTCCTTGCATCCCTTACCAATATAGTTTATTGCCACGTGCAGCCTGGTAAATAACAGGCCTGCATTTTTTTTCACCCCTGCGAGTCCATGGCAATCCACAGGGGGGTGTGTGTTTTCCCCTCTGGAGCCGTTTGGAAGCTTAGCCGAAAGAGGAGTATGTTTCCGCAGCAAATGGCTTTCTGCACGGGTCGGGCCCCTGCAAGTAAAGTCTAGCTACGTCAAGGCGTCTGAAAGGAATGGGAGCTGGGAAGGCAGCCGGCCAGGCCTCCCCCTTGTCCTCCCCTTCCCAGGGGCCAAGTCCCTTTCAGGCAGCAGACAGAGCAAGGAGCCCAGAGAGGGCAGGAAAGGAGGTGGCCGGAGGCTCGCCCTGCCAGGTCCCTTCCCCCCGCGGGGCTCATGCCTGCTCCCTGCAAGCCGCTCTCAGCCCATCTCCTTTTGGCTTCTCCCAGCCCTAGCGCTCAGCCAAAAGGAGGGGTAAGCACCCTCCTCCCTTGAACACACAGAGTGGCCATCACGGGGGTTGAACCCGTGACCTTGGCGTTATTAGCACCACACTCTATCCAGCTGAGCTAGCCGGCCCACAGAAAGCAGGCCTCGCCTGAACCTTTCAGAAGGCGTCACCGGCCGCCGCGGGGCGGGTGCGGCCACCTTTATGACATGGTTCCATCAAGGGGCTTGGCTGTCTGCCGGGGGAATTAGCTCAAGCGGTAGAGCGCTCGATTAGCATGCGAGAGGCAGCGGGATCGATGCCCGCATTCTCCAGCAGCAGGTTACGCCTGTCATCTCCTTTTAGGAAGCCACTGACAGTCAGCAGGCTAAGCTCTTTCAGCGACCTCCATCTCTCTCCCAGCTTGGCCTCCCAAAAAGACAGCCCTTGCCAAGCAGCAAGCTCTTCGTCCCCGGGCCTTCTCCCCCTTGCGCTTGGTGGGAGGCTGGAGACAGCATGGGGAAGTTAGCTCCAATGGAAGGGAGTGGGAGAAGTTGGGAGATGGATATGCGTCTTCTCCAGCATGCTCCGCAGTCGGGGCGGAGCTGATCCTAGCTTGCCTGGCTGTCTCTAGAGCACGATCCCTTTTCCCCTCCCTCCCTACCGGTCCACATGGAGCTAATTGGCTTGGAAGGAGTGCCACTCAAATCCCGAACTACTCGCCATGCCAGGGATCCAGGAAGGGAAGGAGGAGATGGGCGGGGAACAGTGAGTCTGTGGGTGTCGACCCCGGCGGAGCCAGGGTCCTTTTGATGTCGGCTGGGCCAGGGAGCCAGCGTGAGCCCCGCTCCCGTTCCTGAACTGGGCCTGCTCCTGGCTTTGCTTGGTTTAGAGGCAAGTGGTGAAGAGAAGAACGGACCTCCCGGGTGAGACCGGTGGTCCCTCTAGCCCGGCGGCCCGACTTCTGACAGTAGCTGATGCCAAGTGCTTCAGAGGCAATGGCCAGAGCGGGCAACCGTCAAGCCATCTCTCCCCACGTTGTCTTCTGAAGCTTCTCAGGGCCTTCCCCTGGTGTGGGCTCGGGTGCGAAGAGCCCCTGGAAGTTCTTCAGCTGTTGCAAAAAGTGTGACTAGCAGGAGTAGCGACGGCGCTGTAGCTTTCCACCTCCCCTCAACTTGAGCAGCTTTCCATTCCCCCGTTCGGCGTAATGTCCCTCCCACCCTTTTCAGGTGCGGAGCTGTACAATTCTGGCAGGGTGGCCATTTAGAAATCTTGTCTTTTTGGATGGGGAGCCTTCGGACTCTTTGGGTGTTTCGGGGTTGTTCAGATGAGTTTCTGTCTGCACCCTGTAAACCTGCCCATACCGCTATTGCCCAGGCCTCTTCTTTTGTCATTCAGTTTTGCACGCATTCTAAAACAATGTGCATTTCCTCACCTTTGGGGGCGAAGCCAGACTTTGAGGCACCTGCTGCCCTACTTGGTGTAAACTTTGCTTTTGCCAATCAGAAGCGAACACAAACAAGTTTTGGGCCCTGTCACGTTACAGGAATTATTTGGGATCATATAGATCGTTGGAGCAACCAGAGTCCTATAGTGGCACCGAATCTTATGTACAGGGGGTCATAATGGGTGTCTACGACCAGGTTATGGATTGCTGATTATGAATATGGCATTGGTATGTCTGTATCACTTTGGTAGTTGAAGTTATGAATATTGGCTCTGGACTGTCTGTCTTTCCAAATATTGTGCGGCCAGGGGGACATTCCAGAATACTGGGCGTCAGCTCCGCTCGGGGCTTGATGGACCATTAAGACTAATCAGCGACACAATGGACTCTGGGAGCTTGGAATGCCCCAATCCAGACAAGAAGTCTACAGAGAACCTGCAAGGCAGCCTGTGCATAATGGCTTCTGCCTGCAAATGATGAGTCATGCATGGTCATGTGATCTGCCCATGTGACTCCAGGACTCCATGGGGTTGAACTTTTCACAGCAGGAACAAAGAGGTGTTTGCACCTGGGGGAAAAAAAAAACCTATAAATGAAGCTGCTACAGCCCCCCCATCTTTGTCTTCTACCTCCAGCCTGCAGCCTGTCTTGCTTCCAGCTCTGAATGGACTTTGCTACAAAGGTGAACTCTGGACTAAGGTGCTGACCCATCCCTAAATGGGAGGCTTTGTAAAGACTTTGATTTAAACCTGCAGTTATTCTACCTTTGCTGCAAGCCTGAACCAAGAGATGTGCCATTACTGCATGTAACTGATTTCTTTTAACCATTCCTAGCCCTCACCTATACCTTTTTCCTTCTATAATAAACCTTTAGATTTTAGATTCTAAAGGATTGGCAACAGCGTGATTTGTGGGAAGATCTGATTTGTATATTGACCTGGGTCTGGGGCCTGATTCTTTGGAATTGGGGAGAACCGTTTTCTTTACTTGGGGTATTGGTTTTCATAACCATTGGTCCCCAGGACAGGTGGCTGCTGGTGGGGATACTGGGAATCTGGAGTGTCTTAAGGGGATTGCTTGTGTGACTTGTGGTTAGCCAGTGGGGTGAAACCAAAGTCTTTTCTGTTCAGCTGGTTTGGTTTGCCTTAGTGTGGAAAACCCCCAGCTTTGGGCTGTAGTTGCCCCTTTGGAAGCAATCTGTCCTGATCTGACACTCACAGTTGGATCCCACCAGGAACAGCACCGTCACAGGCCCCGTCCCCTATGACACTTTTGTGATGTCATAGTTGGTACTTATGGATCTGCCTGCCCATGTGCAGACGGAGAGAGGAGAAACGAAAACGAATCCTGTGTATCCTGTGTACCCCCCCGTAACCGAGCCTGACCACCTCGAAGCCTCTCCCTCAGCTCACGTGTTTTCAAACAGAGCTTCTACGTTTGCCGGTCGTTATGCGTTGGTTTGTATTTGTAAGTATCAGTTATTACTAAATGCTGCATCTTTGTTTGTAAATATTGTTAGTAGATATTTTTAGTCATTGTGTGTTTTAAGTTTCATTAAGTCTATTAGTTAATCAGAAAACTGCTCCCTTACCCCTTGTAATTATCCCCAATAAAACTTTAAATTGATTCATTTTAGTTGTGTGTGTGTGTGTCTGCAAATCGCGTCCTGACCCACACTCTCCTTGCATCCCTTACCAATATAGTTTATTGCCACGTGCAGCCTGGTAAATAACAGGCCTGCATTTTTTTTTCACCCCTACGAGTCCGTGGCAATCCACAGGGGGGGGTGTGTTTTCCCCTCTGGAGCCGTTTGGAAGCTTAGCCGAAAGAGGAGTATGTTTCCGCAGCAAATGGCTTTCTGCACGGGTCGGGCCCCTGCAAGTAAAGTCTAGCTACGTCAAGGCGTCTGAAAGGAATGGGAGCTGGGAAGGCAGCCGGCCAGGCCTCCCCCTTGTCCTCCCCTTCCCAGGGGCCAAGTCCCTTTCAGGCAGCAGACAGAGCAAGGAGCCCAGAGAGGGCAGGAAAGGAGTTGGCCGGAGGCTCGCCCTGCCAGGTCCCTTCCCCTCGCGGGGCTCATGCCAGCTCCCTGCAAGCCGCTCTCAGCCCATCTCCTTTTGGCTTCTCCCAGCCCTAGCGCTCAGCCAAAAGGAGGGGTAAGCACCCTCCTCCCTTGAACACACAGAGTGGCCAGCACGGGGGTTGAACCCGTGACCTTGGCGTTATTAGCACCACGCTCTATCCAGCTGAGCTAGCCGGCCCACAGAAAGCAGGCCTCGCCTGAACCTTTCAGAAGGCGTCACCGGCCGCCGCGGGGCGGGTGCGGCCACCTTTATGACATGGTTCCATCAAGGGGCTTGGCTGTCTGCCGGGGGAATTAGCTCAAGCGGTAGAGCGCTTGCTTAGCATGCGAGAGACAGCGGGATCGATGCCCGCATTCTCCACCAGCAGGTTACGCCTGTCATGTCCTTTTAGGAAGCCACTGACAGTCAGCAGGCTAAGCTCTTTCAGCGACCTCCATCTCTCTCCCAGCTTGGCCTCCCAAAAAGACAGCCCTTGCCAAGCAGCAAGCTCTTCGTCCCCGGGCCTTCTCCCCCTTGCGCTTGGTGGGAGGCTGGAGACAGCATGGGGAAGTTAGCTCCAATGGAAGGGAGTGGGAGAAGTTGGGAGATGGATATGCGTCTTCTCCAGCATGCTCCGCAGTCGGGGCGGAGCTGATCCTAGCTTGCCTGGCTGTCTCTAGAGCACGATCCCTTTTCCCCTCCCTCCCTACCGGTCCACATGGAGCTAATTGGCTTGGAAGGAGTGCCACTCAAATCCCGAACTACTCGCCATGCCAGGGATCCAGGAAGGGAAGGAGGAGATGGGCGGGGAACAGTGAGTCTGTGGGTGTCGACCCCGGCGGAGCCAGGGTCCTTTTGATGTCGGCTGGGCCAGGGAGCCAGCGTGAGCCCCGCTCCCGTTCCTGAACTGGGCCTGCTCCTGGCTTTGCTTGGTTTAGAGGCAAGTGGTGAAGAGAAGAACGGACCTCCCGGGTGAGACCGGTGGTCCCTCTAGCCCGGCGGCCCGACTTCTGACAGTAGCCGATGCCAAGTGCTTCAGAGGCAATGGCCAGAGCGGGCAACCGTCAAGCCATCTCTCCCCACGTTGTCTTCTGAAGCTTCTCAGGGCCTTCCCCTGGTGTGGGCTCGGGTGCGAAGAGCCCCTGGAAGTTCTTCAGCTGTTGCAAAAAGTGTGACTAGCAGGAGTAGCGACGGCGCTGTAGCTTTCCACCTCCCCTCAACTTGAGCAGCTTTCCATTCCCCCGTTCGGCGTAATGTCCCTCCCACCCTTTTCAGGTGCGGAGCTGTACAATTCTGGCAGGGTGGCCATTTAGAAATCTTGTCTTTTTGGATGGGGAGACTTCGGACTCTTTGGGTGTTTCGGGGTTGTTCAGATGAGTTTCTGTCTGCACCCTGTAAACCTGCCCATACCGCTATTGCCCAGGCCTCTTCTTTTGTCATTCAGTTTTGCACGCATTCTAAAACAATGTGCATTTCCTCACCTTTGGGGGCGAAGCCAGACTTTGAGGCACCTGCTGCCCTACTTGGTGTAAACTTTGCTTTCGCCAATCAGAAGCGAACACAAACAAGTTTTGGGCCCTGTCACGTTACAGGAATTATTTGGGATCATATAGATCGTTGAAGCAACCAGAGTCCTATAGTGGCACCGAATCTTATGTACAGGGGGTCATAATGGGTGTCTACGACCAGGTTATGGATTGCTGATTATGAATATGGCATTAGTATGTGTGTATCAATTTGGTAGTTGAAGTTATGAATATTGGCTCTGGACTGTCTGTCTTTCCAAATATTGTGCGGCCAGGGGGACATTCCAGAATACTGGGCGTCAGCTCTGCTCGGGGCTTGATGGACCATTAAGACCAATCAGCGACACAATGGACTCTGGGAGCTTGGAATGCCCCAATCCAGACAAGAAGTCTACAGAGAACCTGCAAGGCAGCCTGTGCATAATGGCTTCTGCCTGCAAATGATGAGTCATGCATGGTCATGTGATCTGCCCATGTGACTCCAGGACTCCATGGGGTTGAACTTTTCACAGCAGGAACAAAGAGGTGTTTGCACCTGGGGGAAAAAACACCTATAAATTAAGCTGCTACAGCCCCCCCCCACCATCTTTGTCTTCTACCTCCAGCCTGCAGCCTGTCTTGCTTCCAGCTCTGAATGGACTTTGCTACAAAGGTGAACTCTGGACTAAGGTGCTGACCCATCCCTAAATGGGAGGCTTTGTAAAGACTTTGATTTAAACCTGCAGTTATTCTACCTTTGCTGCAAGCCTGAACCAAGAGATGTGCCATTACTGCATGTAACTGATTTCTTTTAACCATTCCTAGCCCTCACCTATACCTTTTTCCTTCTATAATAAACCTTTAGATTTTAGATTCTAAAGGATTGGCAACAGCGTGATTTGTGGGAAGATCTGATTTGTATATTGACCTGGGTCTGGGGCCTGATTCTTTGGAATTGGGGAGAACCGTTTTCTTTACTTGGGGTATTGGTTTTCATAACCATTGGTCCCCAGGACAGGTGGCTGCTGGTGGGGATACTGGGAATCTGGAGTGTCTTAAGGGGATTGCTTGTGTGACTTGTGGTTAGCCAGTGGGGTGAAACCAAAGTCTTTTCTGTTCAGCTGGTTTGGTTTGCCTTAGTGTGGAAAACCCCCAGCTTTGGGCTGTAGTTGCCCCTTTGGAAGCAATCTGTCCTGATCTGACACTCACAGTTGGATCCCACCAGGAACAGCACCGTCACAGGCCCCGTCCCCTATGACACTTTTGTGATGTCATAGTTGGTACTTATGGATCTGCCTGCCCATGTGCAGACGGAGAGAGGAGAAACGAAAACGAATCCTGTGTATCCTGTGTACCCCCCCGTAACCGAGCCTGACCACCTCGAAGCCTCTCCCTCAGCTCACGTGTTTTCAAACAGAGCTTCTACGTTTGCCGGTCGTTATGCGTTGGTTTGTATTTGTAAGTATCAGTTATTACTAAATGCTGCATCTTTGTTTGTAAATATTGTTAGTAGATATTTTTAGTCATTGTGTGTTTTAAGTTTCATTAAGTCTATTAGTTAATCAGAAAACTGCTCCCTTACCCCTTGTAATTATCCCCAATAAAACTTTAAATTGATTCATTTTAGTTGTGTGTGTGTGTGTCTGCAAATCGCGTCCTGACCCACACTCTCCTTGCATCCCTTACCAATATAGTTTATTGCCACGTGCAGCCTGGTAAATAACAGGCCTGCATTTTTTTTTCACCCCTGCGAGTCCGTGGCAATCCACAGGGGGGGGTGTTTTCCCCTCTGGAGCCGTTTGGAAGCTTAGCCGAAAGAGGAGTATGTTTCCGCAGCAAATGGCTTTCTGCACGGGTCGGGCCCCTGCAAGTAAAGTCTAGCTACGTCAAGGCGTCTGAAAGGAATGGGAGCTGGGAAGGCAGCCGGCCAGGCCTCCCCCTTGTCCTCCCCTTCCCAGGGGCCAAGTCCCTTTCAGGCAGCAGACAGAGCAAGGAGCCCAGAGAGGGCAGGAAAGGAGGTGGCCGGAGGCTCGCCCTGCCAGGTCCCTTCCCCCCGCGGGGCTCATGCCTGCTCCCTGCAAGCCGCTCTCAGCCCATCTCCTTTTGGCTTCTCCCAGCCCTAGCGCTCAGCCAAAAGGAGGGGTAAGCACCCTCCTCCCTTGAACACACAGAGTGGCCATCACGGGGGTTGAACCCGTGACCTTGGCGTTATTAGCACCACACTCTATCCAGCTGAGCTAGCCGGCCCACAGAAAGCAGGCCTCGCCTGAACCTTTCAGAAGGCGTCACCGGCCGCCGCGGGGCGGGTGCGGCCACCTTTATGACATGGTTCCATCAAGGGGCTTGGCTGTCTGCCGGGGGAATTAGCTCAAGCGGTAGAGCGCTCGCTTAGCATGCGAGAGGCAGCGGGATCGATGCCCGCATTCTCCAGCAGCAGGTTACGCCTGTCATCTCCTTTTAGGAAGCCACTGACAGTCAGCAGGCTAAGCTCTTTCAGCGACCTCCATCTCTCTCCCAGCTTGGCCTCCCAAAAAGACAGCCCTTGCCAAGCAGCAAGCTCTTCGTCCCCGGGCCTTCTCCCCCTTGCGCTTGGTGGGAGGCTGGAGACAGCATGGGGAAGTTAGCTCCAATGGAAGGGAGTGGGAGAAGTTGGGAGATGGATATGCGTCTTCTCCAGCATGCTCCGCAGTCGGGGCGGAGCTGATCCTAGCTTGCCTGGCTGTCTCTAGAGCACGATCCCTTTTCCCCTCCCTCCCTACCGGTCCACATGGAGCTAATTGGCTTGGAAGGAGTGCCACTCAAATCCCGAACTACTCGCCATGCCAGGGATCCAGGAAGGGAAGGAGGAGATGGGCGGGGAACAGTGAGTCTGTGGGTGTCGACCCCGGCAGAGCCAGGGTCCTTTTGATGTCGGCTGGGCCAGGGAGCCAGCGTGAGCCCCGCTCCCGTTCCTGAACTGGGCCTGCTCCTGGCTTTGCTTGGTTTAGAGGCAAGTGGTGAAGAGAAGAACGGACCTCCCGGGTGAGACCGGTGGTCCCTCTAGCCCGGCGGCCCGACTTCTGACAGTAGCCGATGCCAAGTGCTTCAGAGGCAATGGCCAGAGCGGGCAACCGTCAAGCCATCTCTCCCCACGTTGTCTTCTGAAGCTTCTCAGGGCCTTCCCCTGGTGTGGGCTCGGGTGCGAAGAGCCCCTGGAAGTTCTTCAGCTGTTGCAAAAAGTGTGACTAGCAGGAGTAGCGACGGCGCTGTAGCTTTCCACCTCCCCTCAACTTGAGCAGCTTTCCATTCCCCCGTTCGGCGTAATGTCCCTCCCACCCTTTTCAGGTGCGGAGCTGTACAATTCTGGCAGGGTGGCCATTTAGAAATCTTGTCTTTTTGGATGGGGAGCCTTCGGACTCTTTGGGTGTTTCGGGGTTGTTCAGATGAGTTTCTGTCTGCACCCTGTAAACCTGCC
The DNA here is from genome assembly GCA_032164245.1 of Sternotherus odoratus. Lineage (NCBI taxonomy): Eukaryota > Metazoa > Chordata > Testudines > Kinosternidae > Sternotherus > Sternotherus odoratus. The sequence goes on along the minus strand of JAVMKO010000001.1, from coordinate 225,922,068 downwards.
CATACCGCTATTGCCCAGGCCTCTTCTTTTGTCATTCAGTTTTGCACGCATTCTAAAACAATGTGCATTTCCTCACCTTTGGGGGCGAAGCCAGACTTTGAGGCACCTGCTGCCCTACTTGGTGTAAACTTTGCTTTTGCCAATCAGAAGCGAACACAAACAAGTTTTGGGCCCTGTCACGTTACAGGAATTATTTGGGATCATATAGATCGTTGGAGCAACCAGAGTCCTATAGTGGCACCGAATCTTATGTACAGGGGGTCATAATGGGTGTCTACGACCAGGTTATGGATTGCTGATTATGAATATGGCATTGGTATGTGTGTATCACTTTGGTAGTTGAAGTTATGAATATTGGCTCTGGACTGTCTGTCTTTCCAAATATTGTGCGGCCAGGGGGACATTCCAGAATACTGGGCGTCAGCTCTGCTCGGGGCTTGATGGACCATTAAGACCAATCAGCGACACAATGGACTCTGGGAGCTTGGAATGCCCCAATCCAGACAAGAAGTCTACAGAGAACCTGCAAGGCAGCCTGTGCATAATGGCTTCTGCCTGCAAATGATGAGTCATGCATGGTCATGTGATCTGCCCATGTGACTCCAGGACTCCATGGGGTTGAACTTTTCACAGCAGGAACAATGAGGTGTTTGCACCTGGGGAAAAAAAACCTAAAATTGAAGCTGCTACAGCCCCCCCCATCTTTGTCTTCTTCCTCCAGCCTGCAGCCTGTCTTGCTTCCAGCTCTGAATGGACTTTGCTACACAGGTGAACTCTGGACTAAGGTGCTGACCCATCCCTAAATGGGAGGCTTTGTAAAGACTTTGATTTAAACCTGCAGTTATTCTACCTTTGCTGCAAGCCTGAACCAAGAGATGTGCCATTACTGCATGTAATTGATTTCTTTTAACCATTCCTAGCCCTCACCTATACCTTTTTCCTTCTATAATAAACCTTTAGATTTTAGATTCTAAAGGACTTGCAACAGCGTGATTTGTGGGAAGATCTGATTTGTATATTGACCTGGGTCTGGGGCCTGATTCTTTGGAATTGGGGAGAACCGTTTTCTTTACTTGGGGTATTGGTTTTCATAACCATTGGTCCCCAGGACAGGTGGCTGCTGGTGGGGATACTGGGAATCTGGAGTGTCTTAAGGGGATTGCTTGTGTGACTTGTGGTTAGCCAGTGGGGTGAAACCAAAGTCTTTTCTGTTCAGCTGGTTTGGTTTGCCTTAGTGTGGAAAACCCCCAGCTTTGGGCTGTAGTTGCCCCTTTGGAAGCAATCTGTCCTGATCTGACACTCACAGTTGGATCCCACCAGGAACAGCACCGTCACAGGCCCCGTCCCCTATGACACTTTTGTGATGTCATAGTTGGTACTTATGGATCTGCCTGCCCATGTGCAGACGGAGAGAGGAGAAACGAAAACGAATCCTGTGTATCCTGTGTACCCCCCCGTAACCGAGCCTGACCACCTCGAAGCCTCTCCCTCAGCTCACGTGTTTTCAAACAGAGCTTCTACGTTTGCCGGTCGTTATGCGTTGGTTTGTATTTGTAAGTATCAGTTATTACTAAATGCTGCATCTTTGTTTGTAAATATTGTTAGTAGATATTTTTAGTCATTGTGTGTTTTAAGTTTCATTAAGTCTATTAGTTAATCAGAAAACTGCTCCCTTACCCCTTGTAATTATCCCCAATAAAACTTTAAATTGATTCATTTTAGTTGTGTGTGTGTGTGTCTGCAAATCGCGTCCTGACCCACACTCTCCTTGCATCCCTTACCAATATAGTTTATTGCCACGTGCAGCCTGGTAAATAACAGGCCTGCATTTTTTTTTCACCCCTGCGAGTCCATGGCAATCCACAGGGGGGTGTGTGTTTTCCCCTCTGGAGCCGTTTGGAAGCTTCGCCGAAAGAGGAGTATGTTTCCGCAGCAAATGGCTTTCTGCACGGGTCGGGCCCCTGCAAGTAAAGTCTAGCTACGTCAAGGCGTCTGAAAGGAATGGGAGCTGGGAAGGCAGCCGGCCAGGCCTCCCCCTTGTCCTCCCCTTCCCAGGGGCCAAGTCCCTTTCAGGCAGCAGACAGAGCAAGGAGCCCAGAGAGGGCAGGAAAGGAGGTGGCCGGAGGCTCGCCCTGCCAGGTCCCTTCCCCCCGCGGGGCTCATGCCTGCTCCCTGCAAGCCGCTCTCAGCCCATCTCCTTTTGGCTTCTCCCAGCCCTAGCGCTCAGCCAAAAGGAGGGGTAAGCACCCTCCTCCCTTGAACACACAGAGTGGCCAGCACGGGGGTTGAACCCGTGACCTTGGCATTATTAGCACCACGCTCTATCCAGCTGAGCTAGCCGGCCCACAGAAAGCAGGCCTCGCCTGAACCTTTCAGAAGGCGTCACCGGCCGCCGCGGGGCGGGTGCGGCCACCTTTATGACATGGTTCCATCAAGGGGCTTGGCTGTCTGCCGGGGGAATTAGCTCAAGCGGTAGAGCGCTCGCTTAGCATGCGAGAGGCAGCGGGATCGATGCCCGCATTCTCCAGCAGCAGGTTACGCCTGTCATCTCCTTTTAGGAAGCCACTGACAGTCAGCAGGCTAAGCTCTTTCAGCGACCTCCATCTCTCTCCCAGCTTGGCCTCCCAAAAAGACAGCCCTTGCCAAGCAGCAAGCTCTTCATCCCCGGGCCTTCTCCCCCTTGCGCTTGGTGGGAGGCTGGAGACAGCATGGGGAAGTTAGCTCCAATGGAAGGGAGTGGGAGAAGTTGGGAGATGGATATGCGTCTTCTCCAGCATGCTCCGCAGTCGGGGCGGAGCTGATCCTAGCTTGCCTGGCTGTCTCTAGAGCCCGATCCCTTTTCCCCTCCCTCCCTACCGGTCCACATGGAGCTAATTGGCTTGGAAGGAGTGCCACTCAAATCCCGAACTACTCGCCATGCCAGGGATCCAGGAAGGGAAGGAGGAGATGGGCGGGGAACAGTGAGTCTGTGGGTGTCGACCCCGGCAGAGCCAGGGTCCTTTTGATGTCGGCTGGGCCAGGGAGCCAGCGTGAGCCCCGCTCCCGTTCCTGAACTGGGCCTGCTCCTGGCTTTGCTTGGTTTAGAGGCAAGTGGTGAAGAGAAGAACGGACCTCCCGGGTGAGACCGGTGGTCCCTCTAGCCCGGCGGCCCGACTTCTGACAGTAGCCGATGCCAAGTGCTTCAGAGGCAATGGCCAGAGCGGGCAACCGTCAAGCCATCTCTCCCCACGTTGTCTTCTGAAGCTTCTCAGGGCCTTCCCCTGGTGTGGGCTCGGGTACGAAGAGCCCCTGGAAGTTCTTCAGCTGTTGCAAAAAGTGTGACTAGCAGGAGTAGCGACGGCGCTGTAGCTTTCCACCTCCCCTCAACTTGAGCAGCTTTCCATTCCCCCGTTCGGCGTAATGTCCCTCCCACCCTTTTCAGGTGCGGAGCTGTACAATTCTGGCAGGGTGGCCATTTAGAAATCTTGTCTTTTTGGATGGGGAGCCTTCGGACTCTTTGGGTGTTTCGGGGTTGTTCAGATGAGTTTCTGTCTGCACCCTGTAAACCTGCCCATACTGCTATTGCCCAGGCCTCTTCTTTTGTCATTCAGTTTTGCACGCATTCTAAAACAATGTGCATTTCCTCACCTTTGGGGGCGAAGCCAGACTTTGAGGCACCTGCTGCCCTACTTGGTGTAAACTTTGCTTTCGCCAATCAGAAGCGAACACAAACAAGTTTTGGGCCCTGTCACGTTACAGGAATTATTTGGGATCATATAGATCGTTGGAGCAACCAGAGTCCTATAGTGGCACCGAATCTTATGTACAGGGGGTCATAATGGGTGTCTACGACCAGGTTATGGATTGCTGATTATGAATATGGCATTGGTATGTGTGTATCAATTTGGTAGTTGAAGTTATGAATATTGGCTCTGGACTGTCTGTCTTTCCAAATATTGTGCGGCCAGGGGGACATTCCAGAATACTGGGCGTCAGCTCTGCTCGGGGCTTGATGGACCATTAAGACCAATCAGCGACACAATGGACTCTGGGAGCTTGGAATGCCCCAATCCAGACAAGAAGTCTACAGAGAACCTGCAAGGCAGCCTGTGCATAATGGCTTCTGCCTGCAAATGATGAGTCATGCATGGTCATGTGATCTGCCCATGTGACTCCAGGACTCCATGGGGTTGAACTTTTCACAGCAGGAACAAAGAGGTGTTTGCACCTGGGGGGAAAAAAAAACCTATAAATGAAGCTGCTACAGCCCCCCCATCTTTGTCTTCTACCTCCAGCCTGCAGCCTGTCTTGCTTCCAGCTCTGAATGGACTTTGCTACAAAGGTGAACTCTGGACTAAGGTGCTGACCCATCCCTAAATGGGAGGCTTTCTAAAGACTTTGATTTAAACCTGCAGTTATTCTACCTTTGCTGCAAGCCTGAACCAAGAGATGTGCCATTACTGCATGTAATTGATTTCTTTTAACCATTCCTAGCCCTCACCTATACCTTTTTCCTTCTATAATAAACCTTTAGATTTTAGATTCTAAAGGATTGGCAACAGCGTGATTTGTGGGAAGATCTGATTTGTATATTGACCTGGGTCTGGGGCCTGATTCTTTGGAATTGGGGAGAACCGTTTTCTTTACTTGGGGTATTGGTTTTCATAACCATTGGTCCCCAGGACAGGTGGCTGCTGGTGGGGATACTGGGAATCTGGAGTGTCTTAAGGGGATTGCTTGTGTGACTTGTGGTTAGCCAGTGGGGTGAAACCAAAGTCTTTTCTGTTCAGCTGGTTTGGTTTGCCTTAGTGTGGAAAACCCCCAGCTTTGGGCTGTAGTTGCCCCTTTGGAAGCAATCTGTCCTGATCTGACACTCACAGTTGGATCCCACCAGGAACAGCACCGTCACAGGCCCCGTCCCCTATGACACTTTTGTGATGTCATAGTTGGTACTTATGGATCTGCCTGCCCATGTGCAGACGGAGAGAGGAGAAACGAAAACGAATCCTGTGTATCCTGTGTACCCCCCCGTAACCGAGCCTGACCACCTCGAAGCCTCTCCCTCAGCTCACGTGTTTTCAAACAGAGCTTCTACGTTTGCCGGTCGTTATGCGTTGGTTTGTATTTGTAAGTATCAGTTATTACTAAATGCTGCATCTTTGTTTGTAAATATTGTTAGTAGATATTTTTAGTCATTGTGTGTTTTAAGTTTCATTAAGTCTATTAGTTAATCAGAAAACTGCTCCCTTACCCCTTGTAATTATCCCCAATAAAACTTTAAATTGATTCATTTTAGTTGTGTGTGTGTGTGTCTGCAAATCGCGTCCTGACCCACACTCTCCTTGCATCCCTTACCAATATAGTTTATTGCCACGTGCAGCCTGGTAAATAACAGGCCTGCATTTTTTTTTCACCCCTGCGAGTCCGTGGCAATCCACAGGGGTGTGTGTGTTTTCCCCTCTGGAGCCGTTTGGAAGCTTAGCCGAAAGAGGAGTATGTTTCCGCAGCAAATGGCTTTCTGCACGGGTCGGGCCCCTGCAAGTAAAGTCTAGCTACGTCAAGGCGTCTGAAAGGAATGGGAGCTGGGAAGGCAGCCGGCCAGGCCTCCCCCTTGTCCTCCCCTTCCCAGGGGCCAAGTCCCTTTCAGGCAGCAGACAGAGCAAGGAGCCCAGAGAGGGCAGGAAAGGAGTTGGCCGGAGGCTCGCCCTGCCAGGTCCCTTCCCCCCGCGGGGCTCATGCCTGCTCCCTGCAAGCCGCTCTCAGCCCATCTCCTTTTGGCTTCTCCCAGCCCTAGCGCTCAGCCAAAAGGAGGGGTAAGCACCCTCCTCCCTTGAACACACAGAGTGGCCATCACGGGGGTTGAACCCGTGACCTTGGCGTTATTAGCACCACGCTCTATCCAGCTGAGCTAGCCGGCCCACAGAAAGCAGGCCTCGCCTGAACCTTTCAGAAGGCGTCACCGGCCGCCGCGGGGCGGGTGCGGCCACCTTTATGACATGGTTCCATCAAGGGGCTTGGCTGTCTGCCGGGGAAATTAGCTCAAGCGGTAGAGCGCTCGCTTAGCATACGAGAGGCAGCGGGATCGATGCCCGCATTCTCCAGCAGCAGGTTACGCCTGTCATCTCCTTTTAGGAAGCCACTGACAGTCAGCAGGCTAAGCTCTTTCAGCGACCTCCATCTCTCTCCCAGCTTGGCCTCCCAAAAAGACAGCCCTTGCCAAGCAGCAAGCTCTTCGTCCCCGGGCCTTCTCCCCCTTGCGCTTGGTGGGAGGCTGGAGACAGCATGGGGAAGTTAGCTCCAATGGAAGGGAGTGGGAGAAGTTGGGAGATGGATATGCGTCTTCTCCAGCATGCTCCGCAGTCGGGGCGGAGCTGATCCTAGCTTGCCTGGCTGTCTCTAGAGCACGATCCCTTTTCCCCTCCCTCCCTACTGGTCCACATGGAGCTAATTGGCTTGGAAGGAGTGCCACTCAAATCCCGAACTACTCGCCATGCCAGGGATCCAGGAAGGGAAGGAGGAGATGGGCGGGGAACAGTGAGTCTGTGGGTGTCGACCCCGGCGGAGCCAGGGTCCTTTTGATGTCGGCTGGGCCAGGGAGCCAGCGTGAGCCCCGCTCCCGTTCCTGAACTGGGCCTGCTCCTGGCTTTGCTTGGTTTAGAGGCAAGTGGTGAAGAGAAGAACGGACCTCCCGGGTGAGACCGGTGGTCCCTCTAGCCCGGCGGCCCGACTTCTGACAGTAGCCGATGCCAAGTGCTTCAGAGGCAATGGCCAGAGCGGGCAACCGTCAAGCCATCTCTCCCCACGTTGTCTTCTGAAGCTTCTCAGGGCCTTCCCCTGGTGTGGGCTCGGGTGCGAAGAGCCCCTGGAAGTTCTTCAGCTGTTGCAAAAAGTGTGACTAGCAGGAGTAGCGACGGCGCTGTAGCTTTCCACCTCCCCTCAACTTGAGCAGCTTTCCATTCCCCCGTTCGGCGTAATGACCCTCCCACCCTTTTCAGGTGCGGAGCTGTACAATTCTGGCAGGGTGGCCATTTAGAAATCTTGTCTTTTTGGATGGGGAGCCTTCGGACTCTTTGGGTGTTTCGGGGTTGTTCAGATGAGTTTCTGTCTGCACCCTGTAAACCTGCCCATACCGCTATTGCCCAGGCCTCTTCTTTTGTCATTCAGTTTTGCACGCATTCTAAAACAATGTGCATTTCCTCACCTTTGGGGGCGAAGCCAGACTTTGAGGCACCTGCTGCCCTACTTGGTGTAAACTTTGCTTTTGCCAATCAGAAGCGAACACAAACAAGTTTTGGGCCCTGTCACATTACAGGAATTATTTGGGATCATATAGATCGTTGGAGCAACCAGAGTCCTATAGTGGCACCGAATCTTATGTACAGGGGGTCATAATGGGTGTCTACGACCAGGTTATGGATTGCTGATTATGAATATGGCATTGGTATGTGTGTATCAATTTGGTAGTTGAAGTTATGAATATTGGCTCTGGACTGTCTGTCTTTCCAAATATTGTGCGGCCAGGGGGACATTCCAGAATACTGGGCGTCAGCTCTGCTCGGGGCTTGATGGACCATTAAGAGCAATCAGCGACACAATGGACTCTGGGAGCTTGGAATGCCCCAATCCAGACAAGAAGTCTACAGAGAACCTGCAAGGCAGCCTGTGCATAATGGCTTCTGCCTGCAAATGATGAGTCATGCATGGTCATGTGATCTGCCCATGTGACTCCAGGACTCCATGGGGTTGAACTTTTCACAGCAGGAACAATGAGGTGTTTGCACCTGGGGAAAAAAACCCTAAAATTGAAGCTGCTACAGCCCCCCCATCTTTGTCTTCTTCCTCCAGCCTGCAGCCTGTCTTGCTTCCAGCTCTGAATGGACTTTGCTACACAGGTGAACTCTGGACTAAGGTGCTGACCCATCCCTAAATGGGAGGCTTTGTAAAGACTTTGATTTAAACCTGCAGTTATTCTACCTTTGCTGCAAGCCTGAACCAAGAGATGTGCCATTACTGCATGTAATTGATTTCTTTTAACCATTCCTAGCCCTCACCTATACCTTTTTCCTTCTATAATAAACCTTTAGATTTTAGATTCTAAAGGACTGGCAACAGCATGATTTGTGGGAAGATCTGATTTGTATATTGACCTGGGTCTGGGGCCTGATTCTTTGGAATTGGGGAGAACCGTTTTCTTTACTTGGGGTATTGGTTTTCATAACCATTGGTCCCCAGGACAGGTGGCTGCTGGTGGGGATACTGGGAATCTGGAGTGTCTTAAGGGGATTGCTTGTGTGACTTGTGGTTAGCCAGTGGGGTGAAACCAAAGTCTTTTCTGTTCAGCTGGTTTGGTTTGCCTTAGTGTGGAAAACCCCCAGCTTTGGGCTGTAGTTGCCCCTTTGGAAGCAATCTGTCCTGATCTGACACTCACAGTTGGATCCCACCAGGAACAGCACCGTCACAGGCCCCGTCCCCTATGACACTTTTGTGATGTCATAGTTAGTACTTATGGATCTGCCTGCCCATGTGCAGACGGAGAGAGGAGAAACGAAAACGAATCCTGTGTATCCTGTGTACCCCCCCGTAACCGAGCCTGACCACCTCGAAGCCTCTCCCTCAGCTCACGTGTTTTCAAACAGAGCTTCTACGTTTGCCGGTCGTTATGCGTTGGTTTGTATTTGTAAGTATCAGTTATTACTAAATGCTGCATCTTTGTTTGTAAATATTGTTAGTAGATATTTTTAGTCATTGTGTGTTTTAAGTTTCATTAAGTCTATTAGTTAATCAGAAAACTGCTCCCTTACCCCTTGTAATTATCCCCAATAAAACTTTAAATTGATTCATTTTAGTTGTGTGTGTGTGTGTCTGCAAATCGCGTCCTGACCCACACTCTCCTTGCATCCCTTACCAATATAGTTTATTGCCACGTGCAGCCTGGTAAATAACAGGCCTGCATTTTTTTTTCACCCCTGCGAGTCCGTGGCAATCCACAGGGGTGTGTGTGTTTTCCCCTCTGGAGCCGTTTGGAAGCTTAGCCGAAAGAGGAGTATGTTTCCGCAGCAAATGGCTTTCTGCACGGGTCGGGCCCCTGCAAGTAAAGTCTAGCTACGTCAAGGCGTCTGAAAGGAATGGGAGCTGGGAAGGCAGCCGGCCAGGCCTCCCCCTTGTCCTCCCCTTCCCAGGGGCCAAGTCCCTTTCAGGCAGCAGACAGAGCAAGGAGCCCAGAGAGGGCAGGAAAGGAGGTGGCCGGAGGCTCGCCCTGCCAGGTCCCTTCCCCCCGCGGGGCTCATGCCTGCTCCCTGCAAGCCGCTCTCAGCCCATCTCCTTTTGGCTTCTCCCAGCCCTAGCGCTCAGCCAAAAGGAGGGGTAAGCACCCTCCTCCCTTGAACACACAGAGTGGCCAGCACGGGGGTTGAACCCGTGACCTTGGCATTATTAGCACCACGCTCTATCCAGCTGAGCTAGCCGGCCCACAGAAAGCAGGCCTCGCCTGAACCTTTCAGAAGGCGTCACCGGCCGCCGCGGGGCGGGTGCGGCCACCTTTATGACATGGTTCCATCAAGGGGCTTGGCTGTCTGCCGGGGGAATTAGCTCAAGCGGTAGAGCGCTCGCTTAGCATGCGAGAGGCAGCGGGTTCAATGCCCGCATTCTCCAGCAGCAGGTTACGCCTGTCATCTCCTTTTAGGAAGCCACTGACAGTCAGCAGGCTAAGCTCTTTCAGCGACCTCCATCTCTCTCCCAGCTTGGCCTCCCAAAAAGACAGCCCTTGCCAAGCAGCAAGCTCTTCGTCCCCGGGCCTTCTCCCCCTTGCGCTTGGTGGGAGGCTGGAGACAGCATGGGGAAGTTAGCTCCAATGGAAGGGAGTGGGAGAAGTTGGGAGATGGATATGCGTCTTCTCCAGCATGCTCCGCAGTCGGGGCGGAGCTGATCCTAGCTTGCCTGGCTGTCTCTAGAGCCCGATCCCTTTTCCCCTCCCTCCCTACCGGTCCACATGGAGCTAATTGGCTTGGAAGGAGTGCCACTCAAATCCCGAACTACTCGCCATGCCAGGGATCCAGGAAGGGAAGGAGGAGATGGGCGGGGAACAGTGAGTCTGTGGGTGTCGACCCCAGCGGAGCCAGGGTCCTTTTGATGTCGGCTGGGCCAGGGAGCCAGCGTGAGCCCCGCTCCCGTTCCTGAACTGGGCCTGCTCCTGGCTTTGCTTGGTTTAGAGGCAAGTGGTGAAGAGAAGAACGGACCTCCCGGGTGAGACCGGTGGTCCCTCTAGCCCGGCGGCCCGACTTCTGACAGTAGCCGATGCCAAGTGCTTCAGAGGCAATGGCCAGAGCGGGCAACCGTCAAGCCATCTCTCCCCACGTTGTCTTCTGAAGCTTCTCAGGGCCTTCCCCTGGTGTGGGCTCGGGTACGAAGAGCCCCTGGAAGTTCTTCAGCTGTTGCAAAAAGTGTGACTAGCAGGAGTAGCGACGGCGCTGTAGCTTTCCACCTCCCCTCAACTTGAGCAGCTTTCCATTCCCCCGTTCGGCGTAATGTCCCTCCCACCCTTTTCAGGTGCGGAGCTGTACAATTCTGGCAGGGTGGCCACTTAGAAATCTTGTCTTTTTGGATGGGGAGCCTTCGGACTCTTTGGGTGTTTCGGGGTTGTTCAGATGAGTTTCTGTCTGCACCCTGTAAACCTGCCCATACTGCTATTGCCCAGGCCTCTTCTTTTGTCATTCAGTTTTGCACGCATTCTAAAACAATGTGCATTTCCTCACCTTTGGGGGCGAAGCCAGACTTTGAGGCACCTGCTGCCCTACTTGGTGTAAACTTTGCTTTCGCCAATCAGAAGCGAACACAAACAAGTTTTGGGCCCTGTCACGTTACAGGAATTATTTGGGATCATATAGATCGTTGGAGCAACCAGAGTCCTATAGTGGCACCGAATCTTATGTACAGGGGGTCATAATGGGTGTCTACGACCAGGTTATGGATTGCTGATTATGAATATGGCATTGGTATGTGTGTATCAATTTGGTAGTTGAAGTTATGAATATTGGCTCTGGACTGTCTGTCTTTCCAAATATTGTGCGGCCAGGGGGACATTCCAGAATACTGGGCGTCAGCTCTGCTCGGGGCTTGATGGACCATTAAGACCAATCAGCGACACAATGGACTCTGGGAGCTTGGAATGCCCCAATCCAGACAAGAAGTCTACAGAGAACCTGCAAGGCAGCCTGTGCATAATGGCTTCTGCCTGCAAATGATGAGTCATGCATGGTCATGTGATCTGCCCATGTGACTCCAGGACTCCATGGGGTTGAACTTTTCACAGCAGGAACAAAGAGGTGTTTGCACCTGGGGGAAAAAAAAAACCTATAAATGAAGCTGCTACAGCCCCCCCATCTTTGTCTTCTACCTCCAGCCTGCAGCCTGTCTTGCTTCCAGCTCTGAATGGACTTTGCTACAAAGGTGAACTCTGGACTAAGGTGCTGACCCATCCCTAAATGGGAGGCTTTCTAAAGACTTTGATTTAAACCTGCAGTTATTCTACCTTTGCTGCAAGCCTGAACCAAGAGATGTGCCATTACTGCATGTAACTGATTTCTTTTAACCATTCCTAGCCCTCACCTATACCTTTTTCCTTCTATAATAAACCTTTAGATTTTAGATTCTAAAGGATTGGCAACAGCGTGATTTGTGGGAAGATCTGATTTGTATATTGACCTGGGTCTGGGGCCTGATTCTTTGGAATTGGGGAGAACCATTTTCTTTACTTGGGGTATTGGTTTTCATAACCATTGGTCCCCAGGACAGGTGGCTGCTGGTGGGGATACTGGGAATCTGGAGTGTCTTAAGGGGATTGCTTGTGTGACTTGTGGTTAGCCAGTGGGGTGAAACCAAAGTCTTTTCTGTTCAGCTGGTTTGGTTTGCCTTAGTGTGGAAAACCCCCAGCTTTGGGCTGTAGTTGCCCCTTTGGAAGCAATCTGTCCTGATCTGACACTCACAGTTGGATCCCACCAGGAACAGCACCGTCACAGGCCCCGTCCCCTATGACACTTTTGTGATGTCATAGTTGGTACTTATGGATCTGCCTGCCCATGTGCAGACGGAGAGAGGAGAAACGAAAACGAATCCTGTGTATCCTGTGTACCCCCCCGTAACCGAGCCTGACCACCTCGAAGCCTCTCCCTCAGCTCACGTGTTTTCAAACAGAGCTTCTACGTTTGCCGGTCGTTATGCGTTGGTTTGTATTTGTAAGTATCAGTTATTACTAAATGCTGCATCTTTGTTTGTAAATATTGTTAGTAGATATTTTTAGTCATTGTGTGTTTTAAGTTTCATTAAGTCTATTAGTTAATCAGAAAACTGCTCCCTTACCCCTTGTAATTATCCCCAATAAAACTTTAAATTGATTCATTTTAGTTGTGTGTGTGTGTGTCTGCAAATCGCGTCCTGACCCACACTCTCCTTGCATCCCTTACCAATATAGTTTATTGCCACGTGCAGCCTGGTAAATAACAGGCCTGCATTTTTTTTTCACCCCTGCGAGTCCGTGGCAATCCACAGGGGTGTGTGTGTTTTCCCCTCTGGAGCCGTTTGGAAGCTTCGCCGAAAGAGGAGTATGTTTCCGCAGCAAATGGCTTTCTGCACGGGTCGGGCCCCTGCAAGTAAAGTCTAGCTACGTCAAGGCGTCTGAAAGGAATGGGAGCTGGGAAGGCAGCCGGCCAGGCCTCCCCCTTGTCCTCCCCTTCCCAGGGGCCAAGTCCCTTTCAGGCAGCAGACAGAGCAAGGAGCCCAGAGAGGGCAGGAAAGGAGGTGGCCGGAGGCTCGCCCTGCCAGGTCCCTTCCCCCCGCGGGGCTCATGCCTGCTCCCTGCAAGCTGCTCTCAGCCCATCTCCTTTTGGCTTCTCCCAGCCCTAGCGCTCAGCCAAAAGGAGGGGTAAGCACCCTCCTCCCTTGAACACACAGAGTGGCCAGCACGGGGGTTGAACCCGTGACCTTGGCGTTATTAGCACCACGCTCTATCCAGCTGAGCTAGCCGGCCCACAGAAAGCAGGCCTCGCCTGAACCTTTCAGAAGGCGTCACCGGCCGCCGCGGGGCGGGTGCGGCCACCTTTATGACATGGTTCCATCAAGGGGCTTGGCTGTCTGCCGGGGGAATTAGCTCAAGCGGTAGAGCGCTCGCTTAGCATGCGAGAGGCAGCGGGATCGATGCCCGCATTCTCCAGCAGCAGGTTACGCCTGTCATCTCCTTTTAGGAAGCCACTGACAGTCAGCAGGCTAAGCTCTTTCAGCGACCTCCATCTCTCTCCCAGCTTGGCCTCCCAAAAAGACAGCCCTTGCCAAGCAGCAAGCTCTTCGTCCCCGGGCCTTCTCCCCCTTGCGCTTGGTGGGAGGCTGGAGACAGCATGGGGAAGTTAGCTCCAATGGAAGGGAGTGGGAGAAGTTGGGAGATGGATATGCGTCTTCTCCAGCATGCTCCGCAGTCGGGGCGGAGCTGATCCTAGCTTGCCTGGCTGTCTCTAGAGCACGATCCCTTTTCCCCTCCCTCCCTACCGGTCCACATGGAGCTAATTGGCTTGGAAGGAGTGCCACTCAAATCCCGAACTACTCGCCATGCCAGGGATCCAGGAAGGGAAGGAGGAGATGGGCGGGGAACAGTGAGTCTGTGGGTGTCGACCCCGGCGGAGCCAGGGTCCTTTTGATGTCGGCTGGGCCAGGGAGCCAGCGTGAGCCCCGCTCCCGTTCCTGAACTGGGCCTGCTCCTGGCTTTGCTTGGTTTAGAGGCAAGTGGTGAAGAGAAGAACGGACCTCCCGGGTGAGACCGGTGGTCCCTCTAGCCCGGCGGCCCGACTTCTGACAGTAGCTGATGCCAAGTGCTTCAGAGGCAATGGCCAGAGCGGGCAACCGTCAAGCCATCTCTCCCCACGTTGTCTTCTGAAGCTTCTCAGGGCCTTCCCCTGGTGTGGGCTCGGGTGCGAAGAGCCCCTGGAAGTTCTTCAGCTGTTGCAAAAAGTGTGACTAGCAGGAGTAGCGACGGCGCTGTAGCTTTCCACCTCCCCTCAACTTGAGCAGCTTTCCATTCCCCCGTTCGGCGTAATGACCCTCCCACCCTTTTCAGGTGCGGAGCTGTACAATTCTGGCAGGGTGGCCATTTAGAAATCTTGTCTTTTTGGATGGGGAGCCTTCGGACTCTTTGGGTGTTTCGGGGTTGTTCAGATGAGTTTCTGTCTGCACCCTGTAAACCTGCCCATACCGCTATTGCCCAGGCCTCTTCTTTTGTCATTCAGTTTTGCACGCATTCTAAAACAATGTGCATTTCCTCACCTTTGGGGGCGAAGCCAGACTTTGAGGCACCTGCTGCCCTACTTGGTGTAAACTTTGCTTTCGCCAATCAGAAGCGAACACAAACAAGTTTTGGGCCCTGTCACGTTCCAGGAATTATTTGGGATCATATAGATCGTTGGAGCAACCAGAGTCCTATAGTGGCACCGAATCTTATGTACAGGGGGTCATAATGGGTGTCTACGACCAGGTTATGGATTGCTGATTATGAATATGGCATTGGTATGTGTGTATCAATTTGGTAGTTGAAGTTATGAATATTGGCTCTGGACTGTCTGTCTTTCCAAATATTGTGCGGCCAGGGGGACATTCCAGAATACTGGGCGTCAGCTCTGCTCGGGGCTTGATGGACCATTAAGACCAATCAGCGACACAATGGACTCTGGGAGCTTGGAATGCCCCAATCCAGACAAGAAGTCTACAGAGAACCTGCAAGGCAGCCTGTGCATAATGGCTTCTGCCTGCAAATGATGAGTCATGCATGGTCATGTGATCTGCCCATGTGACTCCAGGACTCCATGGGGTTGAACTTTTCACAGCAGGAACAAAGAGGTGTTTGCACCTGGGGGAAAAAAAAACCTATAAATGAAGCTGCTACAGCCCCCCCATCTTTGTCTTCTACCTCCAGCCTGCAGCCTGTCTTGCTTCCAGCTCTGAATGGACTTTGCTACAAAGGTGAACTCTGGACTAAGGTGCTGACCCATCCCTAAATGGGAGGCTTTGTAAAGACTTTGATTTAAACCTGCAGTTATTCTACCTTTGCTGCAAGCCTGAACCAAGAGATGTGCCATTACTGCATGTAACTGATTTCTTTTAACCATTCCTAGCCCTCACCTATACCTTTTTCCTTGTATAATAAACCTTTAGATTTTAGATTCTAAAGGATTGGCAACAGCGTGATTTGTGGGAAGATCTGATTTGTATATTGACCTGGGTCTGGGGCCTGATTCTTTGGAATTGGGGAGAACCATTTTCTTTACTTGGGGTATTGGTTTTCATAACCATTGGTCCCCAGGACAGGTGGCTGCTGGTGGGGATACTGGGAATCTGGAGTGTCTTAAGGGGATTGCTTGTGTGACTTGTGGTTAGCCAGTGGGGTGAAACCAAAGTCTTTTCTGTTCAGCTGGTTTGGTTTGCCTTAGTGTGGAAAACCCCCAGCTTTGGGCTGTAGTTGCCCCTTTGGAAGCAATCTGTCCTGATCTGACACTCACAGTTGGATCCCACCAGGAACAGCACCGTCACAGGCCCCGTCCCCTATGACACTTTTGTGATGTCATAGTTGGTACTTATGGATCTGCCTGCCCATGTGCAGACGGAGAGAGGAGAAACGAAAACGAATCCTGTGTATCCTGTGTACCCCCCCGTAACCGAGCCTGACCACCTCGAAGCCTCTCCCTCAGCTCACGTGTTTTCAAACAGAGCTTCTACGTTTGCCGGTCGTTATGCGTTGGTTTGTATTTGTAAGTATCAGTTATTACTAAATGCTGCATCTTTGTTTGTAAATATTGTTAGTAGATATTTTTAGTCATTGTGTGTTTTAAGTTTCATTAAGTCTATTAGTTAATCAGAAAACTGCTCCCTTACCCCTTGTAATTATCCCCAATAAAACTTTAAATTGATTCATTTTAGTTGTGTGTGTGTGTGTCTGCAAATCGCGTCCTGACCCACACTCTCCTTGCATCCCTTACCAATATAGTTTATTGCCACGTGCAGCCTGGTAAATAACAGGCCTGCATTTTTTTTTCACCCCTGCGAGTCCGTGGCAATCCACAGGGGGGTGTGTGTTTTCTCCTCTGGAGCCGTTTGGAAGCTTCGCCGAAAGAGGAGTATGTTTCCGCAGCAAATGGCTTTCTGCACGGGTCGGGCCCCTGCAAGTAAAGTCTAGCTACGTCAAGGCGTCTGAAAGGAATGGGAGCTGGGAAGGCAGCCGGCCAGGCCTCCCCCTTGTCCTCCCCTTCCCAGGGGCCAAGTCCCTTTCAGGCAGCAGACAGAGCAAGGAGCCCAGAGAGGGCAGGAAAGGAGGTGGCCGGAGGCTCGCCCTGCCAGGTCCCTTCCCCCCGCGGGGCTCATGCCTGCTCCCTGCAAGCCGCTCTCAGCCCATCTCCTTTTGGCTTCTCCCAGCCCTAGCGCTCAGCCAAAAGGAGGGGTAAGCACCCTCCTCCCTTGAACACACAGAGTGGCCAGCACGGGGGTTGAACCCGTGACCTTGGCGTTATTAGCACCACGCTCTATCCAGCTGAGCTAGCCGGCCGACAGAAAACAGGCCTCGCCTGAACCTTTCAGAAGGCGTCACCGGCCGCCGCGGGGCGGGTGCGGCCACCTTTATGACATGGTTCCATCAAGGGGCTTGGCTGTCTGCCGGGGGAATTAGCTCAAGCGGTAGAGCGCTCGCTTAGCATGCGAGAGGCAGCGGGATCGATGCCCGCATTCTCCAGCAGCAGGTTACGCCTGTCATCTCCTTTTAGGAAGCCACTGACAGTCAGCAGGCTAAGCTCTTTCAGCGACCTCCATCTCTCTCCCAGCTTGGCCTCCCAAAAAGACAGCCCTTGCCAAGCAGCAAGCTCTTCGTCCCCGGGCCTTCTCCCCCTTGCGCTTGGTGGGAGGCTGGAGACAGCATGGGGAAGTTAGCTCCAATGGAAGGGAGTGGGAGAAGGTGGGAGATGGATATGCGTCTTCTCCAGCATGCTCCGCAGTCGGGGCGGAGCTGATCCTAGCTTGCCTGGCTGTCTCTAGAGCACGATCCCTTTTCCCCTCCCTCCCTACCGGTCCACATGGAGCTAATTGGCTTGGAAGGAGTGCCACTCAAATCCCGAACTACTCGCCATGCCAGGGATCCAGGAAGGGAAGGAGGAGATGGGCGGGGAACAGTGAGTCTGTGGGTGTCGACCCCGGCGGAGCCAGGGTCCTTTTGATGTCGGCTGGGCCAGGGAGCCAGCGTGAGTTCCTGAACTGGGCCTGCTCCTGGCTTTGCTTGGTTTAGAGGCAAGTGGTGAAGAGAAGAACGGACCTCCCGGGTGAGACCGGTGGTCCCTCTAGCCCGGCGGCCCGACTTCTGACAGTAGCCGATGCCAAGTGCTTCAGAGGCAATGGCCAGAGCGGGCAACCGTCAAGCCATCTCTCCCCACGTTGTCTTCTGAAGCTTCTCAGGGCCTTCCCCTGGTGTGGGCTCGGGTGCGAAGAGCCCCTGGAAGTTCTTCAGCTGTTGCAAAAAGTGTGACTAGCAGGAGTAGCGACGGCGCTGTAGCTTTCCACCTCCCCTCAACTTGAGCAGCTTTCCATTCCCCCGTTCGGCGTAATGTCCCTCCCACCCTTTTCAGGTGCGGAGCTGTACAATTCTGGCAGGGTGGCCATTTAGAAATCTTGTCTTTTTGGATGGGGAGCCTTCGGACTCTTTGGGTGTTTCGGGGTTGTTCAGATGAGTTTCTGTCTGCACCCTGTAAACCTGCCCATACTGCTATTGCCCAGGCCTCTTCTTTTGTCATTCAGTTTTGCACGCATTCTAAAACAATGTGCATTTCCTCACCTTTGGGGGCGAAGCCAGACTTTGAGGCACCTGCTGCCCTACTTGGTATAAACTTTGCTTTCGCCAATCAGAAGCGAACACAAACAAGTTTTGGGCCCTGTCACGTTCCAGGAATTATTTGGGATCATATAGATCGTTGGAGCAACCAGAGTCCTATATTGGCACCGAATCTTATGTACAGGGGGTCATAATGGGTGTCTACGACCAAGTTATGGATTGCTGATTATGAATATGGCATTGGTATGTGTGTATCAATTTGGTAGTTGAAGTTATGAATATTGGCTCTGGACTGTCTGTCTTTCCAAATATTGTGCGGCCAGGGGGACATTCCAGAATACTGGGCGTCAGCTCTGCTCGGGGCTTGATGGACCATTAAGACCAATCAGCGACACAATGGACTCTGGGAGCTTGGAATGCCCCAATCCAGACAAGAAGTCTACAGAGAACCTGCAAGGCAGCCTGTGCATAATGGCTTCTGCCTGCAAATGATGAGTCATGCATGGTCATGTGATCTGCCCATGTGACTCCAGGACTCCATGGGGTTGAACTTTTCACAGCAGGAACAAAGAGGTGTTTGCACCTGGGGGAAAAAAAAAACCTATAAATGAAGCTGCTACAGCCCCCTCATCTTTGTCTTCTACCTCCAGCCTGCAGCCTGTCTTGCTTCCAGCTCTGAATGGACTTTGCTACAAAGGTGAACTCTGGACTAAGGTGCTGACCCATCCCTAAATGGGAGGCTTTGTAAAGACTTTGATTTAAACCTGCAGTTATTCTACCTTTGCTGCAAGCCTGAACCAAGAGATGTGCCATTACTGCATGTAACTGATTTCTTTTAACCATTCCTAGCCCTCACCTATACCTTTTTCCTTCTATAATAAACCTTTAGATTTTAGATTCTAAAGGATTGGCAACAGCGTGATTTGTGGGAAGATCTGATTTGTATATTGACCTGGGTCTGGGGCCTGATTCTTTGGAATTGGGGAGAACCGTTTTCTTTACTTGGGGTATTGGTTTTCATAACCATTGGTCCCCAGGACAGGTGGCTGCTGGTGGGGATACTGGGAATCTGGAGTGTCTTAAGGGGATTGCTTGTGTGACTTGTGGTTAGCCAGTGGGGTGAAACCAAAGTCTTTTCTGTTCAGCTGGTTTGGTTTGCCTTAGTGTGGAAAACCCCCAGCTTTGGGCTGTAGTTGCCCCTTTGGAAGCAATCTGTCCTGATCTGACACTCACAGTTGGATCCCACCAGGAACAGCACCGTCACAGGCCCCGTCCCCTATGACACTTTTGTGATGTCATAGTTGGTACTTATGGATCTGCCTGCCCATGTGCAGACGGAGAGAGGAGAAACGAAAACGAATCCTGTGTATCCTGTGTACCCCCCCGTAACCGAGCCTGACCACCTCGAAGCCTCTCCCTCAGCTCACGTGTTTTCAAACAGAGCTTCTACGTTTGCCGGTCGTTATGCGTTGGTTTGTATTTGTAAGTATCAGTTATTACTAAATGCTGCATCTTTGTTTGTAAATATTGTTAGTAGATATTTTTAGTCATTGTGTGTTTTAAGTTTCATTAAGTCTATTAGTTAATCAGAAAACTGCTCCCTTACCCCTTGTAATTATCCCCAATAAAACTTTAAATTGATTCATTTTAGTTGTGTGTGTGTGTGTCTGCAAATCGCGTCCTGACCCACACTCTCCTTGCATCCCTTACCAATATAGTTTATTGCCACGTGCAGCCTGGTAAATAACAGGCCTGCATTTTTTTTTCACCCCTGCGAGTCCGTGGCAATCCACAGGGGTGTGTGTGTTTTCCCCTCTGGAGCCGTTTGGAAGCTTCGCCGAAAGAGGAGTATGTTTCCGCAGCAAATGGCTTTCTGCACGGGTCGGGCCCCTGCAAGTAAAGTCTAGCTACGTCAAGGCGTCTGAAAGGAATGGGAGCTGGGAAGGCAGCCGGCCAGGCCTCCCCCTTGTCCTCCCCTTCCCAGGGGCCAAGTCCCTTTCAGGCAGCAGACAGAGCAAGGAGCCCAGAGAGGGCAGGAAAGGAGGTGGCCGGAGGCTCGCCCTGCCAGGTCCCTTCCCCCCGCGGGGCTCATGCCTGCTCCCTGCAAGCCGCTCTCAGCCCATCTCCTTTTGGCTTCTCCCAGCCCTAGCGCTCAGCCAAAAGGAGGGGTAAGCACCCTCCTCCCTTGAACACACAGAGTGGCCAGAACGGGGGTTGAACCCGTGACCTTGGCGTTATTAGCACCACGCTCTATCCAGCTGAGCTAGCCGGCCGACAGAAAACAGGCCTCGCCTGAACCTTTCAGAAGGCGTCACCGGCCGCCGCGGGGCGGGTGCGGCCACCTTTATGACATGGTTCCATCAAGGGGCTTGGCTGTCTGCCGGGGGAATTAGCTCAAGCGGTAGAGCGCTCGCTTAGCATGCGAGAGGCAGCGGGATCGATGCCCGCATTCTCCAGCAGCAGGTTACGCCTGTCATCTCCTTTTAGGAAGCCACTGACAGTCAGCAGGCTAAGCTCTTTCAGCGACCTCCATCTCTCTCCCAGCTTGGCCTCCCAAAAAGACAGCCCTTGCCAAGCAGCAAGCTCTTCGTCCCCGGGCCTTCTCCCCCTTGCGCTTGGTGGGAGGCTGGAGACAGCATGGGGAAGTTAGCTCCAATGGAAGGGAGTGGGAGAAGGTGGGAGATGGATATGCGTCTTCTCCAGCATGCTCCGCAGTCGGGGCGGAGCTGATCCTAGCTTGCCTGGCTGTCTCTAGAGCACGATCCCTTTTCCCCTCCCTCCCTACCGGTCCACATGGAGCTAATTGGCTTGGAAGGAGTGCCACTCAAATCCCGAACTACTCGCCATGCCAGGGATCCAGGAAGGGAAGGAGGAGATGGGCGGGGAACAGTGAGTCTGTGGGTGTCGACACCGGCGGAGCCAGGGTCCTTTTGATGTCGGCTGGGCCAGGGAGCCAGCGTGAGTTCCTGAACTGGGCCTGCTCCTGGCTTTGCTTGGTTTAGAGGCAAGTGGTGAAGAGAAGAACGGACCTCCCGGGTGAGACCGGTGGTCCCTCTAGCCCGGCGGCCCGACTTCTGACAGTAGCCGATGCCAAGTGCTTCAGAGGCAATGGCCAGAGCGGGCAACCGTCAAGCCATCTCTCCCCACGTTGTCTTCTGAAGCTTCTCAGGGCCTTCCCCTGGTGTGGGCTCGGGTGCGAAGAGCCCCTGGAAGTTCTTCAGCTGTTGCAAAAAGTGTGACTAGCAGGAGTAGCGACGGCGCTGTAGCTTTCCACCTCCCCTCAACTTGAGCAGCTTTCCATTCCCCCGTTCGGCGTAATGACCCTCCCACCCTTTTCAGGTGCGGAGCTGTACAATTCTGGCAGGGTGGCCATTTAGAAATCTTGTCTTTTTGGATGGGGAGCCTTCGGACTCTTTGGGTGTTTCGGGGTTGTTCAGATGAGTTTCTGTCTGCACCCTGTAAACCTGCCCATACCGCTATTGCCCAGGCCTCTTCTTTTGTCATTCAGTTTTGCACGCATTCTAAAACAATGTGCATTTCCTCACCTTTGGGGGCGAAGCCAGACTTTGAGGCACCTGCTGCCCTACTTGGTGTAAACTTTGCTTTTGCCAATCAGAAGCGAACACAAACAAGTTTTGGGCCCTGTCACGTTACAGGAATTATTTGGGATCATATAGATCGTTGGAGCAACCAGAGTCCTATAGTGGCACCGAATCTTATGTACAGGGGGTCATAATGGGTGTCTACGACCAGGTTATGGATTGCTGATTATGAATATGGCATTGGTATGTGTGTATCAATTTGGTAGTTGAAGTTATGGATATTGGCTCTGGACTGTCTGTCTTTCCAAATATTGTGCGGCCAGGGGGACATTCCAGAATACTGGGCGTCAGCTCTGCTCGGGGCTTGATGGACCATTAAGACCAATCAGCGACACAATGGACTCTGGGAGCTTGGAATGCCCCAATCCAGACAAGAAGTCTACAGAGAACCTGCAAGGCAGCCTGTGCATAATGGCTTCTGCCTGCAAATGATGAGTCATGCATGGTCATGTGATCTGCCCATGTGACTCCAGGACTCCATGGGGTTGAACTTTTCACAGCAGGAACAAAGAGGTGTTTGCACCTGGGGGAAAAAAAAAACCTATAAATGAAGCTGCTACAGCCCCCTCATCTTTGTCTTCTACCTCCAGCCTGCAGCCTGTCTTGCTTCCAGCTCTGAATGGACTTTGCTACAAAGGTGAACTCTGGACTAAGGTGCTGACCCATCCCTAAATGGGAGGCTTTCTAAAGACTTTGATTTAAACCTGCAGTTATTCTACCTTTGCTGCAAGCCTGAACCAAGAGATGTGCCATTACTGCATGTAACTGATTTCTTTTAACCATTCCTAGCCCTCACCTATACCTTTTTCCTTCTATAATAAACCTTTAGATTTTAGATTCTAAAGGATTGGCAACAGCGTGATTTGTGGGAAGATCTGATTTGTATATTGACCTGGGTCTGGGGCCTGATTCTTTGGAATTGGGGAGAACCATTTTCTTTACTTGGGGTATTGGTTTTCATAACCATTGGTCCCCAGGACAGGTGGCTGCTGGTGGGGATACTGGGAATCTGGAGTGTCTTAAGGGGATTGCTTGTGTGACTTGTGGTTAGCCAGTGGGGTGAAACCAAAGTCTTTTCTGTTCAGCTGGTTTGGTTTGCCTTAGTGTGGAAAACCCCCAGCTTTGGGCTGTAGTTGCCCCTTTGGAAGCAATCTGTCCTGATCTGACACTCACAGTTGGATCCCACCAGGAACAGCACCGTCACAGGCCCCGTCCCCTATGACACTTTTGTGATGTCATAGTTGGTACTTATGGATCTGCCTGCCCATGTGCAGACGGAGAGAGGAGAAACGAAAACGAATCCTGTGTATCCTGTGTACCCCCCCGTAACCGAGCCTGACCACCTCGAAGCCTCTCCCTCAGCTCACGTGTTTTCAAACAGAGCTTCTACGTTTGCCGGTCGTTATGCGTTGGTTTGTATTTGTAAGTATCAGTTATTACTAAATGCTGCATCTTTGTTTGTAAATATTGTTAGTAGATATTTTTAGTCATTGTGTGTTTTAAGTTTCATTAAGTCTATTAGTTAATCAGAAAACTGCTCCCTTACCCCTTGTAATTATCCCCAATAAAACTTTAAATTGATTCATTTTAGTTGTGTGTGTGTGTGTCTGCAAATCGCGTCCTGACCCACACTCTCCTTGCATCCCTTACCAATATAGTTTATTGCCACGTGCAGCCTGGTAAATAACAGGCCTGCATTTTTTTTCACCCCTGCGAGTCCGTGGCAATCCACAGGGGGGTGTGTGTTTTCCCCTCTGGAGCCGTTTGGAAGCTTAGCCGAAAGAGGAGTATGTTTCCGCAGCAAATGGCTTTCTGCACGGGTCGGGCCCCTGCAAGTAAAGTCTAGCTACGTCAAGGCGTCTGAAAGGAATGGGAGCTGGGAAGGCAGCCGGCCAGGCCTCCCCCTTGTCCTCCCCTTCCCAGGGGCCAAGTCCCTTTCAGGCAGCAGACAGAGCAAGGAGCCCAGAGAGGGCAGGAAAGGAGGTGGCCGGAGGCTCGCCCTGCCAGGTCCCTTCCCCCCGCGGGGCTCATGCCTGCTCCCTGCAAGCCGCTCTCAGCCCATCTCCTTTTGGCTTCTCCCAGCCCTAGCGCTCAGCCAAAAGGAGGGGTAAGCACCCTCCTCCCTTGAACACACAGAGTGGCCAGCACGGGGGTTGAACCCGTGACCTTGGCGTTATTAGCACCACGCTCTATCCAGCTGAGCTAGCCGGCCCACAGAAAGCAGGCCTCGCCTGAACCTTTCAGAAGGCGTCACCGGCCGCCGCGGGGCGGGTGCGGCCACCTTTATGACATGGTTCCATCAAGGGGCTTGGCTGTCTGCCGGGGGAATTAGCTCAAGCGGTAGAGCGCTCGCTTAGCATGCGAGAGGCAGCGGGATCGATGCCCGCATTCTCCAGCAGCAGGTTACGCCTGTCATCTCCTTTTAGGAAGCCACTGACAGTCAGCAGGCTAAGCTCTTTCAGCGACCTCCATCTCTCTCCCAGCTTGGCCTCCCAAAAAGACAGCCCTTGCCAAGCAGCAAGCTCTTCGTCCCCGGGCCTTCTCCCCCTTGCGCTTGGTGGGAGGCTGGAGACAGCATGGGGAAGTTAGCTCCAATGGAAGGGAGTGGGAGAAGTTGGGAGATGGATATGCGTCTTCTCCAGCATGCTCCGCAGTCGGGGCGGAGCTGATCCTAGCTTGCCTGGCTGTCTCTAGAGCCCGATCCCTTTTCCCCTCCCTCCCTACCGGTCCACATGGAGCTAATTGGCTTGGAAGGAGTGCCACTCAAATCCCGAACTACTCGCCATGCCAGGGATCCAGGAAGGGAAGGAGGAGATGGGCGGGGAACAGTGAGTCTGTGGGTGTCGACCCCGGCGGAGCCAGGGTCCTTTTGATGTCGGCAGGGCCAGGGAGCCAGCGTGAGCCCCGCTCCCGTTCCTGAACTGGGCCTGCTCCTGGCTTTGCTTGGTTTAGAGGCAAGTGGTGAAGAGAAGAACGGACCTCCCGGGTGAGACCGGTGGTCCCTCTAGCCCGGCGGCCCGACTTCTGACAGTAGCCGATGCCAAGTGCTTCAGAGGCAATGGCCAGAGCGGGCAACCGTCAAGCCATCTCTCCCCACGTTGTCTTCTGAAGCTTCTCAGGGCCTTCCCCTGGTGTGGGCTCGGGTGCGAAGAGCCCCTGGAAGTTCTTCAGCTGTTGCAAAAAGTGTGACTAGCAGGAGTAGTGACGGCGCTGTAGCTTTCCACCTCCCCTCAACTTGAGCAGCTTTCCATTCCCCCGTTCGGCGTAATGTCCCTCCCACCCTTTTCAGGTGCGGAGCTGTACAATTCTGGCAGGGTGGCCATTTAGAAATCTTGTCTTTTTGGATGGGGAGCCTTCGGACTCTTTGGGTGTTTCGGGGTTGTTCAGATGAGTTTCTGTCTGCACCCTGTAAACCTGCCCATACTGCTATTGCCCAGGCCTCTTCTTTTGTCATTCAGTTTTGCACGCATTCTAAAACAATGTGCATTTCCTCACCTTTGGGGGCGAAGCCAGACTTTGAGGCACCTGCTGCCCTACTTGGTTTAAACTTTGCTTTCGCCAATCAGAAGCGAACACAAACAAGTTTTGGGCCCTGTCACGTTCCAGGAATTATTTGGGATCATATAGATCGTTGGAGCAACCAGAGTCCTATAGTGGCACCGAATCTTATGTACAGGGGGTCATAATGGGTGTCTACGACCAAGTTATGGATTGCTGATTATGAATATGGCATTGGTATGTGTGTATCAATTTGGTAGTTGAAGTTATGAATATTGGCTCTGGACTGTCTGTCTTTCCAAATATTGTGCGGCCAGGGGGACATTCCAGAATACTGGGCGTCAGCTCCGCTCGGGGCTTGATGGACCATTAAGACCAATCAGCGACACAATGGACTCTGGGAGCTTGGAATGCCCCAATCCAGACAAGAAGTCTACAGAGAACCTGCAAGGCAGCCTGTGCATAATGGCTTCTGCCTGCAAATGATGAGTCATGCATGGTCATGTGATCTGCCCATGTGACTCCAGGACTCCATGGGGTTGAACTTTTCACAGCAGGAACAAAGAGGTGTTTGCACCTGGGGGAAAAAAAAAACCTATAAATGAAGCTGCTACAGCCCCCTCATCTTTGTCTTCTACCTCCAGCCTGCAGCCTGTCTTGCTTCCAGCTCTGAATGGACTTTGCTACAAAGGTGAACTCTGGACTAAGGTGCTGACCCATCCCTAAATGGGAGGCTTTCTAAAGACTTTGATTTAAACCTGCAGTTATTCTACCTTTGCTGCAAGCCTGAACCAAGAGATGTGCCATTACTGCATGTAACTGATTTCTTTTAACCATTCCTAGCCCTCACCTATACCTTTTTCCTTCTATAATAAACCTTTAGATTTTAGATTCTAAAGGATTGGCAACAGCGTGATTTGTGGGAAGATCTGATTTGTATATTGACCTGGGTCTGGGGCCTGATTCTTTGGAATTGGGGAGAACCGTTTTCTTTACTTGGGGTATTGGTTTTCATAACCATTGGTCCCCAGGACAGGTGGCTGCTGGTGGGGATACTGGGAATCTGGAGTGTCTTAAGGGGATTGCTTGTGTGACTTGTGGTTAGCCAGTGGGGTGAAACCAAAGTCTTTTCTGTTCAGCTGGTTTGGTTTGCCTTAGTGTGGAAAACCCCCAGCTTTGGGCTGTAGTTGCCCCTTTGGAAGCAATCTGTCCTGATCTGACACTCACAGTTGGATCCCACCAGGAACAGCACCGTCACAGGCCCCGTCCCCTATGACACTTTTGTGATGTCATAGTTGGTACTTATGGATCTGCCTGCCCATGTGCAGATGGAGAGAGGAGAAACGAAAACGAATCCTGTGTATCCTGTGTACCCCCCTGTAACCGAGCCTGACCACCTCGAAGCCTCTCCCTCAGCTCACGTGTTTTCAAACAGAGCTTCTACGTTTGCCGGTCGTTATGCGTTGGTTTGTATTTGTAAGTATCAGTTATTACTAAATGCTGCATCTTTGTTTGTAAATATTGTTAGTAGATATTTTTAGTCATTGTGTGTTTTAAGTTTCATTAAGTCTATTAGTTAATCAGAAAACTGCTCCCTTACCCCTTGTAATTATCCCCAATAAAACTTTAAATTGATTCATTTTAGTTGTGTGTGTGTGTGTCTGCAAATCGCGTCCTGACCCACACTCTCCTTGCATCCCTTACCAATATAGTTTATTGCCACGTGCAGCCTGGTAAATAACAGGCCTGCATTTTTTTTCACCCCTGCGAGTCCGTGGCAATCCACAGGGGTGTGTGTGTTTTCCCCTCTGGAGCCGTTTGGAAGCTTCGCCGAAAGAGGAGTATGTTTCCGCAGCAAATGGCTTTCTGCACGGGTCGGGCCCCTGCAAGTAAAGTCTAGCTACGTCAAGGCGTCTGAAAGGAATGGGAGCTGGGAAGGCAGCCGGCCAGGCCTCCCCCTTGTCCTCCCCTTCCCAGGGGCCAAGTCCCTTTCAGGCAGCAGACAGAGCAAGGAGCCCAGAGAGGGCAGGAAAGGAGGTGGCCGGAGGCTCGCCCTGCCAGGTCCCTTCCCCCCGCGGGGCTCATGCCTGCTCCCTGCAAGCTGCTCTCAGCCCATCTCCTTTTGGCTTCTCCCAGCCCTAGCGCTCAGCCAAAAGGAGGGGTAAGCACCCTCCTCCCTTGAACACACAGAGTGGCCAGCACGGGGGTTGAACCCGTGACCTTGGCGTTATTAGCACCACGCTCTATCCAGCTGAGCTAGCCGGCCCACAGAAAGCAGGCCTCGCCTGAACCTTTCAGAAGGCGTCACCGGCCGCCGCGGGGCGGGTGCGGCCACCTTTATGACATGGTTCCATCAAGGGGCTTGGCTGTCTGCCGGGGGAATTAGCTCAAGCGGTAGAGCGCTCGCTTAGCATGCGAGAGGCAGCGGGATCGATGCCCGCATTCTCCAGCAGCAGGTTACGCCTGTCATCTCCTTTTAGGAAGCCACTGACAGTCAGCAGGCTAAGCTCTTTCAGCGACCTCCATCTCTCTCCCAGCTTGGCCTCCCAAAAAGACAGCCCTTGCCAAGCAGCAAGCTCTTCGTCCCCGGGCCTTCTCCCCCTTGCGCTTGGTGGGAGGCTGGAGACAGCATGGGGAAGTTAGCTCCAATGGAAGGGAGTGGGAGAAGTTGGGAGATGGATATGCGTCTTCTCCAGCATGCTCCGCAGTCGGGGCGGAGCTGATCCTAGCTTGCCTGGCTGTCTCTAGAGCACGATCCCTTTTCCCCTCCCTCCCTACCGGTCCACATGGAGCTAATTGGCTTGGAAGGAGTGCCACTCAAATCCCGAACTACTCGCCATGCCAGGGATCCAGGAAGGGAAGGAGGAGATGGGCGGGGAACAGTGAGTCTGTGGGTGTCGACCCCGGCGGAGCCAGGGTCCTTTTGATGTCGGCTGGGCCAGGGAGCCAGCGTGAGCCCCGCTCCCGTTCCTGAACTGGGCCTGCTCCTGGCTTTGCTTGGTTTAGAGGCAAGTGGTGAAGAGAAGAACGGACCTCCCGGGTGAGACCGGTGGTCCCTCTAGCCCGGCGGCCCGACTTCTGACAGTAGCCGATGCCAAGTGCTTCAGAGGCAATGGCCAGAGCGGGCAACCGTCAAGCCATCTCTCCCCACGTTGTCTTCTGAAGCTTCTCAGGGCCTTCCCCTGGTGTGGGCTCGGGTGCGAAGAGCCCCTGGAAGTTCTTCAGCTGTTGCAAAAAGTGTGACTAGCAGGAGTAGCGACGGCGCTGTAGCTTTCCACCTCCCCTCAACTTGAGCAGCTTTCCATTCCCCCGTTCGGCGTAATGACCCTCCCACCCTTTTCAGGTGCGGAGCTGTACAATTCTGGCAGGGTGGCCATTTAGAAATCTTGTCTTTTTGGATGGGGAGCCTTCGGACTCTTTGGGTGTTTCGGGGTTGTTCAGATGAGTTTCTGTCTGCACCCTGTAAACCTGCCCATACCGCTATTGCCCAGGCCTCTTCTTTTGTCATTCAGTTTTGCACGCATTCTAAAACAATGTGCATTTCCTCACCTTTGGGGGCGAAGCCAGACTTTGAGGCACCTGCTGCCCTACTTGGTGTAAACTTTGCTTTCGCCAATCAGAAGCGAACACAAACAAGTTTTGGGCCCTGTCACGTTCCAGGAATTATTTGGGATCATATAGATCGTTGGAGCAACCAGAGTCCTATAGTGGCACCGAATCTTATGTACAGGGGGTCATAATGGGTGTCTACGACCAGGTTATGGATTGCTGATTATGAATATGGCATTGGTATGTGTGTATCAATTTGGTAGTTGAAGTTATGAATATTGGCTCTGGACTGTCTGTCTTTCCAAATATTGTGCGGCCAGGGGGACATTCCAGAATACTGGGCGTCAGCTCCGCTCGGGGCTTGATGGACCATTAAGACCAATCAGCGACACAATGGACTCTGGGAGCTTGGAATGCCCCAATCCAGACAAGAAGTCTACAGAGAACCTGCAAGGCAGCCTGTGCATAATGGCTTCTGCCTGCAAATGATGAGTCATGCATGGTCATGTGATCTGCCCATGTGACTCCAGGACTCCATGGGGTTGAACTTTTCACAGCAGGAACAAAGAGGTGTTTTTACCAGGATGAAAAAAAAAACCTATAAATGAAGCTGCTACAGCCCCCCCATCTTTGTCTTCTACCTCCAGCCTGCAGCCTGTCTTGCTTCCAGCTCTGAATGGACTTTGCTACAAAGGTGAACTCTGGACTAAGGTGCTGACCCATCCCTAAATGGGAGGCTTTGTAAAGACTTTGATTTAAACCTGCAGTTATTCTACCTTTGCTGCAAGCCTGAACCAAGAGATGTGCCATTACTGCATGTAACTGATTTCTTTTAACCATTCCTAGCCCTCACCTATACCTTTTTCCTTCTATAATAAACCTTTAGATTTTAGATTCTAAAGGATTGGCAACAGCGTGATTTGTGGGAAGATCTGATTTGTATATTGACCTGGGTCTGGGGCCTGATTCTTTGGAATTGGGGAGAACCGTTTTCTTTACTTGGGGTATTGGTTTTCATAACCATTGGTCCCCAGGACAGGTGGCTGCTGGTGGGGATACTGGGAATCTGGAGTGTCTTAAGGGGATTGCTTGTGTGACTTGTGGTTAGCCAGTGGGGTGAAACCAAAGTCTTTTCTGTTCAGCTGGTTTGGTTTGCCTTAGTGTGGAAAACCCCCAGCTTTGGGCTGTAGTTGCCCCTTTGGAAGCAATCTGTCCTGATCTGACACTCACAGTTGGATCCCACCAGGAACAGCACCGTCACAGGCCCCGTCCCCTATGACACTTTTGTGATGTCATAGTTGGTACTTATGGATCTGCCTGCCCATGTGCAGACGGAGAGAGGAGAAACGAAAACGAATCCTGTGTATCCTGTGTACCCCCCCCGTAACCGAGCCTGACCACCTCGAAGCCTCTCCCTCAGCTCACGTGTTTTCAAACAGAGCTTCTACGTTTGCCGGTCGTTATGCGTTGGTTTGTATTTGTAAGTATCAGTTATTACTAAATGCTGCATCTTTGTTTGTAAATATTGTTAGTAGATATTTTTAGTCATTGTGTGTTTTAAGTTTCATTAAGTCTATTAGTTAATCAGAAAACTGCTCCCTTACCCCTTGTAATTATCCCCAATAAAACTTTAAATTGATTCATTTTAGTTGTGTGTGTGTGTGTCTGCAAATCGCGTCCTGACCCACACTCTCCTTGCATCCCTTACCAATATAGTTTATTGCCACGTGCAGCCTGGTAAATAACAGGCCTGCATTTTTTTTCACCCCTGCGAGTCCGTGGCAATCCACAGGGGTGTGTGTGTTTTCCCCTCTGGAGCCGTTTGGAAGCTTAGCCGAAAGAGGAGTATGTTTCCGCAGCAAATGGCTTTCTGCACGGGTCGGGCCCCTGCAAGTAAAGTCTAGCTACGTCAAGGCGTCTGAAAGGAATGGGAGCTGGGAAGGCAGCCGGCCAGGCCTCCCCCTTGTCCTCCCCTTCCCAGGGGCCAAGTCCCTTTCAGGCAGCAGACAGAGCAAGGAGCCCAGAGAGGGCAGGAAAGGAGGTGGCCGGAGGCTCGCCCTGCCAGGTCCCTTCCCCCCGCGGGGCTCATGCCTGCTCCCTGCAAGCCGCTCTCAGCCCATCTCCTTTTGGCTTCTCCCAGCCCTAGCGCTCAGCCAAAAGGAAGGGTAAGCACCCTCCTCCCTTGAACACACAGAGTGGCCAGCACGGGGGTTGAACCCGTGACCTTGGCGTTATTAGCACCACGCTCTATCCAGCTGAGCTAGCCGGCCCACAGAAAGCAGGCCTCGCCTGAACCTTTCAGAAGGCGTCACCGGCCGCCGCGGGGCGGGTGCGGCCACCTTTATGACATGGTTCCATCAAGGGGCTTGGCTGTCTGCCGGGGGAATTAGCTCAAGCGGTAGAGCGCTCGCTTAGCATGCGAGAGGCAGCGGGATCGATGCCCGCATTCTCCAGCAGCAGGTTACGCCTGTCATCTCCTTTTAGGAAGCCACTGACAGTCAGCAGGCTAAGCTCTTTCAGCGACCTCCATCTCTCTCCCAGCTTGGCCTCCCAAAAAGACAGCCCTTGCCAAGCAGCAAGCTCTTCGTCCCCGGGCCTTCTCCCCCTTGTGCTTGGTGGGAGGCTGGAGACAGCATGGGGAAGTTAGCTCCAATGGAAGGGAGTGGGAGAAGTTGGGAGATGGATATGCGTCTTCTCCAGCATGCTCCGCAGTCGGGGCGGAGCTGATCCTAGCTTGCCTGGCTGTCTCTAGAGCACGATCCCTTTTCCCCTCCCTCCCTACCGGTCCACATGGAGCTAATTGGCTTGGAAGGAGTGCCACTCAAATCCCGAACTACTCGCCATGCCAGGGATCCAGGAAGGGAAGGAGGAGATGGGCGGGGAACAGTGAGTCTGTGGGTGTCGACCCCGGCGGAGCCAGGGTCCTTTTGATGTCGGCTGGGCCAGGGAGCCAGCGTGAGCCCCGCTCCCGTTCCTGAACTGGGCCTGCTCCTGGCTTTGCTTGGTTTAGAGGCAAGTGGTGAAGAGAAGAACGGACCTCCCGGGTGAGACCGGTGGTCCCTCTAGCCCGGCGGCCCGACTTCTGACAGTAGCCGATGCCAAGTGCTTCAGAGGCAATGGCCAGAGCGGGCAACCGTCAAGCCATCTCTCCCCACGTTGTCTTCTGAAGCTTCTCAGGGCCTTCCCCTGGTGTGGGCTCGGGTGCGAAGAGCCCCTGGAAGTTCTTCAGCTGTTGCAAAAAGTGTGACTAGCAGGAGTAGCGACGGCGCTGTAGCTTTCCACCTCCCCTCAACTTGAGCAGCTTTCCATTCCCCCGTTCGGCGTAATGACCCTCCCACCCTTTTCAGGTGCGGAGCTGTACAATTCTGGCAGGGTGGCCATTTAGAAATCTTGTCTTTTTGGATGGGGAGCCTTCGGACTCTTTGGGTGTTTCGGGGTTGTTCAGATGAGTTTCTGTCTGCACCCTGTAAACCTGCCCATACCGCTATTGCCCAGGCCTCTTCTTTTGTCATTCAGTTTTGCACGCATTCTAAAACAATGTGCATTTCCTCACCTTTGGGGGCGAAGCCAGACTTTGAGGCACCTGCTGCCCTACTTGGTGTAAACTTTGCTTTCGCCAATCAGAAGCGAACACAAACAAGTTTTGGGCCCTGTCACGTTCCAGGAATTATTTGGGATCATATAGATCGTTGGAGCAACCAGAGTCCTATAGTGGCACCGAATCTTATGTACAGGGGGTCATAATGGGTGTCTACGACCAGGTTATGGATTGCTGATTATGAATATGGCATTGGTATGTGTGTATCAATTTGGTAGTTGAAGTTATGAATATTGGCTCTGGACTGTCTGTCTTTCCAAATATTGTGCGGCCAGGGGGACATTCCAGAATACTGGGCGTCAGCTCCGCTCGGGGCTTGATGGACCATTAAGACCAATCAGCGACACAATGGACTCTGGGAGCTTGGAATGCCCCAATCCAGACAAGAAGTCTACAGAGAACCTGCAAGGCAGCCTGTGCATAATGGCTTCTGCCTGCAAATGATGAGTCATGCATGGTCATGTGATCTGCCCATGTGACTCCAGGACTCCATGGGGTTGAACTTTTCACAGCAGGAACAAAGAGGTGTTTGCACCAGGGGGAAAAAAAAAAACCTATAAATGAAGCTGCTACAGCCCCCCCATCTTTGTCTTCTACCTCCAGCCTGCAGCCTGTCTTGCTTCCAGCTCTGAATGGACTTTGCTACAAAGGTGAACTCTGGACTAAGGTGCTGACCCATCCCTAAATGGGAGGCTTTGTAAAGACTTTGATTTAAACCTGCAGTTATTCTACCTTTGCTGCAAGCCTGAACCAAGAGATGTGCCATTACTGCATGTAACTGATTTCTTTTAACCATTCCTAGCCCTCACCTATACCTTTTTCCTTCTATAATAAACCTTTAGATTTTAGATTCTAAAGGATTGGCAACAGCGTGATTTGTGGGAAGATCTGATTTGTATATTGACCTGGGTCTGGGGCCTGATTCTTTGGAATTGGGGAGAACCGTTTTCTTTACTTGGGGTATTGGTTTTCATAACCATTGGTCCCCAGGACAGGTGGCTGCTGGTGGGGATACTGGGAATCTGGAGTGTCTTAAGGGGATTGCTTGTGTGACTTGTGGTTAGCCAGTGGGGTGAAACCAAAGTCTTTTCTGTTCAGCTGGTTTGGTTTGCCTTAGTGTGGAAAACCCCCAGCTTTGGGCTGTAGTTGCCCCTTTGGAAGCAATCTGTCCTGATCTGACACTCACAGTTGGATCCCACCAGGAACAGCACCGTCACAGGCCCCGTCCCCTATGACACTTTTGTGATGTCATAGTTGGTACTTATGGATCTGCCTGCCCATGTGCAGACAGAGAGAGGAGAAACGAAAACGAATCCTGTGTATCCTGTGTACCCCCCCGTAACCGAGCCTGACCACCTCGAAGCCTCTCCCTCAGCTCACGTGTTTTCAAACAGAGCTTCTACGTTTGCCGGTCGTTATGCGTTGGTTTGTATTTGTAAGTATCAGTTATTACTGAATGCTGCATCTTTGTTTGTAAATATTGTTAGTAGATATTTTTAGTCATTGTGTGTTTTAAGTTTCATTAAGTCTATTAGTTAATCAGAAAACTGCTCCCTTACCCCTTGTAATTATCCCCAATAAAACTTTAAATTGATTCATTTTAGTTGTGTGTGTGTGTGTCTGCAAATCGCGTCCTGACCCACACTCTCCTTGCATCCCTTACCAATATAGTTTATTGCCACGTGCAGCCTGGTAAATAACAGGCCTGCATTTTTTTTTCACCCCTGCGAGTCCGTGGCAATCCACAGGGGGGTGTGTGTTTTCCCCTCTGGAGCCGTTTGGAAGCTTAGCCGAAAGAGGAGTATGTTTCCGCAGCAAATGGCTTTCTGCACGGGTCGGGCCCCTGCAAGTAAAGTCTAGCTACGTCAAGGCGTCTGAAAGGAATGGGAGCTGGGAAGGCAGCCGGCCAGGCCTCCCCCTTGTCCTCCCCTTCCCAGGGGCCAAGTCCCTTTCAGGCAGCAGACAGAGCAAGGAGCCCAGAGAGGGCAGGAAAGGAGGTGGCCGGAGGCTCGCCCTGCCAGGTCCCTTCCCCCCGCGGGGCTCATGCCTGCTCCCTGCAAGCCGCTCTCAGCCCATCTCCTTTTGGCTTCTCCCAGCCCTAGCGCTCAGCCAAAAGGAGGGGTAAGCACCCTCCTCCCTTGAACACACAGAGTGGCCAACACGGGGGTTGAACCCGTGACCTTGGCGTTATTAGCACCACGCTCTATCCAGCTGAGCTAGCCGGCCCACAGAAAGCAGGCCTCGCCTGAACCTTTCAGAAGGCGTCACCGGCCGCCGCGGGGCAGGTGCGGCCACCTTTATGACATGGTTCCATCAAGGGGCTTGGCTGTCTGCCGGGGGAATTAGCTCAAGCGGTAGAGCGCTGGCTTAGCATGCGAGAGGCAGCGGGATCGATGCCCGCATTCTCCAGCAGCAGGTTACGCCTGTCATCTCCTTTTAGGAAGCCACTGACAGTCAGCAGGCTAAGCTCTTTCAGCGACCTCCATCTCTCTCCCAGCTTGGCCTCCCAAAAAGACAGCCCTTGCCAAGCAGCAAGCTCTTCGTCCCCGGGCCTTCTCCCCCTTGCGCTTGGTGGGAGGCTGGAGACAGCATGGGGAAGTTAGCTCCAATGGAAGGGAGTGGGAGAAGTTGGGAGATGGATATGCGTCTTCTCCAGCATGCTCCGCAGTCGGGGCGGAGCTGATCCTAGCTTGCCTGGCTGTCTCTAGAGCACGATCCCTTTTCCCCTCCCTCCCTACCGGTCCACATGGAGCTAATTGGCTTGGAAGGAGTGCCACTCAAATCCCGAACTACTCGCCATGCCAGGGATCCAGGAAGGGAAGGAGGAGATGGGCGGGGAACAGTGAGTCTGTGGGTGTCGACCCCGGCGGAGCCAGGGTCCTTTTGATGTCGGCTGGGCCAGGGAGCCAGCGTGAGCCCCGCTCCCGTTCCTGAACTGGGCCTGCTCCTGGCTTTGCTTGGTTTAGAGGCAAGTGGTGAAGAGAAGAACGGACCTCCCGGGTGAGACCGGTGGTCCCTCTAGCCCGGCGGCCCGACTTCTGACAGTAGCCGATGCCAAGTGCTTCAGAGGCAATGGCCAGAGCGGGCAACCGTCAAGCCATCTCTCCCCACGTTGTCTTCTGAAGCTTCTCAGGGCCTTCCCCTGGTGTGGGCTCGGGTGCGAAGAGCCCCTGGAAGTTCTTCAGCTGTTGCAAAAAGTGTGACTAGCAGGAGTAGCGACGGCGCTGTAGCTTTCCACCTCCCCTCAACTTGAGCAGCTTTCCATTCCCCCGTTCGGCGTAATGACCCTCCCACCCTTTTCAGGTGCGGAGCTGTACAATTCTGGCAGGGTGGCCATTTAGAAATCTTGTCTTTTTGGATGGGGAGCCTTCGGACTCTTTGGGTGTTTCGGGGTTGTTCAGATGAGTTTCTGTCTGCACCCTGTAAACCTGCCCATACCGCTATTGCCCAGGCCTCTTCTTTTGTCATTCAGTTTTGCACGCATTCTAAAACAATGTGCATTTCCTCACCTTTGGGGGCGAAGCCAGACTTTGAGGCACCTGCTGCCCTACTTGGTGTAAACTTTGCTTTCGCCAATCAGAAGCGAACACAAACAAGTTTTGGGCCCTGTCACGTTCCAGGAATTATTTGGGATCATATAGATCGTTGGAGCAACCAGAGTCCTATAGTGGCACCGAATCTTATGTACAGGGGGTCATAATGGGTGTCTACGACCAGGTTATGGATTGCTGATTATGAATATGGCATTGGTATGTGTGTATCAATTTGGTAGTTGAAGTTATGAATATTGGCTCTGGACTGTCTGTCTTTCCAAATATTGTGCGGCCAGGGGGACATTCCAGAATACTGGGCGTCAGCTCCGCTCGGGGCTTGATGGACCATTAAGACTAATCAGCGACACAATGGACTCTGGGAGCTTGGAATGCCCCAATCCAGACAAGAAGTCTACAGAGAACCTGCAAGGCAGCCTGTGCATAATGGCTTCTGCCTGCAAATGATGAGTCATGCATGGTCATGTGATCTGCCCATGTGACTCCAGGACTCCATGGGGTTGAACTTTTCACAGCAGGAACAAAGAGGTGTTTGCACCTGGGGGAAAAAAAAAACCTATAAATGAAGCTGCTACAGCCCCCCCATCTTTGTCTTCTACCTCCAGCCTGCAGCCTGTCTTGCTTCCAGCTCTGAATGGACTTTGCTACAAAGGTGAACTCTGGACTAAGGTGCTGACCCATCCCTAAATGGGAGGCTTTGTAAAGACTTTGATTTAAACCTGCAGTTATTCTACCTTTGCTGCAAGCCTGAACCAAGAGATGTGCCATTACTGCATGTAACTGATTTCTTTTAACCATTCCTAGCCCTCACCTATACCTTTTTCCTTCTATAATAAACCTTTAGATTTTAGATTCTAAAGGATTGGCAACAGCGTGATTTGTGGGAAGATCTGATTTGTATATTGACCTGGGTCTGGGGCCTGATTCTTTGGAATTGGGGAGAACCGTTTTCTTTACTTGGGGTATTGGTTTTCATAACCATTGGTCCCCAGGACAGGTGGCTGCTGGTGGGGATACTGGGAATCTGGAGTGTCTTAAGGGGATTGCTTGTGTGACTTGTGGTTAGCCAGTGGGGTGAAACCAAAGTCTTTTCTGTTCAGCTGGTTTGGTTTGCCTTAGTGTGGAAAACCCCCAGCTTTGGGCTGTAGTTGCCCCTTTGGAAGCAATCTGTCCTGATCTGACACTCACAGTTGGATCCCACCAGGAACAGCACCGTCACAGGCCCCGTCCCCTATGACACTTTTGTGATGTCATAGTTGGTACTTATGGATCTGCCTGCCCATGTGCAGACGGAGAGAGGAGAAACGAAAACGAATCCTGTGTATCCTGTGTACCCCCCCGTAACCGAGCCTGACCACCTCGAAGCCTCTCCCTCAGCTCACGTGTTTTCAAACAGAGCTTCTACGTTTGCCGGTCGTTATGCGTTGGTTTGTATTTGTAAGTATCAGTTATTACTAAATGCTGCATCTTTGTTTGTAAATATTGTTAGTAGATATTTTTAGTCATTGTGTGTTTTAAGTTTCATTAAGTCTATTAGTTAATCAGAAAACTGCTCCCTTACCCCTTGTAATTATCCCCAATAAAACTTTAAATTGATTCATTTTAGTTGTGTGTGTGTGTGTCTGCAAATCGCGTCCTGACCCACACTCTCCTTGCATCCCTTACCAATATAGTTTATTGCCACGTGCAGCCTGGTAAATAACAGGCCTGCATTTTTTTTTCACCCCTGCGAGTCCGTGGCAATCCACAGGGGGGTGTGTGTTTTCCCCTCTGGAGCCGTTTGGAAGCTTAGCCGAAAGAGGAGTATGTTTCCGCAGCAAATGGCTTTCTGCACGGGTCGGGCCCCTGCAAGTAAAGTCTAGCTACGTCAAGGCGTCTGAAAGGAATGGGAGCTGGGAAGGCAGCCGGCCAGGCCTCCCCCTTGTCCTCCCCTTCCCAGGGGCCAAGTCCCTTTCAGGCAGCAGACAGAGCAAGGAGCCCAGAGAGGGCAGGAAAGGAGTTGGCCGGAGGCTCGCCCTGCCAGGTCCCTTCCCCTCGCGGGGCTCATGCCAGCTCCCTGCAAGCCGCTCTCAGCCCATCTCCTTTTGGCTTCTCCCAGCCCTAGCGCTCAGCCAAAAGGAGGGGTAAGCACCCTCCTCCCTTGAACACACAGAGTGGCCAGCACGGGGGTTGAACCCGTGACCTTGGCGTTATTAGCACCACGCTCTATCCAGCTGAGCTAGCCGGCCCACAGAAAGCAGGCCTCGCCTGAACCTTTCAGAAGGCGTCACCGGCCGCCGCGGGGCGGGTGCGGCCACCTTTATGACATGGTTCCATCAAGGGGCTTGGCTGTCTGCCGGGGGAATTAGCTCAAGCGGTAGAGCGCTTGCTTAGCATGCGAGAGACAGCGGGATCGATGCCCGCATTCTCCACCAGCAGGTTACGCCTGTCATGTCCTTTTAGGAAGCCACTGACAGTCAGCAGGCTAAGCTCTTTCAGCGACCTCCATCTCTCTCCCAGCTTGGCCTCCCAAAAAGACAGCCCTTGCCAAGCAGCAAGCTCTTCGTCCCCGGGCCTTCTCCCCCTTGCGCTTGGTGGGAGGCTGGAGACAGCATGGGGAAGTTAGCTCCAATGGAAGGGAGTGGGAGAAGTTGGGAGATGGATATGCGTCTTCTCCAGCATGCTCCGCAGTCGGGGCGGAGCTGATCCTAGCTTGCCTGGCTGTCTCTAGAGCACGATCCCTTTTCCCCTCCCTCCCTACCGGTCCACATGGAGCTAATTGGCTTGGAAGGAGTGCCACTCAAATCCCGAACTACTCGCCATGCCAGGGATCCAGGAAGGGAAGGAGGAGATGGGCGGGGAACAGTGAGTCTGTGGGTGTCGACCCCGGCGGAGCCAGGGTCCTTTTGATGTCGGCTGGGCCAGGGAGCCAGCGTGAGCCCCGCTCCCGTTCCTGAACTGGGCCTGCTCCTGGCTTTGCTTGGTTTAGAGGCAAGTGGTGAAGAGAAGAACGGACCTCCCGGGTGAGACCGGTGGTCCCTCTAGCCCGGCGGCCCGACTTCTGACAGTAGCCGATGCCAAGTGCTTCAGAGGCAATGGCCAGAGCGGGCAACCGTCAAGCCATCTCTCCCCACGTTGTCTTCTGAAGCTTCTCAGGGCCTTCCCCTGGTGTGGGCTCGGGTGCGAAGAGCCCCTGGAAGTTCTTCAGCTGTTGCAAAAAGTGTGACTAGCAGGAGTAGCGACGGCGCTGTAGCTTTCCACCTCCCCTCAACTTTAGCAGCTTTCCATTCCCCCGTTCGGCGTAATGTCCCTCCCACCCTTTTCAGGTGCGGAGCTGTACAATTCTGGCAGGGTGGCCATTTAGAAATCTTGTCTTTTTGGATGGGGAGACTTCGGACTCTTTGGGTGTTTCGGGGTTGTTCAGATGAGTTTCTGTCTGCACCCTGTAAACCTGCCCATACCGCTATTGCCCAGGCCTCTTCTTTTGTCATTCAGTTTTGCACGCATTCTAAAACAATGTGCATTTCCTCACCTTTGGGGGCGAAGCCAGACTTTGAGGCACCTGCTGCCCTACTTGGTGTAAACTTTGCTTTCGCCAATCAGAAGCGAACACAAACAAGTTTTGGGCCCTGTCACGTTACAGGAATTATTTGGGATCATATAGATCGTTGAAGCAACCAGAGTCCTATAGTGGCACCGAATCTTATGTACAGGGGGTCATAATGGGTGTCTACGACCAGGTTATGGATTGCTGATTATGAATATGGCATTGGTATGTGTGTATCAATTTGGTAGTTGAAGTTATGAATATTGGCTCTGGACTGTCTGTCTTTCCAAATATTGTGCGGCCAGGGGGACATTCCAGAATACTGGGCGTCAGCTCTGCTCGGGGCTTGATGGACCATTAAGACCAATCAGCGACACAATGGACTCTGGGAGCTTGGAATGCCCCAATCCAGACAAGAAGTCTACAGAGAACCTGCAAGGCAGCCTGTGCATAATGGCTTCTGCCTGCAAATGATGAGTCATGCATGGTCATGTGATCTGCCCATGTGACTCCAGGACTCCATGGGGTTGAAATTTTCACAGCAGGAACAAAGAGGTGTTTGCACCTGGGGGAAAAAACACCTATAAATTAAGCTGCTACAGCCCCCCCCCACCATCTTTGTCTTCTACCTCCAGCCTGCAGCCTGTCTTGCTTCCAGCTCTGAATGGACTTTGCTACAAAGGTGAACTCTGGACTAAGGTGCTGACCCATCCCTAAATGGGAGGCTTTGTAAAGACTTTGATTTAAACCTGCAGTTATTCTACCTTTGCTGCAAGCCTGAACCAAGAGATGTGCCATTACTGCATGTAACTGATTTCTTTTAACCATTCCTAGCCCTCACCTATACCTTTTTCCTTGTATAATAAACCTTTAGATTTTAGATTCTAAAGGATTGGCAACAGCGTGATTTGTGGGAAGATCTGATTTGTATATTGACCTGGGTCTGGGGCCTGATTCTTTGGAATTGGGGAGAACCGTTTTCTTTACTTGGGGTATTGGTTTTCATAACCATTGGTCCCCAGGACAGGTGGCTGCTGGTGGGGATACTGGGAATCTGGAGTGTCTTAAGGGGATTGCTTGTGTGACTTGTGGTTAGCCAGTGGGGTGAAACCAAAGTCTTTTCTGTTCAGCTGGTTTGGTTTGCCTTAGTGTGGAAAACCCCCAGCTTTGGGCTGTAGTTGCCCCTTTGGAAGCAATCTGTCCTGATCTGACACTCACAGTTGGATCCCACCAGGAACAGCACCGTCACAGGCCCCGTCCCCTATGACACTTTTGTGATGTCATAGTTGGTACTTATGGATCTGCCTGCCCATGTGCAGACGGAGAGAGGAGAAACGAAAACGAATCCTGTGTATCCTGTGTACCCCCCCGTAACCGAGCCTGACCACCTCGAAGCCTCTCCCTCAGCTCACGTGTTTTCAAACAGAGCTTCTACGTTTGCCGGTCGTTATGCGTTGGTTTGTATTTGTAAGTATCAGTTATTACTAAATGCTGCATCTTTGTTTGTAAATATTGTTAGTAGATATTTTTAGTCATTGTGTGTTTTAAGTTTCATTAAGTCTATTAGTTAATCAGAAAACTGCTCCCTTACCCCTTGTAATTATCCCCAATAAAACTTTAAATTGATTCATTTTAGTTGTGTGTGTGTGTGTCTGCAAATCGCGTCCTGACCCACACTCTCCTTGCATCCCTTACCAATATAGTTTATTGCCACGTGCAGCCTGGTAAATAACAGGCCTGCATTTTTTTTTCACCCCTGCGAGTCCGTGGCAATCCACAGGGGGGTGTGTGTTTTCCCCTCTGGAGCCGTTTGGAAGCTTAGCCGAAAGAGGAGTATGTTTCCGCAGCAAATGGCTTTCTGCACGGGTCGGGCCCCTGCAAGTAAAGTCTAGCTACGTCAAGGCGTCTGAAAGGAATGGGAGCTGGGAAGGCAGCCGGCCAGGCCTCCCCCTTGTCCTCCCCTTCCCAGGGGCCAAGTCCCTTTCAGGCAGCAGACAGAGCAAGGAGCCCAGAGAGGGCAGGAAAGGAGGTGGCCGGAGGCTCGCCCTGCCAGGTCCCTTCCCCCCGCGGGGCTCATGCCTGCTCCCTGCAAGCCGCTCTCAGCCCATCTCCTTTTGGCTTCTCCCAGCCCTAGCGCTCAGCCAAAAGGAGGGGTAAGCACCCTCCTCCCTTGAACACACAGAGTGGCCAGCACGGGGGTTGAACCCGTGACCTTGGCGTTATTAGCACCACACTCTATCCAGCTGAGCTAGCCGGCCCACAGAAAGCAGGCCTCGCCTGAACCTTTCAGAAGGCGTCACCGGCCGCCGCGGGGCGGGTGCGGCCACCTTTATGACATGGTTCCATCAAGGGGCTTAGCTGTCTGCCGGGGGAATTAGCTCAAGCGGTAGAGCGCTCGCTTAGCATGCGAGAGGCAGCGGGATCGATGCCCGCATTCTCCAGCAGCAGGTTACGCCTGTCGTCTCCTTTTAGGAAGCCACTGACAGTCAGCAGGCTAAGCTCTTTCAGCGACCTCCATCTCTCTCCCAGCTTGGCCTCCCAAAAAGACAGCCCTTGCCAAGCAGCAAGCTCTTCGTCCCCGGGCCTTCTCCCCCTTGCGCTTGGTGGGAGGCTGGAGACAGCATGGGGAAGTTAGCTCCAATGGAAGGGAGTGGGAGAAGTTGGGAGATGGATATGCGTCTTCTCCAGCATGCTCCGCAGTCGGGGCGGAGCTGATCCCAGCTTGCCTGGCTGTCTCTAGAGCACGATCCCTTTTCCCCTCCCTCCCTACCGGTCCACATGGAGCTA
This sequence comes from Sternotherus odoratus, assembly GCA_032164245.1. Classification (NCBI taxonomy): domain Eukaryota; kingdom Metazoa; phylum Chordata; order Testudines; family Kinosternidae; genus Sternotherus; species Sternotherus odoratus. Next base: position 225,880,136 of record JAVMKO010000001.1, on the reverse strand, counting down.
ATTGGCTTGGAAGGAGTGCCACTCAAATCCCGAACTACTCGCCATGCCAGGGATCCAGGAAGGGAAGGAGGAGATGGGCGGGGAACAGTGAGTCTGTGGGTGTCGACCCCGGCGGAGCCAGGGTCCTTTTGATGTCGGCTGGGCCAGGGAGCCAGCGTGAGCCCCGCTCCCGTTCCTGAACTGGGCCTGCTCCTGGCTTTGCTTGGTTTAGAGGCAAGTGGTGAAGAGAAGAACGGACCTCCCGGGTGAGACCGGTGGTCCCTCTAGCCCGGCGGCCCGACTTCTGACAGTAGCCGATGCCAAGTGCTTCAGAGGCAATGGCCAGAGCGGGCAACCGTCAAGCCATCTCTCCCCACGTTGTCTTCTGAAGCTTCTCAGGGCCTTCCCCTGGTGTGGGCTCGGGTGCGAAGAGCCCCTGGAAGTTCTTCAGCTGTTGCAAAAAGTGTGACTAGCAGGAGTAGCGACGGCGCTGTAGCTTTCCACCTCCCCTCAACTTGAGCAGCTTTCCATTCCCCCGTTCGGCATAATGTCCCTCCCACCCTTTTCAGGTGCGGAGCTGTACAATTCTGGCAGGGTGGCCATTTAGAAATCTTGTCTTTTTGGATGGGGAGCCTTCGGACTCTTTGGGTGTTTTGGGGTTGTTCAGATGAGTTTCTGTCTGCACCCTGTAAACCTGCCCATACCGCTATTGCCCAGGCCTCTTCTTTTGTCATTCAGTTTTGCACGCATTCTAAAACAATGTGCATTTCCTCACCTTTGGGGGCGAAGCCAGACTTTGAGGCACCTGCTGCCCTACTTGGTGTAAACTTTGCTTTTGCCAATCAGAAGCGAACACAAACAAGTTTTGGGCCCTGTCACGTTACAGGAATTATTTGGGATCATATAGATCGTTGGAGCAACCAGAGTCCTATAGTGGCACCGAATCTTATGTACAGGGGGTCATAATGGGTGTCTACGACCAGGTTATGGATTGCTGATTATGAATATGGCATTGGTATGTGTGTATCAATTTGGTAGTTGAAGTTATGAATATTGGCTCTGGACTGTCTGTCTTTCCAAATATTGTGCGGCCAGGGGGACATTCCAGAATACTGGGCGTCAGCTCTGCTCGGGGCTTGATGGACCATTAAGACCAATCAGTGACACAATGGACTCTGGGAGCTTGGAATGCCCCAATCCAGACAAGAAGTCTACAGAGACCCTGCAAGGCAGCCTGTGCATAATGGCTTCTGCCTGCAAATGATGAGTCATGCATGGTCATGTGATCTGCCCATGTGACTCCAGGACTCCATGGGGTTGAACTTTTCACAGCAGGAACAAAGAGGTGTTTGCACCTGGGGGAAAAAAAAACCTATAAATGAAGCTGCTACAGCCCCCCCATCTTTGTCTTCTACCTCCAGCCTGCAGCCTGTCTTGCTTCCAGCTCTGAATGGACTTTGCTACAAAGGTGAACTCTGGACTAAGGTGCTGACCCATCCCTAAATGGGAGGCTTTGTAAAGACTTTGATTTAAACCTGCAGTTATTCTACCTTTGCTGCAAGCCTGAACCAAGAGATGTGCCATTACTGCATGTAACTGATTTCTTTTAACCATTCCTAGCCCTCACCTATACCTTTTTCCTTGTATAATAAACCTTTAGATTTTAGATTCTAAAGGATTGGCAACAGCGTGATTTGTGGGAAGATCTGATTTGTATATTGACCTGGGTCTGGGGCCTGATTCTTTGGAATTGGGGAGAACCGTTTTCTTTACTTGGGGTATTGGTTTTCATAACCAATTTGGGGGTGGGGGGATAGCTCAGTGGTTTGAGCATTGGCCTGCTAAACTCAGGGCTGTGAGTTCAATCCTTGAGGGGGCCATTTAGGGCAATCCTGCTAGTGTAGGCAGGCGGATCCTGCTAGTGTAGGCAGGGGACTGGACTCGATGACCTTCAAGGTCTTTCCAGTTCTAGGAGATTGGTATATCTCCATTTATTTATTTATTTATTTATTTATTTATTTTATTTATTTATAACCATTGGTCCCCAGGACAGGTGGCTGCTGGTGGGGATACTGGGAATCTGGAGTGTCTTAAGGGGATTGCTTGTGTGACTTGTGGTTAGCCAGTGGGGTGAAACCAAAGTCTTTTCTGTTCAGCTGGTTTGGTTTGCCTTAGTGTGGAAAACCCCCAGCTTTGGGCTGTAGTTGCCCCTTTGGAAGCAATCTGTCCTGATCTGACACTCACAGTTGGATCCCACCAGGAACAGCACCGTCACAGGCCCCGTCCCCTATGACACTTTTGTGATGTCATAGTTGGTACTTATGGATCTGCCTGCCCATGTGCAGACGGAGAGAGGAGAAACGAAAACGACTCCTGTGTATCCTGTGTACCCCCCCCGTAACCGAGCCTGACCACCTCGAAGCCTCTCCCTCAGCTCACGTGTTTTCAAACAGAGCTTCTACGTTTGCCGGTCGTTATGCGTTGGTTTGTATTTGTAAGTATCAGTTATTACTAAATGCTGCATCTTTGTTTGTAAATATTGTTAGTAGATATTTTTAGTCATTGTGTGTTTTAAGTTTCATTAAGTCTATTAGTTAATCAGAAAACTGCTCCCTTACCCCTTGTAATTATCCCCAATAAAACTTTAAATTGATTCATTTTAGTTGTGTGTGTGTGTGTCTGCAAATCGCGTCCTGACCCACACTCTCCTTGCATCCCTTACCAATATAGTTTATTGCCACGTGCAGCCTGGTAAATAACAGGCCTGCATTTTTTTTTCACCCCTGCGAGTCCGTGGCAATCCACAGGGGGGTGTGTGTTTTCCCCTCTGGAGCCGTTTGGAAGCTTAGCCGAAAGAGGAGTATGTTTCCGCAGCAAATGGCTTTCTGCACGGGTCGGGCCCCTGCAAGTAAAGTCTAGCTATGTCAAGGCGTCTGAAAGGAATGGGAGCTGGGAAGGCAGCCGGCCAGGCCTCCCCCTTGTCCTCCCCTTCCCAGGGGCCAAGTCCCTTTCAGGCAGCAGACAGAGCAAGGAGCCCAGAGAGGGCAGGAAAGGAGGTGGCCGGAGGCTCGCCCTGCCAGGTCCCTTCCCCCCGCGGGGCTCATGCCCGCTCCCTGCAAGCCGCTCTCAGCCCATCTCCTTTTGGCTTCTCCCAGCCCTAGCGCTCAGCCAAAAGGAGGGCTAAGCACCCTCCTCCCTTGAACACACAGAGTGGCCAGCACGGGGGTTGAACCCGTGACCTTGGCGTTATTAGCACCACGCTCTATCCAGCTGAGCTAGCCGGCCCACAGAAAGCAGGCCTCGCCTGAACCTTTCAGAAGGCGTCACCGGCCGCCGCGGGGCGGGTGCGGCCACCTTTATGACATGGTTCCATCAAGGGGCTTGGCTGTCTGCCAGGGGAATTAGCTCAAGCGGTAGAGCGCTCGCTTAGCATGCGAGAGGCAGCGGGATCGATGCCCGCATTCTCCAGCAGCAGGTTACGCCTGTCATCTCCTTTTAGGAAGCCACTGACAGTCAGCAGGCTAAGCTCTTTCAGCGACCTCCATCTCTCTCCCAGCTTGGCCTCCCAAAAAGACAGCCCTTGCCAAGCAGCAAGCTCTTCATCCCCGGGCCTTCTCCCCCTTGCGCTTGGTGGGAGGCTGGAGACAGCATGGGGAAGTTAGCTCCAATGGAAGGGAGTGGGAGAAGTTGAGAGATGGATATGCGTCTTCTCCAGCATGCTCCGCAGTCGGGGCGGAGCTGATCCTAGCTTGCCTGGCTGTCTCTAGAGCCCGATCCCTTTTCCCCTCCCTCCCTACCGGTCCACATGGAGCTAATTGGCTTGGAAGGAGTGCCACTCAAATCCCGAACTACTCGCCATGCCAGGGATCCAGGAAGGGAAGGAGGAGATGGGCGGGGAACAGTGAGTCTGTGGGTGTCGACCCCGGCGGAGCCAGGGTCCTTTTGATGTCGGCTGGGCCAGGGAGCCAGCGTGAGCCCCGCTCCCGTTCCTGAACTGGGCCTGCTCCTGGCTTTGCTTGGTTTAGAGGCAAGTGGTGAAGAGAAGAACGGACCTCCCGGGTGAGACCGGTGGTCCCTCTAGCCCGGCGGCCCGACTTCTGACAGTAGCCGATGCCAAGTGCTTCAGAGGCAATGGCCAGAGCGGGCAACCGTCAAGCCATCTCTCCCCACGTTGTCTTCTGAAGCTTCTCAGGGCCTTCCCCTGGTGTGGGCTCGGGTGCGAAGAGCCCCTGGAAGTTCTTCAGCTGTTGCAAAAAGTGTGACTAGCAGGAGTAGCGACGGCGCTGTAGCTTTCCACCTCCCCTCAACTTGAGCAGCTTTCCATTCCCCCGTTCGGCGTAATGTCCCTCCCACCCTTTTCAGGTGCGGAGCTGTACAATTCTGGCAGGGTGGCCATTTAGAAATCTTGTCTTTTTGGATGGGGAGCCTTCGGACTCTTTGGGTGTTTCGGGGTTGTTCAGATGAGTTTCTGTCTGCACCCTGTAAACCTGCCCATACCGCTATTGCCCAGGCCTCTTCTTTTGTCATTCAGTTTTGCACGCATTCTAAAACAATGTGCATTTCCTCACCTTTGGGGGCGAAGCCAGACTTTGAGGCACCTGCTGCCCTACTTGGTGTAAACTTTGCTTTCGCCAATCAGAAGCGAACACAAACAAGTTTTGGGCCCTGTCACGTTCCAGGAATTATTTGGGATCATATAGATCGTTGGAGCAACCAGAGTCCTATAGTGGCACCGAATCTTATGTACAGGGGGTCATAATGGGTGTCTACGACCAGGTTATGGATTGCTGATTATGAATATGGCATTGGTATGTGTGTATCAATTTGGTAGTTGAAGTTATGAATATTGGCTCTGGACTGTCTGTCTTTCCAAATATTGTGCGGCCAGGGAGACATTCCAGAATACTGGGCGTCAGCTCTGCTCGGGGCTTGATGGACCATTAAGACCAATCAGCGACACAATGGACTCTGGGAGCTTGGAATGCCCCAATCCAGACAAGAAGTCTACAGAGAACCTGCAAGGCAGCCTGTGCATAATGGCTTCTGCCTGCAAATGATGAGTCATGCATGGTCATGTGATCTGCCCATGTGACTCCAGGACTCCATGGGGTTGAACTTTTCACAGCAGGAACAAAGAGGTGTTTGCACCTGGGGGAAAAAAAACCTATAAATGAAGCTGCTACAGCCCCCCCATCTTTGTCTTCTACCTCCAGCCTGCAGCCTGTCTTGCTTCCAGCTCTGAATGGACTTTGCTACAAAGGTGAACTCTGGACTAAGGTGCTGACCCATCCCTAAATGGGAGGCTTTGTAAAGACTTTGATTTAAACCTGCAGTTATTCTACCTTTGCTGCAAGCCTGAACCAAGAGATGTGCCATTACTGCATGTAACTGATTTCTTTTAACCATTCCTAGCCCTCACCTATACCTTTTTCCTTGTATAATAAACCTTTAGATTTTAGATTCTAAAGGATTGGCAACAGCGTGATTTGTGGGAAGATCTGATTTGTATATTGACCTGGGTCTGGGGCCTGATTCTTTGGAATTGGGGAGAACCGTTTTCTTTACTTGGGGTATTGGTTTTAATAACCAATTTGGGGGTGGGGGGATAGCTCAGTGGTTTGAGCATTGGCCTGCTAAACTCAGGGCTGTGAGTTCAATCCTTGAGGGGGCCATTTAGGGCAATCCTGCTAGTGTAGGCAGGCAGATCCTGCTAGTGTAGGCAGGGGACTGGACTCGATGACCTTCAAGGTCTTTCCAGTTCTAGGAGATTGGTATATCTCCATTTATTTATTTATTTATTTTATTTATTTATAACCATTGGTCCCCAGGACAGGTGGCTGCTGGTGGGGATACTGGGAATCTGGAGTGTCTTAAGGGGATTGCTTGTGTGACTTGTGGTTAGCCAGTGGGGTGAAACCAAAGTCTTTTCTGTTCAGCTGGTTTGGTTTGCCTTAGTGTGGAAAACCCCCAGCTTTGGGCTGTAGTTGCCCCTTTGGAAGCAATCTGTCCTGATCTGACACTCACAGTTGGATCCCACCAGGAACAGCACCGTCACAGGCCCCGTCCCCTATGACACTTTTGTGATGTCATAGTTGGTACTTATGGATCTGCCTGCCCATGTGCAGACGGAGAGAGGAGAAACGAAAACGAATCCTGTGTATCCTGTGTACCCCCCCGTAACCGAGCCTGACCACCTCGAAGCCTCTCCCTCAGCTCACGTGTTTTCAAACAGAGCTTCTACGTTTGCCGGTCGTTATGCGTTGGTTTGTATTTGTAAGTATCAGTTATTACTAAATGCTGCATCTTTGTTTGTAAATATTGTTAGTAGATATTTTTAGTCATTGTGTGTTTTAAGTTTCATTAAGTCTATTAGTTAATCAGAAAACTGCTCCCTTACCCCTTGTAATTATCCCCAATAAAACTTTAAATTGATTCATTTTAGTTGTGTGTGTGTGTGTCTGCAAATCGCGTCCTGACCCACACTCTCCTTGCATCCCTTACCAATATAGTTTATTGCCACGTGCAGCCTGGTAAATAACAGGCCTGCATTTTTTTTTCACCCCTGCGAGTCCGTGGCAATCCACAGGGGGGTGTGTGTTTTCCCCTCTGGAGCCGTTTGGAAGCTTAGCCGAAAGAGGAGTATGTTTCCGCAGCAAATGGCTTTCTGCACGGGTCGGGCCCCTGCAAGTAAAGTCTAGCTACGTCAAGGCGTCTGAAAGGAATGGGAGCTGGGAAGGCAGCCGGCCAGGCCTCCCCCTTGTCCTCCCCTTCCCAGGGGCCAAGTCCCTTTCAGGCAGCAGACAGAGCAAGGAGCCCAGAGAGGGCAGGAAAGGAGGTGGCCGGAGGCTCGCCCTGCCAGGTCCCTTCCCCCCGCGGGGCTCATGCCTGCTCCCTGCAAGCCGCTCTCAGCCCATCTCCTTTTGGCTTCTCCCAGCCCTAGCGCTCAGCCAAAAGGAGGGGTAAGCACCCTCCTCCCTTGAACACACAGAGTGGCCAGCACGGGGGTTGAACCCGTGACCTTGGCGTTATTAGCACCACACTCTATCCAGCTGAGCTAGCCGGCCCACAGAAAGCAGGCCTCGCCTGAACCTTTCAGAAGGCGTCACCGGCCGCCGCGGGGCGGGTGCGGCCACCTTTATGACATGGTTCCATCAAGGGGCTTAGCTGTCTGCCGGGGGAATTAGCTCAAGCGGTAGAGCGCTCGCTTAGCATGCGAGAGGCAGCGGGATCGATGCCCGCATTCTCCAGCAGCAGGTTACGCCTGTCATCTCCTTTTAGGAAGCCACTGACAGTCAGCAGGCTAAGCTCTTTCAGCGACCTCCATCTCTCTCCCAGCTTGGCCTCCCAAAAAGACAGCCCTTGCCAAGCAGCAAGCTCTTCGTCCCCGGGCCTTCTCCCCCTTGCGCTTGGTGGGAGGCTGGAGACAGCATGGGGAAGTTAGCTCCAATGGAAGGGAGTGGGAGAAGTTGGGAGATGGATATGCGTCTTCTCCAGCATGCTCCGCAGTCGGGGCGGAGCTGATCCCAGCTTGCCTGGCTGTCTCTAGAGCACGATCCCTTTTCCCCTCCCTCCCTACCGGTCCACATGGAGCTAATTGGCTTGGAAGGAGTGCCACTCAAATCCCGAACTACTCGCCATGCCAGGGATCCAGGAAGGGAAGGAGGAGATGGGCGGGGAACAGTGAGTCTGTGGGTGTCGACCCCGGCGGAGCCAGGGTCCTTTTGATGTCGGCTGGGCCAGGGAGCCAGCGTGAGCCCCGCTCCCGTTCCTGAACTGGGCCTGCTCCTGGCTTTGCTTGGTTTAGAGGCAAGTGGTGAAGAGAAGAACGGACCTCCCGGGTGAGACCGGTGGTCCCTCTAGCCCGGCGGCCCGACTTCTGACAGTAGCCGATGCCAAGTGCTTCAGAGGCAATGGCCAGAGCGGGCAACCGTCAAGCCATCTCTCCCCACGTTGTCTTCTGAAGCTTCTCAGGGCCTTCCCCTGGTGTGGGCTCGGGTGCGAAGAGCCCCTGGAAGTTCTTCAGCTGTTGCAAAAAGTGTGACTAGCAGGAGTAGCGACGGCGCTGTAGCTTTCCACCTCCCCTCAACTTGAGCAGCTTTCCATTCCCCCGTTCGGCGTAATGACCCTCCCACCCTTTTCAGGTGCGGAGCTGTACAATTCTGGCAGGGTGGCCATTTAGAAATCTTGTCTTTTTGGATGGGGAGCCTTCGGACTCTTTGGGTGTTTCGGGGTTGTTCAGATGAGTTTCTGTCTGCACCCTGTAAACCTGCCCATACCGCTATTGCCCAGGCCTCTTCTTTTGTCATTCAGTTTTGCACGCATTCTAAAACAATGTGCATTTCCTCACCTTTGGGGGCGAAGCCAGACTTTGAGGCACCTGCTGCCCTACTTGGTGTAAACTTTGCTTTTGCCAATCAGAAGCGAACACAAACAAGTTTTGGGCCCTGTCACGTTACAGGAATTATTTGGGATCATGTAGATCGTTGGAGCAACCAGAGTCCTATAGTGGCACCGAATCTTATGTACAGGGGGTCATAATGGGTGTCTACGACCAGGTTATGGATTGCTGATTATGAATATGGCATTGGTATGTGTGTATCAATTTGGTAGTTGAAGTTATGAATATTGGCTCTGGACTGTCTGTCTTTCCAAATATTGTGCGGCCAGGGGGACATTCCAGAATACTGGGCGTCAGCTCTGCTCGGGGCTTGATGGACCATTAAGACCAATCAGCGACACAATGGACTCTGGGAGCTTGGAATGCCCCAATCCAGACAAGAAGTCTACAGAGAACCTGCAAGGCAGCCTGTGCATAATGGCTTCTGCCTGCAAATGATGAGTCATGCATGGTCATGTGATCTGCCCATGTGACTCCAGGACTCCATGGGGTTGAACTTTTCACAGCAGGAACAAAAAGGTGTTTGCACCTGGGGGAAAAAAAAACCTATAAATGAAGCTGCTACAGCCCCCCCATCTTTGTCTTCTACCTCCAGCCTGCAGCCTGTCTTGCTTCCAGCTCTGAATGGACTTTGCTACACAGGTGAACTCTGGACTAAGGTGCTGACCCATCCCTAAATGGGAGGCTTTGTAAAGACTTTGATTTAAACCTGCAGTTATTCTACCTTAGCTGCAAGCCTGAACCAAGAGATGTGCCATTACTGCATGTAACTGATTTCTTTTAACCATTCCTAGCCCTCACCTATACCTTTTTCCTTCTATAATAAACCTTTAGATTTTAGATTCTAAAGGATTGGCAACAGCGTGATTTGTGGGAAGATCTGATTTGTATATTGACCTGGGTCTGGGGCCTGATTCTTTGGAATTGGGGAGAACCGTTTTCTTTACTTGGGGTATTGGTTTTCATAACCATTGGTCCCCAGGACAGGTGGCTGCTGGTGGGGATACTGGGAATCTGGAGTGTCTTAAGGGGATTGCTTGTGTGACTTGTGGTTAGCCAGTGGGGTGAAACCAAAGTCTTTTCTGTTCAGCTGGTTTGGTTTGCCTTAGTGTGGAAAACCCCCAGCTTTGGGCTGTAGTTGCCCCTTTGGAAGCAATCTGTCCTGATCTGACACTCACAGTTGGATCCCACCAGGAACAGCACCGTCACAGGCCCCGTCCCCTATGACACTTTTGTGATGTCATAGTTGGTACTTATGGATCTGCCTGCCCATGTGCAGACGGAGAGAGGAGAAACGAAAACGAATCCTGTGTATCCTGTGTACCCCCCCATAACCGAGCCTGACCACCTCGAAGCCTCTCCCTCAGCTCACGTGTTTTCAAACAGAGCTTCTACGTTTGCCGGTAGTTATGCGTTGGTTTGTATTTGTAAGTATCAGTTATTACTAAATGCTGCATCTTTGTTTGTAAATATTGTTAGTAGATATTTTTAGTCATTGTGTGTTTTAAGTTTCATTAAGTCTATTAGTTAATCAGAAAACTGCTCCCTTACCCCTTGTAATTATCCCCAATAAAACTTTAAATTGATTCATTTTAGTTGTGTGTGTGTGTGTCTGCAAATCGCGTCCTGACCCACACTCTCCTTGCATCCCTTACCAATATAGTTTATTGCCACGTGCAGCCTGGTAAATAACAGGCCTGCATTTTTTTTTCACCCCTGCGAGTCCGTGGCAATCCACAGGGGTGTGTGTGTTTTCCCCTCTGGAGCCGTTTGGAAGCTTAGCCGAAAGAGGAGTATGTTTCCGCAGCAAATGGCTTTCTGCACGGGTCGGGCCCCTGCAAGTAAAGTCTAGCTACGTCAAGGCGTCTGAAAGGAATGGGAGCTGGGAAGGCAGCCAGCCAGGCCTCCCCCTTGTCCTCCCCTTCCCAGGGGCCAAGTCCCTTTCAGGCAGCAGACAGAGCAAGGAGCCCAGAGAGGGCAGGAAAGGAGATGGCCGGAGGCTCGCCCTGCCAGGTCCCTTCCCCCCGCGGGGCTCATGCCTGCTCCCTGCAAGCCGCTCTCAGCCCATCTCCTTTTGGCTTCTCCCAGCCCTAGCGCTCAGCCAAGAGGAGGGGTAAGCACCCTCCTCCCTTGAACACACAGAGTGGCCAGCACGGGGGTTGAACCCGTGACCTTGGCGTTATTAGCACCACGCTCTATCCAGCTGAGCTAGCCGGCCCACAGAAAGCAGGCCTCGCCTGAACCTTTCAGAAGGCGTCACCGGCCGCCGCGGGGCGGGTGCGGCCACCTTTATGACATGGTTCCATCAAGGGGCTTGGCTGTCTGCCGGGGAAATTAGCTTAAGCGGTAGAGCGCTCGCTTAGCATGCGAGAGGCAGCGGGATCGATGCCCGCATTCTCCAGCAGCAGGTTACGCCTGTCATCTCCTTTTAGGAAGCCACTGACAGTCAGCAGGCTAAGCTCTTTCAGCGACCTCCATCTCTCTCCCAGCTTGGCCTCCCAAAAAGACAGCCCTTGCCAAGCAGCAAGCTCTTCGTCCCCGGGCCTTCTCCCCCTTGCGCTTGGTGGGAGGCTGGAGACAGCATGGGGAAGTTAGCTCCAATGGAAGGGAGTGGGAGAAGTTGGGAGATGGATATGCGTCTTCTCCAGCATGCTCCGCAGTCGGGGCGGAGCTGATCCTAGCTTGCCTGGCTGTCTCTAGAGCCCGATCCTTTTTCCCCTCCCTCCCTACCGGTCCACATGGAGCTAATTGGCTTGGAAGGAGTGCCACTCAAATCCCGAACTACTCGCCATGCCAGGGATCCAGGAAGGGAAGGAGGAGATGGGCGGGGAACAGTGAGTCTGTGGGTGTCGACCCCGGCGGAGCCAGGGTCCTTTTGATGTCGGCTGGGCCAGGGAGCCAGCGTGAGCCCCGCTCCCGTTCCTGAACTGGGCCTGCTCCTGGCTTTGCTTGGTTTAGAGGCAAGTGGTGAAGAGAAGAACGGACCTCCCGGGTGAGACCGGTGGTCCCTCTAGCCCGGCGGCCCGACTTCTGACAGTAGCCGATGCCAAGTGCTTCAGAGGCAATGGCCAGAGCGGGCAACCGTCAAGCCATCTCTCCCCACGTTGTCTTCTGAAGCTGCTCAGGGCCTTCCCCTGGTGTGGGCTCGGGTGTGAAGAGCCCCTGGAAGTTCTTCAGCTGTTGCAAAAAGTGTGACTAGCAGGAGTAGCGACGGTGTTGTAGCTTTCCACCTCCCCTCAACTTGAGCAGCTTTCCATTCCCCCGTTCGGCATAATGTCCCTCCCACCCTTTTCAGGTGTGGAGCTGTACAATTCTGGCAGGGTGGCCATTTAGAAATCTTGTCTTTTTGGATGGGGAGCCTTCGGACTCTTTGGGTGTTTCGGGGTTGTTCAGATGAGTTTCTGTCTGCACCCTGTAAACCTGCCCATACCGCTATTGCCCAGGCCTCTTCTTTTGTCATTCAGTTTTGCACGCATTCTAAAACAATGTGCATTTCCTCACCTTTGGGGGCGAAGCCAGACTTTGAGGCACCTGCTGCCCTACTTGGTGTAAACTTTGCTTTCGCCAATCAGAAGCGAACACAAACAAGTTTTGGGCCCTGTCACGTTACAGGAATTATTTGGGATCATATAGATCGTTGAAGCAACCAGAGTCCTATAGTGGCACCGAATCTTATGTACAGGGGGTCATAATGGGTGTCTACGACCAGGTTATGGATTGCTGATTATGAATATGGCATTGGTATGTGTGTATCAATTTGGTAGTTGAAGTTATGAATATTGGCTCTGGACTGTCTGTCTTTCCAAATATTGTGCGGCCAGGGGGACATTCCAGAATACTGGGCGTCAGCTCTGCTCGGGGCTTGATGGACCATTAAGAGCAATCAGCGACACAATGGACTCTGGGAGCTTGGAATGCCCCAATCCAGACAAGAAGTCTACAGAGAACCTGCAAGGCAGCCTGTGCATAATGGCTTCTGCCTGCAAATGATGAGTCATGCATGGTCATGTGATCTGCCCATGTGACTCCAGGACTCCATGGGGTTGAAATTTTCACAGCAGGAACAAAGAGGTGTTTGCACCTGGGGGAAAAAAAAACCTATAAATGAAGCTGCTACAGCCCCCCATCTTTGTCTTCTACCTCCAGCCTGCAGCCTGTCTTGCTTCCAGCTCTGAATGGACTTTGCTACAAAGGTGAACTCTGGACTAAGGTGCTGACCCATCCCTAAATGGGAGGCTTTCTAAAGACTTTGATTTAAACCTGCAGTTATTCTACCTTTGCTGCAAGCCTGAACCAAGAGATGTGCCATTACTGCATGTAACTGATTTCTTTTAACCATTCCTAGCCCTCACCTATACCTTTTTCCTTGTATAATAAACCTTTAGATTTTAGATTCTAAAGGATTGGCAACAGCGTGATTTGTGGGAAGATCTGATTTGTATATTGACCTGGGTCTGGGGCCTGATTCTTTGGAATTGGGGAGAACCATTTTCTTTACTTGGGGTATTGGTTTTCATAACCATTGGTCCCCAGGACAGGTGGCTGCTGGTGGGGATACTGGGAATCTGGAGTGTCTTAAGGGGATTGCTTGTGTGACTTGTGGTTAGCCAGTGGGGTGAAACCAAAGTCTTTTCTGTTCAGCTGGTTTGGTTTGCCTTAGTGTGGAAAACCCCCAGCTTTGGGCTGTAGTTGCCCCTTTGGAAGCAATCTGTCCTGATCTGACACTCACAGTTGGATCCCACCAGGAACAGCACCGTCACAGGCCCCGTCCCCTATGACACTTTTGTGATGTCATAGTTGGTACTTATGGATCTGCCTGCCATGTGCAGACGGAGAGAGGAGAAACGAAAACAAATCCTGTGTATCCTGTGTACCCCCCCGTAACCGAGCCTGACCACCTCGAAGCCTCTCCCTCAGCTCACGTGTTTTCAAACAGAGCTTCTACGTTTGCCGGTCGTTATGCGTTGGTTTGTATTTGTAAGTATCAGTTATTACTAAATGCTGCATCTTTGTTTGTAAATATTGTTAGTAGATATTTTTAGTCATTGTGTGTTTTAAGTTTTATTAAGTCTATTAGTTAATCAGAAAACTGCTCCCTTACCCCTTGTAATTATCCCCAATAAAACTTTAAATTGATTCATTTTAGTTGTGTGTGTGTGTGTCTGCAAATCGCGTCCTGACCCACACTCTCCTTGCATCCCTTACCAATATAGTTTATTGCCATGTGCAGCCTGGTAAATAACAGGCCTGCATTTTTTTTTCACCCCTGCGAGTCCGTGGCAATCCACAGGGGTGTGTGTGTTTTCCCCTCTGGAGCCGTTTGGAAGCTTCGCCGAAAGAGGAGTATGTTTCCGCAGCAAATGGCTTTCTGCACGGGTCGGGCCCCTGCAAGTAAAGTCTAGCTACGTCAAGGCGTCTGAAAGGAATGGGAGCTGGGAAGGCAGCCGGCCAGGCCTTCCCCTTGTCCTCCCCTTCCCAGGGGCCAAGTCCCTTTCAGGCAGCAGACAGAGCAAGGAGCCCAGAGAGGGCAGGAAAGGAGGTGGCCGGAGGCTCGCCCTGCCAGGTCCCTTCCCCCCGCGGGGCTCATGCCTGCTCCCTGCAAGCCGCTCTCAGCCCATCTCCTTTTGGCTTCTCCCAGCCCTAGCGCTCAGCCAAAAGGAGGGGTAAGCACCCTCCTCCCTTGAACACACAGAGTGGCCAGCACGGGGGTTGAACCCGTGACCTTGGCGTTATTAGCACCACGCTCTATCCAGCTGAGCTAGCCGGCCCACAGAAAGCAGGCCTCGCCTGACCCTTTCAGAAGGCGTCACCGGCCGCCGCGGGGCGGGTGCGGCCACCTTTATGACATGGTTCCATCAAGGGGCTTGGCTGTATGCCGGGGGAATTAGCTCAAGCGGTAGAGCGCTCGCTTAGCATGCAAGAGGCAGCGGGATCGATGCCCCCATTCTCCAGCAGCAGGTTACGCCTGTCATCTCCTTTTAGGAAGCCACTGACAGTCAGCAGGCTAAGCTCTTTCAGCGACCTCCATCTCTCTCCCAGCTTGGCCTCCCAAAAAGACAACCCTTGCCAAGCAGCAAGGTTTTCATCCCCGGGCCTTCTCCCCCTTGCACTTGCTGGGAGGCTGGAGAGAGCTTTGGGAAGTTAGCTCCAGTGGGTGAAGTTGGGAGATGGATACAGGTCTTCTCCAGTCTGCTCCGCTGTTGTTGGGTTTCTGATCCTTGCTTGCCTGGCTCTCTCTAGAGCCGGATCCTTTTTCCTCTCCCTACCTTAAGTCAGCAATGCAAGCTTTCTTAAGCCTTGTCCCCACTACATCTTAATGTCGACTTTAGCCTCATTAAGTCAAAATAAAATTGCACCCCTCCTCACACGGCCACCATTTGCGTTGATTTAAAGGGCCCTTACAATCGATTTATGTACTCCTCACTAAGTACAGAAGTTGCACTCAAATTAACCTTCTGGGTCGATTGTGGAGTAGTGAGGATGCATGGGGCAGCTATTGGCCTCCAGCTACTGTTCCACAATTCTCCATTGTGACCGCTCTGGTCAGCCTCACTGCTCCACTGTGACTGCTCTCTACAGCACTCTCAACTCAATGCTCTGGCCAGGTAGACAGGAAAAGCCCAAGGAACATTTGAATTTCATTTCCTGTTAGGCCAGTGTGGCGAGCTCACCTGCACACGTCAGTCCCTATTCAGAGCTCAGCAGCACAAGCCGCCATTCAGAGCTCCGCAGCACAGGAGACCAACCAGAGGAAAAGCGCTCCAGCATGGTCCACGCGTGAGGTGTTGTATCTGATCACTATCTGGGGAGAGGAATCCATGATGTTGGAACTCCATTCCAACAAACGGAATGCCAACACGTTCGCCAGGGTCTCCAAGGCCATGGTGGAAGTAGGCCACAACAGAGACGTCCAACACTGCCGCGTTAAAATTAAGGAGCTGTGTCAAGCGTTCCAGAAAGCCAAAGAGGCAAATGGACACTCTGGGGGACCACCACGGACATGCTGGTTCTACAATGAACTGAATCAGATAATGGGGGTGTCATGTGACTGAAATAATTTGGGACCATACAGATCATTGGGGTACCAAATATTATGTAAAGGGGGCCAGATAAGGTTTCTGCGGCCAGATTATGGTCTGCTGATTGTTTAATCTATCTGTATATGTGTATCTTTTTTGTAGTTAGAGTTATGGATATTGGATATATGGTGCCTGTATTTCAAACTTATGCTTGGCTTCTGGGTGAAATCTCAGACAAGCTGTTGTTAACTTGGCTGGCCTGGCTGATGGGCTGTTAAGAACCATCAACTACATAATGAACTTTGTAAATGCCCGTCCACACCCGCGCTTCTCCAGGAATGTGACATGCCTGGTCAGAAACTGAATCGTGGAGAGTATGGTAATTGGACATTTTGCAACTGGACTCTGCATAAGGAGGAGGGGGGTCTTTGCCCAGAAGAGAAAGTCTATAAAACCTGGGAGAAACTTCCTCCATTTTGTCTTCTACCTCCAGTCTTCAGCCTGCCTTGTTTCCAGCTTTGGATGGATCTTTGCTACACAGGGGAACACTGGCCAAAGGGTGTTGACCCATCCTGGAGGGGATGCATTCCATAGACTTTTATCTGAACCTGCAGTTTATTCTACAGCTGCAAGCCTGAACCAAGAGATTTTCCATTGCTGCATGTAACTGATTTCTTTTAACCATTCCTAACCCTCACCTATACCTTTTTCCTTGTACAATAAACCTTTAGATTTTAGATTCTAAAGGATTGGAAACAGTGTGATTTGTGGGAAGATCTGATTTGTATATTGACCTGGGTCTGGGGCCTGATTCTTTGGAATTGGGGAGAACCATTTTCTTTATTTGGGGTGTTGTTTTTCATAACCATTGATCCCCAGGACAGGTGGCTTCTGGTGGTGATACTGGAAAGTTGAAGTGTCTAAGGGTATTGCTTGTGTGACTTGTGGTTAGCCAGTGGGGTGAAACCAAAGTCTTTTCTGTTTGGCTGGTTTGGTTTACCTTAGTGTGGAAAAACCCCAGCTTTGGGCTGTAGTTGCCCCTTTGGAAGCAATCTCTCCTGATCTGACACTCACAGTTGGATCCCACCGTCACAAGGGGGTGCCCCCACCACTGTCGCACCGGTGTCCATGGACTCCACCGATGGGGTAATCCTCAGGCATCAGGAGGATTCAGATGACTATGAAGGTGATGAGGATGGAAATATCACAGAGCAGCAGGAGGCAAGCCGAGAAATCCTGTTAGCAGACAGCCAGGAACTGTTTATCACCCTGGAACCATTACCCTTCCAACCCTCCCAAAGTGGTACCCCAGCCAGCAAAGGAACCTCTGGTGAGTTTGCCTTTACGGATAAGATGAGTCATGTTTTTAGACGGAAGCATTTACTAATGATTAACTTGCCCTAAGGACTTGGCATGCATTCCAACTACTGGAAAAGTCTGTTAATGTATCGGGGATGGAGCGGAAATCCTCTATGAATATTTTCATGAAACTTTCTAGTAGGTAGCGATGAACCTTTCGCAAGAGGTTTCTGGGGAGAGCAGCCTTATGTATTCCTCCATGGTAGGACACCATTCAATGCCATTCAATTAGTAAATAGTCTGGAATCATTGCGTAACAAAGCATTGCAGCATACGGCCCGGGCCTTTGGAGTGATTCCAGCAACATGTGTTCTCTATCTCTCTGAGAAATCCTCAGCAGAGTGATGTCATTCACGGTTGCCTGTTTGAAATACGGGACTAGTAAGGGTACAGTCATCTGTAACGGGACAGATGTTCCCACTGGGCTGCTCACACAAGGTGGCTGTAAAGTAATCTTTCCCCGCCCGTAGCCCAAGCTGTGTGGCCTGCTCGCGACTCTCCCAAGCAGCCCCAACACCCCCCCCCCACTGTGGCCAGCCCGTAGCCTAAGCAGCGTGTGTGTGTGGGCTGCTCGCGGCTCTCCCAAGCAGCCCCAATGCCCCCCTCCCCCCCTGGAGCCAGCCCGTAGCCCAAGCAGCGTGTGTGTGGGGGGGCTGCTCGCGGCTCTCCCAAGCAGCCCCAATGCCCCGCCCCCGGATCCAGCCCGGAGCCCAAGCAGTGTGTGTGTGGGTTGCTTGTGGTTCACTGGGAGCCACACGGTGGGGGGAGGAGGGAGACACGTGGTGGGGGGAAGGAGGGACTAGTATAGGAAAGGGGAGCACTGCTCTAAAGTATATGGCTTACCATGGTACCATGGCTGCCTGCATGGTGATTTCAGCTCTGTGAATACTGTATTTCACCATTCAATACTACTCCCATTGTGCTGCAAAATGTATCTGTCTAACCTTGTCCCTTTTTTTGCCCACAGCAGCTGCACATCTATCTCTGCATTCCTCTTTATGCCCCTCACGCAGGCTATCGCAAATAAGGAAGAGGAAGAAGAAGTCGCGTGATGACATGTTTAATGAACTAATGCAGAACTCTCATGCTGAGGCCACTCGGCAGAGTGAATGGAGAGAAAAAAATTTAGAACCACAAAATACATGGAGGCAAAGTCTTTTAGAGTCTAGGCAAGAATCCAGGACTGCATCAGTAGCATGGGAGGAGAGGTGGCTGGAGCGCGAAGATAGGCGCCAGGAGCGCGAAGATAGGTGGATGGATGTGATGCTGCGGATAATGGAGGACCAAAGCGACATGCTCCGGTGTCTGGTGGAGATTCAGCAGGACCAAAGATGGCCTCTACAGTCTCTGTCTAACCACCTCCCCTCCTCCCCAGGTCCCATATCCTCCCCACCCAGACCCGGGGTGAGAACACGGGGGGGGGAGCTCCAGGGACCGACCCACTCTATCCCCCAAGCCAGCACAAGCAGCAGCAGGCTGAGTTTATCTAAAAAGTTTTAAAAGGTGCTGTGTCTTGCCCCCCTTCTCCCTCTCCCCATCATCCACCACCACATCTGCTGGTTTCCCTCCTCACCCACGCCTTCTGGGCTACCTTTCCAGTGATCCCCTGTGTTTGTGAAGAAGCAATAAAGAATGCATGATTTTTAAAACAGTGAATTTATTTCTTCTGGAAGCGTTGGGAGGGGGAGGGAAAGAGGGTGCAAGGATGGCAGGCTTAGGGATGAGCAGAGCAAGGGAGCGGGTTTTCAAACACCATCTTGGGAACTCATAAAACTGGTTTTCAAGGCATCTCTGAGGAACAGCACCTCCTGGTGCACTCTTCTACTTTCCCTGCTCTCTGGCTGCTGGTAAGCAGTGGACAGGAGATTTGCCTCTGCCTCCCACCCCGCCATAAACGTCTCCCCCTTGCTCTCACAGAGATTGTGGACCACAGAGCAAGCAGCAATAACAATGGGCACATTTCTGTTGCTTATGTCTGAGCGAGTGAGTAATGTATGCCAGCGCGCTTTGAGGCGGCCAAATGCGCACTCAACTGCCATTCTGCACTTTCTCAGCCTATGGTTGAACAGCTCCTGACCCCTGTCCAGGGATCCTGTGTAGGCCTTCATAAGCCAGGGCATTAATGGGGTAGGCTGGGTCCCCAAGGATAACAATCGGCATTTCTATGCCCCCCACAGTAACTTTCTGGTCTGGGAACAAAATCCCTTGCTCCAGCTCTCTAAATATCCTAGAGTTCCTGAACACATGGTGTCATGAACCTCTCCCGGCCATCCCACACAGAAGGTTGGTGAAACGTCCCTTGTGGTCAACCAGTGGTTGCATGACCATATAATAATACCCCTTCTGGTTTCTGTACCCTGCCCTCTCGTTGTCTGGAGCCAAGATAGGATATGAGTCCCATCGATAGCCCCACCACAGTTAGGGAATCCCATTGCGGCAAAGCCATATACTGTAGCTTGCAGGTTTCCAAGGTTTATAACCCTGGGTAGCAATAGATTGACGATTGCGCCACTTACTTTCATCACAGCAGACCCCACTATAGATTTACCCACCCCAAATTGATTCGCGATGGACCAGTAGCTATCTGGCATTGCAAGCTTCGAGAGGGCTATCTCCACTTGCTTCTGAACTGTGGGGGCTGCTCTCATTTTGGTATTCTTATGCTGGAGGGCCGGGGAAAGCAAGTCACAAAGTTCCATGAACGTGCCCTTATGCATGCGAAAGTTTCTGAGCCACTGGGAGTGATCCCAGACCTGCAGCACTATGTGATCCCACCAGTCAGTGCTTGTTTCCCTGGCCCAGAATCGGTGTTCCATAGCATGAGCCTGCCCCATTGCCACCAAATTTGCCAGATTGTCAGACCCCCTACTTTCAAAACCGTCAGTGTCCCTGTCTGTGTGCACGTCCAGGACCATCTCCTCATTACTGTCATCAGTTTCTGAAAGGGCAGTTGTCTCCGGATTGCCTTCCTCTGCAGACGATGCATCATAAAATCCACAACAATGTGCGAGGTCTTCACAATGGCCAGTACTGCAATGGTGGCCTCAGCAGGCTTCATGCTTGCACTTCTATGGCGTCAGCGCAGCGTGGAGAAAGGGTGTGAAATAATGAGATGCCTACCCACAGTGCACCGCTCAAAATGATGTTGGCGGCGTGAAAAAATGGTGCAAAATAATGAAATGCCTACCCACAGTGCAGCACTCGAAATAGTGCCTGCTGGGGACTCCGGGAACTGTGGGATGGCTCCCACAGTGCACCACTCGCTATGTCAACGCTTGCCACAGTTGTGTGGATGCTGCCGACTTTCCGTGCTTTGTGGGGACACACAAAATCGACTCTATACAGTCTTCTTACAAAAATTGACTGCGGGGTAATCGACCTAATTTTGTAGTAAAGACATACCCTTAGTGAGCAGAGTGCTCCTTCTGCTCCTTCCTGTCTGAGCTGTGGGCTCCAGTATGGGATTGGGGGCTGCCTGTGGGCGGTGGGAGGATGGGGTCCAGGGAACTGCCAAGTTCACCCTGCGCAGGCCAACTCATCCAGCCATTTATTCCTTCATATTTTAAGCCTCTCGAGTCTAAACACAGCACATTCACTGTGTGTGCTTGGGGCCCCAAAGCACACACTGATTGTGCAGTTTTTCTATGTGGCACCCCTCTTGAGTGCTGCCATTAAGCAGCCATTGCCTCACACCTAGAGCCAGTGATGACCCTTCTATGTAGCTTATATAGAATCAATTGTTATATTATTTATTTGTACATTTAGGCTCAAATTTTTACAGTTGGCATTTTGGATGCATAACTCTTTGGCAGTTTGAAAATTTATGTTAGTCCCTGTTGTCTCACCAATTTAAATCAATGGCAAATCTTCCATTGGCTTCAAAGCTGTAGAAGTGATCCCCAACCTATCTGCAATAACAGGCAAATATAAAAAATACTGATATACTGTGGCTAAGAAGAGTAAGTCTAGGTCATCAAGGTCCAAAAAAATTTATTCTGCCTTTAATCGTTGTTTTGATCTTCTCTGGGCCAAAGATTTACAAGTATTTTTAGTATGTTGATTTCTTGCATTAAATTTCTATTCTGTGTTTTCCCTTTTTTGTCTTTTGTCTTATTCTTATGCCAAGGAATAGAGAAAGTTCAAAGACCACTTGAAATATTAGCCTGACAAACCAGCATAATAATAGTTCAAAGCTCAGAGCAAATGATGTCAATAAAATATATTCTCAAATATAATGAGTAGTGCTTCCTCTTATCTAGATTGATGAAACTTTTAAGATGCAGAAAGAAGGTATGTGGTAAAATTTCAGTAAAATTAGCATTAATAATAATAACGAGGGCAAGGAATGGAGGGGAACTTTATAAGAGTCTTGTCTCTCCCTTTTTTATTTTTAAATTTCAGGATTGGCCAGTATGGGGAAAGTGCCAAAAAATATTTTAACAGATATAGCAATTGAAGCTATAATAATTTTAACAGATATAGCAATTCAATTCAATTGAAGAAATTTTGGCCTCTTGTGACAGGGTGTACCTACACTGCACCAGCCCCGAAAGGGCTAACTGTGCTTTGCAGGCTGAGGAAGCCCCACCTCTCAAATTCTGCTGAGCATGTTCAGGCTGGAGGTGGAGTATAAAAGGAAGCAGCCCTGCTCAGTCTGGGCAGGCTGGTGAAGGGAGAGGACACAGACTGAAGGCTCTCCCCAGAGTGTGGCTGCAGCCCCCGATCCTAGGAACAAGCCACGCAGAACTCCAGATGGATTCCAGACTGACTGACAAGCCTGGGGAAGAGACCAAGCTGGTGGGAGCTAGGTCATTAGAGGATACCAGAGACCTGGAGGAAACATGAACCCTCACCAAGGAGAAATGGGAGGAAACAGGCCAGAGGACTTAGAAATGTATCTGGTGAGTGAAAGGGGGAACCAATCAGTGCATTTTGGGAAGATTCCCACTGACTCGGTGGTGAGCACCTCCACCACCACCAGGGCCCTGGGCTGGGACTCAGAGGAACAGGGAGTCCCCCCTCTCCACTAGGGGCAACAGCTCCCTAAGTGGTGCCCCACTTCCCCAATCGGTCAATAGGCCACACAATCCCATAGAGGTGGGCTATGCTGTTGACTTTAGCCATTAGGCAATGCTGCCCTGGGGGGGGATGTTTGCCTCTGGCTTCTGGGCTGCGTGGCCCTGAGTGAAATGGATGCTTAAAGACCCTGGCCATTAAGCTGTGCTACCCTGAGTGAAAGGGTCACTTACAGACTCCAGCCACTAGACCATACTACCATGTTTGTAGTTATAGTTATAAATATAAGTCCTGACAAACTGCTATTCAGCTCTTTTTCCCTTCTTCACCATGTATGTGACCCGGTCCCTATGATGGGGTATACCTACCGCACGATACCTCCCTACTGATGCATAGTTCTACTTTATCAGGTATTCCAATTGATTGTTTGAAAAGTATTCCTAATCTTAATGGTTTCACTGTAGTAAGACACTCAAGGAGTTTCTGTCCCTAAAACAGAAAGGAAAAACATCAGATATAATTATTATATAAGGAACTTATTTAAGGATCATAAGAGACATAGCTGTTCTATTTCTATCTTCCCACATACACACACTTTTCTTGCACAAACTGTCTGCCACGCCACTCCCTGCATATTCTCCTACTCTTTTCTTTTGCCTTTCTCCTTTCTTACATGTTACTTCTATTTCTTAATCTGGTCAACACATTTGTCTTTATTTAAGACTCTTCTTAAAACATATTTTTCTATTATGCCTTCAAAGTGAGTGAATTTTTTGTGTATAAAAATGCAAAAAATTCAGCATCAATGAAATCATCATTTCAGTAAACTAACAAGAAAATTACTACATAGTTAACAAGCACCATTTCTCCTCTAGAAATAAAAAAAATCTTCCTTTCACTAGTATTCCTCTAGCTCTGGCTTCCTTTCCTTTCTGTTTCCTCTGATCTGTTTCTATTTTTGTCATGGCTTGTACCTTAAACTATCTGGTCTTTAGGATAGTCTTATTTATATCTACTCTGTCTTATTCATCATCAAAGCTCAATTCACAACTATACCATTATAAATAAGCATTTCAGAAAAAAATGTTCTGCCAGTGTCTAACAATGAAATTAAGTACTTGCAAAAGGATTGAACTGACAGCTGTGGATACTGAAGTCTTACACTGTAAGAGGCTTGACAAGCTTGGAGACTGGCGTGAAGTCCCTATAGTGGTCTGTCAAAGTGTCTCAATATTGAATTGAAGAATAAATAAGAAATCATCTAATTTTCCCATGTCTGTTTAATCTTTGATCTCTCTTTTGTGAGAGCTGCTAACCAGAGTGTCAATTAGTGTCAGCTATGGTGCAAAACCTGGTTCATCAGGAACTTGTTTGAAACCTCCTAGTTCAGTTTACAGAGGCTGTGGGAAAAGCCCATGAGACAACTTCACTAGGAACTGGATAGGGACCCCAATGTAGATTATTCATCTTTCTTTAATGATGTGTGTGACCAGAGTCCTGGGGGGCATGCTGAGATTAGTTAATTAAAGGAAAACTGTAAAGAATAGGCTGTAAGAAAACTGTAAGAATATGGTCCTCAAACTGGGGTTATTCTAATACTTAGATTCACAAAACCAGCAACAAAGTGCCTATAATGCCTTATTGGATTACCAAGAATCCAAAAACACGGGTACCTTAAATCAACCCAACCCCTGGGCTCCCACCCAGACAGCCAAGTCAAATATAATGAGGATAATTGGAAACCTTGTTCATCATATACAAAGTTCTACCAATCCCACATTACTCCCCAAGTCAATGAATATTTCAGATCTTACCCAAATGCACACTTAAAGTCAATTCTTAATATCTAAACTAAGTTGTTTTTTAAAAGGAAAAAAGAGAGCAGAGTATTGGCCAAAAGATCATTATACAGACTTGAATAAATTCTTAGATCAGTTTCACAGTAGAGATGGTGGAATTTAGAGTTGCAAAAATTCTTTCAGAATTAGTCCATAGCTTCAGTCCAATGTCCAATATCAGGGAGAACCAGATGAGATTGGAAACCTCAGTCCTGTGACTCAAAACTTCCCCCTGATGAAACTTAAGATCTTTATACATTTTCCAGGCAGCCTCTTGACAACATGCAGACTTTGGTGAATAATAGTGTCTTTGAAGTAACCTACTGTTTCCTAAACATCACTGGTAATTTTGTACATAAATGGACATAGGCAATTGCCTATCTCCCAGTATTTACAGGTGATTTGCTATAAACTCCAAAGAGAAATCAAGACTATCAGTACATTCACAGTTTCTTTAAATGTTCATATCTCCCTTTGATCTCTGAATTAATAGAACACAGTGGTAGATGGGAACTGTTTCATTACATTGTTAACATCTAACAATGTATATGTAAACAGAAACAAACACAAACATTATCTACTAGTATGTCTCTAATTGAATCTGGATCAATTAACCTGTTAGTTATGTAACCCACTCTGGCCCTGTGTCACAGGATGTCATAAGGCTACAGAATCTGCTAGCTTTGCTTCTGGATGTTAACCAAGCCATGCACTCAGACAGTCACAGATACAAGTTTAAAGACTAACTAAAGTATTGAAGCATAAGCTTTCATAGGCTAATACCCACTTTGTTGGATACAAGCAGTGGAAGTGTTCAGGGGCAGGTATAAATAAGTAGGCAAGAACCAGGTAGGAGATAACAAGGTTAGTTCAAACAGGCTCAACCTGCCAACCTTAAGCAGATTCTTACCAGGAACAGCACACCACGCCATAATAACTCCAACTCAGGAACCAATCCATGCAACAAACCTCGATGCCAACTCTGCCCACATCTACACCAGCAACACCATCATAGGACCTAACCAGATCAGCCATACCATCACTGGTTCATTCACCTGCACATCTACCAATGTAATATATGCCATTAGGTGCCAGCAATGTCTCTCTGTTATGTACATCGGCCAAACTGGACAGTCCCTACGAAAAAGGATAAATGGACACAAATCAAATATCAGGAATGGCAATATACAAAAACCTGTAGGAGAACACTTCAATCTCCCTGCACGCACAATTACAGATTTAAAACTCACCATATTGCAGCAAAAAAACTTCAAGACCAGACTGCAAAGAGAAATTGCAGAGCTGTAATTCATTTGCAAATCTGATACCATCAATCTGGGATTGAACAAAGATTTTGAATGGCTTGCTAATTATAAAAGCAGCTTCTCCTCTCTCGGAGTTCACACCTCCAGTTCAGTTGATAGAGGAATACCTCACCCTCCCTGATTTGAGATAACAAGCTGGTTCAGCCTGGATTGGACTAACCTTGTTATCTCCTACCTGGTTCTTCCCTACTTATTTATACCTGCCCCATGACACTTCCACTGCTTGCATCCGACAAAGTGGGTATTAGCCCACGAAAGCTGATGCTTCAATACTTTAGTTAGTCTTTAAGGTGTCACAGGACTCTTTTTTAGTTCTGCTATTCCAGACTAACACGGCTACCTCTCTGAATCAGATAAAAGTTTCTATTCATCTACCAAAATCCTTATACAGTAAAACCTCGACATAACGGACTAATTCGGGCGAGGGGGTGTCCGTTAAAGCCGAAAGTCTGTTATTTAATAATAATAAAAAAAACAAGCTGTCGGAGCAGCAGCCTGCCCAATTAGTCCTTTATATCGAGGTTTTACTGTACTTTTAACTATCATGTTAAAGTTCAGCGGTTTTCAAACTTGTTGAGACCATGACCCCTTTTTGTGCTCCGGTGGGGGGGGCGCGACCCCTCCGCCGAAAAGCCACCGATTTTTTTTAAAAACAAAACAAAACAAAAAATACCTACCGTGGACCCACCTGCGCTCCGGCCCCAGTCCCCGCCGCAGGTGGGCTGCCCGCTGCGCCCCGGCCCCAGTCCCCGCTGGCGGCCGGAGCTCGGGGATCCAGCCGCCGCCCGTGGAGCATGACTGCAGCCGCTGCTTGGGGAGCGCGGCTCAAGCCTCGCTCCTCGGGGCTCCAGCCGCCGTGCTCCCCGGGGCTCGGGCCTCCAGCCGCCGCGATCCTCGGGGCTCCATCCGCTGCTCGGGGAGCGCGGCTCGATCCGCGTTCCCCGGGGCTTGGGGCTTGCTCCCTGGGGCTTGGGGCTCCAGCTGCCGCGCTCTCCAGGGCTCAGGGCTCCAGCCGCCGCCGGGGGAGCACAGCTCCAGCCGCTGCCCGGGGAGCGCGGCTCGAGCCACGCTCCCCGGAGATCCCGCAGCAGGCAGCCGGCAGCTGGTAGATCTTCAGCCAGCCCGCCCGGGTCCCGGCGGCTGGGACTCGGGTGGGAGCCGGGAACCGGCAGCCCGCCCACTGGCGGGACTCGGGCGGGAGCCATCAGCCCGCCCGCAGGCGGGAGCCGGCAGCCAGCCCTCCCGCTGCTGGAACCCGGGCGGCAGCTGGGAGCCGGCAGCGAGCCCTCCTGCTGCCAGGACCCGGGCGGCAGCTGGGAGCTGGCAGTGAGCCCGCCCACAGGCAGGAGCCGGGAGCCAGCCAGCCTGCCCGCAGGCGGGACCCGGGAGCCGGCAGCAGGGAGCCGGCAGGCAGCCCGCCTGCTGCCTGGACCCGGGAGGCAGCGGGGAGCCGGCAGTCAGCCCGCCGGCTGTTGGGAGCCGGGCGGCAGCCCGCCCACAGCTCAAACCCCGGCGGCAGCAGGGAGCGGGCAGTCAGCCCGCACGGGTCCCAGCTCCCGGGACCCGCCAGCCAGCCCGCCTGCTGTTGGGAGCCGGGTGGCAGCCCGCCCTCAGCCCGGCAGCAGCAGGGAGCCCGCAACCAGCCCTCAACAAACGGATTTCGGATGCATCAGACTTTCTTAAAAATTTTGTCCGTTGCATCCAAAGTCCGTTAAATCGAGGTCTGTTAAATCAAGGTTTTACTGTATATCACCATAATATCTGAGTATCTAAATGTATTAGATTAATTGAAGAACGAAGTGCTAAAGAAATGAGAAGGGATATTTCACTCAGGGTTTTGCTGTGTGGTGAGTTAGCCTTCAAAAAGAGTAAAAATACTACTCCTTCTGTTCCCCATATGACAGTTCTCTTTGTATTGCTTACTGTGACAATATGCTGTGTAAGGCTCTCTTAACTATGGTATTCAACTGATTAATTTTCGTAGTGATGGCCTGGTAGATATAGTAAATCCAAACTGCTCTAAACCACAATAATTGCATTGAATGTTAAATAACTTATATGTGCTTGATCTGGCACTCATTTAACTCAATGCCAAGACTCTCTTTAATAGTACAGGGTCAGGGCATTATTGAAGGATAGCTTTGTACAAACAGTCACTTTGGTGAACATTTACTCATATGAATAAACCCATATAAATCAGTTTGACTATTTGCATATATAAGTGCTCACTGTAAGGGTTGCATGATTGGTCCTAAACAAGCAGAGAGAGAACAATTGATCATAATGTTCACGTAACCAAATAGGTCACAGTAGGGTGGAGCTTATCCTGTTTGAATTGATATAATTAGTGAGTCAGGGAATAAAGGAAAATATTGGCATTCTGGCATTAACGAGGAATGCCATTTATTGCAACAGACCAAGTGTGAAAGGATTGAACTGAT
Organism: Sternotherus odoratus; assembly: GCA_032164245.1. Classification (NCBI taxonomy): domain Eukaryota; kingdom Metazoa; phylum Chordata; order Testudines; family Kinosternidae; genus Sternotherus; species Sternotherus odoratus. The sequence continues at coordinate 225,852,761 of JAVMKO010000001.1, read as the reverse complement.
GAGGCAAGGGAGGAATCAGCAAAGAGTTGTGATGGAGAGGAACTGGTAAGACAACTGCAATGGGTTTCTGAATCTATAGGAGGTATAAAATATGAAAATAAGTATTGGGTTAACCAAGTTAAGTCACTTACACAGTTTGAGGGCAAATTTTCAAAAGAACTTATAATGCTCATCATGGAGTTTTGTGGAGTGCTTAAACCCAAAACAAATTATGCAGTGTAGTTGTAGCTGTGTCAGCCCAAGATATTAAAGATACAAGGTGGGAGAGGAAATCTCTTTTGCTGGACCAGCTTCGGTTGGCGAGAGAGACAAGCTCTTCAGCCACACAGAGCTCTTCTTCAGCTTTCTGTGTTCCTCAAAACCTTGTCTGTGTCACCAACAGAAAATGCTACAATGAAATGTATTACCTCATCCACCTTGTCTCTCTAAAAACATTATATTGAAAATCATGACCATGATGTGCACAGCTTTTTTTTGTGTTTCAGTAGATGATTGCTGTTGGGCCTGAATAAATGGGTAACTTTTTAGCATACATTGTAGGCATTTGAGACCATACTGTTTACCATTAGAGGCCAAATGCCAAAGTGATATAAAGGCCTAATCTCCATGAAAAGTCAATGAGATTTAGGCCCCTAAATCATTTTATCAATTTTGAAATTTTTACTCTGTAAATTTACTTATGTAGACCCCAAAATAACAAGCCCCGAACACATGACTTGCTAATGAGGACAATACCAGCCATCTCTTTTCACAAGGTAATGACATCAAAAAACAGTATTACATGCGCATTCCTTGTTCAGCTGCAAATGAAGGATATGTAGGAGACTTTTCTGTTTATCTTTTCACTTTAATTTAGCATCCACAAGAACATAATGGTCAATGGCAATGTTGATTATTGAGGAATTTCCTCTGGGCAGTGACTTGTACAGTGTAAATGGTATGCTGTCTGTTCACTAAGAACATGTGCTCACTGCTTAGACACCAGTATAGATAACCTCTTAGTAAGATGACCTTACTTTTTCAGTAGTGATGCACTGTTATGCTTCAGACTCTAATCAAATGTGAATATTTAGCAGCTAATTCATTTTAGGTACATTATTTATAAAGTGTCAGAAAGCACTTTACAGATATAATAGATGGACTCTGTCCTGCAGACTTTAAAATATGAGTTCAGACAAAGTGATAACAGACAAAAAGGAGGTGAGGCTGGGGAATAAACTAAAGACTACCAAACAAAACTATGTAATTGGTTGGATTTGTTCTATGTGCATATTTGAGGAACTTAATTTCTGTTTTTAGTATAATATTGGTGTTTATCGACTAACGTATAGATTGTGATACATTTACTCTAACTAAATATCCTATCCCACAAGTAACCTTATCAATCGTTTGGCATATTTGTAGAGTATGAAAGTGGGAAAAGCTGCTGGGATCTAGCTGCTGGGATCTAGCCAGGAAGCTGAAAGTTAGCTGTGGGCAGGTAACTAATGAAAGGCCCTACTTTTTCCTTTGTTGCTGCAAGTCTTCTGGGAAGCATCACATGGGGAGGTCTCACTTCACAGAGTGGACTTTTGAGATTATGGGACATTTTCAAAAGCTGACCTCCCATTTTGCATCTGCCATTATTTGTAATGCAACTTTGTAATCTCCGGAAAAGACAACACAGTTAAGGTGTACTAAAATTTTGGAGTGGTATTTGCATATGCTTATGCATAAAAGTATTAATATGAAACTCTTCTGATACCATAACAACTTGGATCAGTATGTCCTAAGTCACATGGAAGGTTTTGATTTCAAGGTGGGATATTTAAACATCTGTCTCCCTAGTTTGTTTTAGTATAAGTTTCTAAAACATATAGATATCTGATTCCCCACCCTAAACAGTTTTTTTTAAAAAAAGAGATAAGCAGTTGGTTTGATCGAAATATTAGTTCAACTTGTGCCAGGCCTTCCCAAACTCATCCGTAAGATGAGAGCTCCTGAGTTTTGCTTTCTTCAGTAACACCCTTCTGCAAATAATTCCAGTTGTTATTGAGGATCTCACTTAATAGTTTCTCACTGTCTGCTCTGAGGAATTATCACTGCCTCAGTTTCTCCCTTTCTGCTTCTGATTAATCTGAATTTATAAAGTTTAGCTTCAGTTAGTGACCTGCAAATAAAATGTTCAGCTGGATCAGGATTCTCATCTGAAACAGTTGCAGTAAAAACTAAACATGTGGGATCTCTAAACACGACCGATATGTTTATTTCACTGGTGTAATTCCATTGACATGAAGGGGGTCATTCTGATTTATGCTGAGATCAGAATCAGACACTGGTATCTAGCAGACAGTGAAAGAAAATAAATGAGTATTCCCCATGTAATAGATATTTAAAATGCAGGCCAGAAATATTATTAGGTAACAAAATAAGGACAGCAATAATCATTTAAAAATCTATGAAGACTGCAAGATAAGATAATACAATTTTAAGTTTCAAGGATATTGCCAATTTTTTTCCCCCAATGTTAGTGCACAAAACTGCTGCAAAAGGCATTGAGCTGTGTTAAAATCGAATACATCAAAAGTCTGCAAAAGCACTAGAAACACTGAAACAATGGCAAATGCTATGTATATTAAAATAACGTCATCTATATTGAATAATATACATTTAAAATGTGCATATATTTTTGAAATATTTCTCTTATTAGAACTTTTTGTGAATACTCTTAATTTCAGTGACAGAGATGCAGAAATCTTACATTACAGCAGAACATTTCTAGATTTGCCAAACATGAATTAAAAGTAGTTGCTGGTACACATGGGAAACAGAAATGGAGTATTGAAACTGAAAACTGTTTACTTCTTCTTAAGCTGAGCAAACAAACTAATACCATTTTAGTCCTTTGGAACTTATCTGAAGCTTAATTACCTTACTCAGGGATGTGGCAAAATGGAAGTATAATAGCAGACATTATATAATTCCAACTAGCAATAGGTTCTGACAGGCTTCCTAGCAATTATTTGCTCATCAAAATGTAGATCAGCTATGCATGACCTACTGATGAGTCAAGGCTGCTATAACTAAAGCGGTCATCAAGAAGAAGATATGACAGCCTCCAGTAAAATTGAAAACTGATTTTGTGGTGTATTGAAACTCTAAAAAAATCAAGTTGTCGCTTGAAATCCTAAGGGTTTTCCTGGTTCTTCTTGCAGGCTTGGGGCTCTGCACGAAAACGTGCAATCTTGGACTATCAGCAGTCCATCTACAGCAGCTAGCCTACAGCAAGGTGGGGTGAGTTGTCCTCCCGTACCTTAAGGGAACAGCTTGATTTCTCTCTTTACTTTTGTTCTTGTGTGTTATGGCTCTAGATTCTAAGAAACAAAGTAATGTTACATTGCAATCTTAACTAAACAAACAAACAAACCCTCATTTCCTTGTTTGTATGCTTTTGTACATAATAGATGTTAGAGAAGAGGTGGCAAAAAGTGTGATCCTGTGTTCCAACTACATTCTGGCAGACTGTTCAGACACATGCTGACACTTCTCACTTCTATGGACTTCTGTTTAACTTTATCACAGCTAAGCATACCATAGTCACAGGTCTCCTGCCTGATCTAGCAATGAGTCAATGGAAGAATGGCAGGAAATGGGTAAGCACAAGGTTGATATACACCATTTGTCCCAAAGGAAAGTTTGACAAGTGGTGGAAGAGATATAAATACCTGAGACACCACATAGTTTTCTCCTTCCTCTTGTTAACATGTCTCTGAGCTTTCTGCCTCAACCTTGAAAACACTCATATACTTAAACTTATATATGTACTAGAGTTCAAAGCATCAGGACTTCAGTTTGTACACCAGTTTCAGAAGCATCTCAGGTGTTATCCTGCACAAGCATAACAGTGTATAATCAATTACTAAATGAGTCCTTTTGGAAGCATGGCTGTTAGTTTATCTTCTATAGACTTGAAGAGTTTAAGGTAGAGATTTCTACTTTACCAGAGATTTACATTAACATGGTCCATGTTTAGAACTTTGTCTGTGCTTGCTACCCATAAAAATAGATTTTTCAAACATCACTTTTGCCTTACCACGTATCCTCACAGTTTAGCATTGTGGTGCTCATAGTGGTTCTGAATTGGCAGCCATTTTAGAGAGATTATTTTCTTCTTTCAGCTGGTGGGTTGGTCCTTCCCCTCCTCCACTCCCCCACACAGCCATATTTTCTTTTTACTCTATTAATTCAGCAGGAGATAGAGAGGCCAGGGTTATAAACAGGTGAGTCCATTGTTTTGAATATTTGTTTCAAGTGCCAACATTTATGTTCAGTACCTTTACACGTATTTGATTATATAGTTGAGCCCAATGATGTAAAAGTGATTTATACTTGATTTATGCTTGTTAAGCTTACAGCACTGTTTCTGACATAAATTATTAATTACACAATTTCGCTATCCCTCCACCCCGCCCCCGGGTCCTTGACTCTTGAATAAATAGTAAATAAATTGTAGCTGAATTTCTGAGCCAAAAAACATTGCATTTTCAAATTGCCTAAAGGGCTAGTACAGTCTGTTACTGTTACAAAGTTTCATCTAAACCATATGAAATTATTTCTGGAGAATGACCATTCAATTAAGCAACATGACAATATACAAATACATTTAACTATTAAAATGCACCTTCCATATTGTTTCTTTGATACAGAATTTGAAAACCATTCAGAAACATTTCTAAATATCAGTAGTCATTCATTGATAAATAGCAACAAATTGCAGATTTGGAATGCTAGATGTTTTTAAATCTTCAATCCAAGGAACTAGCTTTTAAAAAAAATCCATCAAAAACTAAAAAGTTAAAGGGAAGTCAATGGTCTGACCTAAACTAAGTCAATCTAAGGGCTGGTCTTCACTCGCGCGGCACGGGATAGATCTTCTGGCGATAGATTTATCGCGTCTTGTTAAGAAGCGATAAATCGATTGCCCGGAGCTCCCCCGTCGACTCCGGAACTCCAGCTCGCCGGGAGGCGCAAGCTGGAGTCGACGGGGGAGCGCGCCACCGACTGCCACCGCTGTGGGGACGAGAGGTAAGTCGGCGGCAGATACGCAAACTTCAGCTACGTGCTTCATGTAGCTGAAGTTGCGTATCTGCCGGTCGATTTCGCCCCCCCACTCCCACCCAGTGAGGACAAGCCCTAATACAACACACCTAAGAGGGTTAGATACATCAGTATGTTCCAGGTGCTTTGCACCAATCTGGTGCTTCAAAGCAGGTGTAAACACACTTTAGCAGGTCCGTTAAAATTAATTTATATCTCTATTATATTAACTGTATGGAACAACTGTTACAAAATTAAGCAGTTTAAGTAGGAGTTTTAAAATGTGTCAAAGCTATTGAGACCAAGACCCTATCTCTGCCCCCTTGTCAATGCAACAGATGCTTTGCATTGCCAAAGTAGCACAAAACAGCTGGAAGAGCAAACTGATGAATCTGGCCAATCATTTCTAAAGAAGTTCCTGAAGCAAAACCAGATACCCCTCCTCCCCCAATTGTGTAGAAATTTGGATCCAGATCCAAATTTAACACCCTGACTGAGCTCCAGTTTCCTATAATAGGTCCCACTAAACAAGAAAATTTATATATCAAAGTAACTTTTTAATCAAGAATATGCTAACAATCTATGCTATATAAAATATATTTGATACTTTGTGGTATGGGAGGGAGGCTGTGTGCATGTGTGTGTGTCTATGTTAACATCCATCGCATAATCTTTGACTATGAAATGTACTTAAATCAACAAACGGAGAACTTATTGATTGAGAATATTTGGTATTAATATTAAGCACCATAAAGTTATGTCACATCTAAAATAAGCCCCTTTCTTCAGCAAAAGCCTGAAGAAAGATCTCTTACAGCATCCTTTAAAGATCAATAAACATGGGGCTGTAGCAGACCAGTGAAAGTGGCAAACTAGCAATCTGAGGGTCCTCAAGTCCAAACTTCCTGGCACTAGACCATAAATATTTTAAAATTCAGAAGAAGTGTTAGCTCAAATGCCTTGGCTGTCATAGTGGTAACTGGAAGAGAGAAGTGGTCTCAGGTAGGCAGAATGCAAACAACCCGGAGTTTTAAAGATTAAAGTGAACATCTTGAGTTGCATTTGAAAGCAACCGAGGAGCGATTTGGTAAATTAGTGCAATACATACCACTTTAGGGTGCAGGGCCGGCGACAGGGGGGTACTACGGGTAGAGCTGTACCGGGCCCCCCGACTTTAGGGGGCCCCCAGTACAGCTCTACCCGTAGTCATCCGGCGCGGCTCTCCCCCGGATGAGCGCCTGTCCCCGGCCGTAGCAGAGAGCCCGGCCAGTGGCAGCGGCTCAGTCCGGGGGGGGAGGGAGGGAGGGAGCAGCAAGGAGGCTCTCGCTGCTCCCCGGCTCTCCGGTCTCGCTGCTGCCAGCTGGTGGGGGGAGCGCCGGCTGGGCTGGGGAGGGGGGGCGGCTGGGCTGGGGAGGCCCCAGCCGCTGTCAGCTGGGGGGGGAGCACCGGCTGGGCTGGGGGCCCCCCAGCCGCTGTCAGCTGGGGGGGGCGGTGGGGCTGGAGGGGGTGGCCGGCTGGGCTGGGGAGCCCCCAGACTCTGTCAGCTGGGGGGGGGGGAGCGCCGGCTGGGGAGGGGGGGCAGCTGGGCTGGGGAGCCCCCAAGCCGCTGTCAGCTGGGGGGGGGGGGGCAGCGGGGCTGGTGGGGGTGGCCGGCTGGGCTGGGGGGCCCCCAGCCGCTGTCAGCTGGGGGGGGAGCGCCGGCTGGGTTGGGGGGGGCGGCTGGGCTGGGGGGGGGGCCCAGCTGGGCCCCCCCCCAAACTATTAGAGTAGGGGGCCCCCAAATTTATGTTGCCGGCCCTGTTAGGGTGTACACCACAACAGTCACTTGCCCCTGCATCCTGTGCTTGCTGTAGGCTCAGACTGGTATTCAATGCTATACACAATGTAGAGTGGATTTCAGTGACTATCTTCCTGCAAAGCATTGAATTGTACAACAATTTGTGTTCTTCAGTGGTTTATTCATATTATACAGAATGCAGAAGAAGAGGTAAATACAAAAATTAGCCACATTTTTTAAATGTGCTAGTTCATGGTTAAGAGGAGATCTTTGATTAAGCTTCTGTTGTATTTTATTTGGGGAGGAAGTTGTTATTGCATTTTTTAAAATGTGATTAGCGTGACATGCACATACTGATAGTATTTCAACCCAAATCATCTCACTCTTACCCAGAGGCCTGATATAAATGTTGAGTAGGAAGAATGACAGAACAGATCTCTGGAGAATTCTGGACAAGAGAGCCCTCTGGGCTGATGAACAATTGTTAGATACCTCCCTCTGGGATTTCCCTAGGAGGAGAGCAGAACTAATCAAGAGTCACCCCATTTGACTCAACTAGGGTTGACAGTCTATTAACATGTTCTTGATAATCATATATATATATATATATATATATATATATATATATATTATAAATTATATATAATAAAAACAATAAAAAAACAATATTTTGCTTTAAAAATGAAGAAATAATCTGATTACAGAGAATCTCAGTCCTGTGATTTATGGTTATGGAACAAGGGACATAATAATATTCAGTCAAACACATTGAGGGAGATCTACATAAAGGCAGTGAGAATGAAGTAGTGACTAAGGTATGAAAGCACCTATCTATATATGTGCCTTTACTCAGGGCCCAGCTCTGAATCATCTGAGTGGCTATCCTGGTTCCCTTACAAGTAGGATTCAAAATGTAATATGGCACATAGGGTCATGCTCTGGTGATGGATTGAATATTCATGGCCATGAACGGGGAAAAAAAACACCTGGATTTCAATTCACAGGTGCCCTGTCAACCACAAGGTACTGCTTTCCTATTTAAAGTGATTGAACCTTATTTACACAAAGGCAGCAAAAGAAAAAGGCCATTATTGTAAATGGGAATTGGATGGAAGGGCTAGAAATAGAATTGCAGTCATACCATAACCTTTGAAATGTAGATTTCCATGCTACCTTTTTTAAAAATAGATTTCGAATCTACCCAGCAAAGGTGAGGTCACAAACCTATGGACATTCTTAGCATACCCTTTACCTCCACTGGGAAAATAAGAAGAGCCTTTCTGTATTTTTCTCCTGCCCCTGACAGACAATCATAAGTCTTAACTTGTTGCTGTTGAAATGACTTTATGAACATTACAAATGCTTATTCTCATCAGAGGTCATAGTCAACTAAAAATAGAGTGAATGCTTTATTTTAGTTAATTCCACTATTAATTAAGAGAAGAATATCTGCAATATCTTAAAGGTATTATTGTTTCCAAAGGCTTGCTGGTAAAGCCTTGATGGTACTATGACAGAGTGCTGCAACACCAAACATTATGGCACTCAGAAAGTCACAGGAACAACACTGTGATCCACAAAGACAAAGTTAGCTGCCTAGGTTCATCATTGCACATGGAGAAAGAGGCACCTTGGACTGTGCATCACAAAAGCCAACACACTAGGCAAGGAGCTGCTTAAGCCAGCCAATGGAAGATGCTCAGGAGAGGGGAGTGTGCTAAGCCCAACTCCTCACTCAGAAATAGGCCTCCCTGCAGACTGGAAATAAGTGACTATTTCTCCCAGTAATCCATGAACAGGAACTTGCTGCCTGGAATCAGACACTCTCTGAACCAATATGCCCATTTTATATTCTTATTTGTATGTTTTTTTGGCTGGAGGTGCACTAGGTATCTGTAGATGCCCTGAACTTCCCTCAGGGGAGGGTGGAGAGGTCCTGGTGTGTATATGCAGCCAGATCCATGTACCCTGCCTTTAGTCCTTGCAGAAACTCCTCTATGGAACTCAGTCTGTCATGAAGCATGCTGGGGCATTCCTCCTCTATCACCTCTGAGAGCACTGAAATGATCATCAGTTCTTTTATCTCCATCTGAGAGGTCCCCTCCCCCCCATACCTCTCTGAGTTTCTGGTCTTTCACTAGAACCTCCTCAGGACCTGGAAGCTACTCTCAGCTGACTTAACAGGCCAGTGTATCTGGAGATTTATATTTATATATAATTCTCCAGATACACTGGCCTGTTAAGTCAGCTGTGTAAAATGTTGATTGATGCAAAACAGATTCTTACCCATCTACCTGGTTCAATTTGGATATAATTATAGATATTAAAGATGGATAAATCACATTACAGCATTCTGTCCAAGTCCTGTCTGTGAAAGACCCATACAAGATATATTTTCATTGTATATAAGCATTGTAAGCAATGGGGTTTCTATTACTTCTTTTGGTAGACTACTCCCCACCCTGATAACTCTCACTCGCATATTCAGCTTAATTTATTTTCTTAAATTTGTCCGTTGCTGCTATGTATACGTCTTTTTTTTTTCTTTATTGTTTGCATCCTTGCAATACTTGAAGACTGTTATATGCATCAGTCCTCTCACTTAGTTTAGGACAACCTTCCCTAATGATCTCTTCATCCTTAGGCTGTGCAGTGCCTGATAACCACACTTCCCTCCTTTTGTTCCACATACACCAGGAGCACTTCTGCCTACTGAAGAGGAACAGTGTGTGGGACGGAGCCAGGGAAAGATATTGGAACCATAAGCAATGGCTGAGAGGCAAGAATCCTGTTAAGAAGGAAGACAAATTAGAGTGAAAACAACCATGCTTGTTACCCATATAAGAGTTTGTCTTCACCCTGCGGGTGTCTAGTTCCTAGTGAAATGTAAGTTGCTCTTGTCTGCCTGTTGCTACTCTGTTAGTTTATTTGGTACCTTTCTGTAGATCACTGGCTATTATGCTCCTGGAAACCATTACACATTTTAATGACCGCTCATGTTGTTTGACAGTTTACATGTTCACATTTCTTTCTATTTGCAGAAAAGTCACTCTGTGTTGTGATCCAGGTCTTAGCCTGACAAAGATAACTAACACTTATAAAATAAAACAAAATAAAAAAAACAACAACTATATTTCTTCTTTATAGTTTGCAACAAGTTACATAAACTGGAAGAGTCAGGAAATAAAAAAAAAACATTTGAAAATGTTGTTTCATAAGGCATTTTTATTCCTAGTCCAGTTACTTGATGTAGGCCAGTTTACTGAACTGGTTCATGTTTAATGGGTCATTTGTGACTATCACAGAAGTTACAATGAATGTTTTAAGCTCCCTTAAAAAAATCACTATTTGATTGTAGAATAGGCTAAAGGAAAAGAAGGCTATTGTCTCCATTATTGCATAACCCTACCTTAAAGGGTTGCGAAAATTGCACATCATTACAAACTGATAGAGATGAAACTGTCACATCTTTCTCAGAGCCTATACTGTACCCATCTAAAGGGTCAGAAAAGGATTAAAAGGATATTGCATGTACCTAGTTCTCTTAACTTTCACTAAGATCCAAATGCTTCAGTCACCCCTTCTTAACCAGGTGACTAACCAAAATTCAGGGTCCTGTGGATTATTTCTGTTAGGAGAAGAAATTGATGATAAAGTCAGGTATTATTTTGATAAATCTTGTTTACTTACAAAGGATGGCCACAGCATAAACAATATTTCATGGTGTATCTAAACATTTTAGGAATCAAGCAGCAGGAACCTTATTTTTTCATATTCTCAGTTCCAAGCCTCTTTCCAGGCAGCATTTTACCTACAAGTTCTCTTACTTTTTCTAATAGTCAAGCTACATGTACTTCTAGGGCTGTCCCTGTGGTGTATGGATGTGTGTTTCCACCTCCACCCCTTCTCTCACACACTATCATGAATCCCACAAACCTGCCTTTATTATCAACCCCCAGGAAATCCTTTGGGCCTAATAACTTAGTTCCAACTAAGGCCTTGCATGTGGCCTCTATTTCAGGTGGAAGCTCCTATTGTTTCAGCTATCTATTTCATAAAAAGGCTTAACAGCTTTTTGCATTGATTCTGAATGAAGAGTAACAATTACACCGACCAGCTTCAGTGAAAAAGCTGATACAATAAAAAATTATACTATTCAATAATACAGGGATCGGCAAATTTGGCACGTGGAACCACAGGTTAAACACTTTTAGAGGGCCCCGTCACTTTGTTTATCTGCCGTTTTGCTGACCGTGGCTCCCACTGACCATGATTCGCCATCCCGGTCCAATGGAAGCTGTGGGAAGCAGCTCGGTGGGAGCCACGGTCAGCAAAACAGGAGGTAAACAAAGCGGCGGGACCTGCTAAGGTGCTTACCCTACAGTCCTGCGTGCCAACGTTGCTGATCCCTGCAATAATATTTAGTCAACAATCCTAAACTAATAAAAACACACATTCTATTATGCTGTAATTATGTAGTAAAATCTGATAAAATGTATTGAGCCAGTAAAGGATTGGCCAGTGTGCCAGAAAATATGTTTTACTTAACCATTTCCATGTTCTGAGACGCTGGCCCTGTGACTTTTAATTTAAAAAAAAATGTCTGAAAGTTAGGTCATGACTCTGTCAAAATACAGATCCGTCACGGTTTTGAACTTGTTGGGAAGGCAGCATGGCTAAATAAATAAAGCATGAACTTGGGGGACCTATGTTCTATTCCCAGTTCTGTTATTTACCTGAGCTTGCCCATCTGTAAAGTGACCTGCTTTGAGATCCAACGAGGAAATCCCATTTACATGTACATACATTTTTGTATGTGACCTCCATATTGTGAGGCAAGGTGTTATTATTTGGAACTATATGTGTAATCTGTGATTTACACAAAATACAGTATGCCAAACTAAGCTTTTTGTCCTTAAGAATTTAGTACAGTTGAAGACAGAAAATATACAGGTTTGGTAGAAACTGTCTGGCAAAAGAGTTGGGGAATATTAAAATAATATGTGTTGTCTAGAGCTGATGACTAGAAGGAGTGGACTACCAACTAGAGCACTTCCATGTGGATGTGTGTGACATAGCAGCTCTATCCCCATCACATACTCAATTTTGGTCTTCCGGGGGTCCTCTTTCAAAGACCCAGACCTCCATCCAAGTCACAATATAAACCCACCTCTGCCCTGGTAACAGACAGTCGAACAAATATAGTTCAATGCACTTATAACACTGCCTTCGGCCCCAGCTCTGGGACCCCTTGTCCTCACACTTCTCTGTCATTCTTGTCCCCTTTTCTGGACTTATGCTATCTTGCCAGTGGATGGTATGGAATGCCAGGGCCACCCACTACACCGGAGTACAGCCCAGGAAGCCTATTACCAGCAGACAAGGTCTGCTCCATCCAGCTCCTTGTTGAGGCCTCCCATGACTTCTTTCTACTCAGGCTTTCTCCCCAATAGACTTTCTAGGTTAATTCTTCTTTCTCCACTAATAGAAATAAACCACAATACTCTGAATTTTGGTTAGTCACTTGGGTTAAAAGGGGTGACTGAAGGATCTGGATCTTAGTAAAAGCGAAGAGAACTAGGTACACACAATATCCTTTTAGTCCTTTCTAACCCTTTAGATGGGTACAATATAGGATCTGAGAAAGATGTGACAGTTTCATCTCTGTCAGTTTGTAATGATGCACAATTTTTGCAACCCTATAAGGTAGGGTTATGCAATAATGGAGACAATAGCTTTCTTTTTCTTTAGCCTACTATACAATCAAATACTGATTTTTTAAGGTAGCTTAAAATGTTCATTGTAACTTCTGTGATAGTTACAAGTGACCAGTTCACTGAACTCACCTACATCAAATAACTGGACTAGGAATAAAAAATGCCTGGTGAAACATTACAAAATAATAATAATTCCTGGCTCTTCTAGTTTATGTAACTTGTTGCAAACTATAAAGAAGAAAGTTAGTTATTGTTTTAGTTTATTTTATGTTTGTTAGTTATCTTTGTGAGACTAAGACCTGGGTTCACGGCACAGAGTGACTTTTCTGCAAATGGAAAAATGTGACACATGTAAACTGTCAAACAACATGAGCTGTCAATAAAAGTGTGTAATGGTTTCCAGGGGCAAAATAACCAGTGATCTACAGAAAGGCAGTAAATAAATGAACAAAGAGTAGCAGCAGGCAAGCAAGACTGACTTACATTTTCCTGGGAACTAGACACCCGCAGGGTGAAGACAAGCTTTTATAACGGTAACAAACATAGTTGCTTTCACTCTAATTTGTCTCTCCGTGTTCCTCCTAGAATCAACTAATAAATTCACAAACCATAAAATATAAACATAAACCAACTTCCACCCTCCTCACACTTAGTCTTTCATACCTCTTACGTTTCCCTTTCTGTTCTGCTACTGAACACCTCCCAGGGCTCCCTTCCTGCTGGTCACTCATTCTAGAGAGTGACTGTAGCATTCTCCCTGCTCATATCCCTCCTCCTCCCCAGCTCCTCCAACTCCCTTTCTTTATATTAACCTCTAGATCCTTCACCAGCTTGGATTCATCATTCACTATACCTGGCCCATTCTCCAAGTGTGTCCGGACAATATAATTGGCTTCTCAGGCACACATTAAACTATTCAAGGCCTTTGTATGCTATACACCCCTTCATAATGATCACAAACCAATTTACTAAAGTTTAAACTTAAAACAAACCCTCAATCAATTATTCATCTGCAGGTGTGCATATACATAGAAATGGTGTTATGCATATTATACTGGTATATTGAAAAGTTAGGAAGCCATCCTAATGCATTCAGAGTCATATCAGGTGAATAACAGAGTGGAAATCTCCACACATTGGTTATTCACCTCACTCAGCTTATTTCAGTGTCCTACCACAACATGTATGGCTATTTAGAAGGGCAGCATTGGCACAGGCAGGTTTGTTCAGCATGTATCACCATATGAACCATGTGCTAGTGAGGCCACTATAAAAAAAAAATATTGTTTCCTCACAGACAGCATCAATCAGCTGTGGGAGGAAAAGAAAAAGCAGCTGATGTACTATCTACCCCCCATATTAATGGTCACATCAAGCCCTTAGGGACATATACTAAGGGGACACTATGAACACATTTATCCACTTTCTGCATGAAAGGGAGGCTGACATCTCTGCAGCACCATTTCATCTCACTCCTTTCATCTTAGTGAAGGCTGGAGTCAGTGTACCAGGTGGGTTGGGCGTATGGGAGTCAGAGTTGTGTCCCCAATGCCAGGGTCTCTGGGGGCTGCTTCAGCCATAGGTAAACCATGATAACAAAGCTGCAATGAAGTCATACAGCCAAGAAGCTGGGATGGAGGGATAGTGCCAGAAACAATGTGGTGTCACAGAGCCTCCATATGGTTGGATCTGGTTTCTTATGGATCTCCAAAATTCTCTGCCCCCTTTTGGGTTGGACTCTGCATCCTCTGCTTCAGGTGATGGGGAAAAGCAGACCCATTGGCCATCCGTACAACCTAGGCAATTTCCTTCCAAATCAGGTGACCACAAGATCACCTGGAGGGATTTTTGTTTCAGTTGTATTTCCTACTATTACATCTCATGCCATTATCACCATTGTTGTTTTGCTTTTATTGCCAAGATATCTTTCATGAGCAGATCATCTGTTTTATTACTGTCCTTGAGTTTTTTTTTCCTCCTGAACTTGTTTCCACAACTATATCACAGAAATGCAAGGCGAAGATGTGTTGCCTCAGCAAACTCAATGTATCAATCTCCCTAAGGAAAAAAAAAGTCTGAATTTATAAATAACATCCTGAACTCCATAATAAGGGGCATTTCCCAATGGTGGTTGACATTTAAATAAATAACATAATCAGTACCATATGTAACTGAAGACTGCTCTTGAACATCATCAAATTCTCTCTGATTGTCCAAAGGAAAGACAATCTAGAAAAATCAGAACTACAGTTGAATACCTATTGAAACACTTTCCAGATATGATGGTCATAACAACTTTGTAACATTCCCTGTATACTATCAATAGTTTTAATTTGCAATTGAAACTGTTGAACTATATATCCATAAATTATGTAAAGACACAAATACCTAACTCAATTAGACTATGTAGTAGAATGTACATATTCACATCCAGGAATTCTCCTGCTTTGTACCTTGTGTAATTGACACCTGTGAAGGCTTGTCTAAACCGGGGCTTGAGTCATGCTGGAAACTCCAGAATGCCATTCCATGAGGGGTTGTTTTTTTTTTTTAAATGCATAATGGTGTTTGGTAATTCCACTCCTAAAACTTACGGGCAGTGCCAGAAGTGTGTTCCAGAATTCCTCTTTTTTTGGATGGGAGCACTGGTCTAAATGAATATTTAGTCTGTGGCAAGCTGAGGTATAATTCTACCCCGCACAAGCCCCCTGTGCACTAGGTGTCTACACAGACCTTGTTTCCACACACTGCGCTTTGATTTTCCCCACTTTGAAATGTGAGCATATTAAAGTACAGTAGGGAACATTTAACATGCAGCATCAGCAGCTTGCTGAAAACTAAGTGTTCATTTAGACAAACTGAGTATAAAATGTTTCTAAATAAAGTTTCTGCACTTATTTAAGCACAGGCCAAATGCTCTGCTGATGTAAAGTGGAGCAGCTTCCCTGAAGTCAATGGAGCAACACCAAATTATAGCAAGAGAGAATTTGGCTTGGTGAGCTCACAGTGTGAGTGAAATGTTGCCATCAATGTAAATAGGGCAACAGGTCCTGCATCTTATTAATAAGTTAAGAGTTGTTATACCTAATGTTTAAAGAAGTGCAAATTATTGATTTTTATATAGACTTTCTGGGCTGATTCTGCAACCCTTATGTTGAGTGGGATTTATTTACATACCTCCAATAACTTCAATGGGAGAACTGCATGTGTACGAAGCCATTAACATAAGTGAGTAGTGGAGAACATGCCCTTTTCTACAATGCAAAACAGGGAAAAATCACTGAAACTAAACTTGAGAATTATTTATCTCCTTTTTAACACAAAGAAGTCTAAGATTGAAGTGGGTGTGTGTGCTTAATCTTGCAAAAGCCCTAATTTCTCATATTAGAATTTGCAAAACCACAGGTGATTATGCATTCATGAATAACTGAATTGTCAGAGCTACTCTCAAGCACTGGTACTTGTTTAGAATTCTAATCTATTTACCCATTATGAAGGCCTGTTAAACATTATCAGCTCAGCATACAAGTGCATTTGAGGAATCTTTAGTATGAGCATAACCATTAAAACTGATGCCTTATAATTAATTTATGTTGGAAGATTCCTATTTCCTTTTACTTTAGGATATGACAAGGAAAACACATCTCCCCCCCAAAAACATTTTCCTCCATAATTTCTTAAATATATAAGAACATAAAAATGGCCTTACGGGGCTAAACCAAAGGTTCATCTAGCCCGGTATCCTGTCTTCTGACAGAGGCCAAAGCCTGGTGCTTCAGAGGGAATGAACAGAACAGGTAATCATCAAGTGATCCACCCCCTGTTGCTCATTCCCAGCTTCTTGCAAACAGAGGCTGGGGTAACATCCTTACCCATTCTGGCTAATATCCATTGATGGAGCTATCCTCCATGAATTTATAGAATCATAGATCTGGAAGAGACCTCGAGAGCAGAGCTAAGTATTATCTTTGAGACGTGGTATGGGCTGGCTGCCACTTCCCACAGTCCCCATTGGCCTGGAGCGGCAAACTGCGGCCAGTTGGGGTCACGATCGGCTGAACCCACAGACTCTGCAGGTAAACAAACTGTCCCAGCCTGTCAGTGGATTTCCCTGATGGGCCACATGCCAAAGATTGGTGATCCCCAATCTAGTCCATTCCTACCAGCTGTTTGTCCAACCTGCTCTTAAAAATTCCCAATGATGGAGATTCCACAACCTCCCTAGACAATTTATTCCAGTGCTTAACCAATCTGACAGTTTTTCCTAATGTCCAACCTAAGCTGCCTTTGCTGTAATTTGAGCCCATTGATTATTGTCCTATCCTCAGAGTTATTTTTCTACCTCCTTCTTGTAACAACCTTTTATGTACTTGAAAACATGTCCCCTCTCAGTCTTCTCTTCTCCAGACTAAAACTCATTTTTTTCAATCTTTCCTCATAGGTTATGTTTTTTAGACCTTTAATCATTTTTGTTGTTCTTCTCTGGACTTTCTCCAATTTGTCCACATCTCTCCTGAAATGTGGCACCCAGAACTGGAAACAACACTCCAGCTGAGACCTAATCAGCATGGAATAGAGCAGAAGAATTACTTCTCATGTCTTGCTTACAATATTCCTGCTAGTACATCCCAGATTGATGTTTTCTTTTTTATTATTATTATTTTGCAACAGTGTTACACGGTTGACTCATATTTATCTTGTGAACTACTATTATGTAGTTCTTTTTTAATTCTGTTATAGTCTTAATCTTCAAAACATTCTCTGGCAAAGAGTTCCATGTGTTCTGTGTGAAGAAATACTTCCTTTTGTTTGTTTTAAACCTGTTGCCCATTACTTTAATTTGGTGAGCCCTTGTTCATGCGTTGTGAGACGGAGCAAATAACACTTCTTTATTTACACCTGTTCTGTTCATTCCCTCTGAAGCACCTGGCATTGGCCTCTGTCAGAAGAGAGAATACTAGGCTGGATGGACTATTGTTCCAGTATGGCCATTCTTATGCTCATAAAAAAAAAAAAAACATTGTGATCATATCTAATATAGTCCATCAGTGCAGTCCTAAGAGCAGTGCCGTAAGCTATCACTTTCAGTGAGTCAGCAAAATACAGCTAATCTTTTTTGCTGCAGACTCAATACCTGAGGGAATGTTTTATATGAATAGTGCCAGTATTTTGCTGTCCTTTACATCAGACTTCCCCCGAACTGTTTATAGGGACAATAGGTTTGTGTCCTATGGAAGCATTTGTGGTGAATATTTGCAACCCAAGATTTTTCTCCATTGAGCCTTCTGTATTTGAGAAGTGAATTCTTAGTATTCAACATCTTCAGAACTGTAGCAACATTAAACCATTAAAGGATAGTTGCCGGGGTAAAATAATATTGTGAGAATGCTTAGTGGACATATGAACAGTAAAGAAGTCCCTTTACTCGAATGAATAATATGTCTCAGTAAACCATTCTTTAAGCCCATGACAGGTCTGTTTGCCATCACTGAAGTTTAAATTAATTTATAAAAAAAAACTTTCCAAGACAGTATATACATCTGAAGGGGAACGTCTTTTTGAATTGTGGCCAAGAACAGTGGCATGATATTATAAATATGTCATGGTAGAAAAATCCTTCCTTTTCCCAAAATAAACAAGGCCAGATGAAATATTCCATTTGCTTTTTTAAAAAATAAAAATATATAGTTCAACTTTGTATTTACCACTGATAGTGACTCATAAGTTGTTGCAGCTACTTCTTCCAGAGGTAAGTGATCTACACTTGTTTATTTACCCTATTAGTTTTAACCTGATTTTTGAGGGTCGTATATTATCATAGACTCGCCAGTGATCTGACCAGAAAATAATCATAATAAGCCTGAAATTAGGCTACAGAATTAATGTAGAGACTTCAATATTTTGTAAGGACCCTTGGGATGTGTGGCAAGAACACTCACACTGAAGACAAAACCTTAAAATAAAGGAAAAAAAAGTTACCAAAGCTCCAAACCACAGAATCAGAAAGAAATAATACAGTTCTGGGGGTAAAAAGCTACTTAGACTAGCATACTCACACCTTACCTTGGGGACCTGGTGGTGAGAGACAAAGGACTAGTCTCATCTCCGATATGCCAGTCCAATGATCCAAATTCCCCTGCTAGTCCAATGATCCACATTCCTCAATACCTGAGATTAATGGTTGGAAGTAAGGATCAAATGCTGAGTAGCTAAGTGACACTGAAAAGCTAAGCTAACAGCTAAAACAAGAACAAAAGAGAACTAAAAGAGCTAAAGACCTGAAGAGTACCTCCACCTCTCCTTGTGAAATTTGGTCTTTTGTGTGCTTTTACACTATACTGATTTCATGAGGGAGACCAGCATTTCTCAAATTGGGGGACGGGGGAAGAGGGGGCTGATCAAAAAGGGAGTTACAGGGAAGGTTGCAAGGTTATTTTAGAGAAGGATAGTGGTATTGTCGGAAAGTGGTGGCTGCTGATTGAGGGCCCAGCATTCCAGGCATCAGTGCACAAGTAAGGGCGGCAATACCTTCTGAGCTGGGATCCCAGCAAGAAGCTGTTGCTCTCCAGTTGCCCATTTCTGAACACAGCATTGCTGCCTGTAGCAGTAAGGGTAGCAGTACAATAACCTTGCAACACCTCCCAACTCCTTATTGGGTCAGGACCCCCTACAATTACAACACTGTGAAATTTAAATATCTGAAATCATTAAATTTACTATTTTTAAAATCCTATAACCATGAAATTGACCAAAATGGACCATGAATTTGATAGGGCCCTAATCATCGGGTACATTTACTCTACAGACTAGCTATTCATACATATTAATAGCATCTTTGACAAAGCCCTGGATGGGATAATTTAGTTGGGGACTGGTCCTGTTTTGAGCAGGGGGTTGGACTAGATGACCTCATGAGGTCTCTTCTAACCCTGATAGTCTATGATTCTATATGTATACATATTGTGGCAAAGCTTTGGCCTTGTCCCTGTGGGTCCCACGCTTCCAGGCAGTTTGTGCTAGCCTCAGAGGCTCATTGTGATCTTCCCTTCTCTCTTTAGAGACCAGGTCACAGCCTATTGAGCCATTTTCATCATAAGCCAGTGATTAGTTAAGGGAGGTAGAAAGCGGGGGAGCCCGGGCCCATCCTCTACTCCAGGCTCCAGCCCAGGGACCCTAATATTATCAGCTAAGATGGCTGACCTTTTAGCCACCAAACACAATACAATTCCCTGGGCTACTTCCCTACAGCAGTTCCTGCTTCTTCAAACTCCACTTCACTTTTACCTCAGAGTCTCCTTCCTTGCGGATATGTTGTCTACCACTCAATCTCACCAACAGCACAACCTCCTCTCACAGCTCCTGACATCCACACCCACCTGACTAACAAGGAGGGTTTTTAACTGGTTTCAGCCAGCCCCTGATTGGCTTCAGGTGTCCCAATCAAGCTAGCTATTTCTACTGCCTTCTAGAAGCTTCTTAATTGGCCTCAGGTGTCTTGATTGGCCTGGAGTAGCCTTTGTTTGGCTATCCAGGGAACAGAGACCTGCACATCCTGAGGCTGATATACCTGCCTTCCAGCACTCTCCTGTACCCTTCTGGTCTGACTCCGTCACAATATTAATGCCAGTTTTCTCATTCTCAAAACCCATTACCTTTGGCTAGAAATCATTACTTCCATTTTCTTGTAGTGTACCTTGTTACTAGCATGCCCTAAACTGTTGCTAAACATATTTAGCTCACTAAAATCTAAAGGCACATTTATCTATGCCAAAGGTTATAAACATTCATGCTAACTTGCTTTAGCTAATCATACAGGATACAGGTCTGTAGATTCCTTGTGTTATTGTCAAATATAATGAAGTAATGTCCACTGAGGTTATTCAGTACAAAAATATAAGTCAAATATAATAAAATGAATCAACCAGTGAATAAAGACACAATATGATATAGCAAGTGAGTAGGCTGGTCCTATGGGCTACACTGGAAGATCTATGAATGAAAAAAGTATTAGACTAATAGAATATTCAATTACTATTACAAATATTACATTAAATAGTTATGGTGAGAGTTTAAATTGTGTCTGATTAATCATTTTGAGAGAAAAACTGCTAAGCAACGTTTAAATAGTTTCATTGTCAAGAAAACCAACTTGGATGTCTTTTCTCTGGGGGAGGTAATAACATGAATTGAAATATTAAATAGTTAAATTGAAATGATTAAATACAGAAAAGTTTATGATTTTGATTTACTGAGTTACAGTTTGCACACAGAAATAGTTGTACCTGTTATGATGTTTACCTCAGTAGGGAGGGCTGGTAACAGTACTTCCACTTATTTACTCCATATGTGTTGCAAGATGATTTGTATACAAACATCATGACCAGAACCATATTCAATTAGTTGTTTTGATCACAGGTCACCTGTTTTCTTCTGTTGTAGAATATCCTAGACTTGCAACATGTCATTTATTGTCCCAAGAAACCAGTGTTGTCACATGTGAAGTCCAGAGCAGAAATTCCATGTGGAAAAAATGATCATGTTTCAACTTTTCAGTTGTCTTAGATATATGTGCATGCTCCATAAGATGGTGGATCATAGTAGTCAGGAAGAGTAGCTGCGATCAGCTGAACATCCAGACGTGGCAGAAAAACAAATTAGCCCAGCCCACGAGGGGGGCTTAGCCTGGCAGGCAGTGTGTTGAAGGTTGCCGATTTCTGATCTATTGTGTCCTCTTTAACTTTCTGAAAGATGCCACTCACTAAACCTCGCAAGGTTGTTACAATTTTGATCTACATAAAAAAACAACTGCTCTCCTTCCCTTTATTGGGGTTCCAAAACAATGCTTCAAAATATCACATTTCATAGATTATTTCTTCACTGATGGGGGGAGGGGAAGAACAGTCATAAGCACTGTATTGTAGTCATCTAAAATGATAAAGATTTTTATACATGACATCTGTTTTCCCAACTTCTCCTTCTACATTTCAAGAATAATAGATGCACTCCTGGAATGTTCCAGTTTGGGATTCTGAAGATCCAGAAGAATGTGCTAACACTATGGTTATTGGTGTTAAAGAATCAGCAAACCACCATTCTTTCTGAAGAGCATACTTGGAGATATGATGTTCCTGGTGGCATAATGAGGTGAGCTGACTTTTCTGCCTTCTGTTTCCCTTGTTTGGAAATTCAGTATGCATTCTCTCCCACTCCAATCCTACCACATGCACAAGTTTCACTCTGCCAGATGGTAAAGAAAAAGGCAAGACTGTATCTCTGTATTTTGACAATAATGTGGGGTGACTATCACTTCAGCTGCCCTTGCATGGATTGAATTCTAGCTAATCACAAATGAATACATGACAAAGAAGTACAGGTACAGTTGGAAATAAAATGATAAGAGTAGGAGTTAATGTGCATGTCTAATATGTCCTTGCTTATGGAAATGTCACACATTGTTGAGGTTTGTAGAGAGAGGTGGAGAATCAGGCTTCTGTCCATAGGTGTACTAGAAGGAAAGAAAGGGATGGAAACAAAGAAAAACGTAGACACTCACATTTCTTTGACAATGTGAGACAATGAAAGTTGTTAGATGGTACATACTTTGATTATTTAAATCTTCTCTACGAGAACTTCCTCAAGAGCTGTTGGAAGATGTTTCCAATAAAATGTGTACTTGTTTATGGATTCAGAAAATTAGAATAGAATAGAGCAGAGAAAAAAATTGGGAGGAGGAGGAGTAATAAATAACTAACCTTCAAGTGCTCCCTTACATGTGTATTATAAGGGTGACAGAGTGCCCGACTTTTTGAACCTAAGAGTGATGTTCGTGTATGTGAAGTGGGCCAACACAAAGCCTATGCACCACTATGCACCCTATGCACCCTATGCACAACTGAGCTTACCCATGAACTATCCTATATACTTAGATGTTTTACAGTCTGATAATCTTTTCAAGGCATTCTGTCACAGCATGTAATCATAAAATAAGAACATTTGATAAGGCCTTTTTAATATTGACAAATCTAATTAGAAGAGAAAATCATCAAGTCTACTTATCTCTTTTTTCATTTACTCTAAGTGCCAAATGCTATTTTACAATTGATTTTGTAATAATAGAAGAGATATATTTGTCCTTATGGGTATATATTAATTATCATGATTTTCCTGATGGACACAACCTACTTATTCTCTCCCTTTTTTTCTTTCTACAAGATGCTTCAAAGGGAGGAAATTATTGGTCTATTAATGTAGTTCCATTATTTCCTTTAATTTGCCTGTGTCCTTAGGCAGGTCTGCACTGCGGCGGGGATCGACGCTGTGAGATCGATCTATCACGGGTCGATTTATCACATCTAGTCTAATCTTTGTCTAGTCTAGAAGCAATAAATTGGTTCCCGAGTGCTCTCCCATCAACTCTTGTAATCCACCACTGTGAGAGGCACAAGTGGAGTTGACAGGGGAGTGGCAGCGGTTGACTCACCACCGTAAAAACACAGCGGTAAGTCAATCTAAGCACGTCAACTTCAGATACGCTCTTCTCATAGCCGAAGTTGCATATCTTATCTTGATTCCCCCTGCCCCTGGTGTAGACCAGGGCCTAGAGAAGCATGAATTTTATTTGCTTCTTCCACACAATCCAAAATTTAAATACAAGCTATTTAAATTAATTTGTGAGCATTCTGGTGTGAGAAATAAAATTGAACATTGCACATACAGCCCCTTCTAATTCAGATATATTCAATCCAATCCCTTTTACACCACAGTCAGAGTTAGCTTCATTGGATTCCATCAAATATTACTCAAAGTTTGAGTAATGAGACATGGATGTGAACTAGCTGGCTGAGGCACAATGCAGATGACACTGAGAACCTAATTAGGGGAAACGGGTACATATTATTCTCACCATATCTACCTCCTTTAGTTCAGGGGATTTATCTTCCATGTCTGGTCTATTTCTCAATGTAAGGATCTGGTTTGACCCAGCTGCTACCAGAAGATCAAGCATCAGCAATGCCCAACATAACTTTATCATTCACCTATGACTGGAAGGTTTAAACTGCTCTTTTGGAAATGGGCATTGTGGCAGTCATCCCTGACTTTGCCACTTCTACATGTGGCTCCATCTCAAAGCCATCAAAAATCTGAAGATGGTGAAGATTATCACAAACGTTGTGATAAGTGGAGTATTTCAGATAATACCGCGGGCATGAGCACGTGGTGGGAAAATGGTCCCGCTCTCCCAGCGTGGCAAGCCACGGGCCCCACGCTCCCAGGCCAGAGTGTCCGGCTGAGCACAGCAAGCCACCAGCCCCTCCCCCACCTTCCCCACCTTCTTCCCTCCCCTGGAGCCATGCTGCTGTGTGCGCAGCACTCTGGGGGTCAGGGATGCACACTCCCGTGGGTCAGTGGCTCCATGGGGAGGCAGACATGCTCCCTGCCAACCCGGAGCCATTCTGCCGCACATGCAGCACTCAGGGGGGTGGGTGTTGCACACTCCCCTGGAGCCACACCACCACCCGTGCAGTGTTCTGAGGGGCGGGGCTGCCCACTCCTGCGGTGCAGAGTGCCTGGCACTGCGTGCAGCAAAACATGCTTCTAGGAGCCACATGGTGAGGGATCCAGGGCGGGCTGGGGGGCTGGATAAGTGGTGGGGGCATACTGAACAGTCTCTACACAAAAGAATAAATGGACACAAATCTGACATCAGGAATCATAACACATAAAACAGAAGGAGAACAATTCAATCTCCCTGGCCATTCTATTAAAGACTTGAAGGTGTCAATTTTAAAATAGAAAAACTTCCAAAAGAGACTCCAATGAGAAGCTGAGGAACTGAAATTAATTTACAATAGTGTAAAAAAATTTGGGCACCGCTTTTTGGCGCCCCCAAATTTTGGCATCCTAGGTGGCCGCCTAGTTCACCGAATGGTTGCACCTGCCCTGCTGCACAGACTTTGAAAATTTTGATCAATGTAGATGCCATAAAAATAATTAGCACTAGCACAGATTTTCACAAACTCAAATGTCTTTATAGACACCCGTACTAAATGTAAATACTTAATTCCATTAAATAACCATCACAATATAATAAGATTTCCTAATGGACAGGCTGTTATAGAGAGAGTATTGAGGTCAGGCTGCTTTGGTTGTCTCAGTTAAACCAACTTTGAGTCAAAGGCAACTAGAGCAATATTAACACGTAGGACATTATGCTTACTTGGCTCTGTTGTTACAAACACCTTTCTAGGATGGAGATAAATAAGCCAAGATTTATTAGACAATTGCAACAAAAAGCTTACAAAAAACATCAAAGTATTGTTTATTGGTTTAAATGTCAAGAGCAGAACAAATACTTCAAACGTATCTATCTCGATCTGAGGCAATTTCTAAATACCTCCTTCACAGCATTTTGATATAAATGGTGCCCTTGTACACTGTCAAACTATATTGATGACCTATTTTTACCTTTGCATTGTGAGATGCACACACAGACACGATTCCTAAGCTTCAGTGCTGCTGCAAATAATTGTTTCTCCAGAGTCAGTGACCGCTATACCATAATCGTCAATTCTCAGTAGAGTAAATCACCTTCATAGATATGGAAACATTTTGTCATTAATACAGTTAAAGGCAGACTGAGTTGTCATTGATTTTCTTGCCACACTCCATGGTTATAAGAAAAACAAGAGAAGTTATCTTTCAGCTCAACTGAACTTTAAAATGACACAGACACTGTAGTAGACTACATTTCTCTCTATATTATAATTTTTGTGTTTCATTCTGCCAGGAAACTGGAAACTTGTACTTGAAACAGGGAGGAAAGGAAGACGCTTAAAGGAGCAATGTATGGGCCAGGGATCGGCAGCCTTGGGAATGCGGTCCATCAAGGAAATCCGCTGTCAGGACAGGACATTTTGTTTACCTGCAGCATCCACAGGTTCAGCCAATCGCAGCTCCCACTGGCCATAGTTCGCCATTTCAGGACAATGGGGGCTACAGGAAGTGGCATGGTTCTTCATCCCAAACCAGCCAGTTCCTGTTTCTCAGGTCCAGAAACTACACCATCTGCAGCTGCTCTGTGAACATACTTGAACTGGTGTTCACTAAGGTGCCACAGGACTTTGTTATCACAGCAAACTGTCCTCCATCATCATGTCCTTCAATGTTTCAGTTCTTCCAATGGCTTGGAAAGTACTGAAGGATTGTTCGCAATGTTCATGACAAAGGTGCAGAGCTCCATGCTTCGGTCAGACATGGCAGACAATGAAAACTTCCATACGAGTTTGTGAGATTTTTTTAGAGGGTGAAAAAATTATGGGATATGGGATATGGATGGCATTTTGGGATAAAGAAAGTTGTGTAATGGGAACTTGACCCATTGCTCCAAATCCTACCATCCTTGACCCATTGCTGCATCCTACCATGCATTGCCAATATCTGTGACAGAAGATGATGAGTGGCACATTGGGATACCTACCACCACGCACCACATGGCACATCAACACAAGTACTCCCGGAAAGTACATGCAGTGCTCGTGCAAGGGGCCAGATATGAACACATATGAGAAATATACTACCTCTGGTGACTTTATGCTGAAGTAACTTGACTACAGCCTGGTAGTTAGGACACTCACCTAGGAGAATGAAGTTCAAATCCTTGCTCCAATAACTTGTGGGTTTTTTTTATAGAAGTGGAACAGCTTCAAGAAGACAAACTGAAAAAGTGAAAACCAGAATATCCCACAGGGGCCCTCTCCTAAAATATAAGAAAACCAAATTCACATTCTTTCTCCACATCACAAAGAGGGGCGAATTGAACCTAGGCCTCTTACATCCCAAATGATTGTCCTGATCAGTGGGCTAAAGTTAAAAAGTGAGGCACCTCCTCTGGCCAGTCTGTGAATCTTCCCTCTGCTTTTGTCAAAATGCTTGAAAAAAATCAACCCTTTTTTCCCCTCAGGTTGAAACAAAATGGGACATTTCATTTTGACAATAGCAATATGTTTAAAATTTTTGAGGAGGCATTTTGATTCTTACTCCCCTCCCACAAAATGTAAAAAAAGAGGTTATTTTCTTTTTGACACAAAATGTTTTTGGGTATTTTTTTTGTTTTAATTAAATTTTATTTTATTTTAAATTGCCAGTGAATGGAAAATCCTGTTCTTTGTGCAGTTCTACATAACATACCAGTGGCAAGTACAATGGCTGTTTAGAATAGTATATAATGCATTTTAAATAACTTTAATGAAATTTAGCAACTGAAAACAATAAGGAAAGCCCTCACCATTGAACAAGCTAGATCTCTGAAGATCATAAGTAAGTGCTTGGTGGACCAGCTGTAGTCAACAGACAAGTGCTCTGCTAATATATTTTCATTGGTTGGGTTACAACTCAGGAGGTCAACAATGAGGAAGTCTAATCAATATGGACACCAGGTTGTTTATGTAAAACCATAATATTTTATTACTCATACTATGCTGGCAGTCTGGCACAATTGTCTGATGCACTTCAAAGCAGGTTTAAAGACTATCCAAAAATCAGTTATATAGACTCCAAAGTAGCACTGTATATCCCTCCATTCTCCAGCCCCATCTGTACTATTTTAATTTAGTTAGATTTTTTTTCTAGGCACCATCTTTCTTAAAGAATCTTTCAAAAAAGAGTGGATCCTGATTTTTGTATTGTATAATACCCCAGTTCTCAGGGAGAATTTATACTGAAACATCAAATCTCTTACCTAAATCTGATGCCACTTATTATTATTGTGTTTTATGAGACAAGAAAAAAAATGTAAAAACATGGCAGGTTTATCACATTAAACAGCTTTTATTGTAATCCATTTACATTTACAGATTCAGTGAACAAAATACAAATCCCATCTGTTTAATGTATTTATCCAATAAATAAATCAGAAAACAAGCAAACAAACAAACCAAACCTAATGCCCCTGTTTGGAAAAAGGGAAATTCAGATTTAAGATGTGCCATATGGATTTATGTAAATTTCATGAGGTCCTCAGATAGCAGGTGTGAAAAATCAGGGTATGCAGTGAGGAGTAATAGGTGCCTATATAAGACAAAGCCCCAAGTATTGGGACTGTCCCTAAAAAATCAGAATATCGGGTCACCCTTGATATCAGGGTGATGAAAAGAGGATAAATACAAAAAAATAACAGTCTGATGATTTTGGTCCTTTTTCTGTGCTTCCTGAAGTTATCAGCACTTTTTCATGTCTAATAGTGCAAGGGGAGAACATTATTCTTTGGTCTATAAACCAAACTGTGTTGTTTAGAGTCCCTCAGTCTGACCTAATCCATTCTGATTTGTGAAATTTCAGTTTATTTCATGCTTTTGGACAAGCATTCATGAACAGCACCAGAGCAATCCTGAGAACAATTTGTTAGTGCTTTTTGATGGTATCATTAAAATATAAAAAACAGGGCCAGAATACTGTGTGATCTGGAGCTATAAACTGTATTAACAGATGTGGCCTTCCATATTGTTATGACCCAATCTATGTCCCTGTCCCAGTGCACTGGCCTCATCCCTACTTGAGGCCAGAGATGCAGGACCACTCAGGCAAGGGCATCTTGCTAGGACCTTTCTGTCACCTGGTCCTATGCTCCCCACATTCATGTCCTTCCTAGTGCTGACAGAAATTAGTCTCACAGCACTGAACCCCTTTTAACTTTGCTCCAAGACAACCATGATGCAGAAGAGGCAGCGTGCCGTCCTGTTCCACTATACACAAATAGTAGTGATTGTGATATGCAACCAAAAGGTGGCTGTTCCAGTATCAGCAACTCATTGAAATGACTAAGACACCTCACCTCTCTCTGAACCAAATCAGACATCACTGAAGTGCATACATTGCATTTACATTTTCAAGATTTTCTTCACAAGCATGAGGACTATATTACACACACACACACACACACACACACACACACACACACACGCACACGCACACTATAGTTTTTAAATGAAAGCTGAGACCCTGACATCACAGTGATTCCAGGAGCTAGGGTCCTTGACCTGAACCTATAGGGAAAGGTTCTCAACTGATGTTGGAGCTAGGGTAACCAGACAGCAAGTGTTGCGGGGTGCTTATCTCGTTGCCGGGAGAAACGAGGCTTCACACAGGTGGCTAGATGGAAAGTGGTGAGTTTATTGAGGGGAGTGGCATTCTGTGCTGGGGGCTTCCAGTCAGCACTGCCACGATACAAGATATCTGACACACCCAGGCGATGTCCAGAGAAGAAGCCCAAAGATGAAGACCAACAAACAAGGGCGTGTCAGCACAGATATACCCATACTCATTTGCATCTCATACATACTCATCTCATTAGTAGCAAGCAGCAAGCTAATTGGTCACACGCTGTTCAGCACTTGTTGATTACGCAGTCCTGCCTCAGTTTCCCCATTTAGTTTCCCACGCATTCATTCTCACACAGATGGGGTAAACACTCAGACAGCTGGGATACTTGTTCCCAAACAAACAGATAACAACAAGGTCATTTTCAGATTAATACCATTGCACCCTCCCCTGGAGTTGACTCAGAAGCATAACTATGCCTCCTAGTGGTTGCCCGTCACAATTTCTTCCTGTCACTCCAGCAAGTGTGAAAAATCGGGATGGGGTTGGGGGCAATAGAAACCTATATAAGAAGACCCAAAAATCAGGACTGTCCCTATAAAATCAGGACATCTGGTCACCCTAGTTGGAGCCAGGTTTTGAAATGCCAGCTGCTACAATTGGAGCTGGATATTCAAAAGTTCTCTGTTCACAGCAGCTCCCATTCTGAGACCTCTGAACAGATTTGCAGAAGTTCTCAACAGCCAGGTGAAAGCATGAGCTCCAGGTTCTTTTTCAGCGTGTTACCCTGTCTATAACAGACACAGAGGGTTAATAGGATGGATTTTATAGGGATCTTAATATAGGAATCTGATCCTTTCTTCTCTGACTCCACTGTTAAAACCTTATTTTGTGCCTTGGTCTTTATATAGAGGGCTATAGAGAGCAGATAAGCCATGAATGATCAATAGAAATAAAGACCATATGAAAATGGTTCGTATCATGTGAGACACTTTGTCTAATGACACACATAAGGTTCTTGCACTCACTCTTACCTCACTTTTCATGGATTGGCACTACAGCCATTCACTGGGAATTTGCTTTTGTTTCCAATATTATTGAATATCTTGTGCATTACCTTTACCACGTATTCCTTGTCTTCTTGCAGCAGCTCTGTGTTTATGGTTGTCAGATACTGGCACCTTTTTTCTGTTGAGAATTGTATTTCTTCTTCTAACAATACCATCATGTACTCTTTCTCATTTCTGCTGGGAAGCTTCTCCAGGACCATTTTATCTACTGTGTTCTTCCCATTGAACAGCTCTTCAAAATATTCTTTCCATTGCTTAGTCTTTGCTTGTTTGTCCTCAGTGATTTGTCTATGGTTATCTTTCCCTGCCACTATTTTCAACTTCAATATATCCCACTCAGTCCTCTTATCTTACAATAAACCCATTTTCTATTTCATTTTCTCTTCACATATACACAGTTTCTGCTTATTTACATTGTTCTCTTATCCATTTTTTTCTCAGCCTCCTATGTGTGTTTGACACTCAGCTGCAGCACTTCATCCGTTCTCCATTTTGGTTTCTTCATTTTGACCTTTTAGCCCAATACTTGTTCAGCCATTCTTGTAATCCCATTTTTTTCACTTTTACATGTCTCTTCAATCTTCATCTTTTCTTTTACCAGAAATATGATTTTTTTCTGCACAGCTTCTGCATAATTTTTCCTGAAAACTAGCTCTTTCAGTTTGTTCACATTGTAGATCTCAGTTACTGTCTCTTTATATATTGCTCTCAGCATCAATCTCATTGATGCCAACATTAACTTATGATCTGATTCCAATATCAGTCACAAATGATCTGCAGAATACACTTGATGTCTATCTGGGATCCATAAGTATAAAGTCAATCATGTTCTTCATTTGCCCACGAGATGATATTTACTTCCTCTGTTGCATTCTTTGGTGAAATATTGTGTTCATTTTCTCTAGGCGCTGGCTTAGCCAGCATATTACAAGGCTTCTTTTATTTTCATATTCTTCACTTAGTATTAATCTGATTTTTTGCTCCATACAACGAATTCCAGTCCTATCCCACTTTCTCATTAAAATCTCCCATCAACAATAATATGTCTTGTCTTAAAACTTCTAATATTATTTTCCATAGATTATTATAAAATCTGTCAAATTCTTCTTTGAGCACTGCTGAGGTCAGTGATATACTTGTTCTATGGAACTGAACTGTATTTTATTCTGAATCTCACTTTCAACATTGGGAGATATTTGGTTAAATTCCATAAGAGCTTGGTTTGCCTTAGTCTGTAACACCAATGCAACTTAATCCTGGAGTCCACTATCTTCAATTCAAAATGTCAATACCCTATGTTCATCATGATCGAATTCTCCTTTGCTTTCCCATCTTGTTTTGCTTAGACTGTTACCTTAAAATTTTAGACACCAATTATGTTAACTACATTAGCATTTCCAATTTAACAAAAGGGTAACAAAGTTGTGGCCCGCCCTAAATGAATTGTCAGAGTATTTCCGGGGGACTTGTCTCCAACCCGCAGAGGAAACCCCAGAGGAAGCTGGTCTTGCTAACCCCTGAAAGGATACACATACAGCTTTCTCCTCAAGAATTGACACACAAACGGTAATTCTTCAAAAACAAAAGAATTATTTATTTAAAAGAAATAAGTTGTGACAATGTATGTAATAAAGTAAGAAAGATACATAGAACATACATAATAAAATTTTATTTAAAACATAAAATTTAAACAGCACAATGAAATAAATACACAGACTGCTAACAATGTTTAACAAACACAAAGAATACAGTAGCTTCAATATAACATGTACATAAATATCCCGAATACACAAAGGCTTTTAGTCACTATTACAATCTAACCTCATACTTAATACAATGTAGTATATGCAGACTCTAGATCAGGGATCGGCAACCTTGGCACACAGCCCCTCAGTATACGCACCCTAGGCGGACCAGACGGTTTGTTTACCAGCCGTGTCCTTTCCCTTGGGTTCTTGAGTCCCACAAGCCCCAAAGTCACTCAAGGTCCCAAAAGTCCAACAGCCCTGGCAGAGTTCAAAAGTTAATTAGCAGAGTTTTACCTCCCCACCGGGGTGGAAGGGGGGGCAGGTTAAGGGGCACCTTACGTGGTCAGAGGCTGACTGCCCTGCCTCTCCATGGGGTTGTGCTGCAGTCCTCACCATGAGCCGTTCCATCAGGTACCCAGGAACCGCTCTGCTTTCTCCAGCCGCTCTGCTCTGTCAGCCGCTGCATGCCACCAGCCACTCCGCTAGCAGTGACCCAAATAGCTCTGCTCTATCCACGGCTGCTGCTGCTGCACATCACCAGCCACTCCGCTAGCAGTCACCCGAATTGCTCCCGCTCTGTCTGCTGCTGCTCATCACCAGTTACTCAGCTAGTGGTGACCCGAACGGCTCCACTCCATAGCAATACAATTTCAGCCCCCCCTACAGGGCTCAGTGATCTCAGCTCTCAAGTGATTTCAGCTTATAGTAAGGGGTCCATAATGCAGATACCCTACATAGCCCAAAGTGAGTTCAGTTTAGCAGACCGAACCTAGAGGCCTATGGGATCAAACATTAGCTCTGACATTCCACAGTGGAGAGAGACAGACTGCAATAGACTTTTGTATGGCCCCTAGAGAAAGCCCTCACCAAAAGGTATAAAAGCCTGTCTATTGCCTCTCTCTCAATCCAGTGGGTTTTGGAACCCCTACCCCTTGGCCAGTGAGTGCTACCTAGATGATGGTGAGTCCCTCCATCATGACAAAGGCCAAGTACATGTCCCAGTGCCTCATTCACATAATTAGGTTAGCAACATTTTATCATTCCTACCCTAATAACAGAGAACCTGGGGATCCCACAGCAGCCAAAGTGACCATTTGGGCTGCTGTGAACTCAGACTAGGCGCAGTGGGTGTGTCTATGCAAATAACACCAGCTGAAGTTATTTTCCACAGTTCACCGCAATTCCTGCAATTCCCCACCAGATGTCAGGGTGGAGCTCATCCTGACACTACTTACATCAAGCAGTGTCAGGATGAGCTCCACCCTGACACTGCTTACAATGTCATAATTATTTTTAGGTAAGAAATGATGCCATCTTGTTTGCTGGAACTTTCCGCTGCCTCAATTTTGCCTATTATCCCTCTCTGCCATTTTGGATTTTTTAAAAGTTAAACTATCATGAATATCTACTTAATTATAGCCTTAATCTTAAAATTAATTACTGTTTTATGCAAACTAAAGTGTCATTATACAGTCACACCTTAATTATGTCGATTTGTAGAAGTGAATTTTTTGGTATTTTTAAACCTCTTCCAAGTTTTTTCTCTAGGCCTCTATTAAGGTTCTATAAGGTATTTCAGAACACTCAAAGCAAAATTCTCTCATTACAAGACCAATGATTTCCTACTCATATATTTTCAACTCATACATCATTACTACAAGTACTCCAGCCTGGAATAATGTTCTTGCATTCCATAAATCCAATAAATGCATTATTGTTTGAGTTCATTGCCCTATTCTGGCTGATGTTATATTTGTGTTTGTTTCAATCACTTACTTTTTAGCACAGCCGTGATTTCTCAGATATGAACACAGCCCTTGTTTTTCCAGGCAATGACCAAGCCAGCATACTTTTGTTACTCTTTCCATTGTTCATTTGTTTTTTATGATCCAATGTTTTCTAAGAATTTGACCATAACTTCTTAGCTTTGTGATTGACCAAGGTAACAATCCATCTACAACATAGTTCTAAGCCAATCCCTAGCTTGCTGCAGCATTGTTTCCACCAAAGTTATATTCTGAAAGTTGTTTTGCCAGCTTTGCCATAGGAGATTTCATGCACTTGGAGAGCCAGAGGTGCTCTTTCACTAGCAGTTATAACCACTAGCCACTTTCACTAGCTATAGGATTCCCACCAAAACATGACCCTAGGATTTGGTGCTGTGGTACACATATAATTACTTGGACCCACTATTGAGAGTTGATTGAATCATCAGAACCTTGTGGCTGCAGGTATCTAATATGTTTCCTGAGCCAAAATATTTATTAGCAAAACAGATACATTTCTATTTCAAGGTATGGTACAGTAAACCCTCGATTTAACAGACCTCGATTTAACGGACTTCGGATGCAACGGACAAAATTTTTGAGCAAGTCTGATGCATTCCTGATCCATTTCTGGCGGGCTGGCTGCCGGCTCCCGGCTGCCGCCTGGGTCACGACAGCGGGCAGACTGGCTGCCGGGTCCAGGCAGCGGGCGGGCTGGCTGACGGCTCCTGGCTGCCTCCGGGGTCCCAGCCGCGGGCAGGCTGGCTGACGGCTCCCGGCTGCCGCCCGGGTCCAGGCAGCAGGCGGGCTGGCTGCTGGCTCCCGCCTGCGGGCGGGCGGGCGGGCTGGCTGGCTGCCGGGTCCCGCCCGAGTTCCTGTGGTGGGCAGGCTGCTGCTCCGACAGCTCATTTTTAAAAATGATTAAATAACGGACTTTTTGATTTAACGGACACCCCCTCGCCCGAATTAGTCCGTTAAATGGAGGTTTTACTGTATTGATAAAGGGGAAATAAAATATCAAAACTTATGCTTTACAATAGGTGCAGAAAAGAGCTTCTATTTGGCAGGGAAAGAAAAGTTCCCTTAGTTGGCTTTTGAGGGTCTTAAACAAAAGTAATACAAATCGGTGCAGTAACTAAGAATAGCTATAAAGCAACAACAGCAATGTGAATTGATTAGGGCAGGATTTTTTTTAAAGAGGGGAAAAATAGCATTTTAAATCCATGTTTATTCTAAGATTTGAAAATACAAGAGGGCTGCTTCAATTAGTCATTGTGAATATTTTTTTTCTGAATTAACCAACAATGTTGGATTTTTTTCTGGAATAAATTGTCTCATTATACAATCAGCTTGCTGTGTGTATAGTACTAACTGGCAGATAGTTTATTCAGTTAATATTGTTTCCTGTGTATTATGGGAAATGTAGTCTGGCTGAGGAAACCAGGCCATAGGTAGAATGGGAATATGAGGAACTGAACTAAAACTCTCTCATGAGACACCATAACAGCATTTGCAAACCAAATTTCTAGACACATTTTTGTGCAGAAAGTTACTTGTAATCTGAATTCTTTACTGAAAAACAATTCCTACAGACATTTCTTGACCAGCTCCAGTTGGAGTCATGGTCCTGCCTTCTCCCTTCTGCTTTTAGATTGACCAGCAGTGTGATCTGACACAGTCCTTGTGCTAAGGTGAGCAAAAGAACCGCAGCTAAAGTTTGTCCCTAAGAACTACAACACCCCGTGAACCCTTTCCACTGCTGACTAATATATGCATGCTAGCCAGCATACAGTAAAACCCCGATTTAACGGACCCCGATTTAACGGACTTCGGATGCAACGGACAAAATTTCCGCCTGTGGGCGGGCTGGCTGCTCCCGGCTCCCGCCTGCGGGAGGGCTGGCTCCCGCCTGCGGGCGGGCTGGCTGGCTGCCGGGTCCCGCCTGCAGGCAGGCTGCTGGCTCCCGCTTGAGTTCCGGCAGCGGGCGGGCTGCCGGTTCTCGGCTCCCGCCCGAGTCCCAGCAGCCGGGACCCGGGTGGGCTGACTCACGGCTCCCAGCTGCCGTGATATAGTAAAACCTCGATATAATGGACTAATTCGGGCGGGCTGCTGCTCCAACAGCTCGTTTTTTATTATTATTATTAAATAATGGACTTTCGGCGTTAACGGACACCCCCTCGCCCGAATTAGTCTGTCATATCGAGGTTTTGCTGAATATATAAATTATTAAGTGTCCCTGCCAGCAGGTATATGGGATCTTGGGGAGCAATTACCACACAGGTGGCGTGCAAAATAAACTTTATTAAGAAAATGCAAAAACAGGGAAAATTCAATAGTGAGGGGTATGGGGTTTGTTAAAGTAGACAATTGGGGAGGGGGTTCTTTTAGTAAATGGGATAGGGGGTTTCAATAGTGGGGTACAATACAGTGGGGTACAATACAGTTGGTAACCAATTAACACTGAAGTATAAATGTAACAGGTAGCTAACAATTTCTATGTAAAGAGTGTGTCACAGCAGCATATAACCAACTAACAGTATGGGTAAAATGTGTAAATAACCAACAATTTTAGGTACAAATGTGTCTCAGTGGTGTAAATGTAAAATGTGAGGTGTGTTAGAGAGAAAAGGGGTAACCAATGGGGTTTAATGCTAGAAAGAGAGAGAGAAGACAGGCTGTAAGTTGAAACAGCAGAGAGGAAGAAAGAGAGAGAGAGAGAGAGAGAGAGAGAGAGAGAGAGAGAGAGAGAGAGAGAGAGAGAGGTAGAGAAGTAAGGTTGGGGGATGGGGGAAGAGGAGCACGTGGTGGAGGGAGATTTAAACTCAGGGAGACACAGAACAGACAGGCTGCAAGTTTAAACAGCAGAGAGACAATTATACAAAACACAGCAAAATCTTATCTATGATTTAACTTAACCAAAACTACACAAATTAGCAAGTAACAAAACACAATGCAACAATCGTTTAAGGCTAACTTACAGGATACAATGCAAGCAATTTCCTAAACCTAACTTAACTACAGCTATGCAAAATGAAATTACAACTTATCTAGACTAAAAGACAAAATCTAACCTAGTTTCAGAGGGCAGAGTGGTGTCTGCCCAGGATACAGCTCCAAGGGGGGAGGGGGATTTAACTAGTGGTGGCTGCAAGTTGGCAGCCCAGGATACAGTCCAGGAAGGCACAGGCTTATTTCTAGCAGCAAAGGCGCTGCAAAGCAAGAAACAGATTACAGATACAGACCAAGGAGTTTAAGAGAGGTTTTAAGACACAGACCAAGGTTTAGTTTGAATTTGTGTGCTGGGGAAACAGAGCCAGCAGCTAAAGTAATAAAAGTATAGAAAGTTTCACAGAGGGATTCTTACCAGTCCCCAAGACAGCAGCAAAGGCAGAAGCAGCAACAACATCAGAAGAAGCAAGGAGGGCTCGGTACGGTCTTGATAATCAGGAGGTCTCTCTGGCAGTAATTCGTTCTTCATTGGGGGGGGTTAAAAATGGGGGTACGCTCAAAAATAAAACAAGAGCGGAGAAAGGACCCCCCCAGAACCCCTGGCTGATCAGACCAGGTAGCAATGCAGGAACCTTTCTGATGTTTGTTTCAAAAATGCCTGTTCTTAAAGGCAAACTCAGGCAGTTTCCCCGCCAGTAATCCTGATAGGCTCCTTCTGTCATAGGGGAAGAGATACAGGGAAAAACTGCAGGTGAGCATAGAGACATGGCTGGGCAGAGTCCTGAACCATAGGCGTGAGTTCCCACCTCAGGACTCAAAAGCACATGAGGCCTATGACTCATGCCCAGGATCTCAAAAACACATTAGGTCTTGGAGCTCTGGACATTGCCTACCCTACACCAAGCCCAGGTTTAACAAGGTGATAACAGGACCAACCCTTTGAACAGGGCAGTAGTCCCACTTAGCACGCAGCACAAGTGGCCATCCCTTTGTGAAGGGCAATGGCTCTTGGTAAACAACTTAAGGGGCCCTCCCTTTGAGAAGGGCAGTGGCCCTGGTAAACAATCTTAACAGCCAGGGAGGGGCGGCCACAGGAGGAGAACAAAAACAAAATGGAGTAAGGGGACAGCTGTAAGAAACAAAATGAAATAGGGGGAAAGCTGTAACAGACATTAAGTGCAAGTATACATATTATTAAGCATTAATATTGTAATTGTATAGCTCAGTTCGGCCTTCACCTTTGCTATAATCTTATTTATTTATGCTATGTAGCCCATAATATCTTGCATTAACTAAGGCAAGTTTTGATGGATAGAAAAATTAACAGTATCAGCACATATAATTGTTTCTTCATAGCAACAGAAAAGGAGTTACCCTCACAAACCTATTTATCCTGATACAGGCCTAGGCGGAGTTTTCATGCGTCTTAGTTCCTGGCATTCATCAGTTCAGAACAAAGATAAAGTGAACACTATGGTACCAGAAATTAACAACGTAGCAAGCTAATTAATTAAATCCAGTTTCCAATAACGTACATAATACCTTTTACTGGTAAACAAATAGGCTTATAAACAAATAGCAATAAAAATGGCTTTAGGCATGTAACTTCAGGGAGTACACCTGTGTAGGGTGAATGTAACACCATTGCATAGGACTGCACTTCAGAGATTAGTATCATATAGGACGTTTTACCATATTAATAAACATGACTGACATTGGTTATTTGATCTCTTGAACATATTTCATAATGAAACCACATATGGTCAAGTGACTGATTATACAATTTATTAATACTGTTGTTCACACCCACACAGGAATCTCTCAAAATCAGTCCCTAATAAAACATTTTCCCTTTGATATTTAATGTAGTCTAGCACATTCAGCCATGGGACAATATATGCATCAAAGCATATATTCAAAGCAGTGGAACCAACAACACTTTGGTTCCCTTTACTTTTCTGTTATTTAATCTAAAAATGTGAAGTTAAATTTAGACAGAATTCATTGTGTTTCATTTCTTTGTTATTTTTCTACACTTGTACTGATAACACTTTCCTGACACTGATACAGTGTTTCAATAAGAAAATTATTTCTTTCCATTGATATTTCTTTATTTTGATTTTAAAAAGTGAAAATGAGGTTTCTTAAAGAGAAACTGAAGTGCTTGGAAAATTGACCCAAAATTCTGATAAACTTAATATTAAAGATGTGTTACCTTGCAATTGTGCAGGATATCACAAACTAATCAGGGCTGAATTGGGTCAGGACTTGTACAGTTGACCTCCAAAAAAAAACATAAGAAAGTGGGGTTGGTGAATTAGGTAGTTAGAAGGGAACCTATAATCCAGCATGATATTAAGAATCACTGCACTGCCTGAAATCTGAACTTTTAGATGACATATAAAACTGAAGAAATGTCAACATTTCAATTCAAAACCTGTGGTTGGCCTGTTCCAGCTGACTCGGACTCATGCGAGTTGGGTTTCAGGACTGTTTAATTGTAGTGTATCCATTCAGGCTCAGGCTGCAGCCCAACCTCTGGGACCATCCCACCTCACATGGCCCTATAGCCTGTGTTGCAGCCTGAGCCCGACGATGGTCTAGACTGCAATTAAACACCCCTTAGCTCATGAGCATGAGTCAGCTGGCACGGACAAGCCACAAGTCTTAATATGCAGTGTAAACAAACCCTGAGACTCTTACTATGTGATAAGAAAAGGTCCAGTTTATTACAGAAATTGATGTTGTCCAGATTCCTTATTCGTTGATTATTCTCTGCCTAGCTACCATCCCCCTTCTGAAGATGTAAATTGATAGAATATTCTCAACTTCCTGTACTAAACTATTGTGTAGTGTTGCTATGCACGATTAAATAGCTGCCCCATTTCAGAAGTGGATTAGGATTCTCTGCATAGATTGTGTATAGTACTTTTTTTTTTTCAGATTTTAAAGCTTTTGGAATATTCCAGGATGTATGTGTCTATGATAATATAATATATATGAAATAGAAGTTATTAATGTCTAACATTTATATACTTCACAAGGTGCTGTGACCTTAGTCAATGTTTAGAAAACACTATATAGATAAGAGAGTTTAAAATTTGCTTATTTGATTTACTCTCATATGTAGGTGGAGGATAGGGGGAGAGATAGTCACAGATAGGTCCTTTTGGCATTTGTTCAGCCAGCTCTCATAGGGAGAAGTCTATTTACCTTTGCCATTTGGACAATCCCTCATTCTGAATACAACATCTATGATTTTTCACCTTCCCATAGCCTCAACTTCTCAGACTTTTCACTGAAATGCATGCTTAATGAAGCACAGGAGATCACAGAACATCCACTATTTTGATTTAGTAGTGGTGGTGGTGGAGTGTGTGTGGGGGGGTTAATACACTTTCCATTTTATTGCCATGTTCACATGGTTTCTAACCCAGGGATGACAAAACACATGAGCTAATTCAATTTTTTCTCCTTTTTTTCAGCATTACAGGCCTGGTACACTGCTGTCAAAAAGAACGGGAAACAATACATATAAGACCAAGAGAGATGGAAAAATCTAGATGGAATGTCAACAACCTCAGCCTCATAGTGATATTCAGTTCTCATTGCTGTTACATGGAAGGCAGCATGTTCGGTGTCAAAGGTGTAAAAACACTAACATTTATCACCCCACATCTGGTGTAGAAGTTCATTAAATATTATTTTGTCTGAGCAATCATAAAGTGACATGAAGAGAAATATTATAAGATTAACTTATTTACAGAGTTCTAGCTCTAACTTATTGATCTACATTGCCAGAATTTACATGTTTTTTTCCCCAGTGTCTTGACATCATCATGTTATCTCCATAGACATATTTTGACATTTTAATGTCATCTCCATAGGCCAACATCTTGACTAATTAAATGTTATCAACACAGATTTGCACTGACATTATTTTAATTTTTTTTAATATCAGAATATTGTCACTGAAGAACTGTGTTTGCTGTGTCTTGAAAACTTTTTGAGAGAACAATGGGCAGAAATTGATACATAAGGAAAAACCACAACTTCTTGCTGTAGTACAGATTTGTAGGATACTTGGTGCTGCTGAATCTAATCCTTGAATTTGATCCTGCACTAAATAAGTTTTGTTTTATCTTTTTAAATTTGGGATGTGTGTGCATGCATACTCAATAGCTCAGTGCTTAGGACACTCATCAGGGATAGGGGAGACATGTTTTCATAATCCTCACTGTACCTGATTTGGATCAGTGACATAAGTTAAGGTGTCCCCTATGAGTGCTATTCTGGGATGAAAAGGGGTCTTGGGAGAAAGGTGTTTCACTTTGTTTACATATTCCTTGGTTCAGAGAGAGAAAGAATGTGATTGACTCTATGACCTAGTGGTTCAGGCACTTGCCTGGTGTGTGGTATGTAAAAGCTCAAGTCCTTGTGGAACCTTAGAGTCTAACAAATTTATTTGGGCATACGCTTTCATGGACTATAACCCACTTCATCAGATGCATGTATAACCCACTTTATCAGATGCACGGAGTGGAAAATACAGGAGCAGTTATAAATACATGGAAATATGGGAGTTGCCTTACTGAGTGTGAAGTCAATCTAATGAGACAATTCAATTAACACTTGTAGGTCTGTTATTGAGTAACCAGGTAGATTGAAGTGTTCTCCTATTGATAAATTCCATAATGTGCCAGCAATGCCCCTCCCCTCTGCCAGGTACATTGGCCAAACCAGACAGTCTCTGTGCAAAAGAATAAATGGAAAAAAAAATCTGACATCAGGAATTATACCATTCAAAAATCAGTAGGAAAACACTTCCATCTCCCTGTCAATCAACAACAGACCTAAAAGTGGCAATTCTTCAATGAAAAAAAATCAAAAACAGACTCCAATGAGAAACTGCAGAACTGGAATTAATTTGCAAACTGGATACCATTAAATTAGGCCTGAATAAAGACAGGGAGTGGATGGGCCATTACAAAAACTAACTTCCCCCTACTGTTACTCACACATTCTTGTCAACTGTTTGAAATGGGCCACCCTCATTACCACTATAAAAGTGATATTTCCTCCTTTGGTATTCTACTGTAAATTGAATTGTCTTGTTAGAACTGACCCTCCACTTGGTAAGGCAACTCCCATCTTTTCATGTTCTGTGTATATATACCTGCTACTGTATTTTCCACTTCATGCATCTGGTGAAGTGGGTTTCAGCCCATAAATGCTTATGCCAAAATAAATTTGTTAGATTCTAAGGTTCCACAATGACTCCTCGTTGTTTTTGCTGCTACATACTAACACGGCTACCACTCTGAAGCTCAAGTCCATGTTCTAATGGATGTTTAATTATTTATACAAAGTGGAATATCTTCAACAGGAAAGCTTTAGCTAGACATACCCTATAGTCTGATTGCAAGTCCCTGCTCTAAATCAGGCTAAGGGGGGATTTGAGAACAGGTCTCTCACAGCTCAGGAGAG
This sequence comes from Sternotherus odoratus, assembly GCA_032164245.1. Classification (NCBI taxonomy): domain Eukaryota; kingdom Metazoa; phylum Chordata; order Testudines; family Kinosternidae; genus Sternotherus; species Sternotherus odoratus. The sequence continues at coordinate 225,811,076 of JAVMKO010000001.1, read as the reverse complement.
TGTTCTAGGCCAGGGATTGGCAACGTGGGCACGCAGGACCTCAGGGTAAGCACACTTAGCGGGCCACGCCAATTTGTTTACCTGCCATTTATCTGACCGTGGCTCCCACTGGCCGCGGTTCACTGTCCCGGTCCAATGGGGGCCCGCATGCCAAGATTGCCAATCCCTGCTCTAGGCTATTGTCTCTAAAGTAGGAGGAGTCTCACTCTTTAGATTTTCTGTTGACCTGGCATAGGCACTTAATTCCAGGAGTAAATTCATGAATGTGAATCCCAAATGCAGACAGGCGATTCCTTTCTCGGCCATAATTAGGCACCTAACCACTTTTGAGGACCTCTCATTAGCATTTCCTATTGGCTAGTTTATGTGGTGCCCTGCTCAGATTGCTGGCTTCTGTGAATCCCTTTCTTGGGCACTGGAGTGATGATGGGAGCCAAACAAGAGAATGGTGCATGTGTTTACCTGCTACTGTGTCCAGAAATCCACTTGTAGTATGATGAGTACAACCACAGAAAGAGGAACGTAATCTGGTGTTACACCTGGTGCTCAAGAATTCATGCTGATGGTGAAGCTGCTGTTGGACAACTCAGGCCACTCAGCATGTAATCCTGGCTTCTATGCATGCTCAATAATGATCTCTTCCGCCTGCTGTATCTTTTATTGATAAAACACCCTCCTGCTCTGTGTTTGGTGTTTTGCCTAGTCACTCTGCATGAGATAATAACCTCACCATGTTGTAACACAATATAACAGGTGGCCAGCTGTCAGACAAGCCCTTGTAAAGGTTGTTTGCCTGAATTGGCAAGTTGTTGCTAATTGGATAAAATTAATTATTTGGTCACAAGGGTTTGATGGCAAACTCTCTTTAAAAGGAACTAGCTCCCACCCAGTGCAGTCCAGTAAAGAGAAGGCTGTGAGTTTGAGACAAACTGAGATAAATGTCTCCCAGAGCAGGACAATATCAAAGAGATGATGAAAATAGGACTCCCGTGGAAAATGATGTCCAACCCAACATTGATATCATTTTCAGGACATGTCCTTGCAATGTTAGGATGTCAAGGTCTGGAGAGATACAAACCAGTTCTGTGTAAAAATGGGGGAGAGTAGGAAAGGCAGCAGTCATTTGTACGTAAATACATTTAGGAGGGATTTTGCATGTTAAATATGCTGTATTGTGAGGGTCTTATTTTCAAATTTTATACACTGTGAGAACTCAAAAGGAACCTTGCAGTATGGATAGCACAAACAACTCACATTGCTTTGAAATCTGGATCTGTATTTTGCATGTGTCATAAGTATAAAGTAGCTTAGAATTACTGTTTTACCTGTGACGGGTTAACCTGAAGTAACCTGAGAAAGGGAGATGACATCATCAACCTCAGGACAAAGGGAGTGTTTTAGTTTTGTTTTCTCCTGCTTGCCTCTGTCTGTCTGTCTGTGCCATTCGCCTGGATGGGAAGAACCACAGCTCTGTCCTTTCATATCTCTCTATCATCTACTAACCAAGTCAAGCCTAGTAGTGAGTTGTATGCTTGAACTGTATCACTTGATAATTGATCCACGGTGTTCCTTGCTGTTAAGCTGTAGCAGAGGGGAAAATTCCAAGGGAGGAGGTTGAGTGATGTTAAGGGTTTTTCTATTGATTTCTGTACAAGGGGTTTATGTTTTTCTCTTTTTCTTTAATTAAATTCTTGCTTTTAAGACTCTGACTGTTTGTTTCCATTGGAGCAATCCTGGTTTGGATCGGGCACGTCTCACAGAAAGTGAGGGTTTATGGTCTTTGTTCTCAAATCTCTCCCAGGTAAAGGGAGGAGATTTGGGGGGTGTTACAAGGGGGTTCCAATTTACCCATACCCATGGTTTTGGGGGCTTAAATTGGTGGTGGCAGTGTTTTCCAAGCCCAGACATAGGGGAAGTTTATGTTCTGGGGGAAAATTTTAACCTAAGCTGGTAAAATAAGCTTGGGGGGTGATTTCTTCTTTCATGTGGGGTCCCCACATCTTTACCCTAGAGTTCAGCGTGGGGACACACACCTTGACAGACTGTATGGCCCAGGTGTATTTTATACACCTATTTTCCACTTGCATGTATGAATCTAGCTAAGTATTTTGTCCTATAACTAGCCCAGTCAGTCACACAAAGTCCTTTAACTCCTATGCAATCATTGCCATCCAGAAGCAAATATCTCCATCAAAAGAAAGAACATAACTTTTACATTTACATTTTCATAACACATAACATGTATTACAGCTTCACTGCTTTAATAGATATTCTTAGATATTCTTGTGGACTTTTATTTCTTGTAAAGACTGCATGTCCACTAAAACTAAGAAATAGTGAACATAAAAATACCATTAGATCGCATAGACCAAGTTTTCCATTTGCAGCTTGTTTTATAGATAATGCCCATAATATTACCTTGTTACAGAGGTTTTTTTTTTCTTTTTTTAATTAATGGGTTTTGTCATATTATAAGACATAAAATGCTGGAAAAATGTCCTTAAATGTACTTGATACTCTGAGTGCTAAGAAATAAGGGTAGTATGCACAAAAAGGATTTAGGCATTGCAATGCAGAGAATCACAGGGTTTAACTTTAAGATGCCCAGAAAATCCATATTTGAGCAATAAAGCTGTGTTAGGCGCCCTGGCTCCTTGTAGAATGAATGAGAAGAGATAAGCACCTACACATGGGATCTAGCCACCTAGGCTAGCAATGGGAAATGCTGACCAGAGGGTATGTGCTAAACCCTAAACCCTAAAGGTGTGCTAAAGCCTCTCTTTTAGAGGTAGACTCCTAAATTCAGGCTGTAGGGCAGTATGTATCTCTCTTTAGCAATCCATGAGTAGGAAATCTGATGGATGGAGTCAGACCGGCTTAGGCACCTAAGCTGTTTCTCATGGGAATGCGTTGTTAGGTGCCTGCCTCAATCCACATAAAACAAGAGTTCTAAGGGGAGGAGGAGGTGGTGGTGATGTACCCCTTATAACATTAATCCCAGGGATTAGAGCAGTCAACTGGGATCTGGGAGATCTTGCGGGCCGCATACAAATGGCCGGCAGGCCACATGTGTCCCGTGGGCCATACTTTGCCCACCTCTGTTATATCATAATAAATAAATAAGGTAATTCGAAAGCAGAAAGAATAATTTTCTATCTAAAATCTGTTTTTACTGCTACACAGTCATGACTAAAAGGCACAGTACAAAAATCAGTTCTGTGTCCATTAAATATTGCATAATGTGCTAGACTCAGATTTACAACATCTACTGTTTCCAAGAAGACAAAGTTATATTTAAATGTTACTATTTCAATTGGGTGCAAACAGAATTCTAACTAGAACAAACCATTAAATAAAGTTGCATATACTTATATCTTCCACATTCTACAACAGGTTTTACAAATCCAAGCCGAGCAGAAGCATATTTGAGTGGTGTAGATGAAGGTCTCAATTTGTATCAACAATCATAATATAGATAAGCAACAATGTTTGTATTTTAATGCATAAGTGCCCATAGTGTCTTGCAAAGCTGTAAAAAGGCAAAGTACTTGCTTCAAGGAGATTGCATTCTAACTTTGACTCCCTCAGAGAACTGATGGGCAAGATCCCCTGGGAGAATAACATGAGGGGGAAAGGAGTCCAGGAGAATTGGCTGTATTTTAAAGAATCCTTATTGAGGTTGCAGGAACAAACCATCCCAATGTGTACAAAGAATAGTAGATATGGCAGGCGACCAGCTTGGGTTAACAGGTAAATCCTTGCTGATCTTAAACACAAAAAAGAAGCTTACAAGAAGTGGAGGATTTGACAAATGACCAGGAAGGAGTATAAAAATATTGCTCAGGCATGCAGGAGTGAAATTAGGAAGGCCAGATCTTACTTCAAGTTGCAGCTAGCAGGAGATGTTAAGAGTAACAAGAAGGGTTTCTTCAGGTATGTTAGCAACAAGAAGAAAGTCAAGGCAAGTGTAGGCCCCTTGCTGAATGAGGGAGGCAACTTAGTGACAGAGGATGTGGAGAAAGCTAATGTAGTGAATGCTTGTTTTGCCTCTGACTTCACAGACAAGGTCAGTTCCCAGACTACTGCACTGCACAGCACGGTATGTGGAAGAGGTGACCAGCCATCTGTGGAGAAAGAAGTGGTTCAGGACTATTTAGAAAATCTAGATGAGCACAAGTCCATGGGGCTGGATGCACTGCATCCGAGGGTGCTAAAGGAGTTGGTGGATGTGATAGCAGAGCCATTGGCCATTATCTTTGAAAACTCATGGCAATTGGGTGAGGTTTCAGATGACTGGAAAAAAGCTTATGTAGTGCCCATCTTTAAAAAGGGGAAAAAGGAAGATCTGGGGAACTACAGGCCAGTCAGCTTCACCTCGATAAAATCATGGGGCAGATACTTAAGGAATCAATTCTGAAGCACTTAAAGGGGAGGAAAGTGATTGGAACAGTCAGCATGGATTCCCCAAGGGCAAGTCATGCCTGAAAAAACTAATTGCCTTCTATGACAAGATAACTGGCTCTGTGAATGAGGGGAAAGCAGTGGACGTGTTATTCCTTGACTTTAGCAAAGCTTTTGATACGGTCTCCCATAGTATTTTTGCCAGTAAGTTAAAGAAGTATGGTTTGGATCAGGGATCGACAACCTTGGACATGGGACCGCCACTTCCTGCACCCCCCATTAGACTGGGACAGCGAACCATTTTTAAGATCAGACTTGACAAAACTCTGGATGGGATGATTTAGTTGGGGATTGGTTCTGCTTAGAGCACGGGGTTGGACTAGATGACCTCCTGTGGTCCCTTCCAACCCTTATATTCTATAATTCTATGAACTCCAGACAAATGCAATGCATATGAGAAGAGATCAAAATCAAATTGGGAGCTAATAGCATTAGAGTAGAAAGATACACCAGAGTAGTGAGTTTTAAAGACGCAAATAATGTCACTTGGAAAAAGGAGCGGTTCTGAACATTGTGTGGGGAAGAACATGTAAAATGGTACACAGTTGAGAAGGAGATTAATGCAGCATTTAGGAGACTGGATTGGGAAGAGCATAAGAATTAGGGACAAAGGAATAGGGACGATCCTGAAGGAGAGGAAGGAAAGCCTGATGTTACTTCTGTAAGAAGTGAGTTGATACTGTTGAAATTGAGGAAGGTGAAGATGACACCCCACAGAGACCTTTTAGATGACAGGAGAGAAAGAAGATGATGTAAGCATGAAAGGAGATAATTTTTTTATGAATTTTCTAAGGTGCCAGTATGTTTTTAAAGCTGAAATCTAACAAACAAGATTTGATAAGTGTTATGGACAATATAACAATGCAATTTAGTAGGATAACATCTTTTCATTATATCCAGGGAAGTTAATGCTGGGTTCGTTTCAGGTCAACGTTTGACTTGAAAAGGATTACTCAAATCAGAACAATTAATTATTCTTAACTAATCAACAATTTATTAATTCACCCAGAACTATACTAGCTTACAACCAACAGGTCCTTAATCAGGTATAGACACAACCAATTTTCTAAGTGTGTACTACACATATCAATACAGTCTTGCAAGCAATTGTCAGAAACTAGGAATGAGGCTCAACAGTTGCATGAAGGAACAATGCAAATCACCTACATTTCTATTTGCATGTACTTATGATCATCATATCTTAATTCTTTAGTATCTAAAACATGCATCACAATTTAAAGGATGAACTTGTCTCTAAAGCACTTTTAAGAGTGCGGTCCCTAATATTTGAATGTTTAGAATATCAAAAGCAATTGCTTAGAGTTATTGTTGTAAATCTCTCTTTGGTCAGTTTGCTTGGATGAGCAATGAATTAGTTAAAATCTAAAATATATTACTTGATTTCTCACTTTTGTAGTTTTATTCAATAATGCCTTCATTTATTTATGTTAAAAACAGAAGGGGAAATACATTCTTTGAAATGAAATCTCACCACTTCTCATCCTCTTACCCCCGGGATGTGGGGAGAGTCCGGGATCTGCACTGCTCCAGAAATCCATTGCACTGGAAATTCTGCAGCTTTTTTGTGGGTTCAGTCAACTCTGCGCTCTTACATTGTGAAATCATTTTAATGAATATCCTAATTTCAGGTTCATTGGAGGAAGCCACCCTCCGATTTCTATTAGGCATGTGTCAACTGAGTTCTCAAATTTCAGCTCTCTGTTTCTCTGCTGTTTCCATTGGTAACCAATAGATCCTGATGGTGTATAACAAATTTCTTCAGTCTTCTCCTTATCAGAGGCTTTTTATGTTTGATTTGCTTTGAGGATTGTATTTCAATATTAGCCCATATTATTAACTAGATTTTTTTCTTTTTAAAAGTAATTTATTTTAATAATGCAAAGTTATATTCTAGATTATATTTTTTCAACATTCCTTCTTTCTTGTGCCATACAATGCCTATTACTTTTGGAGTGCCACAAGCATTTACAATGAACATCGATACACTCCCATATATATTTTTTTCAAATTTGATGGATATACTTCTACAGTATTTTATTATATATAAGTATTTTGTTCATTTATAATCAGTTGGGAGTAATGGAAGAGGAGAAGGACCTCAGGGTATTGGTTGACCACAGGATGACCATGAGCTGCCTATGTGATGTGGCCATGAAAAAAACTAATTTGGTCTTGGGATGCATCAGGCGAGGTATTTCCAGTAGAAATAAGGAGATGTTAGTAGTTATACAAGGGACTGGTGAGACCTGATCTGGAATACTGTGTGCAGTTCTGGTCTCCCATGTTTATGAAGGATGAATTCAAACTGGAACAGGTACAGAGAAGGGTTACTTAGAGGATCCGAGGAATGGAAAACCTGTCTTATGAAAGGAGACTAAAAGATCTGGGCTTGTATAGCCTATCCAAAAGAAGGCTGAGGGGAGATATGATTGCTCTCTATAAATATATCAGAGGGATAAATACCAGGGAAGGAGAGGAATTATTTAAGCTCAGTACCAATGTAGATACAAGAACAAATGGGCATTAACTGTCTAGCAGGAAGATTAGACTGGAAATTAGATGAGGGTTTCTAACTATTAGAGGTGTAAAGTTCTGGAACAGCCTTCCAAGGGGATCAGTCAGGGTAAAAGACCTATCTAGCTTCAAGACTATGCTTGATGAGTTTATGGAGGAGATGGTATGCCTAATTTTAGCAATTCACTGATCTTTGACTGTTTGTTTTTCCTAGCATTATTCCCACACTATGGCAGGGTCCGCTTGGAGACTGGACACAACCAGTGATATGACTGGGGTATACTCCAACCGATGTGTCGTTCCATCTGTTGTTGGAGGCATTTTATACCTACTGCCAGATGTTAAGCCTACAGCACCTGGTTTTCCCAGGAGGTCTCCCCTCCAAGTACTAGCCAGGCTTGACCCTGCTTAGTTGCCAAGATCAGACAGGATCAGGCGTGTTCAGGGTGGTATAGCCATAGTAAGTCACTGATCTTTGACTATTAGAATTATATCCTTTAGAACTCAAGGATTTGGCCTTATAAGACTAAGCAGAACATCTGTATATCTGAGCTCATTTTAGAAACTATTTATTTAGAAGAAATACTAGGATCTCAAATGTTAGTCATCTAGTAGCTTTGTCAATATAATTGGAGTCTTAATAATCTTTAAAAATATTATACTCAATTTAGAAGATGAATATGTTGAATAGTGCATCTGCTTTCCAACAAGAAAATCTAAAACAAATCAAAGATATTTTAACAAACAAAATGACTTGTAGAAGTATTCCTGTAACCATACTACACATTCCTTGATAAATATTAAAAATAGGCATGCATGAACTTTTTGTAATAAACCATAATTCCATGACAAATGCCATGGGACAAAACAAAATAAAACAAAACCAACACAAACCAAACAAAATACACTTTCAGAATGTTTGTCTTTCTTGAAAATCAGAATAGAAATAGATTTTGTATGATGCTTTTAGGTGGAACAGGATCTCTATTTCTACCCTATTATTGATACTTCTACTTCTCCCTTTCCCTGGGCTCCTCCATCAACTGGTGTCTTACTCGGGGGAGATCCAATGACCTTCTCTCATCTTGCCTCATTCATTCAAAATTCTTCAGAAGGTAGTTAAATGGTCTCTTCCTTCCTAGGATGACTCTTATCCTGCATTAACAGATGTCTGACTGGCAAGATAGATCACCCACCTCAGTCAGGGTCCTATATAGTTTGTGTTCCACTTACCTGGGAGCCTCTCTCCTCACATTATACCACAGCAGATATGCTCAATATATCAGCCCTATGGTTTAAAAAAGAAGGGACTGGTGCCAAGACATTCTCCATGTGGGGTCCATGATTGTAGAACTAAGTTGCCCTTCTTGGTGCAGCAGAGGATTGACTTGTTAACTTTCAGGATGCATTGAAAGGGTGTGGGGGCTTTCCTGGGAGGCGAGGGGAGGGAAGGGAAGGGGAGAGGGTTTTGCATAGCAAACCGTGGAGCAGCTTCGTTTATGGCAGAATTTTGAAAAATTAACTGGATTATTTGTGATAGAGATGGGTGATGTTATGAAGCAGCATTTGGTATTAGACACTTTTTGTATGAAGGGTATTTGTTCTTCTGCTGTATTTTTAATATTTGTGCAGGCACTTAGTTCTTGCTTAGGTGCATTAGCAAGTCAAAATTAATTATTTTACTCAGTGTCCCTTTGATATCTCCTAGTAGAAAGCATCCTCACACAAGAGTATCCTTTGCTTTGGAGTAGCCCACCCATAGGTCCAGGGCTCTTTCACTTCCACCCTCTTGTCCTATTAAACTGTAGATCAGGGATCGGCAACCTTGACACGCGAGACTCCAGAGAAAGCACCCTTATTGGGCCCCGCCGGTTTGTTTGCCTAGCAGTTCGCTCATCGCGGCTCCCACTGGCCACAGTTTGCTGTCCAGTCCAATGGGGGCTGCGGTAAGTGACAGGCAGCACCGCACCACTTCCTGCAGCCCCCATTGGACCGGGACAGCGAACCGCAGCCAGTGGGAGCCACAATCAGCAAACCACTAGGTAAACAAACTGGCGAGGCCCGCCAAGGGTGCTTACCCTGATGTCCTGTGTGCCAAGGGTGCCGATCCCTTCTGTAGATGATCTTCAAGATCACTGATCCTATAGTTTTCATTCCATGCATGCTAGCCCAAGGAATTTCCTTATTACTTTCACCACTGTTTCAATTGTAATTCTTTGATATTAGAAATTCCCTCTTATCTTCCCTTTCTGTATCTCCTATGAAGACTGTACACATCTATACTGATGTACTAGTTTTGAGAATCATCCCACCAGATTTCATTTATGTCTCCTCAATTATAATAACCATCACTTAGCATCACTTCAAGATATTCTTGTTTATTTCCCCTACTCCTGACATCTATCCAAAATATAGTTGCTAGGATCATCTTCCCTGCTCATGATTCTGACCATGTCATCCCTCCACTCAGATCCTTCCACTGACTCCCTTTTATCCATCACATCAAGTTCAAACTTCATGTGACTTCACCCCGAAGTTATTCTCAACTCTGCCCTCCCACAATTGATCACTTTTGTCTCATCTTGTGTTACCCTGCTCACTTCTGCTTAGGTAATAATGCTAGCCTTGACTGTACTTCTCACACAACCACTGTCAATTTTTTCACATTGTCTTTTACACATATCACATTGTTCCTGGTTTCATCTGTATGACCCAAACAATTTTCTTCAAATCCCTCCACCAGAAACACTTTGATTGCAATACCTATAACAATGTGGCAATTTATAACGGACTGCTTGAGAGGCAGTCCGTTATATAACTCACATTTATAAATTAATAAATGCAATATATACACATATTGATGGTATCCCTTTCACCTATCCTTCTTATCATGTTTATCTCCATAGACTGAGAGTACCTTGGGAAAGGGACTATGACTTCCTCTGTATGTAGCCACCGTCTAATCATTGTGGATGAAACTGGAATACAAATAATAAATAATAACTATATTAATCAATAATTGGTTAACTAAAAATACCAAAGTGCATTTGGATGCTTCATATTCTTTGTCTTCTGTTTCAAAATGAATCTCTTCTCCCCAAGATATGACAACACATTCTCTGATCTTAACCTGACAGGTACAGAAGCTTCCACTGTGACAATTTGTGGGAGGAAATCTAATCGTGTAATTGAAAGACATACAGGAAAATCTGCCCCCAGGAAAACATATTTTCTTACAAAGCATGCAGGAGCACTCCCTCCACTTCTGTGTGCCTTATAAAATTACAGGGGATGATAGAACATGGAATATTCCACCTCCTGCACACTTCTTAAATTGAATGGCTGCTTGTCTCCTAAGGTACTCCTACAGTCTGTGGGAAGGGAATGTCTCAGAAGATGCATGGGAAAGGCACTTCAAATGTTATGGAACATTAATTTTTTCATCACTTTAAGATATACATTTCTAAGGAGCTTACGAAACAGTCAGACATGGTGTGTGAGAGGGAGGCTAGGGAAGAAGTCTTGCTACAAACCACAGATTATTGGCTAAATTACTGCTCATTATACCCATGCCAGTAGTTAAAATCAATGAAAATTACAGCTGTTCCTATCTTTGGGCCTATACTTGGTACAAAATGGTAGACAGAGATTGCTGGTTGACCTCAGGAAAGTGGTTAGAATAGAAATGGAAGAAAAGGTTAATTTGGACTTCCTTAAAGTGAAATAGATTAAACTAAACATCCTCATAATCCCAACATCATGAAATGCCAAAGCATCAATAAACAGAAAGTATTCAGTAATAGGATCAGTTTGCCCTATTGACAGTATTGGACACAAAACAGCAACTACCATGTGCCCATAATTTGGTTTTGAAATATATTCTTATAATATATCTCTCAACTGGTTGAGCATATTCACTTTACATCTTCAGAAGCTGCAGTGCACAGGGAAGGTATGTACCCACGTGACTGGTATTGCCTGGAGGTGTTATGTATAAACAATAATAATCCCAGTGACACTTTGGGTGTCAGGACAGGCATCTCTTGCTGGAGCTGCAAAAATATGCAACTTGTTCTCCCACCAATGTTATCCTTGACAGGTAGTCAAACACTAGCCTCTCAGCCTTGCCCGTGTCCTTGCTTCCTTGCACTGTCCAGTAGAGCTGAGCAATATTTTTGGACTGAAACTTTTTTTCAGAGAAAAATTCAGATTCAGAGAAACCAAAACATGTTGTGAACTCATGCAGCTTTTGCTGAATTGTTTCACTTGAGAAAAAAATCTGAAAAAAATCATAACATTTTGTTCTGACATTTTCAAAATTAATCATTTTAATTACTCAGTGAAATAGGTTTTGGTTTCAAAATTTCCTTTAATTTTATATTTTTAAATACAAAAATTAAAATAGTGAAAATGGAAGCAAAACATTCAGTTAGAGTCGATTTTTTTTTCCAGTTTTCAATTGGCAAAAATATATATATTTAAAAAATGGTTCAATGGGAAGCATTTCTTTCATGATTCTTCAGATTTTTCAGTAAATTAAAAATATATATTATTCTCCCAGCTCTATACCTCAGTGTCAACAACATTATTCGCCCCTTATTCTAGGTAGGTCTGATTGGTGAAAAAGGGGTGTGACAGGGCTGAGTGGCCCCGCACCAGTACAGCAGGGGTTAACCCTTCTCTCTGGGCAGAGGAAGCCACACCCCGGAAGCTCTGCTGGGCATGCTCCAGCTGGAGATCTAGCATAAAAGCCAGCAGAGCTGCTCAGTTGGGGCTGACCACCAGAGGGGAAGCACGCACGTTGCCAGATCCTAAGGAGGCACCGCCTGGATTCTGGGACCCAGACGACAGCCCGGCTGTGACGCCGCTGGAGGCCCAGCTTGCCATCGACTCCAAGGAGGGGGAAACACCGACGGACCCCCAGATCCCGAAGGCAGTGCGGGTAGGAAGAGACCCAGGGGGCCCTTAAAGGTACGGGCTAGCTCAGCGTGTTGCGGGCAGATCCCTGCCGAGCGTGGGGCAAGGCCAGCCCCGCTGACAGGTGAGCCCTGGGTCGGGACCCGGTGGAGTGGGTGGGCCCGGGTCCCCCTACCCCTATGGCCATTGGGCCACACTACCCCGAGAGCGGGGAGCCCTTGTATTGACTCCGGCCATTGGGCCACGCTACCCCAAGTGCGGGGAGCCCTTGTATTGACTCTGGCCATTGGGCCACACTACCCCGAGTGCGGGGAGCCCTTGTATTGACTCCGGCCATTGGGTCAGCCAGCCAGCCAAATACCCACCTTTTGAAAGGTGCAGGGCAGTCATTCTTATCAGACAGAGAGGAGAACTGAATCATGGTCTCCCATATCTTAAGGAGCCAGGAATCAGCAACCTTGGCAAGTGGGACCACAAGATCAGCAGCCTTAGCAGGCCCCGCCATTTTGTTTACCTGGCATTTCACCGACAGGACAGCAGTTCTGGCCACCACTTCCCGCAGCCCCCATTGGACCAGGACGGTGAACCGTGGCCAGTGGGAGCCATGGTCGGTGAACCGGCAAGTAAACAAACCAGCGGGAGCCCCTTAGCGTGCTTACCTTGTGGTCCCACATGCCAAGGTTGCCAATCCCTGCATTACATTTTTACAGGGATTGGCAAATTTGGCACGCGGCGCCCTAGGGTAAGCACCCTTGGCGGGCCCAGCTGGTTTTTTTACCTGCCATGTCCACATGTTCGGCCGATCACGGCTCCCACTGGCCATGGTTTGCCACTCCGGTCCAATGGGGGCTGTGGGAAGCGGCGGCTAGCACTGCATTGCTTCCCACAGCCCCCATTGGCAGGTAAACAAACCAGCCAGGCACGCCAAGTGTGCTTACCCTGGGGACTGCATGCCAAGGTTGCCAATCCCTGCATTATATTATTACAAATCATACTAAGCTACCCTTAATTCCTTCTTTGACAGAGTTATTGGCCTAGTGGCTGCTGGGAAGCAGTAGATATGACAGATCCTTATTTGAATAAGGCTTTTGACACAGTTTCACTTGACATTCTCATAAGCAAATTAGGGAAATATGGTCTAGATGAACTTACTATAAAGTGAGTACACAACTAATTGAAAGACCGCACTCAAGAAGTAGTTATCAATGGTTCTCTGTCAAAACTGGGAGGCAGTATAGAGTTGGGTCTCTCAGGGGACAGTCCTGATTCCGGTACTATTCAATATTTTCATTAATGAGTAGAATAATGGAGAATATGTTTATAAAATCTGCAAATGACACCAAGATGGAAGTGGTTGCAATAAACTTTGGAGGACAGGATGAGAATTCAAAAAAATAGGCTTCCAAGGGAGCTTGTGGAATCCCAATCATTGGAGGTTTTTAAAATACATTGAACAAACTCTTGTCAGGAATGGTCTATGTTCACTTTGTCCTGCCACAATGCTGGACTGGATTTGATGACTTATGTACTTTCCAACATACATTTCTATGATTCTATGAAATTTATTTGTTGAGCTACTTTTTCTTTTATTTATTTTTATAAATGTTTCCCTACTGTTCCCCTTTTTAAAACTTTTCCTCTCCTCTTTTCACTCTACAAGTGTTCCTCCTACTGCCTCATCAATTGTTCTGCTTCACAACACACTAAAGGCTAAAATAGAAGACAAAATCAGCTACGATTTCAATTATTTCAATGTTGTGATATTTTTATGAGCAGATTTGTGCTCAGGTAGCCCAATTGATGTATCGCTAAATAGAAAAGATCCTGGGGCCTGATTCAGCTCTCACAGAAGTTCATGGCATCTCACAATTGTGGTATGCTGGAATCTAGCTGATTCTACAAGCCTGTGTGCATTACTAATGGCACTGCTGAAGAATCTCAAATTATCACAGTGACTTATGTGTTGACGATGGCATTCTTTAATTTGGAATTACAGTAAAACCCCGATTTAACAAACCCCGATTTAACGGACTTCGGATGCAACGGACAAAATTTATGAGCAAGTCCGATGCATCCCAAATCCGTTTTTCGGGGGCTGGCTGCCGGCTCCCAGCTGCCACCCGGGTCCAGGCAGCCGGCGGGCTGACTGCCAGCTCCCCGCTGCCGCCCAGGTCCCGGCAGCGGGGCGGGCTGCATGCCGGCTCCCCGCTGCCGCCCGGGTCCACGTGCGGGGGACCCAGGCTGACAGGCTGACAGCGGGAGGAGAGTGGGGCAGGTGGCAGGAGCCTGGGGAGAGAGCCCAAAGCGGCGGCGGGCTTAGCAGTCAGCTTGCCGCTGCTTTGGGGTTTCCCCCAGTGGACTCTTGCCAGCCGGGGTCTCAACTTGCTGCCAGCCTGGGCTTCCTACAGCCAGGCTGGCAGCAAGTTGAGACCCCGGCTGGCAAGAGTCCACTGGGGGAAACTCCAAAGCGGCGGCAGTCTGAGCGCTCAACCAGCTGAGCGCTCAACCGGCTGCCACTTTAGAGTTTCCCTCCAAGCTCCTGCTAGCCGGGGTCTGAGCTCCCGCTGCCAGCCTGGGTTCCCTACAACCAGGCTGGCAGCGGGAGCTGACTGGGGCAGAATAGGTTGGGGGGGGGCAACAATCAGAGTAGGGGGCCCCCCCAACGATCACAGTAGGGGGCCCCAAAATTTCTGTCACCGGCCCTGCCCTGTGGTGGTCGGGCTGCTGCTCCCACAGCTCATTTTTTTTTTAATTAAATAACGGACTTTTGGATTTAACGGACAACCCCTCACCCGAATTAGTCCGTTAAATGGAGGTTTTACTGTACCATAATAATTTAGCATTTTCTTTATGTTATCTCCACATTTCCAGCCTGCTACATCCAGGAGTGAAAGGACACTCCCCTGTAAGGAGTCAGGGCAGCTCCGGCCCTCAGAAGAGGTGGGACGTCTTGTGACAGGGAGGAGCTGGACGTCAGTATCCCCCAAGCAGCCCTTTTAGATCACCTGTCCCATGCTACCTGGGTCTCCCGGGTAGACTTAAAGGGCCCGGGGCTCTGGATGCTGCTGCCTTAGTAGCAGAAGTAGTTTCCAGAGCCCTGGGCCCTTTTAAATCACTGGCCCCAGGGCAGCTGCTCCTTTTGCCACCACCACCTGTCGGTGAGGGGGAGGGTAGCAATGTTAAAGCACTGTCGTGGCAAAGGACCATCCTTAAAGACCTGCTGTGGCAATGCTTTAATGTTCCTGTACCTTCTCCGTTCCCTGTCGGTGGCCCTGCTGATGTGCACCCTACCAGCAGGGCTGCCAATGCAGCGAGGGGTGGTGGGGGGAGACACAATGATGTTAAAGAACTGCCGCAGCAGTGTTTCAATGTGGGCTGGGTACATCTGGGTGTGGGTTCTTACCGGTATACTGTACCAGCTCTTTTTCACACCTGGCTACATCTCTAGTACAGTGATGCCTGTGCAGTACTACAAAATAACTGCAGCTGCATTGCTCAGTAGCTATGCTTAGTCTTTAGCTTTTGTGCCTAGCTTTCCAGGGTCAAAACAAGGTCAAGCTGTCAGTGATGTTTGGAAATGACATTTCATAATTGGGCTAGTGCTTTCTTAGGTTTCGTCTTCCATCAGGAATTTTTTTGTAGCTTTGAGGCAATGACGATCCCTTTATCAAGAGGAAGAAAAAGAATGCAGACTGTCTGACTATAAGAGAGATACAACATGTACCACTTTTGTTTTCTACATAATTCTCCTTTGGAAGGAGAGAAGAGAAGACTATAACATGACCTGTAACAATAATGGTTCATTCTTCTTCTTTTTTTCCAAATCCCTTCACTTGTAAGAAGTACTTTGTGTGTGTTGTCTGATATTCAGAACCCAGAAAGTCAATTTTGGGTTACAAGTTTTATTTTTAAATAAGTGTATCACGCTGATTACCAGAGTCATAAGCATGTTTTGCCCAAAGGTTCTTGGCTAAAAGTCCAATGCCTTTCACTTTTTATATTTCTCTGATGTCACACTTTTATGTCAACTTATATTAAGCTAGAGAGGACAAAAGCAGTTTCAATTCAAGTGGTAAGCCTATTTAAGTAATCTTAAAGCAACACTATTGCATACTACAAAGAGTGTTAGAAGTCATCCAATTCTTTTCCTTCCAATCCCTTTCTTGTTTTTAGTAGAATTTTCATTAAGTCAAAGTCCATCATTTATGGATTTCATTACTTCTCCACAATAAGGGGAAATTTTGTCAGTTTAGCACTGCCTGCCAGATAAGAATACAATGGCCTTGTGTTACACATTTGAAAATGTGTCAGGGAAATGATGTAATATTTAACAGCATAAAAATGTATTATTAATTATTTTTATTCATGTTAACAGCCCCTTGTGCCACACGTGGAACCTTAAATATTTAAAGATTAAAGATATCAAAGAAATGTCCCTAAAGATACAAACATTATTTATTTATATGAGTATCAAGTAAAACTAGGGGTGAATGAACCATTTGGTGGCTATTATGAATTGTCTTATAAAATATAAATTGGTTAGATATCCTGACGGAATCTGTATATTATTAGAACAGTAAGAGCTTGAAAAAATAAATGTGCCTAATTATTTCTCTCTCTTTAAACTAAAGACACTCTCTACATCTCTCTCTATAGGAGATGCTTCAGTGCCGAAAGTCAATGGTGAAATCATCTTCAACAGATGTATGTGCTAGTTTTTTGTTTTCACTTCAAGAAATTATTCTTTTCCTGACTGTTTTATTTTCAGATAAAATAACCGAAACAACACATATATGAACATGATCATTTCATAATCTCCTTTAATTCCACCAAATAAATGCCAAATCAAGGGATAAATGGTACACTATTTGCCCTTTTTGGCTTCTCAGATTCATTCACTAATCTACTGCTGAACCTATTTATCTTTTCAGTCCTCATAAAGAATTCAATCAGACTCTGTTTCATTTTGCTACCAAAAAGACCTTGACAACAATGCATTTTTCCCTTGTCTGCTTGAGATTGGCTCAGGAAAGTGCAAGTAGAATCCTTAATTGGGAGGGAGATTGACATGTCCATTCATTTACTTTCCAGTCCTATTAGATACAGAAAAGCCAGAAAAGGCAATTGACCATGATTCCAATCACTGTTTTAATTTATTCTTTATACTTATCCCATGTGTAAATATCAGATATTATAAAGGCATAGGTCCACATTTTAATAATTCTGGATGTTGCATTTCTTTTAGTGTCCAACTGGAATTTTATTTGAAATTATGCTCAAAATCCACAATTTGAATGTATGTTAATATGAGCTGCAAGTGTTCAGCACCTGAAACACGCTCTCAGGCCAAAACATCGGACTGCAGTGCCTAAATGTAAGCTCTAAAATACATATTTAGGTGCCTAATAAGTCCTTGGTCCTTCAATTACTTGGTGTGTGCTTAAATTTAAGCATCGGATTAGGATTCCATTGACTCCTTTGATTAAAGTTAAGCATGTGTGTGTTTGCAGGATCAGTGACCATATGACCTGACTTTTCAGAAACTCAGAGCACCCACCGCACCTTTTGAAGTTTGTAGAAACTAATCATTCTCAGCACCTTGGCTAGTCAGGCCACCTTCATTTAGCTGGCTATACAGTATATAAATCTAGAGCCAAGATTTTCCAAGTAATTTTTGGTGCTTACATTTTACAATGAAAATGGGTGGTATCTAAAATCACTAGCCACTTGGGAAAACTTAGATCCTAGGTACCTGCGTTCATTTTATTATTTGTATTACCGCCATGCCATGGAGCTCAGAAATGGACCAAAAGCCCGTTATGCTGTATATGGTGCTGTATACCGCGTTTCCCCGAAAATAAGAGAGTGTCTTATATTAATTTTTGCTCCCAAAATTATATTACATTATATTACAGCAAGAGGCAAAACTGGAAGTACGTCTTATTTTCGGGGGATGTCTTACTTTCGGGGAAACAGGGTATGTAGATTGAAAGCTTTTGGATCAAGATGATGGGGTTAAACTAATGCACAACATAATCACTGGCAAATTAAATCTAAAGCTCAGAACCTAATTTAATCACTTTATTCAGTCATTATTTCCTACTGTAAACTGAGGTGAGGAGGCAAAGCAGTATAGGAAATTTTCAGAGCTCAAAGGACCCTAATGATGTATAATTGTAGAACAAGTTCCCAATAGAGACATTTAAGAAATTATAAGCATATAATGAATCAAAATGCATGAATATTTCCCCCCACATAATTTAAGAATCACTTAAACATATTTTTAATTAGGCAATACCTACACAAAACACTTATGTCAACTCCTGTTTCCATTGAAGTCAATAGGAGGTTTGACATTAGCTTCACTGTGATCAGAAGTTAACTCATAATGCCCTACTGACTTCCTACACAGGTAAAATAAAGTTAATGGATTTTTCATTGAGTATAGAATGCTAAAATGGGCCCCTAGATAATACAGTAAAAAAGGCAATGAATATATTTTATGTAGGGAAATACATCATGTAACTGCATTAGTGTATATTATGGTACACTAAAATGGGATTACCTTGAACAGCCAGACTGCCGGGAAGTGTAATAGTTTGATTTAAACCATAAGTATAATTCTGAAATCTATTTCTGGCCATTTTATTTGCATAATTGCTGTGTCCACATTGTATCTGATCCTTATGCTATGCTGTGGGAGGACACAAGGGGTCATGTTTTCCTCCACTCGCATGGCCTATGTAAAGACCATCCACAATTGCAGTCTGTGCTCTCTGGAACTGTTCCTTCTAGGTTTTTCTGGGGACATCCTTCTTCCCTTGAGGGATGTGGAGGAAGTGAGTCCATAGTGAAATTATGGGTTATATGCAGTTCTCTTCAGCTCTTGGCACTCATCAATAGTGACTCTGACAATCAGGATCCAGATACCCCAAGGGGAAAAAAGAGACTATGCTCATAATATGTACTACAATCCCAATTACGCCTCACAATAGGGCAGTGAGCAGTCAAGCAGGAAGGGGTTTCCAAGCTAGGTATTTATACTAAAATTTCTTCAAAGTAACCAAAGCCAGGTTGAGACTTTGTACTTGCAGGAAAGCTCCTGATGTCAGAGAACTGAACCACAGCTGCACAGCATGAAGGCTTCCACAATTACAGGGCAAGCAGTAACAGAACCCCATAATGCTCTTAGCTCAATTCCCTTCCCTCCTCCTCCAATGGTGCAATTCCACATTGTCCCTTGTTCAAGCTAGTAACTAAATGTCATAATTTAGTCCCACATACTTATTTTTCAAATGTGGAGATCTCTCTTCTCTTTTGGGTTACTAGAATTCCTCTGCTGAATGTCTCCTGTACTCAGAATATTCAAAATATTTGACAGAATCAAAGACACCTCTGCAACCTCTCACTCTCTAGCTGAAGCAGGGAGAAAATACATTTGTATGAAAAAATCTGATGTAATATTTATTGACAATTCTCAGCATAATAGTAACAAGATTGTTGGATCGTAATAATCACAGTTTAGATTAATCTTTTCCAATGCCACAGAATATATTGAGTCCCAGGTCACACCCTCGTAAGAAGGAAGCACTCTTCGGCTATCATTATGATAAACCTTGTCAGATCTCCTACATCATCCAAAATGTTCTCTTCCAGTAGAACATCTCTCAGAACCAAAGACTATGGAGTATGAAAACACATAGATACAAGGCATACTTTTCGAGTTTCCAGCTGCATTGTTCTCCCAGATTTAAGAAACAACTGATGCTCATTTTAAGAACTCCAAAAGTACATTCTGTGACCCCTGACATGCTCTTGTATGCATTTTTACAATGCACTATAGCTTAAGATTGAGGATTCCCATACTGAGTCTGAAGAAGTACAAATACAAGGATAAAATGTAATGACAATCACTGTAGATGATTCAACAATATATTATATTTAGGGCATTCATCTCAGTAATGTAATGGTTTCTTAAACCACAGAGAAATTGATACTAACTACCCTTTATTCTCAAGGTAACGCTACAAAATTAAAATTGAGGGATGTGGACTTCAGTATGGATTACCCAACTGAAGAATTTCCCAGGGTCCTGTGTGGGCTTGTCCAGTCCGTGCAGACTCATATGCTGTCACAGCTTTTCTGTTGTTCTTAACCATGCTAGTTAGATTAAAGCTAGCTCAGTTACTGTTGAAACACCTCAGTTTCATTGTGATCATATCCTGAAATTAGTCCCAGAGACATGCTCCCTAAGCAGAATATGTCCCGAAGAGAAATATATACCTTATGAAATGTGAGAAGTTGTGTGAGACAAATTATTATTACTTTTATGCATAGTATGACATTTGAACAACCTATACTGTCCATATTATTGGTCAGTTCCTGAGGTACTCTTTTTTGGATTTACCTCAAAATATGATCACAATGAAACTGAGGTGTTTCAACAGTAACTGAGCTACCTTTAATCTAGCTAGCATGTTGCTGTGTGGAGTTAAAAAACCAGGGGGAAGCTGTGCTTCCAGCAGGCAACCAAGAGGCCAAGTGGCTGCCATGCTCCCAGAGGGAAGTGGAAAGCTGGAAGATCAGAGGGGAGCTTGGGTCCCAGCAGGGGGCTGAATATGGAGCAGAGAGCTCAGTATCTTCGTTCCCTGCTTTTCCCCTTTTAAGTCAGTGGAAGCACCCCTGAAAGGACACACACCACCAACAGACGGAAGCCAGTATGGATGTGAACCACTGGGATGTAAGTCAAACAAACATAGGTCAACTTAAGCTTATAGCATAGACATGCCTCCCTGCAAGGAAGACGGAGAAGGGACAAACTCTGTGCCAGGGTGGGTAGAGCCAGACGGGCTCACCCCTCCCACCTGGAAGTTAAGAGGTGAGACATGACACACAAATGGCTCAGTTGGAGCTGGATTAGTGAAGGAGATAGACATACATTGATCACTGCAGGCCTCTGACTCTGCTGCCAAACCAGGTGTCTCCCTGAACTCAGAGGAGTCCGAGTTATGTGGTTGCAAGAAATCAGGTCTGTGTTTCAGGTGGATTACCTCTGACCCACATACTCTGCAGCAGTTTGGGCCCTGGGCTCGGACTTGGTGGAGTAGGGTGGGCCCAGCTTCCCCAACCCCTTGCAGCCAAACCCACCCTGGGGGTGGCAGCCTCCCTATCATAGGCCGAAAAGGCCTATGTTGGTCTGCTCTCTGGCAGAGCTAGGACGAAAGTCTTTTTGGTGCTAGCCCTGCCCTGCCTGAGGTTCAGAGCCAACAGACTGCTCATTAGCCCGGCTTTGCATCAGGACCTGATCTGGTAGACTTGCTGGTGCTCTTTCCCACCAAGAGAGTTGGGGAGCTAGTACCTAATTAGCTAATTCACCTGATATCAGAGTGTGATCCTGGTGATGTAGTAAAGTGATGTGGCCTCCTTCCAACACAGGCGGGTAGAGACAGCCACCACCACACTACAATAACCCTTTGGCTTCATAGGCCAAAAGACATATTTTCCTCAAGTGTAAAAATATGGCAATTTGAATATATTTTTAACAAAACATTTTCAACTACATCTTGCAATAATCTCCAAATCATGTTTCGGAGCTATGGGCCAAATTGCAAAATTGAGTAGGTGAATGTAACTGCAGTGAACTTGGTGGATTAATCTATGTAAACCAGGTTTAAAATTTCAACAAATGTAATTGGTAAATGTCCATAGCACCCACTGACTGTCCATTTATCCTTCACAAGTTTTACTTTTTTGATTTCCTTCAATAAATGAAGTTCCAGTTAGCTGAGAAACTCAGAAAGGGTCCTTTCCAGTGATATAATATGTTTTTTCCATGGATGAGTTTCCCTACAGTCATGGATGAATTCCATTGGCACCAATGGAAGTTACCAGCTGGTATGTTATGATGAGCATATTCACAACACTACACCAGAATTTGTATTGTAAAGCAAAATTTTGCATTGTTTCATTAGCAGTCACTGATAATGCATTCCTTTGCTTCCATTTTATTTCAAACCTATAATTGGATTAGTTTGTTTGGAATTTTTAAAAAGTTTATTGTACAATTAAGGAGAGAAAGAAAATGAATGACTGACAATGAATAGAACTAATTATTCTGTTGAGAATTTGTTTTGTCATATCAATCAATGGGAAGTCATTAGTGTTACAATAGCATTGATTACAATTTGCATCTTTTTTATCATACTAGAAATCTTTTGTCAGACTAAATGATATGTCATATTCTATCAGATCTCAGCTGTTTTCATTCTGTGAACCATGTTCTCCCCTCTTTTACGCACAACCACATGAACCACCTTCCAACTGGGGCTATGTGACAGATTTGTGGCTATTGCTATATTTGATTTCCTGGGAAAGTAATGTTAAGGACATATTTAAAGGGTTTTTTTTAGCTGTCTCCTAATATAATTTAGTATCTGGAATAAGAAAAAGCCTGCACCATGGGCTCAATCAACCATTAATGGGGTCAATAATATTGTTAGATTTAGCCCTTTATGACCAGACTGTTCCCCACAGAACATTATTTTGAAAATATTATTATGAAAACATTATTTCTCTATAGAAGAAAATTGAAATCCATTTAACAATTATGTTTAGGTTCCTATGACATACTATCTGTTATCTGGAAAAATAGTGATAGCCTGAAGGCTCTTGGAGTTTTACAGATATATAATTAAATTCTCAATAGATTTTTTTTTTAAGAATTAGCACATTGTAGCAGGTTTGCAGTGTTTGCCTGAAACACTTAATTATGTGAGGCAGTATTGATTATTCTAGGAAAGGGTTAAGTATGTTCTTCTGACACTCTGCAGTAAGTGGATCATTATCTCTGTTAGATATAAAACAGGTGGGAATGTATTTCTGCAGTATCTGTGGTGTGAGATAAGCAGTCTTGAAGCAGGAACCAGGCACTGGAGTGTGGAAACAAGGTCTGATCTTAATGTTATGTTATTGTTAATTTCTTTGTTAATAAAACCAAACCCCTGGAAGGGATGAGTTTTCAACTCTAGACAATGTGTGGATGTTGTTTTAAAGCAGGATGCATAAGGAGCCTGTCCATACATATTTATTGGACAAACATTTGCAATAGCTGCTCCTCTGGAATGTCTTTTTCATGTCCCCAGTTCGGTATTTCATTGTAACTTACTAGCATCTTGAATCTTTTGATAAATAATGAATTAGAGAGGTCCTATACACTTCCTTTTTTCCCCCACATGATTTACAAAAAACACACTTTCACAGCCTGGGTATAATTAAACTATTCTCCATAAACAGATCATATGCTAAAGTGGAAACTTCTTTAAGAAATACCATTATTGGCTTCCCTCTTACAGTCTTTTGTCCAGCAATTCTGCTCCATCTTAAAAAAGCAACTATATCCATAGTTGATATTAGAGGCATCTTTATGTTCATGGAGTCTATCTCGTCCATGCAGTTAGAGCCTCCTTAGAAAAATAAATATCCTTGGACACAAACAAGTTTAAATTCTCCCCCACATCCAAGCTCCAGCTAGCACAGGAGAGAGGTGGATAGTTTTGGATTACAGCCCCCTGATTCAGCAACAGCCTAATTACAGAATTGAATCGAGCTAGCATAGGTAACAACAGCAATGGAGACACTGCAGCATGGCTTCATCATAGGCAATACAAGCCCAGCACTGGCCTCAGGTATATATTTGACTCATGAGCTCACTCTAAGGCTGATGATGCACTGTCTTCACTGCTATTGTTACCTGCACTCACCAGATTCAAACTATTTCAGGAAGGCTAGCCCTTGTATACATTCTTCATGGATAGACATACCCTCTGTGTCATCATTTAGCCTCATTAAAACACATATTGCTTTCTTGTGCCAAGTTTACTAAATGATCCAGATCACTCCATATCAGTAACCTGTCCTCTTCATTATTTACCTCTCCTCCAATTCCTGAAAAACATTATCAGTGATGATTTTACGTTTTCTTCTGGATCATTGATAAAAATGTAAAACAGAGCCAAGAACCCATTGCTGCTGGACCACACTGGGAACACACCTGCTTAATAGCAATTTCCCTTTTATAGTTACATTTTCAGACTCGTCAGTTCATCAGTTTTTAATCCATTCAATGTGTGCCACATTAATTTTATATCTCTCTGTTTTTGTGGGTTTTTTTTCAAAATGTGTGCTACCAAGTCAAATGCTTTCAGAAGTGTAAATATATCATTTCAGCATTACCTCACCTCCTGCCATTTCAAGATTATTCCCAAAAGAAGTATAACAAAGCACTCTAATTTCCATCTACCATCCAGCAATCATTTAATTAATCAATACAATGAGTAATTATTAGTGTAATTTGCATTTTTTGTCAATCAATATGTTTATATCAGTGCTGATTGAACCTTACTCAGTAGGGTTTCCTTTCAATAATAGCTTCCCCTCTTATTTGAGGCCAAAATCATCCTACATCAATGCTAGTGTAAGCATGTTGATCTAAAAAAGTAATGATATACTATTTGTTGTTGAAATCAGGAGAAAAATCTTTTAGAACTTTACTTCTTAGCCCCATACTATCAGATCGATTAGCTTAATAAGTCATTGCCTCCCTGCTAATGATACCAGCCTCAGTCAGCTCAACCATTTTTCCCTCAAATATCTCTGTGTTATCTCCTATGCTACTCTCTGTATGGGGAAAAAGGTCCCTGTCAAAATACATAAAGATGCCACTTTTAATTCCAGCTATAAAACCTTTCTCTTGCACAATGCCTTCAAATGACTGCCATGTAACATTATTAGGCAAGCGGTGAGATGTGAGTTATTCTTTTCTGCAGTATTCTATTCACTGTATTGTTCCCTCATCCTTCCAACCTACCCATCTGTCTGTTTCATCCACCTGCTGCATCTTGTCTGTCATATACACTGAGAGCTCTTAAGAGCAAGGGCTGGCTTCTTATTGACATGTTTGTACAGTGCCCAGCACAACGGGGTCCTGATTCTTGACTAGGGCTCCTAGGTTGAAGAAGCAGAACAGCCACTTATATTCTTCCACTGATGCATGAATATAACTTCTCTTGTTGTTAATCAACTCATCCATGCACATCAACTTGAGATCTGCTGTTATCTTGGAAAAGTTTCTTATTACTTCTGTGAGCGTGCAAGAGCTCTATAACCAATCACATCTACCATTGCCCTGAAATATCATTCCCCCATTTAGTCCATAGTCATAGTGTTCTTTTCTATTTTACTTCAGGCTGAGTAAGGGCCCGCCAGCTATTTGCTTTATTGCTCGTTTGGCCTGTTTACAGATCTTAGTGTTGCCTGCGTATTTAAATTTCAGACTGGTACCATTTTCCAGATATATTTATATTGTAGTAGTTTTCATATTGTGATAAATTTGTGGTCGCTTTGTAGGCCAGAAGGAAGTCTCAGCAATATTCAGTACTAACTATCAGCACTAGCCGCTGAGAACTACTCGACTTTGGATACATTTACAAAAGTAGAATAAACCTAGAAAAACATGTCTATTTTTTCTCATCATCCTTGGCTTTACTAGGATCAAAGGCCAAGATAGTTTTGTTCAAGGTTTTGATAAGAATAATTCTGTCTGTTAGCTTTTGCAGACAGTTTTCTCCTTTGGGGTAGGTAGCTTCTAACACTATTCATTTTAGTTGATTTGCTAGATGTTTGGGTTAAATGGTCATTCCTACCTATTGCTATGTCCAGATCCAGGAACATCCCCAATTACAGTGAGACTATTGTATCAAAAACCTATTAGGAGCTGCCAGAAGTAGACATATGGTCAAATTTACTTGCTTGAATAAAAAAAGTTTAGTAAATCTGGGGTTTATATTATTTATAAAGCTCATTTCACACTTTCCAATTAGTCCTATTCCCATCTTCAAAACCAGAACATACTCAATCCTTTAGAGTTTACACATTACTGCTTAATATGAATGACTTTTGAATATGTCCAAACAGGGAAGGATATTACTAACACCACTGAAGTTGGTGTCTTATGATGTATTTAGATTTTATATTGAAATGTGTTATTCAATATGGGGAAAAGTCAGATGGCTACAGCTAAACCACAAAAGTAATTCAAATGAAGCACATCAGTTAATCTGTTTGTAAAATCAGTAAAATGTTGTTAATCATTATGGACAGGAATTCCCACTTTCACACGCCAGTTTTGTGCTGCTGTAATTCAGATTACTTCAGTGAAGTTAGGTTGGCACAGGATTGTTTCTTTATAGTGGAGATTCAGTCTAATTATCTTTGAAATCCCTTATTCCTGAATAAAGTATTTTCACTCCAAATTCCTGTACCGATTTCCTAGTAGACACCCCTCTTTGGTTAGGAACCACATATATTTGGAGCTGTTTGGGAATTTTTCAGGCCATTTTATTTTCTTCCAAAAATGCTTATTTCTCAAAACTTTCCAGAAAGAGAGAGAGAGAGGGACCCTAGAATAGCTATCTGGTTAGGGCTCTCTGAATCAGGAGAGAAGGCACTTGGATCAGGGTCTCCCAGATCACAGGTCAATGCCCTAATTGCTGGGCTACAGAGTTAATCTCTTTTTGTGTCTGGCCCAATGAATATTTAATTAGTTATACAAAGTGGAATATCTACAACAGGAGTATGACTGAAAAAACCTGCCAGCATCACACCTCACACACTATTGTAATAATCTTCATCCAAAATATGCCTTGTGAGGTATCATTTGAAAACTAATAACTTGCCAGTCAATAATGTCATGGTGAACTGTATGTAACCACATTATATGTAAAGGTCTGAATTCCCCCATATGTTGTTTTTAGTACATGTCCAAACCCACACAGCCCTCATCAGGGAAAAATTGTTAAGTAGGTTTATCCTAAACAAAGGAATGTTTGTTTACCTCAATTTACATATAAGTAGTAAACAGTGCCTTTGAGATGGGTGGGGGGCCTGGGGAATAGCAGGTGATGAGACACGTCTGCACTTCTGCCTACACGGGTGCGAAGAAATGACCTTCAACACCAGACTCCATGTCACTTTCCTTACTGAATAATCTTTCCTTTGGGGGTAATAAAAAAAATCTACTTCAAAGGATGATTGAACTATAAAAATGAGGGGCAAAACCAACCCAAGGCCTCTGTTCCTGATTCTCTCTTTCTCTCTTTTTTTACATAAGAAGACAAGGAACCAGCTCTTTCACTTTGTGGGTGTTCTTGACCTGAGAATTTGTTTCTGGAAACCTTTGGTAAGGATTTTGCCTTGAACCTAGTCTAGCTTGTTAAGTTCTAAGATACTAGAAAACATTATATCTTTATTTCTCTTGTAAATATTTCTTACTATAATACGTTAGACTTGTACTCAATTAAAGAGTCCTGTGGCACCTTAAAGACTAACTATAAAGTTTTGAAGCATAAGCTTACGCGGGCTAATACCCACTTTGTCGGATGCAAGCAGTGGAAGTGTCCAGGGGCAGGTATAGATAAGTAGGCAAGAACCAGGTAGGAGGTAACAAGGTTAGTCCAATCAAGCTGAACCAGCTTGTTAACTGAAATCAGGGAGGGTGGGGTATTCTTCTAGCAGCTGAATTGGAGGTGTGAACTCGGAGAGAGGAGAAGCTGTTTTTGTAATTAGCAAGCCATTCAAGATCCTTGTTCCATCCTAGATTGATTGTGTCAAACTTGCAAATGAACTGCAGCTCTGCAGTTTCTCTTTGCAGTCTGGTCTTGAAGTTTTTTTGCTGCAGTATGGTGACTTTTAAATCTGTAATTGTGTGTCCAGGCAGATTGAAGTGTTCTCCTACAGGTTTTTGTATATCGCCATTCCTGATATCTGATTTGTGTCCATTTATCCTTTTTCGTAGGGACTGTCCAGTTTGGCCAATGTACATAGCAGAGGGACATTGGTGGCATATAATGGCATATATGACATTGGTTGATGTGCAGGTAAATGAACCAGTGACGATGTGCCTGATCCGGTTAGGTCCTGTGATGGTGTTGCTGGTGTAGATATGTGGGTAAAGTTGGCATCGAGGTTTGTTGCATGAATTGGTTCCTGAGTTGGAGTTATTATGGCGCGGTGTGCAGTTGCTGGTGAGAATCTGCTTAAGGTTGGCGGGTTGTCTGTGTGCCAGGACTGGCCTTCCTCCCAAGGCCTGTGAAAGTGAGGGATTATTGTCCAGGATGGGTTGTAGATCACTGATGATGTGTTGGAGAGGTTTTAACTGAGGACTGTAGATGATGGCCAGTGGTGTTCTATTGTTTTCTTTCTTGGGCTTGTCTTGCAGCAGCAGGCTTCTGGGTACATGTCTGGCTCTGTTGATCTGTGTCCTTATTTCCTTGTGCGGGTATCGTAGTTTTGAGAAAGCCTGGTGAAGATCTTGTAGGTGTTGGTCTCTGTCTGAGGGGTTGGAGCAAATCCGATTTTACCTCAGTGCTTGGCTGTAGACAATGGATCGTGTGGTATGTCCGGGATGGGAGCTGGTGGCATGAGGGTAGGCATAGCTGTCGGTAGGTTTTCGGTATAGGGTGGTGTTGATGTGGCCGTCATTAATTTGCACCGTGGTGTCTAGGAAGTGGACTTACTGTGTAGACTGGTCCAGACTGAGGTGGATGGTGGGGTGGAAGCTGTTGAAATCATGGTGGAATTCTTCCAGAGTTTCTTTCCCATGGGTCCAGATGATGAAGATGTCATCAATGTAGCATAGATAGAGAAGGGGTGTGAGCGGACGAGAGTTGAGGAAGCGTTGTTCCAGGTCAGCCATAAAGATGTTGGCATACTGTTGGGCCATGCGGGTGCCCATAGCAGTGCCACTAGTCTGGAGGTATATATTGTCACCGAATTTGAAATAATTGTGTGTGAGGATAAAGTCACAGAGCTCAGCAATCACTTGTGCTGTGGCATCATCGGGGATACTATTCCGGACAGCTTATATTCCATCTTTGTGTGGGATGTTTGTGTAGAGAGCCTCTACATCTATGGTGGCTAGGATGGTGTTTTCTGGAAGGTCACCAATGCATTGTAGTTTTCTCAGGAAGTCGGTGGTATCACAGAGATAGCTGGGGGTACTGGTGGCATAGGGTCTGAGTAGAGTGTCCACATATCCAGACAGTCCTTCAGTAAGAGTGCCAAGGCCCGAGATGATGGGGCATCCAGGATTTCCAGGTTTGTGGATCTTGTGTAGTAGATAGAATAGCCCCGGTCGGGGCTCTAAGGGTATGTTAATTTGTTCCTGTGTTAGTGCAGGGAGTGTCCTGAGTAGAAGATGCAGTTTCTTAGTATATAGGAAATAAGGACACAGATCAACAGAAATAAGGACACAGATCAACAGATACAGATCAGCGGAGCCAGACGTGTACCCAGAAGCCTGCTGCTGCAAGACAAGCCCAAGAAAGAAAACAATAGATCACCACTGGCCATCACCTACAGTCCTCAGTTAAAACCTCTCCAACGCATCATCAGTGATCTACAACCCATCCTGGACAATAATCCCTCACTTTCACAGGCCTTGGGAGGAAGGCCAGTCCTGGCACACAGACAACCCGCCAACCTTAAGCAGATTCTCACCAGCAACAGCACACCGCGCCATAATAACTCCAACTCAGGAACCAATCCATGCAACAAACCTCGATGCCAACTCTGCCCACATATCTACACCAGCAACACCATCACAGGACCTAGCCCAATCAGGCACATCGTCACTGGTTCATTTACCTGCACATCAACCAATGTCATATATGCCATTATATGCCACCAATGTCCCTCTGCTATGTACATTGGCCAAACCGGACAGTCCCTACGAAAAAGGATAAGTGGACACAAATCAGATATCAGGAATGGTGATATACAAAAACCTGTAGGAGAACATTTCAATCTGCCTGGACACACAATTACAGATTTAAAAGTCACCATACTGCAGCAAAAAAACTTTAAGACCAGACTGCAAAGAGAAACTGCAGAGCTGCAGTTCATTTGCAAGTTTGACACAATCAATCTAAGATTGAACAAGGATCTTGAATGGCTTGCTAATTACAAAAACAGCTTCTCCTCTCTCCGAGTTCACACCTCCAATTCAGCTGCTAGAAGAATACCCCACCCTCCCTGATTTGAGTTAACAAGCTGGTTCAGCTTGATTGGACTAACCTTGTTACCTCCTACCTGGTTCTTGCCTACTTATCTATACCTGCCCCTGGACACTTCCACTGCTTGCATCCGATGAAGTGGTTATTAGCCCATGAAAGCTTATGCTTCAAAACTTTATAGTTAGTCTTTAAGGTGCCACAGGACTCTTTTTTAGTTCTGCTATTCCAGACTAACACGGCTACCTCTCTGATTCTCTACTCAATTAAAATCTATCTCTTTGTAGTTAAATAAATTTATTTTATTTTTAATCTAAAGTAATCCAATGTTACATTTGAACTGTTTGGTAACTCCAGTTTTAGAAGCAAACTATTAAATATTCAACCATTTTCAGGGAAGCTGGATGTTTACTATCTAACTTTCCAGGAGAGGGCTGAACAATGCAGAACATGATTCTGGGAAAACTTTGGATTGAGAGAGTCTTGGGGTCACCCTCCAAATAGTAACCAAAGCTGATTGAAGCCTGATTGTGACTACAGTGTTGCTGCCAGGCTGCTGGGGTCAGAGCTGTTGGATTAGGGCTATAATTATACACAAGCATTCAGAGTGTGACCTGCATGCTGGCAGGCTGTTTGTGAGTGGCCTACATTGGGTGCTACAACAGCAAAGCATTGTTATGTTACCCCAAAATCTCTGTTATAGAATAATACGGAGGTGACATATAAATAACAGGTTTGACTCCTACCAGCATCTATAAACTGTGAGCATTAGAAATCTGTGCATCTCCTGTCCATGTTGCATTGAAATAAAGGCTAGAGAGAATAAAACCTTAAACAGAAAGATGATTTATTAAGGGATAGTTACAACCGGGCAAGAGGGGGAACATCCACTAGAGGGATCACTACAAATACCCAAAAATAGGTTCCAGCAAGAGGCATAAAATCCAGACCCTTCAACTGTTCCTTGGTTAAACTATTAAGTGCCCCCCAAAAAAATACTGTCTCATCTCTCTTTCACGACAGATTAAGGTTACTGACAACTGATGGACCATCTCAGGAACATCAGAAGATTTGTCTCTCTACCGCCAAAGCAGGAGATCAACAGATCTGGGCTGATGGCAAAGTCTTCACTTTGATGGAATACAGGAAACAGATATTGGGTAAACATCAAAGTTCTTGGCAGATGTTAGTGGCCAAAGTCTTGATCTGATGCTCTCGCAAAGAGACTGGGCATCGCTGCCTGAATGGTGAACAGCCCCTGAATCATCGCTGAAAGTTCCTTATATGATCTCTGTGGTGAGAATACCTGAGGCACATTCAGGCATACACTGCCGCCAACTGGTTCCAGCCAGCTCAGAGTCCCTCAAGTTCTGGTGGGAAACAGAGTTTCAGCAAGAAAATGCCATGATGAAAGGATACCAAAGATGGAGTTCAAACCTCTTGCGCCATCTTGACTTTTTAAACTCCATTTTGAATTGCATCAACATTTATTATAACACATAACAAAAGTATAACCATACACCAATATGATCTTACAATGAGGAACCCAAGGCTGAGTGGCAGGCAGTGACACTGCACCTCACTGATCTGGATGGCACCTTGAAATGTGACAAGCAGTGACAAAAGGAGTCTCTATTTCTCTATAGTCAGAGAACTTGCTGAGTATAAAGGAAACTCAGATTTAAGTAACTGCTCCAAAGCAGGAGGATCAGGGATATTAACCTGAGTCTCCCTCATCCCAGATGAGTTCCCTAACTTTCCACCTATTGGCTATTTATGGAAGCAGGGCTGTCATTTTTTCCCCATAAAATGTCAAAATCTCTCATTTTTATTCGGCATCAGAATGAAAAGAAATACATAACAGCTCATCTTTTTCACCTGAAATTCTTGGTTTGCTACTAGCTTTGCACATACACCGGACTCTCCCTATAGCCCTGGGTTTGGGATCTATAAGTGCTAATGCAGGGGATGATTAACATGGGAGATGCGTTGCCATGGATCCCAATTTAAATATTTAAATTTGTGATCCATGGCAATGGCCACTCTGTATGCAAACCCGTGCTAAAGCAACATGGGCTATAGCGCCAGTCCAGTGTATTTCTCATCCTGAAGACCTTTTCCTTTTTTGAGGTTTTAGCAGGTTAGCTTGACTGTGTTTTCTCCTCTCTCCTGACATGTGACCAACAGCATATTGATGGAGTTTCTGACACACACACACTATAACATTGCAATTTTTCCTTTAAATAACTTGAAAAATGTCTTTCAAAATTAAATTTGACAGTCTTCCACTTGGACTGTTTCTGTTCTTGAGAACAAAAGCAATGGGATACCTTTAGTACTTCCTCAAAAACTAAATTGCTTGCTAAATTGCTTTCTAGGCACCTAGTCAAAAGTCTTTTAGATTTGAACTCTAAGCAGTAAATAAGCTTTCCTGAAACTCATGTAAGTAATTTGAGAAACTCTACACAAAAGGACAAAGAGTAACACAAGTGAGCACATTACTCTCTAAGAATATGGTAGTCTCATTTTCCCATTCAGATACCAGCCTTCCTACTCCCAGAATTATACCTCAGGAATGGTAATGAGTTCCTATTTGGTGGGAAAAAAACAGATGATGTAGTCATATCATATGAAAACATTCTTTCCATTCCACTAGTATCTCAGGAACTTGTTAAACAACACCTGCTAAAGTTTAGACATTTTTAAATCAGCTGGTCTGGATAACTTACATCCAAGAGTTTTGAAAGAGCTGTCTGGAATATTAAAGTTGAGTTTTAATAAATCTTGGAACACTGGGGAAGTTCTAGAAGATGGGAAGAAAGATAATGTTGTGACAATACTTTTAAAGGGTAAACATGATGACCCTGGTAATTATAGACCTATCAGTCTGACATCAATCCTGGATAAGATATTAGAGAGGCTCCTTTGTGACTCAGGTAATAAAGAATTAAAAGAAGGTAATATAATTAATGCCAATCAGCATAACTTTGGGGGGGGGGGAACAGATACTGTCAAACTAACTAAATTTTATGTGTGCCATGTTGATTTTACATTGGAGAGAGAGACAGAGATAGATAGATTACAAGTTTGCTTGACAAAGGTAATAGGGTTGATGTAAAAATACTTAAACTTAGACTTCTATCAGCATTTGACTTGGTACCACATGTCATTTTGATTAAAATTAGCACACATTAAATGGATTAAAAACTGGCTAACTTGTAAGTGTCAAATGTGATTTTGAACAGGGAATCAGCATGGAATGGCCATATTTCTAATGTGGTACCAGAAATCAGTTCTAAACCCTATCCTATTTAAGATTTTTTAATGACCTGGAAAAAATCATAAAATTGTCACTGATGAAGTTTGCTGATTACATGATTTGGGGGGAGTGTAAAATAGTGAAAAGAACAGGTTTCTGATACTGATCTGGAATAGTGGGAAAGCTGGGAACAAGCAAATAATATTTAGTTTAATATGATTAAATGTAAATGTACACATCTGGAAACAAGGGATGTAGGCCACACTTACACCATGAGGTTTTCTACACTGGCAAAAAATAATTAGAAAAAAGATCTGGGGTTAGTGATGGATAATGAGCTGAACACAAGCTCCAAGTGTGTTACTGTGGCCCAAAGGGATAATACAATCATTGCTTCCATAAACAGGGGAATCTTAAGTAGGAGTAGACCAGTTATTTATATTTGGCATTGGTGCAACTGCTCCTGGAACACTATGTCCACATCTGGTACACACAGTTCAAAAGAATGTTGATAAATTGGAGAGGGTTCAGAGAAGAACCATAAGAATGATGAAAGGATTAAAAATTATGCCTTATAGTGATAAACTAATCAGACTGATCTCTTTGAATCTAAGAAAGAGACGGTTACAGTCTTTAAATACCTACCTGGGGAACAAATATTTAATAATGGGCTCTTCAGTCTAGCAGAGAAAACAATAACACAAAGCAGTAGCTGGAATTTGAAGCGAGGCACATTCAGAATGGAAATAAGGCATACATTTTCAACAATGAGGTTAATTAACCAGTGAAACAACTTACCAATGGTGGTGGTGGATTCATCATCACTGAAAATTTTTAACTCAAGACTGAGTGTTTTGGTTTGTTTTATTACCTAAAAAGATATTTTCTAGTAATTAGTTTGAGGAAGTTCTATAATCTGTGTTATGCAGGTCAGACTAGATGATCACAATGGTATCTTGTGGCCTGTAAATCTGCGAATCTATGAATCCATGAATATTATCAGTGTTACAATAAGTGTTATAATGAAATCATTTCCTTTTTATGAATCTAGAAGTGATGAGTCATACATCTATGCACAGAAATGCTTATTCCAGGTGTGCAGTTAGTTCCCCTAATGATTTAATATCTTATCTGTGCATCTTAAACAAAGACTTAATTTACTCTCATCAACATATACTTAAATAAAATATCAGTTTTTTCCAAGTGCCATAAAATGCTAATTTGTATTTCTTCTATGTTTTGATAGTATAGGTAATATTTTAAGAACACTGATAGTAAGAAGATTGCAATTATTCAGTGACTTCCTTGCATTTCTTATTTCTTAAATTTCCAAGCCTAGAGACTGATGTAAAGCTGTTAAAAATAAAACTATGGAAATGGAAATATTGCAATATTCTGATGTGTTAGGATAGCAATAGATCTTAGAGAGCCAACTTATAAAGCTAGGCATGTGTAATAGCATGCACACATTAGCAAGTGACTAACTTATGTTGATTATACCTGATGTGTGCACACAAATCAGATATGTACATGTACATGACAAATGGCAATGAGAAAGAAATTGGAATTAGGTGACATTTAAGACGATGTTGGGGAATTCTCACCAATAAGATCATCCACAGGCTTTATGGTTTCTTTGTACCGATCCAGCAGTCCAAAGTGGCCATAAAGCTAGAGGAGAATTTGCACAAGTTTGAAGAAATTTTGACAGGAAGTAATAGCTCTTTTGCACCACATGCTTTCTCAATTACGTAAAGAAGAAAATTTAAACAATTATAACTAGGTTAGTGATCTTCCATAGACAAACAAATAAATATTGCAACATGTGCATGAAAAGTCACAAAATAAACTGTAGTCAGGAAGGGGCAGGTGGGCGGAGGGCTACAGTAATAATGAATTTACTAAGGGTATGTATAAACTACTCACTGGATCAGTGGGCAACGATCGATCCAGAGGGGGTCAATTTATTGCGTTTAATTTAGACATGATAAATCGACCCCGAGTGCTCTCTCGTCAACTCCTGTACTCCACCCCCGCGAGAGGCGCGGGCGGAATCGACGGGGGCATGGCAGCAGTTGACTCACTACAGTGAAGACACAATGGTAAGTGAATCTAAGTAGGTTGACTTCAGTTACTTTATTCACATAGCTGAAGTTGCATAACTTAGATCAGGGGTCAGCAACCTTTCAGTAGTGGTGTGCAGTCTTCATTTATTCACTCTAATTTAAGGTTTTGTGTGCCAGTAATACATTTTAACATTTTTGGAAGGTCTCTTTCTATAAGGCTTTAATATATAAATAAACTATTGTTGTATGTAAAGTAAACAAGGTTTTAAAAATGTTTAAGAAACTTCATTTAAAATTGAATTAAAATGCAGAACCCCTCCGATCGGTGGCCAGGACCCAGGCATTGTGAGTGCCACTGAAAATCAGCTCATGTGTCACCTTTGGCCCCCATGCCATAGGTTTCCTACCCCTTACTTAGATAGATTCCTCCTCCCCCCCAGTGTAGACTAATCTAATAGATTTGTTTCTGCCTATGATTCTTATAGTAGTACCAAGCAAATTTTTGAAAGACATGCAAAAATATAAGAATATAGGAACTGCTTTTTGGGTCAGTAAATCAACAGGCCTTGCACTCTATTTGGTAATTATTACCAAGCCTGTTAAGCAGCTATTCATTAGGAAGAGCTTAACACAGTAGCACGGAATGACTATTGATGTTCTAGAGGTGTAAAGCTGAAGAAATGGCTTTGTGTAAGAAAATAATATAATGTAGGGCAATATTTCCCTGCCGTCACCTTACTAATCTTAATATGAGTCAAATTCTCAGGTGCTTTTTCACTTATCTCTCCATATTTAAGTGGATAAAATCACTCAGAATTCAATATCTCTCTCATATCTGACTAGCACCTTACATCACAAGAAGTCCTATTTAAATTAACATGGGTAACAGTGGAAGAATCTAGTTCTAAATTTGTTTCCATGTCTCCCATCCTCAAAACAGGAAAATAAATATTTGCATTCTAGGTTTGTAATAGGAACTCTGACAACCTATGAAAAGCAGGTATTTATGTATTTACTCACTTTATCAGAAATGAAAGTTTCTTAGATTTTGAACACAAGATTTCCAATAGCTTAAATAGTTTCTAAGATTTTCAATGTTTACAATATTTAGAAAGCAAAAGCAGTCATCATTAAATAAAGATCTATCAGTAACAGAAAAATATATTGATATGGATATGAGTATAAAGAAACCTTTATCTAGTTTGAAAAAATACTGAAAAAATAGACATTCATGGAAAAGATGGAAAAGAGATGCAGGGAGAAAAATATGCAGAATGGAAACATAAATGGAAAGAAGTCTCATATTCAGTATATGCTGGTATGAAACAATGTTTATAAATTACTCTAACAGTGGTATTTTTCAATATTGATACTTTCTGGAGATTATGAGATGCAAGGCTATGGTGTGCATGCTTAATTTGATAGTAATATCCTGAAATGGAAGCACTTCAGGAAAATATATATTCAAACAACTCATTTTATCTGTAAGGTATTTATAAAGTAGCAATCACCATGATATACAGGAAAACCAATTAAAATAGTAAATTTCTGATAGATTCATTTGTCTTACTGTTGAAGCTTCCTTTGAAAAGTCAACAATGTTTGAGATATCAAAACATTAATATTCCACATCTTCTCATTTTGATCATTTTCACAGGACATACCAAAGGGCAGCATAAAGCCCACCATTTAAAATAATACTCATTATTTAAGTTTAAAAACAAATGAAGAATAGCCATGACATTATAAATTATGTGCTTCAGTGATAACAGTTTCGCTCATATTTCTTTCATTTTTTTGTCCCTTAATCGGTCTAGCTTGGGAGTTTAGAGATATGTAGTAATCTGGTGACACATCACAAAATTCTCTTAAGTTGCCATACACCCTAAAACAGGGTAATGTGTACTACATCAGTGGTCCCCAACCTTTTTATCACCGCGGACCGGGGGAACGGGGGGAGGAGGGGGGAGCGGCGTAAGGGCGGCCCGGCGTGACCGGGGGACCGCGGACTGGGGGACCGTGGGGGGGTGGCGTGAGGGCGGCCCGGCGTGACCGGGGGACCGTGGACCGTGGGACCGGGGGGGGGGCGCTGCTCCTCGCGGACCAGTACTAATTGATCCACGGACCGGTACCAGTCCGCGGCCCGGGGGTTGGGGACCACTGTACTACATGACCCATAGTTGAAATATGATCCAGGGTTTGGATGCTTTCTTAGGATTGAAGGATGAGCTTCATGTTCTGTTTTGCTACAGACTTCCGGAGTAACTTTATACAAGTAACTTAGCTTCTCGGTGTCTCAATTTCCCTTCTGTAAAATGTAAATAATAGTGCCTCCCGTCCTTTCAGGGTGTTGTGAAGGTAAATATATTAAAGCTTGTGAGGCAC
Organism: Sternotherus odoratus; assembly: GCA_032164245.1. Taxonomy (NCBI): domain Eukaryota; kingdom Metazoa; phylum Chordata; order Testudines; family Kinosternidae; genus Sternotherus; species Sternotherus odoratus. The sequence goes on along the minus strand of JAVMKO010000001.1, from coordinate 225,773,388 downwards.
TCAGATTCTCAAGAGAGCTGTACAAGTATAAAAAATAAAGTCATGGTGTATGTGTAATATTACCAAGGGCAAAATCTGGAATAATGAATAGCCATGTTCCTTCAGCCCTCCAACCTGGGGTGCTGCTTGGCTGTGAGAGCTACTACTCCTGTTCTACTCACACAAAGCATCCAGAATGCAAATTACTCCAAGTTTTATGTATGAGTGCTATAGCCAGCCACTCCTGAATTATACTGCAGAGCAACACCAGCAAATTTCCAGTTTCAGACTTTCCCCAGAAATATACATCTTATACGACTAGCTCCTTCCCGGACAAATCAATAAAGTCTGTCATTTTATTAATAGAAAATGTGATGCACAAATCCTGTCATCCCAAATGGATCTTTCAAAATACTTCAATCCAAACACACTGGTTTAGATAAAACAATAAAACTAATTTATTAACTACAATAAGATAGATTCTAAGTGATTACAAGTAATGAAGCATAAAAGTCAGAATTGGTTACAAGAAAATAAAAGTAAAACACAACTGATTCCTAACTTAAAAAGTTAAGCAAATTCAAAGCAAAGTTCTGTCTCACCACATGTTTCAGCAGTTTTATGGACTGAATCTTTCAGTACGGATTCCTCATCCAGTCCAAAGTTGTTTCTTTTGTTCTTCAGGTGCTGTAAATGCTGTGGGCAGAGAGACAGGGTGGAACAATGTGGGATGACTGTTCTCCTTTTATAGGTTTTTCTCCTCTTCAAGAATCATCTCCAGCTGAAGTTTAGGAGACAGAAAGTCTGTGTGGCCAGGAACCCCAAGCTGTTTCTTTGTCAACATGTATATTTTTTTACCGACACCATCTTTCCTGCAAAACAATGACTATTTAACAGTTGATGGTCTATTTTATTTTGTTGACACTTGGCTGAGGTGCTGGCTAGCCTTTGTCTATGGGGAACTGGCCCCAGCCCAGCTGCCGTCATCACACTCAGAGTCCTGGCTCTCAGCAATGCGCAGAGGGCCATGGATCCCAGCTTCAGCCTTCACAGGGGACTTGGAACAGATCTTAGTTATATCATACAGTAGAATCTTATAACTTTGCATACATTATTGTCACACATATTTTACCAGGACTATAATGGTCAGCAAATTATGAGTTTTCAAGTGATACTTCATTAGTGCCTCAGAGACAGCCTATGTATGCTGAAGATGGGAGTTGCAATGTGATACAATGGGGCCACATCAGGGGATTGGGGGCAAGACTGGGAGTGGAGGCCCCTGTGTAGGCTGAACCTGGGATCCAGGGCCCTCTGTGAAGGGCTGAGAGCCAGGACTCTGAGTGTGATGATGGCAGCTGGGCTGGGGCCAGGAGCAGAGCAGGGTGGCACTTCCTCCCCATCCCCCATCTGGGCTCTAGCTGCATGCCCACACACACGCCCAGTGGTTCTCTGTGCCCCCCTTAGGGCACACTCCACAGTTTGGGGACCTTTGCTGTAAAGCTACATTATGGATAGTAACTATCAAGTCTTTAAGGAATAATTTTAGCCTCTCTTACATATTTATCTTATTTGGTATTTGAAATCTTCACAGACATATAATTGAAACATATAAATCTCCCAGAGTCCTCTTGCTAAGAATATAGATATAACTAATACTGGTATAGGATAAAAGATGATATTTAAGAATAATTGTAATTCTCACAACTGTAACTGAAAATAACATTCTTAGAATAAAGTAGAAAATCTATTGAGAAAAAATTATTGAAAGCAGTATTTTTATTACATATATTTTATGTGGAACATTAGATTACTTTACCCTCCATCTCCCTTACAATATGTCATTGTCAGTTTGAAGGCAAGCAAATACTCAACATTAATGATATTCTGTCATAGTGCTAGCACTGAAATTTTGTTGCAGTCTAAAGAAGATGAGAAATAAATGTTCTAGGGTTATTATTAATTTGAAAAAATGGCCATTTAAAAACAAGTGGACCAAAATGCTTCTCTGGAGTGATTCCTCTGACTATAGGAACAAACGAAGCCCTGTTGATTTCATTATGATTTCAACATTAAAGATAAGTTGACATATTATGACAGTATTGTATTTACATCTGTAAGTGGAATGAAGCACAGCATACTATAAACATGGGCAGGCCATATTACCAACCAATATCCCAAAGCAGGGGATTTTTATTAACTGCATATATGGTGAAATCATATCTCCTTACTTGACGCCTTTCTCGATTGGGATGCAGTGGGGAGTTTTAAGGAGAGTAATGTCTGTTGTGCATCTAGTATGTGCTTCCTTTAGCAAACTGATGTACTGTGCATTATTGGCCTGCTCTGCGAGGGCCTTTAATATTGCATTGACCTTGATGCTGTCAAAGGCCTTTTCATAGTTGATGAAAGCAATGCACAGCGAGAGTTTCTATTCCCTCACTCTTTCTAGGAGCTGGCTGAGAGTGAATATATGGTTGATCATGCTAAAATTTCTTCAGAATCTTGCCTGCTCTCTCAACTGTGGTTCATCCAGACTATGCAAGAGTTGGTTTGTTATCACCTTTGTAAAGAGCTTGTAGATGTCAAAGAGTAGGCATATAGGTCAGTAGTTCTTAAGATTTTCTAGATCACCCTTTTTGAAGAGCAAGATGGTGTTTGACTCCTTCCAGCTTGATGGTATTCTTCTTTCTTCAAGATATCAACTGAATATTAAAGTGAGGGCCTTCCAAAGTTCTTTGCCTCCTGCAGAAATCATTTCTTATGTTATCCATCTTTGCCTGGAGATTTTCCCTTCTTCATCTGGTGTAGTGCGCTTCAGACTTCGCTGACGATTATTGAGGTGATGCATTCTTCTGACTCTTGGAGCATTGGGAGAGTGACATTGTTTCTTGATTTGAACAATTCTGTATAGAAGTCCTTGAAGACTTCCTCCATCCCTGCTCTGTCAGTTACTGACTCTCCATCCTTCTTCTTCAATGCTGTTACACTCAGTCTGTACTGTGTCTATTCCTGCTTGCATGTCCTGAGACTCTTGTATGATTCAGCTGTTTTGAGGAGCTTTTATTTCAAAGTCATCCTTCAATTTTCTCCATATAAGCTTGCACAGAACAAAGTACTTGTGGTTGTTGTCTGAGCTCCTTTTCATGTTTTTCCACTTCTCCAACAAGCTTTTTGTTTCATTCAAGATTCTTCCCTTCACTTCCTTTGGCTTTTCGATTTCAGCTGCCTGTCTCAAAATGGTTATGAACATGAACATTTGGAGGAGTGGTGTCAACATAAACAGATAACAATTATATCATCGCAGATTCACGGATGACATCATGCTAATTTCCAAAAGCACCAACCAACTGCAGAGCATGCTACTAAGATTCGACAAGAAAAGCAGTCAGGTCAGCCTGAAAATGAACCGCTGAAAGATGAAATATATGTGATCAGACATCTTACAAAAACCGAAATAACGGTAGCAGGAGAAGAAATTGAAGAAGTGGAACAGTATGTATATTTAGGCTAATACGTCAATATGCATCAAGACCTGATCAGAGAATTCTCACGAAGGATTCGAGCAGGATGGTGTGCATTCAATTCCATCAAGGATATCCTCAAAGGAAAAATTAACGTGACCACTCACGCAAATCTCTTCAATTCAACCGTGCTGCCAACCATGTTGTATGGCAGTGAAACGTGGGCACTGATGAAGGCTGTCAGTAGCTGAAAGGGCAATGGAACGAGCTTTGTTGGGAATCTGCTTTCTGGATTGCATCCCAAATGAAATAATTAGAGAACGCTGCAGTGTGAAAGATATTGCCATGGAAAGAAGACATAACAAGATATGATGGGCAGGCCACACAGCACGGTTCACGGACAACAGGTAGACCACAATCATTGCCGAGTGGTACCCGCGAGAACAGAAAAGACCACTTGGCCAGCCTCCAAGAAGATTTGAAGATGACATTGTTAAACGTTTTGGACGAACATGGAGAAGAAAAGCAAGAGTGCGAGAAGAGTGGTGGCTGTGTTGTGATCAGTGCAGTCTTAATCACAGTTTTTGGAGACCCATTATGATAACTGGATATCATGTAGCTAAACTCTTTCCCAACATTTCAGAAATGTAACTCCTTATACATGAGGTAACAAAGAGTCCTGTGGCACCTTAAAGACTAACTAAAGTATTGAAGCATAAGCTTTCATGGGCAAATACCCACTTTGTCGGATGCAAGCAGTGGAAATATATGGAATTTTCACCCTTAGTTTCTACCTGCATTATTATAGAAACATCAGCAATCAGTTTGTTAAAAAACAAAACAAAACAAAGCAAAAAAATGCTTTAGTAAGCGGAAGATTAATGTGACGGCAATCGTTAGGGGGTGCAGTTTACGCTTCTAAGTCGCCTCCAGGGTAACGCATAATTAAGGTTATCAGCCTTGTGTTCCTGTTATCTCGTGTGTGTGTCTGAGAAGAGCTTTGCAGCTGTGTGGGCTGTTTACTTGGTCTGTGTGAAACTCGGCTTGTGTGAAACAAGACAGGGAAACTGAGGCAGGACTGAATATACATGTCATTAGTTATTCATGATCTATGCATGAGATGCAAATGATCATGAGTATTTCTGTGTCTGTGTGCCCATGTGTGTCGGGCTTCTTCCTTGATGTGCCAGGTCCTCCATCTGTGGCCGTGCTGTGACTGGAGCCCCCAGCGCCAGATGGCTGCTACCTTCAATAAACTCACTACTTTCCATCTAGCCACTGTGTGTGAGCCTCATCTCTAAGGGACTTTTAAGGTACCCTGCAACAAATGCATTCAATTCATAGGAACAGATTTTATACCCAGGTCCAATTTCATAGCCTATTCAGGTGGATGGTTTAGACACAACAAAACTTGCATCTTGGTAGGGGGTTAGACTAGATGACACCTGCTGTCCCTCCTAACCCTATAACTCTATGATTCCTACCCTTTGTTTGCTACCTTTTAAGGCTGTCTGTTACAGTTTTCCCCCTACTCCATTTTGTCTGTTACAGCTGTCCCCTTCTCCATTTTGTTTTTGCTCTCCTGTGGCCGCCCCTCCCTGGCTGTTAAAATTATTTACCAGGGCCACTGCCCTTCTCAAAGGGAGGGCCCCTTAAGTTGTTTACAAAGAGCCATTGCCCTTCTCAAAGGGATGGCCACTTGTGCTTAAGTGGGATAACTGCCCTGTTCAAAGGGTTGGTCCTGTTATCACCTTGTTAAACCTGGGCTCCGTGTAGGGCAAGGCTCTGTTCAAGCTGTAAGACCAATGTGCTTTGAAGATCCTGGGCATGAGTCATAGGCCTCATGTGCTTTTGAATCATGAGGGGGAACTCTGTCCAGGCATGTCTCTATACTCACCTGTAGTTTTTCTCTGAACTCCTCCCCTGTGACAGAAGGAGCCTATCAGCATTACTGGCAGGGAAACTGCCTGAGTTTGCTTTTAAGAACAGGCATTTTGAAACTAGCATCAGAAAGGTTCCTGCATTGCTACCTGGCCTGATCAGGCAGGGGTTCTGGGGGGTCCTTTCTCCGCTCTCGTTTTATTATTGAGCGTACCCCCGTTTTACCCCCCCCGCTCTCGTTTTATTATTGAGCGTACCCCCGTTTTTAACCCCCCCCCGCTCTCGTTTTATTTTTGAGCGTACCCCCGTTTTTAACCCCCCACCCCACGAAGAACGAATTGCTGTCTGAGAGACCTATTGCTGATCAAGACCGTGCTGAGCCCTCCTGGCTTCTTCTGATGTTGATTGCTGCTTCAGTCTGTTAGGCCCAAAAATATGGAGTATAAAGCATTATAGCCAGCTTAACCAAAGTTAGGCTAACAGCAGTTATTGGAACATTCCTGTCTCTCTGTGAAAACCTGGGGGCATGCTCGCTCAAACTATAAGAGATAAGATAAGAGGGAGGGCCGCATTCTTGTAACCAAAGTACCAGGAACAGTTTGTTTAAACAGATGGAGACTTAGAGTCTCCACTCCCTGTCACTCCCTGTTTCTGGGTTTTATCAGTACCTAACTCCTTCTTTGTTCTCAGCCTCTGGCACATGACGAAGATGCTGATAAGGAGTTGCTGAGACATCATGAACTGTTTGTACTGTCAATGAAGATAGATGTGCATAGATGTTAGAGTTTTTTTTTACTAGTAGAAGAGGGGGCTTGGGGGTTTCAAGTTGCTTAAGCTATGACGCGACGGAACTGTCTATATAATCACACTAGTTGTTGTAAGAGTGTGCTGGTTCTCTCTGGAGGCAGGCCGCTCTCTATTGTTGTGTGCACTCTTCAATAAAGAGCTTGTATTGGACCTTGCTGGTGTTGCCTGTCTCTCACCCCGCGGTCAGACAACGAACCTTGCCGTCTGGGTTAAAAAGTCCCCGACAAGTCTTTGCTGCTGTCTGGGGACTGGTGAGAACCTCTCTTCTGTGAAACTTTCTATACTTAAACTCCTCCTTAAACTCTGTTTCCCCAACACACAGACTTAAACTCCTTGCTTAAAGCCTCTCTTAAACTCCTTGCTTAAAAACCTCTCAAACTCCTCCTTAAACTCTGTTTCCCCAACACACAGACTTAAACTCTGTGTCTTAAAACCTCTCTTAAACTCCTTGTCTCAAAACCTCTCTTAAACTCCCCTTGGTCTGTGTCTTAAAACCTCTCTTAAACTCCCCTTGGTCTGTGTCTTAAAACCTCTCTTAGACTCAAACTAAATCTTGGTCTGTATCTGTAATCTGTTTCCTGTGTCTTCCTGGACTGTACCTGGGCACACACCACTCTGTCCTCTGAAACTACCCCTAGTATAAGGTGCACCCATTAGGTTAGATTTTGTCTTTTAGTCTAGATAAATTGTAATTTCATTTTGCATAGCTGTAGTTAAGTTAGGTTTAGGAAAGTGCTTGCATTGTACCCTGTAAGTGTAGCCTTTAAGAATTGTTGCATTGTGTTTTGATATTTGCTAATTTGTGTAGTTTTGGTTAAGTTAAATCATAGATAAGATGTTTGTATAACTGTGTTTGTATAACTGTCTCTCTGCTGTCTGCTCTGTGTCCCCCTGAGTTTAAATCTCCCCCCACCATGTGCTCCTCTTCTCCCATCCCCCAACCTTTACTTCTCTGCTGTTTCTACTTCCAGCCTGTCTTCTCTTTCTCTTTCTAGCATAAAACCCCATTGGTTACCCCTTTTCTCTCTAATACACCTCACATTTTACATTTACATTTTTACCTAAAGTTATTGGTTATTTAACACACTTTATCCATGCTGTTAGTTGATTATATGCTGCTGTGACACACTCTTTACATAGAAATTGTTAGCCACCTGTTACATTTATGCTTCAGTGTTAATTGGTTGCCTACTGTATTATACCCCACTGTATTGTACCCCACTATTGAAATCCCCTATCCCATTTACTTTTACTAAAAGAACCCCCCCCCCCAATTGTCCACTTTAACAAACCCCATACCCCTCACTATTGAATTTTCCCTGTTTTCGCATTTTCTTAATAAATTTATTTTGCACCCCACCTGTGTGGTAATTGCTCCCCAAGATCCCATATACCTGTGGCAGGGACAAAGGCAAGGATAGGCAACCTTTGGCACATGGTCCATCAAGGAAATCAGCTGGAGGTCTGGGACGATTTGTTTATCTGCAGTGTCCACAGGTTTGGCTGATCACAGCTCCCACTGGCTGCAGTTTGCCATTCCAGGCCAATCAGGGCTGTGGGAAGCGGTGTGGGCTGAGCGATGTGCTGGATGGTGAGCTCTGCTATTTGAACAGTATTAAAATAATGCCTGGTTTATAAGACATCAAGACAACAAAAAGTATAGTCAATGTAAAAAAAAATTGGAGGGGATAGAGGGTCTATTGTGAAAGCATACTGCTAATACCAGAGGGTTGCAGAAGCACAGGAAATTGCAGGAAAACAGAGACAAATATCCTCATTCTCCCTTTATTTTCTGATCTTTGCTGCTACTGGGGAAGAGAATGGATAAAACATTCTTGTACTAAGGTATTCTCAGGAATGAAAAGAGAAGTCTGCCAGATAAGTTTTTCAAAGATGTCACAGCTTTAATCATTTCCCACTAAACAATTTGTGAATGTCTAAGTTTAAACTGTAGGTTTCAACCAGTTTTTAGTACCTGTATATTCCTTTAAGAGTGTAACACAGATGGTTTAGATTTTATTTTTATGGCAACTTCAGCACTTTCCACTCTTAACATCAATTTTGCTATATGTTTGTATAGTATCTTAGCCACAAAAATATCCAAACAGACAAATGGATTTCAGATGTCCTAGAAACCAGGCAGGATTGAAGCAACTACTATAACTACCTATCATTTTCACCAATGGATCTTTTAAAAGTCATGATTTATTGTAACAAACCTAGATATAGATCTACTAGAGTAAGTCATATATTTTAAATATTCTCTGGCTGAAACTAACAGCTAGATAGAAAAGGTAGCTGACTGATCTCTCATCACATTGTATGCTTTATACTGAGCTTCCCATAAAAAAGTCCTTAAATATCTTAATATAAATATCAATTAAATCACCTTAGTATTTAAAGTGCTGATTCCAAAAAAGACTTACACAGATGCTCACCTTTATGCACTGTGCACCATCTCATTTGCAGAACTATGTCACTAAATTTGTTTTATTTTATCACTGATTAGCATCTATTTATTTTATCACTGATTAGCATATAAAGAACATCACAGAGTATTTCTGAAATGGCTCACCATGACTTAAAATTAACAATCTTCACAAACTTTTACCCCCACTCAACTTCACTTTTCCTGTTTGTTTCCAGGCAATAAAAATAAAGTGGCATGTCTAGCAAAATTATTTAATTTGATAACATCTGGTAGTGATTACTAAGAAAAATATGTGTTGATTGCTGAAGAATCCTGTGAACTAAAGCCTGTTGATGCAAAGCTCCTGTCACTCAATTTTCACTTACCAGCTTTAACATTATTGATTATATTTCTCACTTTCAAGTCTTGAAAATACAATCTGTTTTGTAATGAATGACCCTCTTTCTGCATCAAAGTAATAAAGTGCTAGGTTTACATACGTCTTTCCACATATGTACTACTGCTCCACACTACTTCATGAAAGATGGGTGTTTGCTATACAGAGTATATATGCAGTCTGACAAAGTTATATCAGAGGAGTGGAGAAGAGAAGTGCAGAAGGGATAAAGGAAAGGATTTGAAAGGGGATGTGTGAGACAAAGAAAAGCGGGAGTGTGGCGGGGTGACCACCCGCCCCCTACCAGAAGGGGCTTGGAAAAGCCCCAAAAGGGGTTTGAAATAGCCCGGAAGGGGGTTAAGGCTGGGAGCCAGCAGGCTTTGCCTGATTGGGCATTAGGCCCAGCTGGGCGGCCACGCCCCAAACACTCCCAGCAAGGATATAAGGGCTGGGAGGCAGAGAGGCAGAACAGTCTCCTCTGCATTCAGAGGGAGACAGGCCTAGCTGCAGGAGCTGAGCCAGGTACCTGGGTTAGGGCAGAGCTGGGGCAGGGCAGGGCAGAAGGAGCTGGGCAGGCTCTAGCCATGAGCCCCAGGCCTCCGGGCCTGATACAAGGTCCGACCCAGAACTACCAGGGTTGCAGGGGGCAGCCTAGGGCTGGAGATAGCAGCAGCAGGCCAACCCTCCTTGCCTGTGATGAGAAGCCATGATACTGCAGTCCGCCCCAGTGAGCGGGGGCAAGTGGTGACTGACAGTGGCACACTCTGAGGCAAAGTGGGGATAGGGGGTAGAGGGTTCCCCTGGGGAGGGGAGACCCTCACACCAAAGGGGGTACTGCAGGGGTGCAGCACCCACAGTTGGAGGGCACCGGGGTCCAGGAGGGACACGGGGCCAGCAAAGGAGCGGGGCATCAACCTGCGGAGGGCGCTCTGGATGCTGAAGGAGCTGATTCCTCAGACGACCAGCGGGAGGTGCCACAGGGGTGAGTAAGGACCCCGTTACAGGGAGACATGTCTTTCACCTTCTCTTTATTGTCTGCTTCGAGTGAGTTCTCCCCTCGCAATTAGGCAAAGTAGTGTGACCTGATGTCCCGATTTTGTAGGGATAGTCCTGATATTTGAGGCTTTGTCATATATAGATTCCAATTGCCCTTCACCCCATCCTGATTTTTCACACTTGCTATCTAGTCATCCCATGTGAAACTCTACCATACTTATTTGGTAGCATGTCGTACTCCCTTAGGACTTCTATAAGGACTACTCAAGTTTCAGGGAAATAATGACTCAGTCTAGTGGGAAGAACTATATTTCTAATTATGACAATTCAAAGTGACTATTCCTACATCAAGGTATTTCTAGAAGACTCTAGGGGAAAACTGTGGCCTCGCTAAAAATTTTTGACACTATATATGTCCCACCTGGAAAATTTTATATAATTGTTCCAAAAACTCTCTACAGAATGGATAAATCATTCTGTTACCAGGGTCCCAAGGGAGACATGGTGAGGTTACTTAATTAGGGCAAACTGCAAAGAATGGGGCAGACAATCCCTGAAGCTGGTGGTTGTTCCAGTTCTTGGATCTACCAAGCTAGCCTCTATAATACAGGTTCTATAATACCTTATTAGTTACCCAAAAGTCAAAACAGTTCCCTTATAGCAACCCAGATTTAGACTTCCACCCAGAGTCCCAGCTCAAATAATGTTTAATGTTGATAAATGCAAAGTAATGCACATTGGAAAGTATAATCCAAACTATACCTATAAAATGATGGGGTCCAAATTAGCTGTTACCACACAAGAAAGAGATTTTGGAGTCATTGTGGATAATTCTCTGAAAAAATCCACTCAATGTGCAGTGGTAGTCAAAAAAGCAAACAGAATGATGGGAATAATTAAGAAAGGGATAGATAATAGGACAGAAAATATTTGCCTCTCTATAAATCCATAGTACACTCACATTTTGAATACTGTGTGCAGATGTAGTTGCCCCATCCAAAAAAATATATTGGAATTGGAAAAGGTTCAGGAAAGGGCAACACAAATGATTAGGTGTATAGAACAGCTTCCGTATTAGGAGAGAGAAATAAGGCTGGGAGTTTTCAGCTTGGAAAAGAAATGGCTGAGAGGAGATATGATTGAGGTCTATAAAATCATGACTGGTGTAGAGAAAGTAGATAAGGAAGCGTTGCTTACTACTTCTCATAACACAAGAACTAGGGGTCAGCAAATGAAATTAATAGGCAGCAGGTTTAAAGCAAATAAAAGGAAGTATTTCTTCTCACAACACAGTCAACCTGTGGAATACCTTGCCAGATAATGTTGTGAAGGCCGAGACTATAACAGTGTTAAAAAAGAACTAGATAAATTCATTGAGGATAGGTCCATCAATGACTATTAGCCAGAATGGGAAGGAATGGTGTCCCTAGCCTCTGTTTGCAAGAAGGTGGAAATGAGCGACAGGGGATGGATCACACGCTGATTGCCTGTTCTATTCATTCCCTCTGGGACATATGGCACTTGCCACGGTCGGAAGATAGGATACTGGGCTGGATGAACCTTTGTTCTGACCTAGTAGGGCCATTCTTATGTTCTTATGATGGGCATTACTGAAATTCTTATTCATCATATAAGAAGGTTCTACCAATTCCAAAGAAACTGACACATTGCCTCCCAGGTTAATGATTTTTAAGAACAACTCTCTACCTCATAAAAGGAATTGAATGCCAAGGACCTGAACAGGATAGAAGGAACACTGGGGATTTCCTGAATGGGAGAGAGGCTAATGCTGCAGATTGTTCATGCACTCTTTGAAGACTGATCAGCAAGCCTCCCTGAAGTAAGGTAAAACTTGAGGATCAGCTAAGAGGATATGGTGTAGAGCCACTTAATTTCCTGTCCCCTAAAGAAATTGGATCAGGCTATATAGATGTTATGAAGGACAGGATGGTCTACTACCCTGTTTCCCCGAAAGTAAGACATCCCCCGAAAATAAGACGTACTTCCAGTTTTGCCTCTCGCTGTAATATAATGTAATGTAATTTTGGGAGCAAAAATTAATATAAGACACTGTCTTATTTTCGGGAAAACACGGTAGTTAGCACACCTGCCTGTCAGCCCCTTTGTCAGGGAAGTAGTTTTGCGGGTTCCTGACTTAAGCTGGGAATCTTCAGCTTTCCAACCACCTCTTGGCCTTGGCACTTAATGGAATTTGGCAGGACAACCCAGGCTCTCTGTCTTATCCAAATCCCTACCCAGAGCCCAGCATGAAGCAATGCCAGCAGGGTCCTCCTTGCAGCAAGTCCAAGTTCACTACCCTATTTTTACCAACAGGACCCCTCAATGGAGATGTGGCCCTTATAGTTTAAATGGGCAGGCTCTCAAAAATAATCTGAAGGAGCAGGGGCCTGCAAGTTCTCAAAGTGGTTAGCTGTTGGAGAAAGCACTATCTGTGGCCCATATCCACTTTGTGCCCTCTCTCACACACGACCATCTGTCTGGCTTCCTAGATAAGGAATTTTATCTCATGCAGCCTGTCCACTATCCTTTGCCTGGGCTTCTAAGCTCCCTTCTAAGCCTCTTCTCCAGTTGGAGCATGTTCAGCATGTCCAGAGGGGAGGGGCTACCTGGGCCCAGTAGTTTAAATCCTTTGGGACCAGAGTGGGGTTTGTATATCCAATCACAATAGGCCTGTGTGGAGAACTGAGCCAACTGATATATCCTTACATGGCTCCTTCCTGCATGTGCTCTGCTCTTAAATCTTTTGATGATATGCAACTAATGCCTTTCCAAAATCATGCATTTATTTGAATTTCTTTAATGGGCCCAATTCTCAGGTCTGCACATAACAGTTATAAGCTCAGCAGTTTAACTTCCTCTACTGGAAGACTTGAGTCTGAAGATTGCTGAAAAATCCCTGGCTCTGAAGAATACTGGAGCGAAATACCACTTGGGGGCAGGCTGGTAAGAATCAGCAAGAGTAGAAGCTGTCCCAGATGGCAAGGTTGTAGGGTAAATAGTCATCTGAGGTGGCTGATTAGTTGGGAAAGGCTGAATCTTCAGACTTTCCTGCTTTTCCTGAGGGCAGCCATGTGTGACAGAATTCACCCTTAGGTTCAGCCAGGAAATGTCAAATTACCCCAAACATATACACCTGATTTCTATCCAGTTCCTTTAGTGAGGTGTGAAGATTGGGAGGGCTGTAATTCATTAACTGAATTGTGTCTCTGTTTGCTATTTGTCTTAAAATTTGATATTTTTTTCTTAAATATATCAGATCATTGGGGGGAGTAATTCTTGGTTTGAGTGGTTCTTTGAGTGTATTTCATGCTCAAAAGGTGTTTGAAATGTTTTGGGATGTTTTGGTTGTACCTAGAAATCCTGTGGCATGTTTCTGATTTCCAGTTGGAATAGCATAACTCTTAGAATCAGACTTCAGTGAATGATCTTGCCAGCTATCTCCTTTGCCAGAATACTGGTAGAGGATTTACGCAAAAATTAAGTTGAACACAGGATAAGCTAATTACCTTACAAATTGTAATGGATATTTTCATTCTCTTTCCTCTCCTTCCTTCCAAATAGTTGACCAGTTCTAGTTGGTAACATCACTGTCATATTGTTATCTTATTGCTATTGAACCTTTTCTTTTGAATTTGAATATTTTTTCATATATTGTGTATCCTAGGTTACACGTTAAAAAAGTTTAGAGGTAATAAAGCATGGAAAAATGGTTAAAGTGCATATTATATTACAATAATTGCATCCTTCCGATGAACAAAATCCTTCATAGAGGTAAACACATTGAGCCTTTCTCAGAATTTGACACTGGATTCACCTCAAAGCACATTTTTCAGTATTAATATTTGTATAAAATGTTCTTGACACTGAACTCTCTCTTCTCTTCCTGCTATTGACAATCATAGTCATATGATATTTTCAAATTTCTATCATTGTCTGCTGCTGTTGTCAAGTGTTTTAACTCTGTCTTTTCAAGGACATGAAATCAAGGGTTTTCATTTAAAAAAATCCCACCTTTCTTCCTACTAAAAAAAATCCTCCTTTACCAAAAACACCTACATTCAAAATAAATACTGTATAAGTATTTACAAAACAGCAAGAGAGAAGGAATCAAGACTCAGCGTTTCAAGCAGATGGTCTACATTGTCTACCTTGAAAGAATTGTCATTGTCAACCTTAAAAGAATGTCTGAGAATATTTTAAAATCAGTAAACAAGGCCATTTGGTTCAATGCTATGGATTGAACTATTCAAAATCATGAATGTTTTTTTTTAAAAAAGAATCACCTTAGTAAACCTTTATTTGAAAATAGTAGGCTTAATATAAGCCAAGTTAGTAATCTTTAGATACTTTCAAAAGCAAAGGTGGATAGATTTCATTAATTCTAGGGCTATGTCTACACTACAGAGCTTATAGTGGCACAGCTGTGCTAATGTACCATGCCACTATAAGATCTTTTATGTAACTTCTCTATGCTGCTCTCATCAACATAATTAGTGGTGGTAGCTATGTCGGTGGGAGAAGCTGATTCTGACACAGAGCTGTGCACACTATCACTTTTGCTGACATGAGTGGTAATGTAGACTGTTTCTAAAAAAAGAAGCTAGTTTTTTTTTGAATTTTGTCATGACTAGAAAAACTTCCAGACCAGCATTTTTTTATAGTTGAATTGTCACTTCATGCAGATCTTGTTTTAGCATGCTATTCCTATTCAGGATAACATTTAATCACATGCTTAAATCCCACAAACTTTAATAAGACTTAAGCACATTTAAGTTCTTTGTTGAATAAGGGTCCAACCCAGCACTGTCTAGCTAGTTCTATGTCTTCTATAAAGACTTTGATGTCATGCATAAGTATCAATTGCAAAAGTAAAGAAAAGCCATGGTTTCTCTCTAGTATTTTATGTAGGAGGACATTCAAAGGATAGTTATGAAGTATTCAGCTGGCTGGATGTTCTGTACTTTTAAAAAATGGGTGGGAGATAAAATTCATAGTCACACTTATTTTCTTCTTTTAATCTCCATGATGTTGCATCCTGAAATGAACATGTACCAAAGGGATAAAATTGAAACAACCTAAGTATAAATATAATTTTGATGTTTGTTCATATTACAGCATATAAGGGTCTCCATCACAAAGGCCTTGGAGACTGAACTATCCTTTTCTCTTGTGGTAGTCTGTCTAGCTATGAATCAGAGAGGTAGCCGTGTTAGTCTGGAATAGCAGAGGTAACAAAGAGTCCTGTGGCACCTTAAAGACTAACTAAAGTATTGAAGCATAAGCTTTCGTGGGCTAATACCCACTTCGTCAGATGCATCCGACGGTGCCACAGGACTCTTTGTTACCTCTGTCTAGCTATGGTTGAAGCATAGTGCCCATGCTGCTTCCCGCAGCTCTCATTGGTCGGAAACAGTGAACCGTGGCCACTGGGAGCTGCAAGTGGCTGTGGGCGCTCAGGTAAACAAAGTGTGTCGCAGCCCACCAGGGCCTTAAACTGAACAAGATGCAAACCGAGATTGGGAACCCCTTCCCTAAAGGGAACAGAGCACCATACTCAGGAGGTGTGTGGGTTACAGATATACATGCAGATAGGCATCCGAATTGATTTACAAACTGTTTGAGCAACTTAGGCACTTAGGTCTGATTGAAGTCAATAGGACTTAAGTCACCTTATGCATTTTTTAAGACATTACCTGTTCTCTTCCTAATCTCTAATGAACTGCTTTCTCTAACTCTATCAAAAAGGTCATGTGAATTAAGAGGTTATTTTTGAGCAAGGTACTCTTCATCTAAGTTCTTGGAAATTTCAGTATTTAATATACTATATGCTAGTTAGTCTCAGATACATAAAAAAGACTAAACAATAATTTTTGAAGCTCGTGATTTAAGAAGCCTTCCCACGCATCTGCCCTCCCTTTACTTTTGGAACCTGAATTTTTTTTAAAAAAATCATGACAAGGTGCAGTCTGAGGTGCAGTATTCATTTTGTAGACAGATGGCAGAGGAATCATAATGTTGGAATTATTGGGGTGGAGATTCATGACAAAACTAGGGCTGAAGACTTATTTTTGGTAGTACGAGGCTGGAATATTTGCACAAAGAAGTGAGTTATTTTTGAGGAAAAAAAAACCCTCCGTGCTAGAGAGATTGATGAGTTCAAGACTGTCTTTGTGGGAAGTGGATATTTCAGATTCATAATAAAATAAGTTGGAAGAGTAAGTATGTGTTGTTTTAAAAAAACAAAACAGCCCCTGTTTATGGTTCTATTTTTGAGCATATGCCTTTTTATGTGTGTTTTGTAATTTCATTTTCACTCAATTTTGTTTTAAAAACGTGAATGCACAATCTTTTTGAAACTCAGATTCAAGTACATTTGTGACATATTGTAAGTGTTAAACATAAAGATAGCTTAAAATTCTGTTCTGATGAGTGTAGAAATGGAAGACCTATACAAAGTGGCCTCAGTCACCGCTACATTACTCCAGGATTAAACTACTGTCTAACTCTATTAATCTTAGTGGGATTGTACTGATATGCAATTAGAGTAATACCAGGGAGAATCAAGATTCATATGGTGCTTTTTTCATTATTGTTGACGAACAAATTATGGTCAGTTTCTCGTACCACTTTCCATGTTGAGTAGCACCTTACACCACAGATTGAACTACATAAGTCCCATGTATTATATATTCTTAGGATCAGTTTATCTGAATCATAACAGATCTGAATCATAACAGATCCATTGATTTAAACAATTCATTCAGCTCAAAATATGTTCCTTAAAATGTAGTTGTTGCACAATTTAAATGGTTTGCATCACAGTTCCCTTCTGAAGGCAAAGAAGATCTGAGTGTATTTCAGACACAGACTGATAGCAATTTGATGACAATACTAATTACAATATTACATATTCTCAGGGCTGATTAATATACTTAAGGATTTTTTTATTAGTTGGCAAACTCTCCTTGATGACCCTTTTGTGGGAATAGAAAATGATAGATCTTTATCTTCTTAATGTGTTGTTTAAGAATAGTCAAATAAACCATTAAGTTTAAATTATTATATTTAACTTAATAATTACTTAAACTTAATTTTCTTTTAGTAGTCAGACTATACAACCTTCTGTAAAAGTGAGGGTCACTCATTATACATTTCTTTTGGGGGGAGGGATAGCTCAGTGGTTTGAGCATTGGCCTGCTAAACCCCGGGTTGTGAGTTCAATCCTTGAGGGGGCCATTTAGGGATCTGGGGCAAAAAATCTGTCAGGGGACAGTACTTGATCCTGCTAGTGTAGGCAGGGGACTGGACTCTATGACCTTCAAGGTCTTTCCAGTTCTAGGAGATTGGTATATCTTTACCCAACTGATTAATTGAGGGAAGGATCTCAATTAAATATGTGGATATTCTTTTGCAAAGTGATTAAGCAGTGATATTTAGTACCAAAGCAGTTAAAGTGGGGGGAAAAAAATCTCAATCATGATGTGGGAGGTTACTGAATAATTGTTCTAAAATTTTAACTGATGGAAACATCAGAAATATGAGGAACATTAATTAATAAATGGGTTATAAGGCAACAGTGTTATTTAAGTGTAGCTTTTTATTTTATTTGAAGTGAATTTAATGTTACATTATACCACACCATGAGTTAGATTCTGGTGGCTACAGTTTCAAGCTCAAGAGAATTGAAACTCACCTCTGTTACTTGCTTCAGATTTAGAGCCCCTCGGAACACACAAAGACCAAGGATAATGATCACACACATTCACAAGTACAAGGTCAAGCCTATTTTAAAAGTTTTATTAAAGCTATAATTAAAGTTATGATTGCACAAGCATACAGAAATCTTATAAAGACCTATGCAAAAGGTATGAATAAGTCATATTCACTGCTTCACAATATTCTTAGAGTCTGATTGATGATCAGGAAACACATTTTACCCAGTCTTAGATCCCTCTTTTATTTTATGATTTTGAGTACACCTACATTCTGCACATGTGAGTGAAGGTGTTCACCATCTTTTTCCTTATTTGTAAGAAGATTTGTCATTGATATTTTTAGTAAAAGTCACAAAAGGGTCACAGGTAATAAAGAAAAGTTTACAGAAGCCTGAGACCTGTCTGTGACTTTTACTGAAAATATCCATTAGAAAATGGAGAGTTGCAGAGTCCCCACAGAGGCTGGGCAGTTTCAGAGGCATTAGCATGTTAGGAAAATGTGACTGCCGGGTATATTGTAATAAAAAATTAATCTTAAGAGTTATTGTTTCACAATATCGCCCACTAGCACATCTTTCCCCATAATCTTGTTGCATAGGGTCATTTTTTGGTCACTTACGTCAAGCATTTCTTAAGCCTGAACTTTAGGATCTTACAGGCCTCAGATTGTAGGCCTTCAGTTTCATCCTTACTTTCTATACCTATCTCTTCTGACTACAGATCAATCATCTATTTCTATAATTGTACAACTTAAATCTATTTAGCATACAATAAGTAGATACAACATATGTTAGTTAATCATAACATCCTAAAAGAAATGAATGATAAAATGAAATAATTGTCTCCATAAGATGTTAGTTTTTCTGAAGAAAATTTAGCCTAATCTCCTAAATAGTCTGAAACTTGAGTCTTAATATATTTTGAAATACATTGTTCATTTTAAAATCTATCTACCTAACTGCATAGTAATGGCAAACTGTCCATGGTCCTTGTAGAGTTCTGCGGGGAGAAGGGAACAGGAAGGCAGAAACAATTATAAAGTAATGAATGGATCGCTTTCTATATTCACCTCAAATAAATATATGCCCCACTGGCTCTAAAGGAACTAGGGACTATCAGGAACTATGATTTTCACTGTTATTAACCTTACCACTCTGAAACAAAAAAAAAAATAAAATAAAATAAAAAGAGGGAAAAATCATGTTCACCATGATGAATTAACAGCTTGCAAATGGCATTTAAAAACGATATTGTTGGAATTATAGAATCGATGAAGATCTAATGGTTTTGCATTCATGAAATGCCTGAAAACTGGGTTTGTAATGGAAACAGTGACAGATCATAAACTATAGCAGTGCTGGAAAAAAAGAGTGATTTTTTTTTGTTTGTGCTTTTTTAAAAAAAACTTATTGCAGCCACACAGTTTGCTAAACAATCAGATTTATACACTATAACCTTTGTTTCCATTAATAGTAAATTATTCAAATGCTTGTATTTGCCAACTGTCTTGCCCTCTGTCACAAAAGCAGTCTGTTAGAAATTGCCTCTTTGTTACTATCAGTACTAATCAAAAACCATAATAACATGATTACAAGGATTTTCTGTTCATTTCCAGTTCCTTTTTCCATCAGTCAATATTGAAACTTTTATTTCAAGTGCCAGCTCACTATGCTGAAGATGGAATACTAGGTTTATTGTATATATGATTTACCACCAGATTTTCTTGTGTTATTCTGCCATTATTTGCATAAGATCCATCCACAATTGTGTCATACTAAATTGTCTCTTAATACTTCAAAAATAGAACTCTTAGTTGCTGGCAACACATGATCAAAAAACTCTCTGCTTCTGTTTTGCTTACCCAATCTACTTTCAGAGCAGTAAGTTCTGCTATTTTGGATGTCCTCTCTAGAAATATGACACCCCTAACTAGCTATAAGTTGATAATAAATTATTTTGACAAATTATGATTCCCAAATACCCTTAGTCTCATTTTTCAGTCTCTGCATTACCATCCCTCTGGTAGACGTTGTCAATACAGAAAAAAGGTCCATCAATATGGTTGGTTTAAAGCAATTTGGGGTAATTGACACGCTGTGACAGTAACTAGCCAATATAATATAATATAATATAATATAATATAATATAATCTACTAGCATAAGTGCCCGGCGCTGCTTGGGTCAGTCGGAGGTGGGGAGGTGGCAGACATCTGACACCCCCTGACCAACCCCAACACCCACCCCTCACCCCTCACCCACCCCGATACCTTCCCACCCCCCCAAGCAAACCCAACACCCCCACCTCACCCCCTGACCAAACCCGACACCCCCACCTCACTTACCGTCCCACCAAACCCAACTCAGATCTGTCGCAGGCGGGGAGGGGGCCCAGAGCCGAGGGATTCCGGGGACCTTCGCAGGTGGGGGGCGGCACAGAGCTGATGGATTCTGGGGTTCCGTTTGGAGGGGGGAGGGGCAGAGAACTGAGGGATCTCCGGGGTTCCGTTGGGAGGGGCAGTGAGCTGAGTGATCTCCGGGGTTTTGCTGGAGGAGGGAGGGGCAGTGAGCTGAGTGATCTCCGGGGTTTTGCTGGAGGAGGGAGGGGCAGTGAGCTGAGTGATCTCCGGGGTTCCGTTGGAGGAGGGAGGGGCAGTGAGCTGAGTGATCTCCGGGGTTCTGTTGGAGGAGGGAGGGGCAGTGAGCTGAGTGATCTCCGGGGTTCCGTTGGAGGAGGGAGGGGCAGTGAGCTGAGTGATCTCCGGGGTTCCGTTGGAGGAGGGAGGGGCAGTGAGCTGAGTGATCTCCGGGGTTCCGTTGGAGGAGGGAGGGGCAGTGAGCTGAGTGATCTCCGGGGTTCTGTTGGAGGAGGGAGGGGCAGAGAACTGAGGGATCTCCCGGGTTCCGTTGGGAGGGGGGAGGGGCAGTGAGCTGAGTGATCTCTGGGGTTCCGTTGGAGGAGGGAGGGGCAGTGAGCTGAGTGATCTCCGGGGTTCCGTTGGAGGAGGGAGGGGCAGTGAGCTGAGTGATCTCCGGGGTTCCGTTGGAGGAGGGAGGGGCAGTGAGCTGAGTGATCTCCGGGGTTCCGTTGGGAGGGGGGAGGGGCAGTGAGCTGAGTGATCTCCCGGGTTCCGTTGGGAGGGGGGAGGGGCAGTGAGCTGAGTGATCTCTGGGGTTCCGTTGGGAGGGGGGAGGGGCAGTGAGCTGAGTGATCTCCCGGGTTCCGTTGGGAGGGGGGAGGGGCAGTGAGCTGAGTGATCTCCGGGGTTCCGTTGGGAGGGGGGAGGGGCAGTGAGCTGAGTGATCTCCGGGGTTCCATTGGGAGGGGGGAGGGGCAGTGAGCTGAGTGATCTCTGGGGTTCCGTTGGAGGAGGGAGGGGCAGTGAGCTGAGTGATCTCCGGGGTTCTGTTGGGAGGGGGGAGGGGCAGTGAGCTGAGTGATCTCCGGGGTTCCGTTGGGAGGGGGGAGGGGCAGAGACCTGAGGGATCTCCGGGGTTCCGTTGGAGGAGGGAGGGGTGAGCTGAGCGAGTGAGGTGTCTGTTGGAGGGGGGTATTATGACATCATCACCACCTAACCGCCCAGCCGATGTGATTGGCCCTGAAAGACTTTCACCCCTGGGGGGCGTCAGAGGTGAGATCCGAAAATGTTTCGACCCTTACCAGCATCTAGACCCCAAGACCCCTCACTGTACCAAATTTCAAGTCTCTGGCTCAAACGGTGCGGGAGGACTTCGCAGTCATACGTACATACATACATACATACGTACATACATACATACATACATACATACACCACTTGACTTTTATATATATAGATATATATAAAAGTCAAATGGTATATGTATGTATGACCGCGACCTCCTCCCGCACCCCGCGGGCTGTTGGGGTGGCTCGGGGGGGAGGGGGTGGGAAGGTGTCAGGGTGGGTGAGGGGTGAGGTGTGGGTGTTGGGGTTGGTCAGGGGGTGTCAGCTGTCTGCCCCCTCCCCACCTCCGACAGACCCGAGCAACGCCGGGCACTTATGCTAGTATAATATAAAATATAATATACTGCCAACCACCTGTTTGCTTGTCAGAGGTGGCCTTCTATCAAAAACATATGAAGTGAATTGAAGCACAGCTAGATATGGGCAATTTTTTTCTCAGTGAAAAATGTTTTTACTGAAAATTGGGATTGAATAAAAATCATTTTCATTATTGTGTTTGTTTATTTGTTTGTTTCTGAAATCTAATAAAATATATTTATTATCACAGGGAAATCTGGTAGCAACCTCTATAGTTGGGTTGTCACCACTTTCCATCATCTCAGATACTTGTGACCTTTTGTTATAAAATAGGGTTTTGCAATTTGGGAGAAATAAAGTTTTCAGGCTACAGAAGTGGCGTTTCCATTCAGATTTAGCTGATTTATAAACTGTCAAAAAATCCCATTTTCCTGATCTGGCTAGCATGCCTCAGGTAAACTTTGGCCTTTAGCACCACCAGTGGACGGGTCTTGTGGCATCATCATCAGCATACTGCATTTGGAACACTTAAGAATGCTTTGACCAGATGTGGCTTTAGGTGGAATAAAGTCAGGCCAGGCTCACTTGTTCTCAACCACATTCCTCTAGACTGGGCACATGGTTCCAGTGTTCTATTCCTTTTTTTCTGAGGTGTGGGAAGAAAATTGGCCAAGAGCCCTCCATCTTCCTGATGTGGAGGAAGAGACAGAGCTGAGCTTTGAATAGCTCCCTCTGAATACCTTCTGGACCCAAAATGTGGCTCCAGAGGCCCATTTCCCCTTAGAAATAACATCCTTCTTCTGCCGCCAACCAATGTACTTAGTCTGGTAGCTCCAGTGCTGGACATCTGTTCTACAGTGCTAAAAGTTCAGGTCTCCAATCCTGCTAGTGCAGAAAAGGGAAGCACTACAGTTTTACATTTTGCATTTTTTTTTCTTTTTAATGGCTGGGAAATGCCAGATTTTTTACTCCCGTGCAACAGTAATTTGTGCTCTTTTTGCATGTGCCTTATCATGCAGTCTTTAATTACATGATCACATACCATTTTTTCCCTCAGAACACCTTATTCAGTATACAGAAGGAACACACAAAAAGGGCAGAAACAAGGTTCCATGCTCAAGTGTAAATCTGGCATTTCCTAATTTTCAAATGCTTGACATTGCAGCCTAAATAACTTTATTTTAATATAGTATTTTTATATAAAAACAAAATATTTTGGGATCAGTGTTATTACATTTCCCAGAGGAAGCTGTAAGGAAGCAGTCTAGATATTTATTACATGGGAGTTTTTAATGCATTCATATTTGTATAAATAAATGCAATTTACTGTGATCCCATAAGGGACTGATCTTGTGTAGTCATTGACACTTATTCACTCATGTTTTATCAGCTACATTATTGAACTGTTTCTGTTATGCAGGGAAAAAATAAATGGAGGTATGTGAAACAAAGTCTGACAAAACCAAGGACACTAGAGTTAAGAGTTAAGATACCCGAGAGTGTGCCTTGGTATTGTGCCATATAAAGTATATAACATCAGTATTATACATTTGTTCAAAACCTTTTCAGTATCTTCTATGGGCATAAGTCAGTCTAAGCAATAAATGTTCTTGTTTTTTATGTCAGAGCCCTGCCAGTATGGTAACATTATTTCATGTCAATATGTTCTACAAGACAGCAGGGTTAAGGACAAGGAGACAGAATTTTTAAATATATTGGAACAAAAAAACATCCTAGCAACGGTGTGTTATCAGAAAAGATGCAGAAAAAGCAGAAGCGTTCAATAAATATTTCAGTTCTGTATGTGGCAAGAAGCTATGTTATGTTGTCTCAACTTTCAGTGATAATTAAGTTCTTGTTATTACAGCAGAAAGTTAGGGCCAACTAAACAGCAACTACAAAAGATAATTACGTTTTAAATCTGTGGGGCCAAATAAGTTGAACCCAATACTTTTAAGAGAATTGGCCATGGTGCTTTCTGGACCACTTTTAAAATATCCTGTAATGCTGGGGAAATCCCCTGGGGCTGGAAAAAAATCTAATTTTGTACCAATGTTTAAAAAGGATAAAGTGGATGTCCTGGGTAAGAATAGGCCAGCTATTTTGACATCAATCTCAGGCAAACTCACGGAAACACATATACTGGATGTAATTCATAAATAATGAAAGAATGTTAACATAATTAATGCCAAAAAGGACTTAGAGGACATGGTGGATAACCAACTGGCATGAGTTCCCAGTGTGATGTTGTGGCTGAGAAGGCTAACACGAGGTATATATATATAAACACAGACTGTTGAATAAGATTAGTAAGGTGTTATTTCCACTGTATACAGCATTAGTAAGACCATTACTTGAATGCCATGTCAAATTCTTATGTCCTCACATTAAAAATTATGCTGAAAAACTGCAAAGGGTTCATATACATGAAAAATTTGAGATCTGGAAAACCTGCATTACAGTATAAATACAGTGAGATGAGGGGAATACACTAGGGTGTGTCTGACTATGCTGAAAGAATGACATGAGATGGGTTTAACTCATACATGTGTTTAATCAGGCCACAGCTTTATTATTAGATGTCTGGGATTAACCTGGTGGATAAAATGTGCAGTGAAAGTGAAAACCTCACAATTCACTCATGGGTGGGGAGAGTGCTTTTTCCAGCACCAACACACCTTTCCCTTCATGTCCCTCCAGCAGATCCACTGCTGGGAACCTCCAATTCAAGCCAATTCTGGGGGGAGGGAGAGGGGCTTCCACCAGCTCCCCACCCTTTTTATCCAGGTCCCTCCAGAAATTCCTTGCTGGGAACTTACTGACCACTCCCCTCTCCCCCATAGGAGGGATTAAGATGGATTAAAATGATGTGGGATTGGCTCCCTGCTGCATCAATCAGAGGAGTCCCCAACTGCCCCCAGCTTGCTCAATTACCAAGCACTTGTCCTTAATTCCTTTTCCAAGCCATTTATCTGTTCTTTTGTGCCTTCATTTATGAAGTACCTGCACTGAGCATCTGCGTAACACTTAAATAAAGAGTTGTGATTTATGGCTTACCACTTGTCATGCTATGCATGGACAGAGCCCACTTGAACCTGCTGCGAGGAAGGTGAAACCCCCTACCCCTGCCCTCTGCTCCTGGCCAATATGGTGGTAAGGGAAACATTCCTTCCCAGCCCCCCTTAATAAGGAGGCTAGCATTATACTACAGCTGATATAGCTAATCACCCTGCATATTTCTGACCTAAACAGGGAGGGAGGGTGGGCACTACCCAGCCTGTTCCGAATTATTGAGGGAGGGTTCAGGACAAGGCTGACCTTTTTAAACTCCTCATTCCTAGGTGGTGAGTCATACAAGACACTGACTGCTTTTCCAGCAGTTTTGCATAGCCCCTCCTCTCCCAAGCCAGAAAGCATTACCCTCTTCTCATGACCAGCCAGACAACCCCCACTGCTGCTTAAAGTGCAGGGTGATGATTCTCAGTGTATTTAGTTTAATCAAGAGAAAGTTAAGAGGTGACTTGATCACAATCCTTAAGGATCACCAGAGAGAAGAATTCTGAGTAAAGGACTCATTATTCAGCAAAGACAGAATAAGAACTGACCAATGGCATTAGACAATTTGATACTAGAAATAAAGCCCACACTTTTAATGGTGTTGAAAATTAACTATTGGAACAACATGCCTAGATGCATGGTGGATTCCCCCTCACTTGAAGTCTTTCAGTCAAAATTGGATGTCTTTCTAAAGATAGTTCAAACAGAAGTTATGGGCGTCACACAGAGATTAGTGGGTGAAATGCTATGGTTTGTGTTATAACCGTCTAGTTTGACCAGGAGCATAGTATGCACAAGGAAAATGATGGGACTGTGGGAAGTTAAATGCTTTATTGTTGTATTGTTTCATTTTAATTAGCTTGAAGATAATATCATATTAATCCATTTTCAAGCCTTTTTAAAATTTTGTTTAAATTAGAATTATATATAGATAGATATAGATACAGATAGATAGATATAGATCTCTCTCTCTCTCTCTCTATCTAAAGCACCTGTACTTACGCTCTGAGTAGAGCCATGTGGAGAACAGAAATACTATTTCATGAAAGATTTTGAGTGTTTGAAAATTGTTTTTGTTTTTTAGTTGAAACCATCACTGACTATTTCCTAATTCTCCATGAAGGAAATTTTTGGGGAAAAAAATGAATGGATCAATTGAATTTTTTTGTTTTAGTTTTGACTTAATTTTATTGTATAATTATATTACAATATACAATAAAATAAAATTAAAAACTCATTCCAAAATCAAAAATTGAAATGTTTTGTTTCAAAAGCATTGTAATGGGATGTTATGACATTGTCAACATTTACTTGGTTTGTTTTTTGGGGTGGGGAAGGGTGGGGATTACTTGTTTGTTTTTCTGCTAACTAAAATGTCAGCCAATGTTTTGATTTTAATGGACAAGCATTTTTCCAAAGGAAAATGGTTCTGTCAAAGTTTTTTTTCAAAGTAGCTCTATTTCTGAGTATCTAGCTAATTATTTAGAATTACAAAACAAAACATTTGGTACAATCGACTCAGTTGTCTTACCATGTAGCAGCTGACAATAAAAAATGAATATATCCCAAAAATGAATATATCCCAGAAATTTATACCATAATCTTACCATATGCCCCCACCCTTCTCTCTCGTCAAATGCCAGATGAAAAGGAGGAGTCATTGTCCATGTCAGTGAAGCACCCCACACTTGGAACTGACATCACTTGTCAACAATATTACATGTATTTAAAATAACTATCATTGTGACCGAGTTAGCGACTTCTGTATAAGAAATGTTAATACTTAGTGGCAATCACTGTAATATTAGATTTGATATGGTTTCCAACAGGGGCCAAGATTTCTCAAAATGGGCATCCAAAGTTAGGCTTCTACATCAATATTTAGGAACCCAAAGAAGCGACATGATTTTCAAAACTGCTGAGCACTCATCAAATTAGTTTCTACCCTCCTTGCTGACACACACACACAGACTCAGCGCACACACGTGAACACACCCACCCACCCACACGCACAGAGAGAAAGAGTCAGCATGGCCTCAATGGAGTGGCTGGGAAAGGAAGTGGAATTAGAACTGGTTAGTGTGCCTGGAAGCTCATTTACAAGCTTTAGGAAGTGGATGTTTATGTTCTGTTGTTCTTAATTGTTCCATACACAAATGATTATACAACCTTATGGAACCTTATATACCAGCCCCTCAAAAAAAAAACCAACAACCCATAACTCTGCATAAAG
The DNA here is from genome assembly GCA_032164245.1 of Sternotherus odoratus. Taxonomy (NCBI): domain Eukaryota; kingdom Metazoa; phylum Chordata; order Testudines; family Kinosternidae; genus Sternotherus; species Sternotherus odoratus. Next base: position 225,746,428 of record JAVMKO010000001.1, on the reverse strand, counting down.
TCTTCATTAAAACAAGAACTTGTTTTAGCAGTACTTGTTCTTAGAGATGTTTACTTCTTATCTCTAGTTTCTCCCTTGAAAAGATCTGTGAATGATGGGAATACTATATGTTTTCTGAATAAATAATATTTGTATGTTAAGGTACACACAAAGAAAGTAATTTTTTATCAAGTCAGAAGTTACCTACATGTTGTACTAACTTTCTGAAAATCATATAAAAACAATGCTAATTTTGAATCACAAAACAAGTGTTGTCAGGGTTCAAAATAAATTCTTCATTCTGTTAATTTCTTACAGAAATCCAAGTAACTCTAATTATGAACTGACTAACCAAATTAGTGTCTTACAATGAATATCATCATAACAGCAAACAGATGCTATTAAAGCCTCAAGGGCATTTTAGTCAGTGCCTAGAGCTAACATAGCATATAACATGTATGTATATATTAATGTCATGTTCATTCAAATTGGATACAAGTACTTGTCTGCCAAAGGGATCACCCAAGGCAAAAGATTACTTCATTTATACACCTTTTCTTTAACAAGTGATAGAGGTCTGTTGTCCTATACACAAGAATTCACTTTACAAAGGAAATATATAGTCTGATTAAGCTAAAATGATACACTTCCAGAAAAGCAACAATATTTAGAGTATGAAATAATTTCTATATCACCAATGTGGGACCAGGTTATTTGCTGAAATATATTTAGAGGTTCTGGGTTGTTGTTGTTTTTTGTCTTAAAAATCCACTGTTGTAAGCAATTTGGAGCTAAGCCTTGCATTCATATTTATTTGTAAAATAATCAAAAACAGTTTGAACATTATATAAAAGAAGCCTTCCTGCACTGTAATTAACCCTAGGGACAATTTACCCATCAATATGGTAGATTCTCCATCACTTGAAAACTTCAAATTAAGATTGGAATTATTTTTTAAAGATATGATCAAATTCAGCAAGAAGTAATGGGTTTGATGAAGACATTCAGTGAGGTTCTTTGTTTTAGACAGGATGTCAGAGCAGATGATCCTAATAATCCTTTCTGGCCTTTATGAATCTCACATATGTAGCTCATTGATGAAACATAGATGTAATGCTACCTGAGAAGAGTTGACATTTCAAAATTATATATTTAAATTTTATAGAATGACCTATGTTACTTATTTATGTTTAGCTATATCTAAAAACATTTCTGTAAATCATCAGTAACTTATAGGCATTGTGATTCTGTGTGCCAGGACTTATTGGGCACAGACCTTAGATCTTTTTATGCATATGGTACAGTTGGCCAAAACATCGTCACAGTCCTTTGTGCATTTTTGTCTTGCTTTGAAATTTTTTGTTAATGATGGATGCATTTTTAAAAGTAAGATATGGGCCATTCATTTTGTGTATCTAGATTTTTATTCCCACATATATAGTTCTTGTAGTTTTCAATATTTGTAATGAGAAATCCAGAGCAAATAAAATATGACAAAGTTCTCTAAACACAATAGGGAAATAAACAGTGTATTTTCTCTGAACATGAAATAATTACATTTATTGATTTGCTATCCTAAATTAATTGCTCCCTGATAAGAACAATGGTTCAATTACAGAGGTCAATTGAAGTTATTTCTACTTACAAACATCATCCCTTCTTCCCCCAGACCTACAGGTTCAGATTCAGATGAATAAGTCCTTGAACTCACCCAGCAAAATGATAGTTTAGCCTAATTACTGGGAATAGTACTCAAAAAGTACTGTGCTCAATGGGTTTAATCCTACAAATTACTGAGAACTCTTGCAGATTGCTGAGTGCTCTCACCTTCCACTTAGGGTGCACAGCACATTGCTGGAGATCTCAACATGTCTCAGCAGAATTGAGCCCTAAGGCCCTGATTCAGAAAAATACTTAAATACATCTTCAAGTCTATCCCTATCACAGAAAGCATTTAAGCATGTTCTTAAATGCTTTCCTGAATTGGGCCCTAAATAATTGGGATCTTCTCTATTCCCAGCTGTAATACCTTGCTTGGTAGTCCTGGGCAAATTATTTAAAACAGGAGTATTAATACTTACCTCATAGTCTTGTTGGGAGATTTAATTAGTTCATGTTTGTGTAGTGCTTTGAAAATGTAAGACACTATGAAAGTGAAGACCATTATTATTTATTATTATTATTATTATTATTTTACAGTTTGATCTAGTGCTTTGTCAGCAACATTTGTAGAACTAATTTTTTGCATGCATGCCTGGGGAATCCTTCAAGTAAACTGTTCTACATTTGGAATACATAATTAAAGATTAAGCATTCCAAATGATAAAATGGGCATGGAAAAAACTGGATTTCTGAAATAGGCTTCATAATTAACATGCCAAGGCAATATTTAATTTTCAGTGAGCTGTTATGGCACATAAAGTGAAGGCTAAATATCAGACACAGACCTTTGGGATTCTTTGATCAAAATAATTGCTACCAGTTTGAAATGCATAACAAGCTAGTTACCTATGGATGCTCTGCCTTATACTTGATAGTCTGTTTTTTGTTTAGGGAGCCTAAACAGATCTTTACAAATGCTAGTAGTCAACTAGAGCTTTTAAAAGTTTTTCTTGACACCATTAGAGAAAGAAGGATATTAGAGGAGAAGGATCCACAGCAGAATTTTTGACAGGGCACAGAATATCCTTTCCCATACACAATTCTTTTCTAACTGGAGCATGGACCCCACTGTATGCTCATGTACATGTTTAGCTATTACAAGGCTACTTGTGGGAAATTTTAGTTTTTAATAACAGCTTTATTTATGTCTGGAATCTGTCTCCCTTAAAATGATGATCTTTTGGGGCCCAATCCAAAGTCCACTGAAGTTAATGGAAAGAACTTATTCTTCTCAATGAACTTTGGACCAGCTTCTTTCTGAATACTCCAAATTCTCATTTATCATATTTGTAGGAAAAATGCACTGTTCAAAGTGAATTTAAACTCAAGTAGAATATATTATCTTAGTTACTGTCACAGGAAGGAATTGCTGATCTTCTGATGTACATGGAGGCAAAATATGTAGAGGCACACCATAAGTGCCTCCCCCGTCACTTTTTTTCATGGAGTACTGTAGAGCTTTGTTCCAAACGAACTTGCTGAGAAGGGATTTCCTTGCTTAGCATTCAAGGGAGCACAAGTTCCTTTTGCTATTCCTGTGGGATTGGTGAGAAGGGATTCTTCACACCTTTGCCCATCCCAGCACACCCACAGAGTACAAAGCAGAATTAGGCCCTACATTTGAATTAACCTTTTATACATTACTCTCAGTAGCATGATAATTTAGACCATGGGTGTCCAACCTTTTGGCTTTCCTGGGCCACATTGGAAGAAGACGAGTTGACTTGGGCCACACATGTGTACAAATAGTGAGAGCGTACAGCGCGTGGCGGCGTTATGCCTAGTACACACAAATTCTTTGTCACAATTCATTTTACGCGACATTAGAGTCCTCTCGCTCTTTATTTTATTAGTCAATTTTATCAGTTTTTCAGTTTTTTGGTCGAACTGTTTGCAATTATAATGCGAATTACGAATAATACTGTGGTATTTGTGGACGTAATCTCATAACGTTGTAAGTTTACGATTTTGTGTTGGGCCGCATTCATAGCCGTCCTGGGCCGCATACGGCCCGCGGGCCGTGGGTTGGACAAGCCTGATTTAGACCCAATATTTTAAAATAAATAAAACTTCCTATTGATGACTGCGCCACAATGTATAGGACTTGAATTCAGCAAAGTATTTAAGCATGTGAGTAGTCCCAGTGAGTGAAATTCTGGCTCCTTTGAAGTAGATGGCAAAACTCATTTGACTTCAGTTGGGTCTAGATTTTACTCATTTGCTTCATTTAGACTTTTCACCTGAATTGGGCAGGACACGGTTTTTCTAGTGCACTGTTTAATTAATTAATTAATTAATTAATAATTTACTTCCTTTATATGGTAGAGTAGGAATTGCATACTATCATATGAAAGAAGTAAAGGTTTTTTCACTGGTCCCTGGAATTTGTCAATGATAATATAAATGTTAATGATAGATTTGATACAAATCAGGCAGAAATTAAATAGAACTAGGAACATGATTATTTTGTTCCCATTTGAATGGGAAATTACCACACATTACAACCTTTAAGTGCAGAGAGATCAAGAGTTTCACACTCAGAGTAATTTATACAGAGACATGAGATTTCTATAAAAGCTGGGAAGGAGTAAAAAAAATAACAAAGAGAAATATATTATGAACATACAGAGTAGCTGTAAAGCTGTGAAGAGTTTTTTCTCTGTCTTGGAACTCAATAATTGCTGAATAATTCTATACAAAAACATCACTGGCTGAGATCCAAGAATGGAAAGTTTCCATCCCAAAGGGAATGTTTCAGAAAGTTATGAGAATTTGCCATCTGGGATTTATAATAAAAGACAAATCATTGTAAACTTCACTATAATTTTGCTATTGTCGAATTTATAATTGATACAGTAAATATTAGAAAAGAAAGGGGTTTTCAACTCACTTTTATCTAACATTTCACTTTCAAATGATTCATCCATCATTTTGAGAATAAGAGCCACTGTAAAAGCAAAGACTTTGCTTAGCAGCAACATCAAGAGGACAGAAACTTAAGAGAGAGTCATCTATGTGGAAAAACTGAAAGGAGTAGAGAGAAATTAGAAATAAATGTGCTTTCTATTGTTCTTTATTAACCCAAAATATTACAACCAGGTTATGGTAAAATATAAATGCCTAAAATGACACTTAGAAATTACAGCAACAGAGACCAGGATTAGATAGATTAAATTTCTTTTAAAATTATTAAAATATTAGCAATTTATATTTATGTATATAAATATGAATAAAACACACTCATATGCTTATGATTCCATGTAGAAACTAGAACTTTGCTTTCTTCAGGTTGGATTATTACATGAATCCAGACTAAGATTATTTTAATGTATGCAATTTTTCTTTGATATATTTTTGGTGAACAGTGGAAAATAATTTGTTGCTTTTAAATGAACTTGTCTATTTTGATTACAGCTGTTCGCATAATATCCTACTAGGTTTCTGCTCTATGAACCAAGTGCTATACATGATTTTTTTTTAACACAGATTTGAGGGTTTTTTTAATTTGTGTTTTTGGAGGTGATTCATATCTTTGTGGGTGATACTTTTAATCAATTCCAAAACAAAATAAGAAGAAATAACACATATAATTAAATGACTGAACAAATTCACACATATTATTAAACAGACATGATGATTTCCAGAATCACAGGGATGGACTTTCATATCTGTAGAAGTTCTGTTTGGTTACAATCTGTGTTTGTGTGTGGGAATGGAGAGTTGTGGCTCACAGATACAGCACTGGCTGGCTCCAGGGTAAAATTAGACCAACCATGGGTCTGCCCTAATGTATGCTATTGGTATGGTGTAATGTTTTGTCATGTTCCCTTTCCATCTCACTATGTAACAACAAGCCCCCTATACTACAGGTGATTTATACCATCAGGGAATTTTTCTAAACAAGGTAAATCCACTGTTGGCCATTTCTACCCAGAATCCATCTACTTTTCTCTGGAGGAACATGTAAAGTGTCCATTTATTGAAATGCTGCAACTGAAAGCTTCTTTTCCCCCCTATTGTAAGGATGTGTGTGGGTCTCTCCCCTTCTGACAGAGCGGGAGGCTAAGCTTCCTCACTGCTTCTCAAGCAGGGCGCAGCTCACATCTAGTGAGTCCACCTGGTGATTAGTCCAATTAGCAGTTAGTGTGTCTGCAAAATCCCTCAGTCAGGGTAGTGAGCAGTTAGTAGGCCTGGCCGAAAATCAGCCCAGCCTTTAATTAGTCTTTCTACCCCAGTTCTTAATCAAGGCAGTTCACAATTTATATCTGAGGCTGAGTCCAAGTGATATAGCTCAGGAGTTCAGTGTGGGGAATTAGTTCCCAACTGGGAGCAACAGCAAATATGCCTGGTGCCCTAGCTCTGGCGAGTGCCAGACAAATTCAGGCCTCCTGGCCTACTAGTGTGGAGATGGCCACCCTTCACAGGTGGGGTGCCCAGGGTAAGGGGACATAGGCCCTCCCACTCCACTGCATCTCAGCCCAGGGCCCTATTAGTGTGTGTGGGGGGTAGTTTGCCACTGTGTCAGCAAATATGCTGACCAGTTCACAATAGTTTCACAACCGAACTCTATTCGTCTTCCCTGGGCTCCTTCTTACCCTCCCCAGCTTGCGGTACGTGGGTTCTGTGGTCTTCTTCAGTCTCCCCTTGGTAAACCGCCAATGGCAGCCCCAGCAGTTTGTCGGCATTGCTGGGCTCCAGAAATTCAGGTAACTCTCCTGGTTCTCCAGTCGTGTAGCCATCTCCTTCAGCTCCAGGCCCCGGCAGCATGGAAGAGATGTCCCGCTCCTCTGGCAGCCCTCTCCCAACTGAGCTAGGAGGCTGGCCTTTTATAGTCCCTCTTCCTGTCCTGCCCCTCTGCTTCTGGTGGGGTGACTGCAGGTGGCTTGGTTCTGCCCAACAGGAGTTATTTTGGGTTCTCCCCTTCTGATAGGGTGTGGGGGGCATGCCTCCTCTCTACACATACCTTCAATAGAATTTCCCAACTTAACATCAATTTAAAATTGTTCAAAATCTCCCTAGTGATCACGTAGTTTGGTCTCCCTTGTAACATAGACCATATAGTTTCCCAAAAATAATTTTTAGAGTAGATTTTAGAAACAAGAAAAAGGTCAGGGAAAGTGTGGGACCCTTACTGAATGGGGGAGGCAATATAGTGACAGATGATGTGGAAAAAGCTGAAGGACTCAATGCTTTTTTTGCCTTGGTCTTCACAGACACGATTAGCTCCCAGACTGCTGCACTGGGCAACACAGTATGGGGAAGAGGTGACCAGCCCTCAGAAGTGAAGAACAGGTTAAGGGCTATTTAGAAAAGCTGGGCATGTACAAGTCCATGGGTCCAGCTCTAATGCATCCAAGGGTGCTGAGGAAGCTGGCTGATGTGATTTCAGAGCCATTGGCCATTATCTCTGAAAATTTGTGGCAATTGGAGGAAGTCCTTGAAGATTGGAAAAAGGCAAATATAGTGCCCATTTTTAAAAAAAGGGAAGAAAGAGAACCTGGGGAACTACAGACCGGTCAGCCTGACTTCAGTCCCCAGAACAATCATGGAGTTGGTCCGCAAGAAATCAATTTTGAATAACTTGGAGGAGAGGAAGGTGATCAAGAACAGTCAACATGGATTCACCAAGGGCAAGTCATGCCTGACCAACCTGATTGCCTTCTGTGATGAGATAACTGGCTTTATGGATATGGAAAAGGCAGTGAAGGTGATATATCTTGACTTCAGCAAAACTTTTAATATGGTTTCCCACAGTATTCTTGCCAGCAAGTTAAAAAAGTATGGATTGGCTGAATGGTGGATACAAAGCTGGCTAGATTGTTGGGCTCAATGGATAGTGATCAACAGCTCAATGTCTAGCTGGCAGCCTGTATCAAATGGAGTGCCCTGGGGGTTGGTCCGGAGGCCGATTTGTTTCAACATCTTTATCAATGATCTGGATGATGGGATTAATTGTATCCTCAGAAGATTTTCAGATGTCACTAGGATGGGGGGGGGGGGGGGAGATAGATATGCTGGAGGGTAGGGATAGGGTCCAGAGTGACCCAGACAAATTGGGGGATTGGGCCAAAAGAAATCCAATGAGAGTCCTGCACTTAAGAAGGAAGAATCCCATTCAATGATACAGGCTGAGGAACAAGTGGCTAAGCAGAAGTTCTCCCTAAAAGGACCTAGGGATTACAGTGGATGAGAAGCTGGATATGAGTCAGCAATGTGCCTTCATTGCCAAGACGGCCAATGGCATATTGGGCTGTATTAGTAGGAGTGTTGCCAGCAGATTGAGGGAAGTGATTATTCCCCTTTATTCAGCACTGTTGAGGCCACACTTGGAGTATTGCATCCAGTTTTGGGCTCCCACTCCGGAAGGGATGTGGAAAAATTGGAGAGTCCAGGGGAGGGCTATGAAAATGATTGGGGGCTGGGGCACATGATTTATGAGGAGCGGCTGAGGGAACAGGGGCTATATAGTCTGAAGAAAAGAAGAGTGAGGGGAGATTTGATAGCAGCTTTCAACTACCTGAAGGGGGATTCCATAGAGGATGGAGCTAAGCTGTTCTCAGTGGTGGCAGATGACTGAACAATAAAAAATGGTCTCATGTTGCAGCGGGGGAGGTCTAGATTGGATATTAGGACACCATTTCACTAGGAGGGTGGTGAAGCACTGAAATGGGGTACCTAGGGAGGGGGTGGAATCTCCATCCTTGGAAGTTTTAAGGCCTGGCTTGACAAAACCTTGGCTGGGATAATTTAGTTAGTGTTGGTCCTGCTTTGAGCTGGTGGTTGGACTAGATGATTTTCTGAGGTCTCTTACAACCCTAATATTCTATCAACCCACAATCCACTATTGTTCCAGTGGTTATTTACTCCCACCATTAACAATTTACAACTTATTTTCTGCCTGTATTTGTCTAGTTTCAACTTCTAGCCATTGAATTATGACAGATAGAAGAACCCATTTTCAAGTATTTGTTCTCTATGTAGATATATATGGACTGTAATCAAGTTACCTCTTAACCTGATTTTTTATTAAGCTAAATAGATCATGCTCCTTGAATCTCTCTCAGTATAAAGCATGTTTTCCAATCCTCTAAATATTCTCATGGCTATTCTCTGAACCATTTCCAATTAATCATCATCCTTCTTGAGTTGTAGGCCCCAGAACTGGACAAAGTATTCCAGCAGCAGTAACACTACTGCCAAATATAGAAGTAAAATGACCTCTCCACTCCCACTTGAGATTAATTTGTTTATGCATCCCAAGATCGCATTAGCTCTTTTTTTGCCACAGCTAAACATTGAGAGCTCATGTTCAACTGATTATCCCCACAACCCCAAACCCTTTTCAGTCACTGATTCCCAGAAGAGAGTCCCCTCATCCTGTATATATGGCCTACATTCATTCTTCTTAGATGTATACATTTACATTTCCCTTATTAAAATGCATACTGTTTGTGCCAATTCACAAATTGATCCAGGTTGTTCTGAATCAGTGACCTGTCCTGTTCATTGTTTAACCACTTCACTCATTTTCTGTGTTATCTGCAAACTTTATCAGTGATGAATTTATGTTTTCCTACAGGTCATTGATAAAAATGTTAAATAGCTAAGGACCAAGAACCAATCATTGAAGGAACCTACTAGAAACCCACCCACAATTACAGTTTAAAACTTATCAGCTAGCCATTTTTAATCCATTTCTGTTTGTCATGTGAATTTTATACAGTTGTAGGATTTTTTAAAATCAAAATGTAATGCAGTACCAAGTCAAAAGTCTCACAGAAGTGTAGGTATATTATGTCAGCACTATTACATTTACCAACCAAACTTTTAATCTCATCAAAAAAGATACCAAGTTAGTTTCACATAATCTATTTTGCATAAACCATGCTGATTTGCATTCATTTTCTTCCTTTAATTATATATTAAAGCTGTTCCATTATCTTATCTGGTATTAATGTCAGGCTGATAGGCCTATAACTACCCAAATCACCCCACTTAACCTTGTTAAAAATTGGCATAACATTTGCTTTTTTCCAGTATTATTGAACTTCAACAGTGCTGCAATATTTATTAAAAATCAACATTAATATTCTAGCAAGCTTATTGCACAAGTCTTTTAAAACTCTTGAATGAAAGTTCTCTGGACTTGCTGATTTAATAGTATATAATGTTAGTAGCTTCTATTTTTACATCATTGATGTTTCATATTTAAAAATAGTTTTAAATATTCATAGTTCATATATTCATAGTTCATATTTAAAAATAGTTTTAAAAATAAAAAAAACAGTTTTAAAAAAATCACAAGTAATTTCTTAGCCTAAAGAAACAAAACAAAACAAAATGTCAAATTGAAGGTAAATAATTAAGAGCTGGAAAAAATATTCTGACATGTTCACCAAAATCCCCAACTTTTACTTACTGGTCCCCAGTTTTTAGAGATCATAAGTATAATGTGTTGTTTGGTGTATATTTTCAGAAAACCATATTATCTGAACATGTAAAGTGATAAACTTTCAGGTAATATTTTTGTTTTTCTATCACAATGAATTAGTATTTTGCATATGACTGAGAGGAGAAAGTAAAATGAACTAAGCAAAAACAAACCTGAGGGGATAAAATGTAAGCAAAGCTGCACAGCTGGCTAACTTCCTCATGGTAAAAAAAATGTCACAACATCCATAGCACAGTCAATTTTGCTAAAAATGTAAGTCTGGTAAAAAATTCAGTTCAGCTTGGGAGAGTTTCTAGACTTCAGTTAAAAATGCTTTAATACAAGATCCAATAATGTTCAATGACACTTGGTTTGATTTATATATATCTATCTATATATATAAAAGTCAAGTGGTGTATGTATGTGTGTATGTATGTATGTATGTATGTACGTATGACTGCGAAGTCCTCCCGCACCGTTTGAGCCAGAGACTTGAATTTTGGTACAGTGAGGGGTCTTGGGGTCTAGATGCTGGTAAGGGTCGAAAAAATTTTGGATCTCACCTCTGACGCCCCCCAGGGGTGAAAGTCTTTCAGGGCCAATCACATCAACTGGGCAGTTAGGTGGTGATGATGTCATAATACCCCCCTCCAACAGACACCTCACTCGCTCAGCTCACCCCTCCCTCCTCCAACGGAACCCCGGAGATCCCTCAGTTCTCTGCCCCTCCCACCTCCCCAACGGAACCCCGGAGATCCCTCAGTTCTCTGCCCCTCCCACCTCCCCAACGGAACCCCGGACTACATCAGCCCTGTGCCCCCCCCACCTGCGAAGGTCCCCGGAATCCCTCGGCTCTGGGCCCCCTCCTCCCCTGCGACGGATCCCAGTTGGGTTTGGTGGGACGGTAAGTGAGGTGGGGGTGTCGGATTCGGTCGGGGGGTGAGGTGGGGGTTTCGGGTTTCGGGGGTGGGAAGGTGTCGGGGTGGGTGAGGGGTGAGGTGTGGGTGTTGGCTTTGGTCAGGGGGTGTCAGCTGTCCGCCATCTCCCCACCTCCGACTGACCCGAGCAGCGCCGGGCACTTATGCTAGTCTCTATATATAAAAGTCAAGTGGTGTATGTATGTATGTATGTATGTATGACAGCGAACTCCTCCCGCACCGTTTGAGCCAGAGACTTGGAATTTGGTACAGTTAGGGGTCTTGGGGTCTAGATGCTGGTAAGGGTCGAAAAAATTTTGGATCTCACCTCTGACGCCCCAGGGGTGAAAGTCTTTCAGGGCCAATCACATCAGCTGGGCGGTTAGGTGGTGATGATGTCATAATACCCCCTCCAACAGACACCACACTCGCTCAGCTCACCCCTCCCTCCTCCAACGGAACCCCGGAGATCCCTCAGTTCTCTGCACCTCCCCCTCCCAACGGAACCCTGGAATCCATCAGCTCTGTGCCTCCCCCACCTGCGAAGGTCCCCCGGAATCCCTCGGCTCTGGGCCCCCGCCCCTGCAACGGACCCAAAGTTGGGTTTGGTGGGACGGTAAGTGAGGTGAGGGTGTCAGGTTCGGTCGGGGGTGAGGTGGGGGTGTCGGGTTTGCTTGGGGGGGTCAGGTGGCGGTGTCGGGTTTGGTCGGGGCGTAAGTGAGCCGGGGGGTGTCGGGGTTGGTCTGGGGGTGGGTGGGAAGGTGTTGGGGTGGGTGAGGGGTGAGGTGTGGGTGTTGGGTTTGGTCTGGGGGGGTAAAGGTGTCGGGGTGGGTGCCCAGACCAAACCCGACCCCCCCCCGGCTCACTTACCCCCCGACCAAACCCGACACCGCCACCTCACCCCCCCACCAACCGAAACACCCCCTGACCAATCCCAACACCCACCCCTCACCCCTCACCCACCCCGACACCTTCCCACCCCCCAAGATCAAACCTGAAACTCCCTGGCTCACTTACCCCCCGACCGAACCCGACACCCCCACCTCACCCCACCACCAATCGCAACACCCCCAGAGCAAACCCGACACCCCCTGGCTCACTTACCCCTCGACCAAACCCGACACCGCCACCTCACCCCCCCAAGCAAACCCGACACCCCCACCTCAACCCCCACCAACCGCAAAACCCCCTGACCAACCCCAACACCCACACCTCACCCCTCACCCACCCCAACAACTTCCCACCCCCCCAGACCAAACCCGACACCCCCCCGGCTCACGGTGCACTGTGTAGCACACAGATTATTAAATACACTGTTTGGTCGGCGGGTGAGGTGGGAGGTGAGGTATGGGTGTTGCAGTTGGTCAGGGGGTGTTGCGGTTGGTGGGGGGGGTGAGGTTTCGTTGGGGGGGTCAGGTGGGTGTGTTGGGTTTGGTTGGGGGGTAAGTGAGCCGGGGGGTGTCGGGTTTGGTCTGGGGGGGTGGGAAGGTGTCGGGGTGGGTGAGGGGCGAGGTGTGGGTGTTGGGGTTGGTCAGGGGGTGTCAGCTGTCTGCCTCCTCCCCACCTCCGACTGACCCGAGCAACGCCGGGCACTTTTGCTAGTATATATATAAAAGTCAAACGGTGTATGTATGTATGTAAGTATGTATGTATGTATGTATTTATGTATGTAAGCTTACTCCTTCCACACCATTTGAGCTAGAGACTTGAAATTTGGTACAGTTAGAGGTCTTGGGGTCCTAATGACCGTAAGGGTTGAAAATTTTTCAAATCTCACCTCTGACGCCCCCCAGGGATGAAATTCTTTAAAGGCCAATCACATCAGCTGGGCAGCTGCTGTTCTCTGTGACATAGTTACGATGTCATAATACCCCCTCCAACAGACACCACACTCGCTCAGCTCTCTGCCCCTCCCCCCTCCAACAGAACCCCGGAATCCCTCAGCTCTCTTCCCCCTGCCCACCTCCGAGGGACCCCAGAATCCCTCAGCTCTCTGCCCCCTGCCCACCTCCGACGGACCCGAGTTGCGTTTGGTCGGAGGGTAAGTGAGGTAGGGGTGTCAGGTTTGGTCGGGGGGGTGAGGTGGGGGTGTTGGGTTTGGTCGGGGGGTAAGTGAGCCGGGGGTGTTGGGTTTGGTCCAGGGGGGTGGGAAGGTGTCCAGGTGGGTGAGGGGTGAGGTGTTGGAGTTGGTCAGGGGGTGTTGGGGTTGGTGGTGGGGGTGACGTGGGGGTGTTGGGTTTGGGTGGGGGGGTGAAAATGTGAGTCGGGGTTGGTTGAGGGGTAAGTGAGGTGGGGGTCTCGGGTTTGGTCGGGGGGGTGAGGTGGGGGTGTCAGGTTTGCTCTCTGCCCCCATCCAACGGACCCCGCACTTGCTCAGCTGTCTGCCCCCTCCCCACCTCCGACTGACCCGAGCAACGCTGGGTATTTTCGCTAGTATATATATAAAAGTCAAATGGTGTATGCGTGCGTGCGTGTATGTATGTATGTGTGCATGTATGTATGTATGTATGCTTACTCCTTCCACACCGTTTGAACTAGAGACTTGAAATTTGGTACAGTTAGAGGTCTTGGGGTCCTAATAACCGTAAGAATCTAAAATTTTTCAAATCTCACCTCTGACGCCCCCCAGGGGTGAAATTATTTAAAGGCCAATCACATCAGCTGGGCAGCTGCTGTTCTCTGTGACATAGTTATGATGTCATAATACCCCCTCCAACAGACACCTCACTCGCTCAGCTCTCTGCCCCCTCCCTCCTCTGATGGACCCCGGAATCCCTCAGTTCTCTGCCCCCTCCCCACCTCCGACGGACCCGAGTTGGGTTTGGTCGGAGGGTAAGTGAGGTAGGGGTGTCAGGTTTGGTTGGGTGGGTGAGGTGGGGGTGTCAGGTTTGCTCTCTTCCCCCTCCCCCCTCCAATGGATCCCGCACTCGCCCAGCTGTCTGCCCCTTCCCCACCTCCGACTGACCCGAGCAACGCCGGGTATTTTCGCTAGTGTATACACACACACACACACACACACACACACACACACACACACACACACACACACTGGAGTTTTCATATTGTTCCTGTAAAGTAAATTATTTCAAAACAAAAAAACATTAAAATGAAGGAAGAAAAATAATTTAATATGTACTCATTAAGATAACTACAGCTATAGGACTTAAGTTAATTCAGTTCCATTCCAGTTCTCTAGAACTGATTCATAACTTTAGTCTTCTCAAGAAACCAAGGTTCATTAATTTCAGCTGAGAAACTCTAAAGACCTAAATAAATTAGAATAAACTCATTCTGACCAAGATGTCCCAGTTGGAATAAAGTTGATTGACATTTGTTAAAATATTCTATTATTTGTTAAAATATTATCTAATATCTAAATATTATCTAAATATTATCTAATATTTGTTAAAATATTCTAGTCAGAAATAATTGTTTGCTGTATTTAGGAGTAAAAGACTTAGTTCAAAGTAGGTAAATATTCACTATTTTCAACATTATTGTTCACTTTATTGGTGTTCCTATCTTGCTGAAATATTTAATTATCAAGCCACAATGAATTCATTGTTTTGTCAAATGATGGCTTGTTATACTCCGTCAAGGGATAACTTATGACAGTAAACATTGTAAATTTGTAGTGTAAAAGGAGTGCTACATCTGTTGGGTATAGCCTTCCTTATAATCCATATGATTATTTGGCTGGAGGAGGGTCTAAAATTAAATTGTCCTGAAATAAAAGTATTGGAATTTGTTTTCATGATTCCTTTTTCTAAACCTTTTCTAATTGTTGGTAGATAACTCAGAAAATACAATGTACAGATTTTTTTAAAAGAATGTATTTAGTAAATAGCTAATGCATTCTTCAACATCCCTATTTTTTATTTTTTTTTGGTAATAGAAGTATGTATGGAACAAATAAGTAAAGATATTTCAGGCCAATGGAATTGCACCTGCTCAAATCAGTGCATTAAAACTCTGGTTATAATTTGTTACCTATATTTATCACTTTTTCAAATAAACTAGACAGTTTGCTTTCTGAACAAGAAAAATCACAGTGTAAATATAATGTATTTATAGTGTCATACAGATTAAAGCTAGAAGAGACCACCAGATCATTGAGTGTGACCTCCTGTACATCACATGCCACCAATACCACCCAGCACCTGCACACTAAACACAATAACCAAAGTAAGACCAAAGTATTACAGCCCACAGGAGACTAGATAATTATGTGCCACAGGAAGAGAATAGGAGGGTCCAAGGTGCACTAGTGCTCAAGACCTCTCCACAGGATATGACTGAGATGTACCCTGATAATCTTGACAATTGGCCCATACCCACACTCTGTAGAGTAAGGCAAATCTCCACCCTCACACCCTCCATTGCCAAGGTCACTGCTAGTCTGGCCTGCTGGAAAAACCCTCCCAGAATGGCAGGTTGAAATCCTGGAGCATGAACTGTAAAAGGTGGCAATAAGAGCTTCAGTTGCCAAAGTGAAATTCTGATTATATGAATTTATGGTAAATACCTACTGAAAAGCAAAACTATCACATAATCACACTAATTAAAGTTGCCTTGTTATAAAATGTGATCATTCTGGCAAAAGAAGTCAGGACCAGGATACACTGCAAAATCTTGGTCTCGGTGGTCCAAAATTCATGACAAACTCTGTCCTTATGAGATATCAGTGACGTCCAATATTGAAATTAGACCTGTGATGGGGCAATGTCCTCAAGCATGCCCCTTAAAGGCAAAGCCTGTCCTTGCAGGCTACCTGCCCTTTCTCCACCTATTGTGGTCATCCACTGCTTTACTCAGATCCAGGAACTGAGAACAAACAATTCCCTTTGAAGGGTCTCATTTTTAATTCATTTTACAGTGTACAAGTAAAACCTTACACATTAGCCCATCAAGTCCAACCCTTCCTCTCCCCTGGGGCTAATGCCAACACACATCTTCTCCCAAGTCCAGAAGTCCTCCACCTTCTCACTCCTTTCAGATGTCAAGTTGAAACAGTTCATAGGCACCAGTGGTGGTCACCCTAGAATCTTGGGGAACTCATCCCTCCAGCTGAGCTCTGGTAGCATTTTATCAGGTCCAGTGCTAGTTTGTCAGTTAGTTGCCAACCAGCCAGTTAGTTAATTGCTTACAAGTCAGCTCAGGTGGATTATTTCTCCTTAAAGAAGCCTACCACAGCTAGACTGGATGCTGACTCAATTCAAAGGGGCCAGCCATCACAGCGACAAGGCTGAAACAAAATTCATAGGGGCAAGTGTTGTTATGACAATTTGATTCTGAAATTCAATAACCTGGATTTATAATAAACAAGTAAGTTTGATTTAGCCCATCTCCACTTAATCTTAACAAAACTGAAACATCAATTCTGCTACATGCAAATAATGTTAATTCACGTATTAGATTAACAGCTTAAAGACCAAGCAGTATATTCACACATATTATCTTCTGTAGATGTGGGAGGAAGAAAATGATATTAATACAGGTTTAAGATTAGCAGCCGTGTTAGTCTGTATCCGTAAATAAGACGATGAAGTGGGCTATAGCCCATGAAAGCTTATGCTGAAATAAACTGGTTAGTCTCTAAGGTGCCACAAGTCTTCATCGTCTTCTTTAATGATATCAATGTACTTCTTTATTACTGTATTACACAACACCTGTTGCCAAAAAGGGAACATTTTTGGTTTACTAGTATTACTAGTACCAGCTAGAGAGAATGGCCCAGGATAGAGGACTCTGGAGATCTGTGGTTGGTGGCCCATACCCCGACTGGGGTGACGGGCATAAGTAAGTAAGTAGTATTACTAGTATTGTCTAGTACTCAAAGTTAGTAACTAAATATTGGTCCCACTCTTTTATATATATTCAGACAGAATCTGATAACTCTAACAACTCTTTTTTTCTTCTCTCTATACTGCTATCCTGAGATTTTTACTAAAAATATCTCCTTAAAAAAATCCATTTTATACTTCTAAAAATCTCAAAATAGCCAACTTTTTCTGCAAGATTATGGTATCTTCACCATCAATCTCTGCATTCATGCTTAGTAGTATAACTGGCACAGTGAGTCACTACGGAAAGTTCAGAGGGTTACATCCTTCGGTGACATTTGAAAAAGAAGCCAATATTAATTAAAATTGTCATCTATTTTCATCCAATTTCCTTAGTGATTCATTATCTGATATTTATGACTTAGGGGCTTCTTCACTCATGGAACATGATCAGAAGATATTGTTAAGCGGATATTGCACCAAATATTCCATGTGGAAAAAAAACCCTAGTGAAGCAAGCACCGGGGAGAAAAATGATCTCTATAGCAACTCCTAAAATGTATAAAGGGAGAGAATATGAAACTATGCCATAGATTTATATAGTCTCCTGTTGTTAAGACTGCTGAATTTACTGAAAAAATACCATGTGTTAGTTAAGCAATATGTATATACAAGATACAAGTGTGTGAGTTTAAGTTAGGGACTTATCTTCACCCACTGGTGCTATTTTTGATTAACTCCTGGAAAGTGTCAAATATAACTTCTCATTAACTGCATTCATTTCTCATTTTTATTTAACAAACACAAATAATTTCAGCAAACTAAAATCCCATTGATTTACATACTCGGGCATTCTTTCAGGGTCAAGATTTTGCTTTTGTTAGTTCCTGTTGTGCATGTATAATCAAGACCCCATGGATGGTCAGGATTTTACCATTATTTAAAGTAAATTACATATCAAATATACAAAAGATGTGGATGTAGAGAATGAAGTTTATTTTCAAACCTCTATCTCTTTAGCAGCAGGAGTTGTAATAGAATACAAAGAATTGCCAAGACTGAGCTCACACTTACTGCTAGCATTATGGAATTCTGGCTTCCCAGGGTTATATGGAGTTAAATTAAGGAAGTAATTTGTGACTTTTTGTCTCGCTTTAAGATTTCAGTTGATAGATAAACTTTCTATAGAAACCATTACAGAGGGCTCAGAATAGCTGTAATGTTAAGTGGGACAAATATTTAAATACTTCAAAGAGAGAAAGTTAATCTACTATATTTTCCCTACACTATGATTTGTGCAGGTTTTAAAATGAGTTATACACACTACATACATATATATGTGTGTGTGTGTGTATATAAACAGGAATTGCTTTGAAAATTTATCAACATTTTAATGAATTTCCTTCAACCATGTTTGAGATCCTGTTGTGTTTGCTTTCTGCAAATATTTAATGAAATTTCATTTTATTGGCAGGAATATTCACAGAGAATTTTAAGTGATTATTAGAAAATGGTTGTTTTGGATTTGTAAATTTGTACTGAAAACCTGATTCTGAGATATGCTCAGTAAAGCTGGAAAGAGAAACATACCATGATACATGTGTGCCCAATGTAAACTACACAATTTGTTTTTTTATATCAAATAGTGAATACTATGGCTGTCAGTTAATTACAGTTAACTCGTGATTAACTCAAAACAAATATTTGCACTGTAAAAAGATAAAGAAAATGTATTTTTCATTTCACTTCATGAAAGAACTGTAGTTCAATGTCTTTACTGTGAAAATGCAATTTACAAATCTAGAAATTTGTTTTAAATAGCTGCACCCAAAACCAAAATATTTGTATGCTCCTTCATGCTTCAACTTGTAGACTATTTATCTTTTTACAATGCAAATATTTGCAATGAAAATACAGTAAACCCTCGATTTAACGGACCTCAATTTAACGGACTTCGGATGCAACGGAGAAAATTTCTAAGCAAGTCTGATGCATCCGAAATCCATTTGGCAAGGGCTGGCTGCCGGCTCCCGGCTGCCGCCCGGGTCCAGGCAGCGGGCGGGCTGGCTGCTGGCTCCCGGCTGCCGCCCGGGTCCAGGCAGCGGGCGGGCTGGCTGCTGGCTCCCGGCTGCCGCCCGGGTCCAGGCAGCGGGCAGGCTGGCTGCCAGCTCCCGGCTGCCGCCCGGGTCCCAGCAGCCAGGACCGGGGCGGGCTGGCTGACAGTTCCCGGCTGCCACCCGGGTCCCAGCAGCCGGGACCCGGGAGGGCTGGCTGCCGGCTCCCGGCTGCCGCCCGGACCCTGGCAGCGGGCGGGCTGCGGAGCTGCCGCCCCGGCCCTGTGGCGGGCGGGCTGCTGCTCCGACAGCTCGGTTTTTTTTTATTAAATAACGGACTTTCTGATTTAACGGACACCCCCTCGCCCGAATTAGTCCGTTAAATCGAGGTTTTACTGTAATAATATAAAGTGAGCACTCTACATTTTGTATTCTGCATTGTAATTGAAATCAACATATTCAAAAATGTAAAGAAAAATCCAAAAATATTTATAATATATTTAGATTGATATTCTATTATTGCTTAATGGTGTGATTAAAACAGCAATTAATTGTCGGGGTTTTTCCGTCGTTTGACAGCCCTAGTTAATAAAAGTAATGAACTCTTCCTGCTCAGTAGAAAGACCAAGAAGTATTTGCTGAAATTACTTTGCAAAGATGTGAATCCAATAGCTAGGAATCCCAAGTAAACATATTTTCCCCTCTTCTGGGCACCTCTCCCAGAGCCAAGGATACCCTTCCTAATTACCATCACTGTCAATTACCATTTTTAACCACATGTCCACTACACTTCTAGGAAATACAAGCACAGAGTGATGCTCCCAATGTGTACCAATGTCACTACTTCATTTGATGGATTAGTCACTGTTGAGCGTATGACTTCCAAATTAGAGGTCATTTTTCATATGAAGATTTCAAAGTGTTTTATGAAGTAGTGTATCATTATCCCCATTTTACACATGGGAAAGTGAGGTAGAGAAAGAAAGAATCTAATTGTCTTACTCAGCAAATTTATTCTGTGATGTGATGGGGTGGAGTAGGTCTAGAGGTCCCCTTCTGGAGCCTTCATAACCCTGCCTAACCCCACCTCAGAAAAGAGCAGACGAGAAGTCCTCCAAGCAGCCAATAAGAGGGCCTGCTGGAGCATCCAGTCAGGAGCCAGGTAGGGCATATAAAAAGCAGCAGCTGAGACAGAGCAGTCAGTTTGTCCTTGGAGCTGGAAGAAAGAGGACTGGGTTCTTTGCGGGCTGGAAGAGCAGCAGAACCACAGACAGCTCAGTGTAGGCAAGGCTGAACATAGAGAGGGCTGCCAAAGACTGGGGAAGCTAAGAAGGAGCTCCTGTCTGGCTTAGGGGACTGAGCAAGGACTGAGCCAAAAACCTAGCCAGACCAAGTGAGAGTACTGTGATGTGCCCGGGGTTGGGGAGCAGGGGTGAGTGCTGAAAAGGACACACCAACAGAGATTACCATGATGGGGCCTGTTGCACTGGTATGGGGGGCAGTCTTTCCAGAGAGGAAGCCTTGGCCAAAGGTCAAGACTGTATATCCCAGACTGAATTTGTTCGTTCTGTTCCACTTTCAGACAGTATGTGTGACTCAGCTGGAAGGCTGAGACATTGACGACCTGCCGAAGAAACCATCAGCTGGGGGGTGGTCACAAAAGGTGGATGCTAACTTGTTCCAAGAACTAAGAAACAGTAATCTCACAGCTGACCAGAAGGGGGCACTCACAAGAGGCCAGATCATCCCTTTATATGTTCCATGAGTGCCAGGTGCAAAAGTGTAGTCCTGTAAAATTATTTTAAAAGCAGGAATTAAGATTTGGTATAATACAGATCATTGACCTTACAAAATCAGATGGGAAGGGTGGTCCTCTGGTTGAGGCACTGAACTAATGGACTTGGAAGATTTGGTACTACTCCTGTCTCTGTATGGAGTTTCTGTGTTTCCTTGACCAAGTTAATTAATCTCTTTCTGCTTCAGTTTTCCACCTCTAAATGGAAATAATATTTTTCCCTACCATACAGGGGTACTGCAAAGATATATCCAATATTTTCTGCAGATACAACAGATTCATGACTTATCTGGAAAAGGGGGTGAAGTGGCAAAGTTTGCTGATGATAACTAGCTTTCTTGAATAATTTTGT
The DNA here is from genome assembly GCA_032164245.1 of Sternotherus odoratus. Lineage (NCBI taxonomy): Eukaryota > Metazoa > Chordata > Testudines > Kinosternidae > Sternotherus > Sternotherus odoratus. The sequence continues at coordinate 225,725,455 of JAVMKO010000001.1, read as the reverse complement.
AAGTCCAAAGCAGCCTTTGAGGACTTACAGAGGGATCTCACAAAACTGTGTGACTGGGGAACAAAATGGCAGATGAAATTCAATTAGTTGATTAGTACAAAGTAAAAAAATCCAATAATGCAAATATATTAATGAGTGCTAAATTAGCTGTTGGCACTTAAGAAAGGTTTGGAGTCACTATGCATCATTCTCTGAAAATGTCCACTCAGTGCACAGCAGTGGTCTAAATGGGTAACAGTATCTCAGGAGTTAGTAGGAATGGGATTAAAAATAACACAGAAGATATAATAATGCTACTATATAAATTCATGGTGAGCCCACACCTTGAAAACTGTGTTCACTTATAGTCACCTGATCTCAAAAAGGATATTGTCAAACTTGAAAAGGTACAGAGAAGTGCAACAGAGGGGTGTGGAATGGCTTCCGTACAAAGACAGAATTTTTAAAAAAATCTCGGGGCAACCCTCAACCTATGATTATCAGAAGCTGTCAGTGGAAGATGGAGTGGATCACACCATAATTTCCCTGTTCTGTGCACTTCTCCTGAAACTCTGCTATGGGCAATTGTCCAGACAGGATAGTGGGCAAGATGGACCATGTACTAACTCAGTACAGCAGCTCTTACATTGTATTACAATGTAAAGAAGTCATATTTTTCTCTCAGTAAAGGGCCCCTACATATCATAACACATGGTTTGTTGTGCTAACATTATGAAGTAAATGGCCTGCTTCAGATTACTGTGTAAATCTCTTGTATTTTTTGTTGACACAGTAATGCAAACTTGTTAATCACATTGATTTTTCCTAGCTCACACAGCTTCAATTCAAATAAACGCTGGCCAGAGCCAATTGATCTGCACCAGTTTCCAAATGTCTCTTCTGTTATTTGGTTTGGCATGGGGAAAAATCAGATCAGCCAAGAAGGGCACACAGAGGATTGGCAAGGCTGACACTAATAAAAAGGAACAGAGGGATTGTGAGAAGTCACAGAATTTCAGGAGCTACTGAAAGACACTGAGAGAATGGAAGGACCCATTATAAAGTTTATTAACCCTTTTCAGACTGCCTCTATGATGCCAATACTCTACATGTTCATCAGTCATGTATCCAGTTTTATCAAGGGAGTATTAAACACAGATGAGACAAAGGAGGTTGCAAAATGAAGCACTCAAAAAATAAGAAATGACAAAAGTAAGGTCTTAAGTTTGCTCTCTCGTGACTAAAGCAGCATCTGAACAGTGGTGGGCCATCTTAAGACTGCAGACCGAGCTCCCCCTCATCTGTACTTATTCCTCTTTTCAGGAGAAAGGCAGTGGGATTTAGCATTGGGCTGAATCTTGAATTGAGTAATGGGGTTTCAGCTAAAGGAATCAACTGTATGGTGTGAAGCCATTCAACTGGTCCTATTTAATAACTTGTACTTCAAAGGGATAGAGGGTGGTAATTCTCCCCATTTGACATCAGAATTAATAAAGTTGTGACTAGCCATATTTAATTCATTCATGTGTCTGTGGCCTGATACTTTTGCCTGTCCTGATCAAAGAAATGATTGGTTTTCTTGGGATTATTTGTTATTTCTGTAGCACAAATTGCAATAGAGGAGTTATGGATAAGTTTAAAGATCAAGGTACTGCCCCAAAGAGTTAACATCTTAACAGCAGGAAAACAAAGGATGAGTTTACAGAGAAAAGAAAAAAAAAGCAGTGCAACCACATATTGAAGTCAAACATTCATCTCTTTAGCTCTACATATTTGTTCTTCTACAATTTGTTGAGTTCAGTGTTAGCATTCCAATAATGATTTCCTGAGTGGCTGGAAAATGTGGGGGATCTGTCTTTCCAGGGATGAGACATAGCCCTTACTCCTTTAAACATCCTCTTTAATACATATAATCTCACATTTTTCTCCTTGAAGTTGTGTAGGAGTCTCCATTAAAGAAGATGAAATGATGTAGTTTGTCTAAAGGAAACACAACACATTCCTTGATCTCAATAAGTGTAATTGTCATATAATTAATGTTCTCTTTTTGTGATTTACTACTGAGTTATGTCTTTTCTGGCAGAGAGTATTTGAATAGTCTGTGCACAGGGAGCCCTGGCTTAACATTTGTCTCCATCCTCACTTCCTACTTAACATTAGTTTTTCAGAAGCTGTGCAAGAGTGGCACTCACTGGTAGCAGTAAGACTGACCTACAGCAGAGTCCTGCTATTCCAACCTCACAATGCCAGATATTGATCTAGCAGCCTATTAGCTCACATCCACTTTAATTTGCTTCTTCCATTTTTACCTTCTTGTGGGGGCTACATTTATTTCTAGAGTGCTGAAAAATAAAGTAATTGCTAATTATAGTTGTTGTAATTCTCTATGTAGCTAGCAAAGCCAGATTTTAAATTGAAATTCCTTGTAAAAGTTGGACCTATACAGTAAGTTAATATTGTTAGGTTGTTGTCTTATTGAGCTACTGACTTTTCATCTCATATGGGAAAGAGAAATGCTCTATTCAAACTGTGACACTATGCCCCATATTCTTCATAGAGATATGGTTATGATATGATTATGACATAAGTAAGATGTATTTTATGCAAGGTGGGTTATGTGAGATATCATTGGAAAGGTTATTATTTACCTAATATGATTATTCTATTTGTATACATGCATCATTTTTGTATCTAAAGGTAGGAATATTTTCTATGCATCTAATACAAATGTGATTAAATATTGGGAAGGCCCACTAGACAGAATGCAATCAGTCTGGAAGGTCGGTTGGGAAAGTCTATTAGGGAAAACATTAGATTTTTGAAGATGCTAATGTCCCACCTGGAAGTCTTCCTGGGGATGCTATAAAGAGCCTCTGAGTTATGGCAACAACATACCACACAATAAAAACACTAACCCAGGAACCTATCCTTGCAACAAAGCCTGATGCCAACTCTGTCCACATATACATTCAACTGACACCATCATAGGACCTAATCATATCAGCCACACCACCAGAGGCTCATTCACCTACACATCTACTAATGTGATTTATGCCATCATGTGCCAGGAATGCCCCTCTGCCATGGATATTGGCCAAACTGGACAGTATCTATAGAAAAGAATAAATGGACACAAATCTGACATCAGGAATCATAACATTCAAAAACGAGTAGGAAAATACTTCAACTTCCCTGGTCATTCAATTGCAGACTTGAGGGTGTCTATTTTAAAACAGAAAGCTTCAAAAACAGACTCCAATGAGAAGCTTCCGAACTGGAATTAATTTGCAAATTGGATACCATCAACCTAGGTTTAAACAAAGACTGGGAATGGCTAGGTCATTACACTAATTGAAACCATTTCCCTATGTTAAGTATCATTCACACCTTCTTGTCAACTATCTGATATAGACCATCTTGATTATCACTACAAAAGGGTTGTTTTCTCCTGCTGATAATAGCTAAGCTAAATTAAATAGGCCCTTATAATTAGTATGGTAATTTCCACCTTTTTATGTTTTATCTGTATGTATATATCTTACCTACTGTGAGTTCCATTCTATACATCCGACGAAGTGGTCTATAGCCCATGAAAGCTCATGCTGAAATAAATTGGTTAGTCTCTAAGGTGCCACAATTACTCCTCATTTTCTTTACGGATACAGACTAATATGGCTGCTATTCTTAAACCTGAGTTATGGCTATAAGGTCATGTTATCAAAGTCACCTGGTACTGGACTCCATGATAATACTATTATTTTTCCACTAACCCGGGATGGGAACCACAATGGGAGACAAAGGATTGCCGCCATATGCAAAAACTATTTAAAGCAGGGAACAATGTCATCAGTTGGTTCTTCATTGACTCCCTGCCTAAGAAAGAGGGCTGCTGGAAACACCTGAGAACAAAAGACTGGACTGGGGAGAAGGGCTGGACCCAGGTGAGTGGGTTGTCTCACCTGTGAATGCAATATCTAAAGTTTAAAGCTGCAAGCAAGTGCAGCTTGCCTTCAAGAATCTCTGCAATCTGCCTGACACAACATTTAGGGTGTGAATTTCTTACTTATAACCAGCTTCTTTAGTATATTAAGCTTAGATTGTGTGTTTTATGTGCTAAGGAATGTGCTTTGACTTGTTTTCTAGCACTTATAATCACTTAAAATCTATCTTTTGTAGTTAATAAACTTGTTTTGTTTTACCTAAAAATAGTGTGTGTAGAAATCATAACTTGTGGCAGAGAGCTCTTGTATATTCCTCTCCACAGCGGGGGAGAAAATTTCATGATCTTATGCTGTATAGTTCTCTTTGCTGCACAAGAGAGTATAATTTTTGGCTTACACTCCAGAGGGGGGGTGTACACTTGAGCAACTGGGTAGTTCCTAAGATGGGCCTTCCCATGCAGAACTGATCTCAGCATTTGTGTGTATAGCTGTAGCTGGGTGTGTCCCTACCTGTATATGTGCTGGTAAAGTGCAGTCTGAATCCTGGGGAAAGTTTGGCAGAATGCATAGCAGTACAGTGTTAAGGGAACCTAGGCTGGTGGGTCAGGCAGGCTCAATGATACCCCAGTTTCAAGTGGCATTCCTGGGAGGGGAGGGGTGTGATGCATAACACAAATTATCACCCGAATCATGGATGTTATTCATATTTTAATCCCAGTTTTGTGGCAGTATCCTGAATTCTTAAATCTGTTTGGGAAAGCCCATTATATCTACCAGGCAACATCCATTTGTTTATCAGATATATTCAGATCAGTTGGAAAGGATCAAATGACTGAATGCAGTCATTGACTAAATTATATTTAGAGAGTATTTGAGAATGCTGTTATATTGTGGGTAGCAAAATACTATTTAAACAACACCCTGGACTAGGATAGACTTTAATGATGTGGATTAGTTTAGGATTAAGGCCAACTAATGATGAATATTTATTAACAAAAAATCATTTTATTAGGTGACACCAATTAAAGAAAAATTACAACTTCCTAAAGTCTTAACCACAACTCTCAGGGAAAACAAATGTATTAATCAATAATGAATTATGCATTAATTGGAAGGAAGAAAATTTTTAAAAAGAATTATGCCTCACAGCATTCAAATCAAGACTTTAATAAGTCATTTCTTACCTATATTTCATCTAATTCTAACTGTTAAGCAGTTTTTACCTATTTTAAGTAAAATTTACTCTAGAGTAGAATGAAAAATGTTTAAACCTATGTATTTTGGGAATGTCTTCATTTTAAGCTTACAATTTGGGGTAACTAAATACTTTATAGAATAAATCATGGGCTCTCAAGACAGGAGATAATAAACAGGTGTCAGGAGTCTTGACACCTTTGCTTTTTCCCTATTGCTAAGTGAGAAGGAATCCCAGCTAGATCTTAATTAAATGAGAGAGCATCTGGGGATGAAAAAGGTTGAAAACAACGGCTAAAAATCACCTCTTATCTTAATCTTTCCTTGAGACTAGAAGCCTTTATACAGTGAAGAACACCAACCCCATCACACACCATTATATTTTCTAAAAAGTTACACACCTGCCCCTCCTCCTTGTGGCAATGTGGACCTCACTAGCTCAGAGGTGAAAGTAAGGCAGTACGGGCCGGTATGCCGTACTGGTAAAAAATCTGTCTAGCACCTACCGCCTTACTTTAAAGCGCCACTGCGGCAGCGCTTTAAAAGGTCAACTTAAAGCGCTGTCACAGCAGTGCTTTAATGTTGCTGCTCTTTTTGCGCCCCTCCCCCCCATCTGCAACCCTGCCAGGTCCCCACGCAGGACTGCCAAAGGGGAGCGCAGAAGGAGCAGAAACGCTAAAGTGCTGTGTCAGAGATTTACTTCCCCACTCTAAACTCTAGGGCAGTGGTCCCCAATCCCCGGGCCACGGACCGGTACCGGTCCATGGATCAATTGGTACTGGGCCGCACAAGAGCGGGAGCGGTGAGGCGGCGGCAGGCAGGCAGGCAGGCAGGCGGCACAGGCAGGCAGGCAGGCAGGCAGCAGCGCAGGCAGAGCCTGGCGGTTCAACACCCCCCCCCCCCTGCAGTAAAATTGTTGACCGGTTGACCAGTCCGCGGTGATAAAAAGGTTGGGGACCACTGCTCTAGGGTAAAGATGTGGGGATCGCACATATGGAAGACCAATTAACTCCAAGCTACTTTCCCAGCCTAGGTTAAATCTTTTCCCCCAAAACCCAAACTTCTCCAGTTGGGGCTTGTAATCTGCTGCCACCATTAATGTGATTACCCCAAAAATATGGGGTGGGGCACATTAAAACCCTGATAGTAACACCCCCTCCCCCTTGCTACCTGGGAGAGATTCAAGAACACAGACCCTCACTAGCCGTGAGCTGTGCCCGATCCAAAGCTAGGACAACTGCAAGGGAAATAAACAGACAATTCTTATAACAAAAAAAAGGTTTAATAGAGAAAAGAGGAAAAGCATACAATTTATAAAGACTTCACAGATACTCATTCCTAGCCTTAACCCACCTTAACCCCTCCCTTGGGATTTCTCTCCCTGATGATGTTAAAGACACCATAGATTGATTACAAGCTTATACAATTAACAACTTCACTTACTGCCAGGCTGACCTAGAAACTTATCAAGGGATGAGTAGAAAGATGATTCATTACCCTAGAGCTGGGGAGAAGATGGAGACAGGCTGAGTGCAAAGGAAAAAGTGAAACTAAACTCCCTTTGTCTGTAGGAATTTGCATCCCCCAAATGTCATTCCCTCTTCTGCTTCAGGTTAACCCTTTACAGGTAAAACAGTAATTCTAAGGCACTTCATACTTATGACACGCTGCTCCCGCAGTGCTTAAACTGGGTCCTTCAAAGCGGCAAAAGGACCAGGCTTAAAGCGCTGCCACGGCAGCGCTTTAACCTCCCTACCCCATCTGTACCCCCCTCCCCGCCCCGCCGCCAACGATGGCGGGGAGAAAAGGAGCAGGTACCCAGCTGCAGTGGGGTGCAGAAGGGGCAGGGAGGTTAAAGTGCTGCTGTAACAAAGGTTTAGGACGGGTCCTTTTAAGCGCTGCCCTAACGGTGCTTTAAGATCTCTGTTCTTTTGCTCCGGTAAGACAAAAGTTTTACTTTCACCTCTGCACTAGCTCCACCCTCACCTCTTCCACTTCATAGCATTAATTCCAAATCCAAGAGGATTAAACATTTATGCCATTCTTTTTGCATCTGTCACCCTGTTGCATACAGATTAGGCCACCAGACAACACTTTCCACCCATGGTCCCAGGAGTAATAGGAAGAAACAAGCAAAAGGACTATAACTAACACCTAAAAAAGGAAACTGTCAGACCTTTATAACCACTCCCAGGCACAAAGTCTACAATCACCCTTCCAAGATCATGATGGACACTGCCGCATATCTTGGTCTCAGTATCAGGTCATGTTTATAGACAATGAAACCCATATGCAGGGCTTTTTCATACAAATCTAGTTATTTGTTACCGCAGGCTCAATGCTGACACCTCTCTTCCTCCATTCCAGGCTATTTTGTATGCAACATATGAGTAGTGCACAAAAGAGGCAGAATTGCCATCTTCAGTCCACCTATCCTCAAAAGCTAGAGACTTCATTGGAAAACCTTGATCTGTGAAGTAACAGGCAAAACCAGTGTATACAGTGTATAACTATTCTACAAACCTTCAGACAAAAATTCCCAGAAAAACAGAACTAGAGATGGTGACATTCATAGTAGTGGAGTTCCCAAACTCGTTGTCCTGGGATACTTCAATGTCTGTTGTGACAAAAGTAATCGCCACACACAAGCAATCACCACTTTGGCCTGAGATTTGAACTAGGGACAAAGGGGTCATAAATGTTAGCCCCACTCCCTGGTCAGACCACTTTCTCCTGCAAGTGGATTTCAGAATTCTATTTCTGAAGCATCAAGAATCCACTATCACCATGGCCCATCATGTAAACTCAGACATCCAATTAAATTTCAGAGCTCACAAACCTCATCCTCCCCTGTAACTATCAGTCCTGGTAGAGATGTGCCCAGATGGAACATCAGTGGAGTAGTGATTCCTGATCCTGGCCCATGTTTCTTTTTCATATGGTACGTTACGTTTTTGAAATGTGCGTTTGGACTATTCTTGTTTCCCTGCAGGTGCTTATGTTAAAATGAGTCCAAAAGTACAGGGCTCAAAGGAGAGGAAAGCCATAACTAACATATCTAAATTTCCTTTAAAATGTATGTGATGGGAGCAGTGAAACCTCACACTGATGCTGGCAAACCAGGTGCAAGCTCATGCCAAAGCCCCAGCTCAATTCACTTGTGTATTAGTATATATCAAAGCTAAATGTATGGTGTTTAAACTTCTTGAAAAGTAATGGGATGTTAATGCATTGTTTTAACTTAGCTAATCCTGTTATATAATAGTATACCCTGTAACTAAGTAACCCTTCAAACAGGAAGAAGCCTTGTGGTATGCAAATGAAAAACTTTAACAGAACACTTACATTGTGTGTAATGATGGGAGGTCAAAGACTGTAAATGCTTCTCATTCTTTGTCATCAAAGGAAAAGCACCTGTGGGTAGGGACATTGTCAGCTTGTTTTCTGAGAAGAAGCTATAAGAATGGATTTAAGGAAAGACCTTTCATTTTGTAAGTGTTTGGATTCTTACAGGGAAGTGAACCAGATGCAAAGCAGAGATCCACAGAGACAATCTTGTTCCCTGTAAAGACTCTTGGAAAACTGGCAGTTTATTATGGCACAACCACCATTTGGAATTAGAGACTGTGATACACGTACATATATTTTATCTGCTTTAACATCTCAATAACTCTCATTTCCTTTTCTTAGCTAATAAACTTTTATTTAGTTTATTATAGAACTGGCCACCAATGCTGTCTTTGGTGAAGATCTAAATCAGGGATCAGCAACCTTGGCACTCGCCTCCCCAGGGTAAGCACCCTTGTTTACCTGCCGTGTCCACAGGTTCAGCCGATCGCGGTTCCCACTGCCCATGGTTTGCCGCTCCGGTCCAATGGGAGCTGCAGGAAGAGGTGCAGTGGGATCCACAATTGGCCGAAACTGCGGACAGGCAGGTAAACAACCCGGCCGGTGCTTACCCTGGGGGGGCCGTGTGCCAAGATTGCTGCTCCCTGATCTAGAGTACCAATTACTGTTAGGTATTTGACTGGTCTTTTAGAACTGGTGTGGTATGATTTTTGGTGTAAGTGACCTTTTATCAAAAAGACCGGTTTTTCTGCAAGACAAAATAGACCGAAGAGCCTAAGCAGGCTGTCGGTGACTTTATGCTAAGACTAGTATAGTGATTCAGGAGTTTACATTTGTTACTGGTTTGGTGAAATCTATCTATAGAACATACCCCAAACTGGTGGTATCTACCCTGTTTTCTGACATTCTGCCATGAGGTAGGCACACACAGGTGAACCACTCCAGACAGTGTGACACTGACAACAGCAGACAAGGGGTTAAAGAGAGCTTATGAGTGCAGCTAGCCCCACTCTTCTATAACTACAACCAATGCCAGCTCTGGAGGGGGAAGAAAAGGAGAGAACCTGGCTCACTTGAGGGTTGACTGGTGAAGACACAGGAAGTAGCTATGCCTCTCCACAAAAGGGGAGCATCACTACAAGCCTGGCAGCTGTTGGGGGATGGGGAAGACACTGCATTTGTGACTGAGCAAGGTTGTGGAAGAGACTGAGGAGCACCCAGCAGTGAGTCCATTTTACTATTTGAGTTTAATGACATTGTAGGGCTAGGCCCACTCCATTCTTACACCCATCCTCACCCAGAAAGACCCGAGGCTGCAGCTGAATGCTGCAAAAGTCCACAAGGGAGTGCTACTCCAGTTGAGTAACTACAGATTCTTTGGGCTACACAGACCAAACTGAAAGGACAAAGATAAGAGGTAGCCCAGGGCAGTGGACTTGGACTCACTGCTGGGAGAAGTCTGCCCATGTTGCTTCACAACAGGCCCTGGACTGAGACCAAGTGGAAAGGGAGGGCCCAGGTCCCCTTACCATACTTCCTTAGGGGCTGAGACCCAGTTCCAGGTGGTAGACAGACGACTCCCATCCTATAGTCAGGTACCAGGCACCTCTACCACCTGGCCAGAGGAGCAAGAGTCAGGAAGCTAGGTGCCGTAAACACTAGGTGGCCTGGCACTCTGAGCCCCCTATCACAAAGTAATTAAAATAGCTTTTCTTATAAATACATATGTCATACCTTCAAAGTTCTTTGTGGTGTTGCTGTCACTGTATTGGTTAAAAACCAACATCTTGAACATCCAGGAATAAAAGCAACTGATTGGTGTCAGAATATAAAGTTAAGTATCCCCTAGTTCTAATCAAGATATTGGACCTTTCTTGTCTCAGTAATAATCCTCCTTGCAGAGATGGCATTATGTTGTTTGCTCCAAGAACCTCCTTGGACAATCACTGGGCAGTAGGAGAGGAGAAAAACAGTAAAAGGATCCGAGACAAGGTCTGGAGGGGACTTGAGAGGATCCCTTCTCTACCCACACTGGGTCCAGATCTCTGGCCTGGAGACATCAGTTAGCAAGTCCCTCTGCTTCTTTCCTATCTTAATCCCTCTCCAGCCCTTGTCTTCAGCTATCCTGCTTAGAGCCAGCAGACATCTCCCTCTGATATTCTCTGGTTTACATTTTCCTTCAGCCTTCTGGCCAAGGTTCTCTAGTTTGGGGAAGCTAGCTAGCCTTGTTCCAGCAACTTGCTACAGCTTCCTTTGGGAACCTTCTCTAGTCCCCTGTTATCTGGTACTTCTCACCTGTCTTTTTCCTGACTGACTTTGCCAACCCTCATTCACCACAACTGTCCTCTCTCTAGATCCCAAGTGCCTTCTTTTAAGCCCAATTGCAGTAAGATACTGAGTCACAGGTGCAGTGGCCCTACTATCTCTTAAAGGTCCAATGTAACTCTGTGATGGGAGATAAGGAAATATTTTGTCAGTTCAATTAATTGATAGAGCAGTCACAGATTATGCATGTAATGTATGTATGTATGTATTTAATATTTAATTGGTTCAAATCCCTTGGTAGGTCAATTTAATAAATCCTGTCTCATTTCTCATGGAAAGATTCTCAGTGATGATGGCTTGCTGTCCATTCAGACTAGACAGTTATTACAAACAGCTCGATGGGAGGGGAAGAAGAAAAGGTGAACTCATTTGTATTCCTCAAAACGCAGCTGAGAGCCTTTCTACAGAAACCTCAAAAAAAATCAATGTTCTGTTCTTGGGAGCTATTGTATCACTGACTGCAGATCATGGATGCCTTTTTTTCTTCTTGAGAGCTACTGATCTCAAGCTGAGATCACTATGCCTCTGCTTAGTAGAAGGTGTACAGGGAAGTATTCTTGATGATTTCAGATGTTGTTTGAGACAGATGAGCACCAGTAAAATTTGGGGTAAGACAAAAATGAGAAGAAATCCTCTTCTTCGTCATCCTTCTTCCCCATTTCATCCAGTAATATATGCGGTTGCCACTACTAATACAAAAGGAACACCAACTGACTAGAGCAGGCCAGTCCTTGAGTGAGATATCAATAAGTGAAAGAGGTGAAGCTGCCCTGCAGCGGTATTCTACAGATAAGGCTGTAGTGGTGATGCTAAAGTTAAACCAGCATGCTAACATATTGTGCAAATAATCTGAGAGGATGATCCTAAACGCAGGAAAAAAGTCAAACAGCTCTGTGTGGGTGACTTTTTTCCCAAAATGTATTCAACCATATTATAGCTGAAACTGGACAAAGAGAGAACACTGATTCCAATGAATCTAAAACTACTCTGCTATTTGATGTCTCTCTCTCTCTCTCTCTATATATATATATATACTGTTATATTATATCTGACTACAAATTAGCAAGAAAAAGTTGTGTGATTTTTAAGAAAAAAATGAATCCATGAGCTTGCTGAGTTACTTATTTAAATAAGTGATCTTGAGAGCCAGGCTGATCTTCCTAAAATGAACAATATCTAACTTTCTACGATTTTTTACATAGTTTGCAAAATTGAAGTCACAGCTAATTTTGGCTTACAAGGCAATTGTTTCCTTAAATAAATGTATGCATATCACTGACACTTTAAGCATTTGCATGATACTAGCCTCACTATCACATGTTTTATTCAAGTTCAGTTTCACTCATCAAGGTCATATTGGACCTCATTCTGCATTGTTCTCCACCTTACACTGTATTCTGATTTAGTAGTGTTTTACAGCCAAAGGGAAATTTCCAATGGCACAAAAGGCAGTCAGGTCTCCAACCATCTTGAAAGTCAGAAGGAGCTTGGTGCCTTACTAAAAATCTCCTCAACAATCTTGAGCATCCATAATTTTCACTGAATCTAATGGAGGTTTCCAAGCATCTGTAAAAGCCAAGTTACCTATTTAAATGTCTGTAATGTTGTTTACAAACACCATATGGAACATAGGCAGAAGGGAGAGGAAAGTCTTTCCCATTGACAGGCAACCAGGCTGACCACACCTCAGCACAGCTCAGCATAGCTGCCAACAATGAGACCAGTGAGCTATAAAGAAAGGAGAGCAGAAAGAGATGGGGAGACAGAAATGCTTAGGGTTGTTGAGGCCCAATAGTCAGGTGTGAGGCTACTTCTAAGAAACTGACAGGGTGACAAAGGAAGACTGAAAGCCTTGGATTTTGAGGGCTCCTTGACTGATTTTAGATTAAATTCATGGACTAGTCTAATTTGAGATGAATAGAGAGACCAGTTAGGAGAAAGCTGGGACCTCCAGAGAAACTGCCTCTAGAAGAGATGATACCTAAATATGGAGTTAAGTGCCTAATTTCTAGTTTGAAAAATCTGGCCATTGTCAATAATTAAAGTTAAGATTATGTCATGGTTATTTGTAGTAAAAGTCAGGGACAGGTCAATAAACAAAAATTCACAGAAGCCCATCACCAGTCTCTGATTGTTAATAAAAAATAATGTAGGAGGGTGATGGGGACTGAATGAAGCACAAGCAGAGGTGGGAAGAGAGTCCAAGCCATGGTGTGAGGAGGGGAACTTCCAGAACCCACCTCTGTGGTGGCTGACAACTCCAGGGCTCTCCCCCCCCCTTCAGCAGCTTGGAGCTCTGGGTTTCCCACTTCCTGTGGTGGCACCAGGGTCCCCATGGTGGTGGCAGCTCCAGTCCCCCCACACTGGCTGAGAACTCTGGTCCCACCACCCTTGGGCTGAAGCAGAAAATGTCACAGAGGTTTCTGAAAGTCACGGATTGCATGACTTCCGTGACCTCCAACACATAATCTTATCCTTATCAATAATACTAGATATAACAGAGATCATCAACCTTTAGCCCATAGCCCACAAGGGAAGCAGCCTCATTCCGCAGCTCCCATTTGCCTGGAGCGGTGAACTGCGGGCAGTGGGACCTATGATCAGCCAAATATGCGGATGCAGCAGGTAAGCAAATTGGTCCGGCCTGCCATGGGGCTTATAAACTGTGAAATGTATGGGATAACTAATCAACATGTGGTTCTCTTATTCGGCTGCAGATGATAGTAGGTCCAATGTGGCTGACTAGCCAATTGCATTGCATAGCTCAGTGACAGGATGTTTAGTGTGTACTCATTATATTTAGCTATATATTTCTTTGAGACTCTTCAGATGAGTTAATCTATCATGAGGCAGCTTCTTGGAAATAGTAATGTTTTCTCACTGTATGTCAATGGAATGACTGAAAGTATTTCCAGTAATATTTAATATAACCTTGTAAAATGCTGCAAGATGGCTGTCATTAGAATATAATTTCTCTGGAATTTCTTTTATATTTTCTCTTTACACTGAATTTTTAACTTCTTGTAATGGTTCAAGCTGTTGCAGGCAAACACATTTCCTATGCTAATTCCTGCATATGGCCAAACACTTAGGACTCAGGTCACTCAGCTACAAAGAAGTATCTCTCTCTGCCTGTCACCCCCCCCCAACAATTCTGTTGTTGGTGTTTCAGTAGCAAGGTGGTTCCCTACAGGGTGGAGTTGCTAGCCCCACACCCATGTTAAGCCTACAGCACCTGGTATTCCTAGGAAGCCTCCCATCCAAGTACTAACCAGGCTTGACCCTGCTTAGCTTTTGAGATCAGATGGGATTGGGCATGTTCAGGGTGGTTTAGCAGTACACAAAGAAGTATACATTAAAAGAAAAGGTTGTACTGAATATATTGAATATCACTTTCCTTAGATGACATTTTGATTTTTTCTTGAAAAAGTAGACAGTGAAAGTTCATTTTGACACAGACTATCTACAAGACAAAATCTCTTGCAGTACTGTAATCTTATCTTTTAGTGTGTGGGTTACTAAAATGACAGAACTCACATTCTCATTTCAGTTCTGTAGCCAAAAAAAAACAAAACAATTTTGTAGCAAACCACAGGAGGTGCAGTGAGTGCCTAGATATGATATGCTGCCGTACATAGATTATTTGAATCCTTAGGTGTAGAAGTGCATGTGCAATAGAGAAAGAGGTCTTGGGGGAAAATGACAATGGAAGAAAATGGCTTGAGCTAGATAGAGTACATAATCAGAAACAACTTGAACTTTGTAAGATGTACTACCAGCAGGAGGAAAAAATCATTTACTCTTCATGGACTTCTCCAGGTTGGTTGGCTGAAAGGAATAGTAATTGGTCCAAACAGAGAGAGAGAGAGAGAGAGAGAGAGTATGCATAGGGTGATGTTGGTGAAGAAATTTGTATGGGAGCAGGGGAGAGCATAAATGACTATATTATCAGTGCTGGAAAAAGGAATTCATGTATTAAACAAAGCCAGTGAAATCTTGCTTGTCTTTTCAATGAGGCAAATAAAACTATTTTCATCAGGTTCGTTTTCCATCAAAATGCTGTTATAAAAAAAATAATTTTCACAACGAAAGAAAAAGTGTTTTCACTCAAAAGAAAATAAAGATGTGTATCACAGTGATGCAGAAGATGAGGGTCAGAGGATCAATTTCACTTGCCGCAGCTTGCGCTCACTCTTATCTCCATCAGGGAAGTCAGCGGCAGTTTTGGCTGGATAGGGCTTTTGTCCAATGATGTGCAATGCTCCAACTCACAACTAATGATGAGCGTGGCTTCAGTTCTGCAAGAGATAGCATAAATTGACTGGGATCTAAAACCAGAAAGGTGTGGAACTTAAATTCAGAAACGCCCCCCCAGATTCAAGATGTTTATCCAAAATATATAACAGCCAAACTTCATTGTTTTACATCTTGGGCTGAAAACCTAATCAGAAAATTTTTCTCAGAAGATTTCCCAGTACTTATTATTTATGTCATGGTATTTTGATAAGTCAATTTCTAATCCTTGCTGAAATCAGGAAGCAGAAGAGCACAATTAATTAAAAGAAGTACTAAGAAAGTACTTCTTTTATTTTATTTTCAAAACCTTAGTAAAGGTTCTGGGTGATTCAAGTTTGAAGCAAAGGTTTGGGACAGTTCATATGGGAAGAAGTGTAACACAGAGGTGTTACACAAGATCCATACCCTTGAAAGACAACAATAATCCTGGTACTTTAGGAGATTCACATTTTTGATCAAACATTTTCTTTATGGAGAAGTGCTGAAACAAATTGTTTTGACTGTTTTGTTTCAATAAGGTTAAAAAGGTTTATTTTAGTACAATAAAATATTTCCTTTCAACTTAGTCACTTTGATTCATTTCAACTTTTACATTATATTAAATTGTTAATGATGTATTTTTATATAGTATATTATATTTAAGATTGTGTACTATAATATCTGATGTAATTGAAACAAAAAAAAATCAATTCTTCAAACCTACATTTTTCAGAATTTCTAGTCTGTGGGATTTTATGACCTTTCTACTTTTCATTTGATTTGGAACAAGAAAAGTCAGGTCAGAAACTTCATTTTCCAACCAGCACTAAACACCATACTGGGATTACCTGGAAGAAATGATACATCCTAATTCTGTATTACCTTTCCCTGATCCAGTCTCTGTGGAGAGATATAAGAGAAATAGCCCTTTGGTTCTCACACAGGAATTTTCCTATTAAATGAGATTTCAGATCTCCTTCTCTGTGGTTGCACTGACAATGAGTGGATGAAGGAAGGCCTGCTCAGGAGCCAGAGCCATTGCGGGGACTAAGGCCCTGTGCGTGGATGTTCCAGGCCTCCTTTAATTCTCCAGAGATTTTCCTGGCTCAGACAGAATGTAGAGGGTTTGTGGGCAAGCCATAATCTCTATATGGAATAACTGCAGAGAAATCCTGAAAGCAGGTTCCATATAGAGTTTGGCTGACCCTTGGCCTGATGGTGTCAATTGGTATGTCATGGCTTTATAACCTTATAAATATACTTTGGGGGCATATCAGTAACCGGTACTCATTAATTGAACGTGGGCTTCAAAAATCTCACAACTTTCCTTGGCAGCCATAGTCATATTTATACCTTCAAAAATATGGCTTGGCAGCCATAGTCATACTTATACCTTCAAAAATATTCTAGAAACAGAATTATCTCACACACCAATCTTAGATAGCTACGGTTCTGCAAATCCACTACAACCATGTGTCCCAGACTATAGTTAAAGGTACAGCTCTCATTATTCAACTTATGTTTACCTATAGAATGCTTGATAACACACAACAAAACTACCAAAAATGAAAAACACATTCCAGGCTTCACTTATAAATATCAGCTGAAACAACTGTCAAATTCCCTCCTAAAATTAATAGTTTGCATTCTAAAACCATTTCACCAATCACAATGTTTCCAGGGTCTTCACAAAGACTCCTGTGTAAATAAGGCCTACAGCTGGATGAATGTTGCCAAAATATTTGCTAATTACATTATTCAGCAAAACAGGCCAAATTCAGTGACTAACATATTTGATGTTTGAGGCATCAATGCTGCAAATGTTTAAGCACATGCTTAACTTAAAAGTGTTTGCTGGATCGGGGTTTAATGTTCCACCTGTTCTAATGAAGCCATCTGGTTGCATTATGAAATGTTGACCATAAGAACATTGTATGTAGGTCTGTGCAAAATACAATATAACTGAATTCAGTCTTTACTTATGAAACAACTGGATCACCTACATATGTGAACCACAATTCACATTTCGGTGTCAATTTATAATCTGCAACTGCCAAAGTATACTAGCCATTGCTAACATCACCATCCACAGAACTGCTGCTTATCTTAGTTCAGTATTTATCTTTGCTACAGTACGTTATCTCAGAATTTTTCTTATTTTTCATATTTATTTTACTTTAAGTACCTTGATTTGCTTCCTGTTCAGCATGTGTCTTCTATCTTACTTACTGCCAGCTGTTTTATTTGTAAGTAGTTATCTCATTTTTTGTTCAGCAGATTTGCCTTTATATCAGTATTTCTCTAGTTACTGAAATGTATCTTATTACACCATTTGTCTTAGTCCAGGTCTTATTGTTAGCATTTGTGCCATTCTCATGTGTTTATCTGTATATATTACATGTTTTTTTATGTGATGCATGACCATTTTCTTATCAAGTTTGTGGATGGCTGCAGAACATGTGCACGCATAATGTGGCCAATATAAAAGGTTGCAGTGATAATTCCAAAGCTTTTCAAGGTGATTGCCCATAAATGGACCTGTCAGTATTGTCACATTTCCTAAGTACATCTGCTTAACAGTACAATCATGCAGGATTTGTTCACATAAAACATGCACTGCTGTGTAGACATATTATTAGTAATGGATGAACTTTTAAAAAATGGAAGCTCTAGATAATATTGCATATTTTATTATTTTCATCTGAGTTTAAGTAATTCTGACATATCAGAAAATTTTAAAATGATGCAAATTTCAGAAGCCAAAACCCACCTAAAATATAATATGACCTTTTACTTGGGAATTAATCTAAAAGACTGGTGAAGATTATAGGTGAAATTGTGAAGTTACTTGTCCAAGATCACACACTGGGTCACTAGCAGAGCCAGGATTAGGAATAGGTCTCCTAACCGTCAGTCTAATGCTACTAGATTATACCATGCTCTCTCCATCTGTTTCCTACTTTTAATTATTCTGTTGGTTCCTAAAGTATGTAGTTAATTTTGGAAATTGGTCTTGAATCCTTTCAGCAGTCAGCAGCAGTTGGGATCTATGAGGGAGAGTTTTCCAATGAGCTCAGTGAATAATTCATAGTAAATTATTCATGAGATGAATACATCCCCTGTTCCTGTCTGTGAATTGTCCATGAGTAGCTTACAATGTTATCAAAGTCATTTGAAATATTAAAGATCTGAAAATATATGAACATTATTTGCACATAATTGCTGGTCTTTTGGTTATTCATGTTTGCAACATTCAGTTCAGTACACACATCAATCCTTTAGCTAGAGTACTCACTGAAGCTAAAAACACAAAGAGGATGACATCACAAAGTGAACCAATTTTTTGTTATATAAAAATTGAACTTTTTTCTCAGATGTCTGCCAACAATGGTGCATACAACTCTATCTGTTATGACTTCTGACTTTATGTGCTGCACCTTTAAATTTCTGGACACTGTGCTCCTGTGTGCTCTGAGAACAGGTTCAGCTTAAAGAGGCTGCTGTAATGAATGAGTATTCTGTAGTTTCTGAGAAAAACTTCACTTATGTTCTTGTTCTGTAGTTTCCCTTATTCTACAACAAGTGATACACGTTGAAAGCATTTGGTGGCTCTTTGTTCACTGACAGACCTGACAACTTTACAAACTCTAGGGGTTCAGAATCTTGTATTGCTCTGCTTGGAAAATTAGTGTGGGGGGGAAATTGTTTTTATAAAAAAAAATAACACCTTTCATAATTCAGGGCAACTGCACCTGCCCCCTTAGTGATCCAGCAAGGATATCCACTCTCAGACTTCCAGCTCCCCAGCCTTTTCCTTTCTGGATGGAGACCCACATGTCTTTCCTTTCCGACTGGGGTATTTCCAGGCTGCACAATTCCACATCTTTACTGTGTTATTCCCAGAAGACAGATTGCTTCCTCTTCAGAGACGGTTAACTGGTGTAAGTACTACAGTTACAAGACACTTGTAATGAGGTGGCACTCACTTCTCATGAGCCACCCAAATATGTGTGTCTATACTCTGTCTGTTTGTGGTAGGTTTTCAGTGACTCAGCTCTGCAGCTGAGTCACACCAAGTATTATGTGAAATACAAATCAAACCTCTTTTGGTAAACAGTCCAACAGGGATCTATCCCCATAACCCTCAGTTGGCCTTTCTCCTACTGTAGCCCTCCATGGGCTTAGATCTTTACTTAGTCCAGCAGTCTTTAAATGGTCTTGACCTTGGTATTAAGCTGCACCCACATGCCTCCTTCCCTGGAGGCAATGTCTTCGCCCTCTCTGAGCCTTTCTGGCCCCAGATCGGCCATTAAACAATTCAGTTGTTCTCGTGGGGAGCATCAAATTCCAGGCCATTGCCACAGTCTCTAATGGGGGGACTAAAGCCCATCCCCCACTCTGGGTCCCAGGGACTCTATTGCTGGCAGCCATCTGCTGCAGCCCTTTAACTAAACTGTGTTGATGCTATGATTCCCTGGGCCTCTTTCCCCAGATCCAGCACATTGTTCATCCATACTCAGGGCCTTGTCCTGGTGGAGTCCCAGCAGTCAGCTCCTTCTTGCTCCCCTGGTCTCTGCCAGCAACAAGAGGACTCCTTGTTGTTACAAGTGTTAAAGTCAATAAACCAAAGAACAGTTTCAAACTAGCTGCTCTGCCCTGGCCTCCTCTTTCTCCCCCACCTGCCTTCACTGTGTAAAAAACAGGTAGTACCGGTGAGAAAAAAACTACTTAAAATGCAGAAACAGCCCTTAAGACACCAGCGCACCTTATTTGGTAAAGAACAAAACCCTAGCCAATTAAGAACTAACACAAACAACCATCTTGCCCTCCCCCCTTGCCCTTGTCACACAAGGGTGACGTCAAAATTGCTATTTTAGTGTCCCCCCTGCAGCATGTAGGGAGAGAGAAAACCCCAATTCTCTGTGTCCAATGTTGTAACCAAGATTAATTACCTAGAAGTTCTCTCCGCTCCCGTGTGTTAAAGAGCTCCTGCGTTTGCCGGCCGTTATGTGTTCATTTATATTTGCTTTTTACTAAAAGTTGTACTTTGGTATGTTCCTATTCTTAGTTAGTGGCTGGTTATTAGCCTTTTGTTTTTTTTCTTTAGTTATCAAGCACCCTATAGGTTGTAATAATATTTTTGTTTAATCTGTATCTCCCTCTTTAGGGTGTAAATCATTTCTAAATAAAACGTTATTGTCACTCCTCATTTGTGTGTCCACTATTTGCTCATTCCAAACTTATACGATATTGCCACGTGCAGCCTGGTAAATAACAGCCTGCAGTTCACATTTCCACCTACGCTAGGTGGCAATCCACAAAATGTTCATCACAGCTTTTTGAATTAGTACATTTAGTGCAAGGGCAGCAGCTTTTCTGGAGATGTCACAATCTGAGTGAATTTGCCTAACACCCCCTGCTCATCTCCTAATTGCCCTTCCCATGAAAATACATACAATTCCACAATTACAGATACACAACTGTAATTCTAATACAATGGACCCCAAAGATAATAAACTTAGTTCAATACAGTTTAAATCAAATAAATAAAGTTAATTCGGGATATGGCAGGATATTGTCAGTCTGTTAGTGCTCAGTATATTTGATGTGCTTTCCAAACTCTCAAGAAAGGTAAGCCTTGCTTTGAGGAGCTCACAGTCCCTTTCTGTGTGGCTGCCCTTCCCCATTCCCCTGCCACTTGGGGATGGGAAGCCCAGCAGAACTGCTGCATGTGCTAACGAATAGCATGATCCCTCAGCATCTGCTATAGGCAGCAGAGCCTCTTCCCATTGCAATTCTCCAATCCAGAGTTCTCACTTCCTTTCTAGCTCTGCAGCTCCTGTGCTGCAGCTCCCTCCCTCCAGGTCTGATGGGGATTAGGGAAGAGGCCCTCATAACCCTCCAAGTGAGGAGTTGAAGAGGCATTTTTTTAAATAGCTGTTCAATATGCATTCAAAGCTTCCTGTATTCAGATCATGATTCAAAAATATATGTGATTATGCAAGTACTATGTCTGTGTTCTAGCATTTTAAGGGGTTCCTTGCAAGAATTCCTTTTGATAAAATAAATAAAATAAAAACATACATTAATTTCTAATTTAAGTGTTTAAATTCCAATTTTTAGATCCAGAATGAAAGATTTTCCCTGGCTTAATATCTAACAGACACAGGAAACCAAACCTACTGTGATCTCTGTAGCTTTGATTTGGGAAATTGGCCTTTGCAGATACCAACAGTGTAGGCTACAAATGTGTCTGTTACAGCTTTCCCCCTATTCCATTTTGTTTCTTACAGCTGTCCCCTTACTCCATTTTGTTTTTGTTCTCCTCCTGTGGCCGCCCCTCACTGGCTGTTAAGTTGTTTACCAGGGCCACTGCCCTTTTCAAAGGGAGGGCCCCTTAAGTTGTTTACCAAGAGCCATTGCCCTTCACAAAGGGATGGCCACTTGTGCTGCGTGCTAAGTGGGATGACTGCCCTGTTCAAAGGGTTGGTCCTGTTATCACCTTGTTAAACCTGGGCTTGGTGTAGGGTAGGCAATGTCCAGAGCTGCAAGACCTAATGTGTTTTTGAGATCCTGGGCATGAGTCATAGGCCTCATGTGCTTTTGAGTCCTGAGGTGGGAACTCACAC
This sequence comes from Sternotherus odoratus, assembly GCA_032164245.1. Lineage (NCBI taxonomy): Eukaryota > Metazoa > Chordata > Testudines > Kinosternidae > Sternotherus > Sternotherus odoratus. The sequence goes on along the minus strand of JAVMKO010000001.1, from coordinate 225,703,764 downwards.
CTATGGTCCAGGATTCTGCCCAGGCATGTCTCTATGCTCACCTGCAGTTTTTCCCTGTATCTCCTCCCCTATGACAGAAGGAGCCTATCAGGATTACTGGTGGGGAAACTGCCTGAGTTTGCCTTTAAGAACAGGCATTTTTTAAACAAACATCAGAAAGGTTCCTGCATTGCTACCTGGTCTGATCAGCCAGGGGTTCTGGGGGGTCCTTTCTCCATTCTCATTTTATTTTTGAGCGTACCCCCGTTTTTAACCCCCCCCCACAAAGAACGAATTGCTGCCTGAGAGACCTCCTGATTATCAAGACCGTACCGAGCCCTCCTTGCTTCTTCTGATGTTGTTGCTGCTTCTGCCTTTGCTGCTGCCTTGGGGACTGGTAAGAATCCCTCTGTGAAACTTTCTATACTTTTATTACTTTAGCTGCTGGCTCTGTTTCCCCAGCACACAGACTCAAACTAAACCTTGGTCTGTGTCTTAAAACCTCTCTTAAACTCCTTGGTCTGTATCTGTAATCTGTTTCTTGCTTTGCAGCGCCTTTGCTGCTAGAAATAAGCCTGTGCCTTCCTGGACTGTATCCTGGGCTGCCAGCTTGCAGCCACCACTAGTTAAATCCCCCTCCCCCCTTGGAGCTGTATCCTGGGCACACACCACTCTGCCCTCTGAAACTACCCCTAGTATAAGGTGCACCCATTAGGTTAGATTTTGTCTTTTAGTCTAGATAAGTTGTAATTTCATTTTGCATAGCTGTAGTTAAGTTAGGTTTAGGTAATTGCTTGCATTGTACCCTGTAAGTTAGCCTTAAAGAATTGTTGCATTGTGTTTTGTTACTTGCTAATTTGTGTAGTTTTGGTTAAGTTAAATCATAGATAAGATTTTGCTGTGTTTTGTATAATTATCTCTCTGCTGTTTAAACTTGCAGCCTGTCTGTTCTGTGTCTCCCTGAGTTTAAATCTCCCTCCACCACGTGCTCCTCTTCCCCCATCCCCCAACTTTACTTCTCTACCACTTTCTCTCTCTCTCTCTCTCTCTCTCTCTCTCTCTCTCTCTCTCCCTCTCTGCTGTTTCAACTTACAGCCTGTCTTCTCTCTCTCTTTCTAGCATAAAACCCCATTGGTTACCCCTTTTCTCTCTAACACACCTCACATTTTACATTTACACCACTGAGACACATTTTTACCTAAAATTGTTGGTTATTTAACACATTTTACCCATACTGTTAGTTGGTTATATGCTGCTGTGACACACTCTTTACATAGAAATTGTTAGCTACCTGTTACATTTATACTTCAGTGTTAATTGGTTACCAACTGTATTGTACCCCACTGTATTATACCCCACTATTGAAACCTCCTATCCCATTTACTAAAAGAAACCCCTCCCCAATTGTCTACTTTAACAAACCCCATACCCCTCACTATTGAATTTTCCCTGTTTTTGCATTTTCTTAATAAAGTTTATTTTGCACCCCACCTGTGTGGTAATTGCTCCCCAAGATCCCATATACCTGCTGGCAGAGACAAAATGATCATTCATGTAGGCCTCCTATGCATTCATTTATACCTATAAATTCTTGTTGAATTGTGTTTATGCAGTATGTTTCTCAGGTTAACCTCCCGCTCAACCCCAGTGCGGATCATGCTTTTCATGATTTAATTGTGTCATTTCCTTACATGAAAAAATAAATATGCAATGTACCTCAGCAGTCTTTTAATGTTGATATAGCAGCTGGAAACAAGGAAAATGAATCAGAACCATGTGACTAGTCAGCTGCTCACTAGGAAATGTTCCATGGAAAATGGAATGAGAAGTCCTTCTGCAGGAAATCAAATTAAGGAAACATGAATTTTAAGTATTTCAAGGATTTTCTAACAGGTAAAGTTTTCAGATGACACAAAAATTGGGGACTGGTAAATAATGGAGAGGACAGGTCACCATTTCAGGAAAAAAAACCAAACCCAACAACCTGGATTCCTTGATCAACTGGGTGCAATCAGACATTATGTATTTTAATACAACTAAATGTCAATGTATTCCTTTAGGAACAACAAATGTAGGCCAAACTTAAAATACGGGGACATTATACTGCAAAGCAGTGAATCTGAAAAAAAGAGTTGTGGTAATTAATAACTGAACTTGAGCTCCCAATGTAATGATGTGACCAAATGAGATTATGCAATCCTGGGATGCATAAACAGGGGAATCTTCCATAGGAGAAAAGCAGTTATTTTATGTTTCTATTTGGCACTGGGTACCACCCTTGTTGGAATTCTGTGTCTAGTTTGGCTGACCACAATTCAGGAAGGATGATAAATTGAAGTGAAGAGAAAAGTGTCATTAATTATTAATGGATTAGAAAAGAAGCCTTATAGTGATAGTAGACAAAAAGCTCATTCTGCTTAGCTTAACAAAGAGAAGATAATGGGCTCACTTGATTAAAGTCTATAAGTATCTATATAACATATATTTCACAATTGGTTCTTCAACCTAGCAGTGAAAAGTATCACACAGTCCAATGCTGGGAGTTGAATCTAGACAAATTCAGATGGTAAATAAACCATACATTTTTAATTCTGAGAGTAATTAACCTTTTTAAAAATTATACAAGTCAGGGAAGACTCTCCCATCACAGACAATGCTATGGTCTGTTTTATACAATGGTGGTTACTGGCCTTCGAATCTATTGAAAGTTCAAGGCCATACACCTTTTTTTTTACAACAGAAGTTCAGAAGCACTCAATCCTAGCTGTCCCTTAGAGAGCTTATAGGTGGTGAACACTTTTAAAAATCTGGCTACTAATTAGTATGTTTGAAGTACCCCATCTTTATAAAGAGAAATTACTCATTAAGTTGGAAGACTATCTAATCTTTATCCTCCATCATCTTTAGGAATCTGGTTTTCTCAGCCATCTACAAAACCACTCTGAAGTTTCTTGGGTGATAAAGGTATGTGTCTGTCAATCTTTGAACTAATTAAATGTGTCAAGGTCCTCTGAAAATAGCATTAGAGGGAGGCAATGTTTATGTAAATGACATCACAATGGCCATAATTTCTATTCCTGGAATTTCCATTTACAAAACAAAGATAGCACTTATAGGAATTAGATCAACCCATGTGCTTATCTCTCATACCAGGCAAAATTATGTGCCCCTTTTACAAGCATCAGAATAACACTAGGAGTTTTATCCTATATTTTTTGTGCATCCATGCAGAAATGTTTGTAGCTATTCTATGGGATGCAAACTTGTTCTAGTCAACTTTAACCCCTCTACAGCTCTATGAATATTCTCAATATCGGGAAACAGAGCATGTGTGGTATTTCTTTATGTTACATGTGACTTTCTGTGAGTTAGGCAGTACCTGAAAAGCTATGTCCCTTTGCGATTCGCTATGAATATAATTCAAGGCTCCTTCCTATGTCTTGCCTGATGGAAAACGTCTAGAGAATTCAACAGGAATAAAAGGTGTGATTTTCAAAAGGAACTAGGGATTTTTTGATAAATGCATCTGTAAGAGATACCCTTCCCCCACACTAAACTCTGGGGTAAAAATGTGGGGGTCTCATGCAAGACCACTTAACTTTAAGCTACTTTCCCAGCCTAAGTTAAATACTTTCCCAAAAAAACCCAAACTTCTCCAGTTGGGGCTTGGAATTTTGCTGCCACCATTAATGTGAGTCTCCAAGACCATGGAGTGGGGCACATTAACCCCCCCCTCCCTCTGACCACCTGAGAGAGAAAAGAACACAGACTCCAAGTAACACCCCCTCCCCCTGCTGTCTAGGAGTGATTCAAGCACACAGACCCTCACTAGCCGTGAGCCTGTGCCAGATCCAAAGCTCGGATCACTTCAATGGAAATACAGGCAATTCTTATAGGTATAAAAAGTTTAATAAAGAAAAGAGAAAAAGCATACAACTTACACAGACTTCACAGATACTCAATTCTAGTCTTAACTCCTAAACCCCTCCTAGGATTTTTCCCCCGATGAGATTAATGACACCACAGATAAATTACAAAGTTTATACAATCAACAACTCTACTTATTGTTAGTCTAACTTAGAAATTATGAAAGGGAAGGTAGGAAGATGATCCATACCCCAGAACTGGAGAGAAAAAGATGGATTCAGCCCGATAGCCCGGACAAAAGTGAAACTAACACTCCTTTGTCCCTAGAAATTTGCATTCTTAATATGTCATAGCTTCTTTGGCTTTAGGTTAACCCCTCATAGGTAAAACAGTAATTCTAAGGCACTTCACACTTATGAGAGCATCAGGGGGAAAAAAGAGTTCTATAGAAATTATTCTAACAACTATACAAGTCAATAGAAGATGGTGTGGTATCCTCTCACTATGCTTTTTCGGACAATCCTACCAAATTCTATAAAGGGGGAAAGTGTCTATTAAATGCTAGAGGATGCTTCAATTTTTTTTGAAAAGATTTTAATATCTCTAAAAAGGCAGAAGGTATTTTCCTTGGGGATTGGGACTAGTAATCAAAGAGTTTATATTCATTATTTAATCTTCATAACGTGGATGTATTATTTTCTGAATCATTAATAATTCAAAGAGATTAAAATATATAAGGATGTTTATTATCATACAAAAGCAAATGTGTTGTTAATTACTTTAGAATAATATGGGAAAAGATTTTTATGCTCCATTTAGTGAGTCTTTATTATGCAGAAGTATTCTAATTTGTGATACACCAGAATATCCTCTTGGCAAGCTTGCTTCCGACGAAGTGGGCATTAGCCCACGAAAGCTTATGCTTCAATACTTTAGTTAGTCTTTAAGGTGCCACAGGACTCTTTGTTACCTCTGCTATTTTCCATATGTGGAATATAGGATTTCTGTTATGTGATTTTAATTCATAGTTCCATTTTTGGACACTCTGATCCAGTTTCTCCTATTCTTAAGGTTTGTACAGGTCCCCATTGACTCCTGCCCCAAAGGATAAGAGCACTTCATTTTTCATCCCCTCCCCCCAACTAGATCTCCTCATTTAATATATCTAACCAGCAATTTGCTTGTTTTGTCTGATCTTAGAGAGAGCATGATGATTGAACAATAAGTACCGGGCTATGTGCACAGACTTCTCTGAGTCATACATAAACATCTGCATTTGAAAAAAAAAAAAGAAGACGACTTTTTCAATAGGGTATCTTGTAATGCTGTCTGCAGTGACTCAAGAGTGGGAGTGTCAACCTCAGGGCAAGAATCAGGGAACAAACACCAAACTGGTTGTGAGTTCTGCTTTAGATTTCACCAACCATTTATCAAGTGGAAATTCCTCAGTCACTATAACAACCTTAACATAACCTTAACCTCTTGGGTACTCCAAATAGTGCTGCCAACATAGTATTTTAAATATATGAGACTGTTTTCTTAGCATCCTGCCCAACCCTTCTTCCCAATATTATTATCTTTATTATTAAAATCATGATTAGTATTATTATTAATAATATGAATTACTCACCTACAATCACCAGGATATTTCTTGCTGCTTTTACAGCACTCAGCAGCTCCTAATTTTTGGTGATAGCCCTTATAATAAAGATGTGTTGGCAACCCTAACTCCAAACTATCTCACCATCCAGTTGAATGTACCTTTGTGATAGATGGTTCCATACACGAAGAATCACAGCAACATGGAGGTTACTCCCCATCCCAAATTATCAGTCACTTACCCCAGATCAATTGCACCTTGGATCTCACATCAAAGACAATGTGTTTTACTACTCGGATAATAAACTATATAAATATTTATTAAATAGGAAAATGAAATTAAAGAGTTGTTTACAAGGTTAAAGCAAGTTAACATAGATACACAAGTGAGTTACAATCCTAGGTATAAAAAAATCTTCAAGACCAGCAAGGTTTCTATGTCCTTTGTGGCTAACCAAGCTAAGCAGCTGGTAATCTCTTGCCTATGTCTAAAACCACTTTTCCCTAAGAGCTAAGCAACACAGAGATACCAAGTTCCATTTTTTAGGGGGGAGGGGCATTATTGCCCTCCTGCCATGTGCTCTGAGCTTTAAACTCTGCTGATGGGAGGAGTCTACTTGCATGACTCATCTTCACAGGCAGGAGTCAACACTATCTTTTGTCCTCTTGTTGATGGTACTTATGGAATTTACAGCTCCAATGTCCTACAATAGTTTCTCTGGTATCAATGAACCTTTCCTTTTGGAAAAAAGGCATTACACTTTCTGCTGACAATCAGCCCCTCACAGTAATTATTGTATCTCCTCTGTCTCGTGATTTACACAAGCTTAGAAGCTCACAATACAACCTCTCAAATATTACCTTGCAATATAGGATGCAGCTGTTACAAGAGAGATTAATTCATGCAGCAACTCATAAGCATTAAACAAACTCTAAACACTAAACACATTGAACTAATACTAAACACATCGTCATTAACAATACTATCTTGCAGGTGTGGCAGATTGAATCCACCTTTGTCAGAGTTCTCTTGAAACTTGGGGTCTTGGCTTGATCTGGCACCTGGACTGCCAGCATCAATTATCCCTTAATAGATTTGTGATTAAAATTCTTGGAGTACAAAAATTCTTGTAGTGTTTCTGTCATTAAGGTCACTGCAGTGGGAGTAATAACCCTTAAATCCATTGTTGTGATACACTTTAGCATATATACCCTATAGCAGGAGGCTTGGGGTCAAATCCTGCTCCTCTTCTGCAGGGAAGCCTGAAATGCAGCTGAACCAATGCATTTCCACTACATGGAGATGGGGAACTCGTGCAATAGTTGAAGGATCCCTGCATACTGCTGAGCTCAGTTCTGAGAGGATCCCTATTATTTCCAAGCTTTGATGTACGCCAGCATATCCACCACTATATGGATCAACCAGCTATTGCTCCTGGAAGAGAAAAAGCAACGAAATGCAGAGATTACCATATCCCTATCCTTAGGGTTTCAAAGTAGCCTTGGAGGAGACAGTTAGTATGAGGTTGGGGGTTACAACTGTAAGGAGATGGAACAATATAAGATTTTTGCATCTCTGCTATTCTTCTGTGCCACTTCATGGTTATATTCTTTGAAAGAATCATAGAGTTCCATATGCTGTACAGTAATTTCATCTGGTGAGGTTTGTTCTTAATCCTCTACTGTCTTCACCTCATAATCTAAATGGTTGACACCGAAGCCTATGAAATATGTATGTAACATGAAGAACTATTTCCACTGCAAGCTGCTTTGCTGCTGCAGCCTTAGCATTATATGACCTGATCTCGTCTTAATTAAAGGGATTGAATTAAGTATTCACAAAGTATTTACTTGAAAGGTCCAGGTTTTTTTTTCCTCCGAAGCATTTATCCATCCTCTGCTTTTTTTGCTGGGACTGCCAAGCCATTTGCCAATTGTGAAGTCCATCAGAAACTGGACTGCAAGCACCAATAAATTTCATACACAGCACCAAAACCCTGTGCTGGACCTGAATATGCTACAGCAAAAAAAGCCTTCAGATTCCCTGTCATAGAATCATAGAAATATAGGTCTGGAAGGGACCAAGATAAGTCTATAAGTGCAGCCTCCTGTCCTCAGATACCTTGAACCATCCAGTCTGCTCTTCTGTGACCTGTTTTTATCCCCTTTATAATAATCCTTATAACACATCATTCTCTGAAAAATAAATATGTACTTTAAAATGCATCTCCTTGCACTGGAATCTGAAAGGATGTTTTAGTGATATAGAAATGAAGATGTCCTCTTCAATACACAAGGTTATTTTATACTACAATTTAAAGTAACTTTATTTGTTTTAGTGCCTAATTTTTCTTTTTTTGATCCACAGAGCATTCTGAGACCTCTTTACAAAGAACAACATCCATCATTTTACAACAATGTAATGGAAAGTCATGATATCTATAACAAGGGAGTATTATGAGGAAAACACTATAACATCAGTGATCAGTCAATACAAATGGCAGTCACAAAGACTGATGAGTCTTCAATGGATATGATTTTTCAAAGCTGATTTTCTTAATCTGTTAGACCTGAATTTTTAAAAGATAGCAATAATTCTGGAGCAGACATTAAGGATGTGAAGCAATGATTATTTACAACTCCAGGTCTAGGAAACATTTTAACTGTCTTCATTTTCTTTAATATTGGTTGAACTGCAGGATATATTAATTTGTAAAGCTGCCATGTAAGTATTCTTTTAAAAGTAAGATTCCGAATGTTTGGAGGAAAATGCCTACTGATACTTTATTTATAACATGTTGTAAGAGGGGTTACCCCCAGCCCTTATGCTCTTGAGTACAAAGGCTGGGCCTCTTCTATGCCAGACCAACAAGTCCTTTTCCCCCCAAACCCTCACCTTGCCAGTTGGGGTTCTTGGGGTCACCAATCGCTGCCACCAATCGGGTATACTTCCAAAACCTTGGAGGGGCCCCCGATCTTCCCCTAACCCTGACTTTGTACCCCCTCCCTGGGTTTTAAAGTCAGAAACCTGAAGACTGCTTCCCTTCACCCTGACCAGCTGAAGGAAGACTTCCCTTAACCCTGTCTCTCTCAACCTGAGAGCCAGACCCTAACCTTGTACCCCTTCCTGGGATTCAAAGTCAGATACCTGAAGGCTGCTTTCTGTCCTTCACCCTCCCCGGCTGAAAGCAGACTTTTCCCACCCCTGTCTCTCTGTACCTGAGAGGCAGACACCTGGAGACTGCTTCCTCCCTCCCCCTTCTAACCTGACGGTAAGGAGAGACAGTCTTCACACTCCAGCTAGGCCCCTAGCTGCCCTGGTTCCTATTCCCTTCCCTTCCCCCTTCCCAGACTGGAAGCAGAGAAAAACCCTAAGGGAAATAAACCAGACGGTTTTATAACTAGAAAAATTTAATAAAGAAAAGGTTAAAGCAGAGATACAGACACTTTACATTTGGGGTTTCCCACTTTGTTCTGAAAAGGAAAGAACACCCCAAAAGGCATGGCTTATTAGAAGAATCAAATGGTAATATTCACATTAGCTAAGTAGAAGTATAAGAGAAGAAAAGCTGAGTTATCTCCATAGCTAGAGACACACTCCTGGACCCTTGCCCATGTTGCCTGGCAAGCTCCCTGCCTCATGGACAACCAAGATGGAACTCCCTGACTTTTGCCTCCTCCCTGGAGACCAGCCAAGATGGAACTGACTGTTTTGCTCCTCCCTTCTTCATGGGCTCGAGGCTCCTCCCTCCCCCATGGCAGAGAAACTCCCACATCCTTTGTCTCAGACAACCTAGCCCCCACCCAGGCAAGGCACACTGTATTAGGTAACATAGCCCAACCCAGGCAAGGCACCCTTCACACTTATAACACATGTGTATGGACATGTTGAAGTAATTAGAATAGTCCTTATTTGATTTCTGTTTATATTATGAATCCTCCATACAATATCATTAGCACAATAGCACAATAGGAATAGCGAGTGCTGCCAAGCCTGCCACACCTCTCCATGCCTTGAGAATAGCACAAATAGAATTAAAATAACATTTGATAATATTCTGTTGGAGCATGATAGTGGCTTCCAGCAAGCACTTTTTTGATGTATGAGCAATCACAAAATTTATTGAAGCTGATGACATGCTAACCATCTTTCATACAGGTTAAATGAGGGAAATATTAAATACAAATGTTTTGAGATTGCAGAACCAATAAAAGCCACCTCCCAAGGCACTGCACTGCATGGGAATGCCTAAGCAACAGCAAACACAGAATAACAGAGGTTTCTTGGGGCTGATTTCAAATTCAGGGCCTTGGGTACTGATTGGTGCAGTTGTGTGTGATGATGGGAAGCTGAGAGGACCAAAAACCCAGGAGAAATCTAGCAAATAGCCAGGGAAGTACTGGTGACTGTCGCCCCCAGGAAGAAGCTGAGAGGTGGGTTCTTTTGCACATAGCAGTGGCTGTTCAAAACAACAACAACAAAAAGACAGCAACAGATCTTTGTGTATACTCCTTGTAAATGAACAGGACTGCACTAATATAAACATACCTCATATAATCAGTTCTCCTCCTAATGGTATCAACCCAGAAAAAGATCCAAATATTGGTCAATATCTTGGGCTAAGGGGCAGCAATATTAATTTGGCAAACTAAATACTATCAAACCTTGGTACCAATTAAACCTTGTCTTTCTATGACTAGAAATTACCCCCTAATTATATTTAGGGACAATGGAACAGCCCAACTAGAGGTCCATCTAACATTTAATCTCCAAAAGAGACAGTACTAGATGTATCAGAGAAAAGCAAGAATCTCTGTCAATAATCGAATAACCTGCCCCAAAAGTAAGTTAATTCCTAATATGACGCTAATGTAAGCATAGATGTTTCCTTTCAATCCTGGAATCATTTCAGCATAGAGCTTATTGACTCAAAGGTGTAGCCAATTCTTTGTCTCCATTTGCAGTTCATTCTTAAAAATGCTCATTCAGTGCATAAAATACCACAACAATTAAGTGGCTGAGACCAAACACTATGCTCTCAAATGAATTCACATAAAAAATGATAAAAGACAAAAACACCTTATTAACCATGGGCAAAGAGTCACTCCATATCTGACCTCTCAGCCCTCATCCTAAAATAAAACCTGGACAACACCCTCAAAAGACGAGTTGGAAGCTCACATTCATAACTTAGACAGTAATAGTCATGGACTCAGTGGAGACACTGCTTTTATGTCTCATTACAAGAAACTGTAACCTACTAACCATCCTTTGTCCTCTGACTGAAGTGGTGTTAACTGTCCACTTTAACTTGAATGGTTCTTTGCTATATATGTTAACTCCTTATACTTAATAGTACGTTAATAGTAAATATTAATAATTAATGTAATAGGCAGCATATTTAAAACAAACAAAATTAAGTTTAAAAGGCAGCAAGTTTAAATCAAACAAAGGGAAGTATTTATTCACACAAAGCACAGTTAACCTCTGGAACTCTTTGCCAGATGATGTTGTGAAAGCCAAGACTATAACAGGGTTTAAAAAAAGAACTAGATAAATTCAGGGAAGTTAGGTCCGTCAGTGACTATTAGCCAGGAAGGGCAGGGATGACATCATATCCACTGTTTGCCAGAAGCTGGGAATGAGCAACAGGGGATGGAGCACTTGATGATTAACTGTTCTGTTAATTCCCTCTGGTGCACATGGGATTGGCCACTATTGAAAAAGAGGTTACTGGGCTAGATGGACCTTTGGTCTAATCCAGTATGGTCATTCTTATGGTCTTATGTATTCCATCTTGTATTTTGCTGTGATTATCTTTGCCAGATCTGAAAAAAAGAACTCTCTGTAGCTTGAAGGGTTTTGTTTTTCACCAAAAGCAGTTGGTCCAATAAAATAAATTAGTCACCTTTTCTAACTCATATAATTGGACCAACATGCCTACAACAATACTTGAAAACAACAAACTAACATATCTGTTTAGGGGCAGGAGGAGTTCTTGTGCTTGTGAAAAGGAGCAGAGACAGTGCATTCACAAGGATGTTCCCTTCATTCTACGGATGCCTCAAATCAACATTGATATCAGGAAATGCACAAATTATGGAAGCGAAGCTCCTGGCTTCTTCTGTCCAGAATCTGGCCCTTTGTGGTTACCTCCTTGAAGTATAAGTTCAGCTGGTTAAATAATGCAAACCTCAGTGAACTAATATGTGCACTAATAAAAAGGCAGTGAGGCAGTCAGTGCATTATTTGTGGAGCACTATTCTTGATTACACACACACACACACACACACACACACACATATATATATATATATATATATATATATATATATATATATATATATATATATATATATATGTATGTATATATTCACAAACATTAAAACATTATATATATAAAATTTTAATGTTTGTGAATTCCTATATTAATCATCTGCCATTCATGACCATCTAATCTGGGAGCAGAAAACAATACCATATAAGATGAGCAATCATACAGCACAAATAACAAACAGGGAATTGTCAAAGTGGACATCAGTGAACAACTCACAGGCAAATACATATGAATAATGAATAAATTCATAAACTCAGGATTGTTTTGCAAAAAATTCACAAAAAGAAAAAGTGGGCTAAACTTGTAATGAATATTATTTACAATGAATTATTCAATTGATGCAACTTGTAGACAGTTTCAAAGATACTTCCTAGTGGTTTCTTTACCAAGCTATTCAGATGTAGTTTTTTAAAATCTTTCCTTATAAATCAGTTCCTTCAGTCCAACCCTTACAGAAAAGTCCTCTGATTCCTATAGTGACACCACAAAGCTCATGCCAATTGCATTCAACTTCTAGATGAATTAACCCACTATATTCAAGGTAACTTGCTTAGGGATTATGTAATATAATATTTTAAAATGCAATATTTTGTTTTCATTTGCAATGCAAGACTAGAAGACATGAGTGAAGCAATTTCTTTCTGGTATTAATTTTATATTGTAAAACAGTGGATCTAATAGACTAATGTTAGTGTACCCAGAGTACAAAGAACTCTTTATCTGATTTAGAAATGTCACTTTGCCAGAAATATCCTTAATAATTTTTAAAAGTTATTTTACAGATGTTCAATTTAATAAAATGAAAATTGACTAAAGTATAGTCTACATGCCATAGTTTTAATCTAGCATCTGACTTTATCCTTTCTTTTCTTCAAAATTGAGTAAAAATATTCTGTAAATAAAGGATATGTAATACAATATTTTTTACTTGTATATTGATTAAAGATGAGTTGAGTTGGCTGCCTCCAAAGTGACCAAGAGTTGTCATGGTCTTCTGCTCAAATTCAAGATGTGAATCTTCGGCCTTGCCTTTTCCAATGTAAATACTTAGCAGCATAAAAGTTAAAGATAAACAAACAAAAAATCTACCATACCAAAAAACTTCATGGAACACAGAATTATTCCCAGGGAACGATGAAACAAATGCATTGCAAATGAAAACAAAATATTGCATTTTAAAACAAACAACACATGACTGATAATCACGTTTCTAAATGCACTACTAGAAGATGTTTAGATAATACAGTGATGAAGGCAGATTAAGAACCTATATAGAATTACACACACAAAAAGTTACAAAGTGAAGCACTCAAAAGTTAGGAAATGCCAGAGTTAAAGTTGCCTCAGCAACTTTGTATTGCCTCCTCATGTGTATGCATTATGTTAAAGTATTTAATTACATTATCTCTTTTTTTCTACACAACCCTGTCTCATGCCCAATTTAAGACAAATAGGACCTGATTTTTTCAGAGTATTCAGCATTACATAGCAGCACTTTAAATGGCTCCCACTGACTTTAATTGAAACTGTGAGTGCTTCGCATTTCTGCAAATCAGAACCCAGGATACCAAGTCAAGCACTCCAAAAACAAGAAGTTAGATTTAAGTGACTCAACTATCATTACATAAGAAATATGGAAGAAGCAGGGATAGAATCATGTTGTCCAGGGCAACATTCTACTGCTTTACCAATGAGAACCTCCTTTTTTCTTCCTGCAAGGCTGGATTAATGAAACTGGAGGCCTAAGGCTATTTTTTTCAAAGCCCCTTTTCAAGAACATGGCATTAATGAAACAAAAAAGTACCTAGCATATGCCAATCAACAAATCATGTATATTACTGCATACATATGAACAGAAAATCAAAGACAATGAACAAGTTATGCAATGACTCAATAAACATCCTATTTAATAATCGGCTAGAGAAGTTTGTGTGAAGCCGTCATGCTCAGTACAGATGGCCCGGACGAACGGCATGCTGGGGGTTGTAGTTCGGAGGCACAAAATGGCTGCCGTGAGTGCCCGCCTGAGGGATCATCACTCACATGGGGCTAGAGCACCAAGGAGCAGTTATACATATAAAGTTAGATATAGTTGGAGGGAGCTGAGCGAGGGGGGGTCGTTGGGGGGGAGGGAGCTGAGCGGGGAGGGTTGTTGGGGGGGCGGGAGCTGAGTGGGGGGGGCGTTGGGGGGGAGGGAGGGAGCTGAGCGGGGAGGGCATTGGGGGGGAGGGGGGAGCTGGGTGTAGGTTGGGGAGGGAGGGAGCTGGGCGAGGGGGGGCGTGCGTTGGGGAGGGGGGAGCTGGGTGAGGGGGAGGCATGGGGGGGAGCTGGGCGAGCGGGGGGGCATTGGAGTGGGGGGAGGGGGAAGAGAGCTTAGCGAGTGGAGGGGACGCGAGCCGTTTCCATTGGCCCGTGTCCACGGTCTTTTACACTAGTAAAAACATAAAACATTAAGAGTGAAATGAAATGCTGTGTGTGTACATTGGCATCTTGAGAGCTTTAAGTGGTTCATATTCAGATATTGTATCCTCAATATCTAAACAACCAAAGTAAATCTGATTCATGATATGTTAGAAAGAACATTCAGCTTTGTTTCTACTATAGTTCACCAAAGACAATTTTTAATTAAGGATAACATAGAGAATGATTGTTCTTCTTTGCAGTTGGCAATGAGTATGGTCAAATACAATATCAACGTAATGAAAGTATTCAGGACAATATTACTCATCTCTTTGTCATGCAAAAAACTCATGATTCCAGTAGCATTCTTATCCTACATGTCACAGAATTTCCTACATGCTGAAAATTGACGTATTTTGGCAAAAAGCTCAGGCTCTAGATCATTTGGGTAAGTGTGAAGAAATAGCTGAGTGCATGCTTTCATCTCCTCTTCACTTTGTACTTGACCAAGAGAAGTAAGAAAGCCAAATTCTGTGGTTAGTTCAGCTAAACATTCACTTTGTTTTAGTTCTGGACTTAGCTTGTCAAAGACAATATAAAAGAACTCAAGAATCAATTTCCTTCTTTCTCAAATTATAGTGCCACTTTTGCCACCTGGAAATGTTTGCTTTACAGTGCATTGGTATTTTTCATGGAAGGAGTCGTCAACATCACTTCCCAGGTTTCCCCCCTCCCCCCCCAATTCCCCAAAATCCTCAAATTGAGACCGTAAGCTTGTTAGAAACTCTTGCAAAGAAATCAGCAAATTAGCAACACTGGGAAGATTCAGGTTGGTCTTTTTGAAGCTTTGCACTGGTTTTGTCAAACCTTCCTACTATCACCCACCATAAGAAAATCCACAAGAGACTCACAAATACAGTTTCTAGTTAGAATATTTTCTTGTAAAATGATTGGGCTTTCCTTCAACTTTCACCTTTTTCTTTGGCATTGTCCATTATTTCTTTCAAATAACACTGAATGCCTTCACAGATCACTACTACTGTTTTACAAGATTCAGCATAACAGGACAATATAATATTTGACAGGGATTTTAGAATAGAGTTCCTTGTAAGACTATTGCACAGAAACTGCCAGAATGGGCAGAAACTGCCAGAAACTGGGCAATACCACAAAAAAACACAACACAACAAAACAAACAAAAAGTTTCTGAACAAAACTGAAAAAGTTAAAGGCTTCCATGCAAGAATCAGTGCTGCAAATTCCAGCTAAGTTCAGAGAATGAGCTGTGCATGGCACATACACATCTAGTGGATTTAGTTTTTGATTTGAGCTTCAAGACCTTCATATTTTCCAGACATGTTACTTTTGTTATTGTATGACTGATCTCTGCAGTTTTCAATAACAGTGTTACTTATGCCCAATAAAGACGTCATGATCTGGAAGACACACTTGTCCACGTGGCTTTCAATTGATATAAACCCAGAGAAATACTCATATATGGTGCCACATAAGCATATAAGTGACTGTAGAGGGGCGGTCACCCCGCTCCGGCCCTCAAGTGGTTAAATAGCTCTAGGAAAGGGCTGTCCTTGGGAGCTAAGAGGGTTGGCTGATTGGGGAAACAGCCACAGCTGGGTCATGCCCTAATCAGGCCACACCTGGCCCTGTTATAAGGGCTCAGGGAGGAGCTGGGAGAACAGTCTCCCTCCAGCATTAGAGGGAGATGGACCTAGCTGCCTGAAGGGAGCAAAGGGTACTGAGGATAGAGTAGTGCTGGAGAAGAGGCAGGCTGGGCTGGGGAGCTAAGGCCTGGCAACCTCCCAGGCTGCAGCCTGCTAGGAAGGCCTGAAAGATACTGAGCTGCAGGGAAAGGCAACAGGTCCAAAAAAACCCTTGCCTATGATGACTGGCTTTTACACTGCAGTCTACCCCCGGGAGTGGGGGCTTGATGTTAACTGGCAGTAGCCTCAGACTGAGGCAAAGTGGGGAATACAGGGTTGGGGGCTCCCTGGGGAGGGGAGACCCACAGTGAAGGAAGGGATATTGCCAGGGGGCAGCACCCCAGATAAAGGGGCACTGGGGTTTGGGAGGGACATGGGGCCAGTGACAGGCGAGGCACTGGCCTGCAGAGGAAACTCCAGAGCTGGAAAAAGCTAATTCACAGACAGCCAGCACAGTCAGCAGAAGGCGCCGGAGGGTGAGTCGTCACATTGCTACAGTGACCAATATGAGTTGAGTCTACTATCAAAGAGCAGTATTTTGCCTGTTTTATTTCAGTCACAATGAATTCCAAAACCTTGTAACCTATTAGCTCATCACATATTATTTTTGACATTTGGATGACATTTCACTTTGTTTCTGTCATGTTCCTATACCAGATATGAACTGGCTACAGAGCTTGCTTATACATACCAGAGGTGTTCACCATGAGATCTTGTAATGCTTCCCCAGGAATGGCTGAGGTTTGTCTACATAGGATATTTTATACATAGTCTCACCTAGTGGCTGACCAGTATGATTCAGTTTATCATTCCTTTACAGCAATGGTTCCCAACTTTTCAGTGTTGTGCCCCCCCCCCCATTACTCCTTTCCACCCCACCCCCAGGAGCTGGGAGAGGGAAATGGTTCCCGGGGGGGGGGGGGGGGGGCGGGGACTTCAGACAGAGGCAAGAGGGCCAAGGCTGGGGGCGAGGCCAGGAGTGGGGAGTGGAATTTCAGCCAGTCCATGGATAGAGGCTGGCAGGTGCAGGACCAGGGGCTGGGGCCATGGCTGGGAGCGGGATCCGGAGCAGAGTTGGGGGAAGAGTGGGGCTTGCTGGCACTCCTTTCCTGCCCCCTGTGGAGGGCTTGCCCAGCCCTGCGAAGCACCTGTGAACATTCCTCTGTTCAACCCTCCCCCCGCCCCCCGAGGTGGTATGCTTCACATTTTAAGGACCTCTGCAGTTTCCATAGCATTTAATACACTAACTTAGAAATAAGTTAAATTCAGTGGTGGCTTAAAGAATACCTACCTAGCTTCTGTTTTCACAAGACCTAATAATTTCCTCCCATCTTTTAAATATTAGTATAGCATGTTCAGAGAATAGCTTATCAACTGTCACAATGCACCTTAAAACTTCCTTCCCGTAAGCAGTTTGTATTAGAAGCAGCTGTGCCATCTCCCTGTTGATGTAATTCTTGCCTTGTGAACCAGTTACCCATGCAGCTTTGGCATTGCAATGTTCCACACAGTTTGCATGAGAGCAAGTCATCGCTTGTGCTTGTTTTCAGTCAGAAAAGCCTGGGGTTCTGAAGGTGCTAAGGTTGCTAGAAGATTAAAAGAGTTTCCAAACAGAACAGAATAATGCTCCTGTGGACTTGGAATACATCAACCAATGCTTCTGATAATGCTCTCTGTTTGGTAGTTTTCATTAAAAAAGAAGTGAGAGATACTGTTTATGATATCTGTACTGCTGTAAATTTGTCCTTTGGATTCTGAAAATAAAGCAGACCTTTCTTGATACATAGAGTGCCAAACTCCTCTGTTATCAAATAAGGTAATTTAGATGGATCTTGTTTGATGCTCAAGGCAAAATTATCCCCTTTATCACTGTTATTCTCTCTATCTTCTATATGGACAGATGATAGGAAAGTGGGTTATCTCTTTCATCATCACTTTTGTCCTGGATTTGGAACACTTACCTTTTCTTCTACCCTCTCCCAAGGGAACAAGTTCATATCCAGATCATCAGTTTGATTATCATTTTCTGAGAAAAATAGTACAGCATCTTTGGAAAGTGATTCTGAAATGGCACTAGCATAGAAATAGTTAGTAAGTCTGGGTCATTTGCTTAGAGTTTTCTCTCTTTCTAATTTAGCTTTTCTCTTCCTTACTCCATTTGGAAAATGCTAACCAGACATCTCAGTGATGTGAGGTTAAAACAATACTAGAGAACTTCTGTGCAGTTCCTTTCATTATAACCAGCAACCTATGATTAGTACCACAGATTTGCACCCAGTCATCAGCAACTGAAAGGCTGAAAAATATGAATTAAACTTTAACTGTGAAAGCTTAAGAAATGGTTACAAAAGTCAGGGTCAGCAGAGGGCATACATGATTTCTCGTTCTTTTATTTTTAGCATTAGTAGGAATATGATCAAAACCTCCCTTGTACGTAGCATATATTTCAAGGATTTGAGGTCCCCCACAGAAAACAAAAGCCCAGGGCTGCAGCCCCTTCAGACTCCCTCTTAATCCAGCACTTTCAATTTCTGCAAGAAATGCAAAAGGGTCCTATGGACAACAATCTCCTTTAGTACAGAACCCTGATTCATCCTCAGAGCACTTCCATCTTATTCACTGAAGGAGTCCAATGGAAAAAATAGCATCTGATCACCAGAAAGTTTTTCATAGAAACCTGTCAATTTTAATGAAATTTTATTTTGAATAACAGGACAAACAAACAGATAATACAAAAGGTGTAATACATTTTCTTCAAACTTTGCAAAAACCCCTCTGTTTTGCCTTCAGAATAAGTGTGGGTATTATTAGGCCAAACCAGTATTCCAGGATGAAGTTTTAAGAGTTAAAAATAAAGCTTTATTATGGAAGTTAGATGCAACCTTAATTACAGGGATTCCCACTTTCCATAATAAACACAATACAGAGCAGGAACAATTTGTAGCTTCTTATTTATTAAGAATTCAGATATCACGGACAGGTGGTTTTTTCTGCTCTGAAGAACTATGATGTGTAGTCAATGGGACTCAGAAGGAAGAATGGCATCTAATTGACATTAGGAGCACCATCTCCTATGGCACACTGGGTACATGTGACTTTAAAACTAGTCTTAATCAAACAAGAGTACTTAATTTAATATTTCTTGGAAACCAATATTTAAGTTTCAAAGACTCCTTTTTTCCCATGATGTTCATGATCCTAAAAGTCTATAATCTACAGTTGAATTGCTAGAAGTCGAATACTGATTTTATTAGGAGACTCAGATGAGCCCTTGCAAAATGTCTGATATAACGCTGATAAATTATTTTAGCAGAAAGAGGATCCCAATATCTCTTATTTTTCTCTTCACTCTGTGCCTCTGCTTGCCTGTTTCTTCTAAGATTTTTAATGCCACTATGGCTAAGTACTTTTTCTCGTTGGTCTCTTTCTGTAGTTAGTATGCTACCAGTTTTTAAATACAAGAACTATTTTGTGACCTTGTGATTATCCTCTCTCCAGGTTTCTCTTAGTACCTACTTTTTAATGTAGTTGGAAAGTAATTGCTCACTCATGGGGTCTCTCTCAATTGATCCCTCCAGAGCTGTGATTCATCTTTCTCCCAATCAGTATGGTGGTGTGCATGCATTACTGTGCTGTTCAGACATTTTGTCCAAAAATCAGTTTAAATGCTGCCATAAAAAGCAACTAGTTTTCTGTTTAAGCTTTGCTCACTAAAAGTCCTGTACGTTTCCAATTTCCTTGGCATTACTGTATTGCTTTGAAATTAATTTCCAGTGACCACCCCCCTCCCCCAAATTCCAATTTCAGGTATCTTCAAACAACAGTTCCTGAAAGCAGAAAGACCCTGACTGAAGATGAAATAAGCTCTGTGACTGAACCCAACACCACTTCCAGCTTTAAACCCCAGATGATTTTATATGGGTCCATGCTATAGGGCACAAAAAGCATGGACTACCTCAGAACAACTGCTCAGCAGAATGTGTCATCTAACTACCATTCCAGGGTGATTTGGCTTCTATATTTCACTTTTGTTTAAACCTCAACAGGTAGCTCTATTAGCCAGTGGCTCTCTAGCCATGTATCTCTCTTCTCTCGCTAAATAATGAGCAATATTGTAGTAAACAACAACAACCTGTGCATTAGTAGTAGACTGTAGGTACATACCTCTTGTTCTTTATGATACATGAAGTAGAAAGCAGTATGCTTTTAGCCATTGAAAAAGTACACAAAAACTGCTAATTTTTACCCCTTTGGATTCTCATTCTCTTTTCATCTTCCATCTCCTGCTATTTCTATTAATCCCCTATTATCAAATCTATGTCCATTATCTATGTGTAGTCTCCCTCTCATTTAACATAATGGGTGTAGAGGTTTTTGTTTTTTTGTTTTTTTGAATTTGTGTCTGTGACAAGGTCACAGCCCTGCACTGCTGGAAGTTAGGTGATCGTTGTATTAGAAAGGCACAACCAGCCCATCACACTTTGGTTTTGGACAATCAGTGTCTCCAGCGAGACTTTTATTATACCTAGTACTTTTGATCCATAGTGTCCCACTTTTACAACTAAGGCATATGAAGTACAGAGAGGATCAGAAACATGCCCAGAGTGAGAGTGAATCAATGCAAACCAACAATAGAGTTCAATCATGTATTATGCCAGTACTCCAGTCTCTTATACACTGGACTACTTTGCCTCTTAAAAATGGTAATCTTAATGAAAGCCTGAATATGTTTTGAAATAATTCCTAAAGTATGGTAACAGGTGAGTGCAAGTAAATTAAGCAGTTAACTGGATAATATTAAAAATAAGATGGGTCTGAATTATCTAATAGTTTTCTGGGGAAACAAACAAAACCTTCTGAGTTATAATTTTATTAGAATTGTTCAAGGACCTGATTTAGTGGGAGATATTCCATTTATTACAGTGAGCTTTGAAGCAGGACTATTTTTGCACAGTTCCCATTGCTTATTATTTTATTTTAAAATATTGCACAGGTGAGATAACAGTAAAGGTAGATTTCAAAATAAATACTTTTTTTCTGTATTCTCGAGGTAAAAAAATCTTCTCTCCCAAATGTATTGCTTGTATGTCACCATCAGAACCCACCTCTTGGCACTTCCATTCCTATGTGATTAAATTATTCAACTGATGGACACAGAGGTCATCAGGATTCAAGGTCAGCACAAAAAGTTGATATTTGGTATAGTAAATACAATATTTTTCATTAAATCATGAAAGAAACACCACACTTACATCATTAAAATCCTCCTGTGTAAACATAATTATGCTATATATATATATATATATATATATATATATATATATATATATATATATTGAATTACAAATAGTAAATTGTAATTGTAAACATGATGAGGAAGACTTTGTAGCACCTTAGAGACTAACCGGTTTATTTGTGGGCTATAGCCCACTTCATCAGATGCAACCAATTGTAATTGTAAAGCATACATTGAACATTTTACTTAAATGTGCCCAATGATTTTTTAGTATACTGTCTGATGAATCAAAATCTCGCCCATGACAAAAATAATTTTCTGCTTAATCTTAGCAAAAAAAAACAAGATGGAAAAAAAATTACAACCATCATGCGTTCTCAATAATTCACCAATGAGATTATAGCTACAGATTACTTAAATTTCTAATATTCATTTGAGGCAGCCATTATTTTTGAGCCAGTATTATACAGCACATGTATAACTATGGTATCTTTGGACCTCATCACTTCTGTGACCCTCAAATGGATACTATATACTAGAAATTACACAAAAACACACAAACACGTGCATAAGAGTCATTCTCTTAGATTGACAAAGAGCAAGAGCCTTCTTTGTCTTAGTCAATTGTGGTGCAAAGCAGTATTATTACTCACCCAAATTATGAAATTTGCAATGGCAGCAACATGACCCATGTTTAATGAAAGAATCTTTGGACATCTGTTTATCTTGCACCTGTAAAAGTACATGCTTGTAAAATGGTCAATGTTATTGACATCAGTTTTAGTCATTGTGGTGGAGAATTATGTGGGGTTTCTTTTTGTCTCTTCCAACAAACTTGCCAGGATGCATCACTGATAGTATTATTACCAACTTGCCCTTCTCTGGAACATAAGAAACCTGGCTGAGTGGCCCAGAAAACTTGAACACTGATGGCAATTTTTCGCTGCTGTGATGTGAATGCATTTTATAAGATAGATCTGGCTTGTTTCATCCGTTTGTTCCAACCAAGGTCAAATTTTCATGTAGTAGATCTTGTATAAGTTGGATACTGGGAAGAAAGTTATCCTCAACTACATTTCTTCTAGTCTTATACCAAGGCTTAACATAAGATCCTCATTGTCTGAAGATGAACTTGATAAGCAATCAATGGAAATGTGGTTTGTCTTCTCAGAGTAACTCTTGACACAATTTGGAACAAAGTCACTATCACCTAATATGGTATCATAACTTTCAGAATAGCAAATGATTTTTAGAAGATCAGAAGCTGAATACTGTGCCTGATTCTTCACCCTCTTGAATTATAAAACAGAGGAAAATCAGCTCAAGAGTTTCCTGCATCTTCAGTGTTTTGAACACAATCCCTAGGCAGAAAACCAATTACACGTGTTAGGCAAAATGAACCAGCATCAGTCCACTTTGTGTTGAGGATACTTAAGAAGTCTGAATTTGAGCTGACCAGCCTCCCTGGAGTACCTTTTTCCTTCGGGTAACTGTATGCAACAATCAGTGTCACTGTGGTGTATTATCTATTAGCATATGCTATTACAATACAAGATACTCTCACTAGAAGAAAACAGGTATACATAGAGTTACTAACATATTGAATAACAGTTTGACTTATTTTACCACATTTATACTCCACATACCTTTTTGATTCTGAAAAAAATGTTTTTATGCTAAATTAATCCTCCAACCCCTGAACTGTGTATAAGGTGCCTAGGTGACAGTGTCCTAATACAGTATATTTTGAGAGACACTAGTTCATGAATTATCACAACACATATGTTCATGCAGTGCATTATCCCAGGAATATGGATAAGGGTTAAAATATAGTTGGAAGTATAGTAAAAGCTTTCTACTGACCACCACAGAGATCTTTCAGATTAAGAGCAATGCTGCATGTTGTCCTTTGAGTAATCTGAGTCATAGATCTATTAAATGAGAAAAGGTTTTACAAATGCATCAGGAAAATTTACATAACCGGAACTCTATAGTTTTCTCAAGGTAAAACATACAATGCCTGTGGTACGATGGATCATTTTGCAGTTATTAGCAGGAAATGATGATAATGATGATAATAATAATAAATAAGCAAGTAAATAAATACATAAGTGAATAGATAAATATTTAAAAAAAACTGTAAAAAGGCAAAGAAAATGCAGGGCTGTATAGCTTCTTGTGGAAAATAGAAGATTTCAAAAACCCATGTTTCATTTAGTGACTCACTATATACCTTCTATAAGACACTAGTACTTGTTCTCACTACTCAAAATCCATTTTTCTAAGACACTTGCTGTGAGGTCCCCTTGCTTCTCAAGTACAGTACAAAACAGCTAAATAAAAAGCCAATTTTCCCATTCTATCACAATCTTACACTAGTTCAATTACAGGCAGGGAGTATCTTTCCATGCCTCGAGTTGTAGCAAAACATTTAAAAAAAAGATGGACTTTGACTTTACACTAAAAATTGAAATACATATTAAAATTACTTTTGAAATATCTGATGGTTGAAGATAAATGTTTGCAGTAAAAGTGCCTTGATAACATACAATCTTTTGTATTAGCCTGTCTAATGTTGGTGTACAGTAAAGAAGATTAAAATCGCCTGTACACAAAACATAGAGTAAGAAATAAATATAAAAACACTCTTAGGTTTAGTGATGACTTACAAAGAAGTTTGAAAGCATGTTATAAATAGAAAAAATATATATGTAAAATGTGGTATTTGGATACTCTTATCTTCACTGATTCTCAAACAAGAATTCACTTCTCAGAAGTTATTTGTTACTCATATATAATCATTGAAGATGAGAATGTCAGTCCCCTGCCAATAGTCATTCTGTGTAATGTTTTTACTAGAGCATGTTCAGGATTGCCATACATGGAACTCTCACAGCTCTGCAAAACAGAAGTCAAGTGAAGTCAGACTACTGGACTCCTCTTTGATACATGCAGTCTGGTTCTGCGGGTGTGTGTTGTCAACTTAGAAAATGGCTGTAGGACACAGTTTGATTGCTTGGGCTCTCAGGCTGATTGTTATTGTGTGGATGGAATTTTGAGTGGTGCGACAGTGTATGTTATGTGTATAAAAAGTACATGCTTGCTTATTTACTTTATTAAATAAAGCCAATTAACAATGAAAATTAAGCAAATTACTTTAAAATATTAACTATGTGTTTGTTTGGCTAGAGGCTATGCACCAGTAAATTTTAAAAAATAGTCTGAATTTGTACTGTTCATAACAATCACAATATTTGCATCAGAAATTCAAAATTTGGGAAACTGTCATCAGGTCTACCTGTGATAGAAATGCTGGAAAAATTGAGAGGTTGTGGGTACAATCTGCCTCACCCCACTACATCGGAAGTAAGTGTAAAACCTGAAGGGAGGAGTTAAAGGGGATGGACATGGCTCAATTAGGGCCTAACTAGGAAGGAAATCAGGTCTCTTGCTCACACTCAGTAATTGAAGGCTGGCTAGAGTCAGGGAGCTGAGTTGGACTGCTGTCAGGTATGTCTGAAACAGGGAATCTAAGGCAGTTGGGAAAGAAAGTGGCAGGAAGGGAGTCTGCCCAGGCATCTGTGCCCTGGTGAAGGAACCTGCAGGGAGCAAGAAGTCTTCTTTGGAGTCAAGGACTGCCCTGTGAGGTACATGGAGAAAACTCTCCTTCAGCAGAACAAGCTGAGTGGCAGAAATTGCTAAGAAACTCCACAGTGAAACTGGGAAAGAGCCTTAGAAAGGTTATGTCTGCACCGTGAACTTGGGTTGTGATTCCCCTAGTTATGTACAGATAACTGTGCTAGCTCTCCTCAAGTTAACACGAGTTTAAACAGCAGTGTAGCTACGGTAGCCTGGGTAGCAACAGCAGAGGCACAGCTGACCTGTGCGAAGTAAAATTCCTGCCTAACACTGGTCCGTATGTATTTGGCATGACTCAGCCTTGCTGCCACTGCCTCTGTCACAATGGCTACATTGCTATTTACACTCATGCTAGCTTGATGAGATCTGGTGCAAGTATCTGTAAAGGACCATGGGAATCACACTCCTAGCCTAAAGTGTAAATGTATCCAGCGACCATATCTGAACTGCCGGGAGTCTGGCAAGAAGCTGAGACAAAGGCCAAACACAGGCCAAAGTAGAAAGTAGTCTATCGAGAGAGCCTTGTGTTTGTGTAGTCAGGCCTTTATTGACAATCAAAGAGTCCCTGGACTGGAACCCAGTGGAGAACTCCCCTACCAGCCTACCCCTTACCTCCAACAAAGGGTAAGTACTATTGAAACCCCCTGACCAATGGTAAAAGGTGAATTTGACAGGCTCTTGGTCACTGGGCTATTGCTTTACAGAAGCGGTGGGTCTCTATCACATCCACTGAGAGGCATGAGTTCCAAAAAGAAGCAGACCATTGCAGGGCTGACATGGTTGTCCTCAGGGGACACTAAGGAGAACACACTATGCCACACCCACACATTAGATGAGATGTACATTTACATTTAGATTTTTTAATGACTTATAAAACTCTACAGTTCAAAACTGTAGATCTGCCATATTTGAAAATCAAATCCCTAGTGACATATTTTAAGTTTTAATATGCCTATTGTTTTTGCTTTTCTAAAAAAATATTTTGATACTGAACAAAAGTAGTTAAGTAGTTAACACAGTCTTCTAGTATCCTATTTTAAATATCTGTCCAAATATTTCCCTATGTTCAGAGTCTAACAACAACAATATAATAAATAATGATACATTTTCAGAAAAGTCTAGACTTCATTTCAAAGAATGAGGTCAAAGAAATATTCCATAATATTCAAACAAGCAGGTAATAGTGAGGAGAAAAAAGAGGACATCACTATTTTAAACAAGGTTTTAGTGGTTCTTTCTATGCAAGTGGCTTAAAGTACAAATGTCAAGATTTTTTATATAAAATGTAAAATTACAATATGACATAATATAGAATATATAAAATATAAACACGTATAAAACATATTTAATAGATTCAGTGCAATCATATACTCTAGTGGCCACACTGAAAAGTAGATTTTGCTAGGAATTCAGAGCAGTTATTTTCCTATAATTGCAACAGTGAAATGACATGGTAAATATAACTATTGTTAACTGTTGAAAATGTCTTTTTAACAGAAACCACAGTAATTTTAGTTGACTATTTTAATGTAGGAATTAATAGAATATTAATATAGACTATTAAGTAATGATTCTTATTGTGCTTTCATGCAAATACACATTCGTATTTAAAAGCAGAAGGATGGAATGTGTCCATTGATCAGCCCGCAGCTGAAATTATTAAGCTTCTAATACAGGAGAGTGTTTTCAATGGAAAAAGTGATCAAGTGCATTTTGCTAATCTTTTCTGTAGGATATATTAGATACCAATAAAGAGACTCAAAGCCAATGGAATTGTCTTTGTATTTCTTATATTCACACCAATTCCTTTAGTGCCGCAGAGGTCCCCATCAAATGCAAATGAAAGTTAATAGAAAAGTCCCATTCACTTCACTTGCAGAGGATCAGGCCCAAAGTGAGAAAAAAAAAAAACACCCAATGTCTAATGATATTAGAAAGAGTACCACTATTGCCTCAACATGACTAATATGAATAACAACTTGTCATAAAAGAGACCATGAACAACACAAGAACTTCAAGAAACAACTTAGTTGCAAACTCAGAACTCTGGTAATCACTTTACATTCACAGTGGCCCCCTAGAAAGCTTACATTTGCCAATATTACCCATTAAATGTGATTTGTGACATCTTCCCCTCCTATGTATTGGGCATATGTAGAAATACTGAAAATGATATAAGTTTGACAGCAGTAAATGGGTGGAAGGCGTCTCATTGTACGTTTTCAAGGTTCCCATTGATTTCAATGGGCTCAGAATACCATCAAGAGAGAATCATTAATTTTTTCAAAGATAAAATAATATTCCCCACAGGTAGATCATTCAGCACAAAATGAGAAGTATTAAAGGCATATCTCAGAGGATCTCAGAGGTTTCAGAGTTCATTATGATCCTTCAAAATACATAATGGCTAAAGAAGAAAATGTAAATACACTAAAACTGGAACATAGGGAAATAGGACTGGAAGGAACTCCATGGGTCATGGAGTCACATTCAATCTACAAATAACTGTTCTCCCAAAACTGATCTCTGAAATACTAGTACAAATCAATCCTTTCCTAACGTGAAAGGACCTCCTTTTCTTTAATCAACATATTAGTCAGAGTCCCATGAGAGCAAACCCTTCCCTCTCCATCCCTGCTATTTCCATTAAAATCAAAACTAAAAAAGGGAAACACAATCCTTGAGGTCTTAAATCATAACAAAATAGTTACTAAACAAAGTAAATAAAGTTTTTTAAACTTAACACCCAAATCCTTGCAGCTTTGTTTCTCAGAAAGAGCTGATCTAAGAGCTGATCTAATATTGGTGGCATACGCAGGGTCCCTGTTGGTAACTTTAAACAACGGAAAAAAATCATTAAAAAAAGTGTGTTCAGTTTGTTCCTAGATCTGGTACACCATCAGGCCGCTTATGAAATATTTGTGAGCAAGGAAACGTGTCTAGATATTGGCATACATATGAGTACATTATGCTTTTTATGTTTGCAAACCTAAGGCAATTTTTTTCCTGATATATGCAGCAAATCTTTGATGCATAATATGGGTGGATGCTGCATATTCTTCTTCATTCTATGTGAAGAACATCCACTGATGTTGTTAATATGAGTTCCACATGTGAAATGAGTGCAGGATATGCAATTGAGAACTGACGTGTAAAATGGAGACAAGAGTTTAGGCCTTATACTTTTTAATATAACTGACATTTACATACTGTAAAGCAGGTTTATTACTAGGTAGAGATGTACATAACTCATTACATTTCAATGCATGTATTATTGGCCAGTTTATTTTGCCTGATTGCACTCTGTACTTCTCCTCTCTTTTTTGGTGTGAATTGTTGAGACTGAAAATCTTATTGAAATGCATGAAAGATAAACAGCCACTTTTGATCAAAAATTCACAAGTGATAGGAAATTAAATTTCCCTTTTCTATGCTGGTGCATTTGTCTCTAGAAGCAGTAATTCTGGTGGATGGAGCACAAGGCAAGACTTCTGAGCTCAGCTGCTGAGTTCTATTCCTACCTTTGCCAATGACCAGACTTAGGATTTCAATGCATTTTTTTCCTATTTATGTTTCACAAAATGCTTCACAATAACACAGATTCATGTTATTACTTATGCTTTCCCAATGAGAAAACTAAGATTCAGAGTGGTGAATTACCCCAAATCAAAGATCGGGTTACTTCTTATGTCTCCCAGTGCCATGCATAATTGAGTAGAACACATCATCTCCCAGGCAGTTTGTAAGAGGTCTGATCCTTGTTCTATTGACTGCCATTAACTTGTCTACACTGCCCCACTATTTAGACTATGGGATTGTGAATAGCAGTACGTACCAAAGAGCAGTACTGTAACTCTCCTGTTGTTACCTCTGTGGACATGAACTAAAAGGTTTGCACAAAAACAGGCTTATATTAATGCAAACTAAGAACCTTTTATTTCATACTTGAAGTGTCCACATTGGCTGGGAACGGTGAACCACAACCACTGGGAGTTGCGGGCAGTTTTGCAAATCTATCTATCTAATCTATCTATCTATCTATCTATCTATCTATCTATTTACACACACAACTTGAAATACATGACTTTATCTCAATTAGTTGAATGTCTTTCCAGGATCGAGGCATTAGTTTGCCACATGTCCTGCATAGTTCTCTCTCTCTCTCTATATATATATATACATATATGTGTTTATGCATGTTTTTAATTTGAATTTCCTCTCCCTTTGATGTATGCTTTTACATGCATTTGTATTTTATCTTGGCTGAAGGATCAGTTAATATTTTATTCTTGTATTGCCAAGCTTGGTAAGGCTGTAACTTATGTCTTCAGCATGATTAAAAGAAGCAGTGTTAAAGAGTTCTTTACAGGGAAGTGGGGTTGAAAATGGATGGTATGAATAACTGAAGATTGGTTTTTCTTTTTTCCCCCCAAGGATATTTCATGGGTGTGTGAGTTCAGTTTGAGATATACAACAGGTTCCAGTTTCAGAGATGATAAATGAATTAACCTTGTGCACTAGGGCACAAATCAGAATACTAATGCAAAGAACAAACACCCGGGTAGTGTCTGTGACATTCTATGGAGCCTGGAGGGGGTGGAAAGAGATTCCTTCCCTACAGTTGATCCAGAAGCACCCTCTCTGCCACCTGAGGGCAGCACCAGCAATCCCTTCCTATGGGGCAGGGTTCTGTCATCTGCAATCAGGCTCTTCCAAGTCATGGAGGAAGGGACAGAATTTACCCTAAAACTGTGAATATAACATAGAAGGGTATAGAAGGCACCGATGGCATAGAGAAAAATATTCTGTAGCATACAAAGGTGAAATCCTGATGCAGTGGAAAACACTATGGCCTGTGGTATATAGGTGGTCAGACTAAATGATTTAATGACTCCTCATCTTAAACTCTGTGAAACAATGAGAGTTTTGCCACTTATCTCAATTGGGCCAAGATTCTACCCCAGGTGTGTGAGATACCAACATGGTGTGTCTGACCAATAAGTGTACATGTGTTTAATGGTACTGTGTGAATTCTGAAATGTAACATACATTTATTTTCTTCTATGAAGAGCACCTGCCCCTCTTCTCCTTAGTTTCTTTAATATATATTTTTTCTGATTATATTTTATTTTAGGGGTTGTGGAAAATTTCCGGCACTATATTGATGGGTCCCATGATTTCTCTTCTTGTGGGCGGTTCAGGGAGCCTATTTCTTGCCCCTGAACAGGATATTAACTGTCCCACTATTATCCTAGAGGGGAGAAGTGGAGAGGGAGGGACCCAGGCCCGCCCTCTACTCCGGGTCCCAGCCCAGGGGCCCTGAGAATAGCGGTAAATCACTTGGACTAGCTATTCCTTCCCCTGGGCTACTTCCCTCTCCTACCCTTCAGCTTGTGGGGGCTTCCTGCCCTCTCTCTGCACAAGCCAGGTGTTCCTTTACCTACGGTCTGGGTCTTTCTTAGCTCACCACATCACTTCTCCAAACTCTGCTCTGCCTTCCTCCAAACTGCTCTCCGCACCAACTCCTTCAAACTGCTCTCCGCACCAACTCCTTCAAACTGCTCACCGCTCCAACTCCTCCAAACTGCTCACCGCTCCAACTTCTCCAAACTGCTCACCACTGCAGCTCCTCTAAACTACTCACCCCTCCAACTCCTCCCCAACTCCTTCCAAACTCCCTCAAAATGTCTGATTGAAGCAGGGGTTTTTTATCATGTGACTGGCTTCAGGGGCTTTAATTGGCTTCAGGTGGCACCAGGTGCTCCAACCACTTCTAGCAAACTTGCTTCCCTCTAACACTCCCCTGCTGGCCATGCTGTATCACAGGGTTAAGGAAAAAGTTACAAAGATCTGTGTCTTCTGCAATAGTTATTTCCCTATCAAACTGTGACTTAAGCATAGATATAGCTAGCATTAGTTACCTCACCTGACTCATCACTCTCAGACAGACCAGAAATATTCTTTAGCATCTTCTTTTGTATTTAATATTCCCAGATAATGCTAATGCTGATGCACATGAGAATATACAGCTTATGGCCTTGAAACAGCCTACGTTTGAGTCTTTTACACTCCATGCTGTTCAGCTCTGGGCTTTCTTCAGCTCATGGTGCAGGCAGTGTCTCCTTCAGGAAACAAGGTGAACTTCAATGGCTCAAAGCTGTGTTTTCAGGTCTACTTTTGTAGGTACAAGGTCAACAAAGAATTTACATACATTTTTAATTTTAACTTGATGTCAATGGTTCTTAAGCACTGATTAAGTCATTTTTGAATAGGGTCACATTGTTAAATCAGGGCCCTGTTTACAGGCCCTCAGTCTGGGACTGAAAGATATATATTCTCTTTGGCATGGGCCAATACTTGGAAAGAAAGAAATACCTTAGCTTTTTACTAACCTTGATGATGGTGAGGTACACAAACATAGTCACACTGATCTGTGTCAGCAGATAAGAGCATACTATTTTGTATATCCATAGCTATCTAAATATTGCTAGTAAAATAACTATATTATCATAATGTCAAAAACATCTATTTTATTGATCACTAGGTCTCACATAGCAAATATAAAGCTAATTTAGTACAAATCAAAATTCTGACAAAACAACTTGATTCAGACAGACTGTAATTAAGAAATCATAAACTCCATTTAACTTAATTAATATAGTTCACTCATATCTAAAAATACAATTTCCCAAGTGTTTTTTATTTATCTCAGATGTTAGTGGTATATCATGTGTTTCAATAATGAATAATTACAGCATGTCATCCTATATGAAATTATCATAAGCAAGAACATCTGTAAGCACATAAGATAGAAGCAGTTTAATTTAAAAGTGATTGGATGCCAGTGGCATAGTTATAGCACATTATTCAGCCAACTGAGGCTTAACATTAAAACAGACTAAGGATCCTAGATCCTGGGCCTATGGAAGCTGGTTATGCAGTGGAAGTGATGTGCTTTGCCTGACAAAGAAGGGGCTATCTGCATTTTTTATAGAATCACAGCGATCTGAGCCTTATGGTTTCAATAGTCACCAGGACTGAGCTTTTTTCTCTGTGCACCTGTACTCCATGCAAGAGATAATGTGCTGAGACAGAAGTCAACAAGAAAAAGGATAAATGAAGGGGGAAAAAAAGGGAGGGAATTAATTGGTATGTAGATAATAAAGCCAAATAATATATTTCCCAGATAAGGCAATAAAATACGCTGCATGAGATAGAATAAACCTGTAATGAAAATATTGAATAAAAGTCTTACTAATTTATAAAGATTAATTTAACCTTATATAAAAGAGCCTGCTTAATTCAGCTCTGTTAAGTTTTAATTCACATTCAGTTTGAATGACTTTCTGTTTAATCAGCATGCCACTTGGCATGTATATCTTATAACTTTCCTGAAGCTATTTTGAGATGCCTGGAGATAAAAAATAAGAGCTGAAAGTTTTACATTTGTCTTGATATTCTTTAGTTTTCTGTATTTGCTGATTGATTACAGATATGTGCTTAACACTCAAGCACATGCTTAACTTTTTCCTGAATTGGAATGGACATAAGTATGTACCTAAGTGCTTTTTGTCCTGAATACAGTGGATTCCGGTTAATTGGGACACATCAGGACAGGAACAATTTGGCCAACTGAGATTCAGAATGTACTACAAGCTCTATCCAGACAGATGGGTGAAGCAGAACCCAAAATTTTTGAAGTGGAAAATGATTTCAAAGAGAATATATTTTAGGTTATAAAGAACTATAATGATATAAAAATTACTGAGACATAGCTAAATGATCTAGAAAGCCACTCGCAACAATGTAACATCAGAATTACTGGTTTAAACTAGAGGAAATGAAGAATTCTCTATAACTTGAAGTCTTTAAATCCTGATTTGAAGAGTTCAGTAACTCAGCCAGAAGTTATGGATCTATTGTAGGAGTGGGTGGGTGAGACTCTGTGGTCTAGGCTGTGCAGGAGGTCTGACTAGATCATCATGATGGTTCTTTCTGGCTTAAAAGGCTATGAGTCTGTCTAAGAGAATTATGAGTGTCCCTGAGAGAAGAGAGAATGGTAAACTGTGGATTTATCTCTACACTGCTAACTAAGTTGTTGGATCTGCTGGTAGATTTGTTTTAAAATAGAGCAACAACACTGCTCCAACTCCAAGAGGTCAGGACTGATTGTGAAGTTCCTGAATTTTTCCATTAAAAATCTTATATGGCAGAAATACAGAGTGTGGGTTTTGTTGTTTAAGAGCTGTTTTGGGGACTATAACTGATTAAAATACTGTTCTTGCAAGATTATGCCCATGATGGTTGCAGCTAAAGCAGATTTTAACCAAGTAAAACAATTGTATGGGAAGATGTGCTTGAAGTATTTTACTAAATACCCAGTAATAATGCTCCATATTAAGAAGATAGTGTCTTTATATTCCCTTTGGGAGTTATAAAAACATCTCAAAAATATGCAAACTGCTCGCTTGCCATAGGAGACATCCATGGAATGATCAAACAGTATGGAATGTATGTGGTGTTCTGATGACTCCTTTAAATAAGTTGATGGTCACAGGTTGATATTTAGTTCCTTTTCTTTTTTTTCTCTCTCATTAGGGTGGAAGGGTTGTTACCAATTTACATCCTATTGCCTTTAACAGGAAAAGAACATCAATATAAAATCAATAATTTGATTAGTAATTTTATCTATATCTATGTATATCTATTCCGTCTATCTACATATACAGTAGACTCTCGATTATCCAGGATGATAGGGAAAAAAATAATTCTGGTTAATAAAATCCCGGATAATCACTATCCATAGGAAATAGGGGGGAGGGGTTGGTTCACCAGCCACCCTGTGCCAGGGGAAGGGAGTGTTGGTTCACTGGCTGCCCTGTGCCCTGGTGGGTTTTTTTGTGTTTGTGCTTGGGGCAGCAACAAAGCCAGAGCCGGCCCTGCAAGTTACGCATATTTTTTTGACATCCTGGTTAATCCACATCCTGGTTAACCCAATCCTGGATAATCGAGAGTCTACTGTAGTTGCTTTATTAGATGATGTTTGCTTATGATTTCAAGAGTCTATTGGTAACAGGTGATTTCTGTCATTGTAGTGTTTGAGTGCCCAGGAGCTGTGAAGATCTGGAAGTTTCACGTGATCTGACTGCCCCCTGGGATGTCAATTGTGGTGTGTGTGTTGTTGTTGTTTTGTTTGTTTGTTTGGTTGGTTGGTTTTTGACTGTTTAAAGAGATTTCTCTTTTTTGATTGTGTATACTAATATTCTTTGTTGTCAGT
The DNA here is from genome assembly GCA_032164245.1 of Sternotherus odoratus. Taxonomy (NCBI): domain Eukaryota; kingdom Metazoa; phylum Chordata; order Testudines; family Kinosternidae; genus Sternotherus; species Sternotherus odoratus. The sequence continues at coordinate 225,669,708 of JAVMKO010000001.1, read as the reverse complement.
AGCTACCGATGTGGTACTCTGCTTGTTTGATGATGATATAATTCGGCTGCATGTGTGTTCCCTCTGTTTGCTGCCCTGGCTCTGCAGATCGCTGGCACAGCAGACCCTGAGAACCCCCAATGAGCACAGAGTCTAGTAAGGTACGAAGGCACCCGGGCCAGGTTTATTGTCAAACGAAGCACAGTGATAGTTTCTTATAGACCCGTAAAGAGTCTCTACAAGACATACTACGGATTTGTGCTCTCTGACGGTGGACCAGCTCAATCAGCAGTGGACTTCCCACTGCCCCTTTCGCTGGACAAAGACCACTCCTCAGGGGTGCATTCTTATATACTTTTGCAAACGTACTGAGGTGCAGCCCCACTGTTAGGGGGTTGCCTTTCTCACAGGTTGGTTGGTTGCTTTCTCACAGATTTAGTTAGTTGCTTATTCATCCATCACACTGTCCATCCATCATATTGTTCTTTCAGATTGTCTATCCATCATATTGTCTACTGCCTTTAAGCTAGGTGTGCCTGTTCTTTGTTTTCTGTGTGGAATGTGTGGGATGTGTTCATACCCAGGTGTTCTGGTGCCATCTTGGCTCATGTTCATTTTATTAGTGATTAATATGTACTTCTAGCAGCCACCTTCCTGCCAACTTCTGTGAGCAAGGACCTGCCTCTGGCTCTCACAGCCCAGCTTTGCTTTATGTTAGCAACATCTTGACCATTACTTTCAGTTCAGGCTTCAGGCCTCATACCGGACCTCTGATACCAAGGGTTTATGTCTCAGGGCCTCATCTTCTTTCTTTCTTTCTTTCTTTCTTTCTTTCTTTCTTTCTTTCTTTCTTTCTTTCTTTCTTTCTTTCTTAATTCCTCTCTCTGTCCCCATCCTGTTACCTATCCATGCTGGGAATTTCTTTGGTTGTCCTGTAGAATATGTATGGGAAGATCTTTTTTTTTCCTGCTGATATATACAAGAGCTGTATCCTGCTCAGGAAAATTTACAACTCCACATTTATTCACAAAACAACCTTATATTTTATCCAGTATATTTAAACAATGATGACTCTAATAATTAAATGTGTCTCCTGGAATATAAAGGGTTTTAATGGCCCTATTAAAAGACAATATATATATACTCAGTGATAAAGAGAATGTTAATATTTTCATGCTCCACAGGACACATCTGACAGAACTTCAAGTTGTAAACTTGAATAGAGATTGTCTAGGCCTCTCAGTTTCTAGTTGCTCTAAAGCAAGGGATGTTGTTATGCCAATACCTAAAATGAATATTAATATTTTTAGCACAATTTCTGAAAATAAGGACATATTTACTGTTCTCAAGGCTGAAATTGGCAATTCTAAAATTGTGTTTGCCAATCTTGATGGGACAAACCAAGACAATGCCATTTTTTTTCATTATTTTTAAGTAGGATGAATGATGTGGTCTATCCTACTACTATTGGTGGTGTGGTAGAACCAGGGCAGACAGCTGCCAGAAAGGCTTGTAAGTAGAAGGGTTGTGACAGGGAAATTGGGTCCAACTGAGCAAGGCTGCCACAGCCAGAAGCAGGGCCAGCTGAGGCCAGTTAAGGAGGCTGTCAGAGCCCTTTAAAGAGACTCCTCCCCAGAGAGGGGTGTGGGAGTTTGAGGAGTGAGTTTGGAGGCAGTGGGAGTTTGAGGAGTGAGTTTGGAGGCAGTGGGAGTTTGAGGAGTGAGTTTGGAGGCAGTGGGAGTTTGAGGAGTGAGTTTGGAGGAAGTGGGCGTTAGAGGAGTGAGTTTGGTGGAAGCAGGGGAGTTTGAGGAGTAAGTTGGAGGAAGCAGGGACGGAGAGGCTGTTGGCAAGCAGGGGAGGAGAACAAAGGGTCCTTCCCAGGAGGAACCTAGCTTTCCAAGCCTGCAGGAGCCTGACCTTGAGAGAGCGAGAAAGAGAGTGGGCTGCTAAGGAGCAGCGGAAAAAAAAACGGGTCTGGAGCAGCCTGGCCAGGGCACCAGTGTCACACCAGGACCCCAAAAGTTCTTGAGTCAGGGGGGCCGAGGAGCCACCTTGTCACACGTGGTTTCAGCGGTGGGACTGAAAGTGAATAGACTCGGTGGCCAGCACCTCCCCCCGTACTCAGAGGAAAGATGGAAGAGGTGGTGAAGGCCCTGGTCCAGGCCACTGCGGCCCAGCAGGAAGCTGTCCGAGTGCAGCAAGAGACCAACCAGTTGCTGATAACTCAGACAGCCCAGGACCGAGCCACCTTGCAGGAGGTGGTGCAACAGGTGAAAGCCCTGAGCACCATGGGCCGTGGGGGGCCTGATGACCGGCCACTACGGGCCAGCCATTTCCTGCAGAAGATGACGGCAGGTGACGACACAGAGGCCTACCTGCTCACCTTCGAGAGGACGGCCCTGCATGAGGCTTGGCCCCGAGGACAGTGGGCAAGCATCCTGGCCCCTTTTCTCTGCGGGGAGGCCCAGAAGGCATATTTCGACCTGGCACCCGAGGCCACTGCGGACTACCCCCAGCTGAAGGCCGAGATCCTGGCCAGAGTGGGAGTGACGCCAGCCCTGCGGGCCCAGCGGTTTCACGAGTGGAGGTACGAGGTCGGCAAGACCCCGAGGACTCAGATATTCGACCTGATCCACCTTGCCCGGAAGTGGTTACGACCCAAGGCCCACAGCCCGGAGAAGATGATAGAGATCCTGGTACTGGACAGGTATATGCGGGGGTTGCCATCTGAGCTAAGGGGGTGGGTCCGAAAGAACGATCCCCCCTCCTATGACGAGCTGGTAGCCCTCGTAGAGAGACACCTAGCCTCCCAAGAGTTGGCACAAACTACCACGGAGGGGCTGCGGTCAACTAGAAGGCCGGCCTCCGGACAAAAGACCCGGATTGCCAAGACCCCAAGCCGCTATAGGGAGGAAGAAGAGGAGGTTGGGGGACAGCCTGAGAACTTGGACAGACTTGGGGGCCGGGGGAATGGGACTCGGGGTAGGGCCGAACAGCCCAAAAACTGGGGGGCTGTCCCGAGCCGGGAGACGCCGCTACGCTTGTGGGGAAATGGGACACCTAGCCGCCCAGTGCCCAAACCAGGCCGACCCCATGGAATGTGACCTGGGGGGTATGGGGGATCCATGCGACCTGGTGAACCAAGTGGGGGTCGCGATGGCTCCCCATAGATATACCCGGCCCGTTAAAATGAATGGCATTAAGACCACCGTGCTAGTAGACTCAGGGAGCACGGTTACTCTGGTCTCCGGGATGTTGATCAGCCAGGACCAGCTGTCCCGGGCCAAGCACTCGGCAGTATCCTGCGTGCATGGGGATATTAACTACTACCCCACCGTCTCTGTGAGCCTAGACATCATGGGACACCCCACAAAAGTAGTGGTGGGTGTAGTCCTGAGGCTCCCCTACCCGGTCCTTATTGGACGGGACTTCCCCAACTTTGACAGCCTGCTCCCCGGGCGGGGGACAGAAAGAGTTAGTGCCGGGGTTCCGGAAGTGACGCCAAGGGGTCCCAGGGCACCAGCTTTCCGGGAGTTTGACCTGGAATTATTCTCTGTAGGCGGGGGGTCCCGGAAGTCTCTGAGGGAGAGGAGGGCAGCCAAGGCATTAGGGACAAGAATCCTGACCCAATATTGGAGGGCTGCACTAGTGGGGGAATGAGGGAGCCCCCAGGGAAGGAGGACCAGGCGAGTGGGGGGGAGACCGACGCCGGGCCTACTGCCCCACAGGCGGTCCCCGAAGGGGAGGCGGAGGTAGATACCCCGGAGCTGGGGCCACTTGGTCCGGCCACGGAGAATTTTGGGCAGGATCAGGCCAACGACCCAGCCTACCAAAATATCCGTAACGAAGTGGTGGAGGTAAATGGGGCCCCGGTAGAGGGGAAAAGTAAGGGCCGAGGGCCATATTATATAATCAAGGGGGACCTGCTGTATAGGGTAGTCCCAATGCATGATATGTCGGTGGAACAACTTTTGGTGCCACAGAGGCATCAGAGAGGCGTGTTGGACCTGGCTCACAGCCATCTCTTCGGGGGCCACCTGGGGGTGGAGAAGACCCTCGATCGGGTCATGAAGAGGTTCTTCTGGCCAGGAGTCCATGCGGCAGTCTGGCGGTACTGCGCCTCCTGCCCGGAGTGTCAATTGCACGCCCCCCGGCCCCACTTGCGGGCCCCTTTAGTGCCCCTCCCCATCATTGAGGTCCCATTCGAGAGGATCGCCATGGATCTGGTAGGCCCGCTGGAGAGATCTGACCGGGGCCATCGGCACATACTGGTTGTGCTGGACTACGCCACCCGGTACCCCGAGGCCGTGCCTTTACGAAATACGCTGTCTAAAACCATAGCTTGGGAGTTGCTACAGATCTTTGCCCGAGTAGGGATACCAAAAGAGATCCTGACTGACCAAGGGACTCCCTTTATGTCCAAGTTAATGAAGGACCTATGTTGCCTACTCCGTGTGCGGACGATAAGGACGTCGGTGTACCACCCCCAGACCGACGGCCTGGTCGAACAATTCAACCAGACGTTAAAGAGTATGCTGCGGAAGGTGGTGAGTCGGGACGGGAAGGATTGGGACACCCTGCTCCCCTACCTCCTGTTTGCCGTAAGGGAGGTGCCCCAGGCCTCCACGGGATTCGCGCCGTTCGAGCTGTTGTATGGGCGCCACCCGCGGGGCATACTTGACATCGCCAAGGAGGGTTGGGAAGAACAGCCGAACCTGGGGAGAAATATCATCCAACATGTAGTGTAGATGAGAGAAAGGATAGCCCAAGTCACCCCCATAGTGAGAGAACACCTGGAGAAGGCACAAGAGGCCCAGCGGACGTACTACAACCGCCAAGCGAGAAGCTGGAAGTTCCAGATGGGAGACCGGGTGATGGTGCTGGTACCCACGGCTGAGAACAAGTTGTTGGCCCACTGGCAAGGGCCGTACGAAGTAGTAGAAGCCATGGGGGATGTGAACTATAGAGTCCGACAGCCGGAACAGGAACAGATCTACCACGTCAACCTACTAAAGCTGTGGCAGGAAAGAAATGCTCTGGTGGTTGTGCTGGGGGTGCCACCCCGGGAGGGCAACCCACCCGGCTGGGTGGGGATATCCCTGGACCTGACCCCGAACCAGTGCGCGGAAGTGGTCCGCATGATCCGGCGTAACCGGGATGTGTTCTCGGAGACACCGGGCCGGACTACTGAGCTGCACTACCACATCCTCACCAAGCCAGGAGCAAAGGTGCACGTCAAGCCCTACCGGGTCCCAGAAGCAAAGAGGAGAGAAATCCGAGCGGAGGTCCAGAAGATGCTAAGTTTAGGGGTCATCGAGGAATCCCATAGCCAGTGGTCTAGCCCCGTGGCCTTGGTGCCTAAACCAGATGGCATAGTCAGGTTTTGCAACGACTTCCGGAGGTTGAATGACGTCTCATGGTTCGACGCATACCCACTACCCCGGATAGACGAGCTGATTGACCGGTTAGGCTCGGCTCGGTTTATGTCGACCCGGGACCTGACCAAGGGATATTGGCAGATTCCCCCTAGCCAAGGCAGACAAGGAGAAGACGGCCTTTGCCACCCCGGAGGGATTGTACCAGTACATGGTCCTCCCCTTCGGGTTACATGGGGCCCCTGCCACCTTCCAGCGGCTCATGGACAAACTGTTGCGGCCTCATAGGCAGTACGCAGCCGCCTATCTGGACGATATGATTATATATAGCCCAGACTGGGAGACGCACTTGCAGAAGGTAGAGGCCATCTTAGACACCCTGAGGAAGGCGGGGCTGACCGCAAATCCACCCAAGTGCTCGATCGGACTAGCAGAGGCTAAGTACCTCGGATATATAGTAGGGAGAGGCGTAGTGAAGCCCCAACTTAACAAGTTGGAAGCGATCCAGAAGTAGCCCCGACCAATCCGAAAGAAACAGGTCAGAGCGTTTCTAGGGTTGGTTGGGTACTACCGACGTTTCATCCCCCATTTCGCCACCCGGGCCTGCCCGTTGACCGACCTGACGAGAGCCCGTGGCCCGGACATCGTGAAGTGGTCAGAAGCTGCCGAGGCAGTGTTTGGGGACCTGTGGACCACCCTCTGCACCGACTCGGTGTTGATAGCCCCAGACTGGAAAGAAGAGTTTGTTTTACAGACAGACGCCTCTGAGGTAGGGCTGGGGGCGGTACTCTCCCAGATAAGGGATGGAGAAGACCACCCAGTCCTATTCCTCAGCCGGAAGCTCCTGCCCAGAGAACGGAGATACGCCGTAGTAGAAAAGGAGTGCCTGGCGGTGAAGTGGGCCATAGAGAGCCTCCACTATTATCTACTCGGTCGACGGTTTACCCTAGTCACGGACCATGCCCCACTGAAGTGGATGCATCAAAACAAGGACAGCAATGCGAGGGTTACAAGATGGTTCCTCTCGCTACAACCCTTCCACTTCCGCGTACAACATCGATCCGGCCCCCTGCATGGGAATGCGGATGGTCTATCGAGGATACACTGTTCCGCGACCCAAGTAGCCCAACCCCATGGTGTTGCGTGGGGGGGGGCGGGGAGGATATGTGGTAGACCCAGGGCAGACAGCTGCCAGAAAGGCCTGTAAGTAGAAGGGTTGTGACAAGGAAATTGGGTCCAGCTGAGCAAGGCTGCCACAGCCAGAAGCAGGGCCAGCTGAGGCCAGTTAAGGAGGCTGTCAGAGCCCTTTAAAGAGACTCCTCCCCAGAGAGGGGTGTGGGAGTTTGAGGAGTGAGTTTGGAGGCAGTGGGAGTTTGAGGAGTGAGTTTGGAGGCAGTGGGAGTTAGAGGAGTGAGTTTGGTGGAAGTAGGGGAGTTTGAGGAGTAAGTTGGAGGAAGCAGGGACGGAGAGGCTGCTGGCAAGCAGGGGAGGAGAACAAAGGGTCCCTCCCAGGGGGAACCTAGCTTTCCTAGCCTGCAGGAGCCTGACCCTGAGAAAGAGAGCTAAGGAGCAGCGGGAAAAAAAACCCAGGTCTGGTGCAGCCTGGCCAGGGCACCAGTGTCACACCAGGACCGCAAAAGGACTTGAGTCAGGGGGGCCGAGGAGCCACCTTGTCACAGTGGATACATTAACAAAACTCCAGCCCCAACCCTTGATAAATCTTTTGCATCTCCACATAGGAACACTAATTCTTGTCAGGTACTACATATATACAGATAGACCATGTGGATGGCTGATTTAGTCTTGCAAGGTATGTGGAGACAGGGAAATCCTACAGACAGACTATAGTTTGTTTTGGTTTTTCTGCTGCTCATTCAACATATTCAGAGTTGGATAGTTTCTTAGTGTCACCAGTCTTGATCAGGTCTGGCACTGGTTCTATTGCTATATCTGACTGTGCTCCTATATGTATGTCCTTTAAGTTCCCAGAGTATGCACTTCCAACTAAGGTGTGGAAATTAAATATCCCTTTGCTGTTTGATAAATCCTTTAACTCTATGCAACAGGTGTTAGATCAATTTTTAAACAAATGCTCCCACTGCTTTATCAACTGCCATATTTTGAGAAGCCTTTAAAGCTGTCATCAGAGGCCATATCATCTCTTATTCCACCTTTAAAAAGAAATGGTAACCTTGTGAAGGAAATTAGGACTTTGGCTGTAGACTGTGTTTCTGCCTTTTCCCCACAGAAACTTAGATCCCTCATCAATCTAAGATATGAAATCAAGAAACTTCTGTCCCCAAAGAGTGATTTTGCTGTATTCTGTTTGATGCAAAACTATAGGGAATCTAGCTAAAGAGCTGATAAGCTGTTTGCATTTAAGCTTAAGCAAAAAGCTAAAAGAAATAAGATTTCTGCTATTTGTGATAATAGCAATAAATTATATAGAAGAGTTAGATATTTATAAACAACTTCAACCGCTTATTCAAAATTATATTTAGCTGAAAAGGGAATCTAAAGACTCCATATATAACTTTCTAGTGAATTGCCACTGCCACAGATCTCTGACACTGAGAAGAAACTTTTAGATGCTACTCTCGAAATTACAGAATTAATTCATGATATAACAGAAAGGAAGATTGGAAAGACTGATGGTGCAAATGGGTCCTACACTGAATTTTATAAAAAGTTATCTGAAACATATTGTTGAATATGTTCAATAAGAAAAAGAATGAACAAACTCTGCCACCTACTATAAGAGAATAATTTCATTTACTCCTAAACTTGGGTAACACCCTGTGCTATGCTGTAATTATAGGCCAAATTCTTTAAGCAATTGAGATGCAAAGGGTATATCTAAACTACAAAATTAGGTCGTTTTTATAGAAGTTGATTTTTTGGAACAGACTGTATAAAGTCAAATCCGTGCATCCCCACTAAGTGCAATAAGTTGGTGGAGTGCATCCACAGAACCATGGATAGTGTTGACTTTCGGAGCGGTGCACTGCGGGTAGCTATCCCACAGTTTCTGCAGTCTCCCTGCCAATTGGAATTCTGAGTTGAGCTCCCAGTGCCTGATGGGGCAAAACATTTGTCGTCAGTGGTTTTGGGTACATGTCATCAGTCACCCCTCCCTGTGAAAGCAATGGCAGACAAGCATTTTGCACCCTTTTCCCTGGATTGCCCATGCAGGCACCATAGCACCACAAGAATGGAGCCCACTCAGGTCACCGTGGAAACTATTAGCATTGTAAACACCTCACACATTATCATGCAGTTTGTGCAGAACCAGAACCTGCAAAAGAAGGTGAGGAGGTGACAGCAGCACGGTGATGAGAGTGATGAGGACATGGGCACAGACTTCTCTCAAAGCACGGGCCCTGGCAATTTGGACATCATGGTGGCAATGGGGCAGGCTCATGCCATGGAATGCCAATTCTGGGCCCAGGAAACAAGCACAGACTGGTAGGACCACATAGTGTTGCAGGTCTGGGATGATTCCCAGTGGCTCTAAAACTTTTGAATGCGTAAGCCCATTTTCATAGAACTCTGTGACTTGTTTTTCCCTGCCCCGAAGCACAAGTATATCAAGCTCTCACAGTTCAGAAGTGAGTGGAAGCTTGTAATGCCGGACAGCTACTGGTCAGTCAGGAATTAATTTGGAGTGGGTAAAACTACTGAGGGGGATGATGTGATGTAAGTAGCGAATGCAATCACTGAGATGCTGCTATCAAGGGTAGTGACTCTGGGAAATGTGCAGGCCATGGTAGATGGTTTGCTGCAATGGGATTCCTTAACTGTGGTGTGGTGATAGATGGAACGCATATCCCTATCTTGGGACCAGACCACCTTGGCAACCAATACAAAGACCGCAAGAAGTACTTTTCAATGGTGCTGCAAACACTGGTGGATCAAAAGGGACACTTAACTGACATCAATGTGGGATGGTCGGGAAAGGTACATGACAGTCGCATCTTCAGGAACAGTGGTCTGTTTGAATAGCTGCAAGAAGGGACTTACTTACCAGATCAGAAAATTACTGTTAGGGATGTTGAAATGCCGATTGTTATTCTTGTGGACCCAGCCTACCCCTTAATGACATGGCACCCCCATATTGTGCCAGTTTATGTGGTAAAATTAATATACAAAAAAATGAATGTCTTTCACAGAATTTTGTATGTACTGAGGGGTGTCCTCACTTCTATTTCTCAAACATATTTTACAAAATTCAATATATTTTTTCAGAATGCTCCTTTGGAGTGTAGGTAAGATACCAAGTCTGGGTTTGATCAAATTTTAGCCCTCCATATGGCTCAGATGATTTTGTTTTCTGAATATGAAAAATGATCATATCTTCTTTTTGTTAAGATAGACATTTTTATGGCTGTTCAAGATGAGTGCATGGACTCCACTTTGGGTTCAGACTGAATGAGAATTGTTATTCCCTCTCCCACTTTCAGGCACAGTAAGATCAAATTATTATGGACTAGCGAAAATACCCGGCGTTGCTCAAGTCAGTCGGAGGTGGGGAGGGGGCAGACAGCTGAGTGAGTGCGGGGTCCGTTGGATGGGGGCAGAGAGTAAATCTGACACCCCCACCTCACCCCCCGACCAAACCCGACACCCCCACCTAACTTACCCCTTGACCAACCCCGACTTACATTTTCACCCCCCCACCCAAACCCAACACCCCCACGTCTCTCCCCTACCAACCCCAACACCCCCTGACCAACACCCACACCTCACACCCCGTAGACCAAACCTGACACACCCACCTCACTTCCCCCCCACCAAACCCGACACCCCTACCTACCACCACAAACAAACCCGACACCCATAACTCACTTACCCCTCGACCAACCCCGACACCCCTCCTCACCCCCCCAACCAAACCCAACACCCCCACCTTACCCCCCCACCAAACCCAACAACCCAACACCCCTAACCAACCCCAACTCCCACACCTCACCCCTCACCCACCCAGACACCTTCCCGCCCCCCCAGACCAAACCCAACACCCCCAGCTCACTTACCCCCCCGACCAAACCCGACACCCCCACCTCACCCCCCGACCAAACCCGACACCCCTACCTCACTTACCCTCCGACCAAACCTAACTCGGGTCCGTCGGAGGTGGGGAGGGGACAGAGAGCTGAGGGATTCCGGGGTCCATCGGAGGTGGGGAGGGGGCAGAGAGCTGAGGGATTCCAGGGTCTGTCGGAGCGGGGAGGGGCAGAGAGCTGAGGGATTCTGGGGTCCGTCGGAGGCGGGGAGGGGGCAGAGAGCTGAGGGATTCCGGGGTCCGTCGGAGGGGGGAGGGGGCAGAGAGCTGAGGGATTCCGGGGTCCGTTGGAGGGGGGAGGGGGCAGAGAGCTGAGCGAATGCGGTGTCTGTTGGAGAGGATATTATGACATCATAACTATGTCACAGAGAACAGCAGCTGCCCAGCTGATGTGATTGGCCTTTAAATAATTTCACCCCTGGGGGACATCAGAGGTGAGATTTGAAAATTACGGTCATTAGGACCCCAAGACCTCTCACTGTACCAAATTTGAAGTCTCTAGCTCAAACGGTGTGGAAGGAGTAAGCATACATACATACATACACCATTTGACTTTTATATATATAGATTCCTCCAGAGCCCCCATAAAAATAGCTGTGAGGGCAAGTTTAGTCAAACTTGGTGGAAAGTTCTGTTATCATCCATTCTTCCATTTAAAGGCAGTCCTAGAGAAATACTATCCTTAAAGTTAGTGGCAAAACCTTGATGTGGAGGGATTGGGTGGAGAGAGGAATTATGACTGTGTCACAACTGACTATAATAAATTTAAGCCATTTGTAGATCTTACATCAACAATTTGTCTTGCCCTCCTTCAGAGTACGGAAATCTTGCCAAATAAAGCATTTATTCGTGAATGTATTGGGACTGGATGAATTGGAAACTCCAAAGCCTCCAGAACATTTATTATTTTGGAGGAAACTTCCTGGATTTAGTTGGCCAGGATTTACCCTTTTTAAGATTTTCTGGTCAAAAATGCTATGCCAAAGATTCAAAATTTGAGAGTTGATTGGAACAGAGCTTTGTGTACACAACTATCTCTGACCCAATCGAATACAATTCTATCCAATGTTAAAAAAACTATATATCTGAGACTACAACTTATTCACTCAATGACACCTTTTCCAAATATATTTGTCTCCACCCTGGCTAATGGTAAAGAGCCTCATAAATGTGTGCCACTGTTGAAAATGTAACTCCTTTGGTGCTACACTAGATCATAAATTCTGAGAGTATTCCGTATTGTGAATTGCTGGTATGAAGATAGTCAAAGGATGAATTTGATATCAGTTGCTAAATTGGAGATTTCCCCTTTATGTTTTACACTTGAACATATTTCTGATATTTGGAGATTTCCTTGTAACAAGCCGGCATGCTTTCAACATACAGCTTTGATCACTAAAAATTAATCCTGCAAAAATGTAAATGTCAATCTCCAGCAAACATTGATGACTGGCTTAGGGAAATGGCTGACCTCACAACTAATGAGCAACTGGTATTCTCACAGAAGGGTAATTCTCAAAATATTCAAAACAATTTGGGCTGATTTTTAGAAGTACATGATTAATGCAGACCCACTTTGCCTCCCCTCCCTTTATTTTAACCATATTTACTTAGATTGTGTATTATGATTAATATTGTGTTTTGGTATATTTCTTGTATTTGTAAAACAATTATAATAAAAAAGATGGTTCAAATATTCTAATAATTAGTATAGTAAAGGTTTGACATATTACTGTTTGGTGTTTTCCTGTTTGGGTTATTCATCTAAATATTTAGTGAAAGGTTCCTAGGTGGTTAAGTAATTGTTATGTGAATATTATTTGGAAAATCATCATTAGAATAATGCACCATTGTTTATGTAACCCATATAATGACTTATAAATGCTGCTATTTTTACCTTTATAAAACACCATCTGGTTGTATAAGAACTTAGTATATTGCAAGAAAGGCAGCACCAATTTCCCATTTGAGTGGCAATGTGACAAATATATGTCTATCTGTTCTACTTCTGGTTTGTTTATTTAAATAGATGGATGTTGGTAGTGGCCCCTTCCTTCTCCTTTGCCATAGGAAGTAAAATGTTAAATTGTTTTAATGAGTGTGGGAAGTAGATGAGAAATATGCACATCCAGAAAAAAGAGGGAGAGAAAAAATAAAGAGCCATGGGGAAGCAGAAGGGGTTGATTGGATTTAATGAAAAGGGAGTTGAATCAAGTGATAATAAAGTTACTCTCCAGTCCCAGAACTCAGTTCAAGTGAGGACTTGGTAGTTATTAAATCTCATCTCAAGGAGTTCAATCAGATGACACCTTGGTTGAGGAAATCAGTGCAAGAAACCTGCAGTGTTTTTCCCAAGCTCCATAATGCCATCCAGTCCAGGTAGGTTTCAGACAAACACTAGAAAGACAGAAATGTCTACATTGGCCCTATGCCTTCACAGATTCGGTGAGCCTCTCAACCCCCTCCTGCTCTCTGTCAGTGTGGCTCCATTGAAGTTGTACTGCCAGAGTATCCTCTGCTTGCCACTGTTGCTTGAATTCACCCCAAATGATTTCACAACAGAGATTGGGTACCACCAAAAGTGCTTATACCTAAATGTTTCCTTAGATTTTCGCTTCAATAAACCAAGCTGGTTGCTGGAGCAGGAGGGTACGACTGCATGTACTCTGTCCTGGTACCTGGCATTGGCCACTGTCAGAAGAGAAGATACTGGGGTAGACAGACCTTTGGTCTGACCAGTATGGTCATTCTTATGTTCTTATGTCCTGGCTTGCTTCCTTCCCACATACAGATCCTGGATGCCATGTAAAGCTGTAAAAGAGGATCTTCAAGGGTGTGATGAAGTTGTGGAGGCTGACATTTTCATAGGCCACTTGTGATAAGCTACATCCATGCTCAAGGGAAGTACTTTTGGGTATGTGTCAGAGGAATGATGAGTGGGCGTAAGGAGGATGAGTCTTAATGGTTGTTTAAGAGAGACAGCTAAGTGTCTCTTTAAATTTCCTATGATGTGGGGCAGGGATCGGCAACCTTGGCTCCTGGGACCGCAGGGTAAGCACCCTTAGTGGGCCCCACCAGTTTTTTTGCCTGGCAGTTCGCCGATCGCACTTCCGACTGGCCACGGTTCACCGTCCCGGTCCAATGGGGGCTGCGGTACTGCACTATCAAGGATTAGAACATTCAGAGATAAAGAGCTCAGAATGATAGCTCAGTTATAAGTAATTGCAGGTGGAGTTAACTGGGAATTGCCCAAGAGTGGTACTTTTGCTTATAGTTAATGCCACTCTTTCACTGCACCAATGTGTTTATTTTGTTGTTTAAATCACTTGGCTACATTTATGCACAGCACAAGAGAAGGTCATCAGGGAGCAGCTGGCCATAAGTCCATACCACTTAGAAATGTGTGAAACCAGCTTTAAATGTGTAACACAGGTGTAGGGTCTAGACCTGAGTGGAACATAAAGGCTCTAACTTAATTGAAAATCTGTCTCAGTGCAATTAAATGAAAAAGCATGGTGGCTTGTTGGATATGGAGAGATAGAACAGGATCCTATTATTCCCACTGTAGGATAGAAATAACTACCTTGGATGTAAAATATCTTTTTTGGTTTTTGTTGTTGGAGGATAGAGCCAAGGGACTGCCGCACAATACTCTAGGGGACATAGACACTTCCTGATAATTGTGTATAACTCCCATTACTGCCTTTGACCAGATACACACAACAGAAAAACAGATTCACAGGTCTGGTATTTTTCCTTCTGTTCAGTTTAACATAACATAGATTAGATAGATATTTTACTTTCACTATAGATGTACTTTAATAGGGTTAAGACAGAGCTGTAAGGACAAGTACCAGAGTTTTATCTCTCCACTAACTTTAACTCGTTCTTGATTTATAAACTTAGAAAAAAAACGGAACAAAGTCCCTGATTCTGCAAACTCTCTACATAGGATTTGTGTTACCTTGCAGTGTTGTTTGTATCTGTCTAGAGGGAAAGCAGAGGTGGCCTGTTTTTGAAAGTTTTGCTACACTCCCTTATTAACTATTCCAAACACATGTCCACTTACATGTTTTTCATGCCTTGCCTCATGATGCTCTTTAGAAAGGTTGTTTGCATATAAAGTGTTTGAAAGTATATTTCTGTATGAATCCATGAAGACTGTGGGGGAAAAAAATAATACAGAGCTCATCGTCTGCTGGTACCAGCAATTTTATTTCAAAGCATTTCCTCTATTAAAAATATATTCTAGCAGCAGTGCATGATGTTGCAAATGTATAATACAGAGGCTAAATGGAAAGAATTCAAATTTATCTTTAAACATTGTAGCCTTTATACAGTGCAATGCGGGCTGTGTTGACCCCTGCAAAAGTTTAAAGGACAGACACTGTCGACCACTGTCGACCTGCTGTCCTGGTGGGGACACACTGATTCGATTTTCTAAAGTAGACTTTAGAAAATCGAATTAAGGGAAATCGACCTACTCCTGTAGTGAAGACATACCCTTAGATACTCTGTCCTATTCACCTGCAGTGGACACACAGGTTGTAGAACACTGGATTGCTATACATCTGATTCAAGCTTTAGCCATACCCACTGTCAATTATGACAAAGCTTTTTCTTTGTGAACATGATAATGCACTGTCTTCTTCAGTGATCACGCTTAACATGTTTCTCTTAGTTTGAAAAATTCCACCAGTTTGAAAAGTTTCCTGTACATAAAATGAGGAATACCATTGGAACAGGTACTATCGCCCAGATTGGAATGAGTTTTTGAAATGCACTGGCTGTATGTAGTTATGTTTATTTAACTGACTGGTTTTGTTTTATTTAAGTCATTAGATAGACAACTGTATAAAGTAATTTTAAAAAATCTCAGCTGCCCAGCCTGTGGTTCTATACCAATGTTTAAGGGAGATAATTATCATCACCTTAAAGTTTCTTCCACAAAAGATGTCTTGGCTGCATGATATCAGTGACTTACTAGGCATGCTACAACAATAAAGAGAGAGATTAAAGTGCAGTTTCCTCCATCCTTCTTTTGGCTGTCTTTGGAAGGACTCCAAAGAAAAGGCTAAAAAGATTTCATGAGAGGCAAAATGTCTTAAATAGGCTAAAAGCATGAAGAACATCTCTGCTGAATAGAGGTCTTATTTCTTTTCATGTAAACATGAGTCTTTAATACAAATCTAATGCTACATAATCTATCAATGCATGAATAACAAATTTGACAACATAAAACTTTTTTATGTATTTTTTGCACTGTGGAAAAAAATACATTATAAAAACACTAAAAATGCTTTTCATATTAAAAATGGGATAAGTAGATTTTTGTGATTATCTCAGGTGGATATTACAATAATGTTAATTTTTCCTTCACTGGGTCTATTTTGGTGGTGTGTGTGACTTGTTATCTTAAATGTCACTTACTGTACAACAACTACCGGTACTGTGAGGCTACTTTTATACCCTTGACTAAATACAAACGATGGGAAATCCAATTCATTTTTTCAAAGGTGTGCTACTGGAGCATTACTCACCCGCAAAGTTTTTCTTTTTTCTTTTTTGTTAATACTTCGTATTTTGTTAAGCTTTTTAGCAATAATCAGTTCTGTTACATTAAAGAAAATATACAATTCTTCATAATTATGCTTTGCATCTAAAATATTTTAATTATATGTAACATAAATGATGAAATGGTTGAAAAGATTTTCAAGGTTGCAAAATGGAAGTGTGCATTAAAAACAATTTTGCTGTTGGGAGCCGCAGTCAGCAAAACGCAAGTAAACAAACTGGCGGGGCCTACTAAGGGTGCTTACCCTGTGGTCCTGTGTGCAGAGGTCGACATTCCCTGATCTAGTATCAGAGGGGTAGACGTGTTAGTCTGGATCTGCAAATGCGACAAAGAGTCTTCTAGCACCTTATAGACTAATAGATTTTAGGGATCATGAGCTTTCGTGGGCTAAGACCCACTTTATCAGATGAATCCCTGATCTATAGCTCTCACTGGGCACAGCTTTCATCAGATTGCTCTGTTTGTAGACTGACCCATACGTCCCGTTTTGAACGGGACAGTCCCGTTTTTTTATATAAATTTCAAATTTGTCCCATTTTTTGTAAAAAAAACAGGACACGGCTTATTTCAGGGACCCACGGCCGGGTCCCGCCTGCTCCCGCAGCCCTTAGTCCCTTCCTCACACGGCCTCAGGCCCCCCTCTCCGGCCTGCTCCCCGCTCCCAGCTGAGCAGTGGCGCGATTGGCTGAGCCGCTCCCACGTCTCGCGTGCCCAGCAGAGCAGGCAGTTCCAGTTTCTCCTGGCTGCAGACACCATGGCCCGGCCCGGCTGCAGCCGGGAGAAACTGGAACTGACGCATGGATGCTTTCCTCCGCATAATGGAGGACCAGAGCGACATGCTGCGATCTCTGGTGGAGCTGCAGCATGCCCAAAGACCACCTCTGCAGCCCCTGTGTAACCACCTCCCCCCCTCCCCAACTCCCATAGCTTCCCCACCCAGACGCGGGGTGAGAACACGGGGGGGCAAGCTCCGTGGGCCGCTCCACTCTACCCCACAAGCCAGCAGAAGCAGCAGCAGCAGGCTGACGTTCTCGGAAAACTTTTAAAAGCTGCTGTGTCTTGCCCACCCCTCCTCTCCCCCCTTCCCACCCCCCCTCCTTTGCCCGCTCCTCCCCCACTGCGACTGCCGGTTTCACTCCAGGATACCAGGACACTGATCCCCTGTATTTGTATTTCCGATTAACCAATAAAGGAACCATGATTTTTCAAACAGTGATTTTGTTTCCTCTGCAAGCATGGGGATGGGGGAGGGAAAGCATGGGGAGGGGGGAGGCAAAGAGGGCTCAAGGGCAGCAGGCTTAGAGCACAGCAAGGGAGCAGATTCTCAAACGCCATCTCGGCCACTCATAAAACTGTCTTTCAAGGCGTCCCTGAGATGCAGAGCCTCACGGTGTGCTCTTCTACTTTCCCTGCTGTGTGGCTGCTCATAAGTAGCAGAAAGTAAATTTGCCTCTGCCTCCCAGCCCGCCATAAACATTTCCCCCTTGCTCTCACAGATATTGTGGAGCACAGAGCAAGCAGCAATAATAATGGGGATATTTCTCTCGCGGATGTCTGAGCGAATCAGTAAGGAACGCCATCTCCCCTTCAGACGGCCAAATGCACACTCTACGGCCATTCTGCACTTGCTCAGCCTGTAGTTGAACAGCTCTTGACCCCTGTCCAGGGCTCCTGTGTAGGGCTTCATAAGCCAGGGCATTAGGGGGTAGGCTGGGTCCCCAATGATCACGATCGGCATTTCGACCCCCCCCCCACGGAAATTTTCTGGTCGGGGAAGAAAGTGCCTTGCTGCAGCTGTCTAAAAACCCTAGAGTTCCTGAACACTCGAGCGTCATGAAGCTTTCCCGGCCACCCCATGTAGAGGTCGGTGAAACGTCCCTTGTGGTCAACCACTGCTTGCATGACCATTGAGTAATATCCCTTCTGGTTTCTGTACTCGGCGGCCTCGTGGTCCGGTGCCAGGATAGGGATATGAGTCCCATCTATAGCCCCACCACAGTTCGGGAATCCCATGGCGGCAAAGCCATCTATTGTGGCTTGCAGGTTTCCGAGGTTTATAACCCAGTGTAGCAGCCGCTCGACGATTTCCCTGCTTACTTGCATCACAGCAAAGCCCACTGTAGACCTACCCACCCCAAACTGATTCGCCACTGACCGGTAGCTGTCTGGCATTGCAAGCTTCCAGAGGGCTATCGCCACTCGCTTCTCCACTGTAAGGGCCGCTCTCATTTTGGTATTCCTGTGCCGGAGGGCCGGGGACAGCAAGTCACAAAGTTCCAGGAACGTGCCCTTTCGCATGCGGAAGTTTCTGAGCCACTGGGAGTCATCCCAGACCCGCAGCACTATGCGGTCCCACCAGTCCGTGCTTGTTTCCCTGGCCCAGAATTGGCATTCGATGGCATGAGCCTGCCCCATTGCCACAATTTTTGACAGATTGTCAGTCGCCCTACTTCCAAAACCGTCAGTGTCCCTGTCGTCCCCGCTGTGCACGTCTTTGTCCATCTCGTGCACGTCCTCGTCCATCTCCTCCTCACTGTCGTCGGGTTCCAGAAAGCGCAGTTCTCCCCGGATCGCATTCCTCCTCTGCAGACGGTGCAGCAGGAACTCCGCAACCGTGATCGAGGTTCTCACAACGGCCATTACTGCAGCCGTGGTGTCAGCGGGCTCCATGCTTGCAATGCTATGGCGTTAGCACGGCGCGGAGAAAGGGCGTGAATTATGGGATGCCTACCCACAGTGCACCGCTCGTAATGGGGGTGGGCGGCGCGGAAAAAGGGCGCGAAATTTGGAAATGCCTACCCATAGTGCAGCACTCGAAATGGTGCCTGCTGGGGGATCAGGGAACTGTGGGATAGGTACCCAGAGTGCAACGCTCGTCATGTCGACGCTTGCAAAAGTTTTGCGGACAGACACTGTCGACTTGCTGTGCTTAGCTGTGCCTAGTGAAGACACACAACATCGACTGTATACAGTCGCGTTCACAACATCGAAATAAAGGAAATCGAACTACTGCTGTAGTGAAGACATACCTGTTGATTTGTACTTGATAACTGGGACAAGGAATCTATGTTTTTGCTTCTAGCTGCAGCTTTAACACTTAAGCCCAAAATGTAACCTCTGATGCCTAGATTGAGAGGCACCGTTATCTGTGGGTAAGCAATTCAAACCCTGTATTACTGCAGCTGTGCCCCTGTAAGTTCTCCTGCATAGCTGCTCTATGCTGTCAGGAAAGAGCTCTCCCACTAGCATAATTAAAGCACCACCAATGAGCCGTGGTAGCTAAGTCGGTGGGACAGCGTCTCCTGCCGAAATAGCACTGTCCACACCGGTGCTTTTGTCAGTGAAACTTATGTCACTCGGGTGTGTTTTTTCATACTCCTGACCGACAAAAGTTTTGCTGACAAAAGTGCTAGTGTAGACAAAATCTAAGTCACCTTTAGACTAGATTGCTGTAGACTTTGTGTTTGCACGCAGTCTGAAGGCTTGTCTTAACAAATACTTAGGGGCTTGGCAAGCCAGGGTGGGAATATACAGTGCAATAACCACATGCACACTGAGTTGATTTGAGGACCCTGCTACTGTGCACTAAAAGTTTTTTAGTGCAGTAGTTCTCAACCAGAGGTCTGGGACACCCTGAGAGGCTGCAAGCATGTTTCAGGGGGTCCTCCAAGCATAGGCTGTGTTAAGACTCACTAGGACAGAAAGCCAAAGCCCCACTGTGAAGACCTGCAACCTGGGTCCCCAAGCCCAATCACCTGGGGATGAAGCTAAAGCCTGAGCAACTCAGTGTGGGGCCAGCAGGGCCGGCGACAGAAATTTGGGGGCCCCCTACTCTAATAATTTGCGGCCCCCCAGCCCAGCCGGGGCCCCCCAGCCCAGCCGACATTGGCTGCCCCCCCCCCCAGCCGGCCCCTCCCAGCCCCCCCCATCTGACAGCGGCTGGGGGCTCCCCAGCCCAGCCAGCCACCCCCCCCAGCCCCGCCGCCCCCCCAGCTAACAGCAGCTGGGGGGTCCCCAGCCCAGCCGGCGCTCCCCCCCCCCCAGCTGACAGCAGCTGCCAGGTCCCCAGCCCAGACGGCGCTCCCCCCCCAGCTGACAGCGGCTGGGGGCTCCCCAGCCCAGCCGCCCGCCCCCCCCAGCCCAGCTGGCGCTCCCCCCCCCCAGCTGGCAGCAGTGAGAGCGGAGAGCCGGGGAGCAGTGAGAGCCTCCCTTGCTGCTCCCTCCCTCCCTCCCCCGGACTGAGCCGCTGCCGCTGGCCGGGCTCTCTGCTCCGGCCGGGGACAGGCACTCGTCCGGGGGAGAGCCGCACCGGATGACTACGGGTAGAGCTGTACCGGGGTCCCCCTAAAGTCGGGGGGCCCGGTACAGCTCTACCCGTAGTACCCCCCTGTCGCCGGCCCTGGGGGACTGAGGCATTGCCCTGCTTGCTACCCCTTAATGTCAGCACTTTATATGCAGCAAAACAGTTGTGGCAAAGCTGGGTTGTGTAGTTTTTATAGCATATTGTGGTTGGGCCTCAGAAAGAAAAAGTTGAGAACTGTAAGTGCACTTTGACATACTACTGTTTCAAACCACAGTGTGGATGTACTTACTGATTCTGTAGACAAGCCCTCACATTGCTGCAGAACGTGGCTGCTGGCCTGAGTAGGAAGTGAATAACAGCAAATATCCAAGAGCTGAACTATTTGCCAGTGAGTTTTTGGATGGGGTTTCAGGTACTAGTTTAATCTAGTTACCTGAGGGCCCACTTGTCTCCCTCTGACACACTGCCACAGGTAAGATCAGAGGAGATATTTAGGGCATGAAGGATTCTTGATTTTGGAATTTTCTTCTTTCCTTGCTCCATCAGAATCCAGATTTGTTAACCTTCTATTTTTTCCTCTCCCTCAAATAGGTGAATTAGGTGAATCCATGAGCTATGGTTGTTCAGAATGGCTTTAGCTCCTGCAGAAAAATAAATGGAAAATTTGTAAGTGAAAAAAATGCTGAAGTACACATTTATAGTGAAAAATTGTGATTTCTTCATTGCCTTGTGAATTTTCAGAGGTATCTAGTGCTCTGCATTGTCAAAAATCTGAATTCATCCACTGAAAAACTTTCAGAGATCTTGAGCAAAAATAGCTTCCATTAACATAAATTGACTTATATCAGAAGGTAGTAAAAGAAGCTTTATTTCTGGAACATCACATATTTGGCTTTAAAATATGACCATATCAAAATGATGACATTAACTAGACAGCTCAAACTAGTAGTACCATTTAATGTGAGAATGGTGACGCAAGCCTCGCAAAGCAAAGAAATATTTATATGTCATCATAATTACTTGATACATTTGCAGAAAAAAATCTTGATTTAATACCAACTTGTACTATCCATGATTTTGGGGATCTCAGGTTTCTTCTTAACAATATACTGAATTATCACTGATATTTCTTGTTATATTGGCATACTTTTTTCCTCCAGCTCAGTTCCAAACTTTGGTTCTTGCTTAATATACTTATCCCCCCACACACACACTTTCTTAGTTACCATACATAGGTTCACCAAAATTAATCCTTCTGAGGCTCTTTTCATTGCATTTGTTTTATACTTCCACAAGAATTTGAAAACTTAATTTTCCACATTCTGTAAAATTGGCTGAACAAGAAGTAGGACTGAGTGGACTTATAGATGCTAAAGTTATGCATTGTTTTGGTTTTGAGTGCAGTTATGTTACAAAAAATCTACATTTGTAAATTGTACTTTTACGATAAAGAGATTGCACTACAGTACTTGTATGAAATGAATAGAAAAATACTTATTTGTGTTTATTATTATTACAGTGCAAATATGTGTAATAAAAATAATAATATAAATAAAGCAGCATACACTTTGTATTCTGTGTTGTAACTGAAATCAATCTATTTGAAAATGTAGAACAACATCCAAAATATTTAACAAATTTCAATAGATATTCAATTGTAAAACAATGTGATTAAAACTGTGATTAACCATGATTATTTTTTTTTAATTGTAATTTTTTTTAGTTAATTATGGGTATTAACTGTGATTAATCGACAGCCCCACGGGGGACATTTCATTAAGCAATTATTCAGATATAAATCTGTCCATTAAGAATCCTGCAACTTGTAGGAATAAGGAATAAGTGGGAGGAAAAAATATTTTCTAGCTATTGCAGTAAGCGATCACAAACTTAAAATTAATATTAAAATCCTTAAAATCTTACATTGATTTTGCATGAAATTTCCATTAACTTCATCAAGCAAAAATATATATAAAATGTATAATTCAAAATAAAGCAAAAGCTCAGTTGTTTGATGGAATAATTAGATTGAGAAGTGGAACGAGTGGATATGGTCTTGAAAAACAGATCTGGATTAAAATTATGTTATAAGAGAGATAATTTAACTGATTTCCAATATAGCATAGATTAGTTAGTTTAAAAAAATAAATAAATCTACAAGTGCTAAATGTGGCAGAGAATATTCTTTTGTTACTTTGGTGCTAGCTCAAAATGTAATAGTTTAGAAGGTAATGAGCTTAAATATATTTTTGTTTGAAAACTCCATACTAAGAATGTGTGAGAACAGATTTTGGCAAGTTTTGGAGGCTGGACAGCTTGTCACTAATAAGTATATTAGATAACATCTTCCCTCAGCTGTAACAGCTTCTAATAACTATTTCACAGTAAATCAGAGTTTCACTCTAAAGTTATGTGATAAATCACTCAGTAAATCACTGAGCACAACAATAGATACTCCATAAACCCCTTAATATTGCATGATAAATCATGAAAATTCACAATGATATTGCACAATGAGCTCTAATGGTGGTGCCTAGATTTCACAAATTATATAATAAACAATGTTATATCTGCTGTTTTTATGAGGTATCTGTCAGTCTAGGATAACATCAAGTGAATGTCCCTCCTTCCCTCTCATATATTCCACCATAGCAAGGAGTGATTACTGCTATTTGATTATTCCTTTTGGAAAACATCAGCACTGGGGAGATAATGTAATACACTGTTCATAAAATTGCACCTCGACAGCATCATTCATGAATCAGATAATAGTGCTTTACAAGAGATCAAACCAGTTACTTTTAAAAGTTATCAAAAGGCAAAATGTGAAGGCTGTGAGGAAAGCCAATTTCTGATAGGCCGAATAAGGAAAAAAATTGCACTGAGCCCTCAGATCTGTCAACTATGTTAGACTAGGTAAAGCAGCTCCTACAGATTTTGTGGACTGAGGCTGTGGGATCTGAATAATTTGCATCACAAAGGTAATCTTAAAATCAAAACTCAGGTTCCATTAAAGCAGCGACATACTTTCAGAAGGAATAATGGACTCCGTGATCTCCCATGAGTAGCAGGAAATTGGAGGACTTCTTCCACAATTGTTCATAATGAAAGAAAATACAGTAAAACCCCGATTTAACGGACCCCGATTTAACGGTCTTTGGATGCAATGGACAAAATTTGAGCAAGTCCGATGCATCCAAAATCCATTTTTCGGGGGCTGGCTCCCGCCCGGGTCCAGGCAGCGGGCAGGCTGCCTGCCGGCTCCCCGCTGCCACCCGGGTCCAGGCAGCGGGCGGGCTGGCTGCCGGCTCCCCACTGTCTCCCCGGTCCAGGCAGCGGGCGGGCTGCCTGCCGGCTCCCCGCTGCCGCCCGGGTCCAGGCAGCGGGCGGGCTGTCTGCTGGCTCCCCGCTGCCGCCCGGGTCCAGGCAGCGGGCAGGCTGTCTGCTGGCTCCCCGCTGCCTCCCGGGTCCAGGCTGCTGGGACCCGGGTGGGAGCCGTCAGCCAGCCCGCCCAGGTCCCGGCTGCTGGCTGCCGCCCGGGTCTCAGCAGCCGGGGCCCAGGCGGGCTGGCTGACGGCTCCTGCCCAGGTCCCAGCAGCCAGGGACCCGGGCGGGCGGGCTGGCTGACGGCTCCCGCCCGGGTCCCAGCAGCCCGGTACCCGGGTGGGCAGGCTGTCTGATGGCTCCTGCCCAGGTCCCAGCAGTCAGGGACCCGGGCGGGCGGGCTGGCTGACGGCTCCCGCCCGGGTCCCAGCAGCCGGGACCCTGGCGGGTGGGCTGGCTGACATCTCCCGCCCGGGTCCCAGCAGCCGGGACCCGGGCGGGCTGGCTGGCTGACGGCTCCCGCCCGGGTCCCAGCATCCGGGACCCGGGCGGGCTGACTCACGGCTCCCGGCTGCCGTGATAGTTTAACATTATACAGTAAAACCTCGATATAACAGACTAATTTGGGCGGGCTGCTCGGTTTTTTATTATTATTATTAAATAATGGACTTTCGGCTTTAACGGACACCCCCTCGCCCGAATTAGTCCATTATATCGAGGTTTTACTGTAGTCAGGATTGAGGTTAAATTACAGTTCGCTACCATAATATGACAGGATTGTAAAAGTTATTTCTCCTAGAATGGCAGGATAATGTCTTGCCAGTATTGGTTATGACATTTTAAACAAAGCTTAGGTGTTAAATATCAGTTGATGTTTGCAAGCAATAAACTAATACCCAGGGAAATATATGAGGACAGAGATTTCCAGACACTGGGGCTGGACAGAACTGTCTGTAAGGCTGGTCATCCAGTCCAGCTCTTGCACAACTTCATAAGTTCAGTACATGTTCTATCTACCCTGGTAATGAAAAAATCCATTGATGCTACCTCAGTGGCTCTTCCACTTAACTGCCATTTACAGTTAATTCTTTGCTAATACCTAATAAGTTTTTCCTACTTCAGATTTCTAGCTTCAGGCTAGCACACTTCAGACTGCATAAGACTATCCATATATTTTCCATAGCACATCTCAGTCATTTATAGACCATTATCACATCTCCTCTTTGCTACCACTTTTCAAAGATGTGTATATTTAGTTCCTTCTGTTTTCTTTCATATCATACATTTTTTATATCTAAATGTGCCCAGGGAATGGACACAGAGACTGCAACATTTGAGAATCACAATAGAGCTAAGATACTCCAGGTGCATATTTGTCAGGGCTATCAGAAAACAAAGTTAAGGAGGAATCCTATTGTATCTCAATAAAAGAAAGGAAAGAAGGAAAGTTAATGTGAATAGTTCTAGGAACACCAAAGAAGGACATGTTTGCCTTCCAAAGATGAAAGTGTTCTTCCAAGCCAATTTTAGATATGATTTAAATCTATCATAATATCTATTAAACAATGGAGAAATTCAATTTGGAAATAAGATTTTGTCCCACTTGATCAGAACAATTGATGAGTCTATGCAAGGATAAATTTTCACACATTTTTTTACAAGAGATGGCCTAGTTTTATTAACAACATTTAAACTTGTCTTATCAAGCTGTTTATTTGACTTTCAAACTTTAATAACAGTGAGATACTCATGCACTCAGTGAGAATAATTGCAGGGATATACTTTGGTGTCATCCGCATCTACATGACAAAGGAGACTAAGTATAAATGGATATTAATGCAGCAGAGATCTCAAGTGAACTCCCTAGTATTCTAAAATTCCTAAACCTGGATTAGAAATATGGGAGACACAAATACATGGATGGTTAGTCTGAGAGATGTTCAATATCTTTATTAATGATCTGGATGATGGAATGGATTGCAACCTCAATAAGTTCAATGACCCTTAGCTGGGGAAACAGGTAAATTCACTGGAGGATAGGGATAGGGTTCAGAGTGACCTAGGAAATTTGGAGGATTGGGCCAAAAGAAATCTGATGAGGTTCAACAAGGACAAGTGCAGAGTCCTGCACTTAAGAATCCCACGCACAGCTACAGGCTGGAGACTGACTTGTTAAGCAACAGTTCTGCAGAAAAGGACCTGAGAATTACAATGGATGAGAAGTTGGATATGAGTCTGCAGTGTGCCCTTGTTGCCAGGAAGACCAATGGCATATTAGGCTGTATTAGTAGGAGCATTGCCAATAGATCGAGGAAAGTGATAACTCTCCTCTATTCGGCACTGGTGAGGCCACATTTGGATATTGCATCCAGTTTCGGATCCCCCACTACAGAAAGGATGTGGACAAATTGGAGGGAGTCCAGCAGAGAGCAACACAAATGAGCAGGGGGCTATGGCACATGACTTATGAGGAGAGGCGGAGGGAACTGGGCTTGTTTAGTCTGCAGAAGCGAGGAGGGATTTGATAGGAGTATTCAACTACCTGAAGGGGAATTTCAGAGAGGATGGAGCTTAGCTGTTCTCTGTGGTGGCAGATGACCAGTCTCAATAGTCCCAAGTTGCAGTGGGAGAGATCTAGGTAGGATATTTGGAAACACTATTTCACTAGGAGGGTGGTGAAGCACTGGAATGGGTTACCTAGGGAGGTGGTGGAAAATCCATCTTTAGAGAATTTTAAGGCCCAGCTTGACAAAGCCCTGGCTGGTATCATTTAGCTGGTGTTGATCCTGCTTTGAGCAAGGAATTGGACTAGATGATCTCCTGGACTCCCTTCCAACCCTAATCTTCTCTAATTCTTTGATTTTGTTGTTTCTGTAATGCCTAATTTGTCAAGTTTTATAACTGAATTAAGTAAAGCCTTTTTAACTTAGGAAAAATGGCTTTAATATTTCATTTGACAAAGTTATAGCAGGGATCGGTAACCTTGGCACACAGCCCCGCAGAGTAAGCACTGTTGGAGGGCCCAGCTGGTTCGTTTACCTGCCATGTCTGCAGGTTCGGCTGATCACAGCTCCCACTGGCTGCAATTCGCCACTACAGTCCAATGAAGGCTGTAGGAAGTGGTGTGGTGCTGGCCACCATTTCCCGCAGCCCCCGTTAGACCGGAGCGGCAAACCGCAGCCAGTAGGTGACGCCATGGGCTGAACCTGCAGACATGGCAGGTCAACAAACTAGCCGGATCCGCCAAGGGTGCTTACCCAGGGGGGTCTGCATGCCAAGGTTGCCTATCCCTGAGTTATAGCATGCTGAATAATTTAACAGAAATACAGGTATTTTATAGTGCTGAAATATCTGCAAATACATAAAAGGAGACATTTTCATATAGGACCCCCTCTGCTAAATAATGTATCCTTAAGTTTAGTTTTGATTGTGAACTGAGATTTTGTGGTTTATAGACATTTTTTTTTTATTTTGTTGTCTATTTTTAGAAAAGCATGTTTCCACTGTCTTGGATGATGCATCACATTACATTGTTCTGTCACATCCATTCAAACAATAGCCTATGACATCTGCAACGTGATGTGACTTATAAAAAAGCAGTGACTGAAAAGTTTAGAAAAAATATTTATTGTGTTAAACAGAGTTTGTGGAAATAGTTTCACATGATTTAATGTCTTAGCAGTGCTAGTTGTGTGACAGACCAAGGGCTAAATGTTGTTTTCAATTACATTCTAGTAAAAGAGAACAGAACCTTTTCCCATATGTGAGCTAGCAGGAATCAGATGTTAAATCCTGCCCCTACTGAAGTCATTGGGAGTTTTGCTATTGAATTAATAGGACCAATATTTTTGCCATCAAGTTTAAGAGGTCTAGAGATGAAGGCTCTCAGAAGCTCTAAGAAGAATCACTATAGTGACTCTAGAATGGTTAGAATTACCTAAAGGAATTGAGCAAAGGAATATTTGCAGGGCTTATTCAACTGCTACAGGGGTTCTTGAGGAAAACTTTCCTTTACTTAGAACTTCTAGCTTTCAAATTACTATAGGTAAGTTGTGATGAGCACGCTCACCTCTCATGAGCACCTTCTGTCAGCTGTTGTCCTCATTAGGTGGATCTTCGGTGGCTCAACCCTCCAGCCATGTCACACACAGTCAACCTGATGAAGGAACCCCTTGCAGGGTAACACAGTCCAACAAATAGTTGTCCCTCTCCGGGGTCTATAGTCCTATCCCTTAGCCTGTTTAAATTCTAGCTCTTTTCTTGGGCTTTTAGTAGGCTGACCATATTTCCTTTAGACAAAAACGGGACATTGGGATGGCAAAAATGGGACAGGGTGTGGGGGGGCATGGCCCCACCTGGGCCCCCCAGCGCCGGGCAGGGGGGAGGCAGAGGGGGGTCGGGGGGGATGGATGGAGGAATAAGCAGAACAGGGATGGGGATGAAGAGGATGGAGGGAGAGAGAGAAGGGGGGATGAGGGATGAAGATGATGGAGGGGACGGAGGGAGAGAAGGCATGAAGGTGAGAAGGGAGAGGATGGATGGATGAGAGAAGAGATGGGGGTAGGGAGCGGGGGGATGGAGGAGGCAAGGGACAGAGAGAAGGAGGGATGGAGAGAAGGGAGATGGAAGAGGAGCCAGTGGACGGAGGGAGAGAGAGAAGGGAGGAAGGGAGGGATGGAGAAGGGATAGAGAGAAGGAAGAGAGGGATGGAGGGATAGAGAGAAGGGAGGAAGGAAGGGACGGAGGGATGGAGAAGGGGATAGAGAGAAGGGATGGAGAGAGCGAGAGGAGGCAGCGGACGGAGGGAGAGAGCAGGGAGGAAGGGAGGGATGGAGAAGGGGGATGGAGAAAAGGGAGGGATGGAGAGAAGGAGGGAAGGAGGAATAGAGAGGAGGAGGCGGCAGCGGGCGGCGGGCTGAAGCCGAAGGCGGATCGGAGCTGTCCGGAGCCGCAGCCGGGGGCCGAGCGCTCCGGCGGGGGGGCTGCCGGCCGGGTTTTATGACTCATAATCACATAAATTCAGTTATGTGATTATGAGTCATAAAACGTCCGGCCGGCAGCGGGCTGTGGGCTGAAGCGGACTGCGGAGCGGAGCTGTCCGGAGCCGCAACCGGGTGCCGAGCGCGCCGGTGGCGGCGGGGGGGGGGGGGGGGCGGCGGACATTTTATGACTCATAATCACATAACTGAATTTATGTGATTATGAGTCATAAAACCCGGCCGGCAGCCCCCCCCGCCGGCGCGCTTGGCCCCCGGCTGCGGCTCCGGACAGCTCCGATCCGCCGTCGGCTTCAGCCCGCCGCCCGCTGCCGCCTCCTCCTCTCTATTCCTCCTTCCCTCCTTCTCTCCATCCCTCCCTTCTCTCCATCCCCCTTCTCCATCCCTCCCTTCCTCCCTGCTCTCTCCCTCCGTCCACTGCCTCCTCTCCCTACCTAAGGACTAGTATCAGATGTCAAAGTCTCTGATGAGCGCAGTTTGCTCATCGGAGATTTTGACATCTGATACTTGTTCTTAGGTAGCAAGATTCTTCATCTAAGATCTTGGGAGTCCTGCACCTGCCTCAAAAACGGGACAAAATTGATATTTTTGACAAAAAGACGGGACGGTTCAAAAACATGAAAAAAACGGGACTGTCCTGTTCAAAACGGGACGTATGGTCAGCCTAACTTTTAGTAATGCAACTTATCCCTTTTTGGGGGTTTATTCCACTTCCCCAGTGATCGGTGGGGGGACCTGGGCCTGCCCACCTCTCTGGAACATTACAAATGGCAGCCACATGCTGGTTTTTTTAATAGTTACTGCTGCTGCATTCCCTGGGCTGCTTTCCACTCTGTCCTGTCATCTTCTTGGATTCTCTGTCTGTTCCCTGTTTGAGTAGGGCATCTATCACACCTCCTTGAGTGGAGAGTTTTTCCATCTCTTTCCTGACTTCTCATGGTCTTTTCTTAGGCCTTTTTGCCGGAAGAGTTTGTAAGAGTGTCTGTCTGTGATTCTCTCTCCCAGGTCTCTGGCCTGGAGAACTTCCCTGTCCTATCCCTGCTTGAGAAGACTTTCTTCCCAGTGTCTTTACCTATGGAGTTTCACAGCCTTTTAATTCTTCTTCACTCTTCTGGTGCCAGCCAGAAATTGAACAGTTCAGGCCCCGCAGCTCCTGTTAATTGAGCCTGCTGAGTTCTGATTGTCTGCTTACCTGCAGCCTTTCTAGGCAGGCCTGGAGAACCCACATTGATTGTTGCTTTCCTTGGTGGGGGTATGAGAGGACTTCAGTGCCTCCAGCAGGGTGCACCCCATCACATAGGTGTACTTTAAATTTATCATTCTTCACAAGGATGACTTAACTTGACCAAGTTAACAAAGTCCTGTGGCACCTTAAAGACTAACTATAAAGTTTTGAAGCATGAGCTTTCGTGGGCTAATACCCACTTCGTCGGATGCAGGCAGTAGAAGCACTTCTACTGCCTGCATCCGACGAAGTGGGTATTAGCCCACGAAAGCTCATGCTTCAAAACTTTATAGTTAGTCTTTAAGGTGCCACAGGACTTTGTTAACTCTGCTATTCCAGACTAACACGGCTACCACCCTGATTCTTAACTTGACCAAATCATTCTTCTGGATATCCAATATATATATTTAAACATTTCTGATTCATATGTTCAAACTGACCAAAACTACCTGAAACCTGTGTAATATATCCTGGAACATCAGGAGTAGTTATAAACACATCAGTCATCACATTGGGCATAGAGCTGCAGGGCTTTCAAAATTAATGAATAAATGGTGAACTTAGCACATACATCCCCTTATAGAGAACTCTCTAAGTGTGATTTATAACACATATTTAAAATATAGAAAAGCTTTATAAAGCAGTGACTTTTTCTAAGCAATATTTGCTCCTGTGTTATAAATACACTGAGAGTCTGGTGTGCTGAAAAGCAAATGCAATTTTTTTCACTTAGATAATACTTTATTACTGTTACTCTCAAAACCACCCTGTCACAATGTGCTACAATATGTCACAATATTTGTTATTTGTAGAGTGCAATGATAATTAAAATGATGGGCAAAGTAAATACAACAGGAAGAAGGTGGACTTTATGTTTCTTGGGGAATTGTATTACAAATATTCTTAAATTTAAAGGTACCCAGAATCTATTTCACCCACATCATTTCAATAAAAATAAATTGACATTTCCTGTGAAGTTTGATTTTTCTATAGCCAAACATTAGAGGTGAAAGTATGTTTTCATTTATTTCAATTTGGCCAGGATTTCACCTGAATATGTTCTCCTGAGAAAAGCAGTAGAGTAGAACTGAGTATTGAAACATACTCCTTTATTTTGAAAGACTCAAGTCTTTACATGAGTAAACATGACATCTCTGTTGTACTAGTTTTATTCATTTGTTAATTTTCTATTAGTAAGGACATTGTGGTGTCTGTCTCAAAATTAATTTTAGTGATCCAACTTTTCTTTTAACATAATTGAGTTGTCCAGGAGGCCAAAGGTGTGTTGCATAAAAATATTGTGTCTTTTAGGTAATTATAAGTGTAACTAGATTTTCTTTGAGTGGTTGGAGCTAAATTGTGTTACTATAGATTTAATGATATAATAGGATGATTATGTTTTTCCATTTTGTTAAATGATAATTTAAGGAATTTTAAAACTTTTCTTATTACTGTTAATGCTCTTTTCCATTTTTGTTACTGCAATTTCTAAGAACAAGAACTTTTCTGAACATTCTAAAAGTACAGGAGAATAGAAGAATAACATCTCTGATTTTTTGGAAACATCCATTTGCTCTCCCATTGAAACTAAAACTGTTAGAGTTACACATTGAATATGTGTTATGGAGAGCAATTTGAGTGGTCACCAAAAGTGAGAAATTTATCTTACCCTAGATTAAATTTCTGGTCACCCCCTGCATCCTACAAGATGTGAAAGGTTGCCTAGAAACTCACTGGGAATTGTTATCCCTGCTTCTAACTAGCACCCACTTCAGAAAAGGGAATATTAATTAGTTATAAATTAATTTTAAAATGGGTCCATTATGGAATTGAGCACTTTTTAAAGTAGATTCACACTGTTTAAACTGTTCTCCAGGATTGCTAAAACAGTTTATGCTCAATCCTTTTCAACATAACTCTATTCCAAGTTACCATCCCCATTTTACGTGTGAGGCTTAATTTTTTTGTTCCTAGATGTCTGATATTGGATTAGACTTTGTTAAAATGCATATTGTTCAAATTATCCCCTATTACCAAGAAATCTAGGTCAGTCTGAAAAATGGTTGCCTGTTATTGTTTAACACTTCACTATTTTTTTGTGTCTACAAATTTTACAAGTGAAGATTTTTCATTGACATCTTGGCTTCCCTTATCAATTGTTTGCATTTCTTAACTACCAGTTTGTACTTGTAACTATCAGCACACCCACTTTTATATATTATTTATTGATGCCCACACCTGGATGCTTTTAACCAAAGAAACCATCCCTCAAGAGTGTGGAATTGTGTTTGGGGGAAGGTTCCCAGTATTTAATAAAGAATCCTTAAACAATTCTGATTTTATGATTCACATGTTTACCTTGCTTCTCTCCATCTCAGAATGGGGGAAATTTGTTAAGAGCTGCAGGAGTATGGTGAACTTCTTTGCCTCCAAGTTCCAACCCAGGTGAGGTGAGGGAAGCCAATTGTCCCACATGACTTCATGTTCAATTAAAAAGTCTTCTTAGGCACCCAGGGGCCATCTTGACCTCCCTGCCCATAGCTGAGGAATAATGAGCTGTATTTCCAGGATGCTGTGGGTCATACCAATCAACTGTACATAATATTTCCACTTTACTAAACAGTGATAAGTCCTTAGCTGAAGTACTGCATCCAGTTCTGGGCACCAAAACTCTGGGAAAGACAGTATACATTTGAGAAACTCCAGAAGAAACCAACACAAGTGATTAAAGAAATCATCACCTCTGGAGAAAGATTGAAAAAATAGGTTTGTTTAGTCTGGAAAGAGGAAAAGCGAGGTAGGACAGTATTATAATCTTCACATATATAAAACATATTTATAAAGAGGAGAGAAATAAATACATAAATAAAACATATTTATAAAGAGGAGAGAAATAAATTGTTCTTATTCACTTAGGATAGGACAAGAAGTAATGGGCTTAAATTGCAACAAGGGAAATTCAGGGTAGAGAGTAGGCAAAGCTTCCTAACTCTTTAGATAGTTAATCACGAGAATAAATTACCTATGGAAGTGGTGGAATCTCATAACTAGAGATTTTTAAGAACAGGTTAGAAAAATTCCTCTCAGGGATGGTCTAGATAATACGTAGTCCTGCCTTAGTGAAAGGAACAGGACTAGATGACATATCAAGGTCCCTCCAGTCCTATGTGTCTATGATTCTATGTGTCAATGCATGTGGATGTGGCCATATCTAAAACCCAGAAGCACATGTCTGAAAGCAAGTAGCGGGCAAGTAAACTACTATCCCTGAGAGGTATGGGTAAGTACACACCACAGATTGTGGTGTGATCCCATACCCATGGAAGTTTTTATCATAGATGGGGGTAACGGGTGTGTACCAGGTCTCGAGTTTTGGTAGTGTCTCACCCCCAATTTCAGAAATATCCAAAGTCAAAAGCGGGATGGGGAAAGTGCAATTACTGTTATGTGCCTACAGAAAGCTCTAATATTTTTCAACACAACAAAACTCTAAACCACAGAAAAGTGATAGATGAATACGTTCATGGCTTGGTTATATGCAGAGAATCAAAACACAATTCCAGGTACAACAGAGGCAGTGATAGAATCTGACACTATCTTGTGTGTAGATGGGTCCTCCTTCCTTCCACTTCCCAAAAACCTTAACCAATTTCAACCAGAGTATTATTAGTAATGATTAAATTAGTATGGTTAAAAAAATATGGCTGCTTACCTCCTCCACACATGCCATAAACAAATCTGCATAAGATTGTTAAAGATCAAGTGCTCCTTGTAACAGAATTTTGTAAATGAGTGTGAACAGTGAAGTAAAAAGCATTGCTCAATGACTGAATTACAATTTAGCCACCACCCTCCACAGTGCAAACCCAACCTCAAGGTGATAATCCAGTTATCATTGTCTTTGATGTGTGCAATGTAAGAGGAACAAATCACTAATGACCTTTGGCTATAGGGAACAACATTCTCACAAAGCTGCCACAAGAGTATGTGCTACTGTGCCATCATATGTATTTCCAGTAGCTGTACAGAGTGTCAACTTGTCATTCAACATAGGCCAATATAAACCTTTACCTTCCTGCAGGTAGCAAGGTGTGTGAACATCTGGCATCTCTGATTTCCCCTGCCTGCTGGACAAGGGCAAGTGTGCATGTGGGTGGCATCACAGAGTTTGTAAACAAGACTTGTCCTGAGCCCACTCAGAATGGAAGCACTCTCCTCTACCCTCACAAAAATTACAAAGTGTGAAGAGTATACGAATGGCATTTGCCCCCTTGGCATCCACATGGGTGAGTAGGCATCTGCAACAAGATTTCAGTCTACAAATGGCACATTCCACAACCACTCTGTAGATCAGCAGTCGGCAACGTTGGCACGCGGAACCATAAGCACCCTTAGCAGGCCCTGCTGCTTTGTTTACCTACTGTTTTGCTGACAACAGCTCCCACTGGCCGTGGTTTGCCGTCCCAGTCCAATGGGGGCTGCGGGAAGCAGCACGGTGCTGGCACTAAGGGTGCTTACCCTGCGGTCCTGTGTGCCGACTTTGCCAACCGCTGCTGTAAATATTGGACTTGTAATTTAATTTGCTTTTTGTCAGGGTATGATTTTAGTAACCCAGGAAGGAATGGACATGAAAGGTCCCCCAAAATACCAGTTGGCACAGACATACTATAATGACAACATCATTTCTGGGGAATAAAGTCACTTCATTCCTGTGATCTCAGCATTCTGGCATCATGAATCTTTCCGGTGTTTCCCATGTTTACATGAATGACTCTGCCTCTGTGGTCCACCAAGACTTACAGAATGAATCAATAGTACCTTTTTTTGGTTCACATACTCACTTTTCTCTTGTGATGGGCAAAATATTGTGATATGGATTCCATCAATGGCACTTGCACAGTTCAGAAACTCTGTCCTCTCAAATCCTGCTATTATTTCTGGATCTTTTTTTCTTATGGCAAAAATCATAGTGTTAAAAGCTTAACAAATCTGTAAAACAGTGACCTTGACCATGACTTTCCAATCCCAATGTGGTCTATAATGGACCTAGAGCTATCTGGTGTAGCAAGCTTCCACCGGGCATTAGCTATCTTGCCACCTGCTTTTACCATGGAATGAATTCTATACCATGGAATGAATTGTCATTCTCCCTCAAGGTCAGCTGTCTTAAGTGTGTCAGAAATTTCTGCCCAAATTCCATCCAGCATCTCACTAATCACCTGCTCCACTGCAGAAACATAACACCTGAAATAAGGAGCTGGAGCAGAACCAGATCATCATCCAATTGCTGCATGTCTTCTACCTAGTTTGGCAAGGAATAATACTGAGGGGCCACATGATCAGGAACTGCCATTAACAAATATGTGGAAGTGGGAGACAATACCAAAAACACAAAGCAAACCACTTCCTAGAGTTCCTAGAACCTCCCTGACCTCAAAGAACCCTGGGATACGGTCCCTGAAGTGGTAATGCTAACATCACGTAACAACAGTGACAGTGTGGATGTAAGTATACACATGTACACAGCATTATACCCATGGGCAGAACAGCATAATGTGAACACACAGTTTGGGGTTGTGCGGCGGGTGGGAGGGAGAGGGTGTGTGTGTCAGGTACTTGCATATGTGGACAAGTATACACGTAATCTTAACAAGTGTCCGTCATCTTGGTATACTCCACACTCTTCTAGGTATATAATGGAAAGACCAGTTACTTGTCAGTACGTTGCTTTTACCCTGTTCAAGTTGCACTAATGATCACAAGAGCTTATAAAATGATTTCCTTTGAAATCTTCATTACTTTTTTGTTCAAACTCTAAAGACCTGTTCTACACACAAATCTTCTCAGATTTAAATATGTTTACTCATGATTGACTCTATTTTTTTGGAAGAAGAAACTCTCTCTCTCTCTCTCTCTCTCTTTACCCTGTTTTATATAATACTAGCATAAGTGCCCGGCGCTGCTCGGGTCAGTCGGAGGTGGGGAGGTGGCAGACAGCTGACACCCCCTGACCAACCCCAACACCCACCCCTCACCCCTCACCCACCCCAACACCTTCCCACCCCCCCAAGCAAACCGGACACCCCCACCTCACCCCCGACCGAATCCGACACCCCCACCTCACTTACCGTCCCACCAAACCCAACTCAGATCCGTCGCAGGGGGGGAGGGGGCCCAGAGCCGAGGGATTCCGGGGACCTTCGCAGGTGGGGGGGGGGCAGTGAGCTGATGTAGTCCGGGGTTCCGTTGGGAGGGGGGAGGGGCAGAGAACTGAGGGATCTCCGGGGTTCCGTTGGGAGGGGGGAGGGGCAGTGAGCTGAGTGATCTCCGGGGTTCCGTTGGAGGAGGGAGGGGCAGTGAGCTGAGTGATCTCCGGGCTTCCGTTGGGAGGGGGGAGGGGCAGTGAGCTGAGTGATCTCCGGGGTTCCGTTTGGAGGGGGGAGGGGCAGTGAGCTGAGTGATCTCCAGGGTTCCGTTGGAGGAGGGAGGGGCAGTGAGCTGAGTGATCTCCGGGGTTCCGTTGGGAGGGGGGAGGGGCAGTGAGCTGAGTGATCTCCGGGGTTCCGTTGGGAGGGGGGAGGGGCAGTGAGCTGAGTGATCTCCGGGGTTCCGTTGGGAGGGGGGAGGGGCAGTGAGCTGAGTGATCTCCGGGGTTCCATTGGAGGAGGGAGGGGCAGTGAGCTGAGTGATCTCCGGGGTTCCGTTGGGAGGGGGGAGGGGCTGTGAGCTGAGTGATCTCCGGGGTTCCATTGGGAGGGGGGAGGGGCAGAGAACTGAGGGATCTCCGGGGTTCCGTTGGAGGAGGGAGGGGCAGTGAGCTGAGTGATCTCCGGGGTTCCGTTGGAGGGGGGAGGGGCAGTGAGCTGAGTGATCTCCGGGGTTCCGTTGGAGGAGGGAGGGGCAGTGAGCTGAGGGATCTCCGGGGTTCCGTTGGGAGGAGGGAGGGGCAGTGAGCTGAGTGATCTCCGGGGTTCCGTTGGGAGGGGGGAGGGGCAGTGAGCTGAGTGATCTCCGGGGTTCCATTGGGAGGGGGGAGGGGCAGAGAACTGAGGGATCTCCGGGGTTCCGTTGGAGGAGGGAGGGGCAGTGAGCTGAGTGATCTCCGGGGTTCCGTTGGAGGAGGGAGGGGCAGTGAGCTGAGTGATCTCCGGGGTTCCGTTGGGAGGGGGGAGGGGCAGTGAGCTGAGTGATCTCCGGGGTTCCGTTTGGAGGGGGGAGGGGCAGTGAGCTGAGTGATCTCCAGGGTTCCGTTGGAGGAGGGAGGGGCAGTGAGCTGAGTGATCTCCGGGGTTCCGTTGGGAGGGGGGAGGGGCAGTGAGCTGAGTGATCTCCGGGGTTCCGTTGGGAGGGGGGAGGGGCAGTGAGCTGAGTGATCTCCGGGGTTCCGTTGGGAGGGGGGAGGGGCAGTGAGCTGAGTGATCTCCGGGGTTCCGTTGGAGGAGGGAGGGGCAGTGAGCTGAGTGATCTCCGGGGTTCCGTTGGGAGGGGGGAGGGGCTGTGAGCTGAGTGATCTCCGGGGTTCCATTGGGAGGGGGGAGGGGCAGAGAACTGAGGGATCTCCGGGGTTCCGTTGGAGGAGGGAGGGGCAGTGAGCTGAGTGATCTCCGGGGTTCCGTTGGGAGGGGGGAGGGGCAGTGAGCTGAGTGATCTCCGGGGTTCCGTTGGAGGAGGGAGGGGCAGTGAGCTGAGGGATCTCCGGGGTTCCGTTGGGAGGAGGGAGGGGCAGTGAGCTGAGTGATCTCCGGGGTTCCGTTGGGAGGGGGGAGGGGCAGTGAGCTGAGTGATCTCCGGGGTTCCGTTTGGAGGGGGGAGGGGCAGTGAGCTGAGTGATCTCCAGGGTTCCGTTGGAGGAGGGAGGGGCAGTGAGCTGAGTGATCTCCGGGGTTCCGTTGGGAGGGGGGAGGGGCAGTGAGCTGAGTGATCTCCGGGGTTCCGTTGGGAGGGGGGAGGGGCAGTGAGCTGAGTGATCTCCGGGGTTCCGTTGGAGGAGGGAGGGGCAGTGAGCTGAGTGATCTCCGGGGTTCCGTTGGGAGGGGGGAGGGGCTGTGAGCTGAGTGATCTCCGGGGTTCCATTGGGAGGGGGGAGGGGCAGAGAACTGAGGGATCTCCGGGGTTCCGTTGGAGGAGGGAGGGGCAGTGAGCTGAGTGATCTCCGGGGTTCCGTTGGAGGAGGGAGGGGCAGTGAGCTGAGGGATCTCCGGGGTTCCGTTGGGAGGAGGGAGGGGCAGTGAGCTGAGTGATCTCCGGGGTTCCGTTGGGAGGGGGGAGGGGCAGTGAGCTGAGTGATCTCCGGGGTTCCATTGGGAGGGGGGAGGGGCAGAGAACTGAGGGATCTCCGGGGTTCCGTTGGGAGGGGGGAGGGGCAGTGAGCTGAGTGATCTCCGGGGTTCCATTGGGAGGGGGGAGGAGCAGTGAGCTGAGTGATCTCCGGCGTTCCGTTGGAGGAGGGAGGGGCAGTGAGCTGAGGGATCTCCGTGGTTCCGTTGGGAGGGGGGAGGGGCAGTGAGCTGAGGGATCTCCGGGGTTCCGTTGGAGGAGGGAGGGGCGAGCTGAGCGAGTGCGGTGTCTGTTGGAGGGGGTATTATGACATCATCAGCACCTAACTGCCCAGCTGATGTGATTGGCCCTGAAAGACTTTCACCCCTGGGGGGCGTCAGAGGTGAGATCCGAAAATTTTTCGACCCTTACCAAGATCTAGACCCCAAGACCCCTCACTGTACCAAATTTCAAGTCTCTGGCTCAAACGGTGCGGGAGGAGTTCGCTGTCATACGTACATACATACATACATACATACATACACTCATACATACACCACTTGACTTTTATATATATAGATAAATATATTATAGTCAGTGTATAATACATAAATAATATAATATATATATGGTAATAAGTATACTATTATATATACACTTTACTATGAAAATTAGGTAAGATCCATGCCGGAAAAAAATCAAAGGAACCAAATAGCCTTTATGGCCCTAGGCTTTATACACAATGTTAGCATGCAGTATGAAGCACTGGAAAATATGGTATCCTTAGGATGATATAGGGAAGAATAATGTGTTAGAATAGAAACTTGGAAATATTAATATGACAAATTGTGATACAATTTATACAAACTTTCTTCCTCTATTTTGTTGCTTCTCATAAGAAAAGCTATTGAACCCAAATATATTGTGGCATGTTGATACATATATCCATTTGAGCATAGAAATCACTGACTAACTCACTTTTATATCTAACAATTAGTTCTTTCTGACAGAATAATTATGATGTCACTAGCATTTCTATAGGTCAGAAATATTAATTCACAGCACATTTTAAGTTTTAGTAGTGAATGGAGGGTATAAAGTGTACAAAGCTATGTATACTGTAGGTGGAATTCTAATACATCCCTAGCCGAGAAATGTCTAACATGATTCAATAGCTGGAAGTTGAAGCAAGACAAATTCAGACTGGAAAAAAATAATACATTTGTAGTGGAGAGAGTAATTAACTATCAGAACAAATTATAAAGGATCTTGGTGAATTTTTCCTCACTAACAATTTTAAAATCAAGTTTGGATGTTTTTTCTAAACTATATGCTCGAGAAATTATGTTGGGGAAGGTTTATGGCCTGCACTATACAGTTAGCCAACAGGAGGTCAGATGAGATCAAAATAGCCCATTCTGGCCTTTGAATCTCTGGCTTTAAAAGTCAATACTCACATTCTATGTCTGATTCTCACAAGCATAATTTGTAACTTAATATTGATTTATGTGAATAATAAGTGTTAAACATTAAATATAATTCCTGAACATACTTGTCATAAATTAGATTTATGTATAATCTATACAAATTACTTTAGTTGCCTGGTTTTCGTCACACTCTCCAGTCATCCATCAGAAAGGTACTTTTAGACAACTGTAGGAAACACATAATACTAATCATAATTTAAAAGGCAGCACAGGCTCTATTGAGTGTCTCTCTAAATATTTCAATTTAAATGTCTGGTGGATGCTTTTCATTTTCCTCACATTCTTTGTGTTCTGTGGTGCCCCAAGGGTTTATCTTTGTCTCCTGCTATTCTTCCTCTATCTCCTATCTTCTGGGGTATTTCACTAAAAACTTTAACCTCGGCCTGGGGTTGGCAACCTTCAGCAGGCGGCCCCTAAGGGTAATATGCTGGGAGACATTTTGTTTATGTTGACCATCTGCAGGCATGGCCCCCAGAAACTCCCAGTGGCCTGGGTTCTCAATTCCTGACCAATAGGATCTGTGAGAAGTGGCAGGCCACAGGGACTTGTTGGCCGCCACTTCCTGTATCTCCCATTGGCCAGGAATGGCAAACTGTGGCCACTGGGAGTTGCGGAGGGCCGTGCCTGCACACGGTCAATGTAAAGAAAATGTCTCACGGCCCACCAGTGGATTACTCTGATGGGCCACGTGCCAAAGTTTGCAGACCCCTGATCCTAAGCCATCACGTATATGGATGACACCCAACTCTGCACCTTCTTTGACTTATTCTCTGATCCCTCTATCAACTTTATTTTACTTTGTCAGATTAACACTATAGGGTTTGTTTTACTTAGTGCTTTAAAGGAAGACATTCTCTTTCTAGCTAAAATGCTTTCTTTATCTGTCTCTACCTTCAGTCTAATTTGTTCAAAATATTTTGGTCTTGATTCTCTTTTCACTTTCCTTCTCTTCAGTAGAGTTATTCCTGCTTTAGATCCAGAAAATAAAAACAGTGAATCAGGCCCTTTACTTGCGCTCAGCATCTGAAATCTAGGAATCATGATGGTTCTTTAATGTGCTTTAATATCTAATATTTCTTTAATATCTAATTTAGTATCTAATGAATTAATATATCTACTGTATAATAGAATCATAGAATGTCAGGGTTGGAAGGGACCTCAGGAGGTCATCTAGTCCAATGCCCTGCTCAAAGCAGGATCAATCCCCAAATAAACCATCCCAGGGTACCGTAGCTAACATTTGATTTATATCATCTCCCTTGTGTGCTTCCCATTCTCCATAATGTTTCCATTGCACCAATAGCCTGCTCTGGGGCCGGAAGCACTTCCCTGTCTCCACAGCTCCCCCTACACGCCTCCAACCTCCAGCCCTGCCGCCGGCATACTCCTTCCTACCCTTTTATCAGGGCTTCCAAGGAATTCCTCAGATTAGGCTCTCATTCTAAATTGGTGTAGCATACACATAAAGAAGAATCTGAACTGACTTTGCAAATTACATCATTTCAAACTGCCTCTAGGCCAATTTTCATTCTCTTTGATTTACGGCCACTGAAAAAATATAATTTCTAACCCCTGACATAATATATTTGAATATAACCCACTGACTCTGAGTGCAAAAGTGTCTAAGTTAATTCAGAATATACACTGAAGGAACAGAAATAGAGTATAGAGAAAAAAAAGTCAGTTGAAGGGAGGATATAAGAAAGTATAAGTTAACATAAACAGGTCACCTCTGCTTTAACTTTTTGCACTGAATTCTGGCTGTTGGCATATAAGTTACATAAACGTAGACAACTTTTTATGCCCTTACACACTGAACTAACCAGATTTTAGTTGCCATATTGCACTGCTGTCCGTGACTAACTTTTTTCTCCTTTTCCAACAAACATTTTCCTAGTATTATCCGAGGTAGCAACTTTTGGTCCATCCTTTGCCAATTAAAACACTGATGGTAATTTCATTCCTGATTCCTGGTTGTCTGGTAACTCTGCTCCTGCACTACTTTATTTGATCTGGTATCTTAGTCCAAAATTCAGTTTTATGAGAGATTTAAATTTTGTAAATAGCCTGCCCATTGAAAAAATGTGCCCACACATTTTATAATCTTATTAACATTGAGTTACATTGCTTAATACTGCAGATTTGAAATGTGTAAAACCAACTCTAATTGCTTTAGACAGGTGTTTTATTAATTTAGTCTATCAGCTTCATTTCAAATTGACATACCAAGAAATAGGAACCCCAAATCAATTGAGCCTGAAACAATTTTTATGTTGCATTATCTACTGATGAGTGAGGAGTGAATTTTATTTCTGCAAATGTTTTCATTTGAAGTGAACTTCCATTTAAATGTGTTCACTTTTAATGAACATGTCATGGTTCAAACTTTTAGTGCAAATACTTGTGAAATGTGCATATTAAACTCAAATGTTTGAATATTCACCAAAAGCAAATTTCCAGTATATATGCAATAGCAGTTCACAGTAACTGACATGACACAACTAATTAATTTTATCATATGTCAAATTTGTAACTTATGGTGTATTTGAATGTATGAAAGTCATGTGACAATGGCAATGAAACACAGAAAGAATAAACCAGTCCTAAAATGGAAGAAGAAACATTATTAGAATAACTAGAACAGAATAATCCCCAAGCTATTCTGTTTCTCTCTGTTTTCCTGCAGAGTTTCTGTCTAGAACATTCCCTCTCCTTGTCTGGCTTCCTGCTACAGTCTGAAAGAAATAGCAACACAAATATTGCTCACAGTGTTACTTTTATTGAATATTTGCACTACTGTTGCCCATGTTGAAACAACTATATTCATGCAATGTGGGTTTCAGTCTTGTGTATTTATTTAGGACAAAGAACACAGGCACAGAATGGAGATTATTTAATTAATATAGAGTTAATTTAACATAGCAACTGTGCTTGCCAAAATTGAGCCTTCTTTGCGATATGGCATATTAGAAAGAGCAAATGCTACTCTGTTAGAGATTACACTTAATGTTAAGTATGCATACAGAAACATTTTTCAAAAAAATGTTCTATCGATGTGTCACCTTTCATAACATATGAACAAAACTACATGTGTGTCAAGGCCCAGCTTTCAGGCATACTGAATTCTGTGGATCAATATTTTATTAAAAACAAATCTCACTCATTTTGCTACAGAGTTGTGTATTTGAATGCAAGAGCAGGGATTTGCAACCTCTGGCATACGGCCTGTCACGGAAATCCACTGGTGGGCCAGGACAGTTTGTTTACCTGAAGTGTCCGCAGATTTGGCCGATTGCAGCTTCCATCGGCCACTGTTCACCATTCCAGGCCAATGGGGGCTGCAGGAAGCAGCAGCCAGCACATCCGTTGACCCACACCACTTCCCACAATCCCTATTGCCCTGGAATGGTGAACTGTGGCCAGTGGGAGCTGCAGTCAGCCGAACTGCAGGTAAACAAACCATCCCGGCCCACCAGCGGATTTCCCTGATGGGTCGCATGCCAAAGGTTACCAATTCCTGTACTAGAGGATGCATACTTGAATTATCCTCACCCTTCTTCTTCTTATCCTCACCCAGGGCTCATTAACTCCTCCTTTGTCTCCCAAGATAGACTTCTAATTAGCCAGGACCTTACTTGAAGGAAGAGAGACCCCTGAAGTCTAGCAGAAGCTTTTACTTCATTCTTTAAGTTGCCAGTTGAACAATTTGAGCTCCTACTAGCCGCAGTTCACCGCTCCGGTTCAATGAGGGCTGCGGGAAGCAATGGCCAGTACAGTGTTGCTTCCAGCAGTCCCCACTGGAATGGAGTGGCAAACCATGGCCAGTGGGAACTGCAATCGGCCAAACCTGTGGACATGGAAGGTAAACAAACCAGTCGGGCCCACCAAGGATGGTTACCCTGGGGAGCCGCATGCCAAGGATGCTGATCCCTGGGATAAATAAAAAGCATTAGCAAAGTCAGTACAAACTAAAATTTCACAGACAATTATTTGTGTATACTGCTCTGTATACTATATACTGAAATATAAAGACAATAGTTATATTCCAATTAATGTATTTATAATTATATGGTAAAAATGGGAAAGTATGTAATTTTTAATAATAGTGCTGTGACACTTTTGTATTTTTATGTCTGATCTTTGTACATTTTTCAGGTAAGTGAAACTTATGATTACACAAATCAGACTCCTGAAAGGGGTACAGTACTCTGGAAAGATTGAGAGCCATTGTATTAGGCCACTCAAACTAGCTGCCTGTCTCTCATAAATATGAAATAATTAAATGCATTAGCTCGCTTTCTGCAGAAAATATTTTAATAAACATTTGAAAAGCTCTTGTTATTCCTCTGATTGAGCTTGGTTTTTTTTTTGTCATATTGTTACAATTTGGCTTACTTCATCTGAACAGTAATTGTATTTCTCAATATGAAATCTTTTATGTAGTGCCAGATATTCTTTCATTGCTAGAATAATTACATTTGCTGTATTCCCTTAAATACTTGTCTATGCTTGTATACATTTTTTGACTTTATCTCAGTATCAGGACTAGACATATATTTCAGAATGAATTCAGTTTAAATTCAAATTCAATTT
Source organism: Sternotherus odoratus (assembly GCA_032164245.1). Taxonomy (NCBI): domain Eukaryota; kingdom Metazoa; phylum Chordata; order Testudines; family Kinosternidae; genus Sternotherus; species Sternotherus odoratus. The sequence continues at coordinate 225,625,532 of JAVMKO010000001.1, read as the reverse complement.
TATAGCCGTGTATACATCTATTATTGTCAGATAACTTCAGGGACAAAGGATTCTCTATAAAATGTCTTTAGTTCTCTCTCATACACACAAAACCAGTTATGTGTTCTAATCTGAGAGCATTAATTCAGTCATTACAGAACCTTCTGTGACTGATTTATTGTTACTGTTTTGATTAGAAATAAAGTTAAGATTTTCTTCCTTGAGGGGAGAGAATAATATTTCAGTAAACAGGTTACTTGAAATGTAGACTGCTTGCTGTTAGCCTGATGCAACTTCAGTTAGTCTGTGGAAGTTTTAACATTGAATTCAAAGGGAATGGGATTTGGTCCCAAATACTTAACAATGGGCCTTTTGTAAAATGTGTTGTAGTGGGACATAAAGAGAAGACAAAATTATAACCCCCTTTAACATGAAACAACCTAATGCCACATATTAAATTCCTAATCTTGAAAACACACACATACATGAATAACTTTATCTGAATAGCTTTGTTGCATTCAATGAGATTACACAAGTGTTTGTGGAATGCAGGTTTAAGAGTGAACACAGCTTGAATTCCACATCCGTACTTTGTGAACAAATGAGCACTAACTGATACAAAGCAGGGGTCTTTGTACTTTGTCCCGTTTTTGTTTTACAAACTACTTTTTTTTATTTAAGTGTTACTTGTTTGGGAATGATGAAATATTTGGGGATTAGTTTTAGTAAATTAATACTATACTTATGTTCTGAAGTTCTTAAATGAAACATAGAATAAGTTTGATACTAAAGCTATAAAAATAAATAACATACATTTGAAAATGCTGATTTTCTGCCAAACTTGCATCATAATAACTAGTATCAGAGGGGTAGCCATGTTAGTCTGGATCTGCAAAAGTGACAAAGAGTCTTGTTGCACTTTACAGATTAACAGATGTTTGGGATCATAAGCTTCCGTGGGCTAAGACCCACTTCATCAGATGAATGTTGTGAAAATCTCCAGAGACAGGTATAAATATGCAGGCAAGATAGCAAGGTAAATTCAATCAGGGAGGGTGAGACCCACTTCCAGCAGCTGATCTGGAGGTGTGAACACCCAGAGAGGAGAAACTGCTTTTGTAGTTGGCGAGCCATTCACAGTCTTCGTTTAGTCCTGAGCTGAAGGTGTCAAATTTGCAGATGAATTGGAGCTCAGCAATTTCTCTTTGAAGTGTGGTCTGGAAGCTTTTTGCTGCAGGATGGCTATCTTTAGGTCTGCTATTGTATGTCCAAGAAGGTTGAAGTGTTCTCCTACAGGCTTTTGTATATTGCCATTCCTAATACCTGATTTGTGTCCATTTATCCTTTTACATAGGGATTGTCCAGTTTGGCCGATGTACATAGCAGAGGGGCATTGCTGGCACATGATGGTGTATATTATATTAGTACATGTGCAGGTGAATGAACCAGTGATGGTGTGGCTGATCTGGGTAGGTCCTGTGATGGTGTTGCTAGTGTAGATATATGGGCAGAGCTGGCATCGAGGTTTGTTGCATGGACTGGTTCCTGAGTTAGAGTTACTATGGTGTGGTGTATAGTTGCTGGTGAGAATCTGCTTCAGGTTGGCAGGTTGTCTGTGGGCAAGGACTAGCCTGCCTCCCAAGGCCTGTGAAAGTGAGGGATCATTGTCCAGAATGGGTTGTAGATCACTGATGATGCGTTGGAGAGGTTTTTACTGAGGTTTTTACTGAGGTAGATGATGGCCGGTGGTGTTCTGTTGGTTTCTTTCTTAGGTTTGTCTTGCAGTAGAAGGCTTCTGGGTACTCTTTTCCCTACCTGCTTTGTGAATTCTGTTGACAGAAAAACCCAAGAGAATGTGGTTTTTTTTGTCAGCAAAAACATTTTGCTTAGCAAAAAGAAAAGACAGTGACTACAAAACATGTTCATACACAACTGATGATAAAATTTCTGTGTATAATAAGACACTGCATAGGACATTGAGCATAGGTGTCTGCAAATGAATAACAGTAATTAAAAAAACAAATACCCTGGAAAATTGCAGGAATCCTCTTTATAACAGTTTCTCTATTAACACACACTGGGATAGTTCACAAAATATATTTCTTGTGACTTTAATTACAGCAATCGCAACCTAACTAATACCCTGGGTGAACTAAATAAACAGCTTCTGAATTTCTTCAAGCCAATGTAATTTCCCTTTAATAGCATAACTAATTTTATCAAGAGGATTGCCTCACTTTGTTAACACTGTTTTTCCAAAGGGGAGATTCCAATTTTCAGTTTTGAGTAATTTGTCTTCTAGAAACTATAAGAATAACACCTATAAATTTGAACTGAAACCTACTCAGGCTGGGCATTGAAAAGTCATTTAGCAAACATAACTTAGGCTCATGGGAGCTGCTCTCACAAATTCTACAGATTACTCTCTGCTACATCCTGCTAATAACTCTCCAGACTGACTTCACAGCATGAGAACAGAACTGCCCATACATATTCTACCTTTATAACAACATAATATTGCTGTAAGTCACTTGTACTATGTCCCCACCTTCCCTTCCTCCCTCATTTTCAAAGCAAAACACGTTCCAGAGAGATGGAATCTTTCTCCAAGCAAAACAATCACAATTAGCCATGACTATTTTATTATAAAGAAAGGAAAAGAAACATGAAATAAAACAAAACAAGTGACATCAACACAATTGAGAAAAAATGATTATTTTTATTACTAACTTTTCTGCATGTCTTATGTGTGGAGAGTATCAGAGATTTCTCCTTTTGAGAGTGAAATGAGAGTGAAGGGCTCCGGGGTCCAGGAGGGACACGGGGCCAGAGCAGAGGGTGTACATATTAATATAATAATGGCCATACTGAGTAAGACCAGTGGTCCATCAAGTCCAGTTTCCTATCTACCAATGGTGGCCACTTCCACTTGCTTCAGAGGAAATTAACAGAACAGGCAATTGCTGAGTGGTCCATCCCCTGTTGTCCTCTCCCAGTTTCTAGCAATCACAGAATCAGAGAACCATAGAAGATTTGTGTTTTAAGAGACCTCAGGAGGTCATCTAGTCCAATCCCCTGCTCAAAGCAGGACCAACCCTAATTAAATCATCCCAGTCAGGGCTTTGTCAAGCTAAGCCTTAAAAACCTCTGAGGATGGAGATTCCACCGCCTCCCTAGGTAACACATTCCAGTGCTTCACCACCCTCCTAGTGAAATCGTTTTTTTCCCCCTAATATCCCACCTAGATGTCCCCCCATTGCAACTTGAGACCATTCCTTCTTATTCTGTCATCTACCACCAATGAGAACAGCGGAGTTTCATCCTCTTTGGAACCCCCATTCAATGTTCCTACTAATGCAGCCCAGTATCCGGTTAGCCTTCTTGGCAACAAAAGCGTATTGTTGACTCATATCCAGCTTCTCAGCCACTGTAACCCCCAGGTCCTTTTTTACTGAACTGCCACTTAACCAGTCAGTCCCCAGCCTGTAGCAGTGTATGGGATTCTTCTATCCTAAATTCAGGACTCTGCATATTTTCTTATTGAATCTTCTCAGATTTCTTTTGGATGAATCCTCCAATTTTTCTAGGTCACTGTAGTGGGGCGGCTGCCCCACTCCAGCACAAAAGGGGTTAAAACAGCCCTGCAAAAGGCTGTAGCAAGGGCTGTGGCTGGGGCAAGCAAGCTCCAGCCTGATTGGGCCGGGAGCCACAGCTGTGGCTGGTTCAATTAAGGCCCAGCTGACCCTGATAAAAAGGGCTTAGTTTGGTGCAGAGAGAGAGTCTCCTCTGTCCACAGAGGTAGACAGGCCTGGCTGATGTGGAAGATAGACAGGGTATCCAGAGTGAAGCAGGGCTGGGGTAAGGCAAGAGGAGCTGGGGAAGCTCTGGTCTGGAAATCCCCCAGGCTTCAGGGCCTAGGGGAAGGCCCAACAAAGGGTACTGGGATTGCAGGGGGCAGCCTAGGGCTAAAGAGGCAGCAGGCCAACCCCCCTTGCCGGTGATGAGTGGCAATTATACTGCAGTCTGCCTCAGTGAACGGGGGCAAATGGTGACTGGCAGTTGCCTAGACTGAGGCAAGGTGGGGGTAGAGGGTGGGGGTTCCCCAGGGAGGGGAGACCCTAAGACCTATGGGGGTACTGCAGGGGTGCAGCACCCTCAGTAAGAGGGCACCGGGGTCTGGGAGGGACACGGGGCCAGAGCAGCAAGCCGGATAACAGCCTGAAGAGGATGCTCCAGACGGTGGCGAGCTAATTCCCGGACGAACCAGCAGGAGCCGCTGCAGGGGTGAATCGCCACCCTGCTACAGTCACCCTGGACCGTATCCCTACCCTCCAGTGTATCTACCTCTATCCCCAGCTTAGTGTCATCTGTGAACTTGCTGAGTGTTCAATCCATCCCACCATCCAGATCCTTAATGAGGTGCTGAACAAAACCATCCCCCGGATACACTTCTGGGGAACACCATCTGCCATCTAGACATCAAGGTGTTGATCACTACCCGCTGAGGTTGATGATCTAGCCTGCTTTCAATCCAATTTATAGTCTATTCATCCAATCCATACTTTTTTAATTTGCTGGCAAGAATACTGTGGGAAACCATATCAACAGCTTTGCTAAAGTCAAGATATCACATCCACCTGATCAATATCCATCCAGCCAGTTAGCTCATCATAGAAGGCAATCAGCTTGGTCAGGCGTGACTTGACCTTGGGAAACCCATGTTGACTGTTCCTGACCACCATCTTCTCCTCCAAGTGGATTACTTGAGGATCTGTTCCAATTGTAATGAGTTTTCAAAGATAATGGCCAATGGCTCTGCAATCACATCAATCAACTCCCTCAGCACCTTTGGATGAATTAAATCTGGACCCAAGGACTTGTGCACTCCCAGATTTTCTGAATAGTCTTTCACCTGTTCCTTCATCATGGAGAGCTGCTTATCTCCTCCCCATACTGTGTTGCTCAGTAGAGCAGTCTGGGAACTGATCTTGTCTGTGAAGATCAAGGCAAAAAAAAACATTGAATACATCATCTGTCACAAGGTTGCCTCCCCCGCATTCATAAGGGTTCCACAGTTTCCCTGATCTTCTTCTTGTTCCTAACATACCTGTAGAAATCCTTCTTGTTACCCTTCACATCCCTCGCTGCAACTCCAATTGTGCTTTGGACTTCCTGATTACAGACCTGCAGGCTCTAGCAATATTTGTATACTCCTCCCTAGTCATCTGTCCAAGTTTCTACTTCTTGTAAGGTTCCTTTTTGTGTTTAAGCTCACCAAAGATTTCTCTGTCAAGCCAAACTGGTCACCTGCCATATTTGCTATTCTTCCTACCCATTGTGATGGTTTGTTTCTGCACCCTCAATAAGCCTTCTTCAAAAGACAGCCAGCTCTCCTGGGCTCCTTTCCCCAGCACTGCACCTCTTTCCACAGGCCCCATTGGACCGGGACGGTGAACCATGGCCAGTGGGAGCCGCGATCAGTGAACCAGCAAGTAAACAAACCAGCAAGGCCTACTAAGAGTGCTTACCCTGAGATGCCACGTGCCAAGGTTGCTGATCCCTGTTCTAGAACAAAGCTGTGGCCAAAAGGGCTAATGCAATCCTTGGAAGCATACACAGAAGAATCATAGAATCATAGAATATCAGGGTTGGAAGGGATCTCAGGAGGTCATCTGGTCCAACCCCCTGCTCAAAGCAGGACCAATCCCAACTAAATCATCCCAGGAATCTTGAGTAGGAATAGAGAGGTTGTTTTACCTTTGCATTTGGCAAGGTTGCGACTGCTGCTGGAATACTGTATCCAGTTCTGGTGATGACAGTTCAAGACTCATGTTGATAAACTGTAGAGGGTTCAGAGAAGAGCTAGATGAATGACTCAAATATTAGAAAACATGTCTTATAGGATACTTCTACACCAATTCATTTCACATACAGCAGCTTATAAAACATCCATCAGACAGGAATGACTTAGAGAATCTCCAATCTTCAACAGACTCAGGCTTGTAGGGCTCATGGAATGACACTAAAAATATCTGTGTAGACAGTGCTTTTAAGTTGCGGCTCAGGCTCAGGCTCAGGCTCATGCTGGATCTCAGGTTCTTAAATTCACTCCTTTCCCTAGGCTTCATAGTCCCAGCTCCAGCATGAGCCTCAACATCTACACAGATATTTTTGGCATGATAGCATGAGCTCAAGTCTACCAATCCAGGCTTAGGGACTTCTTGTGGGCTATGCAAATGTACTCACAATGATAGACTCAAGGAGATTAAATTGTTTAGATTAACAAGCAGGAGATTAAGGGGTGACTTGATTACAGTCTTTAAGTACCTAAATGGGGAACAAACATTTAAGAACAGGCTCTTCAACCTAGCAGAGAAAGCTATAATAGGATCCAATGGCTGTAAATTGTAGCTAGACAAATTCAAACTGGAAATAAGGCTAAAATGTTAACAGTTAGAGTAATTAACCATTGGAACAACTCACCAAGGGTCATGGTAATTTCTGCATCAGTAACAATTTTTAAATCGGGACTGGATTTTTTTTATAACATATTCTCTGAGAATTAAATCTGTCTATTGAAAATATTCTCAATTGCCCCAAAATATTTAATGCTTTTTTATAACACTTGGATGTGCAGTGATGTACTGTATCTCACAAACCAATTTAATTACAGGATTATACCATAACACGCCTTCAATGGATTGATCACTTTAGAATCACAGAGGATTAGCCTTCCTGGGATCCCCGCTGTAGTATTAAAATATTTTATGAAGCTGATGAACCACAGATGGTTGATGTCTGTTCTTCAGTATGACTACCTCAAATCTCTCAAATTAAAGCAAAAAAATGTTTCTAGAAGGTGTATGGAATTTCTAGTCAATCACTTTCATGAATAACCATGGAAGGCATCTATTAGTATTCAGTGCAGGAAACTTATTACTTAGTTGAAGCACATGTTGCACTCATGAAGACATTTATCTGTGTAATCACCTCACCAGGTGGAGTGAGCTGATTGATAATGTCCTTTTAACTACACTCCTTCCTCCCCACAAAAACCTTACAGGTCACTCATACATAAATAGAGTGGATGCATCTTTGGACTTTTAATTAGCAAGAAAAAATGGCAGTGATGATTATCAGAAACAAACTTTTAGGAATTACTGGGAATTCTTAATGTGACTCCTGGAAAGAAGAAAAATATGGAAACTATGAACAAATGGAGCTAAACATATATACAGGAAAACAGAAACAACACAAGCCATGAGATTTGAAGTTCAATGAAAATCAGAAAAGAAAAATACAAAATCTTTCACCTCTAGATCTGTTGGCTCAAATCTAAAAATAAAAGAATTACTCCTGATTTATAAGTGAAAGGAAAATCAGGATCCATGGGCATGAACTATTCATGCTGCTGGAGTTGATTAGGCACAATGATGAGATAGTTTCAGTGTCATGCGTGGTCACAGACCAGGGCCTGCAAGGTTCATGGGAGCCGTCGCACTCTGTCCAATACACCTAGCAGCCTATCGGCAGTGGTTTACCTGAGACCCACAATGCCCAGCCCAAGTGCTAGGCTCCACCCCTGAGGTCTGATTAGAGGCGTCCCAGAGCTGCTGATTGGCTTAATGGCCCTACTTAAACCAGCCAACTCTTGAGTCCTGTCTCATGACAGTGGACTCTGGCTCCAACTACTAGGTCTGGCCACCCATGACCCAGACATGACAGCTTGTTCAGACTACAGTATTTCTGTGGGACTGAGTCTGGCATGAGAAAGTTGGATTTAACAGCAGAAGCGTGGCCACAGGAAGCTTTGACTCATCTGAATGGGCCTCCTGTCTCCAGGCAGATAATCAAGTACTGCAGGATCAAGTTGCACAGCTGACTTTGGGCAACTAGAAGCTGCAGGCGCTAGCAAGACAGGTCAGTGCTGGGACCATCCTGCTTCAAACACAGCCTGCAGAACCTTGCCCTGAAAAGGGGCCTGCTGGAATTATTGTACTCTGGGGTGTCTGATGTATCCCTACATATATCTCTGAACATGCAAAGGTTCCTAGGCAGTCAGTCAGCTGAAAGGAGATAAGCTAGGCTGGGTTTTCCCCACATTGGGAGGCCATAGCCCAGTGCTGTCATATTGTGATGTCTTTCTCCAAGTGATATTAAAAGTATTTGATGATAGGCACTAAGCTCAAATGACTGAGGAAACCCCAGGGATTCCAGCAGGGTCAGTTCTGATCTTGTGGACAGCCATGGCAATTGTGCACTAGGAAATGGAGGAGGAACTGAGCACCTCTCAGATGCTTCTATTAGGGCAGAGTGGTGGGTTCTCCCTTGGCTGGCAGAGAAGCCAGAGAAGAATCATAAAGAGCTTAAGCGCCGGCAATTAATTCTCTACCCAGCTACCGAAAGCATTAGCGAGATCAACTGTGTTAAACCAATGATCTTATCTTATATAGCCTTTTAGAATAATTTCTAGAGGACCCCAGCACTAGAGAGGGTTATCTTCAAACATTGAGCCTCCCCATAAGAAAATAAGTCACAAAAGACCAATCCCGATCACAGTGAAGTGTTGACTAATAGAAGCATTATCTACCTATTAATGACTGACTGGTTAAAAGTATTACAAATAAAAAAAACTGTACAAAAATGTGGAATGCCTACCTGAGGTGATATTACACTACTCTACATTGCACCCTAACCCAGAGCTTATTTCCAGGGCTGTCCCTAGGAGGGGTGCAGTCCCTGGGGCGGAAGAGCAGGATTCATCTCTTCCAGGACTGACCGCACGAGCCAATCACACTGGCCCAAAGGGTCCCTCAAAGCACGGAGCCCAAAGAAGTCACCCCAGTTCACCCAAGGGATGGCTCTGCTTATTTTGTGTGTTGTCTATTTCGACTATTTGCTCTTTGGGCCACAGGTCTTGGACCCAATTCATTCGTGTGCCAGAAGTAAGCTCATAATAAGGCTTGAGAATGCAGGAAAAGGTGAATAAATACCTTTTCACCTTTCCTATTCTGAATGCAGATGAAAGTCACTTCAGCCCCTGATGCATTTTACATCAGGGGAAATCCCTAGGAGCTACTGAGTTGTCCTTATACTTTTCCAGCACTAAGAGGAGGAGGTCTACTTAAAAAAAAAAAAAAAAAGATCTAGTTTTTCAAGTAAGCATCTACACTTTTTTCTGGTTAACTCAGTTCAGAACGTTTATTGTCTACCCATCATGAAAGTGTTTTTTTGAGTGCGTGGCAGAAAATAAAACCACAAAAGTGAAAAATGGCTTGTATCAGGAGTAAATGCTGGGGACATGAAAGTGTTATGTTTTAAAAGTGGCAATATAAAGGAGGGAGAGGAGGGGCAGGAAATCATGGGAAATCAGATCATTGTTGAGGGAGGAGAGAGAAAAATTGGAGGGAGTGTTTGTGAAAGAGAGAGAGAACAGGAAAGAGGATATCTAGAATGAAGAGAATCTCTCCTCTGTCGGTGGGCTGTCAAGAATATCTGATCATGTATTTTATACTGCTCGATTTAATCTACTTCCTCCAGTGAAGTATTTGTAAAAGATCTTCAGATGAAAAGCACTATACAATACTATTCATGAGAAAATGGTTAAGGTAAGAAGTAAAATAGCAGAATGTAAAAGAAAGGAATGTAAAATCAAGTACTAAGGGAAGGAAGGACTGAAAGCCATTGTGAAAGAGAATGAATTCCTGTTCCCTGGAGTTTTGACAGAAAGTGGATGAGAAAATAACTCTCTCTTCAGTAGAAAAAGTAGTTTTGGCTTAGTAGTCTCTTATGCTCCATCATCTTAATAATCAAACTCTCAGAGACATGAGATGCACATTGACAAGCATCCTGATATCAAATGCTGGTGCTCCTGGAAGCTAATCCTCTTATGCACAATTTGCATCTCTGAAGAGATAATCAGCCATACGTCAACCTCATTTAACTATTATAGAGCAGTGCAGGATCTCTCTGATAATAGGAAAAGGAGAAATCAAATCTGGTATCTACAATTTTTAAATGTTGTACTTGATCATAAATGAAAAATGGATACATTGTATTTGTTTTGCTTTGAACACTGATCATTTCCCCTTCTCCAGGTGTTGAGTGTTGTTTTTCTTTCTACCCTGACTGACATTAGCTTAGGGCTGGAGTTGCAGCATAGGTAATATATTTACAGTGGTTTGAATACTGCTCCTCTCTATGCCCCCATACCTTCTCCTTTCCTTTCTCCATCATTGCAATATTACTTCCTCTCTATACTTTTTCTCCACTTTCATTCCTTTCCTCCCCTCTCTGAATTCTCCCTCCATCTTTCTGCATTTTCTCTCTCTCCAGGCCATCTCTCTACTATCTTTGCACTCTGTCCTGTCCTGCTCCCCCTTCTCTCTGTTGCATTCCTTCCCTCTCACTCACCACAGTTCAGTGGAGAGAGGGGAAGGAAGGATATCTCAGCCTGGATCCAATGCTTTAGTAAGTAGTGGAAGTAGAAAGGGGGAAGAACTCATAGTGCACAGGCACTCCTTTCTTTGCCAAGCAGCACCATCTGAGTTCCAGTCCATGCCTGACTGAGGAAGTAGCATACAGGTCATGCAGAAGTCCTTTCTATGCTGTGACACCCACAGGTTAATATCACACAGAGCACAGGTGGTAGATCTCACCTGGCACATTTGGTTGCCTCTATCCTTCTTTCTTGTGCATGTCAGAACAGCAGCCCTGGTGTCAGAGTCCATCCCAGTGCCTAGGCTACCAGACCAACTGAAAAAACACTGAGTATAACATATAGTAAGAGTCACTTACTTTTGTGTTATCAATTTGCATACATGACAAGTCACATTTTAAAAACTGTTTGAATGTCTTCATCGTATTACTGTGAAGCAATGTAATACAGGAAAGAGACCTGCTGCTACTGCTCACCAGTTCAGCTCAGGAATTTTTATTCAGTGCTGCGATACACTCAATAAGCTACGCTTGTCACAGGGCCTCTTTGAGAAAAATAGATACAATTTATTATAGAGCTCAATGACTATATTTTCCCCCTCATTATCAGGAGGCACTAAAGGGGGCAAATGTGACCCCTCCACATTGTGCCTCTGGGAGGAACATCCAGCCCCAACTCCCTGGACCAGGGCAGCCAATCCTGCTGGCTCTGGGGAGCTAGAGCCACAGAAGAGGAGAGTACTGCCTGTGAGCCTGGCTGAGGCCAGCCCCAGCCCAGGGAGACTCACAGGACACCTCATGGACACCTCAGCAGGGGAGGTGCCTCTCCAGCCAGGTTTTTTCAGGTAACCACTGTGTTGCACAGAACAGTGACCACCCTCAGCCAGCGTGAGAAGCAACTGGTCCCTTCTGCTTCCCGACCAGACCTGGCTGCCAGGGACAAGGGCCAAATGTGACAGAGTGCAGGCGCAGTGGGAGAGAGGAGCCCCTTCCCTTCCCTAAGTAAATCATGCATAAATGTGTGTGGGATACTTGAGCCAGCATGCCCCACACCCCTCACATCACCTATTGTTAGGGGAAGTAGATAAGAAACTTTCAGCCCACTGACTCAAAAGATAGTGCCAACCTCCAGACAGGTATAGGAGATTTTACAGACCTTGACAACCTGAACAGCTCCATCCAAAGCCTCAGCAGAGTAAAAAGGACAAGCAAGCTGTTCCTTTGCTAATTCTATAGTTCAGTGCCAAGGTGGAGAATATAAAGGAAGGAGTGGGGCCTTAGTTAGATATTCACCATTTCAATCTGATCGCCCCTCCAGATTAAAGCTGAATAATCGGTTTGCTGCACAATCAGACCACAAAAATTAATACTCTCTTAGCAATAAATATTCACAAATATATTACATTGAAGCACAGATCATCATTCAGAATCCCAGCTATTGATACCAGAAAAGTGAATCATAGTGCATATCCTATTACTATTATTCCCACTCCCCAGTGCTCTGCTTCTGGGAGTTAATGTTCTATACTATGATAAATAAGACAATATTTCAGTTAATGTAATATAAAACTAGATCTCTTAATGAAATCTTGACCCATCATTGATTTCAGTTCAGGATTGCAGACCATTTTATTCCCTGCCTCAAGACACGTATGTTATATAAGTTCATGGGTTTTGCTCAAAGTCTGAAATATGATTAATGCATTTTAACATCCCATACATTACATTCCATAGCCAACCATACAAAAATAAAAATGCAGCATCCCCTTTCCCAGCCACAAGGAGCTCTTACTGATCAGAGTAAGTTAAGAATTGCCATCAGAGTTTCCAGAAGAAGCCCTCTACTCCTGTTAGAGTGCATGTCCGGAAAACAGTGATGTCACATACTTCTACCACTCAGAGAACTGCTGGTGTGAGCTGATCAACCTTCATGAATAAAAAGTTAGAATCACAGAAGGAACTGTGGTGACCTTGCCTGACCTCCTGTATACTACAGATTAAAAATTAATTCCTACTTCAAGTTCAGTAGATGTGATTGAACTCGAACATATCTTTTAGAAAAAACATCCAATTGTGATTTAAAAATTTCCCGTGACAAGGGTTCCCATCACAACGCTTAGTAAAGTGTTCCAATAGTTAATTTTCCTCATTGTTAAAAATGTGCACTTTATTTCAATTCTGAATTTGTCTAGCTTCAGCTTCCAGGTGCTGGATCTTCTTATATCTTTGTATCTTAGGCTGAAGAAACCTCTATACCAAATTTCTGTTCCGCATGTATAGGTACTTATAGATTGTGATCAAATTACCCCTTAACCTTCTCTTTTATAAGTTAAATAGATAGAGCTCCTTGAGTCTAACACTATAAGGCATGTTTTCCAATCCTTTAATCGTTCTCATGACTCTTCTCTGAACCCTCCCTATTTTTTCAACATGCTTCTTGATGTGTGTTCACCAGAACTTTACACAGTATTCCAACAGCAGTACCAAATACAGAGGCAATATAACCTTCCTACTCCTACATCCAAGGACGTCATTAGCCCTTTCAGCGAGAGTACCACAAGGGGAACAGAGTTACTGCTTCCACGGACAGAGTCACCCATCTTGTATGACCTACATGCTTTGTTCATAGACTCCACCTTTGAAATGCATATTGTTTGCTCGTACCCAATTTCCAAGTGATTCAGATTATTTTGTATAAGTGCCCTGTCCTCTTTGTTATCTTCCAGTCTCTCAATCTTTGTGTCATCTGCAAACTATATCTGTAATTACTTATATTTTCTTCCTGGTCACCCATTGATAAAAATATTAAATAGCATAGGGCTAATAGTCCTGTGAGACCTCACTGGAAAAAACATGCACTTGGTGATTCCATGTTTACATTTACATGTTCAGACCTATCATTTAGCCATCTTTTAATTTAATTAATGTGTGGACATGTAGGCCTATAGTATTAATAATAATAAGCTTTAATTTGTCATATTTTAAATAAGTTTAAATAAGTTTATGTTAATGGGACTTATCAAATAGTTTTTGAAGCACATGGCTTTTAGCTTTGGCGAAGAAAAATAATCTTTACACGATTCTTAAGTTTTCCAGACAGGATTATAGTTCTGTAATTTCTTACTCTGGTCATGTGATTTCTCAGGCCTTGAAAAAATGTAAACATGAGATGTGTGAATGAGTAATAAAAAACTTTTCTAAGTCAAAGGACTATAGGGCATAAGTTATGGCCATAAAAGTGAACAAGCCCTAATAGTCGAAAAGCCATTCATGGGCCCTGACTACTGATTATTGATCCAGATAAGTGGGGTTAAGACAGTTTTGATGGAGCATTCTTCTCTTCTTATTCCCTTATTACTGCTTGCTTGGGGAAAAACACATGGACTTGTGGACATAACAAAGAAACAGTCCCCTAGGAAGGAGAGCCCCAAGAGTGGATCAAAAGTCAGACTTGGCTTTACTTTTCCAGGAATTAACAATGCAGTTGGGGTGCAAAATCTGTGATCCACATTTGCTCAGAAGATCTCCAGAGAGTTCCTCGGGGATGTCGCCAGCTTGAATTCAACCAAAAAAGACCAAGTAAACAAAGAAGTGTGTTTCTCTGAAGGTTACCATGACAACCAGACAGCTGACAACTTCTATTTCCTTCCCAACAAAATGTGCTTCTCTACTGAATGCTTTTAATTGGGAGGGAGGCAGTGTGTGATAAAAATGCATGGTTATAAATAACGCTGTAGATGTCAGGCACATTTTACAAGAGTAAAGACACCCTTGAAGGATGTTGGTATGTACGCAAGTACCCTAAATGGTTCTCTACTTCCCCAAACCCTGCTTCTCTGGCCACATTGCTATCCCCACTGCTGGAGCTGGAGCCTTTCCTTTCTTCAAGGAAAAATCCGAGCTCTGGGAAAAGAGTCGAAGGGGAGAGTGGGGAGTAGGAAGTAGGGAAAGACTCTGGCAGCTCCCTTCTGTTGGTGCCCTTTCCTCTCACAGGAAATGACTCCAGCACCTCCTGTTTGGAGTCCTTCCCTGCTGTACGGAAAAGCTTCAGCAACCACAGGAAAAAGCTCTGCCAGATCCTTTTTGCTGAAGGCTTTCTCCAAATCAGAGAAAGACTTTGGAAGCAGGAAAAACTCTGGCAGGGAGGAGGTAGTGTAGAAAGGTTCAGCCTTTCCTCAAGCCCACCCCTCTCCAGAGCTGTTCTTTGTTGAGGCGAAAGGTTCCAGCAGTGGGAAGAGGTGGAAACTTTTACCTCCCCTCTGCCAGAGCCTTTCACTGACACATGTAGCTACACACCAGAGTGTGGATGTGCTTTTAGAAGATTAGGGTTGGAAGAGGCCTCAAGAGGTCATCTTTTCACTGGGGCATGTAGCTACATGTACACTAAACACCACCTTTAATGATGTGTAGTGTACACATAGCCAAGGACACTGCAGACCAGCAAGATGACTGAAGGAGACACCCATTAATGTAACAGTAACTGAAACAGAAGATATCCCCAGAGTCCCGAAATGCAGGGATGCCTGCCAAAAAAGATTATCCATTTAGAGTGTTTGTCTAATAATACAATGTACATATAATCCCATAGTACAAAGTTACCACAGGGCAGAATTTAGCCTAGGTTCAAAGCATATCTTGCCACGAATCACTAGAGGTCACCCTGGGTATATGAGGATTGCAGTCTTAGCCCATTCTTTCCACAATGGAAAATATAAGCTGCTAAGTAAACTGCATATACATAGAAAGAGTAAATAAGCCATTCAGCCATTGGTACTATATTGGTTTTCTGATTTGATTTTTGTTTATGCTCATGATTTGATCAATTGGTCTCAGAGTGTTTTCTGCTTTGTTAACCAGTTTTAACTTGCACTATTGTTAACTCCTTGGTTTGATTAATTTGACACATTTTGTAACATCGGTCTGTGTAAGAGGGGTTACCCCCAGCCTCTATGCTCCTGAGTACAAAGGCTGGGCCTCTTTTATGCCAGACCAACAAGTCCTCCACCCCAAGACACCCCCACCTTGCCAGTTGGGGTTCTTGGGGTCACCAATCGCTGCCAGCAATCGGGTATACTTCCAAAACCTTGGAGGGGCCCCCGATCTTCCCCTAACCCTGACTTTGTACCCCCTCCCTGGGTTTTAAAGTCAGACACCGGAAAACTGCTTCCCTTCACCCTGACCAGCTGAAGGCAGACTTCCCTTAACCCTGTCTCTCTCAACCTGAGAGCCAGACACCTGAAGACTGCTTCCTCCCTCCCCCGTCTAACCTGACGGTAAGGAGAGACAGTCTTCACACTCCAGTTAGGCCCCTAGCTGCCCTGGTTCCTATTCCCTTCCCTTCCCCCTTCCCAACTGGAAGCAGAGAAAAATCCTAAGGGAAATAAACCAGACGGTTTTATAACTAGAAAATTTAATAAAGAAAAAGGTTAAAGCAGAGATACAGACACTTTCACTTTGGTCTGAAAAGGAAAGGACACCCCAAAAGGCACAGCTTAATAGAAGAATCAAATGGTAATACTCACATTAGCTAAGTAGAAGTATAAGAAAAAGGTAGAGCCATCTTTATAGCCAAAGATGGTCTAGAACCCTTGCCAGCTACCTTGACAAGCTTCCTGCCTCATGTGCAGCCAAGATGGATCTCTCCAGGCCCTGGTTTCCTCCCTGGAGACCAGCCAAGATGGGATACTCTGGCTTTTAAGCTCCACGCAGGCAAGGCACACTGTGTTAGATAACATAGTTAGATAACATAGTCCCACCCAAGAAAGGCACCCTTCACACTTATAACAGTCTGATTCTCATATTGCTTAGCATGTGTGACAAATTACTGCCACTATATTGATGGGTCCTGCGCTTTCTCTTCTTGTGGGGAATTCAGGGAGCCCATTTCTTGCTCCTGAACAGGGTATTAACTGTCCCACTGGTATCCTAGAGGGGAGAAGTGGAGAGGGAGGGACCCGGGCCCGCCCTCTACTCTGGGTCCCAGCCCAGGGGCCCTGAGGATAGCGGTAAACCACTGGGATTAGCTACTCCTTCCCCTGGGCTACTTCCCTCTCTACTCTTCAGCTTGTGTGTGGGGGGGGAGGGCTTCCTGCCCTTTCTCTGCACAAGCCAGGTGTTCCTTTACTTAGGGTCTGGGTCTTTCTTAGCTCACCACTCCAACTCCTCCAAACTCTCTCCGCTCCAACTCCTCCAAACTCTCTCCGCTCCAACTCCTCCAAACTCTCTCCGCTCCAACTCCTCCAAACTGCTCTCCGCTCCAACGCCTCCAAACTGCTCTCCGCTCCAACGCCTCCAAACTCCTTCCAAACACCCACACCTGTCTGCCTGAGGCAGGGTTTTTTATTAAGGCCTTAATTGACAGCAGGTGCTCCTAATTAACCTGCTGCCTGCTTCCCTAGTCTACAGGGAGCCACGGCCTAATGAACCTGGAGCTGATATATCTCCCCTCAAGCACTCTTCCACAGTTCCCTGACCTTCCTCTATCACACGTTACAGCAATATAATAAATTAGTTAGTTTATACAGTATTTGTTTATACTCTTAACTAAAAACCATAAAACACACCAAATTAGTTTTCTCTGATCAAATGACAATGAAGTAAATACAACCTCAATTCAAAGGACTTCAATTAAATGTTAATAAATCACAATTTGCAACCTCATAAAACTATTGTATCAAGTTGGTTTGACAAGCTTTATTTTCCATAAGTGCATGCTGATTGGATTTCATTATATTATCATCCTTTAATACTTTATTGAGTGTCACGCTAGCCATTCCACCCTTTTCCCGAGATCAGTGTCAGGCTAACAGGACTATAATGTCTCAGATCCTCTCATTTACAGTTTTAAAATACTGGTAAAGCATTAGTTTTATTCCAATCTGTGACTTTCTGAGTTTTGAAGCCTTATTAGAAACAACATCAATGGTTCAGAGAGCTACTCAGTTATCACTTTTAAAACTTTGGGAAGCAAGTTACTCAGACTTCAAGATTTCAAATAGTCTAACTTCAGTAGCCATTGTTTATCAACCTCCTTAATTATCCTTGGAATGGAAATTATTTCAGCATCATCTCATATGAATATATTGTTTGTATTCTTCCCAAATACAGGTCAAATGTATTGATTGTAGATATATGCGTTTTCTGAATTATTGTTAACAATTAGACCTTTTTCATCTAGTAATAGACTAATGCGGTTATTAGAGTTCCTTTCATTATTACTATACTTAGCTCTCCTTCTTACTGTTCTTAAATCTGCTATCCATAGATTCCTGCCTATGTCCTTTTGCTTCCCTTATTATTTTTTTTACAATCTCTAGCTCCAAATTTTCATGCATTGTTGTCACCTAACCCTTTTATCCCCATCTGCAATCCACCTATATATATAGCTGCTCTCACTTCCCCTCTAAGTCAGGTTGATTTTTTTAACCAATGCTTCCTTCTTTCTTGATTATGAGATTGTGAATTTTGTGAATTTGGTCATGTACTAAAATTTTTGGAAGAAGTGGGAGCCGTGATTGGCAAATCAGCAAGTAAACAAACTGGCGGGGCCCTCTAAGGGTACTTACCTTGTAGTGCCACATGCCGAGATTTGCCGATCCCTGTGTTACATCATACTTTTTTATTTACATTAGTCTGTAAATTCCTACATTTATTATAACACCCTCAAATTCTTATGGAGTATATTAATGCCCATACAATGAATATTGATAACCTTGTACTGAATATAATTATTCCTGCCCCTGATTACTATTTACCTTATTAACATATTTTACCGATGTTGTACTTTGAAGATGTACTTCCTTGCTATAATTACAGTCATGAAGTCCCTGGATAAGCAGTTTGCAGGGGAGGCAGAAAGGGGCCATGACCCCAACCTCACCTGTGCAGCTGGGAAAGAAAGGGAGAGGAAGATAACACTACTTTACCCACAAAGGTATTCTTTGATCCTCACTTTTTTAGGCATCTGCAACCTTATTAATTCTTAACAAGGAGAAGGGAGGGGAAAGGAGGAACAGTTCATCTATTAAAGTGAAGGAATAGTGCGTGTCTGTGCCTACTTCCTGGTACTGTGCCAGCACACCAGCAGTTTTCCACGTCTTTACTAACCCTTACATATTCCAACAAAAATGTTCTTAAACTGCTCCCAATTATCTTTCACATTTTGTTTTCACATTTTATGTTTATTTTCTTTCTCATAGCTGATTTCATTCATAATTGGATTTTATCAGTGTAAAGTGACCTTTTTAAAGCACCAAGAATATATATAAACGGAATGGGACATTATTGTATTTGCACATGACAAATGTAATCAAGTAATTATAATTTTCACCTAAGAAACCACTAACATCTCATTCTGTGATCAAATCTTTATGTCAAGATGAGGTCTAATATAGAATTTTCCTGTTTTGAATGCAACACCTTTTGAGGTCGGAAATTGTCATCTATACTTTTTAGAAATTCCAGGATGTTTTAGTCCAGGCAGAATGAGATTGCCAGCATATCTCTCTCCAACTGAAGTCCGAGTGTCATTTTGGGAATGGCATGCAGCAGCCTTGTGGAAAGAGAAGAAACTGTCATTGTCATTGATGGCCAAACATAGGGTTGAGAAGTGCCATGTCCTATGAATATTGCAAAGTGCTGAGAAGCTCCATACAGCAGCTGTCACTGATGTTATTCACCAACTAGTGCAACATGTAGGGATTTCCAGTGCATTGCCTCAAAAACAGTACACTGAGTAGATACTGGTCTTAGCTCTTCTTATCTCTGTACATAAACTAGCCATTGGAATTGTTCTCTTCTGTGTCTAGATATTTACAGAGAGATTATCATAGATTCATGCATGGTGTTCTGGGTAATAAAATAGGATTCCACTTTTACTAAAGGTAACAAAGTCCTGTGGCACCTTAAAGACTAACTATAAAGTTTTGAAGCATAAGCTTTCGTGGGCTAATACCCACTTCGCCCACGAAAGCTTATGCTTCAAAACTTTATAGTTAGTCTTTAAGGTGCCACAGGACTTTGTTACCTCTGCTATTCCAGACTAACACGGCTACCTCTCTGACTTTTCCTAAAGTGACTCTTTACTAAAGGAACCTTTTACAGAGCTGTTTCGGTTCAGTTTAGCATTATGCACATAGCCATAGGCACAATAACTGAAATCCTGGTGCCTCCTCCAACTTCTTCCCTCCTGCAACTTGTGTTTCTCCCTGAGAGCCCCATGTAGATTGCTGAAATCACCACAATATATAAATATAAACTTGTGAAGTAAAGAGTCATTGTGAATTTAGGATATGTGACAATTTAAAGAATATAAGATATATATGTGTGTGTGTGTGTGTAAATGTCATGGTTGGGAAGAAAAGTTTGAAATATATTTTCTAAAGGCTCATAAACTAGAAGGCAAGTAAAAAGATCCAAATACGTATTATTTAAAACAATAGGATGAAAGATAGGACAATGATTTTGAATGCTGACTCATGGTTTATGAATGCTTGAGATTGGCAATACTATTGTATAGTTTTGTGATAATTTTATAAGGTTGTTCATATAGCTGAAAAAAGTGAGTAAGTCTTTGACTGAGGGTCTGATCCAAATCTCCTTGAAGGCAGTGGAAAGATTCCTACTGACTAATGGACTTTGCATCAAGCCCTAAGTTTTATGACTTAAAAGTGGCATAAAATTGAGGTCAGACTTTGACCCAAATCCTGAAATTGTTTGAGGGTTCAGCTATATCTTACACGTAAAATTGATTTTAACCATTCTCAACTTGAAACAACTTAACTCTCCTTTAATATCATGAACTGTTTTCATCTGTACGTGTGTATCAAATCACTAGCCTAACTTGCTTAAGGAATCTCCTCCTGTTTTAGTGAAGACCTGAAACCATTTATGAGATGAAGAATTTGGCCATAACAATGTTATACTTACATGTGCTATGCTACTTAATTTTGGTAGCCAAGCCACCAGAAATGAGGGTCACCAATTCATTCATATTTCTAAATAATTGTTAGTGTTTGTACTTGTAGAGCAGTTTTTATCCCAAGGAAATCAAAACCCTTTAAAATGGTTAATTAAGTTTTAAGTACTGTATTGTGATAGATATTGTGACAAAGTCAAACCTGAAAGTTTTGGAAGGATGATTTAAGGCAAGTATATCAGCCTTAGAATTGTCAATGCCCTTTTCCTATGCATTGAAAGAAGTTACCTCAGGTTAATTACGGACATTGGAGTCTAATTAAAGAAATCCTGTGAAGTTCAAAAACCTCTTTGGGGAGAGGGAAAAGTAGGAGTGATGAGAAGCAAGTTGGAGAAGGGTTGTGTGCAATGCGAAGAAAAAGGCTCTCCTAGGTAAGTTTTTTTTCCCCCGATAAGGAGAATCTTATGTTTATTTCTGTTTAGGGAGCATTGCTGGGCCCAGAGTGGACAAGAGAGGGTGGCTGGCAATTGGGAGATGACATAAGAAGAAGTGGTACTCCAGTGGGCATTAAGATATGCAATTTTTTGCTGTTGTTTAAAGAAACCTCAAGACTCCCCTGTAAAATATTGTAAATAAACCCATGTGAAGTATTAAATCGCCAGAGTGGGAATGATTTACCCAAGATCTCCTCAATACCAGAGTGAGAATATCTGAGCTCTGACACGATTAAAGAGGTGTGTAATTATCCCAAAAAAAGATACAAGAAGGCAAAGTGACATTGTCTACAATCATAACTAAAATCAGCGGCAAAACCACAAATAGATTCCAGGACTCCTGACTGTCTTCTGCTCTGTTAATTAGACTACACTCTGAACTTTGTGAGACTCTGTGAAGTATAGTACTATACTTGAGGAAATGATACTATACTTTTGAAATGATAATCAGTGCTGCAGAGACCTGGCCCCATCCTGGAGGTTGACAATATTTGCAAACATTGTCTAACAAAACATTGTCCACCTTATTCCTGCTGGTTCTGCAGATAAGCCAATGTTCTGGAATGTTAGCAGGCCTTATCTGGTACTTCTAGATTTAGCTGCTTTCTCTACCAGAGTGCTGCTTATTATTTTTTTACACACATCTTTTTTACACATCTTTTTTACACACATCTTTCTTGATTTCAGTAAGAACTTGATATATACAAGGAGTATGTACAAAATTCAATTTATTATTCATTTAGATTATTTTTTAATAAATTAAATGTCAGTATATACATTGCTTTTAATAGATCTTTTGACTGTCCATAGTCCAATCAGGTAATATTTGACATGACCGAATGTCCATAAAGGGTCCTGTGACCAAAGGGTTCAAAAGCAAAACAGTACATTTATCCAGTATTCAGTAACTCCGCAAGTGTTTGACATTTAAGTAATCTCATCAGACCAGATACCTGCACAAATAATTTTATTTCTTTATTCATGAGTTGCAAGGAAGAAGAGATGTACAGAAGTGAATAGATTTTTAGTTTCCTAAAGCACATGTTGTGCTCAAGTAATCTCAAAGCACTTGATAAAGAAACAAGTTCAATATTGGCTTTCAAGTGACACTGCAGGTAAACATGAAGGCATTAAGAACTCATCAAGATTTCATGCATAGCTCTGGATATTTGAACCTGTTTTACTGATAGAGTGCTTGTACACCTGGATTATCTCCTACTCTTCTCAGGCAAGTCTCATTCATTCTTTTATTTTCAGCATTTGTCACATTGATTTAATCCTTTCATCATGTTTGCTTTATTTCTGTCCCTCTTGTGAACCATTTTCATAAGACTTCCAAGCTACCCTCCCCTGTAAGAGTGTCAGAGTGAAGTCTACCCCTTTGTACATGAGGCTTTATACTGCAGGCAGGTGACTGCTACCTAGAACTCCTGGACCCAGAAGAAATTGAATTTATCGCTGGTGCCATTTAGAAGCCCCAGACGGAAGCCAACACCACTTAAAAGTCTCACCCTTCTCCCCCCAAGACAGCACCTTCTCTGATTGCCCTTCTTTCCCTCTACACACTTTTCCTACCAGCGACTCCATGTTCAGTGACCCATGGTTGTTCTTCTATTTTAGTTTTGGGGGGGCCTAACTATGACAAAATAATACTAACTCCTAAAATATTATTTTGCAGCCCTGCAATTCCGTAAGGAAAGCTCTGATAAAACTGTATATAGGGGGGGGTCCCCAGTATACATCTCCCCTTATCCCTCATTTTGTGTATCCATTGTATCCAATAGGGAGCAGGTTACACTTCACGTCATTCCCAGTCCACTTATCTGTTGTTTGCAATTTACTCACTTCCCCTTTGAATTGCTTTTCTGTGGATGTTTAGCACCCATCAGCAGCAAGCATTTCCCAGCACCTCCTGTCTGCTGATGGCCCTGAGGGCTGTCAATCAGCTGCTCCTCCTCTCTCCCAACACTGTTCAGCACCATGCAGGAGGTGCTGGGAGGAGGAAGAAGAGTGAGGATGGGGCACACTCGGAGGAGGGGGCGGAGCCGGGCAGAAAGAGCATTGGCCTGCTAAACCCAGGGTTGTGAGTTCAATCCTTGAGGGAGCCATTTAGGGATCTGGGGAAATATTTGTTGGATGATTTAGTTGGGGTCGATCCTGCTTTGAGCAGGGGGTTGGACTAGATGACCTCATGAGATCCCTTCCAACCCTGATATTCTATGATCTGACCAAGTTTCCACTTCTTTTAAGTATCCTTTTTGTGTTTAAGCTCACCGAAGATTTCACTGTTAAGACAAGCTGGTTGCTATTCTTTCTGCACATGGGGATTGTTGGTTCCTGTGCTCTTAATGAAGTTTCTTTAAAATACACCAAGCTCTCATGGACTTCTTTTCCCCTCATATAAGCCTCCGAGGGGATCTGCCCATCAGTTCCCTAAGGGAATCAAAGTCTGCTTTTTCTGAAGTCTAGGGTCCATATTTTGGTACTCTCTGTTCTTCTTTTTGTGAGAATCCTGAACTCAAACATCTCATGGTCATTGATGTACTGGTTACCACCCAGTTCTACTTCCCCTATGAATTCTTCCCTGTTTGTAAGCAGCAGGTCAAGAGGAGAATGGTCCATGGTTAGTTTCTCCCAGTACTTTCACCAGAAAATTGTCCCCAACAATCTCCAAACACTTCTTGGGTTGTCTGTGCACTGCTGCATTGCTCTCCCAGCAGATGTCAGAATGACTGAAGTCCTCCATTTTAGGTAAGCATAATTGACCCTTTTTTATATTATTTATTAAAATGATCTATGTATTTGAACGGTGTTACTAGGGTTCTACATTATTTTATTCAGGGTTTTATGTGTAAAATGTGTACTGTATAACCTGTCAAGGTTTATGTAAAGAGCATTGTGATAGGCGAGCATGGTGATGTTGTGAACGAATTTCCCCCTCCCCACCCATTTCATTATTTCTTATGGGAAAAATTCCCTGATATCCATCATTTTGGTATCCATCACGCTTCTCAAGAATGCAACCCTGATGTACATGGGGACCCCTGTACCTCAAATGTCTCCCATTCTAATCAGTCATGCTAAGGATATTGTAAATTCTTTCAATTTTTTCATAGCCCTTAACATGTGTCACGTCTTTAGAAAGCCATGAATCCTCCTTATGAAGTTTGTGTGAGAGTCGAGACATGCACATCCCTATGAGTGACATTTGCAATCTGTATCTCCCATGTTACACAAAGATTTTAAATCCTGCATTTTAAGTCCATGTAAAGTTCTGAACTGAGGGGATTACCCTCACTTTACTAGGTGCTAATAATGTGAATATATTTAGCATATTCTTGCTAAAAGATTTTTTTTAATTATGTTGTGACCAGTGCCTAGAATGAACCACACTGAGAATTCCATAGTCAGAGCAGACTGAAAAAAACAGGGCAGACCTCCCCCCACAAACTGGTAGCTTATTCTATGATCAGATTCATCAAACCAGTAGCAAAAGAAATTGTGTAGCACTACAAGAAGCCAAACATAGTCTCCTTTAGGTATTCCAGACCTTGGTTCCTATTCAGAAACAAGGGTCTAATGTAGTCTGAGATTACTGAAAACCCAATTTTCCATACATGAGGTTTTGCCAATCCCAAAAGTTCAGATATTAACCCCCAGCTCAATTCTTCTTAATGGCCCATCAACCTTGAATGGTTCATCAATACTCAGCTGCTGAGACTGAATGTAAACTACTTCCTGTGTGTTACCCCAAGCACAAACATATTTGAGATACAAATACATAGCCAATATTCATAGCTTTAGATACAGTGATGATACATGCCTTTAACCAGGATAATCATGCTTAGTCATTTGTATCTTTTTGATTGATAACTTACATGACATACAATTGCAATTAATCTTACAAAGTATCACTTTTTTGTACCAATATCATCACTTACATAATCTAGGTACTGGAAGTATCAAGTTCTTACCCCAGTTTTGAAATAATTCCCCTTTCTTCCAGTAGTTGTTTCAGAACTAAAGAGTAAGAAGTAGCACATAAGAGGATTCTGCAGTAACATTTGGAATTTTTTTCCCCTTGTCAGTTCAGATTAAATTACAATAGGTTTCAGAACCTGATGCTTTAATTAAATTTTGGTACATGTCAGCTTACATAAGATTTATTTTTAATTAAACAGATTGCTATTTGAGTATAATGTCTCTGACTCTGTAGCATATGCTGCCTGTTATGAGACTTAACATTTGCTGCACAAGGTACATTCAGATCATACTGAAAGTATTCACTTTGCCACTTTAATATGCTTTTAAGATGACTGATTTTAATTTAGTAAATTAACAGGGATGGGTGAACCTCTAAATATTCATAGTTTTTATGCTTATCTCAAATCATGGGTCATTCCAAATCCATCTTTAAGTCCTAACTCCTTTCCACTCACCTTGTTATATGTAACTTGCTGCATCTGTGTAAAGATATTACCATTCCAGATCAAATGATACAAAAGACAACCATCTATCAAAGAGGAACCAAAGAGGAATCTGCCAGATCACAATTTTAAAATCACTGAAAAACTGCTGAAGATTGGCATGTAGCGTCCCCTGGAATTCACTTGTTCTAAGACCAGGGTTAGAGGACTAGAGTTAAGATTGTCTAGGTGACACTAACTGCATTTGCATACTTTCTAATATGTGTTTTTTGTTTAAGTGCAATCATATTTTTTAATTTCAAGATCTTTATTTAATTTCTCACAGAACCACACTGCTCTCATAAGAGTTTTTCATTTAACTGGTGCATATTTACAAACTACATTCAAGTTTAACAAAGCTTCCTCCTGACAATTGCTTTAGCTTTTACAACTAAGAATTTCTCAATGTCACAGTTAGAGGGCTAGCTGCATCTTGGCCTCTCTTTGGACTTTTTGAGTGCAGGTGTTCTAGCTCTTGTTCTTACCTATTTTGAGGAGTATAACTATTCTTCCACTATTAGACTAAGACCTGTGTACACTACCTGGTGTATACCAATCACCCTGAAGGCCCAAAGGTGTTTTGGGCACCTACTGGATCCTTTGACCAGTCATAATGAATAATATCATTCTGATGGGGTATATCACAGAATCATAGAAAATTGTGGTTGAAAGAAACCTCAGGAGGTCATCTAGTCTAACCCCCTGCTCAATTCCTTTACTTGCCTAGAGAGAGTTGAATTAGGCCAATCAACCAATTAAGCAGCAGACAGGAGAGATACTTAGGCTGTGAGGGGACCACTAGTTGGAAGCTGGCTTAGCTGAACAAGAATAAGAGGGTCTGGTGTAAAGCCTCAGATCTGGAACCAGCTGAGGGCTGCTGGAAGGAACCATGTAGTCACTCCCTCAGAGGAGGGAGGTGTGTTAGGTTTAAAGCGAGTAGTCCATGGTTACTCCCTGAGATAAGAGAGTGGGGTGTCTGGCAAATCCAGAGAGTGGGAGACAGGAGCTGAGAATGGCATTAGGAATCAGGGGAATGGCATCAGGAATAGGAATGCAGACCCTGGCTGTTGATTAGAGGGCCCCTGATCTGTAAGTCAGAGTACAGGGTGGGCCTGGGTTCCCCTGACAGCCAGTCATAGACCAGGCAAAGAACAGTGGACTGCCTGGAACAATTTGTTCTGGAAATGGGAACCATTTGGCCAAGTCTCGAAGAGGTGGCTGAAATTCCTGAAGAAATAGGAGTCCACAGGATGAGATGAAAATGGGAGAGACTCCACCAGAAGAGGGCTCCACATCTGGCCAGAGCTAATCCCCAGAGCAACCTAGAGAAGGCACTGCTAGCAGAGTGTGGACTCCCTATGATAATCATTCTTATAGCAAAGCATCTTTAATGTATTTAGCAGCTGAAACAAAGCATTAGAGGAAAAGGGTTTGAAAACAACAGGTTATGTGTTATTTCATGTCATTCAATCTTATGCTTTAGTACAAGCTAAATTACACAGGTATTCCCTTAAATTTCATGAGTAGAACTGAAACAGTTTACATTCTCCTACCAATCCCAAATCCTCCAGTGTTGTTAGATCTTTCAGTCTTGTTCCCTTTTATTCAAACTAATTTGGTGCTCCCCTTGAGGCTAAGTTAGAGCCATTAGGCTATTGCTCTGGAATTGTCTTATAATAACAATGATGTGTATGCTATTAGCCAGGACCTCCTCCCCTTTCTCTGCTAAACTGAAGCATTTCCTCCCATGCCCATCTAATATAGACACTACGCTAGTGAAAGATCTAGATATTTAAATTTAATGTAACAGTTTTTCATGCAGATTTCTCAAAAGCTCAGTGATTTGTGGGAATGTGTAACTTCCATTATTTTTTTTCCAGAAATAATTTGAAACATTTTTTCAACTTTATAATTTTATTTTGGTGTTGATTTTTTATTTCAATTCAGTTAATTTTGTTTTGAATTATACAGCATATTATATTTTTATATTATCAAAATGAAATTTCCAATCTGAACAACATTAGAACTTCCCACAGAATGTAAATTCTGGTGTGTGATGAGTTCTAAGTAATAATTAAAAATCATCCCCATGTGTCACACTCTGTGACAAGAGCCTCCTGGGAATCTGCAGGGTATTCAAAAATTTTGGTGAAACTTACCAAATATAGTTTGACTCATCAATGATATTGTAGATTTTTAAACTATTTTTAATTTTTTCACCCAATAGAACTGTTTGTAGAATTTTTTGGGGTGGGGGATGACTACAAAGATTCAATTTAAAATAAAATCCAGGAGTCTGGAAAAATATACAATTAATAATTGGGTACTCCCCTCTCCCCCCCCCTTTTTTTTTATTATCTCTATTGTAGATTAATCATGCTTCTTCCCAGACTAAACACTTATCTCATGGGCTTCCCTCTTTCCCCATCACTAGGTCAAATCCTTCTGTAGCACCCTATCTGTCAGAGTAAGAGAGATATAAGGGGATTGGGCCAAGGTTGGGAAGGGATGCTATGGATATGTATTCCAGATGGCTAGCCCATGTCATCGCTCACCACTGCCTGTGCTACCATGACTATGCTACTAATTTTAGCATTTAAGCTGGATGAAATAACATGAGTACATCAGCTGGGAATCAAACCCCAGCACATGTAAAGTAGATTTAAAGGATTTGTTTGGGCAATGGATAACAGATTTCTCAAGGCTACCTTCTTCTATTTTGACTTTTGCAGATGACACAATTTATCTTGATAAACTGGAGAACTGGGCAATAGGCAACAAAATAAAATTGAACAAAGACAAATGTAAGTGATGGGAGATGGTCCACTCAGCTCTGGTTAGGCCTCAGCTGGAATGCTATGTCCTGTTTTAGTCCCTAATGTATAGGAAGGATGTAGAAAAGCTGGAAAAGGATCCAGATGTGAGTGACAAAGATAATTGAAAAGGATGGAATGCAAGCCATATGAACAAAGGCTGAAGGAACTGGGTGTATTTAGTTTGGAAAAGAGGAGATTAAGGGGGGTGGTATATAAACAGTGTTCAGATACTTGAAAGGTTGCCATAAAAAAGATGGAGAAAGGTTTTTCTCTTTTGCCACAGAGGGCAGGACAAGAGGCAATGGGATCAAACTACATCATAAGAGAATTAGATTTAATCTCAGAAGAAACTTCCTTTACTGTAATAATTGTAGGACAATGGGACTGCCTCAAGAGATTGTAGAAGCTTCTTCACTGAAGGCTTTCAAAAGGAGGTTGGATAACCATCTGTCTCGGATGGGTGAAACACAACAAATCCTGCATCTTAACAAGGGATCAGACCAGATGACCTTCTGGTCCCTTATAACCCTATGATTCTAAAACTGTCTCTTTCTCTCTTTGTGACCCCCCACCTTCCTGCTTCTCCCCAGATTCACCACATAACTCCTTGCCTGCTAGTCCATAATCACGTGTCTACAATGGCAGAGAGCACTGTTCCCTCTAAGCTGTGCGCCCACACACAGATCCTAAACCCCACACAAACAGTGAAACACTGTACACACAAAAATTTGCACAGAAGCACAAAAATTTGCAAAGACAACATTTTTTTGCGCACACAGCCTGTCAAAAATTTGCACAGAAGAAAATGTTTGCACACATGACCTGTCAAAAATTAGAGGGAACATTGGCAGAGGGGTCATAAATCTGGCCCATAATGGAAGCAGAAACTGCATTCAATAATTCCATTCCCAGCACCTGTCCCACCAAGTAGTCAAAGGCACCAAATCTTCATTAAGACCAACCAGTGAAAAAAAAATTGCCATTCCTAGGCTGAAGCAGAGTTATAAGGAACAAAGACAAATAAATGAATTAAAGAAAAATCCTCAAGGAATGGGAGCACCACATTTTTGAACTACAGTAAACCCTCGATTTAACGGACCCCGATTTAATGGACTTCGGATGCAACGGACAAAATTTCCGATGCATCCAAAATCCGTTATTCGGGGGCTGCCGGCTCCCGCCCGGGCGGGCTGGCTGGCTTCTGGCTCCCGCGTGCGGGTGGGCTGCGGGGAGCCGGGCAGCCGGGTTGACAGCTCCTGCCTGGCTCCCCGCAGCGGGGATCCGGGCGGGCGGGTTGACGGCTCCCGCATGGGTCCCAGCAACCGGGGTCCCAGGCGGGCGGGCTGCTGGCTGCCGCTGGGCGGGCTGACTCACGGCTCCCGGCCGTGATCAGTAAAACATCTATATAACGGACTAATTCGGGTGAGGGGGGTGTCCGTTAAAGCCAAAAGTCCTGTTATTTTTATTGATTTTAAAAAATTATTAAATAACGGACTTTCGGCTTTAACGGACACCCCCTCGCCCGAATTAGTCCGTTATATCGAGGTTTCACTGTACTGTATTTCCAACACATTTTGTCTGGTTTATCTCAGAGTTGCCAATACAATTCTAGGCTGACATAAGATCATAACTGTGAAATTGCTGGTGTGCTGGCCTAGGTTTAGCAGAACAAGGAGAATGGCAGCAGGCACTTCATTCTTAACTATAGATAAACTAATTTCTCTTTATGGGGCTTATCCTGCTGCCATTGAAGACAATGGCAAAACTTTCACTGACTACAGTGGGACAGAACTGATCCCTTTAAGACCAAAAATGTTTACAGCAATAGTCTTAAAGTACAAACTACTTGATCTCTCATTTCATCAACGGGGGAGGGGTAAGGATTCCATGATTATTGTAAAAAATGAAACTAAAGGATCTGGAGGAGATTTTTTTTTTCATAGTACCTTGAACACAACTAATTATGTCTCAGATGTAATGAATATTGGGCTGTCATATTTTCTTTTATTTGGGCTTGAAATCAACACCCAACTCTCACCCCACCACTTTGAGGGAATTCAGAACCATTTCTGAATGCCAAACTTTGCAATTCAGACCTCTCTCTATAATGAACTCAATGCCAAATACCCACAAACTTTGGGGAATTTCAGATTCAGATCCAAACTCCATGATGCAAACCGATGCTGTTATTTACAAAACAGTGTACTGTTCATACATTTTAATTAGTTAACTACTTTCCCTTACGAGAACAGTCCTCACTGTCTTCTGAATTAGGTGCACAGAATATATTAAAATAGGATTGTCCCCAGAAGTATATTATTCATAGCAAACTCCAAAACTGATTGCTCACTTACTTAAAATTCAGAAATTAGATATGATTAATGATTGGTAACATTCCAGTGTGCATTGTCACATTATCTTATTCTATCAATCTGAACTTTTATTACTATCTCCAATAAAGCCTGGTGTATAATAGCTGATGCATTAGCAGATAAATGTTTCATTTTGCTAGTAATGTGTTGCTGAAGATGCTTAAGACTTGTTTGCTTACACATAATGGTGGAAAATACTTCCATAATAGTTGTCATGGGGCTAAGTGTATACCATCTGGTATGGAATAAGAATGTTCACATCTAAATCTACTAGAGCAGAGTATATATGCTTTGTAAGTGTAATACATTTCAAGCCACTCTCCCTAAACCTAAAATAATAAATAGTAATTAGCTGAAACATTTCTAGAATTGGGCAAATTTAGTAAAACTGTCTGCCTTATTTTTTAATAACTTAAAAAAATTCTGACCCTCAGGAGAGCTTAACTTGTACTACTTGAAAAATGCCTTTGGGAAGACTTATTTTTTTAATTCTGATACGTACTGAGAAGTAAAAATTCAGTACAATTCCATATACTTAGAGACCTATAATGAATGGATTATCTTCACCTTGCATGAAAACAGAGTGAGAGAAATTAAATGAATAAAAATAAAATGATCTCTCTCCTCTACACATTCTCCATTTTAAAAACATCCCAATTCCCTAATTCTCACTTGGAAAATATTTTTAAATTAAAATACTGTTTTACCTCCTATCCAATGCGGAATTCAAAGTTAATCCCCTTTCTATCCACTGTACAAAATTTTTTCATCACAGGAAACAACCATAAAGACATTACCAAACCTGAATTCTGCTGCTGTTGGTCAGCTCCTACGAAGTGCTTCAGTGTAAGAGAGACCAGACCATCAATAGTACTTAGTAGAAATAGCATATTCTCTGCTGATGGTGAATAACTTGTAACAATTCAAGCTATTTTTCTAATAGTATCAATGACAAATATTTATAATCTCTACACTAAGAAGGGCCAATCCCTTGCTCTTCTTCCTGAATACATAGTTCAAGAGCAGTGGGCAAGAGAACACAGTTCACATGATTTTGCCAAAATATGTTTCCATTCTCCCACCTTTGCACAGAACAAGACTTTCCCCAACCCATTTCTTCCACAATAACCAAAAAACTGAGTGTATCATAAAATAACTCCTAAGTCATTCTCATTTCTGGATTACCCAGTGTTTCTTGATTGTGTCTATCTTTATAGTCTTTTTGTTGAACAATTGTCTTTATCTTCATTTGTGTGCATTGTACAGTACCCATTGTATTTTTAACACTCTACAAATAATAAACACTAATGCTTACTAAACAAAATGCACAAACCTAGATGATCTGGTTCTAATAAAAATGGCTATGCCATGTACAATTAGAAGACCTTCAATCAGGAAATATTCACGAATTTTCCAGTCAGCAAATATGTGATCCTTGGCTGTGCGTTGTGAAAGTAGTGTTTCTACATTGTTATAGAGGTAGAGCATTCCACATATACCTCTCCTGACTAACACAGAGGCACTGACATAAGAGGCATTATTACTAAATACTTTATATTGAAGTTCCAATTTAGGGCATCACTGTGCTAGGTGTTGTATTTACAGAGTAAATGACAGTTCCTGCCCATGAGACCCAATGGCTGGCCTGTGTTGGAGCACTGGGAAGTTACACTACTTTGCTTGGAGCATTGGTGTGCTCTATACGTAACAGAGAATGCTTCTTGAAGCATTCACACCCTCTGATATACATACACTTATTATGGAGTGTATCACTACATACCTGGCCAGATCCTCTGGTGAGTGGGAACAGTATTACTGTTCTGCCTCTTCTTGTCCCCTTTAGGATCACAAAGGCATGAGTAGATAGCAGACCAGGCACTCACATGTGGACTGCGACTGTGCCCAGCTACAGAATGAGTGAGAGAGAGAGAGAGCGAGAGAGAGAGAGAGAGAGAGAGAGAGACAGAGACTTTCCTTCTAAATTTCACTCTTCTACTTAATCCTTTGATGATACGGCTAAACCACCCCGAACACGCCCGATCCCATCTGATCTCGGCAGCTAAGCAGGGTCAGGCTTGGATGGGAGACCTCCTAGGAATACCAGGTGCTGTAGGCTTAGCACCTGGCAGTAGGTATAAAATGCCTCCAATGACAGATGGAACAACGCATCGGTTGGAGTATACCCCAGTCGTATCACTGGTTGTGTCCAGTCTAAGCGGACCCTGCCATAGTGTGGGAATAACGCTAGGAAAAACACACACTTAATACTTTGATGGCAACAAGTTGTTTTTTTTTTTGAAGAAGAATTCTTGATCATTCTGGTGCACCTTCTAAAATAGCAGGGCTCGGGAAACTGAAAGTGTTATATTCTTAGGGCAAAACACATACAGGTAGTTTGGGATCCCATTGTACCCTAACTCACAATAGGTGCATTTGAAAATCCTAGGTATAGTTTCTGGTTCACAACTGGGTTCAAATATTTTTTCCTCAAATGCTAAAGAACTGGTGAAAAATTTGCCCAATTTATAAAAATGAGACGGAGAAATAAACAGCTAGTTATGGCAAACAACTCCTGTGAAAATAAATTGTTAATATTCATCCATTTAAAAAATGCCTTTCAAACAATACCTATCTCAGGAATGTGTCTTCTGTTTGCCATCTTCTCAACTTGGAAAGTCACCTGTGAATTGATTGGAACTTTGAGCCAAAAATAAGTGTACCGTATAGGACTTTAACTTTATGACACAATCTTCATTTTGTGCTTTGCTACAAGATGAATAAAAATTGTTTTCTATTCAAGTCACCAGCAATCTATCGAGTAACATTCTTGGCAACAAAGACATGGCAAATAGGAGTGAGGTAAACATTTATGAAAATAGATTTAGGACTTGAGTTTGGGAATAGCTCATTGACATGAGCTTTCAATGCTTGGCTCATCTTCACTAGTTCATTAACTCACACTTTGTTAGCTTCAATGGGAATATGCAGAGATAAAGCAGATTAAAATTTAGAAAGTAACACTTTTGATGAAAGCATTGTTATAAAACTACTCAGAACTTTACTAAAACAGTACTGATTTTGAGTGACATTTTTTTTTTTACCACACAGGCTTGAATATGCAGGAAACAAATGCTGCAAGCAAAATGCAAGTCTGCAGTAATTAACTATTTTCATTTTGTTACATTTTGCTATGTTCTGATTGCAGAGATGCAGCAGCACACAAGCACTCCAGAGGGGTCTGAAATTAGTAGTAGTGTCAATACTGACCTCAGGGTAAACAGGATATGAGTCTATGTGCAGAAACCCCTCTAAAGACATTAGGTCAAATATGAAGCTCAACATAACCAGGAGTCAGTACTTCCACCTAAAGTCTTCCAGTCATAAATCATTGTAAATATACCGTAAAACCTGGCAAGCATGACCACTCCTGGGAGCTAGCAAAAGCTGCCACTTGTACAAGTTGATGTCTTTTCAAAGGTTTGCACACCAGAGAGCAGTGGTGTTCTGTCACCACTAGTGACAGGTGATCTCCAAAGCAAGTTTACTATATTTTTGTAGCCCCATTAGTTTTGCTCATAACATAGTTTATTTAAAGTTCTATACACATAATTGTACATACAATTATTTGCAGGAACAAAATGGAGGCCCTAGTTTTAAAACCTAGACCATTATCTCTAGACTAGTGTTCTAAAGAGATTCATGGTAATTCCCAGAGACATCATCCACAAAAGGTAATAGTTCCTGTGATGGATTGGGATCACAGAAACCCCTTAGGAGCTGCCACCTGATGTGCCAAGGCTACTCCTGCCTCAGTTTTCCTGCCCAAGCTGCTTAGGACCTCAGTACCCTTCCAGGTCTGAGCCACGTCCCCTAAGAGCTGTGGGCTTTCCTGGAAACAGGCAGGAGGTATTCTTACCTCTGGCACTCAGATGCTCAACTCCCAGTGGGGTCAAACCCTGAATAAAATTTGTTTTGCCCTGTATAAAGCTTACCAAGAGTTACTTTTGTGTTACCCATTGATCACTGTGCATTACAAGATTCAGAGAGGTAGCCATGTTAGTCTGGAACACCAGAAGTGACAAAGAGTCCTGAGGGACCTTAAAGACTAACTAAAGTATTGAAGCATAAGATTTTGTGGGCTAATACCCACTTTGTCGGATGCAAGCAGTGGAAGTATCTTACTGTGTATTACAAGTCCCACTACAAGCCCAGCCCACAGATGAGGCTTTGTACCACTCACATATCTTTAGGCTGTAGAGACTTTTTTCTTTCAGTGCTGGAGATCCTCAATTCAGCCCCCGGTGACCAAGCTGTCATTCTCGTTTCACAGTCTAAACCTAGTGTCACTATAGAAAGGATGTTCTCTACAATCTCATCGGTCTTCTTCACAGTAAACAGTTAAATTTATTTGCTATACCCCTATTATAGAGTTTAAGACTAGCAAATGTAATTTGGCATCTAGTCATGTAATCACACTGTTTATAGATTGAGAGGATCTTCTAAAAAATAGAATGAGGAATATCATTTGAAACTTTGTATTGAATGTTGTTTTAAGGTGAAAATTGCCATCTCTTGCTGAGTGGTAATTTTATGACGGCCTCAGCAGTCAGGAGCCAAAGAAAGGGTTCTAAAGAGTGGTTATAAAAGAACATACTAGGAAATGCAGAATAGAGGTCTGATAGTAAAGTGCGAACAAAGGGAGATATCTTAACCTTGATATATGCTGTTTAAGACCTTTTCACTTTCCAAATAATGTCTGTACTGAAATGCAACAGCACAATGGCAGTTTTTTCTCGCACTAGAGTGATCTATATTCTGTGGTGGAGGGTACATTCCAGGTGTTCCCCATTCCTGATTCCTAATAGCATTCTTTGACCTAATTCCACTTGAGGAGCTGCTGGTGGAATATAGTAGTATGTTATTTTCACCAAAGACAGAATCACCTTAATCCTACTTTTCAATATTTAAGAGATAGTGATGGGTATTTTCAATTATGTTTACTATGCAAGAGTATCCAGATTTTGTTCTATTATCTGGGTGCCAGATTGCAGATCATAGATGATGTGTACACAAGTGTATGGGTGCAGGGGGCACCTGAAAACCAAATCCTGATGATAGTCAAGCCAGTGAAGCAGGGCCTGGAGTAAGCTCCTCTTTTACTCTACCTGGTTGGATTTTAAGGAACTGCTAAAACGGGATAGGGAGCTCATGATGGGCCTATACAGCTCAAAGACCACTGTCTTCTCTGATGAGAAATGGCAGCTTTAGCATTGAATAGTCCATGGGGTGGGAGGGAGGGAGAGACAGGTATGTGGGGTGGGGGCATTATGAATCCCTCAAATACCTTTTCTTTCTGGACTGATGCTTATGGGGGCATCCTGGGGGCTCTGATGCACTGAAAACATTTTTGACAATGGGAAGTTCTGTTCCAAGATTTCAGATGCCTCTGGTATGTCTGAGATCATGCTTGAACCTTTCATTGTCTCATAGAATTCAGTAATCCATAGAAACTAAACACCTGGCACATCAGAGAAAACATTGGGAGTAAAAGGGGTGGAATGAAAGGAAGGAGTTAGTGTAACAGCAGCAGAACATCACATTTACTGATGTCACCACTAAACCTCTCCCGTCAAGAAAGAACTAAAGGCTTCAACTGAACTGTTTTACTGACAGTTTTTCACTGGGTGTTCAGGCAGAGATGACCTCAACAAAAACCACACAGTGAAAAAATCTTTTATTTTTGAAAAGAGCCTGATATATCCTCATTATCATGGTCAACACTTTTCCCTCTCAATTAATACCAATGTAGATTAACAGGGCCTGTGAAAATATTCCCATCTGCTGAGTGCATAGCAGCTGCATAGTCAGTCTAGTACAATGCAATGTATTGCTTTGCAAAGCATCCCTAGATAGAAAGGTTTTTTTTAGCATGCTGTTAACTTTCCTCAGTTATATCAAGCTGTCTCACAATACAAATCTGACAGTAATTAACATCAATATGACAGGACAGTAAAGTATTAATTTAAAATTAAAGTGAAATTCCTTTACTGAAAATGTTTTATTATTATAGTATAACATTAAATGTCGTCCTGGTAATTTATTATGCCTTTAATAGGCTAATTTCATATTTGATTTTAGATTATAAAGGATGATAAAAAAGTTGATACAATGTAAATAATACACTAGGAAGTCACTATAATTGAGCATTTAATCTCAAAATCCATAGCTGTCTGATAAAAGGAAACCAATTTAAAAGGTTAATTTTCATAGTTAAATTAACAATAAGTCAGTTTCCTATAGAGATTTTCAGAGAACACAAAGATAATCCTAGCAGTGAGGTACATTACTATGAGACTTAACATTTTATATCTCCTGAGTTGCTCAAGATTAGATTCACCACTGATTAGCGATATTCAGACTCACTTTTCTTTTCAAGTTTAACTAACAATCTGGATAGCATTTATATATCTACAGAATTCTAAGTTTTGTGATACCTAAATAGGGTCAAATTCTGCTTCTTGTTTTCTGAATGAAAAGCCAGTTTAACTCCATGGCCCACTTTAACTCCATGGCCTATATAATCTTTAAAATAATATTTTTATAATAGTAAAAAGAACATTTTTTCCCCAGGGGATATTTTAGTGTCTTTAAACAGCATTGTTATAATGCAGAAAAGTTAAGTGGAAGGAGAAGAGACTAATCTGAATTGCTTCAATCATCTAAAAATCAGGAAGTGCCAAGCTGCCCAACAAAAACCAGGGAAAGATTAACCTCTATGTTCAAGTGTCCCTAATTACTTGTGAAAGAGGCCTCATCTTTCCATCGAACATCAGGTTTGCTTGAGCTACTGATAAGTAATTAGAGAGACACGTTGGGTGAAGCAATATCTTTTATTGGACCAGCTTCTTTTGGTGAGAGACACAAGCTTTTGAGGAGGTATTCAAAGTGCCAAAGCTAAATGCAAGATGGAACAGATTGTTTAGTTAGCATGTGTTTTAAGGGCCAATTCAAGGTAGAGTGGTCCTGAGACCAACACAGCTACAGCCACATTGCATACTGCTAAGTAAAGTGAGATAATGTCATTACTGTACATGTAAATTTGTATGTGCTTATCCATATACAATCATTTTAAGATCATCCATCCCTAACCTATTATTAAAAGCAGTGCTATTTCCATATTTGTTCCTGATAGCTGCTTACTTCTAGGCAAGCCAGCAGGAATCTTGGTGGTCTAGATTATGCTCCTGACAGCCAACTTCTGTGACAATAGTACACCATTCATTTTCTTTAAAAGTGCCTGATATGTAGATTTCTGTTCATAGCCATCCAAATGTTTGGCCCTTGGGTTAGGCCTTCTCTGGCATGTATAAATATATATATATGTTCAAGATATACATATACTTAACAAACATGGTAAATGGGAGACACATTATATCTATCCATATTCAGCCTAACTGGGCTAAACCCTCCCCACGCACACAAAGCTGTTTCAGTTTTCATTAAAATGACCAAAAATATTTGGGGGAACATTCTGTCTGATCTCATGAGGAGGCATGCCAAATTTGCCTATCATTTTCAGATGTCAACAGCCTCCCTGGATTAAATTATCATAAACACATTCTTTGAACTAATCAATATAGTCCAATTTACAGGCTACTAATCAATACACAAGCATTTCAGAGAATCATAGAGCACTTAATCATAAGAAGAAGAAAAAGACTTGAAGAAATAGAAAAAGGTAAGGGAAGCAATCCACCAAAGACCTGAAAAAATATTTTCTTTTTATCTTTTGAAACCTGAAATATATACAATATAGTTATGACCTTTAACATTTTGTCAGTTCCGTTACATAACCCACGTTGTTTTCAGTTATATAATGTAAGTATTTGTAACTTCAAGCAATTGCTTATTGTACATATAGGGAAATATAAAAGAGCACTGCAGATAATGAGGATACCTATAGCGGTGCAGCACCTGCAGTGACAAAGCCCTGGGAAAATGACTATGAGTAAAGAACCATGACGAATTGGCAAGTGGTTGCACTAAATGACTTCATGTGTTTTTCATCTCAAATATAAGTTTTTTTGTTATAATCAGCCAACTTATATCATTCACACATCACCATAAAGCATGTGTTTACAAAATGCAGAATGATTTTAAAAGGCAAAAAAAAAAAAAAAAGACATTAGAAACCTCAAGGCTTACTGTTCCTACTATGCAGGGAAATGAGTAAAGATTTTCAAAATTGGGTATATTAGGAACAGCTGAAGAAAATCCAAAACTGGATGACAACTAATGGAAGTAGACTATATTAGTAAAGTTCTGTGTAGAAGCAAAAATTATCTACATGTGTAAAAGGCATACCACGGGATACGGTATTTAAAATACTATTTTAATTTCCTTCCATGTGTTTAACTTTAGCCTGTTTTTATTTCCTATAACTTCAGGTTCACATCTCTGATTTCTTATACTCTTCCCTATCTTCAGCAACTTTAATAAAACTATTGAGTTGCCACTGAACCATTAGTAAATATTTGAAACAATCAGCTGTACATGCTGCTTTTCTAAATGTATAATTTAAAATGGGGTTACAGGTACTTCTTACCCAAAGTTAATATGAAATTCTCATATTTCTGATATTATTAGGTTTCCTTTTCAATCAAAAGTTACAGCAAATCTTTTTTAAATCCTAAACATTCAAAGATTACCAACATCCGGCCTTGTTTATGTTTCAAAATGATTTTTATATATAATAATACACAAACAAAAAACATCATTAGGAAACTTTTAAAAGTTAAAAATGTGTAGCTACTTAACTTCCAGGAAATGTACAATAATTTCCACAGAAAAATTCCTCTACCTTAAAAAAACCTCAAAGTTCTGTGAAGTGAAAATCTGTTAACACACATAGCCACTTTAGTTGTTCCATGTTTTCCTTCTTTAATTTTACTTGTATTCTTGTATTTACTTGTATTCCTTCTTTCATTTTACTACCTTCAAGGGCAAGGGAGTTGTTTCCCTTGTGCTCCCTTCTCCTATGGTAATGCAGATTATGGATTATTTAGTCTCATGTGCATCTGTAGCATAGATTTGTTTGAATTCCTCAAACCCAACAGTCAGATTCAAGACTGTATGTTTGTCTAAAATAAAAGAAGCACACTGTTGGATGCTGCTTCCCGCAGCAGGGGAATGATGAACCGTGACCACTGGGAGGTGTGGGTGGCCATGCAAATGTAAAGAAACTGTCTCTTGGCCAGCCAGCAGATTACCGGCCTGATGGGCTGTGTGCAGACTGTGGGCCACAGGTTACCACCAATGAATTTGATTGTTTGGGGAAACAAAATGCCAGCTACCTAGAGATTCTCTGACCTGCTTACTTAATACTTAAAGGTCTACAATTTGAATATTGTATGCACCCCAGCTCAAAAAAGATATGTTAGAATTGGAAAAAGTTCAGAAAAAGGCAACAAAAATTATTACAGGTATGGAATAGCTGCCATATGAGGAGAGATTAATAAGGATTGGACTTTTCAGCTTGCAAAATAGATGACAAAGGGGGAATATAGTAGAGATCTATAAAATTATGACTGGTGTGGAGAAAGTAAATAAGGAAGTGTTATTTATTCCTTCTCATAACACAAGAACTGGGGTTAACAAATGAAATTAATTGGCTGCAGGTTTAAAACAAACAAAATAAAGTATTTCTTCACACAATGTGGAATTCTTTGCCAGAAGATATTGTGAAGATCAAGACTATAATAGGGTTCAAAAAAGAACTAGATAAATTCATTGAGGATAGGTCCATCAATGGCTATTAGCTAAGATGGCAGAGATGGTGTCCCTAGCCCAGGGATCGGCAATGTTAGCATGCGGGACCACAGGACAAGCACCCTTAGAGGGGCCTGCTGCTTTATTTACCTGCCGTTTCACCGACCGCGGCTCCCTCTGGCCGTGGTTCGCTGTCCCACATGCGGTCCGGTCCCGCCAAAGTTGCCGATCCCTGCCCTAGCCTCTGTTTGCCAGAAACTGGGAATGGACAGGGGATGGATGATTATCTG
This sequence comes from Sternotherus odoratus, assembly GCA_032164245.1. Classification (NCBI taxonomy): domain Eukaryota; kingdom Metazoa; phylum Chordata; order Testudines; family Kinosternidae; genus Sternotherus; species Sternotherus odoratus. The sequence continues at coordinate 225,584,994 of JAVMKO010000001.1, read as the reverse complement.
TTCTGTTCATTCCCTCTGGTGCACCGGACATTAGACATTTTCAGAGACAGGATACTGGGGTAGATGGACCTTTGGTCTGACCCAGTATGGCTGTTCTTATGTACATTGAAAACAGAATGACAGGTTATTTTCCTTTTTATTTTTAACAAGAAGATTTATTGGAAAATGTGACTTCTATGGAATTATAGTATAATCAAATATGGACTTACCTATCGTGACAAAAATATATATATGCCAAATATGTATATAAGAGATGAGGGAAAAAAGGATGATAAGTACTTAGAAATGTGGTCACCCTTTTTAGCCAACTCAGAAGAGCAGGGATTCCCAGCCAGCAAACCAAGTTCTTGAAAATATTAACCTGATCCTGAATAGGTATTAAATAATGTACGACGTAGTATGTTAACATTACATTGCAAATTTGTCCTGATAGTTTTAAAAAAGGCAGCTAAAGTTCTGTGGTTGCTAATTCAGATAAGAGAGATGACTGCACAATTACACTGGTTGACATTGATTAGTTGGCTTTAATGACTAAAAAAATTAGTCCTCAGACAACTCTTTTCAAGGTAAATTAAAGAATACTGGTAACATGGGTATGGCTATAAAGTTACAGAAAATAGTTTTGTCTAGATTAAACTAAGCTGTGAAGGACTCCCTTGACTAGATATATTTTGCAATCAAGATTTTATGTAATTATGCCTGGAACAAAACAGTGAAAGTAGAATGGCAACAGGGAAGTCCATTGGTATTAATACTAGTAGCTTGAAAATAGTTGCCCTGATGCAATTAATTGATTTATTATCCTCATAATTAGTAGATTTTTAGCCTATTGAAGCCAATGTGACTTTACAACTGACTTCACCAGGGCCAGGATTTTATCCTAACTATCTAAGAGCATAAAAATGGCCATACTGAATCAGACCAATGGTCCATCTAGCCCGGTATCCTGTGTTCTGACAGTGGTTAGTGGCAAATGCTACAGAGGGAATGAACAGAGCAGGGCAATTATTGAATGATCCATCCCCTGTCATCTGGTCCCAGTTTCTGGCAGCTGCAGTTTTAGGGACACCTAGAGAAAGGCTACTTCCCTGACCATCTTGGCTAATAGCCATTGATGCACCATGAAATTATATCATTCTTTTGCGAGCCCAAATATACGTTTGGCCTTCACAGCATCCCCTGGCAATGAGTTTCACAGGCTAATTGTGCATTGTGTGAATGAGTGCTTTCTTATGCTTGAGTTAAATCTATTTTCTACTAATTTCATTGGGTGTTCAAGGTATGGGCATACCATGGATTTATATAGTGACATTATGATATTACTATCTATTATCTTTTCCTTTCCTAATGGTTCCTAACCTTCTCTTAGTTTTTTTGACTATTACTGTACTTTGAGCTGATGTTCTCAGGGAAACTATCCACGATGATTCCAAAACTTATGCTGAAATAAACTGGTTAGTCTCTAAGGTGCTACAAAGTCTTCATTGCCTTATTGTTTGATGAGTCCAAGATTTCTTCTTGAGTGATAACTTAATTTAGAACCCCATCCTTTTGTTTATATAGCTAGGATTATTTTTTCCCAATGTGTATTAATTTGCAGTTATCAACAATGAATTTCAGTTGACAATTTGCTGTCCAATCACCCACTTTTGTGAAATCCCTTTGTAATTCTTAACAGTCAGCTTTGGACTTAACTCTTGTGAGCAATTTTATTTTGTTTGCAAACTTTGCCACTTCACATTTTACCCATTTTCCCATACCATTTAGGAGTATGGTGAACATTCTGAGAGCTGATCACTTATTTCTACCCTTTGTTTCAAGTCTTTTAAACAGGTACTTATCCATGAGAAGACCACTTAACCCATGACTGCTTACTTTGCTTAAGAGCCTTTGTGAGGGACCTTTTTAAGTGTTGTGAAAATCCTTTAGATCCCCTAGATCAGGGGTTCTCAAACCGTGGGTCACGACCCCTCGGGGGGTCGCCGGCCGCTTCCCGCGGGGTCACGAGCTGCTTGTGCTGCCGAAAAGCCGCCGCAGCGATCGCTTCCGCATCCGGCGGCTATATTCGGCGGACATGCCGAGCGCTCCCGAAAGCGCTCAGCATGTCCGCCGAAAATAGCCATCGAATCCAAAGTTATGCAAAGTTTATGCAGATGAAAAGTTATGCAAAGTTTATGCAAAGTTATGCAAAGCTTTACAAAGCTTATTTGGGTGCAAAGTTATGAAAAGTTTATTCGGCGGCTTTTCAGTGGACATACAAGGGTCCGCCACGCTGAGAGAGAAACTAAAGAGGGGTCGCGGTTCTCAATAGTTTGAGAAACCCTGCCCTAGATCACCCTTGTCCTCAAAGAATTCTAATAGCTTTACTCTAGAACATGAATGAATGAAACAAATGGGTCAGATTCTCAGCTAATGTAAATTAGTGTAACTTCATTAAAGCATTGTGGTGCTCTTTTTCTTCCAGCGGAAACAAAATTGTTAGTGATATCCCTGCAGCGATTGAATGTTTTCTAACAAATACGAAAGCTTGCTTTAAGAAAATTACTTAAATAAGGTTTCAATGTTGACAGTTCAAATACATAAGTAAATATAAAGCCATAAAACAAATACTGGCCAAAATTAAGACATTATATAGGGCTATATTATTTAATTTCTGTTCTCCTTTACTTAGGTTAATGTTATCAGTGGTTCTCAAACTGTGGTTCGTGGACCATCTGTGTTCCATGAGCTCCATTCAGGTGGTCCATTAATAGTTCCTCTTAATGTGTATGCCTCGGTGGACGCACACAAGAGAATGAAGGGCCACCCACCTCATTAGTGGAGCTGCACAGGTGTGACTCCATTAATTAGATGCCTGGGCTCTGGAGAAGATGCACCTATAAGTAGAGGTGGTGGCTTTGAGGGAAATAGGTGGTAGGGTGCAATGGGGTGAGAAGAAGCTGTAGGGAGAATTTGGGATGTTCAGGGCTGCTGTGGCCAGAGAAAGAGACAATTTTCCCCAGCCCTGTTGCTGCTGAGGAGAGACCCCCACCTTCCTTCTAGCCTCAGCTCGCGAGGGAGAGAGGGGGGCACATCCATCACTTTAGAAAGGTAAGACTACTGATATTAAAATAGGAGTTGTGTGCTTTTATTTGTAGAACAAAAAAGTTAATTATTATTAAGGTTTAAGGTTTATATATACACATACACACACATATACACACACACACACAGACATATATATACACACACATATACATACCAGCACACACACACACATTATATATATACACACATATACATACCAGCACACACACACACATTATATGTGTGTGTGTGTGCTGGTATGTATATGTGTGTATATATATGTCTGTGTGTGTGTGTGTATATGTGTGTGTATGTGTATATATAAACCTTAAACCTTAATAATAATTAACTTTTTTGTTCTACAAATAAAAGCACACAACTCCTATTTTAATATCAGTAGTCTTACCTTTCTAAAGTGATGGATGTGCCCCCCTCTCTCCCTCGCGAGCTGAGGCTGGAAGGAAGGTGGGGGTCTCTCCTCAGCAGCAACAGGGCTGGGGAAAATTGTCTCTTTCTCTGGCCACAGCAGCCCTGAACATCCCAAATTCTCCCTACAGCTTCTTCTCACCCCATTGCACCCTACCACCTATTTCCCTCAAAGCCACCACCTCTACTTATAGGTGCATCTTCTCCAGAGCCCAGGCATCTAATTAATGGAGTCACACCTGTGCAGCTCCACTAATGAGGTGGGTGGCCCTTCATTATATGTGTGTGTGTGTGCTGGTATGTATATGTGTGTATATATATGTCTGTGTGTGTATATGTGTGTGTATGTGTATATATAAACCTTAAACCTTAATAATAATTAACTTTTTTGTTATATATATATAGCACTTTTATACAAAGCACTTTACAATAGTTAGTTAATGGTACAAACAACATTTGGAAAGATCAGTAAGTGGTCCTCCGAGACTCAACAATTTTCAAGTGGTCTGGGAAAAAAAGTTTGAGAACCACTGTTTAGAGGAAGCATCAGATGAAATTTCAGCTTTTAATTGAGTATTCATTGACTCAACTATTTCTAAAATAGAAAAAGAATATTTAACATACTCTCATCTGTTATATTATTCTTTTAAATATATGATTAGGGAAATGATAAAGCTAGATTTTGTAGTAAATATGTGGTTATTTTTCAGAACACACACACACACACACACACATATTAGTAGATATAGATATAATATAGTGTCTGAATTACTTGAAGTCTTGACTAGAAATATTGACTAGTCCCAAAGGCAGGACTGATCCCTATGTAGCACCACTAGATTTGTCTTTTAGTCTGACAGCTCACCATTGATAACTGCTCTTTCAGTATGGTGTTTCAACCAGATGTGCACCCACCCAATAGTGATTTCATCTAGACCACATTTCCCTAGTTTGCTAATAGGAATATCATTTGGGACTGTGTCAAAAGCCCTACTAAAATCAAGATATGTCACATCTATCACTCCACACCATCTTCTAGACCTGTAATGCTGTCAAAGTGGTTTTGCCATGATTTGTTCTTGACAAATCTATGCTAATTACTTCTTATAATTCTATCATCCCCCAGTGGCTTACAAATTCATTGTTTAATAATTTGTTCTAGTATTTTCCAGCTATTGAAGATAGAGGACCTGGTGTATTATAGACCAGGAAGTCTTTGTTACCTGTTTTAAAGATAGGTACTATGTTTGTACTTCTCCAGTCCTCTGGAGCTCAGGTGACCCCAATTAATTCTCAAAGATAATTGCTAATTTTCTAAGATTGCTTAAACTAGTTCGTTAAATACCCTAGAATGAATTTCATCAGACCTTGCTGATTTGAATACATATAACTTATGTAAACATTCTGTAACCTGTTCTTTCTCTATTTTTGCTTGTATTTCTTCCCCATTGTTATTATTAATTGTGTTGATTTTCTGGTAACCATTAACCTTTTCAGAGATGACTAAAGAGTGCTGCACTTAGGATGGCAGAATCCCATGCACTGCTACAGACTAGGGATTGAATGGCTAAGCAGCAGTTCTGCAGAAAATGAAGGGTTACAATGGATGAGAAGCTGGACATGAGTCAACAGTGTGCCCTTGTTGCCAAGAAGGCTAATGGCATTTGGGGCTATATAAGTAGGAACATTGCCAGCAGATCGAGGGACGTGATTGTTCCCCTCTATTCAACATTGGTGAGGCCTCATCTGGAGTACTGTGTCCAGTTTTGGGGCCCAAACTACAAGAAAGATGTGGAAAAACTGGAAAGAGTCCAGAGGAGGGCAACAAAAATTATTAGGGAGCTGGAGCACATGATTTATGAGTAGAGGCTGAGGGAAGTGGGATTGTTTAGTCTGCAGAAGAGAAGAATGAGGGGGGATTTGATAGCTGTTTTCAACTACCTGAAAGGGAGTTCCAAAGAGGGTGGATCTAGACTTCTCTCAATGATAGCAGATGACAGAAGAAGGGGTAATGGTCTCAAGTTGCAGTTGGGAAGGTTTAGGTTGGTTATTCGGAAAAAAAAATTCACTACGAGGGTGGTGAAGCACCTGAATGGTTTACTTAGAGAAGTGGTGTAATCTCCTTCCTTAGAGGGTTTTTTAAGGTCAAGCTTGACAAAGTCCTGGCTGGGATGATTTAGTTAGGGTTGGTCCTGCTTTGAGCAGCGGGTTGGACTGGTTGACTTCCTGAGGTCCCTTCCAACCCTGATATTCTATGAAGCAATATAATCATTACACATCTCAGCTTTCTTGGAAGGAATGCTAAAAGTTGTCAGCTTTTAGCATTCCTTCCCTGCTAATTAGAGGGCCTAGTCTTTTTTCCATCTTTCTCTTGATACTTGTATTTAAATAACCTCTTGTTATTGTCTTTTATGGCCTTTGCCAGGGATCTCATTATCCTTGCTGTCTTTCCTTTGCACTTAGTTTGCAGTTGCGCCTTTTAATATAGTCCCCTTGAGACCCACCCAGCTCTCCTAAACCCTTTTTTTCCTAAGATTTTCTTCCTGTGTGACATTATCTACAATTTCTCTGAGTTGGTTAAAGAAAGCTTTTTTCTAAAGGCTTGGGCCCTTATCCTCAACTGAGAGGAAGGATGAGACCACCAGCAGTTGCCTTGACTCCTTCACTCTCAGCCCCAGACCGCTGTGGTCACTATTGATCTGATTGGGGTTATATATGGCAGTATAAATAGTTCCCATGTGAATGAGCTGCCTGTGGTAATGCTCAGAAGAAAGGATGAGAATCAGAAACTTTTCTGTAATGTTTCAGATGCAGACTCCAGGAAACCTGCACATCTCCCAGGTTGACATATCAGACTGTTGTATGGAGGCTTCTGTCCCTCTCTAAGGGAGTTCCTGACCCTCAGCACCCTAAGTCTCTTCTTCATGGGCACAGTGGCTGTGAACCTCCCAGTTTTGGGGGCATGTGGATTCTTCTTCTTGGCAATTGGAGTCTGCCCCTCAACTCCTGATGCTACTGCAGCATATTGTATCATACTGAGCTCATGAATAACATTGACAAATTCAGACTTCATTCCAAAAGGAAGGTCTGAACCCAGACTGGGGACTACTCAGTTTGATATTAGTTTCAAATGCATTTTGAATTCACTAGTCACTACCTTTTTCTATAACCCTCCTCAAAATAGAGAGATTGGAAATTGGATGATAAATTAAGAGTACGTGTGCACAGAGATGGTTTCCTAAGCAGATATCTAACTGCTCATAAGAATTGTCAGCATGTTCTCATTGCTTAGCAAATGAGCTGATAAAATCTGTCAATAACAGCACCACAACTATACCACTTGAATTAAGCAACCATGGTGCATGAGGCTTAACGGTCTTGCATCCAACCAGGAAGACAATAGATATTTCTTCAAAAACTAAATCAAAACCCATTTGAAAGTTCTTGAAAACCAAAGAATAAAAGAAGCCAACACAGAGATAGTCTCATCTGCTAAAAACATAACAAACTTGTCTTAGCGGGTATCTGAAGGAATGGGGACAAGACAATCATGGATTAAGCAGACTGCACACTACTCTAAAGTTGGATAGTTTCCTACCATCTCCCAGGCAGAATATAAATGACATATCTTTAGTCACAGCTCATTGGTACAGCTGCATATACTTTTTTATATGTACTTAGATCAGACTCCAAGCATCTTCTGTATGCACAACAATGTCAGTTATATTATGCTCCATTTTTTTTAAATGACCGACAACTCTTATATTTGCTTTTTCCATTATTTCCCCTTTTTTTTTGGCAGGGACAGTAACTGGAGATATAGTTAATGATGCTGTTGCCATTGGGACACTGCCACCTTCAAGGGAAAAAAAGATAAAATCGGAGTAAAAATATTTTCAAACCAATCATGCTTGCCATTCACAGCTGTCAGTGGGAGATTAGCTCTTCCAGATAAAGGATCGATGCAGGACACCTGCTCCAGAGCCCCAAGCTATATAGCAAAGGTACATATTCCAGTGTGCATATGTGGAGGAGAGAAGGAGGCCAAAACAGAGCTATACTGAATAATCTGGCATGATCAGTGGAATACTAACAAGCACTTCCAAAAGTGCCCTTAATTAATTAGCATTTGTGCAGCTACATGGAGACAGGTTACAGTGCCCCACTAATATTTTGACCTACAGACACCACTTCATTTGCTCAAGGCAAGTATTTAACTTGTACTACCTTGAAGCTGGCAAACCGAATACAGTATCTCATCTTTAGAGACAGTGAAATATCTGCAATGACTTGGCACACTCCTAATAGAAATTAAGAGATCACCGGGAGAGTCATGAAAAGAGTATCCAAGATTAGGGCAATACTTTAAATCAGTGGCACTCAACTTTAAACAGTTTGGAGAGCCCGTATAGGTAGTTTTCAAATGAATAGAAAGAAAGCTTCCACTGATAGCATAACAGAGCTGAAATACTTGCAGCTACCATTGAACTATTGTGGCTTAACATTGTGATCTCTCACGTACCTGACAAGTAAGGAATTTTGCTTTTCTGTTCCCAGATGTCAAAAATCAAGTTGCCTCAGATGCATTAGGCAGTGGGGAAGCTCTCCTCTGATCTACATTCTGCTTACTGTGCCCAAGATTCTGGAGGACTCTGGTCAGACCTGCAGTTTAAGAGCCTCATTATAGCTCACTGTATATATCAGGCACATGATAAGTGCAACACTGGAAAAACAAACAAACAGAACAACTAGAGTTCATCCATGATGGTATTCTTCCTCTTGGCATTTTCTATACTAGGGTATTTTCACGTTTTAAAAAAACAGCATATATATCTAGATTAGATAGATAGATAGATATAGATAGATAGATAGATAGATAGATAACCAATAATTTTGCTGATGCCTCTAGTTAGTGACCTGTTTATTCTCTGAAACATGAGTACTGATTTTTTTTATAATATGGGTTCTTTCTTTAAGAAGATGCACTAGTCTTATTATAGTCATCCAATCATTTTTTAAAAAAATCTGAAATGGAAGGAGTAGTGAAATGAGTGGCAGCTAGCACGTGATGTGGAAAGTGACTATAGGCTTCGGTTTAAGAGCCATGGAAGGAAGGGAGAAAAGTAGACAGTGTCCTTGTGAATAGAAAAAGCAGAAGGAGCTATTGTAGGGTTTGAAGATTCAGGAGGGAGACATGAAAATAAAGTAATTTCGTGGATGAGAAGGTGAGAACTTGAGGAGACCCAATGAAAAGCAATAGATGACATTGTTAGGAGGAATGATGAGAAGAAGTGAAGTGGCGCTTGGCAGGCCAGGAAAGTTGAGTAGTGGTAGGATTTCATTGCGAGACATCTGGAATATAATGTTCGTCATGTAAAATCCCACCTCTGATCGGCCCATAATGTCAACCGCTATAGCCTATTTTGTTAATTTTTCAAACAAGCACCTTTGCACTTTTTCCCATGCTACTCCACACACTTAGAAGAAGCTTCCCATAAATACCTGCAAAAACTAATTTGCGATCCTCCTTCAAAACCCTCCTTTAAAAACTTTTCTTTGCTGTGATGTGTACAAAACACATAACAGATTGCTGATGTGGAGAAACTACTTCCTATCATGCTGACTGATACGCTCTTGCTTTTTCCTCATAGTTACCATCTGTCTATATCTATCTATTGTCTCTTCTTTTAAACGTAGATTGTATGTTCTTTGGCCTGGTCAACACTGGGGGGAGGGGAATTAATCTAAGTTATTCACGTAGTTGAAGTTGCATAAACCCAATTAGCCTTTCACAGCCTAAGCCCCCTCCAGGGCTGCTGTTACTCTTTTTCTCCAGGAGTGGGGCAGCTGCTGCACTACAGACCCCCCACACCTTTCCCCGTTTTTATTTCCTGCAGCCCTCACTGAACTGGGACGGCAAACCGTGGCTAGTGGGAGCCATGATCAGCCAAACCGGCAAGTAAAGAAACCGGTGGGGCCCGCTAAGGGTGCTTACCCTGCGCTGCCGCGTGCCAAGGCTGCCGATCCCTGCTCTACAGAAATCCCTTGGGAACGGAAGCAGGCCTTCGTCCAGATGGGAGGTTGAACTGTATCAATTAAGCGACAGATTGTGGGGTATTCCCCCTCCCATACTGGCCTGTGAAGAAAATAGCTTGGTAGGCTCTGACTCTTGCTGTTACAATAAGAAAGGGAGGTCACATTAAGAGACTTTGTGGGTATCTGAGGCCATTGAATCCACCAAGGTGTGCTGTCTATATAATCTACACACAATCAAAAGGAGTGTGCAGTGTAGATGTACCCTTAATTCATAACTGGATTTTTTTCTTGCATGCGTTTTTCTTCTGCTACAATTACAGATGATGAATTCTGTATGGATAGACTAATTGTATTATATGTTCAGAAAGAAAAAAAAACAGTCTCATTTACCTTTTCAGCAAAGATGTGTATAACAACACGTGAACAATATTTTTTGTTTTGTCATTTAGTTTTATCATTCTAATGACTGTTTATCCTATCAACTTTAACATTGTTTTCCTAACCCATTTCTGCATCAAGCTATTAGGTTCACTCAATATGCTTAGATACAGTCACGTCTTCACATTATTATTTCAGTCACAGGTTTCACAGTACTTTCAGAAAATTACCTATAAATATAAGGTATTATATGTTTTTAAGGTTTTAAGGTCCCTTGCTCAGAAAATATGCACACTGTATACTGTAATCATGGACACATTGACATCTTGTGGCAGTCAAATGCAGAAATGATTTTACACAACCATTTCAGCACTATACCATTACAAATAACTGATATTTATAAAGGTTTTTTGGACTCAGATAAGACCCATAACAACAAGATTTGGCCATGTAACACAGTTTTGGTTATGGACACTCAGGTGTTTCCTACTGACATAAGAATTGCCGTTTACCAGATGAAAAACACAAAAGGAAAAAAAAATAAAATTCAGGAATTTTCTGATCATTTGGATCTTGCATCACAGATCACATTAATAAAGCAAAATAATGATTAATATAATAAATTATCTTGTGGCATTCCCATGCATTCTTCATTTTACCACCTGGTCGTCCTCCCAGGTATTGATCAGTGGTGGGCAACCTGCAGCCCGCAGGCCACGCACAGCCTATCTGGGTAATCCACGGGCGGGCTGTGAGACAGGTTATTTACACTGACCATCTGCAGGCACAGCTAGCCACATCTCCCAGTGGCCGCAGTTCACCATTCCTGGCCAATTGGAGCTATGGGAAGTGGTTCAGGCTGTAGGGACGTGCTGGCTGCTGCTTCCTGCAGCTTCCTTTGGCTGGGAATGGCGAACCACAGCCATTGGGAGCTGTGTGGTGCCATGCCTGTGGATGGTCAATATAAACAAAATGTTTCACGGCCCCCCAGCGGATTGCCCTGATGGACTGCGTGAGCCCCACAGGCCACAGGTTGCCCAACACTGGTATTTATGGTGAAGCAAAATAGGCATTTAAACTTACAAAAATATTTCCCAGTGTAATGTACAGGTGGGATAAATTACAAAACAAGATTATTTCTTTAGGAAGGAAAGTACTAGTTAGATATGAATTTGCATTGAGTTAGTCCAGCTAAAGGATGAATTAGATCAAATAAGCCATAGTCATCTGTGTGCACACACTGCGGCTAGTGTAAAAGGTATGCTTAGGGCCAGTTTGGCTCAAAGTGCTGACATGGCAACCCTCAAGTCATCTCTACCTTGCACTCCACTGCAGACTCCCTTATGGTCATTTGCAATGGTTCAGAATCACAGAGTCATGAATAACCCAAAGCTCCTCCCCTTTCCATCATGACAGTTTCATCTAACTCGAGACCATATAAAAAACATGCATTGGGGTTGCCCAAAGAGAGGGCACAGAGCTAACTTTGCCAGCTCTGTACTACTCATAGAGGCCTCTCCTGTACTGATAAGGGGGTGGCATTGCTCAGGTCTAATGAGAATTAAGGTCGCTGCAGAACATCTCTTGTGCTGGGGGAATGCCATTACAAAGAGACTGCAGCTCAGCCAGAGATCTTCCTTTTCCCCTCCTTTCTTTTTTCTTTTTTTTCATGCACATGGACTAAGTGTCACAGCATCTGGTTGCACATAACACCGGTTTGAGTTTCTGCACAAGGGTAGGTTCCGAAAGAGTTTGTAACAAACTGCTTTTTTGCTTTCTAAATCCTTTAATATTATGTGTGTAATAAAATTGAAGCCATGTTTAGGAAATACAAGTTGGTAGTTCATGATATATTTTGCAGACTAGAAGTTTTGTTAAGCATGTTAGGAATGACAAATGGACTCCTCGTTTTCCTTTTAATATCATGGTGCATAAAGATCCACAAAGAAATGAAATCCCAGTGCCTTAGGAAGATGTATCAAAATGCCTGTGTGTCGTGACAGAAGAATTTTATTGTAAATAATAAAGATGAGAGTTTTATGCCTCTGGTAACAGAATTGCTGGCAGGATTCTAGAAGTAGGAAATCAGGTTTGTTAATAGTAGGCAAATACCACATGCTGCAATCTGCAGTCTTGGGTTTGGCGTGGATTCTGGTTAGATTTTTGATATGACAAAACAGAGGATTACAGTTTTTGAGCAAACTGTTTCCAGCTAATCAGTAAAGAAACAGTGAAGTGCTTTGCTTTCCACAGAGGTGTCTTGGGGACAGTTCCCACTGATTCCACAAGAGTAATTTGTTCACTGTTAGAAGGCAAAACTGTGAGAATTATCTAGGATGTAGTGCAAGAGGTGGGAGCCAAGGATACCAGACAGCAGCACATGAATCACAAACAAAACTATACTCTGCAGTAGAATATAATCACTGAAGAAATTGGAAAGATAATGGTAAAGTTGTGGACATTTTAAAATTATATCTATAGTTTGGCTTAGAGGAAATGCTTTATCTCTTTATTTCGTGCAGTAATGATCTGTTATTATGTAGCTAAACCGTAAATAGATACTAGGGCTATAATTTCATAGAGGCTGTATAGACAAAGCATCAGTTAGGTGTATAGTTAAATCCTATACCAGAGAAAGATTGGAGGTTATATATATATAAAAAAAAGGGAAAATAGCAAGCTAGTCAGTTATCTAGATGTCATTGTAGCACAGATCATGTCAAACAATACTGAAAGGCAACTCCAGCTTTGTGCTATGAAATACGGTGTTGAAAAACAATTCATGGACTAGTTAGCTCAGGAGTTCAGAACCAAGTGTATGTCTTAGCAAATGGCATGTCACCGTTTATTTTTCCAGAAATTACTGCATAAGTGTAACCCTTCTGCTGGACAGAGCAACATGGGTTAGGTTCAATACCTAGGGTTTCCTCTTAACAATATAGACCAGAACCAGCTTCAGTCCCCATCCATTAATCTGGGGAAACTAAACAACCTTAAGAGGCAATACTCCTCTTGCAAGCATCGACTTCGTGTAGAAATAAAAGAAAACTTATTAAAAAGGGAAAGCGAACCCATCATTAATTTGGGAAAACACCACAACCACTTTCAAAAGCATGTAACCTGAAGCAACGACCCATCCCACAGTATGTTAAGCCATGTCCTTTGTCTCAGTTTCCCACCTTGCCATGTTGAAGTCCTAACAAATGTCCCTTTAGTACTCTATACCCCTCTCCCTCCACTGTGCCCCACTGATGGTTATACTGAGTCAATGACGACCCAGAGTTCAAAGGTACATTCACATAGGTCCACCTCCTACCCCTGGAATTGAGCAATGCCTCCACTGCTGCCACCACCTCTGCAACTGGCTCACTGCTGCTTGCTGCTGTTATTTCTTCCACTGCTGTTTTTATCTCTGCTGCTGCTATCCCTGACACTGTCCTCACTGCTGCTGCTTGCTGCTCCCTGCCATCTCCCTGATGCTGCATTCGGAGGTTCCCTCATTTAGCCCAGCTCCTAATGATTTTGGCTCTTGGTTAGCAAGGAACCTCTGCGCTGCTACCGCTTCATTGTCTTTCACTGCAATACCAGATCTAACCCTGAGCCCCTGGACCTGCTCCTCAGTGACTTCAGCTCCAACAGCCACAAGGATCCTCAGTTGAGTACAATGAGCTCTGTCTTTAAACACTGGAGAGGGGAGGGTCAAATGATATCAGAACCTAGCTGATGAGTGCACACTGTGGGGTTTGCCAGTACACCCATAGTGTGCTCAGTGCTGCATCTCTCCCATCCTTGAAAATTGGCTCAGAAACTATGGCAAAGAAGTACTATTGATTTTACAGTGACAGAAGAGTAATGTTCCTCAAAACAGCAGATACCCAGGGATAGGAAGTAATGAACCAGATTTGGCACTGACTTATACTCCTTTATTTTTAATTTCCTTCCAGCAAAACAAAGTTAAGTTAGTTAGTTTACTGCATGTGGACTTCCAAAAGAGATTGGAACTGATGATGGTATTCTATTTACACATGAGGCATTTAAGAGTTTTCTAATTAAAACAATTTCTCACTATTTTGCATCAAATAACTGTAAGAACTCAAGTATCTCAATGAGGCAATATATAACTAAGTTTTTGGTGTTTTGCTCTTTTATTTACTAATTCACAAGAGTGCATTTGACTCCAGATCAGAAGGTTTTTTGTTCAGTACATAAGAGGGTACCAGGCTGTGCCCTTTCATTCAGATTGGAAATAAAAAGGACATTTCTAGCAGTGAGGGTAAGCAAGCACTGGAACACTCTATAATTAGGTGGTGGGTTTTTTTGTTTGTTTGTTTGTTTTTAATAAAAGGTCTGCTCTAGTTCAACCGGGGAATAATTTAGGGAAATCCTATAGTCTGTGTTATATAGGAGGTCAGATTAGAAATGATCAGTGTTCGCTTCTGGCCTTAGAATCTGTGAATCTGACAACAGCAATATACTGTAGAAAAGCCCAGCTGAGGTGTTGTTTGAAATACTATTTTATAATTTGTTTTCAAGTCATAAGATCTCAAGCAGAAAGCACCCCCCCCCCCAAAAATGTTCTATTTGATTGAAAAGGCTTTGCTAAACAGCAAGTGTTAAACAGGAATTACAGAGGAGGGGGGAAGGCAGTGGGATAAGATTTTTTTAAAAAAATAATAACACTTGATCCTCTGGCATATCTTGTGATCATAAATGCTGAGGCATATAAATAGAAGAATTGTAGTTCAGTTATTGTTTGTAAAGGATCAAATCTTATCCTACTGAAACTTTAGAAACCCCTTCAGAATAAAATGAGTTGATTTTGAGAGTATTTTTCACCACTTTAGGACAATGCAGTGCTTCAGAAGGTTTACCAAGTGTTTCAGTCAACCCCTGCATGGAATACAGATTCTGTTAGAGGCAAACAGCCCAACTGGGACTTGACAAGAGAATGTAAAAATTCTAGGGGTCTCTCTACTCTGAAATAAATGACTTTCAATATGGCTGCAGCTCACCCAGGTCTGTTAACCTGGGCTCATGGTCTTCAAGCTGCTGGACTAAGAACAGGAGTGCAGAGTTCAGGCTGAGGAAGCGGGTCACCCAGCCAGAGCTCCAGCTCAAGACCAAACATCTACACCGCTGTTTTTACTCCAGCAGACTGAGTTAGCTGACCTAGACTCTGAACATGGGTGCTCGGTGTCTTATCGCAATGTAGACTTACCCTGAGAGTAATGTGGTAGCTACATATTTTTTTTCTTATAAGATTTTGCATAATGGGAATAAACTGCTTTGAACAACAATTAATACAGTGACTAACGGATAAAATAACTCACATGACCTATAATCAGGTCAATGAAAGTCACTGTGTGCCTATTGGTTAGAACTAGGCCTGGTCTGGAGTTTTCCAGTAGAATGGTTTCCAGATTCAAATGAAGTTTCTACAAAATCAAAAAAAAGTTTCCATAAATTTTGATTTTGCAAAAAAATGTTAACTTTTCCATCAGGAAATCACAGTGAGACATTTCACTTGAGGTCAGTTTTACCAGAATCAACATTTTCATTTTTGAAACAAAATGTTTTGCTTTGAATCAGTTAAAAAGTAAATATACTACATTTATCTAATACACATTGATTGCCTTAGGGAAGTTATAGTTCTGGCTCCAGTTCTCCAGTATGGGCGATGCTCCCTGGAGGGCTATACGCGCCTTAATGTAATCCATCTTGTCTGTTTGATGCATTATGGGAATCACAGGAATGGGTGAATTACAAGAGATGTATTCTAGCCAACAAGTAAGACCCATAGGAAAGAATGCATTTGGAAACTATAACTCCCATAAGGCTATTGGGAAACAGAGTTGGATGTTGAAAAGTGGTTCAGCGGACTGAAAAGAATATTTCTAATGCAGGAATATCAAATTCTCTCACTTTGACCAAAATGTTGAAATGAAATGTTTTGACATTTCCACCCTCAAAAAAGGTTCAGAATTTCCATTCCATTGAAAATTTACATTTCCTCATTTTGTCCTATTTCAGGACAAAATCCACTGTTGAAATGTCAACATATCTCATGAGATGGAAATTCTCACTTTGCTCAGGTCTAGTTAGAAGTACTGTGAACAGAAATGTCAGATTGATTGTAATATATTAGTTTAAAGAGGATGCATCCATATGACAAAAAATGGCAAAATCCTATTGAAGACAAGAGCCGACTGAAACCTATTCACCAAAATGAATTTTTGCTGAAGCTGAAACCACTTCCAGAAGAGTGCCTGTCTTATGAAATTTTCATGGAGAAGGTAGGGATGGGGAGGAGGGGGAAGAGAGAGAGAGAGAAAGAGACTAACTTTCTCACATTCTATAGGCTGATGGTTAGGGGACACAATACTCACATATATACTTTTTTAGTTTTCGGTCCGAAAAGAGACACCATTCCATTTTGCATGAAAACATTTGTAAGATTTTATTTTTGTTCCAATGGAGAATGAAAACACAAAAACAAAACCATAAATCTTTAAAGTTTTCAGGAAGTGGAATTGTCATGCTCCAGTCAGCTATACTGAACAAAAGGCAGTTTGTTATTTCCACATCTGTGAGCCGGTGAAAGTACATATGAAGGGGGAGCCTTGGGTTTACCTAGACTTGCAAACATGTTTAAACTACAACTGCCTTGCCTTCATGGGGATTGCATAACATGTTAGTTGCCCCATGTTTCCATAGTGAAGACAAGGCCAAAAGTGTGCCACACCAGCCCTAAAATTGTTGCAGAATAAAGTTGCTTCTGAATTCTCTGGAGGGGGGGGGGGGAATTCTAGAAGCTGGTAACAGCCTGATCTTTGCTGTCTACACTCATTTAGTTAACTCTTAGAAAAATCTAAATAACAGCAGCCTGTAACAGTACCAGATAATTAAAAGACTATGTGTTTCCTCCTTTTGTCTGTCTATTCCTTTTAATTGTATGACTCAACAGCCTTTCCTAAAACAGTGCAAAGGACACTACCACAATTTGGGGAACTGTAACATGCTCAAATTTCACCTACATTACGTCCCAGATTTCCCAATTGTCAGAGATCTAATTTGCTTATCAGTCTGCAGTTTGAGTAAATCTGCAGGGAATAAACAGATTAAACAATTCAGCAACAAAGAAAGAAAATAAGCAGCCCATTCCATCCAAGAACAATGAGACTATCACCACCTATAATTGGTATTTCATGATTATACCAGGAACCTCCTCACCCAGTTTGCTCAAAAGTGCCTAACAGCATCTATCTCTTTATTGCCCAAAAGCACTTTCTGAACTCCTCAGAATCAATTAATCTTCTCCCAAGAGTTGACCTCATCCTTCATCTAGCATATAAAACAGGTGCCTATTACCTGTTTAATTGATTAAAGGGATTTAAATTAAGGCAGGGAAGTGTCAGGTAAGTTAACTACACTAAATAGTGGAGAAGAGGTGGAAGTCTTAGTGAAACTCAAGATATTAACATTGTAAGGGTCAGATTCTCCACTCCATCAAACTGGTTCAATCCTGGGATAACTTTCAGAGATGGTAAAGAGAAATACAAAGTTAAACTCATGAAAAGCAAGTAATATTCTGTCCTGTGTTGAAGCTAAACTCCAAAAGGAAGATAATATTGGTTCTATATAAAATGCTCATCAAGGGGATGTCAAGTTGACTCTTGAAGCACTCAGGAAAGCTAAATGAAAATTAAACTGCATTTCATATCAACTGTTAGCAAACAGCAGATTTCATAGATCCAGCAGTGAGACACCCACCATATCAGATTCTTCAGTGAGGGATTTAGATGTTTAACTTTTGGATATCTCCTCTCATAAGCATCCCGATGTTAAAAATCACAGCAAATGTATCTCAAGTCTGTATATACCTAAGAGGTCATACCCCAATTGCAATTACCCACTGACCTATATTCCAAGTTCCTGATTCCTATTTTGTTAGACATCATGTGGTCTTCAGTTGATGACATTTGGAAAAGATCATTGTAGTTCAGTGTAACAGGACTGGTTGCCTCATATTCAGCCCCTCATGGCCAGATGCCTCTGCAGTGCTCTGTTAATAATTTCTCCTTCAAAGGGCTCCTAACATAAACCCCACACACTTTTTCTGAGGTTAAGCTATACCTCCTTGAGGTCTGAGTTTATTCACAGTAAATAACTCCTCATAAAACTCAAAATCCTAACCTGAACTTCCACAATTAAATGTTTCTCTTCTTACTCCCACCCCCCTCACCCTTCATTGAGGAGCTTTTGTGCTCTTCCCCTTGTCTGTTCAGGGTTCCCCTTGCATTAGCAAGCTACTCCCAGCCTATCTTGGGTGGAATCTTAGTACCAACCCCCAAGACTCTGCAGAAGACTGCCCCTCTCAGCCCTCTCTGTTCTCCATAAGCAAATCACCTCCCTTCCCACCCCCAGTTTTTAGCTGCTCTTTATATGGGAATCACCTGATCTGTCTCAGGCCTAACTCATCTTGTAATCAGGGCAGGTTTAGTACCAGACGCTCTAGCCCATGTGCAAGTCACCCCATTATGTTCAGAGCTCACTTAACCCCAAGGTAAGGCCTCACATCCATGATCTCTTGTCACTGTTCATGTTTTTATATATGTAAGCAGTGTCAGGGAATTGCAGGAATTGCAATGACTTTGCAGTGTCAGTATGGGTGACATCCAGTGGTGAGTTGCAGAAATTGCAGTAGCTTTTGGAAAATAACACCTGATTTGCTTAGACACACCCACCGCACCTGGCCTGCATTCTAACAGCCAAAATGATCACTTTGGCTACTGTGGGACCCCCAGTTTCTGTAGTATTGGGGCAAGAATGATAGAGTGCTGATTAACATGTTTATGTGAATGAGGGGTTGGGACATTGATTTGGCCTTTGGCATGCTGGAGGGACTCGCCTTCAGCTAGGTAGCACTCGGTAAACAAGGGACAGGGGTTCCAAAACTCACTGAATTGAGAGAGGCTGTAGACAGGCTCAAGACCTTGTGGGCAGGGCCTTGTCTGAGGGCTGCACAGGCCTATTGCACCTGGCCTCTCTCCCCTGTGGAATGTTAGAGCTGACTTTTGCTTCCTTTAGGAGTCTAACTTCAGCCCACGGAGCTGAAGTTGTTTTGGGTCTGGTGGTGCCTCTGCACTAAGGCCCCCCGCTATGAGCTGAAATCACTCAAGAGCTGAAATCACTTAAGAGCTGAAAATCACTGAGCTTTATCTTAAGTGGGGGGCCCTAAGCAGAGCGGTTCCTGTGCCGGCTGACCCGTTCCTGAGACAGCTGGCCGAGCAGCCCCGGTGCCGGCTGACCCGTTCCTGAGACAGCTGGCCGAGCAGCCCCGGTGCCGGCTGACCCGTTCCTGAGACAGCTGGCCGAGCAGTCCCGGTGCCGGCTGACCCGTTCCTGAGACAGCTGGCCGAGCAGTTCCTGAGCAGTTTCTGAGACAGTGAGCAGAGTCGAGCCGCGGGCAGAGCAGTTCCTGTGTCGGCTAGCAGGGCGGCTAGCAGAGCCACCAGCACCCCACGGAGAGACTGGGCCGTCGGCCTCGGACCTCATGAAGGTACCCTCCACTCTGCTCTCCACTTCCACCCAGCCTGGGAGGTAAGACTCGGCAGAGTGACTTTCCACGAGGGACTCCAGAGACTTTGGGGCTGTTGAACTTTTGGGACTTTGGGTGACTTTTGGGGTTGCTGGACTCCAGGGACTTTGGGCTATTGGACTTGTGGGACTTTGGGTGACGTTTGGGTTGCTGGACTCCTGAACCCACAGGAGAGGACACAGCCCAAACTTGCTGGGGAGGGGCAATTTGCTCACGGGTTGGTGTATGAACCCTAGGTGTGGTGTTTTTCCCAGTTTAGTGATGTCATTTACCTCATGTTAATAAAGATCTTCTGTTACACCGATCTGTGCTTGCAAGAGGGGAAGTATTGCCTCATTGAGGCGCCCAGGGGTGCGTTAGGATTTTCCCAGGTCACTGGGTGGGGGCTCGAGCCAGTTTGCATTGTATTGTTGAGAGGGAACCCCTATTTACTGAACCTGGCCCTTGTTGCTGCCAATTCTGAAGGGCAGAAGGGTTACATATACATCACATACATTTTTTATTAAGAACCAATAGCTGCATATTTAGAAGGGGGAAGTGTTTGGGGTGAGTTTAATAGATAAGTTGCCTAAATCCACGTTGATAGTTGAACCAGAGTAAAGTCGCCAGCCCTTTTTTAAGTTTAAATCATTCAATGCTAGCCATTTTTAATTCTTCTCACAAAAAGTGAGGAATAAAAATAGAAAAAAATAAAAAACCCAAAATGAGATCAGCTGCCAGTCACATGCCATTCCAGATACAATGTTATTTTAACTAGAAAAGATGACTCCATCACTCATGTCAGGGTTCCCTCCCCACTCTGAACTCTAGGGTACAGATGTGGGGACCCTCATGGAAGACCCCCTAAGCTTAGGTTAAAACTTCCCCCAGGCACACGTTTCTCCTCTGCCTGGATGGTATGCTGCCACCACCAAGTGCCTAAACCAAAGAATCAGGGAAGAATCACTTGGAGTCTTCCCCAAAATTCCCCCAATCGCTTACACCTCCTTTCCTGGGGAGGCTTTAGAATAAACCCCTCACCAACTGTTACAGGTGAGCCAGATCCAAACCCCTGGACCTTTAAAACAATGGAAAAATCATTCAGATTCTTAAAAGAAGAATTTTAATTAAGATAGGGAAAAAAACCCTCTGTAAAATCAGGATGAAAGTTAATTTTACAGTGTTAAAAACAGATACACAAAACACAGAGGATTACAAAGATTACAGACAAAAAAAATAATAACAGGGATGTTTCCCTCTGGCAAACAGAAATTCACAAGTGAAAACAAAATTTAAACTGATCTGCCTTGCCTGGTTGTACTCACAATGTTTGTAATCTGAGAGACTGGTGGAATTATGTGGAGGAGATGATTTGCTGTCTGATTCCTCTTAAATCCAAGAGTGAACAAACTCACAAACGAAGAGCCCCCCGCCACACACACACATGGATTTGAAACTACCTTTTTTACCCCATTGGTTCTTTTGGTCAGGTGCCAACCAGCTTATCTTGAGCTTCTTAACCTCTTACAGGTAAGGAGGAATTCTAGGCTATTCTTATGGTTCTGACAACTCAGGAGATACACATTGAAGAAATCATTATGTTTGATAGCGAACTCAACTGGATCAGTATTTGTCGCTCTAAAAGTGGTAAAGGATAATTTTACAGTTTCCCATTCCTCTAACCAATGTCTCAAAGATAATTTCTATTATTGCTTATTTTGTCTGAATCAAATGTTTCTTTCTTTTCCAAATTTCCTTCTTTTTACCACCTGCTGTGCATTTATTAAGTGCTGCTCTTAGTCTGAGAGGAGTTCTTGCAGGACTTTATCTTGTATGTGTTAAAATAATTTCCTCCTTGTAAATGTTTTGGCCTCTATTATTCATATAGATACTGGCGTGTACAACTTCCCTTGTGTTGTTTTGGCCTCTATTATTCATATAGATACTAGCCTGTATATGCACTTTGCAAATGTCGAGACAACTTCCTCTTTATAGTTATGTTGACCTTATAATTCGAGTTGCTGTCAGACATACCACATGTACCTGTATGTTCAAACCACCACTTCCTGTTATTGTCTTAGTCTTCATAACTTGAGCTGCTGTCAGCATATATTATGCGATACCACCCCCCACCCCCCAAGCCAGACAGGGACATGTAGCCTATGTAGCCTTACCAGAAAAACCCACGATGTTATCTCACTTAAATTCCTAATAAGGACGAAATTTTGCTGCCCCTACCTTGTCACGCCCCGTGCCAAGTCGCGTCATCTCAAGTATAATTGTTCTGCCCGCACTTATTGCGGACGGAGAGAGAGGCGTACCTACTGGTCCCTGGAGGCTGATCACCCCTAGGTCTCTCCCAGCTCTCGTGTCCCAGTGGAGCTTAACGTGTTGCCGGCCGTGTGATGTGTCGAGTTTGGGTTGTATTTGTAAGTATAAATTAATATATGTGTACATATTGTGTGTAATTTTATAGTATTGATAGCTAGTTATTAATGTATCTTGAAGTTAATTCCACTGCACCTACTAATCCGTGGCATATATTAGATAATTATTAAGTTTAAGAAAAGCCTCAAGGTGTACTCCTCTTTGTAATCGCAGTTTTTTGCTTTGTTATTTTAATCATAGTGTATAAACCTAAATTGTAACCTGTAATTAAGAACCTTTTGTTCCCAGAACAATAAATTGGTGTCTTACTTTTCCCAAGCCCCAATCTCTTATTTTTCGCCACAAGTAAAAAGTTCCCCCTTAAATAGCCAGACAGACCCCCTCCTTTGTATAGTCACCCACCTAGCGGGTGTATCCTTTAACATGGCGTCACGAACAGGATGCAAGGGAGTTGGGTCATGTCTGTGGCACGCAGATCGTACAGATGATGAAACTGAACAGTTCCAACATTTGCAGTTTCACCCTTTAAGTAGCCAAAATTCGACTGATCTAAAATTAGATTGCTCTCTACAGTCTCAGTGCACGGGGACTGGAGAGAACATGAGTCTGGCAAACAAATTATTATGCCAAATGATAATAGAATTAGAGTCAATTAAGAAAACCGAAAAATTGAGACCTGATGAATGTAAATCTGAGGATGTTTCCACCATCCTGTTTAGTGTGTTAAGCAAAGCCCTCGATCTGTGCTCTGTCCTCCACGGGGGCACAATGTTTACAGCTAAGCAAGCAGCCCCAGACTCCCCTGAAAATGATAAGGAGGGGGGAGATAGCTGTTTGTTTGGGGAGAGTTTCTCCAAGTGTTTGTCTGTGCAAGAAAGCCATTTGCCTGTGAATAAAGTTCCTGAATGTCTGTCTAATGTCTCAGAAGTGAGTCTGGAATTAGATACAGTGCAGGAGGAACTCATTAGTCAGGAAAGTGTTTCTCTGAAGCAAGTTAAAGTGAATGAGCAGGTAGAAGTATTAACTGAGGAAGGAAAGAGTGAAATAATTTTAGCTGGTACAGCTTGTAAAAGTGAACCTGAAAAAAGCAGCAGTGTATGTAAAGGAAGTGTGCCTTTGTCTGTCAAAAGTATTGATTTGCCTATGGAGGAAGCTACTTTAGTTTCCAAACAGTTGTCTGTGTGCTGGGACCAAGGAAGTGAGATCCCAAGCTGTGTGTCTAGTGAAGGAGAATGTGTCTCTGAATCTTCTTTGTCTGTAGAACAGACAAAAAGTGTGTTTCAGCCTGTGATGGTTGAAAATAGTGTAGTGTCAGAGTTAGTTTTGAATTCAGCTAAAGCTCAGAAAGGGAATAGTTCTAAGTTTGTGTCTTCTGGGGAAGAAGGCTCTATAACTAGGTTTAATCTAGTTAATGTCTTAGCAAGATCCCAGAGACCAGACAATTCTAATGCTTGTATTTTGCCTGTTGCTAGTGTAGTGCAGCAGAAGGGTGATTTGGTTGTGTTACTTACCACCAGCTTGAGAACAGGGAGCAAGGAGGAAGAAATTCCTGAACTGGTATCTAGCAAAGGGAAGAAGAATGATTCTAACCTCTTGTTCAGTAAGTCTGTAAGTTTGTCTAAAAGGAGATTTTGTAAAAATCTGCCTGATGAGCCGAAGATGATCAGAGAAGTTTCAGTTCCTAACAGCCAAAAGTTTAGTGTAGTAAATGGATCTACAGATTTTCCTGTGGAAAATCTGAGTGAAGATAGCTTTGAGGAGAAATTGGGACAGCCCTATAACCAAGTGGCTGTGTTTGACCAGTTTAATGGGAAGACAAAATTGTTCAGAGAGAAATGTCTCCATGCTAATTTTGCAAATAAACAGCCTGTGTCTCAGGTTAAGAGAGATCGTGCAAGAGCTAAATCTGTGAATCAGCAGAAATGGGTAAAAAAAAGGACAATGGAACTTTGAAACTAGCTTGTTAATGATAGCCTGGAAGCTTGTTTCTGCCTGTGGAGATGCAGATTACCTAACTGAATGGAAGAGTTACTTGCTAATAGCTGTTTAGCAGGGAATTCTGTTAAACCAAAGAGAGCAGGCTTTGTCCCTTCCCAAAGAGAATTTAATTTTGTAAAGGAAAATCGTAAAGTGACCCAAGAAAGCTGAAATTTTAATAGTATTGACCCATTAGATCCAAAGGCATAACTTAACAAACCTAATAGTAATTTGTGTAACTACTGTGTTATTACCAGAGACTGTCAAATTGTACAATGGTCCTGAAAAAAAAAAAAATCGCCGTTTTAAAGACCATGCTGCGAACAGTAAACCCCAACCCTAATTTTAAAAACTAGCTCAACAAATGTAGTTCTTAACAAGTAAACTAATGCCCCCGAGTAGGGCTCGTATTATTCTGTTTTACAGGTTATGCTGCCCTCCCTAACAACATCTTTGCCCACGGAGCCCTGGGAGAAGGTAGACTACAAACCTGGTTCACCGCCTACTGAGTGCAAGAAGTCAGCAGAAACCAGTCCCTGTCAGCAATGAGTCCAGAAGATTGTTTTATTTGCTCCACTCAATTGTCACCTAAATATCCCTTACTCTTTCAATTTGTACCAATAGTTTATAATTTTTCTTCATTTAATATTTCTAGTGTGCATTGTTCTTCCCCGTTGTCCCCGTCATTTATAATTTTACTGCCTTCCAGTTAGCCTCCAATGATAATTGTACCTCCTCTTTTGTACCGTGGTCCAAGAAACACATTTGGGCCCGCTGCCAAGCGAAGTTGCTCCCAAGTGTGTTTAACACCCTCAATACTATGAAGCGTAGTCGCCTTCAATTTCCCCTTACTCCCCCAGACGTCCCCCCCGAACTTCGCATTGTTGGGTATTCGTAAGTGTCAGTCATTTAGATCTCACCTCGTGAGTTGAAGTGTACCCAAATTGTTTACAGTTTAGTTGTTCTTTCACCAACGCCTCATATTTGAATCCTAATTTTACTCGGTTTTATCCCCCTAACCCACGAGGCATTTGTACCATCAGTTCTCTATACCTAAATAGTGAAAGCATTTTGTTAAATCTGTATCCTCCCTATCCAACAGAGTTCGTCGAACCCCTCACTAGTGGAAAAAACTCAAATTAGTTGTTGCCTCTCTTACCTCAGCAGTCGTTACCTTTAACCCCGTTGAGTATATGTTGTTACGCGACCAAGTCCTTTTCAATCTATTGCCATTAAAACTTTGTCTAATGTTACAGCCAAAGGATTTTAACTTGTTAATCAACAACTGTCTGAATTATCCTTTTATGTTGTACAGAATCATTTAATAATCCAGTATCTATTAGAGTCATCTAGTTTTTGTGAAAAGTTTGTAGAAGTGTATCCTAATGTTAAAGAGAAATGTTGTGTAACGTTGCCATCCATTTCCCTTAATCTTAGTTCTATTGTTCAAGACCTGCACACACTAAGCTCCACTGTCCGAGAATCCCGTGAAATTTTTCGATTTTGGTCGTGGTTTAACTGGTTAGGTCTTGGAGAATACAAATCATGTTTTCAGTCCCTGTTTACTTCTCGTTTAGTAGAATGTGTCCTGCTTTGTCTCGGATGTGCCTGCATATAAGCCTGTATCCAGCGCGTAGTTGGGTCGGCCTACATCGCCTCTACTCCCGAAACACATCCCCTCGTAGGCGGGGACGCTGAATCAGACTATGTATCTGAGGTTTAGGCAACTTGCTCCCAAAAGCGCGGCCAAAACACGGGGGCATGTTAAAATAATTTCCTCCTTGTAAATGTTTTGGCCTCTATTATTCATATAGATACTGGCGTGTACAACTTCCCTTGTGTTGTTTTGGCCTCTATTATTCATATAGATACTAGCCTGTATATGCACTTTGCAAATGTCGAGACAACTTCCTCTTTATAGTTATGTTGACCTTATAATTCGAGTTGCTGTCAGACATACCACATGTACCTGTATGTTCAAACCACCACTTCCTGTTATTGTCTTAGTCTTCATAACTTGAGCTGCTGTCAGCATATATTATGCGATACCACCCCACCCCCCCAAGCCAGACAGGGACATGTAGCCTATGTAGCCTTACCAGAAAAACCCATGATGTTATCTCACTTAAATTCCTAATAAGGACGAAATTTTGCTGCCCCTACCTTGTCACGCCCCGTGCCAAGTCGCGTCATCTCAAGTATAATTGTTCTGCCCGCACTTATTGCGGACGGAGAGAGAGGCGTACCTACTGGTCCCTGGAGGCTGATCACCCCTAGGTCTCTCCCAGCTCTCGTGTCCCAGTGGAGCTTAACGTGTTGCCGGCCGTGTGATGTGTCGAGTTTGGGTTGTATTTGTAAGTATAAATTAATATATGTGTACATATTGTGTGTAATTTTATAGTATTGATAGCTAGTTATTAATGTATCTTGAAGTTAATTCCACTGCACCTACTAATCCGTGGCATATATTAGATAATTATTAAGTTTAAGAAAAGCCTCAAGGTGTACTCCTCTTTGTAATCGCAGTTTTTTGCTTTGTTATTTTAATCATAGTGTATAAACCTAAATTGTAACCTGTAATTAAGAACCTTTTGTTCCCAGAACAATAAATTGAAATTGGTGTCTTACTTTTCCCAAGCCCCAATCTCTTATTTTTCGCCACAAGTAAAAAGTTCCCCCTTAAATAGCCAGACAGACCCCCTCCTTTGTATAGTCACCCACCTAGCGGGCGTATCCTTTAACAGTATGTACTATGGGTTTTGTGGACATTACTATTACCTGCAGAGAGACATCTCTTGGGCTGAGGCAACACAATGCACAGAGGGCTTTCTTCATCCTTCTCAGCCAGAGTTTAGTTCAGGGATCAGCAGTGTTGGCACGCAGGACCACAGAGTAAGCAGCCTTAGCAGGCCCTGCCACTTTATTTACCAGGCGATTTTCCAACCGTGACTCCCACTGGCCTCAGTTCTCTATTCCGGTGCAATGGGGGCTGTGGGAAGCGGCAGCCAGAACCACGCCGCTTCCCGCAGCCCCCATTAGACTAGGATGGCAAACCGTGGCCAGTGGGAGCCACAGTCGGTGAAACGCCAGGTAAACAAAGATGCGGGGCCCGCTAAGGATGTGTTCTCGTGTGCTAACATTGACGATCCCTGGTTTAGTTCTTTGTGCTCATAGCTGCACTTAACTTCATGCGTAGTTGATGAACACTTTTCCATTGTGGAGCCAATATTCTATTCCTTTGGGTTTCAGCATGAACATCAAGAAAGAGTACTATTTTCTTTAGAATACCTGAGAATACTTTTTTCTCTGATATCTGAAATATGGGGTTGAGGGCTCTGACCAGGGCCTAATTTGAATTTACAAACATAATTCCTTGATTGTGTTTTTGAAAAGGTTTTTTTGTGTGAAAAGCACTGAAAAAAATACAGAATGTTGATGTAAATGCACTGTATAATAGTGAAGTCTCAATATAATATTAAAATGATAAACAACTCTGACTGAGCCAAACCCAACAATCAGATATTCAATATTTCAGTTCAGTGCATATAAATCTAATTGATGGAAATAGCAGCATTATTAGTAGTTCACCAAATAACATATTGTAAATGTATCCCTATGTGTTCAATCAGACAGCCAGTATCTAATCTATTTATAGCCTAATTAATATCTACTAAACTCACATTCACCTATGGCAGAATAAAAGTTTTTAAAACAAAGTTATCTGGCTTTGAAAGTAACTGTGAATCATGGCACTTTTTAAAAATCAATAAGTAGTTGTTGTTTTTCAATGCTCATTAAGCAATAGTTCATTAACAGGTAGCAGAAACTACAGTTTAGTTAGCATATCTCTGGTGACTATGACATAAAAGGATGACTGAAAAGTGATGATCTTTGCACATAAACAAACTGAAGTTACAGGAAACCTGCAGTGTGACATCTGTTGCTACATGATTAGAAATAATTAAGGACAAGAAAAACACCTGGAACATCACTTCAGAACTTTTGTCTTTATGGGTTATCAGATTTACAGCCAGTTTAATGAGCTTGCTGTTAGATTTCTGTGGAGCAAGAGCAACATCCAGTGCAGTTATGGACAATCAGTTTGTGTATTCCACAGACAGTAGATGGGTGACAGGCTATTTATGTATTCATAGCATTCATCCCCATCTAGTCGGAGCAGAGAGAATTTAGGGAGGCAGATTCTGTTAGGCCGTTTGAGCAAAGTGGATGAGGAGGTTCTTGGTATAATCATGAAATATGAGTTATAGGTGGTGATTGTCTCATTGTTCTTGGATGGAATGGGCTCCTTGGTTTCTTAATCTTTATTGCTGAATTATTTAATCTGTTTATTCCCCGTAGATTTTAAATACAGAAAGTAGGATTTAAGTGTTTAAATTTAAATAGTAACAGAACAAAGTGAATTATCAAGCAAACTAAAATGAGCCATGCAAGTCTATGCCTAATACCATAAGAAAACTGAATATACATAAAACCTCACCTTCAGAGGTGTTCCAGTAAGCTCCCTTTTACAGAGTAGTCTCCTTCTAGTCTAGGTCCAGCAATCACTCACATCCTCCTGTAGTTACAGTCCTTTGTTACAGTTTCTTTCAGGTATCCTTGGCGGTGGAGAGACTATCTCTTAAGCCAGCTGAAGGGGGTCTCTCAGTGGTTTAAATAGACTTTCTCTTGTGGGTGGAGACCCCCTCCTCTCGCCTATTCAAAGTCCAGCTCCAAAATGGAGTTTTGGAATCACATGGGCAAGCCACATGTCCATGCATAACTCTCAGCAGCAGCCATTATCCACGTGCTATCTTGACCGTCACCAGGAAGACTTTTTATGTGGACTGGAGCTTTCCAAGATCCTTTGTTCATTAAGTTTGATTGGACACTTAATTTGCACATTCCTTTCTCAAGAACCTGACCAAATGCTGTACAAAGGCTACTTAAAAATGGAGCAAGTACACAGCCAATATTCTTAACTTTGAATACAAAAGTAATACATGCATAAAAATAGAATGAATTGATCCAGTTGATCACAACCTTTACAGAGATGTTACATGGCATATGTAGCATAAAGCATAATCCAGTTATGTCATATATACATTAATGAGCATATTCCAATAAAGCATTATGGGGTGCAACGTCACACCATAGTCCAAAGTGCAGGCCATGCAATATTTATTGGAGTTAATCAAGCAAGAACATCACAGCAGAGTATGTTGCAGAGCTTTCCCCATCTCCTTCCCATTTCTTAATAGGAAAAATTATACCTCTAGTGCATGCCCCTAGTCCCACCCCTTGCAATTTATGTTCATGTTCCATTTTGGAGGGTCGTGAGTCTGCGGGCTTCAGTACCACCTCTTTTGTACTCCATAGGATGGGTAAGGAGTGAGGTTACATACCAGACAGGATCACCTTTTCTTTGTCTTTTAGTGTTTCTTACATTTCCCCCTGACCCCCATCTGTCTTTGCCCCTCCTGACTGGTGGCTTGATCTTGCCTTGAGATAGGACGCGAGACAGTGTATGCTTGTATATTAAACTCCCTCCATACTCAGCAATACTCTCTTCCTTATATCTTCTCCTTGAGCTATGAATCTTGTCTGGTTAGGCAGAAGCAACACACGGTCTCTTTGTTCTTTGTTCACACATATTAGTAAGGATACAAAAGTATCAAAAATCAAACCCAAAATTCTTTCACAGGCTAAGAGACATTCCTACATACATCCCCTCTCCCGGCCCCAGCCCAGCCCAGCCCAGCCCTGGACCTGCCATGGTTGCAGGAGAAGCATGTATCCTGTGGCTCCAGCCCCAGAGCTGCCCCAGTGGGAAGAGGCGCCTCTTCCACCCAGCAGGTACTGCTGCAGGGAGAGAGAGCTATGGGAGTCCTCTCTTCCCATGATAACCCTCGGACAGTCTACACCCTAAACCCCTCATCAATGGCCACACCCCAGAACCTGCATCCCCCCACTCCTCAACCCCAGACCTAAGCCCCCTCCCACACTCTGAACCCCTTTGCCCCACACCCACAATGTGAATTTTTTTATGTGCACCAATATGGAGGTGATGTGTGACATCCATATGGGTGATGTGTTACACATCACCTACATATTGGTGCCTGTAATAGAATTCATTCCGCACTTGTGTGGGAAAAATTGAAGGGAACACTGTTCAAAATACCACCTTTCATACATAATAAAGAGGCAGCATGGTTTAATGGTGTGGGGGCTGGAATCAAGAGACCTGTGTACTATTCCCAGCTCAGCCACTCTGTGTTGGGTGAGTGTCTTCTCCTATCTGAACCTTGTTTCCTCTCCCATTCTTTACTTGTCTATTACTTTGCAAGTTCTTTATGGCAACAGTTGTCTCTTTCTATATGTAAGGCCAGTTGGGCCCTGATCTCAGTTGGGGCATCTAGGTATACTACTGTAATACAAATATCTAATAAAATAATAATAATAATAATTAATAATAGGAAAATATAGGGAGTTATGTATGCACAAATACATACACTGATCTACACAATGGCTTTTTAATTACTGGAACATAAGAATGGCCATCCTGGGTCAGACCAAAGGTCCTTCAAGCCTAGTATCCTGTCCTCTGACAGTGACCAATGGAAGGTGCCCCAACTGGAATGAACAGAACAGACAGGCTAATTAGTTACTACTAATTAATGTTACTTTTAAATCCACTTTACTGTCTTTTCCAATAACCAGCAGCAGGCTCTTACTTTCTTGTAAGAACTCTTCCCCACACCCACATGTGGAGATATTACGGTGCATTTCACCCAGTGCCTCAAGGGTTGAGTGAGTTGCTTGAGAGGATGAGTTACTGATGTACTGCAGTGTTCAATTAAGATTTATGGAGAGGAGTATTAATGGGCAGCAGTCAAGGACAATGGGAGGCTTCTTTTGTAAAAGAAGTGGAGGGAAGAAAGAGACAGATTCATGCTGAAGTTTTGTGGTGTTCGGAATTGGCTGCACTAACTATGGGGAAAGACATGAATAAGGTTTTAAGTGGTTTTTTGTTGCTATTATATTAGGCATCTTTTTCCCTTTTATTCCTTCATTTCCCATGCTTTTATGTAGCCTTTGGTCACAGGCTTAAGAGTTTTATAGCTACCTTCATTTTATAAAATAGCTTTGAAAGCAGCAGTAGGATAGGTTAAAAAGGGCTTCCATCCGGCACTTTTAGTTACCAGTGGATATACAGTCTCTTCAAGATACGGGTCATTCTACCCATATTAGGCAATATTTAATTTTAAAGGGCTACCTATCTAAACTATTAAATTATGATATATTAATACATAGCTAAGCTTGAATGTTTTATTTAACACATTGTATATTAATTTCTTTTTAGCTGCCCATTTGTCTCCCCTCTCTAGCTTCTGACCTGATCAATAAAGCTACAGTAACACTGCTCAGGCCCCCTGCCACAGAGGTTCTTCAGTGCCAATTACATGTGAGATATTAGCAGTCCTGGTGCAACGAGAAGGAGGAATTGGAAAGTAGCCATTTTACAATGCTGCTACCTCCTGGCTTGATAATAGGAACAGCAGTGAGGGTAGCACAGCTTCTATATGAGCCATGGTGCCAGAAGGGAAGTAGGGGAGGGAAATATCAATACTACTGAAGAACAGAGAATTGCTTGAAAATCCTCAGATTACTTGTTCTTCAAAGATTCAATCCCCACCTATTTGATGGGATTACCTGGCAAATCTCCAAGTTTAAAATTTGTTTCTTGCACATTTTCCTCCTGGTCCCATCAGTGTTTTCCATGTGAGTAAAAAATATTACCCCCGGCTGTGTTTGCACGTGACATTATGGAAAGAAATTCCCACTAGTTTAGCTGTACTGGTGATGGTGTACTGTCTTGTGAATTCAAAAGAAGGAGAAACAGTTTGAACTCTGAAGAGAAAGGTTTTATTAGAACTAAAACAGATGTAACAAAATCTAAAGGAGAGCTCCTAGCTGTATATCTGGCAAAGCGGCCACTAGGATATTTCCAACTGGTTCTTCCAAGCATGTGCTCTGCTCTTAAATGTACTGTATATACGCCTAACATCTCCCTTTCCAGCAATATAACACTCCCCATCAGTACCAGGTCTGAGCTGGGGTCACTAATGATCCAACCAGTGGACCAAATTTAGTGATTAATCCTGGTCATGATTAAACCTGAGGCACATTGTTCATACATTAAAAAGAAGAAGTAAAGCAACCCCAAACAATTTTAAATATATACCAACAGTTTCTCTATAAAAAACATAATATAGCCAACTTTGTTAGTGTGCTCAATGACTCTTTCTGGTGCTCTACATACTCTGTCACAGGGATCGGCAACCTTGGCATGCAGCCCCCACTGGACTGGAGCGGCGAACCGCAGTCAGTGGGAGCCGCGATTGGCCAAACCTGTAGATGCAGCAGGTAAACAAAACAGCTGGCCTGCCAAGGGTGCTTGCCCGGGAGGGGGGGGGGGGAAGGGTGCAGTGTGCCAAGGTTGTCAATCCCTGCTCTATTAGGTCTGGTAGGCATCACTTCAGTCTTTGCACTAGCTGAATCAGCAGACTCCTCTGCTTGCTAGCCTGAAATATCATCTGTGATTTTCCTCAGTGCTTTGTCCTGTCAGTGAAGTCTCTGCCTACTTATCCCGCCATTTTCTTCAGGAAGATGTTGCAAATGTCTCCTGGTCATCTGAAACATATGTTCTTCAGGAGTCTGTAATTCATCAGATCATGGGGGGACCTCACAAGTCACTACTTCCCTCTCTGCCCACCAAGTACCATCATGAATCCGCACAACATATGGCTTCAAAGGCTCCAACACACCCTCTGTCATAATACATCTTTTATTTATACATTTTTTGCTTATACACATTTAAATTACTATTGCCATTATGGATTACAACTAAGTTAGCCAGTGATATTCTCAGCTTCCTACCAAACAGTCTCTCTGCAAGTGACAGTCCGTGATTCATTGGTGCTGCTCTATAGTTCCACATATGGATCTGTGCCTGAGTCAGTGGCCTTTTTCAAAAGTATTTTAACAATTTTCACACCACTCTCTACCAGTGACTCTAAGTTCCATACTTACAGCCACATCCTCTGGCAAACTTTCCTTAAATTCATGTCCATCAAACTTCAGACCATTATCAGACATGGTAACTTCAGAGTCTCCATGACTGGAAAATATAGCTTTAATTAATGTTATTGTGTTATGATGTGATATTTTCTAGTAAAACAACTTCTGGGTAATGAGAATTTTAATCCAACATCAAAACCTCTTTACCTGCATAAGTAAATAAGACCACATCAGCTTTCGACCATGCCCTTACCTGTTCATTGTTTATCAACATAGGATGTTTTTCCTGTTTAGGCTGATATTCTTGACATATTTCACACATTTTAACAATTTTCTCTAGCTCATTGTTCATTTGGGCCAATACAGTCTCTCTGGCTCTGTGTTCACATTTCTCTATACCCAAGTTCCCTTCGTGTATTCTTGTGAGCATGTCAGCTTGTAAACACTATTCCATCAATAACAGACAGTTCAGCTTTGAACTAGGAATGGACTTAGTATGCAACATCCCAGCTACCCTGTTCTAATCGTCCTCTGTAAAGTCTCACCATTAGCTGTAGCCTCCACAAATTCATTCCACCTCCTTTTTGAGACCGGAGAGTTTTTTTTAACCCAGTTGACATGAATTATAGTGTTCACTACCACCAACGCTTTTCCTGGTTTATATAGTATAGTTGAATCGTACCATTGGAGCTGAAAAAAGTCCTATTCTGGGCAGAGTTTCAGCTAGACATTTCATTGCAATTGATATCAGAGGCTTATAGTCTGTTTCTGCAACAATTGATCTTCCATAAATGATCACATGGAATTTTTTTATAATCATGCACCAGGACTAGAGCTTGCTGTTCAATCTGGGCATGGTAGCATTCTGTCTTTGTAAAAGCCCTGACCACATACACCAGTGATCAGCATATTTTTTTGTATCAGTGTTGCCTATGTGCCTTCTTTAGTGGGCTCTAGAGGACAATTTAATCTATCTCCTAGAGGAGAGCAGGGATTTTCTGAATCAATTGTTTTAAGTTACCAAACTCTTTGTCCAAGTTAGCATCCCATATCCATTCAACATTCTTATGCATGAGTGCATGGATGTTGCTGGTTTGTGCAGCCAAATTATGTGCACATTTACCATTTATGACAAAATTAACCTTTCTTATGAAACTCAGTACTCCCTCCTTATTTTCTGGATGTGAAATATTTTGTATAGTTTGTATTCTGCTAGGATCAATACATCCGCCTTGTTCAGTTAACTTTTCTAAATGATCCAGTTTTTCTCTGAGCTTTTCTTCTAACACTAAAGGAATATTTCTAGGGGCGTCATGACAATTTGGCTCTGTTATTTCAATTCTATATTTAGTTGCTAGTTCTCCTGTGCCCTCAAAGTCATATTGATACTGTTGTTCTATGTCTGTGTCCCTTTTCTCCTCTATTGTGTGTATTCTTTATATCAACCCAAGGGCTTGGCATGTTTTAAATTCCAATAGAGGTGCTTTATTCCTTTTAACTATCATAAAGTTTATCAATTCTATTTGATCTTTTTATCTTTACTTTTGGTACACTTGTAACCTATTATAAGCTTGCAGTTTAACCTGTTTGCTCATCATTTTCCCTGTTCTTTTCCTTCAACCTTTTAATACTACTATCTGAAACAGCATGTATCTAAGCACCAGTGTGCAATTTGTAGGTTTTAAGAGCCACATTACTCTCTAAAGAAATTGTCTATTCATCTGTTCCTCCTTCTTCAGATACAGCTCCTAGATAGAACTCCTGTTCTGTGTTGCTGTCTGTGTTCTTTTCCCAGATTACTGCATCAGCATTTATACTTTGCTACATCTTTTGTGGTTTATCCTGGCTGCAGATTTAGCAAAATGATTTCTTACAAATGCCCAGCTGTTGATAAGCATTGCAATATTTGTAAGAAATATAATCATTTTGCCAAAATCTGGATGTAAGTAAATCTTTAGAACAAGCTAGAACCATATCTGTATTATGACCTCCATTGGTACTACCAAAAGCACAGCTAAACTGGTAGGCATTTATTTTCTTAGCTTTATGTGTAAACACAGCCAGGGGGGCATGTCTAAAAGCATGAGCTGCTACATTTTGAGCTAAATCTCTGTAGCTGCATGTTGTAACAACTCCTATCCTCTGTGGATTGGCGCAGAGGGGGACTTGCAACACACTCTCACCAGTAGGTTACAAGAGGAAACCTGCTAGAGGAGAATACTATGTTCTATATGCATTTTAGCTTCACTTGTCAGGGATTTTGCATGTTTGCTACAGCACTAAAGACTAAGCTAAGGCCTAAAATCTGTAATCATTTTGCACTGTCTGTAGTTACTTAACCTATTATATGAAAGATATGAAAATCTCAGCTGAGCTGCAGTGGGGAAAAAAGTTGCCACATCAGCAAGAGTGCAAGATTGCAG
Source organism: Sternotherus odoratus (assembly GCA_032164245.1). NCBI lineage: Eukaryota > Metazoa > Chordata > Testudines > Kinosternidae > Sternotherus > Sternotherus odoratus. The sequence continues at coordinate 225,549,645 of JAVMKO010000001.1, read as the reverse complement.
CTCATGGGAGCACTCTGTAATTCCTGCTTGAGCAGCTTGAAACAGTCGGACCTTGACAAAAGTTTAGCAAGTAGGGAAAACACCTGCTATAATGATCCCCACTTAGTAAATGGAAAGCACTGTCTTACCGTGAAAGTGTAAGAAGCTCATACTACAGACCCAAGTATCATATTATTAGGTTAGCAAGGGGAGACTGACTAAAGAGCCATTTGCATCTCCTATGCAAAGATCAGCCTCAGTTGTTGCTAGAAGCAGGGCACATTATTTAAAGGAGGAAAGGGCAACATTATTTCAGGAAGTTAATAACAAATTATGTAAGAGAATTATGGGTAGGGTAAACTAACCCCTTCATCTGTTCCCCATAGATTGTTTCCTGAAATAATTCCTAGATCAGATCTTTTAGAAAAAAACATCCAATCTTGATTTTAAAATAGTCAGTGATGGAGATCAACCTTGATCCTTGGTAAGTTAATTACTCACTGTTAGAAATGTACACCTCATTTCCTATCTGAATTTGTCTACTTTCAGTATACAGCCATTGGATGGCCTTACATCTTTCTTTTCTAGATTGAAGATCCCATTATTAATATCTTTTCCCCATCTAGATATAGACTATATTCAAATCAACCCATAACTTCTTCTTTAAGTTAAATAATTTTATCTCCTTGAATCTGTAACTATAAGAAATGTTTAATAATCCTTTCATCATTCTTATCGTCTCTTATCTAAACCCTCTCCAATCTATCAACTTCCTTCTTGAATTGTGGGCAGCAGAACAGGAGAAAGTATTCCAGCACCACTCTCAACAGGGCCACATAAAGAGATAAATTATCCTCTCTGCCCCCACTTGAAATTCCTGTGTATGCACCAAGGTCTGCATTAGCACTGGGAGATTGTTTAGTTGATTATCCACTGTGACCCCCAAAAGGTCTTCTACTGGGAAAAACAAACAAAAACAAATTAAACAGCCAATGAACACAAACCTTCTCTGACCTCACAGATCCACCTCCCAAATACCCCCAATACTATCTATCTGCCACGGTAGCAGAAAAAATATATGTGACTCATAGGCTAACAGGCACAGGGGAGAGTTTGTTCCAGAGTTGAGGGCCTTCATGGGGATTGCTCTGCTCCCAGCTCCTCTCTGTTTTAAAGGGAAAGAGGTGAAATTTGAATGCCTCTGCTGACCAAATTTTGCAGCATGATAGGAGGAAAGAAGATCCTAGGCCTTTTAATAATTTATATGTGAAAACCCACTTGTAGTTTAGGTCTGGAAACCAGTGGGCCACCAGTGCAGATGATGAAGCACAAGTATCATGTACTGCTACTGAGGAGCGCCACTGAATAGGAGAGTCCTTCTTTCTTCACAAGCTTCATTATTTCATCCCTGGGAACAAAGACTCCCAAAACAACAAGTACTTCTCCATAAACAGATATGAGGGATCAAAATAACAGGCAAACGTTCAAGCTGAGCTAGCTAGAAGGGGCCTCCCAGGAGAGAATCATGGACAGCAGCACCCACTGCTTTAAAAAAAAAAAAAGCAGATGAAAAAAATCTCTCAAAACAAACAACAAAAGAACAGGGTGTTAGTGGAAGCCACCCAGGGAACTCTGTCCAGATATGTGATTGAACAAATGGAAGGAAATAGGTCCCAAAAGTCACTCCACCCCCATCTAGCTTCATCTTTCTGGACTGAAAAATGGCCATTTTGGCCCTAACCAGAAGTAGATCCCTGGACTTGTGAGACTATGGATAGGATAGTAGATAAGGGTTATTGTGTTGATGTAATAGAGCTTTGCAAGGCACTTAACTTGGTACCACACAATGTTTAGATTAAAAAATAACTTGAATGATATAAAATCATCATGGTGCACATTACATGGATTACAAACCAGCTAACGGGTTTCAAAATGTAACTGTAAATGAAGAAACATGTGTTTCTAGTGGGATTGTGCAGCAATTGATTCTAAATCCTTTGCCATTTTACCTTTTTATCAATGACTGGAAAAAATATAAAATGATCACTGATAAAGTTCACAAATGATACAAATTGTAAATGAAGAGGACAGTCATTGATTCAGAGTGATCTGGATCACTTGGTAATCTGGGTGCAAGCAAACACTATGATTATAATATCATAATCATGTACATCTAAGAACAAAGAATGTAAACCATTCTTACAGGATGGGGAAGTTGGAGACAAACTCCCATCTTAAGACAAAATGGCAGTGAAAAAGTTTTGGGGTTCGTGATGGACAGTCAGCTGAACATGAGCTCTCAGTGTGATGCTGTGGCCAATAATGTGATGCTTGGATGCAGAAACAGGGAAATCTTAAGTAGGAGCTGATACAGTATTTTATCTCTGTATTTGGCACTGGGGAGAGTGGTGTTGGAATAATTTCTCCACTTCTAGTGCCCACAATTCAAGAAGGAAGTTGATCAGCTGGAGCGGCTTCTGAGCAAATCCATGAGAATGATTATAGCATTAGTAAACATGCCTTATACTGCTCTCTGAGTATATTTATCTTAACAAAGAGAAGGTTAAGGGGTGACTTGATGACAGTCTAGAAGTATCTAGATAGAAAACAAATATTTAATAGTGGGCACTTCAAGCAGAGACAGGTATATGATCCAAAGACTAGTAGTTGAAGCTAGACAAATTCAGATAGGAAATATGGCATACATTTTTATAATGAAAGTACTTAATCATTGGAACAATTAATCAAGGGTTTTGGTGGGTTCTCCATAACTATTTTAAAATCAAGATTGGCTATTTTTTTCTAAAAGATATTCTCTAGGAATTATTTTGGGAAAATTGTATAGCCTGTGCAATACAGGAGATAAGGCCAGATGATCATTGTCGTACCTTTAGGGGTTGGAATCGATGCATTTATTATGCACCTAAATAAAAAGGTAAGGGCAAATGCGAAGCCAATACTTTAATATTTTTTTTGGAAGTGATAAAAAGGTAATTGCAAGCTGACACACTTCTGTGACTGAGAAGACCACTTACTAATGGGTTGTTGCATTCTACAAAAATTTAAACTTCTGGATGGACTTTAAATCCAGAAATCAGTTTCAGTTTATGAGATTGAATTCAAACAATCTGTGTTCCTCTAGTCTTAAAAGCTGATAGATTCTGGTATTTACAGTGGTATAACTGAGAAGATTGTGGATCCACATGCACTATCCTCATTCTTTTTAAGTTCAAACACACACACCTAGAAGGCATTAGTTCTTGCTACATTAATTTTGCATTCACTCTTCTGAATTATAGATAGCATGCATTTCTACGTGATTGGGTGTACTGAAATTTAGAAGCTAAACTTTGATAAGGAAGATAAATCAGCCCAAACAATCAAGAAGCATAAATTTACCAATACAAAACAGATAAAATATTTCAGATCTTTACTTGTATCTTTTAAACTGCCTCCATTTTTAATGCATTTCCATTTATGTGACCAATAAACTTGGGACTCAATTAATTTGATAGCATTACAGTGATAATATAATAAGGGAGACTTTGTAGCATCTTAGAGACTAACCTGTTTATTTCAGCATAAGCTTTGATGGGCTATAGCCCACTTCATCGGATGCATAGAATAGCCCACAAAAGCTTATGCTGAAATAAAATGATTAGTCTCTAAGGTGCTACAAAGTCATCCTCGTCTTATTTACGGATACAGACTAACCCGGCTGCTAATCTTAAATATAATAAGGGACTTCCAAGCTCTTTGCAACACTTTTATATTCCTTTCATTGTACTGACATATTTATTGTGGAAAGGGATGAGTGGGTCGTACTGGACAACAAGCAAAATATGAGTCAACAGTGTAGCACTGTTGCAAAAAAAAGCGAACATCATTGTGGGATGTATCAGCAGGAGTTTGTAAGCAATACACAAGAAGTAATCCTTCTGCTCTACTCCATGCTGATTAGGCTTCAGCTTCAGCATTGTGTCCAGTTCTGGGCACCACATTTCCGGAAAGATGTGGACAGATTAGAGAAAGTCCAGAGAAGTCCAACAAAAGTTATTATTAAAGTTCTAGAAAACATGACCTATGAGGGAAGATTTTTTGTTTAGTGTAGAGAAGAGAAGATTAAGGGGGACATGATAACAATTTTCAAGTACATGAAAGGTTGTTGTTGTCCTCTGTGGATAGGACAAGAAGCAATGGGCTTAAATTGCATCAAGGGAGGTTTACATTGGACATTAGGAAAAGCTTCCTGTCAGGGTGTTTAAGAGCAACCCACACACCTTTTGGGTGTGGTATTCTCTCCCATGTAGTGGCACTGTCATAAGTGTGGAGTGCTGTTTGGCCTGTGTGGGGTTAATGTAAGAGCTCCCGGTCCACGTGGGGGGTGAGGGGGAGGAAGTTAGTTCAGTTTCCCTCCGTCCCAGCTTGGGGGCAGCCCTTTTCCTTCCTTCTCTGACTTTGGAGAGCAGGACTTCTATTTTTTTATTCCTATATTCCTAAGTAATTGAAATGTGAGTAACATCTTAATTTTCATAAGCTTTTGTGCTGCGTCTGGGGTGTCACTACCCTCTCAGGGGGAGAATTCTAGAGGGAGGAGTAAGAGAGCCCTATATCTCTAAAGTGGGCTTGTAAGTGTATGCTTTGTTCTCTTTTCTTTATTAAACTTTTTAGTTATAAAAAGTGTTTGGTTCTTCTCATAAAGGAATCCTAGCTTTGGATTTAACCCAGTTCCCAGGTACAGGGAAGTCTGTGTGTCTCAGGGGAAGGCTCACAGTGTGTGGGCCTCAGGGCTGTTTCTCATCTCTCTCAGTAACAAACGGGAGGGGTGAGGGGGAAGGGAAGCAGCATCTGAGTGTCCTGGTTCTCAGGAGAGAGAGAAGGAGTTTGGGAGAGTCTGGGTGCCCCTCTCCAGGGTCTTGGAGATCCACCCTGATGGTGGCAGCGATACCCCAATTTACCAGCTGGTAGAGTGTGGGGCTTGGGGGTGTAAAGACTTAACTTAGGCTGGGGGAGCAGTTTATAGTTAAGGGACCACAGGAGAGACCCTCTCTGTTACCCCAGGTTAAAGAGGGGGGAGATTTGCTCTTCACAGGCACTGAGACCACTTAGAAAGTGTTTAATGAGTATTCTCTACAGCCTTAGCCTAAGAGGCAGTTGGCTTTTAGCTCATGCTTTAGAGGCTCAAGCACTGAGCTCCAGAGATCCCCGGTTCAATCCTGCCTGGCAATGACCGGGGGTCTGTCAGCATTACATAAGCACTGGAATAAATTGCCTGGGGAGATTGTGGAATCTCCGTCATTGGAGATTTTTTAAGAGGAGGTTACATAAACACCTGTCAGAGATGATCAAGATAGTACTTAGTCTTGCCTTGAGTGCAGGGGACTGGTCTAGATGACATCTTGAGGTCCCTTCCAGTCCTATGACTCTATGATTTATTGTGCCCAATCTAAATTAAATTCTTCCTGTCTTTTTTTTCCTGTTTAAATTTTCCAGGGATATAAAGTAAAATAATAGTTTCCCCCAGGCAAACCTGTTTGCGCTCTCCCCAGATGCATTTGGACATTGAGTCCAATCTGTTTTTTAAAAGTATCAAACCATTTAAAAGGGGATATTTTTTTTTCCTCCTTGGTCACATTTTGCCTCAACCAAATCTTTTCAAATGTGCTTCACGGATGCATTAAGCTGTCATATATCACATCTGACTACATTAGTCATTTTGCCATATGTTGCACTATGTAACAGATTTGCCAAATGGATTACTGGAAATGATGCTCCTGTTAAATATACCATAGTTATCCAATAGCTCTTGCAACTTTGCTGTGGAAAATCAGGCATTCTATAGTGATATATCAGGATGAGCTTTTTTTATTTTTTTTTGGTCCTTGGGGGTGAAGTATTCTTAAAGGGTCATACTGGGAAGCCCTTCTTCGCAGAAGCAGCTCCTTGTCTTCAGTGAGACCACTGACATGAGTATGTGCTCACAAGCATGACTAGAGTCTCCAAAGTCTCCCCCCAAATTTTCCAGATTTAGATATATTTAACATTTATGGTATTTTTTTTCCATCTTAATTTTTGAAATAAAGTCACAATAGTGCTGTACTTTGGTGTATTGATTAAAATACTAATATTCAGATAAACTAATGTAATCTTGATGTAATTCTCTGTTCACCTGAAGTAATGTGTTACTCAGTTTAGCAATCATTAATTTTAAAAAAATCTGATCGCTCTCCACTAAGCGTGAACAAAGTTGCCCCACACAAATTGTGATGAGAAGTCAACACATTCTCTGTTGAAAAGCAGAAATAGAGCTAGTTAAAATTCTCTTGCTTCCTCGGACAATAATGGCTCAGCTGTGCCCCCAACCTTTCTAATCTTAACTGGAAACAATTACAAAATGTAAATATTAATGAAGCCTCAACATGTTAGAGGGGGGGGGGGGAGAGAGAGACTATTACATGATTTCCAGAGCATTTTTGTCAATAAACACTTGCTATTCACTTGTCTGCTGTAGGAAAGTTGTTGTAGGGAAATGTGAAGTAGGGTTCAAAATATTTAGATAAGGCCTGATTTAATTCATGAACTTCCATTTGAGTCAATGGGCTTCGGATCAGGCTCATACTTTAATGCTTGCACCCCCCAAAAGGGTAAAAGATTTTCAAATTTTATTGTTTTTTACATTAAATTGTTTAATGTATTATTTGTACAAGCTTCAAAATAATTTATTTGAACTCTTCTCCTTATTAGGAATGCCAATCTTGTCAGACTGTGTCTCACATTATTTTAATAAGTCCTTCCATAATGAACCTTAAGGCCTCAGATAAATTCCTACAATTACTATTGAAGCCAGTGTGATTTGTGTGCAGCTATACAAGTATAGAATTTTGCATTAAATAGTTAGGCAAAAATATTTGCCACCTATTTATTTGATTGGAAGGATATTCTATATCTAATCTGTAAACAAACATACAAGAAGACTACTTTCTGCCGTGTATATTTAATTCAGGTACAGAACGTTTGAATTTATGGAAAAACTCGAAGTCCAAATTTCTTGTGTTTTGTTTCTTTTCTTTTCTGCTTCTAGTTAAAACACACATAGAAATAAGGATAAAATTTTGCTTTTATACTACATGAATTTTGACTCTGATATTGTGTTCTTATTTATCACTGAAGTTCCCCACAGATACTGGATACAATGATACTGGAACAGATTATTAAACAATCAATTTATAATCACCTAGAGGATAATAGGATTATAAGGAATAGCCAGCATGGGTTTGTCAAGAGCAATTTGTGCCAAATCAACCTATTTTCTTTCCTTGACAGGGTTATTTGCCTAGTGGATAGGAGAGAAGCAATAGATATAAAATACCTGGATTTTTAGTAAGGATGTTGACATAATCCCACATTATGTTTTCTATGCAAATTAGGGAAATGAAATCTAGATGAATTTACTTACATTGGGTGCACAACTGGTTGAAAGACTTTACTTGATGAGTCATCCGTAGTCTGCTATCAAACTAGAGGGCACATCTGGTGGGGTCCGACAGAGATCATTCCTACGTCTGGTACCATTTAATATTTTCATTAATGACTTGAAAACCGAAGTGGAGAGAATGCTTATAAAATCTGCAGATGACACCAAGCTGGGAGGGATTGCAAGCACTTGAGAGGACAGCATTAGAATTCAAAAGGATGTTGATAAATTGAAGATTTGGTCTTATTTCAAGAAGATGAAATTCAATAAAGATAACTTTATTGACTTTATGTGATGCAGTTGTGAAAATGGCTAATATCATTTTGGCGTGTATGAATCATAGGTGCTGGGACTAGGGATTCTGGGGGGTGGTGCAGGACCCCCCTCGCCCCAGCTTGAAGTGCTTTCCATTATAGACAAGGTTTACAATTTGGTTCAATGGCTCTCAGAACCCCCACTATAGAAATTGTTCCAGGAAAATTATTTTATTTCTATTATTTATTATTAATTATTATTATTAGTAGTAGTAGTACTGTATTAACAAGATTGTTGTATGTAAGACAAATAAGTTAATTGTACCTCTCTACTCGGCACTAGCAAGGCCTCACTTGGAGTACTGTGTCCGCTTCTGGGTGCCACACTTTAGTAAAGCTCTGGACAAATTGTAGGTAGTCCAGAGCAGAACAACAAAAATGATGAAAGGTTTAGAAAAACTTATCTATGAGGAAAGGTTTAAAAATTGGGGAAAGTTTATTCTTGAGAAAAGAGGACTTGGGGTATTTTATAAGTTTTCAAATATATTAAGGGCTGTTATAAAGAGGATGCTAACTAGTTTCTCTCCATGTTCACTGAAGGTAGAACAAGAAGTAATGGGCTTAATCTGTAGCAATAGAGATTTAGGTTCAATATTAGGAAAAACTTTCTAACTTTTAGAATAATTAAGTTTTGGAATAAGATATTTTAAAGAACTGATTGGACAAACACCTGTCAGGGATGGTCTAGGTTTACTTTTTTCCCATCTCAGTGCTGGGCTGGATTTGATTACTTCTTGAGGTCCCCTCCAGTCCTGCATTTCTATGATTCTGTGTCAATTAATATCCGTGCTGAGATGTGCCATGTGGAGCAGAGAGGATTTTTTCCCATGCTGAATACAAAGAATGTTAATAAACACTCTGAATACATCATTATTTTACTTCTTGAGTTTGTTTTCTATCAATATACCTTGCAGACCATCCATACCTGAGCAAGCTGATATAGGGATACAATTTTTGCTGAATTAACTGTAAATGAAGAAAGGCTATGGAATGAGTACAATACCCAACAGGATGATGAGGAATTCTATATCAGATTTCTCATTGGCCTCTTGAAAATTGTATTGTGAAAAATAGTTTGTCGTACCTATAAAGTTTTGCACACTGTATAGATTAATGCCACCATTACCATATGGTAACAAAACCCAAACCATTAAATTAACATGTCTGAGACCCATTGAGGGATTTCATGAGGTGGTACATGGTCATAAAACCATTGTGAAATATTTTTTTAAAGAATACCTATTAAGCACACAGTAAGATTCAGTTAAGGACACAATTGCTCTCATAAACATGCATATTCAAAGTAGTCAGAGCAATTGAACATTTGTAGTATTTTTGTGCCTAATTGTATTCTTGGGTTGCTGAGGCAAAATATCATATTTTCATAAAAATTCAGTAAAATATATTTTGCACTTGCTCATTATTACCCATGTCCCCTTCCGTTTTTCATTTATACTTTGTAAACAGTTTCTAATGGTGCTTTTTTTTTTTCTATTGTTAAACACAACGGGAAAGTTTCTATTAAGATACTCTATAAATATTTATTTATTTAGTACCCTCTCTTTTTCAGACTTGGCCACTCTCCTACCCATTGTGATCATTTTTTCCCCCTCTTTGATCTTTAACAATCCCCAAACTTTAGCACTCTCCTTAAATGTGTTATAACTTTTTAGACCGAGGATTTCAAATGTATTTTATAGTACATATTTTAAGTGAATGTTGTAGCAGAAGGATAAAGTGACATCTGTTTATTTAATACATCTTATCAAAATTATTTTATGCCTGTACTTGACCAATAGCAGGTGTGACAGACCGCTCTCTCAGCCCTCTCAGGAACACAGGCAGAAAACCCTTCTCTGCTCCAAACAGTGCTCTTTATTCACAGTGCAGGCCCCACCACCAATACATACAGCTTGTCCAGTCCTTCAGTATACAACTCACAGCTCCACAGACTCTGTATACTCCAGCTTACAGTTTGCAACTCTTATAGTTCTTAACCCAGAGGTCTGAATCACTCAAACCACACCACACTCTATACCATCCCCACCACACTAGGCTTGCTTCCTGGCAGGCCTTTTATCCTCCTGAGGAGGCTGCCAGGTGCAACTCATCCCTGTTGATTGCCCTGCAAGCCAGGTGGCTGATTAGCCTTCCTGCAAGGGAGGTTTGCAGAGGGCTTTTCTCCCTCTTAAAGGGCCAGCAGGGCTGGCTCAGGCACTCCTGGCCAGCACCCTGCCACACAGGCTATAACCCAATACCAACACACACTGAAATATCCCAATGCTCAATTCAGATAGTGCTCTGACTACTCTGTGCAATACTTGAATAATAAGGTTAAACCAAAATTTTATCCATATTCTATTGCAGGGGTCTCAAACATGTGGCCCGCGGGCCATATGTGGCCTGCCAAGCCCTTCCCTGTGGCCCGCGAAGTCCCGTGCCCCCCCCCACCCCCCAGCTCCCCCCCGCCCACCTCGTGCATTGCAAATGCAGCGCCGCTTTCTGAAGCGGCTGCCAGCACTGTCCCTTCCGAGGGGAAGGAAGGGGGAGGAGACAGAGGGCTCCTATTTGCCTCCCTCGAAGCATTGCACCCCCACAGCTCCCATTGGCTGGGAACAGGGAACTGCGGCCAATGGGAGCTTCGTGGGAGTTGTCTGGAGGAAGCAAGAGCAGCACATGCAGGGGAACCCTCTGGGACCGGGTGACTCCCTCTCTCCCCCAGGCTGCAGAGACTGGTTGCAGCAGCTTCCTGGAGTGGAGCTGTATGGGGCCGGAGCCGCTCTAGGTAAGTGGCACCAGGCTGGAGCTCGTACCCAGAACCCCTCCTGCACTCCAACTCCCTGCCCTGAGACCTCTGCCCTGACCCACCTGCTGCACCCATCCCCCTGCCGCATCCCTCACCTCTCTTACACCCCACACACCAAATCTCTGCCCTGAGCCCCCTTCCACACCCTGCACACCTGCACCTCAACTCCCTGCCCTGAGCCCCTGCTGCATCCTGCATCCTTTCTGCACCCCCTGGGGGCAGGGAGGGGGCAGCGTTGGGGTGGGGACTTCGGGGAAGGGGTTGGAATGGGGCAGGGAAGGCATGGCAAGAGGCGAGGCAGGGGCAGGGCCTCATGGAAGGGGTGGAGTAGGGGCGGGGCCAGGGTCAGTATCAGTGATGCAGCCCTCAGGTTAATGCACTAGTCCTCATGTGGCCCTCGTGGTCATTTGAGTTTGAGACCCCTGTTCTATTGTATTCATGTTTTCATTCTGTACCGATCACTGTGCGATCTGAGCTCCATTCTCTTTTGGCTTGGGTGTGTGCGTGCATGTGTGTGTGTGCACATGTGTATGTGTAAGAGAGAGAGAGAGACTCCCTGTTCATATTTAAGAAAAGTGAGTGTATGAGTGCCAAAGTCAGATGTCTGCCATCTTTAGATTGTTGTCTCTATAGACAGAAGGCATTACATTTCACTAGTTTATACTTATTTGCCAATTTGCAGATGTTTCTGAGACAGACAGATGCAGTTGGGAAGAGAAACTGTCCCAATGTGTTTATTTTACAGTTGTTTGTGTTTCTGCAAAACATTTATATATGTGTTATAGATTTAAAAAAATATAAAATACCATGAACAATAAACAGTGATCAACAGCACTGTGTTTATACAGAAGGGAGGTCTGAAGTAATGCAGGGAGCAGCTTCACGACTGGATTTACTGAACACCTTCATAAATTATCTGAAAGAAGGAGTAAAGATCACATTAATGGTATTCAGAGATTATATTAAATTGGAAGGAACACCACTGAGATTAATGCAATGCATAAGCATGGATGGTACCTGTAATATTGCATTCAATTCTGGGCATCGTGTTACTAGAATGCAAAGAAGGAAGGAGTTCAGTTAAGAGCAAAAATAATTAGGGAGTCACAGGGAAAGGTTAAACCACTTAAATATATATTTCTTGGCTAAGAGACTACTAAGGGACAACTTTTCAAATATGCTTGGTACCCAGACTTCCACAAGAGCTCAACTCCCAGTTAAATACCTAAATGATGTCAGATTTTCTGTAAGTGCTGCAGAAAATGGCTGCTTGAGGAAACCTTCTACACTTTTTAAACAAAAACACATCATGCTCCCCTGTGCCAGTGGAGGCATGACAAATTCCATGGTTATATTTGGAGCTAGGCAATATTTGGGGGGTGAATATTCTCCTCCTTCTCATTGGATATCCGTAGATTCGAGGATGACCTCTACCACAGATTTATATACGGGTCCTGAGATAACTCGGGAGTCTGATCCTGAAATCGCAGATCCACCCAGAGTAGGTACAATAATTTCCTTGTGGGTCAGCTGACTGCTCTGAGAAAGTTCTTTCTTTTTCCTTCCTTCTCTCTCTCTCTCTCTCTTTTCATCTTAGAGGGCAAGGCACTTCTTGAAGCAGGCCACTGTCTGATGGAGGATGTGGTGCCATTGATGTTGGTTGGTGGCTTGCTCCTCCCAGATTGTGATCTCCACATCAGTTTTCTGGAGATAAACTTTCAGTGTGTCTTTGTAGCGTTTCCTCAGACCTCCAAGGGGCTCCCTGAGCTGAGAGCAGAGGACTTCTATTGGAAGTCAACAGTCCAGCCTTGGGAGGTGGTGCATGAGGAATAGGTTATTTTTCAAAAAATGCAGTTTTGGTCAATCTGAAACTACTTGTGAATTTGACATGAATTTATTTAATAGTTGAAGCTAGAAAAAAAAAACTAGATTCACAGGACAGCAAGACAAGATATAGTTTAAATCCCTCAGGGTCTCCCACATCCCAGGTGAGTGCACTGGGTTACAAGTAAGAAGGGAGGCACAAACTCCTCTGACCATTTTGTGAATATAGCTGATGAGAATAAAAAACTTTAGGATGAACATCATAGTTTGATCCAAAATGGACATTTTTCAATTCACCAATATTTTTAGAATTTTCTCTTTTCAGTTAGACCCAAATCATGTATTTTTTTTAAAAAAATAGGAACTGCAAACAAACTGAAATCAGTCCGTTTACACAGTTCTATTCATAATGGCTCCCTCTTCAAGACTTCAGAACACAGGGTGCTCGTCTTCCATCAGCAGTCCACAACACATATTTCTGATTCATGTTTGGTGCTGCAGAGACAAATATGGGTATTAGCATAAAGCAGTGGGACTAAAAAACTATACTTGGAAGACTATGCGTCATTTATCTCTTAATAATCCTGCTTAACGTTGTCGGGAAAAAACGCATTAGTAATTTGTCATGTGGAGGCAATCACGATTCTATTTTAATCAAATTTCTGTATTCTAGCCATTTAGTGAAATATTTTCTTAGTCTGAAAATATAAATTATGATTCTCCCAAATCCTTTGGCATCTTCAGCCAAATTTGGGTCCATCAGTAATATCCCTTTTTTCTTACAATTGGATTTTCTTTCCATCTCCTAGCATCAATTGGTATTCTTAAAACATTTAAGAAAAAAACATTGAATCTTATAATACAGAACAGATGCAACATTTCTGCATTCTTTTTTTACAAAATGAAATGCTTTTTCTGTTGCAACGCGTAGTACATAGCTTCAAGGAGTGCTTATGCGGCTCTTTGATTGTAGACATACTGTACTACATATCCTTTTGTTGTACTGATGACAATGAAATATGTTGTTGTTGTTGCTTTTAATGCCTCTGCCTTAGAGAAAATGAAATAAACTTTCCAAATACAGGAAGTTTTGTTAGCACCTGTTTTGGTGGTATAACATGATCTAATGGCTGGAGGCTGAAGATAGACAAATTCAGACTGGATATAAGGAGGGCTTTTTTAAAAACTATGAGAGTATTAGCCATTGGAGCAACTTACCAAGGCTTGTGGTGGTTTCTCCATCACAAGCAATTTTAAAATTAACACTGCCTGTTTTCCGATAAGAGTTACTCTGGGTGTTAGTTTGGGAAAGTTCTATGACCTGCGCTACGCAGATAGTCAAACTAGATGTTCACACTGATTGCTTCTTGTCTTTGAATCTGTGTATGTATCATAAAAAATAGCTGTTCTCTGAAGCATGAAAAATACTACAAGAAAAGGAGATTTATAACTGTGAATAGTCCACCCTCCATTACTCTGATTTCTTGCTTTCATACTTGATCTAATATATTATTTTCTCTAACAGTTAACCCAGGATTTGTCTACATTGTAATACAGTGCACTACAGAGGCATGAACGTCAGAACACACTGGTGTGGGCAGTGGAGCAGCACTATGTGGATGCTGATGGTGTGAGCTAAAAGGTAGCTTGTTGACTTTAATGTAGTCCTGACTGAAAGAGGACTAAGTTAACGCAAACTGGGTACTTTTAATTTACCCCAGCAGTATCCACCTGGGGTACTTAGAATGCAAATCTCTGGTGCACTCTACAATTCATATGCTAATCATCTGCACAACAGCGAAGTGTAAATATAACCTAAGACCAAATACCCAGAGTTCACTAATCCAGGATCCTGTTTTTTGGGTGACCAATTTAAAACAGCTTGTGCCTAATTTTCAAGGATGCTGAGGATCCACAGATCCAGTTGAAATCATTATCACAAGTACAATCCATGTTATGGAATACTTCTGAGAATTTTGAATATTTTTTTAAAAACCTACCAGGAATTTAAATTTGAATAGAGCAGAAATGTGAGGGAGAATATATCCTCTCTGTCACTCTCTCATGAGAAAAGTGTTATCTGAAGTGATTGGTCACTGGAAATAAAAAGAGGAAGGCAATGTTTTACCTGTCTCAAATTATCACATAATGAATAGAGGCAGAGTTTTGCTTTACCACACTAACCAGCTTTGAGTATAATGTGTTTCAGGCTAGGTGTCAAATGTCCAATAGACATATGTTTCTTGTGAATATGCTTCTTTGGATCTCAGTCAAGAGTTTAAAGTAGCCTGTAATGTGGGCTTGCCCTTTAAGAGAGTCAGGGACCAGCCTACCTCTAACAGGCTCTTGTAAAAGGGAAGAAGCCAACATAATAGACCTAGAAGCAATTCAATCTCTAAAAACATCATTGTTTGGTTCATTAAGCTCAAATTCCACTTTTATCCATTGTCTCCTATCATCCCATCCCATCCTATCATCCTATTATCCTATCATCCCATCTCAAGATACAAATAACTCCCACTGAAGAATTAAGATCCAGGTCTGAGTTCTGAAAGCGAAGCTCTGTGAAGCTGCAACAGTAACCTGTTCTCATGGTGCTTGGCTAAAGACTAATTAAATACTAAATTCACTCACACATTCTGTTTAAAAATAAATAAAAATGGAATAGGGAGGGGATTACATTGATCAGTTATTTCAGAACTATCTAGATTTTGCTATTCCTCTTCGCCTCAAAATACATAAACAAAATTTAAAAATTTCAACTACCCTGTAGAAAAAAACCCAGCAACCTTTGTACTGCTTTCTTTCAATATTTGGATGCATTTTAATGCACAACTATTGAAATGTGAGTTAATGAGTAAATGGGTAAGATTAATACTATGCAAAAGAGCAGCCAACAAGCATATGTTTAACATTAATATTATTACTTTATGACATAGCTCCCATCTCCTCCTCTTTCTCATGGGGAAATATATATATTCACACACAGCTTCCGGTATATATCACAGGACAGATTACTGCATTTTCTGACAAAAGCTAACATCTCTTCCTTCCATCTGCCAAGGATTAGTGAATTACATCTAAACCAAAAGAAAATCTCCTATACATTTAAAATGCAAATATTATAAACATCTGTAGTTTTTGCCTAAATAGAACTAATATTTTTAATTATTCCAAACTCAGACAAACATTTCAAATGATACAGCCATGGGTATAACTGGAAACGCTATAATCCATCATAAAATAGAGACATATCCTCTAACTCTAATTCCTGTGATGGATCAGATGCTTACAAGAGTCACTGGTGCCTGAAGATTGCTGATTCATAAGTAGCCCTCCGTGATTAAGGAAGTTGCTGTTATAAGTTTGGAACTCATTTACAAGCCAAAAAGTTCTTTTCTGCACAGGAGGTATGTAAGGTTTGGGAATTTCCGTGAATTCTCATTCATATAGTTTTCATTTAATCACTGCCTTGTAGACTAAATTTTATCCCCACCCCCATCATATATTTGGGGAATTAATCCAAAGAGCTCCTCAAGTCTGCAGAGGTCAGGCAGGCCCATTTTTAAAGGTATTTAGGCACCTAAAGAGAAGATAGGCACTTAATGTGATTTTTTTTAGAGCTTCTGAGCAGATTAGGCACCTAACTCCCTTTAAAATCAATCTAACCTGCTAAGTAACTTTTCAAAAAATCCCATTAAGGCACCTATCTGCATCTTTAGGCATCTAAATTGATACGGGAGTGGACCACATCCACTCTGACTAAATTGGCCTTCAACATTGGTTCTCCACTTGTAAGGTAACCCCCTTCTCTGCCAATATATGTGCCAATATATATATTTATGCCTGGATCTGTGCTTTTCACTCCATGCATCTGAAGAAGTGGATTTTTTACCCACAAAATCTTATGCTCAAATAAATCTGTTAGTCTTTAAAGTGTCACTGGACTCCTCATTATTTTTGTGGATACAGCCTAACACAGCTACCCCTCTGATACTTGATAACAAACCAGTTACACTTATTTCACTAATACGCCAACTTACTAAAATAGGCATTAGGTCAAGCTGGCTCCTACTCCCACTGACATTAATTGCATAACTCATGGGAGTAGTGTTGGGCCCCAAACTATACATTGTATAACTCATTGTAACTCATTGTATAACTCATTGTTATAACTCATTGTATACATTGTAACTCAAGAAGATTTTAACAATTTATTTTCTTCCAATGTAATCAGTGCTGAAAAGTTGCAAGTTTATGGAAAGGCTGAAGAGGGAGCAGCCTCTGTTTCTGAGGCTGAGGAAAATAGGGAACGTTACACAGAAATCAAAATTTCAAATCACGATGAGAATAAAGCAACAGCAATGGTCCTAGGTCCTGATTTCCATTTACATTGAAGTCTCTTTCAATTGTTCTAACAGTTCAAAGGGGCCATGGACTGAGCATAAATTACATCTTCACTCTTTATAAGGCTCCTGTATAACATTAAGAGGCCTTAGTGTAAGCTAGAGTCAAACCCTTTATCTTTGCAATCTTTCTTTATATGGGAGTCTTTCCATGCTGCTAATTTTCATCACCTGTCTCTGGATAATTAATAAATGAAAAATACAAGGAAAAGGACTCTGTTTTTCATGCTTAGAATATATTTTGCAGCGCCTTTTTGAGAATAATTTATTGAAGCATTTGTTAAAAATATGCAGATGTTCTTATCTGTCTCATCCTCAACCTTGAGAACTCTCTTTTTTGGGGGTTCTCAAGAGATTTCAGGAAAAGTCTTGATACTGTAACAGAATAACTGA
Organism: Sternotherus odoratus; assembly: GCA_032164245.1. Classification (NCBI taxonomy): domain Eukaryota; kingdom Metazoa; phylum Chordata; order Testudines; family Kinosternidae; genus Sternotherus; species Sternotherus odoratus. Next base: position 225,532,449 of record JAVMKO010000001.1, on the reverse strand, counting down.
GTTGGCTGGACCAGCTGGTGTTCTATGGTGTACATACATGGTATGTGAATATTGCAAGCCAGGGTGTGATTCCCAGCTCATATAGACATATGTCTGTTAGCTCCCATCTAAGCTACATGCTATAAATAATAGTGTAGCTACAGAACCATGGGCAGCATCAGCACTGGTGCTGTGGTAGCTTCTCCATGTACACATGTGCCTGCACACCAAGGGTAAATACACGGGGCTGCTAATATGTTCCACTACTGCTATTGCCCATACTAAAGTGGCTAGACTACTATTTTAGCGTGCTAGCTGAGATAAGAGCTAGCAAAAGTATGTCTTCAAAGACTGGGAATCACATACTTAGCTTGTAGTGTAAACTTAGCCTCAGTCATCTTCCAAAGGTTGTGGAGGGCTCTTATTAAATGTAAAGGAAGTAATTCTGATAAGAATTCTGGGATGTTGTGTGAGAGGGAAGCTGTAAATTACAGCAACAGCAGCTGCGAAGCTCCACCTTCCAGTTATAAACAGACATGAATTTTTATTTCAGTTCATGCTGTCATTATTTCAGTTACTGTGGCATCCTGTGTTGGCTCACAAATAAGTAGTCCGTAAGATCCCAAAACCACCCTATTTTTTTTCTATAGAATGTATCATAGTTTTAAACAAGACCTCAATTAAACTCCAACTAACTGGTTAGACATTAGCAAAGGTGTTTAACTAGTCACAATACATACATTCTACGAATGTGTGTGAGCAGTCTGTACATTGATGGGTCTTTGTCTACACTGCTTCTGAAGCTATGAGCACCCAGAATATTGTACAGCACTTGAGTGCCAACCACATAATTTTAAAATGACCTATAACACAAATATGGATATGTAGATGTACATATTTTCAGATATATTTTCTTTCTACTTTGAAGTAACATTTATCTTTTCCTTCAGAACAAATCTGGCAATTTTTTAGGCCAATACACTTTTCCAAGTGGGAGTATATGTGGTTGTAATTTGGCCTTATAGTGAAAGCTAGTTTCATCTGCAGCTATGGAAGGACTTGCTTCTCAACAATGACAAAATCCTTAGTGCTATAATATTTATGAATTTTCTACTTTAATGGAGCAATTTCTATACATTCACTGGTATTCCTAGAAACATATCATGTTAATATTGTTATGCCTGGTGTCACTAGTTTGCACAGTTACACATTATTTTCAAGCTCTTTTCCTTAGCATGCAGGCAAAGTTTTAATTCTTGGGGAGACATGCTATGGTGGTGTTAGTTTTGGGTTCTGCAAGATTTTTGGTGTAGGAGTAGCTTGGGAAGAGGGGAAGCTATCCTTGTAGTAGGTGAGCTTTCTCTCTGCCCCGAGCTCTAATTAAAGTCCATTCTTGAGATAGCTTCTCACTGGAAAGCAGGCACTAGTGTTGAGCTGAGAATTGTGGAAGAAGAGACTGTCTGCAATATGTGTGACCATCTCCTTTTCAGACTGATTGATAGATATATAGCAAGATAGAGATAGATGAAATATGTCTGATCATTTCATTTCAGTACTAATATATATATATATATATATATATATATATATATATATATATATATATATATATATTAGTCCTGATACAGTGTGTGTGTGTGTGTAGAGCTGAGTATCATATAAGCCAGGACAACTGGGAAATAAATATAACATAGATAAAGTGTATAATATTTATTTTTTTTTATTTTTTTACTGTTTTATAATTTTGTTATTAAGTGAATAATGTATTGGTGAGTAACAGGAACCTGACTCTGATTTATGAAGGAAGAAAGTTTATGATTTAGCCTGATTCTTCATTCTTAACCAGATCTCTATTGGACTGAAGTTGAACCTTATTTTTCTGATTTCTTGTTAAATGCCGTGTAGTATTGTTAAAGTACATTATTTACTTTTTTTCAAAATGCTGCTTTGCCTAGGCTTATAATATGCTTATTTTTCTAATGTCTATTTTTGTTAGTTAATTATGTTTCAGTTACACAATACATACATTTCCCCGCTAAAATTTGGTGAATGGGTACGTAGAGGGGGAAAGAGGGCACCTATATTAATTTATTGTAGCTCTTACAAGCCCCAGGCAAGGACCATGATCCCATTATGCTGGGAGCTGTACAAACAATTCTTATTATTCCTCTTCATTGTTCCTTACATTGTAGCTGTTGTTGAATTATTGCTGCTATTTTTAAAAAAATAACTATTCAATAACCTTAATTCCACCTGTTCTCGATTCTCCAATACCCATCTAATGTCATGCAATGTGTCTTATCTCACTGCTGCTATGATTCTTCTGGGGAGATACATTAAAATACTATTTCTTTTTCTAATTTATACTAACTGATCAACTAGAGGGGGTGGACTAAGACTAATGTGTCTGAGAATTAAAAGGAAAGTGTGGATTGCATTTTGACAACTATATGAATGTCAAATTGTCTGGGAGTAGATATTGGTAGGCATATTTGGACATTTGACTGAGCTCAGACAGTAGTCATTTGCCAACAGTGAAAGCTACATAAAGCAAAATATATATCTTGATCATTATAATACAAGTTGTATACAACATTGAGAAACAACTTAATTCTGAAAATTATACAGTACACCATGCAAGTCACATTCTGACAACAGGTTACAAAATGTTCTTATTCAGGGTTTTTTGTCCTGCCTTTTTCCTCCCCTCAGAATCTCTCTATATAAAAGTCAAATGGTGTATGTATGCGTGCGTGTATGTATGCGCGGATGTATGCTTACTCCTTTCACACCATTTGAGCTAGAGACTTGAAATTTGGTACAGTTAGAGGTCTTGGGGTCCTAATGACCGTAAGAGTTGAAAATTTTTCAAATCTCACCTCTGATGCCCCCCAGGGGTGAAATTCTTTAAAGGCCAATCACATCAGCTGGGCAGCTGATGTTCTCTGTGACATAGTTCTGATGTCATAATACCCCCTCCAACAGACACCGCACTCGCTCAGCTCTCTGCCCCCTCCCCCCTCCAATGGAACCCCAGAATCCCTCAGCTCTCTGCCCCCTCCCCCCTCCGACGGACCCCGGAATCCCTCAGCTCTCTGCCCCCTCCCCACGTCCGACGGACCCCGGAATCCCTCAGCTCTCTGGCCCCTCCCCCCTCCGACGGACCCCGGAATCCCTCAGCTCTCTGCCCCCTCCCCACCTCCGACTGACCCGAGCAACGCCGGGTATTTTCGCTAGTAGCTATATAAATTGCAATGTGGGCTTGATTCTGCACCATTCACCGCAATGGGACCTTTTCCATTAACTTAAATGGAAAGAACAAAAGAACAAAAGAACATTTTAGGAGAAGTCATCTCAATTACAAGTCATAGATGCATCTGATGAAGTGAGCTATAGGCCATGAAAACTTGTGCTAAAATAATCTAGTTAGTCTCTAAGGTGCTACAAGTATTCCTCACTTTCTTTACAGATACAGACTAACACAGCTGCTATTCTTAAAGTCATAGATGCTGACTCTCTGCCTTTGTGTCATCCCATTCTTTATCCAGGCAGTCTGGAGAGTAGCCAATGTGCAACAAGACTGTTTTTATCTTTGTTAGAATATAGTCTAAACATATATTGGTTACCTAGTATAATGACTATCATCTTGGTCACCATTGGACAAGGAACATGGGAGAACCAGAATTAAAACATTAACCTAACCAGTATGTCTGGAGCCAAAGTATTAAATCCACTAACTGAAAGCCAGAACACACTCACACCCTCCTTGGAGCAGCACAGAGTGGGACACACAACACACACTAAGCAGTGGGCTAGACGTTTTATTTATTAATAGTTTTTTTTTTAAAAAAAGATTATCTTTATAAAATGAACCACAATTAAAGGAAGTGATCTGCTAATCCCACACAAACAAACTAATTTTTTAGTGTTTTTAACTTAAAACACAATTGCTATTTATAACATTGTCCCCTCCAAGCATTTCCCTAGCTAATATAATTAATTCAACTACTTGACTTTCACAGGTTAGGCCCTTACACAGAGGCTTCTTCCTTTGCACTTTACCTCTACTGGTCAGCCCAACCCATCATGCACAAAGGAGTAATGTTCCATATACTCTCAAAAGGTGGTATCGAATCCACAGTTGTACATGCCACCTTGGAATCCCTTTGAGTAATTCTTGCTGATTCACACTGAGGTCGCTAAGTGCTCTGCGTCCCTCCACACCCCCTGCAGTGCTTCTAATAGTGTCATAGGGCCGAATTTAGCTCTTAGCATATCTGTGTCTTGCCCTATTCTGCCATTTCTCTCATCCTCTCTTTGTGAGTCTCAATCCTTGGTACAAAATTTGAGGCTAAAGCTATGAAGTCAGATAATGTATGGCAATAACAATAATTATTGATGTATAATAAGCAAAATCAGATGTTTCTTGAAATTTGTCACATACCTAGAGCTAAGACATTATAATTATACTGTATTTTGCAAACATTCATTTGTACAAATATGTAAAAATTTATAATCTACCATGGATTTTTGACTAGATATTGTAGAGGGAAGGGCACTGGACCAGGAGTCAGGAGACTGCATTCAGTTCCAAACTTAAGTATCGACATCTTGCGTGATCTTTGGCTTAAGGTCTACTAAATTTATCCTATCCCTCAGATCTCTTTCTGAAAGGTGGGGATACTTTACAGGTGTGGTGTGAAGTTGAAATTCCATAAATTATCATGAGGCACTCACATACTACAGTGATGTGATCCAGACAAATAAATAGACAGGCAAGCAAAGTTAGTTGTTACTGTAACATTTTTGAAAAGAGGGCTATGCCAGTTCAAATGACTTTAGCCTATATTGCTGGATTGTTCATATCTTCCATGCTGGTTTATAGTTATTTCTGCTAGAGAAAGTTGATCCATGTGTTAAAAACTATAGCTGCCAAAAAGACACTGACCTTTCATAAAATAACAATAGATCTGAAGACCTCTATCTTGAACCTCATATGATACAATGATAAGTAATTACATTTGGATGAAATCCCCTGTCAAGAGGCAGAGAAGATGACACCTCTGTCATGCCCTGTGCACAATTAGGCAAGTTGGGTCAGTGCAGGTGAGTAATTGCCATTCTACACAGAGAATGTGTAAACTGTGTGGATAAGAAATTCTTAGATCATCCAACATGATGGAGGTCAGAAGAGCAATCTTTAGCGCTGGTTTCCCCAGTTTGTTCTGTGTTATTGACAACAGACAAGTGTTCCAGTTTCAGCTGCTACTGTACCCTTTCATTCCCTTCATAGTGATTACATAACCTGTCACAGCGGCCCTGCATCTGACACAGAACAAACCACACATCAGATGCAGAGGAGGCACAGCATGTTTTCAATTTGGCTGTCAGAATGGCATAAGGGAAAGGGATCAGTGCTCAGACAGCAAAGCAATTTTCATGTTATTTGTACTTTCTTCAAATTATTCAGTGTGGCTATGAAAGGGTTGCCAATGGGACCAGTTATGCCTACTCAGCCAAATAAGCTAGTTTAAAAGAGGAGTTTGATGGTAAGCCTTTTTTTAATAAAGGATGATGCTTTTTTAGCATATTTTTAATATACTTTGATGTGCTGGTAGTTACAGTTGCCTTCAGCAAGTGAAGCCAAATAGATCTCACTGGAACTAGGAAAAACACTGCTCTATGCATTGCTTGTCTGTGGTACAAGTCAGTCAACATGCTTTCTTCAGACTAAACAACTTATGTTCAATGTGTACATCCTTAACTAGCTTTGGGAAAGTGAACCAGGGCCTGCTCTAAAATCTATGTTAATTAGCAGCATAAAATATACTACTCTTGTGCCACTGAGCTTTAAATTGAAGGAATGGATTGGAGGTAGGGGAATTTTTATGTACCTAATGTCCCAAATCCTGCTTTCCCTTTAGAGGTGCCCTGAATGCATTAGAACTGATAGTTTCTGTTGAACAGGGTACTCAGAAATTTGGGAAGGAGTGTGTATAGACCAGGGATCGGCAACCGCTTCCCGAAGCCCCCATTGGACCGGGATGGCGAAGCACGGCCAGTAGGAGCCGCAGTCGGTGAAACACCAGCTGCAGGGCCTGCTAAGGATGCTTACCCTGCAGTCCCGTGTGCCAACATTGCCGATCCCTGTAACAGATAATATTCATGTCCTCCACTCTTTTCCTTCTCTTTTTTAAGCTGATGAGCAAACATCATTATAAAATTAAATAATAACATAATGGGCTTACTTTATATAAATCCTGTTACAGGATTCTAAGGATGTACCATGTTTCACTAGAGGTGTTCGCATAAACTGCACCATCCCCAGAGTAGCCCTGCTGGAGGCTGGGGGGAGGAACTGTAACACAGTGACACCACTCTGAGTTACAATTTCTCCCGTGCCAACTTCCTGTGAGTTAGAGGAGGGTAATAAATACTACTAACATACTGCCATTAAATTACTATCACACTGTTCGCTATCCATCAACCTGTTCCAGGGAGGGAGTAAATTAGCAAGTAATCTCTCTTCCTCTTATATGTCTGCAATAAAGGTCTGGTTAACCCATGAAAGATTACATAAGAGGTTTTTACTCAAATTAACGTTAACAGTGAGTGGGAAAATATTGGCCTTGGTAGTATTCTTCTTTAGCACCCTCTTGTCTAAGAATAATATCATAGGAACATACTAATATTTAAGATTATGATAATTTTCTCTATAGTATTTTTCAGATGACTTAATATTTAACATTCCTAGAAATTTTACCTGTAATTTTCTGTACCATATATATATGCACAGTTTCAAAAGTGTTAAAGTTGTTTAAGATCCTAAGTTTCATTTTTAGAAATGACAGGTATTTGAGTCCATGTCTCATTGGAAGTCATTGAGACTTAGGATGCTAAGTGCATAAGGCACATTTGAAAATGGGACTTAAGCTCTCTAATCACTTAAGGTATGTCTACAAATTAGGTTGAATTTATAGAAGTCAATTTTTCTGAACATATTGCATACAACAATTTTTCTGAACATATTGCATATTGTGTGTGTCCCCACTAAATGCGCTAAGTCGGCGGAGCGTGTTCACAATACTGAGGCTAGCATTGACTCTCAGAGCTGTGTACTGTGGGTACTTATCCCACAGTTCCCACAGTCTCTACCCCATTGGAATTCTGGGTTTAGCTCCCAGTGTATGATGGGGCAAAAACATTCTTGTGGGTTTTTGTGGGGGCATCTTGTCAGTCGCTCCTCCCTCTGTGAAAGCAATGGCAGATAGTCGTTTCACGCCTTTTTTTCTATGCAGACACCATACTGCTTTCAGCAGATGGTGCAGTATGACTGCTTTCCTGCTCTCCTGGTGCCATGAATACACTTCACGGGTCCTCTCATCCTTCTGAATAAATATCTATTTTTGTGGCATCTGCATCAGGAAACCATCGTCATCCACTGCTTACACTGGCACTCTGTTTTCCTGCTCTCCTGCTGCCATGAATCCACTTGCAGGTCCTCTCATCCTTCTTAATAAATATCTATTCTATTGTCCGTGCAGATACCATAGCACTCCAAGAATGGAGCCTGCTAAGATCACCGCGGCAGTTCTGAGCATTGCAAACACCTCATGCATGTTTGTGCAGAACCAGAACCTGCAAAAGAAGACGAGGAGGCAACAGCAGCAGGGTGAGGAGAGTGATGAGGACATAGACACAGGCTTCTCTCAAAACACAGGCCCCAGGAATTTGAACATTCTGGTGGCAATGGAGCAGGCTCACGCCATGAAACACCGATTCTGGGCCTGGGAAACAAGCACAGACTGGTGGGACCATGTAGTGTTGCAGGTCTGGGATGATTCCCAGTAGCTCCAAAACTTTTGAATGTGTAAGGCCACTTTCAGGGAACTTTGTGACTTGCTTTCTCCTGCCCTGAAGCGCAAGAATATCAAAATGAGAGCAGCCCTCACAGTTCAGAAGCGAGTGGCGATAGCCCTCTGGAAGCTTGCAACACCAGACAGCTACCAGTCAGTCGGGAATCAATTTGGAGTGGGTAGATCTACTTTGGGAGCTGCTGTGATGCAAGTAGCCAATAAAATCACTGAGCTGCTGCTGTCAAGGGTAGTGACTCTGGGAAGTGTACAGGCCATGGTAGATGGCTTTACTGCAATGGGCTTCCCTGACTGTGGTGGGGTGATAGACAGAATGCATATCCCTATCTTGAGACCAGACCACCTTGGCAGCCAGTACATAAACTTCAAGGGGTACTTTTCCATGGTGCTGCAAGCACTGGTGGATCACAAGGGAAGTTTCACCGACATCAGTGTGGGATGGCTGGGAAAGGTACATGACACTCACATCTTCAGGAACTCTGGTCTGTTTGAACAGCTGCAGGAAGGGACTTACTTCCCAGACCAAAAAAATATTGTTGGGGATGTTGAAATGCCGATTGTTATCCTTCAGGACCCAGCCTACCCCTTAATGCCATGGCTCATGAAGCCATACACAGGCACTCTGGACAGTAGTAAGGAGCAGTTCAACTATAGGCTTACTTACTTATACTTACTTAAGTAATTAACTATACTTATACTTACTTACTTACTTACTTATACTTACTTACACCTTACTTATAGTAGTAAGGAGCAGTTAAACTATAGGCTGAGACCTCAGTGAAACCAATATTCCCACTTTTATTGCTGCTTGCTCTGTGCTCCACAATATCTCTGAGAGTAAGTGTGAGACATTTTTGGCAAATCACCTGTCGGCTAATTACACGCATCCAGACACCAGGGTGATCAGAAGAGCACAGCAGGACATGCTGCACATCAGAGATGTCTTGAAAACCAGTTTCATGACTGGCCAGGCTACAATGTGATGGTTCTATTTGTTTCTCCTTGATAAAAACCCACCCCTTGGTCCACTTTACTTGACTGTAAGCCAACTACCTTCCCCGCTTTGATCACCAGTTGGAGAGGCAATAAAGTGATTGTTATTTCAAAATCATGCATTCTTTATTAATTCATCACACAAATAGGGGGATAACTGCCAAGGTAGCCCTGGAGGCGGAGGAGGGAAGCACTGGGAGGGGTGGTGGATGAGGGGAGGAGGGAAGGAGAAGGCCACACTGCACTTCAAAACGTACTGAATGCCAGTCTTCTGTTGGTTGGGCAGTCCTCTGGGGTGAGTGGTTGGGTGCCCAGAGCCTCCGCACATTCTTGGGAGTCTGGTGGAGGAGGCTATGGAACTTAGGGAGGAGGGGGACAGTGAAGATGGGCAATAGTAGATTTCATTCTCTAGTAGGTTGACAGATCTGTTTATTTTAAAAAAATCTAAACAAGAGTTTTGTAAGTGCACCAGTGAATTTTAATTTCTACTTATCCTTTTTAAGGGGGTGGGATAATTTTGAAGTTATCTGACAAATGTGTTCATGTGAAACTTTTCCCTTATCTCAAAAAGTGAAGGCATGATAAAGTTGATTTAGTGTAGGGGCTAAATATCATTTCTGTTTGTGGACTTTTTCAGTTCATTGAAGTAATTTTTGATAAATTTCTGTTAAGAAAAGACATTTGAACTGAAAATGATTTCTTTAAAACTTTGATGCATAGAATCATGCCAAAAGTTATCAGGTGAATTTTAACATTGACACTTTAAACATTAATTTCTAAGATAGCCTTCTGCATTAAATATTTTTCAATGGCCTTTTCTAACTTTTTAAAATCTAAGGGTTCACTATGTCTACTTCAAATAAGTCATATTTTCACAAATTTGTATTATCCCTGGATTTTCATTGGGAATGCTAATGGAACCATCTAGTATTTCAGAGTTATGAAGTTGCATGGGGTTGACTCCATGCTCACATCAATTTAATTGGTGGAATTATATTTGATATATATTGATGTGAGAGGTCAAGGAGATTATAGCTAAAGAGCTGAACTGTGTAAAAGGAAAGAGAGATTTCAAGATACAGTAATTCATCACTTAATGTTGTAGTTATGTTCCTGAAAAATGCTACTTTAGGTGAAACAATGTTAAACTAATCCAATTTCCCCATAGGAATTAATGTAAATGGGGACAGAAGGTTAGGTTCCAGGGAGATTTTTTCATCAGACAAAAGACATTATATACTTATAAAATATAAGTTGTAAATAATTCTAAACAAAAAATTTAATACTGTACTTACCAATGATGATTATGAAACTTGTTTAAGGCAGGGGTGTAGCAGGCTTGGGGCGTGGGGACTTTCCCTGTTCCGTCTAACCAGCACTCCTGCTGTGGAGTGGGGTTGGGGGCTTGCCTGCTCCCCAGCTGGAATGCTGGGCAGGAGTGGGGCGAGCCCCCATGCCCCAACCCCACTTCCTGGCAGGAGTGCCAAGTGGATCGAGTGGGCAAGCCAAACAGCTTTATAACGGAACAGTGCATGATTTTCAATGAGTATGTTCTCTAATAGATCAGCAACCTAATAACGAAAAAATGCTAACCCAGATGACTTTAAGTGAGGAGTTACTGTAGAGCTATACACATTTTAATGTAATACAGAAAAACTGGTAAGTTTTCAACTAAGTAAACAATCCTGGGTTTTCTTAAATTAATATGTTGACCTTTAGAATCCTAAGTGGCTTGATACTTTCTGACATGAAAGATGACTTCTCTTCCACTGCTTCACTGCCACTGACAATATTGCCATCAGTGGAGCTGTTCAAGCTGAATCTCTTATGGTGTTAAAGATAGGGAAGTGCCAGTGCTCAGCTTTGGAACTAGCTGACACCCTTGTTCTGAAATACCACAGGTCTATTGACCTTCTGGGCATGCTGTAAGGTACATTTATTTGCTCAGGGTGCAGCAGAGGGAAATATGTGACTGAGCTTATATCCACATGAGGGAAGTAGTTTTGTGGGATGTGCATATCAGGTAGAGAATGTTGTTGGTTGTTGCTAATTATTTCTTTCCTTTAATTAGTGGTAAGGGAATAAGGAGTTCCTCCCAATGTTCCCTCTAATTTCTGACAGGCCATGTGCGCCAAAAAATCTTCTGGGCAAATTTTCATGTGTGCATTGTTTTGCCATGTGTGCAGGGTTTAGGATCTGTGTGTGCACGTATACACACACAGCTTAGAGGGAACAGTGGTTCCTCCTTTTACATTTGTCTGTAACCCTTCAGACAGTGGTATTGGCAGCTTAAAGGGTCACCTTCTCATTTTCTAGCAACAAATAACTATGCCTTGAGCTCCCACCCAGTAACCTGAGAAATTCTATCTATCTATCTATCTATCTATCTATCTATCTATCTATCTATCTATCTATCTATCTATCTATCTATCTATTTACTTGTACGTATGTAGATAGAGTAGATAACCCTTCATCTGGGAAAAGTGAGGAAGAGATAAATTGGTGAGAGCATGGAATCAACCCTATTCAGCTAGATGGGTCCATTGAATTAATCAATGGAAAACTACAGATAATGCAAATAATGCAATAATAATCACAGCTGACTATGACTATAGGGAGTCAGGTAGTAGAGTTCTAGAGCTGCTTAGATAGTTTGGACCAAGATTCTCCTTGGGATTTCCTGACCAACTAAGTGTGGGTGGGAAGCTGGAAAGGTAACTATACTGCATAAGCCTCTCATCACTTGTTATAAGGATGGACATGGGGTGTGACTGTGACCTTGAGGTAACAGAGGCAGACATTATCAACTGTTATTAGTTTGACCTGTATTCCCTTTCCTCTCCCAGGCAAGCTTTCCTATTTAAAAGCTTTTGGACACAATGCTTGTAAGTGAGGAATCATTTGCCTAGAGATGCTGATGGGTAGGCATATCCAAGTGAGGGATGGGGATTGAATAAACTAGATCTTTGGAGAGGTACTGTTCAATATATAAACTTCAGTGGACTTATTATAATCTTCATTTGGGAAAACTGAGGCAGACACAATCGGGGTGCAGCACCAGGACTCCAAGGGTGATGGCTCCCATTACAAGCACCAGTTTACCCTCTTGACACACCTGTGAAGTGGAAAGTATCACTGTCCACATTATACAACTGAGGAATGGGAAGATGTTAAGACTGCTTGCCTGAAGTCACAGAACAAACCTATTGAAGAATGAAGAACTGAACATAGATATCTTTAGTCCTAAATCAGTGCCTTAACCATAAAACCACCCTTTGTATTTTATACATATAAGTAGATAGCTTTAAAATATGTATATATAACTTTTGGTTGAATTCCCATTCCACTAACCTGGTTGTCCTATACTCCTATATGACCAATAATGTTGGTTTTGTTATATAATGTCACCACTTGCCATCAAATCTGCTCTCCAGGAGTCTGAGCCAAAGACTGTTAGAATCAATAGAAAGACATCCATTGACTATAAGGGAGTGTGGATCAAACTCCTGGGATGACATTGAGTCTCCACTGAACTCAGTGGGAATTTTGCCATTGATTTTAATGGGGCCAGGATTTCATCCCAAACTTTTTACATCAGTGAAACAAGACACCTACCTGCTTCCTATGCAGACCTACAAGACCGCTCTAACATGAATCTCATAACATGTTCTGAATAAAACAAATGTTCAGACATTTGTCAGAGCCATTTCAATAATGATATTATGAAGACCTAATAAAAACCAGGGTAACTGGCAGTAGCAGTATGGGCCTTATCCGATGGCTATAGAAGCCACTGGGAGTTTTTCCTATATAATTATAAAGATTTTGAATCATCATGGACATCATGACGCCAGCCCTATTAAGTGAGATATTACTGTGTGACTTATTTTTTAGCCAGTGGGCCATCATCTGGAATGAAAAAAAACTCCACAGATAAAACCACTACACCTAGTACTTTTAGCTGTTATATAATAGTATTGGACTATGCAATAATATCTAATAGTGCTGGGGTCAGCAACCTTCGGCACACGGTCCATTAGGGTAATCCACTGGCGGGTTGGAAGACCTTTGTTTACATTGCCTATCCACAGACAGGACTCCCGCAGCTCCCAGTTGTTGCAGTTTGCTGCTCCCGGCCAATGGGAGCTGTGGGAAGTGGCGACCAGACCTCCCTGCTGTCCATGCCACTTCCTGCAGCTCCCATGGCCGGGAATGGTGTACAGTGTGTCCCTGTCAGCAGGTATATGGGATCTTGGGGAGCAATTACCACACAGGTGGGGTGCAAAATAAATTTTATTAAGAAAATGCAAAAACAGGGAAAATTCAATAGTGAGGGATATGGGGTTTGTTAAAGTGGACAATTGGGGAGGGGTTTCTTTTAGTAAATGGGATAGGGGGTTTCAATAGTGGGGTACAATACAGTGGGGTATAATACAGTAGGCAACCAATTAACACTGAAGCATAAATGTAACAGGTGGCTAACACTTCCTATGTAAAGAGTATGTCACAGCAGCATATAACCAACTAACAGTATGGGTAAAATGTGTTAAACAACCAACAATTTTAGGTGAACATGTAAATGTAGAATGTGAGGTGCATTAGAGAGAAAAGGGGTAACCAATGGGGTTTTATGCTAGAAAGAGAGAGAGAAGACAGGCTGTAAGTTGAAACAGCAGAGAAGTAAAGGTTGGGGGATGGGGGAAGAGGAGCACGTGGTGGGGGGAGATTTAAACTCAGGGAGACACAGAGCAGACAGCAGAGAGACAATTATACAAAACACAGCAAAATCTTATCTATGATTTAACTTAACCAAAACTACACAAATTAGCAAATATCAAAACACAATGCAACAATTCTTAAACCTAACTTAACTACAGCTATGCAAAATGAAATTACAACTTATCTAGACTAAAAGACAAAATCTAACCTAATGGGTGCACCTTATACTAGGGGTAGTTTCAGAGGGCAGAGTGGTGTGTGCCCAGGATACAGCTCCAAGGGGGGAGGGGGATGGCTGCAAGCTGGCAGCCCAGGATACAGTCCAGGAAGGCACAGGCTTATTTCTAGCAGCAAAGATGCTGCAAAGCAAGAAACAGATTACAGATACAGAGTTTCAGAGGACAGGGTGGTGTGTGCCCAGGTACAGTCCAGGAAGGCACAGGAAAGAGATTACAGATACAGACCAAGGGGAGTTTAAGAGAGGTTTTAAGACACAGACCAAGGGGAGTTTAAGAGAGGTTTTAAGACACAGACCAAGGGGAGTTTAAGAGAGGTTTTAAGGAAGGAGTTTAAGTCTGTGTGTTGGGGAATCAGAGTTTAAGGAGGAGTTTAAGAGAGGTTTTTAAGCAAGGAGTTTAAGAGAGGTTTTAAGACACAGAGTTTAAGTCTGTGTGTTGGGGAAACAGAGCCAGCAGCTAGAGTGATTAAGTATAGAAAGTTTCACAGAAGAGAGGTTCTCACCAGTCCCCAGACAGCAGCAAAGACTGAAGCAGCAATCAACATCAGAAGAAGCCAGGAGGGCTCAGCATGGTCTTGATCAGCAATAGGTCTCTCAGGCAGCAATTCGTTCTTCGTGGGGTGGGGGGTTAAAAACGGGGGTACGCTCAAAAATAAAACGAGAGCGGGGGGGGGTAAAAACGGGGGTACACTCAATAATAAAACGAGAGCGGAGAAAGGACCCCCCAGAACCCCTGCCTGATCAGGCCAGGTAGCAATGCAGGAACCTTTCTGATGCTAGTTTCAAAATGCCTGTTCTTAAAAGCAAACTCAGGCAGTTTCCCTGCCAGTAATGCTGATAGGCTCCTTCTGTCACAGGGGAGGAGTTCAGAGAAAAACTACAGGTGAGTAGAGACATGCCTGGGCATGCCTCATGACTCAAAAGCACATGAGGCCTATGACTCATGCCCAGGATCTCAAAGCACGTTGGTCTTACAGCTTGACATAGCCTTGCCCTACACCGAGCCCAGGTTTAACAAGGTGATAACAGGACCAACCCTTTGAACAGGGCAGTTATCCCACTTAAGCACAAGTGGCCATCCCTTTGAGAAGGGCAATGGCTCTTTGTAAACAACTTAAGGGGCCCTCCCTTTGAGAAGGGCAGTGGCCCTGGTAAATAATTTTAACAGCCAGGGAGGGGCGGCCACAGGAGAGCAAAAACAAAATGGAGAACGGGACAGCTGTAACAGACAAAATGGAGTAGGGGGAAAGTTGTAACAGACACAGTGACCACCAGGAGCTGCAGGGGGCCATCCCCATGGATGATCGTCATAAACAAAATGTCTCATGGCCTGCCAGTTGATTACACTCATGGGCCACGTGTAAAAGGTGGCAACCCCTGTAGTAGTAGATAATGGTGTAGTGCCATTTCTAAATACAAATTTTAAAAGAGGAATATAACATACATTTTATGGCGTATTTTTAGTCTGTGGGGGATTTTTCTGTTTTGGGTTATTTACAGCAGATATTATGTTTTATGGGATAGTCCCACTTCAGTACATCTCTAATAGAAAGTGTTATTTACGACTGAGAAATTAATGGTTTCATTTTAGGGAACTGCTTCTGCAAATCTTGGATCCTCAAAGTTTTTAATTTAATATGTAGGAATAGCAGAATGTGAGATTAACATCAACGTCTTTCTACTAAAAGATGGAAGAGAGGAGGTATATATATTTATTTTGAATTAGGATCAGAAATGTTAGAGTAAAAGGAACAATACAGGAATACTAACTAGTTTTGTTATGCTTTTCTGAAATGTTTGTAATTAAAAGGGGGAAATGATGCTTTACTTGGGTATTTAAACAATTAGACATTTATACTCTGTGATTTTGTATCTCTGGAACTTTAATTAATTTCTCAGCCATTACATGAGAGCTTTTAATACGATTCTGAATTTGTTGTCATTTCCACTAGATATGACTTTGTAATTAACTGTCTTTTGGAAAATGAAACAACAACAATAAGCAAAAAACTAAAACAAAGAAAAAACACTGCTAAAAATAACCACCAAGGAGTGGTGACACCAATTTTTAAAAGGGCTCCAGAGGTGATCCCGGCAATTACATGCAAGTTAGCCTGATTTCAGTACAGGACAAACTGGTTAAAACTTAAGAGCAAAATTGTCAGACACACAGATGAATATAATATTTTAGGGAAGGGTCAACATGTTGACTTGCTCCCCGCTGGGTCTGAAGCAGCCCCTGTTTATTGGGTTTTGCAGTTTGCTCTAACAAACAATAAACAAGGGTCTGAAGCAGCCTATGAATGTAAGACATGCAAACAGAATAGTACCATGCCCAACTGAGCACACCTTATATCACTATGTTGCTTTATGATTTCAGGTAATGGAACTTCATGGCTTTTGGGTGTGCATAACAGGTGGCACGCAAATATGAAACTGAAATTGCTTTAGTAGGTTATGTTATTCCAGTTATAAATCTCTAATAACTTTTATTATAATCAGATATCCAGCTTTTTCTAGGTCATTATGGTAGGTTTCAAAATGACAAAAAGCTTTTCCTAATTTTACTTCATGGAACTTGATTGTTTTGTTTCTTTGTTTTGCTTGTGTTTGTTTTTGCTACCCAACTGATTACTACTGAGCATGAATATCTTATTTTTATTCACAGCTTTAAGATTTCCCTACTCTCCCCCATCCCAACTAACTTTCTCCTGTTTGTAATTTTCTCTGTAATTGGTCTCACAGTGATATATGCTGGTGGATTTAAAAATTCGAATTTAATCACAAGTAAAGCAGCATCTTTAAAAATTACTGAGCATCTAACACCTGCCATCTCATCAGTGTTTGGTCTACATCTTTGCAAATTACTACATATATCATTCCTGACATGTAAAGTGATACAGAGATTAAAACACAGATTTCAAGCGAGCTAAGATACACAAGTGAGACCTACATCTTGTTGAACAACCTTTCTGGAAAAGATATTAGTGTTAAAGAAAATAATTAATTATACATATAAAATCTGACTACAGGAAGACTTAAAACTTACTCAAGTTCTATTTCCCTGTAAAGATGTCAAGTCATTCTTTGTTTGATTTGTTGGCTTAGAAACAATAATAAGTTAACATAAATGATGTGGAAATTTCTTCCACATACCAACCAAGTTGCACATGATTTAGTTCCAGTTTTGCAATATACAGAATTAAATATGTTCAAAATGATTGGATGGTATTTGTTCATTCCAATGAACTTCTGTCTACTTTACAAACTTTATATGTGCTGTATAGGGCCCAAATCAGGCGACTGATGCACTGGTGACTCTGGCTTCCTTGGAAACCCCACATAAACACTATAGGTCAGAATTAGTCCCACAGTGTATTTGACCCTCACTGTAAACTGGGTATTTTAAGGGCTCCTGGTGTCCCTAATTCCACCCACTCCTAATATAGCAGGAACTGTAGGGCTCCTTCCCCATCTCCTCCAGTCCATTACAACATGACTTTGGGAATCCTGTTGCTTGGGTCTAAGGAGACTGGTTTCCTTATGGCTCATAGATTTTCTATCTGGATGAACTTTAGAAACTATTGGAAATAGCCATTATGCTGCTAATTTCACACAAATCATGGTATTTTATATAAGGGTTTCTGAGAACTTTATCACCTCCCCCTTGTTGCCAAAGAGCTGATGTATGGTCAATCTGATAACATATCAGTTTATCTATAGACTGGATAGGCAGGAGTCATTTTTCATATATGTATAATTCACAACACTGTGGAGCAAAATCTTTGTATTCATGAGATTTTCAAAAATCATGAGATTGAAAAATACAAGTAGATAATCAAATATCAATCTCCATCCTCTTAATATGCAGGGGAAATCTTCAATGCTCAGCTTTATTTATTTTTTAAACCCACAAAATGACTACTTTGGGTTTCACCAAGTTTTGTTTCATTCACATTGTGCAGTGCTGACTTCTGATAGTAGAGAAAAAGGAAAGTACAGACACATAAGGAGATGAGAGCGAGAAAGAACTGAAG
Organism: Sternotherus odoratus; assembly: GCA_032164245.1. Lineage (NCBI taxonomy): Eukaryota > Metazoa > Chordata > Testudines > Kinosternidae > Sternotherus > Sternotherus odoratus. The sequence continues at coordinate 225,514,609 of JAVMKO010000001.1, read as the reverse complement.
TGAGTGAACAAGGTAAATTACTTTCTTGTCCGTGCAAGGCAATGGAAATAAGAAGTGTCAGGCACAGCCCAATATGCCAAACTTCCCAATGTGATTACTCCTAAACAATACACAACTTTCAAAACCCATTAAAGATTTTTTTTAAAAAAAAATTAAATGTACTTAGAATCACTGAGTCCCAGCCCATTGTTGCATAAATTCTTAAATCTGTGCTTAGAAAGCAGCTTTAGGCCCCAGTTCAGCAAAGACATACTAGAATACTATACAACCCAGTGGGTAGGGGAACTCACCTCAGAGGTGGGAGACCTACATTCAAGTCTCTGCACCGCATCAAGCACAATGGGGATCTGAATCCTAGTCCTCCACAGCCTGGGTGAGGGCATTAACCACTGAGTTTTGTGGGGATACCTTGTACTTCTTTTTCTGTGAGAAAGGACTGACTTGCGTTAGGTGCCTAACTGCAGGAGAGGGTTCACAGGTGTAAATCCCAGATGGAAGGAGTCTCCCTGGACATTTCCTACTGACTAGCTTAGGTGGTACCCCACTCAGCTGGATAGCTTTTGTGGAACCGATTCTTAGGCGCCTAACTCTTCTCATGAAGTGTAGAGGCAGCCTAGGTATCTAACTCAGCCTGTGGATTCTATTAGGCAGCAGGGTGCCTAGAAGTTAGGTAATAAAGTGCTGAATCTAAGTATTCTTTGGAGATCTAGCCCAAAATTCCCACAGAATTTCAAAAGACTCTTTTGGAAAAATAAATAAATATGTGATGAACTATAGTCCTGATAAAACAAAGAAAACATTATCAGCACTACTGGAGTACATTAGCACCATTCTTCAATGTCTGCAATTTCCTCATAAAATGTAAAATATTGTACAACTAAAAATAAACAAAACATTTACTGGAAGTTTATACTTGTGTTAGCACTATTATTTCACTATGAGAAAGAGCTATTATCATTTCCTCAAATTCCCGTATTCAACCTAGGTACTGTATGCTTATGGAATTTTAACAGCGCAGTTAGTTGGCAGTGTTCAAGAATCTCAGTATAACCCTGGGATCTCTTTGGTGACAACTGGCAGAAGGTACAGGGGTGCATAAGGCTTATTGAAATCACCTGGATCTAATAGCTACATTCTAGTTGACCAAAGAAAGCCTGTGTCACACTGCTCATTATAACCATTGTGACATATATATAAAGATAATATGCAAGCAATATGTATATATTCTGCAAATTATATTCTTAAAGTCTGTGACTTTGGGCTGGTCACCAAAAGGTGATAAACAGTTGTTGTTTGTTTGTTTGTTTGTTTATGGGTTTTTTTGTTCTGGCAAGAAATGTTTATCTATTGATTTGTCTTTATGCAACTTGAGCATTGTGTACTTCACAAGGACTGCATATTTACAGTCTGAGCACAATGCTTAATGAGTAGTTCAGAGTGTCCAGTATACTGAAGTGACCAAACCATCTGAAACTCACTACCATATTCCAGTGAGCCCCTTGCCCTCTTGCACTGGGATGCTTTTAGAATCACAGGAGGATAAAATGTGCCTGTTGCTAACCTCTAAAGGGAGAGCAGGGCTTGCAGATACTAGAAGGCACTGCTTATGTAACACCTACAGACTCCAGTCCTCAGTGGGTGGGAGCAAATCTGGAAACTCTGGAGCTAAATGCATGAGCTAAAAGCACTTAATCTCTAATTGGTCTTGGTGCCACTGGAGAGAACAGAACACCTCACGCAGGAAATGTATGGGTTACATACTTCCCCTAGATGAGGGACCCTATCCGGAGCTTAAGAAGCCTATCCTGAGCTTCAGAGATTTTCCCATTGATAACCTGGATGAGCCCCCACAGGTAACAGACCCTGGTTGTCAGTGGGTGGGACCCCTATTCATGAGCCTCTACTACCTGAGACTTCAAAGAGAAATGGCAGAACTAAAATTCCTTTGCAAATTTACCACCATTAATTTGGGCTGGAATAGGGACTGGGAGTGACTGGATCATTACAAAATCAACTTTCCCTCTCCTGGAACTGACACCTCGTTATCAATTATTGGGAGCGGACTACATCCACCCTGTTTGATTTGACCCTGTCAGCACTGGTTCTCTACTTGTGAGGTAATTCCCTTCTCTTCATGTGTCAGTATAATTATGCCTGCATCTGTAATTTTCACTCCATACATCTGAAGAAGTTGTTTTTTTACCCATGAAAGCTTATGCCCAAATAAACCTGTTAGTCTTTAAGGTGTCGCTGGACTCCTTGTTGTTTCTGTGGATACAGACTAACATGGTTACCCACTGATCCTTATTTTTTCTCATCTTTCTGGTGGCGTATCCTCTCTGTCTGTATCAATCATGTACCATAGACCTGCTCAATCTATCATGTATCATCACCATTTCTGCTATAAATGTAAAATCTTCAATTCAATTCAACATAACACAAGTAACATCTCCCTGTTGTTTAGCCTACATCTCTTTGCTACTTTCAAACCTTTTGCATTCTAGGCATGTAGCAAGTACACTGGGCATTCTTGTTCTACTGCTGAGCCACGCATAATGTCTGACTTATGTGTGATTTCCTTTTCAAGTTTCACTATTTGTAGTTTGAATCTAGTAATCATACTACATATGACAAAGTTGACATTTTAAAATGACAGAACTGGCAGATCTGTTTGTCACGTGATATTATTTTTCAAGAAAAGAAGAATGACTCAAAGTCAGGGATAATAAGAAAACGAACAGCCATGTTAACTACATTTTATTTCTGAGTAGTAAAATATAGTAATTAATCTACTTGCTGTGAGTATTCATTTTATGTTTTATGTGTTCATTTTTGTTGAGGATGCCATTATAATGAACCGAAAAAGAATATTATGGTATTGTATAGTGAGGTCTAAAAGGTTTTGTCAGCTTGAGTTTGGAATGGCTGCATTACTTCCAGCTGGTGAAGCTACATGTTAATTGCACGGGTCTCATAAATGAGCTGTAATGAAACCTCAGGACAGATCATACTTCTAAATATGTGACATATTTTACAGAAAAAACTGCTTCAGAAATGCTTTATAAAGTTTTTAAAAATGTTTTTTGCAGTAATTTACATATACTTTCTCCTATATAGCTAAGGATGTCTTAGTACCAGGAGTCTGATGTAGAGGCCTGTAGGAAGACTCTAAATATTAGTGAAATTGCTTTTCCAGCAATAACAATGTCAGAAGTTCAAGGAAACTTTCTAATTGAATAACAGATTGTGAAATACTGGAGTTTAAATCTGTCTCGAGCCTATCACAAAGTATTGCCTGTCCTGGGCCTCTAGCCTACAGTTTATAATTTTGTGCAGAAAATAGCACATCTGGGAAAGCTCATGGAAGAAAGAAACTCTTCTCCAGCAGGTTATTTTTTTTCTTTTAAACACTGTTTTTTGGAAGCTGCTCAGAGGTTTGCAATGTTAGAATTCTTAATTCCAGCAGGAATGGATTAGTATGAAGGGTGAAGGTGAGACAAACAAAGAGCATCACAAATGCAGTTTATCACATGCACTTTGAATCAAGATCACTGGAACTGGAGACAGAGGCTCCATTTTCCCAGGATTGATTTTTTTATTGACAGGGCAACAGGAGAAAAGGGAACAGATAGAAATTGGTTCAGCCTGTTAGCCTTGTGGACAGAGCCATGGACGGAGTTTAATGAAGTTCCACTTGTCAATTACATTCAGCTTCATTCTTTGCTAATGGAACGTGGTGACAGCCTTGTTAGGTGGGCTCAAGATGTGTTTACTGGCTAGGAATAAATGAATAACACTGCTCCTTGATCAAATTGTTTGACACTTGCCAGTCATCTGATAGTAGCCAGCAGAAGGAGGCTCTTTTACCACATGAGCTGCCCATCAAACCATGGGAAAATGTGAAGAGGACTTATTTATCAAGGAAAAGCAGTATTTGATTTTTGACATTACCTGAGAACCAATCTGGATTGATGGACAAAGCTGTGTCCCCTCAGTTATTTAACCTGAAATGCCTTTTGCACAGCTTTGCCATGAGACCAATCACTCCTGGTCTGCTCATGTACAGCCCCCCGCATGAAAGTTACCCCCAGTTATACTCTATGAGCTGCTCATGAATTGCACTGCAGAATATCACCAGCAGACTCTTAGTCACAGACTGTCCCCCAGAAATATGAGTCTTGTTCTGTCTTGTAGATTTTTTTGCCCACACCTTCTTTCCTGCTGGCTACTTAGTCAGGTAGTTGTCTATTTGATCTTGTTGACACCTGGATGAGGCATTATACATTATATGCACACCCCATCCATGACCCCACAAAGTCACAGGAGCTTCTTGTCAACTTCCTGCTGGCGCTGGCCAAGATAGCTATCCATCATACCATGAGGAGGAAGTTAATTGAGATGGTGCTCTGTGACTATGAGACGTATGGTCCCTTATCCAACCATGCCTCTGGGCAGAGTTTCTCTGGGCAATGTCCACTGACACCGTAGAAGACTTTGTGGAGCAGTGTGAAATGTCAGGGGTTCTCTGGTCAGTGTTCCCTTCTGGTTCCTTGATTGTTAGCCTTCAACTTCACTCTCATTTATTTTCTTCTAATTTGTTGTCCACCTTAATCAATGGAAGCCTGGACTTAGTATTTCTTTCCCCTTAATTTAGGGGCAGGGCCTTTAGTTTTGGGTGAAACTAGATCCAGTTCTTCAAATAGTACATTGCACCCACGGAGAGCCTACAGAGATTCAGAAATCATTAAGAACAGAGATACAGAGAAACTTCCAGAGGCCAACTGCACAGGGAGAGAGGAGACTGCATAGAGAGATAGCTTGCTAGACTCAGAGACAGGTAACAGGGAGCCAGAGATAAGTCACTCCTGATGTGGTTGCTTCTTGAAGAGACCAAACTTTCTCAAAGGCTGTGTAAAATGAGGAGTCTGTGGTAAGGACTCGGAATAGAGCAGAAGAGTTACTTCTCGTGGTTTGCTTACAACACTCCTCCTAATACATCCCAGAATGATGTTTTCTTTTTTTCCTACAGTGTTATACTGTTGACTCATATTTAGCTTGTGATCCACTATGATCCCCAGATCCCTTTACGCAATATTTTTTCCTAGGCAGTAATTTCCCATGTTGTATATCTGCAACTGATTGTTCCATTCTCAGTGGAGTACTTCACATTCGTCCTTATTGAATTTCATCCTCTTTACTTCCAACCATTTCTTCAGTGTGTCAAAATCATTTTGAATTGTAATCCTATCTTCCAAAGCACTTGCTACTGCTCCCAACTTGGTATCATCTTCAAACTTTAAGTGTACTCCCTCTGCCATTATCTAAATCATTGATGAAGATATTGAACAGACCCTGACCCAAAACGGATCCCTGTGGGACACCACTTGATTTGGCCTTCCAGCTTGACAGTGAACTAATTATAACTACTCTCTAGGAACCACATTATTTATGCATATCATTCTAATATATTACCTAAACCTTTCCTTATCTCTGGACCCTAAATTCTTGCTGCAGTAAAATGCCGCATTTTATCTAAAGATTTACAAATATGAAAAATATACCATTATGTAAATAACCAGTGAATAATTTGCTTCTTTGTGTTTTGTTTGCATGTTTGATTATTATTGTGGGATTGAGCTGGCTCAATCACTTATTGAATGACAAATATACTGACAAATGACAAAGATCTAGGCCTATTTATTTTGTTAAACTGTGAGCTATGACAGCTAAGATTAACACGGAAATTTAGTTCACCCACAATGTTTTCAAGTTTTGTTGTTTTATTGAAGGTCTTTGAGATAGATAGATAGATATAGATATAGATTTACTCCAAGTCCCAACTGGCATCTAACTAATGTGGAACTTTCATTTTTAAAATACAAGTTAATTCCTAGTGCTCCAGGTTAGGCAGAGAAGCTTGAACCCTAACTGCTCAAAAACCTGAAAGAAAATAAAATAAAAACTGCAATGTAATCTGAGGGCAAAAGAAGGGAATGTGATTCTCAGTCCCAGAATTCAATGTATTGGTATACATAATGCACATTCCAGCACTATGGTGAGGGGAGCCTTAAAACTTTAAAATTTCTTACAATTACAAGTGAGAGAGACAGAGACTGTCTCTTCATCCAAAAACCCACTGGCTGTTATTGCAGGGCTATTTTGCTTTCTTATGCCCAAGGTAGCTTGTCAAAATCTTTCTGTTCCTAGACAGGTGTCAGGTATTTATACCCCTTGACAGGTCCCTATTTAATCCAACTGTGTTATTAGTCAAGAGATGATCCGTTGATGGACAGCTTTGAATGTGGATGTATAAGTATTAATAATTGAAGTGATGGCTTTCCTATGTAACTTGGAGTAACTTGTTGCTACAGAAGCTTCCATTCCTTTGGGAGGTCTGTAGCTAGTATAGCTCTGTCAACTTTTCTTTTCTATAATTTCTCATTTTTCACTAGGCTTACTGTTGACTAGTCCAATGAACTTTGACCTGACTAGTTTATATATATTTTTCTAGCAACTAACATCCAAACTACTTGAATATAACTGGTTTGGACATCTCCAGCCATGTAAGGACCAATCACTTTGCACATAGTGTAAGAACTGCTTGTGTCTTCACCTTATCTATCTTACAAGCTTATCAGTTCAGGGTGTTTTCATTTATCTCAAACAGTCTGAAAACACAGTCTCCAGCACACAGCCAGTTATACCCTTGTTTACAGTTTAACCTTGCACTCAAATCAAGTCATATGAAAGTTCTTTATGCCCAGAAAAAATATATACCTACAGTGTTTAATATTTAAGATTGACGTTTTGGGGTTGGCGTTCTTTCTGTCTCTTTCTTGCTCTTGGTGGGAAAAAAACACTTTAATTTCTGTTTGGGGAATCCCTCTTAAATTATGTATATTTATTCCTGATGATATTTTAAAAATATCAAATGTAATCTATTTTAGAGTATGTTTTTAAGAAGATGCACATAAAACCTATCAGTGATATTGGAATGAAGTTTCGACTTATCCATGAATCATGCAAGTAATTTTTGTCTGTGGATTCAGTTCATGCATCTTCCTCTTCTGTACTGAATTCACCTATCAAATCCTAACTTCTCCCACTGACAATTATGTACAGAATACAATTCTAAGAAATAACTCCAGTCACAAAGTTGTTCTAATTCATGCTTCAAATAATGAAAGGAAGACTTTAAAAGGTATTTCTCATAAGTTACAAAATCATATTTTATTCACTCTAGAAAACCCAAAACAAAATTGTTTCTTTGCCAATTTTCCTTCCGTGCTATTCTGATACTGCAGGGTAACTTTTTTTTAAAGAAAAGAAAACATTGAAACAGTTACTTTTAAAAATACATGTTGATGGTTCATGCTTTATAAAAATAAAATAACTTTGCAAACAGATAACATATATTTATAATAGTATCACTATTACTTATACTATCTTGACTCTGTCACTCTCTCATCCTGTATATCTGTTCCCTCTCTCTATGTAGACAATAACTTGTACTGTTTTTCCTTTAAAAAAAACACTGTTTACAGAGGTGCTGAGCTCACAGAACCACATTGACTTCAATGGGAGTTATGGATACTCATTTCTAGAGCTGATTGGAAAAAAATATAATGTTCAATTAAAAAAATATTCAGTGAAAATTGGGTTTCTTTTTTCTACCAGCTCCACTCAGCACCTCTGAATATCAAGCCATTCATTTCTAAAAAATGGAAAATTGGCAAAGAAAAAAATTTGTTTTGGGTTTTCTAGTTTATTATCACACCACAGGGACAAGAAGAAAAAACATGGTACAAATGGAGTCATGTTGAATATGAGGGAAAATGTTCCTTCTTAAAGATTGTGGTAATGGACATCTGAGACCACCTTTCTATTCTTATGGGAGGCAGAACATGGCCCCTGAATCCAGACTTATGGAATTCTCATGTGTCCTAGGTCCTTACCAGCTTGAGTTTCTCAGCCCTTGGGGAATGTTTAAAGGCCCACTTTTCTCCCTTTTCTGTGAAGAGATATGTATTGCATAGGGCTTGATAGTGATGCTATAGGGTTTTTGTGTATAGTTCTTGTTGGTTTGATGTTGTTGCTGTGTTGTTTGATTTCATCTAGGGTAACTTAAGAGTCTTTTTAATTATTAAGAATCAGAGAGGTAGCCGTGTTAGTCTGGAATAGCAGAGGTAACAAAGTCCTGTGGCACCTTAAAGACTAACTATAAAGTTTTGAAGCATAAGCTTTCGTGGGCTAATACCCACTTCGTCGGATGCAAGCAGTGGAAGTGTCCAGAGGCAGGTATAGAAAAGTAGGCAAGAACCAGGTGGGAGGTAACAAGGTTAGTCCAATTAGGCCGAACCAGCTTGTTATCTCCAATCAGGGAGGGTGGGTTATTCTTCTAGCAGTTGAATAGGGGGTGTCCACATATTTTCCTTGATGTGCATAAATACAAAATATTTTGGTCAAAGAACTATTCAGCTCTTTTAGAAACACTACTCAGATAAACCAATTTTTGTATATAGGTTTTATTTTCTTCATCCTCCCTCCAGTCCGAAACATCATTTTAAAATTCCTGTATCTATCATCTTTCATAAAGGTAAATCTAGTCCCAACATTGATTTTTCTAAATACTGTAGCAGGAATCTGAATATCAACTACATATATGTCTAAAATGAAGTGTCAGGGAACGAAATACAAGAATTAGGTGCAGACGAATATATACAAGCTTCCTTTCACTGGCAGAGAAGTGTTAGAAAGTTGGCAAGGAACCACTCTGCAGCTTATGGAGGTAATTTGTCAGGGGGATTTCTGAGGGATCTGCTGCTAGAGATAAACTGCAGTTCTGAGAACCTAAAGTACCACAGAATGTGACTAACAGATGATCAGAAGGAAAAAAAGGAAAAGTGCATAAAGATTAAGAAGTAATGAAATCTCTAAAGGGAAAAGGAACTTTAACAAAATTATTTACATAGATATATAAAGATTAATAAATGCCTAAAAACTTCCTATGTTCAATTCTTTCCATATGTATATAAAAGTTTTATTAAAAATTTCTGATTCCAACATTTCTGCAAGCAAACATCAAACCATTCTCAAGAGAAATTAACAAATATTCCTAATTGATTACTCCAATTTATAAAGAGGTAGGAGGAAATTAAGGAAAATCTCATGTGGGAAATGGATTTTTAATTTTTGCCATCTCATTTTTGTATACAGTTTAATGGCAAATATAAGGAGTCTCTCTAGAAGTTATGTAATGAACTCTCCAGAATGTAATACCACTTGGAATCAGATTTCTCTGGTAATCAAGAATATCTTATGCTTCAAGTGGCATTACCGAAACCCATGGGACCACTCATGGTCCTATGTATGTAAATAAGGGTATCCAAATTGAATAAAGTACAGTAAGAATCCTGAATTACTCTAATGGATTTCTAGAATTTTGTACTTGATCTACAGTGAAGCTTCATATGTTGTCAGCTCTACTGTGGAGAAAATACACAAATTACCTACATGCTCATGTTCCACAATATTGACACATTTGGGGTCAGGAAGGAATTTCTTACCATGTCAGATTGGAAGAGAGCCAAGGGTTTTTTTCGCCTTCCTCTGCAGCATGGGGCATGGGTCACTTGCAGGTTTAAACTAGTGTAAATGGCTGACTCTCTTTTAACATGAAGTCTTTAAATCGTAATTTGAGAGCTTCAGTAACTTAGGTTATGGGTCTAATACAGGAATAGGTCGGAAAGGTTCTACTGCCTGCAATATGCAGGAAGTCAGATTAGAGGATCATTACAGTCTCTTCTGACCTTTCAGTCTATGAATCTATGAATTCTTTGCATTGGCCTTCACTGTAGAGGATGTAACAGATTCTCACACCTGAGCCATTCTTTTTAGGTGACACATCCAAAGAACTGTCCTGAATTGAGATGTCAATACAGAAGGTTTTAGAACAAACTGATGAATTAAACAGTTATAAATCACCAGGATGAGATTATATTAATCCAAGAGTTCTGAAGGAACTCAAATATGAAATTGGAGAACTACTAGAGGTGGTATGTAACTTATTGCTTAAATCAGTCTCATGACAAATGACCAGAGGATAGCTAATGTGAAACCATTTTTTTTAAGAATCCAGAAGGGATCTGGTAAGTAGAGGCCGGTAAACCTAACTTCAATATCAGGCAAATTGGTTGAAACTATAGTGAAGAACAGAATTACACAGAATCATAGAACTGGAAGATAACTTGAGAGGTCATGTAGTCCCGTCCCCTGAAGTTATGGCAGGACTAAGTATTATCTAAACAATCCCTGACTGGTGTTTATGTATCCAGTTCTTAAAAAATTTCCAATGACAAAAATTCCGCAACCTCTCTAGACAATTTATTTCAATGCTTCATTGCCCTGACAAGTATGTAGTTTTTCCTAATGTCCAACATAAACCACTCATGCTTTAATTTAAGCCCAAGGATTCTTCTCCTATCCTCGGAGGTTAAGGAGAAGAATTTACCTGCCTCCTCCTTGTAATAACCTTTTATGTAGTTGAATACTGTTATCATGTGCTCTATCACTCTTCTCTTCTCCAGATTAAACAACTCCAATCTTCCCTCATAGGTCATATTTTTTGGGTCATGTGTATTTCCCTGGTCAACAAAATGGCAGATGAAAGTCAAAGATGATAAATGCAAAGTAATGCATATTAGAAAACAGAATCCCAACTATATATACAAAATGATGGAGTCTAAATTAGTCTTCACCATGCAAGAAAGAGGTCTTGGAGTCATTGTAGATAGTTTTCTGAAAACATTTATTCAATGTGCAGTGGCAGTCAACAAAGCTAACAGAATGTTAGGAAAGAGATAGGTAATAAGACAGGATATATTGTAATGCTACTATATAAATTCCTGGTATTCTTGGTACCAATTTGCCTGGTATTGATACGGAGAAGGACAACAAAAATTATTAGGTATATGGAGAGATTAAAAAGACTGGGTCAGTTTAATTTGGTAAAGAGATTACTGTGTGGGGATATGATAGATGTCTATAAAATCATGAATGGTATGGAGAAAGTGAATAAGGAAGTGTTATTCACCCCTTCACATAACACAAGAATAAGGGGATACTCAATGAAAGTAACAAGCAACAGGTTTAAAACAAAGAAAATGAATTATTTCTTCACACAGTGCACAGTCAGCCTGTGGACGTTGTTGCCAGGGGATAGGAAGATCCCAGAAGTACACTGGGATCAAAAAAGAATTAGATAAGTCCATTGATGATAGGTCCATGAATGGCTATTAGCCAAGATAGTCAGGGATGGAACCTCATGTTCTGGGTATCCCAAAGCCTCTATTTGCTAGAATCTGGGAGTGGATAACAGAGGATGGATTACACAATAATTTGTCCTATTCTGTGTATTCCCTCTGAAGCAGACGGCATTGGCCATTATCAAAAGACAGGATACTGGGCTAGAAGGACCATTGATCTGAGCCAAAATGGCCATTCTTATGTTCTTAAATTAAAAATTCCAACTGTCCGTTTAAATTTCCTTGAAATGTACATCTGATTTTTTTCCATGACAAACTGCAAATATATGAAGAAAGAAAGAAAGAAAGAAAGAAAGAAAGAAAGAAAGAAAGAAAGAAAGAAAGAAAGAAAGAAAGAAAGAAAGAAAGCTCTCTTTCTGCTTCTATAACAATTTGCTATAGTAAAAGAGTAGTGCATAGTAATGGGTTCACACACCCCTTAAAGATCAATTTTATTAATAAAGGTCACAAAATATTTCATATGGCGTTATTTATAGACATTATATGATCCTACTGAAGAAACAATGCATGGCACATAGAAAATTACAGAAAATTGGCATTCAGTGAGCTATAAAAAGATGTTATGCTCTTGTTGTCAGTTGAGTAAACAGCTGCATAAATGTGACGTGATTCAGGTTGTTTTTAAAAGTCTTGCAGATGACAGTCATAAGTAAGATACTCATGAGTCACTGAGTAAGCCAAACTGTTATTGTTCATGCCATAAATAACATGAATGTTACACTGGTACATAGCTCCTACGCCAAGATGAAGAATCTATCTGAACAATTATTTTCTTTATATAGTGCACATACACAGGCATTGTTAATTTTTAACAATAGACAGTGGTAAGAACCTTAGGTTTATCTATACTGCAGTGTAAGCCCAGGGTTAGTGGGACTCAAGTCAGCTGACTCTAGGTAATAGAACCCAGGGCTTGAATGTCTGCACTGATTGTTAATCATAGATTAAGAATTTCCTAACCTTGGCTTCCACCTGTGGTGCTGAGATCCACACTGCAGTATGCAGATCTGAGTGAAATTGACCATAGCCCAGACACCTTAGTTTCCTCCCCAAATATGACCATTCTAGTCCTTTGGCTGTAGTTCATGGTAGGAAAATGACTGACCACACTGCTTGTTGCAGGAAATTTGAACAGCCCATCAGCACACCCTGCCAAGGAGTTATTTTGGTCTTTGTGCTACCAAAGCTAGTAACATGGAGGAGGAACTTTTCTTTAGAAGAATTTGCTTGCACTTTCACTCCTGCAGCACGAAATGGACAGAGCTTTCCTGAGGTGCTGGTGGACATTTTAGATGCATTTTATGACCCATCATAGGCACCTGACAGAGTTTGTGATGGAGCAGGAGGAGGAGGACATAGAAATAGCAGACTAAAACTGGCTGAATCTACTTGTGACATTTGATACTGCAAATGATGCCCCCTACCTAGACTGGCATTTCTGTCCAGAGCCATAAGCACAGACTGATGAGATCACATCTTTATGTAGACTTGGGACAATCAACAGTGGTTTCAGAATCTTCAGAAGAAAACTTGAAAACAAGAATCTACTTGTGACATTTGATACTGCAAATGATGCCCCCTACCTAGACTGGCATTTCTGTCCAGAGCCATAAGCACAGACTGATGAGATCACATCTTTATGTAGACTTGGGACAATCAACAGTGGTTTCAGAATCTTCAGAAGAAAACTACCTTTTGGGAGCTTTGTGAGGAGCTTGTTGTGACCCTCCAGTGTAAAGATACATACATGAGAGTAGCATTGCTTTTCCAAAAGTGGGTTGCTATATCTTTCTGCAAGATGGCTACCCAAACTGACACAGGTCCATTGCCAACCAAGTCGTATTGGAAATTTGACTGTGGATAAAGTGGTGGTGGATGTTTCGGAGGTAATCAAGTGTGTGGTTTAGCCCAAGGGAATGAACAATAAAAGATATTCATGAAGTTATTAGTGACTTTGGGAGAATGGAGTTTCTAAACTTCTCTGGAGCCATTAACGGGACTCATGCCCATAGTTTGCCCTCCTTAAGTAGCACATGAGTACATAAACTTCAAAGGATACTACTGCATTTTTCTGAAGGTCCTTGTGGACCACAGATACTGTTTTATAAATGCCAATGTAGTTTCCACTGGACAAGTTCAGAATGATAGGGTTTTTTTTGCCAGTCAAGGATCTACATTCATGGACAGGCTGGGACAATATTCCCACCAAATTACATTGTCATAAAGAGAGTTCAGCTGTCCCTCCCCCCGCTGCCATGTGCTGATCCTGCCTCTGCCTTGGAGCTGCTCCTAGGATCCTCCTGCTTGCTGTGCGGTGGGGTGATGTGGGTGGGAGTAGAGGGGGAAAAGGGACAGACTAATGTCAGGATGTATCTCTTCTCCTTGCTCCTGCACCCCGCTTACCCCTTCTTCGTATAAACAGGGTCGGGACACGGACTGAGAGAGACAGAGAGAGCTTGGGGCAGCAGCTGCTGTCTCAACTTCCTGATCCACTTAAAAAGACAATATACTTAAGAATGGTTTAAGCATATTTAAAGGGGCAATGCACATCTCTCACACACACACGGTGTGTGTCTCTGCCTGCCATGCTGCTTTTTAGAATGTAAGGTTACATCAGGGTTTGGCAGCTATGCTACAGGGTAAGAACCCTTTGCAGGCCCCGCTGCTTTGTTTACTTGTTGGTTCACCTACCATGGCTCCCATGGATGTGGTGCACCGTCCCAGTCCATACATTGATAGAATTTCTCAAATTTTCCCTGAAAAACTTGATGAAATGGCAAATATTTTGCTAAACATTCCTACTTACTGTAGATGCTACCCACAGTTCTGTGATTTGTTTTTGAGAAATGATTCTTGTTTGTTTCTTATAGTCTGTCTGGAAATACCTACCTCAATACCACACTTATTCACTTGCTATTCTGAGATATTTCCAGGGAATGTGAAGTATAAAATCAAGATCCAGATGCTATACCTATAAATGGACATAGGGTATGTCTCTTTTTATTTTTCACAGTATTTCTTCCCAGACATCTTCCTCTCTCATTGAGTACCTCACATTCTTCATCATTAAAATGCGGGACTTATTCTTTTGGTTTTTATATGAAAAAATGTATGAAATGCTCATGTCACATTTTCCCAAAATTTAAATTAAATTAAATAAAAAACAAAACAAAATTCAGTTTGCTCTTCATTAAATAAATGATGAAGAAAACGTTTGTTCAACTCATCTTTTGGCTATATGAGGTAAATTAATGTACAACACAATTACCAGCTTCAAAACTTATTTTCGTCTCTAAAAAGAGAAGTGCTGACATCTGTAAAACTACATTTTAAATACTGAAACAATAGTCTGAGAAAATACAATGACACAAAAGCTAACAGCATTGCTTTCATTAACCCTTACATAGAATTAAAATAAACATTAAGTAGACTCACTGTTATTTTACTCATCGATTGGATTTGGGTAATATGTAATTACTTTGTCAGTAGTAGTTTTGAGTAGAAATGCAGATGCTATTGTGTAAATGTAGAGTGGTAGCGGGGGGGGGGGGGGGGGGAGAGGGGGTTTGGAGTGGTGGCTAAAATTAGGTGCCTAAGGGCTTGTCTGCTCCAGAGATGTATACATTCTAGGGGCTTTTGTGCACCCTAGTGGAAAGCACTTAAAGGTCTCTATCACTTCAGAACTTTCAATGCATGCCAGAAGGGTCCATATGGGCCAGTTAGTGTGTGACATGCTAATGCACATTAGAAATCACATCTTCCTGGTGCATGCTAATGTACCTTATAGACAGATCCTATGACTCTCTTGTGACCCATAATGTCTTCCCTGGGTCTTAACTCACTGAGCCTAATTATTTATTTCAACTGAATTGCACAGTTGCAATCAGCCAAAAGCTAGTTCATCATGTTGCAATCAGAGTTTGAAAATGTGTTTTTAATATGGTGCATGTAACTTTAAAACATATATTTTGCCATTTAATTTATTGTCATATTCACATAAATATTAATATATTAATATAGCATACACCACTGAACATGTTTTCATCTAACATGTCAAACCAGCTCATAAACTTGGTTATGGGCTGATCACCCCATTATTACACAATAGTTCTTCTTTATGACTAGGGTGACCATATTTCCTTGTGACAAAAACGGGACATTGGGATGGCAAAAACGGGACGGGGTTATAACTCCCTTCAGACCCCAAATATAACCCTACAACGCCCCCCCCCCCCCCCCCCCGCATATCCATAAAGTCACCAATACCCAACCCTCACATAACCACCTCCAGGTCCTCCAACACCATCCCACTACCAACCCCCCAGCCCCTTACACCCTCACAGCCTTCCCTACACAACCTCTCCCCATAGCCCCCCACTAGCAACCAATACAACCCCCAGACCCCCCCAACGGCCTCAAAACACAGTGCCCCCCCCACAGCCTCCCACCTCCCCCATGACCCCCCAGCTCATCCCACCCCTGCAGGCCCCGCCGCTGCACCCCCCTCCCCCGCCACCACCTGTGCTGGGCTCCGCGTTTCCTCCATGGGGGGGGGGAGCGAGGCACCAGGCAGCCCCTGCCCAGCCAGGAGCTCCACTCTGCTGTTGTGCCGGGCTCTGCTGTAACCAGCTCGTGCGACACATGAGGGTGGCCCAGCCAATCGCGCCACTGCTCAGCTGCGGGCACGCGACACGTGGGGGCAGCCCAGCCAATCGCGCCGCGTGGGCTCTGCAGCGGCTGCAGCGGAGGAGAGGGGAGGAGGGAGCAGGCCGGGGAGGGGAAGGGACTGAAGGGCTGCGGGAGGAGGCAGAACCTGGCCGTGGGTCCCTGAAATAAGCCGCGTCCCATTTTTTTTACGAAAAACGGGACAAATTTGATATTTTTATTAAAAAGACGGGACGGTCAGAAAATGTGTAAAAAACGGGACTGTCTCATTCAAAACGGGACTTATGGTCAGCCTCTTTATGACTGATAAGACTATGTAAGTCAAGGTTCACTGATTTACTTCCAGAATTTTTGAATGTATTACTCATGAACCTGACAGATTGTAATGGATCCATCCATCAAATCTTACAGGTGCTTCAAACATAGGGTCCACCATGCATATACTTTTTATGCAATTGTTCTAACTCACTTGAAGTCAGTGCAATGGTTTGCAGTTGAGCTGTGTGGATTATATAAACAGTCTTTCAATATATGTTATATGTTTGCAATTTAAAAAATGCTGTTATCTTGATGGATTCCTTGGCTGGACAAACAAACAACATTTGGGGGTAAGATAGTACATTAGTGAATAAAGAAGACATGTACTGTGTGATATGCAGAATAAGAGATTGGCAGGACTCCCAAATGAGGCACTCCTAGCGTGGCTTCTACTTTCTAAAAGGAAAGCTCCATTATCACACATCTGGCAGAGAAATAGAAGAGTCTTGGTTTCAGTTACAAACTTGCAATTACATGCAGGATATGCACACTGAGCCAAGCTGCTAAATACTGGTTCCAGTTAATTTTCTTAAGCTCTATCATACTCTCATAGACATGGCAGGCTCAAATATTTGCTGTGTCATAAGTGCCTTCAAGCAGGAAGGGAGGGAGGCTTCAGGGGAATGATTACAACTCCCTGATTCTATGCCAGGCCAGCCTCACTGTGATTAACAGCAGCCTAGCTCTAATTTACACATTACCATATGATCTCTGTGGGACCTTACAAGATTGAAGTATCAGTAAACCAGAGCTCCAACTACACGTCCTCCATCTGCAATACACACCTGTCTCCTACCATGCCTTAAACACTAGGGGGCAGGAGTGGTGGTGAAGTTGCTGGTACAGGAACCAGTTTTACTGGCATTACAACAAGATAATTCTCTGCTTGTGAGTTATAGCCAGAATCTGGCCTCCTTAATCTTTGGAGTGACCCAAACAGGCATGAGCATAATGCAATTCTGGTCTTATATATGGAATCAATTCACCATTTTTAGGATTTCATAGTTTAAATTAATTCACAGATTTTAGTGCTAGAAGGGCAATTGTGATCATCCAGTCTGTGCTCCTATGTACTACCGGGTTGAGAACCTCAGCCAATAGTTTCTGCATCAAACCCATCAATTCTATTGGAGCTATTGACTATCTTTTAGAAAGATATCAAGTCAACAAATACCAGCTACCACTGTCTCACTGTTCCTTCTTGCAGTGACTATGTTCAAGATTCATGCATACATAGGGAACAACTGATCTGTTTTAACTCTCTCCTGTAGAAGAACATGTTGTGAAATATGGAAACAAAAGTCACTTTGTAGGAATTACTTATTGACAACTTAATGCTTTGCAGTAAGCTCTCATTCTCAGTCTCAGAGGAAAATGGGAAAAAGAACTGAATCTTACTCTCTCAAAAGGGACCTGGGGGGATATCCGGCTTAGTGTGAAGATACTTCAAGTTCTTTATCATTGTGATTCTGCCAGAACAAGATATTAAGCCGGTACTTCTGGATTCCAGAGTTTAAGGCGAGATCAGAAACAATCAGCAAATGTTAGCATTGCAAACAATCACATGCCCACCTTTTGCACATCTTCTATATCCGTCAAAAATGTGTGTGTTCTGGAATACTATATTCAGAGCTATCTCAAAAATGCTGTGTCACTATTTTCCCTTCACCAAGCTTGTGCATTTTTGGGGTGCTGGATGAGTTGGAAAATCTAGTTAATATTAAGAAATGGATTGCCGTAACTATTCTAGTAGCCATAAAGAGTTATTTTGAGAAAATGGACATTTGCAATTCCTCCCTCATATGCAGGCTGGCTGAGTGAGCTCTCTACTACTCTGTCTAATAGAAGCATGTGGAGAAAATAAGAGAGTATTTGATCACACATGAAACCACTACATACTTTTGCAGTTTAGTATATATTAGTCCCCTAGTCTCTTAAATTATGTTCTCATTTATTCGGTCACTGTAATAATTAATATCCTGAATGACCTTTATGGGTTCTGTTTTTTCTTCAAGTTTTGCAAATAATGAATGTTGAAATTTATTATTTATATGCTATTTACATATTGTGCATTAATGTATATGTTTTGTTTAATTGTATTCTTATATTTTATGTAAAAATAAAATAAACTTAAAAAGAAAAATACACTGAGTCTTGATTTAAAGACTTCACATAATGGAGAATCTGCCATGTACCTTGGTAAATTGTCCCATTAGTTAAGGATTTTTACTGTAAAATATGTGTGCCTTATTTCTAATCTGAATCTGTCTAGTTTAAGCTTCTAGCTATGGAATCTCATTAGGATAATTATTCTGGTACTATAAAGGCATAAGGCATACTTCTTTATTAAAAAATACACAGACATAGCTAGCAGGTGAAAGCACACATCTGCTTACTTGTTTATGTATATGTGTGCCTCCCAAACAATACTTTGAAATTTTCTTCTAGAATATTATTTATCTGAACATTTACTATATAGAAAATGCAGGGCTTAAATTCTTATGAATACATATATAGAGAGAGTATCATCAAATAAATACAACCAGTACTTCATGGGGACCATATCCTGAAAGTAATCTTTCTTGAACTCCCTCTTCTAACCTTGAAACTAACACCACCACCACTCCGCTGTCCCATTCTTACCAAGCTCATCCCCAAAAATAAGGGCTGGTCTCCACTACGGGGGGTGGGGGGGAAGGATCGAATGCAGATACTGCATGTCTGAAGCCGACTTAACGCTCGTCCTCATGGCGGCGGCAGTCGGCGGCACGCTCCCCCATCGACTCCAGCTTGCGTCTCCCGGCAAGCTGGAGTTCCGCAGTCGACGGGGGCACCGCGCGCAATCGATTTCTCGCGTCTTTATAAGACGCGAGAAATCGATCGCCGGAAGATCGATTGCTACCCGCCGATTCGGCAGGTAGTGAAGACATACCCTAAGTTCTCCACAGACCAAGACACATCAACTCAAAGCAGCACCAGAACCTGTAAGAACAACAGATGCAAAACTAGCTAACAAGATAATCAATATCCCCACAACACTCCTTTCAAGATCAATGTGTCCTATACATGTCTATCACAACACACAGCGTACCTCATCCAGTGCATCAAATGCCCAACAATAATTGTGTGAGTGAAGCCAAACAATCACCAGAGTCTCAAATGAACTCACACAGAAAAAAATGATAAAAGAGACCTGTTACACATGGATGAACACTTTTCACAAAGTGATCACTCCATATCTGACCTGTCAGTCCTTGTCCAAAAAAGAAACCAGAATAAAACTTTCAGAAGATGAGCCTGGAAGCTTAAATTCAAAGCTCTGCTATACTCTAAAAGTAATGGATTCAAGAGAGATACTGGTTTTGTGATGACTCATTACAACAATTTGTAGCCACTAACCCTTTGCTCTATGTCTGCAAAAATCTGAATTGCTCACTTTATTTTAAACAATTCTCCTGGAACATGTGTTTACGTCTTATGCTAAACAATCTGTCCCACCTTGTATTAAGCTGTGACACTCTGATTACTTTTAACAGACCCGAAGAAAAGCTTCATGTAGCTGAAAAGCTTGTCTCTTTCATAAACAGAAATTGGTATAATAAAAGGTATAAAGTCACTCACCTTGTCTGTCTTACAAATATTTAAGAACATTTCTTAGTCTGAGTGCTATTTAAGGTGACATTTTAAGGTGGCTGTTTTAAATAGTCAAGAGATAATCAAGACAATTTAAATATTTTCAACAATATTATACGTCATCCTGGGATCACCCAGATATCTAAATTGTCTTCACTGAGAATGTATTCCCTCATTAATATATCTATATATATAAAAGTCAAGTGGTGTATGTATGTATGTGTGTATGTATGTATGTATGTACGTATGACTGCGAACTCCTCCCGCACCGTTTGAGCCAGAGACTTGAAATTTGGTACAGTGAGGGGTCTTGGGGTCTAGATGCTGGTAAGGGTCGAAAAATTTTTGGATCTCACCTCTGACGCCCCCCAGGGGTGAAAGTCTTTCAGGGCCAATCACATCGGCTGGGCGGTTAGGTGGTGATGATGTCATAATACCCCCCTCCAACAGACACCTCACTCGCTCAGCTCACCCCTCCCTCCTCCAACGGAACGCCAGAGATCCCTCAGTTCTCTGCCCCTCCCCCCTCCCAACGGAACCCCGGAGATCCCTCAGTTCTCTGCACCTCCCCCCTCCCAACGGAACCCCGGATATCCCTCAGTTCTCTGCCCCTCCCCCTCCCAACGGAACCCCGGAGATCCCTCAGTTCTCTGCCCCTCCCCCCTCCCAACAGAACCCCAGAGATCCCTCAGTTCTCTGCCCCTCCCCCCTCCCAACGGAACCCCGGAGATCCCTCAGTTCTCTACTCTTCCCCCCTCCCAACGGAACCCCGGAGATCCCTCAGTTCTCTACCCCTCCCCCCTCCCAACAGAACCCCGGAGATCCCTCCGTTCTCTGCCCCTCCCCCCTCCCAACGGAACCCCGGAGAGCCCTCAGTTCTCTGCCCCTCCCACCTCACCCCGGACTCCATCAGCTCTGTGCCCCCCCCACCTGCGAAGGTCCCCGGAATCCCTCGGCTCTGGGCCCCCTCCCCCCTGCGACGGATCTGAGTTGGGTTTGGTGGGACGGTAAGTGAGGTGGGGGTGTTGGGGTTGGTCAGGGGGTGTTGCAGTTGGTGGGGGGGTGAGGTGGGGGTGTTGGGTTTGCTTGGGGGGGTGAGGTGGGGGTGTCGGGTTTGGTCGGGGGGTAAGTGAGCCGGGGGGGTGTCGGGGTTGGTCTGGGGGGGTGGGAAGGTGTCGGGGGGGTGAGGGGTGTGGTGTGGGTGTTGGGTTTGGTCTGGGGGGGGGGAAGGTGTTGGGGTGGGTGCCCAGACCAAACCCGACACCCCCCCCAGTTCACTTACCCCCGACCAAACCCGACACCGCCAC
Source organism: Sternotherus odoratus (assembly GCA_032164245.1). NCBI lineage: Eukaryota > Metazoa > Chordata > Testudines > Kinosternidae > Sternotherus > Sternotherus odoratus. The sequence goes on along the minus strand of JAVMKO010000001.1, from coordinate 225,493,362 downwards.
CTCACCCCCCGACCAACTGCAACACCCCCTGACCAACCCCAACACCCACCCCTCACCCCTCACCCACCCCAACACCTTCCCACCCCCCCAGACCAAACCCGACACCCCCTGGCTCACTTACCCCCCGACCTAACCTGACACCCACACCTCACCCCCCCACACACCAATCGCAACACCCCCAGACCAAACCTGACACCCCCCGGCTCACTTACCCCCCGACCGAACCCGACACTCCCACCTCACCCCCCCAAGCAAACCCGACACCCCCACCTCACCCCCCCACCAACCGCAACACCCCCTGACCAACCCCAACACCCACACCTCACCCCTCACCCACCACGACACCTTCCCATCCCCCCAGACCAAACCCGACACCCCCCCCCGGCTCACTTACCCCCGACCGAACCCGACACCCCTACCTCATCCCCCCAAGCAAACCTGACACCCCCACCTCAACCCCCCACCAACCGCAACACCCCCTGACCAACCGCAACACTCACCCCTCACCCACCCCAACACCTTCCCACCCCCCCAGACCAAACCCTACACCCCCCGGCTCACTTACCCCCCGACCAAACCCGACAACCCCACCTGACCCCCCCAAGCAAACCCAACACCCCCACCTGACCCCCCGACCAAACCCGACACCTCCCCCCCCCGGCTCATGGTGCACTGTGTAGCACACAGATTATTAAATACACTGTTCGGTCGGGGGGTGAGGTGGGGGTGTCGGGTTTGCTCAGGGGGTGAGGTGGGGGTGTCGGGTTTGGTCGGGGGGTGAGGTGAGGGTGTTGGGTTTGTTTTGGGGGGTCAGGTGGGGTTGTCGGGTTTGGTCGGGGGGTAAGTGAGCCGGGGGGTGTTGGGGTTGGTCGGGGGGGTGGGAAGGTGTCAGGGTGGGTGAAGGGCGGGTGTTGGGGTTGGTCAGGGGGTGTCAACTGTCTGCCCCCTCCCCACCTCCGACTGACCCGAGCAACGCCGGGCACTTATGCTAGTTCCAGATAAAACTTCACTGCTTGAGAGCGTATATTATAAATAATTGTTCTTTGTTTAAGATATTTTGCTGTTGGTACATCACTGCAAGTATATGAAAAATTTGACTGAACACAAACAGCTAGAGTAGCAGACTTAATTTTAAAAAATAGGTCCATAGTCCTGAAAACAACTTACAAACAAACTTAATTTTCATAGTGATGCCTAAGCGAAAACTGGAATTTTCAGCATTTCAACATTTGTTTTTGCCTCATTAGGGTTACAGTTGAAATACTGTGGGTTTTTTTTCCCCACAGAAACTTTTATTTTGTTGTTTTTGAATAAAACAAAATATTTGGATAACTTTGATTCCAAATGTTTCACTTCAGTTTGTTGTACTTAACCTGAAATACTTTGTTTCAAGTGAATTCAATATTCAAGTGCAATTGTTAATGCCTCCTCTGGGCTGGCTCTCACATTTCTCATCACATCTCTGGTGATGCACCTGCAGCTATAATGCACATGCCTGTTAGAAAGTAAACTGTTTCATATGGAAGATATAACGTGGCCAGCGAGGCTGTCCCCATAGGAGAACATAGCAGGAATAAGATCGCCAAACAACAGCTCCCCTGAGTGAATGTGTCAAAATAGGAAATTGCAGTTTAATGTTGAAATGACTCAAAATGTAGTATTTCGATACAGGTTGAACTGATCACAAATGACTTTTTTTTCTGTTTAACAAAACTGGGGGAAAAATCAGCAAAACTATTATCACTTAATTTTCTACTGAAAAATCATTCTAAGGGAAATGTCTTGACTGACTCAAAACTCCTCTAATCACATGAGTAGCCTCATGGAGTTCAGTGGGATTATCCATGTGCATATAGCTGTACATGGTAAAGTTGACTATTGGGGTTTCTATGTGTACTAGGGATTAGAATAGGGAATGGGGAATCCAAAGGTTCTAATTCCAAATCTGGTGCTGAGTGATGATTATCAATCAATGTCAAGTATCCCAAGAAAAATATTGTGGTTGGTATGATGTATTTAGGCTTGGCAAAGTGAGCAGAGAGCACCTTTTGTGCAGTTGCTGCCATTCAGGTATTACTCATGTTAGTCAATCTATATATATAAAAGTCAAGTGGTGTATGTATGTATGTGTGTATGTATGTATGTATGTACGTATGACTGCGAACTCCTCCCGCACCGTTTGAGCCAGAGACTTGAAATTTGGTACAGTGAGGGGTCTTGGGGTCTAGATGCTGGTAAGGGTTGAAAAATTTTTGGATCTCACCTCTGACGCCCCCCAGGGGTGAAAGTCTTTCAGGGCCAATCACATCGGCTGGGCGGTTAGGTGGTGATGATGTCATAATACCCCCCTCCAACAGACACCTCACTCGCTCAGCTCACCCCTCCCTCCTCCAACGGAACCCCGGAGATCCCTCAGTTCTCTGCCCCTCCCCCCTCCCAACGAAACCCCGGAGATCCCTCAGTTCTCTGCCCCTCCCCCCTCCCAACGGAACCCCGGAGATCCCTCAGTTCTCTGCCCCTCCCCCTCCCAACGGAACCCCGGAGATCCCTCAGTTCTCTGCCCCTCCCCCTCCCAACGGAACCCCGGAGATCCCTCAGTTCTCTGCCCCTCCCCCCTCCCAACAGAACCCCAGAGATCCCTCAGTTCTCTGCCCCTCCCCCCTCCCAACGGAACCCCGGAGATCCCTCAGTTCTCTACTCTTCCCCCCTCCCAACGGAACCCCGGAGATCCCTCAGTTCTCTACCCCTCCCCCCTCCCAACGGAACCCCAGAGATCCCTCCGTTCTTTGCCCCTCCCCCCTCCCAAAGGAACCCCGGAGAGCCCTCAGTTCTCTGCCCCTCCCACCTCACCCCGGACTCCATCAGCTCTGTGCCCCCCCCACCTGCGAAGGTCCCCGGAATCCCTCGGCTCTGGGCCCCCTCCCCCCCTGCGACGGATCTGAGTTGGGTTTGGTGGGACGGTAAGTGAGGTGGGGGTGTTGGGGTTGGTCAGGGGGTGTTGCAGTTGGTGGGGGGGTGAGGTGGGGGTGTTGGGTTTGCTTGGGGGGGTGAGGTGGGGGTGTCGGGTTTGGTCGGGGGGTAAGTGAGCCGGGGGGGTGTCGGGGTTGGTCTGGGGGGGTGGGAAGGTGTCGGGGGGGGGGTGAGGGGTGTGGTGTGGGTGTTGGGTTTGGTCTGGGGGGGGGAAGGTGTTGGGGTGGGTGCCCAGAACAAACCCGACACCCCCCCCCAGTTCACTTACCCCCGACCAAACCCGACACCGCCACCTCACCCCCCCACCAACTGCAACACCCCCTGACCAACCCCAACACCACCCCTCACCCCTCACCCACCCCAACACCTTCCCATCCCCCCAGACCAAACCCGACACCCCCTGGCTCACTTACCCCCCGACCGAACCTGACACCCACACCTCACCCCCCCACACACCAATCGCAACACCCCCAGACCAAACCTGACACCCCCCGGCTCACTTACCCCCCGACCGAACCCGACACTCCCACCTCACCCCCCCAAGCAAACCCGACACCCCCACCTCACCCCCCCACCAACCGCAACACCCCCTGACCAACCCCAACACCCACACCTCACCCCTCACCCACCACGACACCTTCCCATCCCCCCAGACCAAACCCGACACCCCCCCGGCTCACTTACCCCCGACCGAACCCGACACCTCTACCTCATCCCCCCAAGCAAACCTGAGACCCCCACCTCAACCCCCCACCAACCGCAACACCCCCTGACCAACCGCAACACTCACCCCTCACCCACCCCAACACCTTCCCACCCCCCAGACCAAACCCTACACCCCCCGGCTCACTTACCCCCCGACCAAACCCGACAACCCCACCTGACCCCCCCAAGCAAACCCAACACCCCCACCTGACCCTCCGACCAAACCCGACACCCCCCCCCCCCCCCCGGCTCACGGTGCACTGTGTAGCACACAGATTATTAAATACACTGTTCGGTCGGGGGGTGAGGTGGGGGTGTCGGGTTTGCTCAGGGGGTGAGGTGGGGGTGTCGGGTTTGGTCGGGGGGTGAGGTGAGGGTGTTGGGTTTGCTCAGGGGGTGAGGTGGGGGTGTCGGGTTTGGTCGGGGGGTGAGGTGAGGGTGTTGGGTTTGTTTTGGGGGGTCAGGTGGGGTTGTCGGGTTTGGTCGGGGGGTAAGTGAGCCGGGGGGTGTTGGGGTTGGTCGGGGGGGTGGGAAGGTGTCAGGGTGGGTGAAGGGTGGGTGTTGGGGTTGGTCAGGGGGTGTCAACTGTCTGCCCCCTCCCCACCTCCGACTGACCCGAGCAACGCCGGGCACTTATGCTAGTAGAAGATAAAAATATCTTAATGGAAACTGTGATTTTCAGATCATGTTTAATGGGCTAATACTGAGCCAAATTGTGGACCTTGCTGCATGTTGATGCAGCGCAGCATGGGGATTCAAAAAGTTCCTTTACTGGCCTGCCCTTGGATAACACTGCAGGAGGAATGAAAGTAGGAGAACAACCACTGTCAGGAGGATATTCCCCTACCAATCATGTGAGCAAGCAGGGGTAGAAATCTGGGCTGAGTCTAGAACTCTCCCTTTCCTCTCACACTGTACTGGGCAGTGCAGCTAAGATGCTGCACAGGGGGAAGTAAGCTACACTAGAAAAATGACTCAGATAGCTTACTTCTCCCATGGAACAAAGGGAGGTTGAGGTTTCATTGGGACTCTTTTTACCATTCATTCCCCTGTTCTGGTTCTCGGCAGTGAAATTTGATACACTAGCCCCTACTCAGAACAGATTGTAATGTGTTCTATGGTAGATGACATGGAAGTACCAACATTTAAGGACCAGCGTTTGGGAACACAGACCCTGGAAATTTATCAATACTGAATTTAACTGATCCAGAATTTCAGATACCAATAGTGTGAGGACTCAGGTGTTATGCTGATCCTGCAAAACACCTATTGAATTCAATGGAAGTTTGACTGAGTGAAGAATTCATTAACAGTTTTTTATATTAAATACTCAGGGCTGGCTCCAGCTTTTTTGCTGCCCAAGTGGCTAAGGGGGGGAAAAAAAGCAAAAAAGTCCCGCCATCGAAATGCCACTGAAGGAGGAAGAGGGAGAGAAGGACCCGCCACCGAAGGAAGGAAGTGGAGCACTGCCCCAGTAACTGACGGAGTGCGGCCCCCATGTTTTGGCTGCCCTAAGCACCTGCTTCCTTCGCCGGTGCCTGAAGCCGGCCCTGTAAATACTTGTTTGTTTTCAAATAAAATATCTGTTCTGTGATGCAAGTTTAATTCCAAAATCACCAAATAGATAGCTGCATAGTAATTCTGTGTATTTATTAAAGTAATTATGGAACAGAACATTTTAGCATGATTTAGGCGTGTAACATTAACATATATAATGCTATTTCACTTGTATGAGACAAGCAAAAATCTTTCACCCCCATTTTTAATTGTTTTTATTGTGAATGTCAGAATGTCCTGGACTTCCTCCCTCTTTGCTAATTAATACTTATCCCTTCTTATATTTTTGCTGATATTTGAGCTCTCTGGTTTAAAGGAAACGTGAGAGCTACTGTTAATGTTTTAATAAGAACTACTGAGATATTTCTGTACACATACTTTAAAGACATTTTCTTACACGATGTCTTTCCAGAGCAAACACAAACAGACCACTACCTGTTAGAAACTCCCTTTTCACACTGCAGCCTGAGTGCCTTTGCAGTACAGGCCAAGTCTCTCTCATATCCAGGCATACCTATAAATATAGCATGCATTCAGCAACCAGAAATAAATATGGATTTCACGCTGTCAGAACAATACTGTTATGCACAAAGGGAACGCAAAGTGCTAAAATACTTAGGAAATAATCTTCCAACAAGTTCTATATGAGAAATGCTAGGTGTTGGTGCATAGTTCAGTGACTATCTGAGCTACTCTCATCTTATCCAAAGAGAAGGGCTAGATAGGGCAGAGTGTTTGACAATAATAAACCATATTGTATGTATTTGTTTATCACTAAAAGTAATAACGAGAGTTTTATTAATTTACAATGTATACTGTATAATATTAGGCTTCCATAAAAATATATAAAATAGTTATAATGATCGGTATTAGATCTTAAAATTCCATGATAAAATGGTCATAAACCTTTGGTATTGTCACAATATACACATTTGATTTTTTATTGTTATTGCTAATTATATGTTGAGTCATGTATTTATTTTTATCAATCACTTTTGGGACATCAAATACATTTAGCGTCATTAGCATGTTCATGTTTTCACTGATGGGTACATCACTATGGCGCATTTGGCACACAACCCATCACTCTTCTTTGTCAACATTATTACTGAGACTGATGTTTTATTTTTGCATGGTTGATCCTCTCAGGGTGTTGGCACTAATACCAGCATTAGTTGCGGAAAACACTAATACACACAATGAACCTGAAATAAACTCATTTTTGTCTGAAGAAAAGGTGACTCTCTCATATATAGACCAGGATGAATATTCTAGAGAAAACTATACTTATGCAACAATAGGGATTTAGCTGAATTCCATAGAAGAAAAAAATAAGAATATAGTGCAGGGACTCTTTCCTCATAGCATTTCTCAAACTGGGGTCTGCGGACAATTGGGGGTCCCCAAGGGTAACCCAGGGTGGTTGTGGGCCCCTCTGATCAATTCCTCCCCCTCCCTTCCAGCACCTCCTTCACTTTAAAAGTCCAGTGGCACAGCAGGGGTAAGGCACAATTCTTACCTGCCCCAGCTCCATGCTGCTCCCGGAAGCAACCGCTATGTCCCTAGAGCACGGAGGACAGGAGGGTTGGGGTCTCCATGCACTGCTCCCTCTCCCACTGAGCATTGACTCTGCAGCTCCCTTTGGTTGGGAGCTGCGACCAATGGGAGGTGTGGGGGTGGTGACAGTGGGCAGGGGCACCGAGTGGAGACCCTCTGCCCCACCCCCACCTAGGAGCGGTGCCAGAGAGATGTGCCATTCACCTTTGAGAGCCACCCGAGTTAAGCGCTGCACAGCCAGAGCCCCTACTCCTCACCCCTTCCCGGACCCCAAGAACTTTCCCCAGCCCAGAGCATGCACCCCGCACCCAAACTCCCTCTCCCCCCAATCTCCTGCCCCAGCCTGATGAAAGTCAGTGGGGGGTGGGGGAGAGCAAGCGATGGAGGGAGGGGGATGAAGTGATCAGGGGGCAGGGCAGAGAAGGGATGGGGTGGGGGCATGGCCTCAGGGTAGGGGCAAGGCAAGGGCTGGGGGGGAGTCTTGAGGGTCCCCAGAAAAAAATTAAATCAAAAGGTGTGTCCTCAGATTGCTAAAGTTTGAGAACTGCTGAGCTAGAGCAAAAGAACCAGGAGTACAAGCTGGACCCAGTGAAGTCAATGGAAAATTTCCATTGACTTGTATGGAATTAGGATTTCACCCTAGGAACGTCCAGGTTTTATGTCTGGCTCTTTCACTAACTCTGTTACCTAAGACAAGTTACTAAGCACTCTAGGCCAAAGTCAAACCTAGTGTAACTGCACTGAATTCAGTGCAATTACACCAGGGAAGAGTTTGGCCTTTCATGCTTCAGACTGCCTGTATGTAATGTAAAGTGGGTATAATGGTAGTCCTTTGCTGTTCCCAGACAATCCACTGCTGGTCTACATATGCAAAGATCTCAAAGCTCAGCTTTTTGAATATTTATTGGAAAGGGGAGGAGCCACCTAGAAATGTATAAACTCCTTCTGGGCCGCTCCAAAACTGCTATGGAACAGTCATATGGGGATCTATTCATCAGAGGTGAGTGGAAGGTCATAATCTCTCCTTCTCCCCCACTCTCTTTATGCATTGCTGTCCTCTTGCACGTCATTATTGTAGTCAGAATGTCTGAACCATGGATAGCTAAAAGAACTGGGGTCTTGGGAAAACCACAAGTGGCCTATTTATTTTGAGTCTTTGACATACCTTTTAATGTGTTCATCCTACTACCTCATACTATGGCATATCAGGAAACAGAATATTGCCCTTGAAGTCTTCTTTCTGTTTCAATATTATATCATGACTGGCCACCTTGTGGTTCCATTGGTGTCCTTTGGATTATCAGGTTTTTTAAACAGGCCCAATGATAGTTAGAAAAGTCATTTTTTACCCCCTCAACTTCTCTTTTGTTTCTTTTTAATTAATGTGGCCCCTAGTCCAGAAGTGAACTCAAGCACAAGCTAAACATTAAGCATGTGAATATTTTCACTTATTCAATGGGGCAATTTGCATGCTTAAAGTCAAGCATTTGCTTAAGAGCTTTGCTGGATATATGTCTATCTAAATCAGGCACTGATCTGTTAGGTGTGGATTTCCCACAAAATTCAGAAGTATTTTATCAAATTTCTAGAGCCAAATCCTGAGAGTTTGTGAACACCTAAACAACCAGAATTACCTTGGCATTGGAGATTCAGGAACTAAACATCTCCCAAGATTTAGCCTCTGGAACAGTTTCAAAAGTTCTAAAGGTTTAATAAAATATACTTACCTTTTTCTGGGATCTTCTTTCATCATATGAATGCACAGTGAAAAACAAAACAAAACCAAACAAACAAAAAAAACTACTCAACTGTTTATGAACTGGTTGGTGGAGAGTAATGTAAAGTTTAGACCTAAATTCTTTAAAATGAAATAGCTAAATGCTTTCTAACTCAATTTTGAAATGTCTTATTAATTAAGGATTTCACAAATTCTTTTGAAAGGATTACCATAAAACATAGTAATGATTTGCATAAAATGTATACATCTTTAACTAGAATAAACTTTCTGTGCCATAAAACATACTAAAATCCTGATCAGTAAAGGCCATACTGGATTATAATAACAATACCTTCAATGCAAGGTTTAGTGGAAGCATTCAAATAATTGATAGAGCCACATCATTCTAATATTTGAAATCATCAATGCATGATTTTAGTCATTGACAAAATGTTGTAAAAAGGTTAACTTCAAGACATATAAATGGAAGTTTTATTTCTAATAAACATCAATAAAGGTATACAATGTAAAATGTGATTGCATTTTTTTAGGTTTATGATGGTCATCTCTTTGTAACTCTACATACTATTAGGACTTTTTCATGCTCCTAAAAAGGAATATCTATAGCCTATCAATAAGTTATGGACATTTTGTGATTGTTCTCACACTATGTATTGTTAACTGTGATTCAATTTTTAAAAATGATTAATTACTGTTTCCTAATTAATCTAGACGAGCACTAACTTGCTTGGTAATTGCCAACCTGAATTAATGAAACTCAAGCTTGGGCACAGAGAAACAAATGATCATCTATTTTATGTCTGGAAATTACCCTGGGAAATTTTCCATTATACGCTATTCATTTTATGTCACTATTTCTGTTTTTAAACACTTTTTTGGAAGTTTAAGTTGGCCATAAAAATGTCCTGTCTGAGATAAGGTCTCAGCCAAAGAATACATTTGTGAGTGTTAAAATTAATTCCATTATGGCATTTTTTAATGTTTAATGAGCCCAACTAAATACAAATGGGCTTAAAATGTCTTTGTGCACTACTTTTGGCTCTTTATAAAGCAGATGGAATCAGCCATCCTCTTAGTCTCAGAGATATAGAAGTATTACTTCTTCTCTCACTGTGGCTGAAGTGAGCCATACAGGGTGTAGCACCCTGCCTGGAATTTGAAGAGTGGAGCATAGGAAGCCAGAAAGAATAGTTTGAAGGCGTCACCAGGAAGTTGGTCTGTTTGTACATGGTCTGAATGATAGATGCAGCTGAATCATCTCTGTAAATAGTTTTCTTAATAAAGAGACAGCTTTGTTTTAGAAATTTGGATTCCTCTCATGTCGTTTTCCAGCATGTAGACATGAAACACAGAGGCTCTTGTTCACTTTATGATAAATTGTGCATTTACTATGCTATTAAGCAAAATGGGACAAAACAAAATTTTATCTCCATTTAATAGTTTTTTAAGGCAGAAGCGATCATTAGATCATCTAATCTGACCTCTTGTTTAACAAAAGCCATAGAATTTCAATTTATAACTCCTCAATTGAGCCAATAACTTGTGTTTGGCTAAAGCCTATCTTCTGCAATGGCATCCATCGTTCTGTGATGACAGAGATGGATAATTTACCACTTCACTTGATAGTTTTTGTCAATGGTTAATTACTCTCACTGTTAATACATATTTCCAATTTGCATTTGTTGGTTTAACTTTCAGCCATAAGTTTTTCTCATGCCTTTCTCCTTTAGTACCTGATACATTATCCCTGTACAGGGTACATATAAACTGTAATCAGATCACCTCTTTATATTATTTTGAAAAACTAAACAGGTTGAATTCTTTAAGCATTTCACTATAGGACATTTTTTCCAGCCCTCAAATTCAACAAACGCCCTTCCCTCAGCCTAGTACTGTTGAACGGAAGGCTGTTCTGAAGCCCCGAATTCAAGTTGCTCCTTTTAACTTTATTTACAGTTCAGAACCAAAACCCACTGCCAAGTCAAAAGTTTAACACTGGGCAGAAAAAAAAATGTGTTCTCGGGTATGTCTTTCAATATCTAACCACAGATCCATCCAAATTCCCCTCCAGCCATAAAGTTCATCCCTCTTACATGCCTCTACTCCTGCTAATTGCTTTCTTCAGACAGATTAAGGTGATGCCCTTCATCCCAGACCTCTTTTTTGGGAAAGTGGGGAGGCATTATATGGTATCTTCCTCTCTAGTAGATTTGTGGATGTGGAAAAGAGAGTGCATGTTTAAGGCATCTGTCCTTCCAACTCTATATTATTTAGGCAGGGGGGTACTAATCTGAATTTTAACAATGGGGAACAAAAGGAGCTTCCAGCTGTTGCTTCTGGCTCCATTCAGCAATAAGAAATCATCTGTTGGGGAGCAAGCCCTGAAAGAGGGAGCTGTGGGTGTCAGATAAGGTATCCTTGGACAGCGAAGAGTTAAAACCCCTCACCTCACAAGATATCCTGTGAGGGATGGCTGGGATGTCATTCTGAATCCAATCAATTATGCCCAAATGGATTTCTAAAGCCTTCTTCTTGTGAAGAAGGGCTTCAGTTTATTCTTGTGGATAAAACCAAGTGAAGAGACAAAGCACCTATTATTGCACGGGGTCATCAGTGCAAGGGCAGAATGCCAAATTCTCCTTAAAACCAAACCAAAGCAAACAAACAAACAGCAAAGAGTTTCTAGGCTCTTGCTTAATAAACAATTGCTTGGGGATCTTTCTAATTTTTGCTCAATATCTAACCTTTTCTTAGGGGAAGGCTAGAGAGGCTTCTCTCCTTGTCTCCCCGGTTGAAGGAGGTCAGTGGATAGCAGCCCCGGAGCCTCAAACTCTCCTGGAGCATTCTCTCTGCAGCTTCACTCAGCGGTCTCCAGTTTCCTATTTCCCTCTTTATAATAGGAAGGTGCCTTCCATTAAGCACAGCGGAGCAGTAGGTGATCAGTCACAGTACATTCCCTCTTAAAGAAGCCAGTCACCCTGTGACATGTAGGAAATGGAGAAGAATAACTCATAGAATAGGGGGAAAGGTTGGAAATCAAAGTAGATGGAATATAAATATCAAATATGGACTAAGAACTTAATCCTATTATCTGATACATGAATAGATATTGCTCTGTATTTCCATGTATTATTTAATTCCCTCTTTTTTGTAAAACCCCTTGTCTAGCATTAGAAACCTACAAAATTTGGCAGATATTTAAGTTTGAGGTAATAGTTCAATCTCATTTTTATCTAGGTAACCAAGAATTGTCCAATGCGCATGATGATCTCACAGTGCAGCTGATTTCATGAGTGAGACATGACAGTATATTTCTACATTCTGCAAAGCAGGATTGAACCTAAAGGTATATGTCTGTCAAATAATCTGTAGTTTAAAATATATCTAAATATATATTGACTCTATTGCATAGTGTACAGCCGTTTAGGCACATGACTCTTATTAAAGAACGAGGAAGATGTAAAACCCTACACAGTCCTTATTCAGGGAAATATGATTCAGAGAGGTTACTTTAAAAAAATGTGAAATCCATTCATGTCTAATGTAGTGGCCTAAAAAAGCACATTTATCATTAGAATAGAGATATTATTTTGTTAAAGACCCAAAACATTCATGTTGCTGTGTTTAATGAACTGGGCTTATCTAAGGATTCTACAGAGTAAGGGGAAAATAAGAGTTCAAGTGTTAGGGGCTTTTTTTTTCAGCCATGCCTTCACAAATAAACGCACATAATGCACCATAAGCAAACATCAAACTCATATACTGTTTTCCCCAGGGGACAGAAGAGGAATAGAGAAGGCACAATATGTGACAAATGCAAATTATGTCTCTTAATGCATATCTGGAAAGTGCTCAGATATCATAGTGATGAGTATGGTATAAGAACCTAAATGGAACAGAAGAAATAGTATAGACCTCTGCCCCAACTGTAGTCAATGGTAAAGCTTCTATGACTTTGAATATTGTCCGGAACAGGCTCTGAATTAGAATTCCAAAGCACATTAGGTTCCATTCTCTGCTGGTATAAATAGGTTCCACTGCATTGGCTTCAGTGGAGTTTTGCACACCTACTTCACCAGATAATTTTGTCAATTAATTGCAATAAATCTTCTCAAGTGGGAAAAGGAAGTCGGAGTTGGTCCTTGAGCGCTAATTGTGAAATGAAAAGCTGAAAAAAAATATGCTATTGTATATTAACAGCCAGTACATTTATCTAAATGCTTCTAAACTATCCAGAGCTGTAAATCACTGTAATGTAAATATATAAATAAAAATAAAGGTGGGATTAGAGAGGAGAAGGAAAATAAAGGTACTTTCCTGTTAATATAAACAGAAAAAAACATTGTGTAATTTTCAGGGCAAAATATATATCTTCTGGATATAAAATACTGGCGAAAATAGAGGACATAGAATATACTGCTAGAATGACAAATGATTGTAAGGATTTTAACATAGCTGTAAACTAAGATCAAGCTCAGCAAGAAGGAAATGTAGAAATTACTTCACACCTTTATATGGAAGTGAAAATAACATGGATTCTTGCTCTGTATTCAGTGACTCAGAAAATTAAAAGGAGAAAGCAAAATAAATGTTGTGTTCAAAGATTAAAAGTCTATATTTATATGCTGGAAACATCCTGGGAATGTGGTGGGAATATTATGGTTATAACATAATGATTTGTTTTATAGTCTAATGAAAAGTTGAGTTGCCACTGGTGTACCTGTTTTCTCATCTGAGTTAACACTTTAAATGAAGGCTTCATTTATGCACACATAATTAATATTTATGGAATTCTCATTAGATTCAGCTGCGTTATTTAAGAACTTGTTAGTATTAATTCTACAAACTGAATTGGAAATGTACTCTTTAGAAACTATTGCATACTAAGTGTATAATAAAAGAATATATGGTTCGCCCTTTTGGTCTCCTTCGTTAGACAATAGCTGGGGCTTTGTGAGTTGTTTCTGTTAGAAGAAATTGATGATAGAGTCAAGTATTTCTTTGGTGCATCCCTGTTTAGATACAAAGAATGTACATAAGTCCTGTTTCTCCAAAAACAGGATAAAACAGGAGTCAGTATCCTCACTCACAATTCCAAGCATCTTTCTAGTCAGATCTCTGACCAAAAAGCTCTCTCTTGGATTTCTCACAGTGCTTCTACTAGTGCTTCTCTTACTGTTTCCTACTTTCCAGCTACTTTCTCTTTGCTTATTGCTGCTCTCACTCTTTGTTCTCTGGTACATTTTGTCCTCATGCACAGATAGTTGCAACTAAATCAATTCCTAGAATGTGCATTTGAATTCAGTCTTAGAATGATGGCTTCCAATTGTTTCAGCTATCATTAAATAAAGGGTCCTTTAACTGTTTAACTGTTTAACTGTTCACTCATTTAGCCAAAATGAAAGGCAGCTAGCACACCCATCAGCTTCAGGAAGGTTTGTGATTTCCCATAAATCAAAGACAAAATATGCTTACTGGGAGCCACTCTTCTTCCAGCATAACAATATTGAAATGTGGAAACAATTTTTTTAAATGTTTTTGGACTATCAGATTGCATTTATTATAAAATGTGTTGCCATCTACAATTACATAAGACAAAACGTAGTGTAAGGGGAAATTTCAGAGAGAAAACACAAAAAAAATTGTTTACGGAGATAATAAATTTTAAGTCCTGGAACTGTTTGGTCTGATGGCTTCAGAATCCAACTAGCTCAGAATGAGGCCTCTTTAGTGTTGAGGAAATACAGATTTAAGTTTTATTCAGCAAATTAAATGTTAAAATACCAGAATTATACATGTCAAATGTATTTAAAACTTAGTGTATATCATCATTTAAATGCATTTACTAATTTCAACCATATTAAGTATGAAGTATGCTAATACTGTCCCCTGATTAAGTAGTAACATCCATATTTATGTAACTATGAGTGTCCTATGAGATGTCCAAACAAAGCCTCAATTCCAAATTAGCATATACTAATTATGAAATATGCTGTAAAATTATGTTACATGTATACAGCAATTTGTCTGTAAACACTTTACTAATGATAAACAAACAACATCACCAAAGTGCCCTCGAGGCATGAACTAGTAGAGTTTTAGGAAGCCGCACATCATCTTTCAGAAATTGACTTATTTCCTTTGGAAAATATGGAACATAAAGTAGTCTATAGCATTTATGTTAATGCTGATTCAAAATTAGTTGCATTCAGTATTGTAGTAGTTGTAACGGTCTGAGGATTCTTGAGAGACAAGGTGGGTGAGGTAATAGCTTTCATTGGACCAAGTTCTGTTGGTGAGAGGGACAAGCTTCAAGCTTACATAGAGCTCTTCTTTAGGTCAGAAAAAGAGCTGTGTATAAACTTGAAAGCTTGTCTCTCTCACCTACAGAAGCTGGTCCAAGAAAAGCTATTACCTTACCCTCTGTGTCTCTCTAATGGAAAATTAGAAATTAATTTGGGAAAGAACTCGTTGCACCAACAGAAAAAATAAGGTCTCATTTTTAGCTGCATAAAATTTATTATTCTCACACCTTTTGTTTCATACATTATATATCCTCTTTTTTGACTTAATGTATTATTCATTATTCTTCATTCTAAAATTGCTAGACAGCTCAAATCATTTTAATCTGGGATTGAAGTAGTTCACTTCAATTAGTGTACCATTACTATTAATAATAAAGCCTAATTAAGGAAGCCATTAAATTCTGTATGGTTGCTTTAAATTTAACAATTCTAAAGTTGTGCTGTTTTGTTTTGTTTTAAATAATGTAAGAGATGGTCCTCTAATGTGTGATTTAAATAGACATTATTAATGGAAGACTTACATGCATTACAACTGAGCTCAGACACTATAACTGGCTTTCTGTCTCATACATCTTTACATAATTCATTGCTTTAAAAAAAAATCTCAGTCCAAATTCTCAGTTACAGCCAAATTACATGTCTGCTGAGATTAGATGCAAAGGTGCTTAAAGCTCACCCTGTTCCTTCAGCCACTGTGTCCAGCACTGTTTCCCGTATGTACAAGGGCTGCTCTAATGTATATCAACTGTTAAGAGTGCTCATAGCCCAAAACAATAGCTAGGGTTTCATGTGGCATAGGAGATTTCTTATTCATGGCCTTTTTTTTTTTCTGTCTATGCTCCCATTTCAAGCTGGCAGCAGGAAATGGGGTAGCCTAAGAACCTCTATGACAACTCTATGCCACCAGAAAGAAGATCCATTCCCGAAAGGGGGTGATATTCCCATGCAGGATATGATAGCTTCATGACCAGATTGAACTGTTTGTGCAGTGTGAAAGAGCTGCACCATAATAGAGAATTATTACCCCCCTATCTCTTTTCTTGCATGGTGATAGGATGGCTCTCACACATGTCATACCTAAAGGACATACTTTCCTCATGCCGTCTGTTGATTATTTATGTATGTATTTGATAGATGTAGGGCTGTTATTCCTAGTGTTTTTACCAGACACTCTTTCGAATGCATATTAAAAATAGGCTCAAACCACAAATTTTGGATCTACGGTCATGTCTGGAATTAGAAAGCTCCAAAATCTGGGGATGGTTCTGAGCTCTAATTGAGGGCCGTTTGTAGCAAATATAATTCTGCCACAATAATTTGCATTTGTAGTTTCAAGTAGATATAGCATTTTTCATCTTTACCACTCCTCTCCCCCTGGTCCAATGTCTCTTTAAGTATTTATCCACAGTACAATCTCTTTAAATAATTAGACTCATTGGGCTAGAGAGAGTGACTGGCTAGCCCTATGGGTGGGCACACATCTAAGTGGTGGGAAACCCAGGTCCAGTTCCCGTGCTCCAGTGATTCTTTCTTTGTTCCAAGTAGGACAACTTAATTAGGAGAGACAGAGGGAGCCCCATATCTGACTATCCTATGGTTCAATGTTTAGAGCAGTCCTGAACATTCAGAGATCCTTGTTCAAATCATTTCTACTTCTCAGGTTGTAGCCTCATTGGCTAGCTTGCCTTTATTATATTCACTCTTCGCATTATGTTCTGCTTTGTATTATATTCAGCAGTAACTCAAGAAACCTACAGGCCTGTATCCTGTAAGACATTAGCTTCAGCAAGATAACATAAGGCCTATGAACTTTGAACAGAAAAAACTTTGCAAAACCCAGAGGAAAACCCAAGTATTTCAGGAGCTGAAAATAGAGTTTAAGGGGAAGTTCTAACCACAGAGATATGATTCAACCACAGAAGTGTCCTGGAAGCAAACTGACATATATAACAGATACATGAAATACAACTAAGACTAACCTGCTTCATTGCCTTTTACAATAACTCCATGCTTAACATTGTAGTTATGTTCCTGAAAAATGTGACTTTTAGTTAATCAAATTTCCTCATAAGAATTAATGTAAATTGAAGGGTGGGGGTTAGGTTCCAGGGATTTTTTTCCACCCAACAAAAAACTATTAATTTTATATTTATATATGTATATATTATATTTATATATTTATACACAGTATACATTTTAAACAAATAATTTAATATGGTTCACAGTGATGAGGATTGTGAAGCTTGGTTGAGATGGTGAAGTTAGAAGGTGGAAGAGGGTGTGATATTTCCCAGGGAATACCTTACTGCTAAATGATGAACTAGATTTTGACTAAGACCTCAAGGGTTAACACATTGTTGTTAATGTAGCCTCCCACTCTACAAGACAACAGGAATGGAGGTAGGGGAGATAGCATGACAGACAGAGTCAGAGACACACACCCTGTGTGTGGGAAAGAGAGAGGCTCTCCCTTTAAGAATGCTGACCCCACTCTAAAGTACATTGTCTTTTTAAGCCGATCAGGCAGTTGAGACAGCAGCTGGTGCCCCAAGCTCTCTCTGTCTCTCTCCCTCCTTGTCCCCACCCTGCTCTATATGGAGAAGGGGTAAGTGGGGTGCAGGAGCAGGGGGAATGGGGACCCCTTGCTGAGTTGGGATGGTTGTGACTGTGCAAAATGTATTAATAAACGATATTTGTAAATATAAAAGAGGTCCTATAAAGTGATTGGTTTGAGATTAGCAACTGTGTTAATCTGTATCCGTAAATAAGACAAGGAAGACTTGTAGCACCTTAGAGACTAACCAGAAATAAACTGGTTAGTCTCTAAGGTGCAACAAGTCTTCCTCGTCTTATAAAGTGATTGTTTCATATCAGGGATCCCAACTATATACTGTAATCATTTGAATAATACTGGGCCAGATCTTGGGACAAGAACTCGTGAACTCTCAAAGTGATAACTGGGGATTCTTAAGTAAGCAATATTTATATATACATAATCTAACCATTGGGCAATATTTATATATACATAATCTAACCATTGGGCAATAAGGCAGAGACCAGAGTTGAACCTAGGTCATCCACATCCCAGATGAGTGCTCTAGCCATTGGGCTATAAAGTTGTAAGGTAGGCAGCAGTATCTTCTCCTCTAGCCAGATTCTGAATGAGATCCAATCTGTTAGGCATCCTCTGAGTTTTTCTCCTGAATTGGGCCCTATATACTAGGTAGGTGGGCAAATACTTATTTTCCCATTCATGGATCAGTCTGGGGCATAGGTGGGAAATAGGTATCCAAACGCCTAGGGAAAGGCAGCAATGTATGTGCAGAGGCATACAATTATGTGCCGAGGGAATGTTTACTTGGAAAACTTGGGTTCTGAGTGAGTTTAGGCACCTATAAATTTAGATGGGAGTTTTTTGAATCACAGTGGAGCCTAAATCTGGGACTAGAGTCCCAAAGTACCTTTGTGAATCCAGGCCAAAGTGATTTGCCCATGGACACACTGAAGATCTGTTGCAGAGTAGAGAATTGAATCCAGATCTCAGGTGGACCCAGAAGAACTGGGCTATCCTTTTGCTCATACTGCTGTTTAAAATTGTTTTTGAAGAATTTGTTTTCTCAGAGAAAACTATTTTCATCTAAAATGTTCATTGCAAAAAATAATAAACATGAAATGCCTTTAATGTACATTGTTTTTGTGAAAAACAAGTTTTCAATTCTGCAAGTACAAATAAAGGTAAAACAAAAATAGGATTTGCAACGTGTTTGTCTCTTCAATCCATCTGCTTTCTTTCTAGACCTTTTTCCTGGATTGCTAAGAATGGGAAATGAATCTATTCTTCGGATATAAGAAGCCACAATGTTTGACTCAACATACCTAAAATTTGTGCTCAGTAGCCCTCAGGAGACAGCTGGGCAGCTGGATGGTGTTGTGGGGCATGACTGGAAATTGCTAACCAAACTCAGAAGCCCTTTGGAGAGGGCAAGTTGGCTTGTGGTTTAAAGGGTGAGTGGGTCTAATGGCTAAACACTGGAATAACCATCAAATTCTCCTAAATGGCCTATTTCACTGACTGGAAAAACTAGTCAGGGCAAAAAGGAAGGGATCAGACTTAGGCTCTGTCACACACAAAAACCGAACAAACAACAACAACAAAAAATCAAAACAAACAAACAAAAAAAGCATCGAACAATATGGTAACTGGCTCAGACTCAAACAGGGAAGATGGACTTTCAAGAAGGGCATTTTGAGTTTCCCTGCAGTGAGTTTCTCTAGGCACACACCAACTGGAAAGCAAATTGACTTCAGGCTGGATTGCTAGAGCTCTGGGGCTTGCCAAAAGAGTGAAAATTAGACCCGTCCCTGTGACTCAAAAGGTAAACTCATCTAGATTAGCTTGTGGGGAAGCATACGATTAGGTAAATCTAAGTATGTCACCTGTTTGTTGTTTTAAAATAATCTTCTCTAATGCTTTGTTCTATTAGCTAATACACATACTTGTTTTTAGAAGGCTGTTGGTCACTGTATAGCACTAGTCACAGGCTCCTGAAAAGAAGGGACATAACATGTCCAGTTTGCCTTCCATGGTGATAAGCAATCCACATAGACAGGGTATTGTACAGGGAGGCCTTTCCAAGTGTGAGAGAACTGTAACACTCTTCCCAGACATGTTAGGGCTTGACGCCTCACAATTGATGCGGTGTACTCAGAGACACCAAAAAGGGGACAGACGGGCAAGCTGCACGTAACCATGACAGTATATTTGTCTGGCAATATGGCAGTTGCATGCATTGAATCTGACAGTTAGGTAGAGCATGAACATTGACACTCCAGTAAGACTTTTTGTGGTAATGTATCTTATCTGTGAAATACAGTTGCTTTCACATATTTATTTCTAACTTCAACTTTAACTTTGAATTTCAGTTCTAATAGTTTTATTTATTTAAATAGAGAGTATTTAAAAACACTGACATGTTTAAATTTGCAGCCTGTAGATTGTTATATTCCCTTCTGACACAAAATATTATGGGTCTGATTTCCATCTTGCAAGTACTGGTTGTACACGCAAGCTATTAAAGGTTATCAAGAACTTACTGCAAAGGTAAGGGCATACATTACGTGTCGGAAATAGCATTGGGTTTTAAAAATAAATCTGTTGTGGACCTGCTAAAATAGACTGCAGTCAAGAATTGGCTTTGGAAGCACCAGAGAAGACAGCAGTATCACTAGGATGGATGGATGGAAAGATGGCTGTGATGGAGTATACTTTGAAGGATATTGTTGCTTGGAACATTAACATTGCCATCTCATCCTCCATCACAGCCCTCATTCTAGCTATTCTAATTGAGTCTAAACTATCCACTGTGGTACTGACAGCATCATCCTTATATCAGGGTGTTGGTTCCATGGTGCATGCATGTCCCACTGAACCTGTTTGAGACTGGTCCTTTACAGGAGTATGGCTCAGCTTCACGTATATCTGGTTTAGTACGGGTGACAGGACTGAATCCAGGACTCAGGTGACTTACAGGACACAGTTTATAAGGAGCCTGTGGGCTCAGTCATTTAGAGGAACTTAGGGAAATCTGTAGATGAATTTACAAAGCTACCAGGCAAGACTTCAGGAAAGGAAACAATTAGGAAGACTATGGAGGAGCCAACCTGCTAAGAGGAAAGCCTGAGCAGCAACCATGCTAAGGCCTGGCAGCAAGGACTGTGAATAATCCAACAAGAGGGTGAGTAGAAGATTTGTGGTATCTTGAATTTTGTTAATAAATCAGACTCCCAGAAGTGGGTATTATGAAAACATATGCAGCGTGGCTGTTATACTTGCTTAGGGCACCCATCTCAGCCTCAGCAAAAGAGAGAACCGCTGGAACTAAACTGAAAGATAGCTCCCTGCCCACCACCGCCCGCTCAGCGTGTTAATTCTTCCCCCCAAGCAAACTTCTCAGGACTCTTACAGCCCCAGTTCCTGTACTGCCCAGAAGACTCCCCCTGTTGTCTATTTGGACACTCAGAGTAATTACCAAGTCTGTCACCTCCATAAAGACAGTGTTCACACCAGCTTACTTGATTCAACTGATAAGGCGCACTCTACTTAACACAACAGCACTGAAATGACTGTATAGCAGAAGGAGTGCACGTTTAGTAACAAAGGATAGATATTCACAGATTCAATCAGTATTGAGTAACAATAATGGAAACAGGGATGGTTACAAATAAAACAAGAGTATAACACTCTTCTAAGAGACTGACTATAACTTTTAACAGATTAAAAACTTTGTCCCAGATAAGTTTCTCACCAAAAGCAATAGCTCAGTGTCACCAGCCTCCAAGACCAGGATCCAACTGTCATGGATGCACAAAGCACTGTGCATATTGCTTCCTCAGTGATGGAGAACAAAGGGGTTCTATTTTCCTTCTTCTTATAGTCCATCAAATCTTGAAATATATCCATTTGAAGTGTATCTCCAGATTAGATTCTTCTTCCCCATTGTTTTGTGCTCCAGTCTGCTGATGCCATGCTGCTTTCTCATCCTCCGGTTAACTTGTTCTTACTGTTCACCACAGATGCAAATGAATTCCCATTGAATTTGGCTTATCCTTCTTAATTTACATCAAAGGGCTAGGCAGACTGGTAAACCAACATTCCTTTGTCTGGGAGAACCTTGTTATCAACCATGCCTGGTAACATAGTTTAAATATATTTTGAGTACATATATTCCAATTCTTGCATGACACGTGTATTTACATTTTGCAATGGTTATGATGCCCAGTATGATATGAACTTTCATTTGATACCATACATAACATTTTATTTAGATAAATACTATGACGGCATTGTGTTTATCAAGCCTGAAAAAGGTTGCTGACACATATTAGTGAACCACCAATGGGCATCTGTGACTTTTGCTTAACTGAGGAAAAAGAGAAAATAAATCAGTGACTGAGAAGAATAAGGCCCTACTACAATCCTCCTGACTTTTGCTAGATAAGGAGAAGAGGCACTTAGAAACTTTAAGCCTCCATTTTGAGCATTTCTTCAGGGGAAGAAAATGAGTCACACTTGGAGGAAAAGGACATAAACTACAGGCAGTTCTGGTGGGAGAAAATGTGTGAGTCAGATCCATTCCCAGTAACTAACGGACTTTGTAAGAAAAATCATATGTGGACAAATACCAGCTCTATGTTAAAGGGAAGGAAGCTACTATATCAGATAATCTACTCAAATATTTCAAACCAAAACTTGATACTGTGTTATTCTAGATGGTGCACTGAGATACAACATCATGTAGCCTAGGTTTTCTGTCGAACTGTACAAAAAATATTGCTAACAGAACTGGTACAGAAACACAAATACAGAGGAAAATAGGAAAAAAAGTGGGAAAGGGGAAACTGGTTGAGAACTTTGGTGCAACTGCAGTAGTGATGGTGCAAAGGCAATACTCAAAGATTAAGAGATTTGTGTGGAAATATTTGGACCACGATTAATGACTTTATGTGATATGCCTACCACTCAAGATTCCCCAGAATTGGCTAGAAATGATTGTTCTCTCCAACAAATAAAATATTCATACAGTAATCTGAATAATATTTGTTATGTGCATTTTTCAGAGGGCCCCATGTGACTAATAAAGCATCCATAGGTCCCAGACATAATCCATCCTAATCAGTCATGCTTGAAAGATGGCTCTGATTTGCAGAGTGTTGTAAATTTAGACTTTTGTTTCGTTACAAATAATCATGCACTATTGTTGTTTGGGGAGAAGAGCAACCATTCCTTCAGGCATAAGACCTGCTCCAGCTAAAGAATGACTATGTAAACAAATAACTGTTCATAGCTTTCAACCATAATCCTTGTAATATTCACCACCAAGCACCCTCACACCCATCACACATATTTTATCCATGTTTTCAATATCATACACAAACCCTCAATTATTACCCATACTGAAACTATGGTAAAGAAATAGAGAACAAGAGCTAAAGACAATGAAGGCCATCTGGTGTAAAGAAGAAGTAAGCGTTAGTGTAAAAATAGCTCCAACACTCTTAGAATCTCCCATTTGGGAGTAATCCATTAACCATTAATTTGTTTAATGCTTGAGCTAGGGTTCTGATATTTTTAGCACACGAATGGGATTTTCTAGCATTTTGTTTGCATATACCCTTTGCCTCTGGTATATTACTGTAATCTTATATTTAGCTGCAATCAGAATATCTAAAGATTTTCTGGCTTCTAAAGTGGTGAGTAAATGCCTGAGGCAGTTTTAGAGTATTGCCCCCGCCCCCTTCCAGCATTGTTATGTTTTTGTTTTCCAGAACAGATTTCCAAATTGAGATCCCTGATTTATTTGTTTTTTGCAAATGAAATAATATAGCATCTCATAGACTTTAATGCTTTCCAAATTGAGTTTTGCCATTGACTTCAACAGGGTCAGGATTTCACCCAGGTATCATTCAGAAGTTCTGCCACTGCAGTGCTTCACTGGAGTCTCTCCTGACTTTCATGGTCATCAACTCATTGGTTCTGTTCAATAAGTCAAGAAGGGTCATTCACCAGGCACTTCTTCAGATTCTGGAGTGTCATCTGCTTTTCCTCTCTAGCATGGATGTTCCCAGCTGAAGACGGAAGTCACTCTTAACTTCAACAGGTCTCTGACTCTCCACTCCAACACAGAAGCCTGCAACAGGACCAGTATAGGAGTGGGGCAGGGCACTAACCTGCCTGTCACAGGGTTCACACAGGGTGCTCCTACTCCCCCTGGGTCCTGTGTTCTGGTTCCACTACTAATAAAGTTTTCCTCGCCCTTTTTGGTGATTTCTAAGTGTCCTTTATTTACAGTGCAGATTCCAGTGCCAGCAGAACTGCTCCCCTTGTCCCCCACAACAGTTACCTTCCCTGTTTTGGATCTAAAGCCTCCAGGGCCCTGAGGCAATTGGCCCTCTGCAAGGAGACAGAGCAGCCCCGTCCACCTCCTGGCCTGCCTCCCTTCTGACCAGGGCTTGGAGCTTTTCTAGCCCTCCCTGCTCCCAGCCCCCGGCTGTACCTACTTAGTCCAGTCTAGAGCTGTGGGCTAGCCCTCGTTTGGGCTCCCAGCTAGGCTGCTCTAGCCTCTGCCCCTGGACTTGCTGCCAGAAAGCAGGGTTTAGCCTGCAGTGGCAGGGCAATCATGGGGTTTTTACCCTAGCCCTGCCACATATCTCTCCCCTTCACTGAGCCACCAGGCTCCACCTGCCCCTGCCCCTCTTTGGCCGGGCAAACCCACTCTCGACAGGGGGCTCATGTCCCCCCATTGCGGGCTCTTGTGGGCCCTCGCTCAGGCCTCCTGGTTCTCTTCCACATCCCCTGTAGGGACAGTTCTGCCGTTCATGCCCTTCCTCCCGGCAAAGGTCACACCTTTGCTTAGGTGGTAGCTCGTTGGCTACGCCCCCCATCTTGGGGTCCTCTGGCTTGGTCCCCTGTTCTGCCTGGTTCCCTAGGCGCGGAGGATCACACTCAGGGCATGTTCCCTCTGCCTGTTTTTCTGCCCCACATAGCCAACATTCCCTTCTGGTCTTGCCTTCCCGTCTAGGAGTTTTCCTGTCCCCCCTGCCCTCCCCGACCCCTGCGGAAGGGGGTTCCTTCCTTTTGGGGGGTTGTAGGTTCCCCTTGCACCCCCCTGTTCCCTTGATGGGGTTGCTCTTAGTCCCCCCCATCAGGTCCCCTGTCCAGACTTGGGATTCCCTGCACAGGGTCTCCCAGTCTCCCCCCAAGAGGATTGGGTATGCTAGTCTGCGTATTACCCCTACCCGGTGCCACCGGAATGGCCCCCCACCTCCAGGGGTACCCATGCCACCGGATGCCAGCGGGTGTCCCCGTGAACACAACGCAGGGCAATCTTTGCCCTCGGGACCACCCACCAGGGTCTTACCAAGGCCCCTCGTACTAATGTCTGGGTGGAAGTGTAATCTCTTAGTGCTTCCTGGGGCTTCCTCCCCAACAGTACTGGTACCGTGGAAAGGGGGTGGTTTCCTACCCTCCCCGGCCCCCCAGCCCACCCACAGAAGCCCGCTAGCCCGCACTCCATTTGCGGACAGTCTTGCTTCCTGTGGCCTGGGCGCCCGCACTGCCAACAGATAAGTTCCTTGGCACGGGCGGGCCCTGGGACTGGCCCTTTCTTCGGGGCCACTCCGGGCAGGCTTTTACTCGGTTCCCCTTTCCTGGCCGGCTTCATCCCTCGCTGAGGCCCCTCTGCCTCCAGGTATTCCTCCGTCAGCTGGACCGCATCTACCACCTGGACCGGTTGGTGTCTCCGGACCCACACCCAAACTGGGTCTGGGAGCCCCCGAAAGAACTGCTCCAGTACCACCTGGTCCATTACAGGGACTGAGCGTGGGGCCTCAACCAGCATGTGGCCCAGTCCAATAGTTTCTGGGCATATGCCCTGGGCCGCAGGACCTCAGTCAACTGGGCCTCCTGAAAACGCTGTTGATACCTTTCGGCCGATAGGCCCACCCGGTCCAATATAGCCGCCTTCACCGCATCATAGTCCTGGGCTTGCGCGTCGCCAAGGCCATAAACGCCGCCTGGGCCTCCCCATCTAGGCATGGGGCTAGTCGCAAGGCCCAGGTCCTCCGCTCCCAGCCAGCGGCGGTGGCCACCCTTTCAAAGGTCCCTAGGAAGGCGTCGGGGTCATCTGCAGGGCCCATCTTACATAGCCCCCATCCTGGTGGCCTGGCACCCTCCCCCGCCGGTGGACTCACCATCTGCTGGAGGATTTGTTGTTGGGCTGTAGACTGCTCCCTGATGAATTGCTGGAGGATGGTCTGCTGCTCCATCTGCCACTTCAGCAGGGCCTGCCTTTCGGTCTGCTGGGCCTGCTGCATTTCCTGCACTATAGTCACCAGCCATTTCAGGGTCTCCTCCATCATAGCAGCCAGCTATCACAATGGCTTGGAGGGTCCCGGACAAGCCCCCATTGTCACAGGGTTCACATAGGGTGCTCCTACTCCCTGTGTCCTGTGTTCTGGTTCCACTACTAATAAAGTTCTCCACATCCTTTTTGTCTTTACAGTGCAGATTCCAGTGCCAGCATAACTGCTCCCCTTGTCCCCCACAACAGTTACCTTCCCTGTTTTGGCTCTAAAGCCTCCAGGGCCCTGAGGCAATTGGCCCTCTGCAAGGAGACAGAGCAGCCCCCTGTCCTCCTCCTGGCCTGCCTCCCTTCTGACCAGGGCTTGGAGCTTTTCTAGCCCTCCCTGCTCCCAGCCCCCAGCTATACCTACTTAGTTCAGCCTAGAGCTGTGGGCTAGCCCTCGTTAGGGCTCCCAGCTGGGCTGCTCTAGCCTCTGTTCCTGGCCTTGCTGCCAGAAAGCAGGATTTAGCCTGCAATGGCAGGGCAATCATGGGGTTTTTACCCTAGCCCTGCCACACTGCCACACCTCCATGCTTGTCATTACACCGCTTCAGGAACGTTTAGTGGTCAAAGAGCCTGTAGTCCCAAATCAGTGCAAAGTCTTTTAGAGGACTGTGGTGTGTGTGTGGTCTCAAATCAAGTAAAAGAGTCTAAGGAGACTTTTAGGGTGTGTGTTTGTGTGTGTGTGTGTGTGTGTACATGTGCATTTGTAAAATATCTTTTTTCATGGTGAGAAAAGGAATGGGAAGGAAGTCTAGACTTGAAGTTGAAGCAGAGTGTGGGAGCTCTTCAGATGTAAGTTCTACTTGCCTTCCTATTATATAATTCAATTTAGTTTCCCTTGATGAAGAGAAAATAGGTCACTGAAGTGGGCTTCTTTAGGAAAATGGATGTTCTTAGTGACTCAGCTATATTTCAAAAGGAAATGACATGCTAATCTCTGAAGGCCACTTTCTGGTTGTTCTGGAGTAGATATGTAGTGGAAGAAGGCTACAGGAAGGCTTTCACTCACCCATAAATACAGAAAGTGGGACCAACAAGACTTCTGATGCCAGAGGTACTAAGCACAGCAAAAGGGTGGGGCCCTGTACCCATGCCATCACTGGAGTCTGTATACTGGGCTCTCTTTAATGTCCTGTTCAAACTCCTTGAACTTCAGCATCTTCTCTGATAAAGTTTATGACTGCCAAAAGAACAGATGTTCACCAGCATGGCTTCAAATATCCAACAGTCTTAATCAAAGTTTATATATTTTGCTGAGAATTTCTAAACCCATTGAGAGTTTTCTAATAACATTTTTTCCCATGCATTACTAAAATGAGCAAAATTAAAATATAGAGCTCAACTAAAAATTAATATGAATTCATTTTTGACAGATAATATGTTACTGAAATTTTCCTTTATTGGTTAACTGGATCATTGTAGGTAGATATTTCCATAAATAAATTAAGAGTCTATTATATTAAAATTCATTCTAGTAATTATAACTATGCATCACATGTAATTATATACATTCACGCATGCTACTACTTAGAACAAAGTTTTTTTGTGACTGGATTACAATAACCCATTGTATGTGTGCTTTGATTTTACATAGTTCCTTAGTATTGAAATATGCTTACCAAGACAGAAG
Source organism: Sternotherus odoratus (assembly GCA_032164245.1). Lineage (NCBI taxonomy): Eukaryota > Metazoa > Chordata > Testudines > Kinosternidae > Sternotherus > Sternotherus odoratus. Next base: position 225,465,996 of record JAVMKO010000001.1, on the reverse strand, counting down.
CACCTAAGTTTTAATGAGGAGAAAAGTTAACGTTAGCTCTCAAAAACATCAGAAGCAAAATTCAGATATAATGAATCTTGCTTCAAACAATGGTTATATGACAGGAAAAAAAGAAAGATAAAAGGGTCTTAGGTACCAGTCTGTTTTTTTAAAACAAATAAAAACGGATGCACTACATCTTTCCATGTAATAAACTTCATAACAAGCTATATTTTCAGAAAATAGAAATTTACCACACTGATGGATGGTAAAAGATGGACAGAGATTTAGGTTCTCTATGATTTATTATCTTTCTTAGTAGTTTACTTAAACTAAACTTTTAAGTTCTAAAATTAGTGATGGAGATGATAGTATAATATATTGCTTTTAGAGTTAGCATTCATATTAAAATTAGATTATGAATACATTTTTTCATCTTTTAAACAGATTTTTATTGTGTCTCATTGGGAATTACAGGATGTTTTTAAAAGTACTTCAAATAATGATTTATATTAGTAAAGTTTAAAGACATGATGAAGTGATAGGAAAGGTCAAAAATCAGACTTCCATAGTTAACAGTTATATTTTGGTAAATAAGGTCAACTGGGCTTTCAAGGCACCTACTGGAGATTCCCCTGTTTTCTGGGCTTGCAGAAGAAGTCACCAGGTTGGGCTATTCTCCCTCAAACCCAGTGTTTTTTTGGAGGGACGGGAAGGACCTTCCATCATAGAGCAGAGAAAGTGTGCAACTGGCTTTGAATTGTGTATTGTGGCACAATTAAACTTAGCACAGTGGTTAGCACTCTTTTGGAGGTTTTATAGTACAACACTTTATGAATTTTGAAGCTTCACTTCCTAGTGGCAGGTTATAAGGGAAGCCCCAAAAGCTCCTTAATTATGCTCTCTACCCATAATGTTTAGTGTAGGACTTGCCAAAAGGAGATGGAGATGGACAAGTTATATCCAGACTATGTAACCCAACCCTAAAGGTGTGTTAGAATGGTTGTGGGGGTTGGTACTTTATGGTTTTTTCCTGGGGACAGCAGACAGTGACTTCATACATACTTAAAGATCCAGGAAATAAATAAGATAGTTAATGGAATGAAGAGGAGGCCTTCCTCCACCAATCCTCATGTACTGGTAAAGGTAAATAGGGATTCCAGTGCTTTGTTTTGGGCAAGACTGGGTGGGTAAAAACCCCCAGACTGGGGTAATTTGCAAGTAAACACTTTAAAACTTTTAATAGTTAAATTTATTTGAGGGATAGAAAGAGATTTGATGTCTATTAAAACAGGAGTTAAAGTATTTTTACAGGGTTTAAGCAAGATTTGTTTTATTCTTTGACTGGTAAAAGTTGTGGCTGAATTCTATGTATATACTAGCACAAATACCCGGCGTTGCTTGGGTCCGTTTGTGGGGGGGGAGAGCTGAGCGAGTGCGGGGGCCGTTGGAGGGGGGAGGGGTGTGAGATTTTTTTAAAAAATGATTCTTACCTGAGGGGGGAGAGAGCTAAGCGAGTGGAGTGGGGGGTCCATTGGAGGGGGGAAGGGGCAGAGAGCTGAGAGAGTGCGGGGTCCATTGGAAGGGGGTGTTATTACATCATAACTATGTCACAGAGAACAGCAGCTGCCCAGCTAATGTTAATGGGCTTTAAAGAATTTCACCCCTAGGGGGCATCAGAGGTGAGATTTGAAAAATTTTCGATTCTGACCCTGATTAGGACTCTAAAGCCTATAACTGTACCAAATTTCAAGTCTCTAGCTCAAACTGTGTGGAAGGAGTAAGTGAACGTATATACACGCATACATACATGCACACATACACCATTTGACTTTTATATATATAGATATATGATATGTTAACTGACTTTTTTGTTTGTTTGTTTTTGTTTTGATTTTTAAGTAGCATCAAAAAAATCTATCTGTCTTGTGGAATCTAAGGCGTTTGCAAGAAGGAGCATGATAAAAATTCAAGAAACAATGCAGGAACAGGTAGGAATAGGTATTGTGGGATGGGATGGGAGGGAGATTAAAAATCAGTCCCAAACAGGACTCTACTTCCTATGAGTGTTTCATAAAACTTTATTCTGCTGAACAGTTATATAAATCTCCCTTCACTCATTTAGCAACACACTTTTTTCCAATCTACTTCTTCCTACCCCTGTGTACCATCCACCTGTGCCCACATCAGCAATTTCAGGTCTTTTACCATTTCCCCTGTTTGTACACAAAGCAGTGGATACCACTTCTGGTTCCAGATATAGGGCACATGCCAATTCCATCCCTCTCTTCATCAAGTGGGAACATACTAAATTCAATGAAAATCTGTTCCCTTTCTGTGGTTTCCATTATTGTTAATAATAATAATAATAATTAATAATAATAACTTCTTCTTGAGCATGACCCTTGTGTCTTTTCACCTAATTCCTACTACATCAGAGTGATGTGCCAATCCATTTTATGTTCCTGAGTTGGAATAGGAAGGTCTCACCAGGTCTGGATATGAAGATGAATACACAGAAGAGCTCTGCATATCTGAACTGTTATAGGTGGAATAAGCTCTCTTTTGTAATTAATTCTGATGTCTCTTTGTTCTTTTAAACCTCTTCTCCTCAGTTTACAGACATACCTCTCTCCCTTGTTTATTCTCCCTTATATTTCTTCTGCTTTTTCTTTGTTCCTTCTTTTTTTCTCCCCAAGGTTGTCTCTTCAATCTGTCATTTTATGTATACTAAAACACAACAAAACCAAAAATAAAACACCAAGAAAACTTTGTTTCAAAAACCAATTAAGGTTACTGACACCTAAGTATTTGCCTATTATAACATTCACAAAACTCAAGAACTTCAAAGCAAGAAAATGAATAGGTAAGGGCATCATAAATCTTAGGCTGCCCACATAATCAACAAATTATTCTTATATAGAAAGTAATGCTATTTTAAATCACAACAACTTGGGCTCAAAAGGAAAATGGTTATTTAATCAGTAGTCTCAACATATAAACACAATGCAGAATTCTTTGGAAAAAACAACCAATATCTATTGCCAAATAATATTCAAGGCCAGGAAATAGAAAGGTACACCACCTTCTTCTACATGAACTCCAAGACTGCCAGAGACTATTTGGGACTTTGGTGCAAGTATGAGCAGCCCCAAACTGCTCTAATCTATACCAATTTATATTCTCATCTTTGGGATCATTAAGTTACCTCATAATTCCAAGTTCATATCAGCACAGCAATCACATTGGGTGAATGTATAGTTGCCCAGTTAAGCAAGTTTTGCAGCCTAGTTATACCACTGGAGAGATGCAAAGGGTCTCCAACATAAGCCAGGACTGGCGGACTTTATACATGTACAGATAACTACCCAGGATGCAAGACAGGGGAGAACTGGATCAACAATTTCTCTTTAACATTCTATGTTTTCTATAAGAAAGTATAGTAAACATAACACCTGCTATGTTTTCTCATCTTTTAATTCGTAATCTCCCCCAAACAATCTTCAGTTTATTTTTGAATGTCCTTTAGGAAGTTAAACTTATGTGCCAAATTTCTAGTTGAAACAAATTTTACCTCAGAGTAATATTAGCCTTGCAAATCTGGACCTATAATTACAAGACTAACAGTACCTTCAGTAGAATGTTACTAAAGCAAAACAATAATGAAAAACTCCTTTGGCAGACCTTTTACTAGTCATGTAGCAGATTAGCAGTGTTCTGCAGCCTTCAGTGACTACAAGGGAATTTATGGAACATCTAGAAATTGAGTTAGTGATAAAGGAAATTAATTAGTCCATTTTCAGAAATTGTCTTTTTAAATACTTTAGAGCTTCACTGTGCAAAATCTTGTAAATCATCATCAATATCATTGAATCAGTTCACTGAGAAACAGATGCTTAAAAATCTGGGGAATGTGAAACAATCTTGTTGACCTGACAGAAAGTAAATTGCTGAGTTTTGCAAGTAGAATAATAATATTATGCATTGACAAGTACACAATTACCATCATCCAGATGGAAGAAAAGACAAATGCATGAGACCTTCCCCAAGTAGGATGCGTACAGAAAAAATTAAGTCCTTACAGAACAATTTTTATATGGGCCGAAAAAGGTTTTGCAATTTTTAAGCATTTGGGATTTTTGTTTGTTTGTTTCTTTTGTAGTTCTTCAAGTTAAAAATAGTTTGTGGTGTATTCTTGTGTGTAGTGTTAGCTGCTGTTTCTTTGCTGTGGGTAGATTCTGGCCGTAGAGCTGGAGTACCTTCTCCCAGGAAGAGCACACCAGTGCCTGAGGAATTGGGAACTACAAATGAGCTCTATGACGCCTTTACACTCAAAACTTGCCCTTTCTTGTTCTCTTTGTTGTGCTCCCTGACTTCAGCTGAGGATCTAGTCATTTATGTTTAACACATGCAGTTTATTGGCTATTTATTCATAACATTTTCTAACATCCTAGGGTGAAAACAAGGGAAATATATACAGACTCACATTGCATAAATAGCATCTGACTGGAAACTTCTACTGAAACATGTAAAGGATTGACCATTAAAATACTGAACCATTCTGTACCTAGGAATTAAAGGGGGGATATTTTCAAACATTTCTAAGGGAATTAGAAGCACAAGTCCCATTGAAAATCAATGGGATCTGTGTTCCTAAATTTCTTAGGCACTTTTGAAAATCCCACCCTCAATCACTTACAGAGAGTATTTAGCTCTGAATTGTATTGTCTTTATAGATTTTACTCACACTTATTTCAGTTGTCTAATGGTGTTGAACGGTTTGAGGAAGGTTTAAAAAATATCTGTTAAAGCAGTTCAAAAGCAGTATTGAAATAAAGGCTCAAATTGTGCCTTCTGCGACATGGGCTACATTGTGGCAAAGCTAAACAGAATCACCTCAGTGGGAGCTTTATTGTTCAAGAGCTTTCAGAATCCCCCTCAGATCTCACTGTTGATCAGAAGGAGCACACTTGCTCCTATATGTCTTCAAGGAATGTGCCTGGATAGTTCCACTCAATGGAGGCTTCGAGACCTTTCCTCCAATAACTTTTTGAGGTGTCTTGAAGGACCTTGGATTGTGCCCAGAAACTATGGAGGAAGGATCCGAGGAACTACAATAGATGCCATGTGCTCTTGGGGACTTCTTGAGCTTCCTCATCTTAGCCCAAACATAGAGAACTCTTTTCAAGTAACCCAGAGGGGTATAATTCATGTTACACAGGAAGCACATTAGAGTGGATGTAAATCTTTGGTAAAATACTGAAGTACTTTCTCATCCTAATTATTAAGATCCATTAGCCAGGATGGGCAGAGATGCAACTCCATGCTTGGAGTGTCGCTACCCTTGGTTGCCAGAAACTGGGTGTGAATGACAGACAATGAATCATTGGATGACTGCCTTTTCTGTTTATCCGCTTTGAAGCACCTGGCACTGGAAGACAAGTTACTGGGCTAAATGAAGCATTGGTCTGACCCAGTAGGGCCATTCCTATGTTCTTATCCAACCACTGAATCCTACTTATATGCTTCTAAGCCAGTCCCACTGTAACAGGGAATCCAGGGGGCTTTTTAAAGTAGAAGGGTATGCCCTCTCACTTTTTAGTTTTAAGGGCAAGTGACAGGTGTGAGGTGGCAGAGACGAGTCAGTGCGGGAGGGCTTCTGGGGGAGAAGAGGCAGTGCCAGGATGGAGCTTTGGGGGGAAGAGGCAGTGTGAGGGCTCAGGCTCAGAGAGAAGGGGTGAGGAAGGGACCACTGTTCAGGAGGTTGTGGCCCCCCACTTTTAGGGAGCTTCCATCTCCCCTGTTCTAGGTCCCCCTAGGACTGGTCATAACTGAGTCTTCCTAGCTCTGGAACTTTCCCACACATTCCTGGGTGCAGATCCTGTGTCTGACACCCTTCTTGGAGAGAGGGACTTTCCTGTCTAGTTGCCTAGACTACAGAACTAGTGCACCAGTTCTCCCGAGGCCCAGTTGCTTAGCCGAATCCCCCCACAAGAGTCTACTTCAGGGGTCTCAAACTCAAATGACCATGAGGGCCGCATGAGGACTAGTGCACTGGCCCAAGGGCCGCACCACTGACACACACACATACCCTCGCTGCCCCGGCTCTGTCCCCACTCCACCCCTTCCATGAGGACTAGTGCACTGGCCCGAGGGCCGCACCACTGACACTCACCCTGCCCTCGCTGCCCCGGCTCCGCCCCCACTCCACCCCTTCCAAGAGGTCCCACCCCTGCCCCACCTCCTCCTCTGAGCACGCAGCTCCCCATTCCCTCCTGGAAAGCACTAGGCACCACCAACAGCTGTTTGGCAAACAAAGCAAGAGCAATATAGGAAGTCCAGAGCTAGAAACACGCGCGGCCCAGCCAGGCAGCAGAGAAGCCTCCACTTCTGGCCCCTCCATCCTGCAAACTGCTATGGGGGAACCGGGGGGGGGGAAGGGGGGCACCAGGAAGCTTGGCGGGCCGCAGGGAAGGGCTTTGCAGGCCACATGTGGCCCCCGGGCCGCATGTTTGAGACCCCTGGTCTACTTCATTGAGGAAACTCTAGATTTCAAGGCACATGCTTCACTGGCAATGTGGAGGGAAAGCAAGAAAACATTGGTTTAGCAAAGGAATAATTTATCCATTCAGACTTTATTCTTAAGAAGCACAAGAAACTTACAGATTTAAGAAAACAAACTGTTGAACATGTAGCCCTCAGTCTGACCTCACTAACCCAGGAAGTCCTGGGGTTGGTCCAAGTCCTTAGATCAGGCAGCAGTTCTGTCCTGTTCAGCCTGAGGAACTGCATCCCCTTTCCTTTAGTCAAACTAAATATGTAGAGAGTTCCGTGTTCTTGTGAATGAGCTGTTAGTTAAGAGACAAACAGAATTGATGACCCGGGGTGGCTGTCTCATGTTTAGCCCTTTAATAAGTGTATCTTACCCTACAATGAATAAACAGTGTCTATAATAGACTATCCTTGTCAGGACCAGATTGTATTTTTACCATACACATTTGGTGTCTCAATAAAATGTAGAGGTTACAACACACAAATAAATGTTACATGAACGTTATGATCAAAATCCACATTCACAAAATAAAATGGAGTTTACAATCTGACCCATACACATTCTCAATTTGTCACATACGTGGCCACAAATGTAATTAAAAAGTAAGAAACAGTTGTTATCCCAGTTTGGTTATCCCAACAATGAACGCTTTATTTTATTTTTACTACACAACTAATCCCTTCTCTAAACATATATCTGACCGATCTCAATCAAGATACTCAGATGCCATGGTGGTGAGTACAGCATGACAGATGATAAGAGAGATAAATAAGGCTATGTCTATACTGGCAGTTGAATAACAAAACTTTTGTCTTTCAGAGGTATTAAGCTCCCATCCTCACCCCCCCCCCACCCCCCAAGGACAAAAGTTTTACCACAATAAGTGCCAGTGTGAACAGTGTGTTGTTGGCAGGAGTGCTCTTCTGCAAATGCCACTCATTGGGGGTAGACGTTTTTTGTTGGCAGGAGAGCCAACACACAGCAGCTACACTGTGACGACACAGCCATGTTGCTAAAATCTCTGTAGTGTAGACATAGCCTTAGCGAAAGAGACACCATTTGAAGATACTTGACTATAGGATAACTAAGTGACATTTAGATGTAATCTTTATATATATTACATATAAATCTATGTTAAAAGTAAGTTTAGTTTGCCAAGTTAATCACTCAAACTTAGGAAATATCAGAAATTTAGGTTGTCTGCACAATCTTAACATCTGCATGGACATTATGATACAGTCTTTATCATGATCATGATGACATTCTATTTTTCCCAAAGGACCCCTGCCCCATTCATTACTGGTTACAGATCTATTACAAACATCAAATAATAAGATAGGATGTGACTTACTGTGAATATTAACTCTTGAATAGAAGAAGAAAGGAGCATGCTGAATTTGCCATCTGGAATTTAAAAAAAGCATCTTTCAATTTTAGAATTACCTTTTCTCAAAATATTTTAATCTATTTTTTCTCTGTGAGTCTCATTTTCTAATACAGTTTACTTGTTTTATTCCATGATAACTCTGTAGCATTTAGTGGAATTACATTATTGAAAAAAACACAATTTGAAAGGGGAATGTGGTTCATTGTCTTCAAGACAAGCTGTTACAATAGAGAAAAGAGAAAAACAATTATGACTGGTCTTCAGATAACTTGTCATGTAATCTCCATATGAATGGAAATATAATTTGCATCCATTGATCCCTTCACCCAATGACTACAAGTTAACTGCTAAATAAATCAACAGTGACTCCAAGAGAAAATAATTGGGGAAACAAGAAGAAGCTAAGGCAATGGATGATTTAAGGATGGCAAAAGAAGCAAATGAAGCATGATTAAGCGACAAACTTTTGAGCTACACAGAGCTCTTTCTTCAGATCCTGAAGCTGGTCTTTTAACCAACATTAGTGACAAAGAGTCCTGTGGAACCTTAAAGACTAATTAAAGTATTGAAGCATAAGCTTTCGTGGGCTAATACTCACTTCGTTGGATGCATGCATGACAGCACTCTGTCACTTCTGCAATTCCAGACTAACACGGTTACCTCTCTGATTCCCAACCAACATTAGGTGGTCCAATACATGTTACTGCCTCACCCACTTTGTCTCTCTAATATTCTGGGACCTACAAACAATATGCATGATCAAATCATAAGATGAATGGTCTTCTTACTAAACTAATGGAACATTTCAAATCACTATTTAAATATGAAGTCTCTGTTACCCACAGAAGATTTAGGTCACCATCTACACTGTAAAATCAGCTGTGTCAGAGAACCCAAGAGCCATTAAACTTTTCTGTAGTGATGACGTTAACAACAGGCAGGTCAGTACACTGATCAGCCTGTTGGAAAAACAGCTGCTCTGTGGCTGAACAATACAAGAAAGCTGATGTGACAGATCTAGTATTGTCCAAAAAACCCCACAAACAAACAAACAAACAAGTGGGTTCATTGACTAGTAATCACTAAATCCAAGCAGTTTTCTATATTGATTACATATGTAGACATATTGGTCAAAATGTTCATAGGTTCCTCCTCCTTTCTGAGAGGGAAAAGACACAATCAAATAAACAATGGATGCGAAAACTAATTGGCATAGTGTATTAGGTACACTCAGGAGTACCACAGTCCAATACAAGGCACCATCAGAACACTTGGAAAGAAGTCCTGGCATCAGCACAAAAGAAACCAATCAGGAGATCCTTGTGGAGTAAGCTGGGGGGAGCTTTGGCCTTATGTGGTTTGGCCCCAAGTTCCAGGAAGGTTCAGTTCACTTAACACTAGGGTCATACAGATAGATATCGCCAGGATAAAACTGTGGTGTCTGCTAGTACAGAACTTTTGCTGCATTTAGGACTGCTGAAAAGTCTGACTATTCACCTATTACTCTGGCCACTTGGTATTTTATGTTTTACACTAGTAACATTTTTTTGAACAGAAGATTAATGTGCAGTTATAGATCTTTGAAATGAAGGCAGAAAAATAAACATGTTTCTGTTCTGTGTTTATTAAATTCTCAGTGTCTTAAATGGAAAGGAAGACAATCTGTCCTTTGTCTCATTTTTCCCATACAAATACATTTTTCTTTTTTTATCAATCAACCAAAACAACCTCATTATTCTCTGTTTAGCCTTGTCTGCAATACATTCATTAAGCGGAAATAACCCACCCACGCACACAAACAAACAAACAAACAAGACCAATACCCTCAAACAAAACCTCAGAGTACACAAAATATGTTTTCCTACATGAAACAGGCAGGCAAAGCAAACTTTTGAATTTCAAAAATGTATTAGGCTGATACGAACTCCATTAAACATCATGTAGTGATTGACAGGAATCCATAGGTTATGCATGTTTGCATCAGTCAATGGTTGAATATATTTTAATAATGAATAAATTAATAACAAATATACTCTGTTATTTAAAAAAGAAGCTAAATTAATCAAATATGTTATTCTGAACTGTGAATAGTTTTCCCAGATATTCTCCTGAGGACTGTTAAGCTCCTGCAATTCCTATTTACAGCAATGGGTAGTGCAAGTACTCAGAATGTATCAGAACGTACCCTAAATCTTCCAGTTTACTCAGGTCATCTGAAATAGATTAAGCCTTCAAAAGATAAATAGTTTCCCTAGCATTATTAATACCTTATCCAAGACTGTTTTATTAAGGATAGAAATGAGATTGATCACTTCATTATTATACATCTGTGATTAGAAGCATCAGTCTAATAAATGGAATACTTATTGACATATGAAAGATATGTGTTACATGGCAAAACTTATTACAAAACTAGCACAAATTCCTTTTTCTACTCACATTGGGCATGTATTTCAAGTACCAGTAATGTAGTTATCACTTCACACGTGGCTATGTGGAATTTCTCTAAATCAGTGGTGGATGAACAGTGACCTGCTGGGAAGTGCAGGGTCCATGCCTGCAGATGGTCAATGTCAGAAAATGTCTTGCGACCCACAATGGGATTACCCTGATGGGCCGTGTGCGGCCCATGGGCTGCAAGTTGCCCACCACTACTCTGTATAATTTAATCAGGAATTTTTGTCCTCCTTCCATACTAAATAATTTTGTAAACAGAAAAAAATTAACTATCACCACACCTATATCCTATGAGTAATATTGGAATTATTTTATTTTGATGTTCTAAACCCTGATAACTAGAAAATAGACAACTACAACCACATATTTATTAAATACCAATATGCAGATCTGAGAACTGAAATTTATCCATATGTTACATATTGACTTCTGAGGTGGAAACATTCATGAGTTTCACAGATATATTCCATTGTAAAACATATATGAAAAGAGATCAGTTAACTTTTGATAATTATCATTACTAATATTAAGTTACATATTTAATCTCAGATCCAAAGGCAGAAACTTGTTTCCAGGTTGGGATTTCTCTTATTTGAGAATACTTTGACAAAATGTCAATGACAACAACATACATAGTTATTGAGAGAGACCAGTTTTTCTTGTTGTCTAAACAAGTTCAACTTCCCTCTCTCAGTTCCCATAAGAAGTGTGAAAGACCACATAGATAATGATTTACCCTCCAAAATGTGTCCTCGTGAGTATGACTTAAACTTCTGTAAATTCTCTTTTTAGATCCAACTAAAAGTTTAGTTTGATCATGCCAAAATGATGCAAAATTGTCTTGGTGGGAATTTGAAATGACTTTCTGGCCTTTTCATAAAATCTGAAAATAAGCATTTGTCAGTTTTGCTTTGTCTGTGATACCTTCAGTGAAAGCCACTCATGCATCAAACTCTTTCTCCAAAATAATGCAGTACATTGCAGTCTTTGACAAATGCTTTGCCAGATTTTCTATAATCTCTCAGCTCATATGTGAAGAAGAGCAACACAAGTTTCCATTTGCAGTTTTGCTCATAAAAAGACACATGGAGAACCTACACTTTTGGCATACATTTAAAAAATATGTTTCTCCCTGCTTGTAAATTATCAAGTTTTAACAGGCAATGCATTTTTTCAGATTGTATTTTTTCCTGGTAATTAACAAACCGGGTAATCTGCCAGAAACACATTTCAGCACCTAGTATATATTTCTAATCCTGTACATTTCTAGAATTTTAAAATACACAGATAAATGAATGTACATATTTATATGTATAAGCCAGAAATTTAAAATCACAACTACCAAGTCTTATGGAGATTGGGTTAATGATTCATGAAAAAAAGCAATCAGACAGAGATAAAGTATGGTACATTTTAGTTAAAAGAATATGACAATTTTAAAATGTATGCCATTATGTATAGTTTTCTGTTCTTCAAAATTCATATTTATTAACCATTCAGGAATATTGATATTTAAAAAATGGGGCGGGGGGGAATTGAAAACAGTGACAAACCTTTGCATCATACAAATCTCTGAAAGAAAGTCCTCTCTGATCAATCTACCTCCTCCAAACGGCCGAGTAGAAGAACTTTGCAGCATATCTACAAGCTCAGCAAAATCCATCTCTATTTAATCAGCTGTAGAGTAGCGGACCTGAGAAATGGATCCATGCTAGAGGATCTACCTAGATTTGGCAGACTGGAAGCAGGCATTTAGCAGCACAGTTACAAAAATGCTAAATGTGCATGATTTTGTCAATATTCCACAATTAATTGACTGGATGTTTCAAGAAAAACTTTTTATAGTTAATTGCCAACAGTCATATTCTAACACTTTTTAGTTATAAATTAATATTTTACAGAAAAGCATAAAATAAAGTTTTTTTGTATTTTCCTCAGTTGAAAGGACACCTGCTGGCTTTGCTGCTGCATTCATTCAAAATCTCATTGTTTAAGATATCTGAGTTTTTATTTGATTTCCATGTTTAGTCTGGTCATGTCAAAGGGTGCGTCTTCAGCTACTCAGTCAGTGGCACTGCCTAGCGACTGCCTGTTTTCTCAGCCTCCAAGTCAAACACAAACACTTTGTTTTTTTGTTTTTTACCCATCAAAGTATGGTACCTTTAACAGTCTATTTCCAAAACAGGAGAGAACATAGCAAAGAGATACAGAAGGCTCCTGCCTTTTACACTGCTTCTTTCTCCCCACAGCTCACCCTCTGAGTTCTCATTTCCTGTTCCTCCCGACTAAATGTCCTCTGAGTTACTGAGTCAGTTGTATCTCATTAGTCCAGCAAGTACCACCCAAGTGTCAGTATTTCCTCCAACAGAAGCTGCTTAATTGCTTCCACTTATGACTGAAGCCTTCTCTGTCCTGCAGCAGCCTGTAATCAAGTTGCTACAGCTATCCAACAATCACAGGTGGACAACTGCTGTCAATATTTAATGTTAGATTTAAGTATTCTTGCTTGATTTTGCTAGTCAGGAAACAAGGACTCCAGTATACTCTATTTCAACTAGTACAATTAACCAACTTGTTTTATATGTAGTAATGTGGACAGAGTCATTTATATTTTGCTATTCTCCATTCTGTATTTTCTTGTAATAGGGTTTTCTTTAAATCTATATACTTGTGACTTAACTGAGTCACAAGTTAATCGGTTAGCTGACTGGCTAACAGTGATGTCAGCAGAAGAAGAGTCTGCATGGATCCAACTGAAGATTCCTACAAGCAAGTGGAGGGACGATGTTATTTTAGACAAGTGGTGGGCAACCTGCGGCCTGCAGGATGCACAGAGGCCATCAGTGTAATCCACTGGCACACCGCCAGACAGTCTGTTTACATTTGCACAGCCTCCCACAGCTCCCAGTGGCCACGGTTCACTGCTCCCAGCCAATGGGAGCTGCAGGAAGCGGCGGCCAGCATGTCCCTGCGGCCTGTGCCACTTCCTGCAACTCCCATTGGCCCATAATGGTGAACCACAGTCACTGTGAGCAGTTGGCGGCCATGCAAATGTAAACAAACTGTCTGGATTATGCTCACGGGATGCGTGTGGCTGTAAGTTGCCCCCCACTGTTTTAGACTCAAGAGACGGTATAGATTTGGTGATCAAAGACTCTAACTAATTTGCCTAGCAATAAGAGCACTGCCTCAGGGACTTGCTGGCCACTGTTCCCACAGTTCCCATGGGCCTGAAAGGGCAAATCATGGCCCTTAGGGAGCTGTGGGCAGACATGCCTGTAGACAGTCAATGTAAACAAACTGTCTTGCGGCCCGCCAACAGATTACTGTGACAGGCCGCATGCGGCCCACGTGCTGCAGGTTTCCCACCACTGACTCAGAGACTGTCAGTCTCCAGATATTTTCTATGGAAGCTGGGTTTTTTTTAGGCACTGAAGAAGGGCCATGAAGTGAACTCTAGCCCACCCAAAGATTACACTTACTCACAGTATGGAGATGGCAGAGTAAATTCCTTGTTGCTTTCATTAAAATAATAAAAAACTACTCTCATATTAATTTCAAATTAATGTATTTCTTTTTCACCTTTTAACACTGAAATATGTATTTTTCCCTGTATTAAAATTTAATGTAATAAGTATCATCATTTTATGGTTAATTGCACCTTTAACCCACTACTAGTCTTCCATGAGGCACTGACTTAAATTTTTGGCTTTCTAGCTGTCACTTTTCTTGGTCAGAGGCTCTCATCTCTTTCCCTTCAGACCTGGTTAAAGTTGAAGTCCCTCTGAACCTCATTGTGATTTCCCTGTTTCTCTAACTGGGGTCCATCACTTGTGTTCGACTCATTTCCAGGGGCTACAAGAGAGTACACTGGTTCCTGACCAGCCTTCGCAATGGAAACTGCATTTATTTTCAGGGCAAAAGCATCACAGAGAAAACCAATACAAGAACTTATATGCATACTAAAACCTTATTAGAGGTCACCTCCAACATAAAAGACTGCATCTTTAAAATGCCAGAACTGGGGTTTCCCCCCCAGTTTACAAGTTCAAATAAGATTTTAGATCAGGAACCATATACTCCACTAGACAGCTGTTTCTATATAGTTCAGGCCTTGATCTCCAGTCTTTGGGAACAGGTCAAAGGCCCTCTCCTCAGGCTGGGTTTTTGCATAACTGATGGTTATGGAGTTTGCATTAATCAGTCCCCAGGGATTCCCCAGGAAACCTATTTAACCATTATTGTCTCAAAAATCCATGCCTGTCTGGAACTTCTCAGTATAATCATGTGAACTCTTTACACTTCCCAGACTCACAATTGGTACATCTTCCCTCTAAATAAATGAGTATAAACAAGAGTGGCTGTCTGGCATCCAGCCACTGACTTGTTTCTGGACAAAGATAACCAAATTTGCATTTTCTTTAACATGAATCACTTCCCTATCATAACAGGTTCAAGAATAGTAGCCGTATTAGTCTGTGTCCATAAAGAAAGTGAGGAATACTTGTAGCACCTTATAGACTAACTAGTTTATTTCAGCATAAGCTTTCATGAGCTATAGCTCACTTCATCGGATGCATAGAATGGAACAGAAGTAAAATGTATTTATAGACACAGAAAGAAAAAGAAAAGAAAAAAAAATGTACTTTAGCATACCAATTCTAAGAGGGCTGTTAAATGTAGATGGTCCATTATCACTAGGAGGAACATGAAATTTTTGAATCGGAGATCTGTTGTCAGTAACTCAGGAAATGCAATTAATTACTGTAATGAGAGAATCAGTCTGAACTTCTGTTAAGCCCTTGGTTTATTGTATCCAATTTGAAAATTAATTCCAGTTCCTCAGTTTCTCGTTGGAGTCTGTTTTGGAAGATTTTCTGTTTCAAAACTGAAACCATCACATTTTTAATGGAATGGATTATCTACATTTAACAGTCCTCTTAGAATTGGTATAATACTTACCAGCAACCGCACACAACACAACAAAAACACTAACCTTGTAACAAAGCCCGATGCCAACTCTGTCCACATATCCATTCAACTGACACCATCATAGGACCTAATCACATCAGCCACACCATCAGAGGCTCATTCACTTGCACATCGACCAATGTGATATATGCCATCATGTGCCAGCAATGTACATTGGCCAAACCAGCCAGTCTCCACACAAAAGAATAATGGACACAAATCTGACATCAGGAATCATAACATTCAAAAAACAGTAGGAGAACACTTCAATCTTTCTGGCCATTCCATTAAAGATTTGATGGTTTAATTCTCTGCCCCTTCCATCTCTGCCCCTTTCATTGCTTTGCATCAGCCTCACAACTCATGTCAGAGGCATCTGTAAAAAACGTAAATGATTTGTCAAAGTCTGGGCTTACCAGAACTGGATCTGTACCTTGTCTGGTTTGCTTTTTTACATAGATCAGTGACAGGGGATTTTCTTGGGAATGGATCAATTTTTAATCTCCTCTATTTCTTCAGGGTCTGGTTTGATTTGGCTCATTCCATCATCTCTTTGGGGTGGAAAGGCTATCTCTTAAGCCAGCTGAAAACAAAATGGAGAGGCTTCCAGGGCCTTTTATATTCTCTCTCTTGGGGGCAGAAACCCCTTTGTTCTTCTGTGCAAAGTCACAGCAACAAGATGGAGTTTGTAGCCACCTGGCAAGTCACATGTCCATGAAAGTTTCAGCTTTTTGCAGCCAAATGGCATTGTTTACATGTAAGTTTGAACATTCCCGGAAAAACTCGGATGTGGATTGGCATCCCCCAAAGTCCATTGTCAGTTAAGTATTTATTGATAGGGCACTTTCTGAGAATAGTCCTTTCTCAAGAAGCTGACTAAATGCTTCACTGAGGCTACTTAGAATCAAACACATTGAGATACAAGTACGTAGCCAATATTCATAACTTCAAATACAAAAAACACACACATACAGACAGAATAATTATAGCCAGCAAACTACAACCTTTCCATGGACTCCCCACTTGAACTCCTCTGTACAAGACCTGGAGCAATTATAGGACCCTGGTTGAAACAATGATCTTTATTGAGGGTCGGCAACCTTTCAGAGGTGGTGTGCCGAGTATTCATTTATTCACTCCAATTTAAGGTTTCGCGTGCCAGTCATACTTTCTAACATTTTTAGAAGACCCCTTTCTATAAGTCTATAATACATAACTAAACTATTATTGTATGTAAAGTAAATAAGGTTTTTAAAATGTTTAAGAAGCTTCATTTAAAATTAAATTAAAATGGAGAGCTCCAGGACCTGAGCAGTGTGAGTGCCACTGAAAATCTTCTCACATGCCGTCTTTGGCACCTGTGCCATAGGTTGCCAAGCCCTGATCTATATAGTCACAGTTCATGTCAATAATGTCACACTTCTCCCCCATGGAGTCACTAGGAAACCCATTTAATACTTACTGACTCAAAAATCCATGCTTGGCTGACACAATATAATAATTTGAACTCCTTACACTTTCCAGGTCTCACATCTGGCACCATCAGTAAGACTGTAAACTTTTTTTTTTTTTTGGGGGGGGAGGTTAACAAACAAACATAGCACCAATATTTCTGATAGGGTGAACTTTGTCTTTGTGAAAAAGGCTAGCACAAGGCTAAGTACAAGTAACATTTTATTTAAACCTTATTTTGAGACTTTAAGCGGTCCATAGGTCTTACAATGGCCTTCTGCACAGCAGTGAATTTTACCCTTAGAGAATTCATTTATGCTTATCAAATATTAAATCCACTTGTTTTCCCACTTGATTCTGTTTGACTGACACTGTAAACAGTGACCTTAAACAAGACCAACAAAAAATATGCTACTTTTATTTTTATTATTTTATTTCATTTATTTTTGTCAAGGAAAGAATTGCAACAAACTTATTTTGTATCTGCATTGGGTATAGAATAACACATTTGCCAAAGGGTAAATACAATGCCAGTGTATAAAACATTAGAGCAAAAACATAAATACAAGGATACAAATTAGTATGCAACAGCTGTCTTTTAGCAAGAAATCATTTAATTACCATTGTATGATTATCTTTAAACTCTTTTCTCTTTAATTAACATTCCTTCATATGCATTGCAGTGTTGTTATTGCCTTCTAATTAGTTGTATGTGAAAAAAAGATATTTATGTTTACTTACATTCAGTGTGCAATTAACACTGATTCTCAGTGAACTGAGATAGATCAAGAGTGGTTCATCGTAACCCAGAATATAGCTGGTGTCTGCATTCCAGACCAGCAAGCGATATTTACTGGCCTACTCTTGCAATAACGTTGAGGGTTCTCTACATATATTGAAAGGGAACTCTGCAGATGCTGTCCTCTCTGAAGTAAAACATCTATGCTTGGTCATTAAAACCTACATCCAGTATTCAGAGATTCTTTAGCAAAATGTCACCTATTTGTTTATTATTTTTACAGTCTGTCACTCAGCCATATCTGTTTTAGAACTTGCTCATCATTTCATAAGAAAATTTCTTCATCTTAACAATAAATAAATTGGGAGAGTAAATTCTTAAATCAACCCATTATCTACATAATGGTGTGTATTTTATTATTGCACCAAAGCCAAAACAAACATGTTTTGTTATTTCTGTTTTCTAATTTTTAAAATAATAATTAAAATAATCTCAAATCAAATTGCAAATGAACACATTTGTATTAATGTATTAATTAAAGCTGGAGATATAATCCTTCTAAAATAAAATATGAAAAAATAGAGACTGCAGAGATGACAATTAGTTATTCTAAAATGCATATTGTTTTTGTTGTTTAAATCTCAAAACTAATAACATTCTATGAAATCCTGGATTAGCCCCCTATTGGATACCCAGCCCTCTGGGGTGAGGTGTGAGCAGGAGAGTAAACAAGCCATTTAAAACATTGTTCTTTTTGTGACCAGGCTGTAAAATAAACACTGTAGGTCTCCTGTGTGTTAAGCCTGGAAATGGCTTGCTTTCAAAATAAAAACCTCCACCGAGGAACAAAGTTTCAACAATTCTGTTTGGGTTTTTTTATTTATCTGCAGGGGCTGAAAGAACAAAAACACATGCTCACTTGCACACGTTATTGAATGGGGAATATCTCCACATCAAGTTGTGAGGCATTTTAAAAGGGACTGAGGGCTCAGCAAAGTAAATAATGAAGAAACTCATCACCTGAAGTTTAGACATCAGTAACAAAGGAAGACTAGTATGATACACAAGGGCTTCGTTCATTATAAAATGCTACTATAATGGGTCTACATTCCCATGCAATTATGTTGAACAGTATTTTACTCAGTGAGTAATTCTGTTGATTTCTATGGGACTGTTCAAGAAGGCAAAAATTAATATGATTTACAAGCACAACAACAATGTAAAATGGAAAATCATGAAGATTGCAAAGCTAAACCCGCAAAAGTTAGGGAAATGCCAGAATAAAGGTTGACTGTACAACCGTAATTCTGTGCCCTAGTGTTTATGCATTATGATGCTAAAATCTACTTACATGGCCAAATACAATTATTTTCCCCACCGAATCCCTGTCTTGTTCAGTATTTATGATGAACTTTCTCTGGATACTGTAGTCTGCAGAACCTCTACCTCATCTGTTGCAGAAATCTGAAGGTGTCCTCTGTTTGCAAATACTAAGACAGGCAAGTCTTGGACTGTCCAAGATTGAAGGCCCACCTCCTAAACTGTGAGGGAGGAACCACTAGTCCTTGTCTACAAATGAATAAATGGGACAACAAAGGGGAAAACAAGCATCAGAGGAGAGACGGTTAAAAAGAGGGATCCAGAAGAGGACATTGTGCAGAGAACCCTGGACAGCACCCACCACTCCTCAAAGATTACTAAAAAGGTCAGTGGAAACTGACCAAAGGAGCTATGTCTGGAGATGTAATTAGATGACGCACCAGAAATAGAGCCCACAGTCACAGAGCACCCTTTCCATCTGCTGGATAGCTGTCTTAGTCAGCATGAGAAGGAGGTTGATGAGGAAGTCACATGACTTTGTGAGGCCATGGATGGGGAGCTCATGAATTAGGACATGCAGGGAAAACTGCGACCAGAAACTGAATAAGAGGTTCTGGGGAAGCTGGAAAAGGGAGGCAACCTGACACACTCCACATAGATGTGCTTCAAGGTCTTCCTCTTGGCACAAAAGGGTGTCAGGGGAGTTTGTGAACCATACCAGGTACACACCTGTGCTTCTGACTCCACTGAGTAGCCACCAACTAATAACCCCAAAAGGACGTGGAATCAGAGTGAAGTACAGACTAGCCCACCATGGTTGCTTGGCCTTCTTAGGTGGCAACAGGTACCACTATTTGGCATAAGGATGAAACATGAGGGCAAGGAAATGGACGGTGTGAAGCTCAGATGTTTTCTGGGTGCCATTCAGCAGCATATTAACTAGATTGCATGCAGCTGGGGTGCAGTTTGGACAACGAGCACCCTCACACAGGACTCATTTGAGCTAAGTGAGAGAAGCAAGAGAAAATGCTTTCCTCACTTCCTGGAGCACATGATAGAGGGCATGCAATGTGAACAGATACATACATTGATGGAGCACTTCATGGTCTACCAATCCCTCTGAATATAATTGTCAGCCCCTTTCATCAGCCAGTTTTGAAAATATTTACTATTTTTACTACTGAGGCCCACTCTTAACTTAAAGCCCCCCATCAAATAGCCCCACTAAACCTAGCTACAATTGAATTCTGAGAATAACCGATGGGCTAAAAATAATAAGGAATGAGAGTGAAAGTCATAGGGCAAAAATAAGATAACCAGAAAAAGACATTGAGCAGAGAGCCCTCGCTGGTGCCCACTGCTCCTCAAACATGTCTAAGGAGTCAGTAGATCGGGGATCGGCAACCTTGGCACACGAGACCATTAAGGGTGCTTACCCTGCAGTCCCGTGTGCCAACGTTGCCAATCTCTGCAGTAGATACAGCCCGAGTAACTCTTCTCAGAGACATGACAACAAGGGAACAGAAATATGCCCCACAGTTGCAGAGAAATTCTTCTCCAGTTTCATCATCCTGTATGATGAATGTCCAACATGTCCAGCACCAGTAGGAGGCAGACAAGGAGGTATTGTGACGTGGGGCCATGGATGAAGTGTGCTTAGAATCAGGAGGTGCAGCGGTAAGTGTAGCCAGAACTTCAGTAAGAGATTCTGGAGGAGCCAGAAGATGGACTGGTAGGCTGTAGAACCAGACTGGAGTACAGACTGACCCACCAGGATTCCTCAACCTCATTAGGTGGCACCAGATCCAGGTGGCAGGGTGGGACATGAGGGGAAGGAAGTGCTTTGTGTGAAGCCTGAATTCATATAGATGTTCTTGGGTCTGATTTGGAGGCTGGTAGGCTGGGTATTGTGCATCAGCGCAGATGGCATATTGGTGGTGGCCAGGGAGGGCTCGGGCTCAATGATGAGTTCTAGCAGACCAGAGGTGAACGGTGGATGGGAAGCCTCCAGTTTCAGGAATAACTTGAGGAAAGCAAGAGAAGAACCCTCCTGAAGGACCCGCTTGAGAAAACTGAGAGAATCAGGAGGCAAGTCTGCCCTCATCTCCATGACTGGGTATATGTGGCATGGGCAAACCCACACACCAGCTGAACACCACAGGGTTCACCCAGTCCCTCTGTTCATAGTCCAGGAGAGCTCCAAGTCTGGTGGTACCAGCCAGGACCATCCTGCAGTGCACCAAGGGGGACTTAACCACGTGCACATGAAGATGGGGCTGTGTAGCAAGGGTTCTGTGAGGAGACACTCCTCTCTAGTGGCCAGTTTTGAAAGGGGTGTACTATTAGTAGTACTGTGTTTGGGTAGGTGTAGTTCTGCCCAAAACTTAAGGTCTGCCACTTCCAGCTAAGGGGACAGAACCACAGAGCCACCAGTGATTTCTAGGAACAAGAAAAGAGAAGGATCAGGAGTGGTGTCACGGGTTAATAAAGAGGGATCCAGAGGGGTACACAGAACACAGAATGCCAGACAGCAGCTACTGTTCCTCAAAGGCATCTAAGGAGTCAGTAGACACCATTGAAAGGAACTCTACCCAGAGATGTGAACAGAAAAGGGAACAGAAATAGGCCCCACACTTGCAAAGCACCCGCCCCATCCTGTGTCCTCCTCCTGGTATAATGGATGGCTGTCTTGGCCAGCTCCAGGAGGACACCGCTGAGAACATCTCATGACTTTGTTGGGCCATAGCTGGGGCGTGTGTGAATCAGGAGGTGCAGGGAAAAGTGCAGCCAGAATTGAATAAGAGCTTCTAGAGGAGCTGAAGGAGATGTGCACCAGGTTCTTCCTCTCACCAGGAGAAAGGACAGGTGGCTGGGAGGATAGTGAACAACACCAACCATATGCTTGTGCTCCTGGTTATGTAAAGGAGCCACCAGCTGATATCACCATTGGTTTGTGATACCAGAATGTAGTACAACCTGGCCTACTGGAGTTCCTAGCTCTTTTCAGGTGGAAATAGGTCCCACCAGTGGTGTCAGGGCAGGACACATGGGAGAGGAAGTGAATTGTATGGAGCATGAACACATACAGATGGTTTCTGGATGTGGTTCAGAGGCAGACCAGTTGGATATCTTTCAGTCAACTTGTTGGAAGTGCCCTAGGAAACTCACAGTGTCCCAATTTCAAGTTCTAGAGGGCCAGAGGTGAGCATTAGGCAGCGAGTACCCTCCTACAGGACCCACTTGAGGAAAGTGGGAGAAGCAGGAGACAAGGATACCCTCATGCCCTGGAGCACACAACAGGGGACAAGTGGGTTAGGTGCACAGGCTGAGCACTGCGGGGTTCATCCAGTCCCTCTGCTTGTAATCTAGGAGGCTTCTAAGATTTGTGTCACCAGCCACGATCATCTTCTGGTGCACCAAAGGGACTCTGCCACTTGCACTTGAAGATGTGCTTGTGTAATGGGGTTTCTGTGAGGAGATCCTCCCCTCGGTGGCCAGTTTTGAAAGTATGTAGTGAGTGAGGCAGGGAATTCCAGGAAAAGAACAGACAGACACATATTTAAGCTTTCTGTCTGTGACAACTTAATCACAAGGTCTCAAAATGGCAAGGAGAATATAATAAAGAGAATTGTTAATCAAGTTCTTATTGTAAGATCATATTCTGGTTTCACACACAACTGTGATAGCCTGATGTGGGCCAGACTGTGCATGACACTTGTGCAAATATGTAAGTGGGAGTGAGATCAGGAACCTTCTCTCTTCCCTTATATTCCACTAGCATAAGTGCCTGGCGTTGCTCGGGTCAGTCGGAGGTGGGGAGGGGGCAGACAGCTGACACCCCCTGACCAACCCCAACACCTCACCCCTCACCCACCCTGACACCTTCCCACCCACCCCTGACCAACCCCAACACCCCCCAGCTCACTTACCCCCCGACCAAACCCGACAACCCCACCTGACCGCCCCAAGCAAACTCAACACCCCCACCCCAACCCCCGACCGAACCCGACACCCCCACCTGACCCCCCAACCAAACCCTACACCCCCACCTCACCCCCTGAGCAAACCCGACACTCCCACCTCACCCCCCAACCGAACAGTGTATTTAATAATCTGTGTGCTACACAGTGCACCATGAGCCGGGGGGGGGGGGTGTCGGGTTTGGTCTGGGGGGGTGGGAAGGTGTCGGGGTGGGTGAGGGGTGTGGTGTGGGTGTTGGGGTTGGTCAGGGGTTTTTGTGGTTGGTGGGGGGTGAGGTGGGGGTGTCGGGTTCGGTCGGGGGTAAGTGAGCCAGGGGGTGTCGGGTTTGGTCTGGGGGTGTTGCGATTGGTGGGGGGGGTGAGGTGGGGGTGTCGGGTTTGCTTGGGGGGGTGAGGTGGGGGTGTCGGGTTCGGTCGGGGGGTAAGTGAGCCGGGGGGGGTGTCGGGTTTGGTCTGGGGGGGTGGGAAGTTGTCGGGGTGGGTGAGGTGTGGGTGTTGGGGTTGGTCAGGGGGTGTCGGGTTTGCTTGAGGGGGTGAGGTGGGGGTGTCGGGTTCGGTCGGGGGGTAAGTGAGCCAGGGGGTGTCGGGTTTGGTCTGGGGGGTGGGAAGGTGTCGGGGTGGGTGAGGGGTGAGGGGTGGGTGTTGGGGTTGGTCAGGGGGTGTTGCGGTTGGTGGGGGTGTGAGGTGGGGGTGTCGGTTTTGCTTGGGGGGGAGAGGTGGGGGTGTCGGGTTCGGTCGGGGGGTAAGTGAGCCGGGGGGTGTCGGGTTTGGTCTGGGGGTGTTGCGATTGGTGGGGGGGTGAGGTGGGGGTGTCGGGTTTGGTCTGGGGGGCGGGAAGATGTCGGGGTGGGTGAGGGGTGAGGGGTGAGGTGTGGGTGTTGGGGTTGGTCAGGGGGTGTTTCGGTTGGTGGGGGTGTGAGGTTGGGGTGTCGGGTTTGCTTGGTGGGGTCACGTGGGGGTGTCGGGTTTGGTCGGGGGGTAAGTGAGCCGGGGGGGTGTCGGGTTTGGTCTGGGCACCCACCCCAACACCTTCCCCCCCCAGACCAAACCCAACACCCACACCTCACCCCTCACACACCCCGACACCTTCCCACCCCCCCAGACCAACCCTGACACCCCCCGGCTCACTTACCCCCCCCCGACCAAACCCGACACCCCCACCTCACCCCCCGACCGAACCCGACACCCCCACCTCACTTACCGTCCCACCAAACCCAACTCAGATCCATCGCGGGGGGGGGGGGGGCAGAGTCGAGGGATTCCGGGGATCTTCGCAGGTGGGGGGGGCACAGGGCTGATGGATTCCGGGGTTCTGTTGGGAGGGGGGAGGGGCAGAGCACTGAGGGATCTCTGAGGTTCCGTTGGAGGAGGGAGGGGTGAGCTGAGCGAGTGCGGTGTCTGTTGGAGGGGGTATTATGACATCATCACCACCTAACCACCTAGCTGATGTGATTGGCCCTGAAAGACTTTCACCCCTGGGGTGCGTCAGAGGTGAGATCCGAATTTTTCAACCCTTACCAGCATCTGGACCCCAAGACCCCTAACTGTACCAAATTTCAAGTCTCTGGCTCAAATGGTGCGGGAGGAGTTCGCTGTCATATATACATACATACATACACCATTTGACTTTTTTATATATAGATAGATAGATGTGCATCAGTCCCAGTTGCAATCCTAGCTTTTTATTTTATTTTATTTTATTTTAGCAGAGACCACTCCATCCTACAGCTCTTGCAGGTGAAAGTTACCCAAAAGGGGGAGAAAAGGCTTGGATGTACGGTGATGTACTTCTCCACCCCAGTCATCATGGGAACTCTGAGAATTGTGCCTGAAGGCTGAGGGACAGTTTAGTGGCTAAGAAAGCATTATCTAAAAAGTTATATCCATACCTGCTGACAAGACTTCTTGAAAGAGAAAGGCAAGCAGGATTTGGTCCTAAAAGAGCACTCTGAGATACACTATGGAACATGGGCTGGTTGTAAGCATACAATGAATTCTTTTAAACTAATGTTAATATTGAAATTTTCAGGTTATTTTCATTCAGCTATTGAACCCTCTTCCAATGAGTATTCAGAAACTCCCCACAGTCTGTGTTCATGTTTAAAACCAGACTGAAGTATAAATTATTTATCTTCCCTGTATTGTTGCTTTTAGAATTGCTAATAATTTTATATTGCTTAATTGTATAAGAATCCTACAAGTTTTTGTGACGGATGCTATTATATCCATGTATTTTGTTTCTTATTATGCCGACGAAACAATATTAGAGGGAAAGGGCGGATAAATGGCTGGCTATTTTGTACATTACTGTAACAAAATGATTATCTTTGCTGCATAAAACAGGATTAAAGTTTATTCTCAGAACCTCTGGAAATTAATAGGGATTTCCAAGGTTATTATAAAAGACCATATGGGGCACAATTTTATAGTGGCTTCAAATTTTGTGCTCATAACTTTGCTCCCTTAAATAATTACAATCTCAGTTTTGAGGTCATAAATAATAGCAGGTGCAAATAATGGCACTGAGAGTGGAGCAAAGCAGTCCACATATTAGATAGTTAGGCATACCGTATGTGGAGCTACTAAGTCAGGTTAGATTCCCCATTTAGTCAAGAGAAGATTGTATTGGCTTTCAAGGAGGTTGGAGAAGGAACATCCCAATGAGGGAGTGATGTTTTACATTTCTGTTTTATTCTGTACTTGGATCAGGATCAGAAAGGATCCTATTTAATTGGATTACAAATTACCCATTAGAAAAGTGGATAGTGCTGCTTCCTATTAATTTAGCAAAAATTACTCAGATTAATAAGACAATTAAAGATCAAAACCAATGTCTTATAAACTGTGACTGCAAAGTGCTTTAAATTGATCCTGGCTCCCAGACTGCAGATACACCTGCCACATATTCCCAGTCCAGCTGAGTTCAGTGAGGGGCCAGATGTTGCTGGATAGCACCAGACATGTGCTAAGTATAATTCATTGGTCATGCCAGCTAGGAAATCCTATTTACACATTTTTGGCTGATGCCACAAAGGTGTTTAACAAAATAAAATAAGATTATTTTTAATGGGGCAGGACATAAGTTTGGATATGGAGAAAATTATTTCAAAAGTATCATGGTCCTCTAACAAATCCGTAAGTGCTATTCTAAGAGCTGTGCTTGGACTAACCAGCAGGCTTGTTTGGGGGGTTGCACTCCTCATCTATGTCTATGCTGTGTAGCCTTAGACACAATACAAAATATATACCATTATGATAAGGAAATTTGAGTAGATAAAAAAAAGTTTAAATGCCTACCCATGATCTTAAATCCACTGGCTTTAGGGTGACCAGATGTCCCAATTTTATAGGGACAGTCCCAATTTTGGGGTATTTTTCTTATATATGCTCCTATTACCCTCTACTCCCTGTCCCAATTTTTCACATTTGCTGTCTGGTCAACCTAACTGGCTGCCCCCTCCTCCCCCCATTCGGTGTAGACCATCTATTAGGTTCAGTATTAGCATAAGTAAATAGGAGGCTTTTGCCTTTAAATTCAAAGGACCAGATCCTCAGCTGGTGTAAATCATCATTGCTTTCAAGGATGTATCTAGTTAAGCCATCTGAGTATCTGGTACCAAATCTTTATTTTTTGACTGAAACTGAGACTGAGGTTACTGAATATATCCATCTCCTTTGGATATTTCCCCTTTCACTGTCCCACATCCCTTCCCTTTCTCTTGACAATGTTTCTTTTTCATCAGGCTCCTTTCTCTTCTCCCCCACAAGTGTTGTTTTCTCTGTCCTAAGAAATCTTCACTTAATTCCCTACCCCCTATTACGATCTCCTTATCTTCCCTCCCCTGTTACTCTGTAGCACCTCTCTGTGGTTTGTCTATTACTGGTGCTTCAAATTCCTATCCTTGTCATCCCCTCATTCTTGGGTTTCTATTAATTTATTTTGTATTAGCCTTTCTTCCGTATTGCTAACTGCTCCATCAAAGCTACCATAGTGAGCCTTCTTCCTCCTTTGCTCCCTTCTCTTCTAGTGTTGTCCTGAGTTCTGTCCTCTCTACACATTTTCCTTCTCCACTTTACCTTTCGGTTACTCTTTTTTTTTCTTTTTTTTTTTTGGTCATTGTAGAAGTGGTGCCTACTCCTCTGAATTAGGACTGAGGCTTTGTGATATGCACCGTATAAACACACCAAAAATATGATTCCTGTTCCAAAGAGTTTACAATTTAATTAAACTAAATATCAAAGGATAAATGCAGCATACAATGGGAAAGATCAGGAAAGTAGAATGAAGTCAGGAATAGTCAGAACTCAGGGATACATAAAATAACAGTGTAAAATTTGAAGGTGCTGAGACTTTAAAAGAATATTGGATTGTTTCTGAAAAATGGGAGATATAAATAAAGCAATAAATTAGATGTATATCGGTAATTCCCACAGACTATTGACCCAACCATAAAAGCCATTTTAAAGGTCTCTTTTATCACCTCTCCGCGAGGACTCAGATCTAACCTCTGCCCATCTGCTGAGGTTCACATGTCATCCTGTCGTTCCAATCTGTACTCTTAGTTCAGAGGGGCTATTACTGTTCAAGTAGGGGAGGAATAATTCTCCTAAGTTCTTCAACTTCATCTCTTCTACATGAAGCACTTTACATCCACCTGAGTCATGCTGGTAAAAGGATTTAGACAATGACATTAGAGTCCCAACAAAAGAATAGGACATGTCTCTCCCCGTGTCAATTAACTTTACACTGATTTAGAGTTGATTGGAAAAAAAATTGATGGAATAGTTCTGTCCAAAAATGCTGTTTCATTGAAATTGAAAAGATTTTAATGTTTCAGTTGTGGCTTTTTTAGAAACAAAGACTAAATAAATTTAAATAAGGTAAACAAAATAATATTTAGCATATTGATTTACTTTGCTTTGACTTACCTATTAAAATATGTGTCACAATATCCTGTTATAAAATCAATTATATTAAACATTTTATATTGTATTGTTTTGATAGAGAAATTAAATGTTTGGGTGTTGTTGAAATGTTTCAATGGCTGTGAATCAAAATCAGAATTTCCACTCTGTGGGGAGTTTTGAAATTTTGACTCAGTTCTAATTCAGAACAAAATCTAAGTTCAGAATGTCAGCATTCTGAATGGAATTGAAATTCCAATTTCCAACCTGTTCTGGATTGATTGTTTACAAATTGTTAGCTTGATATCATTTAACTCCAACAATGCCAGCAAAATGTTCAACAAACTGGCCCCACCCTGACATAAGAGAATGAAAACATTGCTGAGAGATAAATGACGATGATTCTGAAACTAGGGAAATGTGATGACAATTCTTTAAAAACAATTAAATAATGGACACATATCTTGTTAATCATTTTGGGAAGAGCTCAGAATACCTTGCTCAGGGACAGGGCCGGCTCTAACTTTTTTGCCACCCCAAGCAATAAAAAAGGATGGCAGAAGGAACACTGCTGGAGGGGGGGGGGGGAGGGCAGCACAGCTGGAGGAGTGCCACCCTAAGATTGACCAGAATGCTGCCCCTTACATAGTGCTGCCCAAGGCACATGCTTTCTGTGCTGGTGCTGGGAGCCAGCCCTGTTCGGGGAATTGAATTACCAAATAGGGCTTACTTATAGCATTAGCTATAATTCTTGATTTCTACTCCGGATGTAGGATTGTGGGTGAGAAGAGTCAGTAGAGGTGAGGCTACTTAGAAAGAGTTGTATAAAATGCTGAAGCTTCCTAGGGATTACTCTTTTAATCATTCAGACTCGTTGAATAATAACAATTGCATATGTAAACTGTTTGCTATCTGAATATTCTATTAATCTGTTATTTAATGTATGCACCCAATGATGATCTAATCATATGGTTATACTTCTTCCATTGAGAAACATATGATAGCCTCTAAGAGACCAAAATACATTTTGCTCTAAACTTAGTCTTAAAATGTTTGATGATAGCATCTTCTATTTGGGTTATAATGGATAATGGATTCAAATTCTATGAGTAGGACTGTGTTAAAATAAGGTGTAGCGGGGTGACCACCCGCTCCTTGCCCGGAAGGGCTGGAGTAGAGCAGGGAAGGGGTTGTGGCTGGGAGCCAGCCAACTTCCAGGCTTGATTGGGAAGCAGGCTCAGCTGAGTGGCCACGCCCCAAACACTCAGGCTAGTATAAAGGCTGAGAGGCAGAGGCCTAGGAAGTAAGTCTCCTCTGTCTTCAGAGGAAGACAGGTCTAGCTCTGGGGAGGCCTTAAACAGGGTACCTAGACTGGTGCAGGGCTGGGGCCAGGCGGTAGGAGCTGGGGAAGCTCGAGCCTGGGAGCCCCAGGCTGCTGGGCCTAGTAGAAGGTGTTGTAGTGTGGTCCAGAGGCTACCGGTGTGGTGCTTCTGCTTTCTCCTGTTGATATCACTCGGCTGCGTGCGTGTGTTCCCTCTGTGTGCTGCCCCAGCTCTGCGCAGATAGCTGACACAGCAAATCCGACAAGAACCCCCAATAACCACAGAGTCTTAGTAAGGTACAAAGGCACCTCGGCCAGGTTTATTGCGACCCTGAGACACTTTCAGTTCCCCGTAGAGTGCTCAGTCTACCGGGCATACTGCTAGAGAGTGCCATTCGGCAATGGACACAGCTCAGTGGCGGGACATGCCACTCCCCCTCGAGCCGGACAAAGACATTCCAGTGACACATGCTTATATACAGGTACAGAACAAGTTACACATCACTCCTGACGTATTGAGGTGCAACCCTCTACGTAGCAAGGTACAGCCCCCCTCTACGTAATTAGGTGCCGCCTCGCACCTCGTACCTGTTGGTTCGATCAAAACAACTCTATCCATCATTTTACCCTTTTGCCCCTGTCGTTGGGAGAAGTCGGCCTGTTCCCGGCCTGTTCCCGTTATCTGAGGAATGTTGTGGTATATAGTGTCTCCAGGTATGTTTATACTGTAACTATGCTAACTGAATATGTATTTCTGCAATCTCAGCCCTTTTCCTTGCCAACTTCTGTGGGCCGGGCCTGCCTGTAGTTCACAGCTGAACTTTGTTTTATATTAGCAGAGGCTTGGCCATTATTTTAGTTCAGGCCTTATACTGGGCCTTCATTAGGCCTTTAGCCTTTACTTACATTACCTTCACTTACTACATTCCCCCACTTTTTGTCTTTTTAAGGGGAGGATGTTTACCCATCATCCCGGAAAAGCATAATGCATGGACGAAAGATAACCCAATGGGCTAAACACTGTGAGGTTACCTTATTTTACCATCCACACACTCATGCCCCAGCCGTCTGATTAGTCTGCACATTCCCTCATATGACTGGCAGACAGTTTTCATTATCCAATTAGTTTTTTCAATCCCATATGGTGGGCCTGGGAATGTTAGGCCCGGGATCACAGGTACGTGGGGTTCAGTAGTCTGATATTTTATCAAGGGCTTCGTGGGGACATACAAACTACACCCAGGATATTATATGGCAAGATATATGGCTTATATATTGATTATAAAATAAATGACTTATCTATTGATAAATGGGAATATATGTATATATGGATATATGTATGTAATTACTGGGCCTTAACTCCTTACTCTGTGGCATGATTATTTGGGTGTACAACCGCAGTGTTGATTGCCATTTCCATTACCTTATCCACTCGACCTTGTAACTTGGCGCGTCTTGCTTGATGGATCATATAGCAACACATTCCCATCAAGACTACTACAGTTAGGGCCTGGATTCCCATGAAGACTATGCTTAGAGTGCGAACTACTGGATGTAAAGTTACATCCTCGGGGATGGCCCACCAGGGTGTTTCCACTGCTTGTTGAACTTCATCCACTTCACGCATTTGCTGTTGTATTAATGGGCTATTGGTATTAGGGACTCCTTTGTCCTGGTCACTAAGTCGTGTATATCTAACTGTAAGAACTTTACCGGTGGAAACAGATCAACTAGTAAATTTTGCAGATGTTCATGAATGATGACCGTTTCAGTGACAGCCTTACCCTTCTTTGTTAGCCAGAAGGCATGGGCTCCTATTTGGATAATGCCAGTGACTGGTACACAGAATCCTGCCTCACTTGCAGGGCAGATATCACTATCAATAGAAAAATTAGAGTACCCTATGGCACAGGCCATATCCTGAACACGTACTACCTCTTTAACCAATTCCTTTTGAACCAGTCATGCCCAGCCCTTTTTAGTGGTATTAATATCAATTCTGGCATAGCACTCACACAGCCACCATCCATTAAATTTTGTACAACATGCCTGATTGATCTCTGAGCCAGTCTCCGTCACTAGACGCACAGTGGGGTAATGTTGCACGTAAGTGTTATTTACCAGAGTCCCCACACTATTAGCATAGTATACTTTAACTGGCTCCTGTAACCATCTGGGCACTGCCATCATGAGATGTATGCATTTGCGTTCCCCTTGATTTCTTTTTGGGATGCTGTCAATTTTTGCAAATTGTAGAAAGATAGGCATTATATGGTCTATGCCTTGTTGTTGTAATTGGTACATGATGGTGGCACGATTTAAGATACGTGGCCAATTTTGAAGCTACAGTTGCAATAAACTTTGCTGTACCATCTCTATTACCCTGTTTCCATGGGCTGTGCAGGCTACTGCCAATGAAACGTCATTGTTTTGTATGCTGTTAATGAGAGACAAAATAGTGGCATTTAAGTGTTGAAACCCTTGTGCAATGACATGCATATTGTCAATAGTGATTGCATGTTGGTCCATTAGTAAGCTACTAACACCCCCCCTCCCACATTTTAACTGCTTTACCTATGCCGTCCAATACGGTACTTATTTTCCAATTTAGGTTTTCGATATCTGCCGAATTCCATAATGACATGCCAAGACTCGAGCCTCCCAGGGCCGTTCCCAGTATATCCCTTTTATCTCTATCTTGTTGTGGGACAATTTGAGAGCCCTTCCAAAGTTGTAACTGCAATTGCAGTTCAGAGTCAAACTACTCCTTATAATGACTAGGACATTGCTCTGGCATGTTCATTCCTGCGAAATCTAGTTTCAGTGGCACATAAAGCCATCCTACATTCTCTACCATGTAATCTGTGGTGGGGTATAAGAAAATTCCCGAACTAGGCCATGGTTGTACAGTGGGACATCCTTCTTTTATGTCAGTATCAATGTATGGAGGAGTGGAAGGAGATGGTGTTGGGAATGTGGTAGGACAGGCATTGTCACAAACCTGCACATGATAAACACATTTACTGGTACTTGGGGTGATAGTCCAAGTCCCTGTATATGTTCCTGCATCCCTTAGCTGTACCTTATGGACACGGATTGATGCACTCCACTTATTTTGCACATCTGTAAATTCCACCCTATTCAACCAATCCCCATATGTTTTTACCTGCCCGTCAATATAACTGATGACAGGGTTTACTGCTCGAAACCAGTCCAGGTAAACTGTGCTGGTTTGGAGCAGGTGTGGTTGTATTATGCATGTTAGAGTGAGATCTTTCCCCACTATTCCTGTGAGATAATCCTCCAGAATCTGCTTTGGTGCCACTAGAGCACGCTCCATTTGTGGAGTTGCTCGTTTTCTTTCCTTATGTATATTCTGTTCAGGGTGTATTGGTGTAGTTCCAGGAACATCGTTGTCTAAACCTGGAGGAGGGAGAGCCAAAATATCCATGGGTTTACAATTTACAATAACATCAACTTTCCAACAACATGCATACCCCCCCTGTGTCTCTACTTAAAATCAGTTCTTTTTCTATTCATTTGGGTGTTTCCTCAAACTGTAGATCAAGGATGAGTTGTGTATGGCTATCATTATTAAAGTCCCATGCCATCTGAATTGGGAAGGGCGACACCCTAAGTATGTTTCCTGTTTGTTGCTGTCCTTTACTTTCACACACCAACTTCAACACAGTGCCGGTAGGATGTTGCTGACTAGTTGTTTCCCATCTGTTTGGATTATCTGCTGTGTCGACCCAAAAGGTTCTGGTCACTGAATGTGTTAGGTTGATTTTAGTGACATCTGTTAGTCCCTTTACATCTTGGGCCATCACCAAGACGCCCGCCAAGGTCCACATCCATGTTGGCATCTTAACCTGTGAAAACACAAATCACACTCGCCTCTCTTTTATGGGCACTGAATAAGTGGTATTTTTTTTTCCTATAACCAGAATCTTTCATATATGATATATAAACAAGCTACATCTCTTGTTTTTGTTTCTTTTTTGGTTGCTCTTCCTGGATATAATCCCTATTTAACACAGTCAATATCATCTCATCACTTATTGGATTTAGGAATAGAAACCTTGTTCCCAAAGGGACCATTGGAACATTATCAAGCCATAACATTCTGGGCCCTATCATCCACAGTGGCTGTTTTCCGTCCTGTTCCAGTGTCCACACTGAAGTCTGTACATCATTCCACCAAATGGGAAGGACATTACCAATGCCCCAAGTAAACTGACCCTTTGCCCTTAATTGTCTAGCAGGGTAGGGTCTAGTTAATTCAAAGCGTGTTAATTGTCCCCAAGCAAAATGTAGCAACAAGCGGGGTGCATTTGGAGCTCTGAGATTAAAGCTTATAAAACTTCCATTACATAGTTGGAAGGTTTCCATGGTACTTACCGCACTTGCTTATCCTGTCTATTTTTCTGTAAAACAAGCACAGACATGTAACATACATGTTCAACCCATATATTTCTTTAATTGCATAGCATGCTTCCAGCGTGGCTGTTCATCAATGTTAACCGGGTATAGGGATGGTCCCAATTTCTCCAAAATGGGCCAGGGCCCACACCATTCTGCTTTAGGAAATTTTTTCTTGGGACCGGGTTCAATTTTAACCATTACCTGGTCTCCAATTTTCCATTGTTTAATGTCACTGTGTGCATCAAAAGCTTGATTCATCTTTAGCTGTTCTGCAGCCTGCTGTGCTGCCGCAGCTCCTTGCACTGTGCCCAGTCAATACTTAAAACTGTTCATCCAGGTGGTACTTGCAAATGCTATAATTGTTTCCCAGTCTGGAGGGTAAAACAAATTTTCTCAACCTGGCATAGGTCTTCCAAAAAGAATTTCATATGGACTGAATCCTGTCATGCGATTTGGCCGGTTACGGATCCTCATTAGGACCCATGGAAGCACCACATCCCAGTTTGTTCCTAAATCATTACATACTTTAGATAGTTCAATTTTTATAGATTTATTCATTCTTTCCACTTGTCCTCCTGCTTGCGGGTGATATGGGATGTGTAGCGGCAGGGGAACACCAGCCCAGGTGCCCATATCTCGGTAAATTTGCCCAATAAACGCCGGACCTCAGCTAGAGGGCACCGGGGTCTGGGAGGGACATGGAGCCGGAGTAGGAGCGGGACATCCGCCGGCAGAGGGCACTCCAGAGGCTGGAGAGCTGATTCCCCAGACAACCAGCAGGGGGTGCTGCCGGGGTGAGTGCCCGCTCTCTTACATAAGGTTGTTAAAAGATCCTTATGACACACTATCTGTCAAGAAAGTAATAGTTGATAACTAAAGGAGGTAGGGATCAGATTCAGAAAAAACTCCACCCAGTCAGGCAAAACTACTTTGCTCAATGAGCAATGTGTGTGACCCACCAGAAACAACTCTACTTGATGGGCAGATTGATCTCTGACATGCAGAAACTAAGATGGATTATCAAGCCTTTGAAAGTCAGTTATTAAAAGTCATTTTATCCTCCATTTGCAATCTCGTACGCCTTGCCTGCACAAAGCCTTCAAGAAAATAGCATGTCCAAACCCTTGTTATGTGTGCAGGTAAATGGAAAAAATAATGGGGAAAATGGGGTTGGCTACCTTAGTGGAAGGGAGTCACGTCTGGAGTGGTACATGTCTGGAGTGGTAGTCAGAGTCAGGGGGGACTGGGAAGGGAGATCTCTGAATACAAGGTGTTCAGACTTCTCTCTCACACTCTCTGTCTACGGACAGCATGGGGTTGGAACTCTGACTCTGGCATTAGAGCCAAGACTGCTTTTCTGAACATGTAAATATGTGTTTATTTTTCTGATATGTGAGTTGAAACTTCCTTGCTTCATTTACCTTATACAAAGTGTAAATCTAGGTATTCTGAGAGAACCATTTATTTTTGTTCTCACTACATTTTCCTCTCTTTTTTAAATCAAACTTGTTCTTCTTAGAAATTCTGCTGTATCATGTGCGGAAGTTCCTCCCACTCTATCCTCAAGGAGAAAGACACCTAACATAGCTTCTGGGGCCTAAACCAGTGATGGGCAACCCGTGGGATCAAAGAAGAGACTAAAAGTGGGTAAGGTGACAATGCTACTCTCATTCAGAGCCTACTTTCACACAGAGATATCGCTATATGATTGCTAAAGGTTGTATTTCTGGCTTTAAAGCAGTGTTCTATGAGTATGTGGTAAAACACTTACTGCCATGCTCTTAATTAAAAATCTGTGTAAATGCCTCATGTGCATGTTTGATCACTCCCTCAGCAAACATATGTGTTTTATACATATATATATATATATATGAAAAAATTACAATAAAAGGGACCAGCCCTAATGTTGTATACATCCCACTATATTTTGAATTTTAATGTTTTGTTTTCTTTGTTAATACAAATAAAACAGTTTTCTTACAGTTAGGTTTAAAACTACATATAACTATTTTCTTTTTTCACAAGGATGCCTAACATTTCTTTTCTCCTCATACAAAAAGTCAGAAACATATCTTTTTTCAGTCTAAAAGACATTAATTTCATATTAACAAATATAAAAAAAGAGAACAAATATAGAATATGTATGAGAGGGAGAGTACAGTGATTTGCGCAAATGTTTGACATCTGAACCAAAATGCAAAATGGTAGCTGCTTCACTGCTGTACTGCAGGGTGATTTATTTAAATGTGTGGTGCAGGAAACAAAAATGAAGAAACAAGAACAGTGTTTTTCAATAGCATGTTCCAATAACATATTCCCCCAAACAAATTTTCAATATTTTTCAATGACGTATTCCCCCAAACAAATCTCCACACAAAATATTTAGTAGGCCCCTTTCTATTGATTAAGAAATAATGACTGCAGATAGTGTACTATAACTAACAGAATTGGTTCTGCAGCAATAACAAGGTGAGCAACCAATTCCAAACTACTAATTTCATTATCAAGATCAGTATTCAGTTTATACTCATAAGGTACTCAACCAGGTCAAATTAACACTTGTATCTGTGCAGCACAGAAACTGCTCTTGATTCTACACAGGAATTATCAGTTTGGAAGAAGTGATTTAGGCCAGTTGTGGTTTTCTGAGATTGCCTAAAGTTAGATTCACAGACGCTGCCTAATTTGTGCACTCTGTGGTCAAGACCTGATTTTATCAGACCAAGATTGCGTACCTAATCTGTACATACACTACCATACTACCATACATACACACCACAAACAGTTACCTAGCTATTTGTATATCTAGTCCCTGATTTGCATATACCCACACAGTAATGTGCATACAAAATAGGCATGCAATTACACATGAACAAATTCACACACAATTTCATCTTGAAAAGCAGGCTCAATATGGCAACTGGGTTGACATAATAAATTGTGTGTGTTTCTTTTTGCTAAGACATTTGGAAGTATTTGGACATAAATATTTATAAAAGAAAATGAACAACAAATGTAAGCAGATGGAAGGTAAAGTAGGTAGTGAGGCATATATAACTATGTAACTGTTACAATTTTGTTTTTGATTAATACTGCTTCTGGGGTCCTTTAAAAGTCAATAGGAATCTTTCTACTGACCTCAATGGACTTTCAATCAAGCTCTGAAAACACCCATGTTAAATTCTAAATATGCAATTTCATCTATTCTGTAGAAAACATGTACAGTGGAACCCCGCAATACCTTGTATCTTCAAGGGCTAGCAAACATCCTTATTCCTGCTAATGAAAGAAAAAAATATATAATTTACTACTGTCTTTAATATCATTTACATAAAAATACTCTTTAATTTTCTTCATATATAATCTATTTCTTTCTCCCATTAAACTGCAAAATAAGACAGATTTAAGTCTCAGCGAAGTCTACAAAACAAGCCAAGTTGCAAGTTCTGGTTTTACAGTTCAGAACATATGCAAAAACATATTGGGTTATGAAAAGTAGAATAAATTTTGCTCAAACTCTCCCCACACAAACACATAAAGTCACTTTCTCTCTGTTAATAAATATGGAAGATTTCAGTCCAATAGCAATTTTGTCTGAGAAGGTTGGTCTCGAAAAGAGGGAAAAACTCCTCATCACTAAAATGGATGATGTAAATATGGTTTGAAAATAACTGGGATTTATAAATATCTCACAGTATTGTGAATTCTCTTGTTATAGTCCAACTATGCACTAGCTTTTGTTTTTTTCTGTAGTGAGAAGCTTCTTGCTGTTAATTACACAGGGAACTGAGCATATTTTTCTAATCTCAAGTAGTGGGGTCCTCATTTTTAAAATAAAATAACATTTTAGTTAAAGCTGTAATGCAGTGTCATGTTTTTGTCACATTCTGTCACCCTGCATCAGCTACAGGATATGAAAAACCTACTTCATAAACTTTAATTAGAGGATGGCAAAGGTTTCGAGAACTTTTCTGCAAAAAAACATCCAAAGAGGCATGAAATTGCTGTTTACTGTATTTTTTTCCCAAAGTTGATACTGAGAGATATGATACATCACATGATAAGGGTTTAGAGCAACTTGCTTTTTTTCTTAACATCACAGAATACCTGCAAAGAACATAATTTTAGTACACTATAACTAAATCAAAATGTTCATTATAATAGTAGCTTAATTCATGCTGCTATAAGTATATATTTCAAAGAATTTCTAATTCCCTAATTTGATGATTTCACCTAAAAAAATCAGTACAGGATACAACAATTCTTTAAAGACTGTGTGATGCATGCATGTGTATATGTATGTGCATGTGTGTATACACACAAACATACACACACATAAAATAGTTAAAGTTGATACTAGCTGATTTTTCTAAATTCTGTAAAATCCACTTGCTTACTTGTATTGCCTTGAAAATTTCTGTGCTTCTTCAGGTGTTGGGTTACAGGTCAGGATCTTTTTAACGATGAATTTCTTCAGCTCCCTTAAAAATATCTATCATCAAAATGTTACAGTTCTTATAACTATTTTTTCAACAGCTGAAACTCAAACTAGAGCTCAGATCCTCCCCAAACTGTATCACCAATTTATCTCATAAGAAGAAAAGACTGGCCATGCCGATTTAGACCAATGGTTCACCTAGAGCAGTATCAGATGCTTCAGAGGGAATGAGGAGAACAGAGCATTTATCAAGTGACCCATCCCCTATTATCCAGTCCCACTTTATGCCAATTGTAGGTTTAGGGACACCTGGTGCATGGGCGACAAAGAGTCTTGTAGCACCTTATAGACTAACAGATTTTAGGGATCATGAGCTTTCGTGAGCTAAAACCCACTTCATCAGATGAATGTTGTGTAAATCTCCAGAGGCAGGTACAAATATGCAGGCAAGAAAGCAAGGTAAATTCAATCAGGGAGGTGGTGAAGCCCACTTCCAGTAGGTGATCTGGAGGTGTGAACGCCCAGAGAAGAGAAACTGCTTTTGTAATTGGTGAGCAAGTCACAGCTAATATTAAGTCCAGACCTAATGGTGTCAAATTTGCATATGAACTGGAGCTCAGCAGTTTCTCTTTGAAGTCTGGTCTTGAAGGTTTTTTTACTGCAATATGGCTGTCTTGAGGTCTGTAATTGTATGTCCAGGCAGGTTGATGTGTTCTCCTACAGGCTTCTGTATATTGCCATTCCTAATATATGATTTGTGTCCATTTATTCTTTTATGTAGGGATTGTCCAGTTTGGCCGATGTACATAGCAGAGGGGCATTGCTGGCACGTGATGGCATATATTATATTGGTAGATGTGCAGGTGAATGAACCAGTTGTGGTGTGGCTGATCTAGTTAAGTCCTGTGATGGTGTTGCTGGTGTAGATATGTGGGCAGAGTTGACATCGAGGTTTGTTGCATGGACTGGTTCCTGAGTTAGGGTTATTATGGTGTGGTGTGCTGTTGCTGGTGAGAATCTGCTTCAGGTTGGCAGGTTGTGGGCAAGGACTGGCCTGCCTTCCAAGGCCTGTGAAAGTCAGGGATAATTGTCTAGGATGGGTTGTAGATCACTGATGATGTGTTGGAGAGGTTTTAACTGAGGACTGTAGGTGATGGCCAGTGGTAGTCTGTTGGTTTCTTTCTTGGGTTTGTCTTGCAGCAGAAGGCTTCTGGGTACATGTGTGGCCCTCTTTATCTGTTTCCTTACTTCCTCATGAGGGTATTGCAGTTTTAAGAATGCTTGGTGAAGATCTTGTAGGTGTTGGTCTCTTTTTGGGGTTGGAGCATGGGGTGGCATTCCTGACTATCTGGGCTAATAGCCATTGGTGGACCTATCCTCTATGAACTTTTCTATTTTTTCAACCCAGTTATGCTTTTGGCCTTCACTACATCCCCTGGCAATGAGGTCTATAGTATGACTCTGTTGTGTGAAGAAGTACTTCCTTTTGTTTGTTTTAAACCTGCTGCCTATTAATATCATAGGTTGAGCCCTAGTTCTTGTGTTGTGTATCACTTTTCCCATACATTTCATGATTTTATAGATTTCACTCATATTCCCTCTAGTCATCTCTTTTTCTAAGATGATGTCATATCTGAATAATGGGCAGTGTAGCGGCATGACAACTCACCCCTGTGGTGCCTCCTGAGGGCCAACTAGGAATTAGCTTGTCCAGCTTGGAGCGCCTTCTGCAGGCTAGGTAACAAAGAGTCCTGTGGCACCTTAAAGACTAACTAAAGTATTGAAGCATAAGCTTTCGTGGGCTAATACCCACTTCGTCGGATGCAAGCAGGCTAGTGTCTTTCAGTCTGCTGCCCACCGTGTGACTCCCAGACCCCGGTACCCTTTTTTTCTGAGGTGCTACCCCCTGGCAATACCCCATACTCTGCCTCTGGGTCTCCCCTCCTTGGGGAGCCCCCAACCCTCTAATTCCCACCTTGACTCAGTCTAGGGCTACTGCCAGTCCTCATCAGGCCCCCACAGCCTGGGGCAGACTGCAGTGTAAAAGCCAGTCATCATAGGCAAGGGGGGAGTTGGATCAGCTACCTTTGCCTAGCACCCAGTACCCTCCTTAGGCCTCACTTCAGGCCTGCAGCCTGAGGAGTTGCTAGGCTCGAGCTCCCCAGCTGCCTTGCCTATTCCCCCAGCACTGTTCCACCTCAGGTACTCTGCCCCGCTACAGGCAGCCAGCTCTAGTTGTCAGAGCTAGAGTTCACAGCCATGAGGTAGGAGGCAAGAATCAGTTTATTTGGGTCCAGATACTGAGAGATCAGAAGCAGAAGGCAAACTTGAGCTCAGAACCACAAATTGGGAACCAGAGTAAGGCAGGTTAGAATACTGGTGAGTCAGAGGCAGAAGAAAAACTGTAGGTCACAAACCACAATCAAATGCCAGGAGTCAAGCCAAGTCAGGGTGCCAGGAAGTCCGAGAGTGGAAGCTGGAGTGGGAGTAGGATTAGAGCAGAGCCCATTTATTCTGGTTCCTGCTGCTGGTTTAAGTACGACCAGAGGGGCAATCAGCTGCTCTGGAACTCCGTCAATAGGACTTCAGGGGCAGAGCTTCAAACTGGGACTGGGCTTCCTAATAAGAAGTTGTCAGCAAGATGCCAGACCCAAGTGTGAGCCCAATGGGTCATGAGAAATTAGCAGTCCCATTTGTTTTAATATCTCTTTGTATAGAAACTGTTCCATATCTCTAATAATTTTTGTTGCTCTGTATCTTTTCCAGTTCTAATATTTTTTCTGAGATGGAGTGACCGAAACTGAATGGTCTTTAAACCAGTTCCTGATCTGTGAAAGGACATTCTCTGTTATCCCATGTCTGCTTAGTTTGCTGAAGAATCTGTCAAAGGCTTTCTGAAAGTCCTGTCAAAGTACACTGTAGCGACTGCAACACACTTGTCAATATTCTAGTTGAACCCTCAAATAATTCTAATATATGGGTGAGTCATGATTTCCCTTTTTAAAACCTGTGTTGTCTTTTCCCCAACTCATCTCAGGCAGCATATGACACCCACTGCCTGTTTGGGGAAGCAATTATAAACAAAGTTATTCAGAGTAAAGTTGGATCTAAATGTGTCTCAAGCGAAGCTGATAGCCAGAGAAAGAGCACTTGTGTACTGTGAGCATATCCTTAGAAGCTTTCTGAGATGTTGTGCACATTAACTGCTACCTGCCTACAATCCACAGACCCTGCTTCTGCAAGTCTTGTCCGGATAGCAAAGCTTATATTTAAAAGGATGTTATTTCCAAATTTTTTGTAAATACTCAGAGTTTACTTCATAAGCGTGGTCAAGGAAAATAGCATTCATGAAATGGGAGAATGATGAAACACTTTA
This sequence comes from Sternotherus odoratus, assembly GCA_032164245.1. Lineage (NCBI taxonomy): Eukaryota > Metazoa > Chordata > Testudines > Kinosternidae > Sternotherus > Sternotherus odoratus. Next base: position 225,424,693 of record JAVMKO010000001.1, on the reverse strand, counting down.
ATAAACAGCTGAATTACGGTAATTTAGCCATGAAACATGCCATTCACCCATTTCCTGAATAATTGGATTGAGTGTGATTAAAGAAAAATAAGTTGGTGTGACTTTCATCAATGTCAGCATGATCAAAAGCTTGCTGATCATCAGGAAATGCACACATTTCTAAGGTCTGGTGCAAAGTCAACATAGACTAATGTAAAACTATCTGCATTAGTGGGATACTGTCACCCATCAAGACAGTATCTTACATTTGTCATGCCTAATACAGAAAACAACCTTCACATTTCTGCACAAATTCACCCAGTCTACACAAATCAAAAGTTATACCTATTAATTTCACCCCTCCAAGATCTGTATTTCCTTAGGATTAGGGGTCAGAAGGAAATGTCTGACACTATACAAAATTTACTAACAAGACACTTTATAAAAAAAGGTATAGAAAAGATAAAATGATGTTTCCTGCCCATAATCCTCCATATAACTATCCATTGTCGTAGCCAGGTTGGTCCCAGGATATGAGAGAAACAAGATGGATGACAATGTCTTTTATTGAATGAACTTCTCTTGGTGAAAGAGACAAGCTTGAAAACTTGTCTCTTTCACCAATGGTAGTTGGTCCAAAAAAAAAAAAAAAGACATTATCACAACCACCTTGTCTTTTTTATATAAAAATCAAGTAGTTCACAAATTACAATACACATTTTAAAGCTTCTTAATCCTTAAAACAGATTTTTTTAGTCAACAAAAATTGGAAACCCTAGGTAACTTACCCTGGTGAAATCTTGCCTGCTCCAGGACACAGAGTTAAGGTAGGCCTGGTTTGTACTTTAACTGTGTTTCATAATTTTAAAAAGTTTAAGTATAGGCACAATCAGTGTTCTGGAAGGGTATGATGCACTCCCAGTTAAGCTACATTCTACATTAAAAAATTTGGGGGGAAGTGTGTGTCTATGTATTTATATATAGAGAGACACACTGTACCCCATGTGACATCCTATGCTCCATATTCACCACTATTATATGATTACGATATGTTGTGTACAAAGTACACCTTGTGAGGTATATCCTTTGATAACTCATATCCAACTGAACGTTATTATCCTAGTAAAATATGTGTGGCAACTTGGTATGTAAAGTTATGAAATTCTACTGTATAACAATGATTTAACTGTAACATGTTACAAACTTAGAAATCAGGCTCAAGCTAGTTTTTCAGAGGCAAAGACACACTTGCACATCAGCAGGTTGCTAATAAGCCAATATATGTTTAATCCTAGATTCACCAGCAGGGGATTTATGAACAAAGTATTTACAGTTCACTTGAAGGACAGCTGGCAGAACCCATACGCAATGGAACTGCTGACCCATGACCCAGCAAAGACTGTTCTAATGCAAAGGGACAGAGTATAAGAATGGGAGAAAGGACTCTGGCCATCTCTCTTCTTCCATCTTCACTCACAGCAGCAAGATCACTTGAAACACAATAAGAGAATTATTGAACTGGGGGGAGTAGTCCTCCCTGGAAGACTTTCCAGTTAGTATGTACTGCTGAAAGTTTTTGAATCAGAGAAACGTATTTACTTTCAATCTTATGGGGCTTGGTAAAGCTTAGGAAATAGCTTGACTGTTTATCTTTTATTTCTTTCATAACAAATTCTGACCTTTATAAATTATCATTTATAATTACTTAAAATCTCTCTGTCCCTAGTTAATAAGCTTGTTTTATTGTTTTATCTAAACAAGTGTGCTTTGGTTTAAGTGTTTGGGGAATCTCTACTCAGGTTAAGAAATGCAGGTCCATATCATTTCCTTCGATGGAATGATATACTGTTAATAAACTCACATTGTTCAATAGTGTGCTGCACAGCACAAAATGAACATTTCTTGAGGTGCAAGGCTTGTGCTAAGCATTTGTGGGTCTCAGTCTGTATTTGGTTCATGGGTGGCTGGGAATGCACTCATGGAACTTAACTGGACTTTACTTGCTAATGGTTGTGTGTAAGCAAAGCCTGGAGATGCTGCTTTTCACTAACAAAGCATTATAAAAGGCACCCTGGGTTGGGTAGTTAAAGGGATCCAGCAGCTAAACAGTTGTACCCTCACATCTATATGTAAACTTTTTTTTCCAAAGATTACATGATTATCTCCGTTATTAAAAATGTGTGGCAGGTCACTGACTGATTGACACATGCACACTATTTATTTCCTTCTCCCTATTAACCTGGACTCTTGAAACATTATGTACTCATTCATTATGGATCAATGAGTATAAAAAGATATAAAGATATATCAAAATTGAAATTTGGTCTTTCCAGTCCAGACCAGTAAAAGATCTTTACTACCTTTGTGGGATTTCAACAATTCTATTGACCTTATATACACATTAAGAGTAATCATGATTTTGTGTGTTTAGATTTAATAATGATAATATGAATATCACAAGATTAAGATACCTGACTCATTTGATATTGATTTGATCAGGGGTTATATAATCAAAGATTAATACAGTATGGTACAGAATACAGAAAGGAATTCATAAATTACCAATCTTATCACTGGAGAAGTGGCAGCAACTTAATTCACATCTGTCTTAACTCCCAAAAATTCTTTCCTTATACAGGGCTTGGGACAATGAAATTCCTTTCCCATGATTGCTCTAACAGTGAGTTCTATCTTTGGTGTCTCCATCAATAAGCTAAAGACATCAGAGGACCAATCCATTATTACTAAGACCACCTGTGACAATAAGTGGTTCTTATTACTAAACATCAATCAGTGGTTCATTATTTTATTAATCACTGAACACATTTGATAACAAACTTTCCTTGTCACTATCCAGTGGTCCATCTCTAGCCATGTGGACACAATTCTTTTTGGATCAACATTGTCAGAGTAAAATGTTATACACATTCCAATAATGATTAAATATATTCCGTCATTTGGTGACCCATTATGGTTAAACGTAACTACAAATAGCTTTTCATTTTGATCGGTATAGAGCAAGATTTATAGACACACAATACTTATTCATAAATAGGATGTTGGTTAATAACTGTAGGATTTTGTTATCTACTAACAATAGGCAAAAAATATGTTGATTTCTTCTGTGAGATGCTGATGTTGGGTCTGAGGCTCAGAGTTTGAAGGTCCATCATTCTATTTATTGGATTTTTTTGCCAAATACATTTTTCTAAAAGCCTGAGCACAAACTTTTTTTTTTCAGTTTCAGTCTTACATTATATTTTCTCATGTGAAGCTATACAGTATTTAGCACTAAGGCATGTTCAACCTGGGCTGAATTTAGAGTACAAGTAAAAAAAAATAGTGATGTAATGAAGCCAACACTTTTCCATACACTCCTGTCAGTGTAATACTGCCACAAACATTTTTAGTCACAAGCAATAATGTTCTCATGAGTGTTGGGTAACAGCAATAAGTCCATAGATGAAATTTGAAATGAATTGTAATATGAGGAATTTTGGTGCCACTTCTGAAGTCCACAAATAAGGCCATATCAGTCTTGTTTGGTGAGGTATTGATCTAATGTAGAAATTATCTTTAAAGGTGTGATTTGATTTTGTCAAGGTGTATCTCAATTATCATACCTTAAAATAGATACTCATCTGAGTTCAAAAAGTGTTTTTTCTTTCTTTCTATATTTACTCACATTGTACAAGAGAGAAAGAGAGAAAGAGCTTTATTTACAGGATTTTTCTAATTCATATCAAGCTCACTAAGCCATTATTTTGGTGGATAAAGTCAATTTTTTAAAAGTTTTTATACTTTTCAACTTGTAACATTGCTGTGGGTTATGTTACCAGTGAGTTTAATACAGTTAAACAAATATCTTCTGAACATTTATGATTTCATTTAAAACAAACAAACAAAAAAAACCTTTCAATTAAAAAAGAGAGAGGAAGGGAGAGAAAAAATATCTATCATAAGGCATGAGAAGGAAATGTGAGGAAGGGTCACTAGCCTCTAGTCCCAGGTTCAGAAATGTAAGGAGCACATGACTAACTTTAAGCATGTGAAAAGGCTTGAGGAAATGGGGCCCTAATTGCTGTAGCCAACTGGTTTTTGGAATAGTAATGATCTGGTCAACTGCGTTTTGGAATAATAGTCACATAGAAATAGAACTAGGTGATTACAGATCCTACATAAAGCATCAGCAGAGGTAGTCTAGTGTGGAAAAGTTTATCATAAAAGCTATTTCAGCCAAATAGGCATTAAACAGAATACTAAGAGAAAAAAACCCTGCTTTGTCTAGTAAAGACACCTTACGTATATATCAATATTAAATACAGTAAAGCATTTTCTGCGCAAAATACTCAGATACAACAAGGTGGCAAAAATGCCAGAGTATAAAAATTAGCAGTAACGATGTCTTGAAAAAAAAAGGGAGGTCTGAAAGTATGTGACTAAATGGGGGAGGGGCAATTCCCGTCTGTGGTCCAAAAGGCACAAAAATGTCTCCTGATATTCATTATATGAAGTAAAAGTTAAACAAATTAAGAAGCAAAAGAACTGAAAAGTTTTAAAAGTAAAACAAGATCAAAAAGGGAAATAAAAAAGCAAGTAGAAGTTACAATCGTGGCCAAACATAATAAGGGATTCCATGAGTGGAAAGGTAGCAGATAACCTGCCTAATTAATTGTTTAATTCTTTCCACTTTTTTTTTTCTAAGATATGGTCTTAATCATTTTAAAGCTCTTAATAACTCATCTTATATATTTATAAATACTATTTTAGCACCCTTTTTAAAGGTAAGCTTGTCCTATATGTTTCTGACATTACCCAGAGTACACTTTGGTTCACTAAATAGTGGTGTCCCCTTAATTTTCAAGTTTGGGGTACCTTTTACACTGCTTTGCTGTCAGAACATCCACACCACGTCTGCTCACACAGCCTTCAGCTTGCAAATTCACTTCTAGCAAAATACATAAGCACTCTGACCAGTCACTCATGAATTTCACTTACACATTTTTAGTCCCCACCTTGTTCTCCCAGATGTGTGCATCTTGTACTGTCCAGCATGCTACTGAAAAATGCCAGTTCATAGAAAGTCCATCATTTCATCAAAGAAAAAATATGTATGCACCTGCCCTGCTTATCCCAAATGGAGTTCCCTACACACTTTAATCCAAATACATTGGCTAAGATAAAACAATAAGAAAAATGTATTAACTAGAGAAGGATAGATTTTAAGTGATTAAATGTATTGATGCATAAAAGTTGGTTTTGGTTACAAGAGAATACAAAAGAATAATATGCAAACTAATACCTAATTTAACAGGCTTTTAAGGTTTTCCTTATCATACACTATAGTAAATTTCACAGGCTGTATCTCCTTCAGTTATTTGAGAGTTGATGTCATGAACAGAGAGACAGGAAAAGGAGAGGTAAATTGGAGGCCACCACATCTCATTCTTATACCATCCTCCCATCTTTGACAACTGCTCCCATTTAGGGTGTAGGCAACACTTAGTTCTTGTGGACATGAAGGTTGAACCATCATTGTTATGAAATTTAAATTTCTTGTTTACACCTTCTCTTCTATTGGAGTATGGAAGCTTAAGGGGGTGATTGCCCTTAACAGCTATCTGGAGAGCTAGTTTATCTTTGTCTCTTAAACTTATTTTGGCCTTCCTTTGTAACTCTGGAATATGTTACAGCAATGTTATACAGCAGAAACTTATAACTTTACATATAATGTTGATATACGTATTTTATCCTTGCAATAATATTCAGCAGACTCTGGGTTTTCAAATGATACCTCATAAGGCATACTTTGTACAAAATGTATCATAGTCTTGTAAAACTGGTTAACATACTAGTTTAGACTGTTACAACACTATGTATGTTGCCCTATGTTGTTGAATATTCTGTGTACCATGTGACTACTTTTTGGTTTTATTGGTTGTTGAAACAAAAAACAATTTTGTCTATCTATCTATCTATCTATCTATCTATCTATCTATCTATCTATCTATCTATCTATCTATCTATCTATCTATCTATCTATCTATCTATCTATCTATTAACACTAGTAGTAGCACACTATTTTAATATTTTGAATGGATCATCACTGTCATTCTGCCCATTTGATTTTGGTACCAAGATCAAAAGCTCTTACTTATAAATATATAATTCAATTGACAACAAAAGTATAAATCAAAAACATTCTTTTGAAATGAAAAATAAAAGAAAGATGTAGAGGAAAGATATCAGTATTAATGCAAATATAATATTAATATGCTCATAACCTTTTTAGATTGTTAAAACTGGCTTACATCTTTATTAAATATTAAAATTAAATTATAATTTATAGCCAAAATGTTTTTCACCATACCTATAACTATATATGTTTGGTTATGTTACCAAATATTAAAGCTAATCAAACACATTTTAATAGCTTTTTCTGTTAAGCCCATCATTTTTAGAATCATAGGTGAGTTCTTTCCTGAGTCCCTACTTCTAGCCTTCAAACAACCTCCGAACCTCTCCAATGTCAACCTCAGAAGCAAGCTCCTTATAGAGCAAAACATATCAAATCAAAGCAGCATCAAACCCTGCCAGAGCATCAGATGCAAAACCTGCAAATATATCTTGTCTGCAACAATGATCTACATCCTCCACAACACACCTTTCAAGAGCCAGGGATCCTTCACATGCTTATCACAACATGTGGTGTACCTCATGAAGGGCATATCATGCCCCCAACAGCTATGTGGGTGAAACCAGACAATCATTGTGCTCTTGAATGAATTCACACAGGAAAATGATGAGACAAAATTACCCTATCGGCTCTGGATGAACACTTTTAATGAAACAATCACTCTATAACTGACCTATCAGTCTTCATCCTCAAAGGAAACCTACACAATACTTTCAAAAGACAAGCCTCAGAGCTTAAATTCATAACTGCTAGACACTAAAAATGATGATCTGAACAGAGACACTGGATTTATGGTTTATTAAAAAATCTTTAAACCACTAATCCCCTCTTTTTGTCCTATGACTGCAGAGATGTTAAAGGACCATTCCACTCTGAATGGTCCTTTAGCATACGTGCTTTCTACTCAAGATAAATAAACAACCTATTTACATCTTCCATTTAGCTGTGTTGTTTGGAAAACCTTTCCCAAACCTGAAAAACAGTCCTGTGTGGCTTGAAAGTTTTGCTCTTTCATCAACAGAAGTTTGTCCAATAAAATATATTATCTCACTCACCTTGTCCTTCTAATATAGTGGGACCAACATTGCTACAGCTACAATGCATATAACAACATCTTATCAGAAATGTGCACAAGGCCCAATTGCTGTACAAGTTGACATTCCTAAACTGTATAACTAAACACAAGTAAAAAAAATGAGAAAATGAATTAATAGAGAGCAGAAATTAATTAAAAAAGCAAGGAAAATTGTAGAGAAATGTGCACTTCTTATTTGATGTATTTGTTTACTGTAAACAGTTCATTACAGAATATCGGAAAGGGGAAATTCTCTAATCTTATTAATGATAAACAATTAGCTAAATTGCATTGTCCTCAGCATGTATCAGAGGCTGTTGTAAATTGGCAATGCATGAAATTGTGCAGGCAAATTCCATTTAGCACAATTCATAATTTAGGGTCAGTGACACAACATACTAGCTAAGGTACATATTGTACAAAACAATCATACTTAGTTTTGTGCTTAAGGTAAATTTCTTATATTGTTCTTACTGATATTGGAATCTGACACTGCAATATTTGATAAGGTGGCACCTGTCCAGTGAGGAGGTTACCTGGGAGATAGAATTTACAAATATCTACCTCAGTATCAGTCAGGATTGCAAACCTAGTGGTATACACACATGGCTTGTTATTCTGTTAAAGGACTTCAATACATGTGTAGGTTCAATTTTTTTTTTTACATAACCACTCCAATATTTGGCCACGCCCCTCTGGGGCAGTACAATAAGACTTTTTTTTTTTTAAAAAAAGCTGTTTCATGCCCGGTGAAGTTTAGCAAGTGTGATGGTTAGTGCTCAGCGTAACCTATAGTATAGGTATTAAGTAATGCAGGGATCGGAAAGCTTGGCGGGCCCAGCCAGTTTGCTTACCTGCCACGTCCATAGGTTTGGCCAATCATAGCTCCCATTGGCCGCAGTTCGCCACTCCAGTCCAATGGGGGCTGCGGAAAGTGGTGGCCAGCACTGCGGGGACACATGCCAAGGTTGCTTATCCCTGCAGTAATGTGTTGTAACTAATTATAGGACTTTTTTAATGGAAACGTGGTTTGTAATGTCACTACTCTACATCTCTATTCCATATTAATGCCTATTCCAGTTTTTCAAAATGAGCCCATGATTTATAGTAATCCCCAGAATCAGAATGAAGTTAAAAAAAATCAGACCAGCTTATAACATACATACTAATCTGCAGACCTCAAATTTAAAAGCATTACTAGACCAAAAAGACGTGCATTATTCAGTTTAGCAATGACATGTACAACGCAGAATAAGCCCTGAATAATCTTAACCATGATGTCAATCTTCAAATAGTAACATCTTATACTTGGATAAAAGTTGCATTTACATCTTTGCTTATATTATAGAAAAAAATAGTTTTAATTTTATTAATTATATACTGTTGCTTTTGCAGTTTTCTAAAACAGTATAGCTCTCCCATAAACTCTTATTTAACATAAGAACATAAGAATATTATGGTCCATCTAGCCCAGCATCCTGTTTACCGACAATGGCCAATGCCAGGTGCCCCGAAGTAAATGAACCTAACAAGTAATGATCAAGTGATCTCTCTCCTGCCATCTCTCACCACCCTCTGACAAACAGAGGCTAGGGACACCATTCCTTACCCATCCTGAGTAATAGCTGTTAATGGACTTAACCTCCCTGAATTTATCCAGTTCTCTTTTAAACCCTATTATAGTCCTTCCACTTCCACTTTATATATCAATATGGCAGAGGTCTGCCTTGATATGACAATTATTACACCACCAGTAGAAGACTGTTAGCCAATACTTATATGTTAGGCATAGTATTCACCACATGAAGGGTTTTCATGTGCACTTTATTAATATAATATGCATTATATATGAATGTGGGGAAGTTATGTTAACTGAATGCATTATTTTCTTCCTACAATTCTGTTCATCCATTTCAAGTATCCCACAACATTTTGCACAGCTGAACTCAGCTTTGGAATTAGAAACTAGGAAGCCTGTCAAATTCAATATACATTTTGTGTCCTAGAACACATTGGGATGTACCTCTATGCCCAATTGGTTTGGAAGGTCGTATTCTAAAACAGAAACAAGAAAAGGTAAATAAAAACAAGTTAAGGAACTGCTGGGTTGGATTTTTAAAGTTTTGGAGGTGTAGTTCCTAAAACACTTACCGTAGAAAGTGAACATACTGTGAGATAAGATTGTGTCTTGAACTTAAAGGTATATGTAAGAGCACTCCTTTTCATATTAGACTAACTTTTTTTTGGTGATAAGTTAACTAAACTTCATTATTTGGGCTCTTGAAGATTTTTAATATTGAATGACAAGTATAGTTAAATGTAGTTGGCTATAAATTTAGCAATAGAGAGCTAGAAAGGAAAAGTTAGATGTCAGAAACTTTTCTCTCTTCTCCACTTGATGAATTCTTGTAGCTCTCAGCTGAGGGGCTTTCTGCTCTGAAGACCCACAGGAAGTTCATGAAATGGAGAAGGCTCAGAGTGATCTTGTATTCCCCTGTCTACCTCTACTACACTGCTGCACTGCTCCTGAGTCCCACCCTTTCAAATCTGGATCTCTCAGCTAGTACCCAATTCCTCCAGCAACACCTTCATTCCCTCATGTCCACTGATTTCCTGCCTCTATTCCCAACACTCACCCTGGGGAAATGGGTATATTGGAAACACTGACAGTGATGGTGATATCTGCCAAAGATCAACACTCTTCTCTGTATAAAACATCTTCATATCTCCCTTAAGAATACAGGCTCAATAGTTAGTAAAGTCCCTAGATGGAATTTATTCATTACTAGCAAAAAATACCCGGTGTTGCTCGGGTCCGTCAGAGGTGGGGAGGGGGCAGAGAGCTGAGCGAGTGCGGGGTCCATTGGAGGGGGGAGGGGGCAGAGAGCAAACCTGACACCCCCACCTCACCCCCCCGACCAAACCCGACACCCCCACCTCACTTACCCCTAGACCAACCCCGACTCACATTTTCACCCCCCCACCCAAACCCAACACCCCCACGTCACCCCCCTACCAACCCCAACACCCCCTGACCAACACCCACACCTCACCCCCCGTAGACCAAACCTGACACATCCACCTCACTTTCCCCCCCAACCAAACCCGACACCCCACCTACCACCACAAACAAACCCGACACCCACACCTCACTTACCCCTCGACCAACCCTGACCCCCCCTCCTCACCCCCTACCAAACCCAACACCCCTGGATCACTCACCCCCCGACCAAACCCGACACCCCCACCTCACCCCCGACCAAACCCAACACCCCTACCTCACTTACCCTCCGACCAAACCCAACTCGGGTCCGTCGGAGGTGGGGAGGGGGCAGAGAGCTGAGTGAGTGCGGAGTCCATTGGAGAGGGGAGGGGGCAGAGAGCTGAGTGAGTGCGGGGTCCATTGGAGGGGGGTATTATGACATCAGAACTATGTCACAGAGAATAGCAGCTGCCCAGCTGATGTGATTGGCCTTTAAATAATTTCACCCCTGGGGGGCGTCAGAGGTGAGATTTGAAAAAAATTCAACTCTTACCCTGATTAGGACCCTAAGGCCTCTAACTGTACCAAATTTCAAGTCTCTAGCTCAAACGGTGTGAAAGGAGTAAGGGAATGTACATACACGCATACACCATTTGACTTTTATATATATAGATTTGGGTCCATTTACAACATTCTGCTACTGTTATGCTTACATTTTAATTTTAATTAAAGTTAACATTAATGTCAATGTGATATTATATTTTTGTTTATTACTCTATATATGACAGCACCCACAGTGTGATAGGCATTTGCTAGAAAAGCAAGATGTTATGCTCCATGTCCTAAAGGAAATTACAATGTAGGGGGTAACATCATATCAGTTATTTGAATCAAAATGCCATTTCTGTTTTTCAGTTAAATTCTTTTTTCATTAACATTTTCCAATCGGCTCCAAAGAGTGTTATCAGTAATGTATGCCAGATCAATAAGAATGACATTTTAAGGTTGGTTTGTGTCTATTAAAACACTGCAAACAGCTAATTCTTTACACTCATACACACATTCTTTTACTGCTCTAAAACGTAAAGATGTCTTGCTGATGTAGTGCTGCTGGAGCTGTAGGCTAGAGATTTTTTAATGCCATTAAAGTCTCTTAGTAATTGATTTTACCAGCGGTTGTGTGTGGCAGATAATAGAATATTAGTTATAATAGTTCCATTCTCCTCACAGTATTTCTATTAATGGTAGTCCTGGATATTGAACTAGAATCTAGCTCAGAGGCAAGAGAGTCACAGGTTAGGGGCTCTCAACATTTCCAGACTACTGTACACCTTTCAGGAGTTTGATTTGTTTTGTGTAGCCCCAAGTTTCACCTCACTTAATAACTGCTGGTTTACAAAATCAGACATAACAATACAGAAGTGTCAGAGCACACTATTACTGGAAAAAAAATCTTACTTTCTCATTTACATCATATAATTATAAAATAAACCAATTTTCACAGAAATATTTTCCTTACATTTCAGTGTACAGTATATAGAACAGTACAAACAAGTCATTGTCTGCATGAAATTGTAGTCTGTACTTACTTTGCTAGTGCTTCTTATGTAGCCTGTTGTAAAACCAAGCAAAAACCTAGATTAGTTGATGTGCCCCCTGGAAGACTTTTGCATACCCGCAAGGGTACACATACCCCTGATTGAGAACCAGTGTCATAGGCAAACCAGACTAAATCATTGTAAAATAGGCATGCAGTTTCAACTCTTATCATTCAAATAACCTTATTATTATCCAAAGTAAGATATTAGTGGAACATCTGTGTGTTTTTTTTAAACTTCAGGCACAAATACCCTAACTAGAGCACCCACATTTATATTTTGTGATTTAAATAAATGACCTAATTTTCAAATGTGTTTAGCACCAGCAATTTACGCTGAAGTCAGTTTGGGCTTTAGCATTCGACTCAGTACTTTCTGTTTCCTATGGGCAAGATGTGGAATAATAAGTAGTCCATGTGATCTCAAGGGAGAATATTTATTGAGCAACATACTGCTCAGTCAAAATAAAGGGAAGAATCTGGCTATGAATGATGATTTTCTTAAACTGCCTCGTGTAATAGTTACAGGTCTAGTTGCATCTCTGCCTCTTTCTGATGACTCTGAATGCACCACCTCCAGTGTTGTGATTTGTTCACTTAGCTGTCTTGGTATGGAATTTTGCAGTTATCCCACTCTTAGACCAAGAACTTCATATAACAATGTATCTCTGTTGAACATTTATTACCATGCACGTGCATGTCTTTCCTTCAGTAGCTTGTGACCAGTGCAGTACTGTGGTGAACAGCCTCCTTAAATCAAGTATGTTTATTAGCAAATTGAACAACGTATTAAAGAAAATGATTATATGTATAGAACAGTCGACGGGCCTGTTTAGACTAATCTAATCATATGCTTCACTACAAGTTAAGTTAGGGCTGTTTTAAACAGTGAAAAGCCTGGAATGGCTATTGCTAAATACTTATTCCACACTAGCTCTCTGTGTGAACAATGATTTTCCACTAAGATTAATGCACTTTAGATTATTCCATTTTGGAAGTGGATTACAACACTCTAGGGTGGCATAAGAATGTCCAGATAGTATCACACCCATGCTATTTCATGCTAACTGTCCCTCTTGTTTTACAGGAACAGAAAAAACTCAGCTTATATTCTTTTAGGAAGCTCCAGCATGCTTGGGGCCCACCTGGTTTCAGTTTGCCTTCAAGTGATTGTGTGTGCCCATCAGCTCCCTGTTTGCAAGGAAACTCCCTTTTCTGAGCCTCCCTCCCCACCATAAGCCTTACTCCAGTTGCCATTTTGCTTAATGCCTTTCCATTACAGAAGTTGGGGGGAAATGTTCCTTTTACCTCTGAGTGGCTTCTCCGAGTTGGCCAGCCCATCCATCTAAGGGAATGCTCCATTGTTTGGCACTTAGACATATTCTGCATTAATGCTTTGTAATCACAGGCTTTGTGACTATGGGGGAGTGTGCTGAAGCAGTCTCCTCTCCCTACCATTCAAACAACCTGTCCAGAAAATACTCCTTCTTTGGCATGCAAATCCATATTCACCACCAATCATCCTCACACTCATCAGACCTAAACTATATTTTTCTGGTGATTGATTTCCGGTGCACAACTGAAACAATATGAAATTTCAATAAACTTGCATAAGTGATATAATTAAAAAAATAATGCATGAAAGTGGGATTGTCGGGAACTAGAAACCAGACTGTAATTTGATGCCTGAAGCTTTTTGGTAGTGAACCCTTTTCTCCCACAGTGCACCTGCACAGGAAACAGTCAGAATGTTTATTACAGTGGCTCTACCACAAGTTCCTTTGATGTCAATGGACTCCTTCCACTAACTTGAGTGGACTTTGGACTAGACCAAGTTTCCCCCAAGATCTAGGGAAAGGGCAAGTGAAATCAGAAGTTCTGTGCACATGAAAGCAGGCATAGCTCTGTGGGCTTCACATATGACTCTTCTCTTCTTTCCTTGAATAGCTGCAAGTGCCTGAGAACCCATAACAATGGCAGAGCGATTTTTGAGAGTACTGCATTTTGGCTTATTTCAGTAGATTTTAGGAAAGTTAATATATGATTGTAAATAGGGGTTGTGACGGTGTCCTCCATAAGTCTTTAGGGAACTATGCCAAGGAAATACCCAAGGAAAAGCTTTCAGGAAAAAAAAAAACACTAAACACCTGTCATATTGAGTGGGTTTGAAGCATTGCAGCACCTTTGCCACATAAACAATGGAAATCATCAATTGAAAATATTTCCTGCCATTTAAGAAAATGATGGCTTTTTATTGGTTCCTAAACTTGTAGCTATATATGAGGAGATTATATTCTATATCTTCTTTAAAGAGTTTACTTTGCTTTCTTGGTTGTTTCAGTTTAAAAGATTTCTCTGTCTCTGTCCGTCACTCTGTCTCTCTTAAGCTAAGACAATCAAGAAAACAAAGTAAACTCTTTAAAGATTATAATTATAATGTTAAGTGGCTGTCAATTTAGGGGAATATTTTTTGGGAATAGGAATCCTTGTGGAAGGACATTCACTATGGTAGAAAACAGTGAATTACTTTTTTGCATTTACAGCATAGCTTTTTATTTTCTGAATGCAACAGGGAAATTTTACACAGCCCTGGGTCACTAAATGTAATTATAGACCCCAATCCTACACATGATTTATGTAGATGATTAAGTTCAAGGATGTAATCAGTCTCCTTGAATTCCTTATGGCACCTCTTGTGCATAAAGTTTTGTGAATTCATAAATGTTTTCAAAATGAGGGCACAGGAATGTTTCTATAGTCCATCCTAAGATGATTGCTACCTGAAATGAGACTATCCTGTCTTGTATATGCAAATTTACTGCAATATTGATTCAAAATTTAAAGATCTGCATAAGATGACAATAGATCAGTATTCCTGAAATTAATAAATATGAATGAAATGAAACAACATGAAAGCATAGTAAAATATGAGGGAAATATGGCAATTTTAATAGTTGTTTTATTATATTTTCAGTTCTGTCACTTTCCTATTGTAACTGTACAATTCAGTCATCATCTTTTGGAATCAATTAGTTAATAATGTTGAAAAATTTTCATGTCAGAAAAGGTCAATGGCTGCAACCTCTTCAGTACATAATATTCATTAATTTCTGAATGAACATTAATATTTATTGTGTACATTTTAAATACTTTTGTTAGATATTTAGGACTATCAAAAGTCATGGAAGATAAGAAGAGGAAGAGAACAAATATAGTGCCAATCTTTAAAAAAGGTGAATAAGGACAATCTGCGGAATTACAGACCCGTCACCTTATCTTCAGTACCTTGAAAGATAATGAAACAATTAATCAAGTAATTAATTTTCAAAGACTGTGAAGATGATAAGGTGATAAACAACAGTCAACATTGATTTGTCAAGAACAAATCATGTCAAACCAACCTAATAGCTTTCTCTGACAGGGCAACAAGTCGTGTGGATATCAGAGAAGTGGTAGATGTGATATAGCTTGATTTTAGTAAGGCTTTTGATACTGTCCCATGTGACCTTCTCATAAACAAAGTAGGCAAATATAGCCTGGATGGAGCTACTCTAAGGTGGGAGCATAACTGGTTGAAAACCATCTGAGAGTGTCATTATTAGTAAAGCTTGAAGGACCTAGCGAGTGGGGTCCCACAGGGATTGGTGTTGGGCTCAGATCTGTTTAATATCTTAATAAGTGATATAGATAATGACATAGACAATACAGTTATAAAGTTTGTGGATGATACTAAGCTGAGAGGGATTGCAAGAGCTATAGAAGATAGGATTAAAATTCAAACTGATCTAAAAAATGGAGAAATGGTCTGAAGTAAATAGGATGAAATTCAAAAGGATAAATGCAAAGTCTCCACATAGGAAGGAATAATCTTGCACATGTACAGGATAGGAAATGATGGCCTAAGAAGGAGTACTGTGGAAAGAAGTCTTGGGGATATAGTGGATCACAAGCTAAATATGAGACAACAGAGTAACACTGTTGCAAAAAAAAGTGAACATCATTCTGGGATGTATTAGCAGGAGTTTGGTAAGGAAGACACAAGAAGTAATTATTCCACACTGATGAGGTCTCAACTAGAATATTGTGTCCGGATCTGGACACCATATTTCAAGGAAGATGCAGACAAATTGGAGAAAGTCCATAGGAGAACAACAAAAATGATTAAACGTCTAGTAAACATGACCTACATGGAAAGATTGAAAAAAACTTTTTTTTTGCTAGTCTGGAGAAGAGAAGACTCTGGGGGGACTTGATAACAGCATTTGATACATAAACTGTTGTTATAAAGAAGAGGTGATAAACTATTCTCCTTAACCAAGAAGCAATGGGATTAAATTGAAGCAAGGGAGGTTTAGGATGGACATTATGAAAATCTTCCTACTCTCAGAGTAGTTAAGTACTGAAACAAATTGTCCAAGAAGGTTTTAGAAAATCTGTCACTGGAGGTTTTTAAAAACAGGTTAGACACCTGTCAGGAATGGTCTAGTTACTACATAGCCCTATCTTGAGTGCAAAGAACTGAACTAAATGACCCACTGTAGTCCGTTGCAGTCCTACACTTCTATGATTATTCCATTTACATACACCGGACCCTCGCTATAACGTGGGATTCAGGATCCATGTGCGGTCCCATGCTAAAGTGGGATGTGTTACTGTCAAGGTATATTTCCCCACTCTGAACTCTAGGGTAAAGATGTGGGGACCCCGTATAAAAGAAGAAATCACCCCCCAAGCTTATCTTACCATCTTAGATTAAAACTTCCCCCGAGAACATAAACTTCCCCTATGTCTGAGCTTGGAAAATGCTGCCACCACCAATTTGAGCCCCCAAAACCATGGGTTAGGGTAAATTGGAACCCCTATGGTAACACCCTTCAAATCTCCCCCCTTTACCTGGGAGAGATTCGAGAACAAAGACCACAAACCCTCACTTTCTGTGAGTCATGCCCGATCCAAACCAGGATTGCTCCAATGGAAACAAGCAGGCAGAATTTTAAAAGGAAGATTTTAATAAAGAAAAGAGAAAAGCATAACTCCTTATACAGAAATCAATAGAAAAGATAACCCCTTGCATCACATAGCGTAACTGACCCTCCCTCCCCTTTTCCTGGGAATTCTTCCACAGACTGCTAAAGCTAACAGCAAACAAACACCATGGACCAATTATCAAGTGATACAATTCAAGTTTACAAATCACTTATTACTGGACTTGTTTTGGTTAGAAGATAGAGTAGAGAAATAGGTGTAGGTCCTTCCCATAGCTGGAGAACAACTCCACAGGAGAGAGAAAATGAAACTAAACTCTTTGTCTGCCAGGTAGATTAGCAGCTCCATTATGTCATCCCCTCTCCTGTTTCAGGTTAACCCTTTACAGGTAAAAAGCAACTCTAGGCTACTTTCTACTTATGACAGTTGCCATGGATCCCAATTTAAATATTTAAATTTGGGATCCATGGCAACGACTGTGCTGTATGCAATAGTGACACATGCTATAATGAGGGTCCGGTGTAATCTCTTCATTTAAATTTGCAAACTAATTGAGTCAGCTAGCACAACTTCCACTGCTCTCTTTTTTAGTGCACAAGTATGCAATGTTTAGGGGTTTAAGAGATGCCAACAGAATTCTAACACTTTCCTTGGCATCATTGGCAATAGAGGGCTCAGCATCGTGCAAGATTGAACACTTAATAGCCTCTAGATACTATCCTTCACCCAACCACCCACCTAAAAACACCTCAGACGTCTTTACTCAGATGCAATACATAGGGACAGCTACAGGGAACTGATTGCAACTCACTCATCGCAAACTGCCTACCTGGGAAGCACATTAAGGTTGTATAGGTGAATCCCTAACTTAATTCACTGGAACTTTATGCCAGAACAGGATTGGAAACAGCAGAAGATTGGTCTCTGCCTCAATACTTTCCACCATCAGATGCCTGCCACAAGCCCACTACATCCCATAAAACATCATTATTTTATGCCTGAGGTCACAGAAGAGCTAGTGACTGCTTTAGTCAAATCTCTACCAGTAGAGTTCTCTTGCGGTTTAAAGCCATCTTGTGCTACTTATACAGCATTAAGTGGCCTTAGCAGCCCAGAGAACATGGCTCACAAGAAAAAACTGAATAAATTATCCAGCTAATTAGCAAAGGCAGGGGATGTGCATAAAAGTGTGTGCTATCATATTTCTTTATTGCTTTATTGTTACGTGAATACATTACACACCAAAAGGTGCACACCGATAACCCTAGGGTTCTTTTGCCACAATATCACAAAAAAGGCAACCCAAAAGGTATAAGCCTGGGGGGATGGAGGAAGGAAAGCAGATTTGTATTTGCACACAGAAAATGTGATGGGAAGAGTCAATGAGAGACAACCATTGAACAAACATTACAATATTCATAAAGTAAATACCCTGAAAGGTTTTTTGTTTTTTTTTTACAGTCATACTGGATTTCTGTCTCTCATAGAGATGAAGAATAACATTTGAAAGAGGGTAATTCCAGTGACTTATTAACTATATGGCATTAACTGGCCAGCAGGAAGTTTAGATGGGAAATTAAAGGTTTCTAACCATCATAGGAGTGAAGTTTTTGAACAGCCTTCCAAGGGGAGCAGTGGGGGCAAAAGACCTATCTGGCTTCAAGACTAAGTTTGATGAGTTTATGGAGGGGATGGTATGATGGGATAGCCTAATTTTGTCAATTAATTGATCTTTGACTGTTAGCGGTAAATATGCCCAATGGCTTGTGATGGGATATTAGATAGGGTGGGATTTGAGTTACTGCAGAGAATTCTTTCCTGTGTGTCTGGCTGGTGAGTCTTGCCCACATTCTCAGGGTTTAGCTGATCACCATATTTGGGGTCAGGAAGGAATTTCCGTGCAGGGCAGATTGGCAGAGGCCCTGGTGGGTTTGTTTTTTTACCTTCCTCTGCAGAGTGGGGCATGGTTCACTTGCTGGAGGATTCTCTGCACCTTGAATTATTTAAACCATGATTTGAGGACTTCAATAGTTCAGACATAGGATAGAGGTTTATTGCAGGAGTGGGTGGGTAAGATTCTGTGGCCTGCATTGTGCAGGAGGTCAGACTAGATGATCATAATGGTCCCTTATGACCTTAAAATCTATGAGTCTGTGAGTCTCTTTCAGATATTGAGATAGAAATACTTCTTATAGTACAGTTTTTCTTTGTGTTTATTAATTTCCCAATTGTCCTTCGCTATAAGCTTTTAAAATCTTTCTAAAATACTCTATTGGGTATATTGGGCAGATGATTGGCCTAGAGAAAAGTACTTCAATTTTTTTCAGCTGATTTTCAGCCAGAAGGCTGAAATATATTTCCATGTTATATATTTGAGCAAGATATCCCTTTGTAGCAGCCTTTTTATCTGCTTTCTCCAGCCCCAGTTATCTCAGAGATAAAGGTAGTATCAGTAAGCATATTACTGATAAGAATAACACAAAAGTACTTTACAACAAACCAAACTTTCAAGCACCAAAATATGTTCCCTTAGAGATCAAACCTGGGCTTAGTTCTGTGTTTATTTATCTGAACTATTTCATCCATTCAGAGACTTTATATGGTTCCATATGATCTCACTATTAGCCTCAGACTTACTGAGTAGAAAGCAGTGGAATATTTCTTAGTGGTAGCGACTGGAGACCTTTGGAAGGTATAATATCTCCTTGACAGGGATGAAAGTAATTTAAATTCTTACTGGTACGGGGGGCCCGGAGTGAGCCCCCCAAAGGGGTGGGACTTTGGGAAAAAGGACTGGGCCTTGGGCAGAAGGCGTGGGGTGTGGGGGGAAGCCTTCCCCAGCCAGCCCATTACTGTACCTGTACTGTAGCCCACGCCGCCCAGGGACCCAGAGCTCCGGCCACTGCTGTAGTAGCAGTGTAAGCATAGGTGACTCATGTAATCAGGAAAGCCAAAACAGAACTGGAGTCACAGCTAGCAACGGATATGAAGGGTGCCAAGAAGAGTTTCTACAGGTATTTTAGCAATAAGAAGAAGGTCAGGGAAAGTGTGGGACCCTTACTGAATGAGGAGACAATCTAGTGACAGGTGATATGGAAAAAAGCTGAAGTACTTAATGCTTTTTTTGCCTCGATCTTCACAAACAAGATCAGGTTCCACACTGATGTACTAGGCAATACAGTATAGGGAGCAGGTGAGCAGCCCTCAGTGGTGAAAGAACAGGCTAAGGACTATTCAGAAAAGCTGGACATGCAGAAGTCCATGGGTCCAGATCTAATGCATCCAATGATTCTGTTGGAGTTGTCTGATGTGATTGCAGAGCCATTGGTCATTATCTCTTAAAATTTGTGGTGATTGTGGGAGGTCCCGGATGATTTGGAAAAGGCAAATATTTAAAAAAGGGAACTGCAGGCCAGTCAGCCTCACTTCAGTCCCCGGCAAAATCATGTAGCAGGTCCTCAAGGAATCCATTTTGAAGCACTTGGAGGAGAGGAAGGTGATCCGGAATAGTTAATATCAAGGGCACATCATGCCTGACCAATCAGATTGCCTTCTACACTGAGATAACTTGCTCTGTGGATGTGGGGAAAGTGGCGGATATGATATATCTTGACTTTAGCAAAGCTTTAGATACCATCTACCACAGTATTCTTGCCAGCAAGTTAAAGAAGTATGAACTGGTTTAATGGACTAAAAGGTGGATAGATTGTTGGGATGAATGGGTAATGACCAATGGCTAGATGTCTACTTGGCAGCTGGTATCAAGTGGAGTGCCCCAGGGGTCAGTCCTGGGGGTGGTTTTGTTCAATATCTTTTTAATAATCTGGACTACAGGATAGATTGCATCCTCAGAAAGTTTGTGGATGACACTAAGATGGGGGGAGAGGTAGATACACAGGAGGTTAGGGATAGGATACAGAGTGATCTAGACAAATTAGAGGATTGGCCAAAATAAATATGATGAGGTTCAAAAAGGACAAGTGCAGAGTCTTGCACTTAGAACAAAAGAACCCCATGCACTGCCATAAGCTTAAGAGCAACTGGCTAAGTAGCAGTTTTGCAGAAAAGGACCTGGATATTACAGTGGATGAGAAGCTGGATATGAGTCAGCAGCATGCTCTTGTTGCCAAGAAGGCTAACAGGATACTGAGCTGGATTAGTAGGAGCATTGCCAGCAGACCAAGGGAAGTGATTATTCCCCTTTATTCAGCACTGGTGAGGCCACATCTGGAGTACTGCATCCGGTGTTGGTCCCCCCATAATAGATAGGATGGGGACAGATTGGAGAGAGTCCAGCAGAGGGCAATGAAAATGATCAGGGGACTGCTGCACATGACTTACAAGGAGAGTCTGAGGGAACTGGGTTTGTCTAGTCTGCCGAAGCAAAGAGTGATGGGGGATTTTACAGCAGCCTTCAACTACCTGAAGGGAAGGTTTAGTCATGGGAAGTCTTAGGCCAGGTCTACAATGCAAACCTTACCAACATAAGTCATAGACTCATAGACTTTAAGGTCAGAAGGGACCATTATGATGAACTAGTCTGACCTCCTGCACAACGCAGTCCATGGAATTTTACCCACCCATTCCTGCAATAACTGTGTCAGTCAGGGATGCAACTAGATGTTAACTCTGACCAACATAGCAGCGTTGGCAAAAGCCCCTAGTGGATATGCAGCTATACCAGCAAAATGTACTTTTGCACTATATGTTGAATAGTTTATTTCATTTTGGGTTGGAGGGAGACCTGGAATAAGTTATACCAGCAAAAGCACAATGCTTGTATAATGGTATACTCACCCTGGCAAAGCACTCCTAATGTATACATGACCTAAGAGGTGCATGATTGCCATGAAACCTGGAATTATATTAGTTTCTTGTGGGTTCTGGTTTCATTACAAACATTTTGCACATCCCTGAAGTAAACATAAAGCTCACCTATGTTCCTACTTTTAATATTAAGGATGACTCAGGGTGCTCTATTGGCTCTATAAATAAAGTATGAGTAATATAATTAAAATAATAATACATTCCTACATATACTAGAAATGGTCTACACTTACGTTACCCAAGAATATTAAAATAATCCAGACTCTTTGATGTCATATGTTTGATAGCCCAGCTAATATCTCAGAGATGATTTGCATTGGGTGGGCCAAAGCAGATTTTCTCATCAAACTTTATCACTAATACCATATCTGAAGCATGACTAAGACAAAATCAAAGAGCAAGGGTTACGATGATTTTTGTTGTGCACAATATAAATGAAGGAATAACATTAATAAAATATATGCTAGAGCTCTACATTCAACAGAATATACTGAAAAGAAAATTCCATGATAAATTCTGGAGATGTTTGAGAACATGACAGCAAAAGCTTGATTATGGATCACTTCTAAGTAGTACCTTTATCTTCATTTCAGTCTTCTGAAATTAAGGAGATGAACCATTGAATACATAATCAAAGAGCAGATAGAATATGGCTCCAAGAAGATGAACCCATAGAAATCACCAACACTAAAGGGAAAATTCCTAAACCTAACATGAAGGAATATCTTTTTTTTCAGTTTTCTTACTGGTACGTATTGCCTGATGTAAATGTGATGCATCAAGCTTACAAAATTAAAAAGACAAATTTTGCCATAAATATTTCTTTCAATTAAATTCCATTAAATTGAATCTACTGTCCACTGTCCAACTCATTGTGTCTAGTGGATTTTATTTCTACAAATTCTAGCTGCACAGAAGACTGATTTATCCATGAAACTTCGGCCTAGATCATAAGTGAGAAATCACCTACATTCTTCTAAATTGTGAAGCTGCTCATAAGAAAATGGCAATTATTACATGAGCTCCTCACCTCCAATCATGAAAAATACTCTTCCTAGGCCATTCTTTTTGCTCACCACAAGTGGTACAGGAAAACCATGTGACTTATGATGGAGTAACTGGATTGAGGATGTTAAATTAAATAAATTCATACCTTCAGGTGAGTGTGTGTGTGTGTGTGTGTGTGTGTGTGTGTGTGTGTGTGAGAGTGAGTGAGAGAGAGAGACACAGAGAGAGAGAGAGTAGTATATTCTCCCACCCATGAAAGGAATACTGTATTTGTGGATGGGCTTCTGACTATAGTCATCAGCCTGTGCTCCCACACTGTTGTTCTGTGATGACTGTATTGTCTCCTTGTTATATGTCCACTTTACTATTTCCAGGACAGACTAATGCAGGATTATGTGGCTGCTTCTGAGGAGAAAATACCCTTTTAGAATAAGACACTCTTACTCAGCTGGGCTGACAGTGAAAGGAATGGTTTGGGGTTCTATAAAAGAAAACAGATACTTTCTTTATCCAACCAAAAATCATTCCTTTATCCAACCAATTCTTTATCCTTTATCATTCCTTTATCCAACCAAAAATCATCTCTATAGTCTCAGCAATTTCAGAAATTAAAGTGAATCACCATACAGTTGCTGAAAGTATTCTTTAAAAGATTATTATTAAAAGGCGAATTATTAGCATATGCATTGTCTTCTACCTACTGATTCGCAGTAATCAAAAGAAATAAAATCAAATTTGAACTGTCCACATTTCAGCAAAGAGCACTATAATATATGGGTTATAAAGTAAAAATACACATGAATGCCAAAATTCTGCAAATCTATGATATTAAAAATTATTGAAGGTTTTTGTTCTGAAATAGCATGGGAACCCCAGAGATTATATAGTCTGAGTACTTTCAAGTATTCATCAGTACAGGTCATGAATTAAAGTGAAAACTTGGGGCTTCTAATTTACCAAATGCAGGGTCACTTTATATTCATTATCACCAACATTTGCAAATCTGGTACAAGCACCCCTGGGGAAGAAGCTAACATTTCAATATGCTCAATGTAATTAGTCAAAATTGCCTTTTGCTGAAATTCACGGGGATAAATTGTTCCCTCTAATACAGATTATCAAACTGCTTGAGTTTAACTATCCTCATTAATTTACAGATACTAAGGGGCCTATGGAATGTACTGCTGAGTGGAGTCAGGTGAACTTATGCAAGAGGTTTGGGTCATATCTGGGAACATTAAAAAGGACAAAATACTATAGGAAAATTCCATATAACAGAAATTTATTCAGCTTTATGTTTATTCTCTGGTATCCCCCAAAACACATATTTTATAATTACTAAGTTTAAAAACACAAACAATGATAAATGACAAATCACTTTGGGGAATATACATCAAGACTCTGATTCATTATAAAAAATTAAACAATACCAATTTTTCATCTGATTTTTATGCATGAATCAGACTCAGACTTCGTATGCAATTTGAAAATGAAATGCTACTGACGTTAGAAAGCGTGCTTTGGGTTTCAGTAAGCAAAGATTTAGGCATGAAAATAGATATGTTGAAAATTGTAATTTACTTACATTTATTCATAAAATGATTGGTCAAATGGTCAATAGCTGGAATTTATTTAAATCCCTATTCATAATGGGCCCAACTTTCCACTCTTTACTTGGTGATCAGTGGGAGTTTTTGTCTATATAAGCACTGAGGGAAAAATTACCTTCTTATATTCCTAAGGTAGAACTCAGCTCTGATATGCTTCCCTCTCTGCATGTATGGACTTCAACTATGGGGATCAATATATGTAGAGACACCAGAACTGTAAAGCTGTGTTGTGAAGGAATCATTTTTTACTAACTAATGGTCCAATCCAACTCTCATTGAAGCCAACAGTGAGACTGCATATTAATTATCAACTAAGAAATATAGCTCTAGAGAACACTGGACCAGATTAGTTATAAAACATTTCTTATAGTAGTTATTCATATAAACTTTTACCAAAATGGATTAATTTTTGAATGTTTTTTACAGTCACATTCTCTGAGGACAGAATCTGAGGGTGAATAAGTGTCTTAATATTTTGTAAAGGGGGGGGGAGAGAGATGAAAGTATTTTCAAATAAAGAGTTGTCACACCTAAGAAAGCAGCTGAAGAGTGGGACCTGTGTGGGTGCAAAAGGGAAGGTGACTGTCCCAAGGTCTGCACGGGTTTCCTTTGTTTCTCCCCCGGGCTCTGTGTTCTGGCTGATAAAATAAAAGTCCTCACACCTTCCTTTGGTGTTTTACTCTAATGCTTTTATTTACAGTGCCACAAAAAATGGTTCTCTTTAGCCAGGGCTGGCTTTCGTCACCAGCCTGGGGTGGCGAGTCGCAGGGGGCGTCCTGACAGTTGCTCTTAGGGAGTGTAGGGGGGTGATACCCGCTCCCTGCCGGCCAGGGTTGGGATAGCCCTGGGAGAGGGGTCTGTGGCTGGGAGCCTGCAAACTCCCATGTTGATTGGGAAGCAGGCTCAGCTGGGAGGCCACGCCCCAAACACTCAGGCTGTATAAAAGCCTGTGTGGCAGGGGTCTAGAAGAAAAGGAGACAGAAGAAGAGAGAGGACAGAGAGAGAGAGGAGAACAGAGGGAGAGAAGTCTCCTCTGGCACTCAGAGGGAGACAGGCCTCGCTGCTGGGAGCCTAAGATAGGGTACTCAGAGTGGGACAGGGCAGGGGCAAGGCAGCTGGGAGCCAGGGAGCTGCAAAGCTCTAGAGAGAGGTCCCCAGGCTGCCGCGCCTAGCATAGGCCCGACCCACTGGGTACTGGGGGTGCAAGGAGGCAGCCCTAGGCTGGGTAGAAGCAGCTGGCCAAACCCTTCTTGCCTGTGATGAGCAGCCTGATACTGCAGTCCGCCTCAGTGCGTGGAGGCAACTGGTGACTAGCAGAGGCAAAGCCTGAGGCAAGGTAGGGATAGTGGGTGCAGGGTTCCCCAGGGAGGGGAGACCCTAAGACTCGGGGGGGGGGGGTTCTGCAAGGGTGCAGCACCCTCAGTTCGTGGGCACCGGGGTCCGGGAAGGACACGGGGCTAGACAGGAGCGGACATCGGCCGTCAGAGGGCACCCCGGATGCTGGAAAGAGCTGATTCACCAGATGACCAGACGGGGGCGCCGCCGGGGTGAGTGACCGCTCTGCTACAGGGAGGCACTCAGGCATGCTTTGAAGGCATGGCTGCGGGAGGTCCGGCATTTTGGCGGTGGGTAAACCGAAGCCTCTGGACCCGTGGACCTCCCACCGAAACGCTGCCAAATTGGCAGTGCCGCTGAAAGCTGCCTTACTGCCATGGTTGGGGTGGCAAAAACCCTAGAGCCACCCCTGCCTTTAGCCCCCCCACAGTTATCCCCAGTGGCCCTTGAGGCTCCCTGCCCTTAGTGAGGAGACAGAGCTGTAGCCTCCTATCTCCTCCCTGGATAGCCTCCTGACTGAGTTTTACTCAGAGCATTTCTAACCCTCTCAGTCATCAGCCCCAGCTCGGCAGCTAAGCTCAGCCTCTGGCTGTGAGCCAACCCTCGCTAGCTCCCACAGCTGGGCTCCTTACTGACTGCTTGGAGCCAGTGCAGCTGCCTCTCTGCCAGAAGGCAGGGTTCAGCGAGCAGTGGCAGGGCACTCAAGGGGTTTTACCCCTGCCCTGCCACAGTGACCTATAAGCAGGACTTCACACTAGGTAGTGGCGGTAACAAATTGTCAGAGGTGTGCCTATCCTAGAGCTGTGTGTGCATGCATGCGTGCAGGGGATCACATTATGTTGGGAGAGGTTGGATAAGATAAGTTGAAGCTAAGATGAGTTTGGAGTGTGAAAAAAAAAAGATGGCATACTGCCTATTTTCAGATGCTACACAAGCACTTGTGCATGATCAGTCTCAGTATGGCTTTGGCAGGACTTGGTGATAAATATCTCCAAGCAGAGGAAATAACTCAAAATGGGCATTGTCTCTAATAAAGGGCAGCGGACTTTGAGGACTCAAAGGTGCATATTTGTAGTGAGGTACTTTGGATTTTGCGAGACAAGGCACACACACGTGGTTGTAGAAAGTAGATGAGTTTATTGGAAGGCCTCGGTCCCTCAAATAGGCGCTGAGGGGCCCGATTCTAATCAGCGCGACCGCAGAAAGGGTTACCTAGCACTTCAGAGCTATTGCCAGGTTGGAAGAGCCCACGAGCAAATACGGGAGTGGGCTTAAGTACACTCACACATTTGCATCTCATACATACTCATGTCTCATTTGCAAGCAACAAGCTGATTGGTTACATGCTGTCCTGCCTCAGTTTCCCCATTTGGTTTCCCACGCATTCATTCTCACACAGACGGGGTAAACACTCACACAGCTGGGAACAGTCTGGGAACTGTTTCCAAACACACAGATAACAGCAAGGTCAATCTCATAGCATCACTATGCACTCTCCTGGAGTTGACTTAGAAGCGTAACTACACCTTCTAGTGGTTGCCCGTCACAATGTCTTCTGGTCCTAACAATATTGCAAGCAGTAATAATAGTCTATTACAGGACTGCGAGCTCCACATCCGGCCCGTGAACTAATTTTGCCCTGCCCTCCGAACTCCTGGCTGGGGAGGCTACCACTGGCCCCTCCCCAGCTGTCCCCCTCCCCAGAGCTTCAGCGCAGGATCCAGGAGCGGACCTGGACATCGCTGCAGTGGCGTGGCTCTGGAAGGGGGGTGAGCTCTGGCCGCGCGGCCCGCTGGAGCTCGCAGCCCCACCCCCTTACCACGCCATTCCCCCATCCCCCGGAGCCTCTGGGTGCCGTGTCCAGGAGCGGCCTTGGATCATGCCATTGCTGCAGTGGCATGGCTCCAGTGGAGCCTAAGCTGCCGCTGAGAGTGGTGTGGTAAGGGGGCAGGGCTGTGAGCTCCAGCGAGCCACGCCGCTGCAGCGTTGTCCATGGCCGCTTCTGGACGTGGCACGCTGAGGCTCCTGGAGAGGGGGGAGGTGAGGGTAAGTGGCATAGTAAGGGTGTGTGTGTGTGTGGGGGGGGGGGTTCTGAGGGCAGTCAGGGGACAGGGAGGGGGTTGGATGGGGCAGAGAATCTGGGGGGGTGAGGCTGTCAGGGGATGTGGAATGGGGTGCTTGGATAGGGTGAGGCAGTCCCAGGGGTCTTTCAGGAGGTGGGGGGTGCATAGGGGTCGGGACAGTCAGGGGGCAGGGAGCGGGGGTGGGATGGGTGGGGTCTTAGGAGGGGGCATTCAGGGGACAAGGAGCAGGATGGGTTGGGGATTCTGAGGGGGGAAGTCAGGGGCAGGAAGTAGATGAGGGTTGGATAGGGGGCAGGTCCTTCCCTACCCAGCCCTTGATACAATTTTGGAACCCTGATGTGGCCCTCAGGTCAAAATGTTTGCCCACCCCTGATTTATTGAACCAAAGCACCCTTTCAAAATGTCTGTGCTATTCCCAAATGCCAAACTCTATGCACGTCCAGATATTTCAGTGTCAGTTCTGCTGTGGACCACAGTGTTTGAAGCATATTTAATTTGAACTGGTTCATGCCAGTTTTTGTGTTCACTTTTGTGACTATTTCAGCAAATTAGAGTAGTGGTAGAGTATTTAGGGAAGTTAAATTTGTTCTTTGTGGATGACAGCAATTTTTTTGCTGTTTTTTTTTAAAAAAGAAAAAACACCTTGGTCTAAATTCTTCTTTAACAGTAATTCTATTCTGAACACTATCTCTTACATCAGCACCAACTGTACACACTATTTGACATTATAAATGAGCCTCAGGAATAGTATATCACAACTGTGTTGTAAATAAAAATGGTGGAAGGAGTTTGAGGAATTTTGAACTAAAAAGAAAGAGCAATAAAGGGCAAGAAACAATTAACTTGCATTGAGAAGAACTTTAACCTTGCAAGTAGCTTGAGCTAACAGAAGACACAAATAAAATAAATGGAGAAGATCAAGCCTGGGAACAGGCTTTCTTTAAAGAAAGAAATGGGGGCTAAATGGAAACGTGCTGTAGCATGCTAATCAGAAAAGAGATTTGAAAGTTATCTAAAAAATAAAATTTTCAGAAAAAATGTACATGTGCAATGACTTGGCAAAGGATGCCAGGATGAATTGTTAGAGGAATACGATATAAGACAAAGGAGCTGGCATAACAATAGTAGGATTTCACTCAAATTCACTTAAATTGCTGCATCGAGCACAGGTCAACTTTACTTAAGTAGGATATAATTGGTTTTATAAGAGTCCATTTCTATGTCTATGTCACCAAGTGATACAATATTAAATCATCAAATCACTGTCTGAATAACAATTGAAAAAATAGAATGAGACAATGTAGAATACAAGAGATTGCATATTGATCTAATTCAGTGGTGGGCAACCTGCGGCCCATGTGCCACACACAGCCCATTAGAGGAATCCACTGGCAGGCTGTGAGACAGTTTGTTACATTGACTGTCCTCAGGCACGTCCACCCACGGCAACCAGTGGCTGTGGTTCACAGTTCCCAGCCAATGGGACCTGAAGGAAGTGGGAAATGGTGAACCATGACCACTGGGAGCTGCAGGCAAACTGTCTTGTGGCCCACCAGACAGATGGGGAATTTAGGCACCTAAAAATGTTGTGAACCTAGGCCTTAGTGCTTGAACTTTTTCAGCCTACTGTATTTAAATGAGGAGAAGTTTGACTATTTCCCCAATATGTTGAAGATGAGGTTGACTCATCCAAATGCTGTGGTCAAATAATAGAACACTCCCATGCCTAAAATACGATCCTTTTGTTAAGCTCCTCCCCCCAAAAGCCCCAGATAAATGAATAATTTATCTCTCTGGTCCATTATCTTTATTTGACATATCTTTTTAAATTAGTCATTCTTTTATTTCATCTTTATAGTTTATTCACTAAATAATACACATGTTTAAAATGAATGCACCTACCATATAATGAAACCCCCTTTTATTCATTCCTTGATACATGCTTTCTCTTTCTCAATACTACTTTTTTAACTTTCAAATCAGAGATAATTATAATTATGGAGCCAATAACTCAGGAACACTCTCATATTATACTCTTCACTACTTTGTTGTCTATTTTGTTGTATCAATTGAGTTGGAGTGATTACATCACCACTGTTAAGTTTCATGGCCTGCTTTGCTTGACTAATACTAGATATCACATATACTCCATTATTAGAATTGCTTTTAAGCCTCTGAATCTTCAAATTCATTCGAGTGTACAGACTGCTAGAACAGCATCTTCCTTTTCTGATGGCCGATGGGACTCTTGTTAACCTATTCACCTTATCAGTTCCTTATAGATAATTTCTTCATGTACCACACCTTTAGGGTACATCTACCTAGCCTTTGGCAGTGAGCGTCCCAGCTTGGGTTCACAGACTCAGGGTTGCGGGACTTGTGCTAGTACTCTAAAATTAGCTGTGTAGACAGTACTTTGAAGTTGCAGCTTAGGCAGGAGCTCAAGCTCTGAAGCCTGGGGAGGAGGAACATGACATAAAACTTTAACGTTTTGTCTATGCAGCTGTTTTTTAAAGTGTTAGCACAAGATCTGCAAGCCCAACTCTACCGACCCAGGCTGGGAAGCTTGCTGCCATAAGCTGTGTAGACATACCTTTTAGAGGTCATCTGAAATGAAGCCCCATAGTGACATGCCTCAGGGCATATTTAAGTAGGACGTATTATAAAACTGAAAGCCTATGACTGCCCCAAATATTTGCACTCTTGGCCTGATTCTCATTTACACTAAGTACACTTCAACCCTCTCTGGTAGTGAAATGATCATTAAAGTGGTCGTAAATCACAGAGAGGAAGGGGCCTCAGTGTAAATGAGAATCAGGCCATCTCAATCGATACCATTCTGAGGAATCTTTTAGGACTAATATATATATATGTGGAATTAATAATTACCTCCGTTGTTATGCACTCTGACATTTCTGAAGTGCAGTGCTGGCCGCCGCTTCCCACAGCCCCATCAGACCAGGGAGCCGAACCGCGGCCAGTGGGAGCCAGGATCAGTGAACCAGCAAGTAAACAACCAGCGGGACCCGCTAAGGGTACTTACCTTGTGGTGCCATGTGCCAAGGTTGCCGGTCCCTGATGTAGAGTAGTTCTACTGACACACAATAAAATAAATAGTAAATGGGAAATCATTTCTAAGCATGAATGTTAGCATTGCTATGATTCCAGAAAAGTCCTAATGACACAATGTGTCACCAATACATTCTTCCTTACATGTCTGACAATGGGCCCAGGGATAGGAGCTGCTGAACTCAAGCTGCTGCTGAGACAATTTGCATAAAGAAATTGTAAATGTCTCATGAACAGTCAGCGCAAAATCATCAACAACAACAAAATAAATCCTGAGATTTAGAGACTGCAACAGGAGGCAGCCATGGGAATAAAAAAAATCTTGAATCCTGCGATTTCAGGACTTACATTCCGCTGCTCCCCAGACCCTTTGCAATGTTCTATATATTATATCTTGTGCATTGAAGACTTTAATACAAAAATAAACCCATAAATTAATAAATTATTTGAGGGTCTGATCCAATTTCATTTGTAGTCGTGAGGCATGTGAAAGTGAAGTTACTAACAGTGTGGAAAGTTTAGTGTTCTTAATATTTCAAAGAACTTTCCTCCTTGTCACTCTCCAGTGCGTACAGAAATCATAATGCTCCCAAAAGTGTAGTAAAACATAATATATATTATTGTCAAATAAGCCATCTGTCCTAGGCTGGGGAAATCATGGTATGTCAAAATAAGAACAACTAGATTTTTCTCAAAAGATTGACACTACATAAACTACTCTTGTTTTGCTATATTAGTTGTACCAGGTAATTAAGATAAGACACTCTCCAAAAAAAGAACTATCAGAGCATACTCATCCGGGTAGTATGCAGCTGATGTTATTTTTTTTTTATTTAATTTATATTATATAGCACCAATCTTATACACTTGCCACTTGATAACATTTTAAAAAGCAATATTAAGTTTCAGAATTCTGTGGTGACTCATGACCTTACAGATTTTGTATACGAACATGTGATTTCTAGCTTGGACATATCTGAGTGTCTCTATTCTTTTCTTTCTTAGAAGAAAGCCCAGATGACAGTATTAAATGATTGCTCATCCACTCTGAGTGGTCTTCTATATCAAGGATGACAAGGTTATATCCCAGGGGTAGGCAACCTATGCCACGCATGTAAAAGGCAGCACGTGAGCTGATTTTCAGTAGCACTCACATTGCCAAAATCCTGGTAACTTGTCTGGGGGGCACTGCATTTTAATTTAATTTTAAATGAAGCTTCTTAAACATTTTAAAAACCTTATTTACTTTTTGATACGACAATAGTTTAGTTATATATTATAGACTTATAGAAAGAGACCTTTTAAAAATACTAAAATGTATTACTGGTATGTGAAACCTTAAATTACAGCAGGGATCGGCAAAGCTGGCACGCAGGACCGCTTTGTTTACTTGTCAGTTCGCTGACTGCAGCTTCTACTGGCTCCGGTTCACCATCCCGGTCCAATGGGGGCTGTGGGAAGACTAACACGACAGCTACTGTAATCCTAAACCTGCAACAATGGATTAGTTTTGTTTAAAGAATAAAACATTTATTTAACTACAAAGAAATATTGGTTCATGAGTACAAGTAATTATGTTTTAAAGTCAGAAATGGTTACAAGAAAAATAAAGATAAAATGATTTCTCAGCTTAACAGACTAAACTTGGTTCATGTTTTCAGTACTTAGCTGACAGAACTCTAGGGCCAGGATCTGCTCCTAAAATCCACTGACTGTTTCTTTTGTCTTCTTAGGTAAAAAGAGAGAGATGGGTAGGGAGAGATAACTTGGGGTGGTTTTGCCTGTCATGTTTATAGATCAGCCACCCTTTGAAATGCATTTTTCCTGAGACTGACCCCTAGATAAATTTTGTGACAGCTGAGACCAAGGAGACATGGAGTCTGGTGGGGAAAAGGAGCTGTGCTGTTGTTTGCTGAGATGCAGATCTTCTTTGTCTTCTTTCTTCCTCCACTCACTGTCTGAAAATATTGTTTATAACTGATATGAAATTTGTTTTAGGGCTGTTAATTAATTGCATATAACACAAATGATTAATGCAAAACAAATTAACTCGATTTAAAATATAGTTACAATTAATCACAGTTTTAATCTCACTGTTAAACAATAATGGAATGCCAATTTAAGTGCATTATACATTTTTGGATGTTTTTCAAATATATTAATTTCAATTACAACACAGAATACAAAGTATACAGTGCTCACTTTATATTGTTATTTTTCATTACAAATATTTGCACTTTTAAAAATATAAACAGAAATTGTATTTTTTTCAGTTCACCACATACAAGTACAGTAGTGCAATCTCTTTGACCATGAAAGTGCAATTTTGAAATGTTAAATTAGACCAAAACAATGTAAAACTTTAGAGCCTATAAGAAGAGCTGTATGGTCTAGTAGGTACAGCAATGAACTGGGACTCAGAAGACCTGGATTCCACTCCCAGCTCTGCTGCTGTCTGTCTCTCTGTGTGACCTTGAGCAAATCAGTTCACCTGTCTCTGCTACAGTATCCCACCGGTAAAATGGGGATAATCATATTGACCTTTGAAAAGCACTTTAAAAAATTGCTGATGAAAATCACTATGTAAGCAATGGGTATTTGCATGAAATTTCTAAGTAGTCTCAAATTGCTGTCCCATTCAAAGAACTCTAAAAGGTTTAAACTCCAAATCCACATCTGAAATAAGATTTGGTCCCTTATCAGCAAGTGCAGACAGAAGAAAATGCAATATTGGCTGCAGTATCTGCCTGATCATCCAGAAGCTGTGAAGAATCCCAGAAGGCCTTGAGATTGTGAACCTGAGAAAAAAAAGTGATGGGTTCAATCTTTCAGTCAAGGTAACTCATATAATTTCTCCCATTTCTTTCTGTTGATTTTTCCCTAACCAACACTTCCCCCCAATTTAACCACAGCTAGATAATATTTATATAACCCCCAGTTTAAATCAGCATGATAAAAGGCATCCCTGTATTCATACCCTGAACACTACTGTAATAATCTTTGTAGAAAATATGCCTTGTGGGGTATAATATGAAACCTAATAACTGATTTGCAATGCCAGCTACAATAGTGGCATGTGAACACCTATTCTCATTTTCAAGTGATGTTACTTAAAGTATATTGCAAGCTAGGAACACTTTACCTCACTGCTCTGTATTCTCTAGTGATTTCCAGTGAAGTTATATTGTTGATTTTGATTTCTTCTCCATTTTGATAGTATTGCAATTACAATCAACCAGCGGTAAGGTGACCAGACAGCAAATGTGAAAAACTGGGACAGGAGTGGGGGGGTGTGTGTCATGTTACTGGAATTATTTGGGATCATATAAATCGTTGGTGCAATCAAGGTCCTATAGTGGCACCAAATCTTATCTAAAGGGGGTCATAATAGGTGTCTATGACCAGGTTATGGATTGCTGATTATGAATATGCCATTGGTATGTGTGTATCATTTTTGTAACTAAAGTTATGAATATTGGCTATATGATGCCTGTACTTCAAACTTATGCTTGGCTTCTGGGTGAAATCTCAGACAAGCTGTTGTTAACTTGGCTGGCCTGGCTGATGGCCCATTAAGGACAACAGTTACACAATGAACTTTGTCCATATCCAAGCTTCTCCAGGAATGTGACCTGCCTGGTCAGAAACTGAATCTTGGAGAGTCTGGGAGTTGGACCATGTGGCTATGAACCTCCATTTTGCAACTGGACTCTGCATAAGAAGGAGGAGGGGGGTCTTCGCACACAAGAGGAAGTCTATAAAACCTGGGAGAAACTTCCTCCATTTTGTTGTCAGTTTCCAGTCTCCAACCTTGCTCTGGATAGGACTTTCCTACACAAAGACGCTCTGGCCAAAGGATTGATGACCTATCCCTGAAGGGGATGCATTCCAGAGACTTTGATCTGAACCTGCAGTCTATTCTACCTTTGCTGCAAGCCTGAACCAAGAGATTTGCCATTACTGCATGTAATTGATTTATTTTATCCATTCCTAACCCTCACCTATATCTTTTTTCCTTGTATAATAAACCTTTAGATTTTACATCCTAAAGGATTGGCAACAGTGTGATTTGTGGGTAAGATCTGATTTGTATATTGACCTGGGTCTGGGGCCTGATTCTTTGGAATTGGGGAGAACCATTTTCTTTATTTGGGGTATTGGTTTTCATAACCATTGGTCCTCAGGACAGGTGGCTGCTGGTGGTGATTCAGGGAAACTGGAGAGTCTAAGGGAATTGCTTGTGTGACTTGTGGTTAGCCAGTGGGGCGAAACCAAAGTATTTTCTGTTTGGCTGGTTTGGTTTGCCTTAGAGTGGAAAACCCCCAGCTTTGGGCTGTAGTTGCCCTGTTGGAAGCAATCTGTCCTGATCTGGCACTCACAGTTGGTTCCCACCAGGAACAGCACCATCACAGGGGGTAATAGGAGACTATATAAGAAAAAGACCCCAAAATCAGGACTGTCCCTATAAATTCAGAACATCTGGTCACCCTAATGGACCCTCCAGCCAACACTTAAAAGCTAGAGGATCTTGCAGCAGGCCATTTTCTTTGAATTCACTCCATCTCTCTACTGTGGTTCAACAAAGCCCAAATTTCAGGTTTCACTGCAAGGTTTATCTCTTTCCTGACCCTTTGGAGACCACAATATAGTGAACATATACTGTCATTTGTGTGGGAGCAGTAATATACTGGGGCATGTACTCTTATTCTGAATCTTTATCATGTGGTCATCTGTAGTTAGAATTTTGTAAAAGTGCACAAGGTTCTGGATACTTCATATATATATATTTATATATATATGAAATCCACTACAGAAGATCATATTCTGTTATTCTTCCTCCCCATGCAGTCACCCTGAAATCAATTAATCTGCTGGCAAAGGGAGCTGTGACAGATTCACCTGAAGTGCTGAAACTTCCCTGTTAGCTTGGGACTCCAGAACCCTGCCTTGTTGAGCCAGCGATAGTAGCCTCTTGCAACACAGACCCACGATCTGGGCCATGCCCCTAAAGATGACTTTTTTAGCTAAAAATGCTTTTTCTATAAATGTATACTTTGTGCAAGATATATTAGCCCTGAGAAATTTTTTACAGCCAAGTTATTAACACCAGAAGACAGAGCTTTGTAGTGGAATCAGGCTCTCAACCTTAGCGATAGAGGTATGACTTTACTACCATAATTTAAGATTATGTTATTTCAAAATGTATTAACCATTTATCCCTTAGAAAAAAGGCTCATGGTTAAATAAGGTCTGCAGACAACACCATTTTCATTTGAAATCAGCTACTACTGCATTTTAAATTCCAACATCTGAAATAAATATGCCCCCAATGTTGCTGAGATCATCACATTGAAAAAAGTGTAGTCCTTAGTATTATACTATCTTATAGTGCAGTATGAGGGGCTAATACTTTAAAACTCAATTTTTAAGTTCAACATTGACCCTAGTCCTATCCCTACCAAAACCAAATTTGAAAACCAGAGATATGAATTCAAAGATAAATATTCCCATACAGTGGTCCCAGTCTCATTTGGGATTCTTGTGGTAACAATGCACCGCTGATTAATCAAAAGTGCAATAGTTTAACATTTTAGTGTTGGCTGTTGGTCAGATTGGAAGTAAATGGCCTTGTAAATGGCCACTGAACATCAATCCACTGGTCAGCATGTCCACAACAGTAATGTTTCAGCTCCTGTTGCTGCCAAAGCACCTTTCCTCCACATTAATTAGGTATGGTAATTAAGCCTTCTTACATTTTCACTTTTACTATTTGCCATGACACTGTCCTCTTTTATGTATCTCAGTATAGTCAAGTTGTGGTCTATTCCACAATACATAATGCTAAAAAATGTTTATCTTGTCTGTCTTGTAATTTGATCATGATGATGAGTTTGGGACTGTAACTTTTAAAAAAGTAAAATATATTTTTTGTATACCAATAAAATAAAAAATACTCATAAGAGACAGCAAAATTCTGGTTTTCCATTGGTTTTATTTGGTTGTATTAGGCAACAAAATTGATTCTATGGTAGCACTTATATACAATATTTACTGTTTTAATCAAATTGGCTGTTAAGTGAGCATGATGACATTTACCACATAACCCATGTACAAATAAATCAAACATATAAAGGTCTCCCTTTTCAGTATAAATATAAGAAGTCCATTGTTTTTATCTAATGGGCATTTCTTATGTTGGGATTTTCATTATTATGATGTAATATATTTTAGTACAGACTTCTCAAATAAGAAGTATAATTGAAACAATATTTTAGACATGCTTTCAAGCTCAAAAAGAATGGACTCAAAATGATGGTTAAAATTATTATTTTGCATCAAGTTCAGAAAACTCACATAAAAATTGCACGGTCAAAAGTAATTTCTTTTTGTTATCTAATAATTTTAAAAACAGAATCACATAAGACACTGAACATTGCTTTTTTAAATTCTATCTTAAGCTTTTCCCTGATGTACCAGTAAAACCCAACTAGGTAGGGCTGAGGTGACTCTACTAAATATTCACTACATCTGTTGCCTTTGAACTTTCTGGATGATCTGCAAATGTATTGAAAGAAATCTCTGCTTTTTTTTTTTGGAAACAATGTCCTCTAAACCTCTGATATGCATCAAATTCTTAACAATATTAAAAAGTTTATTTGAAATAGAAAATAGGAAAATATTCAATGTTGAGTGGTGCATTGTTTCTCTTAATGTTTTTACTACCGCAAAGACAAATTGTTCTCATGTTATACATGATCCTTCCAAGATGATTTCAGAATTCCCACTGACAAGAAAGAGGAAACTTCATACAAAATGTATAGCTTAATCAATTTAAATGCCCAGTAGCATAAAGACTTGAATAAAATAAAATGAATGTGAGCAACAGATGATTTATAATATGTGACAAAATGGTATTTATCAAATTGTTCAAATGAGAAATAATCATTTTCCACCACAGGAGCAACTTTTATGTACTCTCTTCTTCCCACAAAGCATTATTTTTATTCTTATAATTATATTTATTTTAACATTTTCCTCTTAGGAATTTGCTATTTCTCTGAATCTTTTGCCACTTGGCATCGTTTGGATGTGAGATACGTAACCTTGAGATATCATTAAAGAGTGGTTTGGAGTTAATTCCACCAAATTCACACCGACAATCCACTTGGAAACAATAGGCTAATTCATGTGAGTAAAGCAAACAGGATGATGGTATTATGATATTAAAAGCATCTATGCAACCCCCATGGTGTTCCGGAGGGCCTGACTGCAGTAGTAGGTTTCTTTTAAGTATGTAACTTACTTTATAATTATAGAGACATATTTCTGTCTTATAATTATGCATTTTATTAATATCGGTAATACCCAAAGGCCTCAGTGAAGAATGCAGCTCTGTTGTACTAGATGCTGTACAGTGCTGTCTATTGTAAGTGACAGACCCTGTCACAAAATGCAGACATCCTAGCCAAAACAAGGAATGGTGCAAGGGAACCAGGAACAGAGAGGAGAAATGGTTTGCCCAAGGTCACACAGAAGTCAGTTGCAGAGCCCGCTGTAGAATCCAGGTCTCCATGCATTTTCTATTGATCTAGTTGCTCATGCTAATGATAAAGGGCAAAATCTTGACCCCATTAAAGTCAATGGAACATAAGAACATAAGAACGGCCATACTGGGTCAGACCAAAGGTCCATCTAGCCCAGCATCCTGTCTACCGACAATGGCCAATGCCAGGTGCCCCGGAGTGAGTGAACCTAACAGGTATGATCGAGCGATCTCTCTCCTGCCATCCAACACCCCCCTCTGACAGACAGAGGCTAGGGACACCATTCATTACCCATCCCGGCTAATAGCCATTTATGGACTTAGCCTCCATGAATTTATCCAGCTCTCTTTTAAATCCTGTTATAGTCCTAGCCTTCACAGCCTCCTCAGGTAAGGAGTTCCACAGGTTGACTGTGCGCTGTGTGAAGAAGAACTTCCTTTTATTTGTTTTAAACCTGCTGCACACCAATTTCATTGAGTGGCCCCTAGTTCTTCTATTTTGGGAACAAGTAAATAACTTTTCCTTATTTACTTCCTCCACACCACTCATAATTTTATATACCTCTATCATATCCCCCCTTAGTCTCCTCTTTTCCAAGCTAAAAAGTCCTAGCCTCTTTAATCTCTCTTCATATGGG
This sequence comes from Sternotherus odoratus, assembly GCA_032164245.1. Taxonomy (NCBI): domain Eukaryota; kingdom Metazoa; phylum Chordata; order Testudines; family Kinosternidae; genus Sternotherus; species Sternotherus odoratus. Next base: position 225,385,763 of record JAVMKO010000001.1, on the reverse strand, counting down.
ACCCGTTCCAAACCCCTAATCATTTTAGTTGCCCTTCTCTGAACCTTTTCTAGTGCCACTATATCCTTTTTGAGATGAGGAGACCACATTTGTACGCAGTATTCAAGATGTGGGCGCACCATGGATTTGTATAAGGGCAATAAGATATTCTCCGACTTATTCTCTATCCCTTTTTTAATGATTCCTAACATCCTGTTTGCTTTTTTGACTGCCGCTGCACACTGCGTGGATGCCTTCAGAGAACTATCCACAATGACTCCCAGGTCTTTTTCCTGATTGGTTGTAGCTAAATTAGCCCCCATCATATTGTATGTATAGTTGGGGTTATTTTTTCCAATGTGCATTACTTTACATTTATCCACATTAAATTTCATTTGCCATTTTGTTGCCCAATCACTTAGTTTAGTGAGATCTTTTTGAAGTTCTTCACAGTCTGCTTTGGTCCTTACTACTTTGAGCAGTTTAGTATCATCTGCAAACTTTGCCACATCACTGTTTACCCCTTCCTCCAGATCATTTATAAATAAGTTGAATAGGATCGGTCCCAGGACTGACCCTTGGGGAACACCACTAGTTACCCCTCTCCATTCTGAAAAAGTTTTATCACTGACTTCAGTTGGGCCAGGATTTGTCCCAAAGTGTGTGCAGAGTTGCTTCAGTCTCTACTTGGATGTCTTAACTAGGGACTAGTAAAGATTATTTCAGCATTGACTTGTGTGTTATTTATGATTTGTCAGTATTGTAAATTATTCTTTCTCTGTGGACTATTGTAAATACAGGTAAGGGACAGGATTTTCAGAATCACTCAGCACTGGTAAAATCACACTCAAAATATTCCTGCTATCTCTGTAATAAATGGTGCAAAACAATAGTCTATTAGGTTAGAACTGCAGCTCCCCTTTCTGGTGAACATATGCTGCTTGTAGTGTATATCAAATGTAGTATATAATAAAAGAAGGCCCCAACATGGTGGCTATCAGGATAAAATGTGGTTGTAGAAACTGGGATTATAATAAGCCAAAAATTAAAATAATAATTTCCTCTGAATCTGATTAATGGAGGAAATTCAAACATCAATTATTGGTTTATTTAAGGGATATAAAGTCAGAATTAAAACTACCAATATTTAAGAGATATGTTTAGGGAGTGGACAAAACTATAATGGGTTTCAAAAAAGAATTAAGTAAGTTCATGAGTGTTGCTGGCCTCCCTCTGTCAGAAGAAGGATAGAAAGGTTGCTAGATTGTTGGGCCCAACAGGTAGTGACCAATGGCTCTAATTGGCTACCCTCTGATACTTAACACCATGTGTCATAAGTATAAAGTAGACTAGAATTACTTTTTACCTATAAAGGGTTAACCTGAAAGTAACCTGCGAGGGGATGACGAACCAAAGATGCTAATCAACCTCGGAGACAAAGAGGGTTTTTAGTTTTGGTTTTACCTCTCTCTCTCGCTCTTCGCTCCGGCTATAGGATGAATCACACCTATGTCTTTACTCTACCTATTTATAATCTTCTAACAAGTCAAGTTCAGTACTAAGTGAATTATATGCTTGAACTGTATCACTTGATAATTGATGCACGGTGTTTCTTATACTGTTAAGCTTTAGTAGAGGAAGAATTCCTGCAAGGTGGGGGGGGGGGTCAGTTTTTCTGTGTGGTGCAAGTGGGGTTTTTTCTATTGATTTCTGTACATTCCTTCTTTTTTTCTTTAATTAAAATCTGTCCTTTAAGACTCTGACTGCTTGTTTCCATTGGATAGATCCTGGTTTGGATCGGCAAGTCTCACAGAAAGTGAGGGTTTCCCTTGTTTTCTCAAGCCTCTCCCAGGTAAAGGGAGGAGATTTGGGGGATGTTAAAGAGGGGTTCCAATTTACCCAAACCCATTGTTTTATGGGCTTAAATTGGTGGTGGCAGTGGCACCAAGTCTAGACACAGGACAAGTTTGTGTTCTGGGGAAAAGTTTTAACCTAAGCTGGTAAAATAAGCTGGGGGGGGGGGTATTTCTTTTTTTTTTCATGCGAGTCTCCACATCTTTACCCTGGTGTGGGGAGGCAATCCTGACACCATGCAAGGCACTGTATTTAGCCATATGGAGTGGAAATTCATCAACCTAATGAAGAAACTTGCACAAGTACAGATATCATCCTCCTTTCCAAATGTAAATGGATAAACATCATACCAAATAAGGATAAATGGACACAAATCAGATATCAGGAATGGCAATATACAAAAACCTGTAGGAGAACACTTCAACCTCCCTGGACATACAATAACAGATTTAAAGGTAGCCATCCTGCAGCAAAAAAACTTCAGGAACAGACTTCAAAGAGAAACTGCTGGGCTACAGTTCATTTGCAAATTTGACATAATTAGCTCAGTTTTAAACAAAGACTGTGAATGGCTAGCCAACTACAAAAGCAGTTTCTCCTCCCTTGGTGTTCACACCTCAGATCAACTGCTAGAAGAGGGCCTCATCCTCCCTGATTGAACTAACCTTGTTATCTCTAGCCTGATTCTTGCCTACATATTTATAGCTGCCTCTGGATATTTCCACTGCAAGCATCTGATGAAGTGGGTATTCACATACAAAAGCTTATGTTCCAATATGTCTGTTAGTCTATAAGGTTCCACAGAACTCTTTGTCACTTTTGCAGATCCAGACTGCATAACAGACCCATAACATGGGAATCCCTCTGATACTATGCAGTTATGTGAAGTTGGACAAGCTTGTCAGAATATGGGACTTTATATTACACTCCTTCAAGAGAAGACCAAGCATGCAAAAATATTGCCTGGAGAGTATCAATCTGCAATCAGGAATTAACATTCACACTCTTAAAATTAGCAGGAAGTGAAAGCTTTTATTTATTTGTCTGTATAATTTATACACCATGGAATTATTCTTGCTGTATTAACCTTTCTCCTTCTCTTCAGTAATTATATTTGCCTTTGGATTCTGACCTGTGAAGTTAGCTAGACTATGACATTATAATCTAGCCCTAAGTAAACACCAGGACATTGTTGCACCATTTCTGGAGTAAGCCTTCTTCCTGTACATTAGTGACCATTAGGATAGCCAAAGACTGTGGACTGAGAACTTCCAGTCATGTGACACAAACATTCCAGAACATATCCATGTAGATGCATGTCAGTGCCTTTTGTGTAACAAGGTTCAGCTACTATTTTCTCTATACATGCAACATATCTACGTGAAGGTTATAGAGTCCTCATACATATGTATCTTGCCTTAGTCCTCTTTGGGGATACGAATACTAGATAGATAGATAGATAGATAGATAGATAGATAGATAGATAGATAGATAGATTAGATTATCTATCTATATATCTATATAGATTATATCTAGATTATATAGATTATCCATATATAGATAGATAGATATATCTATATCTATACACACTATCCTCATACATTTTATTATTATACTACATTTTATCTAAGATAGTAAATAATTTACCTCCCAAATTTAACATAACAAAATGACAGCCATAATCCATGACAAATAGACACTGAAATTAATCTAAGAAGGAGTTTAAAGAAATGTTCTGTATTCAGGAAAGAAAGGCTAACGACCAAATAAGTATGAAAGACATGAGAAAGAAATGATTACATTTATTTATATTAATGATGAAGTTTTATATAGGAAATCATGATGTGACCATTTAATATGCAGATAACAGGGTTGTTTCATCATGTGATCAGATAAGTGTCCTTTCAAAAGTGTCAGTGTCCGGGTAAATTGGATTTGTGGCTCATAGTATGCACTGTCAGCGTCTACTGTTCCTTTTCTCTTCTTGTCATTCAGATTAATAACATAAGTAGGTAATACATGGTTACAGTTTTTTTCCCCCACATCGGTCACTTCAAAAGTTGCTTTGCACAGGTAATTTCTCTTCTGTAGATTTTAATGTAATATATCTGTGATTAGTTGAAATTGGCAGTAGGAGTACACTGTATTTCTTTCTGACTTCTCACACTAATTAAATATTTTAAAGGCTTCACATTGTATGGATGTATTTATCAAATGCATGGTCATAGCCAGAGAAAATTGTTTCATTGCTTTTCTTTTTATTGCCTTTTGTCTGTTCTTTTTCTCTAACCATATCGTCAGGCAGTTGAAGGCTTTGAGAAAGAAAATTCATATTATAACATATACATAATAAGATTTTAAAAGCCCTTTTACTTAAATAATAGAAGAAAATAAAAATGCATGATTGCAGAAAATATAACATCCAAATTATGTAGCAAGTTATTAAAACACATTTTTATATCTATTTTTTTCTTTTCTCCAGATACCACAGATACAATGCTGTCATTTACAGTTCAAGGAGAAATAAAATGATCATTCTCTACAACAGGAAATCTTACATAAATTGTGTGATAAAATTAAATCTGCTGAAATGTAGTGGAAGGCCTTTTGAATTGTAAATGTACAATCTCACTTTTAAAAATTGTGATAATAGCTTCTGAGCTTACCAGGTTTCCCACAGGGAGGGAAGGGGTTTATTCAGCTAATAATCATAATAAACTCTTACTGAGCATGCTAAGAAAAATGTTTTCAATTCCTTATTGACATTATTATTTACTAATAATCAAACTTAACAAAATGTTCACTCCTTATTTATTATTCATCAGCTATGTTGCAGTTACTCCCAAAACCCCCAATCATTACCAGTGCACTGTGCAGATGTAGAAAAAAGACAACCTCTGCCCTGGAAAGGTTCCCTCATTTCTACCTCTGCAAGCTATTTTTGGTTCACATGAATATTTGAGTAAAGTTAAAGTTGCATAAATACTCGTTCAAATACATATTGGACAAGCTGCTCATCCTGGAAATAACACGAGTGAAAGTCATAACTCGCTTGCTCAAACCCAACTCCTGTTTATAAACATTTATAAACAATGGGGTTCTGGTCCTTGACTAAGGCTCCTTGGTTCTTCCACAATCATCATCATGATAGAATCACAAATGTAGGACTGGACAGACCTGAAGAGGTTGTTTAGTCCATCCCCGTGGTCAGAGGCAAAGCAGCATCAAGTACACAAATAATCCCTGACACGTTTGTCTAACCTATTCTTAAAAAAGTTTGAAGGACATGGATTCTACAACCTCCTTTAGAAGCCTATTTGGGTGCTTTACTACCCTTATAGTTAGAAAGTTTTCCCCCAATATCTAGGATAAATCCCCCTTGCTGCAGATTAAGCCAATTTCTTCTTGCCCTACTTTAAATGGACATAGATTAAAAATAATCACCTTCCTCTTTATAACAGCCCTTACCAGATTTAAAGACTCTTATCAGGTCCATCTTCAGGCTTCATTTTTTAAGACTAAACATGCCCAGTTTCTTTATCCTTTCCTCATAGGTCATGTTTTCTAAACCTTATATCATTTTTGTTGCTATTCTCTGGACCATCTCTAATTTTTCAAATAATTCCTAAAGTGTTGTGCCCAGAACTGGACACAATATTCCAGCTGAGGCCTCACCAGTGCCTAGTAATGTGAAACAATTACCTATGATGTCTTACATATGACATTCCTGTTAATATATCTGAATGATATTAGCCTTTTTCAAAACCACATCACATTTGTAGCTTGTTTTTGGTTAGTGAGCCAATATAAACCCTAGATCTTTTTCTTTAATATTACTGAGGAGCCAGTTATTCCCCACTTTGAATGTGTGCATTTTATTTTCTCTCCTTAAGTGAAGAAACTTTTCATTTTTCTTTTATGAATTCCACCTTGTTGATTTAAGATCAGTTCTCCAATTTGTTATTGCCATTTTGAATTCTAATAATGTCCTTCAAATTGCTAGCCACAACTCTGAGCTTGGTGTTATCCACCAATTCTATAAGTGTATTCTCCACTCTATTGTCCACTTTATTAATTAAAATATTGAATAGTATCAAACATGGGACAGCCCCCTTTGGGTCCCTACTAGATACACCCTCCCAGTTTGACAGTGAACAATGGATAACTGCTCTTTGAGTATGGTCTTTCAACCAGTTGTGCACCCATCTAATAGTAATTTCATTTAGACTATATTTCTCTAGTTTGCCATGAGAATGTCATGGGGGACTGTGTCCAATGCCTTACTAAAATCAAGATACAGTCGGACCCTGCAATACCGTGACGATCGGGATAAAAAAATACCCGATCATAGTAAATGCGGGGTCATGGTATTGCGGGGTCACGCGACATAGGGAGCCCCATGCGCATTGAGTTATAAGCGGATTCGCGCTATAGCGGGGCATGGTATTGCGGGGTTCCACTGTATATGTCTACTGCATTCACCTGTCCCCCATCCAGTAAACCAGTAACCCTGACAAACAAGGAAATTTGGGTTGGTTTGGAATGATCTATTCTTGATAAATCCATGTTAACTACTATTTATAACACTATTTCCCTCTAGGTACTCACAAATTATTTTTTTAATAATTTGTTCCAGTATTTTTCCAGGTATCAAAGTTAGGATGACTAGTCTATAATTCCCTGAATCCTCATTGTTCTGCCTTTTGAAGATAGTACTATATTTGCCCTGAGACTCACCCATCCTTGACTTCTCAAAGATTATGGTAACGGTCCTGGGATTGTTTCAGCTAGTCCTCTAGGATAAGTTTCATCAGGCCCTGCTGACTTGAACATCTGTAATTCATCAACCTCTCAATCTTTTTCTTTCCTTATTTTATGACAGTCTATACTGTTATAGTCACCACTTTTACAAGACTATGATACAATTTGTACAAAATATGCCTTGTGAGATATCATTTGAAAATTCATAATCTGGTGAATATTGCTCTCCTGGTAAAATGTGTGTGTCAGCATTGTATAAGAAATTATTAGGTTTTAGTATATATCATTGTTATAACATGCTCCAAGGTTAAGACAAGCAGGTCCAAAACTACTTTTTAGAGTCAAAGACACACTAGCACCACAACCAGGTATTAAAAAGTGATTTTATGCACCTTTTTATGCAGAATTCTTCAACAACAGGAAGGCTTAAACAAGCAATTTACATTTCATCACAGATATTTTTAAAACCCCATGTCCACAACAGATACCATGAACAGATTGTACCCTGAGGAATATCACAATTCTGTTCCCCTTGTCAATATTAACAGTGTTGAGTATCCGGACAGTGTGATGGGTTCCCCCCAAAAGTGCCACTTGGAACTGAGGTATCACTGAGCCCGCCTGATCCACCAGACTGGATACACTGCTACAGTGACAAGCTCTCAAGCCCCTTCCAGGACACACACAGGTAAGGACACACGCCGCTGCAGCTATATACACACAGACCCTGAAATCAGCTCTGTAGGGGAAGGCTCATCTAAGTAATTGCCCAGCACTCAAGTGAAGTCCCACACCCAAACGATAAACCAAAAATGGTATGGTCTTGTGCTGCACAGAGAACAGTACAGTGTAAACTCATTGAAATTAACCTCTTTCCTGAATGTAGAGAGGGAAATGCACAGCTTTCTGCTCCAATTTATTTCAAAACACAATGGGGCTTTCTGCCGCAACTTTATTAACTACAAAAGATAGATTTTAAGTGATTATAAGGGATAGCAAACAGATGAAAGCAGATTAGAATAATAGAATCATAGATTACCTAGCAAATACACCAAAAATGCAATCTATGCTTAATATTCTAAAGAAACTGCCCTAACTTTGTTTATAACAGATTGCCAAGATTGTTGAAGGCTAGCTGCACTTCCCTGCAGTTTAAAACTTATTTCTTAAGTGATATTTCATTCTCGGGCTAGATGACCTTCCATCCTGGGCTCAATCCTTCTTTCCTCATTCAGCTTTCTTTCTTAGGCCCTGTCTATACTGAAGGGTTTCTGCTCAGAAAAGCAGCTTTTTGAGTTGGAATTCCTGAGGTATATACACTGCCAAGTCACTTAGTGCACAGAAACTGCACAGTTGCAATGCTTTAAAAAAAAACACCCCAATGTGAGGGTTACGGCTTTCTGCTCCGGGGCTACAGCACTGTATTGCCAGTGTAGACACTGTGGTTAATTACAACACTTCAATTGACCTATGTGAGGTGTCCCACAATGCCTGTTCTCACCTCTCTAGTCATCGGTTTGAACTCTACTGCCCTGCCTTCAGGTGTCCAATCACCATCTCCACCCCTTTTGAATTTTGAAAACCCCCTTCCTGTTTGCTCGGTAGTGCGTGCAGTGGTCTCAGCGCATCTTTCCTGGTGACCATACCTGCTCCATGTACCAGACGATCACCCTCTTGGAGGCATGCCGAGCAGCTGGATCCATCAGTATTTATGGATAAGAGTCTTTCCAGTCCCAGCTGCACTCCAGCCATAGTAATTATGATAACTATGGATAGATTTCACGACACATGACAGAAAGGGGCCATGACCAGGATACATTGTAGTGCAGGGTCAAAGTGAAGACACTGTGGAATGCCTACCAAAGGCACTGGAAGCAACTCACTGCTCTGGTGCTTTCTGTTCTACAAAGAGGTGGACACGGTATTCAGTGGCAACCCCACCTTCATTGACCACTGTGGATACTGTGGTGACTTGAGTGCCAGCCGAGAGTGGACCAAGCCAAGAGGAGGATATCTTGGACGAAGATGTGGAGTGGGATGGGGACCCAGAGGCAAAGGATATTCAGATGTCAGATATGCATGCATCGAGAAGCTGTTTTCTACTCTAGAAGAGGCTAGCCAGTCACAGCTGTTGGAGCTTGGCAAAGCTCAAACTGGAGAGGAGGACCCTGTTAAATGGATTTGATTTGGGGATTTTTGATTTTTCTCTCCTGTGAAATCTGTATAGCATAGGGCATTGATGGCGAACCCGTGGCACGCGTGCTACTGCCGGCACGCCGAGCCGTCTCTGTGGGCACGCCGCTCGCGAGCCAGATGTGGCTCTTTTGAGCCTGTCATCTGGCTCGCGCGGCGCTCTCTGTCCGCGAGGCTGGGGGGCGGGGGAGGCGGTGTGGCGCGGCGCTCTCTGACCGCGAGGCTGGGGGGCGGGGGAGGCGGTGTGGCGCGGCGCTCTCTGTCCGCGAGGCTGGGGGGCGGGGGAGGCGGTGTGGCGCGGCGCTCTCTGACCGCGAGGCTGGGGGGCGGGGGAGGCGGTGTGGCGCGGCGCTGCTGTGACCGCGAGGCTGGGGGGCGTGTCGCTCCTCTCCTTCCCTCGCTGGAGTCGGGTCACAGCAGCGTGACCCAGCGAACAAGTAAGCGCCGGGGGGGGTGGGGGGGGGTAAGCGGTGTGCAAGGGGGTGTTGGGGGAAGGCTGGGCTGGGAGCGGGGGTAAGCGGTGTGGGGGAGAGACCGGGCTGGGTGGGTCAGTTGGGGGGGGTTGGAGGAAAGGAGGTTTGGGGGGGAGAGACCTGGCTGGGTGGGTCAGTTGGGGGGGTTGGAGGAAAGGAGGTTTGGGGGGGAGAGACCTGGCTGGGTGAGTCAGTTGGGGGGGGTTGGAGGAAAGGAGGTTTGGGGGGGAGAGACCTGGCTGGGTGGGTCAGTTGGGGGTTGGAGGAAAGGAGGTTTGGGGGGGAGAGACCGGGCTGGGTGGGTCAGTTGGGGGGGGGGTTGGAGGAAAGGAGGTTTGGGGGGGAGAGACCTGGCTGGGTGAGTCAGTTGGGGGGGGTTGGAGGAAAGGAGGTTTGGGGGGGAGAGACTGGGCTGGGTGGGTCATTTGGGGGGTGGGGGGGAGGGAAGGAGGTTTTGGGGGGAGAGACCGGGCTGAGTGGGTCAGTTGGGGGGGGTGTACAGTTGTGTTTTTTTTGTTTTGTTTTTTGTTTTTTTGTTTTTTTCAATTAAAAAAAAATGTTTAATGGAAAGCTCTGTTACTGTGTTTTTCTTTTTAAACAAAAGCTGTAAATTAGTTTGAAAAACTGTATGAATTGTTTTTTCTAAACTAAAACCTCGTTATTTAGGTTTAATTGCAGTGTTGGCACTTTGAAAAAACCAAGTCGTTTTGGTTTGCAGTTTGGGCACTCGGGCTCAAAAAGGTTTGCCATCACTGGCATAGGGTAAAAGCACACAAAAGACCAGATTTCATGAGGGAGACCAGATTTCATGGTCCGTGACACGTTTTTCTTAGCCATGAATTTCGTAAGTCCCTAATCATCATAAATCTGATTGGGAAGTAGAAACCATGTCATATAACTTAGATGAGCTATCACATATAACAAATGGTAAATTACAAAAAAAAATGCAAATAATAGGAGTAGTGGGTAATTGGGAGCAAAGCCTAGGCTGAAATTTGTTCACAGAAAACTTTTTGGAAATGATTTTGCATAATGCAAAAAAATCATAAAAATTCATGTCTATTTTCACATCATTCAATTAAATATGTTGACATAAGTGTTCACAGAAAATAGTTTGCTTATGTCTACTCTGAACCCAAAAAGGGCTAGAGCTTGATTTTTTTAAAAAAATAAATACCGTATTTTTCGCCCTATAAGACGCACTTTTTCTTCCCCAAAACGGGGGGGGGGAAAGTTGGTGCGTCTTATAGGGCGAATGTCTTATAGGGCAAAAAAAAAAAGCGCCTCGCTCTCCTGTCCCCGCCGCGCGGGCGGGCTGCCGAGGTTCCCCCCTCCCACCTTTGCAATGTCATTGTTTTCTCACTATCACACTTAACTAAATCAGTGTCCAAGACAAATATTTAATTAAATATTTCATATCTATATAGGTACTTGAATGATTGGAAAGTAGCATATGCTTTATGTTTATTTAAAAACAGCTCTAGGTTTTATCAAGGGAATTACAGACCAGTAAGCTTTACATTTGTACTTGTAAATTGACTGGAAAAAAAAACAATTTAAAATAATGTAATGAAACATCTAGAAGATCATGAGATGATAGGGTCTAACCAACGTGTGTTCTGCCGTTGAAAATCTATTAGAGATTTTGTAATACATCAATAAAGTAGTAGAGAACAGGAAAAGTGGTTAACATAATTGACTTAGACTATCAAAAAGGCCTTTGACAAGGTCCTTCCGAAGAGGCAATTAATGAAAGTATGGAGTGAAAAACAATATATTGTTGATGATCAAAAGATGGCTAAATGATAGAAAACAACATTTAAAAAATCATTCATGGGTTGTATAAACCTGCTTGTCAGTTAACAAGACAGCATTTCTTCTAGGATGCTATTGCCCATACATGCATTGTATTGTATTTGTAAGACTATATTTAAATGTAACACCATCTGATAATTCCAAATGACATAGTAGTACTTTATATGACAATTATGTGGCTACTGAGATCCAGACTAAGACCACAGAGTTAATTTTATATGGACAGTCAACCATCAGATGATAGCAATTTCCAGTCACTTCCAACCAGGAATGGATTTGAATAAACAACCTAGAAGCAAAAGAGTTGATTCCACATTTCATATCCCATGAACAATGCAGTTAACCAAAACAACATATAGCACCTAGCATATTGGGGCAGTTCTTCATTTAAGTTCACTTCATTTTTTTTTGAGTAAAATGACAGTTTTCTGCCTATAAAAACTTTATTTGTTACAAATTTTCTGGTCCCCAACAGATTTTTTTTTTTTTGGCAAAAATAGGACTTTCCTCCAGTTTTCCATAGGTAAAATAAGGATGAATGTTGTTAGTCATTTGTAAAGTAGTGTGTTCTTCTACCCTTTATTTGGGCACATCTACACTGGCAAAGCTACAGCACCGGCAGTTACAGCACCACTCAGAGAGCACCAAAAGAAAACCGCTGTTGTGTGTTCACAGTGCTAGCTGTCTGCACAATACCATGTTCACACTTGTGGCTCTGGCAGGGCTATTTGGAGCAGTGCACTCTGGGCAGCTATCCCACAGCGCACCAAATTCTCTTTTGCCACTAAGACTTGTGGGAAGGCAGAGGGAGTCGCAGGGCATCCTGGGTTCTGGCCCAATACCCTGTGATACATTGCTTCTCATTCCTTCAATCCCTGTGCTTCTGTCCACATTTGGCACCATCTTTCAACGGTTTGTGTACTGCATGCCCTGCCTCTCAGGCTGCAGGAATTGATCAAGAACTGCTGACCAGTATGCTGCTTGCTCTGATCAACAAGTCACAAGTGGCCCTGGAATTATTTCTTAAACTACAAAATGAAGAAAAGTGCTGTGTTGCTGATCATAGTGGAACACCACTTTTGAGCTCAGGAAACAAGCACTGAGTGGTTGGATCACAACGTGATGCATATCTGGGATGACGAGCAGAGGCTGCCAGACTTTCACCTGAGGAAATCCACATTCATTGGGGCTGTGTGATGAGCCCAAGGACACAGGAATGAGAGCTTCCCTGTCCTTGGAGAAGCACGTGGTGATTGCACTGTGGAAACTGGCTACTCCAGACTGCTATTGATCAATCACTAGCCGTTTAGAGTGCAAAGTCGACTGTTGTACTCATGTTGATGGAAGTGTGAAGGGCCATTAATCGCATCCTGCTCCGAAAGATTGTGAGTCTGGGTAATGTGCGTGACATTATGGATGGCTTTGCACAAATGGGCTTTCCTAACTGTGCAGGGGCGATAGATGGTAACCAGAGAACAACCGGAGGAGAGAGACAAATGACAAAAATACATCAGTGGGGAAAGGGATAGGGGAAGGGTAAGTCTCCAGAGGAGGAGGGGTCCCAGGATAGCTACAGATTTGTACTGTAGGGCCAAACTGCAGAGGGATGGGTGTTGAGTGCAGTGGGCAGTGAGAGTCCACATGGCTGGGCTGTGAGGCAGGAGAAGTGGAATCCTGCAGGTAGAGAGAGGATCTAGGAGGTTGATAACAGTCTGTTATTGGGGGGGGGGAGAAGGGAGGGTGGATTGGGAAAGAGTTTTGTGACAGCGGATGAAGGGGAGGGTGGGCTCAGAGCTGCTCGGTTTGAAGAGATAGTATTGCCTGGAGCATGTCCACTTGGCACTCCATAACATTTAAGAGCTGTTCTGTGGCTTCTTTATGGTCTGCCACATTCTCCATTCACTCTCTCTTTTCACTGTCCCACCACTCCTTCTATTCCTGTTTCTCAGTGGCGGACTGCATCATATCCTCACAGAGAAAGTCCTCCTCAGTTTTTTTTATGGTTAATTTCTAATTCTGCTCAGCCATTCTGCTGCCGATAAGAGAGGCTGGCCTCCCAAAGTCATCTCTGTGAAGTTTAAATGCAACATTTTGCAGAAGCAGTATTGTTTGCAACACAGACAACATTGACTCAGTGCTTTAAAACACAGCCAGTACTCACAAACCTATCACTAACTGACTGACCCCAGGCAAGCATACATAAGCCACAAGACTCCAAAAATGATCATACATAAGCCACAAGACTCCAAAAATGATGAGTAGACAGGGTGGAGCACTCTTCCTGGACCCTGCAGTGCATGTGGTTCTTGGGGAGAGCTGACATTGTAGGTAGGGCTTGATAATCATTCCTGTTCCCACACTTTCCACAGGATGTTATCATTCTGGAAGACATCTCACTGCTGAGGATGTGCAAGGAATCAAGGGATGGTCTTCTCCAAGCCTGCAGCTTCCACCCTGGGGGACCCTACGTGACTCACCTGTTTGCAGCAATGGTCTCCCGCCTCCCTCCCACTCCATGACTGTACAGTGGCACAGGAAAATCACTGTTAATGGGCAAGAAATAAAGCAGCTCTGCTGAGGAACCTGCAGCAGAGGATTGCCCAGTATCTCCATGAAAGTTTCCTGGAGATCTCTGAGGGTGATTCCTGTGAAGTGAGGGAGTCTATGAACAGCCTGTTCTACTGCTCAGAATAGGAATTTTCTTGGGGAGAAGCCTGCTTTCTGCAACCCTTCTGCCCCTGTACCCCAGTCTCTGTGCTCTTGAGTACAGAGAAAGGGACTTTTTTTATGCCAGACCACTAACTTTAACAGCTCCGCAGCTTAAGTTATTTCTCTACACCCCCAGGCTCCCACACTTTACCAGCTGGGAACTTGGGGACCCCCCGGCTGCCACCATCTGAGTAGATATCCAAGGCCTTGGATTGGGGTACTCAGACTCCCCAAAACACTAACTCTGTCCCCCTCCTTGAGAGCCAGAGTCAGACACCTGGAGGCTGCTTCCCCTCCCCCTTCACCCTTCTCGGCTGAAGGCAGAGACAGACTCCACTCCCGAGCTCCTACCCTGAGCTGGTCCTTGGAGGCTGCTTCCCCTCCCCCTTCTCCCTTCTCAGCTGAAGGCAGAGACAGACTCCGTTCCTCAGCTTATAACCTGAGCTGATTCTTTTACCTACCCCCCACCTCCTCTCTTCACAGCCTGGAAGCAGAGGAAACCTTAAGGGTAATAAACCAAACGTTTTATAACTAAAAGATTTAATGAAGAAAAGAGCATAGAACATAGGCACAGTGCAGCTTAGAATTTCGAATTCTCTAACTTCTCATCTGAAATGGACAGAGACACTCCAAAAAGGCACAAGCTTTAAGAAGATTAAAATATCACTTACAATCAGCTAATTAGGAATATAAGAAGAAAAGTAGAGTTATCTTCACAGCTAAAGACGCTCCGGGACCCTCGCCAAGCTGCATGGCAAGCCAGAATGAAACCAACTCTAAAACCCCTCCCTCCCTCTCTCATGGCAGGGAAGCTCTTACATCACTTGTTCTCAAGTAACATTAACCCTCTCCAGCACTTTACACTTATGACAGCCCCCAACAAATTGCTTCAGCAATTCCCCAAATCAAATTCACTTAACAGGGGCCTCCTCTCCTATTTGTGGTTCACCAAGATCGACTACTGTGACTGGCTAGGCTCCTCCAAGGTAGAGAACACCTCCTGGCTGCATACATCTCTGGTCTCAGAGGCATCCTCTGCCTCTGGGTCCTCTTCGTCCAAGATTTCCTCCTTCTCGCCTGGTCCAATCTCCACTGGCACACAAGCCAACAAAGCATCTACAGTGGCCTTGGCAGTGAGGTAGGGTTGCCACCGAGTATCACATCCAGCTCTTTGTCGAGCCAGGAGATCATGGACACAGCATCAGAGTGGCAGTTTGCTTCCTGCCCCCTGTGGTAGTCGTCCCGTAGCGCCTTCACTTTTTACCTGTTGTGTATAGTGCTGGGCCCTGGCACTACCTGAATAACAGTCTCTGACCTTTTTACAACCCCGGCAGCCATATGTCTATTGTCTTCCTTATCAGCATTCCTCAGGCAGTTGTAACACTGATTTTAACTAGATACAACAACCGGGATGACTTGGTTGATCACGCGCGCATATCATGAACAGCTAAGTACCTGGCAGGGGTCATGTATACTTGTTTACTCCTACCTATAAATACTACTGTGTATCAGAAATAAAGCTGCCTCATGCCTCTAAAGCTATTAAGTCTGAGGAGGGTGTGTGCCCTTTGATCAAAGTACTGGGTGTCTGTGTGTTCCTTACTTGGTCTCTAACAGTTTTGAGCCCTAATCCAACTCCACACTACTCGGGTGTGGAAAGGTGAGTAGGACCAGCTATTTTTACCTAATAGCATCAGAGTGGCAGTTTGCTTCCTGCCCCTTGTGGTAGTTGTCCCACAGCTCCTGCACTTTTTACCCAACAATGCAATGGCCCCTTCTATCATATATCATGAAGTCTGTCTGTAGGTATTGTGACAAAGCTCCACACCTGTACTTGTGGGTCCTGCGTTTCTTGGCGGATTTCACTAGCCTCAGTGACTAATTGCGGAAGGCAGGAGGGGGGGGGGGGGGCGCTTCTCCGGGCTCCAGCCCAGGGACCCTAACAGTATCAGTTGAGAAGGCTGGCCTTTTAACCACCAAGCACAATACAATTCCCTGGGCTTCTTCCTCACAACAGTTCCTGCTTCTTTACTCTCCACTTCACCCTTACCTCAGGGCCTCCTTCCAAACTGCTCTCTGCTTCAATGCCTCCAAACTCCTCTCTGCTCCAATGTCTCCAAACTCCTCTCTGCTCCAAACACCCACACTGTCTGCCTGAGGCAGGGGTTTTTATTAAGGCCTTACTTGACAGCAGGTGCTCCTAATTGCCCTGCTGCCTGCTAGAACCTTCTTAATTGACCCCAGGTGTCTAGATTGGCCTGGAGTAGCCTTTGATTGGCTATAGGGGGAACAGAGACCTGCACATCCTGAGACTGATGTACCTGCCTTCCAGCACTCTCCTATACCCTTCAGGTCTGACTCTATCACATATCCCCCCCCCCCCGCTCAACGCCAAGGGGTTGGGCAACTTGGGTCGACATACAGTGCATTCGTGATAAGCCATCTGCATTGCCATGATGACTTCCGGCCCTGTGTTGTATGCGGAACTGGAAAGGTTGGAGGGATAAAAACCATCTAGTCACCCTTGCATTTTTCTCCTTGTTCCGCTGCATCCACTGAAGAGGGGCATGGTTAGTCACGAGGGTAAATTTTCTTCCTAGCAGGTATTCCCTCTCAACCACAGCATATTTCTGTTCTCTTGGGAGGAGTTTTCTACTGAGATATAGGATTGGATGTTCTTCTTCCCCGACCATCCGGGATAGGACAGCCCCCAGTCCTACTTCGGATGCATCCGTCTGCAAGATAAACTCCTTAGAGAAGTCTGGAGCTATAAGTACGGGGTCACTGCAAAGGGCTGTCCTCAGATCTGTAAATGCTCTCTCTGCTGTATCTGTCCATCGTACCATTTCCGGTCCCCGAGCTTTTATGAGCTCAGTCAGGGCACTCACCCTAGTGGCAAAATGGAGAATAAAGCGTCGATAATAGCCTACCATGCCTAGGAACGCACGGACTTGCTTCTTTCGGACTGGCCGGGGCAAGTTTTGAATTGCCTCTAGCTTATTAGTTTGGGGCTTCACTATGCCCCTTCCAACAATATATCCCAGGTATCTAGCCTCTGCTAGCCCTAAGGCACATTTAGTGGGATTAGCAGTGAGGCCAGCTCGCCTTAAGGTGCGCAGTACTGCTTCCACTTTCTCCAAGTGGGTTCCCCAGTCTGGCGTATGGATGATGACATCATCTAGGTATGCGGCTGCGTAACTAGTATGAGGGCGTAACAGTTTATCCATGAGACGCTGGAATGTGGCCGGTGCCCCATGTAGCCCGAACGGGAGGACAGTGTATTGAAATAGCCCATCTGGGGTGGAGAACGCTGTCTTCTCTTTGGCCTCCTTAGTCAGGGGAACTTGCCAATAACCTTTTGTCAGGTCCAATGTAGTTAAGAAGCGGGCACTACCCAGTCGGTCAACCAGTTCATCGATGCGTGGTATGGGGTATGCATCGAATTGGGAGATTTCATTCAGTCGGCGAAAGTCATTACAGAATCTCACAGTTCCGTCAGGTTTAGGGACCAGAACAATTGGGCTGGACCACTGACTGTGAGATTCTTCAATAACCCCTAATTCTAACATTTTCTTTACTTCAGCCTTGATTTCCCCTCTTTTAGCCTCTGGTATTCGGTAGGGTCTCAATGTTACCTTGGCTCCTGGGATCGTGCGGATATGGTGATAGGCTTCAGTTGTTCGCCCCGGTTTTATAGAGAACACATCTCGGTTGCAACTGATCATGTCGGCTGCCTCCCTCTTTTGGATCGGCGTCAGGTCTGGAGATATCTTTACTTGCTCGTGTGAATCATCCTCCTGGGGGAGGGTCTCCTGGGTGACCAAGTATGCCTCTCGATCGCGCCAAGGTTTTAGAAGATTAACGTGATAAATTTGCTCCAGCTTCCGACGGCTGGGCTGCCGTACCTTATAGTTCAACTCCCCCACAGCTTCGATAACTTCGTAGGGTCCCTGCCAATGAGCCAATAGTTTACTTTCTGTTGTGGGTACCAGAACCATCACCCGATCTCCTGGCTGGAACCGTCGAAGCTTTGCTTGGTGGTTATAATGGGTTCGTTGGGTCTCTTGTGCTTTCTCTAAGTGTTCACGTACGATGGGCGTAACTTGGGCTATCCGATCTCGCATCTGCAGTACGTGCTCGACTATATTCCTTCCAGGATTTGGCTCTTCTTCCCAAGCTTCTCTGGCTATATCCAGTATGCCCCAGGGATGGCGCCCGTGCAGTAGTTCGAACGGGGAGAAACCCGTGGAGGCTTGTGGAACCTCCCGGATAGCGAACATGAGGTAAGGCAACAGGGTATCCCAATCTTTCCCGTCCCGACTGACCACTTTTCTAATCATGGCCTTGAGGGTCCTATTGAATCTCTCCACAAGGCCATCTGTTTGTGGGTGGTATACGGAGGTCCGTAGGGCTTTTACCTGGAGCAATGAACACAAATCTTTCATCAATTTGGACACAAAAGGTGTCCCTTGGTCAGTCAATATCTCCTTGGGTAGCCCAACTCGGGCAAAAATCTGTAGTAGCTCCTTAGCTATTGTCTTGGAGGCCGTATTGCGTAGGGGGACGGCTTCCGGGTACCGGGTTGCGTAGTCCAGTACAACAAGCACATGCTGGTGTCCCCGAGATGTCTTCTCAAGGGGTCCTACCAGATCCATAGCTATATGTTCAAACGGTACCTCTATTATTGGAAGAGGTATCAACGGCGCCCGCAAGTGCGGACGAGGACTATGTAACTGACACTCTGGACAAGAGATGCAATATCGCCGAACATCTTCGTGCACTCCTGGCCAGAAGAACCTCCGCAGGATCCGTGCCTGGGTTTTCTCGACCCCTAGGTGTCCTCCAAATAGGTGACTGTGGGCGAGGCTCAATATGGCCGTTTGATGTTTTCTTGGCACCAGAAGTTGATGGATCTCCTGTTCCTGTATTTGCACTACACGGTACAAAAGGTCTTTCTTTAGTATAAAGTAAGGTCCCGGACCCCGGACTTTCCCCTCCACGGGTGTCGCATCTATCTCGGCTACCTCTTTTCTGGCGTTATCGTATCTAGGGTCCTCTGCTTGGTCCTGCCAGAAAGATTCTCTCCCAGAACTAACGTGCCCAAGTTCCCAGGGCCTGGCTTCTGCTTCTCCTAGTGGCTCACTGCCATCCTGACGTGGGGTGACCTCTGGCTCGCTTTCTGGGGTGGAAGTTTCTCTGTTGGCTGCACGGGTCCGTCGGCCGACTAGAGCAGTCTCCTGATCCTGGGTCAGGATCCGGGTTCCTAAGGCCTTTGCGGCCCTCCTCTCTTTTTTCGTCCTCCGGGTCCTTTGGTGGGCTGGGAATAGATCCTCAGAAATTTCTGTGAACATCGGGGGTTGACATTCTCCTGGTGGTAAATTGCTATCCTCAGGGTCCCCGCTTTCCTCCAGCCTCGCTGGGGGGAGTAAATTATCAAACCCTGGATAGTCCCTCCCAATAACTACAGGATATGGGAGGTTAGGGACTACACCCACAGTTACCTCAATGGGGTTCCCCTGAATTGCTATCTCTACTGGAATAGTGGGGTAATAACTTACAGCCCCATGTACACAAGTCACAGCTATGCGTTTGGCTTGTAACAGCTGCCTTCTTTTTATCAACTTGCCCGACACAAGGGTAATAGCACTCCCAAAGTCCACAAGTGCTGTAGTTTCCATCCCATTTATCTTCACCGGTCTGGTGTAGTTATGTGAGGCTAACGTAACCACTACGAGGTGGAGAAGGGAGCACGGAACCTCCCAATCCCCGAAGTTACATTGCCTAGGTTTCCTCCTGCTGGGACACTGTGCTGCTATATGTCCCCACTCCCCACATGCATAGCATCTATAGTCATTGCTACTAGTTTCCCTATCATGGGAATTAGGGAATTTGAACCCCGGCTTCTTCCCCCTCCGACTGGTCCCTTCCTTCTGGGGTCCCCCAGGGTTTTCAGGCCTCCCTTTCTTCCACCTAGGGCCTCCTGGGGTATTGGGTGCCCAAACTTCCAGTGTTGGGTTTGGGTGCCTGTTCCAGAAGGGGCCTCTTTTAGGTAGTCGGGTCAATTCCTTGGCTGTCATCCGTCTTTCTACCAGTGTGATCATCTCGTCGTAAGCGGATGGATCATTCTGGCCTACCCATTTACGGAGATCTGGTGGTAGACCCCGCATATAATGACCAGGGTCTCCAAAATCTCATTCGGGTTGCATGCCTCGGGCTGTAACCACTTCCGTGCAAGGTGTATGAGATCAAATAGTTGGGACCTTGGGGGTTTGTTCTCCTGATATTTCCACTCATGGAACCTCTGGGCCCATACCGCTGCTGTTACCCCTAATCGTGCTAGGATTTCTGCCTTCAGCCGGAGATAGTCAGTGGCATCTGTGGCAGGCAAGTCAGAGTAGGCTTTCTGGGCCTCTCCGCACAAAAAGGGGGCGAGAATGCTGGCCCACTGCTCCTGGGGCCATGCCTCCCGCTGAGCAGTCCTCTCAAATGCGAGAAGATATGCCTCAATGTCATCCTCTGCTGTCATCTTTGGCAGACGAACAGAGGCCCCCAGGGTTTGCATCCCGTCAGACCCTTGGGGCTGGGTGGTGAGGATCTTTAGCTGATCCATTACCTCACGCAAGAGGGCATGATCTTGGGTCGCCTGATTCATTATTAATTGGTTTGTTTCCTGCTGAACCTGGGTAGCCTCCTGCTGGGCTGCCGTGGCTTGTACCAGAGCCCTTATCACCTCCTCCATTGTGGCACAAAGCAGACAACCCACCAAAAAGAATTCAAAACCCCAGTGACCTTTTTTTTTTTTTTTAAATCCTTTCTTCCGCCACGCTGTGTACGAACATTCCACCTCTGACACCAGTTGTGACAAAGCTCCACGCCTGTACTTGTGGGTCCTGCGTTTCTTGGCAGATTTCACTAGCCTCAGTGACTAATTGCGGAAGGCAGGAGGGGGGGGGGGCGCTTCTCCGGGCTCCAGCCCAGGGACCCTAACAGTATCAGTTGAGAAGGCTGGCCTTTTAACCACCAAGCACAATACAATTCCCTGGGCTTCTTCCTCACAACAGTTCCTGCTTCTTTACTCTCCACTTCACCCTTACCTCAGGGCCTCCTTCCAAACTGCTCTCTGCTTCAATGCCTCCAAACTCCTCTCTGTTCCAATGTCTCCAAACTCCTCTCTGCTCCAAACACCCACACTGTCTGCCTGAGGCAGGGGTTTTTATTAAGGCCTTACTTGACAGCAGGTGCTCCTAATTGCCCTGCTGCCTGCTAGAACCTTCTTAATTGACCCCAGGTGTCTAGATTGGCCTGGAGTAGCCTTTGATTGGCTATAGGGGGAACAGAGACCTGCACATCCTGAGACTGATGTACCTGCCTTCCAGCACTCTCCTATACCCTTCAGGTCTGACTCTATCACAGTATCCATAATTCCTATGGCTGGAGTGCAGCTGGGACTGGACAGACTCCTCTCCCTAAATGCTGATGAGGTCCAGCAGCTCGGCATTGCTCCAACTGGGTGATCATCTGGTGTGTGGAGCAGGCCTGGCCACCTGGAAAGATGCGCTGAGACTACTGCATGCCTCACTGAGCAAACAGGAAGGGGAATTTCAAATCTGCAAAAGGAATGTTCGAGCTGGGGGTGATGGTTGGTCACTGAAGGCAGGGCAGTAGAGTTCAAACTGATGACCAGAGAGGTGAGAACAGGCATTGTGGGACATCTCCCGGAGGCCAATAGCAGTGCTGTATTTGCCAAGGTGTCTACACTGGCACCACAGCTTGCTGCATGCCTCTTGCGGTAGTCGTCCTGCAGCTCCTTCACTTTTTTATACACTGTAGCCCAGGGTGTGTTTTTTAGAGTGCCACAACTGTGCAGTTTCTGCACATTAAGTGACTTGTCAGTGTCTACGCCTCAGGAGTTAGAGTGCAGAATGATTCTTTACTGTGCAGGAACTTACCAGTGTAGAGGGGCCTTTGTTTGAGCCTTTGTATGAACTCCTGGACCTGAAGAAGGCAATGGGAGTTTTGTTGTTGACATCAGTGAGGCCAGGATATCACTCCCATGTTTAAACAATACTGTAAAGAGTGCACTTGTCTTTTTCCCTAGAATGGACCATTTCCCATGGGTTATTGATAATGTCATCTTTCAAACCACCTGTTCCATTAGGGCTAGTATTAAGGAAGGAATGTGCAGAAAACTCATTGACAGTACCCTATTTTTAATGTATTTAAAAGAGTCAGTGGGAATAGAAGAAGCTGGGGATGTAAAATCAATACAACATGATAAAATACATTAAACATCAATAGCCGAAATATACAAAAAAAATTGAACCTCAACTTTACTTTGTTTCACTGGATCAACTCATTGTTAACAAGATCAACTCATTGTCAGTCTAACATAGTTCTCAGTGAAGACACTAGTCAGACACACTTATCTGTTATCTCTTAACACAGTGATTGCCAGAAACAATAGGCAGACATTCACAGAAGCACCCTATGTTTCTAAATTACTGCAAAAGTAGGCAATTAACATTCCAAGTGCACTCTTGTCTTGCAGAGGAGAGACAAGGTAGCTTTTTTAACTGCTTAGCATTTTAAAGTAGTTTTCAGGATGTGTTTGAGAATGAAGAGTACCTCTTTCTCACATATGTTTGTATAGCTCATTTGGGTCTGTTACTTTGGGTCATTTACTATTGTGATGATGCTGATTATGTGGGGTGGATTTGCACCAGCAAAGTCCTTGACAGCTGTTTCCTTCTAATCTGTAGTTGATTTGCCAGTAGTTAACCACAGTGCCTTGACGGATATGTCTTCCAATTCTAAAATATTCAACCTGAAAATAAACCACACTTTACAGTATACTCTGCTAATTCTATTTCACATATTTTCTCCTGTTCTATCTTTAATTAACAGACCTTATATCTTATATTATTTCTTGCTTCATTTTTCAGAGTAGGGTTGGCTGAGTGATATCAGAGACCTCCTAAGAGAGGCATACCTTCTGCAGAGTTACTCAAGTAATTTTCCAAAGGATAGATTCCATTGTTTTTACTACTATCTTACTATATGAATAGGCTCATTGATTTGAATGAGACATCTTGAAAATTAAAGTATTTCTCAATGTGCATAAGAAGTGGAGAGTCTAAAGCCTGATGGTAAGGAGGGTCAGTAGGTCCACCAAGCCACGGGGGCGGTGGGGAACTACTGCCCCTTTGGGACAGCCTTGGTCACACCTCCCCGTTACCGGGGAATGAGCGTCAGGAGGAGTACCGTCCCGAGTCAATGGCGCGCCCCTCAGGCAGGGGAGCACTGGCAGAGAGTCAGTGGCATGCCCCTCAGGCAAGGGAGCGCTGGCAAAGGGTCGGGGGTGCACCTCACAGGTGAGGGGGCACCAGCAGGAATCACAGTCATCTGCCGCGGGCAGCTCCAGTCCCCCTCAGCGTCCGCCTCCGTCAGCCAAGAGTCACTGCTGTGCTCCGGTAGTCCCTCCGGGCACTCTGCGGTTGGCAACCCCGGCTCCCCCACAGCATCCGCCTCTGTCAGCCATGGGTCACAACTGAGTTCCGGGAGTCCCTCCGGGTACTCTGCAGCAGGCAGGTCTGGAAAGCCCAGTCCTTCCTCTAGACCAGGGTTCCCAGGGTCCAGGGCCTCCCTTGGCTTGGCAGCAAGGTGTGGAGGGAGCAGCCTGCAGTCTGCATCTGCCTCCCTCCCTGGTGCTGCCCTGACTGAGCTAGGGGCCCCACCTTTTATACTTCCTGTTCCGCCCATCCTCTTCCTGGGGGCGGGGCCAGCTTGGTGTGGGCCCACCCACTCTGGCTGAGAGAGTGTTTCTTTACCCTCCAGCTCGGAGGGAGGCCACGCTGCCTCCCTACACTGATCCTGAAAGTATCTGAGGATCCATAACCCTCATTGAAGTCAATGTATGTTTCAGGTCTATTGTACAATAAAGCTGTCAACTATAGTGGTGTTACGCTAGGAGACCAGGTGCCAGTTCATGTCACAGCTCCAGGCCAATTCACTTGTGAATTAGTATTGATCAAAGTAATTGTTAAATGCATAAGAGCTATGTGGTATTTCAACTTCATGAAAACTAGTGGCATGTTATTTGCATTGTTTCCATTTATCGGTGTCCCATTATAATATAGTACAAACATTTACATTGTGTTTACCCTGTAAATAATCCATTAAAGGAGAAAGAAGCCTTGTGGAATACAGATTAAGAACTTTAACAGAAAAGTGTCAATTTAAAAGCCAGTGGTCATTGTGTGTGGTATTGGAGGTCAAAGACTCAAAATGCAATCCCCAGTCTCCATCATCAAAGAAAAAGCTCATGTGGGCAGTGACATTGTCAGCTTGTTTTCTGTGAGAAGAGGCTCTAAGTATGGATTCAAGCAAAGGTCCTGCATCGCTGGATTGTTTCACTCTTATAGGGAAGTGTACCAGATGCAAAGCAGAGATTCCCAGAGATAATTTTGGTTCCCTGAAAAGACTTTTGGGAAATTGACGGTCTGTTACATCACTGCCAACATTTGGAATTACAAAAACTGTGACTCACCTATGTATATATTTTACCCGCTTAACCTGTCAATCACTCTCATTTCATTATCTTAGCTAATAAAATTTTAATTAGTTTATTATAGAATTGGCTACCAGCATTATCTTTGGTGAAGATCCAGGGTACCAATTTATTTCGGTGAGTGACTGGTTTCTGGGGACTGGGAGCTACCTAAATGTGATGCAATTTTTGGTGCAAGTGACCTTTTGTCACAAAGTCCAGTTTGTCTGGGTGCCAAGATAGACTAAGGAAATTGTCTGTGACTCCATGGTAAGACAGGGATAGTGATCCAGGAGTTCACACTTGTGACTGGTTTGTTGAAATCTAATTATCGAACACACCACCTGTTTGAAGTCTATTCCCTGTTTTCTGAGAGTCTGCCCTGAAGTAGGCACTCACAGTCATAAGCCACTCTAGACACAGGTGAATTGGATTTATAGATCATTGATATTGACAGTTTTAAGGGTTCAAGATTATCACAATGAGTGAATCAGTCATATTCCATGACTGTACCTCTAGCTCAGGGGTTCCTAAACTTGGTTCACATCTTGTTCAGGGTAAGCCCCTGGCAGGCTGTGAGGCACTTTGTTTACCAGAACGTCTGCAGTTACAGTCACACAACTCCCAGTGGCCACAGTTCACTGTTCCCAGCCAATGAAAGCAGCGGGAATCAGTGCAGGCTGGGCCACAGCTTCCCAGAGATCCCATCGGCCAGGAACAACGAATTGCGGCCACTGGGAGTTGTGAGCAGCCAGGACACTCAGGTAAACAAAACGGCTTGTGGTCCGCCAGGGGCTTACTCTGAAGAAGCTGCAAACCAAGTTTTGGAACCCATGCTCCAGCTAAACGCCAGTTTTATTAGGATGATTTTAAGAGTGATGTGGTGACTGGTATCAGGAATTTGCTACCTCATTATATTTTCATAGGTAAAACCATTTTAGCTACATCTTAGCTTATTATGTTATAACCAGGTCCTAGCGAAAATCTGGCTCTAATTCACTTGCTTTATCTGTGGTCAGCAAGGAAAGCTGTGAAAGGGAGGAAAATGCCCTCCATCCTTTGTCTGTTGAAAGTAGTAGTTTGCCTTTTGAGGAGGAGCCTGAAAATTCTTCTATTCTGTCAGAGGCTGCTCTGGGCATAAGTGAAACTCAAAAAGAGTTTGTGACTCCCCAGTCAGCCGACACTTATCTGCAACAAGAGAGGGTTGCAGCTCAGAATGAGCCAGCTGGGGAAATAAAAGGTAGATTGTTTTATAAGCCAGATGTAATGTATAGGGTCCTAGAGGGGAAAAGAGGAATCCTGGTGAGGTTTCCTAGCAGGTAGTTGTGCCTGAGAAATACCAGATAGAATTGTTCCCATGATTGTCCATTTGCAGGAAATTTAGGGGTGGAAAAAAACAATGACAGACTGAAATAGAATTTCTATTGACCTCACATGTTTGAGGAGGTAAAAGAATACTGTAAGTGTAAGTGTTGTGACTTATGTCAGAAGTGTAAAGGATTAAAAGGACCCTGCATAGCACCATTGCAGCCTCTGCCTATTATTTAAGAGGCATTTGCCAGAGAGTCTGTAGATATTGTGGGACCTGTCACTAAAGCTTCCAGGGATGGAAATGGAGACATATTTGTGATGGATTCTGCCACCAGGTACCATGAAGCCACAACCTTGTCTAATATTGAAATACTGAAACAGTGGCTCCAACTTTATTCACCATTTTCAGCACAGTAGGTTTTCCCAGAGAAATCTTGACAGACCATGGTGTAAATTTCATGTCTGTAGTATTAAAAAAGTTACGGGAATTATGTGGAGTAGAGCGTATAAAGGCTGCTCCCTATCACCCAGAAACTAATGGGTTGTGTAAAAATTTAATGGAATGTTAAACACTATGCTAAGAATGTATGACTCAGGGGTGAGAATGACTGGTATTCTGTGACCAGGTGCCTGAAAGGGCTCCACTGAGAATGCTACATTCAGGGCAGACTGCAAGAAAAAAGGCAGGCATTCCACAATAACTGATGTCTTATTCACTAATTACCAACCCACTAATAAAAGTACTTCTGCAATACCCTACTGGTTACCCAGAAGCTAAACACAGTCCTCTATAGGCATTCCACCCTGGGCTCCCACCCAGACAACCAAGTGGATTGCAATATGTAAATGTACTATTACTATGTATACAGGAAATTCTGGAGTATGTGTGGTTTGCACAAATGTTTGCTGAAGGATGCTGCTTTGTATGACTAATAATTAAGGTTTGAAAAGATGCAGTGAGAGAAAGAATGGAAGACTCAACAACATGACAATAGTTATGCAGCTAGTGTCCTGAGACCACTGCTTATCATGCTGACAAAAATTGTCCTCCCATCTATCTGTATTCATCTGTGGGCTCATTTCTTATTCTTAGATGATAAGCTCTTTGAGGTAGGGATCATCTCTTTGTTCTGTGTTTGCACAAAGCATCGAACTAGAAGGCCTTGGTCCATAACCGGAGATTCACAATACAAATAAAATCATCATCATCATCCCCATCCAAATACTCTGTAACCACATTGGAGATAATAATTACTCTTGGAGCTCTAGTGGTAGAGGTCTGAATTGGGGGATGAAATGTTGCTGACGAACCATCTGGGGAGATTTTGTGGAAGCGTGTAATAACATTTTTTTCCAGTTTTCTTTTTAAAACCTGTTTATTTAATTGAAATAGGAGATATCCTTTAAATGAGATTTTACTGTTAGAAACATTTTAATTAGTAAGTTCTGGTGTGACATGCAAGAAAACACTGCTATTTCACTTTTTGGCCATTGGCCACACATTTTGACTGTTGGAGTGTGTTGATGTGACAATGCATTAGGTCTTTGCAGCTCCCTGCTGAAGGCCCTGTGTGGTCCTACTGAACCCCATCCCCAGGAACAGTGAGCTGATAGGAACAGAGAAGTGAAGGTGGGTCACCAAACTTGCCTAGAGAGCAGTCTTAGGAGTGGCCATTTTGGAAACCACATACCATCTACAAGTGAGAGGCAATGCTTAGGACTCCAGCAGCAGGGACGGCAAAGCAGCCTCATGGGAGAGGAGGAGGAGGAGCGCTGGCTGCAGCCTGGTGCTTTCTCCTTCCCTGACTGAAGGGACACAAAGACAGTGCCACTGGCAGGGGGGTGATGCCTCCTTGCTGCTGAGAGTCCTGAGAAATCAGGAGGGGATGTGACCCCCCCCGAACCTTTCATTTGTGCCTCCCTACTAGCTACAGAGACATGTCAGCTTTGCACATGGGCTAAAGCTAAGCTGAGCTGGGGCTGGAGCCATGCAGAGCTGTGCTTATACTCTGAGTGGTCCCCAGAGCCCAGCCACCCTGGTCTTGTAACTCTTCCCCCAAATGAGAGCCCACAGCCCCAGACTTGTGTCTCCCATCCCTGAACAACCCCCAGAACCCTCCCCAGCCTTTTGCCTTCCACTTCAGAGCAGTCTCCAAAGCCCACCCCCAGCCTTCTGCTCCCCACGTCAAGTAGTCCTCATAACTCCCCATCCTGGCTGCATCTTGTGTCCTCCCACACCTGGTCCTTTGGACTTAGTCCCCAGAGTCCTCTCCAGCCCTCTCCCACCCTACCAGCCTCTTTCCCTCCCCAGTACATTTCCAGTAATCTGCATTTGCTACATCCTGGCCTGCCCCATGTCCCCAGGGCTGCTATCTGGAGACTCCTTGGCTCTTCCCATTACCCAGAGGCTCCTTCCCGACCCTCTGATATCCCAGCCCCCCTGCGCCTGGCTGACCACGGTGGGCAGGGGCTTAGGTGGTGGGGTCCTGGGGGGTGGTGGTTAGGGTGGGGGGTCTCGGGAGGGGACAGTTAGGGAATAAAGAGCAGGAGGGCTTCGATGGGGGTGGGGTCCTGGGGTGTGCTTAGGGGTGGGGAGGCAGAGAACAAATAGAAGGGGGGCTTAGATAGGGTGTTGGGTCCTGGGGGGGGCAGTTAGAGTGTGTGGGGGGGTCTTCAGAGGGGGTGATCAGGGCTGGGGGGTCGGATATGTCGGTGGTTCTGAGGGAGGCAGCCGGGGGGGAAGTGGGTGGGGGTTGGATAGCAGGCAGGGCCAGGCTGTTTGGGAAGGCACAGCCTTCCCTACCTGGCCCTCCGCACAATTTTGAAACCTCGAGCCAAAAAGATTGCCCACCCCGGTATAGACCTTGACTATACCTTGACCACAAAATTTGGACCTTAATTGACTACCTGTGACCTTAATGCTTTATGGCTAGGGAAAAGGCAAAGTATAGTATTACTATGTCAATCCTCTCATGCTAGCAATTTTACCATATAAGGAATGGGATTTGCTAGGTTTTATGAGATTGGCTTTAGTAAAAGAGATGTATTGACCAAAGTATGTAAACAGCTTCATTTCTGTAACTATGATTAAATAGAGGCATGTCTAACTATAATAAGAAGGTAGTAATAGTAAATAAAAAGTAAATTATATTTAGAATGACTTATATTCAAGATAAGCTGTATAGCTCTGTTCTTTGTATGTGCATAATTTGTCAGAAATTAATTTTGTGACAGGTTTGGTCACAGTTACCCCCTTGGGAATGTTATCTGATGTGTTGAAACTACCTCTGAGCCCTTTTCCCCTGTCAGCTTGGAACTCCAGAATCCTGCCTTGTTGAGCCAGACAAGCTAGCCTGCTCCAACACAGGTCTGGTCCATGCCCCCAAAGCTGAAAACTTTACCCCAAAACTGCCCAGCACGTCACCTATCTCCAGCACCCAGACATCCAGTTCCCAATGCATCCAAACCACAAATAAATCTGTTTTACTCTGTATAAAGCTTATACAGGGTAAACTCATAAATTGTCTACCCTCCATAACACTGATAGATATGCACAGATGTTTACTCCCCCAGGTATATTAATCACTTACTCTGGGTTCATTAATAAACAAAAGTGATCTTAAGTGTAAGAAATAGTATTTAAGTGATTTTAAGTAATAACAGACAGAACAAAGTAAGTTACCAAGCAAAACAAAAGAAGCTCATCCATTAAGAAACTGAATACAGGTAAATCTCACCCTCAGAGATGTTCCCATAAGCTTCTTTCATAGCCTAGACTCCTTCTTAGTCTGGGCCCAATCCTTTCCATTGGTACAGTTATTGTTAGTCCCAGCTCAGGTGGGAACTGGGGGATTTTTCATGACCGGCAGCCCCTTTTGTTCTACTCCACTCCCTTTCATATCTTTGTCACAAGGTGGGAATCCTTTCTCTCTCTCTGAATTCCCACTCTTCCTTCTAAATGGAAAAGCACCAGGCTTCAGATGGATTCCAGTTCCAGGTGACATGATCACTTGTCACTGTAAGACCTCCTTCTCCATTCTTTCAGGGTTGGCCTGTGGGTACCCAGGAAGGTTTGCAAGTAAACAGAGCCATTCACAACCAATTGTCCTAGTTAATGTGAGCCATCAAGATTCCAAGCCACCATTAATGGCCCACATTTTGCACAGTTACAACAGGACTTCAGAGTAATACTTCATATTTTTAGCTTCAGATACAAGAATCATACATTCATACAAATAGGATAAAAAAATCAGTAGCGTATGAGCTTTGTAATCTTACAAGAGACCTGCATAAAGCATATTCCATTTACATTATACACTCATTAGCATATTTCCATAAAACATATGGAGTGCAATATCAGAAGTTGTCTGTGTTTTTAAAACCCACAGTTTCTGTTGTGCAAAACATGTATGAAGAGAATAGAGAGTCTGTGGTAATACAGTAGAATCTCTGTTGGCTAGTATTATATGCAATACACATTGTCAATACATGAAATATTATACTAATATTTTGTATAAGCATGATGCTTTCCTCAAAATGTTTTCTTTCTAAGCTGATTAACAGAAGTGAAATGTAAGTTCAGTGCAAAGTACAGATACATTCAAAAAACAGAGGGAAAGATTATGCTAGTTTTTACCAAGCTTTTTACCATAGCTTTACCAAGCTATGGCTAGTGCAGGATGGTTCAAAGTTTCCTGACTTCTGGACTAAATTTGAAATAAATTCAAATTGAGGTAAGGAGTAAGAGTAAGAATGAGAGTAAACTGGTACAAAAGCTTTGAAAATAATGTGCGTTTCCTGTTTAACTGTACAAGGGTTCTATAAACGACCAGAATTAAGCCTGTAACTTGGGGCAGACTGACGCCACATGTTGTCCTCCAGATTGTAATGTATTGACCTTTCTGTGTTATGTGTTTTGTCTCTGACTAATAAAGCTGATTGAGACTGGGTTATTTAATGTTTTACCAATAATCCAAATAAAAACCTGATGGGGAAAAACTCCTTCCCTACTCTAAAAAGATAACTATCATTAGATATGTAGCAAGGTCCCAAATCCCAATCCCATTCTAATGCCAGTGAAGGGAGGGAGCTTTTCTTCCTGGAACAGAATGGTATTCTGAGCCATGGGAAGGGTTTTAAAACCCTTCCCTTGAGTGTGCAGGAAGGAATAGGCTTAAGCTGCACTCTTCTGTCACACAAATCAGCCTCAGAGTTGCCCTTCTCAAGAACACAAGGAGTTGGTGGTAAAGCCTCCCTGCTTCTGAATCTGTGAAGGATAGGTGATTGTGCATTGTGCTGATAATAAATGTGTTATGTCTGACAATTATAGCTACACGTGCATGTGCAAGTCAGTCCCAGGGGTTATTGACATTGCACTTGGTTGAACTGAATAAGAATTGCTTGATGCTGAGCAGTTTTCAATATGAGGCTACTTATTTACATGCTTAAATATGGATTTACTAGCTTGCCATAATTGTATACACTTATTTATGAAAATATTAGCAAAAATCTATTTTAATGAGTGTTCCCCATTAGAGATGGCATAAGGTATTTATAGATTTAAAAGCTCTACTAAGAAGTTAAAGATCACATATCTTCCTTTTTCCAATGGGGAAATTGAGGCATGGAGAACGTCAGTGGTTTATATACTTTGGATAAAGTTAAACATATGCACTAGCCTTACCAGAATCAAGGCCAAATATTTACAGCAGAATTAATCAATATTCTAAAACATGCAGTTTTAGAAACACACTCTTAATGTTTTGACTATTATGTTCAATAAGCTTCTCGGGGTGAAAAAAAAAACTAACCAGTTTTATTGGGGGGCAAAATATGTTGCACATTTACTGAAATCGATCCCAAAAGTCTTTGCTTTAATGGTAAATCCCTTTTAAGTGACTAAATCTGTACAAGTATCTGCTCATTAAATAAGTCTCTTTCGGTGATTATGGTTAGCATGAGTCAATCTATGTCCATGTTTTATACTATAATACACCTCTTAAAATCAACCCCCCAAAAATCTACCCAATGAAGGAAAACACAGGGAACAGAAAAACAAATGCTCACTAGCTGTGCACCAAGAGCATGCATTAAACATGTATCCACACTAGTGTAACTATAGAAATTCACCACCAATAATTATTAGAAACAGATGCCTGGAAGTTATGTAATCTTGATTTAAAATTTTGCAATATTTTAGTAGTACTTTGTGAAGATAAACTTCAGTCATTCTGACTTATAATGTGCTGTACCTGAGTCTACATTAACTTTTATTCCTACAGAGATTTGCATTCATTATAATTTCAGAATGCCAAAAGATTAAATTCTGAATTTCTTTCAGTGACATGTGCACTTGATAGCATTGCAAGTCTGAGATTTAATGGTCTTGGGAAGCTTAAATTGTATTTAACTTTTATTAACTAAGGATTTTCTCTGTGTAATAGAATAGCTCAAAACTCTCAAAGCTTACATGAATTAACAGAGATTAAAACCATGCAATAAATTACAAAGTACATCTTAAATTTCACAGCAACTATGTAACTTGAAATAAAGTTTGAGTGAAAGCAAAGTTGACAATTCATGGTGTTGTTTCAGAGTACCATTTTTTACCATCTTCAGTATAGTGTGTCCACAGAGGCTTAGAAAAGAAATTTCAGTTTTAGCTTAGAAGCAGATTATTCTATAAATGTTTATGGTTTTGTTTTATGTAGCTACGAACTAGCACTATTTAATACGGAAAACATTTCTTTCTAAGTCATCATATGAATCCATGTACTAATTATGTCTAAAGATTCAATTACAATCACATTACTACCATGAATATTTAAATTATTTCTATTTTGTGCCAGTTAAGGAGATTTAAATACAATATCATTTATTTTGTGAGGAAAGGCTTCTAAAGTTGATTTTTTTCAGCCTATAAGAGAGAAGTGTAAAAGATGTGATCACATGGGATGGTGTAAGTATAAAAATTAGTTCTGTCATGTGACTGGTGAAGAACTACAGTGTTCAGATTAGAAAACAGCAAAATTAGATGTCAGGATTTAAGACTAGTATAAGGTTTCTTCAGAATTTATGCTCCAAAGGAAAACAGAATGTAGAACAGATAATCAGAACCGGTGATTGAAATAGGAATGATAGGAATTTAAGCAAATGATGGACACAAACTACATTGTTATTACATATTTGTTTTAAAATAATACAAATTGGCCCAAACGCAATAGATATTACATGTATAGACTGTTCCATTCTCAAGAAGCTAACAATCTAAATATAGACAAAGGATGGGAGAGGTAAGAGATGCATAGAGAGTTGAAAATGGGACCAAAAAATATCTTAGTCCTTGAAATTTCCTAGTGTTTTTGGCCCCAATCTAACACACTATATAAGGTTATATTTTCCTCTCCTAGTTTAACCACAATTTCTTCCCTGTTCGGTAGCTCCTCATTCAATACAGTTATATGTAAAACAGGGAATGCAGCTATAGTGCATGCTGGCAAATGATAAAGTTCAAATTTGGAACACAATACAAACAAAAGCACCTTCTATCGCTTCTTCATGTCTACTGTTTGGGACACACGCTACTCCAAGAGTGGGAGGCAGAGTTAAGGTTACATTCAGGTGCAGCATGCACCTTAATTCTATATTTTGAGGTTTTCAGAAGATTAAATTTGTTAGTTTTACTGTTCATTCCCTGATTTTCAGAGGTCTGAGTGTAGATAAACTTGGCATCCTGGACGGCATGAAGACAACATTAGCTCTGCATTAATGAAGTTTGGGGCAGTTAACTGATAGATTGCACTGGCATGAACTGCATTGAAAACTCCTCTCTCTGCCATTTCCTATGTTAGGAAGGGCACAGTTGGAAGTAAATATAAAAGAAAACAAACAAAGAAACAAAGAAACAAACCAAAACACAAGTTAGACCACTTGGCCCTAAGCAGCATTCTGGAAATAGAGAAAATAAAATAACTAAAGAATGTGTAAAGCTCATGTTCCACAATGTATGAAAATGGCATACAGATACCTGGTAGGCATTTGCAATAAACTTATCTTCTTCTCTCTAAGGGCAATGGGCTTAACACGGGTGTCAGTCATGCTTCTTTGGAGATTCTATGCTCTAAAAAAGCAATTGTTGTGCTGGAGCACATACAGTAACATACAGTATTCTTAAGACTGTTGAAGTTCTAGGTGCCCAGAATCTCCAAAATCAACCCATGTGTATTGAGGTTCCTAAGTTTACATATCGAAGTTTGGAAGTTTAGTCCTTGGTGCAGATATTGTTCAAAGTTTTCCAGCAAAGGACAAATACTTGAAGTTATTGATAATGTTGAGTTCTGGCATCATTCCTACCAGAGTACTCTGGCAACACTTGGAGAAATCTGAAAAGGTTAATAAAAACAATAACTGAATTGTCAGACAGTTAAGCACTTTTGTTAATTTCTTTTCAACCATTCAAGACTTTATTACAATACTGTGCTTGTCCGGTGTATTTAACAATTGCATACACACTGTACAATGTTCACATATAAATATATGTGAAAGGTTATGCTTAGAGCTCAGTCAACAGAGTGGGGTAAAAAGAAGATATATTATATTATGTAAATGTTCCCATTCTTGTTTCTTTAAGTTTGTTTGCGATTTTTTGTGTTATTTTATGTTATTTTATTTTTTAGAAATTGTGCTCGTGAGCTATTTCAACAATACAAACTACTGGTGAGCTGTTCTTCATATTAATTGAAATTAAAGCACCTTATAATACCATAATAACCCAGAGAGGAGAAATTCCATAAATATTTTGTAAAGAAACCAATTTTTTTATTACTTCGAATGCCACAGTGGAGGTCCTTGGATTCTACAAAAGAGTTAGTCAGATACCCTTGTGTTGAGCACAGTATGCAAGTCAGAAGCAGATTTATTTCCCTTAATTAGTGACAATAGGAACAATCTATTGAATGTTTCATTAGACGAAAAATAAATATTTTTTCAATGAAAACTACATTTCAGCAATAAAATTTTTTGATTTAGTTGAAAAAATTTGATTTTCTAATGGGAAAATCAAAACATTTCTTTGGCTTTCATCAACCACAAATAAAACATTTTGGTTGTTGAACTGGATCACAATATTTCATTTTTAACTCAGTTTGGCACTGAACTGCATCCAGTTTGAGTTGCAACTTTCGTTTATAGTAGCTTTAAATCAGGTGCCTATTGTCCCCATTCTCTTCTGTGGGCTGGGCTTCAGGGCTGCATTACATCTCCCAAGATAGATTGTACTCTCTGTTCTGGCTTCACTACAGTGGTGGATCATGGGTGTTCCATTACAGTGATACATCTTGGAGATACATAATAGAACCTGAGAGCTTGGTCTTCAGAGCAGAATGAAGACATAAAGTACCTGAACAGCAATTCACATGAGTCACTGTGATTGCTCAGGTGAACACAGTTTAATATCAAAACTGTCAAAATGAAGCATTTCAATTTTCTTTGGCAAATGGGAATGAAATATTTTGATTCTGGAAGGTGTGAAAATATCTAAGTGAAATGTTTCAACATTTCCAAGTAGAAATTTACCTGAAATCTACATTTCAATAGTTCAAAGTTTTGTCCTGATTTGGAATGAAAACACATGTTGACATATTAGAATTTCCCATGTGAACTATATATGATTTTTCACCCGATCAAAATTTAGTGTTTAATTGTTCAATCAGCTTTATGATCGGATTGCTAGAAAATTTAAATATTTTATAATGCCTGTGGAAGCAGGGTCTGAATGAGTTCTCCCATGACATCTAGTGGTGATCTGGGAGAAAAGACTTCAGGAGCAGACTGTGTTTGCA
Source organism: Sternotherus odoratus (assembly GCA_032164245.1). Classification (NCBI taxonomy): domain Eukaryota; kingdom Metazoa; phylum Chordata; order Testudines; family Kinosternidae; genus Sternotherus; species Sternotherus odoratus. The sequence goes on along the minus strand of JAVMKO010000001.1, from coordinate 225,350,283 downwards.
TAGACATGCCCACTCTGCCTAGGGACACAGGAGATGGAGCTTCTTTGCGAAAATGATAAATTTTGGCTGGTTTGGGATTTACAAATCACTCTAATATTTGAATGTGGGGTAAAGAAATGCTGTTACATATGTAAAGAATAATTGAGTAAAAGGCAGCAGAACTGTACTTAGTAAGCCCTGACTGAGGGGTCACCATAACCTGAATCTCACTTGCTAAATAAGGATTAGGGGTACCAAATCCCAGTGAAGATGGGAGTGGGTGAGCGAGCATAGGTGTTTGTACATGGTGGTGTGATTGCTATGTAAGGATTCTAGACATTGTTTGATGACAGAGCTGATTGGAAATAAGGACTCTCAGTTAAATCTAGTTGGTAATTCCTAGACCTGATTTTGCTGCTAAGTGGTTCAGGGGTGGCTGAGATTTTGACCTTGTGTGGAGACAGTGAAAAACAACAGAGGCTGCACTGGCTGTGCAGTCACTGAAAACTGTACTCAGAAAGGTTAAGGAATAGCAGCCGTGTTAGTCTGTATCCGTAAAGAAAGCGAAGAATACTGTAGCACCTTAGAGACTAATCAGTTTATTCTTATCAACTGTTAGACAGACAGATCCACTAAATTTTAACTACAAAAGTTTTTTTCTCCTGCTGATAATGGCCCATCCATATTAAACAGCCTCTTAGAATGGCTATGGTAATTTACAACTTTTTTTTTCCTTTCTGTGTGTATAAATGCATCTTACTTCTGTTTGTTCCATTCTATGCATCCGATGAAGTGGGCTATAGCCCACAAAAGCTTATGCTGAAATAAACTGGTTAGTCTCTAAGGTGCTACAAGTATTCCTCGCTCTCTGTACTAAGAAAGAGTCGTGTTAAGTGGTGGAATCTCAGAAGGTGATGCTGTGAAGCTGTGAGACGCAGTAGCCAATGACAGAGAAACAGTGATAGTTGTGAGTCAATTGCAGAAGCAGCAACAGATGTATTGCTCAGTGTTGGCCCACCCCTCAACGTTAGAGGTTTACTCCCGTGAATACACTTCGGAACTCCAGGTCTTCACTGACCAAGGGCAGCCAACTGTAAGTGGGGTACAGTGGAGTGAGAGGGAAGTGACGTGTTAAATGGGAAAATCAGTTCATCAGAGTTTCCCACCGCAAGATGGAAAACTGAAGCAAATGACACTTCCCAATGTACTCTAGGGTCAGATTTGCTTCTGGTCACACACTTAGTAATTAATTAATAATCCCAAATTAATGTTTGCTTGCCTTTCCCTTTTAATAAAACCTCTCATTTGTTAGACAGAGATTCAGAGATTGTTCAAGGGGAAGCATTATCTCTTAGAGGCTCCCTGGGATGGAGTTTAGTTTTCCCAGCTTACTGGATGTGGACTCGAGTCAGTTCTGATTTCTATTGTTACAACATAGCCCTTTGTGGCTGTTGACCCCACCAGGCCAAGTGTTACCTGTGCAAGAATTTCAGCAATGGGTGATGGAAGATAAGTGAATTTTTATTATCTGTGGCAAGGTGCATTCTCAGACTCATGAGGCTCAAGTCCTTTGTGCTCTGGCAAGGCAAGTGATGTCAAGTCAAACCGCCTAGAAAGCCCAAAGGCAGGTTTTCCCTTCCCCTAATCACTCTTTTTTGGCTGGGTCTTTTCCCCTCTGTCCAGGGAAAGCTGTCTCCCGTCTTGGAGAGGCTCCCTGTTCAGCTGTCCCCCAACCTGCTGGCAGCCTCATTCCCTCTATTATCTCTCCTCTCCTCTTCCTAGTTGGGGAGGATTTTAAAAAGATCTCTGACAGCCCTTTGATTGGGATCAGCTGATCTTGCCTGGGTCCCTGGCAACCCTGCTCAGCTGAAGCCAATTAACCTGCAGTTACCTGTCTTAACCACCACCCACTCTGGTAGCTGCCTGCTCTGGGTTTATACCATTGCACATATTAATATTCCATGTCAATTGGGAGGACAGAATTAGAATTCATAGAGACTTTGATATATTGGAGAATTGGTCTGAAATTAACAAGGTGAAATTAAATAAACTTAAATACAAAAATAGCACACCTAAGGAATAAAAAATAAAGAAATACAAAATGGGGAATAATTGGCTGGGCAGTAGTACTGCAGAAATAGATTTGGGGGTTATAGTGGATTACAAATTGAATGAATCAACAATATGATGCAGTTACAACAAAGGTTAATATCATTCTTGGGAGAATTAATAGAAGTGTCATAGTCAAGATATGGGAGTTAATTGTTTTTGTCTACTGAGCACTGGTGATGCTTCAGCTGGAGCAATGTGTTCAGTTTGGGGCACCACACTTTAAGACAGCTGTAGACAAATTAGAGACAGTCCAGAGAAGACAAGCAAAATGACAGTTAAGAAAACCTGACCTCTGAGGAAAGTTTAAATAAATGAAAGAGAGACTGAGAACAGTCTGCAAATATGTCCAGGGCTGTCATAAAGAGGATGGTGGTCAGTGTAAAAGCTGGGGTGCAGTTGCTCAAAGCAGATATTCATTTGACAGACCCACAGTTTCAATCAAGACTTTGGATGACCTACCCTCAAGATATTACTGAATCATAGCTTTTCTTAGGTTGTAAAGTTCCAGGGCATGTACATTTATGATGCTGTTTAAATAATAGTAATATAATACTGAGGCCAGTGGGAGCCAAGAAGCTCCTTCATTATAGCCCTGTTCATGTTCTACTAGATCGTGTGGCTTTTAGGAAAATTGCTTCTGCTTTTTATCTTGAAAATTAATAAGGCAAACATTTTGTAAAAAAAAATAATTCCAAAACCTATGAGAGAATAAAATATATTTAGCTATTTTTCTATTAATTTCATAAAATTGCTTGCAATTTACATACATTTGGATAATGCTAAAACATGCAAAGGCTGATTAAAAATGGACTTTTTAATATGACTAACTCTTCCAGTTACAGTAAAGACTAAATGGTTAATTATTGGCCAAATTGTTAAGTGTGCTATAGTAGTCCCTACACACACATACACACACCTACCTCTCTGCAAATGGATGAGGGTGACTCATACTTCAACCCATGAGAGCAGGGCCTTATAGGCTTATCATCTACCATCAATTCATCCTCTAGGTTTTCCACTGGGAGGGTATGATCCGGGGTTAAAAGAGGTCAGTGATATATCACATTTTGTGGATTTACAAAGAGTTCTTTCCTTGGAGAGTCTCCTTTATATTACAAACTTGACAGAAACTTATATACATTTTAACTATAGGTTTCATCGTGATACACCTGAAAAAAATAATAAGTTTGTGATCGAAAATATTTCAGGGTAAGCAAAATAATGTGATAGTGGTGTGTAAAATGTACTGAAAAAAATGACATTGATATTGAATCTCTTTTAATAATGAACATTTTTACTCCTTCTGTACAATGCTGCATTCAGTCTTCTACTCCCCCCCATTTAGCATGTTGGGTAATGGTAGTCCAAAATTCAGTTGTCCACTCTAAAGAGATCTTTTTCTTTAAGAAGAAGCAAGACTTGCAAGTGATTAATGCATTGCCTGTATGTCACCAAAGTGAAATTTTGTACACTGAGCTGTAAAATCTATTACCGTACAAGAATCAATAAACTAAAAACATAGTGGTATGCTGATTGGGCTCAGAGGTTTCAAACTGATTGTTAATTAATTGCCTGCAGAGTGACAGACTGATGTTTACTAAACATATTTTATTAATACTTTAAAGTCTCAAAGCATGCGAAGTAGGAATAAAAATAATAAATAAGAGCAACCATGTCAGCATAAAAATTTATCAGCAAGATTTTTTGAAAGACAAAATACTGTAGTCAGCAGTATATAAACTACACTTGTGAATTATCTTGATGCTTTTAAACTATGGCTATTCCCATTTAATTAACTTTAGCATGAAATGCCCTCCTATCCCCATTTTGAGTTAAGCTTAAAGCTGATCAGGAATTTTTTGGTGTTCTTGACAGAAAATGCAGATTTATTATAAATGAAAGATTTGTGGAAATGTGTTGGTTTTGACTAAACTTTCTGTGTGAAAATTTCTTAGCTCTAGGGTAGAATTTCTGTTCAAAATCAGAAAGAGAGAGAGAGAGAGAGAGAGAGAGAGAGAGAGAGAGAGAGAATAATCCCAGAATAACCAGTTGCTCTGTCATTGGGGCAATTATAAACAATATATGAAAAACAGATTCAAGTCCATATTCTTTCTGAGTGAGAGTAGAGACTGTAGCTTCTCCCCTATGTCTCAAGTGAGTGCCCAAACCACCAGACTGTAGTGTCAGTTACTCTTTGGCCCCTCAAATATTTCATTATTTATACAGAGTGGAATAGCTCCAACAGGGGAGGTTGAGAGGAAGAAAGACCCTAGTCTGGATGTCTTTCTCTTTCTGTAGTTTATGTCTTGATTGTGTTCAGAATCTTAATAATCTTTTGGATGTACAATGAATTTAAGTTCATTATTGTTTCCAGTGGCAAGCTGTGTTTTAGGTAGTGCAGCTTTGTAAATGGGTACAGCTGGCAGATAATTATATGGTTCCTTTAAATATATTACTTCCAGTGTTTCCACATTCAGAATCTCATTATCTGAGCTACTTTCAGCCTCTAAAATCGACAAGTTCTTGAATTAGAAACTGTCTAGTTTCAAATTGCCATAGAAATTATATTAAAAGGATAATTCTTAGGAATGCCAAATGGACTGGGACCAGTCTATATTCACTATTTTGCACAGGATCTATTTAATAGCCACATACACAATATGGATATACTGCCTGATAGTAAATATTGATTATTTTTTTAATATTGATTAATATTTTCACCTTGAGAAGGTTACATTCATGCATCGGCATGCATGCATATAATATTTATATTGCCAGTCCACTGGGGTCTTGTATGAAGGTAAGTTCCCTTCCCAGATGAGTGTAAAGGTATTAATATACTAATAATTTTATTTGGATTGCACTGGGAGATTTTTTTATGGATTTGTTTTTATAAAAATGGCAAGGTAACTGGAAAGTTAGATAACCATCTATAATAAACACTCACAGGTGACCTTTAAAAAATGCCATTATGGATACCCTGAATAAAATGTAAGTATTGTGAATTAAGTTTCCTTATGGCTCCCACCTCCTAACCAATAATGGTACATCAAAATATTAAAAACAAACCTTTATTAAAATGAACTTACCAAGTGTGTTGTTGCACTCCATATACTTTATGGAAATATCTTATGAATATGACATAATTGGAATATGTTTTATGTTAAGTACCCTTTGTATGGTGTCACTAGAAAGCTTGTAATCCACTAAGTGCATTCATCCTATTTGTTTGAATGTATAATTTCTATGTCTGGAGTTAGAAGAATAAAATATAAACTTGTATCACTGACATAAACATCTTAAGTGGAAGCCATTAAGGGTACTTTAGAATCACTGAACAGTAAATGACTCTGTTTAGTTACAAACCTTCCTGTATACATGTGGGCCAGCCCAGGAAGAATGGAGGTAGGGTTTCACAGGACGTATGAGCATGTCACATGATGCTGGAATCCATCTTAAATCTGGTACTTTTCACTTTTGAAGGAGGGGTGGGAGACAAAAGATTCCCGCCTTGTCCCAAAGCTATAAAAGAGGGTGGAGCAAGACAGAGGAGTGGCCAGTCATGAGAAAACCCCTAGTTATTACGTTAGATGGCTTCTGTAACTAACAAGGACTGTAGCAGGGGAAGGAACTGGTTCCAGACTAGGAAGGAGTCTAGTCAGTGAAATAAGCTTATTGGAACATCTCTGAGGGTGGGATATTGCCTGTAATCGGTTTCTTAATGTATTAGGCTTAGACTTGTGTGGTTTTGCTTTATCTTGCTATTTTGGTGACATACTTTGTTCTGTCTATTATTACTTGGAACCACTTAAATTCTACTTTTTGTACTTATTAAAATCACTGTTGGTTATTAAGAACCCCTGAGTAAGTGATTAATACTTGGGGGAGCAAACTGCTGTGCATATCTCTCTATAAGTCAGGGATCAGCAACGTTGGCACGCGGGACCACAGAGTAAGCACCCTTAGCAGGCCCCGCCGCTTTATTTACCTGCCGTTTCGCCGACCACGGCTCCCATTGGCCCCGGTTCACCATCCCAGTCCAACGGGGGCTGCGGGAAGCGGTGGCCAGCACCGCACCACTTCCCGCAGCCCACAATGGACCGGGACCGCAAACCGCGGCCAGTGGGAGCCATGGTCGGTGAAACAGCAGGTAAATAAAGTGGCGGGGCCTTCTAAGGGTGCTTACCTTGAAGTTCCGCATGCCAACGTTGCCGATTCCTGCTATAAGTGTTATAGAGGGAGGACTATTTATGAGTTTACCTTGTATATGCTTTATACAGAGTAAAACAGATTTATTTGGAGTTTGGATCCCATTGAGAACTAGATGTCTGGGTGCTGGAGTCAGGTAACCCGCAGATTGGTTTTCACTTAAAACCTGCAGCTTTGGAGGCATGACCCGGACCTTGGGTCTGTGTTGCAGAAGGCTAGTGTGTCTGTCTCAACAAGGCAGGGTACTGGAAGTCCCAAGCTAGCTGGGAAAATGGACTCGGAGATAATTTCAGTACATCAGGTGAAAGTCCCAAGGGGTTCTCTGTAACCGAACCCATCACACCAAGTTCTATAGCAAAGTCAATAGAATTTCTATGTATAATTTATAAATCTTCTCTTTTTTATTACATTGTAAGCCTTCTACAAGAATACTTAGTGATACCTATGGCACATCTCTTTGGAACAATTTTTTTTAAGGACTAGATTAATATATCACTAGAATGACAGCTCTTATCACAGGTATTCTGATGATGTATTAGTGTAGTCTATGATCATAGTGCTGTCATTGTGATGATTTATTAGCATGATACTTCGTCAGATTGATGGTGAGAACAACATTCCCAAGAAAGAAATGTATGAGGAGCAGTTTTATTACAGGAATCGCTTATTCTGTATGTATGTGTTTATAGATATCTGGATATACTTATACAAAGAATACTGCTATGGTGTAAGATGATATAGCCAAATTACTCCAGTGACAAAGCATGAGTGAACTGTACAGGAGAGTTCAAAGGAGGTCAAAAAGAACCAAAGAACTAGCTCACCACCAACAGGTATCACAGCTCAAAGTCTATGCCAGCCAGGCAGATCAGAACTAGTGCTAGCGCCAGAACCCAGTATGTCACAGCCTGACCCTGACCCTTCACTACCACTGTGGGTTTGGAGGACAACTGTTTCTATAACAGGAGGCACTTCAGAGCTAGCTTGTCAATCTGTCACTTATGCATGGCTCTCATCACATCTTTCTTCTCATCATAGTATCGGTCCTCTTATTTCTCCTCCTCTTCCTTCCCTCTCCATTCCCCTCACTGGGTTCACCTCCCCTTCATGTTAATCTCCCCCCTCTACAGTTCCCACCATCTCTACCTACGTGTCTTACTCCTCTATCCCAATCTTCTTCCTCCTCCCACCACCACACATCCAAATCCCACACTGTATCCTTATCACCTCTGAAGACATTTGCCCCGACACGGACTCCCCCTCCATCTCTGCCTTCTCCACCTTCATCTCTCCCTTCCCTACCACAACAGGCCTGACTCCTCATCCCCCATTCCTAACCCCACACCCATTCACTTTCATCCTGTTTCCCTTCTTTCCCTTATCTTGCAGTCTCTGGAATCCCACTCCATCTCTAAAAAGATCATAGCTATCCACAACCTCTTTACATCTTGTATCAGAGGAGTAGCCATGTTAGTCTCGATCTGCAAAAGCAACAAAGAGTCTTGTAACACCTTATAGACTAACAGATTTTAGGGATCATGAGCCTTCGTGGGCTAAGACCCATTTCATCAGATGAATGTTGTGGAAATCTCCAGAGGCAGGCATAAATATGCAGGCAATAAAGCAAGGTAAATTCAATCAGGGGTGGTGGTGAAGCCCGCTTCCAGCAGCTGATCTAGAGGTGTGAATGCCCAGAGAGGAGAAATTGCTTTTGTAATTGGTGAGCCATTCACAGCTAATATTAAGTCCAGACCTAATGGTGTCGAATTTGCAGATGAACTGGAGCTCAGCAGTTTCTCTTTGAAGTCTGGTCTTGAAGTTTTTTTTTACTGCAATATGGCTGTCTTGAGGTCTGTAATTGTATGTCCAGGCAGGTTGACGTGTTCTCCTACAGGCTTCTGTATATTGCCATTCCTGATATCTGATTTGTGTCCATTTATCCTTTTACGTATGGATTGTCCAGTTTGGCCGATGTACATAGCAGAGGGGCATTGCTGGCACATGATGGCATATATTATATTGGTAGACGTGCAGGTGAATGAACCAGTGATGGTGTGGCTGATCTGGTTAGGTCCTGTGATGGTGTTGCTGGTGTAGACATGTGGTCAGAGTTGGCATCAAGGTTTGTTGCATGGATTGGTTCCTGAGTTAGAGTTATTATGGCACGGTGTGCTGTTGCAGGTGAGAATCTGCTTCAGGTTGGCAGGTTGTCTGTGGGCAAGAACTGGCCTGCCTCCCAAGGCCTGTGAAAGTGAGGGATCATTGTCCAGGATGGGTCGTAGATCACTGATGACGTGTTGGAGAGGTTTTAACTGAAGACTGTAGGTGATGGCCAGTGGTGGTCTGTTGGTTTCTTTCTTGGGTTTACATCTTGTTCCCTTCAACTCCTGGTTCTCACAGATAGATTTTCATCTAATACCACCTTTGCAATTTCTCTCTCCTATGGAGACCTCTCCCTCTCTCACATTCCCTGTCCTGCGGCTGTAGAGTTTTTTTTCCTATTCCTGCCACTTCTAACTCCTCTATACTCCCCTTCCCACTCTTCCTCCTCTTCTGAAAAACACAACATCCAACTCTTTTTTTCCCCATCCCCCTCCAAATTGTCATACATTGTGCACCCAACTCCTCCCCATCATCTTTCTTCTTTGATTTCAGCTCGCTCACAACACTTTTCTTCTCCTCACAGTATCCCACACTCCTCTTCAGACCTCCTCTTCAGCGACTTCAACTCAGTGGAATCTATGCCTACACATTTGAGGACTTGCTTCCCCCATTACGCTGAACTAAATAAAGACCTCCTCTTCAGTGACTTCAACTCAGTGGAATCTATGCCTACACATTTGAGGACTTGCTTCCCCCACTACGCTGAACTAAAAAGCCATCCATACTTTTTAACAAAACAAACAAAAAAACAGAAAGGTTCTGGCATTCCAATTCAAGACAAAACACCTCAGATATTTTAAATGCATATTAAATAGTATTTTAGGGAATAAATGCATACTTAAGATATAAAAATGTGGTTAGTGCTTTTAAATAAAACATCTTCCTCAATGCCAAACATCCATTATCTCAAGGATAAATTCATTTATACAACAGCTTCAGGTCATGAACAAAAATAAACCAGTATTAGTCATTAATACCAGTTGATGCCAATCACTTTTCCTATGCAAATAGTCACTATTAATAGAACAATTTCCACCTAATCAATTACAAATCATGCTGTTTTAAAAAGCTCAAACTGAGCTGCAAACTTTGGATAAAATGCATAGCCAACTTCATTTTTTTAAAAAAAGCACCACAATTCTTGATCAATCATAATCAGATTCAGCTCACAAGGCAAAAAACACCTACGGAAGAGTCATAATTGAACAACAAAATTAATTCAATAGAGGTAAAATGGAAAGAGGAAAAAAAGGGATGTTTTACAAATATCTTTACATTGTTTTCTATGGGGCATTCAGGCAATATCATTGCCAGTTGAACCAGGCTGAACAAATGAAAAGAGTTTCTAAATCACAACACATAATCAACCATAATAATTTGCCTAAACAAAACAATAATTTAAAGAAAAGATCCAAAATTACTGAGGGGAAAATGTGCAAACATTAATTGCAATTTAAGATATACCAAACCTATTGTCTCTACCAATGCTGGTTCTACCTCTCATCAGATGTAACCATTGTTTCCTCAAAAAAGGAGCTCAAATTACAATCTTCTTTCAATCCACAAGGCAACGATATAAACAAATGTTCCCAAAAGTCTCCCTTTTATGCAGTCTGTTTATTTCTTCTCCTCTTTTCCAAAACCATCTAGCTTTGCGCTCAATTTACAACCTCCATCCATTCTAGAAGAATTGTTAGATCTTCAGTAACCTCTCAATTACCTCTCTGACCATCCCTGGAATAAATGTTTTTGACTCCAAGACCTGCACAAATAACATCATGAAGTGGTGATTTTGTTCAGAATCTTGATGCATAGCTTCTCAAACTAGTTATGTGATCATAGGTTTATCAGGATCAAAGTGTAACTGTTCCAAGATATTAGTAGTTACTGTCATTGGGGTTCAAGAAAACTCTAAGTATTGATACATACCCCCTAAATGTAGGGAAAGTTTAGAATCACATCCAAACTTTGTTTCTGAATAACTTCTCTACTGCACACAGAAAACTGATTTAATTATTTGAAATTGCTTGGCAGGTAATAGTCTGCTCTTAGGGAAAGCTCCTATGAAGAAGAGGTGTCTATGTTTGGGGCGGGAGTTGAGGGGGAAGGAAAGGAGGAAATGCATGGGAAAGCATGGGGTCCAAAAGCAGGAGCTTGAGGAACACAAGGCTGTTTTTACCAGATGGATGTAGGGCATTTCAAACTAACCCATTTTTTTTTTCTGATACAGCAGCTTCTATTTGAAAACTGGACACTCAAATGGGATTAGCTCATGTGTGATCCAAAAGACCCCATATTTGCCCTTTTACCACTCAAAAGAAAGTCCTTATAGTGCCAGATATTTATGCTCAGAGTTTTAAGTCAGACTCAGCTTGTAGGTTCTATTTTCTTATAACATGTCTATTGAAATTACGAATGTACTAATGTGTACAGCAGAATCTCTCCATAACTCTTTCTGTTTCTTTCCCCTGGGTGTAAGGATTTCTGATATATAATTATTTATAATTGTGATTATTGTGGGCTATTTTTGCTTTGAAGGCACTGAGCATATGTCTACGTTGCTGCCGGAAAATGTGATTCTCATCATATGTAAACCGATTTGTTCTATGTTGGAGATAGTATCCTACAAATAGCAGTATGGACATTTAGGCATGGGTGGTGGATAAGGCTCAAGGGTAGATAAGGCTCAAGAATAAGGCTCATGGATGGTGGATAAGCCCGAGTCCAAGCCCATCTGAGCCTCTGGGTCTGGCTGGGATGACTTAGTTGAGGATTGGTCCTGCTTTGAGCAGGAGATTGGACTAGATAATCTCCTGAGGTCTCTTCCAATTTATAGTCTATGATTCTAATCTATCAGAAGTTCAAATATAGGCTGTCTAGGTAAAGTATAAAAGTCTGCATTTTTAAATTTTGAGTTATAATATTTCACAAAAATCTTTTTGCAGTTAAATTGGTCTTAGAAGACGGGAGATGGAAATTAACAAGGGTAAAATGTGTCATCTCATATTATGTACCATTTCTCATTTTTAGTTTTATCTTGTCTTTCCTTTGCCCTTGGTAGTACGAATGGAGGTACAATAGAGGTTGTGAAGACAAAGATTATGCTCTTCTACTGCTTTTCCTCACTACAGTTGAGAACATTCAAATAATTGTAAATTATTTTTTCCATTATGCCAATTAGTTTTGGACAACATATGGTACTACTCCAGGAGATGTATGCTGTGTAGTTGCACAAGACCCTGACAGAAGAACAAATGCAAACCCTGCAGACACATATCCATTGCTACAGTGATCAATACCACCCCCACCCCAAGTAAAGACCTTCCAAGATCCATGGATGCTACATGTGACAATCACAACCTATGGTGTACTTCATCCAGTGCACTAAATGCCCCAATAACAACTTTGGGTAAAATCAGACAATCACAATGCTCTTGAATGAACTAACATGGGAAATAATCCTATATAATAAAAGGCCAGAGGAAGTGTGTCCGAAGCCGTCATGCTCAGTAGAGACGGCCCGGACGAACAGCATGCTGGGAGTGGTAGTTTGGCGGCACAAAATGGCCACCGCGCGTGCGCTGTCGCGAGCTGCAGAGACGGCCCGGACAAACAGCAGTAAGCACTTTGGCCTGTCCCCGGTGAGGTAATGGCACAGTCCTCAGAGGCAGTGGTAGAGCGAGGGGGGGACCCCAGTGAGGTAACAGGGCACAGTGCTGAGAGGCAGTGGTAGAGCGGGGGGGGGGACCCCAGTGAGGTAACAGAGCATGGTGCAGCAGGGCTGAGGGGCAGTGGTGGAGAAGGAGGGGGACCCGAGTGTGGTAACAGGGCACAGTGCAGTGGGACTGAGGGGCAGTGGTGGAGAAGGAGGGGGACCCGAGTGTGGTAACAGGGCACAGTGCAGCAGCACTGAGGGGCAGTGGTAGAGCAGGGGGAACTCCAGTGAGGTAACAGGGCACGGTGCAGTGGGACTGAGGGGCAGGGGCTGAGAAGGAGGGGGACCCCACTGAGGTAACAGGGCACGGTACAGTGGGACTGAGAGGCAGTGGCAGAGCGGGGGAGGGACTCACTGAGGTAACAGGGCATGGTGCAGGGGGACTGAGGGCAAACACCATTAAGCACTTTGGCCCGTGTACACAGGCTGTTACACTAGTAAAAGATAAAACATGTATCACTAATGGGTGAAGACTTCACAAAGTGATCACTCTATATCTGTGCTATCAGTACTCATCCTCAAAGGAAACCTGCACAACACTTTCAAAAGACAAATGTAGGTGTTTAAATTCATTACTCTTCTAAATACTAAAAATCATTGAGTGACCAGAGATACTGGATTCATGGTTTTTTACATCAATAATCTGTAACCCATTCCCCCCTCTTTTTGTCCTTTGACTGAAGAGGTGTGGCCCTTTTGAATATGTGCTAACTACTGTGCTAAAGAGTCTGTTCCACCTTTATTTTGCTGTCATTTTGTAAGTACCTTTCCCAGACCTGAAGAAGAACTCTGTGTACTTTGAAAAGTAGTCTCTCTCACTGTAGTGGGGTGCTCCCCGCTCCCTGCCGGCCAGGGCTGGAATAGCCCTGGAAAGAGGGTTTGTAGCTGGCTGAGCCTGCTAGCAGGCTTAAGTGGAAAGCAGGCTCAGCTGTGTGGCCACGCCCCAAACATTCCAGGCTGTATAAAAGCCTGGGAGGCAGGAGTTAGAGAGAGAGAGAAAGGGAGAGTGAGTACTCTGAGAGCAGTCTACTCTGTAGGCAGCAGGAGACAGGGCCTGGCTGCAAAGTACCCGGACTGGGACAGGGCGTGGGTGAGGCAGCTGGGAGCCAGGGAGCCTAGGCTCTAGAGCAGGGGTCAGGAACCTTTTTGACTCAGAGAGCCATGAAAACAAAATATTTGGAAATTTATTTTAGTAAGAGCCATATAATAGCCCCCCCCGCTCCGGCCGCGCCCTCCCCCCCCCCCGCTCCGGCCGTGCTCTCCTCCCCCGGCTCCGGCTGCGCTCTCACTGGCCCCCTCCCCCGGCTTGCCTTGCCTCGCCTCCTGCCCCGGCTCCGCTCTCCTCCCCCGAAGCCCAGGCTGGCAACGGGAGCTGAGACCCCAGCTGGCAAGGGGCCAGCAGGGGAAATCCCAAAGCAGTGGCAGGTGGAGTCCTTAGCCCTGCACTGCTTTGGGGTTTCCCCCACTGGCCCCTTGCCAGCCAGGGTCCTGCCGCCTGCCTGACCGGCCCAGCCCACTCTCTCCCCCCCCCAGTCTCTCCCCCCCCCCAAACCTCCTTCCCTCCCACCCCCCCCAACTGACCCACTCAGCCCGGTCTCTCCCCCCAAAACCTCCTTCCCTCCCACCCACCCCCCAAATGACCCACCCAGCCCGGTCTCTCCCCCCCAAACCTCCTTTCCTCCAACCCCCCCCCCAACTGACGCACCCAGCCCGGTCTCTCCCCCACACCGCTTATCCCCGCTCCCAGCCCAGCCTCCCCCCCATGCTCCCTGGCAAACGGCTTATCTCCGCTCCCAGCCCAGCCTACCCTCCATGCTCCCTTGCAAACGGCTTATCTCCGCTCCCAGCCCAGCCTCCCCTCCATGCTCCCTTGCAAACGGCTTATCTCTGCTCCCAGCCCAGCCTCCTCTCCATGCTCCCTGGCAAACGGCTTATCTCTGCTCCCAGCCCAGCCTCCTCTCCATGCTCCCTGGCAAACGGCTTATCTTTGCTCCCAGCCCAGCCTCCCCTCCATGCTCCCTTGCAAACGGCTTATCTCTGCTCCCAGCCCAGCCTCCCCTCCATGCTCCCTTGCAAACGGCTTATCTCTGCTCCCAGCCCTGCCTCCCCTCCATGCTCCCTTGCAAACGGCTTATCTCTGCTCCCAGCCCTGCCTCCCCTCCATGCTCCCTTGCAAACGGCTTATCTCTGCTCCCAGCCCAGCCTCCTCTCCATGCTCCCTGGCAAACGGCTTATCTCTGCTCCCAGCCCAGCCTCCTCTCCATGCTCCCTGGCAAACGGCTTATCTCTGCTCCCAGCCCAGCCTCCTCTCCATGCTCCCTGGCAAACGGTTTATCTCTGCTCCCAGCCCAGCCTCCCCTCCATGCTCCCTGGCAAACGGTTTATCTCTGCTCCCAGCCCAGCCTCCTCTCCATGCTCCCTGGCAAACGGTTTATCTCTGTTCCCAGCCCAGCCTCCTTTCCATGCTCCCTGGCAAACGGTTTATCTCTGCTCCCAGCCCAGCCTCCTCTCCATGCTCCCTGGCAAACGGTTTATCTCTGCTCCCAGCCCAGCCTCCTCTCCATGCTCCCTGGCAAACGGCTTATCTCTGCTCCCAGCCCAGCCTCCTCTCCATGCTCCCTGGCAAACGGCTTATCTCTGCTCCCAGCCCAGCCTCCCCTCCATGCTCCCTGGCAAACGGCTTATCTCTGCTCCCAGCCCAGCCTCCCCTCCATGCTCCCTGGCAAACGGCTTATCTCTGCTCCCAGCCCAGCCTCCCCTCCATGCTCCCTGGCAAACGGCTTATCTCTGCTCCCAGCCCAGCCTCCCCTCCATGCTCCCTGGCAAACGGCTTATCTCTGCTCCCAGCCCTGCCTCCCCTCCATGCTCCCTGGCAAACGGTTTATCTCTGCTCCCAGCCCTGCCTCCCCTCCATGCTCCCTGGCAAACGGTTTATCTCTGCTCCCAGCCCTGCCTCCCCTCCATGCTCCCTGGCAAACGGTTTATCTCTGCTCCCAGCCCTGCCTCCCCTCCATGCTCCCTGGCAAACGGTTTATCTCTGCTCCCAGCCCTGCCTCCCCTCCATGCTCCCTAGCAAACGGTTTATCTCTGCTCCCAGCCCTGCCTCCCCTCCATGCTCCCTGGCAAACGGCTTATCTCTGCTCCCAGCCCAGCCTCCCCTCCATGCTCCCTGGCAAACGGCTTATCTCTGCTCCCAGCCCAGCCTCCCCTCCATGCTCCCTGGCAAACGGCTTATCTCTGCTCCCAGCCCAGCCTCCCCTCCATGCTCCCTGGCAAACGGCTTATCTCTGCTCCCAGCCCAGCCTCCCCTCCATGCTCCCTGGCAAACGGTTTATCTCTGCTCCCAGCCCAGCCTCCCCTCCATGCTCCCTGGCAAACGGTTTATCTCTGCTCCCAGCCCAGCCTCCCCTCCATGCTCCCTGGCAAACGGTTTATCTCTGCTCCCAGCCCTGCCTCCCCTCCATGCTCCCTGGCAAACGGCTTATCTCTGCTCCCAGCCCTGCCTCCCCTCCATGCTCCCTGGCAAACGGTTTATCTCTGCTCCCAGCCCAGCCTCCTCTCCATGCTCCCTGGCAAACGGTTTATCTCTGCTCCCAGCCCAGCCTCCTCTCCATGCTCCCTGGCAAACGGCTTATCTCTGCTCCCAGCCCTGCCTCCCCTCCATGCTCCCTGGCAAACGGTTTATCTCTGCTCCCAGCCCAGCCTCCTCTCCATGCTCCCTGGCAAACGGTTTATCTCTGCTCCCAGCCCAGCCTCCTCTCCATGCTCCCTGGCAAACGGTTTCTCTCTGCTCCCAGCCCAGCCTCCTCTCCATGCTCCCTGGCAAACGGTTTCTCTCTGCTCCCAGCCCAGCCTCCTCTCCATGCTCCCTGGCGAACGGTTTCTCTCTGCTCCCAGCCCAGCCTCCTCTCCATGCTCCCTGGCGAACGGTTTATCTCTGCTCCCAGCCCAGCCTCCTCTCCATGCTCCCTGGCGAATGGCTTATCTCTGCTCCCAGCCCAGCCTCCTCTCCATGCTCCCTGGCAAACAGCTTATCTCTGCTCCCAGCCCAGCCTCCTCTCCATGCTCCCTGGCAAACGGCTTATCTCTGCTCCCAGCCCAGCCTCCTCTCCATGCTCCCTTGCAAACGGTTTATCTCTGCTCCCAGCCCAGCCTCCTCTCCATGCTCCCTTGCAAACGGCTTATCTCTGCTCCCAGCCCTGCCTCCCCTCCATGCTCCCTTGCAAACGGCTTATCTCTGCTCCCAGCCCAGCCTCCTCTCCATGCTCCCTTGCAAACGGCTTATCTCTGCTCCCAGCCCTGCCTCCCCTCCATGCTCCCTTGCAAACGGTTTATCTCTTCTCCCAGCCCTGCCTCCCCTCCATGCTCCCTTGCAAACGGCTTATCTCTGCTCCCAGCCCAGCCTCCTCTCCATGCTCCCTTGCAAACGGTTTATCTCTGCTCCCAGCCCAGCCTCCTCTCCATGCTCCCTTGCAAACGGCTTATCTCTGCTCCCAGCCCTGCCTCCCCTCCATGCTCCCTTGCAAACGGCTTATCTCTGCTCCCAGCCCAGCCTCCTCTCCATGCTCCCTTGCAAACGGTTTATCTCTGCTCCCAGCCCAGCCTCCTCTCCATGCTCCCTTGCAAACGGCTCCCCCCCCCCCCCCCGCTTACTTGTTCGCTGGGTCGCGCTGCTGTGACCGAACTCCAGCGAGGGAAGGAGAGGAGTGACACGCCCCTAGCCTCGCTTTCAGAGCCGGGCCACACCGCCTCCCCCGCCCCCCAGCTTTGCTTTCAGAGCCGCGCCACACCGCCTCCCCCGCCCCCCAGCCGTCACAGCAGCGCCGCGAGCCAGATGACAGGCTCAAAAGAGCCACATCTGGCTCGCGAGCCATAGGTTCCCGACCCCTGCTCTAGAGAGAGGGCCCCAGCTTGCTGAACCTAGGGAAGGCCTGACCCACGGGGTACTGGGGATTGCAAGGGGGCAGTCTCCTCTGCAAGCAGAGGGAGACAGGCCTGGCTGCTGGGAGCCTTTAGCAGAGTACCCAGACTGGGACAGGGCGAGGGCAAGGCAGCTGGGAGCCAGGGAGCCTAAGCTCTAGTGAGAGGGCCCCAGCTTGCTGAGCCTAGGGAAGGCCCGACCCACAGGGTACTGGGGGTTGCAAGGGGGTGGCCCCTGGGCTGATAAGAGCAGCAGGCCAACCCCTTCTTGCCGGTGATGAGTAGCCATGAGACTGCAGTCAGCCTCAGAGAGACTGAGGCAGTGGTGACTGGCAGTGGCCGTATCTGAGGCAAGTTGGGGATAGTGGGTGTTGGGTTCCCCAGGGAGGGGAGATCCTAAGACCAGGGGGGTACTGCAGGGGTGCAGCGCCCTCAGCGAGGGGTCCCGGGGTCCAGGAGGGGCACGGGACCAGTGTGGAGAAGCGGACGTCGGCCGGCAGAGGGTGCTCCAGGGTCAAAAAGAGCTAATTCCCAGACGACCAGATGGGGGCGCCGCCGGGTGAGTGACCGACCCCCTTACACTCACCAAAAGAAGTTGGCCCAATAAAAGAGAGAGACTTGTCTACTCTGGGAGATGTCTTCCTTTTATTTTGTTGATGAATATAGATGTTTTTCTCTTCAATTTATTACTTTGTGAACCAACATAATAGTCATAAAAATGCAGCAAGAAAGATTCAACATAGTCTATGTTAGTAGGTTCTGAAATAAATCTTGAAGGTTTGTGGTTAAAGTGATAGTTCACTAAAGGTTTATATACTCAGAAAGAACTAGTATTCTTACATGTACCTTTAGTTGAAGTAGTACTAAGGAAAATACTGGCAAATATGCAAATCTTCTAGCATGAATATAAAATCTATATTGCACCATGTCCCGGTCCATAGCCCAAATAAGTAGATTGTGAGCTAGGGAATGTTTTCAGGGGTTAGAAAACCAATGTACTGGAGGATTAATTATGCAATATATGTAGTTATGGAACTGTTCCTGCTCCCTTTGGCCCTTTCCCTCAGTACAATCTATGCTGAGGTATAAGGATTCTCATTTTGGAATGTATGCAGGGTGGGGAGAAATGCCCAAACACATGCAGCATCCTCCTCTTCCATAGTGCACAGCTACACTGGTTAAATAAGGCTCTGTCTATGTCTACATTACAGATTATGTTGGAATAGTTTATATTGCTCAGGGGTGTGAATAAATCACTCCTCAGAGCGAGATAAGAGAATCTCTCCCACCTTCATAGTTACCGCTGCTCACTCTGTATGTGTAGACAGGCCCTAAGAAGCGGACATCCAATGCCCCTTAATGGATAAGTGAACATAGCCCCTTAATGGATAAGTGAACATAGCCCCTTAATGGATAAGTGAACATAGCCCCTTAATGGATAAGTGAACATAGCTCTGAAATATATTCAAAGAAATATCAAGAAATTAGTGACCCTGCAATTGTGTGAAGCAATTCTACTTCTGTTTGTGTTATTTAGTCGTCCCAGCTGTGATGAGAAAATGGATAAATCTTCTTGAAATTTCTCTAACTGTTGTCCATATTTCCTCTCATTAATGGAGAAGTTATCTGCTGAACTTAATCCATAGTAGCACAAAATCTTCTCTCTTCTTTTCTTCAGCCATTGTAGACACTATAGTTTTCTTTGGCTTTAATTCAGCTCTCCTATCTCCTAAGTAAAGATTTAGAATCCCTCAGAACTGGCCTGTTATCTGCAACAAGAAAAGGAGTCTATTCTCTTGTCTTATACTCAACCTAAATTGCTTAGTAAGCAAAAGGCTGTTAATGGGGAATCACCATTCAATAGCTGTGTGACCCAAAAGATTAAGAACATAAGAATGGCCATATTGGGTCAGACCAAAGGTCCATCTAGCCCAGTATCCTGTATTCGAATAGTGGCCAATGCCAGGTGCCCTAGAGGGAATGAACAGAACATCAAGTGATCCATTTCTGGTCACCCATCCCAGCTTCTGGGAAACAGAGGCTACGGATATCATCCTTGCCCATCCTGGTTAATAGCCATGATGGACCTATCCTCCGTGAATTTATCCAGTTCTTTTTTGAACCCTGTTATAGTATTGACCTTCACAACATTCTCTGGCAGAGTTCTATAGGTTGACTGTATATTGTATGAAGACATACTTCATTTTGTTTGTCCATGTATATTTTTGTCCATGTATACTGTGAAGGAAAATATAACTTAATACTAACAAATATGTCAAAGAAAGTAGCACCTAAATATTACCTTTTCATTTTGCAAAGAAAGAAAGTTAAAACACTGAATGAATAAAAGCATAAAGAACAACAATTAGTCTTGGATGACTGTTTATGGGCAAAGTGCTCGTCTGTTCAGAGCATCACATTTGTAATCCTATATGCATGTTTTGACTTTGTTTCTGTCTTGATTACAGATGGAGCCAAGCCCAACTCTAGATCAAAATATGCCTGAACTTTGAGGAAGTTCCAGTCCACATATACACTTTAATTGGCCCATTTTCGTACAATTAGCCAATCCAAAGCTCCACAACTGAATACTCTCAACATTTGAGAAAGTTTAGATCTAAAATGTGTAACTTGATAAATATATATAAAGCAAAGTTATCAACTGTTATATAAAGTTTATTTTACAGTTTCTGGAACAGATACACTAACTGATTGTGTTCTGGAGATCCCTAGGTACAAGTATGTTGCTACACTGTCACAAAGGGTCTCTGTTTCTCCAGTACTATTATTTCCTTGGATCATGAGGAAAGCTCTTTCTGAATGTGGAAATGTGTTAAGAGGGGAGTGTCAAGAAGTGGGGGGGGGGAGGGAAATAGAGAAAGGAGTAGGTTGGCTAGGGCAAGGTTTGAGAGGATGTGAATTATCCTTCCTCAAAACTCCATGGAGTTCCAAATATAAAGATATTATAAGCCAGGAAATGCTGGTTTATAACAGTTTAGATTCTGGCCCAATAAACTCAAAAATTATTGTGCAGTGTTTAATGTTCACAGCAGGCAGTGAAGCTTCTCTAGTTTTTCCTTTAGGTCCATGCTCCTTGGGTAATCATTTACACAAGTGCAAATTAAGAGTAACATGTTACCAATCTGATCTGATAGCATTTTGTACTAGCTTAAATGACTTCGCAGTGTTTATGGTAATAGTGAATCAGGTCCTATGAATGCAAAAGAGATTTGACTATATGGGCAAAACCTCAACAACTCCTCTATACAAGCTTCCCATGAAAATTGCTGCATGTAAATTGGTTATTACCAAATTAATCATATTGCAACATTCTTTCACAATGCCAATTCTAACTGAGATTTAATTTTGAGTATGTAAAAATAGAACCAGCCTCAGTTACTGGAAACTTGGATCAATTGTTCTATGATAAACAGACTGAGCCAACTTTTAAATAATGAAAATGGTAAGAATCAATATTGTTTGTCATCTGATAGGAAGGTTAAAATGGAGTAATCATCTAAATAAATATTTTTTCAAGGTTAAAAATGTGTTTAATCATATTAAAAATAGAAAGCACAAGGATTCAAATACCCAGTGTTCATCATTTTTAAAAATGTTACTTTGAAGTATAAGGAAAAGTTATTAATAAAATTGTACAATGGTAATAATTTATAGGAAAAGATCAAACACCTTTTACATTAGGAAACAGTAGCTAGTGAACATGGGGTTAATGATCCAGTGGTTCTGGCAGCTGCCTAACACTTAGAAAACCAGGGTTCTAGTCTCTGCTCTCCCACAGACTTCCTGTGTACAACTCCTTCAGTTACTGTATGCACAGGTATAAAATAGAGTTCATAATACTCTCCTGCCTCAGAACTCATGGTGAGGGGGCCATAAAAGTATCTGAAGTAGAGAAGTCAGTTTTAAGTGTATGTTAAATCTATTATTGAGAATGGCAGTCAAATCCTCAGCTTGTGTAAATCACTCTCTGAGGAGGTGTATATGGGCTTCTAGCTTTAATCTTTTCTATCAAAATATATCCTTCACATGCTTTATAACAGAATGGATCATGGGGAGCAAGTAATCACCAGCTAAAGCAAAAAGGAACATTTTCATGAAAGATTTTAAATGATTTAGGGAAGGAAATTGGAAGCCTTTCACATACATTTTAGGCAGACGTTTGAGAATATTTGTTAGTGAACAAACACCAACAGTGATTTGAGATTGGATGCAAATGACAGTTAATTTAAAAATCAAACTTCCAAAAGAGTAAGATTTCAAACTGCTTGGTGATGCAATTAAAATGTGTCCATCAACTGAAAACCTTTGGTTAGGCAGGCACTGAAGTAACTCTTGATGAAAGCATACATACACACATACACATACCAAACAGAAAACCAAAACCCATATGACTATAAATACGTTGGGATCAAAAAATAAAGTAAACCCGTATGTAGATTTTTTTGGTAGGAAATACAGCGGGGGAATCATTTTCCAAAAGCATTCTCTATTAGAATAAATCACCAAAGAGGTAGAAATGACTATATTATAAGAAGATATAGTGGTTTAGAGGGTCAAATTACCTTTATTAATTATTTTACTTTTCATTAGAGTGTTATAGAGAATATGTCATTTACTTTAAGGTCTGAAGCTGAGTAGTTTTATATCAACCTCTATTTATGATTATTTTTCTTCACAAAATAAACTGACCAAGAAATTCTATGCAAAGACTTTTGTTTAATGTAAATTTAAACTTGCCTAATATGATACCCCTGGTATTATATTGCAGTCTTTAAATACATAACTGTCAGGAATCCAATTTCCTTTTACAGTCCTAGGGTATGGCTATGCTGGAATCGGGAGGTGTGACTGCAGAATACTTCTGGAACAAAATTAGATCAGATAACAATAGCAGTGAACAAAGAGTCCTGTGGCACCTTAAAGACTAACAAAAGTATTGAAACATTGGACTAGGACAGAGAACCATAGCCAATGGGAGCCGCGGTCGGCAAAACGCCAGGTAAACAAAACAGTGGAGCCCGCTAAGGGTGCTTACCCTGCAGTCCCATGTGCCAATGTTGCCGATCCCTGATTTATATAAAGCTATAAAAGCATATGTACACAACACTACAAATATGATATAGTAAAATAGGGTATGTCAACACTGGAGCCAGAAGTGCAATTTCCAGCTTGGGTAGACATATCTATTTTTAGCTCTGATTGAACCAACTCTACTAAAAATAGCAGTGCAGCTGGACCTTCATGGGCAGTGGGATGGACTAGCTGCCGCAAGTATATACCTAGGGTTTCAGACAAGCATTGTACTCAGGACAGTTATCGCTTTCTGAGACCCATGCTATACTACTATTTTTATCATGCTAGTGCAACCACAACTAGAAGATGTATGTCTAAGCAAGCTGAAAGCCTTAGCCAGGGTAGACCTATACATAGTGAATACAGCTATGTGTTGCTAGATATAGTTCAAAGGTTTACAAGGCTATTATATTACAACCCTATTGTTCAAGGGTTTTGTTATAAGTGTGAAGAGTGCCTTGCCTGGGTGGGGCTTGTTATCTGAGACAGGTAACGTAGGAGTTTCCCTGCCATGGGGGAGGGAGGAGCCTCGAGCCCATGAAGAAGGGAGGAGCAAAACAGTCAGTTCCATCTTGGCTGGTCTCCAGGGAGGAGGCCAGGGCCAGAGAGCTCCATCTTGGCTGGTCTCCAGGGAAGAGGCCAGGGCCAGGAGAGTTCCATCTTGGCTGCACATGAGGCAGGAAGCTTGCCAAGGTAGCTGGCAAGGGTTCTAGACCATCTTTGGCTATAAAGATGGCTCTACCTTTTTCTTATACTTCTACTTAGCTAATGTGAGTATTACCATTTGATTCTTCTAATAAGCTGTGCCTTTGGGGTGTTCTTTGCCTTTCAGACCAAAGTGGGAAACCCCAAATGTAAAGTGTCTGTATTTCTGCTTTAACCTTTTTCTAGTTATAAAACCGTCTGGTTTATTTCCCTTAGGGTTTTTCTTTGCTTCCAGTCTGGGAAGGGGGAAGGGAAGGGAATAGGAACCAGGGCAGCTAGGGGCCTAGCTGGAGTGTGAAGACTATCTCTCCTTACCGTCAGGTTAGAGGGGGGAGGGAGGAAGCAGTTTTCAGGTGTCTGCCTCTCAGGTACAGAGAGACAGGTGTGGGGGAAGTCTGCCTTCAGCCGGGGAGGGTGAAGGACAGAAAGCAGCCTCCAGGTATCTGACTTTGAATCCCAGGAAGGGGTACAAGGTTAGGGTCTGGCTCTCAGGTTGAGAGAGACAGGGTTAAGGGAAGTCTGCCTTCAGCTGGTCAGGGTGGAGAGAAGCAGTTTTCCGGTGTCTGACTTTAAAACCCAGGGAGGGGGTACAAAGTCAGGGTTAGGGGAAGATTGCCCCCCCCCCCAGGTTTTGAAAGTATACCTGATTGGTGGCAGTGATTGGTAACCCCAAGAACCCCAACTGGCAAGGTGTGGGTGTGGGGGGAAAAGGACTTGTTGGTCTGGCATAGAAGAGGCCCAGCCTTTGTACTCAGGAGCATAAGGGCTGGGGTAACCCCCTCTTACAGGTTTACAAGGCTATAAACAACTACATCACAATCAGCTGTCTATTATTTATATTACTTTAAATATACTAATACCATTTAGTATAGTACAATAGTTAGCCATTAAAAAAGAGCTAAATTGTATTCTTCAGAAAAAAAAAGTTACAGATCACTAGTTTAACTTTGGAGGTTGGAAGCACTATTCTACTTTGAAATTCAGTGGCTTGTAGTTCTGAATTCTGCATACAACAAATTTGTACATGAACTTAAAGAAACTCTTACAAAATATTTTAAGGAAAGTGCAGTTATTACTGTCTTGTGTACTCTGTAAACCTCAGATTGCGAGAGGCCCGTGTATGGACATGAAACGGCAGAAAGGTATGCACGTAGCCTCCCTCTCTTTTCATGACTCCACAAGAATAGGAGCTCTCTCATAATAGCTATAAGGATCATATGCTGCTCTTCCCCCTGGAAACAACATGCTGATAAGATATCTGATAGGGGCTTGGAGGATACAGTATAAGGCTTCCCTTCCCCTCTTGTATACACCCATTAACAATTTGCACCAACATTATTAGATGGTGAAAAAGTGCTCACCTGCCATGTACTTGGAAAATCCCCAAGAGAAATGGTGCCTGCCAAAGTCATGATCTCTCTAATGCTTATCCACAAATGACATGTGGTAATCGAGTCTTATGAAAACAGCATGAGAACTTTATTAATAAAGACAGTTTGTGGAGATGTCACAGAACATGAAAGTCAAACTGGATAAAGAGCAACTGTCAGAAACATTGTGCAGTAATGCATTTTAGAACATTCACATTGCTATTCCAATATGTAAGGGTAATTTCTTAGCATTTAGGAATTACAGTACAGTAAAACCTCCATTTAACGGACTAATTCGGGCGAGGGGGTGTCCGTTAAATCAAAAAGTCAGTTATTTAATAATAATAAAAAAAACCGAGCTGTCTGAGCAGCAGCCCGCCCGCCACAGGGTCGGGGCGGCAGCTCTGCAGCCCGCCTGCTGCCGGGACCGGGGCGGCAGCCGGGAGCTGGGAGCCAGCCCGCCTGCTGCCGGGACCGGGGCGGCAGCCGGGAGCTGGGAGCCAGCCCGCCTGCTGCCGGGACCGGGGCGGCAGCCGGGAGCTGGGAGCCAGCCCGCCTGCTGCCGGGACCGGGGCAGCAGCTGGGAGCCAGCAGCCAGACCACCCGCTGCCAGGGTCAGGGTGGGAGCCGGCAGCCAGCCCGCCAGGAGCTAGGACCCAGGAGGGAGCTGGGAGCCAGCCCACCTGCTGCCGGGACCGGAGCGGCAGCCGGGAGCCAGCAGACGGCCGCCAGGGAAGGGGACCGGGGCCACAGCAGGGAGGGGTCACAGTCTGATATGGATCAGAAATTTTGTCCGTTGCATCCGAAGTCCGTTAAATCGAGGTCCGTTAAATCGAGATTTTACTGTATTGTAATTCCAAAAATTGCTACTACTCAGAAGTGTAAAGAAAAAAATCACTCTGATAATATGAATGCAATTACAAAGTCAGTGCAAGTGCATAAGAAAGGATAAGTAATAGATATTGGACTTATATTTGTATTGAAGGGAAAGATCACCTAGATTCTAAAGTATTATTGGAGAAATGGTTTGCAATCCTTTAAATTTTAGACAGTACACAAGGGGTTAGAGTGAACACACTATCTTAAACCTTTGTTTTTCCTGACTTTTGATGGCCTATGGGGACTTTTTAGTTTCTAACCTAATATTTATGCATTAAATTTTATATCTTGGTGTAATATTTTCAATTAGTATTTTAATTTACTCTTTTCTTAAGAAATCATAAGCTCCTTCTCTCCTGTTATTCCTAACTGAGCTAGAAATATTGTTGAGCTCAGACCCCTGCTCTCCATGCAACATGGAACACCTAAAGGAGAAAGGATCTAATGTGTTCTTTCTTCATGATGAGGACTCATATGGAAGTTCAGGATTCTACATGAGAGAGTGCATTAGGATTCATTTTTGAAAGGACTGTTTATTAATCGTTCTTTCATTTAATTGTCCTTGTATAACTTCACAAAGTTGTAGTAAATACTTGTTACTCAGACTCGGTTCCAAAGTCTCCTTCCCAAGCAGTCCTGAGAGACAAAAGAAATGAAGCCAATATATCACCAGTGCAATCAGCTTGGAGGAAATATAGTGGTAAGTAGTCACCAGCAAATGACAAAAAAGATTGATGGATGAGATAAGGATGACATGACAGGAAGTCCTAACTTAACTGGAAGTGATATCATGGGAAGTCCAGCCTTAACATAAGTCGCAAATCACTCAAACCTCTTCCTAAACTGGAGATTATGATTCCTGTATATTCCATATGAATTAATGGAGATGGTCCTGAACCAAACCTTATGATCTCCACCCCAGAGGACGGAAGCCAGTCAAATTTAGTATATGACTCAAATCTTCAAAACCAATAACTTACATGTAACACAACCCCAGAAATAGTAAAGAACTTCAACTGAAAATATTAGAAAACCTAAAACATGAGAGAATGTTTTCAAAGACCTGCAAAGAGACATTGAAAGAAAAAAAAATTACAAATAAAATGTACGAAGATATTTACATACATATATCATTGGAGGGAAATATTATAAAAGAAGGCATTTATAAAGGGATTATATACAAATCTGCGATATAAATTTTATATAGCTCACCATTTCTGTAAACAGTTTACTTGTTCGTCTAATACAGACAATGAGTCACTATATTTATTTTAATTATTTTATTCTGAGGGTATATGTTTTGCATTCAGAATGATTCTAAATTGAATGCTAATCAGATATTTGTATTGGATATTAGATATATTGGATACCTTCCTAAGCCTGTGATCATGGGTACATGGGGGATGTGGTCTCTGAAATAACTCTTCCATCAATTTTCATAGTTATACTTTATTTTAAAGTCAGAAAGACATTTTTTTTATATTCAGATTAATTCTTTGTAATAACATTGCAGAAAGCACATGTGATGCACCTACAATTATTACAATTAAAAGCTATGCAATCAGGAAAATTTTATTAAAAGAAGTGTAGAGAAAACAGCAGTATGTATACACAAGCTCTCACCCTGGTCTCCACTGAAAAAAGTTTTCACACTGTGCTATCTAGCTTACTTTTAAATCCTCATACACACACACAACCCCCACACCACCAACAACCATTACCCCAAGCCCAAACATTCAAGCATGCATGAAAACTCTTTTATACGTGTAGCTTCAGGGAGGCTGTGCCCATGATTATCAGGTGTCCCCTCTCATTTATAATGCAGAGACCCATTTTAAAGGAGTTTGTATAAAACACAGAGATAAGTTTCAGAGTAGTTGCCATGTTAGTCTGTATCTGCAAAAAGAAAGAGGAGTACTTGTGGCACCTTAGAGAAAAACAGTTCAACCTTATAACTTTACCCCAAAAAAGGTTGAACTGTTTTTCACAGTTCTTATTGGAAATAGTCCCCATTTGGCTATGTCAAACTGTAAATGTAAACAGAATTAAAGAAACAGATAACTTATTGTGATTATATGAAAAGGGATCTCTAATTATTCTCAATGGGTTTACAAATCCTTTTGTTTTCCTTAACAAGACTTTGCATGTGCCATCCATCAATCTCTTATCTCATCCATCAATCTGTTTTTGACATTTTCTTGGGGCTACTTACCACTAATGCTCAAACATTTTCATACATTTTAGCGACTGGGAGCAAGAAAGGACATCAAATGAGAGAAGGATCAGGGTTGAGAGCATCTAAAAAAATAATAATTTAAACATAGGGTCTCCACTAGGGGTCCTCCAGATGAAAGCAATAAGAGTTGGAAGTCTCACAGTTCACAGAAGACTAAGTTTAGGCATCCCTATTATCTTAGGGAGCAGCAGAGGATAACTAAAACTGAAGTTCCCAGGGTGAGAGAAACATCTAGAGTAAAACTTCTGTTGAATTAATTTTCAGGCTTTACTCCATCTTTCCAAAATGGTAAAAACATAATCTGACATACATAAGTAGAAAAGAAAGACATAATGTGGGTTGACACATATTGATCTGCTGGGTGAAGGAGTTGCATAATTCTGATGTGTATTCACTGGAAGATAATTATATCATAGGTTGATTGTCAGCAGCTTTTCTACAAACTGTTTTACAGGTATACAACAGTAATTGGCTTTGTTTTTATCAATTTGAAAGAACATTTTAAAAAGCATCAATGTCAATAGAATAATCTATGTGTTAGTAAAAAAGCAGAGATCAAGAAGTTAGGGGCAATTTGGGTAGATGAAAAGGTGTTTAAAGTAACAAGCAGCTGGCACTTATTCATTTTTCAGAGGGGTTATTAATTATAAATCAGAACTGGGTATAGTGCAAAAGCAAGATGAAAACAGTTTATCTTTTTCTTTCAGAAATATAAGACATATTGGTGTATATACACATCAGCTATTGAAAAGATATAAAGACTTGTATATACAGACTCTCTGTTGTACTCTCTGTGTAAAGGACAGCTAGAAAAAGAAATAAACTTTATAAAGATCAACTTAGAATACTGCTTTGGAAAGCAAAGGTTTCCAGCCTTGGAAAATAAAGAAAATTATAAGGGAAAAAAACATTACCTTTTTCTATTCACTAAGGTGAAGCTCTTAAACTTGAGAATCTCCTTTTTAGGAGAGTAGCGAGAATGACATACATAAGGGAAGGAAGAGGGCTTCCAGAACCAACAGATAGAAAGACAGATTCTAAGGGCAGAAGAACCCATTGTGAACATGTAGTTTGACCTCATGAATAGCACAGGCCATAGACCTTCCCAAAAATAATTTCCAGAGCAGATCTTTTATAAAAAAAAATCCACTCTTGATTTAAAAAAATGTCAGTGATGTCAGAATCCACCACAACCCTTGGTAAATTATTTCAAGGGTTAATTACTCTCACTGTTAAACATCTTTATCTTGTTTCCAGTCTGAATTTGTTTAACTTCAACATCTGTCCATTGGATTGTGTTATACCCTTCTCTATTTGATTGAAAAGTCCATAATTAAATAATTGTTCCCTATGTAGGTACGTATAGACTGTAATCAAGTTGACCCTTAACCTTCTATTTAAGCAAAATAGATTGAGCTCCTTGAATTTATCATTATGAGGCATATACTTTTTAAATCTTTTCTTATTCTCATGGTTCATCTGTTATCCCTCTCTAATGTATCAACATTTTTCTTGAACCATGAACACCAGATTTAGACACAATATTCCAGCAGCACTTGCACTAGTGCTAAATACATAGGTACTCTCTAGTGCTACTCAAGAATTTCCTGTTTATGCATCTCATGATTGCATTAGCTTTTTTAGCCAGAATCTCACGGTGGGAGCTCAAGTTCATCTGATTATCTGCCATGATCCCCAATTTTTTTCAGAGTTACTCCTTCCTAGCATACAGTCCCCCATCTTGTAAGTAGGGACTACATTATTTGTTCCTAGATGTATACATTTATATTTAACCATATTAAAACACATATTATTTGTTATGCCAAGTCTGCCAAGCAATCCAGATAATTCAAAATCAATGACCTCTCATCTTCATTATTTACCACATCACATTTTTTCTGTCATCCACATATTTTATCAGTTATGATTTTATGTTTTCTTTCAGGTGATTGATAACAATGTTAATTAGTGTAGGCCCAACAAACAATCCCTGAAGGACCCCAGTGGAAACAGAACTGTTCAATGGCAGTTCCTCATTTTTATTACATTTTGAGCCTTGACACAAAGATTTTAATCCATTTAATGTGTGACATATCAATTGTATGTTGTTCTAGTTTTTTAATTAAAATGTCATGGGGTACCAAGTCAAACACTTTACAGAAGTCTAAGAATATAATGTCAACCCTACTATCATTATCAACCAAATATATAATCTCCTCAAAAATATCAAGTTAGTTTGACAGGGTCTATTTGCCATAAATCCATATTAATTGTCATTAACTACATCACCCTCCTTTAGTGCTTTATTAATCAAGTCTCATTTCAGCATCTCCATTATCTTCCTGGGGGCTATGTCAGGTTGACATGTCTATAATTACCTGGATCCTCCTACTTGCACTATTTGAAAATTGGCACAAAATTAGCTTTCTTCCAGTCTTCTAGACATTTCCTAGAGAGTTATTCAAAAATATAAACATTAATAGTCCAGGGAGCTCCTTACCTCTCTTAAAAACTCATGGATGCAAGTTATCTGGACCTGGTGATCTTAAAAGTTTAAACTTTTATAATTTCTGTTTAATATTGTCCAGAGATTTCGAATTGAGTAGAATGGAAGGATTTATATCATCACTGTATGATGAGACTATATAATCTGTTTTTTCCAAATACACAACAGGAAAAATTATGGAACACTTCTTCCTTTTCTGCATTATTGAAATTTATTAATGATTTCATCTAGTAATGGACTTACACCACTGTTAGGATTCTTTATGTTCCTAATATAATTTAAAATTCCTTCTTATTTTCCTTTGTGATACTGGCCACAGATTTCTCCTTGTATCCCTTTGCTTCCCTTATCTCATTTCTACAACTCTTAACTTCTGATTTATATTTGTTACCATCAACTTCCCTTTCTTGCATTTGTTATATAGTATTTATTTTTATTTTTTGTAGCTGTCTTCACTTCCTCTGAATTTGAGATGCAGGAGAAAGCCTGCAGAAGATTTCGCAACCAGTGCAGACACAGTAAAGATTAGTAAAATTGCCCAGATTAGTGAAGACAAGAGTGATATTAAATGTCACAAGAAATTAGTAGACATTAGAACAATAAGAAATGTCAGACCTGTAGTGCTTATACTCCATTTTCCTGTCACTAATAGGACCAGTATAGATGTTTCTTGATGAGGTGGAAGAAACCCTGTAGTAGACAGTTTTGGGATACTCTGGCCCTAGGGAAAGTTTCCTCCTCACTAGTCAAAGGTTGGCCTAAGTCCTGAAACATTAGAACTTGTATTTAAAGAGGAGGTTCAAAGACCAAAAAGCCAGTATAGACAGTGCAAGCACATGCTCTTAATAAAAGCTCTTACCATGTTAACAGAAAAATCAAGGCCTGTGACGTTTCACAGCCTTTGGAATGTGTGTGTGTGTGAGAGAGAGAGTGAGAGTAAGGCCTGGTCCCCACTAGGGCTTAACGTCGACTTTAGCAAGCTAAAGTCGATTTAAGCCTGTACCCGTCCTCACATGCATGCCCTTAAAGACGATTTAAAGAGACCTTAAAATCGACTTCTGTACTCCTCCCTAACAAGAGGAGTAGCTGAAATCGACCTCTCTCTGGGTCGATTGTCAATTAGTGAGGATGCATGTGACTTTAAGCCTCCGACCTTCCACAATGACCGTTAGCTCCACAGGGGACCAGCCACCAGTCTGAGCAGCTCCACGGACCCCCCGTGCCCACCCGAACAGGTCCGCGGACACCCCCCCCCCACCCGAGAAGCCCCACGCCGGCTCTCCCTGCCCGAGCAGCTCCGCGGACCCCCCCCACCCGAGAAGCCCCGCACCGGCTCCCCCTGCCCGAGCAGCTCTGCGGACCCCCCCACGCCCGCCCGAGCAGCCCCGCGCCAGCTCCCCCCCACCCAAGCAGCACCGTGGACCCCCCGTGCCCGCCTGAGCAGGTCCGCGGACCCTCCACCCGCCCGAGAAGCCCCGCGCCGGCTCCCCCCGCCCGAGCAGCTCCGCGAACCCCCCCCCCCCGCCCGCCCGAGCAGCCCCGCACCGGCTTCCCCCGCCCGAGCAGCTCCACGGACCCCCCCGCCCGCTCGAGCAGGAGCCTTCCCCTTCCATTTGGACAGCCAGAAGTAACACTCCTAAACTGCAATGAGAAATTACTACTCTGTAATAACAAGCATATTTTCACATTATAGCAATTACTTCAATTATTTAAATAAAATTGAAAGCTATGAAATAATTTCACATTGAATTAATATTACAACATAATTCAGTGCAACTCTCATGCATAAACTGGGGAGCCTTGTTGAAATATTTAGGTCTAATGTACCTCACAATACAAGGGCCTTGATTAGGTCTTTACCATTTATTCTCTGATTTGGTAGATATTCTGTCCAAACCATCATAAAATGACACACATGTACTAAATATATAATCTGCCCTAAAGACAATAGAAATAAGTATGAAATAGAAGGAAGTTAAAGTACAAGTCAGAGAAAGTTTGTTTAGCTAATTTGCTGTGCTTAGGTGTAGGTCTTTAGATATCCTTTGGTATTGGAAGTAGCACAGCAGTTTATTCTGATGTAAAACACATGTTGACTGAATGGCAATTAAAGAATGGAGGCTTACCAACATTCTTTAGAAAGCTGTAGTAAAGGAAAAACAAGATTAACTGCAGGGGAAATTCTTTATGGCATAATTCTACTTTGTAATGCATACATGCTGCAAAACTGAATTTGAGAGCACTTTCAACCTGAAAAGGAAGAACCAACAAAACATCCTGGATATGCAGTTATGAGGATCTCTATGTTAGCACCCTGGGCAAGAGCTGGGTATCAGTCACAGTTCTCAAGTGTTTTCAATGTCACATGTAGCTCATGAGTAATGGCATCAACAAGTTGTTCCATTAGATTTAACACTGCCTCCATTTTTGTGCAATTTGTGGGTTAAAAGATTATCTTCAGAGTTTATCCCAGATATATTCCTGCCACCTGAGAGACTTGAAATTTTACATTCAAAATCCCTTAAAAAACAGTGTTGAATGTTAATTGTAGTGAGGTGATGATGACTCGCCGGTGTGGAACCTCCTACTGGTTATCCAGGAATTAGCTCTTTCCAGTGCATGGAGCCTCCTCTGCAGGCCGGTGTCTCACCTGCCGCTGGCCTCCATGTTCCTCCCGCCTCTCAGTGCCTCTTTACCCTGGGGTTCTGCCCATCACAGTACCCCCACACTCTGGGTATCCCCACCCAGGGGAACCCCCAACCCTCTAATCCCACCTTGCCTCAGTGCCCATTGCCAGTCATCATCTAGCCCTGCTCACTGGGGCAGACTGCAGTATGTAATGGCCACTCATCATTGGCAAGGGGGGTTTAGATCAGCTGCCTCTGCCTAGCTCTGGGATGTCCCTCTGCAGACCCAGTGCCTTCTTGTAGGCCTTGCATCAGGCCTGCAGCCTGGGGAGTTGCCAGGCAGGAGCGCCCCAGCTTCTCTCGCCTTTTCCCAGCAGCCAGCAGCCAGCCAGCCAGCCAGCCAGCCAGCCAGCCTGCCCCCTAAGCTTTCAGGCAGCCAGGTCCTTCTCCCTCTAAAGCTGGAGGGAGACTGCTCCAGCTCCTGGCCCATAGCCCTCTTATAAAGGCCAGTTGGACCCTGATTGGGTTGGCCCCAGCTGTGGCTGCTTCCCCAATTAGCCTAGTTTGGCTGTTTAACCCCTTCATTGATGCTTTAATCCCCTGTTCTGCAGGAGTGGGGCAGCTGCCCCAGTACATAATGATCATGAAAGGTTCAAGACTGGGAGAAGAGTACAGGATAGGTAGCGACAGGGACAGTTTCCCCACACAAAACCTCTTCAATGTGCCTATATGATGTTTGGGTGACAACACTTGTGTGGGTGAAGAGATTTTCGATGCCCATTAATTCCTGGGCTATTTTGCTAGAATTATCAATAAGGATTACAACTATATTAGGTTTTCTCTTTCTTAATTCAGGAACTACTAGACTGACTCCAAATATTTATGTCTAATAAGCCATAAGGAGAGTATGAGTATGGGCTTTGAAGAAATAGGTAAATATTTATCTATAATTTCTCCAATCTTGATATATTGTTGAGTGTTCAGGCAGCTTTTTAACCCAGGGTTACCCCTATAGCTTTCTGTCAAATCATACTTTTCCCATGCTTAAGTTTGCTAAAAGTGCACTTCTTCCCCCAGCACAGAACCTTCTCTTTAACAATTATTAGTAACAAAATGTCTCAAAACAAAGCTCTCATGTTTGATTGTAAAGTTTCATCATTTAAAAAAAGGCACAACAATGATAACTCATTGTCATAGTCCCACCCTCCTCAGAGTGGATGACTATGCCTGCCTATTGCCTCCCATAAAAGAAGCAGGAACCATCCCACTCCAATGACTGGTCCATTGTGGTGTAAGTCTTAAGCAAACAAGCAGGATCTCTGTTCAGAGCAAACCCATTCTAAGATAAAATCTTTGGAAAAACTATGAGATCTCTTTTAAAGTGTTTACATTGTAGTGTCTCTGTTTCTGTCAGAGTTTATAAAATTAAACACACCAACATTCTTCACAATGACTTGTCCATATTGTGGCTGGATTTCTGCTTCAGTTATCTCTCTCTCCTAGGAAAGGTAGCTTGCTGAGGGTAAAGAAATAAATAGGTATATTGATTCTCTGGAAAGTGGGGTCCTCAAACCTTTTCTTATTGGGGTGGGTTAAGGGGGATTTTAATATTATTTTAATGGAAAGTATTCCCTCTGAATATGTCTTACAAAGTAGCATCTAGTGTTTTAAGAAGCACTTAAGAATTGAGTACACTAAATTAAAATACTGTTATGAAAAAGCCTGGGGACCTGAAGCCAGGACCTGAAGATACCAGCCCTGGGTAGACAAACTGGTGATAATTAATATTTGTACTACAGTGATGGCAAACCCAGCTATAGTCCAAGACCTGTCATTAGAAGAGCCTAGCAACACCAAAAGGAAACCTTATGGAACCTTAAGAGTCTGTGTTAGGAAGTACCTTTCAGTCCTTTACTGGTCCACCATGGGGTACTGCCCCTGCTCCCCCCCCCCCACGTCTTGTCCCCTGGCCATGCCAAAAGACAGAATTGGGCCATGATAAGAGCTGCTCAGGGAGCCTGAGCTACTGTGGGGAGCCCTGGTCCCTCCACGTGCCCTGGGTGGTGCACCCCAGGGTCCAGGGACTTGGGATGAGGTCTTCTTTCAGGCATTCTGGCTTGCTGGCCAGGGCAACTGGACGGTCCGGGTCTCTCCAAAGTCACACAGCCTCCCTGGACAGCCTTTACCACAGCCTAGAGTGACCATACATCCCATATCTTCCAGGACAGTCCCCTTTTTAAGCCCTACCATGAACATCCCCATTTTTTGGCAAAACTGGTATTTGTCTGATTTGTTCTTGCCAACTGATTATTAGTTGGCAAAAGAAAATAGGACAGATGCCCAGTTTTGCCAAAAAAGGTCTTGGTGGGGAGCGGCAGGTCTCTAGTGAGCCCTGCATGAGAAGGCATTGGGCCTGGGTGAGTGACTCAGGCCAACTCTGCACAGAGGTCAAAGGGGTTCAGGCAAGTAGCTTGAGTCAGCTGCATCTGGGAGGGGGAGGAGCCTTGGTACAGTGTCTTGGGCCAGCCCTACTTGGAGGGGGACTTGGGCCAGCCCTACACTGAAAGGGAGAATGCTCACCCTACCACAGCCCAGTTCTGACTTCTGGTCTGGCCAGGGGGTGGAACCTCAGCAGGAAGAGGAGGATCAAGGTGGTGGGGCCCTCATAGGGGAGAGGAGAAGCAGAGAAACAGTTCTGACAGCAGTGCCCCCCCATTTTTATCTAGTTTCTTGTGCTCCTGAAGGGGGTCACAAATTGACTAGAGCCCCTAGGCACGTGCGCCAGAGGCCTGTGCATTTATCTGCCACCGCTCATATCACCCTCAGTTTATTAATTCCTTTTTTATTATGAATTGATTGGCTTCTTGCCACTTTTACTCCATGCCCACAATATGTGAGCAGGGCACTACAGAAGCTCATGTTTGCACAGAGGCAGCATAACAGAATGCATCTCTTTGTGTAATTTACCCCATTTTCCTAAATCTGTAAATTTCATGTTATTGTCCCTAAGACTTTAAAATATGACTCAGATTCCATAGCAACTCAACTATGCAAAGCTCCCTCAGTGAGCTTCCTACAAAGTACTGAATGCCCTGGAGTCACTCCAGAATTGATGGGAGTTGAGTGGGCTCAGCTATTCATAATAGAACCTCAGTCCTTTGCAGGATCCACCTGTTGACTATTAGGCCAAAAGTTCCATTACTAAGTAAAAGTCAATTGTCAAGTGAATCAAGCCTCTAGCCAATTTTAAGAACAATTTGCAACAAGTTGTATAAGATTTATTAAGACTGGAATATTCAGTTTAATGAGAATGGAAAGCTTCGTTGCATAATATTTAGCGTAATATCCTCTTGAACAGAATAAGTGTCCTAACTGCAAGATGTACTAACCACATTAGTTTGGAAAACTTGGATATTGTAAGATATGCTAGGAAACTTGCAATATGTGCCAGACAAAAGGGAACATTATCATGAGTATAAAAAGGATCATTATAGACTGCTAACATCTAGCTATAAAACCATGTAAATTTGAGATATTGATTGAACAAGACAGGACTGAGATCAGACTGCCATCAGCTGCAAGCTTTGGTCCCATAAAGATAGGATATAACCATATTTGTAATGCACTATTCTTAAATAATAAAAACAACTTTATTAATAAAGACAATCAGACTTGACTATCCTCTCTCACTAAGATTCTTACTGGCTCAGACTGGACAACTAGTCAATTATATATAGAAAGGTAGCAACACTTTATCATATTTTTGGAAGCCATTTAGACTGACATTATGTATCATTAATATTCAGATCACAGGATGAAACGAACTCATAATTACTACATGAGTTTGAATGTTTTCAAAAATAATATGAACATGCTCCTTCCGTCACAGAAGTGATTTGCAAAATTCCCATAAGTATCACTGATGGCAGAACTCTTCCCTAACTTCTGATGTCTTATCAAGTACCTGTCCATGTATCTATATGCTATATATTTGTTACTTTAATGGAATCCAGTAATATATGAAGCTTTCACAGATTCAGAGTAACTTCAACTTTGACAACACCTCTCCCACACACCCCCGTGGTTTCCAAAAGGAACACCATCTCAAGGCTCTAGGTGTCACTTCCCTCCTGGCAGAAACTAGTGTCTCTCTCCTTTCTAACCAAGTATTTAGGCTTTCAGGACTCTTGTATTTTCCTGTGTTTATCTCAGTAGCTTTGTGCAAGTGTCCAGCACTTGTGCTTTGCTTTCTGTCCAGAGGCCCAATTTATGCCACCAGTTACACGTAACCTAACAACTGTGTCAAATCAGACTGCATTTATTATAGGATAAAAGCCATACAGAGAAAACATAAAACAAAACAACACAAAGCTCTAAACTCCCATCAGTCCTATGAAAACCCTGGTAGATGCCAGTCCTTCCAATCCTTCTGCAGGGTTCTTTCCCCTGCCCCAGACAAAAGGTTATGCCCATTTGTTGGTTGAACATTAAGGTCCCTTTATCAGGTCAAGCTCATCCTTTTATACCTCCAAAGCCCTTTTCCCCTCAAGCCCCCTGAAACAGGTGAAACCAGTCATTGTGCTTTTCCCCAGGAGGTGAAATATTAAAGGCTGAGTATTTGCATAGCTAGCCTTGGATTTTGCATTAAAAACCTTAGTGATTCCAGATCACAGAAGAAACCCCTTTCCGCACAGCAAGCTAACACACATATGTATATGACATATACAAATACACAGGGCTACAAATATTCTACTGGATCATATTCTCTGACCCATCTCAATATAGTAATGTCTGAGATTTTCATGTTTTCAAGGGCTGGCACAAACATACAGATAACTTTGGTAACATTGAAACAACTCCTAAAGGAACACTTGGAATACTAAAGAACAGGATTTTTTTTCTGCATATTTCAGCAAGACAATCACTAAATATATTTTTCATAAACAAGTGGTAATAGAAAGTGTACTGAAGAAATAGAGCAATGGTGGGGCTTTTTATTTTTCCTTCACCAATGAACATTGCTGCCATCATGTTAAGATATTGACTAGCATGTTTGAATAGTGTAAATCCTGCATTTTCTTTGAACATTGGTCTTCATTACAAAAGAAAGAAATATCTTGCATTCCGTTAAACAGAATGATGGGACAACTTTTGTTCCCAATTGGGAGAGATGGATCCATCAACAAGCCCCATTAATTTTAGAGAATTCATAGGAAACTGGGCCATATGTCCTACCCCAGGTCTATAACCCTGAATTTTTTCCCCTTCCACGTGCAACACCAATGACTCTTCTGGCCACCTCTACTTACTAAGGAGCCAGTGAAGACAAGGACTTTGAAAAACAAAGAAAAAACCTTTATTTTCTGTCTTGTGTAAAGGAAATCAAATCAAATTGGATCACATTACTGTGACAAAATGCTTTAAACTGAGTGAAATCAAACTGATGTCTAACATGTGGGTGTGCTAGAACTTAACGTTTATAGAACTAGAGAACAATTAGACTTCCTCCCTTCTTTTATCTTTATTGTGTGAAAAAGATAAGCAATGTTACTGTCAGTATAAGTTATCAATTATAGGGTAGTGAAAAGAA
The DNA here is from genome assembly GCA_032164245.1 of Sternotherus odoratus. Lineage (NCBI taxonomy): Eukaryota > Metazoa > Chordata > Testudines > Kinosternidae > Sternotherus > Sternotherus odoratus. The sequence continues at coordinate 225,312,178 of JAVMKO010000001.1, read as the reverse complement.
AATGAAATCCATGTGTCTGTGTTCAGTGTGCCCAGCTTTTAAAGTAGCAAGAAATACATTTCTCAATTTATCATTCATGTTAAGGGTACTTAGATTTATTTTTTTTTGGAATTACTGCAACCAGCTTCAAATGATATCTAAGACTGAAAAATCAATTTCCATTAACAAGTAGATTACAGAAAGAGCTTTATAATCTGCTCTGTTAAATACAAAAGGGCCAAATTTAAATAAAGAAAAACAAATCTTAGCCCTTCCCTTGAACCCCCCTTTATTTATTTATTTAAAAAATTAAGGACTGTAAAAAGTTTGGTTATCAGATCTCCTAGCAACATCAAATCGACCATTTCTGGCATTCAGTAGCAGATTTTCATGCTAAGGTAAAGCCTGCTGCAAGCCCTGCTCATTTATCTGATAGCATGATGCCTATTTGTAGACTACTCATTCCTCTCTACTCTTCTGCTGCATGGGCCTTGAAGACCTCCATTGTGGGGTCTCACTCCTCTTATTCCTACAAATCTAGAGACACCGTGTCTTCTTCAGAATGTATCAACTATGGGCATATATTCGGAGATTGTGAAGGTGCAAGATTCTTTCCTTTAAGATTAGTGGGGAGAACTTTTCATGAATTGAGGGCAGTGATGTGAATTTGGGTCACAGGGTGGATTGGGCCCTTTAAGGAAAAATGAGTCCAGCTCACCTGTGCTGTGTTATCAGAACAGATGGGGCCTGACAGACGACAGGTGTCCCATTGCAGGAAGCTGAAGAAAAAGGGAGTGACAGAGAGGAAGTGCAGTGAACAGGAGGATTATGCAAGAGACATGGACTAAGAGAAGGATTTGAGACTGGAAGGCAGAGGACAGAGGAAAGCTGAGGGCCAGAACAGTTGATTTCTGAAACCTGGAGAATACACAGCACTAGGAGGTTGTTGGACCCTTTCTTGTAGAAGAAAGTACTCCAGGTAGGAATACTGGGAAGTCCCTGTGAGGAATAGCAGGGAAGGACTCTAGCTAGAAGGCGCAGGAGTAGCAGATTAACCAAAAGCGGACTAGGACTGAAGAAGAGCCCAGGGACTGGCAAAACTGAATGGGTGTGTTGATTGACTGCATTTGGGAGCTTTGAGGATGATTGGAACTGTTTTTTAACAACTCCAGACCTCAAGGAGAGGTATTATTGGCCACAAGAAAGCTGTTAGCAGAGTTCTTATGAGGCCCAGAAGAGAGGAGACACAGAAGCAGGGTGCTGCAGTGATCTCTGGCCATGAGGGAGTGCTCACAGGGGGAATGACGCTGTTATAATTAAGCTGTATTTTATGCTAATGCCCCATAATAATGCTAAGCAGCAAATCTCCATAGTGGTTGGGACTGCCAGGTTTCATAGTAGAGGACCAGAAAGATGTGAAGATGTGGTAGTGAAGAATCGGGATGGGTGGTAAAGAGGACACCTGCTTTACTGTAGCAAATAAGCAGGAGATTTATTTGGGACTCATGGGGCGTTCTCTCTTATCTTCCATCACAAGGATCATAGTAATTGTGATGAGCCAGAAGATATTCAAGAAGGTTGGTTAGGTTTGAAACTGTGACGTGCTGAACATAGAAAAGGGTTTTATTGAACTAGCATACAGATGTTATGCCCATCTAACCAGAGGTCGAGCACATCAATAATCTACACTACACTTACAAAAATTAATTTGTTTTAATCCCATTACGTGTTAGAGAAATTGCCCTAGGGTATGTCCACACTACGAATGTGGTTGATTTTATAGAAGTCAATTTTTAGGAAGTGATTTTATACAGTTGATTGAATGTGTCCCAGTCCCCACTAAGTACATTAAGTCATTGGAGTGCGTCCGCAATAGCGGGCATTGAGTCAAGGAGCAGTGCACTGTGGGTAGCTGTAAGAGAATACCCTCCCCCACTCTAAACTCTAGGGTAAAAGTGTGGGGGTCTCTTATGCAGGACCAAATAACTGTAACCTACATTCCCAGCCTAAGTTAAATCTTTTCCCCAAAAAACTCAAACTGGTCCAGTTGGGCTTGCAATTCTGCTGCCGCCACTAATGTGAATCTCCCAGACCTTGGAGGGGGCACATTAACACCCCAAGAGTACCACTCTCCACCCTTCTACCTGGGAGAGATTGAAAACACAGAGACTTCGCTCCACCCTCCCCCTCCCCTTGCAACCTAGGAGAGAGATTCAACCACACAGACCCTCACTAGCTATGAGCTGACAGATCCAAAGCTAGGATAACTTCAAGGGAAATAACCAGACCCTTTTTATAACAAAAAAAGATTTAATAAAGGAAAGAGAAGAAAGCATACAACTAATATGGACTTCACAGATATAGAGCTTTCTATCCTGAGTATCCTTGCATAAACCAGCTCCCTCCCCGGGAATTCCTCTCTCTGCTGAACTTACAGTTTAAGGACACCAAAGATCAATTACAAGGCTTATGCAATTACAATTCTACTTACAGTTAGTCTAACTTTAAAATGTATGAAAGGAAAGGTAGTCATTTCTCCCAGAGCTGGGAGAGGAAGATGGAATCAAACCAATAGCTCCGGCAAAAGTGAAACTAAACAACTCTCCCTCCCATAGGAATGAGAGCTTTTGACCTCATTGCCCTTTCTGCATCAGGTTAACTCCTTACAGGCACAACAGTAATTCTAAGACACTTCATACTTATGACAGTAGCTAAACCACAGCTCCTGCAGTCTCCGTTGACCATTGGAATTCTGGATTAAGCTCCCAATGCCTAATGGGGCAAAAACATTGTTGCGGGTGTTTTGGGGTACATGTCATCAGTCTTCCCGCCCTTCTTCCCTTCCTCCATGAAAGCAACACAAACAATCAGTTTGTGCCTTTTTTCCTGGATTACCTGTGCAGACGCCAGAGCACTGCAAGCATGGAGCCGCTCAACTCACCACTAGGTACAAGGCCAACATTTTTTTTGAAGCTGAGGCCTAGGTTCCATTTGCAAAACTACATGATCTCTTCTTTCTGCTACTTGACCTTCTCAATTTCACTGTTCATGCAGCCAACCTCACAAGTTACAAATGTGGGTTACAAATAGCAATGCACATCTTCAACAATAAGAACAGATTTAAATGCTAAATAGCATTCATAGGCACCATAATGTCCTTTCCTGTTCATGCCTAAATTACTAGAATATGATTCTAGTTTGTTCAGTTGGTTCCAAATTCAGCTGAATGACTTTGTACATCCATCACATGACTACTGTGATTGTTCTTCTTTAGTTTCTTTGAAAGAACTGGCATTTAAACTCACAATATGTGACATTATTGAACTGCTAATTCTTGAAAGGAATGATATATTTTTACAGGTATAATGTTCTTATGAACATCTGCCAAACTATCACTTCTATTCATTGTAGCAAGATTGGCACCTACACTGTAGGTATAAATACCAGAGACATATTACTGATGTTAGCTTTCTTCCCCTAACTACCTGTATAGCTCTAAGGGAATAAATAGGTTTCTGATGACAGCATTAATTTATTCAGCAATTGCACTCATTGACTCATCAAGTGCACCATTAATTCTTCATTTGATATTTTGGTGGGTTTTTTCCTCTCATTTTTTTGTTTTTGTTTTAGATTTTGACGCAGTCTGAGCATCCAATCTGTTTTAATCGTTCACAATTTTGGCATCTTGAATAGCTGTTCTGTGGCAATATGCATTTATTTCTTGTGCCCTTCTAGTTGAGAATCCATCCTTTACAGTTGGCCTAATGGCTACTGAATGGTATAACAGACATTAGATTTGCTTGACATGTTCCATTCCTCCAGAATATATACTGCTTCTGTCTCATGGATATTCCTTTTTCTAAAGTAGTTATATTCACACTCCCCTGTTCATTCCTCTTACTATAAATATAGATCTAAAGGCTCTTCTTTTTTTGTACCTATGAGAATAGGTCACTGATTTTTTTCTTATCATATTGCTGTTCTTTGTATATGATAGGAAGTTCACTAGATAGGTGCCTGAATTAGGACCCCTGTAAACACTTTACAAACTGCTTTAACATTATTGGAATTTAGGGTGGATTTGGAATTCCAGTCTGTTCACTTTGATATGTGCACAAGTGACTTTGTAGTTTAAGGAACTGGAGAACTTATTTTCATCTGAGACACTATGGATGTTTTTTTCTAAAAGATACTTAGGTAAACAGTAATTAATTCAGGGAAGTCCTACGGTCTTTGTTATGCAGAAGGTCTCACTAGATCAGGGATCGGCAACGTTGTCACATGGGACCACAGGGTAAGCACCCTTATCGGGCCCCATCACTTTGTTTACCTGGTGTTTCGCCGACCACGGCTCCCATTGGCCGCGGTTCACTGTCCCGGTCCAATGGGGGCTGCGGGAAGCAGCAGCCAGCACCATAAATCCCCAAATTATGTTTGCCTTTTTTGCAACATTGTTACAGTTGACTCATAGTTAGCTTGTGATCCACTATGATACCCAGATCCCTTTCTGCAGTACTCCTTCCTAGACAGTCATTTCCCATTTTGAATATGCTTGACTGATTGTTCCTTTCTAAATAAACTACTTTACACTTGTCCTCCTTGAATTTCATCTTATTTATTTCTACAGTTTGTCTAGATTATTTTGAACTTTAATACTATTTTCCAAAGTACTTGCAACCCCTCCCATCTTGCTGTCTGAAAACTTTATATGTGTACTCTCAATGCCATTATCTAAATCATTGATGAATATATGGAACAGAACTGGACTCAGAACTGATCCCGGTGGGACCTTATTCATTATGCCCTTCCAGCTTGACTGTGAACACAGATAAACTACTCTCTGGGAATAGTAGTTCCATCTAGGTTTTTTCCCCCCTAGTTTTTTTTATCACATACATATTGTAGTGACGTGAAGACTTACCAGCACCTCCTGCTGGACATCTTGGGAATGCACTCTCCAGCATACAGAGTGCCAGTGTCTTGCCTGCTCCTGATCCAAGTGTCCCTCTCAGACCGCAGTGCCCTTTCCCCCGGGGCTCTGCCCCAGCAGTACCCCCACACTAACGGTCTCCCCTCACAGGGGAACCCCCAACCCTCTCACCTAACTTGCTGCAATGGTTACTGCCAGTTGTCATTTATCCACCGCTAACTGGGGAAAACTGCAGTCTGTCATGGTCACTCATCATTGCCAAGGCCTCAGCCTGGGGAGTTGCCAGGCTGGAGCTCCCCAGCCCCTCTGCCTTTCCTCAGCCCTGCTCCTCTCCAGGTACCTTTTTCTCCCCAGAAGCTAGGTCTTTCTCTCTCCACAGCTAGAGAGATACTGTCAGTTCCTGGCTCACAGCCCTTTTACAGGGTCAGCTATTTCCTGATTGGGATGTGGCCCCAGCTATGGCTTCCCCAATCAGCCTAGCCTTTTCTCTCAGGAACCGGGTAACTGCCCTGCTACACATATAACATACTGACCAAAAGGCTATACACTAAATAATTCTGTTAATGGAGCATAATTTCTGACCTTAGACTGGCAAAGTCAGGAAATTTAGAATTAATTTGCTATGATTTTGAACACATACATCACAAATCCAGATACAGTAGGTGGATATAAAAATAAATGGAGGTTTGAGCAGTGTAATATTTTCAGTTACATGTAAAACTCATATCAAAGTGTAATGTGGTAACTCCAGATGCCTTCATGTATCTATATATATACACCCACAAACATGTCAGTTCACTAGATTTCAAATCCAGCAGAGGACTAGCTATTTTTAAAAAAATAAACTGTTAGTATAAAAATAAATTAAATCTATTCAGGATTATCATTTTAGTTATTTTTTTAAAAAAAATAAAGCAGTGATCATATCAGCATGTCATTTTACTGATTTTTATTTTCAGTTAAAATGAATGTCAGCTAGCTGTCACTTGTGCCAGATTTGCAAAAACAAATTTTATACTGCAGCATGCTACCATGAATATCTTAGTAAGGGGTATGAAAGACCCTCTTTTCGTTTGTTCAATTTTACCAGGAAAACAAGCTGTGACAGATACGCATAGGGAACTGAAGAAAATATTCCTTGAACATTCTGGAGAGTAATATAGAAGTCAAGTAGTCCAGGTGAAGACAAATATTAATTAATTCAGTACTACCTTGCAGTTTAAGAAATTCCATCAAAGTAAAGTATCTTTTCCACATCAGCTAAGGAAAGACTGGGAACAAGTTTATCTTTTTCCTTTGTGGTAAAATAATTAAATCTGTTTCCTAAGTCTGACAACTGGAGGTTGGGCAGAGCCCATTTGTACAATGCTGTCTGCAACTGGAAAATCTCAGATGTTCTTGTGCACAGGACAAGTGCTTCTGGGCAGAAATAGCTGGTGTGGCAAAGCTTTGGTCTTGTTGTCCCTGTGGGTCCCGCACTTCCAGGCGGTTTGTGCTAGCCTCAGAGGCTCGCTGTGATCCTCCACATAGCCCTTCTCTCTTTAGAGACCAGGTCACAGCCTATTGAGTCATCATAAGCCAGTGAGGAGAAGCTATCCTTCTTGGCACAGTCTCTGTTGTCTCCCAGTCTCAGTGATTAGTTAGGGGAAGTAGAGAGGGGGGAGCCCGGGCCCGCCCTCTACTCCGGGCTCCAACCCACAGACCCTAATAGCATCAGCTAAGATGGCTGACCTTTTAGCCTCGAAACACAATGCAATTCCCTGGGCTATCAAGTTTCTATGTCCTCTCATGCAATTCACAGAGGAGCTGGATATATTATAGATCCCAACTGTAGAGCCTAATTATAAAGCTCAAGTTTTGGAGCCTCATGCTTTATAGCTCCCTGGTTTAATCCCCATTGTTGGCTATGTACCTGGGGGTCCATCTGGGATTCTAAATCATCCCTGCTACAGATGCTCTGAATGAGCTTTCTTAGTCTGGAAAGTATGTCAAGTATTGGTTAGTGTTTTGCACATTCCCCTCTGTTTCTGATCCCCAGAGGATATAGGTCTCTTAGCCACCCACCTACCAAGAGTGGATCTCTATTTTATGAGATATGATTTCAGCTCTGGAAGTGCCTGATTCAATCCTTATTGCTGACTGAGATGGAAAGTGTCATATTTGTATGGAATGTATGTACTTTTATCTAACGATTTATAAAACATAGTATCATTTCAATTATTTACATATATCTGTCATACTCCTCAAGTCATAGAGCTATTATATGATACATCCATTCAAATGAAATGGGACAAAAGTATTACTATTTTAAGAGAATTTTACAAGGTTAAAATCTCAATCATTAGAAGGTGTTTAAATAACTATACAAAGTGGTAATGATGTGCTATATAAATAACAAATAAAGGCCAAGTTATATTAAGTTTAATCTCTTGGCACCTGCTAATTACCATTAGAAGTAGGACCAGATCCTCTGATTACTAATGTGTAGCTCCACTGAAGTTAATGGAGTTACAGTTATTTGCACAAACTAAAGATGTTTCGCATTACGCATCATGTCTGTTACCTAAATATCAACATGCAGATAGTGAAATATAAATAGCACATCAACATTAAAATAATTGCTTTTCCAATTGCTCAATTCAAAGAAACATCCAACTCTTATTCAGTAGTTCAGATTAAACAGGAAAGAGAAGTATACTAGTAAAATTTGGAGTAGGATTATATAAAAAAATACAGTCCAATGATATTATTTTCTGTGATCATTAAATAGATGTGTCCTGTTCTTGGATATCTTATCAAATAAGATATCATTCTTATTTAGTATAATATTTTCCTTTCATAACCTAACAGATGGTTTTGATGTTTGTATCATTCTGAATAAATTATTTCCTTACCAGAAAAGCAATGAAAGTGTTTAAATATGTGCTGCTAAATGCAAATGGGTACATAAGTGGGTAAGATACTGACCTGCTGTTAGAACAGTAAGCACAAGTCCTCCAAATATACATACAGTTTCACACTGGCAAACTTATAAAAAATAACCTAGTGCAAGTGTCACACTATTAAAAATATAAAATGATTTTGTGTCAAAATAAATGCAATATTACAATGCTCAGGGTTTTTTTTTCAGAATGTTATAATGATTTTAACTGAATTTTATGTAAAATGATTGCTACTGTGTATAAAACCAAACATTTGGCATCATTGCTGCTTACTACAACCCCTTTGTATGCACTGAGAAATTGACATAAGCTGAATGTCAATCAGAGGTGAAAGTAAGCCAGTACGCCCCACTGAGACTGGGAGACAACAGAGACTGTGCCAAGAAGGATAGCATCTCCTCCCTGGCTTATGATGACCGAGGCAGATCGGCTTCCCCAAGCACAATTTAAAGGACCTGGGACTCCCAGAAGCGGCTGGAGTCCCAGACCCTTTCAATTGCTGTCAGAACCCCGCTGCGGGATCTCGGGGGAGGCTGCAGCGGGGCTCCGGTACCAGTTTAAAGGGCCTGGGGCAGTAGCGGCGGCTCAGCCCAGGGCTCTTTAAATAGCTGCCAGAGCACCGCTGCATCTCTCCAGGGCTCCGGCACTAGGGCTTGGCAGGGATGGAAGCCCTGTTGCCGGAGCCCTAGGGAAGTGTCTGCAAGGCCCTGGCAACTATTTAAAGAATTTGGGGCTGAGTCATCGCTACAGCCCAGGGCCCTTTAAACTGCTGCCGGAGCCCCCACTGCCGGGGGGGGGGGGGGGGAGGGCCCTTACCAGTACGGGAGCTGGGCTGGTCTGGGCTACGGCTGGCTCTGACCCCTAGCCCCTCCCCTTCCGCTCGAGGCCCCACCACTTCCAAGGGCCAGAGCTGGCCCCAGCCTAGCCCCCATACCGGTAAGAAACTTCAGTTACTTTCACCCCTGATGTCAATGAAAATATGAATGAGTCTTCATTATTTTTATCTTAGTACTTCAAGTCAATGAATGTTATTAGTCTACATCTATAGGAAAAAACTAACAAAAAAGCTTAGATAATGATTGCTTAATATGTTCCACCGGGCGTGGGGCTAGCAACTCCACCCTGTAAGGGAACCAATTGCTACTGAAACACCAACACCAGTTGGTGGCCCATACCCCGGCTGGGGGGTGACGGAGAGAGAGAGAGAGAGAGAATATGTTCCACCATGTGTACCTGGCTGAGGCCATATTGCAGTGTTGATATCATGCTGGTTATCACTTCCATAAGTATTGCCTCTTCAGAAGTTATTCTCATGCATCAAATATGATACTTTCATGCAGTAAATATTTGCTTGCTGGTACTTAATCGTAAAGCTGTGTGCTATATTCCTGATTTTCACACCAGAGGTTTTCATACATGAAAACTTAATTTTCCAGATTTATGCTGGAATTTACAAATTTGGAACCTGGACCATTCTTGTCATAAAAATTAGGATTTTTAACTCTATACATGACATGTTGTTTTTTTCTTTCTATTTTCTAAGGAAAAGGCCATTTTTCATGACAACCCTCGCCCCCAAGTATTTTGTATACAATTACACCACTGCTCTTTCTCAGTTGCCTATTCGAAAAATAGATGAGACACTGCATTGCTTGCTATTGCAGGCCTTGTGGATTTGAACCTATGGCAAGTTTAAAGTAGTCCTCTTCTTGGTCCTATCATGATTTAAATGAGACCTTCAAACAGTGGAGTAGTGGTAAACTTTATTTGCTGTTTTCCCTTCTCTGAATCCCACTGGTTAAACTATTATAGCAGAACATGGCAATGAAGTACCTCAGAGAGCTTAATGCTTCTTCATGTAAGAGGGGATGCTGTCTTGACCATAAAACAGCTTTTAGGGTCAGGCTGTAACAAAAGACAATTTCCTAGCCTCCACATGGCCAATAACTAATAACATGGCCAATAATTAATAACATGGCCAATAACTAATCCCTTCACAACTCCACTAGAAGCACACAAATAGATGATGTAGTCTCTACTTTTTGTGTAGGAAGAATATCTGCACCTGTTTGGGCAATTGTTTTTCCTGGGGCCCTTTCTTTCTGTGTTTTTGTATACAACTCCATATATACTATGTATAAGATGTGACTTTCATCTTGGTGAGGAGCCTTATTAGTGCATTACCAGAATACAAACAAGTAAGTAATCTCTGATTAATTTGATTCTCTAGGCACCTGTATTTTTGAACCCTAAAAAGAGATCTCTGCAGGCTAATAATAGTTATTTTATGTATTTTATTGATTCACTAATGCATTAAACTTGGAGCTGAAATGAAATAAATACATGCAACTTTGTAGGCTTGTCTGCACAACCTGTTTGGAAAACCAACAGCAGGCTTGCAAATGCTACAATAGTTCTGTTTTTTATCACACAAAATCATGCCATATGCCACATTACAGAAGCATGTGGTAGGGTCATGTTAAAATATTGTGAGATCTAGTTTTGCAACGGCAGAAAGCCATAACTAAACTTTCACTGATTTAGCAAAATGTAGGTTTCAAGTTTAATAAGTACTATTATTTACAGCTAGCTGCCTCAGGTGAAACAAATGTACTGGTGATATTTCAATCTATTCCTGTGCTGTCACTGCAAAATAATTTAATTATATATTATAAAAGAAGGGGGAAAACAACATTGAAAACAAAATGCAAAAGCCTTAATGAAAGTACAAGTCAAGGATGTTAAAACACTGCCACCTCTTTGGCATTCTATGTTTAGAAGTAAAATATCTTGATGAAAGAACCACTGACATTTTTATACCTGTGGTTCTTAGTAAAGAGTACAGAGCTTTTCTACACAATTTTGGATTATGAAAGGGCATTGCTTTGAATGTAAACAATACTGTTATCCATAAGATTGGGCAAATTTAAAAAAACCCTCTGCCTGATGAGCCACCTAATCATTTTCATCAGAAGACTAAAACCATTTAACTAATTCCTTGAGTACCCAACTCAGCAAAACATTTGAGCATGTGCTTACGTCACAGTCACTTCAATTTAGATTTAAGGGTAGTACATATCAGATTATCCAAATGGCGTGGGGGATGCAGAATTTAGTGGGATAATTGGGAGTTTGGATAGTTGAGGGGGCAGGAGCCATTCATCCACTCAGCAGAGGAAGATGAGGAGGCTCATCTTCCTCACAGTTGTGTCTGGTGGGTATCTGCTCTGTCCCACTCACTCACTCCTGTGACAGTGGGACTTTGATCCCTGCAGTCTCAACGTCTGGGACAGAACAGAGATTCCTGGTCAGGATTGTGCTCTTCCCTGTGAGACCCACAGCCTTCCCTGCATCTAATGCTTGCAGAGCTCAGGTGTCACCTCCCTTGCAACAGCTCAGGGAGCTCTGTCACTCATTCCTATGACAGCAGGGCTGCAAAGGGTTCCCTGGGCTGCCTATCAGCAGCACAGTGGCCATGATCAGGGGCTCATCCTCATCCTCCATCTTTCAGTACCTGTGTGGGGTGGGTAGAGTCTCTGCTCTGTTATCTGAATCTTTGCATCTGAATCCCTTCCTTGTGCCCTAGCATGGAGTAGTAGGGGACAATGAAGGGATTTGAATAATTGGGTTTTGAATAAACTGGGGTATACAGTATGTTCTTAAGTGCTTTTATTGTGACCAGTGTGTCCGCTATGGGATGTGTGCTTCTAAACCCTTTGGCCTATCTTAAAAATTTCTCAGTGGATGCCCAAATTTATGCTATTTAGTCTATATTTATCTTCTCAGATAAGGGTCCTTGGCTGAAATCAGTGGGAGCTGCTAAGTGCTTGGAATGGATGAAAAACAGAACAATTATTTGCATGCCTATATTTTAAGAACTTCATGGCCTTTGTGTGTGGGACGAAAGTCCACTGGTCTGTTTATTTTATGTGTTCTTACTGTAGTATCACTGATCCCATGCTCTCCACATGCCTCCTCTCTCATCCTATGGGCTGTTCTCCAAAGAGTTAGTGATGTCAGTAATGTATAACCATTTTCCTGCATATTTTCTCATCCATTCATACGTTTGCCTACACATTCAAAGCCCATGGAAATTGGATTCATGACCTAAAGAAATGTATACAACTTACTAAATGTCTACATCTAATGATAAACATACCCATTTATGCAGAATCATTTTTCCAGGCAATAGATAAAGTACTTTTAATTTATTCAGAAATATAAATCTAGGATAAGATGTTAGTCTACAAATCAGTGTTTACATATTTCTCCCAGAAATAAATGTTATTTTAGTCTCCTCTGTGCTATGTCCCTTGTAATCATCACCGTAAAGTATACAACAGAGTGACAGAAAGCAGTATAATATACAATTAAGTTGAAAGAACACATTTGGAGCAATCACCATTTTTGATGCTTCATGATGTTTTATAAATCAGTTGGACCAGACATCTGTCCCTTTCCTCCATAAAAAATAAAATAAAAAATGAAATACATGAAGTCACTGTCCAGTTCATCTGAGGAATGAGGGAAAATGTTTTCAAACATACAGAGTGAATCTTTTTGGTACTATCCTGAAAAAAATATAATCCAGGTAATGACTTGTGCCTACTAAAGGAGGATGTTAGAATAGTGTAAGGAAGATTCAGAAAAAAAAGGTGTATGGTATACACAGTTTGGCATATGACTGAATAAGTGTATGGTCAGAGGTGAGTTCAGCGTTTTCTAGTAAACTGATGATTACAAATGGTTTACATTGGAAAAAGAGGGCTTGATTCACCAGTTACTCCAAGTTTGGGTCAATATATAACTTCATTGAAATCAAAGAGCTATTCTGAGCCTGATTCATCAATGTGCATTTCAGTTCTACACCAAAGAGTAAGTAAGCAGATTATTTTGTTTTCCATAAGGTAAGAAATTGGCTTTATTTCTGAAACTTTGTCGATTTCTGTATATAGCCTCTGACGTTGCATTCATTTGCCTCTCTTCTTTCCAAGAGCTTACAATCTGTTTTCCCCTGGAAATCATGAATGACACCATTGTTTCCATCTGGAAAAACCTAACTCGTGGCAGTAAACATCATAACACAGATGTTACAGCTCTGAGCCAGTGCTACAATTTTTCTATGTGCACTTGTCTTAAACATTTTTCAGTTTCTGTGAAACATCAAAGCTATTAAACTTCAGTTGCTTTTGCAACAATAGGAAAAAGAAACATAAATAGAAAACACTCCACTATATCAAATCTAACAGAGCAATATTTTGGCTTTTCTTTTGTAGAAGAAAAGTCCCTACCCAACAAACAAATATCCATTGTAATTTCTCCTAAGTATTTTGTTATGCTCCATGGAAAAATATTTCAGTATTTCCAGAAAATATGATCTCCACAAATAAAAAAGTATGAATATAGAATAATGTTTTATTGTAAGCTTAGCAGTCAAAATTCAGAGACCTACTACTATGTGGGTTATGATTTAGCTTCCTATTTCTAGTGTGATCTCTTGAAAAGATTCTATTTCCAGAAATGTTTTAGTGACTACTAGACCTTCGGTATTTTCAGGCAGAAACATTATTTCTGAAAGTAACCTCCATTAGGAGGTAAGTAAAATAATGATACTGGTTCTAGACATTAAAATGTATTACATCAACTCTGGAAAACTGTCCACAATATGTCCTCAGTAATTAGGGTTAATAATGTTCTGTATTTATATAAGGCCTGATTCTAAGCACACTGAAATTAATAAAATACCATAAGAACAGGTCCATCCAGTTCAGCATTTTGTCTCTGATAATGGCCAGCACCTGATGCTTCAGGGAAACTCTCAAGAACCTTGCAATAGGTAGATGTAGGATAATCTACCCCCTTCATTAGATCTTATCCTTGTCTGTAATATAGATCGGTTTAAACCCAAGCATGAGGTCCTTCTACAATTTACAATAACTCTGGATGTTCTTAATATACATAAAATTATCCAATCTCCTTTTTGAATCCTGTTAAAATCTTGGCCTCTATGTTCTGTGACAGGGTTCCACAGTTAAATCACACATTCACCGGAGTGGGATGAGTATTTCAATGTAGTAGTTTTGAAATTGAAATGTTTTAATAAATTTGAATTTTCCCTTGATCTTGTGCTATGAGACTGGAAAATTCTGTGCTCTCAATGTACATTCACTGTTGCATTAATTATTTTATAAACTTTTATCATTGCTCCTTTCTATGATAAATCCCAAACATTTCAATCTCTCTTGACATGAGATTTTCCATGGCCTTGTTCATTCTCCTCACCCCCTTCTAATCTTTTATTGTTCAGGAATATCTCTTTTGAGATGGAGTAACCAGTACTGCAGACAATTTTTTACATGAGGCTGTACAACTGATTTACATAAATTAATTATAGTTTACATATTACTCATTATCTCATTCCTTATGAAACCTGACATGTTCTGTGTTTTTGTGCATTTTCTTTTTTTGGTCCACTGCTTCACATTGGACATCTACCACAGTCCCTTTCCTAAGTGGACACAATTCATTTAGAACACTACAAGGTGTATCAGTACATTTAAATTTCCCTTTCTAATATTCATTGCTGTCCATTTATTACCATTGCCATAATTTGCTTTCATGTTGTCCATTCACCTGACTTGTGGTTGGTCTCTCTGAAGTTCCGCACGGTGCTTTCTAGTTTTGAGTAATCTAAATAAATTTCATCTGCAAATATTACTGTCTTACAGCTCACTCCCCTTTCCAGATCATGAATAAGTTTGTGAAATAAGATGGGGCCTAGTACAGAACCTTGAAGCACTCTGCTGTTTGCCATGATGAAAACTGATCATCTAATTCTACTCTTAATTAGCCATTTTTTACCCATATTTTTGCCAAGACTACTTAGCTTCTTTAGAACCCTCTGGTGTGGGAAGACTCTTATTGACTTCAGTTGGCTCTCATTAGTGCCGTCCATTAGAAGCGCTGAAAATAGCTGGGATAGCTGTTGGGTTTAGTTGATAAGTTATGCAAATATGTCAGAGGTGCCAAAAGTTTTCAGTTAGATACCTCTTTGCATATTTACATATTGATAAATGTAGGTTCCTAGTTATGAGCATTCTAGCATGAACAATTTGGCTTGAGCTACTAGAAGATCCCTATAATGGTGAGGCAATTGTTTGGAGAAGAAACATAAGCTAAGCAGTGTTATATCATTAACTATGTTTTTATCTTATTTGGGATGATACTGTAATATGTACAAGATGCAGATGTCTCAAGCTTATTTGATAAATTCAAATGTTCTGTCATCCCGCTGACGGAAGTGGTGGATCAAAGGACATCATTATACTTTTATAGTTTTGAGGACTTGTTCAGTGGGATTTGAGTAATCCCATGTTTCCTCAGGGAAGGAGAGGGATAAAATAGAAGCTAGAATGTGCTCTGTCGCATTACCATCATGACTGACCTGTCTGAGTGATGGTCTGAATATTATTTGATTTTCCGACTTGATGATGATACCAACCATTCCACTCTAGCAGTTTTGACAGGTGGAGGATTTGCTAAAGATATATGAAATGTGACAAAATGCAGGAATCTCACCATGACTGTAAACATGAAACTTATCTCTCTCTCACACACAAATATGCACATGTTAAGTATGGGTACATCCTGCATTGTAGACATTATTCTCCATACTGAGAACTCTCAGGGATATATATTGTGTTGTCTTTCTCACAGGAGAATTTCAAAAGTCTTTGTGGCAGCTAGAGGCAACTGATTATGTGGTATCTGCCATATCTCCTATGGTCTTCTGAAAGATCCCAGTGTCTGAGATTCCAAGGTGGTGGTGACCTAAAATTGTGTGGGTCCGGTGTGTTACTCTCTCAGGTGCTCTTTCAGAAAACTACATTGGGGGTCTTCTTGGCTCATAGATCTTATTTTGTGTATGTAATATCTGTATCTGAGCCCGACCAGCCTGTTTCCTCTTCTTTCTCCACCTCCCCCCCCCCCCCCAATATGCCATTCTAGCATGGACAGGTCTTGCACTGCTCCCAGATGTCTGGTTCAGCTCCTATCCAAAAGTGAAAAATCCAGTATCACCCCACCCCCCACCATCCCTTTGCCTTTCCCTGCAATTCTTCTGTTCTGCACTGTAGCTCAGGATGTCATTAAATCTCTGCCCATTCTCCCTTTTTCTGGTATATTATGCAGCATTTTAAATCCGTTTGGAGTGGAATTCTTGACTGAGTAGTGTTCCAAGGAACCACTGAGTGGCTGGTGTCTGATGGACCTAATTTGCCTCCTGGTATACCTTGAGTTCCCCTGAAAGTTAATGGAGGGGTAGAAGTTTCTATGAAGACTTCTGAAAATGCAGATTCAGTGCCAGCCCCTTTAATCCTGTCCTGAATCTGCCACCTTGCATTGGTTAGTGACTAGAGCACTTGAGATTATTGATCACAACTACAAGCCCACTCTGAAAATCACTGGAAACTTCAACATGAGCTAAGCTAGCAGTTGCATCACACAACAGCTAATTTTCACCCACATAGACTTTAGAAAATTCCAGTCCTGGTTCATTTATAATCCACCTATATAAGTGTGGGATCTGGGCACCAACATATATTGGTATAGCTTTTGTTGGAGTCTTCATATTGTCGTTATGTCCAATAAGTTTGCATTGCTTGTTGATACTGATAACATTCCATAAACATCAGGGAAAATAATGTAGTTTAAAATGCTTGGGTCAAAATGTAACATAATTGATAGCATTTTTTTAAAGGAAATGACAAGAATGTAATTAAATGTGCTGTGTCATACAGTATTCTTCCTTTTCCACCTCTAAGTGCCAACTTATTACTTAAAAGCCTGCTGCCATATGGTAAAGCAGTATTTCCTGAAAAATTAGTTAAAGTAAGCTGTTAAAGAAAAGTCTTCCAGAAAAAAACATTTACACAATTCCAAATAATAAATACTACTATATAAATTCAGTGCTTACCTTTTTTAATTTTAGTGCCGAAATTATATCCTAGAGAGGACAAAGATGTTGGCCTTGCTCACAGGAATGTACACACTGTAGTCTGGATGCTGCAAGCTGCTCCAGGTAAGCAGGTTCCCACAGAATTCTATGGAGCTTGACACTGGTACAGGGATCCACCCAGGAAAATTTATCTTGGAGAATTGAGCATCCCAGGCTCACTTTGGCCTTGTCTACACTATCGGCTGGATCAATGCATAGAATTCGATCTATTGGGGATTGATTTATTGCGTCTCATCAGGACACAATAAATCGATCCCCAGAGGCACTCACCAACTCCGGAACTCCAGCTCGCCAAAAGGTGCAAGACAGAGTCGACAGGGGAGCCTGCTGTCGACTGCTGCCGTCGTGAGGACGGCAGATAAGTCTACCTAAGATGTGTCGACTTCAGCTATGGTAGTCATGTAGCTGAAGTTGCATATCTTAGGTCGACCCTCCCCGCTAGCATAGACCAGGCCTAAATAACTTTATTGTAATTTGCAAGTTAGAAACGGCACCACCATTCAGTCTCCAGAATTTAAATTTAAAATGCCTTTACCTGTATGTTGAAAGGGATCTCAGATTGCTGGAATTTATTTTGCTTAGAACTTAATACAGTCGTTTGTCTAATGGCGTTTTTGTGAGTGTAATGATTGGTTTTAGATCAGTTCACTTATGGCTCAGAGAGCTTGTAGACTTTACCACCACATAAACCTCACTGAAATACTATGGGCTAGATTTTGTAGACCAGTCTCACTACTCATGGAATAAAATACTGCTGAATATGACTAACGGCTACAGCCTGGCCCCCAGTGAAAAGAACATGTGGACCACTTGACAGAAGAATAAGCTGGAAGAACTCATTTATCATGCTGAAGAACTGATAGGCAAGAAATCTAGTTCAAAATTTACAATGTAGCATCCAGGATACTTCTGCTTCTGGCCCTGAGTTGTCATTTTGTGGTGTGGGCAAAAGTCCAATAAGGATCACACTAGGAGTTTATTTATTACATTGCTTATTGTGGGAAGAATATTCTAGTCAATATTTAAATATGATTTTTAATTATGTAAATATTCTCCAAGACTTCTCCTGTGGGTGCATACTTAAAATTTTATTTGTAGTTATATTAATTTTCTGCTACTTCCTAATCCCAGTCAAGATTCTAGACTGATTTCAATACTGTTAAATTTGTAATATTACATTAGAATTTGTTGGCCAAATTCTAGGCCTAGATGAAGACAGCGCTGTTCCAGAATATTTTAGAAAACCAGATTAAACAGAGAAAATACTCTTTAAAGTAACTTTCCTCCTACAGTGGATAACTCCTTACACTTCCTCATTAGTCAAAGGGAAAGAGATATACTTATCATTCTTCATAAAGAGGAAGCAGCTTTTAAAGAGGATTTATTAGCTTTTTACAGCTAATAAATCCAACCACCTGATTGTTAATACATCTGTTCCAAGATATCTACATCTTATTAACATTCTTTTTTTCTATCCTATGTGTATTTCTCTCTGACTCACATCTGCTCTCCCTTAAGTAACACAATAGCAAGCTCAGAGGGGCCGTAATGTTGCTCCCACTGGAATTGAAGGGGAAACTCCCATAGCTTGTGCAGTAAATTGCTAGGAATACTTTAATTAATAATCTTTTAAAAACTGGTGATAGAGTAATTTTTGCCTTTAGTGTTCGCAGCCAGAGTTGCCTTCATCAGAAATATTTGAGCATTTATTACATAGTTGAACACTATCCTCCAGAAAGTGAAATTTACTTTTATTATTGGCCTGCAACTTTTGTTTTAGTTTTAACTTATCTCCATCACAGTATACTCTAGGTATCCCTTCAGCCACACTTTTCAATACTACTTGTTAGTCTCCTTTTGTATCAGTGACCAATCTCTGATAAAAAAAAAATGCTTTATTTTTCTGTGGCAGTCACTCACATTTAAAAACCTTAATTGAGCCTCACAGCATGTCTGTGACACAGCAAATCGGAGACAGGGATTGCTTCACCCATTTCTGAAATACAGCAGTTGTTTAATAGTGCTCAGCAATATTAACCAACAGACTAGGGCAGGAATAAAGAAGAAGATCCTATTCAGCTGAAACTTAAGGGGGAACCATAGCTAGCTGTCCCTGCCAGCAGGTATATGGGATCTTGGGGAGCAATTACCACACAGGTGGGGTGCAAAATAAACTTTATTAAGAAAATGCAAAAACAGGGAAAATTCAATAGTGGGGGGGTATGGGGTTTGTTAAAGTAGACAATTGGGGAGGGGTTTCTTTTAGTAAATGGGATAGGGGGTTTCAATAGTGGGGTACAATACAGTGGGGTATAATACAGTAGGCAACCAATTAACACTGAAGCATAAATGTAACAGGTGGCTAACAATTTCTATGTAAAGAGTGTGTCACAGCAGCATATAATCAACTAACAGCATGGATAAAGTGTGTTAAATAACCAACAATTTTTTGGTAAAAATGTAAATGTAAAATGTGAGGTGTATTAGAGAGAAAAGGGGGTAACCAATGGGGTTTTATGCTAGAAAGAGAAAGAGAAGACAGGCTGTAAGTAGAAACAGCAGAGAAGTAAAGGTTGGGGGATGGGGGAAGAGGAGCATGTGGAGGAGGGAGATTTTTAAACTCAGGGGGACACAGAGCAGACAGCAGAGAGACAATTATACAAAACACAGCAAAATCTTATCTATGATTTAACTTAACCAAAACTACACAAATTAGCAAATATCAAAACACAATGCAACAATTCTTTAAGGCTAACTCACAGGGTACAATGCAAGCAATTTCCTAAACCTAACTTAACTACAGCTATGCAAAATGAAATTACAACTTATCTAGCTAAGAGAGGTTTTAAGACACAGACCAAGGGGAGTTTAAGAGAGGTTTTAAGCAAGGAGTTTAAGAGAGGTTTTAAGCAACAGATCAAGGAGTTTAAGAGAGGTTTTAAGACACAGATCAAGGGGAGTTTAAGAGAGGTTTTAAGCAAGGAGTTTAAGAGAGGTTTTAAGACACAGAGTTTAAGTCTGTGTGTTGGGGAAACAGAGCCAGCAGCTAGAGTAATTAAGTATAGAAAGTTTCACAGAAGAGAGGTTCTCACCAGTCCCCAGACAGCAGCAAAGACTGAAGCAGCAATCAACATCAGAAGAAGCCAGGAGGGCTCAGCACGGTCTTGATCAGCAATTCATTCTTCGTGGGGTGGGGGGTTAAAAACGGGGGTACGCTCAAAAATAAAATGAGAGCAGGGAGGGGGTTAAAACGGGGGTATGCTCAAAAATAAAATGAGAGCGGGGAGGGGGTTAAAATGGGGGTACGCTGAAAAATAAAACAAGAGTGGGGAGGGGGTTAAAACGGGGGTACGCTCAAAATAAAACAAGAGCGGAGAAAGGACCCCCCAGAACCCCTGGCTGATCAGACCAGGTAGCCATGCAGGAACCTTTCTGATGCTAGTTTCAAAAATGCCTGTTCTTAAAGGCAAACTCAGGCAGTTTCCCTGCCAGTAATGCTGATAGGCTCCTTCTGTCACAGGGGAGGAGTTCAGAGAGAGAAACTACAGGTGAGCATAGAGACATGCCTGGGCAGAGTTCCACCTCATGACTCAAAAGCACATGAGGCCTATGACTCATGCCCAGGATCTTCAAAACACATTGATCTTACAGCTTGGACATTGCTTTACCCTACACCGAGCCCAGGTTTAACAAGGTGATAACAGGACCAACCCTTTGAACAGGGCAGTTATCCCACTTAAGCACAAGTGGCCATCCCTTTGAGAAGGGCAATGGCTCTTTGTAAACAACTTAAGGGGCCCTCCCTTTGAGAAGGGCAGTGGCCCTGGTAAACAATTTTAACAGCCAGGGAGGGGCGGCCACAGGAGAACAAAAACAAAATGGAGTAAGGGGACAGCTGTAAGAAACAAAATGGAGTAGGGAGAAAGCTGTAACAGACACTAGCAACATGCTTTCTTTCAGTCCCATGCATTTTCAGATCCAGGATGTCTCTGTACATATCAATGAAGGGTTAGCACATGATCCTTCATGCTTTTCTAAAGGAATGGCCCATAATGTATAGTGATGGGTGTCTTAGAAGTGCTTATAACATAGTTTGTTTATATCTCTATATATGTAGATCTATATGTATATGTACATCTATATCTATATAACTTTTTATGAGAGCAGTTTAGCTCTTCACCCATCCATGTCACCATTAGGTTCACGTCATCCCACATTGCTACTTATAATGCACTGTGTCTCTCTCCTCATTTAGAATCATCAAGGTGAAAATAATGTGAACTGTAGCTGACAAGCCTGTGACTGATTTGAACCAATAGTGTCATGAATCATGATATATTCTGGCATCCAGTTGGGGCCCATATAAGTTTTTATGTCCTGCTGAAATGCATGGCTCTTTGAAACTTTTGTCCAGATCTGATTTATTGACTCTATAGTATGTCCCAAGGTACACATTGAGAGCATGCTACAAACCTCCTTGACCTTTCAACATCTGGACTTATTACTTTGGAAGGGCAGCCATTTATTAAATTAAATTACAGTGCTTCTTAATTTCTTTCTGTTACAACTGGTAGTTTGGTGCTATGGCAAAAGTCCGGGCTTCCTTGCTGCAGAAACAAGGCTTGTCTTGAACTTACTGAATGTTTATAAGCATAAGTTAAAAAGGGATCAAGAGCATGCAGGGAGTACAGGGGAATCCATTCACCATGAAAGCACTTCTATATGACCACCATGTTATGTGTCCCTAGTAATAGCAATAAGGCCCAAAAGAGGAGCATATATGTGGAAGAGGACGATTCTATCAAACTATGTTTCACATCCCCATGCCCTGCCTGCAGCCTGACATTTCTTATCTTGTGATCCAGAGAGTAAGGAAATGAATGCACAGGGAGCTTGAGTCAGTGTGAAGGACTACACCTAGTCATTTCACCCGCAATTAACTATGAATATATATTACAATAGCCTCCACTGAAGGGCATGAGCAAGTACAGTGTAGTGTGTAATATATAGACCACAGCATTCTTCTGTAGACACCATTAGGTCGACTGAGGAATTTTTTCATTGGCCTACTTACCGCGACTCAAAGATGTATGATTTACTAGCGTGACAGAAAAACCCCTTCGCTTGCTGAAGGAAGCATCTACACTACAGTGGCACAGTTGCAGTGGTGCAGCAGCACCATTGTAGCATTTCTAGTGTAAAAATGCCCTCAGTATCTTGTACAGAGAGAACAAGCCTTCAGAAAGAATGAAACAGGCTTTCATTGTTGTTCTTTCTTTCTCTTCCACAACGTGTCCATATATTGACCAGACAGTTGTAGGGAATAAGGGAGTTGAAAGTACTTCCACTTAATTTCGTACTTTCACTTGTAAATACATCAGTAAAATTCCCACAACATTTCTGTAATGGTGCACTTGGCACTTATACTTAAGTCCTTTCTGTCGGTACTTACTGCAACACTTGGCCTATGAAATGGAGAGGAGGTGCACACCTGAAGCTGCAAGAAGAGTAGAGGGAAGCTGAGGGGCCGGGGTCATGTGTCTGTGTGTGTAAGAGAGAGAGGGTGGGTGTGGATTTGACACTGGCAGATCAGTTGCCAGCTCACGCCAAGCCTCTCGGCCTCACTGAACACTGACAAATGCATAGCTGGAAACCAGTCTGCTCCTCCATGAATATTGTTGTGATTTTTGGTGTAAGGGGACATCTAGCATAAAGGCAGGCTTGCCTGAATGGCATGCTAGACTAAAGTGCTCAGGGAGCCTGCTCTCTGTGACTGCATGTTAAGGCTGTTAAATGCTTGAGGAGCTCACAGGTGATAGCTGGTTGGTGAAATATAATTATAGATCACATAATCAGTTTTGGGATTGTGCCCTGATTTTTGGCAACCTGTCCTGAATTTCAAGAATCAGAGAGGTAGCCGTGTTAGTCTGGAATAGCAGAATTAACAAAGAGTCCTGTGGCACCTTAAAGACTAATTAAAGTATTGAAGCATAGGCTTTTGTGGGCTAATACCCACTGCTTGCATCCAATGAAGTGGGTATTAGCCCACGAAAGCTTATGCTTCAATACTTTAGTTAGTCTTTATGGTGCCACAGGACTCTTTGTCCTGAATTTGGTACCCGCTTTTGTGAGCCTTTCCAGACAGCCTGACAGGGAAAAAAATTTGGGGGGAGGAAAGGGGGGTTGAGATAAAGCTGAAATATCCAGCCAGGGGTTGGAGGGACAGTTAACTAATTAGAATTGTGGGGCTTGGCAAGAAGCTGGAAACTCCATACCCTCATGCTGCTTTTTGCACTAACCTTTGCTAGCTGGACTTCTCCTGAAAGCTCATGAACTAGAAGCCAAAATCAATGTATAACCTTGGGAGATTTGGCCATACTTTAACTCTCACACACATGAGGAGTGGGGATGAAGGGATTCAAACCTTGAAAGATATATCAGAAAACATCATTTTAAAAAAATCTCATATTTTTTGTGGTCTAACTCACCACTTTTGAACTTTTGTAGTCGGCAATACTAACCCTGTGTTACCAGAGCTTTAAGAAGGTTTCCTAAGAAGTAATATGCGGAAGATCTTGGAAGTGGGGGAGATGGAGGAACAGGCTGCTAGGGAGAAGAGGTCTCTTGGAGTGCATGGGAAGTCAATATCTAAGGTCTTCATGTTGTCTGATTGAAATACTTTGCTGATTACTAAGGAGTGGGGTTGCCTCTAAGAGTTTATTCACACCATGCAGCAATGCACATCAGTAAAGTGAAAATTCTAATGAACACCAGTGTATTACACACTAACTGGCCTGTGTAGATCCTGCTGGTGTGCATTAAAAGTTTCTTAGTGTGCATTAATGCAGTTCTGAACATTAATGCACATTAGAGAATTTTTAAAGCATGCCAGCAGGATCTACATGGTCCAGGTAATTCACAAATGCATTTGTACACCATGTAGACAGGCTGTGAGAGTAATTAAAAATATATAAATAAATAGGTGGATTATTTTAATAAAAGGGAAAATAAGCCCACATTTGTTAGAATTTTACGTTTGGCATTTAGTATCTTTTCAAGCCCCTGGCCCGTTATTATGGTGTGAATGGCTCCCATGCTGTGGCTAACTGCAGTGCCAGCTGTTGTAGAAGGCCTTGAGATTAAATCCCCATCTTATTTTTTCCATATTACTCCCACTGCTCTGGGTTGCACTGAGGGGGCAGTTCCCTTTTGTACTGGGCCTTTGGGTGAATGCAAAGAATGAGAGTTTCTTTGAGCAATTAATCAGAACTCAAATTGTCCACAACATATCTGTATTGTCCCATAAATAGCCATCCTCAGTGATTATCCATAGCCAAGCAAATGTTTTTTGAAAGCACCGTGCTCTGAAGGTCAGTAAGCCAGAGATCCGGAGGGCCCCCAAAGGGTCTCAATAGCTGAAGACCCTCTTCTGAATGCTCCCTGACATTAGGAAGGAAGGGTTTAAAACTAGTGATTTTTGGCAAGAGTGTACAGCTGATCTCTACCACTGCAGCATCAGTCTAAAATGTACAACTTTGAGCATCACCTCACCTAACTGTTAAGTGCTGAGAAAATTACTGGGACTCACAAAGTCTGAGTATGCCACCTAGGCAACATATACAATGACTGGAAAGAAAACCTCAAAATGGGATTAACAGAAGCCAGCACACTAGGTAGCTCCTTGCCTAAACTGGCCAATGGGTGATCCCAAGCCAAGAGGCAACTGAATAGAGATTTTGCTGCCTAAAATGGAAGTTAGACATCTAACCCCACATTTCTAAGATTCAAATAACAGTGGGGAAATAATATACATGCTTGCCTGCAAGTTGTCATACATTCAATTACCTGAAGATGTTCTTAGGTATTTGAAGATATACCAAATGGACACAGTTTCTAGCAAATTGAGGATATCTGCTCATAATTAATAAGATGTGACAGTAACTAAAACACAAATATGTGGACATTGATTCTTCATTGCACTCCCCTTTGAGTAGCCATTGGCATAATTGGAAAAATAGGTTTAAAATGCTACTATTCTGAACTGAATTTCAATTGCTATGTCCTCACTGACAAAAAAAGGTTTGTGGAGGTGGTTGTTTTAGTTTTAAAACACATTAGCTATCTCACTGTCAGATCCTAATGGAGACAAGGGGCGGGTAGTTTTTATTGTAAAGTATATAGACGATGTTAATACTGTTTCCCACTCCCGGCCATGGTGGTGCTCACCTAGATACATCACAGTAAAAACCTACAGTGGTTTATCTCCTTTAGAATTATTCAGTGAACTAGCTAATGAGTATTAGGGTATGTCTTCACTACAGGACTAGGTCGATTTCCCTTAATTCGATTTTCTAAACTCGAGTTTAGAAAATCGAATCCGTGTGTCCCCACCAGGACAGCAGGTCGACAGTGGTCGACACTGTCTGTCCTAGAACTTCTGCAGGGGTCGACACAGCCCGCATTGCACTGTGGGTAGGTAGCCCACAGTGCAATGCGTGCCGGACCCCCCCCCGCCTGCCCAAACAGCTCCGCAAACCCCCCGCTCACCCAAGCAGCCCCGCGCTGGACCCCCCGCCTGCCCAAACCGCTCCGCGAACCCCCCGCTCGCCCAAGCAGCCCCGCGCTGGACCCCCCGCCCGCCGAAACAGCTCCGCGAACCCTCCGCTCACCCAAGCAGCCCCGCGCTGGAACCCCCGCCTGCCCAAACAGCTCCGCGAACCCCACCGCTCACCCAAGCAGCCCCGCGCCGGACCCCCCGCCCACCTGAGGGGGTGGGGGAGCCGGCGCCGGGCTGCTTGGGCGAGGGGGGGTTCGCGGAGCTGTTTGGGCGGGCGGGGGTCCGGCGCGGGGCTGCTTGGGCAAGCGGGGGGGTTGCGGAGATGTTTGGGCAGGCGGGGGGTCCAGCGCAGGGCTGCTTGGGCGAGCAGGGGGTTCGCGGAGATGTTTGGGCAGGCGGAGGGGGGGGGGTCCGCGGGGCTGCTCGGAGGTCGGAGGCTTAACATCAGATGCCTCTTCACTTACTGACAATAGACATAGAGAAGTCAATTTTAGCCTTACTTCTCTCGTCAAGCAGGAGTTACAAAGTCTATTTTGAGTGCCCTTTAAATCGATTTTAAGGGCATGCAGGTGAAGACAGGTACACGTTTAGTTCGACTTAACGTCGTTAAAGTCGACGTTAAGTCCTAGTGAAGACATGCCCTTAGTTATCTCACTATAAAAAGCACACAATGTTCAGTGAAGAAAAACCACCATGTTATTTGGAAGGCTCGCCCTTTTTTTCTGAAGTCATTCTTCATGTTAGATTTCAACTTGCAGATTTCTGGAGCAGATGGCAAGTTATAACACTCAGTTTTGCCCTTGCATAGTAATTTCACTCTGTAGGACTTCATACACAAGTGCTGGTTGTTTGCAAACATAATAATTACAGAACTGGGTATCTTTTGCATGCTAAAATATTATTGTGAATTATGTTATGACAATTACATTATACCAAATTATTTGGTAGAGAAGAATGGAGTATATTCCTAGCATAAATATTGAAATAGAATAAAAAGATTTGTTCCACAGTAGAATATAATAGAGTAGAGCTTTAAAAGCCATTTTATGCTTTCAGAAACACTATACTGCACAGTTCTTCAAGGTTTTTTCTTTCTAAAGCATCAGTAAAACTAAACTAAATTTGTAGTTGTTATTCTACGTCAACCACTGAAATTAAGGTTTATTCTAGAGTGAATACATTTCCTGTACCAGATGTTAAGCTATTGTCAACCTATTTCCATTTATATATTTAATGGGACAGAACATTTTAGAATTAATTTGATAATGTTTTGAACTATGCATGACTATTTTGTTTCTATGCTATAAATGCTAAAGAAATTTATTTTATTTATTAGGATAGGTAATTGAAAATGAATTATTTTCCAAATCTTAATACAATTTATTCTTATCAGATGTAGAGCTTTCCAAATCAATTTACTGCAACCTCAACAGTGAAGTGCACAGTGAAGTGTACAGCCCTCATATCACCATCAAATCTGGTCAGAGGGCAGTTGTCAGTGATGTGTGACATTGTCCAAAACATGTGGAATCATCTCGTTTACCCCAGATGGCTGCTCATTTACCCTGGACCAGTCAACATCAGGTCAGAAGGTCCCATGACTGGCAACGCAAATCAAAGCTGCATACATCCCTGATCGGGCCACTTGTAAGAGACTAGCTTCTGGTGCAGATCATGCTTCATGTCACATAGATGTCACAGGAAAATCTGGATGGGGCAAGTGGACCTACAACAGATGCCTTCATGAGAAACACATTCTTGGGTTATTTAAAAGGTCTGTGTATAGTAGTAGGATGAGGTTTGCCCTGATCTTCTCAACCATTCTGGCTGTAGCATCCTCTCAACAGGTGTGAGATGGAATAATGTTGCTTGCTATGGGGAACCATTATAATAGTGTCTGTTGAATCATCCCAGTTACAATGTGCATGGTTGAATACAGTTGTGTGTCAACCCACTTAATGTGAGATGAATGGAACCAGACCGGAACACAATGTCCTGCTACAGAGTGGCTGAACATTTTAGCACATTCTGAATCACGGCATGGTATGTGGATGGGACAGTGGCTGAGCAGTATGGATGTACAGGTGGCTTTGATGGTGGCTTCTTGGAATTGACTGAAAGCTTCATCAACTGGGATGATGAATGGTGGTATGGCTATGACTCTTTTTTTCTAGAGCATCTGGGTACTTCGTCCAGTCTGTCTTCTAGCATAAATCATTTTTCTTCACAAAAAGCATAACTTGATGCTTTGTTTGGCCAGAGATAACATTTTTAGAAACTAAAGCTGTGTGAAAACTTCAGGCATTTAACAGGGAAAAAATAAGTGGTTTCTTAAAGAGTATCTTTCACATTTTTTCCACAAGAGGGTGAAAAATATTTTATTCTTTGTGTAGATCTGTTTAACTTCAAAATTTTATAAAAGAAAGATTTTTCATAAGAAGAAAAAAAACCTAATTGAAATTATGGGCCACATTCTCTGCTAAATCTTCATCACTAAATCTTCATCAGTGTTAATCTTCATCAGTCAATGCATTTTTTCAATTTTTGTTAGGTTCTGCTTTCCCCCGTCCCCTGCCATTATTCAGTGGTGAATCTTTCATGCAGGTTTTAAACCACAAGGTTTTTTTAAGGTAGCTTAAGATATATTCAAATGGTCTGGATAAAAGATTATAAGGGGGGTCAAGGACTGGCCTACATTTATCCCTCTGTATTTAAATGTCACAAAATAATTTAACATGGAATAAGTAACTGAGGTCTAAGTCTATAGTGTCATTTGTCTTAGGTGACTATATTCATGATACTTATATTAATTTTATCATTTTGGTTTTGTGTTGTTTTTGATTTTTACTATTTTTGATGGTAATACAAAAACTATTATCTTTCCTTATCTGCCTTATCCCATATATATTTCAGGATGTTTTACATTCCCTTAACAAGGATATACTTCTGAATTATACTTTTAAGTTGTCTCTGTTGGAACATGCAAAGCCATTTTAGAACTAAATGCTTGAATTGTGTGAGATCTATTTCAGTTACTCAGAGTATCCTAAAAGACAGGCATCTTTTCAAGATCCAACTTTTACAGTAGCAATAATATATAAAATATTCTTATCTTAAACTTTATTCAGTTTTCACCATCAGTAAAAAAAAATCCCATCCTGTACACCTATCTTTAAATGAAGGCATTCAAAATCTTTTAGAAACCATCTTACTGAAATCAGTTAAAGCAAACTTCAGTCAATTTAATGTTGTATGGCCTGATTCACTATTCTGCTGTAGCAGCTCTGTGACATTATAACACTGTCGAAGTCACTGGAATTACAGTGGTATAAGAGAGTTGAGAATCAGACTTTTAATGTATCCGTGCTCAGATTTTAAATGGGAGTAGATATATGACCAATATAATCTATTAATTATCATGGGTGACATAGAATGTTGGAGGTCTGGGGGAAAATGAGCTAAATAAAATAAGTAATGAGTAATAAAAGAACAATACCTGTCTGAACGTTATATCAAAATATTATTCTCATTGTAGCATCATAGGAAGTGATGAATTATTTGCATTGTCTTCCTATATTATAGCATGGATCCTTTAAAGTATAATCAAGAATAAATATACCTGTCAAACTGTATTACAAATGTCAGAAGTTAAAAATTCACGGTACCTTTCCTTGGATGAGGCTAAGATGAGATGGTGATCAAGGGATCATTTAATTTAATTTGTGCTACAAAGATACTTGTGCTTCAGTAACGAAAAAAATAAACTGATTTTATTTTCCAGACATTGAGACAGATGACGTCTCATGGCTGACAAGTCAATCCTAATAAAACTACATATCTGACAATCAAGACAGCACATAGAGGATACAGATCAATCATCACCCAGAAAAGCTGATGGAATCTGTCATAAACTAAAAAGATACAATAATAGAATGACCTTGTATTTAATAAGAAAATAACCTTGAAGTTTTGACAATTTTAAAGCACATTGAAATTATAATCGTATTGCAGTGTATATTGAAATGAAACTTTCTTGAAATATTTATATTCGATACTGTAAAAAAAAAACAAAATAAAACCCCCCAGATGACATAAGCCAGGTATCTCAGGACAAGAAAATCAAAATAGGTTATTTATCCTCTGCACTCAGATTTGTCTTTTTATGTAACTACCATGTTGATTTATAAGTCCCCAAAATTCATATAATATCAGGTAGTACTAGCGATAATAGTTGAGTAACTCTAAGTAATTACAAGGTGTATTTGGATAATTGGTTTATTTGTTATAAAAAATTAGACAATATTTTGTAAGGCGCTGTATAGATATACTTTGAAAGCCAAGCCACACTATTTTGATCTTCAAATAGGACAGCACAATTATAATGGTACCCATCAGTCAGGGAAACCTGCGCCCCTCCGGCTGCAAACGGCTTGTCAGGGTAGAGAATCCGAGAGGTAGCCGTGTTAGTCTGGAATAGCAGAGGTAACAAAGAGTCCTGTGGCACCTTAAAGACTAACTATAAAGTTTTGAAGCATAAGCTTTCGTGGACTAATACCCACTTCGTCAGATGCAATCCGACGAAGTGGGTATTAGCCCACAAAAGCTTATGCTTCAAAACTTTATAGTTAGTCTTTAAGGTGCCACAGGACCCTTGTCAGGGTAATCCACTGGTGGATCATGAGACAGTTTGTTTGCCTTGACCGTCCACAAGAACAGCCACCCACAGTTCCCAGTGGTCGCAGGTTGCCCACCACTGGTACCCATGCTGGCAATATTTGAGCTATATGGTAAATAGATATGTAAATACAATATTACATGCTAGCAAATAAATAACAGTTCAACATAAATACATATATACCAAATAAATATTTACTACCAATGGCTTAGACAAACATAAAATTTAGTTTGTCTAATGTACTGAAGAGAATCTAATGTAACCATTGTCTATAAATACCTACATACAGAGAAAGTGCTAAAGGTCTCTTTAACCTGGCAGACAAAGTCATGGTTGGAAATTCAAGTCAGCACATTTCAAATTGGAAATAAAATATAAGTGGTGTGGCTAACTAAGCACTGGAATGGCTTACAAAGTGATGTTGCCCACTTACCATTTCTTGGATCTGTCTATAGCAGTGGTTCTCAACCTGTTTACCATTGTGGGCTGCATATGTGGCCCACAATGTTTTACATGGGCTACAGATTGAGAACCACAGTGCCCCCCCCCCCAAAAAAAAACAACCACCCACAGTCCCTATGCTGGCTGGGGAGGCAGCTTCCACTCCCTGACTGGACTCTGGTGCAAGGGACCTGGGGCGAGTGAGATGGATTTCCACATCTCCTCCCCCACACCTCGCCCTGGCACATTTCCAGCTCGCTCAGCGGAAGACACTCTGCACCCAGGCTCTCTCACGCAGCTGCTGAGTTGCAGAGCAGTGACCAGGATGGGCCAGCATTAGAAGTGGCTCCCTCCCACCAAGAAGAGAGATGGAACATGCCAGGGGGCCAGGCACAGCAGGAGGACAGAGCACCCTTTAGCAGGCAACAAGTGGTGGGAAGAGCGCAGTGTCCCCGGGCTGGGCATGGGGGGCGTTGACCAGGAGGGATATGTGACTTCCCTTTAGATCGTACCCCACCAGTCGTCTATGGGGCACCCTCAGGGAGGGGGAAGAGTGAAGCAGTAAGAGGTAGATCAGGTGCAGGAAGAGCAGGGTAAGGTGGAGGCTTGGGGTAAGGGTTGGAGACTGGGATGGAGTGGGGACCAAGCACCCCCTGAGAAATCAGGAAGGCACGGTTTATGGTCTGAGGAGTCACCAGAGACAATTACCTGCAGTTTGTATGATAAAGTCCATGACATTCAATCAGGGTCCAGCCAATCCACAGGTGAGGATCCACTCAGGTGATCCCAAGGCAGGTAGATAGGCTCCTAATGAAAGTAGTCCCTCCAGTCTTGCCAATATCATTACCTGACTGGGAGCACTCCCATTGACTAGGTGTTCTGACTGACTACTCTTCATGCTGGCTATTGCTCTTGCCCTGGCTTGTACCTATTTCCGTGTTAGCGAGCAGCCCCTCCTCCAGCATACATGTACTCATGTCTCATTTGGCCAGTTGATGATTCTGATAATGGGAGGGTCCTTTTGTGTTCCCTCACCATAGACACAGAAGGGCCCCATACAAACTAGTCCCAGCTGGATAAAATACAAGTGACATGAAGGAAGGGACAGGGGGTGTACAAGATAAGATTGTGTCATTTTGTTTTATTTTGCTTTGCTTTTTTATATTCCTATTCCTGTTTACTTTCTGACTTTTAGTAGTCAGTTTCAGTTTTTGACCTATTGTTTATATACACATCTGTCCTTTCCTATTTGTTATATCACTTATTATTCTATTATTCTTAGCATTTAATTTTCCATTTTTTATTGTTGTTTATTAACATATGGTAGCTGAGTCCAGGAGAAGAAAAAATGTGATGATTCAATTATATGTATTATAAGTGAAGTATAAGTAAATAAGCATGCCTCTAAATTGTTGAGATCAAATTTAAATCACACTATCTCTAGAAAATTCAATATCAATAGTAAAATCAATAATATTTCTCAAGTATGTCATAGAAGGAGACAACAAAGTTAAATCCAGTTTCAATATTTCCTCTTCTTGCACTTTCAGAAAGGAAACTAACAAATGACTTCTTCTCTTTATTATTTTGTTCAAGGAATTAGTTTATTCTATGATCTACACTTTATTTTTAAGGTTACAAAAGGACATTAATATTTAAATTATAGCAACAAGAGGTTTCTCTTTTACTCCTGCTACCTGAGTCTTTCTGACTCCACAAGAATAGAAGGAATATTGAGATTTTCTTTTCTTAGTTCCCCCATTTTAACTGCTGTCTATAATTGTGTAGGTTCTCAGAGAGCACAAGACTTTGGGTCACCTTGTTACCCTCTGCCTCCCATGAGAGGAAGACTAGTTTGTACTTAACTGGGTATCACCTTCTGGACTCCTCCAGTATATTAGCCACCCAAAAAAATCTCTTCTGGGCTATGCCAGACCTTACTTTCCCTTGCAGGTTAGCAACTGGTGTACCTCAGTTCCTGAGCCCCTTTGAAGCATCCTCCTGTAACGTTCAGGCCTTTATCTGCTGAGCCCTCACATTAATACCTGTGCTGCTGTCCCTTAGGGAACAGTGTACACACTAGCTTGAATGATTCAACTCAGGATCAGCTCCTGATCAATACCACAATACTGAGATATATTTATAATGAAAACAATCATAAATGTATTATCAAAGATGAAGATTTAACAGGTAGTGAGTAAGGATAATGGAAGCAGAAGCTTTACATAAAAAAACAAAATCAATACACCCTTTCTAGAGTTTAAATTTAACAGATTAACCTCCTATTCTAAAGCAATCTTATCTCACCAAAAGGTATTTTTCAGCTTTTCCAACCAAGGCTGGTTGTGATCTCATTTCCAAGGGTGTAATCCTGCCTGATTAGTTCCCAAGAGTCTAAAGGGGTGTTTCCCTTCCTTCTGTTTATAACCCCATACATCATGGTCTATCTTCAGAGACAAAGGAACCGCCTTCAGTTGTTTTTTTCTGTTGATTTCACACCCTCCTGTTGATTTTGTATGTAAATGACTCCCCATTGTGTTACCTTACAAACCTTACTTACATGAGTAATAACATACAGATCAATAAACATCCTTTGTCTGGAAAAATAAACAAACTGCCTGTCAACTCTGCCTTAATGCAGATTTCAAGAACATATTTTTACCATACATGAATAACTTTTTCCATAGTATCTGAACATACCTTTGACAATGATATTAATGACCAGGCTGACTCTGGCTTTCATTTAAGATCTCACATGATATTCTTTGGTGAGCCAGAATTTACATACTAGGATCAGAATATTCTTGTAACCCTCTTCATCAGTTGGCATTTTGAGGTTCTTAGGATCACAATCATTTCAGCCTTGAAACAAAGAATGAAAGATCTGTCTGAGTTCTGAGTGGACTGTGAAATTCTTTGCAACCAGTGACCTCCTCTCACCTTCAGATTTGCTTTCATAGGTTTTTTTTCCCACTCATCTTGCTCTTTTTAGAAGAAATTAACTCATCCTGCATATATCAAATATAAAATCAATCTGGACTAACTCTGTGCTGCCCTACATCTGTCTCTTACATTATCTCCTTAACTCCAGTCTCCAAACATCTCTTAGGTTAAGAGTCTGCCAGCCTTACTCACACTAATACCTTAATCACTGAATAATTCCATTAATGCAATCTCATGATCCTATTGAAGTTACTATAAGAAGTTTTGAATAAGACATTCCTGGACACAAAAGGTCTGAGACTGGCAGTTCCCAGAACGAGCACCTCCTCTCCCCTTCTGGCTCAACTAACAGAACTGACCAGATTTGGAGAGAAGACTATACTGTACCTCTCCTTGGAATACAGTAGCAGAGGGACCCCTACAGTTTGACAGGAGCTAAGGGATACGTGTTGTTTCTCTCAAGCATAGTACTTTCTGGAGCCCCAGGTAACTTACTTCACCTCTGCCTCAGACTCCAGTGTGGGAAGTACCTATAAGGCAAAATTGTTCCTGTTCCTGCTATTACTTCTTGGATGCTATTGGCTTCTAGATTATTCATTTGAGAGATCATGGGCCCATATTTAAGTAAAAGCAAAAATTTGAGAAGCAAATACGTAATTCTATAAAAATCCCTAGAGTCCTGATTACACATGAAGAGTATTTTCCGTCTTCAAGCCATGTGTATGTGATATGTACTGACTCTGGTTTGGACTTTGGCTTCTTTCAGACTTGATTAGTATAGTTTGTTACTGATGGGAATTTATGTTATAATAAATCAGCGCCGAATATCACTTTTTATGTGATTATGTTTAGTTTATGGCAAAGGTTCCTAGAGCCTAAGGTAATACCTTTTCATTTCTATAACGTAAATCAATAATAGTGTTAGTGAATTCTAGAATGCTTGGTGTCATAAGATTACTATTTGGCCAACATTGCACACAGTTAGAAACTGGCAGTGCAGTCTTTCCTATACTGCTTCATCAGTGGTTTTCTATAAGATTGAGAGGGTGGTACATTCTCCAGACCTATTCTACCCTTGGTGTCCTTACAGAGACTGCCAATTAATTCCAGTTATGATTGTGGGTTTTGGACAGAGACATCTACCCAGCAGTCACTGGACTGCTTGCTATCACTGACTCATTTTATACAGACCACAGAACAGTCATGTGATTGTAAGAGCCAGTAACTGCCAACCTGGGGTGGAGGTTCAAACAGGTCACTAAGAGGTGTAAGATTTCGTGCCTCACTATTGATCTCAATACTATCCACTCCTCTGTTATTTATACTACATATTCTCTTTGGTTCTACATTTATATTTTAATGCCAGGTAGCACTATAAAAAAACCAAGGAGAATCATCCACAAAAGTTTATTAGGTTATTAAAATAAATTGACATGTTGCTAGCAGCTTTATTGAGAACTCCACAAGCCTCACCTAATAATACAACACATTTTAGTTGACTAGAGTTAAACATTATTGTAACCCTAAATTTTGAAGATCTCAATCAACATCACAGCTGAATAATGAAAATAATATCTGATTTTTTGACATATTCATTTTTTCCAGAATTTTTGGCTCTACAATATCCTTTTAGGTTAATGGACAGGAAGGGGAGAATAGATACATCCTGATTTACTGGAGAAATGTAGTATTTTTTAATAAAAATGGTTAATAATTAAGGCCCAGTCTTGCAAAGACTTATTCATGTGCATTATTTTACGTACTGTGAATAGTCTCACTGAAGTCAATGCAGACACTCAGACCACTTAAAGCTAAATACATCACAAGTCTTCACAGTACTGGGACCTAAATTATCATGCTTAGCCTACAGAAATTACACCACAATGAGCTCAATGGGAATGTTCTTACCTCTGGATTGCGTGCTTAGACGGCCTATTGCTCTGTTGGTGCAGATTAGTCATATAATTTGTAGGCAAAAAAAAAACATTATTCTTAATTTAGAGGCTGGATAAGTGCTTACAAAGGCAGTATTGCATCCCCAAGCATTCCAAAATCATGAGTCAGGCACCAAAATCACAATTATGTTAAAATTATGAACTAATAACAAATTTGAATATTTTTACCACTAGTTTTCTGAGCTTCTGAGCACTAATGTCATATTTTGAAGCTTTTCTCTGCAAACATAAGGGCTGAAAACTTTTTTTTTTCTTCCAGCTTTTATTCTCACGTAATTATTTGAATTCAGGAGCTGGGGCTTACAGAAGAAAATGTAATATCAGAAGACTTATTTTCTTGAAAATTGGCAATTCCATTTGTGCTTTAAAACTTTTGGCTCATGTTCAGTGATGCAGTGTTGCCCGGTGAATTGAATCTTGGTGCCAATTCCCCTCCATGACAGCTCAGCTCTATTGGCTGGTCTGGGCCTTGGTACTCCCTCCTTTCTAGTTGTAGTAGCCATTAACCAACTGCCAGTGTGGTGAGCCCATAGGTGGGAAAGGAATCTTAAGTGGCAAAGAATAACTGCATCCTACCCCTTCTTGTGGTGGATGGTGTGGATAATGAAATGTTATAGATGGTGACAGAGGTTGTCACGAATCAAGTTCTTTTGTGTGTTCCTGTTTGAGTTACATGTATTTATAATAAGTTTGCCTAGCACACTTTCTGTGCTTAACACTGCTGTCATTCAGGAACTGTTTGCATTCTATGGGCAAGAACAGAGGAAATGTCTATACTCATTAGCATACAGCTGCCATAGTTAGTGTATCGCTGAAGCATATGAATAGTTGTCTGCTTGTACTGGAGCTTCATGTACTCACCAGGAGTGTTTGTGTTGATGAAAATTATGGTGACCCAGTGTGCCATGTGTCACCATCCTGTTCAATGCCTTCCACATGGCTACAGAGAACATCAATAGAAAGGACTACATTTTTGATGGTTATGCAAGCCTGTGTGGATCATTAGGGATGCTTCACCTCACTGTGGGTAGGTCAGGGAAGATGGATAACATTTACCTATTTAAGAACATAGAGCTGTTCAGAAAACTGCAGACAGGAACATTCATTCCCAATTGGAGGAATACCATCTGTGATGTTGAAATGCCAATAGTGATCGTGGGAGATGCAACATACATCTGGTTCATGAAGCCATACACTAGCCATCTTGATGGCACCAAGGAAAGATTCAGCCACTGGCTCATCAGTAGAATCACAGCTTACTGTAATTTTGATCATTTGAAGGGATGCTGGGGGTTTACAATATTGGATCTCGGTAATAAAAATATACCAATGGTTATAGCTACCTGTTGAGTGTGTAGGTTGAATTCATAATGAGATTGTCATCTTGTAATCGTCATCTTGGATGACATCTTGTAATTGTCATGTACATTATGACATCTTGTAATTATCATAATGTAATCGTCATCCTGGAAGATGCAATGTGAGCGGTCATCATGGGCATTGTGGGAAACCACCCGGGTGACTGGAACTGCATCGCTCTAAATATGTTACAAAAATCTCTGTGTCTCATGTCTAGGTGCTTTTATTATGTCTTCATAACAGGAGAGTTAAATCAGTGGAAGGAGCATAGCAGTGTGTACACCTCCACTGTTTTATCAACAAACACTGCCTTTTGTAAACAAAACTGTGTAGCGTAGACACGGCCTTAGTATTCCACTAGTTTGTGTCTGCTCTAAATCTGCAGCAGGAAGAGCCTCCTGAAAGCAGATCAGAGCTCCTCCTTGTCTCTACATTAGCTCCATAACGTCTGCCAGAGAGACCTAGAGTCCAGCCACCTATCCTTGACCTGCCTACAAATGTATTGTGCTGTCATATCTGTAGGCTGTTTAATTTTTTGGTTTCAGGAGTTACTCTAAGAGTAAGCAGTGTTTCAAAATGAAAACATTTATAAGCTTTTTTGATAGCTGTGATTCATATTGATAGCTGTCATTCATTCTGAAATTGTAACAGAGGAGGGAAGCAGTGGCAAGCTCACAGTAGCAAGCACCAGTTTCACCCTGTTAGCTACTACCATTGCGACCGGGGTTTCAGATAACTTAAGGCATACTCCATGAATTGACTTATATCCTTTGGTTAGAGACATTGAAATGCATTGTATTAAATCTGTTCCTAGCAATCATTCTACTTAAACAGAAATGTCCTTTATCAGAGTTATCATTAGGTAAACTCTAGAGCATACACAAAACTATAGCCAGTAAGTGATTTGATTTGAGTTGGTAATAAGAAAGCTTGGTTACCTGGAGAAAGCAAATGGAACTGGTATCTGTACAACCAGTTCAGGGGAAAGAAAGGGTAATTTCATTCAGCAAACTCTACTGCTGAATGACTGAAGATAAATATATCTTGTAGGCGTATTCTAGAACAAACCAGATGAATGGATTCAAAGTTGAAAGTCTAAATCCATCACATTTTTTCCTCTTCCAGGACTAATACTTCCATGCTAACTGATGTGATATATGGGGTTTGCGGGACTGAGAAAGCTAAATGGAAGAGCAGTGCCTATCAATTTGCAGGGCACAATCCAACAGGATAAATAGCTGACCACTTGCCATGTAGAGTTGAAAAGTGTGTAGGTTGAATTCATAATGAGATTGCATGAAAAACTAGGCAATAATATACAGCCTTGGAATGTTGTGTGCAGTTTTAATGTCTAATTTAATAAGATTATAGAGCAAATAAACAAGATAAACTAATTTTATATGAAGAAACATGCCAAGATTGCAGAATCTTTATTTCTATAGTCTAGAGCAGGGGTTCCCAGACTTGGTTCATGGCTTGTTCAGGGTAAATCCCTGGCAGGCTAAAAGACACATTGTTTACCTGAGCGTCTGCAGGTATGGTCGCTTGCAGCTCCCAGTGGATACGGTTTGTTGTGCTTGGCCAATGGGAGCTGCAGGAAGTGGTGCATTCTCAGAACCTGATAGAATAAGGAACAATGTATTTAAAATATAGAAGAAAAATTTTAGACTA
Organism: Sternotherus odoratus; assembly: GCA_032164245.1. Taxonomy (NCBI): domain Eukaryota; kingdom Metazoa; phylum Chordata; order Testudines; family Kinosternidae; genus Sternotherus; species Sternotherus odoratus. The sequence goes on along the minus strand of JAVMKO010000001.1, from coordinate 225,273,707 downwards.
GATACTAAGAGAAATGTATTTGATCTGTGATATGAGATATCAAGGGAGGTGGTAAATGCATTATCTTGACTTATATTCAAAGCAGGTGAGATTCACCATCATTATTGGTATTTCTGCAAAGAGTCATAGGAGTCATATCCTATTTCTCTGAAAATAAGAAATGCAAGCCGAATGGATCTCTCCTGACTGGAACTGAATGTTCTGTTTATCTCTAAAATTTGACAAGTAAGTATTTGGCTACTCGGTTTATTTTACTGGGATTTCCTTCTCTGAGAAGAATATTTAAGTCTTTTTTGTTCAGTGAAAGAAATGACTGAGCGCTGGCAGTCTAGTGAGATTTTATCCAGCTTTTTTTGATGGAACTATTAAGACTCTTGTGGTTAAGTACAGCCTTCCTACTCATCATAGCAAGACCTTTGGTGGCAGTGATTATTGATTACCTAACTGCGATAATTTTTAATTAACATTTTTTTTCAGACATCTCAAGGGGATGTGATCTTTCCTGTACTTATAATCAAAATATTGTGCCTAATGTTTTAATTCCATAGCCTGAATGGGGGCCCCAAGAGACAGATTCAGTTCTTTCATTGGAGAATATATTCACATCTACACTGTTGTTGGGCTCATATCTTTGTCAACAGTCTCAAACCTTTGCTCTTCCATCATTTTTTTTTACTATGCTGAGCCTTTTTTCACCTTTTTGTTATTCGTTATATGCTTAACAACGCTTTATATTTACATGATTACAGATAAGAAAATAATATTAATTTTCTATATTTGGCAGAAATTTGCCATAGGCTCCATTAGAGAGTGTGGCAGGGTGGGCCTGACCCAGCCTGCCGCCCCTTTAAGAGGGAGAAAAGCCCTCTGCAAACCTCCTTGCAGAGGAGCCTAATTAGCCACCTGGGCTGCAGGGCAATCAGCCTGGATGAGTGGCACCTGGCCGCCTCCTCAGGGGGATAAAAGGCCTGCCAGGAAGCAAGCCCAGTGTGGTGGGGATGGTATAGAGTGAGGTGGTGGTTTGAGCTATTCAGAGCTGAGTGTTTGGAGTTGTAAGCTGGACTATATAGAGTCTGTAGAGCTGGGAACTGTACAAAGCTGTATATATTGGTGTTGGGGCCTGCACTGTGAATAAAGAGCACTGTTTGACGCAAAGAAGGGTTTCCTGCCTGTGTTCCTGCGAGGGGTGAGAAGGCGGTCTGCCACACGTGGTGTCAGAGGTGGGATCGCTACACCAGCAACCCAACTGGTGGCCCTGAGATGGAGGGAACCCTGGAGTGGCTCGTGGAGAAGCAAAAGCAGACCCAGCAGGCCATGCACGCCTTGCAGCAAATCCACCAGGAGATGCAGCTGGCTCAGGCAGAGCAGCAGAAGAGGCTGCAGGAATTCATCCAGGAGCAAGCAAGTACCCAGGTGAAACTCCTGCAGCTGCTGGTGAGTCCAGGGGCAGGAGAGGGCATGCGGCTGCCAGGCTGGGGACTCTGCAAGATGAGCCCGGCGGATGACCCCGATGCCTTCCTGGGCACTTTTGAGAGGGTAGCCACCACAGCCGGGTGGGAACGGACCACCTGGGCCCTCAGGCTTGCTCCCTACCTCGTGGGCGAAGCCCAGGTGGCCTATATGGCCCTGGGGACTGCAGAGGCCCAGGACTTTGAAAGGGTAAGAGCGGCCATTTTGGACCGGGTCGGTTTATCACCGGAAAAGTACCGGCAGAAGTTACGGGTGGCCCGCTGGATGCAGGCAGTGCGGCCCCGGGCGTTTGCCCAGAGGCTCAAGGACTGGGCCACACGCTGGCTGAGGCCGGAGGCCCAGTCAGGGGAGGAAATTCTGGACTCCCTGATCTTGGAGCAGTTTTTGCTCAGCCTCCCCAAGACTGTCCGTACCTGGGTCAGGAGGCACCAGCCGGAGACGGTGGAGTCTGCGGTGCGCCTGACCAAGGAATACGTGGAGGCAGAGGGACCTCGGGGAGAAGAACGACCACGACGGGTCCGGGATTTGGGGCGTCGGCCCATGGACTCCCCCCCAGCTAAGGGAAAAGGGACTGATGGGGAGCCCAGAGGGGCGCCCGAGAGAACTGCCAGGCTTACCTGCTGGCAGTGTGGGAAGCCAGGGCACATTAAGAGGGACTGCCCTGCCATGGACTGTGATTACACCGACTGGTGTGGGTGTACCAAGGTTTGGGGGCGGAAACCGCATAAGGGGATACCCACTCTGCGGGTACAGGTCGGGAGGAAGTCCCAACCGGGGGTAGTGGATTCAGCCTCCCCCTGTACGCTCGTCCGCAGGGCGTTGGTACGCTCCGAGTGGCTAATTCCGGGGGCTACCATGGACCTACAGTGCGTCCATGGGGACAGGAAGACCTGTCGGGTGGCCCAGGTCCCCCTAGAAATCAGCAGACGATTCCGCTGGAAGCGGGTCGGGGTGCCGGAGGGGTTGCCATGCCCCGTAATCATTGGGCGGGACTGGGGCCCGGTGGGAGATACGAGACCCCGGGCTGCCCCAAGGCTGGGCGTGAGAACCCATACGGGGGGCTCGGTCAAGCGAAGGGGCGGGTCCCAGCCCACTAACCCAGCGAAGGACCTAGACAGCCAGGAAGGGCTGAGGCCAGAGCAGGAGGTAAGCTCCACAGAGGAGGCCCTGAGCCCCTGTGAGAGCTTGGGGGAAATTGAGGCCGGGGAAGTTGCCCTGTGTGATGAAGCACCATGCGAGTGGTGTGAGCGTCGGAGGGCACAGGGGCGGCCGATACCCTGCCTCTATTGCACAAGGCTAGAAGTAGGGCTCTCTGCTGCAGCTGCAAGGGAAGCTGAGGCAGAGGAAGCTGGCCCTAGCCCTAAGAAGGCAGCAGAGGTCTCCACCACAGACGGGCAGGACACCCCGAAGCCTAGGGGAATATTGAAGGGTCCAAGCCAGCCCAATGGGGCTAGGCTAAGGGGGGAGGTGTGTGGCAGGGTGGGCCTCACCCAGCCTGCCGCCCCTTTAAGAGGGAGAAAAGCCCTCTGCAAACCTCCTTGCAGAGGAGCCTAATTAGCCACCTGGGCTGCAGGGCAATCAGCCTGGACGAGTGGCACCTGGCAGCCTCCTCAGGGGGATAAAAGGCCTGCCAGGAAGCAAGCCCAGTGTGGTGGGGATGGTATAGAGTGAGGTGGTGGTTTGAGCTATTCAGAGCTGAGTGTTTGGAGTTGTAAGCTGGACTATATAGAGTCTGTAGAGCTGGGAACTGTACAAAGCTGTATATATTGGTGGTGGGGCCTGCACTGTGAATAAAGAACACTGTTTGACGCAAAGAAGGGTTTCCTGCCTGTGTTCCTGCGAGGGGTGAGAAGGCGGTCTGCCACAACAGGATAATTTATATTCTCTTCAGATGACAATTCCACCTGGAAGCTCCAAATATCTAGCAAAGAACGTCAGATTGTACGAAAAGAGAACTCAAATTACAAAGTTAATGTTCTGAATTTTACTGGGTTTTTTTTGCTTCCTTTGTTCTATTTCTGCTTCCATTCCTATGAAACTAGTGCCAGTGTGCTGCCTGTCACAAATTCTAATTTCCTTTCACAAAGTGATTTTATAATATGCACCAATTGTATATGTTAACATTTGATCTCCTGTTTGCTCCTTATGCAAAAATCCTATAGACTTCAGTGGATGGAACAAGGTCTGACCAGATGGGCCTGATTCTCACTTATACTAAGTCCACATTACACTGCTCTGGCAATGCAATAGGGGCCTTATCTCCATTTTAAGTTTTACTTTGCATTTCTAGAGCAGTTTAAAGTGGCTTCACTGAAAATAAGAATCAGGCCCTAAATCACCAAGTAAGAAATGTATTTATATCTGTGACCATTTTCTTTTTATGACTGCTTCTGTTTGCTTATGGTGTGTCTCATCTATAAGCAATTTCACTGTTTCAGATTTAACTGTGCTATTTAAGTTGTCATCTTTATTCAGTATTTCATTGTTGATTATATGAAGAAAATAGCATGCTGATATGCTTACTACATCCCAAATTGCTTCTATGCCTCACTTAGCTGTCTCTAGAATGAGAAAGGGATGTGGTATTCCCCAAAGCACTACCCCCTGGGATGCCAAATGAAAACTTACTCATGGTACATTGTGCAGATCATAATATGATTTCCCTTTTCTTCTATGCTTTGGAAAGCAGTAAAATAGCTGCCATTTAAAGCATTATAAGTGAGATGAACAGGGCAGTTCATGTCTCTGAGCTCTTGTTACAGACTTTCTGCAAACTCCAGCATCAGTTGTACTTGGTTCATATTTTCAAGGCATATTTAATAATCAGAAAAGTTAGCAACTTCTATCTTTTTTGTATTTGTTTCAATGAAAGTTTAGGTTCTGGAGCAAAATATAGTGGATTGTAGAAGTGTTGCCATGCTCCACAACCACATAACTGCCCTCACATCTCTATTCGAACACTGGTACAGATGTTGTTATCTAATACTTCCTACTGGCCACAATATTATATCAGGGATCGGCAACTTTGGCATGCGGGACTACAGGCCCCGCCACTTTGTTTACCTGCAGTTTCACCGACCACAGCTCCCATTGGCCACTGTTTTCCGTCCTGGTCCAATGGGCGCTGCGGGAAGCTTCCCTCTATAATTCAGTCAGATTTTATCAGTAATTGGGGTGGGTATAAATGACTACACAATATGCAAGACAGTAGAGAATCAGCTAATGTTATAAAATAATCCCATAGTTAACTTTACTATGATTTGGCTACACTACCCTCCTCAAAGTAACTGGTAAGTAAGCCAGTGGTTGCGATACATTAATGAATTTATTTCTTCAAAATGTATCAGTTGTTCATATCCCAAACCTTCACACCATACAGATGTATATAGATATATAAACATATGCCTCAGAATAGAAAGATAATATAAACATTCATAGAAAGGGGCAAAATCTATGCAATTTGCATAGTTAACAGATGTTTCAGTCCAGACATACATACACTATAACAGGTATTAACAAGGTCTCATTCTCTATGCATTTTTTTTCATATGCTTGCTTTTGTTCAGCTATTATATCCTATCCCTTTTTTCACATTATTCCTGTTTTTAACTTCATTTCATATTTATTTTTATGAAGTGTTCTTCTGTTTTTTCCCCCTAATGTTATGCATTATATTGGATAGCACCTGGAGGCTCCTGTCAGGATCAGAGCTCTGCTTTGCTAAGGGCTACACAAACACATAGGGGGACACAACATCTGCTCTAAAGAGCACATAATCTAATGCAAGACAAGTACACATGACTCTACAGGCTATTTTTTCAATCAAAATATATTAACTTTTTTTCCGAATTTTCTGTCTCAAAAGACCTTTTCTTACTTCCATCTGATTACTTCTAGATGAACTCCTGGTACATTAAAAACCGTAAAAAGAACTCCCCATTCATCCATCCAAAACCTTTAATGTCTCCAAGGTATAAAAACAAGGACATGCATAGCAATTTGGATTATATGGTTTTATTGATTGACAATACAAAATACTGCTCCTGCTATTTACATTTTTTTGTTTCAAAGCAGCCTGTTAAAAACAGGAGGGTAATTATATGGGACTCTAGAGCTGTAAGGATTTGCAAAATTCAAACACTAACTCCAGGTGAAAAGAAAATGGTTAAGTAATAACTTCTGTTGTTCTACATGATTTACTTACAATGCTTCAGGCTCCTGTGGAAAAAAATAGTATATAATCATGTAATTGGAGATGGTATCATAATGAATATGCCCAAGCAAGCTGAATTAAGGTTGCCCTGGCAACCTTAGTCAAAGATCATGGAAAATTTCAGGTCAAGCAGTTAAACTTGGCAAAGTTATAGCAACTGAAGGAAAGGTCTTATAATGAGAAGCACCAGGCATCTTTAACTACAAGGCAGAACTATCAGCTCTCTATATAGTGTTTGTCACACCTCCATGTTTCGTTTACTCTCCTTTATGCTGCCATGGCAGAGATGACACTAAGATGATTGGGGCTCAAGTGCATGCTGAGAATTTTTCAACTCCTCACCATTGGCTTAAGGACTGGGTTAGGACTCTAACATTTTAAACACGTTAAATGGGAGTTATACATGTTCTACTCATTGCCAAGGAAAATTGTCCCATCACCTAAATTGATTTTTAAAAGATATTGCTATTGGAGAGCATTCTCATCAATGATACTGAATAGAAATAATCCAGTAGCAATTGTGCTAGTCGCAACAATAACAGTCTCACGAAATGAAGGCTCAGCAACCTCCAGGAGAGTATTATTGGTGAATACAGACAATATTTAATATGTATATATTGATTTATTATTACTTATTACTAGATTTATTATTTAGTATTTTATTTTATTTGTCTTATGTTCTGTGTTTAGAATGTGGGTTGTTGTTTTTCCTTCAAGAGGGTTGTAAGTAGAATTTCACAAGTAGATAAATAGTGCTAACATTGGCTGGCCTGGTGTGATATACAGTGGTAATATCCAAACTAATGAGCCAGCCTTGGGTGCCTTCCTGATGTAGCTGCCACCTGGGCTGCTCACAAACAGCCTTCCAGTGTGCAAGCCACACGCTGAGTGTCTGTGTGTAACTGCAGTCTGCAAGCCATGTTTGGATTACACTTTGGTTCTCACTATTCTCAGGTATACTTCAGGGTGACATCAACAAACCCTCACTCCCAGATTTAACCCCAGAAATGAATGTCCTTTGTTGGCTGTCCTGGATAATATAGATATTTTAAGTCTGTTATTCATTTAAGTGAATAATATGCACACAAATTTTTCCCTCAAATGGAGTTACCCAGATACTTCAACTTCAATAAAAGCAAGTGAAAAGTACTTCACTTAGGAAGAAGAAATCAAACACACAACTATGAAACCGGGAATAAAAGGCTAGTAGTACTGGTAAAAAGGATCTGTGGTTATAGTGGATCACAAATTGGATATGAGTCAAGAAAGCGGCATGGTTGAAAAAAAAGCTAATATAATTCTGGGGTGTAAAGACAGGAATATTGTAAGTATAACATGGGACATAACTGTCCTGATTTTCTCAGAACAAGTGTGGCCTCGGCTGGAATATTGTGTGTAATTCCAGATGCTACATTTTAGGAAAGAGCTGGACAAATTGGAAAGAATGTAGAAGAGAGCAACAAAAATGAGAACAAGTTTAGAAAACCTGATCCATGAGGAAAGGCTAAAAAACTGGGATATTTAGTCTTGAAAAAAGAAGACTAACAGCCTGATAATAGCCTTGGGGTATGTTAAGAACTGTTATAAAGAGGACAGAGATCAATTGTTGTCCATGTCCAATTAAGGTAGACAAGGAAGTAATGAAGTAGGGGAGATTTAGGTTCTATATAGGAAAAAAACTTTCTAACTCCAAGGGCAATTTAGCTCTGGAAGTAGGCTTGCAAGGAAGGTTGTGGAATCCCCATCACTGGAGGTTTTTAAGAGCAGGTTGGACAAACACTTGCCAGGGACAGTGTAGGTGTTCTTGGTCTAACTCTGTCAGGGAACTGGATGTAATTACTTCTCAAGATCCCTTCCAGCCCTACATTTCTTTTATTCTATGATTTTATGACTTTAGGTGTCCTATTACTCATTAACAACAGTAAAAATGTAACTTAATAAAAAAATTAGGTTGCCTCTCAGTCCACGGACTGTGAACTTTCTGTGGCTCAGACCTTCTTCAATTTGGAAAGTGATCCATGGATGCTACTGGAAATAAACCATAAACAATATAATTCTTGTCTCTGTGATAAAATCTCTCAATAGAAGTGCAACAAAACACCAATGGCAGATTTCATTATTTGAATATTCTATGATTTAGAATATACTTTCCAGTGCCAGAGGAAAAAAATAGTGAAACCATGGGTGGAATGGGTATGAATGGTAGAAAAGGAGGAGAGGAAGCTCTGTAACATAAATTGCTGTTCCCACAAGTACATAAAATAGTCTTCCATGCATAACTTTGAAGTCAAAATACAGACATAATCCTGCAGTGCTTTATATAGCACAACTCCCATTTAAAGAGATATTAAGCTTTCCAGAAGTAGCTTACAAACATTAAATTTCTGTCATATATGACTGGACTGTATCGTTGAAAGGGATTAGTTATAGTGACTTTCAATTGCAGAATGTCTCCACTTTCAGTTTTAAGGAATACTTCTATACCATACATACATACCATACATATGTATAAACAATAGATATTTATACCTGCCTCTGATACTTCCACTGCATGAACCCAATGAAGTGGGTACTAGCCCACGAAAGCTTATGCTTTAATACTTTTGTTAGTTTTTAAGGTGCCACAGGACCCTTTGTCGCTTCTGCAAACCCAGACTAACACGGCTACCTCTCTGATTTCTTCTATACCACAGTATTTTTAAGATCTGTATTTTTTCTAGTAGTATATTATGATGATTATTCTGTGTTTTGGGTTCAGAACAAGGAATGCTGAGTTCTTGAACTATGCAGTGAATGGGAATTTTGTCAGAGAAAGATCACAAAACCAATTCCCTGTCTATTAGAATTGTTTTTTAGAACCCGACAGCAAAAACATCTTAGAGTGAAAGTTATCTGCATCCTATACCACACATGAACAAAGCCAAGTGACACAGCAGGCATGCTTACAAAAATTATAAAGCTTATAAGCAGCTATTGGAAATCTTATGTCAAATCAATTTAATCTAATTAAATATATTAGGTTAACCACAGTTAAATATGTACTTTGATGGACACCTATGTTGCTTATTTTAATACTATTTTTCTGACATTTTAATTCTAAATACTATAGTCAAAAGAAGTAGCATTTAGTGTCAGAACAGGCTTAGACAAGGTTCCCAAGTTGGACTGCAAATCAGGAGTAAAGTTTGGATTCAAGAACACTAGAAAAAGCAGAAATAGCATTCCAACAGATATCATCAGATTTCCACCATCTTGATTTGTGAAAATCTCACAGGATCATCTGGTTTTTTGCTGAACTTAAGTTACATTCAAACTACCACCAGAAAATATTTCCCTTTCAGTGTAGCATCTGACCTGAGCCATAATTCTGTGTTTGGATCTGGAGATTCTAATCTAGAACTACTAACTCCAAAATCTGAAATTGGAACAAGTATTGATTCTAGCTACTTGTTTTGATTTCAAAGGTGGATGTTGAGTAATGACTCTGCTGGTTTCATACATATTTGGAAGAAGTTTCTTTTGTCAACAAAACTGAACTTTTTGTGATATTCTGGTCTGCAAATTATGATGAAGTACTGCCCCATAGCTGAATAGAAACAGATGTAAGTGGTGAAAATAACAAAAACAGACACAGATGGTGTATCACATGTATAACTTCTTAATTTATCCCTCTTTGTGCAATACAATTATCCCAGCAAGTAAGCTGTATTCATCCCCTTTTCACAGAATCAGCCAGTTCCTGAGGGGACACTTTTCTGCATCATTCTGTATACTGTCACTACAACACAAAAACATCCTTCATTCTCTCTCCAACCAACATCTCACCCACCCTTCATCACCCCTCCCCGTTTCCTTTCCCTCTTTAAAAACAAATGTGATGAGGATGAAAGTAGGATTCTTTCATTTATAAGTGAGTCACGTGTTTCACCAGAATAGTGATGTTATTTTCTCATATGGAAAATAAAACACATTAGGTTGCAACTGCTATATATAGACCTTGAAATGATGGCATTTTTAACGTTTATATTCAAAGTTCATATTTAAACTATGAAATGTGTATGAAGTCAAACTAATCTAAATTATTTTTATTTTATTCTGTAATGAATATCAAAACAAGACTAGCATATCTGGTTCATAGTACCAAGTACACTATGGTGCCCTATGAATTTTCAGTGCTAAGCTTTGTGCCAGACTCTTAAAGGTAGTTTTAAACTAGTGAGCATGTCAGAAAAATAACACAGAGTTAAAAAACAACAACAACAACCTAGAATAAAAGGTGTTAACAGGTCAATGAATTTAACACCTGCACCGGCCAGTTATGAAAAAAGCAATGAAGTGTACCAAAATAGATCATTAATAAGAAATGGCAAAATAAAATATATTGTGAAATGAGAGATGACACTTGTCATAGTTTTTTCAAGAGTTTTCATTTTCTCAGCAGTATACCATTAACAGATATGGCCAGATCCTCAGCTGGTAGAAATTGGGGCACTTTCAAAGAACTAAATGGAGCTTTGTCACTTTAGACCATCTGAAGATCTGACCATGTTATTGAATTGAAAACATTCAATCAAAGTTTACCTTCAGCAGACTTCCCGTCCCTGCTCCCCAAAGCACCAATCTGTTGTTATTAGCACTTGTCTTACTTTGATTCATGTCTGTATTTTGTAACTGAAAACTTTGTCACTAAATATTTATTTTCAAGTGTTCAGTATGTGTTTCTGCTAGAGATCAAACTGAGATATATTACCAGGTAACCTTGTCAGAAACAATCCATATTCACCACCATATATTGGAGAAACCCTTTATGTCTTGGGTCGTGTCTGCTAAAGAAAGATGTGAAAATGTTTTTGCCATACTATACTCCTGGGGGAATTCTGCGTCACTGCATGTGTATAGAATTAATGTCCACCACAGCAGAAAAAATGACTTCTGAGAGGGAAGGAAAGGGGAGCTACAAGAACAGTCATGCATCCCTCCCCAGCAGCACAGGCAGGTTGGTTTGGGCACCCAGAGCAACTGGTTGAGACATCAATCACTGCCAGAGTGGGAGGAGTTGGGCAGTTATGCACGTGATAGAGATAGAGGGAGAGAGAGACACTCTCCCTCTGAACTAGTTTAATTTTTTCCACATAAAATATTTCCTATCAAGATGTGTTCCATGAACAATTTGCTACTGAGCTTTCTGAAGATGGGCAGTAGTCGATGTAAATTGTGAGTTTGAGTCCCCAGTCCCACTTGTTCTTCAGTTGCCTAAGCAGTAACCCCAATCATATGTCTGCATATATTTGTTGACCATTAACTAGAAATAAAGGGTCAAAACTAGCTACATTACTATTAGGAAAGGGGGCTTGGGGATTGCCTCCATTGCTACCCATTCCCATTTTTCATCCATTGTATTGTAGTTTAAATACATTACTGAAATAATTGAAACCACAGTGATTTCACTGTGTTATTTTGACAAACAAAATATGCAGATTTTTGAAAATAAAATAAAATATTGTGTGCAGTTTTTAATTTTTTGGTCCAGAATTTTTAATTTTTTGGCACTAAATTCCCCCAGGAGTTATCTAGTACAAAGGATAAACTCATTAATTTTTCTCTTTATCGTGTTGGTTAAAGTAACATTTTAAACTTTTTTTTAATTACAAGAAAACTCTTCAATCTACATCAGGGGTGGGCAAATTACGGCCCATGGGCCATATACAGCCTGCCGGCTATTTTTATCCGGCCCACGAGCTGTGGCCCGGTGCGCAGTGGTCCTTCGCTCCCATCCAAGGGTGCCAGGTGAGCGCTGGAGCACTGTACTCCCCAGCCCGGAGCGTGGGGAACCGCGGGAGCCCCTGAGCTCCCCAGCGGGGGTGCTGGGCCAGGAGGAGCTGCGGGAGCCTCCGTGCTCCCCAGCGGGGGAACGGGGCCTAGAGCACAAGGAGCTGCAAGGGCCACGCTCCCCAGTGAGTGCACTGGGCAGGAAGCAAGGGGAGGGCTGAGCCCTGGAGCCGGCTGAGCAGGTAAGCAGCGGGCTTAGGTGGTGGAGTCCATGGTGGTGGTTAGGGTGGATGGGTGGGTCTCAGGAGGGGGCAGTTACGGAATAAGGCGCATGGGGCCTTAGATAGAGGATAGGGTCCTGAGGAGGGAAGTTGGGGGGGGGGGTTCCAGAGGGGCGATCAGGGGATGGGGGGAGGAGATTGGATGGATTGGAGGTTCCGAGAGGGGCATTCAGGGGGCGGGGGTCAGATGGGGGGGCAGGCTGTTTTGGGAGGCACAACCTTCCCTACCGCTCCATTTTGAAGCCTGATGTGGCCCTCGGGCCAAAAAGTTTGCCCACCCCTGATCTACATTAACTGTGCTTGTGTTTTCTCTTGTTGATCAGATTGGTATACCTTAGTCAGAACTGGCCTACATTTATATGGTCTCTTTGTTAAGTAAGCTATGTTGGCTACTAACTAGTATCTTTCCAAATATCAATGTATAATTGTACATTTATAAATGTGTTAACTACAACATTGGTTAGCTGCCTTCTGGCTCTTTGAATCTCTCTCAGAAAGTGGTGGTCTCTCTCAGTGCAATTCTGGGTCCACTGAAACTGATGGCAAAACTCCCATTGACTTTAGTGGGGGCAGGATTTCATTCTCTGTTTTTCAAAGCTGTTAGGCATCTGTGAATTTCCTTATTTAAAATGATGTGGCTTTAGGGGCAAAAGAATGTTTATCCTGCGTGAAATGCAGGAGCCTCTTGGCAAGGTTGTTTCTTTGACTGTGTTTCAATAAGCACCTTTTGATTCTTTATTTATACATCAAAAGCCTTTGTGCTCAGTATTCATGCTTGGTCAAAAGGCAGTTGGAGTTTTAAGGCATGTCTTCACTACCACTTTAAATCGATGTTAACGACGTTAGGTCGAAGTAAACGTGTACCTGTCTTCACATACATGCCCTTAACGTCGATGTAAAGGGCCTTAAAGATCGATCTTGGCACTCCAGCCTAACCAGTGGCATAAGGCTAATCTCGACGTTCCAAGCTCGACCGTGGGCTAGTGAAGACGGAACCCGACATTAATAGCCTCCAGAGGCTGTCCCACAATGCTCCATTCTGACCGCTCTGGACTGCCTCACTACTGCTCCACTGTGACCGCTCTGCACTGCACTCTGAACTCGCTGCTCTGGCCAGGTAGATAAGACCCGGGAACATTTGAATGCCATTTCCTGTTTGGTCAGCGTGGCCAGCTCACCTGAACTGATCAGTCGCCATTCAGAGCAATCAGCACTAGCCGCCATGCAGAGCTCAGCATCACAGGAATCCATGATGAGCTCATCTACCCTGGAAACCAGCCAGAGGAGAAGAGCTCCAGCATGGTCCACTCGTGAGGTGCTGGATCTCATCGCTATCTGGGGAGAGGAATCCGTGATGTTGGAACTACGAAACAACAAACGGAATGCCAACACCTACGGAAGAGTCTCCAAGGCCATGCTGGAAAGGGGCCACAACAGGGACACCACACAGTGCCGCGTGAAAATTAAGGAGCTGCGGCAATCTTTCCAGAAAGCCAAGGAGGCAAACGGGCGATCAGGGGGCGCGCCACGGACATGCAGGTTCTACAATGAACTAAATGCCATAATGGGGGGCGCCCCCACCACCATCGCGCCGGTGTGCGTGGACTCCACCGATGGGATAATCGTCAGGGAGGAGACTGATTCCGAGGAGGACGAGCATGAAGAAGAAAATCTCACGGACCAGCAGGAGCCCAGCGGAGAACCCTTGTACCCAGAGAGCCAGGAGCTGTTTGTCACCCTGAAGCCAGTACCCTCCCAAGCCTCCCAGGGGGGTAAGTGTTTCTTTTTTAAGGGATTACATGACGCGTGATTTTGTAAAGGAAGCATTTATTAATGAGTAACTTGCCCTAAGGACTTAGCGTGCTTTCATTGCTGGTCAATTTCTACTCAAAGAGTTTGTCAATATACTCCGGGATTGACCATAAGTCCTCCGCGGACATTTCAATGAAGCTCTCCAGGAGGTAGCGATGAATCCAGCGCAGCAGATTTCTGGGGAGAGCTGCCTTATCTGGTCCCCCGTGATAGGACACCAACCCACGCCACGAAAGTAGTAGGTTGTCTGGTATCATTGAGCAGGCTAGCATTGCGGCGTATGGACCAGGACTTTGCATGAACTCAAGGAGCATGCGCTCCCTATCTCTCCGAGAAATTCTCAGCAAAGTGATGTCATTCAGGGTTGCCTGTTTGAGATACGGACTGCAATTAGTCGGGAGATAAAGAGTCCCAGCTGCAAAGTTCTCTTTTCTGCTGAGGACCGACGAACCGAGCACCCCCCCCCCCCACGAACGCTGACCGCCGCCCCCCCCCCCCAGCCCGTAGCGTTAGCTGGCAGGGAATCCGAGCCGTCTGCACGCGGTCTGAAGAGCCCCAAAAAGACCTTAGCCCTTAGCGAGAGATTTTTTGGCATTTGCTTTGCAGTTTGCGGTTTCAGTGGGAGCCAGCCACGCGGTGGGGGGAAGGGGGCGGGGTTACTCTACAGTATGCAAGCGCCACTTTTAACTTACCATGGCCGGCTGCACGGTGATTTCAGAAGCCGTCTTGGGCTGAGGCACGCATATGTGTCTGAGATGCTCTGAATTTTCTGAGAGCTTGTCAGTCAGTTTTAGGTGTACAACATGACCTTGTACAGAAATCATATCAGGCCTCTGAATACTGAGGTTGCAAATGGAATACTACTCCCATTGTGTACAGTCCGAGACTGCCTCCTAACCTTGAATGTATCTGTCTCATAACTTTCAAACTTTCTTTTCCCACACTTGCCCGCAGATGAACAACAAGTATCTCACAACCCCCCTGCCTCCTCATCACGCCGTGCACCGCAGATAAGAAAGCGTAAAAAGAAAACGCGAACGCGCGATGAGATGTTTACTGAACTCGTGGAGAACTCGCGCGCTGAGGCAGCCTGCCAGACGGACTGGAGGGAAAGAATGATAGAGGCAAGGGATCGAGAGATTCAGGCAAGGGATCGAGAGATTCAGGCAAGGGATCGAGAGAGAGAGGAAAGGAAGCGAGAGAGAGAGGCAAGGGATCGAGAGAGAGAGGCAAAGGATCGAGAGAGAGAGGCAAGGGATCGAGAGAGGCAGGAATGGAGAGCCGCTGAACAAAAGAGGGTAGAACGTGAGGAAAGACGCATGGATGCTTTCCTCCGCATAATGGAGGACCAGAGCGACATGCTGCGATCTCTGGTGGAGCTGCAGCATGACCAAAGACCACCTCTGCAGCCCCTGTGTAACCACCTCCCCCCCTCCCCAACTCCCATAGCTTCCCCACCCAGACGCGGGTTGAGAACACGGGGGGGCAAGCTCCGTGGGCCGCTCCACTCTACCCCACAAGTCAGCAGAAGCAGCAGCAGCAGCAGGCTTACATTCTCGGAACACTTTTGAAAGCTGCTGAGTCTTGCCAACCCCTCCTCTCCACCCCCCCCCTCCTTTGCCCGCTCCTCCCCACTGCGACTGCCGGTTTCCCTCCAGGATACCAGGACAGTGATCCCCTGTATTTGTATTTCCGAGTAACCAATAAAGGAACCATGATTTTTCAAACAGTGATTTTATTTTCTCTGCAAGCATGGGGATGGGGGAGGGAAAGCATGGGGAGGGGGGAGGTAAAGCATGGGGAGGGGGGAGGGAAAGAGGGTTCAAGGGCAGGAGGCTTACAGCACAGCAAGGGAGCAGATTCTCAAACGCCATCTCGGGCACTCATAAAACTGTCTTTCAAGGCGTCCCTGAGGCGCAGGGCCTCACGGTGGGCTCTTTTACTTTCCCTGCTGTGTGGCTGCTCATAAGTAGCAGAAAGTAAATTTGCCTCTGCCTCCCAGCCCGCCATAAACGTTTCCCCCTTGCTCTCACAGATATTGTGGAGCACAGAGCAAGCAGCAATAACAATGGGGATATTTCTCTCGCGGATGTCTGAGCGTATCAGTAAGGAACGCCATCTCCCTTTCAAGCGGCCAAATGCACATTCTACGGCCATTCTGCACTTGCTCAGCCTGTAGTTGAACAGCTCCTGACCCCTGTCCAGGGCTCCTGTGTAGGGCTTCATAAGCCAGGGCATTAGGGGGTAGGCTGGGTCCCCAATAATCACGATCGGCATTTCGACCCCCCCCACGGAAATTTTCTGGTCGGGGAAGAAAGTGCCTTGCTGCAGCTGTCTAAAAACCCTAGAGTTCCTGAACACTCGAGCGTCATGAAGCTTTCCCGGCCACCCCATGTAGAGGTCGGTGAAACGTCCCTTGTGGTCAACCACTGCTTGCATGACCATTGAGTAATATCCCTTCCGGTTTCTGTACTCGGCGGCCTCGTGGTCCGGTGCCAGGATAGGGATATGAGTCCCATCTATAGCCCCACCACAGTTAGGGAATCCCATGGCGGCAAAGCCATCTATTGTGGCTTGCAGGTTTCCGAGGTTTATAACCCGGTGTAGCAGCCGCTCGACGATTGCCCTGCTTACTTGCATCACAGCAAAGCCCACTGTAGACCTACCCACCCCAAACTGATTTGCGACTGACCGGTAGCTGTCTGGCGTTGCAAGCTTCCAGAGGGCTATCGCCACTCGCTTCTCCACTGTAAGGGCCGCTCTCATTTTGGTATTCCTGCGCTGGAGGGCCGGGGACAGCAAGTCACAAAGTTCCATGAAGGTGCCCTTTCGCATGCGGAAGTTTCTGAGCCACTGGGAGTCATCCCAGACCCGCAGCACTATGCGGTCCCACCAGTCTGTGCTTGTTTCCCTGGCCCAGAATCGGCGTTCGATGGCATGAGCCTGCCCCATTGCCACCATTTTTGACAGATTGTCAGTCACCCTACTTGCAAAAACGGCAGTGTCCCTGTCGTCCCCGCTGTGCACGTCAGTGTCCCTGTCGTCCCCGCTGTGCACGTCAGTGTCCCTGTCGTCCCCGCTGTCCTCGTCCATCTCCTCCTCACTGTCATCGGGTTCCAGAAAGCGCGGTTCTCCCCGGATCGCATTCCTCCTCTGCAGACGGTGCAGCAGGAACTCAGCAACCGTGATCGAGGTCCTCACAACAGCCATTACTGCAGCCGTGGTATCAGCGGGCTCCATGCTTGCAATGCTATGGCGTTAGTTCGGCGGAGAAAGGGCGCGAATTATGGGATGCCTACCCACAGGGCACCGCTTGTAATGGGGGTGGGCGGCGCGGAAAAAGGGCACGAAATTTGGAAATGCCTACCCACAATGCTGCACTCGAAATGGTGCCTGCTGGGGGATCAGGGAACTGTGGGATAGGTACCCAGAGTGCAACGCATGTCATGTCGACGCCTGCAAAAGTTTTGCAGACAGACACTGTCGACTTGCTGTGCTTAGCTGTGCGTAGTGAAGACACACAACATCGACTGTATACCGTCGCGTTCACAAGATCGACATAAAGGAAATCGAACTAATGCTGTAGTGAAGACATACCCACTATCTAGTATTTTAATTCCGCTTTCTTATTTCACTAGATTTGGAGAGCCATGCAGGAAAATTAATATTTTATTTGCAATATAAGTATCCTTTTGCAATGTATTTATGATCCAGCTTAATCAGATTCTACCCACCAATTCAAGCATTTTTGAATAGATGTGTATTATTGTTTTTCAGATAGGGAAAGTTTTTTGTTTCTAGCAATGTTATTTTCTGATAATCAATAAGCAACTTAAAACTTAGTTTGGTATATATTTTGCCATTTTAATTTGGTAGAGGTTCATACACTCTTAGAGGTTGGGTCGTAGATTCTGGTTTGAATTTACCCAAAGACATGATTTAGATTTGAAATCTTGACAGCCTGTCATATCTAGGATGGTCTTAACCTACAATTAAAACTGACCTTGCAGAACACCTGTGTTTCTCCAGTTTTATAGTAAATGAATTTTTGGAGTCTACACCAACATAAAATTGAAGTAATTCAGTTTTGAAACAAGCCACATTCATTCTCCCTTTCAGATTTGCTGTACTCTCTTCAGACTCACTCTCTAATGGTTGAATTTCCTCTGTTTAAAAAATAAAATAGGCACATGCTTCAAAAACTCATACAAAAGCATAGTACAAGAGATTACACACAATTATTCTCAGTAATTCCTTCATCAAACTGAAAAGATTAAGTCAGCAAATGAGATACTTAGACATTCACTGATTGGATGAGAAAATGCTACTTGTCCAGAGAGTCATTAGGAAACAAATTAACAGGGATTTCTGACAATCTACTAATAAATCACAAACACCTCTCCAGAATATATCAGAATTTAAATCTTTAAATAGCAGCAATTACTATTATATTTTTTTGGAAAAGGGGACATATTCCCAGCATGGCAATGTACTTTGGGAATGAAGTGCAGCACTAAATATGTTCCCATTGTTTTATATTCATGGCTTGGATACTGCTTAACATAATCTTCAAGACACAGGCATTAACTGACATAGAGAATGAGGCAAAAGGTAGTGGTACTATAGTACTCTGTATAAATAGAGACCTGAGTCATTTCAGGCTGTTCAGAAATGCTTTGAAAACAAACAAACATAACTTTGATGAGAGAATGAAATGTCTTCAGACATTGCATGACTGTTCAATTAAAGGGGAAAATGAATTTAAAGGATGCTGTTTATAGGGCTTAATTTTATTACATATAAAATAGTATGTATTATTTATCCATTATTTTTTATGAATTGTACCACTGTAGTTCCTAGAGGGCCTCCCTGAGATCAGAATACCAGGGTGCTGGATGCTGTAAAAACACATAGTAAGAATTGTCCTTGCCCTAAAAGTCTAAGTACAAAAAGGAGACAAAGAAGGTATCATCATCTCCATTATGCAGGCGGAGAACTGAGACACAAGTAGATACAAAAAATCACTTGACGAAGGTCACACAGGAGTCTGATACAGAGTAGGTATTTCAACCTAAACCTCCTTACTAAACCCTTGTCCTGTACCTTAATCACAAGGCCATTTCCCTCTCACATTTTTGCTCTACATTACAATAATACATGTACTTTAATTAGAACGATTTACAGGGGAAAAAAAACATTGTTTCTGATTCTTAAGGAACTCAGTGTATAATTTCACATGAACACACATAAAATCATGACATGCCTATAAATATTGTTAGATATGCTACATGGGCCACTGTCATAAGTATGGAGGGTGCCTTGCCTGGGTTGGGCTATGTTATCTAATACAGTGTGCCTTGCCTGGGTGGGGGCTATGTTGCCTGAGATAAAGGACATGGGAGTTTCTCTGCCATGAGGGAGGGAGGAGCCACAAGCCCAGGAAGAAAGGAGGAGCAAAACAGTCAGATCCATCTTGGCTGGTCTCCAGGGAGGAGGCAAAAGCCAGGGAGATCCATCTTGGCTAGTCTCCAGGGAGGAGGCAGGGGTCAAGAGAGTTCCATTTTGGTTGCACATGAGGCAGGAAGCTTGCCAAGGTAGCTGGCAAGGGTTCTAGACCATCTTTGGCTATAAAGATGGCTCTACCTTTTTCTGATACTTCTACTTAGCTAATGTGAGTATAACCATTTGATTCTTTTATTAAGCCGTGCCTTTGGGGTGTTGTTTCCTTTTCAAAAGAAAGTGGGAACTCCAAATGTAAAGTGTCTGTATCTCTGCTTTAACCTTTTTCTTTATTAAATCTTCTAGTTAAAACCGTCTGGTTTATTTTCCTTAAGGTTTTTCTCTCTTCACTGAGAAGAGAGGAGGTGGGGGGGGGTGCATAGCCCCGAGGTATCTGAGTTGGCTTCCAGGGAGGAAGAAGAGTCAGGGTTAAGGGAAGTCTGCCTTCAGCTGGGGAGGGTGAAGGGAAGCAGTTTCCAGGTGTCTACCTCTCAGGTACAGAGAGACAGAGGGTGAAGGAAAGCAGCCTTCAGGCATCTGACTTTGAAACCCAGGGAGGGAGACAAAGTTGGGGTGGGGAAGATTGGGGGCCCCTCCAAGGTTTTGGAAGTATACTCGATTGGTGGCAGCGATTGGTGACCCCAAAAAACCCAACTGGCAAAGTGGGGTGTGGGGGGGGAAAAATGACTTGTTGGTCTGGCATAGAAGTGGCCCAGCCTTTGTACTCAGGAGCATAGAGGCTGGGGAGTAACCCCTCTTACAGCCACAATCATTTTTCAGTCAGAGAACTGCCAGTACACATTCCAACAAACCAGATTGCCTAGAGAATTTCATCCTATATACTTAACATGATAATAAAATGTTAGGAAAAAATAACCTGGAGAAAAGATAAAGAATGTCTATAGTATGAAAAATTGATTTAAATATTGCTAGTTAGATATTTACTGATTGCAGACTATGATATTAAAGATATTTGGCTTTGCTTACTCTCATATGGGTTGGCTAAATAAGATAATTGGAAATAAGAAATTACCTGCAGTAAATCACAATGAACACTATCCCGCTATCCCTGCTATCCCACTATCCAACAGAATTCCAACAGAATTGCAATATTTAAAACTATATAAGAACATTCTCATACAAATCCAAATGGTGATTAGATGAGTTTAGTCCAAGGTTCACTAAAGTCAATAAGAGTCGTACTGTTGACTTCAGTAACTATTAGATAGTGCCCTTATGGTGAAAAGTTGCCTATTGAGGAATATAAGGATTAATGAGTAAAGCAGTTCATTGTTGTTACCAAATTCAGAGATATACATGGTATGGAGAATGGACTTTAATATTAATAAATGGAATACAAACACAAGAAAGTTATTTTGGGAAGAATTGATAAAAAGGTGCAATGGTGACTCACCACTGAGGAGCCTCCTGCTGGCTGTCCTGGGAATTAGTTGGGTTCACCACTGTGCCCTCATCAGGTGACATCTTGCCACTGTCACTTCTGCTGCTGGAAGCGAGTTGTCCCAATGAATACAGCATCCTCTTCAGGACACAGACCTCTAGATGTGTCACACTCTGCTCTCCCCACTTCCATGGGAATTGTACTTCACTGCCCAGTCCATAGAATTTTTTTTGTATGGAATGTGATGAAATAAATATGGACTGGGCTCATAATGACTTATGGTGATTCTTTACTGCATAATCTTGCTCCTGCTGCAGTAAAGTTCTTCTCTTGATCTGCATGAACCTCACAGTTGGTTCTGTCAGCCATGTACATCAACTGAACAGTGGGGGGAAACTAATTTAAATCCTGCCTTTTTTTCACAATAAAGAATTGCTTAAACAACTTTCATAATTTTATACCAAAATAATTACAAAATGCAAATCTGTATCACACACATTATATCTTGCAATCATCCATATTTATCAAAAATAAAAGCTGCATTTTAAAACTACAGCTTAATCTATATTACTAGCACTTTTTCAAACAAAACATTTCTTTAATCTCTCAGCTCTCAGACTTCTCAACCCTTAGAAGTCTGGCAACATCATATGTTTCATGCACACTTCTGCCTCTTCTGTCAACCTACTCCTGCTCCACTGAAGTTGATGGGGGCTTTGGCATATACTTCAATGTTAGCATGAGAAGAACCAAAATATCTTGAATAATATTCAAATTAGAATCTGTGTTTACATATTTTACTAACTGTTTTTTTGAGGATAATAGTCTTGCTATTAAAATTCCTCACAGTTATCAATATAATCATTCAATATAGCCATATTTTGGTTTTAGAGTCCTGATGGTATCATCAAAAGCTTAAAATGTAACAGTAAAGAAAATAATATTGTTAGTTGAGATTAGTGGTGATGGGGCAAAGCACTCTGAAAAAGTTTATGTGTCTTGTAACAAAAGGAGTGTTCTCACCTAAGTATAGCCTCTATGATAGATCAAGTGCTCATGCTTCCATCTCTGGAAGTTCCTGGTTCAGTCCACGGTGTGTCAGTGGTAACATGCATAGCAGCTCAACCAGCATTGGAATGCTGTGGACCTCAAACACTGGGTAAATTTGAATGCCAACATTTCTCTAAAGTACACACTTCAAATTATTGACAGCCAACATCATAAAAATGGCCAGACTGGGTCTGACCAAGAATCTGTCTAGCTCAGTATCCTGCCTTCCAACAGTGGCTGGTACTAGGTGCTTCAAAGGGTATAACAGGATAAATATTGAGGGATCCATCTGCATGTTGTTCAGTCCCATTTTCTGGCAGCTGGAGATTTAGGGAGAGCAAGAGCATAGGGCTCATCCCCTGACTATCTTGGCTAATAGCCTTTGATGGATCTATCCTCCATGAATTCATTTAATTATTTTTTGAACCCAGAGATACTTTTTGGCCTTCACAAAATCCCCAGGCAACAAGTTCCGCAGGTTGACTGTGCTTTTGTGTGAAGAAGTATTTCCTTATATTTGTTTAAAACCCGCTCCTTACTCATTTTCCTGGGTGACCTTGGCTACTTGTTATGTGAACGGGTAAATAATGCTTTCTTATTCATGTTCTTCACACTATTCATGGTATCATTTGTAAGATGAAGAGTCCCAATATTTTTAACTTCTCCTTATAGTGAAGCTGTTCCATATCTCTAATAATTTTCATTGCCCTTCTTTGTCCTTTTTTTCAATTTTTGAGATGGGGTGACCAGAACTCCATGCAATATTCAAGGTATGGGTGTACCATGGATGTATACAGTGGCATTATGATATTTTCTATCTTATCTTACCTTTCCTTTCCTAATGGTTCCTGACATTCTGCTAGCTGCTTTGACTGTAGCTGCACATTGAGCAGATGTTTTCAGGAAACTATTCATGATGACTCCAAGACCTCTTTATTGAGTGTGTGGCGGGGTGACCACCCGCCCCCTACTAGAAGGGAAAGTCCCAAAAGGGGTTTGGAAAAAGCCCAGAAGGGGGTTAAGGCTGGGAGCCAGCAGGCCTTTCAGGCCTGATTGGGCATTAGGCCCAGCTGGGTGGCCACGCCCCAAACTCAGGCCAGAGTATAAAGGCTGGGAGGCAGGAGCCTAGGAACAGTCTCCTCTGAATTCAGAGGGAGACAGGCCTGACTGCAGGAGCTGAAGCCAGGTACCTGGGGTTAGGGCAGAGCTGGGGCAGGGCAGAGGGAGCTGGGCAGGCTCTAGCCGAGAGCCCCAGGCCTTCGGGCCTGATACAAGGCCCGACTCAGGAGTACCAGGGTTGCAGAGGGCAGCCCAGGGCTGGAGATAGCGACAGCAGGCCAACCCTCCTTGCCTGTGATGAGAAGCCATGATACTGCAGTCTGCCCCAGTGAGCGGGGGCAAGTGGTGACTGACAGTGGCACACTCTGAGGCGAGGTGGGGATAGGGGGTAGAGGGTTCCCCCGGGGAGGGGAGACCCTCACACCAAAGGGGGTACTGCAGGGGTGCAAGCACCCACAGTTGGAGGGGTCCGGGAGGGACACAGGGCCAGCAAAGGAGCGGGGCATCAACCTGCGGAGGGCGCTCTGGATGCTAAACGAGCTGATTCCCCAGATGACCAGCGGGAGGCACCGCAGGGGTGAGTGGTGACCCCGTTACAGAGTGGTAGAAACAAATTTAGACCCAATCATTTTGTATGTATAGTTGGGATTATGTTTTCCAATGTTCATTACTTTGCACTCATCAACACTGAATTTCATCTGACATTTTTGCCCAGTCACCCAGTTTTTGTGTGATCCCTTTGTAACTTTTTGCAATCAGCTTTGGACTTCAATATCTTGAGTAATTATGTATCATCTACATACTTTGCTATGTCTCTATCTAGCCCCTCTTCATCACTGTATTTTTATTTAAAAGTTAATTCTTAAAGAAACGAGAGAAAAATGTTCAACTGCTTGATGTTTAATATACAGGCAAATCCGAAAGATACTTCAGAGTTTTGCTAACGTGACATAAGGGCAAAATTTCTCTTTCAGATACATCTGTACAATCCCAGTGACTTCAATGGGAGTTGTATTGATGTAACTGAGTAGAATATTATTCTGAAAACCTGACATATATGTATATGACATTTATTTGAAACAGATCTTGTCACTGCAACTCACAATGCAATTAAGCAATATACAATTCCATATGCACTTAAAGTGGTAGGATACTTTACTGTTATCCAGCAGCGAAAATTCACAGGCTCTCTGTCTCTCCTTCTCTCTCACACACAAAGATTTATTCTTACTTAGTTTAAATCCTCAAATAATTACTTGGTTATTTCTTAGTTCATGAATTTTGATCCTAGCATCAGTCAGAATTTAGTATAAAATGAGTAAGGACTACAGGACTTTGTCTTATATTTGCTAAATTTGATATGAATTGGTGAATTACTCGACTGTGAAGCTTCCATAGATACAATTTAGTGCCATCTGTCCTCTTTCATAAATGAATTTTTTAAAAGCGATTTTTCACATACATGGCATTAATAACTTTTAGAATTAAGGAGGAGTTTAACGGAATCCAAATGGCCATATTAAAATGACCGTATTTAATAAAACAGTAGTATACCATAGTGTCAGCCAAATTAAATATTGCCTTTGCTTACTGACCTGCTATCTTGTGAATACTTCATATTTTGTAGGATACATTTTTATGAATGTTTATTCTTTTAATTAAAATAGTGTTCTTAATATTATCCTTTGTCTCTCATTTTTCATTGGGTTCAGGCAAAGATCAGTGGCACAATGTGTCTGTGATAGATCTCCTGTTCAACTGCTCATCACCAAGGGAGTTTTATATCTTGAAAAGAAGGGAACAGTAATTAAGAGTTTTGAATCCTTGAGGGTTACTGCCACAAACCTAGCTTATCCACAGAGTGGATTAATCTAGACCCTTCCTGAAATTTCTAGTCTTAATGCAACCAATCCTGTGCTAAAATTTGACAGTATAAATTTTACAGTTTAGTAGGTTATAAAAAAAATAGTGTGTCCAGAGAGGAAGATATTCTGAATGTTTTTAAATTATACTTTGAAAAACTTTGGATATTTTTCAGGACAGATTTACATATGTTAATGAACTATTTGTTATGGTATCACATTTTCATAAGCTTGTGTCACGGCACTGGCCAACCTATCATTCTGGACACTCACCAGCTGGTATGTTTAGGTCCAACATGCTGGACCCATGTGCTTTTAACCTTTGCTGAGTCTGAGCAGAGCCCAGGCATCATCTCTGGCTCTGGATTTCTTAATACAATCTCAGGATACCAATTTTCTTTCTAACACTGCCTTCCGACAGCTGATAACTCCACAGTCCAACTGCAGGCTCTGAGAAAAGTTCACCGGTTGCTTCAGCACATCCTTTTGCAGAGCTCCAACCTTGTGGGTGTTCCAGTTTAGACATTACCTCTTCTCAGACATGTAATAGTTGAAGAAAACTGACAAGTTTTGGAAAAGGAATTTCTAAAAAAAACCAACCAATTTCTCTACTTTAGATAGTATAAGAGATATAGCGATCTAGGTACAAACAGTAAAACATGCCATTTCCCTGTCTCAGTTTATTCCCAACTCTTGAGAACTCTTCGGTTCTTGGTCAAAGTCCTGTAGTGTCCAGGATCTGCCTCCTCAAGCTCATGGTTTCTCTTGTCTCTCTCTCTATCTCCCCCATACAGAACTACCTTCAGTCTAGTCTGGCCCACAGTCACAAAGTCCTCTTCTTTCCACACCTTTGTTCCTCTTCCTCACCAAGCTTCCCTTTTCTGTCTGACCTGTCTGAGGGCTGGTCTTCATTAGGGGGAGATCGACTGAAGATACACAACTTCAGCTACATGAATAACGTAGCTGAAGTCAGTGTATCTACAGCCAACTTACCTGCCATACTCATGGCGGCGGCGGTCAGCGGTGCACTATCCCATTGACTCCAGCTTGTGCTTCGCGGCAAGCTGGAGTTACGAAGTCAACGGTGGCGCCGCTGGCGATCGATTTCTCACATCTTAACGAGACGCGAGAAATCAATCGCTGAAGGATCGATCACTACCCACCGATCCAGCGGGTAGTGAAGACATACCCTGAGTCTTTAAAGTGCTGTACTAAACTTTCATCTCTTAGGGAAATTCCATTCCTTCAGACCATGCACAGAAGTTAGGTGAAAAGTTGGTTTTATCTAGGATACAGTTTTCCTTTGTTCCATCAAGGTAAAATATATTCAAGTGCCGTTAGTCTTTAACAACCATCCAATTTATAGACAGATGCTGCCAAACACACACACACACACACTATCACTCTGCCTGTGTCCATGACACATGAAGTATGGTGTAAGAACACATTAAAAACAGTCATAACAATAGATAGTTCATAAAATCAAATTTGCATACATAAATTGTACAGAGATTCCCCAAATTTTGACAGCTTGTGATGGAATATTTATGACTATTTTTTAAATATTTCAGAAGTTTATTTTTCCTTGATTTGAAGTTTATTTTAATATTCCTATAAGTTCATATTATATTGAATAATTTTATGGACTGAATAATATGCTTAGGAACATGAATTTATAAATGTAAATATTATTTTACTGAATGTCATAATGCAGTGGTTTTGAGCATCAATCATCAAGGCTCAGTTCCAAAGTGAAAGAGTCAAGTCATGCAAGTTTTAATAAACCCAAAACAAATATTAGTGCAAAGACATAATCATTCTTTAATGAACAGGCTCAAGTACCAGGATGAACGTAAGCAGAGAAAGACAACAACTTTACCAGATATTTCTGTAAAGATAAAAGTAAATATTTTCACATTTGTGAGACTAAAGATTTTGCCATAACTTGGCATAATCAGCTACCATATGGGTTTAGTTACCTATATGCAGCTTTGTTATATTATATTGTTACTTTAGAAATATGATAGTAGATTAGAAAACTTTTGACCAAATAATAATAGTACTTAATAATTAATAATAATTTCAGTGAATAAAACATTAAATTTAATTCAACATAGTAGATTTCCTCGTCCACCAATAGTGTGATATCTGCAGCTGGGGTATGATGGATTGCTTTGTATTTTTTCACTTATATCTTCAGTATTAAAAAGGAGGTCTAGAGGAATGATCTTATGTGTTTTGGATTCCAGCCCAGTTGCACTTATTTTAGAATAGATTTTGTCATTATATTTTTTAAAGTACACTGACAGATAATTCTTGCAGTTGGTAAGGTTTCTGTGTGGATTGTTCATAGGTGCAATCAGTGCTTGTGAGAAAGAGCCAGAAATATGCAAAAACAATTGAAGGGAGAAAAGTGCTTAACATTTCAGATAAAACTGAGCAGAAAAGCAAAGTCTAGGACCCATTTAATATCTGGGGGGAAATCCAGGTGCTTACTATAGGCTCTACCAGTGTTTTAAAAGGTATACAAACAGTCTGATTTAAGGGTCTGCTCTGCTGGATATTAAATACATAGCTCCCATTATTTTTAATAAGAACATTAGAATGGCCATACTGGGTCAAACCAAATGTCAATTTAGCCTAGTATCCTGTTTTACGACAGTGGCCAATGCCAGGTGCCCTAGAGAGAATGAACAGAACAGGTAATCTTTTAAAATGGGAAGAAGGAGAATCTGGGGAACTACATAGCAGTCAGCCGCACCTCAGGCCCCAGAAAATTCATGGAGCTGGTCCTCAAGGAATCCATTTTGAAGCACTTGGGGGAGAGGAAAGTGATCAGGGACAGTCAGCATGGATTCACAAAGGGCAAGTGACTGACAAACTTGATTGCCTTCTGTGATGAGATAACTGCCTCTGAGGATATGGGAAAAGTGGTGGAGGTCACATATCTTGACTTGATACAGTCTCCCACAGTATTCTTGCCAACAAGTTAAAGGAGTATGGATTGGATGAATAGACTATAAAGTGCATAGAATGCTGGCTAGAGCGTCGGGCTCAACGGGTAGTGATCAACAGCTCAATGTCTAGTTGGCAACCGGTATCAAATAGAGTGCCCCATGGGCCAGTTCTGACGCCGGTTTGTTCAACATCCTAATTAATGATCTGGATAATGGGATAGATTGCACCCTCAGCAAGTTCGCAGATGATATTAATCTGGGGGAAGAGAAGATATGCTGGAGGGTAATTTATAGGACCCAGAGTGACCTAGACATATTTGAGGATTGAGCTAAAATAAATCTGATGAGGTTCAACAAGGACAAGGACAGAGTCCTGCACTTAAGACGGAAGAATCCCAAGCACTACTATAGTCTGGGGACTGACTGGCTAAGCAGCAGTTCTGAAGAAAAGGATCTGGAGATTGCAGGGATGAGAAACTCATCTGCCAATTAATGAATGAATCATGCTCAACTGGAACAAATAATTGTGAGCTTTTATTATAAATGGAACTATTTAATTCTTTAGTAATTTGGTTTGTAGATTTAGAGGCATTTTGAACACCACATCCAAAGTACCAAAGCCATCAATTCCGTGGTTAATTATATGTGGTATTTCTTATAGAAAAAGGCAATTATCTTAATATATGCTTTTAAAATAAATACATCACTAAGTGTTTTCAGGATCCAAGCCTTAGGGCTATAACAGAATTGGACATTAAAGTCCTTTGGTTTCCTACAATACAGCAGGGTCACTGGAAATGTAATCTTTTGTAGACATCACCCTGGCAACTCTTCCATATGCCTAATGAACAGAAACTACTTCTAAGGGCAATTTCTGTCTCCATGCCAGTTCAATTGTAGGCCTGTCACTAGAGCTGGATGACATTTTTATAGTTTATTCTCAGAAAAAAAATGCTATTTTGGCCAACCCAAAAATATTCATGAATTTGACATGAATTTGCTGAACACTTTTGGCAAAAAAAAAAAAAAAAAAAAGCCATACAGGTCACATATGTCATTCAAAAAACACCTGTTGGAGAACGAGACCTTCTTATACCTATTATCCACTTGGTTAGAGCACAGAACTGGGATGTGGAAAACCAATGTTTAATTCCGCCATTCTGCCAAAGGAAGGACTAGCTCTTGGGTCTCCTAGGGGTGAGGCAAGAACCCTAACCACCAGGATGCAGAGTAATTCTCATGCTCTTGCTAATCCACTGACTATTTTTTGCACTTTATAGTAATTAAAAATGACAATGAATAATCATGAGGCCTGGAAAAGTGATCTTATGTTGCCTTCAAATCAAATGCTGTGGACCATGTCCTGAAACCTATTTTCACTACATATGTACTCAAGCTCAGTATTTAGATCCAGTTCCAGCCCTAAACTTCAGGAGATCTTACATCTGGAAGTTTGGCTCAAGCCTCTCTCTCATTACTATTTGTAGAAACTCATGATATAATGAAAAGTAAACTTTGTAACCTGCTGGTTTCAATTCAGATTAACTCAGATTGTAAGATTGAAGATAATTTTTGAAGGACAACTGACTGATTTTCATCTCAATCACAACATAATCTGCATGCAGAGAAGTGAATGAAAGATGGTTGTAAGTCTTCTTGCAGTAATTTGAGAATAATCACATCTCAAAAAAAGGCCAAAAAAATAGGATAAAAAAAGAACAATAGATATATTATGATGCAAATGCTAGAGCACCACTAACTAAACTGGGGGTGTGACTGGAGAACTAATTAAGATAGTTAGAATTTTTTCCTGGTGAGCTACAGAAAATTAAATGGCTTTGGTATGATTCAACTGTTAAATTTTACTAATAGTGACAATTTTGAAATGTCAATATTTATTATTCAGATCGTCTAATCTTCATAATTATTTTCAGAATTGCATGCTTCATCAGAATTATTCTGCTGTGTACAAAAAGAAGGTGGAGGACAAAATGGCATCAGATGTTTCATTAGCCCTTAGTCTGTAGCCCAGCAAAAACTAATGATTAATAAAATTAAGCTCACCTACAGTATTTTGTTCTAGTTCAAACACTGACAGGGAAATCTTTTTCCTGGTATAGAAGATTCAGGATCATGGAATTGCATCTTTTCTACACCAGTTCTACACTGGAATTACACTTGAACCTCATCAATGCACATGTGAATCAGGCAAAGCATGTGAGGAATTTTTCTACAATTTATGTAGTTCTCTCAAAACCATTGCAATATATCTCATTGCTCTGAGTACTCCTGTATAAGACACATCCTAATAAATCTTTAAGATAAAAACATACTGCAGTAGCAACATATTTGATTTCTTATCTCAGTGCCTCAGAAGTACTGTTCAAAAATGTTTTAGAAACAACTTTGTTTAAACATTCTTGAAAAAAAAAGTGATGTTATTTGGAAGAAATCTTTGTTCAAGGATCATCAGTTTGTTTAAATAAACTCATTAAAAGATCATGATTCAACAAATTTCTCATAGATTTTTGTTCATTTTAGGTGGTGTGCTAGTGCAAGGAGTCCATTTTAAACATATTAGACTCAGAACTAGCAGACAATATTCATTAGCGCTTAGGAAAAATAGCAACAAATCATCTTTAAACTGGTGTTATGGCTGAAAGCCATAATGTTGGATAACCTTTTTCTTTATTCACAAAATAGATAGAACACACAGCCTTGACAGCACAGCTCATCCTTAATCCAAATTAATCCCTTCTGAGGCTGAAAAGGTAGATAGCTTCATTGATTCCACGACCAATATGGCAACTGGCAATAGAGATATCAATGGTTTCCAGCCATAGTTGTGGGTCTAGTGATACAAATATCTGTCCATTAAGAACTGCACAACTCATTTCACAGATCACAGGTGCTGTGGGATGGAGCACCCATGTAAAAAAAATTGCAAGTGCTTAGACAGCTCCCCCGTCACTCATAGCACCTCCCGCCTGGTTGTGTCCCCACCGATCAACTCCTCCCCTCTCTTTAAGCACCTTCTGGCCACTGCAATCATCTGTTCTGTGGCATGCTGCAGGCACTGGGAGGATGGGACAGGAGCAGGGATAGGGCACACTCAGAGGAGGGGACAGAATGAGGCTGGGTGGGGCCATGGGGGAAAAGGATGGAGTGGGACAGGGCCAGGAAGAGATGGGGTCTTGGGGAAATGGGTGGAGTGGAGATTGGATCTGGGGCTGAGCGGGGGTTGATCATCCCTAGGGAAATTTGGAAGCCAGCGCCTGTGTCAGAGAACTTTTGGTCACTGCGGACATGAGCTGGAGTCAAACCAGCCACCCAGAGTTAGGGTATGAATACAGCTGTGTTGTATATCAAAGGTAAAATATATATCACCAGAATATGGTATACATATAGCACCATGAACATTTTACACAGTACGTATAAGTAAGCACAGTGTGGCCCAGAAACTGAAAGGAAAACAAATGAAAAATGTGAAAATAGAAGACAAAAAAGGACACACACACCTTTCAGGAAAATATTCTTTTTAATGTACCGAGCATCTTTAGAGCCTGAATCTTCACAGAATTCCTCCAAATCTGTTGATTCTAGCTGAGTCACACCAGTACTGGAGTAACTTGTGGTGAACCAAGTCCAGAGTGTTTTTCTTGAAAGCATGCTACATCGGGTATTAACTTGATTTTTCTGTTGTAAGACTCTCCCATCCAGTACTCACTCATAAATGGAGAAAGGAGTAGCACTTTAACAAGGTTTTCTTTTTCAGTTTCTTTCAGCCAATTAAGTTCCATTATCAATTGAACTGGCAGTTTGAAAAACAAACAAACAAAAAACCAACACCATTACACTAATTACACACTCCACAAATCCTCCTGAAAAATAAGCAATTCACCCATTTTGTCTTCTAGGTAGGTTTATCTTGCTTTAGACTTTTGTGAATTCATATTCAATCAGCAACACTTAATTCTGCAATTATTTCTCTCCTTTTTTCTGCAGTTAGTTTCATCCTCTAATTTCAATTGTTATGGACTCTGCTTTGCTTTAATGGCTGCTATTCTTTGTTTCATGTTGGCCTTTCATTTTGTGATGGCAGAAGTTGGAGTTAACAGAGACTTACTTGCCCTATAATGAAGAATAACCAATATTTTATATTTAAATAGTGTTTTTTTTTTCATTTACAAAAATGGCCAAATACTCTGAACTACTTTACAACTAGGGAAACTGGGCCACAATGAAATTAAAAAGGGATTGGCTTGGTGTAGGAAATACTGTGTGAAACACTATGGCCTCTCTTATGCAGCGAGTTAGATCATACCGCCATAATAAACGTTAAAATGAATGAATCTATTAAATTAATGACCAGATTCTCAGAAGTGATCTTTAATGGTGGCAGAACCATTTTATTGATGTCTATCTTGAGATATCAAAGCTCCTTTCACAGCAAGTCAATGGCAGAGATGTGTCTAGAATAGAGGCCACCTGACTCCAGCTATGTTCTAACAATTAGATCACACTATTTCCTTTTCATTTCTCCATTACCATAGAAAACTTCAAAGACGCCCCCACACAACAATGCCCATATTCTGCCTGAGGAGGGCTAACCATGACACACTTTGTGCCTGAGATCTTGCACCCAACCATTCTAAAGGCCTAGATCTATTGCTATACATAAATTCCACTGAACTTAGCCATTGTGGAAACACTCAATAAAAATAAATAAGACCAGGAAGACTTGTGGAACCTTAGAGACCAGCCAGTTTATTTCAGCATAAGTTTTCCGATGAAGTGGGCTATAGCCCACGAAAGCTTATGCTGAAATAAACTGTTTAGTCTCTAAGGTGCCACAAGTCCTCCTCATTTTATTTATGGATACAGACTAACATGGCTGCTAATCTTAAACCTATCAATAGAAATACTTAGTAAATAGCCCAGTGCTAAACTCAAATATCCCATCATTTGATTTCTGAACTAAATTACATGACTAAAAGGGGTAGCAGAGCAATATTTTTGCTCAACTGGTTCCTAGATAGATTATAGAGCATGAAGGTGACACTAATGATGTTATTAGATTCTAACAGTGAATGCAGAGAGTGAAGACCATATGTCTGAAGCTTTCAACCTATAATGTGTTTACTTACTGGTTGTCAAAGAATTTCAATGTCACATTGCCATAAGGTCTTTGAAGTGAAATACTATTCTGGAATCTGAATTTTGTGAACAATCACTATCCATAATTAAATTAAAAAAAATAATATGTATTCCAAGTTAAAGCAAATAAATTTTCCTGTAACTGATTTGCTATTTCCATAAATTGTGGCAAAACACTTTAAATCAACAAGCCATTAGCTGGTTCTCCTCACCTTTTTAGCTTCTTTCTCTATATTTTTTAAGATAATGTGTTGCATCATTTGCGTGTACTGACTCACGTTAGGTTATGAGTTCTGAATACAAAAAGTTCACTCTAAAGTAATGCAATAATACAAAACATATACCACAGTCCCTCAGAACACAAACTAAAACAATAGTAAAATAAACACAAATTTATTGGGAAGTTGGAAAATCTGCAAAAGTTTAGCCTCCGATTCTGCTGTTAATTACAACATTTAGAAAAAAGTACAGAATCTAACTTTGTTTTCTCTCCTCATCTCCCTCCCAATTCCATGGATAGTCCACTAAAGAGAAATGTTGTTTTGAACAGCCATTTTCCTTATCAAGTGTTCTCAAAGGATGTAGTTTAGGGATCTAGTCGTATGAGGTGGTGAGCTTCATCAACTCCAAATGAAGTCAATCAGAGATGAGAGCTTGGCACCAGATTCTAAAAATGATATAGGTAACTAACGATTCAGATAGAAGATACGTAGTGGGATTTACAAAAATCACTTAAATGCCTATCTGCATCTTTCGGTGCCTAAATAACAATGCTGGTTGAAATTCAAAGCTTTTATCCTGGGGAAAAATCTGAGATATCAAAATGAGGATTTATCCCAAATTGGGAGGAAAGTCAAAATCTCAGCATATTTGAGAAAAAAATATTCCACAAATATTTTGTTTTAATCATATTGAAATGTTTCATTTTGATTATCATTTTGACTTTTATATTTTTAAATTCTATTATAACATACAAGTTTAAATGAAACATTTTGATAATTTCTAGCAATTTTTTTGACCAAATAGATACTGGTAGACCAAGTGCCAGCTCTGGCTAAGGATATAAACATTAGCTAAGAACTGACAAACGCATAGCTGGAAACCAAACAAGCTCACCTGTACATTAATTTTGTTCAAAATATGTTCTTAGTCTTATAGGAATGAATGTATTTAGTATTTAGACTCTATGAAATGCTTGTAAATTGTTGCATGCATTTATCTCACTTCTTATGTCTGGATTACATGCTTTATAATTTAAAAAATATTTGTTCTGAACTTGGGCAGGCATTGGACTCATGTCCCCCTAAACCATGCAAGAGACCTATCAAAATTAAATGGATCATTAAAGAACATTGCAACACAAAGGATTGGTGAATGACCCTATCACACTTTGGAAATGATATGTGCATAGGAATTTGTCTCATACACTGGAAGACATACACTGGAATGTAAAAGATAAAACAGGGTCACAAGGGACTTTTTCATCTCTTTGCTGTTTGAATTCTCACAGGGCCAGAGACTCCAACATGAAGCAAGAGATCCCCCAGGGTTATTTCTGGGTTTGCCCTGAAAGTAATTTTAAATTGACAGATCACTACAACTCTGTCATTCTTACGATTTAGACTGTAACTCATTTGAGTGTATATGTTTACTTTCTTCATCCTGAAAATAAATCTTTTATTTTTTTTTTCTGAGATAATAAACCTTGAAATAGTTTATTACAGGATTGGCTACAGATTTTGATTTTGTTGTCAGATCTAGGGTACCTGTTGATTTTTGATAGGTGACTGGTCTATTGGGATTAAAAGCATTCTGAATATTCTGTAATTTTTGGTGTAGGAGGCCATTTGTCACTAATCCCAGTTTGCTTGTTTGGCAAGACAGACGGGAGTGCCTAAGGCGACTGATTGAGACTTCATGGTAAGACTGTTATAGTGATCCAGGACTTCACATTTGTTATTGCATTGGTGAAATTTTATTATAGAACAAATCATCAGTTTGGGGTGTCTGCCCTGTTTTTGACAGCCTGCCTTGAGGTATGCACTGACAGTTGAGTCACTCCAGACATCACGACAGATATGTTGCACAACACATTTTGATTTTGTTGAATCAGTTGTCTGAAAAATTATGACCACATCTACTAAATGCCTTTAAAAACCTGGACTGCAGCTTTTTCAGACTCGGGCCTTAAAGAGTGGGCTTTTCTGGATATGCTGCAGGAAAACAACTAGCAGTATTCTCTTGGTGAGCTGCTTCACATTATAGCATAACATTATGTTGGACAGCGCTGTAACACTGTGACCCTAACTTTTAGTATGCACAGATAAGGCTGGCTATTCTTTCTCAAAGTTGTATCTCACTGGACTCTTTTTTTTCTGCATGTAATGAGTGTCTTTTTTTCTCCTGCTGATAATAGCTCATCTTAATTAAATAGCCTCTAAGAATTGATATGGCAACTTCCACCTTTTCATGTTCTCTGTATGTATACATATACCTTCCTACTGTCTGTTCCATTCTATGCATCCAATGAAGTGGACTGTAGCCAATGAAAGTTTATGCTTAAATAAATGTATTAGTTTCTAAGGTGCCACAAATACTCCTGTTCTTTTTACACAGATTTCAAGCACCATCTTCAGGTACTTTAGTTTGAGGTGGGGAGGCAGCCTTGCAAACCCCAACAGGTTTGAGGAGAACAAAATCCCTTATAGAAATTTTTATTTTAATTTATCTCTTCCTAGACACTATTGATAGTTCTCTATTACTAATTAATAATTCAGGTGGGTCTGAGAATAATGTTTAGACAATCTCCTTCTGACTCAGTGAACATCAGAAGATTATGAGATCCAGACAACAAAATATTTATTCTTAACAAATTGTACCTCAATAGAATTGTATATATATTCCAAACATTTAAACATCCTAATATTTGTTACCATTCAAAATATCTTTGGTCTGCTCTGAGAAATCTTAGAAAACAGGAAAAGTTTTGCTAAAAGTAATTGAGTATGTCTGATGATGATTGTATTCTTATTTATATGAATATAATGCAGGAGGCTCTCTTACTTTGCAGTAAACAGATTTTCATTCTATTTAGCCATTGGACCGGATGCTCCCACACAATGAGACTAGGTTTGTATTACTTCTGTAATATAAATCTTACCTAAAGACAGTGGATCCAGATTTGTCTTGTTTAGGGGAAATCTTTGGCTGTGCATATCCTTTAGAGTAGCTGCCTCATCACCCTAACCCAAGCATCTTCCACAAAGGCTATGGCAGAGCCAAAAGGTTATGACTAGTATATATCAATCCACAGCTGCTTCCATGAATCTTTCAGGTCATTGGCAACTGCAGTAAATTAGAGTTCCCTTGGGTTGCCCTAATTTATGCCAGGGTTTGGATTAGTTTGTGGTCACCCTAGAGCTGAGTGTTCATAAAAGAAATCTCTCCCTGCCCCAGCTGTGCTTCTCAACCACAACTAAGAATCCAGTCTTTGTGCCAATAACACTAAAACCAGTGAATTAATGATTTCAACATTATGGTCACAAGGTGTGACCCAAGATATCAGAGCATAACACTAATTCAGTACATGAATGTCACATGTTGCAATATGCAACAAACAATATGCCCTTGAATCCTCCTGTTTCATATATATAGTCCCTTTAATTTAATATTTCTAATGCTATTTATTGCAAAGATGTTTCCTGTGCACTTGGGAGCTCTGTCCTTGACTTTGCCTCTACAGTTTTCCTTTCTCAGTTCTCTCAGAAATGTTTCAAAACCAAAATTGCTAATAAGTATTTGCCAAGTCTGAACTTAATCATGAAAACATTTCCCATGCCGTCTGCAGCAAGATGGCATTCTGATATTTTGAAAAGTATTCTAATATATTCACATGCTGTTCAGGGTTATTCAATACATGGTCAAACAACATCTTCATAAAAAGAGATATCATTGAATAAACAATTTTTTTTTAGCTATTGCAGCAGAAATGCTTCTTACTTTCAAGCGGTGGAGATACTTTTGGGGGTAAGTTTTAACATCAGGTTTTAAGTTTTAAAATAACATTCCCCCTACATATACAATTTTTCTAACCTTCTTAATTCTGAAATTTAAGACTAACGCTATTGATAATTAAAACTAAGATGTTGTCATGTGGAGTTCTAATAAAAGTCATAGGCAGGATGTGGGCAATAAACAATATATCATGGGAGCCCCATGGTGCAAGGCTGACAGTCTTAGCCCCACTGCCCTGGGCTGACATCCTAAACCCAGGGCTAAAGTCTTGCTGGTCACCTAAAATCATGATTTCATTACCTCTGCGAGCGACTCATAGCCTTATTGATTGTAAATAGACCTCCACTTCAGAGAGGAGAATAGGTTTTGTGTTGGTGGGCCTATAAAACAACTGAGGAGCTCTACTCTTTGGACCATATCTTGACATCAAACACACCAGTGTCAATGAGAGACCAGGTAATGATTAGAATCAGCAGCCTAGAACCAGAGCCAGGAATCAAGCCAAGGGAGGGACATAGGCACAAGGACTTGTAGTGAGGCAGGAAAGCAAGAACCATGAATAGACAGGAATCTGGGATAAGGATGGGAGCAACAGCTTGGGAGGCAGGATTCAGGAGGCTGGCAAATAGGCTGCATCCACTTAGTCACTCAGACTACTTCCTGTGCTTTTTCAATGTACGTAGGGTGTCCCAGCCAGTTGGTGGAGCTGGACTTTCCCACAATCAGAAGCTTTGTGAATTGCTTTGTGAATAGAGCTTTTAATCCCCTTTTCTGAGGGTCTAAGTGAGCTGCTGGATGGCAGCGTCAGTCTTGGTTTGACGCTTGTGATCCCTCATGTGTAATTCCAAAGATATTAAAGGAGTTATGGTATCATAAATGAGATCAGCCTCTGTATCCTTATACTTTGCATAAGGAGAATCGAAAGTACAGTGTAGAAATTCAGAGATATGGCTGGAGGCTTAGTTATAACAAAAAGACGGTAATAAAACAAGACCTGGGAAATATTTATAATTCATACTGACACTACAATCAAAGAGCTAAATACTGACCTTGATCTGAGAGCACAAGTCTCATTGACAACTGTAAGCATTCTGTTGTGGACTCAGAGCAGTATATGTCTCTCAATATGTTTATATTTTTACTGTATAGCATGCTGAGCTCAAAAGACCACAGTCTGCCCATAGTAATAGC
Organism: Sternotherus odoratus; assembly: GCA_032164245.1. Lineage (NCBI taxonomy): Eukaryota > Metazoa > Chordata > Testudines > Kinosternidae > Sternotherus > Sternotherus odoratus. The sequence continues at coordinate 225,235,971 of JAVMKO010000001.1, read as the reverse complement.
CATTCAACCTTACTGAAGTCAATTGGATAACATCAATATAAATGAGCCAGAGTTTGGCCAAAGAATGAATAATATCACAGATAGGGAGTTGCAAGTGAATGATGATGGTCAGATGCAACAGTGATGAATGAGATCCATATTATCTATTTATATAGACACATGAACTTAGCTTACGAGAGGAAAATATACTGGAACAAGGCACAGCTGAAAACAAATTTGGATGATGTTATCCTAACTCTTCTATTTTAGCACACCATAAAACCACCAGACTGCTTTCAGAGCATTTGACAGTCTCAACTAGTGATGGACTAGTTGTTGGGGAATTGGGTCTAGGTGGCTAAGCATTCAAGTATTCCACTCCATATACCAGCCTTTTGTGAAATAAATCTTCAAGGTTCACTTCTCAAAGCTCGTCATAAACCAAGCCTTGCAAAGTTCGAACAATTCTATTAATTGTACATTCTTAGATTTATCATTTTCATGTTAATTTTATCTCCAAGTATGATTAGAATGGATACTGCCATCTAATTTGCATTTATTCCATTTAATTATTATACTTTACAATAGAACCATTAGCAAGTTATGACAATCATGTAATTTCTGTTGATATGCATATTAGCCTCAAATTGTTTAGGAAACACTTCCACAGGATGTCTAAGTAAGGAAATTTGGTGTATTTTTCTCAGATCATTGACTCAATGTTTCTATTTTTATATTTCCATCTCTAAGCTTGATGAATCATTCCTTTATATTGATTGCATCATGCTTCATTAAACCATGTTATATCATATTAATGATGCAATGAAATGTAACATGACACAGAGTTTTGTTACAAACTGTTATTAGAAAAGTCTTAGAAAACATTTAGATAATGACATAAGATAGTAGCTCTAAAATATAAATTCTGAGGTGCAATATTTATTCAAAGCAAAGTTGGAGAAAAAATTCACAACTTTGGAAAAGTTCTACCAGAGAAGTTCAAACGTCACTAAAAAGGAGCAAACAAAAATCAATTGATAAGAAAAAAAAGTATCTTCTACAAAGCAAATTCTGTCATGTATAACAATTAATTGAAACATACTATGCTGAAGAAACTTAAACTGTGCATGAGAGACACAAATATTTAAGATTAACACTTATCTTACAATTGGAAGTACCAGATCAAAAGTAGTAAAAACAAACCTATTTCAACAACCAAACATCAGATTTACTATTTAAAATATGTTACTGTAATAGTGCAGTAAGAAGCAAATATAAAAGTGAACCAATTGCTAGAAAGTTGTGTAGTTTCTTTGTGTTGCACATATTGTAAAAATCTTTGGTGACATAATCAGGTATTCATTGTTAATGTACTTGATATCCCACTTTCCATATGACCACTTTACACAAAAAATCCAGTGTGATAACTTTTTAATTGTGGTCTCTTTGGATCTCTGTAAGTTGTAGACTCATTAAATTGTAAAACAGAGAACACTAGCCTGAGGGTTTTGGCTGAGGTGATGAGGCTGTGAAATGAGGAATACACACTTTACAAAAATATCTGTAAATGTTGTTGTACTTATAAGGTAGGCATCCTTTCTGATTCAAATGTTAAATTTTGGTTTGTGATATGGAGCAGATAATTCCTTAGACAGTCAAGTGTTCCACAAACTATCAAACAAGGAACTCAGGCTAGGTCTACACTAAAAAGTTAGGTTGACCCAGCTATGTGACCTAGGAGTGTGAAAAAGCATGCCTGAGTGACATAATTGAGCCAACTAACCCTGGTGTAGACAGCACTAGATCAATGAAGAATTCTTCCATTGACTTAGTTACAGACTATTGGGGATGTGGATTAACTACGACAGTGGGAGAACCCCTCTCATCAGCACTGAAGCTGTGCCACTGTAGTGTTTCAAATACAGACAAGCTCTTACAATGATGACAGTTCAACACAAAAATAATAACTAAAAAAATCAATAAAGGGAAACATTTTGTCTTCCCTGTTTGAATACGACAGAGAGATGAAGGAAAAATTCAATACGTAATTGAATGTTGGTTCTCGGCATGAGAGAGAGTTTATCAAGAGAAAAAGTACAGGACAGTTTGCATTGATAGGTATAATTTTTTTTTAATGTTCAGTTACATGATTTATATCTGACTCCTGAGATGTTTTTCTCACATGTGAGTATTCTTTACACATATTCTTTATACATATTAATTCCATTCACGTCAAGGTTGGCAGGACAGAAGTATAGACTGCGATTTTAAATATGTTTTATTTATTTCCTTAGATTTGAAATTAAAAAATGCTCATCCAATAATCTGAAATATCCAGACAATAGTTAGACTTACAATAACCTCCTAGAATCATTAACAGTAATTTACAAATACAATGGCCCCTGGATTTTATGAGCACCAGTCCTACAACCATTTTTTCTCCTGAAAAAAAACAACGATGAAGAACCAAATGACATTTCTTCACACTGTGATGCTTTCAATGCATTGGAAATTTCTTTGTAATGATTTGAAGGATTAGAAGAAAAAAGTGATGCAGTTCTCCAGATGCAATTTAGGCACCATATCTTGTGAAATTTTGAAATATTCTTATGAATTCCTCATCCCCCAATTAGCATATCAAATAAAGATGCTGTTGCAAATTAACTGTGCCAGCAAATTGTTGTACCAAATAAAGACCAGCAGGATCTTATAAAGGGGAGAAGGCAAATGCCACATTTATTGTAAGTACAGACAGAAAAGACAAGACAATCAATCACTATTTCTCTCTACTACACACACACAGACACATGCACTCATTCATTCATTCCTATGAAGTTCTGCAAAGTTGTTATAGTTACCAGCTTAAATGTTGCTTGTGACAAGCTACTGGCCAGATATCTTGCTCACAAGAGTGGAGGAGCAGAGTCTCATCCATCTCGCAGATGGATGCCCCTGGAGCATAGATGGTCGCAGAACCAGACTCAGTTTCTCACTTGTCTGAGTTGGATTTTTATAGGAGTCTGTCCCCATTCAAGTGTATGGAAATTGCCTTGTCATGCTGTTATAACACTTGAAGTGATAATCAATCAGCAGATGGCCCCCTTCATGATGACTGTGGGGTACATTCTCTATTTTCTTGTTCTTCAGCTTTTTAGCCTCGTCATCTAGTGATGGCTGTGTAGATACCGGCCTGCCCTTCGGGGTCACCTGGTTATCTTCACACTGCACATTCTTCGGCCCAGCAATGTTGAAACAGTAGCTTGGCTGGTTCTGGTAACTTTGCTTTATTATTTAAACTATATATACATTCACATTCATTCTCCTAACTGATTAACTTATACATACATCTTACTATCTCTACTCTTTCAGGTATTCTTTCTTTAATATATCTACTTTCAGAGCATAGCAGATCACAATAATCTGTTTGGCCCATTTATCACAGAATAGCGGAAACACATAGCAAAATACAACACGGATAGCAGTTTCTACATAATATATTATAATATATAATTATTTTACGTTACTCTTTTATCTCTTTCCGAAAACAAACTTTCTGTCTTGGATTGTGCTTGTACAATTAGCTTAGTTTGGCCTTGCAAGTTACAACACAGGCTTTTTTCAGTGATCACTATCTTTAATGTTTTCACTTTGAGCTAGAGAAACAGTATTCACTGTTCATTCTTATATTTCATCTAGCTTTTATACAACAAAATAGCCTTAAATAATTAAATGAAGGTAACAATAGAGGTAACTAGGAGCTCACCTAATAGACAACAAAATAAAATAACTCCAAAGAAGGCATTTTTGCCCCCAAACAAAACCCAGAATGCATCCTTAGAAATAAATGTTTTTTGCAGTTTTCCCTGAAGCTCATGAAATTCAAGCTATTTCATATCAAAGTAGTGAGCAAGATGCATGGTCCCAGGATCCTTAAGCCACCTTTGCTTTCACCCAATCATGGGGCCAACTGAATGCATGGCTTCCCTAACATATCAGAGATTTGTCCCCATTGTTTGTTACATACACAGTTTCAGAGAGGCCAAAACATCCTAAACATTCTATACATCCAAAACATTCTATACCGACCTATTGCATTGTGCAACATATTCATAAATGATCTGGAAAGGGGGGCGAATATTGAGGGGGCAAAATTTGCTGATAACACTAAATTACTCAAGAGAGTTAAGTCCAAAGCTAACTGCAGAGGGCTACAAAGGGATCTCACAAAACTTGGGTGCTGGCAAAAAAAGGGCAGATAAAATTCAGTGTTGATAAATGCAAATTAAGGTAGATTTGAAAATATAATCCAACTATATTTACAAAACGATGGGATCTAAATTAGCTGTTACCACTCTAGAAAGCAATCTTAGAGTCATTGTATATAGTTCTCTGAAAACATCCATTCAATGTTCAGTAGCAGTTAAAAAAAATGAACACATTAGGAGCCATTAGGAAAGAGAGAGATAATGAAATAGAAAATATTATAATTCAACTCTATAAATCTATGATACACCCACACGCTGAACACTGGATGCATCCCAGTCACCCCATCTCAAAAATCGGTAAAGGTACAGATCTTCTATACTAGCAGAGATTAAAAAAGACTGAGACTGTGTAGTTTTAAAAAAGAGATAGTAAGGGGGGGATATGCTAAAGGTCTATAAAATCATGAATGGAGAAAGTGACAAGGGAAGGGTTATTTACCTCGTCACATAACACAATTAAATTAATAGGCAGCAGAATTAAAACAAACAAAAGGAAGTACTTCACACAACACACAGTTAATCTATGCAAGTCATTGCCATAGGATCTTTTGAAAGCCAAAAATATAACTTGGTTCAAACAACAATTAAATAAGTTAATTGAGGATAGGTCCATCAACAGCTATTAGCCAAGATGGTTAGAGACACAATCCCATGATCTAGGTGTTTCTAAACCTCCAATTGCCAGAATCTGGAACTGGATGGCAGAGGCTGGATCACCCAAAATTGCTATGTTTTGAAAATTCTGGCACTGGCCTTGGTCAGAAAACAGGATACTAATATGACCTAATACAGCCGTACTTATTTTCTATGTTCTCAGCTTATATAAACTGATATACCGGTAGCATAATTGAAATAGGTGGAATTACATCAGCCTACACAAACTGAGGAACTCCCCCAGAAAACTTTAAAATATGGGCTAGCATCTTACATATTTATTTTTGAAGTATTCTGAAATTATGATAATATGGGCAATTTTTTGTGTTTAAAATATTTCCAAAGATACATATCTTAATTAATCCATTACTTTCAAAATACCTTACATAGTTTGGTATGAGCACAAAAGTCCATCGTTAACTTAATTAATTTTAAAGAGTTCAGTAGTGATGTTCAATAAGTAAAATACACTGCATAGACAATTTTGTAATGAAATGTCCCTCTACCGATCATAAAGAATACTGACTTCTTTAAATCAGACAAAGTGGAGTCTTTGGATGGAGAAAAAAATAGAATGCAGAGTACATATAGTGTATTTTTGTACAAATATTATAAGGTACTTTTCAGAAGAGAAAGAATGAAAAGAGAACATTTTGAAGAGCTGTGTACAGAAAAAATTCTGTTCAAAGATGAAGTAGAATAAAAGAGAAGATGACATTCTAAACTAGTATGGGTTTGTCATAAGTATAAAGTAGCCTAGAATTACTGTTTACCTGTAAGGGGTTAAGCTAAAGGTAACCTGAGAGGGGGATAGGGACCAATAGGAACAGGAGATGCTAATCAACCTCGGAGACAAGAGTTTTAGTTTCGGTTTATCTCTCTCGTTCTCTTCTTCTCCAGTTATGGGATGAACCACACCTATGTCTTTTACTCTACCTATCTATAATTTTCTAACAAGTCAAGTTCAGCAGTAAAGTGAATTGTATGCTTGAATTGTATCACTTGATAAATTATCCAGTGTCGAAATTAGCTGTGTTTCTTTCTACTTTTAAGCTTCAGCAGAAGGAGAATCCCTAGGGAGGGTTAGTCTCTTGTGATGCTGTTGTGATGAAAGTGGGTTTTTTTCTATTGATTTCTGTACAAGGGATTTAGTCCTTTATTTTTTTCTTTAATTAAAATCTTTCTTTTAAGAATCTGACTGCCTGTTTACCATTGTGTAGATTCAGGCTTTGAATCAGGAAAAGTGTCACAGGAAAAGTGAGGTTTGTTTTTTTTCCCCCTCAAGCCTCTCGCAGGTAAAGGGAAGAGAGGTGTTTTTTTTTTGGGGGGGGGGGGGGGTTGAAGAGGTCGCAAACTACCCAAACCCATTGTTTTGCGGGCTTAGTTTGGTGGTGGCAGTGAACCAAGTCCAGACACAGGAGAAGTTTGTGTTCTGGGGAAAAAGTTTTAACCTAAGCTGGTAAAATAATCTTGGGGAGTTATTTCTTTTTTTCATGTGGGTCCCCACATCTTTATCCTAGAGTTCAGAGTGGGGAGGCAATCCTGACAGGGTTCAAATAAGTATTCTTACAGATTAGTTAGTGTAAGGGAAGAAGAAAAAGATGCACTGATTGGATAAAGATAAATATATTATTAAGTCTACCATAGCTAAAAGAAAATGAGAATCTTTTAAGGTGAGATTTGAAGCGAGGAATTCGCTTAGTGGTGTGGGAGGAATGAAGGGATTCAATGACAGGTAGATAGAGTTGCCCCCTTGCTAAGTAATAGCAGTTTGGGGGCCTGGAAGGTCAGTTTCCCATTTGGAGCAGAAATTGGTGACATGGAGCCAGGTGTTTCTTAATATAATTTTTTTTAATTTACAAAATGTCCACAAGTCCTTTTTCATTTAACAGACACCTCCCTTTTACAGAAATTTCATGTAAGCCTCCACTGCCTTTCTGCAAAAAGCAGCTTTTGTGGACTGTTGTCTCTCTCTAGGGTCAAATGCCAATCTAAATTACTTAATCAACAATTTTCTCTTCCTGTCCCATTCCTGAGTTTTACACCTGGAAAACCCTTACAGAACAAAGCTCCTCCACTGTGAACCTTCATTCAGTATTGCTCTTTGGGAATGAAACACTCTGGGACCCAGGGCCAATGGAAGGATATTTTTCACCCTAGGCAAAACTTCCACCTTGCGCCCCCACTTCCCCACCCTGGGAGCCTTGCAGCATCTCCCTGCCCCCCACCCCCACCCAGAGAATGTTGCATCAGCTCCCCCCCCTCCACCCGGGGAACACTGCGGCAACTCCCCACCCCACCCCGGGGAACCCTGCAGTAGCTCCCCACCTCAGACCACCTCCCCTCCGCCACCGCCCCTGAGCATGCCATTGCTGCTCCACTTCTCCCGGCTCCCAGTCTTGTGGCACCAATCAGCTGTTTGGAGCGACAAGCCTGGGAGGGGAAGAGAAGTAGAGGGAGCAGTGTGCTCAGGGAAGGAGGTGGAGGGGAGGGGAGCTGGGTCTGGAAGTGGTTCCCCTGTGCGCCTCCCCCATTACTTGCTGCATGTGGCCCTCCCCACACCCTGCTGCCTCAGCTCACCTCCGCTTCACCACCTCCCCTGAGCATGCTTTTTGGCGCACCCAGCCACATGGCACCCTAGGTGGCCACCTAGTTCGCCTAGTGGTTGCACCGGCCCTGCTGGGACCACATGTCCATGGGTATGAACTTTATTTTTGTGCACCTATTTTGCAATATAATGAAATTGCCAAATTTTAATTACCAGACTAAGTTTATGTCTTCACTTTAAAATGCTACAGAAGTACAGCTGCAAGTAGTGTAGATGCACCATTGTGACACTTCAGTGTAGATACTCAGTGTAGATACAGAGACAGGAGGTTTTCTCCTATTTGTGTAGTTAATCCACCTCCCTGATTGGCAATAGCTAGGAAGAATTCTTCTGTCAACCTAGCATTGTCTCCCACATTAGTGAGATCAGCATAGCTAAGTATGTTGGGGCGTGGATTTCTTACACTCCTGAGATATGTAGTATGCCGATTTAAGTTTTCAGTGTAAACCAGACCTGAGTAGGTTGTTTTAACCCACGGTTTCTTTAATGAAGGTCTGGGTACTTATATATCAGTGATCCTGATGGGCAAGCCATTAGTACTGGAAAGCAGCAATGTCAATGAGGGAAAGACACACACACATACAATTTTGGAAGAAGACAAAGGAAGGATAGAAAAGAAACTAAGACTCAGGAGATGTAAGTGAGTAAGCTGCACAGTAAGTGTTTATAATTTTAATGAGACATGGTTGGAACTTGTCCATAGAAAGTTTACAGACTGGAAGGGCAATCTTTGAGATGGATAGGAATCCAATGAAGGTGACAGAGAACCAGTCACTTCAGTGGAGCAGCAATGTATCCAGGGAGGGAGGGAAGGTAAGGTTGGTGAATGACATTGTAGTATAGATTAGTATGTATCCTGAAAGTGAGTGGGAAATCTGAAGCCGAGCAGGGAGGAATTCACCAACCTATGATCTCAAATAAGCAGCAAGTTGGGGTGTAAGACCAAGTAGGGGTTGGGGTGGGGGGAAGTGTGTTACATGGTGAGCAGCTGGAAAGTAAAGAGCTGGAAAGGAAGAGTAAGGGGGCATTGGAAACAGTTACAACAGAGAAACTGTTAGAATGTAGGAGGTATTTTTTGAAGGATGAAGAAGATCCCCAATTGATGTGAGATATTAGAAATTGTTTTGTGTGGGGTCAGAACCAATTTGTACAGTACTGAGGGGTGAATTGCCTGAATATACCCACAGCCTACTACTTGTTTTGGGCATCAGCTATCATTGCATTTAAAAAGAAAAATACAATAATTTAGACAAAACATACTGAAAAAGAATAAAGACTTCAACAGGGGCAGGATCGTATATTAATTCAAGACAAATGGATGCTTGTAGTGTTTATAAATGATGCTGCCTCCCTCTGTCAGAAAAGTGAACAAAATCCATTCATCTAGAGACACAAAGAAATATGTTACTGAAAGAGACTGTTTATACCTTGAGCATTTAACACTGCTGGGCAGCCAAGGGAGACATGAAAGCAAAAAAAAAAAAAAAAAAGATTGGATTTTGGAAGTAATTTACTTCTCATGTGCTTCCCAGCTTGCTTATACATGGTTGAACCTAGCCCTTTCTATGTGCTAGCTAATAAAATAGATGCACACAGTAGGAATTCTGAAGCTGGCAGTGTCCACAGCGAACCATTCCGGAGCTTAGGGCTCTCTGCTGCAGAAATATTTGCCAAAACAGATCAGGATGAGCTTGACTTGACTGCATGTAGAATAGTGATGTAAGGCATGTATTTTTGCATACAACTTTCTTTAGGAACAAAGGCTCAAGAAGGACAACAGATATTTTCATATACAATTAATTTTATTATTTAATAAGGAGAAAAAATAATGGACAAGCAAAAGGTTCCCATTAGGTAACAGATGCAGATTTAAGAGGGGGAAAAAGAGTGTGTTTCTTAACTTAAGGAGCTACAAGTCTTCCTCATTTTCTTTATGGATACGGACTAACAGGGCTGCTATTCTTAAACCTTTCTTAACTTGGTATTTACTGTCAAGATATCACTGAAATGAGCACATTAGAAACCTAAGAAAGCCAAGAAGTGGACTGATATTGGTTACTTGTGTTCCTCTTAGGACCAGTGGTCTCAGAAAACAAATCTGAAATAATACCACGGGAGTTACTAGTTTGGAATTAGCACAATTAAAGTAAGAGTAAATTCATGTATGTATTTGATTTTCTGTGAGATTATCAATATACAGTTTATGTTTGTTTTGGTGCTATTACTATTACAATGGATTTTTTTATGTTCTCTGTTGATTGCATTTCTGTCCGCCTTAGAAAACAACACAATTTTTAAGGGACATATTTTTTTACAATGTCCCTAGTTTTTGTAGGTGCAATAAGTAGTGTAGACATTTGTGGTTTTATTAGCTTGTGTAAGAGGAAATCAAAATTCTTAACTCAGGTTTTAACAGGTAAGTAAAAGAAATAATTAACTTTCAACCATCATGTTTTAAAATAAAATGACAACAGTACTATTATTTGCACTTCCATAATATTTTTTAGCTGAGAAAGTCAAAGGATTTTTAAAACCATCACCCAGCTAATCCTCATAACTTCCTTGTAAGGCAGTATGGCCTAATTAGAGCCCTCTCTCCCTCTCTCATCCTGACACCAACTTCATTACACATTATACAGTACCAACATGACAAAATGATATGGTCCATCGAGCTCTTCTCAGCTGGAAGAGTATTGATGAAAGGGAGGGGCCTGCCAGGACCACCCAGCTGATGTCTCAGACCACAGAAGCAACCCAGGTCCAGAACAGTAGTCCACATGGTAAACTTGCCAGCCCAGATAATTTGTTCTTAATTTATTAATCACCTCAAGTCCTGAGAACATCAACAAAAAGTAATATTTTTCTATCTTTTGCGATGCTACCTTTTCTTCCTGCATGTGTCTCTCTGTTTTGCCGAAATAGAGAAATCAACTCCTAGAGGTCAACTCAAAACTCAAGGACAAAAACTAACTTTCTTCCTCATTAAGGTTATTTGACAAAATAAAAGACTCTAACCAATGTCCTGTAGTAAGGATCTAGAAGAATTGGTTCCTATATGGCGAAGGTCCTAACCTAATAGGAGCTTTGAATTAACAGACCCAGGGATCCATGTGGACCTCCTTGCAGAATTGCGGTGTAAATTCTTATATATAGCATCTATCCCCATAGTATCTGAAAATGGTGATGAGTCGGTTCCACTCAGATTTGAGGGATTTAAATTGTTGTAATTTTTATCTTTAGGTGACTACTTCCTAACCAGATTCCTTGTGTTTAAATGGCTTATTTAAATGGAGTGTCCTGGTATAATTTTTTGGCAGGATCCTTCTGATATTTCTTAGTAGCTAATTTGAAATGATTGCTTGAGCCAATTTCTCCAGGTCATTTGCATTGCTAAGTATTATTACAAATAGCTTCAAATTTATTTTAAAAGTGGTCAAGGAATGAAGATTGTCCATACAAAAACAAATTATGGGCACACTTTACATCTCCAAAGACATTCTGAGTTATTATAGTTTTCAACAGTTGTTAGGAATAGACTTGAGTTACTAACTGCCACTCAGAATTATGGGTCCAAATTGGGTTATCTTTTTTTTTAAATGTAAAGACAATAGATATTAGTCACGAGAGATATATTTTCACATATTTGGGGACCTGATTTTGCTTACATTTAAGTGGATAATAAAAATCTATTTGGAAGCAGGATCAAGTTAATTGCATATTATGATGCATATTTCTTTGATTTATATAGACAGTTCTTAGTACAGTGAGATCCTGCTCTATGAGTATGGCTCCTAGTCACTATTATAGTAATAATCAATAATTAAAAATAAGTAATAATAATAAGTAATAAAATAAAGAATGTGAGCTTTAAGTATATTGTTTGGGTAGAAAAATAAACTCCAAAATACCAACTAAAATGACCCCAAATGAGTTAGAAAACTTCAGTTACCTTGACACTTATCTATGGTGTCATTGTCATTTTTTTTCCCACTTTTCAGACTCAGTATAAATGAGACTGTAGCATCAAAACACGTTTGACTGGATCTCAGAATTTGATGGAGTGAATCAGTTGTTAACTGGTATTTGGGGTCAATCTCAGTTAACTTCTGTTTTGTGGACTATCCATCTAAAATAGTTTTACATCTCTAACAGATATGAAGAAAAATAATTGAAACGAAAGGAGTAGGTCAGTACCATAAAATAGACAGATGGAAGAATAGCTAATTGCTATTGATTCTCCCCTAGTATAAAAGGAATGCTCCACTTTTCATTTCGTTTTGAAGTACTATCAAAACAGGTACAAAGGAAAACTAGGGCTGTCTTTAAGTAGGCAAGTGAAGGATGCAGGAGACAGCTAGATTGATAAAAAGAATGTTGACAAATCTCTTATGTGCCATTATATTTTCACTAGAGATATACTGAAAGGGCTCATGGAAAAACGAGACAGGTGTTTCTTCCCTTAAATATAAACATATGTTTTATAAACACTGGGGCAAGGAAAGATTTGGCATAACTTTCTGGCAACTTTGGCATAATATACATTAATCTGCTTTTTCATTTGTAAAGATGGTTTATATCTCTTATTTCACTTGGAACAAACATTTTTCAGTTACAGTGACATACAATTTATAGCAGTGGTCCAACTTTTTTAAGCACAAGATCATTTTTTGAACTACCTCAAAGAAAATGTAGAAATAACAGTAATCACACTAACCCAAACACCGTTGCCCTGCCCCTACCCCAGCCCTTGCCGGAGGCCATGCCCCTGTCCCGCCCCACCCTCCAGAGCCCTGCCCTGGTCACTCCATCCCACCTCCCTCTATTGCTTGCTCTTCCCCACCCTCACTTACTTTCACAGGCGTGAGACAGGGGTTTGGAATGTTGGAGGGGCTCCAGGCTGAGGCAAGAGGTTGGGGTGCAGACTTTAGGGGTTCAGGGTGCAGGCTTTGGGATGGAGTTTGGGTACAGGAGGGGCTCAGGGCTGGAGCAGGAGATTGAGGTGCAGGAGGAGGTGATAGGTGCTGTCTCTGGTAGGGTGCTGGGGTATGGGATAGGTGCAGGGTGTGGGAGGGGACTCAAGACTGGGACTGGGGGTTGGGTTGTGGGAGGTGATGGGTGTGCAAGCTCTGGGAGTGAATTACAGTGCACAAGGGGGATCCGGGCTGGGGTAGGGGTTGGGGCGTGGGAGAGGTTTGGGTGCAGGCTCCTAATGGGCACTGCTGACCTCAGGTGGCTTCTGGGTGATGGCATAGTGTGGTTAAGGCAGGTTCCCTGCCTGCACTGGCCTTATGCCACTCCCGAAAGCCACCGGCATGTCTGACACTGGCTCCTGGGAGGAAAGGACAGGTGGCTCCATGTGCAATTCCCATCTGCAGGCACTGCCCTCGCAGCTCCCATTGGCCATGCTTCCCCACCAATGGGAGATTATGGGATGGTGCCTACCGGCAAGGGAAGTGCACTGAGGCCCCCTTCCCCTCGCACTCCCAAGAGATGCCTCCGGACATGTAGGCTGCTTCCAGGAACAGCATAAGACCAGGACATGCAAGGAGCCTGCCTTAGCCCTGCTGTGCCACCAGACTGTTAGCAGCCAATCTCCTGGTTTGGCTGCAGACTGTGACCAAGATCTATCATCAGAGGCTCCACAATTTATAAGTTGATCGTGTTCTACCAGTTGGTGTTCATGGACCTATAGTAATTCTGTAGTACTATTCAATGAAATTATATTGCAATATTAGTTAATGCATATAATGAACAATTCAGCTAACACAAATGAGTTTGGGACAAATTATCTAAAGTTCTTTCTTTCTTTTTCTTTCTTTCTTTTTCTTTCTTTTTCTTTCTTTCTTTCTTTCTTTCTTTCTTTCTTTCTTTCTTTCTTTCTTTCTTTCTTTCTTTCTTTCTTTCTTTCTTTCTTGACATTCAATTCATATTATCTGTCCTTGAAATGTGACTTAGTAAATCTTCCGTTGCTGTTATTTAGTAAAATGTCATGTACTAGTCCTGGATAAGCAGCATTATTAAAAGACAACAGAATAAGAAAAGGTTTTTGGAGGAAAAATCAGAAACTCTTTCACAATTTGGTATAAGTAAACAGTGATTTTACTTCCAAATATATTTTGAGTTATAGGGGAAAATGTTCTTATTTCCATGCTTGTCTAAGCCAAAATTTGGTTTAAAATCTTTAGGATGCATGAAAAATTTCAGTTCAAAGGGATATTATTTTTGAAAGCTGTAAATAATTGTATTGAGGAATTAGACCATGGCATTGCAAACAGTCTGACTGTGGTGATGTAATAATTGGGACTACTCATGCTGGTAGAGTTAAGCATGTGTAGGTGTACACGAGGATGACCAGACACCAAGTGTGAAAAATCGGGACAGAGTGTGTGGGGTAATAGGAACCAATATAAGAAAAAGACCCCAAAATCGGGACTGTCCCTATAAAATCGGGACATCCGGTCACCCTAGGTACACAGGATTGGACCTTGTAATGAAAATCCCTGCATATTTTATAACTATTTCCTTTATTTTATTTAATTATTATATAAATTATAGCTATGTTACAAGCTTGTTGTGCCTTTTCAAGACAGCTTAAGGTAGTTTTTTAAAAGTGTCTAAAAGAGTGAGATGACTTATTCCAATCGAAAGTCGGAGCTGAATTTTCACTCTCGTTCTATTTTTTGTCTCAACTGCAAAATAAAAATTAAAGATGAGAGTTTTCAAAAGTGACTTTCAATGGAACTTAACTCCACTAGGCACTTTTTAAAATCTCATCCGGAGGTTCCAATCCCACATACTGTTATGCACATACATAACTTTACTGGCTGCTAATAGCAGTAAAATTAAGGAAGCATGTAAGTGTTTGCTGGATCTGTCTTTGTTCTGCAGATAGAAAATGTAGTGTTGACTAAAACAGACCAAATTCAGTGTGAGTACAAATAAGTGTAACTCAATTTATGTTAAATATGTTTTGTTTTCCTGACAGTTCTGATATACGTGGCATAAGCACTATTTCAGGGAAGGAGGGGGAGTCAGATTGTCCTCATTTTACTTTTAATAATAGAAATCAATACATTGATGCTGAGGAAACATGAAGGGCAAGTTTCAGAAAGGAAACAAAAAGAAAAAAAATCCAATTCAGAAGAATTCTGCCACAACATAGAGGACTGCACACTCTATTCAGAAATGCTAGGGATCACTCTCTGGATTGCATTTGAGTCAAATGTCATCATGCTGCTAGTCAGGCAATAAATCGTGCAACTCCATTAGTGATCCAAATCAAAAGTGGCAGTTAATATTTTAGTCACTGCATTTCCCAAACATAGATTAATTAGTTCAATTGGGAGTACTTGATTATGGGATGGGAGCCCATAGATTACATGGGTACCATCCATTGTTGTAAGATCGTATCAGGAGATTTAGACATGGACTCATAAATAACTGTCATCCATCTTTATTGTCTGTTCTTTTCTTCCTACTGCGAAGTTCCTTGTCCCTGATTCGGTAGTGATATAACAAACTGTTTACCCTATTCCTAAATTCCCTTTTTAAATTTAATGAAACAGTGTACCAAATTATTTCCCTAATACTCAGGCAACCAACTTCATTAATGGTAAATGGTACTCCATTAAAGTAAAATACAGCAATGTGAACAGGTAGCTGACATACTTACAAAGGGTTCCACAGTCCAGGCATCTCCATGCACGGATGTGACCCATTCTAAATAGAGCTATGGGAATTGTTGCCTGACTGTGCAGCATTTGTGTCCCATCGGTAATCCCCAGGTTATGGAAGGGGAAGGGGTTGGATCTTGGAGACACACATTTGTCCCACCCCAAGGCCTAGAAAAAAGATGCTACAGTAAATGATACAGCTAACAGGAAAGCTCTCTCTGAAGCCATGTGCCTTTTAAATAGGGAGCCTAAGAGCAACCATCATCTTGGAATCTCTGGAAGTTTTGCTGCTCCTGGGACTCAACGGCAACAAGCAGGAGATTGGACCAAGGGGCTCTAGAACTGGAGCCTTGCAGATCCTCCAGAATCCACAGACCTTGCAAGCAGAACCACAATATATTCCAAAGGGAGACAAACGCTAACCCCTAAATAAATGATTTTGGAGATATTTGGTGTCTGCCTTGCACGGGTGTACAGGGACAAGGAACAGGTAGTAGGAACTGTTCTACAGCACTCCCTCTGGGGGGGGAGCAAATCTCCTTGAATGTTCTGGAAGAGAGTGGAAGTAGATGAGGAGAACATGGGAGAAAACCGGGGGTGAAAGTAAGGCGGAATGAGCTGGTACAGTGTACCGGTAAAAAGTGGCTGCCTGTACCAGCCCCTACCACCTAACTTCAAAGCGCTGCCGCAGCAGCGCTTTAAAGGACCCCGTTTAAAGTGCTGTCATGGCAACCCTTTAACATCACTGCTCCTTTTGCCCCTCCCCCCCCCATCAGCGGCCCTGCTGGGTCCCCACTGGCAGGGCCTCCAACAGGCAGCACTTTAACATGCCTACCCCTTTTTCACTCCCCAGGCTGCTGACAAGGGGAGGGATCAAAAGGAGCAGCTACCCCTGGGCTGTAGCCCCAGGCAGCGCAGGTGGGCTGGCAGAGGGCCCTGCCCCTTCTTGAGGTGGGGGAGCTGCCACCCATACCGGTAAGAAGGAAATTTTTACTTTCATCCCTGGAGTAGAATGTGCCATCTTAATAGCACTATACCTCCCCTTACAAAAGTTTTATACAAATGGCACTTTTGTTCAGCCCTCAAAGATGAACAATATAAAGATTTGCTTTCCTTTCAGTCCTTTAAACAAGCAAGGGCTCCAGGTCAATATTTTCATATCATGCTCTAAAGAAACAGTTAAAGAAAGGTTCTTTCTCTTTGCTGGCTCATATTAAGAGTAAGCATAATGTTCCAGACCTGAAAATATATTAATTCTAGTGGCTTTTCTCTTCCTCCAAACAAATGGAATATGGCATTTACTACAAAAAGATCAGAAACAATACAGACAAAGCGCTCCGTGTCTGCTCTGGAAGCATTGGAGTCACAATCTGCCAACTAAATTAATCAGCCAGAGACCAGAACATTCTGTGACTATCACCCAAGGGATCTGGAAGGAACAGGGGTAAGGCAGAGGGAGCTATACATTAATCCCCTACCATAGCCTCCATTTTTGAGCTTCTAATCCCAGTTCTCCCCACACCTCTGAGTTATAATTACATTCTCTATCCTTTCAGACTGGCTGAACAGGAAATTGGTTTGGCTGGAATTATGTGCACACATGTTCCTTCACAGTGTTCAGAGCTTCCATATGGATGATCTTACGCATGTTACTTAGTTATTGTTATTTCTACATTCACTCTTGGAGAGTTTGACACTTTCAGTGAAGGAGAGAAAGTGGAAGGAATGGTGGGCCATTCCTAGATGGTGCATATAACTTATGTTTGTGGGTTGACATACAATACAGATACATCTGTTCTCCATGCTGAGTTTCCCTAGACCTCAGAGTTACAGACCTTGTAGTTACAGAGGAAGTAACAATACATTATTTCATTGTCCTGGCTTGAGTAGATTAAGGTTTGGACAACTTGAGTGGGCTAATTCCATTTTTGGAAAAACACGTGGTTATTCCCCTACAATATTATTTCCTAGTTTATTTTTATTTACCATATGGAGGTCATTCCCACTGTTGCCTTAGGCAACAATGAATTAACAGCAAAAGCATCAACAAATCTCACAACATGGGCAGCCCTACTTGTGGGACTTTCACCAAAAACAGCTCTGTATTCAGTAGCTCCAGCCAAACTGCTTTTCAGTCTGCTGCTTTACCCAGGGGCTGTTTCCAACTACTGTGTCACTGGCTCATAATCCTATCCCAAACACATCAAAGTCCTGTTGTAAGATCATGTATTTGGCCTGTCACTCTGCTATGTGGTTCTGGGTGTTAGGCAAATGGGTTGCCTCTGCTGCTTTAGTTGTGCCAGCCCATCTGGGGTTGCCTTGCTAATATTTTTTGCCCATGACATTTGAAAGTCTCTGTAATGAGGGTAAGTAGGCCCACTGAGCCACCGGGGTGGTGGTGGTGGGGCTACTACCCCTTTGGGACAGCCTTGGTCACACCTCCCTGTTACTGGGGAATTAGGGTTGAGAGGTGTGCCATCCCTAGTCAGTGGCGCGCCCTTCAGTCAGGGGATCGCCGGCCAAGAGTCAGCAGTGCGCCCCTCAGGCAGGGGAGCGACGGCAAAGAGTCAGTGGCGTGCCCCTTGGGCAGGGGAGCGCCGGCCAAGCGTCAGTGGCGCGCCCCCTCAGGCAGGGAAGCACCGGCAAAGAGTCAGCAGTGCGCCCCTCAGGCAGGGGAGCGCCGGCAAAGAGTCAGTGGCGCGCCCCTCAGGCAGGGGAGCGCCGGCCAAGTGTCAGTGGCGCGCCCCCTCAGGCAGGGAAGCACCGGCAAAGAGTCCGTGGCGCGCCCCTTAGGGGGGGGAGTGCCGGCAAAGAGTCCGTGGCGCGCCCCTCAGGCAGGGGAACGCCGGTCAAGGGTCCGTGGCGCACCCCTCAGGCAGGGGAGCGCCGGTCAAGGGTCCGTGGCGCACCCCTCAGGCAGGGGAGTGCCGGCAAAGAGTCCGTGGCGCGCCCCTCAGGCAGGGGAGCGCCGGCAAAGGGTCCGTGGCACGCCCCTCAGGCAGGGGAGCGCCGGCAAAGGGTCCGTGGCATGCCCCTCAGGCAGGGGAGCGCCGGCAAAGGGTCCATGGCACGCCCCTCAGGCAGGTGAGCGCCGGCAAAGAGTCCGTGGTGCGCCCCTCAGGCAGGGGAGCACGGGTCAAGGGTCCGTGGCACGCCCCTCAGGGAGGGGAGCGCGGGTCAAGGGTCCGTGGCACGCCCCTCAGGGAGGGGAGCGCGGGTCAAGGGTCCGTGGCACGCCCCTCAGGGAGGGGAGCGCGGGTCAAGGGTCTGTGGCGTGCCCCTCAGGCAGGGGAGTGCCGGCAAAGAGTCTGTGGCGCGCCCCTCAGGCAGGGGAGTGCCAGCAAAGAGTCTGTGGCACGCCCCTCAGGCAGGGAAGCACTAGCAAAGAGTCAGTGGTGCGCCCCTCAGGCAGGGGAGCGCGGGTCAAGGGTCCGTGGCGCGCCCCTCAGGCAGGGGAGCGCCGTCAAGAGCCCGGGGGTGTACTTCGCAGGCGAGGGGGCACCAGCAGGACTCAGGGTCGTCGGCCACGGGGAGCTCTGGATCCCCTTCAGTGTCCAACTCCGTCAGCCACAGGGTGCTGTGCTCTGCTCTTGGCAGCTCCAGTTCTCCCTCAGCTTTGGCCTCGGGCAGGTCTGGGTCCCTGCTGAGCTCCGGCAGTCCCTCGGGGTACTCTGCAGCAGGCAAGTCAGGAAACCTCAGTCCTTCCTGTAGAGGAGGGTTTCCTGGGTCCAGGGCCATCCCTGGCTCAGCAGCAAGGGGTGGAGGGAGCGGCCTGCGTCTGCCTCCCTCCCTTGTGCTGCCCTGACTGAGCTAGGGGCCCCGCCCTTTATACTTCCTGTTCCGCCCCTCCTCTTCCTGGGGGCGGGGCCAGCTTGGTCTGGACACGCCCACTCTGGCTGAAAGAGTGTTTCTTTACCCTGCAGCTCAGAGGGAGGCCACAGTGCCTCCCTACAGTCTCTAAGTAAATAAGCAAGACACCCTGGTAATTATTGTTTAAACTTCACACCTGGATCCCACAGAATGATGACATATAAGGCACATAGGGTGGCTATCCCCTGCCTCAAATAAGTAACTAAATGTCCCCCGGCTTGCCCGGTATCACAAAGAAGATTCCAGTCCCCCTGGAAGGGATCTGATGGATTTGGAGGAAGAGAAGGAGTAGGAATAAAAGATAGACAATGAGAAAGAGGCAGCACTCACACACAGACTTAGCATCTTATTGTTCCTGTGCAGTAGCAGAAGAGGCCGATCATGTCTGGGGGTTAGGACTGATACAGAAACAGTGGAAGCACTCTGTAGCATCATTCCTCTTGCTCTCAGTCCCATGGGATCCCTTTTCTGGGGGAACTGGGATGTACTTTGTCAGCTGCGCAAGTGGGGATTGATAGTCTTTTTCCCATGGTTTATTTCTCATGACCTTTCATAACTTTTATAACTTAATCTTGACATTATGTGCATTAGTTTATCTTTCTCTGAACCCTAGGACAAGACCTGAAGAAGATTCTGGGGGCAACAGGCATTGGTGTTATTTCTGCAAGTATATGCTAAGGCAGAGATCTGGAGCTCTTCATGTATCTTTCTAACTTCTTAAATCATGCGCATCACCATGGTCTCAGACTGTTTGACAAATTTATATTTTTTTAATGCAATAACCATTCACTTTAAAGTGGTTCATTTTTAGAAGCACCAAGCGTACCTGCAGGCTGCAGCTCTTATTGACTGATGTGGGACATCTTGGTGCACAATGTGTCTTAGAATGAGACCCTTTGTTTCTTTACCTGCCCCACCACAGAATTATTAAAGTATTATTTAATAATTGTGGGAAAGCTTAATCAAATTTCTTTTGCATTTTGCCAGGGGGCTTAGCCACTGTTGATTTCTGAAGACTGCTGTTTTGGAGAACCTATCATCAGATACTTTTTTAAGAGAACTGGCATGGGGGACATATCAGGCTTACTCCACTGACTGGAAAATGTGGCAAAAATCCAAGTAGTGCAAATTTGCATGGTCTCCTGTCTCCTATGCTAGAGTAGACCATATAGGGGATAATAGTGCTATGAGTCATTAAACCTAATCCATGGAGAGATGATGGCATCACAAATACAAATTATTTCAATTACTTTACTGGGTTTTTTTTTTGTCTTTATCACTTTGGTAAAATACAAACAATATTTATAGGCCTGATCCTGCAAAACCTTAGTATTCCTTTTACATGGGAATAAAGAATACTTCTGTGTTTAAACATTTCAGGATCAGACTTTATACCACTCTGTATTACTTTTTTAAAAAAATCTCTCTTGGGCATTACCCAGAACTTTTCAAAGATGAATTCAAGTTTTTCTGCTATTTACAAACCGGGGGGGGGGGGGGGGGGAGGAAGAATCCTAATTTCTAGTTTATTGGAAACTTTACAGTGTATGGAATGCTATAATTAATTAGTCTGAGACAATATAGGCTAATGTGTAGTGTTTTTCTTGACAATAGCTCCCTTGAAATACTAATGCTTTATGAACTTCTTACCACATTTTTGGTGATCCAAGGTTTGTTTCCATGGGGACAGGAATGGAAATAGCAGCCTACAGCAGAGTTGTCAGATTCAGGGACTGAATCTTTGAACTGCCATTGCTATTTTATAGACTCTAAATCTATCAATTCATAGAGTGTATGCCCTACTTAATTTTTCAAAACACCTTAAAAATGTGAGATATTGTAAATAATCAATATAATGTTTATAAAATAGGTATGATCATTGTTATACGTTACTTGAATTTTTGTAGGATGTAGGAGCCTTTGTCATAGACCCATTGTACTAGGTGCTGCACAAATATCTTATATTAAAATAAATCAGTCAATAAATAAATACAAATGCACTCAACCTCAATTTGAGTGCATAAGGGGGATAGAACTTGCCTAATGAGATATAGGCCCATTTATTGTCGAACTGAGTTTGTCCATAGTGAACTGTGATGCTCAGAATTAAAACTTTTCAAAGATATATTTCTGATACTCCCATGCAAAAATATCAATTCAAGAAAACCTAATAGCAGGAAAAATGGTTGGTACTCTGCTGGATCAAGCAATATCATGCATATCTTGAATCTTTCTTCAGGCAAAATTCTACCCCTTTATGCCAAGATGGCTGGATAATGTGGCATGGGGTTTCACAGGAACATATTGCTTGGGATGACAAAAGAGAATTTTCTGTTTCCTGAATACCATGTGTTTACAGTGTCTTGGCATCAGGGACTGATGAAGACCTGAACTTGTTTCTAGGTTTCTAGAAATACAAAGTGTCACTGTCAGAAGACAAAACCATAAGTTACATAACTACACACTGTGCACCAAAGATGCAATGCTGAGACTTCATGTAAATGTTCTTCCTAGCCTGCTTACCTGTCAATGTTCCTCTTACCTGCCATGCTGCTCCTACTAGTTTGTAACAACTCTAAAAATAGCTCAGCTACTTCTCTGATATCTTCATACTTATTAAATCAGTGTAACTACAATTGTGAGTAAGACAAGCAGGAGTTGAGTCTCTTTTTAGAAGCTTAATTCAAAATCATTATTCCTTATTATTTGTTTACCTTCAAGGCCCATTCACTGCTCATTTGTTTCCAAACAGCCACAGGTAAGTCTTACTGGGTAATTTGTTTGTGTAGAAAGTGTGTAATCCTCATTACTCCAGACAATTAGTAAATTTTGTTACCTACCAGGAGGAGGGATAGCATGAAAACGTAATGTAAAAAACCTACAGTTTTACAAAAGGGGTTACTAAATAAATGGTGTTTTATTTTCCAAAACATATAAAACAGGGCAAATTGCTAATTTTGATTATTTAATTTCTGAGGAAATCATTCTTGCAAAGAGTATCCCAAATAAACATTAGTTCCTGGAACTGGTCTTTTTTTTTTCTTTCTTTTTTTCAGAATCTAAAGTTTATTTTCATAATTATTTTTATAAGCTACATTTTAAGACACCTGTCAGGATGACTGATGGGGAGAGGGAAGGGGAGAAACCAGGACAAAGTAAACCAACTTCAGTATTCTTTTTTATATAATTAATTTTATTCCTAATTCATTGAAGCATGCTGATCCTCACTTGAGGTAAAAACAGGAAGACAACATCAAGTCAAGCCTAAGAACAAATACATATTTCATCAGCTAAGTTTTTTTTTTTGTAGTTATTTAGATTTCTAGAACATTCAAGAAAACACAAGCATTGTGACAGTATATCTGGAAAATTATTTTAGACTCAGCCAGGTTTACTTTGACTAGTTACTGTCCATGGGGTCTGATTTGTCTTCTAAGTCACACATGGCCAGAATCTGAATTCTGTAAATTGTTGTATCTCTGTTGGAGTTAAGGGAGCTACAGTGATTTGCACTAACTAAATTTGTTTCTTTTGCATGATTGTATAACCGGGACTTCTTAAATGGGCGAATGAAAAATGCAAAATAACAAACCTCCTGGATGAATTTTCATATGCATGATCACTTGTGCTTTCAGATTTAACAGTTCATCAATAAAATGGTAAATCCCAATACAAACTAAGGTGACCACACTCAGAACAATAGAACGAACATACCATATTTATTATTTTTTATCAGATGTTTGCAGAACACTTTTATATTATCCATGTGATTATAAATATGTTTGTGCTCATGCTATGATCTTATCTTAAGTTTGTTTCTGAAGAATACCTAAAATGATACACAGAAAAGTTTTGATGTCATTTCAGCTGCATTTCTGAATGTATGTTTTGATAGCAAGGGGAATACTGGCACTATTTTACAAGTGAGCACACACATCTAATTTTTCTATCAGCATTCTTAATTATAAACAGTAAAAACAAATGCACATAGCTACAATATTTGCTTCAACTTGTATCTTCTTTGATAGATTTAAATAAATGGCATGTTGCCTGGAAAAAAAAGCTACAATGGATTAGCTTTGTCATGATCCTGAAGTTACAGAGGTAGAGTTGCTGTAGGTTGCATTTCAGGATGCCATGGGCTGTATTAGGCCCTTGTGACATACACTGCATTAGGAAAAGCAGCCCCTTTGGGGTATTTGGTGAAAAATATTCTTAGGACATTGAGTTATTGATGAGGTTGATGAAATAGATTTGTGAACCACAAACGCTTGTGTGTCAAACTATTTCTTATGCTAGTGTGCAGAAAAATGTGCCTTGCCATATGAACCTAAGCTAACGTAACTCAGTCAGCTTACAAAATGTGGCTTTCTCTCGAGCACAAACTGGTCCCTGTTCATCGCTGGAGGATTGCTGCAAGCGCACATTCTGAAATGTGAAGGACAGATTCAACTTGCAACTTTTCATGATATCATTTTATGATACATTTAAAGCTCAGCAGCTGAATTTCAGTCCCAAATATATTTAAATTACTGACACTGTGATGTTTAAATGAAAATATAATATTTGGGTTATCAATTTTGTATTCTGAGAAATGTATCAGAACCCTAAAAGAGTAAGTTACCTATTTTTTCATTGGCCAGATTCCTTCTGCTTCAAATTTGGATGATTGAATGGAATGAAGCCAACTTGATTGTTAAATAATTTACAAGATACTGAATCATTTTTAAAAGGCCATTTCACCACTCGTGAATTGAACACTGAAGCATGTTATATGCTCATATATAGTTTATTATATTATATCCCCTATGTCCTTCTGAAAACTCAACCCATTTGTCAGTTGGGAGCTTAAGTGACCTTGCATAAAGAAAGAATGGTAATTTTTCAAATGAAATAGTGAGCAGTGAAATGTCTTATGGTGGCATTTTGGAAATGCTTATCTTCTTTCCTTAATCTAAAGTACATTTGTCTAAAAAGATAGAGTATGAGAGTTTGATGAGACCAGGATCCAAAGGTAGTCTGCAGTAATAATTTTAATTTTACTAGCACATTTGCTGTTGATAGGTTCAGCTTACTACAATTTTGATTCGCTTTATTCCCCTTTCCTCCTTTGATATGCATCTTTTAAAATATCAGTGTCCTCTGCATATATATATATATTAAAAAAACAACAAAATTAATCTTGCTAGTTTAAAATTTCATCTTATTTAATACTATTTATTTCAAAAGAGCATTTTAATGAGAGGCATTTCTTCAGCAGTTTCAAAGAGCCATTGTCAAAGTCACCATGCATAATATTCTTACTGCAGGCACCACTTATATTCTATTCTCTATAGGTCCTATACTACTTTCCCCATCAGAGGATCTGATTGCCTTCCAGCCATGCATTCAGTGATGACTGACATCTCTCACGTGTGATTCACTTCCGTGCTTCTCCCAGATTAATAGTTGTGTATGCAGTGATGTGTTTTGTTTTTGTAGGGTTTCTTCTGTAATATGTACATGCTTCTATGTATTTATATTAGAGAAGGCAAAACCGAAGAAGTGCATCTTGTACTTGCTGCCAAAGGTGGTATGGTTTGGGCTGTCCTTAATCCTGTAGGAGTTTGTTCCGCGGTCTTGGATGGGCCTTCAAGCAATTTCAGTCTCCTCACTGATGAACTGTAACCTTATGGTATACAGCTCAGTTTTGCATAAGGAACAGAGTTATCAACCATACTCCTCATCTCAGAGCTTTATATGATCTTCTAGATAACCTGGGTCGAGATCATGAAGATAAAGACTGAGACTTTGAACTTTATTTCTTGGGAAGCCATTGTACAGAAAACAGAACAGGTTTGCTGTGCTCTTAAAAAACATAACTGCATGTGGTTTTATAGAACTTGAGAGAGGTCTGATGCTTACGTGATTCTACAAGTTAGATGTCTGAAATGTAGTTTCCCATGGTTACTCTTTGGTGCATCTCACTATGGACTATTTTAATACATTCCATAGAATATAATACATTATGTTCTTATGTTCTTATGTTTATGTTCATTCCTTTGCCACCTCTTTTTGGTAGGACAGTCGTATCTTATAGTAGACAGTTTTGAATGCTATGGTGAGATCTAGAAGGATGAGATAACCGGCATTCTATTTAAACAACATTTTACTAACCATTCTTTTATATAGTAGATTGGATATTTACTATTATTGGCCAGTGATTTAAAAACTAATAACCCCATCATATAAAAACGGGGGACATTTTTTTGTTATTGTGATCATTAACATTTTAATAAACTCTAGTCACTTTGCAACACCTGATGAGGGGGGCTTCCATTTCTGCATGCACGATACAAAGCCCAAGAGAATTATTTGTTTCTGTGGATGAACTCCCTTGAGATTGAACTCCATCAAATGAAATCTGTGGCTAAGGGATTTCTCCAGTCTGTAGTCTGAAATTTGTGTATGACGGTATATGTGTGGGGAGTCTTCTTCCACCAGCCAACCTTTGGGAGACCGCTAACAAACTGTTTTGTTTGTATGTGAGTCTTTTCATTTACTCTGATAGGCTTTGGATCAATCTCTTTATACACAGTGGACAAACTTTAGGCTTCATTTTCCTTATGACAGCTCAATTTTGAAGGAAAGTAATGGTGGGAAGGATTGGGCTACAACCCCTTTAAATGTCTTCCCTGTCAGACAAGCAGAACATCAGGTAATGAGAGATAATGCCATCTAGAAGTTAGAAATCCTTGATTCTCTTTCTAGCTCTGACACTGACTTTTTGTAACATGTCGAGAAAGGTCAGTTAGCTGCACTGTGCCTCAGTTTTCTCATCTACAAAAAGGAGCAATACAGTAATACCACCTAACAAAAGTTATTTATTCAAATATATACAAGATTCCTTCCATGACATATAATTTACAGTGGTAAAAATACCACAATAAGCCACATAAATTACCCATTGTGGATATTAATTAATTTAATGTTTGTAAGGTACTCTGAGATTTTGGATGAACAGTTCAAACAGATTAAGGGATCTTCTAACTGCAAAGACCTAAAATAAAACAGGCAACCCAAGATGAACTTGTCCCTACTCTCAGCAGCAGCAACTAATTAAACCTCTTTTTGGCTAGAGCCCTAAGTGCTTTAGAAAGTGTTAATGGATGCCAAATTGAACTTCACAATGAATATATTATGGATAAAGAATTACTGTGATATTTTCATGTTAAGTGCACTGCGGTGGGCTCTTAACACTACATTTGTTTGGAGTATAGGCATTTCATAGATCATGGTCTAACAGTATGTTAAATGCAACTAAAGTTATGTACCTAAATAAGTGGCCTTAGGTTCAGATGTGCTGAGCACCCAGCACTCCCACTGATATCAAACGGTGCATTGGGTGATCAACATATCTGAACATAACACCACTTTTTTAGGTGCCTGGTGAAGTTCTAGGTGCCTAATGTTTGGCATCATGCTTTAAAGAGTTCAGCTGAAATTTTCAAAGGCACATTAAGGAGTTAAGCACCAAAATTCTCATTTAAATTCAATGAGATTTAGGTACACAAGGCCTTGCCTAACCTTAAAATTTATACAGTTTAACTAAAGATGTGAATTTAAACTGATTTAATAAAGCTGATGCAAAAGCTGTGTGGACAAACTTATTTCAGTTTAAATTAGATTTGATTTAGCAATCAACTTCAGATAACTGAAGTAAACCACGCTCAATCTGAAATAAGAGTATTCAGACAAGGATTTTCATTGGTTTATCTAAACTGGTTTACAAATTGATAAAAGTTAAACCAGTACAACTTTCTCATTTAGATGAGGCCTTATGCACCTTTGGAAAATCTCAAACACTGGCATTTATTCAGAGCAGAGATGCAGATTTGTCTCCCTGGTGAAATGTGGTGCTCACGTGGAGCATGACATTCCAGAGAATATTATTACATTCATATTTCTGTATGAACCTTGCAAATTGCTCTTCAGCTAGATTCCCAAAAATCACCAGGGAAAAGCGATGAATCACCTTTCAATAGCTGTTTGCATTTATAATGAATATTGCTCCTTTGGTTTTTACCTGCCCATTTCTCCATTCCAATTCTGGAGAGTTCAGGGGCACAAAGCATTTATTTACATCTCTAATAATCTACATTAATATTTATCTATCTTCTTTTCTGTTTTTCTTTTCTTTTTTCTGAGTGAGTTGAACATTAGCAATCTAAAATATTCCAACGCTCTCTCCCTGGGGATGCAGAGAAGGCAGATTAAAAAGGGAACAGCTGTCCCCCTACTTCCATTTATTTCTCAATATCAGAATGAAAATAGCATGGCAAGAGCTCCGATTTTAAGCATTTATTTTTTCACCTCCATCTTTCATTACCTTATTACATCTAAATTAAATACTTATTTGGGGACACTTAATTTAAAGTGTTATCCTTTTATTTACTTTAATTGAGTTCCCAGATGCCAAATTTAATTTGTATTCAAAGTCTTTTCTTTGGCAGAATGCCACACATTAGCCTGAACTTTTTTTTTAAGAAAAAAGATGCCTTGTTTTTATTTCTATATCACAGTAATAGTAACTTTCCACTTACCTTTTAAGGTGATACTGTCATTATTTAATCAACATGACCAGTATAGACAGTGGGACAAATTCATCCTTTGTGGGATCCCTTTGAAGTCATAGATGACACCAAGAATTTAGTTTGGTTTATTATTCTAATTAAATTATTTTGATTTAAGAATAGCGGAAGGACATTTCTAATAGCAATTTTAAAGTAATTTGTCCTAGAGTACTTTAGTTTAGATGCTTCTAAACTGTAACTACAAGCCTCCCAAATAATAGAGAAGTGAGTTTATGTATTGTGCAGGTCACAATACAATTTCTCATCTCGCATTAAATAAGTCTTATGTTAGATTATTTAACCTTATTAATGTTCCATTCAGTAAAATAAAGGCTGTTTTCTTAGCTGCCAAGCTTCAGAAGCTCCATGGAGCCTTTTGCTTGATTCTTAAACTCAAGAAATTATGAGCTACACAAGGAATAATCAGACTCTGCTTTCCCAGCAGTGTATGCAACCCCTCTGTTCCCAGTCGACAGAGATTGGGTCATACCACACCCTCCCAGTGCAAATACTCAAGGAGAGGTCTAAATGGAGACAATATCTGTAAGTAAAAGGCCATAAGTTCACATTCCCCTTTTTTTCCTGTCATCGACCACTTTGTTTGTCTGATTTAGGAGAGCTGTGGATTTGGGGGAGTCTAAGGGTCAGTGTGTGGGGAGACAGGAACTAGCCTATTAAGTTCCCATTGTCTCCCTTCCAGTAGAAGCCATCCTATCATTGCTCAAATCTCCCTTCTGCCAAAGGGAGATGTTTAAAACAATAAGCCAAAGGACAGTGGGATGTGAAAGACTTTCTATTGCATTAGAGACAATTCAGATGAGCATACCATTGTGAATGCATATTCTTAGCACAGTGAAGCTTGGATCTTTGAAACTTGCTCAATCTCCATGTCTATCCCTTATCTATTTCCTTTTTTTTTTTTTTTTTTTTGCATACTGTAGACATTTAAAAATGTAGCTTTTGAAGGCTTTACTTTACAGGCGCTAATTCCTTTGAAGGATGTTGCCAGAACATGTGCAATCAGAAACAATGACCTTTATTTTGGCATTGCTGGTGGCTAGGTTTCATGCCAGGGATGGAGGCGGGGGTGGGGAAAAATGACTGTATGTCACTGGCATGGTGCAGCACTTTTAATCCCTCTCTCCTCCCAAAATAAAATCAATGTGTCACCAGAGAACATTAGGCAACAAAAATCCTGTGCCAGGACTAAAGCCTGTTCCAAGCTTTGATTTCTAATACTGGAAAGCCATGTTTCTCCTTCTACCCATGTCACTTTTCTGCTAGAAACAGGTGATTTTATTCACACATTTTATTACATAGAAATGCAGTAACTGGAGACAGTATAAATATCATTATAATTTGGGGGAGGGAGGGAAATCTTTTTGGACATGGGAAAAACAAGAATAATAATAAATAACAGTTTTTTATATTATGAAGTGGATTTGCCAGAATCAGCTTTTTTCCTAGTGTGACGTTGCATCCCATAATGCTTTATGGGGATATTTTTATGAATGTATATATGACATAATTGGAATATGTTTTATGTAACATATGCCATGTAACATCTCTGTAAAGGTTTTGATCTACTGAATATATTCATCCTATGCATGTATCATTTTTGTATTTGAAGTTATGAATTTTGGCTGTTTACTTGTTTGATTTTAAGTAGCCTTAGTAAAGCATTTGGTCAGCTTCATGAGAAAGGAATGTGCAAATTAAGTGCTTAGTCAAAAAAAAACCTTAACTAACAATGGATCTTGGAAGACTCCACTCCACATAAGGTCTTCAAGATAGCATGTGCACAATGACTGCTGCCTGTAAAAACTGAGTCATGCATGGACATGTAACTTGACCATGTGACTCCAAAATTCCATATTGGAGCTGGATTTTGCATAGGAGAGAGAACAGGGTCTTCCCCAGCAAGAGAAAGTCTAGTTAAGCCCCTCCATTTGGTCTTCAGCTGGTTCAAGAGATAGCCTCTCCACCTGAAAGAAACTGGAACAAAGGACAATAACCACAGGAGTGTGAGTGATTGCGGGACCCAGACTAGAGGGAGACTAATCTGTAAAAGAAATTTATTGGAACATCTCTGAGGGTGAGATTTTATCGGTATACAACGTCTTACTTAGGTTTAGACTTGTATGTTTTATTTTATTTTGCTTGGTAATTCACTTTGTTCTGTCTGCTGTTACTTGGAACTACTTAAATCCTACTTTTTGTATTTAATAAAATAACTTTTAACTTATTAATTAACCCAACACATGTATTAATACCTGGGGGGGACAGCTGTAGATATCTCTCTATCAGTGTTGTAGAGAGAATACAATTTATGAATTTATCCTGTATAAGCTTTATACAGGGTAAAGCAGATTTATTTGGGGTTTGGACCCCATTGGGGATTGGGGTCTGAGTGTTGGCGACAGGAACACTTCTTAAGCTTTTTTTTCAGTTAAGCCTGTAGTTTGGGGGGAATGGTGTTCAGACCTGGGTCTTGGTTTGCAGCAGACTAGCTGCAAACCAAGGTCTGGCTCAAATCAGGAAGTGTTCTGACTTCCCAAGCTGGCACGGAAAATGGCTCAAAAGTAGTCTCAACACATCAGTTGGCAATTCCCAAGGGGTTTTCTGTGATTGTATGTGTGACAGGTTCAATCTTGATAATTCAGTTCTGCTGCAATAATGGAAATGAGGTCCATGGAACCTGGAGAAGCAAATTTTAAACATAGTCAAGATATTCAGTAGTGACTAACAATTTTGTGAGTAACTCAGAGTATAAACACCCAATCTGAGAGGGTATTATTCAGGAAGTGCTGAGCATATGTCCCCTTTGAAAATTATAACTCCTTAAGGTGTCTCAATTTGAGTATTCAAATATGATGACACCCCAAATCACTGGTATTTTTTGAAAAAAAATCTCAATTTTATTCCTTTTTTTGTTGGGGGGGGGTAGGGAGAAGAGATTCATTCAGTCTAGAGATAAATGAAAGTTACAAGCCACTTGTACATTTTTGAAAAGGGAAAGCAATTTAATATATTGATTTTATTGCTTCTTAGATATATTTTGCCTTTTCACTATATATTTTTCTCTTTAAATAACATGCATGTTATAATATTTTCATGTTAAACTCCAATTTCTGAAGTTGTATACAAGTTCATTGCATTCTGTCACTTACACATTTTCCAGTTTTGGCAAGGAATTACATTTCCTTAATTGTGACAGAGTCTTGTAGCACCTTATAGACTATAAGGTACTGCAAGACTCTTTGTCGCTTTTGCAGATCCAGACAAACATGGCTACCCCGCTGATACTATTTCCTTAATTGTGTTATCCTATTAATTGAAAAATATTCCAGGAGAGACAATCTTTGGGGCACTGCTATTTCTCTTCTTCATGAAATGTACCACAGGTTCCTCCGAGGTAAGGAAGAATGCTGATTCAAATCTTGAATGTGACATTTTATTAATTAACTAAAACAAGATGATTTGAGCAACAGGGTAAATGAATAAATTAAATGACATGGCTCTGAATTCCCATTTGAGTGTCATTTTATTCTGAACTAGCAAAAATACCCGGCGTTGCTCGGGGTATTTGTAATTGGAAACTGGGATGTAAAAAGAAATACAAATTTTGTTCAGAAGTCTCATTTTGTCTAATTAATTTCATTCTCTTACATTTAGATGTGGGGGGGAGGGGGAAGAGAGCTGAGTGAGTGCGGGGGCCATTGGAGGGGGGAGGAGGGAGAGAGCTGAGCACGTGCAGGAGCCGTTGGAGGGGGAGGGGGGAGAGGGAGAGAGCTGAGCGAGTGCAGGGTCCGTTGGAGGAGGGAGGGGGTGATA
The DNA here is from genome assembly GCA_032164245.1 of Sternotherus odoratus. Lineage (NCBI taxonomy): Eukaryota > Metazoa > Chordata > Testudines > Kinosternidae > Sternotherus > Sternotherus odoratus. The sequence continues at coordinate 225,204,476 of JAVMKO010000001.1, read as the reverse complement.
TGTTAAAAAAATTGATTCTTACCTGAGGGGGGAGAGAGCTGAGCGAGTGGGGGCGGGTGTTGGGGGGGAGGGGGGAGAGAGCTGAGCGAGTGCGGGGTCCGTTGGAGGGAGGGAGGCGAGAGAGAGCTATGCAAGTAGGGGTCCATTGGAGTGGGGGGGATGGGTGAGAGAGCAGAGTGAGTGGGGGGGCCATTGAAGGGGGGAGGGGGCAGAGAGCTGAGCGAGTGTGGGGTCCGTTGGAGGGGGGTATTATTACATCATAACTATGTCACAGAGAACAGCAGGTGTTAACCTGCTGCCCAGCTGATGTTAATGAGCTTTAAAGAATTTCACCCCTAGGGGATGTAAGAGGTGAGATTTGAAAAAAAAATCAATTCTTACCCTTATTAGGACCCTAAAGCCTATAACTGTACCAAATTTCAAGTCTCTAGCTCAAACGGTGTGGAAGGAGTAAGGGAACATACATAAATGCACACACACACTCATACACCATTTGATTTTTATATATATAGATAACTTTTTTTCTCCACACAAATCTTTATAAACAGGCACTGAACAGGTTTGCTTTACTGTGTCAGATAAACTAGTCTTATTAATGCATAAATTGTTTGGAAATAATGTAGGTGTCTTGAAACAGAGTAGTACATATGTATACGTAGTATGATCTCAGTAGCAGATATTGCCACTTATTATTCATTTTGGTATTGACTCCCTACTACCAGATCTGGTGTATTCTTTTATACTTGTGCGAAAGAATACCAATACTTTTTTGGATTAGGGAGTATTATACACCTAGTTTGGACATCTTAGATTCATAGATTTCAAGTCTAGAAAAGACCACTGTGATTATCTTCTCTGAACTCCTGTATCACATTGGCCATAAAACCTCCCCACAATAATACCTAGAACAAATCTTTTAGAAAAAACATCCAATCTCGATTTTAAAATAGTCAGTGAGGAAGATTCCTCCACCACCACCACCACTACCGTGCACTTTGTCCCAATGGTTAATACTCTGTTTAAAAACTACAGCCTATTTCCAGCCTGAATTTGTCTACTTCAGCTTTCAGTCATTAGATGATGTTATACCTCTCTTTGATAGACTGAAGAACCCATTATTAAATATGTGGTCCTCACATAGGTACATACAGACTGTAGTCAAGTCACCCCTTAACTTTTTCTTTGTTAAGCTAAACAGATTGAGCTCCTTGAATTTATCTCTCACTATAAGCACTCCTACTTTCTAATCCTTTATTTATTCTCATGGTTCATCTCTGAATCCTCTCCAATTTATCAAATGCATCTGGAGTTGTGGACATCAGAACTAGACACAGTATCCCAGCAGCAGTTCCACTAGGGCCAAATACAGCAATAAAATAACCTCTCTTCTCCTACTTGAGATTCCCTAATTTATTCATCTAAATACAGCATTAATTCTTTTGGCTTTTGCCTTGCACTGGCAGCTCATGTTCAGCTGATTATTCAACTTGGCCCTCAAAACTTGCTCAGAATACCTGCTTCACAGTATAGAGTCCCTTATCATGTAAGTATGTCCTACATTCTTTTTCCCAAATGTATACTTTTACATTTAACTGTATTAAAACCATATTGTTAGCTAGTGACCATTTTAACAAAAAAACATATTGTTGTGAGTGTGATCTCTTCACTACTTAACACTGCTCCATTTTTGTGTCATCTGCAAACTTTGTAAGTGATATTTTTTTGTTTTGTTCCAGTTCATAAATAAAAATGTAAAATAGTATAAGGCCTAAGACCGATCCCTGTGGACCCCACTAGGAAAACACCCATTTAATGATGAGTCCCCATTTTAAATTATATTCTGAGATCTATCAGTGAGTCTGATTTTAATCCATTTAATGCAGGGTTTCTCAAACCGGGGGTCGCGAGCTCCTGGCACACTTAAAAGCCGCCGAATGAATTGCTTCCGCATTTGGCAGCTTTTCAGCGGACATACAAGGGTTGCAACGCCGGACAGCTGAAGGAAAAAGGGTTGCGGTTCACGTAAATTTGAGAACCACTGATTTAATGTGTGCCAAGCTAATTCTAATTCATCTAGGGTTTTTTTAATCAAAATGCCATGTGATTGCAAGTCAAACGCTGTACAAAAAATCAAGTGTATTACATCAACATATTACTTTTATCAACCAAACTAGTAATCTTGTGAAAAAAAAATCAAGTTAGGTTGACAGGCTCTATTTTCTATGTTGATTGGCATTAATTATATTACTCCCTTTTAAATCTTTATTAATCAAATCCCTTATCAACCACTCCATTATCTTATCCAGGATCAATGTCAGACTGATAGGCCTATAATTATCAGGATTATCCCATTTACCCTTTTTTAAAAAAAATAGCATAGCTTTCTTCCAGTCTTTCAGAACTTCCCCAGGGTTCTAAGACTTATTGATACTTGAAATTAATGGTCCAGCAAACCCTTTTAAAACTCCTTGATGCAATTTCTCCAGACTGACTGATTTCAAAAATTAATTTGGTAGGTGCTTTTTAAGATCCTTCTGAGACATTAATGGAATGAAAATAGTATCATCATATATGACTTCATCATGTGTCTTTTCCACCAAAATATAGGAATAGAAATATTTATTGAACACTTCTGCCTTTTCTGCATTATTATGAAGAGTTCTCCCATTTCCATCTAGAGATGGGTCAATACCATTGGTAGGATTCTTTTTTTCCCCTAATATACTTATAAAATGTCCTACATATTGTCCTGAACTATATTGGCCATAGATTCTCCTAATGTGCCTCTGCTTCACATATCATTTTTTCCCCAATTCCTAGCTTCTGGTATTCTTTATGAATATTATCATTAATGTTCCATTTCATTCCTCTTTTTCTGAAGAGAGATAATGAAGATGTTATGTAAGATTGGATTTATTACAGATTATTGCAGCACCTCCTATGTTCCTTCCTCCAACTCAGTACTTTGCTATTTATCATCACCCTTTACTTGCAATCCCATAATCATTCTTCAGTCCAAAGGACAGTGTTAATCAAAAAATCAAGCTCAAATACCCAGAACCAAAATTCCACAGCCATAATGCTAAGGTATTGAGGTGGGTGGGCAGGCAAAAGGAACCATATGAATAGTTCCATCCGCCCTAGTTCAGGGATTGGTATCTCCCTCTAAAATGAGAAGAGGAGACCCTAAAGAAACTCTGGGCCTCCCGTACATAGACCATGGACTTAAGAAGTGAGAGAGTCATCTTTGTCTAAGCTCTATAAGGAGAAAAGAATGCTAGCGGGTATGAATTCCCCTGCGAAGTCCAGCAAATCCCCACTTTGGTGAGCAGGCTGAGGATGTAAATTCACTTGTAGTGAAATGAAATTAATGGTGGCACTTAGAGAAAAATGTCATTTTTTTGCTGGAAAAATAAGGACAGGTCTTAAAATGGGATGTCTGGATTGGATTCTTTTAGGTCTCCATATATTGTTGCAATGTTTCAAATGGAAAGAAAACAAATACTCTATCAGGAATCTGCTGTATTTGTAGATTAAAAAAATCTCTGTAGCAGACTAATTTATGAGGAATTAAGATTCTATGTGTTGTCTAAAGTAAGGTGCAGTGCTGTAATTCATTGCATGCATGTGGACTATGCACCTTTGCAGAAGCACACTGACTTCAGTGAAATGTTGTGTATATGCAGCAGTCCACATGCAACTGTCTACAGAATCACAGCAAAAATGTTCTGTACATCTAATCTATCAACGAATTCCATCATATGGAATACTTGGTACACAGCATTCTTCATAGGCACCACTGAGCATACAAAGCCAGTTTCCAATACCTTTACTCACAATGATTAGCCCCTTATTCTGTGAGAAAATCCTCTGAATCTGTCTGTGTTCTAATTGCAAAAGCCTTTATTATGTTTGTGTCCACTTAATGGGGTGATTAATATCACTGACTTCAATCGGACCACCCACATGAATATATATTCGTTTATGAATAGTGTGATCATCTGGATTTTACAAAATACAGCAGCCTTTGGTGTTTGTACTATATTTAAACTTAGATTTTTTTGTAAATATCTGTACATGAAATCTAAATCACCTTCGCTGTTTTAGAAAGGAAGAAATGGCTAAAATAATAACACTGCTCTTTAATAACGATATATACGCCTCAGAGCATCAACATCTGTAAATAAAATGTGAAATGATCTTAGCCTAATTGTTCATTTCACCAACAAACCTGATTCGCTCAAATTCATAAAACAATCAACTATGAATCCTCAACATATTAATGCACCCTGCTTTAGTGCTCTGATACACTCTTTTTTTCTTCTTCTCAGGTTTGGTTTTACCAAGGGATTAAAAGCCATAATAATGTCTTGGGTTTCTCAAATATGAAGGTCAGATAAAGGAGAATGAGAAAGAATATGTAGGAGATAAGATGATATTCTGTGCTTTCACTTCAGATGCCATCCTCTTGGGGAAAAAACATATTATTGATATGGGGGTTAAAGTCTTATATATATGCAACAAGTAAATAAAACTAGGGGGAATATGTCTATTCATAATAGAAACATATGATAGTTGTGTTTTTCACTCACAAATAACAAACAGTCATTTATCTCAAGAGACTTTGACTCAAATCCTGTCTTGGGTGGAAAATATAAATATATCTGGTGTCATTTTTAGGTCTTAATCAACATTGATCTATGTGATTGTTATACCTATAAAACATGGATGTGATTATCAATAATGATACATATATCAATAGTTTATAGAGCTGAACCTTGTCATACAGAAATGAGAATCTGGTTTCTATGCTTTCAAGACGATGAGTTCTCAGACTGAAAAATGGCTAACCTCTATGAACCATTAAATGCTGGTGAATTTCTTACACATGGATGTTCTTGTGATCTAGTTTATGCTAAAATTAGGTACTGATAATTTTAGACTCTTTCATTATGTGACGTTTGATATGATGCAGTAGTTTAATCAGCCAAGTTTTGTCATAAATCTAACATCTATAAAGAAAAGAAAAGATTATTTTTTGGGAACTATACAGACTTTTAAAAGCTATTTAAAGCATTCTAGGAAGAGATCCATTGAAATGATGAGATGCAGCTAGAAGCAGTTTGGTTGCTAGGAGACCATAGCCATGAAATCTCCTGATGTGTTTTTATATGAAATAAAAATGCCAATTGATAAACAGACAATGAATAAAGCTTCCTGTTATATCAGAGATTAAATGAAACATTGAATGTCTGTGTTGAAAAGCCAATGTGAAATGAAAGTCTTCAAGGCAAATCTAACCAAAGTGTGCCTTAGAAACTGAGTGGCCACAGAGGCCATTCAAGCTGCCCGTTGGGAAGTACATAGACATGCAGCTCAGAAACAAGTACACGTGATTCCAGCACAATAATCAAATAAGATTTTGTGAGAGAATAAACAGGGTCTGATACTGAATATAAAAGTGTGTACAGTGGTTTCATTGTGCAAATGTTGATCAAGTTATAAGAACAAGGGCCTGATCCAAAGCCCATGAAAGTCAATAGAAAGACTCAAATTGACTAACATGGGTTTGAGATCAGGACTCAAAGGACTGAAGTGATTTAATGTGACAGAATTAATTTTAAAAACTCACACAATTATCAAGGCATGCTAACATAACATAAAAGAAAACTTCAAAATAGACCTTTCTGGAAAGAAATAAAGTTCTTGATGGAGAAATTTCAACCTGAGAAAGAAAAGCAGGTAATGAAATTTACATCACCATGAGCAAAGGCAGGGGGTCCCCACAGAAGCTTTGGAAAAGCTACAGAACTGGGATTGGCAACAAGAAGACTCTCCAGAAAAGGATGAACTGTTAGAATTCTGAAAGCAAAACCAGTATGTCTCAAGACCTTTTACATATGAAGAATTATAATATTGTTTCTGTGAACAAATCTTTCAAGTACTGCTGTGCAGTTACAAATATGAAAACACAAAAGAGATGCCTTGTTTTCTCTTTGGAGTATTAAAAGTTGATATATTATGTAAAAGCACAATTAGTATTCTGATTGACCCACATTACATCTTTGTATAAACTAAAGTGAGAATGGATGCTGATTGGTCCTCATGAACTTTTCAAAAAGGTAAATAGTCAATAGTTTGAGCAAATGTAGCTTAATGATTTAAACAAACTACTGATTTGAAAACACCAGCAAGAGAGACAGAGTTGTATGCATAGCTAAACATGAATTATCCTTTCTGTTGCCAACATCTATGACTTGTTATGGATAACCACCTTAGTAATTTTCTTGGTAAGTCCCTAAAGGGAACTCACATTGATATTGGAACAAGATGACAGCCTAAATTCCACTATGAACCAAAATGGAACTGCTTCCTATCTGAAGAAACCAACAACTGCAGAAGGCCAAAGTATGCTGCAGAATTTATCCACTCACTGTTTCTTTCTAATTAGTAGCAAACTTTTACATTTCTTATCAAATAATGACTTGGTTATTCTAGCTTAAATACTTCTCAAAAATCATGAAAGGACATACAAATTTTTAGCATATCTGACACGTAAATACCTTGCAATGCTGGCTACAAAAGTGACATGTGAACGCCTGTTCTTAATTTCAGGTGCCATTGTAAATAATAAGCAGCTAGCATTATCTTCCATAAATGTAAACAAACTTGTTTGTCATAGCAGTTGGCTGAATAAGAAGTAGGACTGAGTGTACTTGTAGATTCTAAAGTTTTCCATTTTTTTTGTTTTGAATGCAGTTATGTAACAAAAAAAATCTATATTTGAAAGTTGCACTTTCATGATAAAGAGATCACACTACAGTACTTGCATGAGGTGAATTGATATTTTTTTGTGTTTTTACAGTGTAAACATTTGTTATAAAAATAATAATATAAAGTGAGCACTGTATGCTTTGTATTCTGTGCAGTAATTGAAATCAATATATTTGAAAATGTAGAAAAACATCCAAAATATTTAATAAATTTAAATTGTTATTCTATTGTTTAACAGTGCAATTAAAACTGCAATTTATCATGATTAATTTTTAATCACAACTTTTTAAGCTAATTATGTGTTAACTGATTAATTGACAGCCCCGATTACATTAATACATTTTACATTTTTTCAAGAGCAGAGATTAATGGGTTCTGCTTTATTCCCAGCATTTTTTGGAGAAAAAACCCCAACAACAATTGATTAGGATTCATGGGTGAATGAAAGACAAACACAGGGATGGATATAACTTAATTTTAACTGAACATCATGTGGAGAAACTGTGTGTCATGTCCTGTCACATACCATACCATTTGATTTCAGTATGGGATTTTAGCACTTCCATCATATAACCAACAATTTGATGCAGACCCTCTTTTGCCTAACTCCTAGAACTTCAGCTCACTTCTGAATCCTCTCATCTTCTCTGTCAGTGTGATAGAGGGTACCAAGAAGAATCTCAACCTGCAAAGATCCCATATCTCCCTTTCTATTTGCATGCAAAAGATTCACCAGCCATTTCCTGGGTCTCATTTAACCCTTTTAACCTTGGTCCACAATGGACACCAGCTGCAAGTTGTGACAAGCTAAACATTTCTATATTATCTCCTAAAATTAAAATTCCTGTTCTTATCCCTATTAACCTAAACTGTGCATTCAAGATGTGATAAGGAAATTACAAAATCCCTGGACCACTGCCAGTTTGACTCAATGGGGAAATAAATCCTTCCTGCTTCCAAAACCAGTCCTCAGTCAGTTCCTCAGCATCCTGGAAACACAGTTCAATACACCACCCCTGGAGGCAGGAATATGAACAGTTAGTCTTGGGAGGGCTTTAAATTGAGGGGGAAGAGGTCTGAAAACCAATCAACTCCCTTCCTCCCTTTTGAATGGCCAATAGGAGGTGGAAAAAAATCCTCCCCAAGGCACACTCCCTTTTCCTTTCCCCACTCCAGGAGCTGAGTATCTCACTATCCCAAAGCTAACCCAGCCAAATTTCCCTTACCCTGAGAAGGGGAGATGTTTTGATTTGGATGTCTAAATATGGATTTAGGAACCTCTCTTTAAGCTCTCACTTTGGCAAATATTGGCCCATATACAGGAAAAAGCTTGAATTAGTTAATATAAGGCAAGTATGTTTTGGTTAGAATAACATATGGTTAAAATAGCACAAGACTTTAGTAGCAAAGTCCAATACAAATTTGATGCTAGTCACACTGCTAGCCACACTTGTGGTTTTGAATGTTTCTTATTAGCCACATTATAAAAAAGCCACATTAAGACGCATTATAAAAAAGTCACATGAATGAGCCACAATTCAATAGCCTATTAGCTACATGTGGCTAGTTGTGAATGTGTTGGACACTGCTGCTTTACAGTAAACTAAGATTAGAATTCCTAATTAGCTGTAGTTCTGTCAGCTGGTAAGATTTAAGAGAAATTAGAGGAAAATTTAATATGGCTAATCCACTCTGAACATGCCTGGTCCCATCTGATCTCGGAAGCTAAGCAGAGTTGGGCCTGGCTAGTACTTGGATGGGAGACCTCCTAGGAATACCAGGTGCTGTAGGCTTAACATGGGCATGGGGCTAGCAATTCCACCTCATAGGGAACCAACTTGCTACTGAAATGCCAACAACAGAGTTGGAGTGCTCTGTGGTTGGTGGCCCATACCCTGCCTGGGGGTTGATGGGCAGAGAGAGGAAAATTTGAATCAGGAAAACTCTTAAACATAATCTTTACTTTGAAAACAATGGGTTACATTTTCAAACATACCATTTAGGCAATTTTGAAAACTGAACTGAATGGGACTATTAAGATGCTTAAATGCTTTGCTAAATCAGATGTGGTTTGTAAGCTAATATTCTATGTGGGGGAAAAAAAAAGATTTATTCTGAACTATCATTAATCAGGATTTGAATCCAGAATTGAATAATTGAATTAACAGTTCAATAATTAAGTAGTTGAAAATTCTAAATAAATGTATTTTTCTTTTGGTGAATGTTTTCATTGCCATTAATGACATATTGGACTTGAACAACTCTTGATAATGGCCTGAATTAAAAATCCATATGTCCATGTTGATACTAAAATCAGAATAAATTCATAAAAAAATGTTAACTATGGACTAGTAAATCTTTGTTCTAAACATTTTAATATAATTTGACCTCTTACTTCCAAATAAATATTAGCATCTTTTGATATGTTATTTATTTTAAGCTCTAAAGTACTTTAATTCCTTGGGTAATATCTTATTTATCTTTATATTGTATTTTGGTGTAATTCTAAGGGATATTTCAGGAAATTGGTCTTTGTGTTTTACTTGTGGTTTTTTTTTAATTTGTTTGCTTTTTTCAGATGCTGCTTATTCTTTAATCAGAAATAGATAGTTGAAACAATGAGACATTATGGGGTAATTTTACTACTATCAGTTTGGACAAGATAATTGATTTGTTGACTTGACTTGAATGTAAAGTAATATAGTCACCTTAAATGTATATTGTTCAAGGACTTGGTATGTATTATAAGAGTGTTTTGAATATATTCAACACACAATACTCATCATTCAAGAGGCAAACTGTGAAATGACCACTGCAAACAAAAGTTTGTATGCTGTACCATGACAGGTGACTACTCTATGATTGATTGATTCGTAATAAGAAAGTTTTTAGTATTCGCACAATTTGTCTGTGAAGGATAGCTGTTCCTACAAACATGATGTATGATCTCCTAAATTTATGAGACAATTCTGTCGTAAATGCCTTGTGAATTCTATATGACAAGGCATCTAGGGATTGAGGTGGGATGAAATACATATTTTCTGTTTTAGACCTGTCTACAAAAGGACAGCCTGAAACTAGGTAACAAAGGCATATTTTAATGGAATTATTTCAGTGGTGGTATATCCCATAAAGCCAGATAGGTAGGGAATAAATGACCATGTTCTTCAAGTTTCAAGGAAGGATGCCATCTAAGAATCAATTGCTTATTCAATGTAACCTGTAACTTTGGGAAAAAAATGAAGGATAACAATTCTTTTAGGCAGACACTGTAGTTAATGTTCCCCAGTATTTTGAGATTCCCTGTGACTGCAATTGTACACTGAGAAGTGTTGTGGCAACTGGGCCTGAAAATTTACCCAACTTGTGAACTCAACTATAAAAAAGTACATGAAAGTTCTTAAGATATTACAGTAACTTATAATAACAAACCCTGATGGGAAAAATGTGAAAGGGAAGCAGAATAACTGACTTAGTCTAAACAAAAAGGCCAATTTGATATTATTCAAGAACAGTGCTGAAATTGTGCTGGTTAAAACAGGAAATGTGGAGGTGCAAGTTAATGCACCAAAATTGGTTTGTTGGAGTTTAGGCCTAATGGGACAAAATAATGATGGGATAGGCTAACCCTTTTTGGGTCCTTAGACTAGTGCAGGGGTTCCCAAACTTGGTTTGTGTCTTGTTCAGGTTAAGCCCCTGGTGATCTGTGGGACTCTTTGTTTACCTGAGCATCCACAGGTATGGCTGCTTGCAGTTCCCAGTGGCCACAGTTTGCCGTTACAGGCCAATGGGAGCTGCGGGAAGCGGTACCTGCGGATGCTCAGGTAAATAAAGCATATCAGAGCCCACTAGGGGCTTACCCTGAACAAAACATGAACCAAGTTTGGGAACCCATGGACTAGAGAAATGTTGTGGAGAAAGTACGGAAAGAACAACAAGAAGAACAGATGGAAATAACAGACAAAGCCTACTGGAATAAGCTTCTCCATCATGACTGCTACCACACTGTTTCCTGGGACCCTGGGCCTTCATCATTCTGATCCTGAAAGGTGTCTTGATCAGAGTGATCCAGAGAAAGAAGACCCAGACACATTGCTACCCCTAAGCACTCAAGCTGAATTTTAAACACCACCTAGGATGACATTTATCACCATCTTGGATAACATCTAAGAGACTGTCAAACAAGGGAGTTTTTTTCTTCTAACATTGGACTTTAACAACAACAGCGCAATGACATCTCCAGGCCATCTCAACAAATTTCTCCTCTTTTTTCTGTGAAAGGACAGTTATTGCCATCTTTGATACCATCTAAGAGACTGTCTACTGTCTACAGCTAAAGGGAAAGGGAAAAAGGATGTTGTTAAAATGAAAGCCTTATTTATATTTCAAATGTTTTCACTGTTTTCCCTTCTTTTTCTGTATCTTTAATATAAGGTAAAAATGATTTTTAATGGTAAGTTTGTCATGCTGCTAAGCAGCCTGAGGTCTCTGCATACCAAGCCCCAGACCTGACTGAACACTGTTTAATGTTGAACTGTGAGTGGGTTATGTTAACACTTTTAGCCCATGTATTCCATCTAAATTAATACAACAGAAGGCAGTATGAAACCCACAGATACACTTAGAACAGGTCTACACTACCCGCCAGATCGGCAGATAGAGATTGGTCTTTCAGGGATCGATTTATCGTGTCTTGTCTAGACGTGATGAATCGACCCCTGAGCACTCTCCTGTCAACTCCTTAACTCTACCATGCTGAGAGGTGCAGGCGGAGTCGATGGGCAAGAAGCAGCAGTCGACTCAGTGCCGTTAAGATGCCAAGTTAAGTCGATCTGAATACGTCAACTTCAGCTATGCTATTCACATAACTGAAGTTGTGTATATTAGGTCAATCCCCCCCTCCAAGTGTAGACCAGGGCTTAGACACACATCCATGGGTGAGAGAAATCAAAGATACCTTACTATATGCATTTTGATTTAACAGTATCATAACATATATTGGAAAGTTTTTGCTCACCTGAGATAATGGTGGAAGTCTTGCTATTGATGAGCACTTATTTGAGTTGTCCCATTGACTTCAATTAGGTTATTAGCTTTTGCAAAGAGGTCTCAACAGAGTGAGCAAGAACACTAAAATCCTGTCCTTATTTATATATTTAGCAAGATTTCTGTGAAGTGTAGGTTATGTTTTTAGCTTTCTTTCCTTCTGTGATCCTCACTGTACATTCCCTCTAAGGAATTTGTCTATATGTATAAGGTACCTGAATTGGATTTGGTGAATGTTAAAGTGGATAAATTATGTCAAGAAAAAATAGGAATATATCCTCATTGGCTGCAAATTGTCATAGCTCCACTGAAATCAATGATATCTTGATACCAAAATACATAATTAGAAGTCAATGAAGCCTTGACAATTTATCACAGCTGATGATTTCCCCCGATGACTTCTGATCTCAGAGGAGGTGAAATTGGGAAGAGATTACTGGCTGAACGTTCAGTGAAAAGTGAAAGACTTGCAGAACCTTTCCTTCATGTTGATGCTGTGTGGAAACAGACATAAGCCACTAGGCCATAGGAAGAATCATATAATCCTGGCATTGGCTGCACAGAGTACAGGAAGGGACATTTTGGGTAACTATTTCGGACACCTTCCGAAAAGCCTTGCTAAATTTTTAATGTAGCTTTTCACAGCTTTGTTTCAAATTCCTTGTTTCATAACATAGACGATACATTTAGTAAACTGATAAGAAAACTAAGTAGTGATTGTTGGTTAATCCTTAAAAGGATCAGTAGAGTTTCAGAACATAAAAAATGTCTTTGTTTTGTATGTTGTGGTCTTCTTTTTTTGTTTTGTTTTAATTTAAAATCTACTATGTTTTTAAAGTATTAGGTCAAAATTAAAAGACAAAAGCAAATTTTATTTTGAACTAAAATACAATGGGCCAATCTAAAGCTGGTCTAAATTGAAGACACTAATCTCATTTACCTGTACGCCACTCTGAGAGTTTAACAAGCCTGATGGTCATTTACATTAAAGCCCCTTTATACCACTCTAGCTGTGGACCAACTTTAAGGGCCTGTTTATACTGCCAGGATGATGTAAATAAAATAAAAATCTGTCCCCATATTTTATGGTATAGCAGAGCTTGTTCTGGTTTGCAACTACCATATTATCTGCCCTAGCAATATAGGAACACCCAAAATGTCCTGCATGAGAAAACTCACTCTGGGAACAAAGGCCATAAGAATCTGTATTTCTTACTAATATTTTGTGATAATCTGCATGAACTAGGGAGGGTCACTAATGAAAGGATTCCTAAACTTGGTTCCCTGACACTTCAACAATAAAACTATCAGTTTTAGTTTAACTTGATCTGCAAGCAAAATTATCTTTATTCCTAATCATGGTATTGGGAACAGATAAGTATTTGGTATCTGCTTAATTTATTTTACCCTTTAGACATGTCTGCATCTCTGGACTAAGACAATAGATGCGATAATGTTTTCCAGGAAAAAAAGTAATATACTAGAAGGGATGCAGATGTATAATAATTAAATTATTTTCCATTTTTTAATATCATGAAGGTCTGGATAGTTAATATTTGTATAGATTTTTGAACATGTAAATATACTGTAATAAATCTAAGTATTTTTATTATAGTGATAATGGCAAATTTACTTGCTGAATGTTACTAAACTTGTACTGCTAAACTCTTTATGTATGGTAATATTTTCTGCTCTATGTACGTAGAATGTGTGATTGTTTGAGAATTGCATGTGTATCTTCTACTCTGAGATAACAGACTGTATTTGATTTCAGACAGATTTTATGTTCTACCATTTTGGAAAAAGATTATTTACTAGGATTTCTCATGCTGTTTATACCAGAGTACATAAAGTAAAAGTGCATAAATATGGATTACTGATAGACCATAACCATTCTGAATGAGCTGTTACAATCTACACTGTTCCATATTTTAAAATATGTATCTGTCTCTCAGAGTGTATTTACAGAAAATAAATTTGATTTTAAATATTTATATGATGGATTCTAGTGGTTGTAAGACACCCATCAGACATAATTGACCAAGTATGTCCTAGAAGACTATTTATTCTGGGTATCTAACAGGCCTATGTATCTATGGAAAATCCATCACTGGGATGGACAGAAGAGTACCAGTACATGCTGAAGAATTGCTGAGCTGCTCAGGGAAAAAGGCGGTGTTGTAACTGAGCTCCTTGCTTTCCCTTACATTAGAACTAGACAGGCAGCAGAATTTATTATTGTTTGCTCTAAGGATGAAATAACCCTCCATACATGGTACCATACCTGGTGAGTGTAACAGTAGTTGTTAGTTTCAGTAGGTAACTGACTGTGGCCCATGTGACAAGGTCATGTCACTGTGTAAGAAAAAGTCAAATTTATTATTAATATACCTACATGTCATATCCTTGTTAGGTGGTGTCAGAAACAAATATTATTATTATTTTGCAAATTATGGAGCACTCAAACCTGCTGAGCAGTGCCATGCCAGGGGTGTTCTAGACCCAGTTGAAAGTCTCAAATCTGGGACGCCATCCCCACCATTTTGAGTTACATGTACTTAGGGTTTTTATTTTTCTGCTAGTGAAATTGTAAATTATATATTGAAATAAATACAACTTCCACTCCTAGTTCATAAAGTAAGATGAGAAAAATCTAGATGTGCAGACAGAACTCAAAAGACTATGTGATTTCTAAAGAAGGCTAAACTTCCATTATAACCTGGCACTGGATAACATAAAGTCTCATTCTACTGGGCTAAGACAGCTATTAAAATCTAATATGATTTTGTCACAAACTAAGTATCACTTAAATGTAGCCTTTGAGTCAGATTTTCAAAAGCAGATAAGTGATTCCTGTTGATTTTCCTGGTACTTTGGAAAATATTCTTTATTTTAAGCTGTTTATATAAAATATGACGCCGCACCTTCAAAAACATTATTTACAAAATCCATGTTGAAAAAAAGAAATAACCAACTTTTCTTATTTGTAAAAAGCAAGTTCTGAGTCAGAAAGCTCTATTCAGTGAATTAAGAGAATAGTTAATTAAAAACACTATCCTCTTTCTCAAAATCTAATAAATAGTAGAACAAAACTAAATTAAGTATATGTTCAGTTCTTGAAGGTTATCTTTTCATGAGGCAGATTAATAAAAAAGGTAATAAATATACCTTTTTGAACTGCAATGAATTAAAGATGTTCTTATTCACTATGTATCAACTTATGAGATTTAACCAACAGTTCCAATTACAATTACTTATTTTTTATATTTATAGACAATGTGACGTCATGAATTATTAATTGTACTCTTGACTAGCAGAGGTCCTGACATTCAAATCAAATGATCTAACATTCAGATTTATTCATACCTTATCCTAACTATGATACATTGTAATTTATATATAATAATAATAATAATAATTAATAATAATGGCGAATACCTTAAATCTAGACCTTTATACCTTCCATTAAGGAAACAGAACTGACATAATAATCAGAACTTTCATTTGATGTGATGGGAAACAATACTATATATCATGGATCAGCAACCTTGTCACACGGGACCACAGGGTAAGCATCCTTAGCAGGTCCCGCTGGTTTGTTTACTTGCCGGTTTGCCTACCGTACCTTCCACTGGCCGTGGTTCGCTGTCCTGGTCCAATGGGGGCTGCAGGAAGCGGCACAGTGCTGGTCGCCATTGATCACTACCCATTGAGCCCGACAATCTAGCCAGCTTTCTTTCCACCTTATAGTCCATTCATCCAATTCATACATTTTTAACTTGCTGGCAAGAATACCGTGGAAGACCGTATGAAAAGCTTTGCTAAAGTTAAGATATATCACAGCCACCACTTTCCCTATATCCACAGAGCCAGTTATCTCATCATAGAAAGCAATCAGGTTGGTCACGTATGACTTGCCATTGGTGAATCCATGTTGATTGTTCCTGATCACCTTCCTCTCTTCCAACAGCTTCAAAATGGACTCCTTGAGGACCTGATCCATAATTTTTCCAGGGACTGAAGTGAGGCTCACTTCTATAGTTCCCCAGATGCTCTTTTTTCCCTTTTTAAATATAGGCACTATATTGTCTTTTTCCAGTCATCTGGGACCTCCTCCAATTGCCATGAGTTTTCAAAAAATAATGGCCAATGATTCTGCAGTCACATCACCCAATTCCCTCATCACCCTCGGATGTATTAAATCTGTACCCATAGACTTGTTCATGTCCAGATTTTCTAAATAGTACTTAACCTGATCTTTTGCCACTTAACCTGATCTTTTGCTCCCCTACTCCCCATGTTGTGTTACTCAGTGCAGCAGTCTGGGAGCTGCCCTTGTCTGTGAAGATCAAGGCAAAAAAAGCATTGAGTACTTCAGCTTTTCCCACATCATCTGTCACTATTCAGTAAGGGTCCCACACTTTCCCTGACTTTCTTGTTGCTAACATACCTAAAGAAACCCTTTCTGTTACCCTTCACATCCCTTGCTAGCTGCAACTCCAGTTGTGCCTTTTCTTTCCTGATTACACTCTTGCATGCTCTAGCAACATTTTTATATGCCTCCCTAATCATCTGTCCAAATTTCCACTTCTTGTAAGCTTTCTTTTTGAGTTTAAGATCACAGAAGATTTCACTGTTAAGCCAAGTTGGTAGCCTGCCATATTTACTATTCTTTCTGCACTTCGAGATGGTTTGTTCCTTCACCCTCATTAAGTCTTTTTTTAAAAAAAATACAGTCAGCTCTCCTGGATTCCTTCCCCCTCTTATTAGCCTCCCAAGGGATCCTGCCCATCAGTTCCCTAATGGAATCAAAGTCTGCTCTTCTGAAGTCCAGGGTCTGTATTTTGCTACTCTTCTTTTTTCCTTTTTTTAGGATCCTGAACTCAACAATCTCATGGTCACTGCTGCCCAAGTTGCCACCCACTTCTACTTCCCCTACCAATTCTTCCCTTTTTGTAATCAGGTCAAGAGGAGCACAGCTCCTAGTTGGTTCCTTCAGGACTTGTACCAGGAAATTCTTCCCAATGCCCTCCAAAAACTTCCTGTGCATTGCTGTCTTGCTCTCTCAAGAGATGTCAGGGTGATTGAAGTCCTCCATTATAACCAGGGCCCGTGATCTGAAGACTTCAGTTAGTTGTCCAAAGAAAGCCTCGTCTATCTCATCCTTCTGATCTGTGGTCTATAGCACATGCCCACCAAAACATCACCCATGTTGCTCTCACCTCTCAATTTAAACCAAAGACTCTCAACATGCTTTTTCTCCAATTTAATACTGGAGTTGTGAGCAATCATACCCGTCTCTTATATACAATGCAACTCCTCCAACTGCAACTTTCCTCGCTTACCTGTCCTTCATGAACAGTTTATACCCATCCATGACAGTGTTCCAGATATAGCCTAAATTTGTAGGTTGCACAAGCTTAGACTCTCTGGTGAATTTAGCCCTATGATGTTTTTTTCTCATCTGGTAGCTTTGGTGCTTGTTCACGTGGAGACTTAATGTGTATTAAATCACAACATGAATGTACTTCATTCTAGCCTGCCCCACACTAACTCTTGGCGTGGAACCTACTGCTGTGCATGAAAAGTTCTCAAGTGCATTTTGATATACTGCTGTTTGAAATATGAGTCAAAGGGCACCACATAACTTTTAATGTATGGTAGCAAGGTGCTCAAGGCAAGTTAGTGTGCAGCAGCCTAAAGCACTGAAGATTTATATTCCAGCTTGTTGTGCAATAACTGACCCTGTAAACAAGCCCTTGATAACATTTAAGGCATCCTTACATAAAATACTATTTTTTTAAAAAGCTCAATATTAAACAAAGAAAAATCAAGAGAACAAAGTAAAAAATAGAGGGGCTAGATAGAGTGAATAAGTGTGGTTCTAGTCACCCCATGAAGAAGTAGTGTGTCTTTGCAAAAGTATATTTAAAAAGTGCTTCCCTACTGAAAAAAATTGCAGGTCTGCCTTACATTTAAGTTCTCAATGCCATGCTATGATCCACAGAGAGCACTTTGGTTTTCTGTAAGATTGGAAAAGTATTAATACTTTGCACATTATAAACACATTCAGCCTCAGATAGTGATGTTAAAGTCAAGTCAATAGAATTGCACATAAATACTGAGGGCAGAATTTGGCTGTAACAAATTAAGATTAATAAAATCCCTGAAGAGGAAGGGTAGAAAAGATCTTCTCCAAGGGTTTTCTCTGCAGATCCAAACAGGTCTGTTTTTTTAGTCAGCCTGGCACAAAAATGTGTCATCTTTCCTCCAAATCTTGAATTACTTTCCCATTAAAACCAAATTCATCAATATTTACTAGACAGAGAGGTGCCATTATGTTAAAGTCACAGACCACTGAGAGAGAATACAAGAACTTTTTACCATTAGAAAGGAAAGATTCTCCACTTCTCTATGAGGCATGCAGCTAAGTTGATAGACTTTAAAGTCATGACATTTTTAGTTATGGAAAAACTATTTTATGGTATGTTAGAGGTTTTTATGGCTCACCGTGAGGACTGTACACTGGGAGTCAGGTGGTTGGTATCGAAGAAACCTGGATTTATATCAGGAGCAGGGGGTTGGGTAACACAAAAGGAAGGCTGGGAATTGGTATGCAATTGGTATGCAAAATTACTTCTCCCAGATCCTTGAAGAGAAGCTCCTGGACGAGTACTCTCTGTGCCAGAAGAAAGGAGAGGCTGGGGCCCAGATTGAAAATCAGGTAAATGTTGAAGTGGGTAATAGCTGGGCACAGGAGTTATGGCATGACCCTGGATATTGATCCACCATAGCCATGAACACCATATTTGTGTTGCATTATCCCATATTGTTTGTGGGAGAGGTATGTTTTCTGTTTCAGTAAGATTAATTGTCTGCTTTTGGTCCCCTCAAAGGGATATATGTACCATCTACAGTGGCCATTACTATTGGGAAATTCATCATGGCATAGAATCTTTGTCTGTTTATGTGTTAATCTTCCACAAGTCTTTGGAGTATTCTAATTTCTGGATGCTTCAGCAATTTGAGTATGACCAAACATTAGCTTTGAATATTGAGAGAAAAGATGGTCTTTTAACTATGATACTGAAATGGGACTTCAGATCTGGGTTTAATTCCTGACTTTCCCACAGATTTCTTGCATTCTTTGGGCATGTTACTTACAATCTGATACACATGCAGGCTGAAAAATTATCAACTTAAGCATTCTTTGGATCAGTTGTATAATCTCTCTCTCTCTCTCTCTCTCTCTCTCTCTCTCAATTCTCCTATCCTTAAAATAGGGGGATGGGAAAGAAGGGAAGGGGAGAGAAGGATATATTTCCTCCCACCTTTTGTCTGTATCACTACTTGTTTATACAGTACTTACCACAATAGGGCCTCACTCTCAGTTAGGGCTTCCAGGCATTACTATGACAGCAGTAACAACTAATAGTAATAATTACTAATAATACCCATGACTCCTAATTTCCACTAAAACCCCTACATGGTCATTCAAATGATGATACGTAGATGCCCAGTCTCTTGTACTAAGAATAATACTTTTCTCCTCACATCTTCAAGTGTATAAAAAAACATTTCCACCATAGCTTTTCTGTATCATGTATGGCATATAGAGAAAATATGATGGCGTGGTAAAAAGACTGCAGACCCTTATTTGAGCTGACCCACATAATTTACTTCTGATCATCCTACACTCATATTGTTAAAATCTTTATACTGCTTGATTATGTATTCTCTTATCTCTTATGCTATCCCATGCTTTGAATTACATTTTGGCAAATACTGCAACACTTCAGACAGTTATTGGGGCCATGAAAAGAGGTGCTTCAATCACTGAATGACTGTTATTGCATTACAAAAATGGTGACGTTTTACAGAATGTTGACATTTTTTTACAGTATGAGTTTAGCACTGGATGAATTAGTGAACTTCCATTGAATGACCTATTTGCCTTGATTATATTTAGAGTGCTAAACTGTGCTTTTTTAATGGGAATAGCAAAATTTTCCTTGAACAAATAATATATGGAAAATACATGAAAATATGAATTTTCAAAATTGGTTTGAACCACATTACATCAGAGTATGGTAGGGAGCTGGTGTAAGAAAAAGATTTCAATTTAAACTAAAATTAATTAAAAGCGTACTTCTCAAAACTTTCATTTCGTTTTGTCTGTTATCTTGCAATTCAGATCTATTTAAGTTGAGGTAATGCTAGATTTCACTTCCATGGTCACAGTTTCCATACACACACACTGTGCCTTCAGGGGTAGTTACCATGTAGTGGGTATTTACCAGTAGGCAAAGTGGTAGTGATTTCACTACTGTATTACTTACTCAGAGATTCTGTTGAGGGAGGCCATCTTTGAATTTCAGTCAGGATTCCAAAGGAATCCTGAAATCTAGGCCTGCCCAGAAGAGCAGAAACTTTGTTCTTCTGTCTGCGCTGAGTTCTGCCCACACTTGGCGCTCACCTGACAACTTTTGAGCTTCCTCATGGAGTTTAAAACAGATTAAACAATTAGCTGATCAGTTTTATTATTATTTTAATTAACAAATGCTTACCAGGATCTGGACTAGCCAAATCTTATCTCAATCTAAACTTTTGAAATCCAAAATTCAACTGAGTATTAGTAGGAGATGAGAACAAGATATTCTGTTATGTTTTCTAGCTGCCTCTGTAAGAAGTATCATGAAACATTGAACTAGTTTAAGAAAGATTATTACCAGATTCCCAGTATTCAAACCTCTTATGACCTCTTATGAAGCCAGCATTAAGCATTAATAGCACACAGGCAGCAAATGTGTGACAATATGGAATGTTCCGTAATACTTCTGATGAATAAAGGCATCATACATGTGTTCTGCTCTGGGACATGGTGTTATTCCTCTCATGGTATAGGTCTGAGTGTTTGTAGTGTAGAGCTGTTGTATGTCAGCATGAGAGATTAGTGCTGTATTTTTTTTCACAAAGAAAGATGGTGTTTAAGCCTCACAATAACCAGATTTGGTTTATGGAAAACACCTCTTGTAAATTGTATGGTGTTGTTTAGATCTGTTATTTATTCATTTCTGTTTGTTTGTTTGTTTGATTGTTTATTTATCCATTTCTGATCAAATCAAGAAAAACTAAAACCTATCATTCCTCTATGTAAAGTATTAAAATACTAAGCGCCAGAACCGGTGCATACAGAACAGCGCCAGATCAGAGTTAGCCTACAGGGGACAAGAATAATCTGATTCATCCACCCTGATAATCTGGGTGGATGAATAAACTTTATATTTTAGCAAAGGTACAGGTGAAAATGGACTAAGAGTGGCCAAAGATACAGATTTTGCAATACTAGTTCATAGAATTCTGAGATTGTCTCAGAACTAAGGAAAGATCTGGGAAAAAAAGCACCAATGCCAGATCGTCCACTGAAACCAGTGAAAGAGTTAAGCCTCTTTCCCTGAACTCATATTCTACTAAAATTGATTCACTTAACTTGAAGAACTAGGGAACTGAGAAATGCACTCTTATCTGTGAACAGGCAGTAGTTCTTCACTTCATATATTTCTTGTGAAAAGACAATTTACACAAGTTGAAGATCTGACCCCAGGGCAACCCCCATGATAAATTCAAATCCCTGCTCCAAAGCATGGAGTTTCTAGAGCTTCTCTATGAAATGGCTGTAAGGATATATTTTTTTAAATGAGGAAAATATGTTGTTCTCACTGTAATCTCATTCTTGGAAATGATTCCATGACGGAACCATTTTTGCTTAATTTTTCAAAAAAATAGCCTAAGGGGGACACATCGTGGAAAATTTCAGACCAAATAGTTAAAGTTGGGCAAAATTATAAGCAATTGAAAATTGTGTCTTATAGTATCTGTCATATACCTTAACTATAGAGGCGCTACCAAATTTGCCTGGAAAATTAAGAGTTATTGGTTTAGAATTTGAACATAGAAAATTGTGGATAGGATAATAAGCACAACTGGATATTATTCCTGTCCACAGATTCATGTGTATTCTTGTTTCTGAGCAAAACAACTTGTAATCATAGAATACCCTTTGTGTGGGGCTTGAAGGACTGACTCCTACACAGCCCTTGATAGAGAGTCTGTTATTTTGATATGCTTTTTTTTTCTGTAATCCTTTCACCTTAAGACTAAATGTGCTTGCTTCGAAAAAGTTGTGTATTACCATATAACTTTGGACAGTTATGCTGGTTATAGCCTTTGAGGAGAAAGCAAAGCAGGCCTGTTTCAACTGTCTTGACTTCCTGGGGAATTCACAATGTAGGCAGGAAACTGTGCCTCTTTGAAAAACCTTGTTCAGGAGGGAGCGAGAGATAGGTAGCAGCAGAGGAGGCAGAAGCCTTAAAATGGGTGCCCTTGCTGGACCACATTGGGAGAACACAGGTGCAGTTGCCCTGCCCTAAACATACCACTGTGTATTTAATCTAGGAAAGCATTATTTCATTTCACTGTTTTTTGTCATTAACATTCTGCTATGAGAGTGATCAGTGTGAATATCCTCAGTAGAACTGGTTGAAAAAATTAAAATTCCAAACCTTTTCTAGTAGAAAAAGGACTCCTTTTTTTTGTCAATTTTTTCCCCTTCCTATACACATACACAAAGAAAAAGTAACCAATTTTTGATCAGCTCTTGGCCACATTATTGGGTAGGGAAGGATACATTTTTAAAGTTAAAAAAATGGGAGCAGAATCCTTGCAGATTAGACTTGTTAAAGCTTCTTAGCAAAAGGTAGCTTTTTTTCTGATTTTAGATCTGCTAGTAGCACATAATTTCTGATGTTTTTAAAATATAATTGGCCACATATTTCTAAACTGACCCACTTATTTATTCAGGACAGCTTCGTTGAATAGTTTAGAGACAGCATATTCAGCAAAGGGGTCAGAGGACAGAGTGCCATGTAACATTCTCAATCTACCCAGTAGCTGATGGAATGTACTGATGGAATTATAATGAGGTAGGTGTGGACAAAGGGAGGGTTGCCATGATTCCAAGTTTACAATGGAAGTGATACAAGGAGGATTAAAATTAGGTATAAAGTGAATGCCAATTAGGTATAAGGTGAATGCCAAAGATCCCTTGCACCAAAATAGATGATTTATTCAAAAGTGTTGTTTTATGCTAATTAGAAATGATTGAAAATGTCGTAAGAAATAGCCACATTTCATATTAATGGCAACAGATTGTAATATTTAACTACTTAAAAATAAAAGCTTCTTCTTTCTCATTTCATTAAATCCACTTCAGAAATAAGATATTATCTCTCCATTTAGACAACTCAACACAGTAGTTGTTTTTGTTAAATATTGTTCTGTGGAAAGCTATTATTTGCTCTCTCTCATTTCAGCCCAGCTAGATGTGTCTTGACCAGTGATTAAACCAAACAAAAAGTATATTAAATGCTTAATGAATTCTTTTTTTATTTTTCTCTATTAAAACCATCATAGTTTTTGAGGGAAAGTTTACAGTTAATTGGAATCCACATGCAGAAAACACAAGGGAAATACAGATAAAAATATCTGTTAAGCCATAATAAACAATTGCATATGCAATCCAATAATTCATTAATATTGAGAATACAATCACGGTAATCGTTTAAATTCAAGAAAATTGAACTTGTCAAAGTTATGAGGACATCTTGTGGTAAATATACAAACTGTATGTTTGATAACATCTCTTCACTGCATGCTGAAGAATATTGTTCTATTATTAATTCTAGAAGAACTGAGTATTTTGATTTGATAGCATCTAGGAATACATTGAATAACTTAATAGGAATAGATTGCTCAAGTATGCATGTTTAATATATTTGCAGTCTTAAAGATATTCATTGTATATTTGTAGAAAGGGAGATTTTTTTAAAATACGGCTTCATATTGTTTGACACCTTAATTCATTGCTCTTAGCAATTTGAGGCACTGACTGAATATTTTAATAGACAGAATTATAAAAATGCATTTTACATCACTTTCTCCAACAGAAATAATAATCCCTTTCTCCCAGGAGACAAAAACAAAACAAAAACCTTTTTCCAATTTGTCTTTTAAGGATAGTTATAAACATTGTTTCAGTCAGATAAACACTAGTGATTAATGCATTGTCTATTTTATCTTAAAACAACATATGGATTAAGACTCTTACTTGCAATGCATTTTTAAAAGTAGCATAAAGGATAATTTGTTATCATGACTGTTCTTGTGCCAACCGTTGCGGTTCTTATTTTTTGGGGAAAAAAACAAAACATTTTTTTTTTGTTAAGGTGGAGATGCTCTACAGTTGTGTTTTTATGGTTTCATCTAATTTTTTTAAAAATTACTGAAGTAAACATTGATTGGTTAATATCTCTTAAATTAACATTTCTCACTCTTTTACGGTATTTAAGTTGTTTTTATTGAATGGGTTTCAGCTACAGCCATATACACAGCTGAAGTAAAATCTGAATTGTGCAAGTGTGTTTGAAAGGAGAATGTGGCCCATGATTTTGATATGAAGTCTTATATTGTGTCTGAGTGTCTTTCTTTCTGCCATTTGATACATAGTTTTTCCATGAAGCATTGCCATCACAAATCTAAGCAGTTTGAAGTCTTAGATTTATTCAAGAAACAGTGTGTTGAAGAGCAGTGGGCTGGAAGACAACTCCTGGTTTCTATTTCTGGCTATGCTGCTGTCTGATCTCAGTGTGTGACCTTGGGCAGATCATTCAATCTGTCCTTGAATGAGATTTCCAGGCTGTTGATCAGGGTGCTGGGTAAATCAAGTCACTGGAGATGTCATTTTGTAGAGTAATTTTAATTATGTAATTTAACTAATCATTGTGTCATGTCTATTAATATAATATCCAAGTACAACCAGGTGAAACTCAGAAGTAGGAATAGAGGTTATTTTTTCTTTTGTATTTGGCAATGTTGTGGCCACTGCTGAAATAGTGTGTAGAATTCGGCAGTACATAATTCAAGATGAGTGTTGATTAATTGGAGTGGTTCGGAGAACAACAATGAAAATAATGAAAGGATTAGGAAACATGCCTTATAGTCATAGACACATGGGCTGAATATATTTTATTTAACAAAAAGGAGGCTAAGGGATGACTTGATTACAGTCTATAAGTGTCCATATGGGGAACACATATTTTAATAATGGACTCTTCAATCCTTCCGAGAAAGTTATAATATGATCCAATGGCTGAAGTTGAAACTTGACAAATTCAGACAGAAAATAAGAAATACATTTTTTATGGTGAGAGGATTAACCATTGGAAAAAAACATACCATGTGTGGTGTTGGATTCTCTATCACTGACATTTTTTAAAATCAAGATTGGAAGTTTTACTAAAATATATGCTCCAGGAATTATTTTGGAGAAGTTCTATGGCCTGTGTTTTAGAGAAGGGCACACCAGATGATCACAATGGCATTGGAATCCATTAATCTATGATTTCCACGTTACATGGGTATTAGCTTTCTTCCCAAAAAATATGAGCCACAAACATTTACTAAACTTGAATTATACCAAATTCAAGAAGTTTTGCGAGCAAGAAAATTAGTTTGTCACTGTAGCAGCACCAAATCCAACTTCTGTGGCTTCTTGAACATAAGTTGCTTCCACTTTCTGTAGAAAAAACAAAACATTATTATTTATTATTATGAAGCCAAAAAAGCATTAGCCGCTAAGTGATATAGGAGTCTCTATGCCATTTCAAAAGTGATTCAGGCCCTTAGTTTTGCATTTATCATTTATTTGTATATAAACAAAGAAGAAAAGTTAGCTTTCTTGCAGAATGGAGTATGCAAGTGCACTATTTTTTGCTTATGCTTTTTGTGCTGGGAAAATGTTATCGTGAAGTCAATAGATGAATAGGTGTGCACATGTGCAATGAAAGAATGAAGTTCTCAATACCAGTTTCATTAACTCTGAGCTACTTTGAGAGATGCATAATAAAATATGTATGTACGGTTGTATGTATGTATGTATCTATCTATCTAAAGGAAGGTTCTTAGGAAACACATTTAAGGCCATTTACTGACCAAGGCTGATTTACACTGATAATCTCGCCCTGTATATTTATGCTGTTGTTTAAAAATGCACATCAAGGAAACATTTATAATTTCTCTTGTTACTTTATACTCACAATTTTTCCCCTTTTTTGTCAGAGGTGATGACAACCCTAAATCCAGAGACTGTTATTAAGAAATCTGAACCAGGATAACTGTGACAATCCCCTCTTTACTGGTCTGTCAAAAGGCAATTAGCTACAACTCAAGAGGCAATAGCAACACATCTTCAGTTTAGAGATTCAGTCAAAAGAAGTAATGAAGTAATAATATCCCATGTTTTCACAAGTAAGGCATAAAACCTACACATTTATCATGGCTATGCTAAAGAACTCCCATAAAGTTTTACAAAAAAATAATTTTAGAAAAAAAAAGATGATAGAGTTTTTAGAAAATAGACACTAAACTGTAAGTTAAGTGGAAACTTAACTCGTAGCTATTTAAACAATTATAATTGGCAGTATCTTGTGGGGAAAAAACATGTTTTGTGCTTGATTCTGATTATAACAAACCACAAGAAAGGCGTGTATGGGAAATATACCTTATTTTGCAAGCATATAGGAAATATCTATATATATAAAAGTCAAATGGTGTATGCGTGCATGCATGTATGTACGTTCCCTTACTCCTTCCACACTGTTTGAGCTAGAGACTTGAAATTTGGTACAGTTATAGGCTTTAGGGTCCTAATCAGGGTAAGAATAGAATTTTTTTTTAAATCTCACCCCCTTCCCCCCTCCATCAGCCCCCCCACTCACTCAGCTTTCTCCCTCCTCCCCCCCTCCAATGCCCCCCCACTGGCTCAGCTCTCTCCCCCCTCAGGTAAGAATAGAAAATTTTTAAAATCTCACACCCCTCCCCCCCCTCCAACAGCCCCCACACTCGCTCAGATCTCTCCCCCCGTCCCCCCTCCAATGCCCCCCCACTCACTCAGCTCTCTCCCCTCTCCTCCCCTCCAACAGACCCCGCACTCGCTCAGCTCTCTCCCCCCTCAGGTAAGAATAAAAAAATTTAAAATCTCCCCCCCTCCCCCCAACGGCCCCCGCACTCGCTCAGCTCTCTCCTCCCTCCCCCCCCCCACTCCAACAGCCCCCCCCCTCACTCTGCTCTCTTTCCCTTCCCCCCCCCTCCAACGGACCCTGCACTGGCTCAGCCCCCCCCCCTTCAACGGACCCGAGCAACGCCGGGTATTTTTGCTAGTGGATTATAAAGATAACTGCAATGTTTGATTGGTTAAACCTCTTGTTTTAAACCCATGCTAGGCTCTGGATTAAACTGTTATGATACTTCGTTATGCTGGAAATTTAGAGCAAGCAGAATACATAAGCCATTTTCAACAATATTGACATTTGCCAGGGATTGAATGGACTCCTCACATTGCAATAATATCAGATAAGTATCTTGTCTATACAAGTCCATTGAAGCTGTTGTAATACTGACAAGTGTGGGTGGGCAGAGTGGGTACCCAGGGCTATATTGGTATGTATGACCCTTCTCTATCATGCTGTTATTTCTTTAGACATGGAAACTTGATTTGATAAACTAGATTTCATCTTAACCAGCTGATGTCTCAATCAATAATCATAATGAAACTGTTTTAGAGTTGGCTGCTTCTAAGTTTATACTTTGATAACAGTTGATGTATTTATTTTTGTTTCAATAAAACAGTCTTTTCCTCAGATGTGGACAAATGCATGTTCAGTACATTCGTAACTGAACTTGTAACTAAAGTTACCGACAGCTATTTGCTTTGTGTAGATTTTGTTATTCACTGAATGTGCTTCTGAGATTATTTCCTCATAATGGTTGAGCTTCCCAGATGACATCCTTCAGCCAAAGACATGAGTACTGCATGAGGCCCAGGGCTTCAGAATAAGTTAGAACTGCAGAATCATTTCTCCTCTCTGCTTCCTCCTATTTTTATCAAATAAATGATTAATTGATTTCAAGACCAGGAGGGACCATTGTGATCATCTACTCTGACCTTCTATATATCACAGGCCCTAGAACTTTCCCAAAATAATTCCTAGTGCAGATCTCTTAGAAAAACATCCAGTCTTGATTTAAAAATTGTCTCTGATGGGAAATCCATCACAACCTTAATAATTTGATCTATAAAGAGATATAGTCTCCCTTTTATATTCACACATGATTTCTAGGAGTCTTAAGAGCTACTGTATGTACTAATATCAAGAGGCAGGAAATCCCCTTAGATAATCCTCTCTTGTCTTTTCTATACCTTTCACTCAATTGTCTTCCCCCCATGTAGGCGGAGTGAAGTAAAACATGCATGAAAAGTTTCAAAGAAAACTATAACAATATTGTATAATTTAAATTAGACAAATTAATCTTTAATTTAATCAAAATTGAGAATGGATATTCACATTTGTGGCAAAGCTTTGGCCTTCTCCCTGTGGGTACTGCACTTCCAGGTGGTTTGTGCTAGCCTCAGAGGCTCACTGTGATTAGTTAGGGGAGGTAGAAAAGGAAGGAGCCCGGGCCCACCCTCTATTCCGGGCTCCAGCCCAGGGACCCTAATAATATCAGATAAGATGGCTGACCTTTTAGGCACCAAACACCATACAATTCCCTGGGCTACTTCCCCACAGCAGTCCCCCGCTTCTTCCAACTTCTCTTCACCCTTACCTCAGGGCCTCCTTCCAAACTCCCTCCACTCCAATGCCTCCAAGCTGCTCTCTGCTCCAACGCCTCCAAACTGCTCTCTGCTCCAATGCCTCCCAAAATCCTGCCACCCACACCAACCTGACTAAATGGGAGGGTTTTTAAGTGGTTTCAGCCAGCCCCTGATTGGCTTCAGGTGTCCCAATCAGGCTAGCTGTTTCTGCTGCTTTCTAGAACCTTCTTAATTGGCCCCAGGTGTCTTGATTGGCCTGGAGTAGCCTTTGTTTGGCTATCCAGGGAACAGAGACCTGCACATCCTGAGGTTGATATACCTGCCTTCCAGCACTCTCCTATACCCTTCTGGCCTGACTCCGTCACACATTGTTAACCCTACATAATAGGATCCTTAGAAGCTGATTTGATTTTCAGTGCTTTTTTCTTTAAGGTACTCATTAATAGGAATCTTTTTGCAAGAGTTAATTTATCCCTTATTTTTACTGTGATAATCAGGAACCCACTTCATAACTCACCATGTTTTTGTAAAATATTTAAAAGGCAAAAAATACAGGCACCAATTAAACAATTTAAAAACTTCTGATATATACAATATGTGCTGGCATAGTATGAGTCAAGATTAAGTTAGTTAGTAGATTAAGTTTGGGTTAGCTGCATTATTCATGAGTGAGTTTTACAGACCATCTGTCATAAGTATAAAGTAACCCAAAATTACTGTTTACCTGTAAGGGGTTAAGTTAAAGGTAACCTGGAAGGGGGGGGGACCAATTGACCAATAGGAACCAAAAGTGCTAATCAACCCCAGGAGACAAAGGTGGGGATTTTAGTTTCAGTTTCTCTCTGCCTGATCACAGGAGCTAGGCGAACGAGTTCCTCTTTTCTATTTTCAATCTACTTATAAGCTTTCTATCCAACAACAAGTGAAGTTAGTCAAACAGTAAGTTATCTTATTTTATCACTTGGAAAATTCTCCAGCTGTGGAAATTAACCTTGTGTGTCTTTATACTGTAAGGGTAAGCAGCCATCCAGCAAGGGGAGAACTTAGCCCAGGCAGGGGTTTGTCTTTGACTCTTTATTGATTATTGGAAGTGCTGTTCTACTGTTGTTTCTAAGGGATTTACTCCTTTCTTTTTTCTTTAATTAAAATCTTTTAAGAATTGGACTGCTTGTTTTCTATTGTGTAGATTCAGGTTCAGAATCAGGAAAAGTCTCACAGGAAAAGTGAGGTTTTTTTCCCTCAAGCTTCCCAGTGAGGGAGGATAAGCTTGGGGGGGGGGGGAGGAGGGAAGGGGAAGGAAGGGTCCCAAACTACCCAGACCCATTGTTTTGTGGGCTTAGTTTGGTGGTGGCAGTGTACCAGGTCCAGACAGAGGAGAAGTTTGTGTTGTGGGGGAAAAGTTTTAACCTAAGCTGGTAAAATAAGCTTGGGGGGTTATTTCTTTTTTCATGCAGGTCCCCACCTCTTTACCCTAGAGTTCAGAGTGGTGAGGCAATTGTGACACCATCTCAAAACACTACAAAGAAAATGTTCAAACTTCATCACTTTCATAGTAATTTGATGTGTTGTATCATTGTCCCTGTCTTACAGATGAGAGACACAGTGAGCTTAGACTTAGAATTTAGCACTTAGAACAGTCTTCGAACAACGCTTCCTTAACTCTCGTCCCCTAATGCTCCTACTCTACTTGCGGTATATTGATGACATCTTCATCATCTGGATCCATGGAAAAGAAGCCCTTGAGGAATTCCATCATGATTTCAACTATTTTCATCCCACCATCACCCTCAGCCTGGAACATTCCACAAAAGCGGTCCATTTCCTAGACACAACTGTGCTAATAAATGATGAGCATATACACACCACCCTATACCAAAAACCTGCTGACTTCTACACTTACCTACATGCCTCCAGCTTCCATCCAGAACACACCACTCGATCCATTGTCTACATCCAAGCTCTAAGATACAACCACATTTGCTTCAGTCCCTCAGACAGAGACAAACACCTCCAAGATCTCTACCAAGCATTTTTAAAACTACAATATCCACCTGGGGAAGAGAAAAAACAGATTGACAGAGCAAGAAGAGTACCCAGAAGTCACCTACTACAGGACAGGCCCAACAAAGACAACAACAGAACACCATTAGCCGTCACCTTCAGCCCGCAACTTAAGCCTCTCCAATGCATCATCAAAGACCTACAACCTATCCTGAAAGATGATCCCACATTCTCACAGATCTTGGAAGACAGACCAGTCCTCACTTACAGACAGCCCTCCAACCTGAAACAAATACTCACCAGCAACCGCACACAACACAGCAAAAATACTAACCCAGGTGCCTACCCTTATAACAAAGCTTGATGCCAACTCTGTCCTCATATCCATTCAACTGACACCATCATAGGACCTAATCACATCAGCCACACCATCAGAGGCTCATTCACTTGCACATCGACCAATATGATATATGCCATCATGTGCCAGAAATGTCCCTCTGCTATGTACATTGGCCAAACCAGCCAGTCTCTACGCAAAAGAATAAATGGACACAAATCTAACACCAGGAATCATAACATTCAAATACCAGTAGGAGAACACTTCAATCTTCCTGGCCATTCTATTAAAGATTTGATTGTGTCAATTTTGAAAGAGAAAAACTTCCAAAACAGACACCAACGAGAAACTGAGGAACTGGAATTAATTTTGAAATTGGATACAATTAACCAGGGGCTAAATAGGACTTGTGAATGGTTCTCTCATTACACTAATTGATTGCATTTCTCGAGTTATTTTACCTTCAACACTTACTATCTAGTGCAGACACAGAAATCCATTTTAAAAGGTATTTTTTTCTCCTGTTTATAATGTCCCATCCAGATTTAACAGCCTCTTAGAATTGGTATGCTAATGTACAACTTTTTCTTTTCTTCTTTCTGTGTGTATAAATGCATCTTACTTCTGTTCCATTCTACGCATCCAATGAAGTGGGCTATAGTCCACGAAAGCTTATGCTGAAATAAACTGGTTAGTCTCTAAGGTGCTACAAGTATTCCTCGCTTTCTAATGAGGTTAGGGAGTTTGCCCAAGGATACAGAGCTATAACAGACGTGAGACTAGAGCAGAGATGTCTTGATTCCCACTCCAGTATTTTAACTACAGTAGATACCATTTCAGAGGAAGACTCAAGCCTCCAGAGTTGGAGATAACACAGGCGGTCAAGAAATCTCATGTAACTGCAGCCGGACATGCTAACTCATCACTCCCCTTGCCCCCCACTCTCTCTCACACACATGCCAAGCTAACTTCTAGATCCTACTTCCTTCTTCCCACACACAAACATCCTGCCTTGTGTGACGGTGCTGTTCCTGGTGGGATCTAACTGTGAGTGTCAGATCAGGACAGATTGCTTCCAAAGGGGCATCTACAGCCCAAAGCTGGGGTTTCTTCACACTAAGGCAAACCAAACCAGCTAAACAGAAAAGACTTTGGTTTCACCCCACTGGCTAACCACAAGTCACACAAGCAATCCCCTTAAGACACTCCAGACTCCCAGTATCACCACCAGCAGCCACCTGTCCTGGGTATCAATGGTTATGAAAACCAATCCCCCAAATAAAGAAAACGGTTCTCCCCAATTCCAAAGAATCAGGCCCAGGCCCAGGTCAATATACAAATTAGATTTTACCACAAATCACGCTGTAGCCAATCCTTTAGAATCTAAAATCTAAAGGTTTATTATACAAGGAAAAAGGTCTAGGTGAGGGTTAAGAATGGTTAAAAGAAATCAATTACATGCAGTAATGGCACATCTCTTAGTTCAGGCTTACAGCAAACGTAGAATAAACTGCAGGTTCAAATCAAAGTCTTTGGATGCATCCCATTTGGGGGATGGGTCAGTACCATTGTCCAGAGTTCCCAGAGTAGCAAAGTTCCATCCAAAGCTGGAAACAAGGCAGGCTGAAGACTGGAGGTAAGAGACAAAATGGAGAATGCTTCTTCCAGCTTTTATAGACTCTCTCTTCTGGGCCAAGACCCTCCTCCTTCTTTTGCAGAGTCCGGTTGCAATATGGAGGCTCACAGTCACAAGGTCCAATCACCAGACTTCTCCAGGATTCAGTTTCTGACCAGGCAGTGACATTCCTAGAGCAGCTCGGGTGTGGACAGGCATATACAAAGTCCATTGTGTGGTTGATGTCCCTTAATGGGCCATCAGGCAGCCCAAGCCAAGCTGACGCCCAGTATTCAGGAATCTTCTTCCCCAGCAGAACACAATATTTGGAAAGACAGACAGTCCAGAGCCAATATTATAGTTCTAACTAAAAAATTGATACACACATATCACTTGCATATTCATAATCAGCCATTCATAACCTGGTTGTAGGCACCCATTATGACCCCCTGTACATAAGATTTGGTGCCATTATAGGACCCTGGTTGCAGCAATGATTTATAGGGTCCCAAATTACTTCAGTCACGTGATACCTTGTTCATCAATGAGATTTCTCTGGCTACATTTTCTCACAACAGGGAGAAAGACGCCAAAGACAAGGAGTCATAGCAGCACTTTCCCTTCCAATTCTGACACCTCTCCAAATACAAAGAATCCTGAAGCAATAGGGTGTCATTTGGGGACATATTCCATGAAGTGCTTTGGTCTTAGGAGCTAGGCAGGTAGCTATGTCCATTACTAGTATGGTACCAGTGGCTCATATTGCATTAGCAACAAAGAGCAGAAGAATGGCACGATCCGGTAAGTTTCAGCTGTGCAAGCAGGCTTCCTAGAGGAAGTGGTGGATGAGGATAAGATGCAGCTATGGCAGAAACAACCAGTTTAGTCATCTTGGTACAGAGGAGACTGAAGCTGAGGCCATGCCTGTGCAATAAGAGAGGAGTAGCAACAGTTGGGACCAGCCACAGTGGCAAGAAAAAGGCCATAGAGGTCCAAGGTTCTCCAAACAAGATGATCAAATGTGGCATGACTTGTATGGAAGACTTGAAACCATTACTTAGGAAGAGCATCCACAAACAGAGGCTGATCAGGGGACTAATGCCATTCCTTGCATGTGGATAGGAGGGTGGAGGAGCAGGAATTTTGGAGGAAATTTGGAGGTAGTTTAAGTGTTTTCAGGGACAGGAGCAGAGCCTGGGGTGGTTGGAGTGAAAGATGGATGGGGACAAGTCTGAGAAAGGTGTTCTTCTACCTTCTCTTGTTACTGTAGAATACACCTGAGATTTCCACTCAGTGGTAGCAGTGGAGGAAAAAAATCATGTAGGAGAAAGAGAGGTTGGAGAGCAGGAGATTTGTGGAATTATTTCTTTATTCTTCAGTGAATTGCCGACATTTGAGTACAGAAGCGTGCTTGCTTTAATGTCTAAGTTGTTTAGCCTCAGGTGTCTTACACAATTCTTAGCTGGCTAGCTGCCTTAGAGTATTATGTCAATATGGCTTGTTAAAATAAGTGCAGTGCTCGTAGTCAGTTACTGCAGGACACTGTTATTATTCAAACAGCACATAGCACATACTGAACACATTCTTGACCAATGATGAGCATTGTTGTTGAAAGTCTGCAGATATCAGACATCCCTGCCAGACTGCAGGATGTCCCTGACACCATAATGTGGATTTATACATAACTTCATGTGACAGATCAGGTTTCAAGCTGTCAGTAAGTCATATCTGATATACAGTAGAAATACAGTAGAAAAACTGGTACAAGGGATATACATTTAAGAAATGAAGTAAATCCTGTTGCTTTAAAGAGGGATTCAGTTTAATTTACTCTAACACTTCTTGCCAGGGACAGCTGCCTTGCTAATCAGGACTGAGTCCCCTAGACTCTTTGGGAGGTTAGATTAAGGGCATTTGACATAGTAGGTTTTGAAAAAGAAAACGTGGAAATGCATCCTGAGAGATGTCAAGGGAGCAATAGCCAGTGTACATAGGACAGAGACTTCCGGCAGCCCCCATTGGAACGGAGCGGCGAACTGTGCCCAGTGGGAGCCGCGATTGGCTTAACCTTCAGATGTGGCAGGTAAACAAACTGGCCAGGCCCGCCAGGGATGCTTACCGTGGGGGGCGCGTGCCAAGGTTGCCAATCCCTGACTAAATGGTACACACCTGAAATGCTGAGGTGACCTCAGCCAGCTTTATTGATATGCCAGTGCTTTACTGAATTAGTACCTTATTAAATTTTTATGTAGTTGAAATTAAACACTATATAGATTTATATATACTTTTTTCCTGAAAAATATCAATCTATTAAAATAATTAATTAATAACTGTACATATAACTCTATAAAGATGGATTATTTATAAAAAAAGGACAAGCTGCCAAGAATAGCCATACATTTAATATGGCATTTACACTGTTACTATCATGATGGCTTCTGAAAAATTCAATTGTTCCTCTGTTTCTTTAAGCTGCAAAACAAGAAGAAAGGAAAATTAGAGTCTAATGCAGTTTATCTACTTTGCTTGGGTAACAAATTCCTTAAGGAAATAGTTCACATTTGATTTCATAATATTTACTGCATTTGTGGTTTGGCTAACAAAAAATGAAAAAAAAATACAATGCAGAAAAAAATACTATAAAAGCCCGTATTTTAAAAAGTCCATGTACATTTGTGCACACACACACAAGTTACATGAGCAAAACACTCAAGCTACAGATACAGTGAGGCGAACTCTTTGATAGACAAGCAAGAATGGTGTATTTGTAAGTATAATTTGCACACATGGACTTTTCAGAATAAGACATCCTGTATCTTTTTTATTTATCTATCATTTTTGGAGTTTTGCTTTTATCTACATTTATCACAAATAGCTTTGTAGCGTGATGCTTAGTGAAAATAAAATGACAAAATAAATTTGTTATCATTATTCATTCATATAATGCCATTGTGATGGAGGCTGGGCTTACCAGAGGCATTGCCTAGTGGTTAGGTCACCAAGCCACCACTTTCACCCATCTATGGAGATTTTCACTGGCAACCAGTCCAAAACTGTGATGGCCCACCTATAGGAAAGCAGTGATTTAGCCCTCTGTCTGGGTCACAAATTTAGTTTGCCCCTTTTAGGAGTAACAGAGTCCAAAAAAAATATACCAAGAGCAAGTCCTGCCTGACTAACCTAATTGCCTTATATGATGAACTAACTGGCTCTGTAAATGAGGGGAAAGCAGTGGACATGTTATTCCTTGACTTTAGCAAAGCTTTTGATACGGTCTCCCACAATATTCTTGCCAGCAAGTTAAAGAAGTATGGGCTGCATGAATGGACTATCAGGTGGATAGAAAGCTGCCTTAATCGTTGGGCTCAACGGGTAGTGATCAATGACTCCATGTTCAGTTGGCAGCCGGTATCAAGTAGAGTTCCCCAAGGGTCGGTCCTGGGGCTGATTTTGTTCAATATCTTCATTAATGACGTGGAGAATGGTGTAGACTGCACCCTCAGTAAGTTTGCAGATGTCGCTAAACTGGGAGAAGTGGCAGGTACACTGGAGGATAGCAATTGGATACAGAGGGACCTAGACAAATAAGACAATTGCGCCAAAAGAAATCTGATGAGGTTCAACAAGGACAAGTGCAGAGTCCTGCACTTAGGACAGAAGAAAACCATGCACTGCTAAAGACTAGGGATCGAATGGCTAGGCAGCAGTTCTGCAGAAATGGACATAGGTGTTATAGTGGACGAGAAGCTGGATATGAGTCAACAATGTGCCCTTCTTGCCAAGAAGGCTAATGTCATTTTGGGTTGTATAAGTAGGGGCATTGCCAGAAGATCAAGGGACATGATCATTTCCCTCCATTCGGCACTGGTGAGGTCTCATCTGGAGTACTGTTTCTGGTTTTAGGCCCCATACTAGAAGGAGGATGTGGAAAAACTGGAAAGAGTCCAGCAGAGGGCAACAAAAATGATTAGGGGGCTGGAGCACATGACTTAAGAGGAGAGACTGAGGGAACTGGGATTGGTTAGTCTGCAGAAGAGAAGAATGAGGGGTGATTTGATAGTTGCTTTCAACCACCTGAAAGGGGGTTCCAAAGAGGATAGATCTAGTTGGTCTCAGTAGTAGCAGATGACAGAACAAGGAGTAATGGTCTCAAATTGCAGAAAGGGAGGTTTAGGTTTGATATTAGGAAAAAAAAATTTCACTAAGAGGGTGGTGAAGCACTGGAATGGATTACCTAGAGAGGTGGCGGAATCTCCCTCCTTAGAGGTTTTTAAGGTCAGGCTTGACAAAGCCCTGATTGGGATGATTTATTTGGGGATTGGACTAGATGACCTCCAGAGGTCCCTTCCAACCCTGATAGTCTATGATTCTATGATACAGAGTCCCACATCCTCATAACATGGAGATCCTTAATTCCACCTCCTGATCCCTGTGGGTAGTTTGTCCTTGCCATAGAGCTTTCAGATTACTTTTCCTTAGTTCTCGGGGGTGGGGGGTTGCTGAAGTGAGGGAGTTTGTCTTCTCTGTAACAAGGGTGGTACATAGAAGAACTTGGGCCCTTCCACTCTATCAGTCTCTAACCTATGAGAGACACCTTGAATTTCCTCAAGGCTGCCTCCCTGCATCACTTTCTATCTTAACCTCTCCCCAAATTCTCAAAGTCCAACATAAGACATCAAAAAAGAAAATAATGACTCTTCAACTAGACGGGATCAGCTGGTAGTCCCTTCCTAGAAGTAAAGGCTTCTGAGAGCAAAGGCACTCAGGCTAGATCTGTGAACTTACCCTGTCCACCTACCCTATTCTGAGCTTCCTGGCTCCCTTTTAAGGTGCAGAAAGTGACATCACTGAGCCCAGAACTGCTTGTTAAATTCATCAGTTCCAGCATAGGTTTTGTATACTTCATCACAGTTGTAAATGCATAAAGCTAGACAGTACATTATAGTAATTTATCATAGACAAATGGATAACACATTTCAGCTAAACAAAAGCCAAACTATACTGGTCAGATAAGACTGAACTTACCCAAAGTGAAGTATGTCAGACAAATAGTGCTTCATGGAATGAGTCACTTTTTATAAATTTATTTAAATGAGAAAAATGCAGTTTAGCTTATATTAATAAGGACATTATTATAGGCATATAGAAGAGAGCTAGAAGGACTTGCAGAGCATCTTATCAATATTGTGTTAATAATTTACAGATATGCTTGTTTTATTATGTTTTACTAGCAAAAATACCCGGCGTTGCTCGGGTCAGTCGGAGGTGGGGAGGGGGCAGAGAGCTGAGCGAGTGCGGGGTCCGTTGGAGGGGGGAGGGGGCAGAGAGCAAACCCAACACCCCCACCTCATTTACCCCTCGACCAACCCCGACTCACATTTTCACCCCCCAACCCAAACCCAACACCCCCATGTCACCCCCTACCAACCTCAACACCCCCTGACCAACACCCACACCTCACCCCCCGCAGACCAAACCTGACACACCCACCTCACTTTCCCCCCCAACCAAACCCGACACCGCTAACTACCACCACAAACAAACCCGACACCCACACCTCACTTACCCCTTGACCAACCCCGACCCCCCTCCTCACCTCCCTAAACAAACCCAACACCCCCTGACCAACCCCAACACCCACACCTCACCCCTCACCCACCCTGACACCTTCCCACCCCCCCCAGACCAAACCCAACACCCCCGGCTCACTTATCCCCCCCGACCAAACCCAACACCCCCACCTCACCCCCCAACCAAACCCCACACCCCCACCTCACCCCCGGACCAAACCCGACACCCCCACCTCACTTACCCTCCGACCAAACCCAACTCGGGTCTGTCGGAGTGGGGAGGGGGCAGAGAGCTGAGCGAGCGTAGGGTCCTTTGGAGGGGGTATTATGACATCATAACTATGTCACAGAGAACAGCAGCTGCCCAGCTGATGTGAATGGGCTTTAAAGAATTTCACCCCTGGGGGGCGTCAGAGGTGAGATTTGAAAAATTTTCAACTCTTACCCTGATTAGGACCCTAAGACCTCTAACTGTACCAAATTTCAAGTCTCTAGCTCAAACGGTGTGGAAGGAGTAAACATTCATACATACATACATACACGCATACATACACCATTTGACTTTTATATAGAGAGATTTTTGTCATGCAAAAGTATTGTTCATTTTCCAGGCTTCAGATAACTATAATACTGTTTGGCACAGGCTACTCAAAAAATAATCTATCAGGTATAATAATCCAGAGTCACATTCCTTCCCTTTGTGTATTCCTTTTGGCTGTATGCAGAAGACAGAAGAAAATGACTAAACCTCCTATTCTTAAATCCATTCTAACTAGGAGGACCCAAATTCTTTTTAAGCCAGTTAAAACTTTCCAGATTTAGTTCCATTTTAAATTACTGTCAACATTTCCTTTCCTTTCATTTTAAAGTATGTAAAAACAATTTTATTTTCATTTCCAGGACCAGGAGTTTCCTAAAGAATCCTTTTACATCCCTTGTTTAGGGCAAATTCTTATCTCCTGCTTATTGTGTTAAGAGAGAATTGCCCCTTTCTACCAAATAACCCATGGAAGGTGTTTCCATTGCATCCATCTGGATGCATGCATCTGTTCCATCTGGGTACACGTCTGGCTCTGTTGATCTGTTTCCTTATTTCCTCGTGCGGGTATTGTAGTTTTGAGAAAGCTTGGTGAAGATCTTGTAGGTGTTGGTCTCCGTCTAAAGGGTTGGAGCAAATACGATTGTACCTTAGTGCTTGGCTGTAGAGTAGACAATGGATTGTGTGCTATGTCCGGGATGGAAGCTGCTGGCATGTAGGCATAGCTGTTGGTAGGTTTTCGGTATAGGGAGGTGTTAATGTGGCCATCATTAATTTGCACCATGGTTTCTAGGAAGTGGACCTCCCATGTAGACTGGTCCAGGCTTGTCTTGCAGTAGGAGGGTTATGGGTACATTCACTTTTTTACAGTTGACCTCAAAGTTAGGGTAAATTTGTAGGCCCAGTTGTTACCATAGTGGTCAACATTGAATAAATCTGAAAAAGACTGCAATAGACAAAATGCCCCTGGTGCTACAACTGTCTTATATTGCAACACAATTTACTGGAAGCACAGGAAAAGCCT
This sequence comes from Sternotherus odoratus, assembly GCA_032164245.1. Classification (NCBI taxonomy): domain Eukaryota; kingdom Metazoa; phylum Chordata; order Testudines; family Kinosternidae; genus Sternotherus; species Sternotherus odoratus. The sequence goes on along the minus strand of JAVMKO010000001.1, from coordinate 225,164,860 downwards.
GAGGTAGTTTTTTTTTTTTTTTTTCTAGAGAGATTTACTTAAAATAAAATGAAGCACAAGTGAACATTGGTTTTCTTCCTCATAATCCTCATAACATAGTTCATTCTCTCCATAAATCCATCTTTCAGTTACTTCAGGATCTTCTAAAACTGAAATTTTATTCTAGCACCAGCCATACCATTCTGACTTACAAGACTTGTTAAAATAGCATTAATGCCTCATTTCCAATTACCAGAGGTTCAAGTATTTCTGTTAGTCTGGAAGAAAGGTGGAAGGGTCATAAGATATCTTGGTAATGTCATGTATACTTTTAGTGGTACATCTTGAGTTATATCCCATCAGCTGACTGCACATTGCACGATGTAAGAAATGGTAAAAACTAAGCATGCTTTACATATAATTAGACTTAATTGTCACACTAATATTGAAACATTTAAAAAATATACTTTTCAAACTAATTTAATGAAACCAGTACAAAGTCATGTGTAGACATGCTTAAATCAGTTTACAAGTGGCTTAAATTAATTTAGTTTAAATCAGTCCGGCTTAAATTTCACCCCTGAGTACCCGCTATTAAATATCTTTAAGTTTAGTGAATGCTAATTTTCATACTCTATATTTAAATTTTCGTTTAGAAGGAAATCTTCTTTCAATGATCAACTTCACAATAAGCAGTGACTCACTGCAACCTGTCTTGTACTAAAACAATCCAATGCACATTTCAATGCACTGAAACAATTTGAACCCTGCATCCTAACTCTGTATAAAGGGTTTCCCAGCTTTGCTACTGTTCTCTGTGCTGGCCTTGAAGAAGTCACTGCAACAGCGTGTAGCTCAGTTTTTTCCATTTGTGAAGAGGGAGATAATAATACTTACCCACTTTTGTTACGTCTTTTGAGACTGCCTGGAACCTTTAAAAGGCATGAAGTCATGAGGTCACAGATGGCCCTCCTTGGTGCTCTGATCTATCTCATGACCTAGGTAAACTTGACTTGATGGTACCTTACACCCAAAATTACAAAACTTGATGGTACCTTACACCCAAAATTACAATACTATTCGTGTCATTCTCAGTCCCTTACTCCAGGCCAAGTGCACCATAGATCTCATACACAAAAAACAATATTTGTGGCCAGTCCTATAATAAACTATCTAAAGATTTATTAACTGGGAAAAGGAAATGAGAGATATTTACATGGTTAAAGCAGGTAAACATATATATATATACACAAATGAGTTCCAATCTGAAGTTTCAAAAAGTAATGGAAGCTTCCATAATAAGTAAGTTCTATATATCCTACACAACTAACTCAGGTCAAGCACTGGGGATCTTTTGCTTATGCTTAGTAATCCTTCCCCTTTACAGTCTAAGCAGCATAAAAGATATAACTCCTTCTTGTTAGGGCTTTCTATTCCTTCCCTCCTTCTGCTTTGAGTCACACATTTTGCTATTGACAGGAATTCACTTTCAAGTCTCCTCTTTATGGGGGTGGAGGAGCAATCAACAGAGTGTTTTATCTTCTGAAGTTCCACAATAGTTTGTCTGGTATACTTTTTCCTCCTGTATGAAGTAACTTTCAGGAAACAGGGTGTAGGTTGTGGCAGCTGAGGTAGACAGCTGAATTGACCACGAGGCAATCACTTCCTTCATGATGACATGGCAGGACCTAGGAGAATCTAGCTCAATACATTTTCAACTGAGGATTGGGAAAACTGACAAACCAAAACAAAGCAATGGATAATCAGATCAGGATACTTCCTTCCTTCCTGGCTGGCTCTCTCAGCTACCTTCTCTTTCACCTTTCAAATGCTACTACAGAGAGAGGGGCAAATTCCTTTCTTTCAGGCTTCTGGTATCCTGGTTAAAGAACCAGTCACATCTCCCCACTGCTGAGACATCTGGGGCTACTGCTTTACTTTCCCTCCTCCAACCACTTCTCTGTTGAAGGGAGAGTCACTTGGCAACAGGTCAACAGCACTTCTGTAATGCAACCTTCAGCCCTGACCAGGCCCAGCTAAGTTTCACACTCTATGGTCAATAGGCTAGAGGGGAAATCACATAGGTTGAAGGGACTGTATTTTGAATCTAACAGATGAAAGTATAATAATATCAATGGCTGGGAGCTTAAATTAGATAAGGTCAGACTAGAAATAAGGCATACATTTTAAACAGTGAGATTAATAACCATTAGAACAATTTACCCAGAACATAATGGCCATACTGGGTCAGACAAAAGGTCCATCCATCCTAGTATCCTGTCTGCTGACAGAGGCCAATGACAGGTGCCAAAAAGGTAAATATCAAGTTATCTCTCTCCTGCTATCCATCTCCACCCTCTGACAAACAGAGGCTAGGGACACCATTCTTTACCCATCCTGGCTAATAGTGATTAATAGATTTAACCTCCATACATTTAACTAATTCTCTTTTAAACCCTGGTATAATCCCAGCCTTCACAACCTCTTCAGGCAAGCAGTTCCATGGGTTGACTGTGTGCTATGTGAAGAACTTCCTTTTATTTGTTTTAAACTTGCTGCCCATTAATTTCATTTGGTGCCCCCTAGTTCTTATATTATGGGAATAAGTAAATAACTGTTCCTTATTTACTTTCTCCTTCAATGGCAATTTTAAAATTAAGAATGCATGTGGTTTTTTTAAAGATATACTTTAGTTCAAAATGAATTATTTTATGGGAGTTCTATAGCCTGGGTTCTAACAGACGTCAGACTAGATGTTCACAATAGTCTTTTGTGGTCTTTGAATATATCAATTATTTATTATTGATTTATTATATCTGATTTCTTTATCAGTAGAGTCTGCTATAGAACCACATGTGAAAGGCAGGAGCATAAGTCTACTTCATTATATATAAACTTAATACCAAATAAAGACAAAAGCCTTTATGCCCATATTTGCAAGGTGGATTATTCTGATTGTATTCTAATGGCCCAGAGGAACTGGCCCATAAAGACTGATGTAAGGCAGAAAGCCCCATGGATTTCATAGAGATGTATTAATCAAAGAATTGAGGGATGTTATGTAATGTGTGTAATACCACCAAATCTTTAATACAATAGTGGGCAACCTGCAGTTTATTTACATTAACCATCTGCAGGCATGGCTGCCCGCAATGCCCAGTGACTGCAGTTCACCATTCCCGGCCAATGGGAGCTGTGGAAAGCAGCAGCCAGCACGTCCCTGCGGCTGCAGGTTGCCCACCACTGCTTTAATCCATTATAGCAAAATGGTTTTCAGACAATGAAAGACTGTCAGGCAGGCAAGGGCTTAATTTTCAGCTGCAGGAATCCACCCATGGGCAAAACTTTGCAGGATCAAGATGGTGGTGGCCTGTGCCTCAGAAAGATGCCTGTGTCAAAAAGAGACATGGTGAAAGCCATAACACATTTGATTAATCTACATTGCTCACAATGTCAGGATACAACTTAAATTTGCTTTTATCTTTACTTTTAATTAAAGTCTCTGATTGGTGCAGATCATCAAGACTGTCAGACTATTAGGAGATAATTGAGAAAATAATCATATGTAGCCAGATTGCCAACTGCACTGGTAAAAAGCAGTGCGAGCTTAGGGCATTGAAAACTCAGCAAGAACCACTTTGCGGAGTTTTCTCATGTTCTTCTGTTGTAGGGTAGAAATAGTTCCCAATAGAAATGGCTCAACTAGAAACTATGCAGATCTGCTATCCACATTGAAAAAGTATGTCTCTGCTGCAGTTATGGTCCCTGACAATCTTTCCTACCCCATTGTTTGCTCCCTGGACACAGCCATCCTGTAGAGAGAAAGAGAGGAGAAGGCTACATTATCTCTTCCACCTAAAGTTAATGAAGTTTGGAATCAGTTGGGAACACAAAAGGAAATCTACCCATTCCAGCTTCAGTTCATTGTATCCTCCCCCTGCAAAGATAAATGAACTTTGGGGACCTTCTCAGATTCCAGAAAAGGGGGACTAATTTTGCTCAGGTGTTGAGTTCCCTTCCATATGAGAAGACAAGTTCCAGACCCAAATTAGGGAGACAGGATTTCCCCATGATATGGTAGTTTAAGAGCTATCATTGTTGTTCCAACTTGTCTTATAAATTCAGTAACTTTCTCTATATATTGCTTTTTCAACCCAGTAGAAATAAAAGCAGGTACTTGATGACATGGAAGTTTTAAAATTCCATTAGAATTATATGTGATGTACAGAATTCTTACTAAAACATTTTTAATGATTCTGCACAGTAATTCTACCATTCAAATAAATAAATGGACTGAGGTAATATTCAACATAAAATATAACTTTCTATTTTCACACCTAATTAAGGAGAAATTTGATTTCACCCTGAAAATGCATTAACATTATGACTTAGGAGCAGAGGTCAAATGTAAATGGCCTGGCAATTACGAGCAAGGGGCCAGAAATGTGTCAGTTTAAGTGCCTGAAAAAAGTGTATTGTTGACCTCGTTAGCCATATTTCAAATTAATACATAATACATGAAGAAAACGTGGAAAGCTCTTTATGTTATTTTTAATTATTTCATAAGTACAGTAGATAATCTCTCAGTCATAAAAAACATTCAACAGTTCAAATATTTTGGAAAAATTAAAACACACTAATAGCTGAAAAGAGAAAACCAGAAGCCATACCACATATCTAACATGTTATTTGCAATGATAAAATTTACCAAAATATTAATACCACACAGTAGACACTGGGAAAATAGCATAAAGTGGCAACTACACAGAATGAAACATGTAAATGAAGGGGGTCAATATTAATGAGTCTCTTAGCAATTTTTCATACATATACAAAACATTATATTTATTTCACTTTACTTTACCAATTAAATTTTAACTATGTCTATATTTATGAATGCAACGACATCTGCTACCCTCATACATTCAGCATAAGCAGTCTTTCCATTTATCTAATCTTTTTTTCTCTCTCTCTCTTCTGAGCTCTCTCCAAAATGTGTCTATTTTCCTGCTATTAAGTAGCCAATCACTTGAACATAGAATTCCAAGTATCATTCAATTTTTGAATTGCTAGTATAATCCCTGCTCAAAGAGCTCTGGATAATGGACTATGGACTCATTGAACAAACTGAACCACAAAAAAGCAGAACCAGCTAAGCTAGTATTAACATTTATCATAATGCCCATATAAAAGGGCTGTTGATTAATCATGTGAGTTAATGAAAAAAATTCACATTTAAAAAATATTTGCAATTAATCACACTGTTAAAGAATAGAATACCATTGAAATTTATTAGACATTTTTGGATGTTCTTCTGCTATTTCAAATATATTGATTTATATTACAAGACAGAATACAAAGTGTACAATGCTCAATTCATAGTTATTTTTGATTGCATATATTTGCACTGTAAAAATGATAAACAAAAAATAGTATGTTTAAATTCTTCTCATAAAAGTAATGATGTGCAATCTCCTTATTATGAAAGTGTAACTTACACATGTAGATGTTTCTTGTTACATAACTGCACTCAAATACAAAACAATGTAAAACTTTAGAGCCTACAAGTCCACTCAGTCCTACTTCTTATTCAACCAATCACTATGACAAACTATTTTGTTTACATTTACAGGAGTTAATTCTACCCGTTTCTTATTTACAATGTCAGAACATTGAAGAAAGTGAGAACAGTTAGTTCTGGTAGCTCCAGCTCACGCTCAGCGTCAGGCACACTCTGTCTCGGGCCGCTTCCGGCATTGCAAGGTATTTACACACAGATGTGCTAAACATTAGTATGCCCCTTCATGCTTTGGCCACCATTCCAGAGGACATGCTTCCATGATGATGATGCTTGTTAAAAAATAATGAATTAATTAAATTTGTGACTGAATCTGAGGGTAAAAAGCCACTCTCTCAGCCTGAGTGGGTGGGGCCAGGCCAAGTTTACTCCACCCCCAGAAGGGGTGGAACAGGAAGTACAAATAGCAGGGTCCTTAGCTATTCAAGGCAGCACCAGGGAGGGATAAGACACAGACTGCTGGCTGTTCCCTGCAGAGCCTGCTGCCGAGCCAGGGGAGTACCTGGACCAGGGAAAACCTCTAACCTGGGTGAAGGACTCAGGCTACCAGAACTGCCAGACACAGAGTACTCTGAGGGACTGGAGGAGCCAGACAGTGACCTGAACTAGAGTGAGCCTGATGCTGAGGGTGAGCTGGAGCTACCGGGACTACTGTCAGCTGAATATCCAGACGACTTGGAGGAACCAAATGAACAAAATTCGAGAAACCGAGTAGGGAGTATCCCAGGAGCAGAACTGGATAGTGGAGTGAGTCTGTATATGGTCAGCATGCTGCAGACAGATCCCCACTGATCCAGTGACGGGATTCTCTCCTCCAGCCACCGTCAGGGCCCTGGGATGGAATGCAGTGGAGTTGGGTGGGCTTGCATTTCCCTACCCTGGCCAACCCACCTCAAGTGGCACAACCCCAATAAAGACCACTGACTCTTGCCGGCACTCCACTGCCTAAGGGGCATGCCACTGATTCATGCTGGCACTCCCCTGCCTGAGGGGTGCACCACTGACTCTTGCAAACACACCTCTCTCCGCTAACTCCCCATCAACAGAAAGATGTGACCAAGGCCTTTCAGCGAGGCAGTAGCTTCCCCTTCTATTCCCCCCAGAAGCTTGGTGGACAACTGAGATCTTGTTACAGAGTCCCAAGGTTTAAGAATCTAAAGTGATGTCCAAAATCTGAGAGGGACATGGTGTGGAGTATGCTTTTAGAAGTGTAAAAGAGCAACACACAGATGCGGAAACTACAAAATCTGAACCACCAAAAAGAAAATAAACCTTCTGCTGGTGGCATCTGAGTCAGATGATGAAAATGAACATGCTCCGTTCTGCTCTGCTTTGGATATTATCGAGCAAAACTCATCATCAGCATGCCTGTATCTCCTCTGCAATGGTGGCTGAAGCAGGAAGGGATATACGACTCTTTAGAACATCTGGCACATAAATATCTTGTGATGCTGGCTACAACAGTGCCACATTAATGTCTGTTCTCACTTTCAGGTGTCATTATAAATAAGAAACAGGATGCATTATTTCCTCCAAATTGTAACCAAACTTGTTTGTCTGAGACAATGACTGAGATAGGACTGAGTGGACTCATAGGATCTAAAATTTTACACTGTTTTATTTTTGAATCCAGTTATTTCTTGTACAAACTTCTACATCTGTAATTTCAACTTTCATGATAAAGAGATTGCACTACAGTACTTGTATGAGGTGAGTTAAAAATACTATTTATTTTGTTTTTTATAGTGCAAATATTTGTAATAAAAATAAATATAAAGTGAGTAATGTACACTTTGTATTCTGTGTTTCAATTGAAATCAGTATATTTGAAAATGTAGAAAACATCCAAAATATTAAATAAATGATATTCTATTATTGTTTAACCACAATTAACCACAATTAATTTGAATCCCTTGACAGCCCTATTATAAAGTAATGCTAAAATAATTATAAGCATGACTGTTGAAAATCTAGCCAGCACAATACCAGGATCTGACTTAAGAAAATTATCCCTCCTTGTGTCCTTTATATAATTATATGAATAATTATGATAGAGTAAAGAAAAACCAAGTGTATTTAGATGCATTAGCAACACTTAAAGAGTTAGGGTTAGTCACATATACAAGAATAGTCAAACTAATTTTACTTATAGCCAGGGCTAGCTCTACGATATGTGCCGCCCCAAGCAGAAAGGGCTTTCGCTTTCGGCAACATGGCCCTGATTATAGCAAAATGATAGCTGATCCCTATTAACAGTGTATCCAAAAAATATCAGTGCCTTAAAAGAGAGTTTTGGCTGCAAAAAAGAATACATGGTTGAGTGCCCCCCCAAAATGGAAGCGGAGACTAAATTTCTGTTTTCACACCCACATTAATTTATTTTTGTGTTTGTAACTATGTATCCATTGCATTGCTTCTAGGCTTATTTACAAAATGATTAAAAGCATAAATTATCATAACAAAGCAACTGCCTATAACAGATGTGCCTACAATATGAGGGTGTCCTGAGTAATCTGGCTCTCCAAGCTGTTACCTTATGTTCAGCATCTCTCTCAAAGTCTTCCCTTTAGTGAATATCACTTCCATGTTGAATTTATGAACTGCTAAGTCTCCACTTGTTTGGAGAGCACTTTAACTGGAAAGCATGTCCTAGACACAGCCAGACTGATGATTTATCCCTTATTTTAAAGAACATTTTTTATTTTAGGGGACATTTCTTACCTGTAGGTTTAGAAAGTTTAGATTTATATAGGTAAAGGTTGGTAAACATTGATTTTGCTGTACAAACAGAAACTAACAAAAAAAATTCATCATTAATATTCAAAATTTACACATTGGTTAAAAAACTTTGCCCTACATTTTTCATAATGTTATCTTGAATTCACTGAAGGTCAATAACATCATTTCCAGCTGCTTAAGTTTTACAATACATATGAACACACCATTCCACAGAGTGTTCTATATTCAGTTTTTCCATTGTGTCCTTTTTTATACTCCAGCCTTATTCTAAAATCTAGCTTCATGTTCTACCATCCAGTCTCATTTTATAATTTAGTTTCATTTTCTGCATGTTGGACCAAATCCTCCTGAGTTATTTCAATCAACTCTTGCTTCCCTTAGAACATCTTAGAGTTACAGCCTGCAGATCTGTCATAATTTTTAAACACCATAGAACGGTTGATATTTTGCATCAACATCTATTGGAAATTGTTAGTACTTTTGGGAAAATATACTTCTTGGTACAATCTTAGTATATTTAACATTGCTTACATTTACACAGACTCTTCTGAAATCAGCCAGTGTGATTTCATGTAATGATTTTCCACTTAATAAGTGATATGTTATCGAGTTTTATTTTATTAACATTTTGATTATTCTAGATACAATTATAACGTTCATTCCAGATACGCCTGCAAGCCTGAAGAAATTTTATACAGTCATTTTTACCCTTATCAGTATATAAATTATGAACACTGAAAATTATATCCAGTCAGGCCTTAGGGTAGCCAATGTAATTTTAATGAGTTTAATTCTATCATTTACCTACGGCAAACATATTTTTTAGGCAATATCGTAATAGGAGAAGTTGAAATACTTGATTGATGTTGAGGTCTTAATACTTTCGGTATAAAGGGTCTGCTTCTTATTTGAGCCACACCATTTTCACATTGGTGTAACTCCAGGGACTTCACTGGAAGTGAGGGGGGCCACTGCTGATTTCCACCATCACACTCTGAGATCAGATTTCAAAGCATAATAACAATAATGCTTTGAAAACAATGGGCCTAGTCCTTCTCCAGCCAAACTCCATTGACTTCACAGAAGTTACTCACTATTCACAGCTAGGAGAGTGGAGAATCTAGCCCGCATTCTTCCACTCATTCAGATAATAAAAACTCTCCCCCCTACACACAATTGATGGTTATAATTAAAGGTCTTTATTGCAAATAGTATTACCATATTTGTTGTGTGAGAGAACCATGTACAATCAGATGATGATAATTAGGCATTAAAATGTCTCAAATAGCAAATGATATATTTAAATATTCAAGACCAATCTGCTTGATCATTTCTTTTTCCTTCTTTTTTCTTTTTCTTTCAGTTACAAATTATATACATTATTTTCTAAACCAAATAGAAATAGAGTGTAAAATTCTATCTAATCTATTCTACTTCTACTTATCTGGGTATTTAAACTAAACTCAGCATAATGCCATAGGAAGAGTGATGTTTGATGAATGAGTAAATCCCCCTCACTCCCCTAACCTATTACTACATACATTTGTTTAATGAGTTTAATTCTTTTGTGATTCCATCAATTCTGAAATTACTATTTGGCCATTGGAATGTGAATGTCACTACAGATACTTTTGGGTTTTTTGATTGATTGGTTGATCAATTATTTTTTAAAAAAATAAAACTTTGCTTTATATTTGAGTTGGAAATATACCAAAGAACTATAGGCCAAGTTTTCATCTATTGTATGGGTATAATCTATATATATAAAAGTCAAATGGTGTATGCGTGTGTGTATGTATGTGTGCTTACTCCTTCCACACCGTTTGAGCTAGAGACTTGAAATTTGGTACAGTTAGAGGTCTTAGGGTCCTAATCAGGGTAAGAGTCGAAAATTTTTGAAATCTCACCTCTGACGCCCCCCAGGGGTGAAATTCTTTAAAGGCCAATCACATCAGCTGGGCAGCTGCTGTTCTCTGTGACATAGTTATGATGTCATAATACCCCCTCCAATGGACCCTGCATTCGCTCAGCTCTCTGCCCCCTCCCCACCTCTGATGGACCCGAGTTGGGTTTGGTCGGAGGGTAAGTGAGGTAGGGGTGTAGGGTTTGGTCGGGGGGTGAGGTGGGGGTGTCGGGTTTGGTCGGGGGCTAAGTGAGCCGGGGGTGTTGGGTTTGGTCTGGGGGGTGGGAAGGTGTCGGGGTGGGTGAGGGGTGAGGTGTGGGGGTTGGGGTTGGTCGGGGGTGTTGGGTTTGGTGGGGGGGTAAGGTGGGGGTGTTGGGTTTGTTTGACGGGGTGGGGGGGTCGGGGTTGGTCGGGGTTGGTCGAGGGGGTAAGTGAGGTGTGGGTGTCGGGTTTGTTTGTGGTGGTAGGTAGGGGTGTCAGGTTTGGTTGGGGGGGGAAAGTGAGGTGGGTGTGTCAGGTTTGGTCTATGGGGGGTGAGGTGTGGGTGTTGGGTAGGGAGTGATGTGGGGGTGTTGGGTTTGGGTGGGAGGGTGAAAATGTGAGTCGGGGTTGGTCAAGGGGTAAGTGAGGTGGGGGTGTCGGGTTTGGTCGGGGGGGTGAGGTGGGGGTGTCAGGTTTGCTCTCTGCCCCCTTCCCCCTCCAACGGACCCCGCACTCGCTCAGCTCTCTGCCCCCTCCCCACCTCCAACGGACCCGCGCAACCCCGGGTATTTTCGCTAGTTATTGAATAAAATTACTTAAGTAACTCTTTATTTATACCCATATAAATTAGAGAAGGTATGGATTTTAAATAAACATTTTTTTCCTCTAGAGGTGGAATTTCCACTGTCCATGTGGTTCTTCACATGGGATGGGGATTCCCAATTTATAAATATTTTCTGGTTCTAATCTAATCTAATCAAATCTCCTGTTCATAATGTACCCATTAGAACATACAAAAACCCTAATATCAATCAAATGATCAGAAACTCTAAATTCTCTATTTTGTCTTTTCATACACTGATACTTTGTTTTCCTAACTTGCCTGCTTGTTCTCGTTTGCCATCTTGAGGATGTTTAGCATGTAAATATTTATGTTAACAAGGGTGGGCATCACACTTAGTTCTGAAGGTAGTGTGGCACATGGCATTTTCAGTGCCATGCCTATTCATTAGCTGATAAGATTGCCTGAAAGAATGATTAACTGAATTATTTCCATATAATGTTGGCATTGGGTATTTTTTGAATAATTCATTCCCAAAATATTTATTATTGTTTTCATTATTCAACCAGCTCTGTGGATGGCTGTGTAACACATAATGAATAATATATCTGATGAATTATTATTTTTATCAACTTTTGAATATATTGGGCATAAATTATTGAATAAATAATTCCTTTATCCAGCTTTGCTGAATAACTCTAAAGTTTTACCATATAAGACATAGTCAACTTCTGACCCTGATGAGATGGTTAATGATATATTTGAGGTTCAACCCATTAATGATCTGGAAAATCAAATTTGGGATTTTACATTGGACCTGAACTGGACCACAAAGCAGAAGAAGTTGTCAAACACCTAGTGTAATGGTATCAACTGGCTGTGTGTTAGAAGTCAGGTTGCCAGGTGTATTTAAAGAGACAGCCCCAGATGAATGTAGGGAAGGTGTCATGAATAAGTGATGATCTTTAAACTAAAGTAGTGACAAACAGTAATGTCAAGTGATTGGTTTGCATGTATGTGCATTTCACAGGGTCTCCTCATAAGTAGAGCCCTACCAAATTTACAGCTGCAAAAAACATATTGTGGATTCATGAAATCTGGTCTCCCCCCCCATGAAATCTGATCTTTTGTGTACTTTTACCATATACTATACATATTTCATGAGGGAGACCAGAGTTTCCAAAACTGGCGGTGCTGACCCAAAAAGGGGTGGGGAAGTCACAATGTTATTATCGGGACAGTCATGGTATTGACACCCTTACTTCTGCACTGCCTTCAGAGCTAGACAACCTAAGAGCAGTGATTGCTAGCTGAAAGCCCAGTCATGAAGGTAGCACCACTGTCAGCAGCAGCACAAACATGAAAATGTCTTCAGACCCTGGCAGCTGGAGAGTGGCAGTTGCTGGCCAAGGACCCAACTCTGACGGTAGCAGCGCAGAAATCAGAGTGGCAATACCATACCATGCCATCTGTACTTCCTTACTTCTGCAATTTCCTTGTGCTATGTTTTTGATAAGCAGAGTTGACCTTTGAGACTCATAAAACCAGTTGTGATAGCTCTAACCCTGATTTGAGTTGGTCTCAGCTTTCTCTCTCTTTTTTCCAAAGCCTCATGAACAGCCTCATGGTCCATTTTGGTCAATTTCACAGTCATAGGATTTTACCAATAAGAACCCGTATGGGCCTGTATGCAGCCCACATTAAAGTGCTGCTGTGGCAGCACTTTAACATCCCTGCCCCTTTTGCCTCCCCTGTTGTCCATCCTGCAGGTACAGACCCTACCAGCAAGGTCGCTGACAAGGGTGGGGTGTGGAGGGGAAGAGGAAGGGGTTAGGGACGTTACAGCACTTGTGCATTTACATGTCATAAATTGAGCTAGATCAAATGATGCATTTTTTCCTCTTGAACTGTGATACCAAAGAGCAAAATAAATAAATAATTTTGTTTTTGAGTTTTTTAATACTTTGAGCCAGCAATAATCAATCAAATTGTTATGGGGAGCTGAAGCAGTGAAAATGATCATAGATACTGACCGTTCTTGCTACTGTTCATGCGGATACGAATACAAACAGAAGCATGACAGCACAGTGTTTCAGTGAATATTACTTTCAGATGTAAAAATCCACAGTCCTAAAAGAATTTCATTGCATGGCATCCAGATGCAGCCAGAATACTGAATGTTAACCTCAATTATGTTTTTTGAGCATGACTCAGGGTTGGGAAAAGCAACTCACAAAGTTCCATGAAAGTGACCTTACACATGCGAAAGTTTCTCAGACACTGGGAATCATCCCATCCCTGCAACACTATGCAATCTGTGCTTGTTTACAGGGCCCAGGATCAGAGTTCCACTGCATCAACCTTCCCCACTTCCACCTTGATGTCCCAATTGCCACATCCCATGCTTTCAGGAACATCTGTGTCAATGTCTTCCTCATAATCATCCTTGTGTTGGCAGTTCCTAGTCAGGTTCTGCACATACTGAAGGATAATGTGCAAGGTGTTTACAATGCTCACCACAGCACCACAGACCTGAGCGGGCTCCATGCTTTCTGTGCTATGGCATCTGAAAGAGTAACCCAGGAAAAAAGAGTGCAAAATAATTGTTTATTATTGGTTTCAGGGAGAGAGGGAGGGGAGACTGACGACATGTACCCCAAACCATCTGCAACAGTATTTTTGTCCTATCAGACGTTGGGAGCTTAACCCAGAATTTCAATGGACAGCGGAGAGCACCACTCCATGAGTCGATGCTAGCCATGGTATTGAGGATGCACTCTGCCGACCTTCTGTGCTTAGTGGGGACATACACGATTCACTGTATAAAATCGCTTTTGAAAGATCGACTTCTATAAAATTGACCTGTAGTGTAGACATACCCTCAGACTAAGTTACCAGTGTTTATCATAACATACATCTGTTTCTCCTTCCTTATTTTTTTTCCTCTACAGTCTATCTTCTGCTTCTCCAGTTTCAAATGTAAAATCCTGCCTTCTTCTGTTTTCTGTCTCTCTGCTCCTCTCTGTTAATCACCCAGGACTGAAGTAAATCCATATCCGCCAATGTTTCAGATGGAATGGCCTTCACCCGGGCAACTTATCATACTATATAGAAAGGCATTTTGCCTGACTTTGGATTTTATATAAAAGAAAACAAAGTAACTTGAATGAATGAAACCACACACACACACTTCAATATTACAATAAGGTAATTGCTCAGGCAATATGTATGTAAGCTAAATTAAATGCTGCAGGATTTGGTTGATAAAAGTTATTTGAACTGAGGTCTGCCAGGTATGTTCACTGTCACGGGACAGACCCGTGTAAGTTCATTAGGAAGTTCTGATTCTATATTGGAGGTTTGGGGTTTAGAGAACTAAAGCCCAAATGTTTATCTATGGAATTACAGAATATTTCTCACATTTTGCTCCCAGCAAACAATAACCAGTTGATTCCTCCAGATATATCAAGCCCTCATGGCAGTATGCATTTACTCTAGATGGTGCTATCCATTTTGATGGATTTCTGTTAAATTTTCATAGCATTATGCAATGCTGTTGCCATCCGTACCTTAATCCATTTGCTATGAAGCAGTGCTATGAAGCAGTGTGTACATTTAATTGAAGGTAGAAGGGGATCTCCAGATAGCTAGCTCAAGCATCCAATCCAGGATTGAATTGCTCTGTTTTAAATACCAGGCAGAGCCATCACACTAATAACAACAGTGGGATACAAGCTAGTAGTATCTTACTTTAAGTATATAGTAATGTAAATTTTAATGGCTCTGTTTTAATGAATCCCTTATTTTTTTAATATTTAGTGAGAAACTAAAAACTGTTGAGTTAGAAAAATGTTGAAAATAGATGTTTCAAAAGATTTAAAATGTTTTTTGAGAAATGGGATATTTGTTGAAATCACCCCAGTCCCATAAAGACTTTTGGTTTTAACATATCAACATTTTCTCATAAACATATTTGGTTGGAAAATTCACAACAAGCTCTAATATCCAGAGACGAGATGAGATTCATGATGGCTTTGGAGACAGAGGGAGGGAACCCTGGTTAGCAGGTGGATCAGTGTAGAAAGAGAGCCTTAAACTTTGAAAATCAAAATAGAGTTCTGTGTTTCCAACCACTGTGTTTCCAACACACTGAATCTTTGGTGACCAGCTTGAGAGTTAGCGTGAATCACATTTCTGTAATTCTGAGCATCCACTACTGCATTTGAAGTCAGTGGGACCTATGGATGCTGAGCACGTCTGATAATCAGGATAAAGTTATTAGGCTACCAAAACTTGAGGTACCCCAAATCAGTAAATGTTTGAAAATGTTTGCCTTAGTCTTAATATATGTTAGCAAGTTTCTCATAGTGTATCATAAAGAGTGAGGGATAGCCATAAATATTCCCAAAATGATTTCTATAACTCTCAACAGCTGATGTGAGAAACAAATTTTGTATTCTGGAGAGGTCCTCAGTAGACTGGAGCTTTCCACATAGCTCAATGATCTCTGATTTTCAGAGCAATTAAAATATTTCCATTTTATGGCCTCTGGTGGCAGAATTAAGTGGGGAAATGTTTCTTACAAAGTACCAAATGTTGCCCTTCTGTACAAACTGCATTTTCATATTTGAAATTTTAAATTTAATGTTGCTTATCAACAGCACACTGATTACAGGAAAATTGCAATCTCAGAATTCATTGTCCTTCAGAAACTGTAATTCGATTTCCTAAAGGCTTCTTCCCCTATACTTACAATTAGGATAGCACAAAACATTTATTATACGGTGTCATTATGTAAAGCGGTATGCAAGAGTTTATTTGTGTATAACCTACATTTGTTTCAAATCACTGGCTCAGAAGAAGAATTGAGTAGTGAAAAGATTAAGAGTTATTCTGCATCATTTGCTTGGAATCGTTTCATTTGCAGAAGAGCTTAACTTACATTAAAGCAAGGCTGATAAGACCGCTATAGATATTACCTAATCTACTCTTTGTTTGGAAATGAATTGAATGAAGCTTTCAGGACTGGAGTTCTAATAAAGCCATTGCTGTCTTTATGAAGTAATTCTCCTTGCTACTTAAATCAATTACATTGTGAACTGTTTTCTACTTAAATAGTTAAATAAGGAACAATAGTGGTATGTATGATTGCTTCTTACATGGAATTAGAGATAGAACTAAGGAATATATTGCCCTAGTTTAGGTCCCAGGTCAGCAAAGCACTTTAGCACATAACTATCTCTATTCAGCAACGCTCTTAAACATGAGCTTAAGTTCCACTACAGTTCCTGAAGGTCCCCATCCTGTAAATACACATGCTTAGCTTTAATCATGTGAATGGACTTGTAAAAAAAATGGCATTACTCATATGCTTCCAGTAGGATACGCAGAGGTTTTTGCAAGATTGGGGCAGTAAAAGTTAAGCATGTGCTCCAGTGCTTTGCAGCTTGATTCAAAGCCAGTGGAAGACTTCCACTGAGTTCTGTGTATTTCGCATCAGGCCCTGGCTGAATAGGAATGAGTGAATAAAGGTAACAACCGTGAATCAGGCCCTCTACATAAGCAACACAAAATAGTTTTAATTTAAAGGTATAATAATCACACATAGAAGATTTGACAAATACATTTATTAAATAATATCCATATATGTACATTTCACTTCATTGCAATTGAACCTATGAGCCCTCTGTAAACCGACTCCCATTGGCTCAAATGGAAATGCCACCTGTGAACAGTTTGAAGGATTAGGCCTCAGATTTACACATTCTACACAGGTAAACTAAATTCCATACACACTTTAAAATTGGCCTTATTCTTTTTAATATTAAATCTCACCCCTATGGTCTATAGACTACACACTTTCATGCTCAAGGATCCCTGTCCTGCACAGTGAATTAAGTTTAATAACATTGAGTCCTTTTTAAAAATAAAACATTCTTTTTTTTCCCTGCACCACAAATACAATCTTAAATGCCAAATCCTCAGCTGGTGTGAATTGGAGTAGCTCCACGACAGGTAATGTAGTTAGTCCTAATTCTCTATGACTGGTGTCACTACACAAGCATAGGATTTAATTAAAATTGACTTAATTAAAATATTCAAAATTTTAAAAAATGTATTCAAAATATTGTCTATTAGCTTCTTAGAAGATATCACATATTATAATAAACTAATAACAAGAAAAAATAGGGGCAATCCATTGCTCTTACTGTATCAGACACAACAAGATTCACAAGAGATCATTAGTGATAGCTCATAGCTGTTCTTGAGTATGTTTTCCAAGATAAAAGCAAATGTTAGTTGGAATTCTTCTTTTAATTCCAGGCTGATAGTGTATATCAAATTAATCTCTTATTCATGCAACATTTTGTTTGGGGCCAAATTATGTTCCTCAGAATACTTAGGTGAGATAATGGGCTAATGAAAATGTCAACTTTCCTGGCTGTTGGACAAACATTAAAGGCTGCAGGCAGACTGAATGATCAGACAGTCCTGCTCTACCAGACTGAATAGGAGGATAGGTGAAGGAGCTGGGAGGCCATGAAGCAAAGAAAACTGAGATGCCTCAAAACTAGGGGAAGGAGAATTGGCTAAAGAGAACAATATGATTGAACTGCCAGACAAGAAATGAAGGGAGAAGATGGGCCTAATTAATATTAGCTGCACAAGGAAGGCCTTAATTAGGATCAGGTGCTAGGACCAAAGAGGAATGCATTACTGAGCATGCCTGTTGCTGAGTTTCACTTTGAATGTGTTGCCTATTAGTATTCTCATTAGAGTTCTGTGGTGTTTGCGGAGGGAACACATATATATGGGTTTTTCAGCTACAATGAGGTATTTGAAGGCAATTTATTTATGCCAGAAAGAGAAAGGAGTTACATTTTGGAGCACAAAAACATAACTACTATGTAGTATTTTTTAGCATTGTAAATGTAGCACAAAGTAGTCTGATGATAAAGAATTGATCCATGAAGTCAAAGTGCAAATCAACAATCTCTGTGGCCACTTTACTGAAGTATTCAGTGAAAAGGAAAAGGTGGTAACAAAGAGTCCTGTGGCACCTTAAAGACTAACTAAAATATTGAAGCATAAGCATAGGGTGCCACAGGACTCTTTGTTACCTCTGCTATTCCAGACTAACATGGCTACCGCTCTGATTCAAGGAAAAGGAAAACATTCCACATCAGCGGTTACCTCTATAAATTCACTTAAATTGCATCATCTCTGCCAAAAATAAAAAAACAAATAAATAATAAAAATATGCATATGCATGTTGAAGTCTTTACTACTTGACCACTTCTCTTTTAGGGTATATTGCTCCTGTTCTTACTGTTCTGTAGCAAGAAAGTGGTTGAAAATAGATGTTCCACAATTACCTTAGTTTAAACATAGTACACACAAAACTGGTCTGGTTCTCTTGCCCCTCTCCAGCCTCTGCTATGCATGTAAGTCAATAATGGTGGCCTGATACAAAGCCAGTAGAAGTTAATACTCTCCTCTTCAGATGGTTTTGGATCTGGCTCTAGAGACCTAATTCCTGAGTAGCCAGGATATGTGTATCTTCATCTAAGAATACTGGTCTATCTTTCTAACCTGGCAGGAGCTTGCTTTGATGGGATCTATTTCTTTTTTCTTACTGAATGTAGTTTAAACACAAGACACACATTACGCCTCAATAACTCAAAATGTAATACAGAACAACCATAACAGTGCAACTCCCTATGGCAGACTGTCCCATCCAGTGGTCTGAGTGAATGTAAGAACTAAGTATTATTTTTATGATGTACAAATACTTAAATAAATTGATACAAAATATCCAAAACTATAATAAGCTCACTATTTCAGCAATAACCGAGGTGGTTTGTGAAACCATACTGTAACATCAGAGATACCAAAGTTATTTCTAAGCCCTGGTATGGTATAGGTATAATACTGGGTGGTGGTAGCTGTTGACAAATACTGACTTTTTAGTGGTGACCACTGTATAGTACTTTCTGGTAGATACTCAGTTCAACCAACATTGTCCAGTTCTTTTATTGTCTGCATTGTAAAATCAGGTTCTCAATAAATCAGTTTATACAATGTTTATAGTTAGCATATGCTCTACATATCCCTTGGAGAACGTGTATACTTCATATGTAATATCGCTTATACTTTTTTTAGAATTCTGATTACTTAGCAGTATAACTTTCATTAGCTTTTCTTTAGCTTTACTAGCCATTCTGCAAAAGCAGAACACTTGCATTACACCTCTAAATATTAAACATTATGTCAATTCTTTCAAAATATTGTGTTTAAAGAGTTACATTTCCCTTCCTAACCACTATGTGCTGAATTTTCATTGATGTCAGAGGAAAGTATAAAATGAGGGAAGAATGACATTCCCTAGTGTTTAAAAAACACAGAAAAAATGTAATTCACTTTTATTGCTTTTTCTCTCCCTTTGGGTTAGGTCTTTAATATCAAGGACTGAAAGATTTCATATATATTATTAAAATAGTGTGCAGTATTGTATATATTTTCAGTCATTTGTATTCTATATAATGCTCAATTTCTAGTTTTCCTTTGGGATCTTTCTATGAAATAAATACCTGGGAATATTCTAACAGACCACTTGATGTCATATAATCACTTATCAATGTAACAAATATAATTTTACTTCAAAACAAAATTTCAGGTCCATATTAATGGGGAAAAACATTCAGCATTAGTAGTCTATAGCCAGAATTTAAACTAAGCATCTAAAAGTTGCATACCTATAAAATGTGAATAGGTCACTCACTGTATTAGTGGCTGTAGACTGCCTAATCTCATGAGTATCGTGTTATAACATGATTCCTCAAGATCAATCTTAAAATGTTTTAAGTCTCTTTAGAAACTGAAAGATTCTTGTTTGTTAATTGAAAAATATTTATTAAACCTCTTGTGTGGAAAAATATGAATACAGGACCTTAATTCCCAAATTGTATTGCTTCTGAAGATGTGGGAGGGGAGATTGCGCCTTTTGCTGTTTAATATTGTCAGGAAGAGATATTATCCTTCATTAACAGTGTTAAGATATTAGGTTGGAATATGATAAATGTGTTAAGACTTGATACTAATATGGACAGTTTTAAAATAGTTCCTCTCTCATATGAGTTGCACTGGTGGAAGAATTACTATGTTTGTACAGGGCCTAGCACAAAAGGGTTTCAGCTTCACTGAGTTCTCCAGGCACTATTGTAATACAAATGTATAAATAATAATGACAATAGCCTCTAGGTTAGATATTAGGAAAAACTATTTCACTAGGAGGGTGATGAAGCACCAGAATGCGTTACCTAGGGAGGTGGTGGAATCTCCTTCCTTAGAGGTTTTTAAGGCCAAGCTTGATAAAGTCCTGGCTGGGATGATTTAATTGGGGTTGGCCCTGCTCTGAGCAGGGGGTTGGACTAGATGACATCCTGAGGTTTCTTCCAAACCTAATTTTCTATGATTCTATGATTTGAGGATCGGTACATAGCTATTTCAAAACAAGAAACTGAGCCAATGTCCTTTGAAGTTAATGAAAGTCTTCCCTTTGCCTTTAATTGGCTTTAAATTACACTTAAAACAACAGGACACTGGGAGACAAACTTCAGGAACTGTCAGATTGCATAAGTTTTAGTTCTAGTGCAAACAAATAAAAGTCCAGCCAAATATTTCCTGCTTACTGTGACAGACCGCTCTCTCACCCCTCTCAGGAACACAGGCAGGAAACCCTTCTTTGCTCCAAACAGTGCTCTTTATTCACAGTGCAGGCCCCACCACCAATACATACAGCTTGTCCAGTCCTTCAGTATACAACTCACAGCTCCACAGACTCTGTATACTCCAGCTTACAGTTTGCAACTCTTGAATAGCTCAAACCCACAGCTCTGAATCACTCAAACCACACCACACTCTATACCATCCCCACCACACTGGGCTTGCTTCCTGGCAGGCCTTTTATCCCCCTGAGGAGGCTGCCAGGTGCCACTCATCAAGGCTGATTGCCCTGCAAACCAGGTGGCTAATTAGCCTCCCTGCAAGGGAGGTTTGCAGAGGGCTTTTCTCCCTCTTAAAGGGCCGGCAGGGCTGGCTCAGACACTCCTGGCCAGTACCCTGCCACATTACTTACATGACTAATGTCCTGAAATGTGCCTGTTCCCCAGCTTTTCTCCCTGTAATGGGGAGGCAGTCTCAGTAATGAAGCTTGCATTTATATTACTAAAATTAGCCTCAATGAGCAAAGCAAACTGAGGGCTGGTCTATACTACACTGTTTGGTCAACATAAGGCATCCTTCTCTTCTGCCGATAGAAGTGTCCTACTATACTGACATAATAATTCCACCTCCACGAGAGAGGCAAGGCTTATGTTGGTGTAGTTAGGGCTATACAGTGTCAGTGTAGAGATATCCTCCTCCACTTACAATGTTAAGACATTAGGGGCAGGTCTACACTAGTGGGGAGGGTCGACCTAAGATATGCAACTTCAGCTACATGAATAGCATAGTTCAAGTCTAGGCATTTAAGGTCGACTTATCTTCTGTCCTCACGGCAGCAGCAGTCGATGGCAGGCTCCCTCGTCGACTCTGCCTTGCACCTTTTGGCAAGCTGGAGTTCTGGAGTTGACTTTGGGGGCTGATTTATCGCATCTTGATGAGACATGATAAATTTATCCCCAATAGCTCGATCTCTACCTGCCGATTCAGCCAATAGTGTAGACCTGACCTAGGTTAAAGTGCCATCAGAGCTGAAAGACTGGACCCAAGAAGGGAAATGTGGACATAAACCATGGCAGTAATTACTGTCATGGCAACAAGTTGACCTACTATAGGTCATAGATATTGGCCAGGAACAGCGAACCATGGCCACTAAGAGCTGCAGGCAGCTGGGTCTGCAGACAGTCAATGTAAACAAACTACCTTGCAGCCTGCTAGAAGATTACCCCATGGCCGTAGGTTGTCCACCACTCTATTAAAGATTTGATGGTATTCTATACATTACATAACATCCCACAGTTCCAATTTCAACTCCTGGCTATTATATACCATTTGCCTTTAACAAATAATAAGTAATATGTAATGCTTACAGAAAACAGGTGAAAAGAGCGCTGTCTCAATCTGCTTTAAAATCACTGAACATTTATATGGATAACTGTCCAGAATCAAAATAAGAGTAGTTGTTTTTTTCTTTTTTCTTTTTTAATAAGAAAAAGGTAGAGACTCTCATGCTTCAAGGCATAAGCCAGCTTCTAAATCAGAGAGTTAGGATGCAATTTTCCCTGGTACAGGTTATATGATATTTTCATAGCACAGGATTTCTTGCATTTTTTCTACAAAATATGCTCTAGGAATTATTTTGGGTCATGTTCTATGGCCTGTGTTACCTAGGAGGTCAGAATAGATGGTCACAATGTGTCTCTTCTGGTCTTGGAATCTATGAAATCCTTCTTTACAGTGGTTGGTGCTGGCCACTTCCAGACACAGGATACTGGTATGTATATTGCATTTTTGTGTATTCAGAATGTTGTGTGTTTGAATTTAATGAGATTCTCACATAAAATCAAATGGAATGATTCACTCAGAGATTAACGATGAGAGCAGTGTACATACTTTACCATTCCCTGTAGATGATGAAAACAAGGTTCCTCCTCTGTACCTGGTGGAATACTGAGTGTGATCATTCCCAATTTAACTTCCAAAACCTCTGTCATATTGTAGCATGTGAGAGAGAAACTCCTCTTTGGAGGGAAAATACTTTCCCACAATTAATTTTACTATTATAATTTTACTTTATTATGACATTTTTGTTTAAATTACTTACTAATTTGAATTTCCTTTATGGTATCTTTATCTTACATGATTGATAAGACAAAGGGAATTCTAATCCGGTCACTATTACTGACAGCTGTGACAGCGAGCAGTTCTTATTAACATAAACATATTTCAATGGATCCTTATTTTATTCATTACAGAAAACACCTGCAAACCAAGTACCTCCTTTCAATGAAAAATTGTAACTAAATCTTAGGGCCACCTTATAATCAGTCCTGTTTATACTATATTTCTGTACTTTGAGAGGACTTTTCCCTAAACATATATTTTCACACAGACTTGGAGGCACCAGCCATAACAAAGTACAGCCCAATATTTGATCATATGAAACTCCAAACACAAGTCACTCTAAAGTTAAAAAAACACCACACTGACCTTAGAATTCAAACAAACCCTTTGCTATCTGAGATATTATGGAGGGATTGTCAAAGATCATCTGGCCCTCTGACATGTAGGAACTAATGATACTGCAAGGCATGACTCTGATCAGAGGCACAGGGGGTGTTCTCTTCAATTCTTCTGGTCAAGGTTAGAGGCCCAGGCAGAGAAAGATGCACCTTGGAGGTGAATGCCTGGCTGTGAAGATGATGTTGCTAAGAGAGCTTTGGACTTCTGTCACTATGGGATATTATTCCTGGAAGAAGGACTGCTACGCAGAGATAGGGTCCACCTATCAAGAAAGGAGAAGAGCGTATTTTGATACAGACTGGCTAACCTAGTGAGGGGGTCTTTAAACTAGGTTTGATGGAGATCAAAACCTACAGTAAGTCAAAACTATTAAGACCTGGCAGAAGGGTCAGCATCTGCAGGAATCATGGGCTATTATAATGGGGACAAGAGAAAGATGAGATAATATGGGGAATCAAATCAGTATCTTAGATGTCTGTATACTAATGTGAGAAGTATGGGAAATAAGAAGGAAGAACTAGAAATGCTAGTTAATAAAAACAACTGTGACACAGTTGGCATCACAGAGACTTGGTGGGAAAATACATGACTGGAATATTTGTATAGAAGGGTACAGCTTGCTTAGGAAGGACAGGCAGGGAAAAAAGGGAGGAGGTGTTTCCTTGAACTGAAGTTGAAATGGAAATAGAAGACAGCCTTGTTGACAGTCTCTGGGTAAGGAAAAGGTGTAAAAAAACAAGGGTGATGTCATGGTAGGGGTCTTCTACATGCCACCTAACTAGGAATGAGTGGATGAGGCTTTTTTAAAACAACTCACAAAAACATCCAAAGTACTGGACTCCGTGGGACTTCAACTACTCGAACATCTATTGAGAAAATAACAGAGCAGAGGACAGATTATCCTACAATGATAATGTACTGAAATGTAATGAAGGCCTTTTTTTTTTTAGTTCAGAAGGTGTAGAAAGCTACTAAAGGATATAATGTTCTAGATATAATTTTGACAAACAGGGAGAAACTGGTTGAAGATTTGAAAGTGGAAGGCAGCTTGGGTGAAAGTGATCTTGAAATAATAGAATTAAAAATTCTAAGAAATGGTAGGAAGGAAAACAGCACAATAAAGATAATTAATTTCAAGAAGGCAGACTTTAGCAAACTCCGGGAGTTGGTAGGTAAGCTCCCCTGGGGAGCAAGTTTAAGGGGAAAAACAACTGACAGTTTTTCAAAGAGAGATTAAGAGCACAAGAACAAACTAGCCCATTGCAGAGGAAAGATAGGAAGTATGGCAAGGGATGATCCTAGCTTAACCAGAAGATATTCAGTTATCTGAAACTTCAGAAAGAATACAACAAAAAGTGGAAACAGGCCAAATTAAAAAGGATGAATACAAACAAACAACACATGTATGTACGGGCAAACAACACAGTATGTACGGGCAAAATTAGAAAGGCTAAGGCACAAAACGAGATTAAACTCACTAGAGACATAAAGGGTAACAATAAATCATTCTACAAATATATTAGAAGCAAGATGAAGACCCAAGACAGGGTAAGCCTATTACTCAATGGGGGGAGAAAACAATAAAAGAAAATGTTGAAATGGCAGATGTACTAAATTATTTTTTGTTTTGATTTTCACCAAAAGGGTTAGTAGCAATTGGATGTCTAACATAGTGAATGCCAATGAAAATGAGGTAGGAGCAGAGGCTAAAATAGGGATAGACCAAGTTAAAAATTACTTAAAGAAATTAGATGTTTTCAAGTCACCAGGGCCTGATGAAATGCATCCAAGAATGCTCAAGGAGCCTACTGAGGAGATATTTGAGCCATTAGCAATTATCTTTGAAAAGTCATGGAAGAAGAGAGAGATTCCAGAGTCCTGAAAAAGGGTAAATATGGTGCCAATCTATAAAATGGAATAAAGACAACCTGGAGAATTAAGATCAGTCAGCTTAACATTAATAATGGAGCAAATAATTAAGCAACCAATTCACAAATGCCTGGAAGGTAATAAGGTGATAAATAACAGCAGCATGGATTTGTCAAGAACAAATCATGTTAACCGACACTATATCTTTCCTTGACAGAGTAATAAGCCTTGTAGATGGGGGGCATTGGTAGATGTGATATATCTTGACTTTAGATATATCTTGACTTTAGGAAGGCCACCCACAATGGATATGTACCTGTTTCCATTGGATATGTATCCCGGTGGATATGTACCTGTTTCCCATCATCACCCCACTGGAAGACATTGGGTTGTGGAAAGACTGGGCACAGCAGGGCACGAGGAAGGAGGGGAAAAGATCTCATGAAATGCTGAGGTGAGGAGCAGAGCAGTAGCGACGGCAGGACACTGAGATTAGATGAGAGCTTGTGGTGTCTGGGCAACTGGAGGCCAGCATGGTGAGAGAGACAGACCAGATGAGATGCCTGGGGTTGGGGAGAGGAATCAGACTGGGAGAGCCAGTATACTAAGATTAGGATAAGCAACTAGGATAAGCAATCCTTGCAGACTGTAACAAAGATCTATGGTAGGGAAGAGACAGGGCTAGGCCCACTGAATATTTAAGTATTAAGTAAATGACAACAACTTCAACAGGAGTGAGAGAACAAGTGACCTGATAGTCGGCCTCATGGTCAGGATGCTTAGCTGGGGACAGGAGCTATAAACTTTGTGAGCTTTATTTATTATTCAACCCTGTAAGCTAATTCTAAGCGGTGCTGTGTTTCTCCAGGATCTGAGTCAATCATAATTCTGATTCTTTCTAAAAGATTAACTTCCACCCAGATGGCAATGGCAAATGTCAACTGGTGATTGTCCTACCAACTGAGGCCCAGATACTCAGCTGGAGAGTATCAACATAGGTACATTGACTTCAGTGAAGCTATATTGATGTATGCCAGCTGAATAGCTAGCCCCAGGATTATTATTCATGGGAATATGCAACACTTCTATCACTAAACATATTAATTTTGCAGCCTTGCAAAGTAGTCATAAAATGAGCCAACTCTTCAATATGTCTCCACTGAAATTATCTTCTCATCCTGACCCCTCTTTTAGTGTTGGTAGCTTTATGTGACATATTATCTTTCTCATGGGTAGTGTGATTCAGGCATTGAATAAATATTAGAAAATAATATAATATATTAACTGGTGTTCTTCAGATTAGAGGTTAACTTTACTGTACTTAATGGACTTTCTAATGGCTTTCTTAACAGTTTTCCCTATTACACAATTTTACTTATGTGAAATCAAGATTTGCCAACATGAAAACCAATGATGGCAATAACCAATGATTTATGTTGGTGCCGCTTCAGAATCTTATTAATTCAAAGCTCAAATTATGAGACAGACAACCTCCCAAAATAGAAATATTAATAATGTTTATTAATGAGTTAGGCTGTTTCATCAAAATTGAAATGATTTACAGATGTGTTAATTTCAACAAAGTTTTCAGTAGAAAAATGATGTGGAAAAACAGGTAAACACTGATGTGTCAGAATTTGCAAATGATACAAAACTACTCAACATAGTTATGTCCAAAGCACACTGCAACAAGCTACAAAGGGATCTCACCAAACTGGGTAACTGGACAACATAATTGCAGATGAAATTCAATGTTGATAAATGCAAGGTTATGCACACTAGAAAACATAATCCCAACTATGCACATAAAATTAGCTGCTACCACTCAAGAAAGAAATCTTGGAGTCACTGCGGATAGTTCTCTGAAATCATTCACTCAATGTGCACTACCAGTCAAAAAAAGCTAGAAATGGAATAAATTATAAAACAGAAAATATCATATTGCCTATATATAATTCCATAGTATACCCACATCTTACTATTCTCAGTGGTGGCAGATGACAGAACAAGCATCAATGGCATCCAGTTGCAGTGGGGAAGATCTAGGTTGGATATTAGGAAACACTATTTCACTAGGTGGGTTGGGAAGCACTGGAATGGGTTACTTAGGGAGTTGGTGGAATTTCCAATCTTAGAGATTTTTAAGACCTGGCTTGACAAAGCCCTGGCTTGGATGATTTAGTTGGGATTGGTCCTGCTTTGAGCAGAGGATTGGACTAAATGACCTCCTGAGGTCCCTTCCAACCCTAATCTTTTTTTGATTCTTTATATGATTCCAAAAGTTTTATTTTTTTTCTAATGCAAAATGAAAATAAACTTGGAAACCTCAAAACATGTCATGAAAGGAATTGCCTCCTTTAGCCAGCTCTAGTGCTTGCTTTCAGGAAATTTTCAATGAAGATATAATGTTAGCATTTACTGAGGCAGGTCACAGCATTTATTGAATGGGTTAACATAATCAGGAGTGGCTTCAGCAGCACAGTTAGTGCTTCTGATTCCTTGGCAGATGCAGTTCCCTCTCGCCCTTGCTCTGGAGAACTAGCCACTGAGGTAAACCAAAAAAAATACTATTTAGTGGTGTTAAGGTCTGGCAGGACATACCCCATCCTCCCAGAATCTTAAAAGCTTGGAAATAAGAAAAGGAAAGATTTGTGCATTTGTCTCTCCCTCCACATTGCTTACAACAGTGTCAATAACATGCTCCACTTGCACTTCCATTTTGAACAGATGCCAAAAATTCATACAACCCCCAATTTTAGCAGATATGTATCTAATGCAAAACCTTAACCACGGCCACAGCAGGCAGAATAGCTTCCCAAATTCACTAGATATCACAAGTGTGGAGAAGAGACACACGGGAGAGAAAACTGAAACTTGCAAACCCTCCAGGGAAGGCTGTGACCCAGCAGGTGAGAAAATAAATGAATTACTGTTGCAACCCAAAAGGGGAGAAGATAGACAGACCCTCAAGAAAAGATTATGACCCATGGAAGGAGTGGAAAGCTTGGCTTTTCATTTTGTTGGAATTTAGCTTGAGGTTTCTGATCCTCCCAAAGTGAGAAGTATGGGTTTAGTCTGGTTTAGCTGTAGGGCTAACCAACTTGACCACTGAGAGGGTGGATCAGGCTGCAACTGCATGCAGTGATAGGGGACTAAGACACACAGTTGAACGGGCAATTCCTAAGAGCAGAAAGAGAAATGGACAGAAACAATCTGTGATAAACTCTGCTATCAGAACAAGGCCGTCTAGTGGCTGCTGAAACCTCCTGCAGTTGAAATACTACAAACAAGTAAACAAAAGCTTATGATAACATCTCTTCTGAACAAGCAGGAATACAGGTAGCTTTGGATACTGGGATTTTAAACAAAATGGGAGTAATATGTAATCCACATACCTCCTGGGTGTGGTGATCTGTGCCATCTACTGGCACCAAGACCACTTAGTGATAGAGAGAAAATGAGTCTGCTCTACAGCCTTAGCTAGCAGCCAGTTGGCTTTTAGCTCACGTGGTAGAGATGGGAGTCTGTAGGTATTACATATAGACAACAATAAGCTCCCACCATTTCAAAGGGAAAATTGAATCATGCTTATATATACTCAAAACAGGGAGTAACCAGTGATAAGGTGAACATAGCAATTGGTCATGAGAAGTCTATGCTCAAACAACACAGAGAGATTGCTGCTAAAAGTGTCTCCTTAGAGATGGCCAGAGATGCATGTCCACAAAATGAATCCAACCTAATTGAAAAATTTGGTTAAATTCTAGATAAATCTCTGATTAGATTTATAAAAAATCCACTTGCTAGATCTTGTCTCGGAAGGAGAAGTAACAAGTGAGCTTTCATCCTTTATATAGCTATAAAAGGCCAGGTGCTTTCAACAATTTCTTTCCTCCAGCTGACAACACCTGAATGAAGACTGAGAAGACTGGCTATAAAGGCTGGCAGCATAACTAACTGATGTGATGGTAAGATTAAGTGTATGTTTTTCAGTCCACAGGGGAGACATATGGAATTACCAGAACAAATAATTTAGCTATACCATTAATCACCCCACTTACACTGCAACTGAAGCTGAAAGTCTGTGACTAAATAAATTTCTGGTAATAAGCTTCCCAGAATTTTTCTCTTGGGTGATGATGACTCAGCCCAGCACAAGAGTCTGTCCTATCTCAGGGACTCTCTTCTCCACCACTTCCATACACATCATACAGTTCTGTGGTGCTCTGGAAACCTACTTTTGCTATCTCTGACTCAACTAATATTTTCAAAACACCACTGAACAGAGCACTAACTTACAGGAATTGTTGTACCAACAAGAAGAAGAATTCTGCATGGACTCCTCCTGACAGTCTAAATTACAGACTGGACTTCTACATAGAGTGGTTGTGCAGATGTGCACCGCCTGTGATTGTGAACAAACAGCTTCACTTGACCGATAACCTCAGCCATACAGAACTCAATGCCGTCCATAGCCTCAGAAACAACTCTTACATTATACTCGAAGGGGCTGACAAAGGAGGTGCGGTAGTCATCATGAACTGGTCAGATTATAAACAGGAGGCTGCTAGGTAACCTTCCAACACCACATTCTATGGATATATCCTCCTATCCCACTGAAGAGTACCAAAAGAAACTACACCATCTGCTCAAGAAACTCCCTGCTACAGCATGGGAACAAATCTACTCAGAAACACCCCTAGAGCCCCATTTGCTACCCAAGATCCATAAACCAGGAAGTTTCAATTCCCTGCTTTGCCATAGACTTCCTGTGTGAACTTGGCAAGTTACTTTGGGCCAGAATTAAAAAGATATTTAGGTGCCTGAAGATACAGATAGGGGCCTAATGAAATTTTCTGAAACACCAAGGCACATAAATTCCATGGTACCTAGGTGACTAGGCACTTCTGAATATCATCTCACCTTCATCTCACTAAGCATCAATATGCATATTGACATTCCTAAATATCTTTGAAAAGTTTGTCATCTGTATTTTAGATCCTCACCTGTAAAACAGGGGAAATCGCACGTCTCTACTTCACAAGGTCATTGGAAGGATAGATACATTAAAGATGGCGTGGTGCACAGATATTACATAAGGGAGGGGCATATAAGTACTACAGAGAAATAGATAGTAAAGAGTTCTAAAGTGTGTGTATGACTAAGAATAGTAACCATACCACATAAGGTCATATTCTGATCCACTTATCATGCCGAATAGAACTTTACTCCATGATTAAATATGACTGTATTATCTGCATTATCTCCTTCCCATCACAAAAGACACAGTTTTAAGGAAAAAGCAAATTAACCCAAAGATACCCTCAGTCACAATGATCTGCAGGTGCCATAACAACCCCTCAAGAGATTTTTTAAACTTTACCAACTGTTCAGCTGCAGCACAGATTAGTGCAAGATAGAGGAAAGGTGTCTGGACTCTTGATCTATCATTTCTCCTAAGCCATGCTGAGCAGTGCCCTTATCCATCTTATAAGATTGTACTCTGAAGTCTATAAAAATATATCTTAAGAAATGAACTATGGCTCTCACTATGAAATACTATATCATCAAAAGACGAAGAATAGAAACTACAATTTCAAAAACTCCTTTCATATGGAACAGCAAACACTCTAATTAATGCATGTGACAGTGTTTGTATATGCTATGAACTATTTAAAACTTTGACTTTGCAGAAATCCAAGAATGTTAATTGAGTAGCTAAATTACAAATTAACAGGAGCTCAGTCTGAATATTTTGTGTTGCTTTCTCTTGCATTATCTTTTAAGTAGTCAGACTGTGAAATGGCATATCAGACCATGACATGATGAGCTGATTGACACTTTGCACTATTCTGTTAGGGTTGATCCAATGCTCCTGTTTCAGAAATAAATTCATATTTCACCAAAGTTTTCATATTAAAGAAAATAACTCTTGTTATCTTAGACTTAGTTTATAAAGGACTGAAATTTAATGTACACTCACTGTGAAATATTCAACCTGGGGGACAGTGACATAAGCCCTGAGGTAAGTGGGGAAGTGGGATACCAGAAGGAAACATAAGGAAGTGGGGGCACGAGTGGTTCATACCAAGAAAGGAGGGCAACTGGCTAGCTTTCTTAAGTC
The DNA here is from genome assembly GCA_032164245.1 of Sternotherus odoratus. Lineage (NCBI taxonomy): Eukaryota > Metazoa > Chordata > Testudines > Kinosternidae > Sternotherus > Sternotherus odoratus. Next base: position 225,133,659 of record JAVMKO010000001.1, on the reverse strand, counting down.
CATGAACACCAACACAAGAAGCCTGGGAAAGAAACAGGGAGAGTTGGAAGTCCTGATCAAAGAACTATCATGTAATTGGAACAGCAGAGACTTGGTGGGGTAGCTCACATGACTGGAGCACTGTCATGAATGGGTATAAATTGTTCAGGGGAGGAAAGGTGGAGGAGTTGCACTGTGTATAAGAGAGCAGTATGATGATTCAGAGCTCCAATATGAAACTGGGGAAAAGCCCGTTGTGTCTTTGGGTTAAGCTTAGAACCAAGAGCAACAAGGGTGCTGTGGTGGATGTATGCTATCGATCACCAGACCAGGAAGATGAGGTAGACGAGGCTTTCTTTGGACAATTAACAGAAGTTTCCAGAATAGAGGCCCCGGTTCTTATGGAGGATTTCAATCACCCTGACATCTACTGGGAAAGCAATACAGCAGGACACAGATAATCCAGCAGGTTTTTGGAGAATGTTGGGGACAACAACCTGGTGAAACTATTAGAGTAATAGAAACTATGGTAAAACTATTAGAATCATAGTCAGAGATTTAAGGTCAGAAGCGACCATTTTGATCATCTAGTCTGACCTCCTACACAATGCAGACCACAGAATCTCTCCCATTCACTCCTATAATAAACCCCTAACCTATGTCTGAATTATTGAAGTCCTCAAATAATGGCTTAAAGACTTCAAGGCTCAGCAAATCCTCCAGCAAGTGAATCATGCCCTATGCTGCAGAGGAAGGTGAAAAACCCCTAGGTCCTCTGCCAATCTGCCCTGGAGGAAAATTCCTTCCTGACCCCAAATATCGTGATCAGCTAAACCCTGAGCATGTGGGCAAGACTCACCAATCAGACACCCAGGAAAGAATTCTCTGTAGTAACTCAGATCTCACCCCATCTAACATCCCATCACAGGCCATTAGGCATATTTTCTGCTAATAGTCAAATATCAATTAATTGCCAAAATTAGGCTATCCCATCATACCATCCCCTCCATGAAATTATCAAGATTAGGCTTGAATTCAGATATGTCTTTTGTCCCCACTTATCCCCTTGGAAGGCTGATCCAGAACTTTACTCCTCTTACAGTAAAAAACCTTCATCTAATTTCATATCTAAACTTCCTGATGGCCAGTTTATGTTGGGATATATTGCACCTCAGCAAGTTCGTGAGGACACTATGCTTGGGGAAGAGGTAGATATGCTGGAGGATAGGGATAGGGTTCAGAGTGGTTTAGACAAATTAGAGCATTAGGGTAAAAGAAATTGGATAAGTTTCAACAAGGACAAGTGCAGAGTCCTGCCTTTAGGACGGAAAGGACAGAACAATCTCATGCACTGCTACAGGGTGGGAACTGACTGTCTAAGCAGCAGTTCTGCAGAAAAGAAGCTGGGGATTACAGTGAATGAGAAGCTGGATATGAGTCAACAATGCTCCCTTGTTGCCAAGAAGACTAACGGCATATTGGGATGCATTAGTAGGAGCATTTCCATCGGATTATGGGAAGTGATTATTTCCAACTATTCAGCACCGGTGAGGCCACACATGCAATATTGCATCCAGTTTGAGTCTCCCCACTACAGAAGAGTTGTGGATAAATTGTAGAGAGTCCATGGGAGGGCAACAAAATCTGTCATGGCTATGACCGCTTCATTAAATGCATGGATTTGAAAATATAGTAGGCAGGTATAATTACATATCACATGGAAAGATGGGAGGGAGTTGCCTTACTGAGTAGGGAGTCAGTGGTAACAAAGCCAATTCAATTAGGGTGGATGTGGCCCATTTCCAACCATTGAAAAAAAGGGGTGAATGTCAACAGGGAAGATTACTTTTTGTAGTAGTAATGAAGACAAATCATGGTAGACGATGTCAATTCTCAACAGTTGACAAGAAGGTGTTGGTATCAACAGAGGGAAAATTATTTTTTGTAGTGACCTATCCACTCCCTGTTTTTATTCAGGCATAATTTGATTTTGGGGGGCAAAATTTTCTGTTTAATTGAATAGGCTTAATTCATCAAAAACATTTTGATGAAAGACTTCAACCAGCAATAGTGCAACTTATTTGGTTTGATAGCAAGATGCAAATAATTGTGCCCGAGACACCAGCAGCTATGTTAAACAGGCTATATAAGAAGTATACCTCTATCAGATTCCTCTGGAAGACTACTGCCCAACGTGTCCAAAATTCTGCCTGAGCTCTCCACAGCACTGCACACAAGCATGTCCCATTGACCACCAGGGCCAGCTCTAACTTCTTTGCCGCCCCAAGCTAAAAAAAGGGGTTCTGGAGGAGCAGGGGGGAGGGAGGTGCAGCCAGAATGCCGCCTCTTACAGAGTGTCGCCCCAAGCACCTGCTTGCTTTGCTGGTGCCTGGAGCCAGCCCTGTTGACCACTCTCAAAGAGCTCTGCTGGTTGGTGTGATAGAGGACCTATGTCCCTACCTTCATTCTGACCTTCCCTGTCCTCTTTAGTCCACCTCCACTAGAGGCAGAAGCTATCTTAATGGGAGATGTTCTCCCACTGACATAGTTCCAGTGAACAGCGCTTATGAAAGTGTAACTTACGTCGCTCAGGAGGGTGTCTTTTCACACCCCATGAGTGACGTAAATTACATCAACTTAAGTGGTAGTCTAGACCAGCCCTAATACATCAGAGACCTTTCCTCCATTAGCCCTTACTCCCTGGGTTTCTTTCCTCCCTTTTCATACCCAACTCTATGCTCAATAATGAAATATATATGCAGTAATTGTCACTTTGTACATGAATTCATTTACCCATACTTTTTTGTGCTTGTAATTTAACATGCCTCCTGGTTTTTAAAATCTGTCTTTTAATAAAATGATGGATTTAGCATCAGTCCATCTCTCTCCTCATTACATTATTGTGACTATTTAATTTTGACCATTGGCTGATGGATGAGCAGGAGTCGTAGAGACTCACAGGAACAGAAAATTCACAGAAAGCACTGAATTAAGTTTTTTTTCTGTAGATTTTACTGTATAATGAATCTAATACTTTATTTTCAGAATGCATCAGGTCTCTATGCCTTTAGGTGGAGAGAAAAAGCATTTAACATGCAAATCAGTGCACTGTTTCCTTGTTAAATATGCAAGCAGCTAGGCTGAAACAATAGTACCACCAAGAGAGAGATGAACTTCACTTTGTAGCCTAATTATGGCCTCATAAATGCCAACTCTGTTAGTTACTTTGCTGTTGAATAATGTGCCAAATTCCTTTCTTCTTAATATAGCCGGGTGTACCTTATGTGCCTGAAGTTTCACTCATTATTTCTGCTTCAGCTTTGCCATCTTCCAGTCAAGGAGCACTACTTCTCCACTGTCATTGATTTTCACGCCCAGAAACTGGGTATTTACTCTTCTACTTTGATATCCTCTAGGCTCTTCTCCCCATCTGTCCCCTCCTTTGTCTTGCAGTCTTTTTTTAGAGAGAAGATTGACAAGATACTTAGTTAAAAATAAGGAAGACCTTGGTGTAATTTTGGTTTTAACATGGAAGATCAACAATGGTGTCTTCTTACACTCCCCCATTTTTTATGCCTTTTTCTTTTAAGATAACCATCCATGATTGATTAACTCTATATTATGAAATTCTCAGCTATAGCAAAAATCAACCTCTTATCTTTACAAATGATAATTGCTGAACAGACTGAAAACTCAGGAAAGTGTGAAGGCACCACATTGCTGTTTTGTACTGTTTGCAAAATACAATTTTGACAACATGTTTTTAACCCTTTTTAGAGATATGTTAACTAACCTTCTCAAAAACACAGGTGTTTCATTATCACCTACTAGTTGCAATGTGGAACTTCACTCCTTATAAGTGTTTACCCCTGGTTATCTTATCAATAAAGTGTCAGATCCTCAGGTGACTATATTTTTATTCTGTCCTTCTTTATAACAAGCCCTTTCTGTGAAAAGCAAGGAGTGTGTGTACATGCAGGGGAAGAGGACCTAAAGCTGAGAGACTTGGGTACATCACTGATTCTTCAGTGGTAGTGGTTACACAATAGTGTTAAAATGAGAAACCCTGAGGTGCCAGAAATTCTGCTTTTATCATGAGTTCTTAACTGCTGCCACTAGGTTTCTTTGCTGATAGCAGTAAATGTTTGCCATTCCCAATAGCTCAGCACAATAGGACTCATGTACAAGATGAGTGCTCTCACTGATTGTTGCTGTTTACACAATTTCTTCAGAGTAATATATTAAACAAAGCACTCTGGAATATAGCTTATTCTAATTGCAAAGGACTCATACATTGGGCGTTAACCATAAATGTATAATACTCTATGTGTTGAGTTAAATAAATAGTAACATGTATTTTTTGCATCATCTCACTGTTCTCCACTTCATTAGCAAATTGTTCAGATAAACTATGAGCAAAACTGCATGACTAAATGGACTCAGGATGGAGATAGTGAATAGATGCTGTTACATCTGTCTATGAATGCTTTGTCTTTCCATTATGTCACTCTAACTTACATTAAACAAATGGATGAAGGCAATAAACAGAGCAATCTTTGTAGAATTAGCAGATCAATTCCTTTGTGAAATTTGTCACATTTCTATCGTCTCTCATTATTTGTAAAAGATCACCTATAGATTCTGGAATAAGGAAAGAGCCTTAATTTAGTGATCCACTTTAGAAAGTTTTATTTAAAACATCAGCTAACTGGCAGTTTTCATTTTGTGCTATCTAGAGCTATACCTTAGAGCAGGGCACCTTGAGCTGATACATCAGCAATCTTTATATATTTACTTACAAACTGCTTCAACTCCTTCCACAAATCCACTGCCGATGGATAGCTAACTTTAGTCAAGAACTGCACTATTTGACCCTGAGAATTGGCATCAGCTTGCACAGTTACTTACTATGGTGTCAATGGACCAAAGACCATAGGAGCAGTTTCTCTTACAGGCATAAGGTGGGAACTCAAAGATCTCCCACAAAGTTTCATGGCCATATTTCCATCTGACCTGAAAGTCAGACACTATTTCTATTTTAAAAAAACAAACCAGTATTCTCCAAGGGGCTGTTATTTCAAAGAGACGGTAGAGGAGAGGAAAATGTTTTTAAAAAAACACCAAAGAGGCAGTGGAAGGCAAGAGTGAAACTTTCCTGCTGCTCAGTCTGAGGAGTGCAGGTCTGTCTACTCAGAATCCTCCCCATCTGCTCTCAGAATGCAGCAAGGAATAATTTACAGTTCTTAAGTCTTTTATATATTTATATAGAAATATATACAGAAACATATAAAATATAAATCCTGTGGGATGGGAGGCTACCATGTAAAATACTCTGTTGATGACCCTGATCTTGTGGGATTCCTTGGGGCTGGCCGTGAATGCTAGAGTACAGCTCCGCTTTCCACTGGAGTCATTAGTTGGGATCATAGGAGGAGAGAAGGGTTGAGTACAACGCATGCAGAAGCTCATTTCAGAAGCTCTCCAGTTGTTTTATTAATGTTTGATTCCTTTCACATTATTTGGTTTGTTATTTAATTAACCCAAATATCCTTACAAACCCAGCTAACTCGGTTATCCAAACCTGTAGCAGACTCATCAACCATTACACATTGCTCAGGCACTACTATAGGGAGACAGGGAGCTACACTGATTGAATGAGGGTTATATTTGTGCTTTGCGTAGACAAAACTATCAGAACTTCTTACCTTTGCTGAGGGGAATGTTTCCCTTTCTGCTTACCAACAACAGTTGGCGCATCCACAGAAAGGCTTCAGGATCTCCTTTTCTTTGCTGGCAAAAGCTTTGAGAAAGACCTTGTCTGCCTAGCACATTACAAGCCCTTCTACTATCCTCCCCTTGCCCCTGCACCATTTTAACAAATATTTACTGGGTAACAGGTTCCCTTGCAGGGCCCTCCTAGCTCCTGCCCCTCCCAGAAAGGGACTCTGAGTCCTTGTTTGAAGTGCTCACATGTGCTTTATTTTACAAGAGGTGCTCCCACCACCTTCACAAGCACAATATATATATAGTTCTTTCTTGCTTGTCTCCCAGCAGGGGAGGAGGACAAGCTATTCCTCCCTGCTTTCCCTTAGGAGGAGGAGGAGGAGGAGGAGGAGGAGCCGTCGTCGTCGTCGTCGTCGTCGTCGTCGTCGTCGTCGTCGTCGTCGTCGTCGTCGTCGTCGTCGTCGTCGTCGTCGTCGTCGTCGTCTTCTTCCCTGCCCAGCCCCCAGTGGCTTCCTTCCTCTGAGACTTTTATCCAGCCCCAGCCTGAAAAGGCAGCAGCTGTTCCTGCTTTGCTAATCAGGGCCAGGTGGCCTCCTCAGCTCCAATTTACCTTTCTTAAGTGTAGTTGGGGTGACAGAAGGTTTGCTAAGCAGTTCTCCTGCTAGCACCCTGTCACACTGGGCTTGGCTGTGTACCTGTATTTTGAGTTCTCATAGATTAGGAAAGAAATGAAGACTTCAGCATATCCTGTGTTAGGCCTTTCAGTCTTTTTGTTAAGTTTCTTATAGTCCAGGAAAAGAGGCAGAGAGAGGTGGTCTCCTTAACACAAATACTTCAACCCTTTCAAAAGATTCAGGTTTGGCTTTATTCAGGATTGTTATGACTCACACAAATCTGTTTTGCCATTCCTGTTAATGAAGGGTCATATTCTGTCATCCTCATTCATATTGACTAGTACCTTTCTCTTCAAGTTATGTCACTGACATCAACGGAATCAGTGTGTAGTGTGTTGGTTTTCCATGGGCAAAAAAATAGATAGAGACCTCCTCACATACATATACACTATCCTGTCTCCATAGAATAGCAAATAGCCTTGTGATTAGGGCACTTATCTGGGACTTAAATGACACATGTTCAAGTACTGCCTCAAATGAGGCAGAACAGGGCTTGAATCTAGGTCTCCCAGATCTCAGGTGAGTGCCTTAGAGAACAAAAACCTTAACATTGTTTACAAAATGGATTCCTTGTTGTCCAGCTAGGTTTCCTATTTTAAGCATATTTTTCATATATGTAGCAATCCTATTAGTGAGGCATATTCTTGGGGATGGGTAGTGAAGGATGGAGAATCAATGTAAATTACATATTTCCACTGAAGTCAATGGAACTATGGATTTTATACCAGCTGGTAGCCATATTTTACCCCCCTTTTCCCACTGTTGTAGACTCTGTCTGATCAGAAGAGGAAGTTGAAGTTCATGGTAGACTTGTGTAGCTGTTTCTTGGGAGGAACTAGAAAATAAAATAAGTACAAAATATAAAGCAGGTTTTCTGGGCCTTTTTCAAAATCACAGTCCCTTCATGCTTTCAGGGTTTTTTAATGATTCTTACTTCAATCACTCATTTGTTTATGAATTAAGACTAGTTTGCAGATCATAATTTATTTTCTGGTATTGCCAAGAGGGTCCAACTAAGACTGGAGCTCCATTGTGTACTGTAGCAGGCAGCTGACTCAGCGCCTGCTGAGTCAGCCCCTGCTCCCTCCTTGCCCAGCAACAGGCAGAAGCCTCTGCAAGCCCGGCCTGCTAGGGAAGGCCAATCAGCCACCTGGCTGTAGCCCTGGGCTGCAGAGGGCTTAATGGGCTCCACCTGAGAGCCTCCAGGGGGGTATAAAGCCAGCCAGGGAGGAAGCCAGGGGGAAGAGGTAGGAAGGAGACAGGAGACAGAGCTGGTGAAGGGGAGGAAGCTAGCGGAGGCTGAAAGCCTGCTGGAGCTAGCTAACCCTGAGGGCTGGGCCCAAGCTGTACTTGTATAGAAAGCTGTACATAGGTGGTGGGGTTTTTGCACTGTGTGTGAGCAAAATAAAGACACTGGTGAAGCCAAAAGCAGTCTCCTGCCTGTGTTTCGAAGAGGGCAGCCAGAGGCCCGCTTACATGTACAAACACACATTTAGAGGTAGTCCTGTCCCCAAAGAGCTTACAGTCTAAATAAGAGTCATTTTGTCCAAAGAACCATCGATCAGACAGAAAAACAAATACACTGTGATCTAGCCAGCTGTTCGGTTCAAATCAAGATGAACTGCTGTAATGTTAGGAGGTCTGTTAGGTAGGGCTGGCTGGACAATAAGGAATCCATTTTGTGAACAATGTTAAGGTTTTTGTTCTCTAAGGCACTCAACTGAGATTTGGGAGACCTAGATTCAAGTCCTGCTCTGCCTGATTTGAAGCAGTGCTTGAAGATGTGTCCTTTAAATAAGACAGAGTGACTGGAAACAAGGACACAGATAGGGTGACCAGATGTCCCGATTTTATAGGGACAGTCATGATTTTTGAGTCTCATTCTTATATTACTATATTACCTATTACTTCCCACCCGCTGTCCTGATTTTTCATGCTTGCTGTCTGGTCACCCTAGACACAGATAGGTGAAATAAATTATTTGAGGCCACATTGCAGTTCTGAGACAAACTGGCAATAGAACCAAAGTCTCCTGGTTCCCTACCTACTACACTACAATGCTTTCCTTTTCTGGCCCACGCTGCTTCCTACAGCTCCCATTGTCTGGGAATGGCGAACTGTGGCCTGTGGGAGCTGTGAGCAGCCAAACCTATGGCCACTCAGGTAAACAAAACATCTTGCTGCCAGCCAGCCAGGAGCTTACCCTGGCGAAGCTATGGAGCAAGTTTCGGAACCCCTGCCATAGACCAATTTTCTGAAGAGCCTCCCTGTTTTCACACCATGTTAACATGAGAAGGTCCCTGTTTCCACACTGTGTTAACACAACAGGATCTATTGGGTTTGGCAATTGTAAGTCACTTTACTTCAGGGGACTGTGGCAGTGACTGATTAAAATGACTCAAGAACAGCTTCTTCAAAGTATATTTTCTTTGCCAACGGGAACACACCATTTAGGAAAATGAGTTAAAACAAAAGAGTCCCAGATTCCTGGGTCTTAACTTACTGTATCTTTTCCTTGCAAACTTTGTAAGCAGCACACCACCCCATTACCTCCATCTCTGAACTGGCCAAACAAATTGCGCTTCTGCAGAATTCTTTCAGTATATAACTCAGCGTATGTCAGCTTAAGTCTACTGAGAACCCTAACTTCCTCCTTTGCAGTCTCGGCTAGCATCTTTACAATTATTATAAATACTCTTTGATCCTAGGTTAGAACTGGGAAGAGTAAACTTTGCTGGACCCCTAGAAACCAGACAGGGGCTATTTCCTACAAATTGTTCTCCAGCTGTTTTCCCAAGGACCTTGGTATTCCCTGTGATAGCCTCTTATCTCTGCTCTTGTTTTGGTTCTTGTTTGCTTCCACCATCAGCCTCCTTTGATTAACTCTATACATTCAGGCAGTATAATATCACACTGAGGTCCATATGATATCTATATATATAAAAGTCAAGTGGTGTATGTATGTATGTATGTATGTATGTGTGTATGTATGTATGTATGTACGTATGACTGCGAACTCCTCCCGCACCGTTTGAGCCAGAGACTTGAAATTTGGTACAGTGAGGGGTCTTGTGGTCTAGATGCTGGTAAGGGTCGAAAAATTTTCGGATCTCACCTCTGACGCCCCCCAGGGGTGAAAGTCTTTCAGGGCCAATCACATCGGCTGGGCGGTTAGGTGGTGATGATGTCATAATACCCCTCTGCAACAGACACCTCACTCGCTCAGCTCACCCCTCCCTCCTCCAACGGAACCCCGGAGATCCCTCAGTTCTCTGCCTCTCCCCCCTCCCAACGGAACCCCGGAGATCCCTCAGTTCTCTGCCCCTCCTCCCTCCCAACGGAACCCCGGAGATCCCTCAGTTCTCTGCCCCTCCCCCCTCCCAACGGAACCCCGGAGATCCCTCAGTTCTCTGCCCCTCCCACCTCAACCCCGGATTCCATCAGCTCTGTGCCCCCCCCCTCCACCTACGAAGGTTCCCGGAATCCCTCGGCTCTGGGCCCCCTCCCCGCCCGCGAAGGATCTGAGTTGGGTTTGGTGGGACAGTAAGTGAGGTGGGGGTGTCGGGTTCGGTCAGGGGGTGAGGTGGGGGTGTTGGGTTTGCTTGGGGGGGTGAGGTGGGGGTGTCGGGTTTGGTCGGGGGGTAAGTGAGCCAGGGGGTGTCGGGGTTGGTCTGGGGGGGGGTGGGAAGGTGTCGGGGGGGGGTGAGGGGTGAGGTTTGGGTGTTGGGTTTGGTCTGGGGGGGGAGGTGTTGGGGTGGGTGCCCAGACCAAATCCGACAACCCCCCCCGGCTCACTTACCCCCCCGACCAAACCCAACACCACCACCTCACCCCCCCACCAACCGCAACACCCCCTGACCAACCCCAACACCCACACCTCACCCCTCACCCACCCCGACACCTTCCCACCCCCCCCAAGCAAACCCGACACCGCCACCTCACCCACCCCGATACCTTCCCACCCCCCCAGACCAAACCCGACACCCCCTGGCTCACTTACCCCCCGACCGAACCTGACATCCCCACCTCACCCCCCCCCACCAACCGCAACACCCCCTGACCAACCCCAACACCCACACCTCACCCCTCACCCACCCCAACACCTTCCCACCCCCCCAGACCAAACCCGACACCCTCCCGGCTCACTTACCCCCGACCGAACCCGACACCCCCACCTCACCCCCCCCACCAACCGCAACACCCCCTGACCAACCCCAACACCCACACCTCACCCCTCACCCACCCCGACACCTTCCCACCCCCCCAGACCAAACCCGACACTCCCCCCCCCCCCGGCTCACGGTGCACTGTGTAGCACACAGATTATTAAATACACTGTTCGGTCGGGGGGTGAGGTGGGGGTGTCGGGTTCGGTCGGGGGGTAAGGTGGGGGTGTTGGGTTTGCTTGGGGGGGTCAGGTGGGGTTGTCGGGTTTGGTCGGGGGGTAAGTGAGCCGGGGGGTGTTTGGGTTGGTCAGGGGGGGTGGGAAGGTGTCAGGGTGGGTGAGGGGTGGGTGTTGGGGTTGGTCAGGGGGTGTCAACTGTCTGCACCCTCCCCACCTCCGACTGACCCGAGCAACGCCGGGCACTTATGCTAGTTTATTATAAACATTAGGCCTAACTCCTTGATCTCCACATCTTTCCTCATCCCTCTATCAGAATGGCTACTAGTAGCAGCAGGCAGCAGCCGCTTGTAATGAAAACTCAGCTTATAAATTTAGGTTGCTGGTTGCCTGCCAAGTCATCTGTGTACAGATTTAAAAACAACTCCATATTTGTGGAGTTTGGCTTCTATGATCTCTAACATTTAAATCTGGAGGTTAAAAATAATTAAATTATGAGTAAATCTCCCTACATTTTTCCTTTGATGGATATGATTAAGCCTGAGCTGTGGTGTAGGTAGCACTGGACACCCAACACTTCAAATCTTTTATGACAAATCTGCAACTTTCTTTCATATGCCTGTTTTAGACACTGATGATGGAATACATTTCAAAACTGTTGCCCTTAAATGAGTTGTGATGCAAACAGTACAAATACAATTGAATTTAAGCCCAACAGAGAAGACTTTGTCTCAGCTAACCCATTGTAAGAAAGTGTGAAAACAATTTCTGATTGATCCCTTTTTGAACAGAGGCTGCTGATGCTGATTATATTTAATTAATTTTATCTTTAGAAAATCAAATCCCAGTCCAGTGTGGCAAAGGTTTAGCTAATGAAGAAAGAGAGCAGCATAAAATTAAGGACATATGAAAGATTTAGAAGGAAAACATGTTCAGGTTGGTTTTATAACACAATTCTCAGTTTTACCAAAGAGAAGTTGTTAATTTATACTGATTAAATCAGAACTACGTCAGATGATTAATAGCATAAACTGACTCTGATTAAAGCTGAGTCAATGCAGGCCATTAGAAATATAAAAGAACTCTCTGGGTTGTGGAGGTGCCAAGCAATTCTTGAATTGTTGGGTGTGCTCCAGGATGGATTGCATATACATTTCTGAGTTACAGATTATAGATCAAGAGTTTAGATTAAATGGCATATTCACAGTCATGTACCCAGTGACACAAATCTGTTATCCTTTAAATCTAGCTGTCAAGGGAAATGCCTCCTTTGTGAAATTGACTGAGACTAGCAGATTAGAAATTCAGTCCTGTAAAATGCTGAATATTCTGACCTTGATCCAACAAACTACTTGTATGCACATGCAAGTAGTCAAATTAAGTGAGTGGGACTATTCACATGCTCAAATTAAGATGGATTACAGCAGGGATCGGCAACGTTGGTATGTGGGACCACAGGGTAAGCACCCTTAGTGGGCTCTGATGCTTTATTTACCCGGCGTTTCGCCGACCGCGGCTCCCACTGACCAGTCCAATGGGGGCTGCGGGAAGCAGGATTGTGCCCTATCCAAACAGAATTCTACACATTCTTGATCAAACTATCAAAAAATTCAAGTTCAGCCTGAGGCATGAAAGTCTGAGAAAGATATGTTATTGAAATCCGAGGATTATAATATAAATGTTTCCATGACTTTAACTATCAGCTGCTGCTGCTTCCGCTATAATGTTGTATGTGCTTCATACCACACTGGGGTCCGGGATCCACAAATGAGTTTAGGTGCCACTGCAATCCACAACCCCTCTGCTTGGCTGCTGCCTAACGTTGTAGCTGTTTATATTCACTCTATGCTTAATTTTTTGCTCTAACTGATTACCCATATCTCGGTCTGGGCTGCTGCTCTGATCTGCACGGTAAGGGGGTGGTGGACCGGGGGGCTGGATAATGAGCAGGGAGTTGGGGGGGCAGTCAGGGACAGGGAACAGTGGGTTTGGTTAGGGAGTGAGGTTGGGGGGACAGTTAGGGTGGGAGGTCTCTTCAGGGAGCACACAGGGGACAAGGAGAAGGGGGTCTTATATAAGGGGTAGGGTCCTGGGGTCATGGTTAGGAGCGGAGGGGGTCTCTGGAGGAGGCAGTCAGGGGACAAAGAGTGGAGGGTAGGTTGAATGGGTTGGAGATTCTGAGGGGGAAGTCAGGGGGTGGGAAGCGGGAGGAGGTCAGATAGGGGGAGGGGCCAGGCTGTTTGGGGAGGCACAGCCTTCCCTACCTGGCCCTTCATATAATTTTGCAACCCTGATGTAGCCCTCTGGCCAAAAGGTTTGCCCACCCCTGCCATAGCACCTTTCTTAGGGTTCTTTTCATTCTGATAGCTTACTTAAAGAAAGGACTCAAGAGTTGAATTTAGTTTTATAGCATTTTATTCAATATTCTTAACCACAGCAACTAACAATGTAGGATATAAGAAGGCAAAAATGGTATTGACTATGATTTGGCTAACAAACTAGAATTTTGCCTGATAACACCTGTGACGGGGTGTGCATGCCACACTGGGACTGTGGGCGTTAACCCTCACTGTGGACTGAGGAAGCCACTCCCCCTTGACCCTACTGTGTAGGGTCAAAGTGTAACACCAATATAAGAGGGAGAAGCCTCGCTCAGTCTGGGCAGACAGATGTAGGGGAAGGAGGTGGGCTGCTATCTCCTGCTGAAGGGCCATGGGCACTTCACGATGCAGAGGTCAGCCAGTTGACAGCAACCCTCAAGTCACAGGTGCTAGACATGACTGAGGGAGAAGGAACCAGGGGAACTAGGAAGCCATCAGATGCAGAGAAGCGGGAAGGAAGTAACCTTTGCAAGGAGTTGGTTTGACACCCAGAGGCTAGCTCGGTGCATTTCAGCTGGATCCCCACAGAGCTTGTGGCAGGCAACCCCACCACTGACAGGGCCCTGGATTGGGACCCAGTGAAGAGGAAGGACCTAGGTCCCCCTATCCTGGTCACGACCCATGCTGAAGTGGTGGCCCATCCTGACGTTGACTGACTCTGGCCACTAGACTGGGGGCAATGATTTACTCTCACCAGTAGGGTGCCCAGGGCAGTTATTGACCCAGCCACTAGACTGCGTAGCCCTGGCTGGGGTGCGCAGGCATGACCGTGGGCCCGACCCATGACAACACCATTCAGGTTTTCTGAATAAAATTACAAAACCACAATATAAATCAATACTTGTACTCAATCATTATCTTGGGAAGATGACTGTGTTACGATTTTTGGTCGAGTTCCTCAGAACAGGGCCTCACTTGTGCTAAATGGTTATCAGCTCCTGTGTTGCTAACACAACAGAGCAAAATCAAGCCAAGGCTAGATCACAAGTCAATTTGGTCAGTTACTTACATGCCAATTCATCAAGGTCTCCTTCCCAAAGGCTCAACAGTTTTCAATCCTTATTACCTATTTCCCAATGAATTAGATTAGCCCAAGGATTTAATGAACACTTGTAACTACCTAACATAAACTGCAACATTTAAAACAAATTGTATAGACCGAGTGCAGTACAATAAGCTTGCACACTTGATCTAATTTTATGTCTGTATACACTTAGAACTTGAAAGGCAGCTTGAAACCATTAACTATAGCAGTCACATGTAGAAGCATTCTACAGTCTAAGTTTACAACAGCAACTTGTTCAATTTTAAAGTTACTTTTAAACAACCTTGATTGGAAATTTTTACAAAACAAGGACACACAGTTTATCTCTGAAAAAAATCTTTAAATCACATATGCAAGCATGTACACTTCCTTATTGATGAAGTACCCCATTTCAGGAAGCAGTTTGTTAACTGATTTTAGTTGTTACTCCAGGGAGTTTCTGTTTTTTATCACCAGATCTTTGCTCAGACATCAGTTTTCATCTCAGTTATCTATATATATAAAAGTCAAGTGGTGTATGTATGAGTGTATGTATGTATGTATGTATGTATGTACGTATGACAGCGAACTCCTCCCGCACCGTTTGAGCCAGAGACTTGAAATTTGGTACAGTGAGGGGTCTTGGGGTCTAGATCTTGGTAAGGGTCGAAAAATTTTCGGATCTCACCTCTGACGCCCCCCAGGGGTGAAAGTCTTTCAGGGCCAATCACATCAGCTGGGCAGTTAGGTGCTGATGATGTCATAATACCCCCTCCAACAGACACCGCACTCGCTCAGCTCGCCCCTCCCACCTCCAACGGAACCCCGGAGATCCCTCAGCTCACTGCCCCTCCCCCCTCCCAACGGAACCACGGAGATCCCTCAGCTCACTGCCCCTCCCTCCTCCAACGGAACGCCGGAGATCACTCAGCTCACTGCTCCTCCCCCCTCCCAATGGAACCCCGGAGATCACTCAGCTCACTGCCCCTCCCCCCTCCCAATGGAACCCCGGAGATCCCTCAGCTCACTGCCCCTCCCTCCTCCAACGGAACCCCGGAGATCACTCAGCTCACTGCCCCTCCCCCCTCCAACGGAACCCCGGAGATCACTCAGCTCACTGCCCCTCCCTCCTCCAACGGAACCCCGGAGATCCCTCAGTTCTCTGCCCCTCCCCCCTCCCAATGGAACCCCGGAGATCACTCAGCTCACTGCCCCTCCCCCCTCCCAACGGAACCCCGGAGATCACTCAGCTCACTGCCCCTCCCTCCTCCCAACGGAACCCCGGAGATCCCTCAGCTCACTGCCCCTCCCTCCTCCAACGGAACCCCAGAGATCACTCAGCTCACTGCCCCTCCCCCCTCCAACAGAACCCCGGAGATCACTCAGCTCACTGCCCCTCCCTCCTCCAACGGAACCCCGGAGATCCCTCAGTTCTCTGCCCCTCCCCCCTCCCAATGGAACCCCGGAGATCACTCAGCTCACAGCCCCTCCCCCCTCCCAACGGAACCCCGGAGATCACTCAGCTCACTGCCCCTCCCCCCTCCAAACGGAACCCCGGAGATCACTCAGCTCACTGCCCCTCCCCCCTCCCAACGGAACCCCGGAGATCACTCAGCTCACTGCCCCTCCCTCCTCCAACGGAACCCTGGAGATCACTCAGCTCACTGCCCCTCCCCCCTCCAAACGGAACCCCGGAGATCACTCAGCTCACTGCCCCTCCCCCCTCCCAACGGAACCCCGGAGATCACTCAGCTCACTGCCCCTCCCTCCTCCAACGGAACCCCAGAGATCACTCAGCTCACTGCCCCTCCCCCCTCCCAACGGAACCCCAGAGATCCCTCAGTTCTCTGCCCCTCCCCCCTCCCAACGGAACCCCGGACTACATCAGCTCACTGCCCCCCCCCCACCTGCGAAGGTCCCCGGAATCCCTCGGCTCTGGGCCCCCTCCCCCCCTGCGACGGATCTGAGTTGGGTTTGGTGGGACGGTAAGTGAGGTGGGGGTGTCGGATTCGGTCGGGGGGTGAGGTGGGGGTGTCCGGTTTGCTTGGGGGGGTGGGAAGGTGTTGGGGTGGGTGAGGGGTGAGGGGTGGGTGTTGGGGTTGGTCAGGGGGTGTCAGCTGTCTGCCACCTCCCCACCTCCGACTGACCCGAGCAGCGCCGGGCACTTATGCTAGTTCTTTATAACAGGAGTTGACACTACAACCACAAATGAAGCGAAAGACGGACACAACCATAGTATTTTCTCGGTGTGCAAATGGGAGACCCAAATTGCTGGAAAATAGAAAGAAAGAGTTAAAGGTGGCTACCTGAGATAGGTACTTAATGTCACAAGGAAGAGTCCCAGATGACAAGCAAAGGACCTCAGTCTTCAGCTTTTACTAAGCACTGTGCTGAAGGAGACTGGCCATTTTTACCTATTTCTCCTGGGAGGTCTGACTTCGTTCCTTGTCTTGGAGATGCTGGCATGAACCAATCAGATGGTGACCCATACTTCATCCAAAGATTAGACATGTCGGGTCAAAATGAGAGTCATCTTCTCTTACTATCTAATCGGGGAATAAGACAACAGCTTTTTGGGTTCTTGCAACAGTGGCTGAAATCGTCCAATCTCTTTGTGCAGCATATCTTGTCATGCCAGCTTGTATAAGACAAGTCAGTTGTACCAACATCTATCGCCTACCTTGGGACATATCTTGAACACCAGCAGGTTTTGTCCAGTCTGGAACTTATATTTCCAAGCTGGTTTACATGAGCCCCTTTCCAGTCCATCCCTTAGTCAACTTTCCAATTATGTCCAGAATCAGAGAGGTAGCCGTGTTAGTCTGGAATAGCAGAGGTAACAAAGTCCTGTGGCGCCTTAAAGACTTTATAGTTAGTCTTTAAGGTGCCACAGGACTTTGTTACCTTTCCAATTATGCTTTCTCAAGCTGCAGTTTCTCTATCAGCATTCTGCCAGCTGCTGAAATGTCCAAATTAAAGTTCATAGAATTTATTAAAAAATCCTTCATGTTCTTTGATGCTCTTTAAATTTGTTTTAACAGTCCATTATACAATTCACTTCAGAAACTGTCATTCTCCAGCAGTCCAGAACAACTGTATAAGTCTTCCATTTCAGTTGTCTTTGTTTTAACAACAATGGTGGGACCTTGGTATGTATGTCTTATCTGAGTCTGTGCATTATTATTCAAACAGCTATACTTCTGATTACTCCACATTGTGATCAAGTGTCTTTATGAGACCACAATTTGGTTTCAGTTCCTTTTATTTACTGTCTCTTTCAACACAGGTATATTTCACTAACTTTTTATCAAGAGTATGCTTGATTTCAAACATTAGCCAAGGGATCGGCAACCTTGGCATGTGGGACTTCAGGGTAAGCACCCTTAGCAGGCTCTGCCAGTTCACCGACCGCGGCTCCCACTGGCCACGGCTTGCCATTTAGTCCAAAGGGGGCTGCAGGAAGCAAACTGGCAAGTAAACAAACCAGCGGGGCCCGCTAAGGGAGCTTACCCTGCGGTCCCACATGCCAAGATTGCCGATCCCTGAACTATAAACTGATGTTATATACAGAGGATGTCTTTTTGTGTATACCTAAAACAGAAAACACTATTCCAGCTTTTCTATTAATTCAAAAAAAATGAGGTATATCTGGTTCCAAAATAAATGTGGAAATCTCAGAACTATTAGAAGGCTCCTGGTTGTCATGTAGTGAGGCAAACTGATGCAATTAAGTATGAAGGTATGAAAGTACCAAGAAACATTAAGAAACTAGTGAAGATAAATTTAGCTCCTTTTGTAACCAGGCTCCTAGGGGGGAGCCAGCTCAATTAGGCTGAATTGCAAAGAACGGGGCAAGCAATCACCATAAAGCTGGTGGATATTCCAGTCCTTAGACTTACCAAATTGGCATAAAACTGCTTCTTTATTCTGATTACTCAGAAGTCCAAACAATACAGTTCCCTTAAAGTGATCCAGCCTCAGGCCTCCATCCAGGTACCCACGTCAAATATGAGGAAAATTTCTGTAAATCGTATTTCATCATATAAAACAAAAGGTTCTACCAATCCCATTGGATCAGACACATTACCTCCCAGGTTAATGAATGTTTCAAATCTTACTCAAATACACAGTACAGACAATTCTTATTAACTAAACCACGGATTGGCAACATTGGCATGTGAGACCACAGGGTAAGCACTCTGCTTCCGGCAGCACCCGTTGGACCGGGACAGCGAACCGCGGCCAGTGGGAGCCGCAGTCAGCGAAATGGCAGATAAACAAAGCGGTGAGGCCCACTAAGGGTACTTACCCTGCGGTCCCGCATGCCAGTGTTGCCAATTCTTGATGTGGACCATCATATAATATTTTAATGTTCGACATTAATTGTTAATTCATTCACAGACAAGGGAAAAGGGAAATTTGCTTTTGGTACACTCTTGCGTAAGGCTGCTGCAACTCTGAGCTTTCTCAGATTAATGAAGAAATCTAGCAGTCATACCTTGAGTTTATTCTCTTAGCTTTCTGTACTATCTTTTTCTAAAAGGCCTAATACCTGGACAATTCTTTAATAATAACGCTTATGTTTTAGGACTCCATTACCACATTGTTCAGAACCATTCAAAGTCCAGCTGAAAGAGGAGATGCTTGTGTCTCCCTTATAACTTTTAGCCTGATCGTTGGAGAACTCCCTTGGGATGTGGGAGACCCAGATTCAATTGCTCTCTTTGCCTGACATGGCAAAAGAATACAAGCAGGGTTCTCCTACCTTCCAGGAAAATACCTTCACCAATGGGCCATCCATATTCTGAGGTGGGGCTCTCAACCTCTCCTGTTAAAGCTGTTCCTCTTTGAATAAATAATTAAACAGTTATTGGAGCAGGAGCTGAACCTTGGGTCTCCCACCTCCCAGGGGAATGCTCTACCTACCAGTCTACTGAAAGTTTGTCAAGCTTGCTCTTTCTCCCCATTGGGCAGAGGCCAGGGAGGAATTTGTCCTACATCCTGAGTGAGAGCTCTAATCACTGGGATCTAAATTATAAGACAGACACCATCTCTGGCATTTCTTGAAATAATGTGTTAGATGCCTAAGCCACCAGACTCCAGGAAAGGTGCTCCTGACTTTAGATAACAAGTGGAGTTAGATACGTAAATCCCTGAGAGAGGTGAAACTTTGGAGGCACACCTTTCATCGGCATTTCCCGATGGCAAGATTAGGTAGTTCCCTGCCTAATGGCTTGACGTTTGTGGATCACAGTGTCTCCTAGGCATTGTATATGGTGTCTAGGTGTCTAACCTGGGTTTGTGGGTTCCAGTGACTTTCTAATCACTTTAAGTTAAGTGTCACAATACTGAGTGTTGAACACCTAAATCCCTTTTCGAATCCAGGCTTAAGGGCCTCTGACAAGACACCGAGAGCTTGTAACTAGTTTGTAAAGTGTGTGTTGTGTTCCCCTGTCCTGAGATGCTCTACTCGCCACCTCCTTGTGGCTGCATCTGGGGATTATCTCCACATGTCTGACACATGTCTGACACATGTCTGACACCTCTTCCTGTGGGTGTTCACTCTATCTTTCTCTCAGGACTTGATGGCTCCCTCTTTGTGGATTGGCCCTCCAGATAGATCACTCTAATTTTTCCCTTACAGGGGGTTTATATATAAACATCTCTCTATATCAGCCATCCCAGACAGTCTTCCAATTCACTGCCCCTCAATGGTATCACGTTTCCAGTAGCTGGCAGGGAAAACCTGGGACTATCCTCCTTTTTGCATTCCAGCCCAGGTATCCTACAACCAGCAACTAAGGACTGCACTGTCCCTCACTTTGCTTCTGTTTTGTAGACTACTTCCTATACTGCCTCAATCAGGTTCCCTCTCCACCTTCCTCAGACATGCCTTTCCCTCTGGGACAAGCTCCCTTCTCTCCATAGCCTCAGAGAGAATGACTACAGACCACCTCATCCCTGAAATATCTTTCTGCCCTCAGCCAGCTGGCTTTATACAATCTGTTCAGAAGCTGTTCTGTCCAGGGAGCTTTATCCTTTAATTCAGTGGTTCTCAAACTTTTTCTATTGGTGACCCCTTTTGGACACCAGGCCTCTAAGCATGACCCCACTTAAGGGTTGGGGGCGGGGCATGGGCCGGGCTGGGGGGGGGGTGTCAGCAGCCCCCTGGGGCAGGGGTTGAGCTGGGGTGTGTGTGTGGGTGTAGGGGTGCCATCCCCCCAGGGCAGGGCACAGACTCAGGGAGGGGTGCCAGCAATCCCGCCGGGACAGGGGACAGGGCCCGGGGTGCCGCCAGCAGCCTGCCGCGGCAGGGCCTGGGGCTTGGGTAGGGTGACCAGATTGCAAGAACAAAATATTAGGACACATTGGGCGAGCAGGGGGGATGCGAGCAATGGGGGGGCAAGGATATTTTGGCACCCTAGGCAAAAAATTTACTTTGCACCCCCCCTCCCCTTTTCCCAGAGCATTGCTTATTATATATATTTTAAATGAATATTGGATAATGTAATGTAGCATGGGGCAGAGGGTTGGAGTATAGAGGGGGCTCTGGCTGGGACTGGGGATAAGGTGGTTGGGGTGTTGGAGGGGCTCAGGGCTAGGGTAGAGGGTTGGGATGTGGGGGGAGGGCTCTGGCTGGGGCTGGAGATGAGGGGATTGGGGTGATGGAGTGGCTCAGGGCCTGAGTAGAGGGTTGGGGTGTGGTGGTGGGGGGTAAGCTCTGGCTGGGGTTTGCGCTCTGGGGTGGGGCAGGGCTGGGGATGAGTTTGGGATGGATGCAGGCAGGCTGCTCTGGGACTGGGGCCAGAGAGGAGGACTCCCCCCATCCTTTTCCCTGCCAGCAGCAGCAACCTCTGGGGCAGGACTCCCCCCTTTCCTGTTCCCCCAGCAGCAAACTCACTCACCCCTGTCACTGACAATGGAAGTTAGCGGGCACTAGGACCCTGTGGCAGCAGTTGCTGCAGGGAGGCAACATGTTGCTTCAGAGAAGAGAAGGGAGGCTTCTGATTGTCCCTGTCTGCGGAAGGTCTAAGGGGGCAGCAACTGACTCTGACTCTGCCAGAGGGGAGGGAGGGGATAGGGCTCTCTGCCGCCCCGCCTTTCTCTGCCGGTGCAGCAGGGGACGGGGACGGGGCTTGGGGCACCACTGGCAGCCCTCTGTGGCAGGGGCCGGATCTGGGGATTGGGGCTCCACCGGCAGGGGTCGGGGCCGGCTGCCGGCATCAGGGTCTTGCGACTCCCACATAATCGGGTTGCAACCCCTCGAGGGGTCGTGACCCCCACTTTGAGAACCAATGCTTTAATTGGTTCACATAGTTCCTTGTCTCCCTCTCTAGATGCACCTTTCAGGAGCTGGTGTGTGGTGAACAAGAATGGCGTTTCTTGTTTCACACAGATGGTACAGGTTTGTATTTTTGTACTGAATGAAGTAAGTTCAGAATGAACAGATGACCCTGGTCAGGGTCATTATAAGCCTTGAATACCCACTAACTTCAATGGAAACCAAGGGTACTCAGCATTTTGCAGGAAGAAACTCAGTAAATCACAAGATTAAATCCTAAATAGTGTGAAGTAGTTGTCAGCTGCAGTTAGTAGAGTCACTGTGGGAACAATTTAATTCCTCACAGAATAAAGCTACTGAACTTGGATGAGAGAGTGAGTAAATATCACTTAAACCTAAAAATCTGTTCTCTCCAATTTAGCACTAGAAATTAGATGAGACATAGAATATATTCTTCAACACTTTGGAAATGCTACAATTTGGATACCCATAAAGATCATGTTGAAAGAAATAAATTCACCTTAAAAGTGGGGAAATTGCCAAATGATAACAAGCTTTTGTCTGAAGGACAAAGTAAGAGCCAGAGTCTGGTACTACTTAGTTAAACATTTCCTTTTTTCTGTATATCACTTTTACTAAGAACATTAATTTGCTTAAGCAGGGCTTTTATTTAGGCAGCTTGCCAGACAGCAGAGAGAGAGAAATTTAGGCTTTTAGCTGAATGCTTTGTTAATGATGCACCAAATTGGCTAATTTTTCATTCTTTCCAATGACTGTAACATCAGTGTTATCAGCACCCCATCCTATAATTGTATTTGTATGTATTGGGACAGAGTACTTGCCTGGGAGGATATTTTTGAAACTATATTTCTTTCTCTTTGGCCTCATCATCCAATAAGAGACACAAAGGCAGCCCCTCGGCTTCTCATTGAAGCTTTAGGGAATCCAAGTCCACCATTAAAATCAAAAGGAAAATATTGTCATATGTGTAACTTAAGGGTAGGGAAACATAAAATAAAAATATGTTGTGAATTTCCATGAAACTTGACCCATTGTTTTTCCTATGTAGATATAAATATAGATAGATAGATAGATATACATGGCCTAGAGTTATTACAGTCCTTGTGTTGATGTGCCTATCCTCCCTATACCAGCAATGTCCTCTATGTGCATAGATTAGTCCTGTCATTAATAGGAATGCATTGAGTAGGTGCCTAATTTCAAGAAAACACAAATGTTATTTTAGTAATACATCTGAGCACTCATGTTGGGAAGAGGGGCTATTAGGCCTCTTTCCAGGTGCATGACAGAATTTGGCTCTAAGATTATATCAGGAATCGGCAACCTTGGCACGTGGGACCGCAGAGTAAGCACCTTTAGTGAGTGGTGCTTACCCTGTGGTCCCACAGCCCTACAGCACGTGCTGTCCGCTGCTTCCCACAGCCCCTATTGGATCAGGACAGTGAACTGCGGGCAGTGGGAGCCCCAGTCGACAAACCGGCAAGTAAACAAACCGGAGGGGCCCACTAAGGTTGCGTAGCATGCAGTGCTGCATGCCAAGGTTGCCGATTCCTGTATTATATTATATGAATTAACTCTTCAGAAAATCTCTATCATCCCCTTTGCAGCAAATCATTTTCATTTTCTTTTGGGGGCAAACTAGAGATTAAATAAATAAATGTTATAAACAAATATATTAGTGCTTGGGGTATTTTGCTTTCCCCCCATTAATCTGATAATCACTAATTCACTTCTGTCAAATTGAGGTATCTAAAAGCTTATTTTTGCAACATGCCATCATTAATTAGAAAACCAATGTAAAAAGGGCTTTTTGTGTTTTCTGATCAATATATTATTTAAAAGATATTTTTATGAGCCATCTTTAGTAGCTGTGTACAATTTAAAGGAATTTCTTGTTATGAGTTACTGTATACTTTTCAATAATTAAAACCACGTTAATTACAAATGTATGATGTTTTGTAAAAAAATGTGGCATTTGCCTGCCACCTATTGACTCTTTTCAACTGTTCATTATGTTCTCTCTTTGTTCGTTGAGAACTGATTCTCAACCAATGTTAATTACAGTGATTTTATTTTCTTGCTTATTAATTTCCTTTGTGTTTGTTTAATTTGTAATTGCTTAATTATCCACAAGCTGAAAAGCTTTGTACTGCATATAGCAAGTATACTTGGCAGAGAAGATCTTTGTTCATTCACACGACAGGGAAAGCATAAGTGGCCATGATTGCATGATCTTCAGTGATCCAGGAACAAGTTGGAGTAGTTAGCCCCAGTGAGACTTGTCAGTATTTGATCCTTATCCACAGAGACAATGGAGACGAGATGGTTTAAGAGAGGTGAGGTAAGTGGTTGGAGGATCTCTTGTCCCCATGCCTGGAGAACAGACCCAAGGATGAACATTTAGGGCAACCAGATCATAGCTGCCGTGCTATTTTTAGAATTAGCACTATCTGCTTATGTGTGGAGATCCATGCTAATAGGAGATGATGCTGCCAACCCACATGTAGCCTATCAGAAATAAACCTCAGTGTAAAATGATTAGAGGTTTGATTCTTTAAGTAGAAAATATAGGGGAAGATTCATGAAAAAGATGAAGATTTATATGCTTTTGTTTGACACCAAGACACTAATCCCATTGTTGCCAAAATCTTTCTTTTTCTCCCTCATAAACTAAAATCAAGGACACAAGGGTATTCCTAATCTTCCAAATTGTGATCACTCCGAACTTAAATATGAATAAAACGAATAACAAATGTGAGTACCCGTGTCCATAACTACACTCAAATTAATATCAGCATTTTGTCATGGCCTCAAATTAAGAGACTATTTTCATATTTAGATATGTTAGATATTTTATTTTAAAAAAACAGGACGTGTTGATGGTGAGGTAATATTTTGCAATTTCACTATATCTAGAACAGTACAATTCACTTAGGACAAAAGGTTGGGTGGAATGAACTCAATGGCAAAACTCCCGCTGATTTCATTAGGACTAGGTTTTGACCTTTAATTGGCATCCTGATTAATACAAGGCCTGCTTAACTGGGACAATTGCTAAGAAACAGAATCAGCACAATACATCCAATTACTTTTAACAAGGGCTAAATGGCTCACCTAGTCTGCTTAAATGGTAAACTAGTGTTGTCCAAAAGTCTATTCATTGTAATTAATTGGAAAGTTTTACAGTTTGCCAAAATACTTTGCAAATGCTTTGTGGCCCTTCGTTCAGTTAATTTTTATTTCACCGTTCTAGACGAGAATGATTTGTTAAAATATTCCAACAAGTCTGTACATAACTGGGTACATAATTTAGGCTTTAAAAGTAAGTTTCTATAAAACCTGAGAAAAGTGGAAATATTTCCATAACATAAAATCAAAAAGCCCCAACAACAAAACAAATAACATTAACAAGTTTTATTTGAAAACAAACATATTTTCCTTGTGATGACAAGATTAACATAGC
This sequence comes from Sternotherus odoratus, assembly GCA_032164245.1. Lineage (NCBI taxonomy): Eukaryota > Metazoa > Chordata > Testudines > Kinosternidae > Sternotherus > Sternotherus odoratus. The sequence continues at coordinate 225,108,769 of JAVMKO010000001.1, read as the reverse complement.
AACATTGTGTAGCTGTTAGGGTTATGAAAATGATATTGACTACTAGTAGTAAAACAAAAGCAGTATTTGCTAGTCTATTTCTATTGACCTGAATAAGAGTACTGTGTAGCTTGAAAGTTTGTCCCTTTTATCAGTGAAAGTTGGTCAAATAAAAGATATTACCTCACCCAACTTGTCTGTCTGTTGCTATTCAAGTCTGTTGTTTGAGAGAAACAAAATAAGTAAAACTGTAACTTACTAATTCATAGGTTCTCAGACTGGGGAATCAAGGCCTATATTGCCTTTCTCTTATTACTGAATCAGAAGAGGGGGTCCCATTAAGATCCCATCCAGATGAGAGGGAGGTTTCAGATGTCCTAGTATAGAAGAGGGGTCCTTGTGTGGCAAAGGTGAAAACCACTGTAATGCTGAAAAGAAACAGATTTTTTTTTCAGTTTTAATAAAATGATTTTAAAACATATTTATTTTAACTGAACAATGTCTTACAGCAGAGATCGGCAACCTTGGCACTTAGGACCACAGGGTAAGCATCCTTAGCGGGCCCCACTGCTTTATTTACCTGCCGTTTCACCGACCATGGCTGCCACTGGCCGCGGTTTGCCATCCCGGTTCAATGGGGGCTGCAGGAAGCTTCGGACAGCACCGTGCCGCTTCCCGCAACCCCCATTGGACCAGGACGGCGAACCACAGCCAATAGGAGCCGCAGACGGTGAACCACCAAATAAATAAAGCGGCGGGTCCTGCTAAGGGTGCTTACCCTGCCATCCTGCGTGCCAAGGTTGCCGATCCCTATCTTATAGCTTCTCTTTACATTACATTTTTATAGCAGTTTAAGGAATAAAAGCATATGCTAGTAAAATATAACCTTGTAAATCATTCCATCAAAATAAATCCCAGTAAATCTCTGATCATTAAGATGGTTGTTTAATTGGCTCATTTCTGTTTCCATTGGGATATGCCAATTAAAAGCATTCTGACTTGTCACAAATAAATTATGTAAACTTACACAGTTTGTTTGTAAGCTGTATATACAGCATTTCACATTGGGGTTGTGTTGGGGCAGCTGTTGTTTATTTTATTTTACTGAAAGTTTTATGCTTGGCTTAGATAACAGGCCTATTGTATGTTACAGACAATCAGATATCAGTAGTTACATAGAAATATTCTTTTATATTCTAGCTAGTTTTCACAGATTCCACCTGTTATTGAAACAAAAGAAAAGAAAAAAATATGTTTTAAAGACTTCAGTGTGAATTATGTGGTGCTTAATATGAGGCCTTTATCTGTAATCCCAGTATTGTATATTAGGGCAGATTTCTGCTTTCAGATCTTGAATTCTGACCAAATTTGTTTATGGTGTAATGGGAGATAATGAAGTATGTTGCAGAAGGGCAGAGGTCAATGAATATCAGTCTGTTAACAAGTGGTGGAAGCAAGTTTAAAGATAAAATATGCCTAGGATAAAATATGGTGGGAATGAAAGGATAAATATATAAAAAAAATTAAGAACAAAGTAAAATTACACAAAGCACAATTAGAATAAAAGGGTATGTTATAACCATTGGTTGCAAAAAGAGTAGCCGGTAATAATTGGCAAATCTTAATCAACCGCTAGCATGTAAGTCAGATGAAGGCAGTAGTGTGTTGTATAGAATTAAATATAAGAAAAGGAACACTACTACAACATCTTCTCTGAGTACTGTAAGGAATAGTACAGTAAAGGCTCAATAAAGTTAAACACAACCCCAATGTGAAATACTGAAGGTTAATGGATGTGCTTGGCAGCCAGGAACAGGGCCGGCGACAGGGTGGTACAACGGGTACAGCTGTACCGGGCCCCGGACTTAAGGGGGGGGGGGCCCTCTTAAATCCGGGGCGGGCCTGGTACGCAGCTGTACCCCCTTGTTGCCGGGTCTGTGAGCAAGGCGCGGCTCCGGGCAGCCGCTGCAGCGCTCGTCAGTCCCCTCCCCCGGCACCCAGCAGCCTCCCCCCGCCCCCCTTTGCTTCTCCCGGCCGGGCCACGCGGCCAGAGCGCATGCGGGTCCACGCGGCCAGAGCGCATGCGGGGGTTGGAGCCCACGGGCGGCAGGAGACCGGCCGGGGGGGGGAGAGCACGCGGGCAGCGGGAGACCGGCCGGGGGGGCCCCGCGGGCAGTGGGAGATCGGGGGGGGGGGCCCGCATGATCTGTGTACGGGGCCCCAAAATTCCTGTCGCCGGCCCTGGCCAGGAAGGGACATTGACATGAGTATGTTAGTGGGTTTTAATTAGCCTCACTTGCTTCAAATCTGGGAATCAAGTCCCAGTACGTTCACTATTCCCTCTGAGCAAAAAATGTTTGAGTATTAGGGAACTGTGCCAATGAACCTTGGCATGTGCGTATAAGGTAAATGAAACCCCCAGAATGGATCAAAGGAATCTAGGCCAGTAAATGTACTACAGAAATGGGGAAAGCCCATTAGTGGATCTTTCTCAAAATAAGGAATGGGGCAATAATTGATTTCTTAAATACTTGCAGTGTGGCATCAACAAGTGAACAGAATTTGTTACTTCTAGCAAGGATGATGGAAACAATACAAGAGAATGTGTCCTCAGCATTAGCCTGTACACAGGCCAAAAAATGAGTCAGCAGTTAGTTATTCAAATAATTTGTGAAGGCAGACAAGGAAATTTGCCTTTGAAATAAAAAATTGCAGTGAGAAAATGTTCCAAAATGGGGGAGATAATAAATGGCATAGTGGAAACTGGTAAACAGCGCTTTACGTAAAGATCAAATGGTTGTGCGGGCATATGTAGTAACTGTACACCCCAGTCTAATTACTGATATAAATCTGGTAGTATCCATGGGAATCCAGTTAACAAAAACAAAATGTGTATGTATTCTGCTGATCATCATTCCTGGGCATATACAGAAAACCAGTAATGAAGAATCATTGACATGTTTCAGAGTGTTGCTAATGAAAATGAAGGAAGTGTATGTGAGGACAAAATTTACAAAAAAGAGATGAATGTTTTTATGTTAACACCAAAGGGACCAAAATATATGTTTGATTTCTCACTGAAAAAAAGTCAGCTGTTGTGTATGCAAAAAAAGGATGTATTTGGGTTAGAAGTCATTGTCCCGTGGTAGTAGGATTTGATCATTAATTGTATTTTATGACTTTTTATTAATAAATGGTTTTGTCATGTTGTAGCGATTCAGGGATGTGATTTTGAATTTTGAGTGCCTGAACTGAAATATAATCAATTAAAAGTGTGCTTTGTATTCTGCTGTAAAACTGGTTCCTTATGGAATGAATTTAAGTGCTTCTGCACCCTGGTTTGCAGAACCAGCTGCACTGCCAAACAGGAAGGATGCAGAGTCACAGTTACCATGCATCATAACAACATTGAAATTAAATGGGTATTAACCAGGACCTAGCACACCACTGGTGAGAAATATTGTTTGGATGGTCCTCCACTGGCATGGAATCTTGAATTTGGCCCTACATCCTATTTTAGTGATTTTAGTGTTCCAAACAGTAGCAGTGTTTTTCTTTTCTTTTCTTTTCTTTTCTTTTCTTTTCTTTTCTTTTCTTTTTCAGCCTAATGACATGATGGACCTGGCATAAAATTATGACAATTATAAGTCCCACAACAGATGAGCCAGTGGGTACTGCCACCCTCTTGTCTACCTTTAAGAAGGGAATATATTGGAATTGCTGCTTTGGGTTTTAAGAACCGTGGTAACAGTTTACCCCTCACCCTGTCCCTCCCACCCTCTGTTCTTCAAAAAAGAATCAGATTAACTCCCTTCAGTGGGGGTTGAGGATAATCAAGTTCTCGCAGATTTGGCCCCTACATACTTTTTAAGGATTATACACTACTTAAGTCATATTTAAGTACCACTTTAGGGGTTAAGAGTCAAATCCTGTGTCTCAAATGAAATTGGTGGGAGTTTCGTCTCTGACTTCAGTGGGACCAGGATATCATCCTTAATTGGTACATAGACTCGGTGGCAGCCATCTGCACAATGGATGAATTTTATCTGATATAAATCACTCACAGAGTTTCCGACCAGCTTTTTCCCATGAAAAACAAAATAATATATTAATATTTTAGTTAAGTATAGGTTGATCTAATGCTTTTGTTCATAATTTTTTTCTTACCCCAACATCCATAGCAAGCTGCCTTTTTCTTTTCTGATACTTTCTCCCCTTTCAGTTGCAACAGCTCACTGTGGTATGTGGTTGTTGTGCCAGAGTAATGCTGGTCAGACAGGGACTAAGCAGGAGTTTCTCTTTTGTGTAAATAACACTCTTTAGTGGAGCTTGGTATGTAAGGGCATGTTTACACTACAAAATTAGGTCGATTTTATAGAAGTCGATCTTTAGCAACAGATTTTATACGGTCGATCGTGCATGTCGTCACTAAGAGCATTAGGTCAGCGGAGTGTGTCCTCAATGCTGTGGCTAGCATCGACTCAAGTAGCACTAGGAGGAACTAGTCCATAGTTCATGTTGCCCATTGTCGTGGGTGGTTTTGGTTACATGTCATCAGTCTCCCCTCCTCCCTCTCTCCTTGAACAATGGCAAACAATAATTTCATGCCTTTTTTTCCCTGTGTTATTCTTGCAGATGCCATAGCATGGCAAGCATGGAGCCAGCTCAGCTGTACACTGCTTTTGTGAGAACTGCAAACCCCTCACACATTATCCTGCAGTATGTGCAAAGCCTAGGTGGGAGCCGCCAGCATGAGGAGAATTGTGGGAGGACATGAACACAGATGCTTCTGAAAGTATGGGATGTGGCAATTGGGATGTAATGGCACCATTGGGACACGTTGATACTATGGAATGCCGATTCTGGGCCCAGGAAACAAACACAGACTGGTGGGACCATGTAGTGTTGCAGGTATAGGATGATTCCCAGTGTATTTTAAACTTTCACATGCGTAAGGCCACTTTCATGGAACATTGTGAGTTGCCTTCTACCCTGAAGCACAGGTATACCAAGATGAGACCTGCCCTGACAGCTGAGAAGCGAGTGGCAATAGCCCCATGGAAGCATGCAATGTCTGACTGCTACCGATCAGTCGGGATTCAATTTAGAGAGGGCAAATCTACCTTGAAGCTGCTGTGATCCAAATAGCCAGGGCAATCAATCTCATTCTGCTAAGAAGTGTAGTGACTCTGGGAAATTTGCAGGGCATGGTGGATGGCTTTGCTGAATGGGGTTCCCTTACTGTGGTGGGGTGATAGACTGAATGCATATCACCGGACCACCTTGCCAAAGAATACATAAACCACAAGGGATACTTCTCAATGGTGTTGCAAGCACTGATGGATTACAAGGGCCATTTCACCGACATCAACATGGAATGGTTGGGAAAGGTGCATGTGATGCTTTCATCTTTTGGAACTCCGGGCTGTTCGGAAAGCTTCAAGAAGGGACTTTCTTCCCAGACTGGTAAATTACTGTTGGGGATGTTGAAATGTCAATAGCTATCCTTGGGGACCCAACCCACCCATGGCTCATGAAGCTGTACACAGGCAGCCTGGAAAGCAGTAAAGAGAAGTTCAACTAGAGGCTGAGCATGTGCAGAATATTGGTAGAATGTGCCTTTTGGCATTTAAAAGGGCACTCACACAGTTTGCTGAGTAGGTTAGACCTCAGCAAAAGAAATATTCCCATTGTTACTGCTGCTTGCTGTGTGCTCCATCGTATCTGTGGGAGTAAGGGGGAGACGTTTGTGGGAGGTTACCTGACAGTCAATTTTGAACAGATAGACACCAGGGCAATTAGAAGAGCACACCGAGGGGCACCACACATCAGAGACACTTTGAAAAACAGTTTCATGACTGACCAGTCTACAGTATGACAATCTTGTGTGTTTGTCCTTAGTGCAAAGCTACTCCCTTCCAATAGATGTACATCCTTGTAAGTCAGGTGCCCTCCCCACTTGTACCACAGCTGGCACAGGAAATAAAGTCCCTATTGTTCTGAAGCCATTCATTCTTTACTTATTTTTATTTAAAAAAACAACACTTGAGATCACTGGCAATGCTGACAAGTAAAAGGAAGTCCGGGTGTACAAAGGGTTTGATAACGGGGGCGGGGTGGGGTAGGGGAGGAGGACAGGACAAGGTCACATTGCTTATTGTAGCCATATTACAAATCAGAACTATTTGAATGACACCTTCTTTTGCTTGGACCATCCCCTGGAGTTGAGTGGCAGGGTGCCCCGAGCCTCCCCCTGCATTTTTGGGCATCTGGGTGAGGAGGATATGGAACTTGGCAAGGAGTGCAGATGGCTTGACAGTTGCTGCAGCAGAGGTCTATAGTCTAGTTAAAGCGACAAAGAGTCTTGTAGCACCTTATAGACTAACAGATTTTAGGGATCATGAACTTTCGTGGGCTAAGACCCACTTCATCAGATGAATGTTGTGGAAATCTCCAGAAGCAGGTATGAAATATGAAGGCAAGACAGCAAGGTAAATTCAATCGGGGTGGTGGTGGTGAAGCCCACTTCCAGCAGGTGATCTGGAGGTGTGAATGTCTAGTTCATTTTCCTGCAGCTCCACCAGATGCCTTATCATGTCCATTTGTTTCCCCATTAGCCTCAGCATCTCCTCCTGTGTAGAAGACTCTTTCATTATAAAATCGACCTAACATGGCTCATTTTGACCTAACCTCATAGTTTAGACCAGGCCTCTTTCTGCATTTCTGCACTTTGTGAGGCTCCACATTGGATAATCATCTATTTTTTTCACATAGTCACCTCTTTCTTGTAATCATCTATTTACAGATTAATTGTATGTTTTCTGTTGGGTGTAGACAAAATAGAACAACAACAGAAAAGACAGTTTACTGAAAATTATACTGGATCTCTTCTGAAAGTATACCTATTACAGCCATTGAAATATCAAATTAATTTATTGTGATAATTGCTACTAAGATTAATACCACATGAAATCATAATGTTGGGACTTCTTATTTTATTATGTCTATTTCATTTTAAGTGTCCATTATTATCATCACATTTGGTATTAACTATGTTCATAGTGATCATAACTAATTAATTTGGTGTTATTAATGTGGATGCTATAGCTACTTCTAGAGGAATCTCACTGCAGTTCATATATACAATTACTTCTTTATCATTTCTAATCATCACATCATCTTATGTTTTAGTGACGCAATGAGTTTCAGTAGTTTAGTCCCCTAAGTGTTGTGTGATGTACATTCAGAGATGTTGACATTCTTGTGGCCTACATGAAACTTCAGTGGAATTTTCAGACATTCATTCTGTGTTCATTGGGTAATACAGGTGCCTCTTTCCTAGGCATTCAGCAAATTTCCAGAAGGCCCCACAGTAGTTAAAGAAACCATCTCCTTTCCTTTCATTACAGTAACTTCATTGTGTTTTTTTGTTTTGTTTGTTTCAATAGGCATCTTTGAGACAAAGACAGAGAAGGGGAAGTTACTCACCTTGCAGTAACTGAAGTTCTTCGAGATGTGTGTCCCTGTGGGTGCTCCACTCTAGGTGTTGGTGCGTCCCGGCGCCGTTGATCGGAGATTTTCAGTAGCAGTGCCTGGTCGGGATGCAGGTGCTCAAATGGTATCTCCCGTCTCATTGGAATCTTCCTGAGCTCCTGCGTCCCGCACCCCCCTCAGTTCCTTCTGTACCATGGAGCAATTATAGTAGTACTCCAAGGTAGAGGGGAGGAGGGTGGGGAGTGTAACACCCACAGGGACACACATCTCGAAGAACTTCAGTTACTGCAAGGTGAGTAACTTCCCCTTCTTCTTCGAGTGCTGTCCCTGTGGATGCTCCACTCTAGGTGAATGTGTAGCAGTTCCCACTATGGTCGGTGGGACTTTGGAGATGCGGCAGCGAGCACTGCAGAGAGTACTGTATGGCCTACTATGAAGTCTGCCGAGGTATCTTGCGTGATAGCATAGTGTTTGGCAAACGTGTGTTCAGATGACCATGTAGCCATTTTACAGATGTCAGAAATGGGTACATTATGTAGGAAGGCTATGGATGTTGACATAGCTCGAGTGGAATTTGTTCTAATGCCCTCGGGTGGTTGAATATTTTGAATACGGTAAGAGGATCTGATGCAGTAAGAGATCCACTTAGACAGACGTTGTTTAGAGATAGCTATGCCTTTTGATCTTTGGCGATGGAGACAAAGAGTTGTGATGACTTACAAAATGGCTTAGTCCTGTCTAAGTAAAAAGTGATGCTTGCCTGATGTCGAGAGTATTCAGGGTTGCCTCGTGTGGAGTCTTGTGAGGTTTGGGATAGAAAATAGGTAAGTATATAGGTTGGTTAAGGTGGAAGGTAGATACCACCTTAGGGAGAAACTTAGGATGTGGTCTCAGAGTGACTGTCTTTGGAGAAGATTGTGTAGGGAGGATGGGCCATCAGAGCACTTATTTCACCTACTCTCCTTGCTGATGTTATTACAACTAAGAAAGCTACTTTCCTGGACATATGGAGAAGAGAGGAGGTAGCCACGGGCTCGAATGGAGGTTTCATGAGAGCGCAAAGAACAAGGTTAAGATTCCATTTAGCTGCAGTTGGGTAAGTCCCAGGGTAGAAATTTTGCAAATTTGTAAAAATAAAAATAAAAATTGTTTTATGGTGGGATGGATAAAGAGTGAATAACTTTTTAACAGATCATGGAAGGTGGTAAGCTCTGCTAGATGTACTTTGATGGAGCTGAGCAAAAGTTTTAGTTTTAGTTTCAGGAGGTAGTCCAAAATGTTAGGAAAGTTGCCACATTGGGTATTAAGTGATTATGTGAACACCAGGGGGCAAAACGCTTCTACTTCTGCAGGTACTTTTTTTTACGAGTAAAGGTCTTTCCTACTGTGGAGGAGGATGTGTTGGACTTGCTCAGAACAGGCTAATTCATGGGTTTGGAACCATGAAGGAACCAGACTGTGAGGTGGAGCTTTTGGAGCTGGGGGTGAAGAACCCAACCATTGTCCTAGGAAAGGAGATCTGGCCTGTTGGGGAGTACCGTGGAGGGTGGGAGGACATGCGGAGTAGGTAAGGATATAACATCTGTCTCGGCCAAGCTGGGGCAATAAGTATGACCCGAGCCTTGTCATCTATGATCTTCCACAAAACCCTATGTAGCAGGGGGATTGGTGGGAAGGCGTATAGAAGAGAGTTGTTCTACGGGATGAGGAACGCATCTCTTAGAGAAGCAGTCCTGAGTCCCGCTCTGGAGCAAAATAGGTGACATTTTCTAATCTGGGTTGTGGCAAAGAGGTCTATCAATGGGGTGCCCCAGAGGGAGAAGAGCTGTTGAAATACTGTGGGGTGCAGTTCCCATTCGTGTTCTGTTGAGAAGTGCCTGCTGAGTGCATCGGCAGTCGTGTTGTGGCAGCCTGGTAGGTAAGAAGAGATGATTTTTATTTGATGTTGTATGCACTGATTCCATAGTCGGATGGCTTCGCTGCAAAGGGAATGTGATTGGGCTCCCCCTTGTCTCTTGGTGTGGTACATACATGCTACATTGTCTGTTAAGACCTGAATAGATTTGTTCTTTAAGAGGGGAAGGAAGTGAAGGCATGCTCGCCTCACTGCTCTGAGCTCTAAGATTTATATGTAGGTATGTCACTGCTGCGGAGCACCGTGCCCTGTGTCTCCCTAGATGCGCTCCCCAACCAATTAGGGAGACATCAGTGGTGAGCATGAGCATTGAGGATTGTTGCTGGAAGGGAACACCTGTAAAGAGGTTCCCTGGTCTTGTCCACCAACGTAGAGAAGCTAGAACATTGGGAGGAGGGGTTAGCACTGTCCCAAAGGTATGTCTGTGGGGTGTGAAATTGAAATTGAGCCAGCCCTGAAGACATCTCATGTGTAGCCTGGCATACTGGACCACAAAGGTGGTGGCTGCCATATGGCCAAGGAGCTGTAGGCAGATTCTTGCCTGAGTCCTGGGACTCGTATAAGCTGTGTGATAGCGAGGAATCTGTGATATGGAAGCGAGGCCCTGCTTTGGATTGAATCGAGATGAGTGCCAATGAACTCGATCTGTTGAATTGATATATTAATTTAAGCATCCTGTAGATCAAAGGCTGTGAACCAGTCCATTTGATCCAGTGCACGTATTATTATGCCCAGTGTGAGCATCTTGAATTTTTGTATCCTCACAAATCTGTTCAGTTGGCATAGGTCTAGTATAGGCCTCCATCCCTTGGATTTTTTCTAGGTTAGGAAGTAATGGGAGTAGAACCCTTTCCCTCAATTCTGCATTGGTACAGGTTACACTGCACCTAGCTGGAGAAGGTGAGCCACTTCTACACGAAGTAGGTGCTCGTGGGAGGGGTTTCTGAAGAAGGATAGAATAAATGAACTGAACTATTTCGAGGACCCAGCAGTCCTGTGTAATTTGCTGCCAAGCATGTTAGAAACTCTTGAGGTGGTGGCCAAATGGGCAAGGAGGTTGTGGAATCAAGGTCGCACAGACCCCCAACCAATGCTTCAAAATTGATGTCTATTCCCAGGTGGGTGGGAGGTGGTTGCTTGAGCTCGATTTTGTCTGTGCTTAGGAGATCTAGTGTGATTCCTATTTACATTGTATGGTTTGGGTTGAGACTGATCATATTGTTGGTATTGTTGTCACATGTGAAGAAATGGGTGAATGTCCAGGGTGTGCAGAGTTGCTCTAGAATCTTTCATGGTGCCAGAAGCAGAAAGCGATGAAGATCTGTGCATAACTGCAGCAGTTGCAGTAGTACGGGCAGCTGTGTCTGCCCTGTCTAAAGAGGCTTGGAGGGACGTCCTGGGAATCAATTGGCCCTCGCCCACAATTGATTCAGAGTCCACTCTCCTATCCTCTGAAATGTAGGAGGAGAATTCAAAAAGCTTACTGTAGTTATCAAAGTCATGGCTGGAGAGGAGTGCAGAATAGTTTGCAACCCTGAATTGCAGAGTAGAGGATGTGTAAACCTTGCGAACCAAAATGTCTAGGCACTTAAGGTCCTTGTCCTGCAGGGTGGGCCGATATTGTGGCTCTTTCGTCCTTTGTGCGACTGTGTCCATGAAAAGAGAGTTCAGTTGTGGGTGAGAAAATAGGAAGTCGACATCCTTAGCCAGAACAGAGTATTTACATTCAGCCTTTCTGCAGGCTGGTAATAAAGAAGCTGGAGTTTGCCAGAGAGTGTCGTCTGGTTTCAGGAGTGCTTCATTTATAGGGAACACGATTTTTGAGGGCACAGAGGATTGAAGGATTCTGAAGAGTTTGTGTTGTGTCTCCTGAACCTCGTCCAGGGGGATGTCTTGACTGAGTGCCACCCCCTTAAAAAGCTCTTGTAATTATTTTCAGTCATCCACATTCTGTGGAGTGGGGGGGGGGAAGAGGGCTTCGTCTGGAGCCGATGGAGAGTTAGGGTTCCATGAGTCAGGATATGGTTCGTAGCTCACATTCTCAGGTGGGGGCACAGGTACTCTGGAGGTGGATGGAGCTAGAGATTGAGGCACAGAAGCAAGTAGTGGGTTTGTGGAAGAGGTCTGAGGGTAAGTGGCAGGAAGATGTGGCCAAGGGTACCACTGAGACCAAGGAATAGGGTAGGAGAATCCAGGTGCCGCCCACGGGGTGGGGGGAGAAGTAGGGAAACTGAGGCTGGTGGCCGTGGGCCATAGCCTGAGGTGGAAGAGGTTCCGGTAGAGGAGGAGAGGCAGGTGGGGAGAACTCCATCTGTTGCTGTATATCAGCTTTCACTGTCAGTGAAAGCAGCCAGTTCAGGTGGTGAGAGCAGGGGTTCAAAGAACAAGCATTGTGTATCCAGGAGCAGAGAATTAGGCTCATGTGGCACTGAGAGATTGCATTGAGTAAGGATTTGTTGCTCCTGTTCTCTGGTCAGCTCTGAGCCCTCTCTGTATTCTGGCTCTTTAAGAGCCAAAAGTGAAAGTCAAATCCCTGCCGCAGTGTGTGTGAGTGGAGGTGCCCTGCAGGGGATCTGCTACTGCTGCCAGAGCAGGAGGCAGGCTCCCAGCGAAGGTTCTTAGGGCACCAAGGCTATTTTTAGCCCTGAGGAGGTCAGTGCCCATGCTCCTGTCAGCGCAGAGATTATCAGTGTAACGGCAGAGCACGTAGCGGGCTTTGGGGCTATTTTTTTTTAAAGCCCAGGTCCCTAGATGCCGCCAATCTTGAAGGTGCCAAGGCAGAGTGCCCAGCTGCCTCCCAGCAATTTTTGTCTTGGAGGAGGTCGGTGCCGCGGGGACCTTCCCGGCTTGGGAGGTCAGGTTCCTGCCTCTGGTGTCCCTCACAGGCATCTCAGAAGCTTGCAGAAAAGCTGAGGTGCCTGGCTGTGGCGCTGTCAGCACAGAGGGCAGGGCTCTGACAGGAGACCCTTTACCCTTATCAGTCTCTCTTCCATGAGACTGTGCCTCTTGCCCCTGCTCCAGAGGGGGTGAGGCATCTCTCCCAATGGGGTCCATAGTGTTCGTGGAGCGGGGGGAGTGGGTATAGGTGTACCCATCTCCGAAGGCAGCTGCAGTAGGAGAGGAGCCCTAAAATAATTTTTTTAAAAACTGAGTAGCTACACTAAAGTAAAAAAGAAGTAGGATGTAGGTAACAACTCTTTCTATTCTATGTTTGATTTTTTTCTACAGAGACCAGGTGAAGAGAGAGAGCACTGCCCTGAATTCCGTCTTCAGCCTAGGACAGTAGAGAAGGAACTGAGGGTGGTGCGGGACGCAGGAGCTCAGGAAGATTCCAACGAGACGGGAGATACCATTTGAGCACTTGCGTCCCGACCAGGCACTGCTACTGAAAATCTCCAATCAACGGCGCCGGGACGCACCAACACCTAGAGTGGAACACCCACAGGGACAGCACTCGAAGAAGAAGTATATTTTCAACATCATGAGCAGTGAATGAGATGCAAATTTCCCACTAACAATGGTTAGAGATTTCTGTGAGCTACCGTTCATTTAAATAAATAAATAGCTGTGGGGAATTTGAAAGCTGTCTACAGACACAACTAGTGCTGAATACTCCATGGAGTTTGAAATTCTTTTCATCTTCCACATCCCAAACCTTCATTAACAACAGTCAGGGTTCTACACCCTGATTAAAGAGAAAAGAGATTCCTTATGGCCAGGTTCTGATAACTATATGTTGAGTAGACTTTACTCCCAAAATACCCTCATTAACATTACTGGAAATATTTGTGAGTAAAGGGAACAGTCTGGCCCTTAGTCAATATGAAGAAGGAGTATGAAAGATGAAAAAAAACATTTTATTTAAAAATATGTCACATTTCCTATATTCTGAATATTACACATGAATTATATACACAACATATAACTCTTGAGCTGATAAATGCAAATATTACTGAGGAGATCAGCATACCATTCACAGACATTAATATAATAACTGAAAGAAGTATTCTAGGACCTCCTGTGAGATGTTCAGCCCTCTCGGCTTCCACAGATGGTGGAGGCACTCGGTACCTCAGAGAATGAAACACTTATAAATGTAAGGGTTACACTGTGCCTTGTCATAATCTGATACTAGTTACTCCATTTTCCTTATTTTTAACTATCATTTTTATTACTTATGTGTATTATTTTAGTGTCTAGGAGCCCTAATCATGGAGCAGAACCCCATTGTGCTAGGTGCTGTACACACAGAAGAAAAAGATGGTCCCTGCACTGAGGGGCTTTCAGTCTTTTTGTGATCATCTCATTTGCTAATAATTCACTTCATAACTGGTAAAAATTACTAAATCACTGTAATGAAGTCATGGCATGCCTCTGCATCCCATATTTCAGCCAAGGTATCAAATATTTGAAGTAACAAAACAAAATAATTTCCCTACTAGATACAAGCACTTACTTAAACTAACTGATTCAGCACACTGTATTTCTATTTCCTTTTAAAGTGTCAAAGCCAGTCCTTACCTTATTGCTTTCACTGCAATTCTTACATCTCTTCATATTCCCCAAATTACAAAGATAGTTCAAAACAATAAAAAGGCAAAACTTTTCTGAATCTCTTGTCATTTCTTTCCAAGACTTTGTCTTACACAGACACACCATGTTTGGTACCTTCTCTTCTTGTAGAACGTGCATTTCTGGCTACACACTATTTCTCCATGGTTTCTTTTACATGGCAATCTCTAAATTAATTACTGTTGTATGACAATTGAATGCTCCAAAATATCTTTAACTTTGAATAACAGTCTTGCTTTAGTTCAGATGCACAAATCAGCTATGCACCCATATAATTACATTTGTTTTCGTCGGAGAATTGGGAATAGAGTCCAGATTTCTTGACTTCCAGTCTCCTGGTTTAACCTCTAGACAAGATGTTGTCTTTGAAATTCTATTTGATTAAAGTTCAGAATAGTTAAAGTCATTTATCTGTCACATATGGACCAGCTGGAATAAACATTGGGTGCTTCACCTTCCCAGATGGCTTTCATTTGAGAAGCAACTGTTATGATAGGCCTTGCTGTTTGTTGAAAGGACAGCTATGGATTTTTAAAAAAAATTATTCCTCTCTGAAACTTCTGGTACATTAATGTATCTCTTCCTCAGTGTCATCATTGTGTTTGCTCAGCACTGTAAAAAGTCCATGAGCTTCTTTGAAGAGGAAATTATAGCTTTCAACTCCCTTGATGTGATCTTACATGTTCTTTCTTTGCAGCATCTGTAGTCATAAATATAATCACACAAAGTGAATCCACTTAAGGCATCAACCCGTTGATATAATTTACTACCTGTCTCCATTCTCTTCTTTTTTTGGAATGTTTTATGCATATCTCACAATTTTCCTATTTTACTAAGAATTACAGTGATATGTGAGGTGCTAGTTTGAACCTGCCCCATATTTAAGAATGTGGATCTATCTAGAAACCTTGTCATATCCAAGTCCTGTCTGAAAGATGATTCAGAATCGCTTCCACAGCTCTGCTGGCACATGGTGAATATTTGCTGTATATTTTTAAAACTATATTCAGGTATCTTTGACAAGAGAATGTAGCCTTTGGTTTGGAAGGGACTGCAATTTCATGCTTAAATTTTACAAACTTAAGGCTCCTCATGCCGCAGCACTACCTGCTATGGGAAACACTATTCAGGTTGACTTGATTGATGATGCTACAAGTTGGACTATTATTATTAAAATAACAAAACCAAACAAAGGACTTGGGTTTTATTAATACTTGATTGATGTAATTGGTTGAAAACATATCTTATTTTGTTTTAATATAAACAGACAGTGTACCTATAGGTGCAAGGTATTGTGGCTTTGCTGAAATTCTTATCATAGGTGTGCATTTGCTAAAAAAAGGAAGCATCATTTTGAGATGTATAAGCAGGACTATTGTAATCAAGATGTGAGAAGTAATTCTTCTGCTCTATTCCAGGCTTTTTAGGCCTCAACTGGAGCATTGTGTCCAGGTCTGGGTGCCATATTTCAGGAAAGATGTGGACAAATTAGAGAGAGAGTCCAGAGAAGAGCAACAAAAATGATTAAAGGTCTAGTAAACATGATGTATAAGGGAAATTGAAAAAAAATGATTTTGTTTAGTCTGGAGAAGAGAAGACCGAGAGGGGACATAACAGTTTTCAAATACATAAAAGGTTGTTACAAGATGAAAGGGGAAAAAATTCTTCTTAACCTCTGAGGATAGGACAAGAGGCAATGAGCTTCAATTGCAGCAAGGGAAGTTTAGGTTGAATCTTAAGAAAAACTTTCTAACTGTCTGAGTGGAATAAATTGTCTAGGAAGATTGTGGAATCTCCATCACTGGGATTTTTAAGAGCAGGTTGGACAAACACCTATCAGGGATGGTCTAGATAACAAGCGACTAGACTAGATGACATCTCAAGGTCCCTTCCAGTTCTATGATTCTTTGATATTCATTGCCCTACACAGCAACTCTTGGAATGCAGAAATCCTCCAAGTTTTGAAGTGCCATATTTCAAATCAGAAGACATTTTTGATTTACTCAGATCCAAATGAAGATTGATGCAATCATAAGAAAAATTATTTTCAAGAGAAAGAAAGAACATAACAGGAACCCCTGGCAGAACAGAGCTTCCATATGAAGTAAGGACCTTTAAATTTATTCATTACATTTATTATAATACTAGCGAAAATACCCGGCATTGCTCGGGTCAGTCGGAGGTGGGAAGGGGGCAAAGAGCTGAGCGAGTGCGGGGTCTGTTGGAGGGGGCAGAGAGCAAACCTGACACCCCCACCTCACCCCCACAACCAAACCCGACACCTCCACCGCACTTACCCCTCGACCAACCCCGACTCACATTTTCACCCCCCCACCCAAACCCAACACCCCCGTCTCCCCCCTACCAACCCCAGCACCCCCTGACCAACACCCACACCTCACCCCCATAGACCAAACCTGACACACCCACCTCACTTCCCCCCCAACCAAACCCGACACCCCTGCCTACCACCACAAACAAACCCGACACCCACACCTCACTTACCCCTCGACCAACCTCGACCCCCCTCCTCAACCCCCAACCAAACCCAACACCCCCACCTTACCCCCCACCAAACCCAACACTCGCTGACCAACCCCAACACCCACACCTCATCCCTCACCCACCCAGACACATTCCCACCCCCCCAGACCAAACCAAACGCCACTGGCTCACTTACCCCCCGACCAAACCCGACACCCTCACCTCACCCCCCCGACCAAACCCGACAACCCCACCTCACCCCATGACCAAACCCGACACCCCCACCTCACTTACCCTCCGACCAAACCCAACTCGGGTCCGTCGGAGTTGGGGAGGGGGCAGAGAGCTGAGGGATTCCGGGGTCCATTGGAGGGGGGAGGGGGCAGAGAGCTGAGGGATTCCGGGGTCTGTTGGAGGGGGGAGGGGGCAGAGAGCTGCGTGAGTGCGGTGTCTGTTGGAGGGGGTATTATGACATCATAACTATGTCACAGAGAACAGCAGCTGCCCAGCTGATGTGATTGGCCTTTAAAGAATTTCACCCCTGGGGGCGTCAGAGGTGAGATTTGAAATTTGTTTTGACTCTTACCCTGATTAGGACCCCAAGACCTCTAACTGTACCAAATTTCAAGTCTCTAGCTCAAACGGTGTGGAAGGAGTAAGCATACATACATATACGCATACACGCATACACCATTTGACTTATATATATATAGATAGATACATATTTTGGGACATATATTAATGGATATCTTACTTGTATGGGGAATGAAATTCCTCAAAGTCCCTCTAACATATCTCTTCATCTTCTGCCTACAGTAGGTGGTAAGGGTGTTTTGTTATCTTGTTCAAGAAACAAAAGTTTATGCTTAATCCTGCCTAACTATAAACCTTTGGTCTCATATGCAGGCTTTCAAAATTTTTGAGCTGCCTTCAAAATCTCACAGTTTACAGTGAGGACACAATTGGAGGACACAATTCAGGTCAGATTTTAAAGTTATTTAGTGACCTAGAAATGGAGATAGTAGATACTTTATGGGATATTCAAAAGCACCTAGCTCCCCGTGGGTGTTTTTGAAAATTGCATTAGACACATATCTGTATCTTTATACACCTAAATACCTTTGGAAATCTAACTCTTTTTAAGTGCTTTTGAGACTTACTGTTGTCTCATCTCACTTAAAGTGGGATTTTCAGATGTGCTCAGCATTGACTTAACTGCTCCTAATTAAATCTATGGAAGCTTTACCATTGACTTCAGTTCATGCTTTTGAAAATCTCTTGGTAGTATTCGAGAATATATTCTATATTTGTGTTAAACCAAACAAGTGGTGAGGAGATGAGTCCACTGCTTCAGTCACCCCAAACTTCAGCTAGAAAAGGTGCCCAGCTGTGAGTAGGGAGGGGGAGAGGGACTGCACCCTAACAAAGAGCTGTAATCATGAATATGTAGCCTTTGTGCATGCAGAAGATGACTGAAATGGAATACTGTCACATGCAACTTCTCAGACAGAGCAGCTTTCTACTCCCCCCGCCTATGGTTTGTTATTAATCAAAATAGCATTTAAAGTTTAATACAATTTACACATTTTTGAGAATATGTGATTCTTGCAACTGAGCTCTAGAAATCAAAATGAAATTAATCAAAAAGCAATTTGTATGACTTGTAGGTTTATCACAAATCCAAAACCGTTATGTGCTTTATACCATGTCAGGATTGCCTCCTCACTCCTCACTCTGGGGTAAAGATGTGGGGACTCGCATAAAAAAAAGAACACCTCCCCCCCCCCCAATAATGAAGAAATCCATTAGAAAAACAGTTGTACTGACTTAAAATTGAGCCGATAGAGGGGATGGTGAAGGCAGGGGAGCAGTTTCCTCTGATTCATTAAACTGTGAATGGAATAGTCAGAATTGTTTGTCAAACAGCTGGCAGTTTGTTTTAATAATACCAATAGCCCCGTATTTATATGGGGTTTTGGTCCATTGGACATCTTTTAACATTTTTAGGCAATTGGTTTTCACCACTTCAGAGGTGACAACAAATATTTTAAAGTTAAAATTAAGCTAACTGTCTTTTGAAACCTGTGAATTTGATGGTGCCCTATGGTGTCATGCAGGCAAAATATCCTCATTCCAATCTACTGTCTTCCTAGACTTAGCTTCTTTGAAAGCTCGGTCCTCATGCTCTGAATTTTAAACACCTCCTTTTGCAGGCACGGTCAGCTGTAAAACTCTTTGCTGTGCTCTCTGACCTGGCAAGCAGAGAGCCAGACCCTTAGCTGTTGTAAATCAGCATAGCTCCATTGAAGTCAACAGATCTGGACAAGGAAGTCTAAGGGCTTGCCAAACTCCCCCCACAGTTGAGACTACTGGGGTGTGAACAGCGGTGCACATCAGAATGCTTTTTTGTACTCCCCCATGTATAGACTGCAAGTGAGAACTAAAATATAATCAATTACATTCAAGCAAATTAAGGACATTTTAGTTTGTGCCCACAATAGCCACATGGAGCCACAATAGCTGACAGAGCAGCATTTTGGTATGTATTGCTATTCACTCCCAGGGCCGGTGCAAGGATATTTTGTGCCCTAGGCGAAACTTCTACCTTGAACCCCTTTCCTCTCCCCTTCCCCAGGATCATTGCTTATTATAAACTTTTAAAAATGAATACTGCATAATGTGGCATTGTTTCTTTATTACTTCCTCTCCCAAAAAATTTATTCCAGATCCGCACTTTCCCGTTAATCATTTCCTCCATGCATAATAGCCGCTAACAGAAAAGACTTCTAGAGCTGTTGGAGATCTTTGGACAAACATATTCCTCCTTCCTTGGCTTCAAGTAGGTTTCTCTGATATGATTTCTTTCCTAATTAGCTCTGACATTATTGTGTGACTTAGGTGAACAACTGCACAGCACAAATAGTGAACAGTCAAAATGAACAATTCCCAAACAACCCCTAGCCAGAAAATTATTCATCCATATCACTTGAAGAGTACTTAAGAATAAGGAACACATTCATTAATGATTCACTAACTAAAAAAGAGGCTTAGTTATTAATGTATATTATACTAAATTAATAATTTGAACACCTGTAATAGTAGTCATTCTTGCTTTATCATGCAATCTTCTTCGGTGGCCAGGTTCCCAAGTGGCCAGATCACACTTCTCCCTACCAGACCATGTGGGTTATGTCTTTCCTTGGCTCTTTGTGTCATGTCAATGCTTGGAGAAAATCTCCAAGGTTCCTGCATTAGGTTCCTGCAACCTAGCCCTTCCCTGTAAATTAATGATCCAGGCACCAATATCACAAGCATGAAGAAGGAGACAAACTCATCTTTGTTCAGATCAGTCACTGTCTTATGATCATATCCTAGAATCAGGAGTAAACTTACCTGATAAATCAATATTCCTTTTTTTAAAATATCTGTGACTCTATATTAACACACCTACTTTAAGTGTGGCAAGCTTAAAATACTTGTTTACCTGTTTTCACCATTTTTCTATCAAGATGCATTGGTCTCCTGGAGATACCAATTCTCACTGACTATTTCAAAACATATCAGCCAATCTTCCTGTGAAATAGTACAGATAACAATCTCAACTTGTATTTTCGGTGTAGTTTTTCCTTTTTCTTAGAAACTGCCAGTAAAGTGACTGAACCATTGTGAAACTTACCTTTCTTTCCTCCCTGTTTGGAGATTTCTAATTATTAATATGTTAAACATTTGACTGCTCACATCTGGCAGTGTCCTTCTGGAATATGGATTTATTTTTCCATTACATTTATGTCTTCCTCATAGAGTAGTATAACCCCATTAATGCCAGTTTTAAAGACAAACCTAATTTTTCCCAGCATGTCCCAGTGCTAAAGATGCCTCAAAATCATTATACTTACCTTAATCTCCTAACAGCTGGCATGTGAAAACAATGTTGTTGTGGTATTTTGCTCTTCTTGTTGCTGTGTTTTAATGACACAAGATTTTTTTAAAGAAAGGTGGATGGACCTGTCTGCTATTTTGACAGCAAAAATTTAGCTGGCAGGAATGATTTTTTTATTCATTATTGGAGTCTTCTGATCAATTCATAAAATCATAGAATATCAGGGTCGTAAGGGACCTCAGGAGGTCATATAGTCCATCCCCCTGCTCAAAGCAGGACCAATCCCCAACTAAATCATCCCGGCCAGGGCTTTGTCAAGCCTGACCTTAAAAACCTTGAAGGAAGGAGATTCCACTCCCTAGACCAGGGGTGAGGAACCTTTTTTCTGTCAAGGGCCATTTTGACATTTATAATGTAATTCGCGGGCCGCTCCCCCCCCCTCCCCCCCCCGCCCCCAAAGCCCAGGCTGGCAACGGGAGCTGAGACCCCTGGCTGGCAAGGGGCCAGCGGGGGGAAACAGCAAAGCAGTGGCAGGTGGAGTGCTTAGCCCTGCACTGCTTTGGGGTTTCCCCCACTGGCCCCTTGCCAGCCGGGGTCCTGCCGCCTGCCCCAGTCAGCTCCCGCTATCAGCCTGGGTGGAAGGGGTGATCTTCATTTACCCCCGCCCAGCCTCCACCCATCTAACCGCCTTTCCTCCCCCACCCCTGCCTGGCCCGGCCCACCCACCCAACCTAACCTCCTTCCCCCCTCCCACTCCCAACCCAGCCTCCTGCCCCCCCATGCCTGACCCACCCAGTCCAGCCTCCCCCCACCAAAACCTCCTTCCCTCCCACACCCACGCCTCACCCACCCCATCCAGCCTAGTCTCCTGCCCCCCTCCCCGCCTGCCCCCCCTCCCCCCTTGCCTGCCCCCCAGCCCAGCCTCCCCCCCACACCACCTTTACCGTCCGCTCCCTGCGGCTCCTCCGTTCACCGCCCGGCTAACGGGCGGCTCCCCCAGGCGTGAGCCGCTCCCACGTGGGGGCCGCGCGGTGCCGGCGGCTCCGCCAGGCGCTAGCCGTCCCCGCCTGGGAGCCACGCGCATCCCGGCGCCGGCAGCTCCCCCAGGCGCAAGCCGCCCCTGCCTGGGGCCGCGCGGTGCCGGCGGCTCCTCCATGCGCGAGCTGCCCCAGCCTGGCGGCCCGCGCACGTCCCGGCGCCAGCGGCTCCGCCAGGCGCGAGCCGTCCCAGCGCTGGCGGCTCCCCCAGGCGCGAGCCGCCCCGGCCTGGGGGCCCGCGCGCGTCCCTGGCCGGCGGCTGTGGCGCATCCCCAGCCCCGCCGCGGGCCGGACAGAATTGTTTGGCGGGCCATATAAGGCCCACGGGCCGGAGGTTCCCCACCCCTGCCCTAGACAATCCATTCCAGAGATTCACCACCCTCCTAGTGAAAAAGTCTTTCCTAATATGCAACCTAAACCTCCCCCACTGCAACTTGATATCATTACTCCTTGCTCTGTCATCTGGTACCACTGAGAACAGTCTAGCTTCATCCTCTTTCAGGTAGTTGAAAGCACTTATCAAATACCCTTCATTTTACTCTTCTGTAGACTAAATAATGCCAGTTCCCTCAGCCTCTCCTCATAAGTCATGTGCTCAAGCCCCCTAATAATTTTTTGTTGCCCTCCACTGAACTCTTTCTAATTTTTTCACAGCCTTCTTGTAGTGTGGGACCCAAAACTGGCATAGTACTCCAATGCCGAATAGAGGGGAACAATCACATCCCTCTCTCTGCTAGCAATGCCCCTACTTATACAACCCAAAATGCCATTATCCTTCTTGGCAACAAGGGCACACTGTTGACTTATATCCAGCTTTTCGTCCACTGTAACCCCAGGTCCTTTTCTGCAGAATTGCTGCCTAAGCACTCAATTTCTAGTCTGTAGCATTGCATGGGATTCTTCCATCCTAAATTCAGGAGTCTGCACTTGTTCTTGTTGAACCTCAGCAGATTTATTTCGCCCAAATCCTCCAATTTGTATAGGTCCCGCTGTATCCTATCCCAACACTCCAGCGTATCTACCACTCCTCCCAGTTTAGTGTAATCTGCAAACTTGATGAGGGTGCAATCGACACCATCCTCCAGATCATTAATGAAGATATTGAACAAAACTGGCCCCAGGACTGACCCTTGGGACACTCTGCTTGATACTGGCTGCCAACTAGACATGGAGCCATTGATCACTACCCATTGAGCCTGATGTTCTAGCCAGTTTTCTATGCACCATATAGTCCATTCATCTCGTCCGTACTTCCCCTGTATTGCTCTACCAGCAGATATCAGGGTCATTGAAGTTTCCCATGAGAACCACGGCTTGTGATGTAGTAACTTATATTATTTGCTGGAAAAAAAGCCTCATCCATCTCATCCCCCTGTTCTGGTGGTCTATAGCAGACTCCTGCCATGACATCACCCTTGTTGCTCACACTTGTAAACTTAATCCATTTCAAGTGATTTACATGACCTTGAATACTGGACAGGTGAAGGAAAAAATAATACATGAAGTTGCAAAGTACATTAGCAAACTTTATCTTCCATCAAAGATTCAATCCAGGAAAGCATTTTCTAAAGTCACTGGGATTAAAAAGGTTCTGCAAGAGAAGTCAGTGAGTGTTAGGTTCCCATATCTTTTTATTACATTTTACTTCTTCAGTGATTAATAAACCATTTTATTAAATGATTCATGACTGGAATACTGTCATGGATGGATATAAACTGTTCAGGAAGGACAGGCAGGGCAGAAAAGGTCGGGGGGAGGTGCAGTATATGTAAGAGAGCAGTATCACTGCTCAGAGCTCCGGTATGAAATTGAAGAAAAACCTGGGAGTCTCTGGATTAAGCTTAGAAGTGTGAGCAACAAGGGTGAGGTTGGAGTCTGCTATAGACCAGGGGGATGAGGTGAACCAGGCTTTCTTCAAGCAACTAAGATAAGTTACTAGATCACAGGCTCTGGTTCTCATGGGAGACTTCAATCACCCTGATATCTGCTGGGAGAGGAATACAGAAGTACACAGACAATCCAGGAAGTTTTGGGAAAGTGTAGGGGACAATTTCCTGGTGCAAGTGCTGGAGGAACCAATTAGGGACTTTTCCGCATCCTCTGTTACTAGGTTGCCTCTCCCATTTAGTAAGGGAACCAACCTTTCCTTGACCTTCTTCTTGTTGCTAACATGCCTGTAGGAACACTTCTTGTTACTCTTAACATCTCCTGCTAGTTGCAACTCCAAGTGTGATTTAGCCTTCATGATTTCGTTCTTGAATGCCTGGGCGATATTTTTATACTACTCCCTGGTCATTTGTCCAATCTTCCACTTCATGTAAGCTTCTTTTTTGCATTTAAGATCAACAAGGATTTCACTATTAGATAATCTGGTCACATGCCATATTTACTATTTTTTCTACACATCGGGATGGTTTGTTCCTGCAACCTCAATAAGGATTATTTAAAATACAGCCAGCTCTCTTGGATTCCTTTCCCTCTCATGTTATTCAGGATCCTCCCCATCAGTTCTCTGAGGGAGTCAAAGTCTGCTTTTCTGATGTCCAGGGTCTGTATTCTGCTGCTTTCCTTTCTTCTTTGTGTCAGGATCCTGAACTCTACCATCTCATGGTTACTGCCTCCCAGGTTTCCATCCACTTTTGCCTCTAAAGCTCCACTATGGGAATTATTTGAGAGGTGAATGGATATTGTGAGATTTCACAATCACTTTTTTCATCCTTTAACTGTGGCTGACTGGAATTGTGAATATTTTTGACATATAGCCACTCCTCCACCAGTTTCTTCCTATTTTATCTCTCCTGTATAAACTGAGCTCACGTTTTCATATTCTATTTATGAGAATCAGTCCACCATTTTCCAATTTTTCCTACTATAGTTTACATCTATAATATAACAACACTTCTAGTGCTCACTGCTTGTTACCCTCTCTTCATGAATTTATAGGCATAAACTTTAGTACATTTTGTGCCTAGATACTGTAAGAAGATTCCGTTTAAATTATTGATGGATGAGACATCAGATAACTTAGCTGACCTGGTGTTTATTAGTAAAAGATAGATCAGCACAAACAGAAAGGGTTAATATATTATCTAGTTCAGGGAGTAGGCTTGCAGCTCAAATTGTCACTTATCCAAAGATTATGAGCTAACCTTCTTGTTTACACAGAGAAAATCCCCCAAATTAGTGCAAATATTTCATCCCTTTTCCTTATCTGATTTTTTAAACTATTATGAAAGTTATGAAGACATCGATACCAATTATGCCAGAAACCTGCAGAAATTATTCATAGTATTTTATATAGTCAATGACATATATCAGTTATTCCAGTTATCCTTAGAAGATAACCAACACTGTTTATATTTGCCATTACTTCTGAAAAGTTCTGCATTCACAAATAAAATGGGTTGAGAAGTATTCACAGGGAAACTTGACGTAAGTGTAAGAGCAAGCTGCTTGGTCTTGTTCCTAAGCACAGAATATACAAAATCTTCTAAAAAATATGACATTGGCAAACAGTACACTGGTGGTGGACATTCTCCAGATGTATTTAATAAATTAAGACTATTAATCATTGTTATTTGTTTCCCAGAACAACTGCATCATGTGTTTTATTTGGTTCTGGAAAGTATCTGTCAGACTAGATGGGCTAAAAAAAATGTTCCTCATTCTGCCTGCCCTTCCTTCTGTCCTTTTAGTGGTGTTATGAATAATTGTCTAATTATAAAGAAGATATTATAGTGTTTGTGGTCACGGTTTAGATGAATCTGACTTTTAAAGACATATTCAATTTTTTTTATATTTTCCCCCTTCCTGATGTCAGTAGAGAACACTGATATATCATCAAGTCTCTCTCAATGATGGGGCAGATTGAAATTAGAATAACATACACTGATGAACTCTAAAAACTGGCAGTATCTAAAAGCTACTACTATCTTTTGTTAATTGTTTTAATATTAGACAAAATTATGCTGTTGTTGTTTTTTTTTTAAAAAAAGCAAACAGACAGCTGAACATGCCAGAAGGTTTATAACAAATCAGAATCCCCTGGAAATTAAAACTGTTTGATTGACAGATTTGTGCTAGCAATATTCTAATTAATTTTATTTTAAAATATCATTTTGTCACACATAGAATAGTCAGTCTTGCATACAAACAGAATGGTTAAATATGGCTCTATCAAGAGAAGATTTAAGTCACACAACCACATTTCTTGTGGGGATTAACTTGAAAAGCAATCTTTTCTTGGTCTTATTAATTGTGAATTAGGCCTTTAACACAGATAACAAAGTAGGAAACATGCCATGAAATTAAAATTGAATAGACTAAAAAATTACAGGAAGAACTTTTTCACTCAAAGAATCTGGTTGTAGCATTCATTCTTGGGTCTTGCTGATACTTAGTCACTGGTGTCATTTAAATAAAACTGATCACAATTCAGGATACAGTACTGGGAGAAAGATAAACTTTCTGAAGGTAAGAAACTTAGGCCTCTACTGTGGCATTACTCAAATTGCGTGCTTCTGGAGAATGGGCACTTCTAATTAATGATATTCTGACAAGTTGCAAGCAGGGAATTTCTCTTGCGAAAGGGAACTCCACTGACATAAAACTGCTGGAGATCACAGAACCTCCTCCTGTTCCAGCTGTTGCCCTTCAACCCCAGCATAATGGAAGGGAGATGGCATGTTATCGTGGGGGTAGGCAGGGCTGAATTACGCAATAGGCAGACTAAGCATCTGCCTAGGTCACCAGCAAAGCAGGGGGCACCAAAAAAAGAAGTTTTTTTGAGGGAAAAAAATGTCTTATAATGTATTTGGGCAATGATCATGTGTTGAAATATCTTTCTAATACTCGCTGGGAGGCAAATGCAGTGGCAACAAGTGCAATTCTGGAGTCTTAATCAAAGAGTGTGGATGTATTAGAAAGTATAGTTGAAGACCAATCACAAAAGGGAAAAACTATATGAGAGGCAGAAAACAGTGCAAACAAGATGCAAGAACTACAATTTGTATTCATGTTGACCATGTGGAATGAAATTTTACAACACTTTTACCACACAAATAAATCTCTCCAAGGAAAAGAACTGGATTTGAAAACATGTGCAGACCTCTGTCAATCATTAGCAGAGCACTTACACACTTTGAGGAATGCTTTCGAAAGATTTGAAGACATATCAAAAGATACCTTGCTTGATACTAACTACAAAGAAGCCCAGTCCTGCAAGTGAGTCAGGAAAAAACAAGCAAATTATAGCAGTACAACAGAAAGAGCATTGAATCCTAGAGACAAATTTTGCATATCTACTTACTACGCTATAATTGATACACTTGAAGCTCATAAGAAGAGGAGAGGTGAAGTGTACAAAGAAGTATCAAGTAGATTTTCTTTTCTAAAGGATATGGACTTATCTGATGAACAATATTCACAAGGTTCCCAAAAGCTAGTTGATTCATATCCTGTTGACTTGAACATGAATCTCTGTGGAGAAGTATGGCAGTTCCATAGTTATATGTGCACAAAGTTTATTGAAACAGGAAAAATGAAATTCAGTCACGTTGATCTTCATGACACAATACTGAAAGACGGAATACAATGTGTATTTCCAAATCTAGAGATCGCAATATGTATTTTTCTAACATTGATGATTACTAACTGCTCCACAGAATGCTCTTTTTCTCAGCTGAAAAGAATAAAAAACTCTCAGAGAAGAACAATGTGTCAGGACAGACTTGATTCACTTTCCCTATTGTGTATGGAAGAGGACATGCTTCATTCAGTCAGATTCGATTAACTTATTCAGAATTTTGCAATCAGAAAGTCTAGAAAGAAGCTATTTTAATTTCAGCATACATGTAGGTTTTGTGTCATTTTGAAAAATAAAATTTTATTTTATGGTATAGTATTGTTTTTATTTTGAATTACATATGGAGGGCACCATAATATTTTCAGTGCTTAGGGCTCTAAAGTTCTTAATCTGGCCCTGGGTGTAGGGAGGGGCATAACAGAAAGAATCAGAACTGTTACACCCGGTCTTCCATTTAATGGGGATCTTATACAAGTGTCATAAGTTAAAGTTGATGCTCAGCAGCTTACACTGGGCCAGACAACAAAATATCAGGGATCTAAAACAGGTTCCTGGGCAGCCTTTCATTTCCTCTGTCTGAATTCCCCTTGGGTACTGGGACAGTGTGAACTGTTACATGGGGGAAAAAAACAATAAACCAAGCAAACAAAACATAACCAACCAGCTGACTCCAATTAACTACCCTTTTCAAGGCTGCTGGGTGTATGAGTGGTCTGGGGTCGATATATGCCAGACCCAGGTCATTCCAGAGAGACAGTAGAGGCAATGATGAAGAAGACTGAAGACTGAAGGATTACTAATGGCAAAAAAGGCTCTAGAAAAAGATAATATTATGGGTAATTCCCAAGAAGACTGGGAAGGTGAAGGACTGCCAAGAGAGGGAAAAAAACAGCTCCAGGAGGCACAGGAAGAGAGCCAATTGCTTTGCAGAAAACAAGTATTAAGTTTCGGAAGAGCAGGGAATGAGCTGAGGTCTGCCTATCTGGGGAATTTATAGGGAAATCTTAAAACTTCACATACAATGTTGCTACACATATTTTACCAGGGCAATACTGAGCAACAAATTATGTGTGTTTTAAATAATACCTCATAAGGCATACATTGTATAAACATTATTACAATAGAGTGCAGTGTGAATACAGACATCTTCTATTACAATGACAGTGGACAATCATGGCAGTGAAGGACCCTCTATAGATGTTGTTCACAATATTTACTGTAAAATAACCAGCATTTGCCAGTAATCTCACAACTGTGTCTGACATAGCACACATATTTCCTATTCTCCAAATAGAGAAAAATGGTGCTATCTCAGACTCCATTGAGTATTGACTGGTTGCCAGTAGTGATTTTTAACTACAACCATAGAAAGAAGAAGAGTATCTTGGTTCTTAACTACTCAGAGGGCTAGGTCCCTAAACTAATTACGGTGGGACTAGCACTTGTGTAATAAAGGACTCACCAATCATGATATTTATCCAAGAAATGCAGAAAACATGTTATTTCAAACTGGGATGAAATTGTGAAATGGAGCTTGTGAAACTCTTCCAACTGCTGTCCACAACAGATTTTTTGCTCACTTGAGATACCAAGATAAGATACTGACCACAGAAGATAAAGAAGATGTTCAAAATATGATGATACATCTTCTCTGGGATCTTCAAGTTTTGTTCTCCCTCACTAGTGTCTGTATGAACCTGTGGTTCAGCTAGGTTCCTTGGGAATGACCTCTCCTCCATGCAGCTCCGATTTCATCCTGGGATCCTCAAGCTTGCTATCTTCTTATTACATGTATACTCTGTTGGGCTAGTGACCTTTGACTGTGTGTGTGGGGGGGGGGGGGGGGGGAATGGTGGTACTCTCCCAAATGCCACCCACATGTAGTGCTGAAATGAGATATCATAGTAGATTGTACCAATCTTTATAGTATGATCCTCCCTCTTCTTTCTGATAGTTAGTTAAATATTATTGAATAACTACAATTTCTATACTGAATAAGTCCTATTGAGGCCGCTGGATATTTTCCCTGAGAAAGAAATGCAGGATTGGTCCCTTGTCTTAAAATGAACATATTTTCCCCTTATTTAAAAGTAACATATTTTCCCCTTATTCACAGATTACCTACAATGTCAGGAAAGGACATAACATTCTAGAGTGCTATCAGACAGACAGAATTTTTTCTTAAATATGAAACCAAATTAAAAATAGATAAAAGGGTTTTTTTTCCTCTGAAGTATTCAGCATTTCCGTCCTTTCTTCTAGTTCTTTGTACTCTTTGATGATTTTCTTAATGCCACAGATGCTAATCATGGTTTTCTTTCTTTCTTTTTTTGTTCTAATAGATGCTACAAATCACATAAGTAACATTAATGCAAGCACTGGGTCAAGTGGAATACAATAAATCAGCTTCAAAAGACCTTTAGTCTTTCTAATTCTCACGTTTGTTCTACAGTTTTCATTAGGTTTACTGAGGTTTTAGTATAATCTCACAAAAGCTAATTTCGGCTTTTGTTGGGCTGTCACTTGCAAGGGTTTACAAGATCAACTTTCCCGGAAATATTAAACTATACCACAGCTGAATTAGCTTTTCATTGAAGATAGATGGAAATCATGTTCTTATTCATTTAGTCAGTAATGTTTTGCCTGGATATGGAGCATGGCTGAAATGTCTGACTAACACAGTTGCTGTACCTGTTGGTAATCAGCTAAAAAAAACATGTGTAAGATGTAGAAAAGGTGTCAGTCATTTGTTAGGTGCTCAGGTCTTAAACACTTAAAAAAACATTGAAATAGGAGGGTCCTTCAGTTAATAAGTTAAGAAAACAATACATTCAAAAACTGGTATGAAATTCTTGTTCCTGAAATCAATGAGATTTCACTGGACTATGGGTGAGTTGTTGGTGTGTGGTTACCATTATGACACAAATATATACTTATCCATAAAAGATCATGCAATAATATTTTTTTGTATATTTGTGTCTGTTTTAGTTTGTTCATTAGCTTCAGTGTTTAGGGCCAGAAATTCCTGTTGCTCTAGTACATGCTTTATATCAGGGATCGACAACCTTGGCACGCAGCCCTGCAGGGTAAGCACCCTTGTGGACCCGGACGGTTTGTTTACCTGCTGCGTCCGCAGGTTTGGCTGATTGTGGTTCCCATTGTCCATGGTTCGACGCTCCGGTCCAATGGCGGCTGCGTGAAGCAGCGGCCAGCATCATGATGCTTCCCACAACCCCCATTGGAGAGGAGCTATGAACTGTGGCCAGTGGGAGCTGTGATCGGCTGAACCTGAGAATGTGGCAGGTAAGCAAACTGGCCGGGCCCACCAAGGGTGCTTACCCTAAGGTGCCATGTAGCAAGGATAGAAGCTTGTAAAAATAATCTTTTAAGGAAAAAAATTGCAAATAACTGTGTAGTATAACCAGCAGAGTTGAAGACAATAAGAAGGATTTTAAAAAATATATTAGGAACAAAACATAATTCTAACAATTATATTGGTCCAGAACTATCAATAATAGTGGGAAAAAATAGAAGTGTTCAATAAGTATTTCCATTCTGTATTTGGACTACAAACAAATTATATAGTCAACTTATGATGATAACACTTTTTTCATTCCACTAGTAACTCTGGAGGATGTTAAATAGAAGATATAGAAATTAGACATTTTAAAAGCAGTGAGGCCAGATAACTTGCATCCAAAAGTTTTAAAAGATCTATCTGAGGCACTTGCTGAACAATTCATCTTGTTTTTCAATAAGTCTTGGAGCCCTGGGGAAGTTCCAGGAGAATGGAAGAAAGCTAATGTTGTGCCAATTTTTAAAAGGGTAATCAGAATGAAATGTGTAATTATAGGTTTGTCAGTCTGACATTGATCCCAGGCAAAATCACTGAGAGACTGATAGGGGCTCAATTAATGAAGAACTAAAGGAGAGTAATGTACTTAATGCAAATTATGCAAAATGAGTTTATGAAAACTAGATCTTATCAAACGAACCTGACATCTTTTTTGATTAAATTACAACTTTGATTGATAAAGGTATTAGTGTTGATATAATATACTTAGACTTTTGTAGGCATTTGAATTGGTTCTGCACATATTTATTAAAAAGCTAGAACAATATAAAAATAAAATGGCATATATTAAATTGATTAAATGCTGGCTAACTGATAGATCTCAAAATGTAACTGTAAAATGGAATCACCATGAAGTGGGTCTGTTTCCAGCAGAGATCATTTTTGCTGCAGGTTTTACAAAAGGCAAAGCATATACCAGTGTGAGATTTCTAAAGATAGCCACAGCGCTCAATCCAAGGTTTAAGAATCTGGAGTGCCTTCCAAAATCCAAGAGGGACGAGATGTGGAGCATGCTTTCTGAAGTCTTAAAAGAGCAACACTCCAATGCAGAAACTACAAAACCTGAAGCACCAAAAAAGAAAATCAACTGCTGCTGGCATCTGACTCAGATGATTAAAATGAACATGCATCAGTCTGCAGTGCTTTCAACTATTGTTGAGCAGAACCTGTCATCCGCATGGGTGCATGTCCCCTAAAATGGTGGATGAAGCATGAATATGAATTTTTAGTGCATCTGTCATGTAAGTATCTTGTGAGGCTCACTGCAACAGTGCCATAGAACTCCTGTTCTCACTTTCAGATGACATTGTGAACAATGTCATTATTTCCTGCAAATGTAAACAAGCTGGTTTTTATTAGTGATTGGCTGAAAAAGAAACAGGACTGAGTGGATGTGTGGGCTCTATTGTTTTATTTTTGAATGCAGTTATTATTTGTACATAATTCCACATTTGTAAGTTCAACTTTTATCATAAGGAGATTTCACTACAGTGACTGTATGAGGTGAATTGAAAAATTCTATTTCTTTTGTTTTTTACAGTGCAAATATTTGTAACAAAAAAGAATAGAATGTGATCACTGTGCACAATTGAAATCACTATACTTGAAAATGTAGAAAACATCCACATTTTTTAAATAAATGATATTCTCTTATTAACAGTGCAATTAATCATGATTATTTTTTAACCACTCGATTAATGCGATTCATTTTTTTAATCGCTTGACAGACCTAAACAAAAATAAATTTGACGCTTGGCCAGCCCTTCATACACTGTGAGAAACAGCTTTTTTTGCCACAGAGGAAATCATTGTTATGAAAAGAAAAAAAATATTTCTTTCCTTATTTATTTCTAAATTACTTCAGATAACATTGGGAGATTTGCTTGATAAAATAAATTATAATTTACAAGCATAGTCCATATTTTCTATTAAGTACATTTTATCTTCAGCTTCTAGTTCAGGACAAGTAAAGACTCTATTAACTTACCTCAGATGAAGATGGCTTGTAATTCCTTTGGGGCATCTGGATATTCCTGATATACCAATCTCTCAGTGTCTCCAGTCAGTTCTGCTAGAGATTTTTCATGTCATCTGATACGGATTTTGAACAGCACAGTGGCCAGTTCTGTTTGATGTCCAACTCAAAAATGATTAGTTAATGTAGCTACTAATGCTTGATAGTTCTTACTGTCTTTTCCTGACAAATTGCTTAGCAAACTATTGTCCCTTTAGAGATGCAACAGGAAAGAGCACTTTCTGTTCCTAAAACCAAAGGTTCTTTGATTTATTATTTTAAATTGGGCATAAGAAGATTTTAATCATTCTTCTCCTGTAAAGCTGATATCAGCAAGGACATTTTCTTATTTCTTTTACAAAATATCATGTCAAGATTTTTGATGATATATTTTTTCTAGATCCGAAGTGCTCATATTCATTGCTTAGGCCCTAATCCTGCAAACACATATCCATCATGTAATTTTACTTCCATGAGTAGTTACACCGAAAACAAACTACTCGTGGAAGAATTAACCATGTGCTTAAGTGTTTGCATGATTGGGGCTTTATAAAGTGTTTGCAGATTACACACAAATAAGTATAAAGGCTAGATCCAAAGCCATTGATCAGCAATTAGTATCTTTCATTTGATATGGGCAATGAGTATCTTTCAACTGAAGGCATTGGATTGGGCCCAAAATGAATTTTGAAAACACTGATCTTTGATTTAGTCAATAGATTGGATTAGCTGAGTAGACACTTCTCTGTGACCTTTGAAAGTGGAAATGCAATGTTGGATTTAATGATGGAAGGGGATGCTCTACCTCTTCCGTCTTGAGTTCAGTGGTCTTCCAAGAGTTGGGTTTTTGAACAAAATCTAGCCTTCTAAAGTCTTGGTAAGCTACATCTCAAAAAAAAAAAAAAAGAAAAAAAAAGATGCTGTATACATATTGTGACAGACCCAGACCGGTTGGGTGTGGGAATCTGGTAGAAGGAAATCTCACTGGACACTGGATGAATAATTTTCTGTTTCCTGAGCAGGAACCAGAGCAGTCAGGAAGCAATGCTAGAAGCAGATAAGTCAGGCAGACTCCATAAGACACCTGGAACCAATTAAGAACTGATTAGAAGGAATCAAGAGAAACAAGCTAATTAGATCACCTGAAGAACTGTCTGGGACTAGTTTAAAAAGAAAACTCTTTCAGAGAGGCTGGATGGTAGGATCTGGGAGTAAGATGTATTGTGGAAGATTGGGAGAAAGAAGATGCACAGTAAAAGACCCGGAAGAACAAGTGTGCTCAGGAGGTGAGAGAGGCTACATTGAAAGAGGCTACATACAGAAAACCTCTGTGCCAAGCCCTAAGTATCTAGAAATGAAGGACCCCCTCTCTCCCGAAGCAGAGCCGGATCTCTGCCATAATATATGTTCAATTTGTTTTAATCAAGCATTCTTGGGAATACTGCATTTGTTTATTTTATTACTGTTTGCTTTTAGCTGTCTCTTCACTGCATTTTACCCATTCTTTTTCTGGTAGTTCACAATATCTTGGTTAGTGATCAATTGTGCTTTTATTTGATTCTATTTGACTTGAATTTGTTCCATTGCTTGGTCTTTGATTTCATCTTGGTTCACTTTTACTTTCAGCACTCTTCAGTGATGATACAGTTTCTACCATGTCAAGAATCCGAGAGGTAGCCGTGTTAGTCTGGAATAGCAGAGGTAACAAAGAGTCCTGTGGCACCTTAAAGACTAACTATAAAGTTTTGAAGCATAAGCTTCCATGGGCTAATACCCACTTCGTCGGCTTGCATCTGATGAAGTGGGTATTAGCCCACGAAAGCTTATGCTTCAAAACTTTATAGTTAGTCTTTAAGGTGCCACAGTTTCTACCATTTGTACATATATCGGAATCTATTCTCAATAACAATTCAATATTTGAGCTTGTGCAAATTAGAGAAATCATGTTCACATTTAGTTTCACTAACAATAACTTCCATTATTGATTCAATATCAATGAAGAAAAAAAATCCTTTATGGGACATTAACAGAACATTAAACAAACAAAAATATAATTAATGTTGCATCTTTATCTCACTTCTTTCCCTTTGATTTTCACTTCACTTTAACTCTGCTCCCCTCAGTCTCATTATGGAGTTCATAGACACTCCATAGTTAAGGAGGCAATCAGGGTGCCTTGATAATATTGATTTGGAACCCCTCTCAGGAAACAAAAATCATGCATTCAAACACTGATTATTAAGTCTGTTGGCAATTATTATCAGTTCTGAACATCGTGAGAAGAGTGAGTACATATTTTTAAAGATTCTCAGAAAATTTCTGTTACAATGAAATCTCAGTGAAAAATAAAAGATTCATTAAAGCAGAAGTGAAGCTGTACTAATACTGTTTATCTACAAGTTCCCCTGCTGAACCCTTCCTCCATTGGGGAAATCACACTGACTTTCTCAATTGTCCCCACACAGGAGATATACTCAAATATCCTAATCCGCTGCCCCAATCTCCAAGACTGTTACCTCTCACTTCCACCCACCCTCCAGTACCTCATGGTCTCACATTACTACTTGCCACCCCCCTTTGCTCTGGCTGCCACATGCCCTTCCCTCACCCATATCCTAAACTCCTCTTTCCTCTGAGCACGCAGCCCTACACCCAGCCCACGCTATGAAGAGTCTTCTGTGCAGTTAAACGATATGATTAATTTCATATACCTTTTCTCTAACATATAATATCCAAATGACTCCACCTCCCCAGCTAATTCCCTTTCACGTACAACATGAATATCCAATCCCTCAAAATCACACTCACATGCAGAACTTCAAGTCCAACTGCCCAACTTTTCAGATATAACATCAGTTTACAGACCTTGAAATAAAAAGTCCCTGCCATTCAAATGTATTGGTCATATGAGTGCTTTCTAAGGGAAAAGGGAATTTGTAAAGGTGAGGAGTCCAAATGTATTGAGAATCATAGTGTGTGGGTGGTAAATCATGTGAATCAAGATCATTCTGGATCTCAATATTCATTAGCTGGGGATTTCCTTCATTTTTAGTGATTTTATTAAAGGAAATGGACATGAGCAATTCTACATTAACACAGTTTTGTGTGTTGGAATTGGTACTATGATGTAATCTGCTATTTGCTTCTATGTAGCTTTAATTCACATTTCTCTTTGTAGGATTCTCTCTCACACACATTCTATTTTATAGTGTATACCAAACCACAGCAAAACAAATAAACCCAAGCAAGCAAAGCTGGAAAAATGTAATTGATTAGTGCATTTGGCTCCCCAGTGGACACCCAAGGCTAACCAACCAAAAGGACAATCCAATAGAAATTGAAATGCTTGCTAAAGTAACTCATTTGAAACAATGCCTCCAGCAGTGCTTCAATCCATACAGCAGAAGCTGCAGCTAGTAGTTCATATCTGTTGATATATGAACTATATTACCATACCGAGTCATACATTTTGGAAAAATAGTGAATATTGAAGTTATCTTGAAAAATACTTAAGAAGTTCCATAAGGGATTAGCAGAAATCAGTGGCCTAAAGAAATGACAAGGTGTCAGCATAAGGATTCAACTCACTAGCCCTAAAAATCCCTAGAAATCTTAAAGGTGAAACAAACTACTTTTGGTTTACAATGCTCAGTTATAGAGTGGCTTAAAAATAAGAGTCGTCCCTGACCTGTATGCATCACTTCACCTGTGACTGTGGCAGAGCTTTCTACTTTATGGCAGCACCCCATGTACCATTGCACTGTGGGTTTTAGAAGCTAGACAGAAGCCAGCCTTGGGAGGTGCAGGGGAGTAGTCCTTAGCGCCCCCAGACCCAACGGGACCTGTTGTAGCTCTAAGGTCTTAGGGTTCCATTATTGGCTCAGCTCCTGCTCCGTAGCTTAGTGCACAACTCAGCTGCTTGTGAACTTGAAAAGACTTGAATCCTGAAGACCAAGACTACTGTTTCTCTTATCTTTACCCTCACCATTTATAAAAGGGGTCACTTTTCAGGTTAGCAATCGTTAATTGTGGGATTTTGTCACCTGCTTTCAGCATGACAGGTTATCTATTTGTCTGCTCTGTGCAATGCCACCAACAGTTTTTTTATACTGTGTGTGCTGACACCAATCCTCATCACACATTGCACAGTCCATGGCACAATATGGCCCTTAATGTTGAGAAAATTGAAATGAACTTCATTTACATAAAATTAAAGTTTGACAAACTGTCTTTATGAATCTGTCTCAGTGAACTAGGTATGTGACAAATTAATGTATCTGTTACGGTTTCACTGACTATTGAACATCTGTCTAATGTCACAGTTTGATTGCAGTATATTTTGTTTAATGCTACACCCAAATGAAGTGTACGTATTGTGTTAGCATAGTATTTTTATATATTTTTCAGGCATTGCAGTGCAAATTCAAATTATTTTAAATTGGCTAAATGTCTTAATGGTCACTGCTGTAGAATCCATTTAGCTAAACTTGGTGACAGAAGCCTCCTTCATTTAGGCAATGAATTAAGAATGACTAATACATACAAGCTTTTAATTGCCAGAGGTCTCCCAAAGTAACATTAGACTCAGAGCCAGATCCACAAAGCCATTTAGGTGCCTAACTGCCACTCTAATCACTTAAATAAAAAAAGTAGATATTCAAATCCATCGCCTACCCCTGTACATGCCTAAATTTCCTCAGTGCTTAAATCTCTGTGGATAAAGTCCCCCAAGCACCTAAATTTCTGCCGGTCCAATGGGAAGCGGTGACCAGCACCGCACCACTTCCCATAGCCCCCATTGGACCGGGACAGCGAACCACGGCCAGTGGGAGCCACGATCGGCCGAACCTATGGACACAGCAGGTAAACAAACCAACGGGGCCCACTAAGGGTGCTTACCCTGCAGGCTTGTGTGCCATGGTTGCCGATCCTTGCTATGTAAGGACATGTGATATGCTCATGTGACCCTGGATTCCATTTTTGGAAAATTATTTTCCAGGCACCTGGGCTGTGATCTTTGTTTGAGACAGTAAATTTCCAGGCACAAGGCCTTTTTTTCTTTTTCTTTCTTTCTTCTTTTTTTTTTTTTTTTTTGCTTTAATCTTTTCATTCTTAGGCAAGCCAAGGATGTTGGAATTTAAGATGCAGAAGTCTCTTACATCCCTAATTAACTGTTGTTAAAATATAAATCTGAATAAACTGATGTCTTGTACTGTTATTAAAAACTAAAACTTTCCACAATTGAGAAATTAGGAAGGAAACAGCAGGACTCCAACACATCAAGACGTTCATGATTTCCATCAGTGAAAAGGAGATAAAGGCAGAGAAACAACCCTCTCCACTGAAAACCAAAAGAAAATAATATAAACATGAAAAAATTAAAGGGATATATCAAAAATGAATCAGACAGTGCCTCTGAGCAGCTTTTTCTCTTACTGAAGAAACATCAAAGTACATGGTGAGTCAGCGTCAAGTTAAGTTTTGCCCCTTAGCAACTACAGTAGTGAATAGCTGAGAAGGGGAAG
This sequence comes from Sternotherus odoratus, assembly GCA_032164245.1. NCBI lineage: Eukaryota > Metazoa > Chordata > Testudines > Kinosternidae > Sternotherus > Sternotherus odoratus. The sequence continues at coordinate 225,070,930 of JAVMKO010000001.1, read as the reverse complement.
GTGGTCAAATGTATCCCTTTGAAATATGGTTGTATTTTGAAAACTACAAATGGCAATGTTTTACACATCATATCAGCCCACTGTCTGAGCGCTTCATTCCAATCTCTAACCTTTGGTGCCAAAAATGAGATACCAGTACTACAAACATGTAGTATTCCTCATTAATAGTCTTCATTTGGATCATTAATATCTATAAAATTACTTACGAGTGAATAACTCCAGGGGCTACATTTGTACTATAGTTACTCTTCTTAACAATGCACAGTTAATATAACACAATTTGTCAAAGTTTTTTTTTAATGGAAAATTAGGGTTTCAACAAAACAAACACTTTTTTTTTACGATAGTGTCTGCTTTCCTTAAAAATTCTAAAAAATTTTTGCCAAGAAACATAAAGGATTTTAGTTTTTGTGCTTTAAAGAAAGACAAAGGCAGAGGACAAGTAAATAGGGAGTTTGCCTGGGAACCATCCGAGAGGAGATAAGGTGAGTGATACATTAGGGAGCTGTGTTGTGAGTTGGTGGCATGAATATCTTAATGTCTGTCTGCTGTGACCATTTGTTTGACTGGAGCTAGTTGCAGGGACTGTTTGACCATGTTTGCTTGAAAATTGTGAGTGCTTTGCTCCAGGTGGGCTTTGAGCTGTTGATTAGAGGGAAAGCTTTGAGCCGAGCCAACTTCTTCAAGCCAGCAGCCTTATAAAAATGCAGCCAGTTGCGAACTGAGTGAGTGGTGAACAGAGGAATGGCAAACAGAGAGAGTTTTCGTGGGAGTTTGCCTAATAGTTCTCATGGAGTGTTTTTGTCTTTCAGGCTTTTGTCAGAAACAAATACAACATCTGAGGGTGCTTTTAGAAGGAAGACATGGATAGTGAGCAATCAACTATTGTGACCTGTACAGGATGTGCCTTGTTTGTCTTTCTCCCAGAGGACAGAATCATCTTCATCTGTGCAAAGTGTAAACTGGTCTCCATATTGGAAGAAAAGGTTAAAGGACTAGAGACATAAGTATCAACCTTGTGTTGCATCAGAGAAAATGAAGACTTTCTGGATAGAAGTTAGTGTTTAGTTCTGAAGACACAGCATGCCGAAAAATCGGAGAGAGCAGTGCAGAACGAGGAAGAAAATTAGTAGCATGTCACGTACAGAACAAAAATGAGGAGAAGCCATGTACCCTCAATGGAGATAGGGATAAAGAAACCATTTTCAGGCTTTCTGCTCAGGTACTATTTTGCAGAATGATTTGGAAGAGCCATCTGAGGAGACCCCATTGCCCAGAAGACATGATATTCATTGTCCGAGGGCTGGGAGTTTCACAACCACCACTCTCAAAAGGAGGAGATGGGTAGTGGTGGTCAGGGAGTCCCTCCTAAGGGGGACAGAGTTATCCATCTGCCAATCAGACTGACAGACTTGATAAATGTGTTTCTTGCCTAGAGCTAGATTTCAGGATGTGACAGCATATCTGCCGAGACTGATCAAGCACTTGGACTCTATCCCTTCCCACTTCTCCACATGGACACCAATGATACTGCCAAAAATGACCTTGAGTAGGTCACTGCAAACTACCTGTTCTGGAAAGAAGGATGAAGGAGTTCACAGACAGCTGCAGGGGCACAGGAGCCAGAAAACAGAACTGTAACCAGGAGAGTTTGAGTGGGAGTTCTGCTGGAGGATAAGGCATATGTAGATATTTGTATTTGTATTGATAGAAGCTGGAAGGGGCAGTGTGCTGGGAGAGAAGCTGAACCCTGATTTGGGGATGGAGCTTCTCTGAGTAGGGGTCCTATAAAGGTAGTCAGCCAGCCAGGCAGTGGCATAGGAGCCAGCAAACAGCTGTAAGCAGGGGAGTTTGAAAGGGGAGGGTTTTTTTTGGGGGGGGATATGGATTTGTGGCTCAAAATCAGAGGCATACAAAATGTACTAATTCGGGAGACTTAATATACTATACAATTCCTTCTTGTGTGATCAATAACTAGCTTCTTAGTTTCATGAGTCTTTATTTCTGATGTAAATAATCTTTAGCAATAAAAAAGAGGGAACAATAACTTTGTGTCAAGCATAGATAACTGAAAATAAATTAAGAAAAATGTGAAAAACCTAATTAGAGTCCCTGTGACAAATGTTGGAGTACATTTTGAAGACTATTAATCCATATTCCAAAACATCTTAACGTACTGGATTTCTGAGATTGGTGTCATGCTATCAGGGGAAAGAAGACAGTTGGAACACCTTCACCAGCTGATAGGTACAGTCACAAGACCAGTGTCTGCAAGACACTAAGGCTGAATTAGTTTAACTGCCTGAATCCTGGAGCAATCATCCTGTGGGAATCTTCCAAGCTGGTCAGATGGTGAACTGGAAAAAACAAGTTTGAGACAGAAGGAAGACTTCACAGCTGGGGCCTGTTACAAAGGTCATTGAACAATATGGTAAATGGCCCAGATGCACATCTATAGGGAAGGTGGGGTTTTTTGGCTTGGGGTTGTTTTTTTTTTGTTTGTTTGTTTTTAATTTGTTCCAAAAAAAACCCAGCTTCTCTGAGAAGAGGGAAAACAATCTCTGGGAAATAAATTGCAGCCAGGATTCATCCCAAGAGATTGTTGGCATCCTAACATAATGTAAGACTGTTCTTCTCCTATAACTTAAGAGAAAAGACTTAACTCCATTTGTATTGAAGCCTGAGATTTGATGAGAATAAATATTCATGAGAGGTGTTTCTTTTAAAATCCTTTTCCCCCCTGTTTTGTTCCAGTGACTAAATAAATAAAAATACTATTTTGTTTTAAGAAGGCTGTTGGCACAATATTACTGTTCACTAGTCCCTAAAGGTAGGAAATAGAGGTGCCCAAAATCTAGTCATAATTGCAAGGTAATAACAATTGTTATATACGGGGTAGTGTGATATTGCTCATCCTCTCCAGGTTGGTGACCCTTTATTCAAAGGCAAAAATCTTTGTCATTCTTTATATTTGCTATATAACTAAAAATGAAAAATGCATCAATGGTAAGCCCATAAAATTTATTACATGTGTTCTTTGAGAGCCTGACAGAGAATACTTACCTTTGAAGTGTAAGGTTGTGTGGGAGGTAGATTTCATTTGCTTAAATTGTAATACAATTTTCAGTGCACCAGTGCACATAAGAAATGGAGGAACTAAATCAAACACAGCCAGAGGAGGTTGTAGGGTGATGTCCCCTCCACCTAGATAGTGACTTTAAACATTCTCTCAGGAGATGGGAGACCTGATGTCAAATCCATTTGCTGGCTGAGTCAGAGCCGGGGCTTCTCCCGCCCCACTTCTGAGAGTATCCTAACCAGCAGACTCTCTTGCATTGTTCTCAATCTCCTGTTGAAGCTGTTCTACTTTGTATGCAATATTTAAATATTCATTGGACCCTGGAACTCCCAACTGAGTGTCTAACTATTGGCTTAGGGAGTCACTGTCTCTGGCCCAATGAATAACTCCAGGTGATAGTTCATGGCTATGAATCCCTAATTGAGATAGGTGCTAAAGGCTAAGCTGGAGAGAGGCACCTAACTCTTTCTGAGTGGCAGTGCTTAGACATCTCAACATTTCCTGGTGGCTAATTTAAGTGGCTTCCTACTCAATGTACTGACTTTTGTGAATCCCATTCTTAGGCACCTCTTCCCTTACTCCCCCACCATTGTATATTTGACTTAGGCGTATAGATTCCTCTAGGTAGCACAGTGCCTAAAGTTAAGCACTGCAACACTGAGTCCAAGTCCCCTTTTGTGGATCTCCATTCCTGCATTTGTTTCTTCTGGAAAGCACGATGAGCTATTCTAGCATTATACATACACACAAACACATCCCTCTTAAATTATCATCATAATAATACTTCAGGGGAGTATTGTGAAGATTTAATCATTATTGTTTGTGGAGCATTAGATGTAAAAGTACTTATTATTCTTACAAATGCTACAAGTCCCTAAACATCAGGCAAATTTTGAAATTAAAACTCAAGATGGCTCCTCATTTGAAGTTATAGCAATTTATGAGTTTTAATTAATAAGTGGAATACTCTTTGGACAGTATGTTACATTCTGCTGAAGGCAACCAAAGCTGCACATGCCATTCAGAATAAAGTGCTCAGTAATATTATTAAAGATGCAATATTACATACTTGTTTTACACGGAGTTTAAACACTTGGAACTATTTGCACAAAGCTACTAGATAATAGCCACTGGTTAGACAAGACCCCTATGATATGTTCAGGGATGAAAGTAACTATAGTTACTTACCAGTATGCTGGGGGCTGACTCTGCACCAGAAAGGGTGAGGCCAGCCCCAGCCCGCCCTATACTGGTAAGTCCCTCCCCTTCCTCCCCCCCCCCAGTGAGTAGCAGCCTGCACCCGCGAGTTCTGGGCCCTTTAAATAGCGGGAGAGCCCCATCATTACCCCCAGGGATCTGACCACTATTTAAAGGGGATCCCCAGGCCCCTTAAATAGCCCCCAGAGGGTGGGGTGGCTCTGCGGGCTATTTAAAGGGCTGGGTCTCACCTGCATCTGCAGCTCCGGTTCTTTAAATAGCCGCGGCTTTCTGAAGTGGTGGCTATTTAAAGGACTGAAGTGGCAGTGGCAAGGGAGCCCCAGGCTCTTTAAATAGCATCCAGAGCCCTGGGGTAGATGGGGCTCTTATTTAAAGGGCTCTGGGGCTGTTTAATGGGCCCAGGGCTCCCGTTGCCACTGCTACTTCGGTTCTTTAAATAGCCTCTGCTTCAGAAAGCCGCAGCTTTTTAAAGAACCGGGGCGGCAGAAGCAGGGGAGCCCCGGCCCTTTAAATAACCTGCCACCCCCCCTCCCTTTGGGCTATTTAAGGGGTCTGGGGCTGCCCTGCATCTAATCCCCGGCCCTTTAAATAGCCACCGGAGCCGCAGCGCTCCAGCAGCTATTTAAAGGATGGGGCAGCAGAGGCAGTGGGAGCCCCGACTCTTTAAACAGCCCCCAGAGCCCAACTGCTGCTGCTCCAGGGCTCCAGTAGTGGGGCTCTGGCAGTAATTTAAAAGGCCTGGGGCTCCAGCCACTGCTGGAAGCCCCAAGTCCTTTAAATTGCAGCCTGGGAAAGCCAGGTGCCCCGGTATGGCGCACCTGCTCTTGCCAATATGTCGGACAGGGCGTAACGGCTTACTTTCACCTCTTGATATGTTACATGTTTGAGAAGACAGTGAGAAAAAAGAATGACAATTTTGTGGTTAAGGGAATGGATGGGAACTCAGGAGATGTGGGTTCAGTTCTGGCCCCTGGAACAAAGTCCCTCTCATCAGCATTAGGAAGTCACAATCTTTCTCTGCTTCAAATCCCCATAAATAAAATATGGAAAACATTACATATATTCTGACTAAAATGTTTAATGTTTACAAGGTGCTCAAGTACTGTGGTGATGGGGATCAGTAAGTTTTTAAACTACAATGGAAAAAGGATCTCTAAATACTATCTTCTTTGGGTTACACTGTGTGCCAATCCAGAGAAATGGCACTGCTGCTTCGCACTGCCCCAGAAGCAGACCAATGATTGAACTTCAATTCAGAGTTCTAAAACAGCCTTTGCTGCTCCTTATTTCCTCAGCTATACTCTTTTAGCTGACACACAGGGGAGAAGCAATTGATCCACCAACTCTCTTCCCACTCCATGTCTGTAAGTACAAGAGGGGGAGCAATAGCTGCAGGTTTGTAGTGATCCCCTATTGTAACTTCAAGTACTTCAACATAGTAGCCCAAGGAGGTAATGCACTTCTCATTTCCTTCCACGAGCACTTGGGGAACCACAATCTCCCTCTAATTGTAGATGGAAGGATGGGAATGTATTCACACCCTTGCACACTATTGCACACCTTCACACTCTGCACACTATTGTACAAAATGTAACCTGTGAGGTATCATTTGAAAATTGGTAACTCATTGGTCAATAATATCATGCCAAAATGTATGGAACAATATTATGCATAAAGTTATGATGTTAAAGGCACACGTTCAAACTCAAGTAGTCCCAATTAGATAGAATTGGTCAAACAGGCCTATCATAAAAAAAAGGGATCTGTGTTCATCTCAGTTCACATAGGAGCTATAAACAGAGTCCTCAGACATCAAGAAGGGGAAGAAGGAAAACAAAGAAAATCCGCATTTCAGCATACACAGGCGGAAAAAAACAACAGCATAACACTTCTTCCCTACCAGACTTCATATCTCCTTACTCTCAGCTGGAAAGAACTTAATGTATGAGTCATGCTTTGGAAAATGCTTTTCAGAATGGTGACTGAAATATAAAAGTGAGGTGCAAAATCCCTCAAGTTATCTGTACCTATCCACTTCTCTTTTTTCACCTAAGAAGACAAAAGAAACAGCTTTTGGACCTTGGGATCAGATTCTGGCCTGAGAGATTGGTCAGGAATCTACTGAAAACATGTGGTAAGAATTTCACCTTAAATCAAGGTGAAATTTTGCACATAAGTTTAGTATGAGAAGGAATTTTGTCCTTATTTTTTCTTGTAATAATTTATGACTTTAATGCCTTTAATCTTGTGGTCCTTAAAACCTCTTTCTTTACAGTTAAATAAATTTGTTTTTCCTTTAATCAAAACTAACCGACTGTTGTGAACTGTGTGGTAACTCCATTGAAGATGTCAAATTGATGTATCTTGATTCCTTTAGAGGCAAGGGACCTAATATATCTGGACTTTCAAAGAGAAGGCTGGACAGTGCCAACACATTTTTGGGGAACAATCTGGGACTGGTAGTGAGTTGGGGTCACATTTCATGTAATACTCAATGCTGCTGGAAGCCAGAGCATGGCTTCTGTTTGCTGATAGGCTGCTGGTGTCAGAATTGTGGATGAGGGCTGTGGCCGTACACAGATACTCAGGGTCTGACCTGCATATTGTTTGTGAGTAGCCTAGGTTGGAAGTCACAGCAGCAGAAAATTGTGAGGTGTCCCAAGTGGTGATACAGCCCCTCACTAGTCTGGATAACAACCCAAAATGAAATAACAGTATAAAATTCCAATGGAAAAAGTGACAGCCTTAATTGGGAATTTTAAGGAAACATTTCTGATATGCTGATTCCTTATATTGCAATTTTGGGCATTATAAACCTGCTTCATATGATGTCAAGTTCTGGTTCTTATATCTAACTGCTCTTCTTTCAGTCTTTTCTGTTGGTGCTTTTGTTCCTCTTCCAAAAGCAGAAAATTGCCATCATAAACTTTGAAAAGCAGAGTGACAAGTTTATGAGCATTCATGAGGGTTAACTTTTATTTTTCTTCGGATTTCAACACATGGACAAACTTCTGTCACCAAGTTCCAAGCTGCTTGATCATGAGGCTGACTAGTGTTATATTCTTCATCTGTCATGGTAGGCATGTTCTCAGATGTCAGCAACACTGAAAACCCTTTCCTTTTCTGGAACTATAAAGTTGGAAATGCCCATCTGTTCAGCCTTCTGGTATGTAAGTTCTCCCCTAGAAATAGTTTCCAAGCATATATTAAGAATTCCATGGAAACAGGTAACTGGTAAAAGATTGGTTCTATTAGTTTAACTCTTTCATATATGAAGAGGAAGATTTCATTGAGAATATACAGTATTGAATTCTAATATAAAACATAGATGTCTACGTTGGTTTATAACTTTCAGCTCTTCAAATCAGGGACCATAGTGCTCCATGTGTTGGGAACAACACTTAGCACAATGGCACAATGGGGAGTTCCAAGGGTGCTCAGTGTTAGCTTAAAACTGATCCCATTGATTTCAATGGTAAAACCAAATGCTGAGCAATTCTGATCCCCAGTCTTGAGTGAGGGCATTGGGTGCTAATACATAACTAATTAAGCTGTAATAGTCAAACATAATCTATCCACTTTGATAAAGTATTTTGAAAGTTCACAATAAACCTTTCTGGATAAAAAGGCCTAAAAATATTTGCAATGCATTTATGATTCATACTGTATAACATACTAGCAAACACTGCTAAGGTAAAATATTTTCTTTATTTGAAGAGTACATATTCCATTTACCATAATTAAATAGTTACAGAACATTTAAATGTGCACTTTGTCTAAATTGTCTAACTCCAAACCAGGTTCTTTTATTTGCTAGTCATTTTCAAATAAGTAAAAAATATGATGCAATCATAATCCTTTTTCACGAGGACTAGACAAATTACTGTTCTCTCATATTTTTTATATGCATCCCCTTAGAAATGCACATTAAGCTTATCCTCCAAGCCCCTCAGTGCTCACTGGCAAAGCATTCATAGTCATCTAAGGGCAACTCCTATTAGGTCTGACAGACACCCTAGTCTCATGGTATTTATCTATGAAGACTGTTGTCTCAGATATCCCATGAAAGCTTGTACTGGTCATAGTAATCATCGTATGTTGTATGTATGGGTAACAATTAAAAGTTTAGGTATGTACTGAAAATATGCTCAAATCATGAAACCATGCAGGTTTGATTTGCCTGTTAGCCTGTGTCTCAAATATAAAGGAGCAGGGTAAACCAAAAGAAAACAGGAATTATATCTGAAGTCAACAGGAAAAGCAAATTAACAAGAGGATGAGAAAAAAAAAAGGGACATGACACTCAAACTCTGGGGAACAAACAAGAATACTTTAAAAAGGTTTACTGGAGTATAAAAATGTGGGGGGAAGGGAAGACATTTTGGTTATCCATCCATCTGCCACCATTTTGTAACCACAAATGGTGGTTCCCCAGCCATGTAGGTAGGTGATGTTGAAAGGTAACTCACATAACTCACAGTCCTGAATTCCTGAGAAAGCATCACAGAAGCCAACACTGACACCAAGTCCAAAAGTGTCTTAAGAACCTATGATCTTCTTTTTGCTTAAGTAGTACAGTGAAACCCCGATTTAACGGACCCCGATTTAACGGACTTCGGATGCAACGGACAAAATTTAGGAGCAAGTCCGATGCATCCAAAATCCGTTAAATCGGGGGCTGGCTGCCGGCTGCCGGCTCCCGGCTACCGCCGGGGTCCAGGCAGCGGGCAGGCTGCCTGCCGGCTCCCCGCTGCCAGCCCGCCGGGGTCCCTGGGACAGACGATTGTTTATACTAGAAAATATATGCAATTGCACTTTGCACACAACAGAATTAAATCAAATTGTAATGTCACAAATTAACAATTCATCCTGTAACATTGTGTTCTTGTGACAGAACATTTACAAAATCATGAAACAGCTCGCTGTTATTTGAAGCCTCCATTATTCTCGTTCCAGTTTCCAAAACAAAGAAGATAACTGGAAAGGTTTCTACACTTTGCTTCATTAACAAGACAGATGTGAGTGGTACCATGCCAGCACAGATTTAATCTTATCCCACAGTGGAAGATTAAAAGCCACAAGAAGGCCAAGGCATTCAGGGCTCGATCCTTTTCAGAGTCTTTTTTTTAAAATAACCTCTGCAGAGGTGTAGGTAATAGATCTTATTTTTAAAAAATAATCAATAATTCTTCTGTATCTGAAAATATTGTAATCTGTCAAGATTAATAACCACCTCCTTTATCAGAATTTTTTCATACTAAATATCATGAAGGCCCTGATTCTGGGAAGCATCTTTGTTTAGAGAGAGAAATAAAGCAACATGGTTGAATTGAAGTCAACTGGATTTAAGCACCTGCTTATAATTAAGCATGTCATTAAGTGCTTTCCTGAATTAGTACCAAAGTGACCAAATGGTGGAAGAAAACACAATTTAACAAGACAACGAAGGATTGCTAGAATTAAATCATTAAACAATCACAACATTCATAGCATCCCAAACTATACAAGCCTCTGTTTGAGGTATCCAGATAGTATGTTTATAAATCAAACTTTGAAATGGGTACAGAATATGATGATTCTTATTCAAACCAAGATCCAGAATCTAGTTATTAGAGTGGGTTAACAAAGTCAAAATGGCATAATGAAAGAGTGTATTGGATTTTAAACTGTCAATTAAAATAAATAATACAGCTTGTCTACACTTGAAACACTTCACTGAGTCAGCTGCAGCACTTTGGGTGACCAGCACTACAGGGTGACCAGATATCAAGTGTGAAAAAATTGGGACAGAGGATAGGACAGAGGTGAGCAACCTGCAGCCCATCAGAGTAATCTGATTGCGGATCGCACGGCATTTTTGCTGACATTGACCATCCACAGGCACAGCCTCTCCCTCCCCCGCAGCTCCTAGTGGTCACGGTTCACCATTCCCGGCCAATAGGAACAGTGTTCACATTGGGGAGTTACAGCTCAGCACTTTAAAGTACACTGCTAGTCATGCTCCCATAGCCCAAACTGTGGGGGCAGTGTTGGCAGGACCTGAGTTATTTTAGGTCTAGTTTAGAGCTAAGTAATGGACTTAGAATTTCATTTCAGGTCAAATATCACAGAAAAAAACACTTTTCCTCTGTATGAATTCTGGACATAAACAACTTTAAAATATACTTGATCTCTCTCTACTGGACACAAATTAAGTTTACTGTAAGACTAGTTAAGATTTTTTGTCCCTTCTAAATCTGAAATTACCAGGTTTCATCCTAATGTGACTTGTCATCCACAATTCTGCTCACATCTAGCCTGTTTCAGGTGTAGCTTTGCAACAAGGTGTACACTCAATGTCATCTTGCCTCCTGTTGGAGCGGCAAACTGAGGCCAGTGGGAACCATGATCGGACGAACCTGTGAACGTGGCAGGTAAACAAACCAGCTGGGCCCGCCAAGGATGTTTACCCTGGGGGGGCGCACGTTCCTATCCCTGTTCTTGGCCCTTGCTCTGGTGAGCTCTTTTGGGAGCTCCTTTCCTAAGAAGCTTCTTGTCTTGTCTTCTAGGAGCCACCTCATCTGAGCCCTGGTAACTCTTTATCAGGCTAATTAGTGGGTCTGAAAGGCTCCTGTATGGGAAAATTACAGATAGACCGGTCCCTGTCTCCCTTAAAGAACTAGCCTCCATGAAAATCCTATTAAATGCTTGCATCTCCTTCTTTATTATTTGTGGAGTGGAATATTCTGAGGCTTAAATCGGTCTCTCATTTAGTAATTTCTGTCTTCCAAATGCCAATGAATATTAAAAGTTATCACACCTATAGCAGAGCAAGTCAATGGTGTGGTGAACTATGAGTCATTAGGCAGGAAACTTCCTTTGGGAGAAATAAGAGTGCCTAGACGCTGACAGTTTCCAACCAGTGAAGGGCTATCACTTGACACAAGAAGCATCAAATAAGTCACAGAATGGCTGCAAAGGTACTGAGTGAAGACTGGTATGGAAGATGGATCAAGGTCCTATTTCTTCATGAAGAATAGAAGGACTACGTAAAGCACACAACAAACTAGTTAATTTCCTCTGTATTAGAAAAGATGGACAGACCATGTTCTGACTTTTAATCTGTCACTTTAACCACAAGATCAGATCATGAGATCAACTTTTTCCCAATAAGGAACTAAATGCTGGAAACTCCATATCACACTATCCTCGAGCTAGATGGACAATTAGTAATTATGCAAACTGTTGAAAAGAAGATGATTAATACCCAAAAAGGAGAGTGTCAAACCACACTTAAATCATGAGGAAATTTTGACAAGTGCTTTATAACTTTTCAAAACCAAAATGATATTCTTTCTACAAAGAAGTAAACCATGAATAGTATCTATCAGTCAACCATCATATTACCTGTTTTTGCCCTCTCACTTCTTCACAGTAATCTCACCTAGAACTCAGACATTGATTTAACACTTAAGTACACTTTTTGAGGCACATTAACAAAAGACCCTCCTCCTTTGTAGGTTGTCACTTTTAACTGTTAAACATGGGTGTTGATTTAGGTAACAGCAGCAGCTTCTTCAACAAATGTGTTCTTATATTCCTATATTGTGAAATCTAGTAAATAATTGTAAAGTTACTTTATAGCAATTTGTGGTTCTTTAAATGGTTCCCATTTAATTACCAGTGACGTACCATATTATAGTGTTACAAATTGCATTAAAATCATGGAGAAACAGATAAATGATGTCTTTCCTAGGACAACAGACTAATTTTCCATACTAATTTAGCTTCCCACTTGGGGAAGCAAGCAGTGATGTCTGACATATTTCACTATATTGTTGACTGTATTGTACTCTAAGTACTGTAATTGTTATTTGTTATGCATTCATTTAGGTACCATAATATGTCAGCCATATTTTTCCATTAGCATATGTTTACTATATTTGTCATCTTTTGAAATTAAAAACTCACAACTACAGTGGAAAGGAGAAAAAATAGACTAAATAAGCACTGCTAATTATAATAAAAGGATTTTTTAATTTAACTATATCGACAGATCTTTCAATAAAGAGGGAAATGGTTCATTCTAGATTGCAGAGGTGTTCAGAGATATTTATCTGAACCTGGCAGCCATCTGAATGTTCATTTGCACATGGCATCCTAGTCAAAATAGAAAAAAAAGTATTTCAAGGACTTTTCCAGCTCAGGCTCCGCTATTTCTGTCCCCCACCTGACCTGGCCACCCTCATGTAGATTGCCAAATCAAAGTCATCAGCCTCCTAATTCAGGATGGGACTACCAAGGGATTGTAATCATCTAAACACAGCCTCAGGGAGTAACACAATCCACTCCTCTACTACTATCGCTGCTTAGAAGGGCAAATCCTATAATGGCTTCCTGGTAGGAAGGAAAAGACGGAGTAAAGATTTATAAGATTCCCTGCCAGAGAAGAGCAGCAAGGAGTGGGAGCCCTCCAAAGGAGGAGTTCTGCATTCTGGGCCAAACACTCCCCACGATGTATTCAACCAATGAAAGTTCACCCCTAATTTCATAATCTTCTTGGGCACCTGCATCCTATGAGTAAAATCTCAGTTCTCAGTAATGCAATATTTATTGACAGTTACCAATAGTTAGTTCTTAATGGACAATTTTAAGGATTTTATAAAAAAAATTAACAGATGCCAGTGATGGCACCTAATTCTTTTGTTGTCATTCCTGATCTCCTATCATATGTGTCATCGGCATCTCAATGCTTTTAGTGATACCTCAGGCAGAAACATCAGAATGAATTACATAATCAATACCACTCTAGGTATGCATTCACCCGTAGACAAGAATATAAGGGATTTACTTTGTGTGCAGGCTTAAGTTGTTTATTGACTTGATAGTTTTAAGGCTTAGTAGGAGGTCAATGGCTTATGGGCTAATTCATTAAAAATACTTACATCAGAAGGAGTACACATTTTCTTCTATGGATCCTAAACTTGTGGGAGTTGAAATAAAAAAAAATTGGTGAAAGTGTATTTATTGGCTTTGGTTTGCTTATATGGGTATATTCTGGAATAATATGTGAACAGGGGCAAGAACATGTATATTTCTCAAGTGCATATAGAGTAAAATTCATCAATACATTTCGAGATTAATAAGGTCATGAAACAATATGATGAAAGTAAAGTGGTGAAAGTTAAAGCTGAACTGAGTCAGTCTGGGTCCACAATAAGTATTTCTGATCTAAAATAGTCACAGTAAAAGTGAGATCAGGATCAGGCCTGAAGTATTCTAAGTCATGTTAGCATGTTGGAGGTCTGAAATAAATTCATAATGTTATACACTGTGTACTTGATCTACTTCATTACTTGAGCAAAAGAGGTAGGCATAGAGCTGAATGGAAAGCCTAGTAGATATGGAGTTGTTGTTTGTCTTTTTTCCACTGTTTGTCACAGTGTTAAATACTGTGTTACACAACTTAGGGAGAAATATATATATGGCTTATGTTATTTTTTTTAAAAAAAGAAAACATAAATTATAAGAGGAGAGTGCCAGAGAGTGCACTGCTGATGAAAACTAAGTCATGTCTGCCTAATATTCTTAGAATTACTATACATAGATATTTATGCTATTTATTATGTTAAACCTGGGAGCAGCATTGGGTCAGATCATGAGACCCAGCCTGACCTCTCCACACTGGTTTTGGAGAAAACCACTATCCCTTTCTTTGATACTTGGTCATGCCACTCCCAGCTGGACTGCATGTAGGTTTCCCCATTTAACATCTTGCAGGTCCACTTCTCCAGCATAAGGCCAGCATCTAGTGAGTGACCGAGGTGGTTTCATTAAAGACTGAGTAGCCAGGGTTGGCCCACTGACATTTTAATAACAGTCTGCTGGAGGACATGGGCTTTATGGCATCTTTCTGAGAGTTTTGGCTGGCCTGCTGGAGGACAGAGGCATGCCTTTCCCTAGTCGCAGAGGTATTCGGATATGGGGAAAGTATGTATATCTAGCTCTTCCTCCATGCTTATCCGCAAGTGGGCAGTTGGCACAGGGACATGATGATGGAGCAGATAGAATAGGAGAGGTGCCTGGCTGATTGTCCCAGGAATTCATCTCTCTTCAGGGAATGTAAGGAAAAATGGGATGAGTTCAATGCTCTTGACGACCATTGAGCGAGGGGTGTTTTTGTTAGATCCCACATTCAGTGCCTTCTGGAGATGAATCATAGCTCCCACTTCTATGCCCTGGAGAAAAAGAGGGGTGCCAAAAAGTACTTGGCCTAGCTCCTGGTGGAGGACAGCATCTCCCTTCTAATTTCAGTGGAGATGTGGGAAAAGATGAGGGCTTTTATGGTAGCCTCTTCTCCCCAGACCTAACCATCTCACAGGACCTTGCAAGCAACAGCACCGAACTCCCAAAGGATAGCATGGGTGACTGAGACCAGATAGAGCACCTTCTCACTCTGTCCACATTCTGAGAAGCCCTCCATATGATGTTCCCAAACAAATCTCCAGGCATTGATGTACCAAACAGCTCTACCACACATTCTGGGAAGTCCTTGGCCTGGACCTTGCTGCCTTCTGGGCAGAAGGCTTGGAAAGTAGGGACACCCATTGTTTTGAAGGTAGATTCTGCTGACCCTACTGCCCCAAAAGGGGGACCCCCATGACTTAAGGAATTGGCACTCAGTTTAATGCCTCAGCATGGACTACAGCAGGGATCAGCAACCCTTGGCATGTAGCCTGTCAGGGAAATCTGCCGGCAGATTTGTTTACCTGTAGCACCCACAGGTTCAGCTGATTGCAACTCGCACTGGCTGCAGTTCGTCATTCCAGGCCATCTTGCAGCAGCTGAGGTCCATGCTGGCAGACGTGATCCAGCCAAACCAGACATACACCATCCTGGGCCGGATGATCTTTGGCAATCTCTATCTCATCTATCACTTGTCCTCCTTTCCCTGGACCAGGAGAAGATTTTTGACAGGATGGATTACAGGTCTCTCTTGGACATTCTGTGGGTACTCAGCTTCACATCCCATTTGGTCAGGTTCTCCAGGTGGTGTACCCCTCTTCATAGTGTCTGGTCAAATTTAACTGACCTTAACTTAACTTGTCACCTTCAGCCAACCAGATTTAAAACATCAAGGAAGCACCTTACATAGTGGAGACTTTTCCCATTGTGAATAACACTTCTTGCTGTTGCAGGGAGGATAGCCCTTTGACAAATCAGAATCCTCATCACCTCACCACATTCAAGCACCACATTATGGAGACCACTAGTGTGGGATGAATTGGTATGGGTTGGCAACGTGTCCGTAAATGGTCACAAGTGTCCACAGTAAAATTTTGAGGTCTGTGTGGGGTGCTCACTGGTGGCTCCCCACAAGTGAGTCCCTGTCCCTTCTGTTTCTGGCGGAGGTGCGGCCAGACAGCTCTGATTGCTGCTTCCATCCCCCTTCACTGAGCACTGACTCTACAGCTCCCAGCCCATTGGCCAGGAACGACGATCAATGGGAGCTGCTGGGGTGATGCCTGAAGTCAGGGCAGTGTGAAGGGCTTCCTGGCCATGCCTCCACATAAGAGCTGGAGGGCGGGGACATGCCACTGCTTCTGGGAGCTGTTTGAGGTAAGTGCTGCACGGAGCCTGCACACACACACACACCCTGCTGGACCCCACCCTCCTGCCTCAGACCTGATCCCCCTCCCACCCTCTGAATCCCTTGGTCTCAGCCTGGAGTCCCCTCCAACACTCTGAACCCTTCATTCCTAACCCCCAGACTCCTCCTGTATACCAAATCGCTCATTCCCAGCCCCACACCAGAGCCTGCACCCCCAGCTGGATCTCCCCCCCCCCATCCCAGCCCCCTGATTCAACCCGGAGCCCGCCCCCCTGCACCCTTATTTTTGTCCCCACCCTGGAATACGGACATCCAAGACCAGAATCCATACCCCCTCCCAATCAGAGTCCCCCCCGTCCCCCAACAACATCCATCACTAAGTCTGGTAATTTTGTCAAGTGTCCGTCATACAACACCATTGTGTTGACTCCTGTGAACTGGTTTAATGAATTCTGGTAAATCCACCACAGAAAAAAATGTTAGGTATGGGTTGTGTTATTGGTGGGTTGTATGGTGTTATTGATGTACCCACTCCAAATCAATTTATCCCTTCCCTTTACATGCTGCTTCTATATTTTCACTTGTAAATAGAGTGTACATTTATTGTTGGTTTAATCCATTCTGCACTTTGCAGTAAATATATATGAGTATTAGGATAGTCAGAGGGATATGTACCAAGTTAGGAATAGTTTAAACCATATAGGGAGGTAAGATATGATTCCTGACTGCCTTAAACAGTCGGTGATGGTACCACTAGTTGGTAGCTGAGAACCAGGCTGTTGAAACCCACTGCAGCCAAAGCAGAGGGACACCAGATAAAGGCTCCTGTGGATACAGTAGCCCATAAACCTCCTTACACACACCCATTCTGTGTCCCTACAAAGTAATAAGACTTCCTTATCAACCTAGTCCTGGCACAGACATACAGATATCCAACACACTAGGAGGAGGAAGTTGTCTTGGAGTTGTTCTGCAACTGGGAGTTTCTATTTCAAGTTCATTGTTAAGTCACATCTCCAGAGTTTCTCTGGGTAGGCTCCATGACTCCTTATATGCCTTCCAGGAGCAGTGGGCATTGTTGCAGGTTCTCTGATCATTGTCCCCTTCTGGATCTCCAATATTTAACAATTAAGCCTCATTCCCTGTTCTGTTTTGTTTTTATTGCGCCAAAAATTCAGTTGTGGTCTGGGTTCAGTGGTTCCTCCCCGTCAATTGAGGGGGCAAACCTTTTATTCTAAGTTGGCCTAGTCCCTGCCCTCTCAGTATCCGCAATAGTACTCCTTTGTATTAGTAGGCTTTTAGGCCCCTTTTAGGCTCCATTGAGACATGGGAGTTTACATACATAGAGTCTTTGCATGGTAATGGGTATTAGGCTTGGGTCCTGCAATACTTCACATGAAGACTTCACAAATCAGTGGGGCTCCCTGTGGAAAGCAGCAGTCACTTCTTCTTCTTCGTCGTCTTTGTCTTCATCTTCGTCTTCTTCTTCGACACTTAATCAGACAGTCAGCCATATTGAACATTCACTATTTGATCCATTTCTGTGCAACCACAAAGGCTTGACAGCCTGAGAGTCCAACATTGGAACAGACTTGTTGAACCCATGTAATAGGGGATCTGCCTCTGGGGCACCTCCACCCTCAGTTGGTGGAATTTTATCTTGGATGTTACAAAGAACCCAGAGAACAGCGCTCACTGGAACATCTTCCAGCATCCTTGTGACACGTCTGAAAACCATAAGGCACCGCCTGTGGACAATGGCCCCAGTAGTCTGTAGACCCAAATGATCATGAACATCTGCATTACAGAGTAAGTCATTCCACTTTATGTCTAATAAATGTCATTGATAGTTTGTATGGAAAGAGTCTGTGCAGTGTCTGTGGTGTTTAGCCATAAAACAGTATGGGAAGGATACAGCTTGAATAAATCATAAAATCATAGAAGTTTAAGGTTGGAAGAGAAATCAAGTGGTCAGCTAGTCCAACCCCTTGCTCAAACCAGGACCAACTCCAACTGAATCATCCCAGCCCGGGCTTTGTCAAACTGGGCCTTAAAAATCCTAAACTTGGTTGTCATACTAAGATGATGTTGATTCCATATCCATTGTAAATGGCCCATGGCACATGCTGTGATGCCAAATTGATGGAGAACCTCTGTGTGAGAACTGGAGGAGCTGGTAAGTATAGAATCCAGATAGCAAAAACTGGAAACTGATTCAATGGTTTAATTGTTCAAAGAGATTGGAGTTACAGGTGGACCTGGTCCTAGATTTGGAATTTTGTCTTTGACCATGAAACATAAAGACCAATCTTAGCTGACTCTTCATCCACATGCTGGAGTGCCTCACGAAACCTGTAAAGACTCTGTACTAAAAGAACAACATCATCATCATCATAGTCAAGTCCTCTCCACCCTCCCAGGTGCAATCTTAACCTCATCATGGTGGAGGGGGTATAACATGTGAAATAGGGGATTGCCCGTTGGAGCTATGCCATCAGCGATGAAGCCTTGTCCGAAATATCAACCTTGAGCATTATACAAGGTGAACAGATCCAACGTGAAACCTGAAAATTATGGCTAACACAGACAGTGAACATGCAGGGCAACAAGTGCACCTAGCTACCTGAGGCGAAGGAAGTCACTGAGAAAGACTCAACGGCTTGGGACACACAGCTTGAGGCCAGTACTGGTGGACCAGGATAAGGGTTGCATTACTGGGCCTCCAACTAATACCAGTGGTATGAGATATTTCCCAGGATAATCATTTGCTCTTGTTTTTTTGACCATGAATAACCTAGCATCCACTCAGCCACAACAAATTGCATGACTAAAATTTAAACTGTCACTAATTGAGGAATGTGTCTTCTTATGGCTTTGGATAGCAGGTAGCATACTGTGGGCACTACCAGAATATAAGTAAATAATCATTGTTATGCTAGCAGCTGTGGTGAAGAAGTACTTTAGAAAAAAAAAACACACACACATGGCACCATCACTTTCACAGACAGAGTATGAAGTCATGGATTTGGGTACCCTCAGAAACAGAATTACCAAATTCTCGTTTAGGTTAAGAATATTTAAGAAGGATACCACATTGTTTATTGAGGAAGGAGCACACCCTTCAGGCTCAAGCCAGCCTACTGTCTCTTTCTCAGCATTTCACCCACTGCAGTTGTCATATTCAAATGACACCTCCTTTCTTTTCTCCTCAGGCTAGGTTTTTATAATCAGAAGCCTGAAGCTATCCAATAAAGTGACAGGATTAAAGTCACTCATTAAGGGAAACTATCCCTGGTGGCACCTTCCATCTCAGTCCATGTGCAGTAGTCATCAATCTTTCCCCCAAAACTTAAACTCCTACCTATATAGAAATATATTTACCTCCAAGGCCTAGTAGCAATTACACTTCCATGGGACTTTCATGCTGGTGTAGAAACTTTGTTATAGAGGGGAAAAGAGCAAAATTTTCATGATGAGATTTTTTTCTGTCCAGCAGTTAGAGCAGAAGGAGGTAAAAAAGTAAAGGTTGGATAGACTAAATTGATAATTGGCCAGGGCAGTGTCCCTCCTTTATGCAGGTACTTAAACCATGTATAATAAGTCAACATCTCAGACTGAAAATACTGGAGCAAGGAAAACAGGGAAGAAGAAAGCCATCTTACTTTTAGACATAAACAAGACACAACACAGTAACTTTGATTTTTAACTTGGTCACAACCAATTTCATACAATATCCTATAAGTACTGCTGTGTTATTAATTAATTTCAATAACCTTTCCAGAGCAATGGGACAGTGAAGACTGTGTGCATTGAGTTCAGATGATTAAATCCCTTAGGGCATTCTGTTCTAAAAATAAACTTTCCAAATGTCAGTTGCAGATATCAAAGCTGGTTTTGAGTTAGAAAAGTACAATAATCTGAAACCAGAAAACTTCCATATCCAAATCCTCTTACAGAATAAATCATTCAATGACGTAGGTATTTATTTGTTTTAAGAATTCCTCCCTGGAGTAAGACCTTATGGCTGATATAATTTTTGTGACTGAGATATAACAAACCTAGAAAATAGGGGTTAAGAATGGTCATAGTGATGCTGCCATCATGAGTTCAGGAAACAAAGATGCCAAACTATATTTTTTTTTGTTTAGGTCATGGTTGTGACATCATTAACTTCAATGAGACTCTGGTAAAGTAATAGAATTTGGACCATGTCATTGTTACAGGACCTTTCTTGTCTGTTCATTTTTTTATCTCTAGAAGATTTTATGTTACTATAATACCAAATATAAAATAAAAAATTAAAAAACCTATTTTAATTAATTATATCTGTTTGTATGCCACTGCTTAAATGTTAAGTTTTAATGTCAAAAATATCCTCTTACCTTTTAAGGCTGCAATCCTGCCACATACATATGCTTAACTCTATTCATGTGGGTAGTCCAACTGAATCAAGAAAGAAAAAAAAGTGGGGGAAAAAAATCACTCATCATTGCCTAAGAGATACCAAAAATCTCACATCATTAGTTTGTATGAATGTATTATATAAAATATGGAGTATGTGTAATGTGTCAGAGTTACAGATGGTGGGAAAATGTGAGGGGAGGGAAGTAGATAGAAAATTTAACTTCTCATTTTTATTTTATTTTTCTCTCAAACTTTTTAGCTGAAAACAGTGAATTTCTGTTGGTAATTGCCACCACAGTGTCTCTTGTAGTTGTAATTTAGGGCTTCATTCTTCATTTTTGTCTCTATCGGCCAGACTCTCTCTTTCTCTTTTTCTTTTTCTTTTTCTTTTTCTTTTTCTTTCTCTTTCTCTTTCTTTCATCTTGCTGAGCCATCATAGGAGTTCCTGGCTTCAGATCATTTTGATAAACAGTCCAGCTATGGAACCTAGACCAGAGAGGAAAGTGCTAGAAGTGACACCCAAATGATAACTCCCATATGACAGCATTTCCTACTAAAAATATTAAGTTTGGGGGTGTTTGTTTTTTTCAACAAGTTTAGATGTCCCAGGAAAGTGTACACTTTCATTAAAAAATAATTTAGTGAAGCAAGTTTTCTGTTGAAAAACAGTTTCAATAGGAAAATTTTGGCCAGCCCTCATCAGAGTTAACGTTCCCAGAGCAATCATAACATTTAAATTTTCCTGACTTGTTAGTGCTCAATCTACGAACATTAATGTTGCATTAATGCTAGCTTTTGACTTTCACTATAGGATTGTATGCTCTGTATGGCATGATCTGCATGCATTAACATCCTGCTGTTATTTGAGATTGTAGAACTAGGTACAGCTGTTGGACTAAAATAATAAATAGATATGCAAAATCATAGGATTGCCCTCAGAAGGCTACCACAACTGTTCTTTAAAATAATCTTTCAAGGTTTTTTTAATTAAGTTTTTGAATTAATAGGTTTGTGCTTGACTTTATGCATCATTTCCCATTTTGCTTATTTTGAGCTCCTGTCTCCAACTGATTAGCAGGAAATCCAAGTGAAATTTTCAATATTACATGAGTTTACTAAAAAGACACTGCTAGTGATTTCCATGTTCATTTCCAAACCAATAATGTTCAAGGATAAACAAACAATTGTAACCCTTCTGCCCATCAGAGTTGGCAGCAACAAGGGCCGGGTTCAGTATCCAGGGGTTCTGTTCCAATAAAACCGGCTCAATCCCCCACCCAGTGACCTGGGACAACCATATACCATCCTTCTGGGTGCCTCTAAGAGGCAATTCTTCCCCTCTTGCAAGTGCAGAGTCTGAGTGTACCAAAAACCTTTTGCATTATATTGGGGAAACACCCCCCACACACACTTAATACAGTGCTCAGTAATTCCAGCTCTTCAGTGATTTCAGCTTATAGTGAGGGTGGGGGGACATTAGTGCAGATGCACTCCTGAGCCTCAAGTGAATTCAGCTTAGCAGGCTGAATCTAGACTCTTCATGAAATCAAACATTAGCTCTGACATTTCACCATGGAGAGAGACAGGATGCAATAGGCTTGTAGGGCCCTCAGACTAGGCCCTCTCTAAAAGGTACAGAAGCCTGTCCATTGCTTCCTTCTATTCAGGGGGTTTTGGAACCCCTGTCCCTTGGCCAGTGAGTGCTACCTAGATGGGGGCGATTCCCTCCATCATGACAAAGGCCAAGTACATGTCCCAGTCCCTCATTCACATAATCAGGTTAACAACATTTTATCATTCCAGCCCCAATAACAGAGAAACTGGGATCCCACAGCAGCCAAAGTGACCATTTGGGCTGCTGTGAGCCCAGGCTAGGCGCAGTGGGTGCGTCTATGCAAATAAGATCAGCCCCTGAAGTTCTTTTCCACAACTTACTGCAATTCCTACAATTCACCACCATATGTCAGGGTGGAGCTCATCCTGACACTGCTTACACAATAATGCTCAGTACAAGAATTTATATATTATAAATAGCTCTACTGAGGAATGTTAAAAATAGAACTGGTTAGAAAATGGAATTCCAACAGTTCAAAGTCTGTTTTTGTTCCAAAGAAGAATAAAACCCCAAATTTTGAAGTATCCTTTGAAATAGAATTTCCAAAAAAATTAGTTTGGAATCATGGAAATATTTTGATAGTGTCAAACACAATTATATATATAAATATATATATGTGTGTGTGTGTGTGTAAAATAAAATCAAGATTTTACTATAATGTAAAAGTGTAAATGGATATTTTTTTAACCTTACAAATGAAACATTTTGATAGCAAAGTCCAGGGTCAGGGCTGTTGCCTTGCACTGCAAAACAAGGCCCGGCTTCAGGGTGACGGATCCCACCCTGCCCCACAGAACAGGGTCCAGGGTCAGGGTTGGGGCTGCCACCTGGCCCCGCACCACGCAGGCTGCTGCCTGTCCCTGTACAACAGTGTATGGGGGCCCTCGCACCCAGCCCCACCACCGGGGCTTTGCTTCTGGATCCATTCTGTGGAGAGGTCTCTGGCCTGGGGGTGTTAGGAATAGCAGAGTATGGGAGGTGGGTGTGGTCCTGTGGTTCACAACCTGCAGTCCAGATAGCACGTTGTGGACTGCATATGCAACCCACAATGATTAATAGGTTGACAACCACTGACCTAGACCATCCCTTATAGTTGTTTATCTAATCTGTTCTTAAAATTCTTCACTGACAGAGACTCCACAGCCACCTTAGGTAATTTGTTCCAGTGCTTCACTACTCTTACAGTGGAAGACTTATTCCTTATATCTTGCTTAAAACACTCCTGCTAATACATCCTAGAATGATGTTTGCTTTTTTTTTTTGCAACAGTGTTACACTGTTGATTCATATTTAGCTTGTGATCCATTATAACCCCCAGATTGTTTTTTATCTGCAGTATTCCTTCCTAGATAATGAGTTCCCATTTTGCATTTGTGCAACTGATTATTCCTTTTTAAGTGTAGTATTTTGTATTTGTCCTTACTGAATTTTCTCCTTTTCTTATTTAAGACTATTTCTCCATTCTCCTAGCAAAATTATTTTGACTTCTAAATCTGTCCTCCAAAGCACTTGCCAGCTGGCTATCATCTGAAAACCTTAAGTATACTCTCAATGCCATAGTCAAAATCATTTAAGATATTGAACAGCTTCATGTTGATTATCACATTATTTTTACATAATTACAAATTGATTGATTGATTGATTATTTGCTCCATTATCTTTCTAAGTTGACTGGTGTATAATTCCCTGGGTTGTCCTTATTTCCCTTTTTATAGACAGACAAATATAGTACCATTTCCCAGTCTTCTGGAATCTGTCTTGTCCTCCAGGTGTTCTCAAAGTTAATTGCTGAATGGCTCAGAGATCCTTTCAGCCAGTCCCTTCAATATTTTAGCATGCATTTCACCAATCCTCACTGACTTGAAGACATTTATCTAAAAATGCTTAACTTGTTCTTTTCCGATTTAGTCAAAGACTCTACTCATTTGCACTGATGATCACTATGTTAATCACCAATCACTGCTAATATTTTTGGTGCAAACTGAAACAACAAAATTAGGAATTTAACACTTTGGCCATTGCTGTCTATTTTCTTTCTATACTCAATGAGTAATTGCCCTACACTGTCTTCCTTTTGCTTCTAATGTATTTGTAATTTATCAGTCCATAGCTAGTTGAATTGTGTTTTGTGTCTTGGCCTTTGTAATTTTATCCCTACATGCTTGTGTTGTGTTTTATATTTATCCTTCATACTGCGACCTACTTTCCACTTTTTGTTTGATGTTTGTGAGTTTCAAATTATTGAAGATCTCCTGGTTAATCCAGGAGAGGATCTCTCATATTACTTACTATCTTTCATATACATTGGGATTGGCTTTTCTTGTGCCCTTAGTAATGTTTCTTTAAAAAAAAAACACCTGCCAACTGTCCTGAACTCTTTGTCCCTTACACTTGTTTCCCACAGGATCTTAACTGCCAATTCTCTTAGTCTGTCTTCATACTGCTGTTTTCTCTCCAACCATCCTTTAGAATCATGAACTCTTATCTTTTCGTGATCACTTTCACCCAAGCTGCCTTTCACTTTCAAATTCTCAGTCAGTTCCTTCCTGTTTGTCAGAATCAACTCTAGAACAGTCTCTCCCCAAGTCACTTTCTCAACTTTCTGTAGTAAAGAAAACCTCAGAAAATATGTGCCCTGCTGTATTATTTCCCCAACAGATTTTTGAATAGTTGAAGTACAAGTTTGCCACGTCTTGAGGTGGCTGATAAGACCCCCTGTGGGACCTTTGTTTTTCCAGCTGGGAGGTTGCAAGTAAAAGTCAACACCAGAGAAGCTGTAGTTTCTATCTTTGCTATTCTTTTCTCTCTTTGTGTGTGTGTGTGTGTGTGTTTGTAGGAAATTGGATCAGACTTTAACAGCAATAATAGCAGCTCCAGCCCATCTCAACTAACTTATCTTTTCTCCACAAAGGATAGTTTATATCATCTAAAAAACTGTCAATCAAAGGGTTTTTTCCTTCTAAAACCTCTCTCTAGTAAGAGGAAAGGGACCAAGGGAGGCTGTTAAAATAAAAGCCTTATTTAATACTTTATTTCAAATGCTGTTACTGTATTTCCTTCTTTTCTATATCTTTAATAAAAACATTATAAAGGATTTCAATGGTGTGTTTGACATTGTACTAAGCAGGCTAAGATGGCTATATAACAAATTCAAAACCTTGTTTAAAACTGTTTAATGTTGAGCAGTGACTAGGTTATGTTAATACCTTTGAGTCTTGGTGACTATATATTCCATGTAAATTGGTACAACTGATCATCGGAACAAGGAATGAATGTAGACTGGATACAATAACAAAACAACAACTTTTGTTCAGATGCATCTTGTCTCCAACACATCAAGGGAAATGTATGATTCAATTTTTTACATTTATGAACCCAAAACCTCTTTGGCAGAGGGCTAACCCTATAACATGGAGCTTTCATTTCCCCGTGTAGGAGTATCCTGCCTATGGAATCAAGGGGCCTTAGAATTTATAAGACTGTTACAAAAATATCACTGTTTTACTTGAACTGGTCGCCTTTGACCTGGATGTCATTGGGAGACATTACAAAAAATAAATAAAAAAAAGATGTGCGAGTCACCTTTCAGAGTAGAATCAGACTTAAAGATGCTATGTCACCATTAGACTGTCAGATTTCAATATGATGCGACCTAAAATGACAAAAATATAGCATGCTATAATGAAATTGACTTACCTAAACTAAAGGGTGGCTCGGAATACAGTTGCAACATGTAATGAACACTGTGAACTGCAAACAGTAGTATTGGAACTATTTTTCATTGCAGAAGTGGGATGCTTCATGGTCTGGGGTAGAAATGGAGAAAAGAAAGTATTGTTGTGTTGGGTTTGTTTGTTTTTTAAATAAAATTTCATTTTCTTCCCAGTTCAGGAGGTTAGCCAGCAGTGTAATTAGTGGATTAATTTTTGTTTTCTTTCTGGAAGGAGTCACCTTTGAGGATGAGTTTAATCAAAGAGTAAAACTGTATACTTGACATTACAACCTTTGTTGTGTGCTGGTGGAGTGCTAAGGGATCTATTGTGGTCTTGTCTCAACAGCCTATAATAATCAATAAGAAAACAAGGGGAAAAAAGCATCAACTAACGTGTGTAGTTCACATAGGGCAAGTGTCTTGAATCAAAATCTAGAAATTATTAGATAAAACACTAAAAAGATTTTTTGTCTTTCTTGTTTTATACATGAATGAATGTGTAATAGCTGTGATTATCAGACTTTTTGGATAAATCAGAAAAAAAAAAGCTATCTTTTAAAGTCAACCCACTAAATTTACCATGTTTGAAGGTTGTAACAGAATACCACAATACCTCTTGAAGTACTTATCATAAAGTGTTTTCCCCACAGTCATAGAGGCAGATTTTAATTAACCTTTACAATAACCTTGCCTTGTACTTAATTAAACTACTACAAGCCATACTAGCTCATTTTTGAGTTTTAAAATTACAATGATGAAAATAATGAAGATATTTGGACACTTTTTGGAACTCTGGATGCCGTATAATTTAATACTGTTGTACAGATTGTGTTTAAAATATATGTTTTTGAATGAAAAGGTAGCAGATTTCTTCAAGAATCTTTTCACTGTATTTAAACAACAGTTACGGTACTTCTGAGTTCATTTTCTGGACATTTCAGCATTTCCATAAGCAGATAACCCATAAGGTATATGGACATTTTCTTTATTTACCCATTTAGTTGCTTTCCTAGTCTGTGAATAATTTTACTAAGTCCAGAATGCACCACGTCTAATTTGTAGGTGTCTTGAAAAAAAAAGTCACTGGAGCCACAAACCCTGTGGTAGGTATCTAGGAATAACTCAGTGGTCAGATATACCAATCCCTCTTTTCTTGCAGAGGTCTGAGGGTAGAGATGAAAGGTGCTTCATACTCAGCACAATGTCTCCAGAACCACAAACTAGCAACTATGAACAAACCACACCAAGAAAGAAAGTAGGGTGGGACAAAATCAACAGTTCTAAGTGAATTCTTAAAACAAAACATCTCCTGGAACTAGAGGCCATGGACCAATAGCAGTCTCACATGCTCAGCCTGGCCCAATCTCAGTCAACTGAATGCAGTGAGCTTTCTGATACTTCTCCCAGCTCCACAATGATTAGAGAAATACAGCCATAGGTTACCCCCATCTCTCACTGCCATTAAGGACATCGGGGTGTGTATTGCCCTCCAAATCTGATTAAGCTCCCACCCCAGTGAACAGAAAAGGCTGTGTATTAATTTGTCTGCTATTGGTTCTGCTCCTTGATTAGAGGACTGTCCCAATGCACATTGAAGTTAACAATTATTCAATGAGCTGTACATCAGGTCTTGAATGAGCTGATACTCAAATTATTTTCACCTGAAACAAGTTTAGTTTTGCAATTAAGCAAATATTGCTTATGAACAAAGCCTCATTCACAATACTGTTCAGAAAATGCAGGTAAGGCATGCAAGAGCTACCCCAGAATAAACTGTGAAGATTGTGCAAATCTTTGTGAATATTTTCCATACTCTTTGCTTTACAGTGCAATGCAGATTACCAGCATGCCACTGGCAGGACGCCTAGTACAGAGTTGCACTGAATAGATGCATCAGGCGACTTAGTGCTTTTCAAATAAGTGTCCAGCACTGGCTGCTTTCAAAGGCAGGCTAGAGATAAGCTAAACGGTTGGTTTGTTCTTGTATAGAAATTATGATGTTATTAGGAATTACAGTACTAGAAATTCAAATAGAACTGAAACAGTGTACCATTTGCCAGAGATTTGAACTTAATTGGAAAGACCCGAAATGCTTGGCAGACTGATCATATAGTTGCTCTTCATTGGGAGTTTATACATGTGTTAAACACTGCTATGAGAAAGTAGTAAAAAGATACTCAAACCGCCTGCACATTGAAGAGTTAAGAAATCCAAAGATGAGAAAGCAGGGGAGATTTAAAGCTTAATAGAGAGGGCAATAAACATAACCTCCAATATCTGTGGGATGATAAAAAAGATGGCCAAGAAACAAAATAGGAAATAATCCATACAAGAGGAAATACAATCTAATACAGCTTTTGAACAGCGGTCACAACAAAGGTAGGCAGGTTTGTTGTAAATCGGAGGAGAGAAACAAGTCAGAGCTTGAGGCTCTAGACACACATATATAAAATAAGTGGATGAACACACACATATAAGCAGGAATGGGGATTCCTGCTGCTGACTAATACAGCCAGACCGTGCTAACTGAGGAGTCATATTGTTCCTTTTAAGGGAGCAGAAGTATATATTCCAGGTGTTTTCCCACTATTTCTTGCCCTGAGCTATCCTGCCTCTTGCTGATTGGATGGTTCTTGGAACATTTTCACTGGACTCCCCCATAGCTTCTACTAATAAGGGCAGGAAGTATTATAGCTAAATGAATATGATAAACATATGTCTACACTTAAAAATTGCGAGAGGCACAGCTGCAGTGGCACTACTGTAGCACTTCAATGTAGAGACATTGAATGGAGGGATTTTCCCTGCTGACATCCAGGGATCGGCAACGTTGGCACAAGGGACCACAGGGTAAGCAATCTTAGCGGGCCCCGCCACTTTCTTTACCTGCCGTTTCGCCGACCATGGCTCCCCCTGGCTGCAGTTCACCGTCCCGGTCCAATGGGGGCTGCAGGAACAACATTGCCGATCCCTGGCATAGGCAATCCACTTTCCTGAGACCTGGTAGTTAGTTCAACAGAAGAATTCTTCCATTGATCTAGTGCAGTCTAAACTGGGGGTTAGGTTGGCTTAACTACAGCACTCACACCCCTGAGCCATATAGTTAAGCTAATTTAATTTTCTAGTTTAGACCAAGCATAAGTCTTGACCTCATTCCTGAGAGACCATAGAGAGCCTGAGGGTATGTCTGCTTAAGATAGTGTATTTAAAAAAATAGCTCTGAGGCCATGGTGGCATGAGTGGCAGTTTGGACTAGTGGCCAGTTTACATATCTTAGGGATTGGGCAGGATTGTACTTGGACAACTAGGCCCAGGCACCGCCTGGGTCACTGCAACAATACTGCTATTTTTAGCACACTAACTTGAGTAGCGCTAATGTATGTCTGTCTACCCAGTTGGGAAGAACCTCCCAACTGCTGCACAGACATATCCCATATAAATGGGCTGGTGCTCAGGGGTTTGGAGTGTGGGAGGAGGCTCTGGGCTGAGCCTGGGCCAGTGGATTGGAGTGCAGGGGGTGTGTGAGCTCTGGGAAGAAGTTTGAGTTCAGGAGGGATCTCAGGGCTGGGGCAGGGAGTTGGGGAGTGAGAGGAGGTGAGGGCTGAGGACTCTGGCTGGGCAGCATTACCTCAGGCAGCTCCCAAGTGTTGGCACAGTAGGCCTAAGGCAGGCTCTCTACTTATCCTGGCCCCATGCCGCTCTCAGAAGCAGCCGGCATGTCCCTGCAGCCACTATGAGGGGGGGAAGAGCAGGGGTCTCCACACGCTGCGGAGTTAGTGCTTGGGGAACGGGCAGCGTGCAGAGACCCCTGTCGTCCAGCAGGGGCTGCAGAGACATGCTGGACACTTCCAGGAATGGCACAGATCCAGGGCAGTCAGGGAGTCTGCCTTAGCCGTGCTGCACCACCAGGTTTTTAACAGCTTAAAATCTCCCATTTTGTCTTCAGTTGCCTCCTGGAAATCAAGCCCAATTCCAGGAGATTCCAGGTGAAACAGGGTTGGCAACCCTACCAGAGGGGCAGTGGCGGTGCCCCTCTCCCCAACTCATACCATTAGCCGTTGGACCAGAGGGGCAGTGTGAATGCTTCCACAGCACAGTAATTAAGCCACTCACCTGGGAGACCCCAGTCCTATTCCCCCTGCTCCACTGAATATTTAAGCATTCATACACAGTGGAACAGCTTTTTCAGGTGATACAGAGAGTCCTCCCCCAGAATACCCCATGGTCAAGTAATTTGGTCTCCCCACTCCAAGGAGAGTGCAGTACATACCTTCCTTCTCCACATTAGGTCGATGGAGGTGTCAGGGGAAAATTAATGGCGCGTCTCTCCCCCTTACTGTACACGCCGGATTCTAGTGGCGGCGTTGAGGCAAGGAGCTCACAAGCTGTCAGAGACCATTGAAGAAACACACAACTTAACTTTGATCAAAGGGGAAACTGAGGCACCCTCCTCTCGGTCAAGAAAGGGGGTTGGCAGCAGCTCCGTTTATTATCAGTACCAAGCAGCCTTTTATAGAGTATATTCAAAGGGGAGGGGGAATGGGTGGAGGGAGGGACAGACCTACTTGAAGCATGCGCATCAGCAAACCCTGACATCAGTCCTAGGTCACTGCCCTCTTGAGGCACCTGGTGAGGGGACCTTGAGAAAGCTTACATGATGCCAACAAGCTTAGGCTATTCGTTCTCTTGAAGCAAAGTTGTTACATACATATAATGCCATCTGGAGATACAACCAACTCATCTAGCATGGGTTTACAGACTGCTTATTGTCTGAGACAAGGTTACATTCCAGGGACTGAGAAGGTTACCACAACAACCGGGTGTCAAAGCAATATTTCACTGAGCCTCTAAGACTCAAGTGAATGGGAGTTTAACTATGTGGTTGCTGGTGAGGAAGAATACATGGTGAGAAGGAGCGAGGGAAACTGAGTTAGCCCTAACAGAGGTATTGAACACCAATCTCACACCATGTGTGAGTGCACTAACTGCTGGGCTCAAAATTCACAAAGGAGGGAACCTCCTCATTTTTTCATCAGTAACGACTGACCTGGTTTAGGTTCCTAACTCCAGGAGAGGGTTCATGGCTGTGAATCCCAAATGGTGACATGATCTGCCCTTCAGTTTGGATTTAGGCACTTAAATCCCCTTAAGGGGCAGGTTTTAGGACACACCTCTCTCTTCGGCATTTCTTATGCTATCTTAGATGGCTCCTGTGTGCTGGCTTCTGGAAATCCCATTCATAGGTTTCTAGTGTTGCATAAATGTGTTCGTTCCTTTGGAGGTCTGTTCCAATCACCTTCAAAGAACAGGCAGAGTCTCAAGGTAACCTGAATAAAAAAGGTTTATTCGTGCACGAATAGGGGGACAGGGGGGTTAACACTCCAAACCTGACTGCCCCAGAACAATGGGCGGTCAGACATATGTACAAGGTTTGATTCTCATCACAAGTATACACAGCCAATACATTCAAAGAGTGTCACAGCTTCATACAGCCAATAATCTAATGCCACATACATAGCTTGTATACAGATTTGAAAAGTGTCACAGCCACCAGCCGTTGGCTCATAACACTTACTGATACATGTATGGCAAACAATGTTGCAGAAGCATGACATGAGCTGACAGGTCTACATGCAGTCTCTGTCCTAGATTATGGCTGCATGCCCATCCAGCTGATTGACTCCATTTTAAAAAGCAAACTCCATTTTGAAATACAGATTACATAGCAGTTAACCAGAAGCAGGTAATACATCTTACACAATAAGCTGCTAACATTACATAACACTACAATTTTTGCCACACTAGCTCTCCCCATGCATTGTATAGGGACACAGGGCGCCTGATGTGGGTTGTCCATTCCACTTGGCAGCAATGTACCTAAAAGTCAGGTGTTGCAGTGCTGTGTCTTTTAGGGCCTAAATCCTGCTTCTGAATTCTATCCAGAATCTGCCTCTCTTTTGTAAAGTTCTCAGTGATGGGCACTTTTATAACAGCTTAGACAGACATGCCTTAAATGCAGACATGCAGACACTCTGAGTCCTAAGCCTCCCCACTTCAAATCATTTCTTCCTTCTGGTAAAAATGTGTTTGCCTTATGGGTCAAAGGACTGGGTCAGGTTTTTGTTTTATTTTATTTTTTATTTACATTCAACTGTCTTCAAGAAACCATTATATAAAGTGTTCAGTGCCCACAACTGGGATCAGTATTTCACAATAGCTCAGCTCTCATTTAAGTGAAAAAGCTATTTTTTTAAAAAATGCTCAAAATTTAGCATCTCCCCTTGAGTGTAATCCAGGCTGCTGTCTATTGAGCATTTGGAAAACCTGTCCACAGACCCTGACTGTTTGAGATTGTTGTGCAGCACAAAGGGAAATTTTCTTTGCATAGTGAATGCTTCTTAATTTTGTCTTCTTGATTATGACTAGGCTTGAATGACAGATATGGGGGCCTTCATTGGCTTGATGGTATTAACTGAACTGCAGTAAGTGAAGTCTTTCAAAGACAATGGCCTCAATTACCTGGAATTTTAGAAAAAAATCTATGAGTGATCCTACTAGGATTTCAATTCCTTATAATGAATGATTGCTCTGTGTCTCACATATCAAATACTGTAAGTCTTTTATCAGTTGGGACATAATCATTCTTGCTGCAAGAAATGAGAAAATGGCCTTCAAATGGAAAGTCAAATATTTAAAAGAAAAAGTAATGGAGTTGGACACATGCCAGCAAAATTATCTCAAAGTCAATAAAAATCAAACCAACAATTATAAAAGCACTAAGATCAAACTAATATAACCCCAAAAGGATACTGAGAAGTACTAGGGCTGTTGATTAATTACAATTAACTCACGTGATTGTCTCAAAAAATAATCAAGATTTAAAAGATTTATTGCAATTACTTGCAGTTTTAACTGCAGTATTGTCTCCTGCAAATGTAAACAAACGTAACTATCTGAGTGATTGGCTGAACAAGAAGTATGACTGAGTGGACTTGCGAGATCTAAAATTTTACATTGTTTTATTTTTGAATGTAGTTTTTTGGTACATAATTCTACGTTTGTAAGTTTTTTTCATAGTTTGAATACTTATAATCCAAAATAAATATAAAGTGGGCACTGTACACTTTTTATTCTGTGTGGTGATTGAAATCGATAGATTTCAAAATGTAGAAAACACCCAAAATATTTAAATAAATGGTATTGTATTATTGTTTAGCAGTACAATTAATCACAATTAAATTTTAATAGTGCGATTAATTTTTTTAATTGCTTGGCAGACCTAATGAGTACATTGATGATATTACATTGTATCCTTCCAAAATACCAACGCTTTCTCTCAAAACACCTTTCTTCGATTGTTTGCATACTATGGATTTACGGCACAGAACAGCAAAGAAGAGAAATGATGTAGATCTAAAAAAAAATAATGAAAAGGACTCAGTTTTTGGCTTGCTTTGATGGCCCCAAAGCCTAGTTTATATACAATTCAATTGAGATCTTGTCTTTAAGATAAACTAAAGAATTTATTTGATTAATCTTTGGAATAAGTGAGGACTATGACCTCACTTGTTGAACTGCAATTATCTTAACGGAGAAACCAAGTAAGGATATCCATTGCCATTGTAATAATGTCATTATCATTAACGATCAATTCATTATTATTGTAAGTTATTTGCAAAAGTCCTAATGAACCACCCAGAAAAGGTCCTAAAAGAAGTTATCTATTCGGATCAAATAATGAGATTGCTTATTATCCATTTCTGGTTGGATAAATTCAGAAAGTGCTATTAATGTGAGATACATAAACACCTAAAAGACATCTGCCCATTTCACCTCTGCATGTATGTTGTATACTTACTTTCCAATTATTTATTCTTGGATTATTTTTCATCATATGCAGTGGCAGGTGGAGTGCTTAGCCCTGCACTGCTTTGGGGTTTCCCCCACTGGCCCCTTGCCAGCCGGGGTCCTGCCGCCTGCCCCAGTCAGCTCCTGCTATCAGCCTGGGTGTAGGGGGCGATCTTCCTTTACCCCCACCCAGCCTCCACCCATCTAACCGCCTTTCCACCCCCACCCCTACCTGGCCCGGCCCACCCCACCGAACCTAACCTCCTCCCCCCTCCCACTCACAACCCAGCCTCCTGCCCCCCATGCCTGAACCGCCCAGCCCAGCGTCCCCCCAACCAAACCTCCTTCCCTCCTGCACCCACGCCTCGCCGACCCCATCCAACCTAGTCTCCTGCCCCCCTCCCCGCCCGCCCAGCCTGGCCTCCCCCCCCACCTCCCCCTTGCCTGCCCCCCAGCCCAGCCTCCCCCCCCACACCCCTTTGACCATCGGCTCACCGCGGATCCTCCTTTCGCCGCCCGGCTAATGGTGGCCGTGCGGCACCGGCGGCTCCCCCAGGTGCTTCCCGGCCCCTTCCCCGAGCGCGGAGCCGCCCCCGCCTGGTGGCCCGGGGCGGCTCCACGCTCGGCGAAGGGGCCAGGAAGTGCCTGAGGGAGCCGCCCCCACCTGGCAGCCCGCACGTGTCCCTGGCCGGCGGCTCCCCCAGGCGCTTCCCGGCCCCTTCGCCGAGCGTGGTCCGCCAGGCGGGGCGGCTCCACGCTCGGCGAAGGGGCCGGGAAGCGCCTGGGGGAGCCGCCGGCCAGGGATGCGCGTGGGCTGGACGGAATGATTTGGCGGGCCGTATAAGGCCTGCGGACCGGAGGTTCCCCACCCCTGATTTAAAGCAAGATTCTGAAATTCTTATCAAAATGTGTAGTATCTTACTTTGTGAGCATATTCCCACTGAAATTGATGGGGATATTTGTAGAATACAACCAGAGTAAAAATCAGAATCAGATTCTTTATTTGGAGTATGTCCTTACTCAGCATGAAACTATGCCAACTGCTTTGCTGATGAACAATTATGTCTCAGATATTAGCAAATAAGGATGCTACCTCCAACTTCTATTTTGTTTATTGTCTTTCACTCATCTAATTATCCTACAATTTAAATAATCACTCAGTTATTGGTAAACATAGACAAGGCAGCTCACAACAAGTATAAATTTCCATCTCAGTGCTTGCAAGGTTAAATCCAACCCAAAAGATAAATAACAAGGATTGTTGATTAAAGCGTAAAGACATCGCTTCAGATAATAAATGTACTAATTTCCTGGAATGAAAAATAAAAAAAACAATACTATAACCCTATACATGTTTTAAATATTAATCACATATGAATTTATTGATATGATTAATTTGCAACATCATAATTCTTTCTTTTTTTTTTTACCCTGAATGTATGTCATTGTCTTGAAAACTAGTGGACAGAACCCACAGCACACTGAACCAATAATAAAATTTCCCCCTTTGGTTAGCTTAATTTCAATGCGTTTTACAGATGAGACTCTACTATGTAATCCAAAAAATGAGCTTCCTTCTGGCCATGTAAGTAGAAGCCTGGATAAAGATATCTCATTTGAAACACATTCTTATGTAGGTCATTTATAGAGAACTTGGAAAATGAAATAGTGTAAAACTTCTTAGTCAGAAAAGAGTCTCTGAGTCTCAACTATAAACATAGTCTAATTTATGTGTAATTAACACATAGTCTCCAAAAAGTTTAGTAAGTAAAAAAGAGTCAATCATCATAATCGGCTTGCCTGTGGTTTGTTTGTTTTTCGTTCCCTCAGTATTTTAATCTACTGAATTATCCAAATATTGCTATTCATAACACAGGTACATGTATATAACCAAGTACACAATTTAGCTCCCATCAAAAATGGGTCCTGTTTAGCTCCCATCAAAATCTCAAGCCATATTTTAGAAGCAAAAATATGTTACCATTCTAGTTGTTCATTAGTAGTGTGTAAAAGAGTTTGGGGAATAATTTGGGAGGGAGGAGTGGAGGGCTGGGGATTGTTCAAGACCTCTTTGCCTCTTACCTTTTCCCATCCTGGCCATTCCCGAGACCCCTGTCTGGCCAGGGAGGAAGGTGGCACCAAACCCTTGTCAAAGCCTCAAGCAGGCAGAACAACCACTGCATCCACCCTTTTCTCCTACCAAGACTGCAGCTAGAGGTTCCAGCTGACCTCAAGGCTTGCAGGAAAAGAAGGGCAGGCAGTCAAATTCTCTGAAAGAGGCCCAGCTTTTAAAGGGACAGGCCCTAGGAAGTCTCTGCTGAACATTTCCTCCCACTCCACATTCATGGCAGGTAAGCAGGGGGAGAGCAAAAAAATCTGGTTCAATGTTGGTTAAAAACTGGTCAGGTGGCAATCCTGTTTTCAAAGCACACACTTTTTCTTCACTCTAATGCCATTCTGCACTAACATGTCAGTTAGATTTGTTTGAAAACTGCAATATTGAGTTAGGTTAACAAAATGTAAAATAAGAAAAATGCACACTCAGCCATGCAATCTGATCACAGGTAAATTAAGATACATTCCTGATAGAGCTACATGGAGTGAAAAAAAACTGCACTGTGTTTTTTTTTTAAAAGTATGAAGTCAGGTTGCTTGTTAGAGAGTGGCTGTAAGGAATTGAATTCCTGCGTTTCATCGTATGTTAGAACTGAAAGGAGAAATGGTTTGAAGTAGACCTAAGGGAGTCTCTGAGTGTGTCTGAGTTCTCAGATGCTTGATTAATAAAATATGAACTGAGATTGGGGAGGATGATTTATCCAGTGAGGTCCATCATGTTAGTGATTATTTTAATAGGACATAATTTGAACCACTTTAATATTTAGCCAACAAAGATGGCTTTGTTATGTATGTTCTGGTGGGAATTATTACTGTCTGAGGGCATGTCTACACTACAGTCGTATGTGTGACTGCAGTACTGGTAGACATACCTGAACTGGCTTTAATCTATCTAGATCAAATAATAATAGCAATGAAGTCAGAGCAACTCGGGAGATAGAACAGGCTGTACAAGTCCCACCAGGACCCTGGATATGCACTCAAACAGCCAGCCCATGCTGCAAAGGATGCATTGTTGCTGTTATTTGAGACGGAGAGATTACACTAGTTCAGGAATGTCTACATGTGCAGAGTTATAACTCTGATTTCAATTTAGGTGTGCTTTCAGTGAGTAGTCAAGGAGGAATATTGAAATAAACAAGCTACAATATTATGTTGAATATTACCTTTTACATGCATACAGGCATCTAACTGTTTGTGAATAAGTTTGAATATTGTCCTGGTGCTCACGATAAACCACTACGTCTCAAAATCAATTTGTTCCCTGACAAGGATTTCTGATCCTCAGTGGCTTTACTTTTGGCAAGTCAGCTCCAAAGGGTGAACACACTTTAGCCAATATATTACACAGTCTAATGTTTATGAAGATTTTATGGCTCTTCAGAGCAGAAAATCTATTTTTAGCTTGAATCTCAATAATAATAAATATTAATAGTAAGGATGAGTAAAGTGGTGTTAGTCTCCCTGCCTGTTTTATAGAAGATACTGTGACCTTTCTTCTAATATATTGGTTGGGTCTAGTTATTTTACCCCTGAGTCTTGTTTCATTAATTTTTAATCCCATTTTTCATTGATCGTCTGAATTTTGTTATTAAATATCACTTTTCCCTCTCAGAGATATAGACAGATAATGGCCTTTGTTACTCCAGCTAAATGCTGACAAGCTGATCAATGCTTTTGTTATGCTTCAACTTGATTTCTGGGCAGAAGATCTTGACTAGTTGACAGGTTTAATAGAATATCCCCTGCCACCTCTTGGCTTTCAAAATGTTGCACCATTACTGCTGGGTAAAATATCAGTTTTTCTCCAGCATCTTAGCACCAGGCTATATTACCAAAGGATCAAAACTATAACTTCCTTCTGTCTGTGATGAATGACTTTCCGATTTTTTTTTCAGAGCAGAATAAACTCCTCTCCTTATACCAGTCTGATACCAAAAAATGCATTTTTGAACAATTATATTTCACTTGTATTTATAACAGCAGGGGTGGAGTGGGATCCCCCATATACTTCAACAACTTTTATTCCCACTTCCTATCTTTTTCTGACTGGTGTTTGTTAAAGATGTGAGAAAGATTGTCTTTGCTGGTTGGGAGTTCAAAATATTTTTGAGCAAAGAGTAATTTAGAAAACAGAATTCTGGCCTTTTACAGTACATTAAGACTTCCTTATGGGAACAAATTAATACAAATCACTTGAGTACTGTTCATCTCCTATGAAATGCTCAAAGTAACAAACACTTCTGAGTGTAACAATGAACAGAATTCACTGTAGCCCAAGAAAATAAAAAAAGGCGTCTTATAGGGAGCTATCCTTAACGCTAAGCAAAATGAAAGGACAGCCTTAGATTTGGAGCCGTTTGTTTGTTTCTGGCTTACCTGAGTAGCATGCTGTTTCTGGCTGACTGGCTCAGTTTGCCTCAATGTTCCTTTATGAAATTGCAAGTTTGTGTGCCTGGAAAGGTGGAAAGAGACCACTGAAAGACTTGATTTCACCCATTCAAGCTGTAAGAAATGGGCTCTTTTGTGGCAAGTTGGAGTATTCCAGCCAGTAATGCAGTGTTCAGCAAAGGTGACAGCATATGCTGTTGTCTCCCATTTTCTTTCTAACATCAAGACACTGTCAGACAAGATTACATACCAGGAGCTCCAGCAGGAACTCCACAGAAACCTTCAACAATGCCCAGAGAAATCCCTCCTCTCTTCCCCATATTCTGCATAGGAGATCAATGTTGCACTGTTGGAAACCAAAAGGCAGAAAGCTGCAGGGGTTGATAGCATTCCTACAGAGTTTCTCAAGAATCTGGGGAGTTGGGGATAGGAATGTCTGGCAACACTTTTTACTGCCATGCATAGGACTGGAGAAATGTCAGCAAGCTGGTGACAGGCAATAGTGGTTGCCCTACTGAAACCTGGAAAAACCCCAGAGGGCGCAGTCAGCTACTGCCCCATCTCTCTCCTCTCAACCATCAGCAAGCTCATGGAACGGGCACTGCTCCATCATCTGTCTGATATTATTGAACATACCCTCGCAGTGGAGCAGGTAGGATTTTGCCCAAAGAGGTACTGCTGTGACCAAGTAGCTTGACACTCAACTTAGTAATGCTATGCACTTAGCATTGGGGATGCTAAGATCTACTCCAGTTGTCTAGCTCCCGGTCCTATTGCACATCCAGCCTCCACAGATAAAAAGAGTTGCTCAGACATCTCACTTTCTTAATCATGTCAATACAAATACAAGGATTCTACTGCTCCATGACCTGCAGAACCCACCAAAAATGAGATTAAAATCCTGCAATATTTAGAAATATGGGACCGTATTAAGATCCTTACACCCAACTTTGATGCTGAGGTTCAGTGGTGAGTCACATGGAGCACTTCGACTGCTCAAAACAAACAGCTTGTCATTGATCCTGTTGAGGACCCACCAAATTTTGATTTATGTCAGAAAGATTGGTGCAAATTGATTTGTATCAGGACATTTTAAGGGAGATGTGGACAAACCCTCTTTAAATGAAAAATAAGGCAAACATCTGTAGAAGACTGTGGTCACCAGGCACAAATCATAGAGCAAATCATATCTGAATGTCCCCTTTGTTCTTTTGACATAAGCCTGAAGGACATTCACCAGCTCACTGCTGCGGCAATGTGCTGGCTATTAAACTTAGATATAAATGTATACGTGTTGCTATCTTCCCAATCCAAATGAAAGGAGAAGATTGCAAATCACCTTGTGCTGCCAGGTTTCTCAACAGTGGACCTTATTGCCAGTGGAGACCACAGACTCACTTACATTTGTTTGTGTTTCACACCAAACTAAAGAGATTTTATTGTTCATGCTCATGAAATGAAATGCATTAAATGCAATGAAATGCCTTAATATGTTTATAAGATATAAGATATTCTATAAGAGAATATTGGTACCGTGGTTTATGAACCAAGCCTCAATGTACTTAGTGTAGGTCAATGGACAGAACATTTAAACATATCCCTTTTAAATCACTCCTAAGGTAAAACCCATTGCATTGTCACTTCACTGGTCTAGCACAGTGGTCTGCAGAATGCTGGCAAGTCATTTGGACTGGGGGGGAAGAGTTTCTGGTAGAAGCAGCTATTATCTGAAGGAGGAGCTTAGGTGCTCCATGAAGAGCTAGACAGCTGCCAGAAGAAGAGGAGCCAAGCAGCTGCTCAGGAAAGAAAAGAAGCAAGTATGCATGTGAGGCTTGTCTATGCAGCTCTAGCACTACACATGTGGGGAGGCATGGCAGAGATGGG
This sequence comes from Sternotherus odoratus, assembly GCA_032164245.1. NCBI lineage: Eukaryota > Metazoa > Chordata > Testudines > Kinosternidae > Sternotherus > Sternotherus odoratus. The sequence goes on along the minus strand of JAVMKO010000001.1, from coordinate 225,031,074 downwards.
TGTCTTTGGCAGCCTGACTCCATAATGTGTGTAAGAAGTGGGACGCAAAAGAATGCCTTTTACATGCCTGTTGCCACAAGGTGTGTGGGATCCTAGAACAGAGAAAGACGGATTGCTTATGTCATGTTGTGATGTGTAGGCCAGGAGGAACAAAGTGAAGAGTAATGGATTCCCCACAAGGCAGATGCTGCACAGAAGATGGGAGGAGGAAAATGGAGCCAGAACGGATACAGAAGGAACAGTGGAGGAGTGAAGAGGAATACAGGTCAGAGGGCAGACAAATAAAGGAGAGACTATTGTATAAATATTTTGAAAGACAAATATGAATGTAATAATAAACATGCAGGCCTAGGAGGTTCAAGGAGGCTGTAAGACACTTTTCCCTGAGTCTTTTTCTGTGCTGCTCAGCTGAACCAGAGGACCTGGCCCTCTCTCTTCACCTTTTCTTTCTAATTAAGTGGTTGAGCTAGAAATATAATATCTTAGCTTTTTATAATGAATTTTCTATGTAAACTATTTGGTTTTATGTTTCTTCCCGTGTATTTTGAGGTTTGTATACACTGTGAAATAAATGCTAAACTCTAATATAATAGTTGGCAGCATGATATTTTAATAGTAGTTTCTCAAGGGCATGTTACTATCCTGTTTTGTCCCTTATGGATGGCTCTGTTTTGTCATCATTAGATAGGACAAACACAAGAGTGTTTGGAACCCAGCTCCAGTGCCTACAGGACTACTTTGCATAAGCACAAGAGAAGTTCCAGTGGCATGCCTTAGGCATCCACTGAAAGCTTCAAGCTGCATCATAAAGGCAAACACCAAGGACTGCGTCCATTTCCTGCAAAAGTCAATGGGAATCTTACCATGGACTTGAGTGGTAATAGTGATCATAATATTGATAATAATAGTGACCATAATATTGAAGTATTTGTGAGCAAAGCCTATGAGTTCCTAAAAAAATAATAATATAGTGTTGTAGTTTTCATGATCAATTCCATCGGAGCTTGTGTATTTGTCACTAGTTTTCTAAGTTCAAGGCCTTCTCATAAAATTTAGCAGCAGTATTTGATTTACTAATGGAAACTGCCCCTGGTTAATTGAAAAACCTTGCAAAATTGAATTGAAAAGGAATTATTCTTTTTCGTTTTCTGAAGCTGATTGAATTCCAAAAATCATTGTATTTGTTTTAAGTGGAATTTTTTTCTCTTGCTTTGGTTAATTATTAAGGCCCAATCCTTAATAATTACTTACACACGTGGTTATGTTTATGCATGTGAGGCATTCCACTGACTTAAATGGGGCTCAATTTACTTCTAGCCTCCAAGAGGAATTTTTACTACATTTTAGAGAACAATCGAAGAAGCCTAGTCTCCCTAAAGTGTACATGCATGTACTCTCCATTAAGTAGCAACCTGAAGGGGAGTTGCTCATAATGACATACAAAGACATTTATACCCCTTACAGCAAGGGTTCTCATACTGGGAGGCGGGACCTCAAGGGGTCATGAGATTCTTACATGGGGGGTCGTGAGCTGTCAGACTCCACCCCAAATCCTTCTTTTCATCCAGCATTTATAATGGGGTTAAATATATAAAAATGTGTTTTTAATTTATAAGCGGCGTTGCACTCAGAGTCTTGCTATGTGAAAGGGGTCACCAGTACAAAAGTTTGAGAACTACTGCCTTATGGGAACAAGGGGTAATTAAACAAAACATGAATTCATGTTCCTGAAATGAATGATAGGTGAGGGGGGATGTTTTTCATTTCAGTTTGAAATTACGTTGTTACATTTTTATTAAACGAGTCATAATTCCTTCATCCATCTATTTTCCTTGTTTCATTTGTGCTTGCTACTCTGTGCATAAAATGAGCTGCAGGCTGTCTTCTTGTGTTGATCTAAAGCAGCCTAGAATATCAGTAATTGTTTTTTTAAATTTCCGACAAGCATAGATCTGAGTTCAGTTGCATCCAGAGACTTCTACAGCTACACCACATCATTTCAGTTCCATAAATAATATCAATAAAAATGTGAAAGTAATCCTGTCATACTGGCTTGCTATATTTTTAAAAACACAAAACATTAGTAATTTTCTACTGCAGTAAAATCAATTTATTAAATATTATGATCTTGACTCCTGACATTAAATAGTGTACATTAAAAGCCTTATCCAATCTTCAGATGTACGAAATTACCAACCCATGGAATCATAGATATTACAGATGAGAAAGCCAGATTAGGTCATGGAGTCAATCTGCTTTCTATATACAGGCTAGTTTTCTTTTCCTCAACCTTTTCAAGTGTTTTAAGAACCATGAAATAAGAATGAATTGCAAATGTCAAGGATAACACTAGGCAGTAGAACACTTTGTTGCCTCAGTGGTCTAAGCTCCTTGCAGACACCCAGGGCTCTAAATATCCCTCCATTCTCCCCCACAAGAGCCTGTGTACCACCCTCCTATGGCCTCCATTTCAGAGGCTCCCTACAAATCTCCACCCACTGCCTCAGTCCAGAGGCCCTGTATGCCCCCATTTCCCTTCTCCATCACATGCCTGGCACTCTATACCCCACTCTTTCATACAACTGTCCCCCTTTGTCCCCCTCCACACTGTTGGCAGCACGTGCCCTCCATTTCCCTTATGCCCCCATTTCCCTCTGCTCCCCATACTACGGTTCTCCTACATACAGTGACCCCTTTCGGATACCAGTTCAAGGCCCCTTGATGACCCCTTTTGGACACCAGGTGACCCCTTTTGGACACCAGGCCTCTAAGCATGACCCCCCCCCCAGCAGACGGGCTTGGGGACGGGGCATGGGCTGGGCTGGGGGGGTGCCAGCAGCCCCCCGGGGCAGGGGCTAAGCTGGGGGGGGGTAGGGGTGCCAGACCCCCCAGGGCAGGGGCCGGGCTCAGGGGAGTGGGACAGGGGACAGGTCCCGGGGTGCCACTGGCAGCCTGCCGCAGCAGGGCCTGGGACTTGGGGCGCCGCCAGCAGCCCTCTGCGGCAGGGGCCGGGGCAGGGGCTTGAGTAGGGTGACCAGATCGCAAGAGCAAAATATCAGGACACAACGGGCAGCAGAGGGCGGGGGGGGGGGGGGGAGAAATGGGGTGTTCAAGGATATTTGGCACCCTAGGCAAAAATTTTACCTTGCACCCCCATCTCCCCTTTTCCTAGAGCATTGCTTATTATATTTTTTTTAATGAATAATGTAATGTAGCATGGGGCAGAGGGTTGGGGTATGGAGGGGGCTCTCGCTGGGACTGGGGATAAGGTGGTTGGGGTGTTGGAGGGGCTCAGGACTAGGGCAGAGGGTTGGGATGTGGGGGGAGGACTCTGGCTGGGGCTGGAGATGAGGGGATTGGGGTGCTGGAGTGGCTCAGGGCCTGAGTAGATGGTTAGGGTGCGGTGGGGGGGGTAAACTCTGGCTGGTGTGTGGGCTCTGGGGTGGGGCAGGGCTGGGGATGAGTTTGGGACGGATGCAGGCAGGCTGCTCTGGGACTGGGGCCAGAGAGGAGGACTCCCCCCATCACTTTCCCTGCCAGCAGCAGCAAGCTCTGGGGCAGGGCCTCCCCTTTCCTGCTCCCCCAGCAGTAAACTCACTCACCCCTGTCACTGACTGTGGAAGCTGGCGGGCACTGGGACCCTGCGGCAGCAGTTGCTGCAGGGAAGCAACATGTTGCTGCAGGGAAGAGAAGGGAGGCTTCTGACTGCCCCTGTCCACGGAAGGTTTAAGGGGGCAGCAAGGGGAGGCTGGGGAACCCATGGGGGAGTCGCGGGGGGAGGGGGCAGCTGGAGCCAGGTTGAGAGGGGGTGCTGTCTGCCCTGGCGCTGGCTGCATGCTGGGCCCCCGCACCTGCAGCATGCCCCGGGCAGCAGAGAGCTCTCCGGCCGGGGGATGCAGTTCACGTGACTCTGACTCTGCCAGAGGGGAGGGAGGGGAGAGGGCTCTCTGACACCCTGCCTTCCTCTGCCGGTGTCAGGCAGCAGGGGCCGGGGCTTAGGCTCGGGGCTCCGCCGGCAGGGGTCAGGGTTGCGGCCAGCTGCCGGCAGCAGGGACGCTCGACCCCCACATAATCGGGTCCCGACCCCTCGAGGGGTCGCAACCCCCACTTTGAGAACCAATGATTTAGCCATTTTTCCTGTTTGTAAATTGTCTGCAAACACAACTTTTTTTTCCCCAATTTGCTTACTATTCAAAATTGTTCCAGTATTTTGCGACTACGAAATTGTTTTCCCATGAAATCCACTGTGATACCACTTCTGAAATGTTCAGTGAGAATATTGCTTTGAGAATTTGATGTTTGTGATTTGAAATGTTAGCTGTATGGTCCTTTAAGTCACAAGGCACTGTTTCTATTCCTTGACTGGATAAAACCTACTATTTGTAAACTGCTTATGCTTTCTCCCTAAACTGATTTTTTCTAAATTTACTTCAGATTTGGCCTCAGATTGATGTTAATTGAGCATTTGTGTGAACAAATATTTCCTCAAAAACAAAGGACATAAAAAAGGATCTGAACATGTTTGAGGTGCAATTTAATGTAAAAGTCCCTGAAATGTTAGTCAATAGATCTTTCCTCCTCCCATTTTTCTTTCAAAGTTTTACTCTATGTCAAATTGTATACTGCTCTCTCTAAAACAGGGATCAGCAACCTTGGCATGCATCCCCGAAGGGTAAGCACCCTTGGCAGGCCCAGCCGGTTTGTTTATCAGCTGCATTCTCAGGTTCGCCCGATCGCGGATCTCACTGGCCGCAGCTCGCCGCCCCGGTCCACTGGGGGCTGCAGGAAGGGGCACCCAGCCCAGTGTACTTACCCTGCAGGGATTCATGCCAAGGTTGCTGATCCCTGTTATAAGGCTTTTCCTAATCTTTTACTCATTCTTATGGCTCTTTTCTGACTCTTATTTATCAACATCCTTCTTGAATTGTGGGCACCAGAACTGGACCGACTACTATCTGAAGATATCCCATGATGCAGTGTCATTAATGCTGATATGAACAATCACCAGTGGATCCTTGCCCATACACTTCAGAAAGCTATCCAGTCTAAACGCTGGTCTTCACTACCCACCGGATCGGCAGGTAATGATCAATCTGTTAGCTATCAATTTCTCGTGTCTTGTGATCGCCTACAGCGCCCCCGTCGACTCCAGAACTCCAGCTTGCCGGGAGGCACAAGCTGGAGTCGACGGGGGAGCATGTCGCCGACTGCTGCCGCTGTGAGGACAGCAGGTAAGTCGGCTGCAGATATGCCAACTTCAGCTACGTGATTCACATAGCTGAAGTTGCGTATCTGCCATCGATCCCACCCGGTAGTGAGGACCAGCCCTAAGTGTGAATTCTTGCACCTTAGCTCCGGGAAGGAAGCACACTGATCTGTTGTCCACTTGTCCCCTGCAGAAAGTTCTTTTGATTCTTTTGATATTGAATCTCCAATAAGGATCATCTGTATTCACTGGAAAGATGGGAATTTTTTTAACGGTAGGCTTCATTTTTATAGGTTGGGCTTAGTTGCAGTCCACATGTACGTCCTGTGAATCTCTCCATTCCCTTGGACTTGCTAGATCATAACACATATTTTTCCTAGTGTCCAGATTAAGGGCCCGGTATTGATTTGAAAGTCTAAATTCCCTTCTTGATGATGAATTAGATGATCTCAAGGTCCCTTCCAGTCCTCCACTGGTAGGATATTACATCCTCATATTAGCTGTATTTCTTAGTACAGCCTCCTTCTGCTTTCTGTTGTAATTCACATTTATTTTGCATAACTAATGTTAGACAATTCCAAATTACACAACTGCACCATTTACAATGGTCCCTGTCCTTTGTCCATGATACTCCATAGAAATGACACACATATGCACAGTTTGTCAGTTTGGTTCCTTATGACTATATTGGACTAAAACAAACTATAAGATTCTACTCCCAGTTTTAACAGTGTCATTCGAGAGTAATTCAATTTATTTCAGAGGAGTTTTTAGGGATGTACACCCGTGTAACAGAAATCAGAATACTGTACAGTCAATTCTTCTCTTTCAATCCTGCCGTGTGTTGAGTGCTGAAGTTTGTAACTCAATTTTGTATCCATCATAAATTCACAGTGACTCATTTCCATGGCAACCTCCAATTCACCAATAACCAGTTCTGCAGTTATATTTTCTTCTCTCTGCTTTTTTCAACAAAAAGAACTGGCAAATGTCTGCTAAAAGATAAAAGTCTCACCTCAGAGTTTTGTGGAAACAAATCTGTCCGTTATAACATCTAGCTTTCTGGGCTGATGTCAAGAACCAAGCCTGTGTGAAGTTACAGGCGGAGAAACTGTATTGCTTTTCTGATGTCCCTTTTGGGAGGTTACTGGCTAAAATATCTCTAACTTGCTTAGCTGATGTCAGAGTACAGGCATCTGTGAGGTTTGCTGTTCAATACCTCTACCTTTCTGGGTCTAAGTAAAACATCAGTTACCCCCAAATGGTCTTCTCCATGTTTATTTTCCTTGAATAAATAAGAAAGATGAAACTCTGAGCAGCAAGGTAAGGTGACATCACTACTGGAAGAATTACTGTGGATCTTACACATATAGTGTGAATAAAGCAACAGCTACACTGCAGATTCTGATAGATGAACTGGTCTGGTTATTCTGAGCTGAGTGAAGTGAGTATTCAATACACATGGAAGAATAGAGATGGAAATTATACACATCTATAGCTTTAACAAGCCGAGAATTCAGTGTTTAATCTACCCTAATACAAATATCTTCTCCTGCCCTGGGGAAACAGAAAAAGCAGATGAACCTGGGATTTTGTATTTAGAAAACAAATTCCACTTTCTATTATCTCCCTTCTTCTACATTTACATAGATCTACTCTTGTACTCCTACTCCCCATCCCACCTCACACACTAAATCACATCTCTCCCCTTCCCTTCTCCTCATATATTTCCATCCTGTGTCGCTTCCCTACCTCTTCAGATTCTTTTCCTTACCCATCACTTCACATCTCTCTCCTCTTTTCACCCTTACCCTACAATGTTCCTGGTTGACTGTGGCTGATATACCTACCCCCCACTTTTGGAGTATTTTTCCTTCTGACCCTACTGCCATTACAACTCAAGAACAGTATGGACTTAATAATCATTTTTTTCTCATTAGTTTTCTCTCTGGTCAGTGATAATTCTGATATATACACACCCATGCCTATCCATAATCCCCACTGAATACTTTTTATTTTCATCATATCCTTCTGAATCCAGTGTTGTGAAATAATTCACTCTCCAAATATCAACACAAGTTCATTCCCCATTTCCTACTAACTGCTTTGTCAAAGGTGGGGTGGCAAAATGATTCCAGGGATGTAGGCTGTAAATATACAACTGGTCCTCTCTTGGCTATGAGCTGTTCAGTTGCATTGCCCACATTATCCATATATTTTTTCACTCTTACAATTAGTATGAGACAAGAATTTGCCAATAGCCCAAAAAATCCCATGGGTTTTTAATAGGTTAAAAAAATCACATTTCCATGGGTTTAAACAGCTAGCTTTCAGTTTCTCCACTCATTTATTTGTAGGACCCTCAAGACTTCTCATAGTTTCCATTAGAGTAGTATCCAGTGTTTAAGCATACCAGAAATAGTCTTTGGTTATTGACTGTAAAATTAATGTACATGATATAAAGTTACCAGAAACTGTATCTTAGACAATTTTCCCTTTTTTAGTTAAACACAAAGTGTGTACTTGGATATCCGTGTAATCCTAAATAGCAATTAAAGAAGTAAATAGATTTAAGAGACATTCCTATTAAAAAACAAATAGTTTGGAGGTGGTGGATCAATGCCACACTGACATTCTGTTGGATTTTAGAAAGATGGTAAATGAGTTCAGAACTACTAGCTATTATTGTAGCTTTCTCTCCATCATTGGTTATCATTAGGAAAGGATGAAGGTTGTAATCTGGTTAACAGTTTCATCTTGTTTGCCTGATTTTGAAAAGTGGCCTCTAACTTTGCAGAATTTTTTTTTTTCACCCACAAATAATTACAAAGTTCACAGGTAATAAACACAGAAAATTGTACATCAATGATTGAGTCTTCATAGTAATTTGACATCTAAGTGCTATGCTACTATGGTAATCTTTATAGCTCCAAATTGCAAGCAGAAAACTGGATACCAATCTGAAATTATTGTATAGTCCCCAAAGTACTAATTTAGTTTCTAATTTTTTTTTGGTATGGTTGTTTGGGTAACCTATGCAAACCTTATCAGCTGTTACTCAAGAGATATTTGTATAAACAAGGTTTTGTTCACAAATGTTAGGGGAAATGTTGTGGGGGTTTTATACATATCATGTATTGCAAGCAAACAAGGTTATTTGTTCATGAACAAGAGTCCTATTTCTCATTGTCCTGTTTCAGTGAACCGATCAGGGAGCAGACACAACACAAAATGTTGGTGATATTATGGATAAAGAACACATTATACAGAATCTGGAATAGTCATAAAGAACACTTGAGCTGAACACATCAAAGGATGAGTTTTATTTGCATATACTGTTTCATGAATACTTGTGAACAATACTCATTCACAGAATTCAGGATCAATTCATGAATATTTCAATAACAAAGAGGGGTAATAAATGTGTTTGTCTCTAAGTGCCACTTTTGAGCCAATTTAGACATCATACACACCTAGGTAAAAATTAAATCTGTAATTTGAGTATATTTGTAAAGCTACTATTGGTCTTAAAATAAAAGTGTAGTTATATGTTTTGATGTTATCTGATTAGAGTATGACCATGTGAATCAATGTTACCACCACTGTTATATAATTGTAACAGATCTTATACAAGGTATGATGCATGGCCAGAAAGGGTTAAGGAGCTTGAAGGCTAATTGATCCAGATTCAACCTTTAGGAATATATTGGTAGATAATTATTGTGATTGTGTGTGTTTACATAAATATTGTTAGAGGTTAATAATGTAACAGAACAATCCCTGTCTATGCTGTATTCAGTTAATTCAGGTTTAAGATTAGCAGCCCTGTTAGTCTGTATCCGTAAATAAAACGAGGAAGACTTTGTAGCACCTACAAAGTCTTCCTTGGTTCAGTTAATTCAGAGATGTAAAGGACATATTAACATGTAAATGAATTGTAAGCATTGTGATATCACTGTATTCATCTCTCTTTGAAATGTATAGCTAATCACCTGTGAATGGTGGAAAAACCAGCAATTTCCTTATGTTAATCTGTGTAGCTATTTATTGGTGATGCTTAGGAAATAGGTCTACTTGAAAGTCTCCATGATTGCCTGTTGCTCACCTAAGGACATCAACCTGTCAAGAAAAGGCCTGGAAATGTATAAACATTCTTGGGGTCCTGGTTTTTTGTGTTTTTTTTATCTCAGATCTGCTTGATGCTTCATACAGGGGAAGCTTAATTCATAAGGCTGAGATCTCCATTCATAACTGGATCCCCTGAATATGGTCATTGGACTATAATCTGTGGACTAATTCTGAAACAACTTTTTGCAGATACATATTTCATCATCTCTACTATGAATCTGATTGAAGAACTGTACTCATGTCTATATGTATATTGGTCTTTTAACCAATACTCTCTCTCTTTTCTTTTGTAATACATTTTAGTTAGTTGCCTATTTTAGTTAATCAGAATTGGCTGTAAGTGATTATTTGGGTAAGATCTGGACTATTCATAAATCTGGAAAGTAAAATGTCCGATCCTTTGGGGTTGATAGAACTTTCTTATATGATGATTAAGAATTTTCAGTAATTCTCATCATATTTGACTTGAATGTTTGGGTGGAGGGCTTAAGATGGGTTGCTTTAATGCAAGGGTTCCCAAACTTGGTCAGAAGCTTGTTCAGGGTAAGCCCCTGGCAGGCTGCCAGATGCTTTGTTTACCTGAGGATCTGCAGGTATTTCCTCTTGCAGCTCCCAGTGGCCGCAGTTCGCCGTTCCTGGAGAATGGGGGCCGCGGGAAGCGGTGGCCAGCACCACACCACTTCCCCAGCCCCCATTGGACCAGAGCGGTGAACCGCAGCCAGTGGAAGCCTCGATCAGCCGAACCTGCAGACGTGGCAGGTAAATAAACTGGCCGGGCCCGCCAAAGGTGCTTATCCTGGGGGGTCATGTGCCAAGGTTGCCGATCCCTGCTTTGATACATCTGAACATCTGAAATTGTTTTAATACATTGCAGTCCCTATAGCTCTAATTATATAGTGAAATTATTCAGTGGCAAAAAAAAATCACTAAAATGTTCAGTTGTGTTTCATTTTCTCAAATGGATTGTTTGAGGGTATCTTTTAAGAGGAGAAAAGTCTATTAAAAAAGCAATTGTTTCACTGTCATCCCTTGGTGGATATGGTTAATGGAGCAGGAATATATTAAAGAATAATTATTTGTAATTGAGAAGAGTTCTGAATTTTGAATATACTTTAATTTACTGAAGTAAATTTTCTTTGTTAGAAACTACAGTATTCTATATCAAGCAGAATTATCCTCTGTCCTTTGTAATAATTTATTCACTTTAGTAATTGATCATGTGTGCAAATCTTCAAAAACTGAGTATTAAATTCTTACCACATATGAAAGTGTCAGTGGCCCTGCAAAAAGTGACAGGATCATAAATCCATGCAAACAGCACCAGGAGGCCAACATAATGGACAATAATAGTCAGAAAAAAATATTAAACTTACTTTTCCAGCATTAGTGTTGCAGTGCCAATGACTGAATTAACTTATGTTGGCTGGATGGAGGCAATTCAACTGATGTTCTCCATTTTTACAAGATTTGAATCCTGAGATATAGTGCAGAACATATTTTAAATTTACTAGAATGCCATGACTTTTGACATGGAGAGGTGTACTGCTTGACTGTGCAGCTAATGGGAAAGAATGAATGATATACAACCAAAGAGCCATAAATGCCCTTAATATGGTCATGGTCTTCAGATCCTGCAATTCCCAGAGGATTAAAGCAGACAACAGAAAGAATTAGCACCAACTTTATCATGGGTGCCGCTTGTCTCTAGTTAATACCTAGATTAAAAAAAAAAACAGCTACAGATTTCTAGATACTCTTAAACATAGGGCCAATTTTCAAAGACTTTTCTTAATTCTACCCACAATGGCCTCAGTTCTGTGCCCTGTGTTGATTTTGCACTATTACACCTGCACAAAAGAGTTCTACACTCCAAATTTTGGTCTACAAGCAGATATTTCCTACCTATGGGAAGCCTCAATTAGCATAGAAGCACTAAGGTTAACTCCTAAGCCACCTGTCTCAGCGGACAGTGAGTGAGAGTGGTGAGGGAAAAGGAATTATTGAATTCCCCTTGCATGCTGGTGATTCCAGTCACTAGCAGCTGCCGCATATTAGCTCTGAAGTGATTCTAAACTGTGACATGTTACCAGCATGTCCCCTTATTCAGGAAGTGAAAAGACTATTTCTTTGCTTTTAATGTCTCCTGTTACATTTGTTTTTAATAGTGCCAGCATTTCTTCAGAGATCTGCTAACATTTCATTTTGGAGTTTATGGCTCTTAAATAGGCTGACCATACGTCCCGTTTTGAACGGGACAGTCCCGTTTTTTTAATGTTTTTTAACCGTCCCGTCTTTTTGACCAAAATATCAATTTTGTCCCGTTTTTGGGGCAAGACTCAGAAAAAACATGGAATCATAAAACGTCCCCCCCTCCGCTGCCGCCGCCGCCGGCTCGCTCGGCCCCCGGCTGCGGCTCCTGACAGCTCTGATCTGCCGCCTCCTCCAGCCCGCCGCCCGCTGCAGCCTCCTCCTCTCTATTCCTCCTTCCCTCCCTTCTCTCCATCCCCCCCCTTCCTCCCTGCTCTCTCCCTCTGTCCACTGCCTCCTCTCACTTCCTCCGTCCCTTCTCTCTTCAGAAAACCTGGCCGGCAGCCCCCCCCGCCGGCTCGCTCCGCTCCCAGCTGCGGCTCCTGACAGCTCTGATCTGCCGCCTCCTCCAGCCCGTCGCCCGCTGCAGCCTCCTCCTCTCTATTCCTCCTTCTCTCCATCCCCCCCTTCCTCCCTGCTCTCTCCCTCTGTCCACTGCCTCCTCTCACTTCCTCCATCCCTTCTCTCTATCCCCTTCTCCATCCCTCCATCCCTTCCTTCCTCCCTTCTCTCTATCCCTCCATCCCTCTCTTCCTTCCCTCTATCCCCCTTCTCCATCCCTCCCTTCCTCCCTTCTCTCTCTCCCTCCGTCCACTGCCTCCTCTTCCATCTCCCTTCTCTCCATCCCTCCTTCTCGCTGTCCCTTGCCTCCTCCATCCACCCTGCTCCCTACCCCCATCTCTTCTCTCATCCATCCATCCTCTCCCTTTCTCACCTTCGTGCCTTCTCTCCCTCCGTTCCCTCCATCATCTTCATCCCTCATCCCCCCTTCTCTCTCTCTCCCTCCATCCTCTTCATCCCCCATCCCTGTTCTGCTTATTCCTCCATCCATCCCCCCCAACCTCCCTCTGCCTCCCCCCCGCCCGGTGCTGGGGGGGCCCAGGTGGGGCCATGCCCCCCCCCCCACACCCTGTCCCGTTTTTGCCCTCCCAATGTCCCGTTTTTGTCTAAAGGAAATATGGTCAGCCTACTCTTAAAGGGTATTCTGTGGAGACTATAGTTTGAGCACATTGTAAGAGATTTGTCATGTGTCAATAGTAAGCAGTTCACTGAACAAAACTGATCACAGACCTCTATTTTTTTTTCTATATTTTGAAGTAGTTTAGATTTTTAAAAGGGCTTATTATACCAGCAGAATTTGTCTTTTCAAGCCAAGCCTGTGGGAGTTGCTTCAGCCTGAAAATAATTTATTCTTTGCTGAAAATACAAGGTTTCAGCAAAATGGCTCATTTGGTTTATGACAAAATTAATGAGAAAAAAATCATTGCAAGTGTTTTTGTGTTTCAGTTTGTAATGCTTTATAATGGAGACATGAACAGGACTAGGCCAGCTCACTGCATCTGAAGGCTCCTGAAAGGAAGGTCAGACCCCTCCCCAAAAATACAACTATTTGAAAGTAACCTAAAGAAACTGGAGCACCTGAGATGGAGGAGAGAGCCTTAGAACGTCAGTCATGTTTGCCCTTACTGTGTTTAAAAGGAAAGCAGACACACAAACAAACAAAAGTTGCAGTCAATTATTCCCTTGGAAACTCTCCAGATTTGGGGTAAACAGTCATTATCTCACCCCTCCAGCCACAGTGCACTCTCAAAGTTAATTCTCTGGCTTTGTTGGGCATTCATCTGGATAGCAGTCTTCTCCCCAGAAGCACACCACTCCATGCTGAACTAGTCTTTAGTAACTCTCCAAGGGATCCCTCGTTCAATTAATTTTCCTGTCTGCTCCTTACCTCAAGTACTTTCTCTCTGTGCCTATTTCACTCTCCTTGTGCCTCTGCTACCCTGGGAAATACCACATGGCATAGCTTCCTAACCAGCTATGCTGAGGATCCATTTTGCTCTGACTCATCTCTCCTAAACCTTATTGGGTCCAGGTCTCCATATCTAATTATCCATCCACACACAGATCTTTTTCTGTCACAGGTAGGCTGGGTGACTGACTCACTTAGATGCCGTCCCTGTGTGACACCACCCACAGAAGATGAGGCTAAAATCTTCTATATATAGTACCAAATGGGGAGAGGAGTGATAGATAAAAAGTAGACCTTAAATACTTGATACGTACAAGCATTAAATATTATATTAGAAATATTATAGAGTATCAACACAATATTTAAATTAATTTATTTTAATTCAATCCAAGTTATTTCAAGTACAATTAAAATAGCAGCTCTGTTAATTAATCAGCAGTTGTAATATGCTCATATTTTCTTTAAGTAAGGTATGTGGAGGAATGGAAAAATGAAAGAAATCCCATTGTTACCAAGGTAATACATAACTGTTGTCAAGGTAACAATATGGTCATTTTGTTGCTATAGCAATGTTATAACAAGGCATATGTTATCATGGTTTAATGAATGTTCCAAGAGTAAAAATAAAATAGTAAAATTTATTTTTAAAGGGATTTCTTATGGGAACATGTAATATTCTGCAAAAATTAAACCAAGTGGGATTATATTTGTATGGAACAATGTCCACCACCATGTGAAGTGTCACCATACAAGAAAATCTTGCCACAGGACACAGTAAAGACAAATAGCATTATTTTGACACTGTGTGGTTATCCTTCTTATTTATTCCGGATCCTGGAGAACATAATATAAAGCCTTTTATTGTGCACCACATACATCTCAGAAAGAAATGGGTTTGTCATGTGCTGAAATTATAGCTCACCTGCTGATCTATATACTATACATCAACACATACTGTATATCAAATAGATCTGGTTGGAAAATTCCCATTAGATTAAGTTGTGTAAACAAAAAGCAGGACATAACATGACGGTTTTCATATTTTTTCCAGTTCTTAAACTAATTCATATTAAAACATAAATTTTACATACTAAATGATATTAGATTCCATACAAAACCAGGAAAGGCAGCAGCAGGGCTGAAGAAGTCACAGCAAGGTGTAAGGCTGGGGATGAGGCTCTGGAGCTGTTACAACCATGGGTGAATCCATGCTTTGAGGAGCCACTGAATGGCTCCTGTTGCTTAGTTTAAGAGCTGGTCTGAGTATCCTTCCCAGCAAACAGGCAATGTAGCCAATCAGGCAGCCTAATGGGCCAGCTGTTCTTGTTAAATTGTACAGATACTGGCTCTCCTACAGGTCCTGATCGCAGAAAGTGTGTGAAAAATCTAGCAATACCATCTTTTACCCCCTATGATATCCTTATTTGAAGACAACATCCTGGGCTTAACATTCATTAAAAATGTACCTCAGCTTTTTCCAACCCCTTTAGCTTCACAAAAACATTAGACTATCTCCTTTACTGACTTGCTTCCAGTGAGCATAATTTCTGTTTTTCAGTATTAAAGGAAGTCAAGATTTGCCTAACATATTCCCCATGTTGATCCTGCTTGGAAAGGGTTAGATTTTTTTTCTTTGTTTGTTTTGCTGACACACTCAGGCATGTGAGATGTCATTACTCTATCTATAACGAAGTAGTAGAGCTGAACAAATAACTGATTTTTTGGTTTAGTGGCTGAACCAAAAGAGCTGAAAAAGGAAAAATTAGTTTTGGGTCACCCCAACTCAGATTGTGTTGTTGTTGTTGTTTCTGTAACTGAAATGAAAATCTGAAAACCCATAATCATATTGTTTGGGGCTGAACAAATAAACTCTTTATCTGAAAAGTTGCATCCAGTTCTTTGAATGATTCCATTGCAGGTATGTGCACTCCTTGGGCCTGGTTGTTGGAGAGCTTTTGCCACCAGAAGCACCCATCAGGGCAGTTCAAGCTCCCTATGTTGCCATGTACCACTGCATGCTGATGTAAGAGAATGGAGCTACCCTATCTCTCTCTTTTCCTAGTGAAGGTTATTGGAGCACTCCCAGTCTTGCTGTTGCAAGCTTATTTCCTTCACTCTTTGCATATCTGTTTGCCATTTAGTAGTTAGTGGTTGAATATAGTTTATAGCTAGTGTTAGTGTAGGTTTCAATTTTGATACATTTTGGAAAAAGTTTGATTCTTAGGACTGGGACCAAGAGTCATGCTTCCGTCTCCACTGATGCTGGTCAGTGACCCAGCAGCCTAAAACTGAGGGAGTCCCACATCAATAACAAGTATCATATTTGCAGAGAGTTTAAGCCTTGTTCTAACAAAAGATAGAGCAGCAAGACTAAAGTGTCTCCTTATGGAGGTGGCACTTCACACTCCATCAGCACTGTTGGGTTCAGAGCATACTCTGAGTGTGGCATCTCCCTAAATGTTTTTGCCCCCATGGTCTGTGTCCCCAATGCCAAAGAAGAGACACAGATCTTCAAGTTCATGGTACCTCAGTCAGAAATACCTTCTGTACTGAGGCCAACTAGAAGGAAGAGCTCTGGGAGGGACTCTGAAGAGAAGTTGAAACAAAGTTGAGTTGGCCCCTGAAGTTCCACCAGATGCAATATTCACCAGATGCAAGACACAATTCTTGTACTGATGATGCCAGAAGCATACACTGTCACCAGAAAATTGTTTAACCTTTCGGTGCTGGTGTCCTCAACAGTGCAAGAAGGGTTTCATATGATTTCAGTTCCTACACCAGTTCCATAAGAGCTGCAGTACCAATTCTGTTTCCAGTACTTAGCAGCCAGTACATTCCATGGGAAAACCACAATTAATATCCCCATTACTACCATTTCTGGGTCCAGCTTCCTATCTTTTCTGTACACAGATACTCCAACATTATGTCAGGACCAAGAGCCATCTTTGTGGGATTCAGAAGTGGATTTTTTTCTGTCCCACATCAAAGAGTCAACCTGTTTTTTGTAAAAGGAAATCATGACTCACCAATCTACTAGAATTCTTTGAGGGGGTCAACAACATGTGGGAAAAGGGGATCCAGTGGATATAGTGTACTTAGATTTTCAGAAAGCCTTTGACAAGGTCCCTCAACAAAGGCTCTTAAGCAAAATAAGCTGTCGTGGGATGAGAAAGAAGGTACTCTTATGGACTGGTAACTAGTTAAAATGTAGGAACCAAATGGTAGGAATTAATGGTCAGTTTTTAGAATGAAGAGAGGTAAATAGTGGTATCCTCTGGGGGTCTGTACTGGGACTAGTCTTATTTAACATATTCATAAATGATCTGGAAAAAGGCTAAATGGTGAGGCGGCAAAATTTTACGGTGTTACAAAATTACTCAAGATAGTTAAGTCCCAGGAAGACTGTGAAGAGCTACAAAAGGATCTCTCAAAACTGGGTGACTGGGCAACAAAATGTCAGATGAAATTCAATGCTGATAAATACAAAGTAATGTACAATGGAAAGTATAACTATTAGCTGTTACGACTCAAGAAAGAGATCATGGAATCATTGTGGATAGTTTTCTGAAAACATCCACTCAATGTGCACCGGCAGTCAAAAAAGCAAACAGAAAATTGGACATCATTAACAAAGGGACAGATAATAAGAGAGGAAATATCATATTGTCTCTATATCAATCCATGGTAAACACACATCTTGAATACTGCAGGCAGATGGGGTCAACCCATCTCAAAAAAGATCAGAAAAGGGCAACACAAATGATGAGGTGTATGGAACAGCTTCCATTTGAGGAGAGATTAATAAGACTGGGACTTTTCAGCTTGGCAAAGAGATGCCCAAGGAGGGATATGATAGAGATCTATAAAATAATGACAGGTGTGCAGAAAGTAAATAGGGAAGTGTTATTTGTTCCTTCTAATAACATAAGAACTACAGGCCACCAAATTTAAGTAATATGTAGCAGGTTTAAAACAAACCAAATAAATTATTTCTTCACACAACACAGTCAACCTGTGGAACTCTTAGCCAGAGGATGTTGTCGAGGCCAAGACTATCACATGGTTCAAAAAAGAGCTAGATAAATTCATGGAAGTTAGGTCCTTCAGTTGAGAGGATGGGCAAGGGTAGTGTCCCTAGCCTCTGTTTTCCGGAAGCTATAAAATGGGTGACGTGGCATGAACCTGTTCTGTTCATTCCTTTTGGGTTATCTGGCATTTGCCACTGTCAGAAGACAGGATACTGGGCAAGATGGGCCTTTGCTCTAACCCAGTATGGCCATTTTCATGTTCTTATGTTATGTTATTATGTTCTTAATCATATGTGATTCTCAGCACCTGGCTGCCTGCACCACTGCAACCTATAGGCCCTCCACTTGAAATTGTGGATGCTTCATGGCTAATACTTGTGGTGATGGCTTGCTCAAACTATGTTTAGGAAGTGCTCCTGATTAGATGAAAGCCTTCAACTAGACCTACTTATCTACCCAAATGGAAACTTTTTTCTATATGGTCACAACAGAAAATTGGATTTGTCCAGTGCAGTCTTCTGTTGACCATGCTTGGATTATCTGTTGCACGTAAAACATCAGCATCTGACAGTTCCATTAAAGTATGTTTTGCAGCAATTTCAGCAGTCAATCATCCAGTGGGTAATAGATGACTTTTTTCCAGCTCCATAACTATTAGTTTTCTAAAAAGTTTGGAGAGATTATACCCCCAAGATCAAGAACCTGTTTCCCCCAGAATCTCAACCTTTTGCTAATATAATTAATGAGACCTCCCACTAAGCCTTTTCAAACTTTCTCCCTATTCCTCCACTCTATGAAAGTGGCATTTCTGATTGAGATAATGCCAGTAAGAAGGGTGGGTGAATTTAGATACTTGGTCTCAGAACTTCCTTATAGAGTTTTCTATAAGGATAAACTTTACCTCTGCCTTCACCCAAAATTATTGACAATGTTGGTTTCCAATTTCCACATTCACCAGGCACTTTATTTGCCTACATTTCCCCAAAGCCTCACATGCATACAGTCAAGCAGAAGCTTCATTTGTTGGATGTGAGGAGAGCATTAGCCTTCTGCTTGGATTGCACCAGATAATATCTCAAAAATACTACGAATGATTGCTAAGTCCAAACGTACTCCAAGTTTAGGAAAGGTTCATCATGAAAATTACAAATGCCTTTATATTTATTGTTTTTAACCAACATATTCTCCCTCTGTCAGTTTTCTTTCTTCAGTCAGGACTGTGTTTACAGCAAATTTTGACATATTTTAAAACATTGGTTTTATGTTAGCCAACTAAAAAATAGGAAACATTATGCAGTTGGTAAGCAAAGTTTCGTTCCATCTCTATCCTTCAAATTGTGTGATTGAAATTACTTCTGGGCTGACATAAGTCTTTTCAATTTGAAATATGTTTTCTGATGAAGGTTGCAATTGAATTTAAATGGAAGTGTCATCTAATCTTTAATATATATCAAAATGAAGGAAACAACTCATGAGCAGTGAATAGGGAAACTGGCTATTTGTTACATTCATACATTCAATAATGGATAAAAAAGTTTCCAACAGAAAAACTCTACTTATGCTGTTTATCATAAAGGGCTTGATCCTACTTTTTTTTTCCCCAGCAAAACTTTTTGAAGTCAATGAGAATTTTACTTGAATGGGAACTGCAAAAAATAGGCCACATGGAAGCTATGTCAGCCCAAATAACCATCTAGCATGCAATTTTTCACTCAAATAGGAATACATATTATCAACTTCATGGAGTGAAATTTGAGTTTTCTCACTTTCTGGGAAATTAATATGTGTATTTTGAAAATATCTAACCATCCTTCAATATTTCTATCTTCTTACTATCATTCTATGAATGCCCAATCTCTCTGTATAATTTGAGAGCTTCCTAAAATTATGATGTATATATAACAATAGATGTATCTATTTTTTTACTTCTTTCTAGTCCATAAGGAGTGACTTCCTTTATTTTGGATAATTTTCATTCTATTTCTAAATGTGATGTTATTATGATAAAAATATGACAAATAAGAGATTGCAATAGTGTTAGTCCTATTAGAATAATTTTGTTGAATAACTAAAATCCAGATACCTTTCATTTTAGTGTTAACACTCTTGAAAGGTTCACTGGCATTTATACATGTTGCATGGCCCAGAAATTAGGTCTGCATAAATCAAGAGCACCATTTTCTGAAAACATCCAGAATTCCATTGACCTAGCAATTATAAGCTTTGAATGTTCACCAGTGAACACTTCAGGAGTTTTTCAATTCTTTCATCACCTTGGAATAAGAAACAACTCTCTGAATATAACAACTGTTTCTACCGCTGGTTCTATTCTTCCTAAAAAATAATAAGAATAATAACTATTTGTTGACAGTTCAGCTAGCAAATGTCAGCTAACAAAGAAAATGTTTCATACTGTTTAAGACTTTGGACAAGGATAACTATCACTCAGTAGGCTGGATATCTATATATATAAAAGTCAAGTGGTGTATATATATTTGTATGTATGTATGTATGTATGTATGTATGTATGTATGTATGTACGTATGACAGCGAAGTCCTCCCGCACCGTTTGAGCCAGAGACTTGAAATTTGGTACAGTGAGGGGTCTTGGGGTCTAGATGCTGGTAAGCGTAGAAAAATTTTCGGATCTCACCTCTGACACCCCCCAGGGGTGAAAGTCTTTCAGGGCCAATCACATCAGCTGGGCGGTTAGGTGGTGATGATGTCATAATACCCCCCTCCAACAGACACCTCACTCGCTCAGCTCACCCCTCCCTCCTCCAACGGAACCCCGGAGATCCCTCAGTTCTCTACCCCTCCCCCCTCCCAACGGAACCCCGGAGATTCCTCATTTCTCTGCCCCTCCCCCCTCCCCAACGGAACTCCGGAGATCCCTCAGTTCTCTGCCCCTGCCCCCTCCCAACGGAACCCCGGAGATCCCTCAGTTCTCTACCCCTCCCCCCTCCCAACGGAACCCCGGAGATCCCTCAGTTCTCTACCCCTCCCCCCTCCCAACGGAACCCCGGAGATCCCTCAGTTCTCTGCCCCTCCCGCCTCCCAACGGAACTTCGGAGATCCCTCAGTTCTCTGCCCCTCCCCCCTCCCCAACGGAACCCCGGAGATCCCTCAGTTCTCTGCCCCTCCCCCCTCCCAACGGAACCCCAGAGATCCCTCAGTTCTCTGCCCCTCCCCCCTCCCCAACGGAACCCCGGAGATCCCTCAGTTCTCTACCCCTCCCCCCTCCCAACGGAACCCCGGAGATTCCTCATTTCTCTGCCCCTCCCCCCTCCCCAACGGAACCCCGGAGATCCCTCAGTTCTCTGCCCCTGCCCCCTCCCAACGGAACCCCGGAGATCCCTCAGTTCTCTGCCCCTCCCCCCTCCCCAACGGAACCCCGGAGATCCCTCAGTTCTCTGCCCCTCCCCCCTCCCAACGGAACCCCAGAGATCCCTCAGTTCTCTGCCCCTCCCCCCTCCCAATGGAACCCCGGACTCCGTCAGCTCTGTGCCCCCCCACCTGCGAAGGTCCCCGGAATCCCTCTGCTCTGGGCCCCCTCCCCCCCTGCGACGGATCTGAGTTGGGTTTGGTGGGACGGTAATTGAGGTGGGGGTGTCGGGTTCGGTCGGGGGGTGAGGTGGGGTGTTGGGTTTGCTTGGGGGGGTCAGGTGGGGGTGTCGGGTTTGGTCGGGGGGTAAGTGAGCCAGGGGGTGTCGGGGTTGGTCTGGGGGGGTGGGAAGGTGTCGGGGGTTGTGAGGGGTGAGGTGTGGGTGTTGGGTTTGTTCTGGGGGGGGAAGGTGTTGGGGTGGGTGCCTAGACCAAACCCGACACCCCCCCAGCTCACTTACCCCCGACCGAACCCGACACCCCCACCTCACCCCCCCAAGCAAACCCGACACCCCCTGACCAACCCCAACACCCACACCTCACCCCTCACCCACCCCTACACCTTCCCACCCCCCCAGACCAAACCCGACACCCCCCCGGCTCACTTACCCCCGACCAAAACCGACACCCCCACCTCACCCCCCCACCAATCGCAACACCCCCAGACCAAACCAGACACCCCCCTGCTCACTTACCCCCCGACCAAACCCGACACTCCCACCTCACCCCCCCAGCAAACCCAACACCCCCACCTCACCCCCCGACCAACCGCAACACCCCCTGACCAACCGCAACACCCACCCCTCACCCCTCACCCACCCCTACACCTTCCCACCCCCCCCAGACCAAACCCAACACCCCCCGGCTCACTTACCCCCGACCGAACCCGACACCCCCACCTCACCCCCCCATCAACCGCAAAACCCCCTGACCAACCCCAACACCCCCCCCTACACCTTCCCACCCCCCCCCTACACCTTCCCCCCCCCCAGACCAAACCCGACACCCCCCCGGCTCACGGTGCACTGTGTAGCACACAGATTATTAAATACACTGTTTGGTCGCGGGGTGAGGTGGGGGTGTCGGGTTTGGTCGGGGGTCAGGTGGGGGTGTCGGGTTCGCTCGGGGGTGAGGTGGGGGTGTTGGGTTTGCTTGGGGGGGGGGTCAGGTGGGGTTGTCGGGTTTGGTCGGGGGGTAAGGGAGCCGGGGGGTGTTGGGGTTGGTCAGGGGGGTGGGAAGGTGTCGGGGTGGGTGAGGGGTGAGGTGTGGGTGTTGGGGTTGGTGAGGGGGTGTCAGCTGTCTGCCCCCTCCTCACCTCCAACTGACCCGAGCAACGCCGGGCACTTATGCTAGTATATATATATATTAGGCTTAGCAAAAGTACTGTTCATAATCAAATTTCATCTGGTAGTATGAGGAATAATATTACTGCAGGTCTACAATGCTGCCAAATGTTTTGATGTGCTTTATGGTTCAAGTTCACTTAAAGAAGTTCACTTAAAGAAGTTTCCTTTGGATTGCCCTTTGAAAAGGAAGCATTCTTTTCAAAGAACCTTCTGATCATAGAACCTCTGTAAATTCCCACTGAGTTATTCTGTGATGTCTTAAAATGTTCTGCTAGCTAGGGTCCTAAACAGTATGCATCTGTCTTAGTTATTGCTACATTTTAAACCGGGGGTAGGCGAACTATGGCCCACAGGCCAGATCTGGTCCACGGGACCGTTCTGCTCAGCCCCTGAGCTCCTGACCAGGGAGGCAAGGCCTGCCCCCCCACCACAGCCATACCGCTAGCACTATGTCCCGTTGCTCCTGTGATCAGCGAGGGGGGGTCATTGATAAGGAGCAGAGGGTTGTGGGGGGCAGTCAGGCGACAGGAAGCAGGGGGCAGTTGAATGGGGATGGAGACTCAGGGGGAGGACGGTCAGGGGAGGGGGCAAGGGGTGTGGATATGGGTTAGAGTGGTCAGGGGACAGAGAGAATAAGGTGTTGGGGAGGGGTGGGGTCTTTGGGGTGGTTGGGGGTGGGGTCACTAGAGGAGGCAGTCAGGGGACAAGGAGCAGGGGGGCTTAGTTGGGGGGGGTGGAGTACCGGGGAGTGGTTAGGGGTGTGGGGTTTCTAGAGGGGGTGGTCAGGGGGCAAGGAGCAAGGGGGTTGGATGGGTCGGGGATTCTGATTGGGGGTAGTCAGGGGGCAGGAAGTGGAAGGGGGTGGATAGGGGTGGGGGCCAGGCTACTTAGGGAGGCACAGCCTTCCCTACCTGTCCATCCATACCTTTTCACAACCCCATGTGGCCCTCAGACCAAAGAGTTTGCCCACCCCTGTTTTAGACCATTACTATAGAATAATATATAATACTTTTTTAATAAGAAGGTAGCTGAACACCAAGTTTAAACCTTGTTTTTAAGGATCATCCTATAAAACATCAGATGTTACACCTTACAAATAATCAGAACCATTGTAATAAATATTACTATGGCTGTTTCTAGGACTCATCATGTGCAAAGCGCTCTACAAACATAACATTAGGCTCAAATCAGTGCTTTGAAGGCTCAGTTTAAATGCTCAGTTTAAAATGCATTTATTTTCTTCCCTGTCAGTACACACTTTTCTGATAAAAACTCATAGATTAACAAAGAGGAAAGAGGCCAACTGAAGTTACTATTGACTGGGGGTTATAACATGACTAGACTATAAAAGACAGGTGAGGATTCTCCTTCTGAATGATTTTAGGATTTGAACAATATTATTCTGTAACCTCAATATATTTAAAATTTTGATGTCAGACACAGAGAGCCCCAGGGGACCTACCGGTAGTATTCCATTATTGTTGGGAGACCCACTTCTTGAAAAAGTCCTTCTATAGTATTCCATATATTTCCATTAGCATTATCTTTATGAGAGAATCAGAGAGGTAGCCATGTTAGTCTGGAATTGCAGAAGTGACAAAGAGTCCTGTGGCACCTTAAAGACTAACTAAAGTAGTCTTTAGTTACTTTAGTTAGTCTTTAAGGTGCCACAGGACTCTTTGTCATTTATGAGAGAAAGAATAGTACAGTAATTTGGGCACTAGCAAAGGACTCGAGATACCCAGGTGCCATTTTCTGCTATGCCACAGGCTTATGTTGTGACCTCGCCAGCCAAGTGACTTGCCTCTCTATGCCTGAGTTCCCATCCATAAAACACAGATAATAGTTTTTCTCTTTCTATGAGCATAAATACATTAAGCACTGGGGGAACTCACAGAGTACAGTAATGGGGACCATCCAAGATAGACAGAAATATGTCTTAGAATGCCAGTAAGGATAAATATATACAGAAAATAAATAGTCCTCTCATCCCTGGCTCCTCCTGAGAGACACAGGAATAGTACTGTGACCGAGGGAGCTCCTCAATGCCAACTGCATAGGGCACACCATACTATGACTCTCATCAGGCAAGATACTCATTGCCCCAACTCACTGTTGTCATGATCTGTATCCAAAAGGTGTCACAAAAGGTATCATATGTAAACTGGTACAACGTATTCATACTAGTGCATGATGTATGCACAGTTAATGTATAAATAATTATATATATATGCTGTAAATATGTTCCTTAAATTTGTCAGACAGTGTCTAAGTTCAGCCTGTTCTACACCAAGCATCTTAAACCAAATGTGAGCTACTTTCATTTTTATCATGTCAAGGCAGCTTAACATTTCATGCATAATTAGCTATTACAATGGTTACCCTTAAAATTTTCTTTAAAAATGAAAACAAAAATAAAAAACTACACTGGTTTGTGAGCTATTTCCCATGCAGAAAATGGCAGAATATAGGTACGGATGGTAGAATCTCTCAATCTTTTTAAATGCACTAACAATATTTATTTTATTCAAAGGACAGAACTTTAAACAGTTTTTACCAGGAAACTTTGAACATAGGATTTTTTACACTAGGTTTAGTGGTTTATAAATTATTTTAAATCACATTCCATAATAGCTTTAAATATTTAGTTAATAACTATTTATTCTATTCAAAATCATTATTCAATAAGCATTTCAAGTAACTGAACAGAGTGAGTGAATTATGTGATGTAATTATCAATGAGTGTAAATGCTAAAAAACACATCCACCATAGCTGAGATTTTTTTACATTAAATAGTTAGCAATTAGGATCTAAAGAAAATCCTGGAGAGTATTAAAGTTTAAGACAGTCATATATTAAAAGCACCCTGCTATTTCCTAGGATAGATTTCTAAAATCACGGTAGGATATCAGCTCATGGAAAACCTATTTCCCCCACAAGCAATACATGCCATTATAGTATTTAAAAAGCATACAGTGTGTGTGCCTAACAAGAGTGGAATATATAAACAGTAGACAAAAAAGAAGAATGAAAAATATCCAAAGGACTTAAATTGAGGTCATGCAAAGAAGCTTAACCTTTTTTACACACTACTGCACATGCAAGAAGTAGCTTCTAGCCACTAGTACTGTTTCTGGAGTAGTTATGATGCTGAATGCCAAAATGTTCTTGTTCAAATGGCATAAAAATGACATATAATATGGCCCCCAAACATGTACTTCTACTTGCAGGTAACTGAAAGAACAAGATGCTGTAGGCTGAGTCACATCAAGTAATATTGTAAGCAATTTTGCAATGCAAGACCCAACATATGCTCCTGTAAGCTATGCTCCTGTAAGCTCAAAACCATTGAGTCCTTGATGTTAAAAAATAAATGTGAATTTTTTCCCATCCCAGAAAACTCATGCAGAAGTAGGTACTTGAAGCAACTCAATATATTTGGTTATCTTTAAGTGAATTAGTTGAATGCTGCCAGGTTCATATATTCATAAACTAAGGCACAGATGTGTTTCCTAGTTAAATAAATGGCTTCCGTTCTCCAGCATCAAGGACATGCTTAGTGACATTCATCGTTCTAAGTGGCCATCCCAGATGCCTCATATCCTTCAACTCTTTGTACACTACCTTTCACTCCTTAAGATCTGATCAGGGACTTGCCAATATTATGCTGTATCTGATGCTTCCTTTCTTTTAACTGTGATGCAGCTTGAACACTATAAGTGAGACCAATTCAAAGTTAAATGCCTCCATGTTCCCAGAACAATATAAATTGCCTGAATTACAGAATTTAATAGTGATGGAAGGGCTGAGGGGGAGGGATAGCTCAGTGGTTTGAGTATTCCCCCCACCCCCCACCCCCAAAGCCCAGGATTAATAGTTCAGTACTTGTGGGGGCCATTTAGGGATCTTGGGGAAAAAAATCTGTCAGGGGACAGTACTTGGTCCTGCTAGTGTAGTTAGGGGACTGGAATCAATAACCTTTCAAGGTCTTTCCAGCTCTATGAGATAGACATATCTCCATATATATTTTTTATATTTTTACATGAAACATTTTAGTCCAAAATGAATTTATTTTCAAAGTTTTAAGCAACTAAAAGAGGGGCTATATTGGAACGTGAAATTCAAATTAGCTGTAAAACTGCTTACTGTGTCTCCTATATTAATGGCAGGAACTGATAATATGAAGTCACATAACTCAGCGGAAAATTATTTGAATATTCTTAAACTTATTTTGGATTCTGAGAGAATCAGATAATGGATAAATAGGAAAATAATTAGATGTTTCTATGCCAGTTTTGCATCCATTATTTAATTTTGAGTCTACAATATGTACTAAATTGTAAGCTTCTTAAAGTTCTAAACAAAAATGAAAGATGGCTTTGTCCAAATAATAAATACATTGTCATAAATTATGTACTTAACGTTTCATTGATATGCCGGCACTGTTTATTTTGTTGTCCAATTGGGAGCTTACAGAAATTATTTTGGGAGCAATTAATTAAAGTACACTTCATAAAGAAACAGCCTTGTAAGCATTGGCTAAAATCAAGGAAACCATAAGGAAATTTATAATTAAACTAAAAGGGCCTCTGAGAATATTAACACAATATGAGAAGCATTTTTACATGAACAATTCCAAATTAATCTTGTTTAGTTTCAATAAAGATGATTTTACTCAGCAGAACAAATGCTACCATATTGAGATCACATGCATTTTTCTTTCTCTTTGCTTTCTCCAATTTCAAGAGAAAATGTAAGCATTGTAACGGCAGAAAAAGAAGTCTGATTTGCATTTATGTAGTGCTAAGACCAAGATTTTAAATGTCAGAAAATTTTAAATTGCGCATCTCAACTACAACTCATTCAATTAAAACATAGTAACTTTACCAAGTGACAGCTACTGTGTACAGCACTAGTTCCCCAACTTTAGGAACTTAGAAAGTAAGATGCTAAATCTAACAGCATTCTGTATGAACTTGTTGACTTTATACATCATCAGAGTTGTATATTAGAAACTGAAAAAGGCTGTCCCTGGTCTTTGCAGATCCTTCAAGATACATATAAATCACACAGATCTCTGAGAAACATCAGATTTAGGGGTCTGACCTCTTTCTTCCCCTTCTATATGAATGGAAGAGTAGGTAATGGTATATTGATGATCAATTTGAGTAATTGCTTCAGTGTAGATGATTTGATCCTCCTTCCTATCTGAGTTACAGAACCAAAAATATATAGTTTTCATTATTATTTTATTTATATTTTGGTAGCACCTTGGGACCCCGAGCAGAGATCATTGTATTAGCCGCTGATTAGTGAAAAAAAAATAGTCCTTACCCCAAGGAGTTCATAATCTAGGGTTATGACAAGAGATGTCAGGTGGATGGAAACAAACATGAAAATAAGAATCAAGGTAAATGTATCACATTCCTCTATCATCAGTAGCTTACACATCCCTGTCAAATTATTAGCTCTGCTCTCTTACTGTTTACTTAAGGCCCCAATATTATTCTGAGGACCATGTGGGTGCTGGGGCTGGAAGGGGCCTCATGAAGTCATCTTGTCCAGCCCCCTGGACTGAGTCAGGATCAAGAACATTGAGACCATACTTGACAGGTGTTTATCTAGCCTGTTCTTAGTACTTGCAGTAGCAAAGATGATGTGACTGTCAGTGTAGGATCAGGGCCTATTACTGAATTAACATTTAGTGTAGAACTTCTAAGGCAGGGAAAGGTTATGCAGCATAGAATTAGGAAGATGATTTATTGGGCTGTGCAAAGAGTTACACAGAACCATACCCAAATTTGGTTGAATTTAATGGACATCAATCAAGGTTTACAAGTGATTCAAACTTTTGCGTTAATGTTCAGATTTGGCAGCCCCATGATGGACAAACCCTCTTTCTCCACAGGCTAGGAATTATGATTCCTTAGTTACATATAATAGTAGTTTTGCTGTGTCTGCCAGCTTCTTCACATCCAAAAGCATTCCTTCTTACCTTTACTATTTGGGACATCTAAGATATAATTAGGGTTAACTAATTATCAAAAAAATCATTCTAATTTGCTTGGAAAACCATCATATTGAGTTAATGTATTTGCAAATTACACAGCCTACAAAAACTAACCATTCCTTTAAAAAAAAATAGGAAATGATTAAAGTCAAATAGAACTAGAAATGTGAATCTAAACCCCCATTCCAACAAAGCACTTCAGCAGATGATTGACTTTAAGCATAAGTTGTCCAATGAAAATCCTGTTGGTTCATGTTTTATTAAATACTAGCATAAGTGCCCGGCGTTGCTCGGGTCAGTTGGAGATGGGGAGGGGGCAGACAGCTGACACCCCCTCACCAACCCCAACACCCACACCTCACCCCTCACCCACCCCGACACCTTCCCACCCCCCTGACAAACCCCAACACCCCCCGGCTCCCTTACCCCCCGACCAAACCCGACAACCCCACCTGACCCCCCCCAAGCAAACCCAACACCCCACCTCACCCCCCGACCGAACCCGACACCCCCACCTGACCCCCGACCAAACCCGACACCCCCACCTCACCCTCCGACCGAACAGTGTATTTAATAATCTGTGTGCTATACAGTGCACCGTGAGCCGGGGGGGGGGGGTGTCGGGTTTGGTCTGGGGGGGTGGGAAGTTGTCGGGGTGGGTGAGGGGTGAGGTGTGGGTGTTGGGGTTGGTCAGGGGGGTTTGCGGTTGATGGGGGGGTGAGGTGGGGGTGTCGGGTTCGGTCGGGGGTAAGTGAGCCGGGGGGTGTCGGGTTTGGTCTGGGGGAGTGGGAAGTTGTAGGGGTGGGTGAGGGGTGAGGGGTGGGTGTTGCGGTTGGTCAGGGGGTGTTGCGGTTGGTGGGGGGGGTGAGGTGGGGGTGTTGGGTTTGCTTGGGGGGGTGAGGTGGGGGTGTCGGGTTTGGTCGGGGGGGGGTAAGTGAGCCGGGGGGTGTCTGGTTTGGTCTGGGGGTGTTGCGATTGGTGGGGGGGTGAGGTGGGGGTGTCGGTTTCGGTCGGGGGGTAAGTGAGCTGGGGGGGTGTCGGGTTTGGTCTGGGGGGGTGGGAAGGTGTAGGGGTGGGTGAGGGGTGAGGTGTGGGTGTTGGGGTTGGTCAGGGGGTGTCGGGTTTGCTTGGGGGGGTGAGGTGGGGGTGTCGGGTTCGGTCGGGGGTAAGTGAGCCGGGGGGGTGTCGGGTTTGGTCTGGGCACCCACCCCAACACCTTCCCCCCCCAGACCAAACCCAACACCCACACCTCACTCCTCACCCCCCCCGACACCTTCCCACCCCCCCAGACCAACCCCGACACCCCCCGGCTCACTTACCCCCCGACCAAACCCGACACCCCCACCTCACCCCCCCAAGCAAACCCAACACCCCCACCTCACCCGCCGACCAAACCCGACACCCCCACCTCACTTACCGTCCCACCAAACCCAACTCAGATCCGTCGCAGGGGGGGAGGGGGCTCAGAGCAGAGGGATTCTGGGGACCTTCGCAGGTGGGGGGGGCACAGAGCTGATGGAGTCCGGGGTTCCATTGGGAGGGGGGAGGGGCAGAGAACTGAGGGATCTCCGGGGTTCCGTTGGGAGGGGGGAGGGGCAGAGAACTGAGGGATCTCCGGGGTTCCATTGGGAGGGGGGAGGGGCAGAGAACTGAGGGATCTCCGGGGTTCCGTTGGAGGAGGGAGGGGTGAGCTGAGCGAGTGAGGTGTCTGTTGGAGGGGGGTATTATGACATCATCACCACCTAACCGCCCAGCTGATGTGATTGGCCCTGAAAGACTTTCACCCCTGGGGGGCGTCGGAGGTGAGATCCGAAAATTTTTCGACCCTTACCAGCATCTAGACCCCAAGACCCCTCACTGTACCAAATTTCAAGTCTCTGGCTCAAACGGTGCGGGAGGAGTTCACAGTCATACATACATACATACATACAAACATACATACATACATACATACACCACTTGACTTTTATATATATAGAAGATATATATAATTAATTTTAAGCAGAATATATGATCAATATTGTTCTAGTATCTCCAGTGCTTAATATGAAGTATGGATTATGGTAATTATTAACTGTATAAAGCCCTAGTAAAACCTCTTGTAAAAAAAATACATATATTTTTTATCTTCTCTGGAATTATAAAAGAAACTTCAAAGTCCATGCAACAATGTAAAGACAGACATCCCCCTGAAGATGCTATAAAAATGTTGATTATTTTTTTAAACATTTGTAAAATGTACAAAATATTATTCTATTTAGAAGGGAAGAGGGTTGAGTCATGGATTGGGCATGGCATTGATGGTGAGGAATTTAGGTGTTCGAATTCATATTCTATTCTAATCCTGCACTGATTCTCCATGTGGCCTTGAGAAAATAATGTAAGCTCTCTGTTTTTGAATGTGTAAAGAGTGGAGATAATACCTATCTCTCAGGGATGTTAGGAAGATTAATCAGTTAACGTTTACAGAGCATTTCTAAGGTGAATAAAGTGTAAATGTTAAATATTGCTAAGTGCTAAGGGATCTTTGGACACTCAGTGAACTTTCTACAGTTCTGTTGGCACTTTCTCTGCCCTTCGTTTTTCTTTCTATTTAGCTTATCCCCTTCTACCTAACCCCCCCCCCCCCAAATGTGGAACTAATATGAGCTCTGCTGCCATCCATGTGTCTACTTTATCTCTTTAAATTGTAAACTCTTGAGAGTGAGAGTTGTGTGCTACTGTGTTTGTATAGTGCCTAGCAAAATGCAGCATAATCGGTCCTTTAGGCACTCCAATAATAAAATAATAATAAATGAAGGGACATTGAAGGGCTGACAAACCCAGAAGCTAGTGCAGCATTTTTATTCTTATAACATTTTTCAAAATTATCCTAGACACTTATGTGGGAAGTTAAAAACAAACAAACTTTTCAATCCCATTGTTAAAAGGTTCTCAGACCAGCACTACCATGCAAACCTAAAATAACACACTACTATCTGCTTAAAACAGAGGGGAAAATTCAGAGGAAGGTTGTGGTTTCAAACTTCCCATTAGTAATTTTCAGTGTTCTTTTATATTCCTAATTTTGACTAGTTCTAACAAATGTGCAATTTCTATTTCCCCACAACACTATATAGTAGATGCATGATTGACACCAACAAAATAAACTGAAATAGTTGTCTTGAAATTTACTGTAAGTGTTATAACACTTTTATGCAACAGGGTTTTTTTCCTAAGTAACTCAGATATTAAGCTTATTAAGACTCCTGTGACTTAGGTATGGCTATTTGTATTCATTTAAAAAATGTGGAAACTGAGGCAGAGACAGATTACAGTCCAGATTGTTAAAAGGTATTTAAGGAACTAATGACCTTTCAATACCTAACCCTAAACCACTTGCCAAAGGTTACCCTGTAAATGGAAGAGATGGGCATAGAAATGGAGACTGTTGACTTTTAGTCCCTTATTCTAACCACTAGACAAACGTCTTCTCTTGTAAGAAGGGTTAAACCCTGATATACTTTCCAGTGGAATGACATAAAAAGAAACATAACATAGAATAAAACTTTCTTTAGTATAAAAATGTGTCATTTTAATACCAACATTCCAAAATTGCCAGATCCCTTTAGACCAAATTGCCTGCGCGAGGGAGTCAGTGCCGTTCTATTTTGCAGTCTGCTTTCCTGTGAGAATAATTTTGCCATAGGCACTGACAGTGTTGTAAAAAGCAATTTGTCAAGAATCTTGAGTTATAACACAAGAACACAAAGGTGAAGCACGGCCTCTTTTAATTATCTGTAATATTGCAGGGAATGATGTTACAAGTAATTGTGATAATTGTATGAAATTTAAATGTATTTACACCTACTCCATTCATTTTTACAACTATTGTGGCACATTAGCTGCTACTCTATAATATTTTTAATGAAGGTTATGTGAAGAAAAGGAAGTTTTAAGGTAAAATAAATCTGAATGAGCCTGGGGGCATCACTGCTGGAAGGAACACAGTCTCCTGTCTTCCTAGCTGTGATAGAGCCTAAGTCAAAGCTCAACAGGCTATCCCAAACCCTCCAGGCATGGCACCATGTTTTCGTTTTTATTTTTTTTTTAACAAAGACAACTGAGTCCTTTAAAGTTTCAGCAGAACTATACTCGCTTTACTCTTCTCACAGTTTTTTTTTTAAACCACAAGTGCAAAAAATATAATTTCATTAATTAAGGAGATTTTAGGCAAGCACTTCTTGTAGCATTGTCTCTTCTGCCACTATTGTTACTTTTTAACAATATGCCTTTATTTTAGACAAGTAAGCCCTGACAAAGCAAAGCCTATTCTGTAAGCAATTCAAATGTGCTACATATGCTTGTTTGTTTGCTTTTCTTTACAATTACTGAAAAGATACCTTGCAGGAAGAATATTGTCAGTTCCACAGAACAATTCTACCAAAGCAAAGCCCTTTTATGATATAACATTAAATGCAGTAGAGTCTTTATTTCCTATAGGCTTTATGGCAGTACCAGACTAATATAAGACTGCTTTAGAATCTACAAGGAAGAATGTGTATGCTTTTATTGTAATGGTCTTCTCTTTACCCTACTCAGAGTTAGTCATAATTTTTATTGTACCTTTAAATCAACCCCTTCTCTCCTCCCTCTTCGGAGGTAGTTGTTGCTAGGTAGGGAAGAAAGTGATAGAAAGGAGAGAAGGTTCACATGCTATTCCAAATTCCTGTCTGATTAAACAGTCCTTTAGATCCAGGTGCCCAGTGGGGTTCATCATACTCGTCCGATAACTTCCTTTTCTTGTGTCTTGTCCCTATTCATTAACATGAGCCTTTTATTTCCTCAAGCATGTAGATAGTCTAGAAATTGAAGGTGCATATAGGTGGTGTAGTGCTGCTATGTTAAACAGTGCATGTTTCATTTCCCCAATGCTTTGGTATTATGTGGTGTGACTATGAGGAATATGTGCATATATTTCTTCCAACTGTCATCCTGAAGCCACCTTCAGAAGTGAAGGGAAGAAGAAACACCAAATACTCAATTGCCTGTTATATTTTAATATTTTTTTCACACAAAAGAGTACAACAAATCACTTCTCATGTCAACAGTTTATAACATGTTTTGTTACATAATTATTTGCTTTACTGAGAAAGAGAGTGAGTGAAAGAAAAAGAGGTGAAGGAAATTGAATATAATGTTTGCATACTGCCTGGATTTTTTTCTAATCCCTGATGTACAGAAGATTTCAGAGTCCCGGGGAAGAGAATTTGTATTCATCCAAAGTTGCAAGAAAAAATCTAGTCTCTTATATTGTATTATTATATAAACAGAAATGAATAGGGAAATAATTGTATTATTTTAGAATGGTGCTGAAAGACATACATTAAAGTTCAATTTCCCTCTTACTGATGAATTCAAATACCGTAAACTAAGCCCTTGTGCAAAACTTCAAGATTTACTGAAGAAAAGTTATTCAGTTTTAAATTGTATTTCTTTAACCATAATCTTCATAAAGCTAAAACAGTATATTAGCAAAGAAACTATTGGTGCCAAATGGGGACTTAGCATATTTGTAAGCCAGATGTGGCTGTGCAAATGCCAACTCTTGCCGAGCATGGCTCCTTGAACCAGCAGCCATTTCTAATCTTCATTAGTTGTCTGTATTATTCTATTCTGTTTTGTTTGTAACAATGTACTTTATTTTAAGTACATCCAAAGAACGAAGCCTGCCAAATAATCAGTGGGGCCATTGGATAATTGAGGTGCTAAAGGAGCTCTCAGTGAAGAGAAGGCCATTGCAGAGAAGCTAAATAAATTCTAACTGAAGTATTGAAACATATGCAGTGGAAGTATCCAGGGGCAGGTATAATAAGTAGGCAAGAACCAGATTGGAGACAACAAGGGTAGACCAATCAGGCTGAACCAGCTTGTTATCTCTAATCAGGGAGGATGAGGTATTCTCCTAGCAGCTGAACTGAAGGTGTGAACACCAAGAGAAGAGAAGCTGCTTTTGTAATTAGCAAGCCAAAGTCTTTGTTCAATCCTAAATTGATTGTGTCCAATTTGCAAATGAATTGCAGCTCTGCAGTTTCTCTTTGCAGTCTGATCTTGACGTTTTTTTGCTGCAAGATAGTGACCTATAAATCTTTAATTGTGTGTGCAGGGAGATTGAAGTGTTCTCCTACAGGTTTTTGTATATTGCCATTCCTGATATCTGATTTGTGTTCATTTATCCTTTTTCGTAGGGACTGTCCAGTTTGGCCAATGTACATAGCAGGGGGACATTGGTGGCATATAATGGCATATATTACACTGGTTGATGTGCAGGTGAATGAACCAGTGATGGTGTGGCTGATCTGGTTAGGTCCTGTGATGGTGTTGCTGGTGTAGATATGTGGGCAGAGTTGGCATCAAGGTTTGTTGCATGGATTGGCTCCTGAGTTAGAGTTAATATGGTGTGGTGTGCTGTTGCTGGTGAGAATATGCTTGAGGTTGGCGGGTTGTCTGTGGGCCAGGAATGGCCTGCCTCCCAAGGCCTGTGAAAGAGAGGGATTGGTGTCCAGGATGGGTTGTAGATCACTGATGATGCATTGGAGAGGTTTTAACTGAGGACTGTAGGTGATGGCCAGTGGTGTTCTGTTGTTTTCTTTCTTGGGCTTGTCTTGCAGCAGCTGGCTTCTGGGTACATGTCTGGCTCTGTTGATCTGTGTCCTTATTTCCTTGTGCAGGTATTGTAGTTTTGAGAAAGCTTGGTGAAGATCTTGTAGATTTTGGTCTCTGTCTGAGGGGTTGGAGCAAATAAAATTGTACCTCAGTGCTTGGCTGTAGACAATGGATCGAGTGGTGTGTCCAG
The DNA here is from genome assembly GCA_032164245.1 of Sternotherus odoratus. Lineage (NCBI taxonomy): Eukaryota > Metazoa > Chordata > Testudines > Kinosternidae > Sternotherus > Sternotherus odoratus. The sequence goes on along the minus strand of JAVMKO010000001.1, from coordinate 224,996,079 downwards.
GATGGAAGCTGGTGGCATGAAGGTAGGCTATGCTGTCGGTAGGTTTTTGGTTTAGGGTGGTGTTAATGTGGCCATCATTAATTTGCACTGTGGTATCTAGGAAGTGGACCTCCCATGTAGACTGGTCCTACTTGGGAGATGTGTACTAACTGTGGCACTGGATCATCTTTAGTTCTTACAAGTAGTTTTGCATATGTTTATATGCTTAATTTAAGTAAAAATAACAAAGAGTTGCTTGCACATTGCTGCAGGTCTCTAACATTTTCTAGTTTTCATTATAATGTTGCTTTATTCAGTTTGATTTTCAAATACCCATTGTTTCAGCTTCCTTAATCTCTGACAATGTTATAAAACTCATCTAATTATGGTAGATGGCAAAAAAAAAAGTCATGTTTGCAGTAGTCAGCAAATTTAGGTTCTAATCCTGTAAGGATTTATGCATGTATTTAACTTTAAAAGATTTAAGTACATAGTTCCACAAATGTCAATGTGAGTAACCATGTGTACAGTTGAGCATATGTGTAAGCCTTTACAGAATCAGGGTCTTATTCCTTTGCAAAATATCCCCTCTTCAAGAAATGTTATGTTATGCTCTTAATACGAGATACACACTACTTTCTCACATACAAAATCACAAAATAGGACATTAACAAACAGTTCACGATATAATGACAATTGCAAAGGTAGGAGGATCAAGTAAATTGTGAACTCATAATATAACATATGCAACCACAGCTGCAATACCAAACTTCTGGTGCTCACAATTCAAGCTGTTGATAAACTGAAGAAATTCAGAGAAGAGATAAGGATGATTAAAGGATCTGAAAACATGCTTTATAGTAATACTCAAAGAGCTCAACCTATTTCGCTTAACAAAGTGAATGTTCAGGGGTAACTTGCATACCATCTATCATTATCTACAAGGGGAACAAATATTTAATGGCTGGAAGTTGATGATAGACAAATTCAGACGGAAAGAAGGTGTACATTTTTAACAAGGGTGGAAAATTACCCATTGGCACAATTTACCGAGGGTTGTAGTAGATTCTTCATCACTAACAATTTTTAAATCAAGAGTGAATGTTTTTCTTAAAGAAATACACTAGGAATTATTTTGGGGAAGATGGATGGTGTGTGTTATATAGAAGGTCAGACTAGATGATCACAAAATTCCTTTCTGGCCTTGGAATCTCTGAACCTATAAAACCTGTGAAGCCATGTTGCTTACAAAAGAATAGAATGCTGGTGTTCTGAGACCATGGACTATTATACTAACACATACTAGCTTTTGTTTATTAGTGCTTTTTCCTCTGTCTCTTGTAAGCTACTGGGAGCATGCATAGGCCTGGTCTATGATTTGGGCTTCTACATGCAACAGTAATATAAATAATAAAACATTTATGTTAACTGTATCTAATTCATTTTTTTCAGCACATTATAAAAGAATAAACAGAGATTCTAACAAGGAATAACAGTTGTTAAATGATCTTCAATTCTAAATCCAAACATGGTCTTTTCAATGATCAAAACTTGAATCATTCCCAGAAGCAGTTCAGAATGCGCAAAGAACAGTTTCTGCCATCACTAATCTTTGATGCATGAGCTATTAGGCAAATGATCCATTCAGGTCTCCCTCTGCTCCTGTTGAGAGGTATAACATTTATCTCCCTGCAACAGTGGGAGACTGCATACCAGCAAGAGGAAATACCATTAAAGAGAACAGGTTTGAACGTTGTGCTTTCCAGGGTGCGTGTCTTAAATTTGCTGCTAGAACATTTAAAAAACCCTGTTGATGTAACTTGTCAGTGATGAAGTGAATCAGAATATTTCCCAGACGCTCTTCTAAAATCCTGTGTGATGGGGCTTGACTCAACACTGTGGCGCCTCCTGCTGGTTGTTCTGGGAATTAGTTTAGTTCACCAATGGGCTAATGTCAGGGTCTCCCTCACCCCTGCTCCTGTACCCCACTTACCCCATCTTCCATAGAGCGGGGGCAAGGGGGACACACAATAGTCCCGGAGGGAGCTTTCTGGCCTCAGCTTGAAGACCTAATTAGCAAAGGGGAGGGATAGCTCAGTGGTTTGAGAATTGACCTGCTAAACCCTGGGTTGTGAGTTCAATCTGTGAGGGTGACATTTAGGGATATGGAGCAAAATTTTGTTGGATGATTTAACTGGGGATTGGTCTTGCTTTGACCAGCAGGTTGGACCAGATAATCACCTGAGAAATTCTGTAGAATTTTTTTCCTAGTAGAAATTCAGTTTTAAATTCTTAACCCTCACCAAATTCTACTTATAATACCATTACTTAATTGAGGACGAGATTAAACCAATACCACCAGAAGTTATTATTTATATCAGGGATCAGCAACCTTGGCACTCAGGACCACAGCAGGCCCCGCCGGTTAGCGGGCCCCGCCGGTTTGTTTACTTCCCATTTCGCCATCCATGGCTCTCTCCAGCCAGCACCACGCCACTTCCTGCAGCCTCCATTGGACCAGGACAGCAAATCATGGCCAGTGGGAGCCGCGGTCAGTGAAACGGCAAGTAATGAAACCAGCGGGGTGCGCTAAGGGTGCTTACCCTGCAGTCCCACGTGCCAAGGTTGCCAATCCCTGATTTATATTATTTTTGTTATCACTGATTTCTGTGTTCAGTTATATTTCTGCACTCATTGTCCATAGTTTAACATTACTGGGGATATCCTACTTAAGAATCAGTGACCACAAATCTTTTCAGATCATATGGTCCCAGACTTCACTGCTTGAAGACAATGAAAGTTTGCTTGAGTATAAACAGTATAATAATATTAGTATCTAGCTCTGATACAACACTTTTTATCGTTAGATCTCAAACTGCTCTACAAAGGAGGTCAGTATCATTGACCCCTTTTTATAGAGGAGAAAACTGAGGCAGAGAGCAGTGACATGACTAACCCAAGGTCACCCAGGAGACCAATGGCAAATCCAGGAATAGAATGTGGTCTCCTGAATTCCAGTTCTGTGCTCTTTATAGATTATCCATGAAATAATGTGCCTTTGATGAATCATCCCTCCATCAATAAAATTCACAGAAGGGGCCGTGGTAGATTAGGTAATCTCCTAAAGATTTTGGAACAACTACTAGAGATCAGGGCCATATGCACAAAGACTTCATGCTTCTGAATCATTTATTTTCCCTGGTGGCCCTTCTGGAACTAACGGAAGAGTGGTACCAGGATTTTCTCTTGCTACAGCTAAGTGCAGACTCCAGAACAAAGATATAATAGCTCAGGTGCGGCTGGAGAGGGGACAATGTGGTGTGTCCCTTGGTTCTATTCTCAACCTGAGCAGCCTCTTCCCAACCTCCAGAGAGGATACCCGGTACACAGTACATCCTCTGCAAGATTGGGAGGACAGAGGCAGAATGATGCCAGAGAGAAAGCTGGCCATTGCCACTTTTACTTGGAAGGGAAGGAGAGCTCAATTTGTTGAGATATAATTGTTATAAATAATTGTTATCCCTTAAGAGTAACAAAAATGTAGAACATTATATTGCACAACAAATAAAGTGGGAAAGAGAAGTCCAATAATTATATTTCTACAAAAAGATAGTATTAAGGGATGATCCACTTTATTAATATGTTAGTAGGGTCTGAATGAGCTCTCCCCTGACATCTATTGATGAGCTGTGGAAGAGAATTTCAGAAGCCAGCTTTATCTGCATGGCCATACCCACTCTGCGCAAATGAGCGACCTGATGAAGTTGCTTTGCCCAAACTATCACTTTTGGCAGATGTTGGATTGCATCTTGTTATTGAGTCCAGGGGTGCTAAAGGGTTGTTATCCTTGTCATGTGAATCAAGGAGATCAGAACTGTGCTCGACATGCCCTGATTCAGAGGTTCATCCTCAACTGTGGTTGCTAAGCAGAGGTTAGGGGTGCCAAAGCCTACTAGAGATGAGGCAGGATGGGGACAGAGGTTTGCGCTTTATGGTGTGGGTATTGCCTAAGGGTTCTATACCCCATTTGATGGGTTTTTTTGGAGATTTTAGAGTCAGTGAGTCATACCTCAGGGAGTACTTTGGAGTGGAGAGATTTCTAGTGGGTAATTTTCCCAGATTACTGGGTGGAGGCTTGAGATGATTCTGTGTTATATTATTAAAAAGGAACCTCTAGATATTAAACCCAGCCCTTGACACTGCTGACTCTACCTGGCCAAAAGGGTTACAAATAAAAAAACACTATTCAAGCCACATTGTTTTGGGATAATTGTAATTTCAGGAAGTTGTGGCTACAGAGAGTCCACCTTCAGAAAGAATTACAGGACAGGTACAGTCATATTTTGTAATTACTGGGTTCATTGTTTAATTGTATTCATAAATTGTCATTTACACTTCTTCAGAGATTCTATTTCCCCCCTCCCTTTCTCTTGCTCTCCCTCTTTAGATTGAGAGGATACAGAGACTCTTAAAAGTTCATTTGAGTTCCAATCACACTGTTAATAATACTCCAGAGACAGCATATCCTTTCCTCAGGCAATCCTGTGCAAGGTTATTCTTATTAACAGTTACTGACAGTAATAAAAGCTGGGAACATACAGAGTTCAAAATGGATTCTGTCTTTCATACTCATCCTACAATGACTCAGTGGATTACAAAATTTAGTCTCTCTGTCAGAATTATTTCTTGTGAGGCCAGGCTGGAAGGAGGCAATGGAGGTGATTTAATTAGGCTGCAATTTCATTCACCTAAAAGATCTGTGAATATACATTAATAAATCATATCGTGCCAGTCATCATTATTTCTTTAATCATTTCTACCTGTTTAGGGGGCTTGCCATCAGCCTTTTCCTTTCCTAACCTTGACTGAACTAGCCCATTGCTGGGACCCTCCTGCCCTATCCTCTTATGATGGTTAGTAGAACTGAAAAGTACAAGAGTTGGCATCTCCACTATACCAGATGTTAGGATCCCTGTACTCCTCTTCCCCCAGCTACCTCGAGGGATGCTTTCCTTTACATTTTCTTCCAATCCATTTTGTCCAATAGCCATATCCCTTTCATGATGAGTATCTGCACTGGACATCTGCCACAAAGAAGTGACTACTGCCCTCTACTCCGCCTGGGTTCCCATAAATTTACATATATCATAACATTCAAAAACCAGTAGGAGAACACTTCAATCTTCCTGGCCATTCCATTAAAGAGTTGATGGTTTCAATTTTGAAACAGAAAAACTTCCAAAACAGACTCCAAGAAGAAACTGAGGAACTGGAATTAATTTTCAAATTTGATACAATTAACCAGGGGCTAAACAGGACTTGCAAATGGTTTTCTCATTACACTAATTGATTGCATTTCCTGAGTTAATTTACCTGACACAGAAATCCATTTCAAAGGTATTTTTTTCTCCTACTGATAATGGCCTATCTACATTTAACAGCCCCCTTAGAATTGGTACGCTAATGTACAATTTCTTTTTCTTTCTTTCTGTGTGTATAAATGCATCTTACTTCTGTTCCATTCTATGTATCCGATGAAGTGAGCTATAGCCCACAAAAGCTTATGCTGAAATAAACTATTTGGTCTCTAAGGTGCTACAAGTATTCCTCGCTTTCTTTACGGATACAGACTAACACGGCTGCTATTCTTGAACCTGTCATAAATTTACTGATTCCTTCCATATTATCTGACAAAATATATCAACTCCCCAGTCAGAGAGGTGTACTCTATCCTCCCTGAATAACACAGGTGCCCAGTAAATTATGTCCAAATAACTAATTACTAATCTGACTTGGCTAAAGATGAATGTAGCCACATCCCTAATCATGAACCTCCTTGCCTTTCACTTTATCAACCCATGGAGACTTCACACCTCCCTGCTATACCAAATAATCATCACTCCCAGGAACAAATTCTAGATCCTCACAAAATCTCTCTTACCTCTGATCAAGTCAACCCCTTTACATATTCCTAAATCGTTTTAACTGCCTATCTACTCAGTACACAATATTGTGCCCACAGAACCCCACCCCCAACTCACTTGGCCTTTTTGCATGATCCTTATATTGCAAACACAATGAGCAGTGATCCTCTACCTGGGGTCTAATGTACACTTGAATGTCATTGCCAACTGCTTGAACCGTTGCTAAGCTGTCACAGACATCATCCTTCCACAAGCCATGTGGAGTACCCAGGAAAGTTTTACCATAGGAGTGTAGGATCTGGCTCTTTATTACATGAGTATAAGTCCAGAGTAACTCCATTCCTCTGGGTGTAGTTATGAAGGATTCACTATGGAGTGAAGAAGAGTAGAATTTGACCCATGAACTATATATTGCCAGTATAATGACTGAGCATTAAGTGACAAATACAGTAGTCTCTCGATTATCCAGGATGATAGGGAAAAAAATAATTCTGGTTAATAAAATCCCGGATAATCGCCATCCATAGGAAATATGGAGAGAGGGGGTTGGTTCACCAGCCACCCTGAGCCAGGGGGAGGGGGTGTTGGTTTTTTGTGTTGGCTGCCCTGTGCCCTGGTGGGGGGTTTTTTGTGTGTGCTTGGGGCGGCAGCAAAGCCAGAGCCAGTCCTACGAGTTGCGCATATTTTTATTTGCCATCCTGGTTAATCCACATTCTAGTTAATCCAGTCCTGGATAATCGAGAGTCTACTGTACAACCACTTTAGCTGATGACTACAAGAAATATAGCCAGCACAGGCTAATATGGCAGGCCTGACTCACTACTCCATTATACCAGTTTTATGTCAGTGACATTCCACTGACTTCAATGGAGTTAGGTGAGCATACAACTGGTTTGACAGGGTAGCTAATAAGGTCCTCTATATCTAGTTCCAGATAGCATTCCAGTATTCTGTAATACATTTAATCAAATTAAAGGTTGTTGTTTCTTTCCCACAAGGAGATCATATAGGATCTTTCATTCCTTTCCCGCCCCAGATTCCTTGGGATAAAAAAAATGTTTTCTAAGCCTACAGTTCATATAATGAATAAGTGGGTGTATATTGTCACAAGAGTAAAACATTTCAGTTCCAGAGGGTGTCAAAATGGGACACTCACATACTAGACACACAGGGAGTAGATTTTCAAAGCAATCAAATATTGCCATCAGCAAACTAATTAGCAAGCTATTAAACACACATATGCCCAGATAAATAATCAAAGCTTTAAAAGAAATGCTGTTATCCAGGTAACCAGTATTTTTTCTTCATGTTTTGTGGGTTGTAATGGAGGATATTCAAAGTTTGACAGGTAAAAACTTAACATTAGCATGTTTTGTGCTCAATCCCCTAGGGGTTAAAAAGTTAATTTATGTAATTAGAAATAAATGCATGTAATTTATGTAATTCTAAGAAGTCACCAATAAAAAAGAAAAAAGTAACAGGGAGTATAGTTTTAGAAAATGGCAATGAATATAGGAAAGGTATTCTTAGCAATCTTAAGTAATGGAAAAATTGTTGTATTTGGCTCAACCAAAGAACACAGACAAAACTTTACTGTAGGTAATATTAACAAAATCAAATGAAAATTAAATTTGAGCCATTGCAGTATCTGAATCAGAGAAACAACCAGCGTACAAAGTATTGGTAGCCAAGTTATAAAATATGAGTAACTTTTATCTCCTTAAAAATATGATTTTCGGAAGCACTCAGCATTGATCCCATTCTGCTCCAGGGCTGGGTGGGGGGATGCAAATTAAGATCCCTGGCATGCCCTATTACATGATGGCGCTGGCTTCCCCAATGGTTAGGAACATTGAGTAGTTATATTATACCACACAAGCTGAGTTGAAAGCTGAGTGTCACAATGCCCAACTATTAGGCAGCTAAAAATAATTTTAAAAAAGGAACATCTGTAGGATGCTCCTGTTTCCATCTACCAGATAGGATGCCCTGGCAAGATAGGTATGTGCCATCTATTCTCAGTTGCTTTGTGTATAGGCAGGAGAAAGGTATCTTGGCATCTAGTCTGAGACAGCAGAGGCCAAAACATAGGCACTTAGGGAACATTAAGAGCAATGAGTTTAGGCCAGTGTAGGATTCTGCAAGGTGGGGATTGTATATCATGGTAGCGCTGAAACTGTGACTTATGTGCCTAAAAATGGAACTTAGGCTCTTTGCTCCTTTTGTGCATCCAGAACTGAGTGTCTCAGAACATCCCTTGTGGTAGGAAAACATTGTTATCCGCATTTTACAGGTGAGGAACTGAAGCACAGATAAGTTTCCTGTCCAACATCCCACAGGAGGAGCAAGGATCATTTAGCTAATTTTGAATTAGAATGGAAAGTCTCAGTGATAATTAATTGCCAATTTTCTAACTATAGAACATCTGATATGCAAAAATACTAACTTGTTAAATTGTCTATACAGGCATTAAGGTTTGCCAACATTTCTTTTCTAAGATTTCATAAAACTACTAATGCACCTTCAACAAAACCTCTTTGTTCCTGACTTAAGAAAATTGGTCACTTTAAAGACCTGTGAATGTTCGCTGCTAACATAAATTCCCTTCGATAAGAAAACAAAGGGACAACGAGATAAAATTGCAAATTTTTCTTTTTTGGTTTGTTTTACCAGTGATTATATGCTGATACAGATATTTTGGCTACATAGAAGACAGCTCCTACTGCTTATTCTTCAACCACAGTGAGCTCTAATCTATATCTGTGGTTTCAAAGGCTTAGGATTTCAGGTCACAGAGAAATAGCATGTAGGCAATAAAGAAGCTGCAGTCCAGGAGACAGATTTTTTCTTATGTTGAGAAAAATAGAGTTGTAAAGCAAAATCCACCATGATTACATTAGATGAGAAGACACCAGGGAAATATAAAGACTTCTGTGCTAGTTTAGATAATTATCTGCGAGATATTATACTATAAGTTAGGTACCTGGGAGTTCAAATGCAGAGATGAGAGGTGGCAAGTGGAACATTCTTCTTAAGAGAGAAGCATGGTTCCAAAATGGTTGTAAGTTATGCTTCAAAACACTTTATTTTTTAAATAGTGTATTTAATATGTTTTAATCCTGAATGTGCAGCTGCTGCTTGTAACTATTAATAACTTGGATCATCAGCAGTATACTCCTGATAATATGTTACACTTGTCTAGACTTGCATTGATATCCTTATAAACAGATATTATTTGATTTTATAAAATCTGGGAAAATAGTTCATTTAGAAGGTTTGAACCATTATTATGAAATTTAGTTAAGGACAAACTGTGGATCCCTTATTCACCCTGGTGAACACTTACTCATGCAACACTTACTTACTGAAGTCAAGAAGTGATCATCAGTGGGGATGGGTTCCTGTTTGATCCTTTGTAATTTAAAAACCAATTGGGTCTAATCCAGCTGATTGCTAAGTAAATCATTTTAAATGTATGTGGGGATAAAAATGTAATTAATTGTGGCTTTGCTCTGGGAATCATCCTGTACTTGAAATAGAATTGCCCCATCCTTCCAGGAGTGGCAGGATTCACCACTGGTTAGAGACAAGCAAGTAACTACCTCAAAGATTTAACTCTCTGCTCCACCATAGATTTCCTCTATGAACAACGGCAAGTCATTTTTTTTTATTCAATTCCCTCATCTATTACAAATAAAAGATTTAAATAATAGGGATAATGGTATTTCTCTACCCAATTGGGGTAGTGTGAGGATCACAATATTAACAATTGTGACTCACCCAGTTGCTAGGGTAATGGAGGCCATATTAGTAGCTAAGGAAGACACATTGGTTATGAAAAATCAAGTTAATCTTCAAAAAGTCTGGAAAGTAAAGTGGTGGTTGTTGAATTCACATCAGGTAAATAAAACAAGACAATATAGAGCAAAGACAAGCCATAATGGCAGATTGAGTAAACTCAATGCAATTTTAACATGGAGTCATAGATCAAAAACACCTTAGTCACAAAATGGAATATTCTCAGTCTGAGAGCTTGCCTGTAGCATTTGCGGAAGAGAAAGTTACACATCAAAGGAGAAGTGATAAAGTACTCATCAAAAAGGTAAACCTCCCGCAACTCCTCCTGCCTAAGCTGCTGTAGGGGCTGTTTAGCAGACACTAAGGCTTAATAACATCTTGTCATCTTGTCAAAACAGTGCTGTGTGCCATGAATATTTTAAGGAACAGATATCTCTTACTTAAAATTATTCCTGATTTGCCTTCACATAGCCACTTACACCATTTGTCATGGAAAGAATGAGGAAAGTGATACTAAAGAACATACTTCATGGACAAATCCACCCATATGTGCTGTGATTTAACTGTTGTAATTTCTCCATAGAAACAGGATAACTGCCAAAAAAAGTGGCATATCTAGATTTTAGATTTTTTTTTATTCCAAGCAAACAATTTCTTATTAACTTATGCTCAAGATGTTATTTTGTCAGAAGAGAAAGTTTTTGGTTTTTTGCAATTTGGCAAAGGCAATTTCTAACATGAAATCCTTTAGCATGAAACAATGGGCTAGCGTCTTTACTTAGTGGCACTTACGACAGAGTGTTATAGTGTGTTCATCCTATCTCGGAGCAAATGGACTCACTTGTACTTTATAATCTTCATTACAAAAACAAACACTCCATCTCTTCCACAAAAAGACAGATTTTCAGATGTTTTTTGTAGTTAATGTAATTAATTAGAAAGCATCACAGAATTCTAATGCCTGATATACGATATACGATGACAAGGAAAAAAGAAAACAAATATCCCATCCATATTTGCAGGAAGAATATGTACAAGAATAGAAATATATACAGAGACTATTGTTGAATAATTATGTACTTTGCTATGGTGCTCATGTCTGTAATATCTCAGTGCCTCACAAACACTAATGAATTTATCCACAATATGCCTGGGAAGAAGGGCAAAAGATAAATACATTCTTCCATGTGGCACTCAGAAAGTATTAATTCCTGCACAAATTCAAAAAAAGAAAATTAGGAAGAAAGGGCGATTGAACTTTGCAATACATAGGCAGCTAGTGACACAGGACTCAGGAAAGGGGATGACAGTTCAGAGTGACTGGAGAAGAAGGGCTTGGCTACACTTGCAAGTGAGAGCACACTAACGCCACCCAGTGCACTCTAGTTCACTCCCCGTCCACACTGGCAAGGCACATAGAGAACTCTGACTCTGTGGCTTGAGCGCTCCTGGTAATCCACCTTGGGGAAAGGAATAATGATTGATGTGCCCCTGCTGGAGCCCCACTGCGCCAGTGTGGATGCCCTGGTCCGTTAATGCACTCTGACCTCCAGAAGTGTCCCACAATGCCTGTTCTAGCCACTCTGGTCATCAGTTTGAACTCTACAGCCCTGCCCTCAGGTGACTAAATGTCACACCCGCCCTTAAATTCCCTGGGAATTTTGAAAACCCTCTTCCTGTTTGCTCAGCCAGGTGTGGAGTGCTCTCAGTGAATCTTTCCAGGTGACCATGCCTCCACGTGCCAAGTGATCCCCAGAACGGAGCAATGGTGAGGTGCTGGACCTCATCAGTGTTTGGGGGAGGAAGCTGTGCAGTCCCAGCTGTGCTCCAGCTGTAGGAATTATGATACATTCAGGAAGATACCAAGTGACATGATGGAAAGGGGTAATGACCAGGACCCAGTGCAGTGAAAGAGCTGTGGAATGCCTACCGCAAAGTCCGCAAGGCAAACGGCTGTTCTGGTGCTGTCCCCATGACCTGCCCTTTCTATAAAGAGCTGGACGTGATAATGGGGGAGACCCCACATCCACTTCGAGGACCACCATGGACACTTCAGAGCCCAGTCCAACAATGCATAAGGAAGAAGAGGAAAGCGGGAGTGAGGGTGCTGAGATGGAGGAAGACACCCTGGAATCCCTTGAGCATGCAGCCAGGAGCTCTTCTTGAGATAGAAGGAAGGTAGCCAGTTGCGGTAGCCAGTGTTTGGGGAAGGATAAACACCAGATGAGGTTCCCAGTAAGCAGCTGGGGGGGAGGGGGGTTGGTGTGGGCGCTTGGGGCAAGGAGGGTTTGGGCTGCATGCATATCAAGGTGGGGAATAGGACATTGATGTGCTCTAGCACATCATGGTAATTGGCCTCAGTGATCTCTTCAGAGGTCTCATCCAGAACGTGGGCATTGCACTTGTGCAGGTTTACTGGGAGAGCCACCATAGCCCTTGTCCAAGACAGGCTAACATGTCCACACCACTTTGTTGTGAGGGGTGGGGGTGGGGTGATTGCTGCACACAGGCAAGTTGCATAAGGGCCAGGGCAGAACCCACATTGTAGTAGAAGACCCTCCTTTGCTTCTGAAGTCACCCTCAGCAGAGAGATATCTTCCAGGATAGAAGAAAATGTAGAAAATGTGGGGACAGAGTTCAGTGTAGGTTCCCCCTGCAGCTTTTGGCTCTCCCAACACACAGAAACCCAGACAACAGTACAGCCATGAAACAATCAATCCCTGTTGACCCTGTGGGGTCCTGTGGGTTATGTGCACTCACTTTGGGATGGGGAAATTATGGTATTGTGGAGACTGTGCTTGTCCTCCTTAAGTGCGGGGGAATCATTGCTCTGTCTGGTGTGAAAAATTCTACCTCTGTTAAGTATTGCATTTTGCCTATACAGATGCAACCTTGAGATCTCTGTGCTATCACTGGCTGAGAGACTATAAAGAATCAGGAAGAGGCTGCATAGAAGTTGGGACTGCCAAATGATGTGCTGAGACTACCCCGAGCCTGTTTTCCCTGGCAATTTGGGACTCCAGAAACGTGCCTGGTTTGTGCCAGACATGCTAGCCTGCTTCAAACACAGGTCCAACTCTGAACCACATCCCCTCAAAAGCTGCAGGCTTAACTGAAAACAGCTTAGGAAGTGTTCCTGCCTTTAGCATTCAGATGCTCAACTACCAATGTGGTCCATACCCTAAATAAATCCGTTTTACCCTGTATAAAGCTTATCCAGGGTAAACTCATAGATTGTTCACCCTCTATAACACTGATAGAGAGATATGCACATCTGTTTGCCCGTCTCCCCCCCCCCCCCAATTACTAATACATACTCCAGGTTAATTAATAAGTAAAAAGTGATTTTATTAAGTACAGAAAGTAGTATTTAAATGATTCCAAGTAGTAGGAGACAGAACAAAGTGAATTACCAAATAAAATAAAATAAAATATTCAGATCTCTTTCTAATAAAACTGAAAACAGATAAAAACCTTACCCTCAGTGATATTTACTTTTACAGACTAGACTCCCTCTAGTCTGGATCCGGCAATCACTCACACCCCCTGTAGTCACTGTCTTTTGTTCCAATTTCTTTCAGGTATCCTTGGGGATGGAGAGGGTCTCTCTTAAGCCATCTGAAGACACAATGAAGGGGTCTCCCAGGGATTTTTATAGACTCTCTCTTCTGCGTGGACACCCCTCCTTCCCCTGTGTAGAATCCAGTTACAAAATGGAGTTTTGGAGTCACATGGGCAAGTCACATGTCTCTGAAAGACTGAGTTCCTTACCAGTCAAGTCACATTACTGGGAAAGCTTGGATGTGGATTGGCATCTCCATGTTAATTGTTGTGTTAAGTGGTTCTTGATTGGGCACTCACTGAGAATAGTCTTTTCTCAGGCAGCTGATGAACTGCTTCACTGAGTTATTTAAAATTAACCAAGTACACAGCCAATATTCATAACTTTGAGTACATAAATGACACACTCATACAAATAGAATATATCCAGTAGATTATAATCTTTACAGAGATATGTTACATGGCATATGTAGCATAAAACATATTCCAGTTATATCATATATACATTTATAAGCATTTCTCCATAAAGCCCTATGTAGTGCATTGTCACACCGCTCCTCACTGCTGTCAAGGATCCATCCGTAGGGTTTCATGAGCCACAGCATTAAAGTTTAAGCAGGGTTTTTAAGGATCACAATGGGCATTTCGACTTCCCCTATGGTGATCTTCTGGTCTGGGAAAAAAAAGTTCCATCTTGCCCCGAACTGGCTAGTGTTCCAAAAGATGTGTATGTTATGCACCTTTCCAGACCAGCTTATGTTAATATCAATGAAATGTCCACGGTGAGCCCCAAGCACCTGGAGAACCACAAAGAAACGTACTCGGAAGCTAGGTGAGCTGGTGCCAGAATCGGAATATGTGACCCATCTATCGCCCCTCCCAGTTAGGGAAACTCATTTGTGCAAAGCCAGTCACAATGTCATGCACGTTACCCAGAGTCATGTTTTTTTCTGAGCAGGATGTGTTTAATGGCACTGCAAACTTGCTAACATACCTGTGGGGTGTCTTACCATCAAAATCAGCAAAACCCATATTGCTACAAGATAACAAAAATACACCTTGAGCAAAATGATCTAAAAGTTCTGAAAATCTCCTGCTTCCTCCCACCTTCCCACCAGAAATCTAAATGAAAATGCTTTGTATAGCCATCTGGTATATGATGTCTATGGGGATATATAAATCCAAGTGGGAGATCGCCTGCTTTTATTGTACATATAATTGATAGTATTTTGTAATTGAAACTTACCAAAAATAAACAAATAAACAAAACAAAACAACAAAAACCTATAACCAAACAAAATAAACCTTTTCCATGTTTTCATGGTATTACAGATAATCATTTCAAATTAGAATGCACCTCTGAGCCATTATTTAGTTTCTTTACCATGGTATATATTTTCTAGGAAATTGCTTTATATATCTTAATTTCAAATTCAGTGCTTACAGAAATTGAAAGCTCAAGGAAATTTCCTAAATTTGAAATAACACCTTTCTTTTTTATAGCCATATGTTCGTTCCCTCACACTTAACCGAAAAGCTACTTACAAATATCTCAAGCCTAAATTAACTTCAACTTAAACTTCAAACTTAAAGAAATTCAGACTACCACTTAATAAAGATCATCAGTGTTTTAATTTAATATGTGTCAGAAGAGAAGAATCAACTTCCCACTTCTCTGCATAGTGTGAAAATATCTATGACACAAGAATAATTAAATTATTACAGATGAGCAAACCAGTAAGGACAATGTAAAAATCAAACCAGAATATGTGCTAAGCAACTGAAACAGAGTTGAGGTAGGACTTTTTCTGAGTTTTGTAAAAGTTCAGTTAATTTTCTTTTCTTGTCATCTTTAAACATTTTCTTATGAGCCTGAGGAGGAGTAAGAGACTTTGTAAAAAGGTCTTTCTCAGAAATTCCAACACAGCTATATCTAGAAGTATTGAGAAGTACTTTAAGCCACTTTTTCACATGAAAATTCATTTCTCATGAATAAACTCAGATACTTTCAGATGAATCAAGATTCATTTTAGAAAATGAAGATGATGTTGACAATATTAATAATCATAATATAATAATAAAATAATAATAATAATAATAATAATAATCAATGATAATAAATACTATGTCTTGCTTATCTACAGCCTACCTCTGTTGAAGTGAGTTTAAAACTTTCATTTGTTTCAGTGGTTTCAAATAAGGGACGTAATGCCTTCCTACTCAATCTCATCACACTTTACAAATATTAATTAATTTAGACTTCAATAACCCCTTGAGGTATATATATATCTTGTCTCTGTTTATAGAGGAAGAAACTGAGGCACAATTTAAATAATTCAAAATGTTGAGATGGAATGGGTTTTGTGGACAGAGAACTAGGCTGGGAGACAGGAGATCTAGGTTCTGTTCCTGGCCCGCAACATCAGTGGGCTTTTAATATGCCCAACTCATATGCAAGGTTAAAAGGAGAGAGGGTTTTTATGGCCTCACTCTCCCTTCTGTAGTACAAAAGCAACAGGCATAATCTTATATTTAGTGGTAATCTGGAAATTAGTGTGAGATTTCGATTTTATGATTTGCAAAATGTATCACATATATTCATCTCTATCTTCCAACTCCATTCACACCCCCTGTCATAGGCTATTCACAAGTGTTCTGTCTAGGATACAGATTAGGGTGAGGTTTTATTACTGTGATTAGGATTTTTTTTACGCATGCTTGTAAATCTTGACCTTCCCGCAACCCCCATTGGACTATGGTCGGCAAACCGGCAAGTATACAAACCAGTGGGGTCTGCTTAGGGTGCTTACCCTGCGGTCCCACATGCCAAGGTTGCCGATCCCTGCTCTATGGTGATATGTAACAGCTAAGATTTTTTGTTGTTGTTAAGAAAAACTGATCCAGTTGGCTTCAGATTATGTTTCCCACATACAAAAATTTTTAGAAGTCCTTAAATTGTTTTATTTTCTTCTTTAATTAAAACATTATAAACATATTTGCTATTTCAGAGAACAACTGTTTGAGTCTTTTCAATTTTCTCTGAATATTCTTGCATTGATTAACTATTCATGGTCAATCTTCATGCATCATTTGTAGTATGGGAAACACCTGCTACCTGCTTCTACTTAGAAAGACGGAAGTATTCACAAGCAAACTTTAGTGTTAAAAAGGATGAAAATCAAGTTAAAATATTGTAGGTTGATTTGCTTTCATTTAGAAATGCTTATTTGTTTTATTCATTCACATATTTTTTTCTGGATTGTAGAATAATATCATGGATGGACAGATACCTTTTAGGTCTGGAAACAGTAAAATCTATAGTAGATAAATTAGGAGGAAATAGGACTGATGAAAACAGGCTACTTTCTTGGCCTATCCTCCCGATGACTTGTGCAGACTCTCAACAGTACCTATCACATCTGAAATTTAATGTGACTAGTATGATCACACTATATCCTCTGCCTGTGTAGATATTGGCCTTCCCTGTAGATCATCTGATGGTTCTTCTCCATATTGTGAACTTCTAGGCAGCAAAGCTTCCCTGCCATGACTTATAGGTAGATATCACCCTATATTAAGGCTGTGAACCAGTGTCCATTCTTGTACTCAACTCTGCATCTTAGGTATTGGATGTAAGGTGAGGGAGTAAGACGATGGAAGAAGGGAGACAAAGAACTGAGGGCAAGTATACACCACAGCACTACATTGTCTAAGCTGCATCAGTGCAGCTGCGCTGCTATAACACATCTGATGCAGAAGCAGGATGCCAAGAGAGTACTCTCCCATCAGCATAATTACTCCACCTTGGTGAGAAATGGAAGCTATGTCAGTGGGAGAGCATCTCCCACCAATATAGAGCTGGTGTGGATAGTACAAAACTTTTGTCACTCAGGGCGGAGGTTACACCTCTGTGTGGCGTAAGTTTTATCAAATTAGGCTGTAGTGTAGACCTGCCTTGAGAATAGATTGATAAAGAGTGAATGAAGATGAGAACTAGTGAGGAAATCACAAAGATAACAGTCTCACAATTGGTACTAATCACTATCCTTGTGGGCAGTCTGTGCAGAGTCCCTAAGGACTGAGTTAGCTAAGAGACTGAACCACTCTATAATCCACAGATGTGGACTCTCCAAGTCACAGCTGGGGCACATGGATGAACCACTGTGCAGAAGACTGCGCTGCTTCATTCCATGTTTTTATAGGAGCAATTCTTGTGAAATGTACCCAACGGATAGATCTGGAGGTTTAAGTCAGTTATTTGTTAATATACATATTTTCACTAAGACAAATACCTGACTTGAATCTCCACATTTACCAAAGAGGTACCGTCCACAAGAACTGCATTCACATAGGTCTTCCTATGGGTGCACAGTACCGCACACAACATGGGCATTATTAGCACACTGCTATTATTAAATGAACTAGAATAATAAAGCAAAACACTGAAAGGATGAATACAATGCAGTGAGGTCCCAGAGGATGGGAGAAGAGAAAGATTGCACCTCTCTTTAAAAAGGAGAACTCAGAGGACCCAGGCAATTATAGATCTGTCAGCCTATCTTTGATACCTGGAAAGTTAGTAAGAAAATCATTAAAGAATCACTTTGTGAGCACCTAGAGGATAATAAGGTCATAAGAAATAGTCAGCATGGATTTGTCAAGAACAAATCATACCAAACCAGTATAATTTTCTTCTTTAACAGATTTAGTGGCTATATGGATAGGGAGGAAGCAAAAGAGAGTTCTTGCTTTTAGTAAAGCTTTGGATACAGTCCACTTGATAGTCTCATAAGTAAACTAGGGATATGTGGTCTAGATGAAACTATTATAAGATGTGTGTAAAACTGGTTGAAAGGCAGCACTCAATGAATCACATTCAAACTGGGGGGATGTAGCTAGTGGGGTCCTGCACGGTTCAGTCCTGGGAGAAGTACTATTCAATATTTTTAACTAATGACTTGGAAAGAGAAGTGAGGAGCTTGCTTATAAAATGTGCAGATGATACCAAAAATTAACAAGATACAATTAAATAAATACAAGTACACTTAGGAAGGAAAAATCAAAAGCACAAATACAAAATGGGGAGTAACTGGATAAGTGGTAGCACTGCTGAAAAGATTGGGGGATTATAGTGGATCACAAATTGAATATGACCCAACTGCATGCTGCAGTTGAGAAAAAAGTCCAATATATTCTGGGCTATATTAACAGGACTGTCATATGTAAGACATGGGAGACAATTGTCTCACGCTAGTTGGCACTGGTGAAGCCTCAGCTGGAGAACTGCATCCAATTCTAGGGGCCATACTTTAGGAAAGATGTGGATAAATTGGAGAAAGTTCAAAGGAGAGTAACAAAAATGATAAAAGATTTAAAAAAAAACTGATCTGTGAAGAACAGTTAAAAAAAACTGGGCAAATTTAGTCTTGCAAAATGAAGACTAAGTGGGGACCTGATAACAGTCTTTAGATATAGTACGGTCTGTGACCAATTGTTGTCCATGCTCACTGAAGGACAAGAAATATCACCCACCTGAATTAACAGGTCGGGGAAATTGATGGGAACAGCAGGGAAAGGGGGACAGTCACAGTAGCAAAGGAAGAAGGCACTTGCCAAGGGACAATATGTAGCACCTCCCATGGGAGTGTCTGGTACCCACTAGGGGAGTGGGATGCTGATTTGCCAGCATTCCCCAGATCCCAGTATTTAGCCCTGTTTTCATTTTGCCACCATGTCTACATCAAATTAGTTAGATATTAGTAAAACTCTTCTAACTATGAGGGTAGCTATTCCAGAATTTAAGCTTCCAAGGGAGACTGTGGAATCTTCATCATTGGAAGTTATTAAGAAAAGGTTGGACAGACACTTGTGAGGGATAATGTAGGTATACTTCATACTGCCTCAGCATAGGGAACTGGACTTTATGATTTCTCAAAGTCCCTTCCAATCCGACATTTATATGATTCTCTGATTATTGTAAAATCAGCATTAAAGAGACTGCATTTAGTGTGCATTAATGTATATGGCTGTGACATCCTGTCACACCATTAAATAACATATCAGAAATGTTGTGTGTTTGTGGCCTCCACTTTATTTGTAATTACTCTGATCATCTACCCTAGTATCTATAGATGAATTGGACTATTATTTGTAGGAATTGCAATTAGAGTAATTAGGGAACTAAACTTTTCACCAACTGGTTTAAAGAAACTGTGTTTAGAAGAATCTTACTCAGTTTACATATCCACAGGACATATGTCATAAAATGTTACAAGCCTTATCAAGTTTCAATGTTGTTGAAATGTTAACAAGTTCTCTCTCTCTCTCTCTCTCTCTCTGGGATAAGTGAAGTGATAAAACTATAAATAACATCAGAGGAAAATACAGACAATTAACAGTATACATATATAGCTGAAGTATATTTTTAGAAATTCTGATTTTCAAGTATTTTATTGCATGTCCAAATAACCTGTATGATTATATTGTTCTGTATTCATATTTCCAGGTTCTTTATATTCAACAATATGTTCAACCTATATAATATTCTTAAATTTTCTACTTGTAACTTATTTACTATGGGTCTTGAGACTTATATTCTAGAACAAACCAATTTGAACTGTGAAAATCTTTATTTCTTCTGGGAATTTTATTTTTATATTTTTAGCTCCCTCTCCATCTGCCTTTGAACAATTTTCTGTGCTTCAAGCATGAGCAAACATTATTAATCCAATTTCTACTTTCTGTGAGGCACATTAAGTTAGATCATATGCACCTCAACTCTACTCCTTGGGAACTATGTGTTTATTTAACTGTTTCATTGTCTTATTCTGTCTCATTTTATGTACTGAGAGAAAGATTGTATATCATGTGAAAAACATAGATTTTGGTGGTTGTTGCTGTAACTCTTTCTAAAGGAGAGGTATTACTGGATGCTGAGCGGTACCTTGTCAATCTTGACCCAAGGGACAAATCCTAATGCATCTTCCTCTCCTTGTCCTACTGGGATTATTAGGCCTTTTTCCTCCTTGCTGTCTTCCTCCATCCAGTCAGTCATAGTGGCCCTCCAAACTCTTTGTTCATGGTCCAATGTAGCACTTTAGGATCTTGCAGAACATTTTCTCCTTTGTCCTCTTCCTTCTCCTCATCAGCATCAGGCATTTTCTGGGCATGGAAGGGTCACTTCCTAAGGCATCCACGCCAGAAACTGCTGACAAAAGCAGATTTACCACTTAATATACAGTCACAAGGGAAAATGAAAGAAAGGCTTCAAAACTCCTTTTCCATACTCCCATGAATGAGAAATGCTTATTAACGAGCATTAATTATTTACTGAGAAATGCTTATTGGCACTTCAGCTTTAGTGTGCCTCAGCTCATATCTCACTCTTGAGAGAACATAGCTTCTACTGCAGAGCCAAAGCCAATAAACCCCATATGCCACTAGCCTGTTTATTACAATGGTGCTGAACTAATCACAGAGTGCCATAGGTCAGTGCACTAAAGCAGAGGAAGAAATATGGCCGCCATCTCTAGAAACCGTCCAGAGAGGATTGCAGAGTATCTACATGAAAGTTTTTGAGATCTCTCAGAGGATAAGAGGGACAACCCTAAGCACATACACAAAGGGTGCCACTTGCTCCCCACCAACAGGGGAATGAAAAGCAGATGCCAACCCTACCTCTGTTTGCTGTACCTCTACTTCTTCTCATATGAGTAAAACAATTAAAAGTCGACATCTTTGTCTTGTTAACTTAGGGATGGGATGGGGGGACATCTTTAATTTTAAGTCTTGTAAGGAAAAATGCCTGCATGCATTTACCAAGTTCCCTTCCCATTCACCAGACTCATCTGTGCTCACCTGGCAGGACTGGCTAGATCAGGGATCGACAACCTTTGGCATGTGACCATCGGGGAAATCTGCTGGTTGGGTGGGATGGTTTGTTTACCTGCAACATCCGGGAAGCAGCTTGAGCTGAGGGATGTGCTGGCCACTGCTTCCCGCAGCCCCCATTGGCCTGGAATGGTGAACCACAACCAGCAGGAGTTGTGATTGGCTGAACCTGTGGATGCTGCAGGTAAACAAACCGTCTCAGCCCACCAGCAGATTTCCCTGACAGACTGTGCCAAAGGTTGCTGATCCCTGGGCTAGATTGTTGCAGAGTCTCAAACAAGTCTCTGGTCATGGCATGGCTTGAATCCCCTCATGCATCTCTCCCCTCTCTGCCTTTTTCTCACTGTTTTTTTCCTGTCCATGCTCTGTCTCAGCTACTCCTGTTATGCTTATAAGAAGCACACAGGATTTTTTTAGGAGAAAAGGCAATACACCACGTTTATTGAAGATGAAACAATTAGCATATGCATTCAGTCACACACACACACTGTCCCTCCAGTCAATGTTATAGTTACTAGTCCAGAGTCCAAATCAATCTAGCAGTCAGATAGGTTGATCACAGATAGGTAGAAGCCAGGTTCTGTCGGTCGCGACATGATGCTCTGGTATGTCTTGGCAGGATGAACCCAAAGTTTCATGGCAATCCATGCTGTTCATAGTGCTTTTATATAGTGATTTTCCTTCATTGGGACCAATGAGATTTGCACTGTCATGATATAATAAGTTGTTTTTTTGACAAGTGCTTGTTTTCTTAAATTGTCCTTCTCATCCTTTATCTTATTTTTTTCATCAAGTCTCTCAGGGAGTTATCTCATGCTGGTTTTGATCACAGCTATCTTGTCCCCATAGATAGGTGCTTGTCTCATCTTTAGAGTCGTCAATCTGCCCTTCTCTGACATTTCAATAGGGGCGGGTTGCAGCCTCCTGATGCCCTTATGTCTGTCTTCAGTTCCTTCGTAGAACATCTGGTTCGGTGACGGCCTTCACACTTATCTCTTAACACACATATTCCTTGTTACACAGAAAACAGAACTGATTTACATGGAACATTTTGAACAGGAACATCAAATTACAATGCAAAAGAAAAACAATCTTTGCATTCTTTTACTTATTTTAAAATGCTAAACATACAACAAAGTGTTCCTGTTCAAAATAAGTGAAAGTTTGCCTTGAAATCACCCTAAACACAGATTCTGGCTGGTGCATCTCTACCAATTGCCCAGTAGGCCATTATTTTCTGCTATTCAAAAAGTGTGGCTGACAGGATATGGTCAAATCATACATGGATACATTTAATTCATGCTACATTATCATTTTATTATTCTTTATCCTTCATTCTAAATTATACAAAATGCAAACATAAAATCCTACTATACACTCCAAAGGTATCCACAGTGGTCTGTGGAATAGTAGTGGGGTCTCTTCCAACTCTGGCATAAAGATCCCCATAAAAGCAGTAGATCTGTGGTGCAGCATCAGCTCTATTGTTGTCCTCCCTGTGGTATCCGGTGAAGTTCCTTCGTTTTCATGTGGCACTGCTGCTGATCCTTGACATGCTCCTTTGCCTGCATTCCCCATCCTTTTGTTTCTACAGCTGGTCCATAGCTGTGCTTGCACAACCACTTCTTCCCACCTGCCGAAGATATTAAATACTTCCCATCTACTTCAGGTCTACTGCGTGGTTGGTTAGTAGTGCTTCATTTGTGCCAGGTTTGCCAGAGCTGATCCCCAGCACCTTTAGGCTTGGCAGTTCATAGCCCCAGCACCTCTGGGCTTGCAGCATTAGTTGTTAATGTAAAACAATTGCTTGATCCCTGGCACCTTTCTCATTACAAAGTAAGCACTGTCTGTTGGGCAGCTGCACACAACATGGATGAGCTATTAGGCATACATGCCGTGTTTGTCAATCAGGAACAGGCATTTCAAAAACATATAGGGGACATTAAAGGCGGGGAGAGGGGAAGGAGTGTGGCTTCTGTTCTCTCTCTGACCCATGGGCAGTGGAATTTAAAATAGAGATCAGTGCAGACACTCTTGCAGTATGGGCATTATGGGACAGCTGCTGGAGGACTGTTAGTGTTGACACGGGACATGCAGTATCTAATCTCACACTGCCTTGACCTCAGTAGGTCAACTATGGCTCTATACTGTTTTGGGACATTGTTTTATTACATCACTGTAATAGAGTGCTTACATAGCAAAGGGATAAATTTTACTGTCGACACATGCACGCATAAGTTGATGCAAGGTGATTTACATCAACCTGTGTTTGTGGTGTAGACCAGACCTAAGACGAGTATCACAAAGCCTATACAAAGAAAATATTAATGGAGTTTTATTCTCATTCCTAATCCATATGTATTCTAATACTTTAGCAATATGTTTATCATTTATTTTTATATTTGTCATTTTAGAGAAAAGGGTGAATGTCTTTCCCTTTAAAGCAAACAATGCACTTAATAAAGAATCAACTGGCAGTACTATACAGTCTTCATAAAAAAAAGTGGCCAGTGTGGCTGAAGTTTGACCCCTAGGTAGCATGTCTCTCAACTGCAGAAATGTTTTCTCTTTCTTACTGACCTACCTTACAGGCACACTCTAGTAATTAATTACTTAATGCTTTGAAAATATAAACTTCTATAGACTATAAATGTCAAATACCGACAACGACAACCTCACCCTGTAGCTCTCTGCCTGTATGCCACTCTAGAGGGAACAAATTGTTGCATTATTTGTGCTTACAAGTCAACTGAGTCTGGTCAGAGTCTACTCAGATTTTCTAGCCCAGAACCACTAAGGCACACATACATGTTTCAGACCTTTTGTATGAGACCTTCCTTGGAATGCAGGACCTCACATTCCAGCTGCCCAAGGCCCAGAAACCAGTAAATCAGATCTCCCAAGTTCCTGTTGCTTATTTACACTCCTCCAGAACTTCACTGAGGCGGTGAGTTCCCTGGGGTTCTAATTCAACCCCTTTAGGGACATCAACAGAACAAGGAACACAGACTTAACAAAGGCTTTTATTTTTACTCAGTATCTCCACTCTTAAAAGCACCAGAGAGCTACAGTTCTATGATCTTACCCCTACTTTGATCTGACTCATTCTAATAGTCTGAGGTTTATCAGCATTTTAATGCAGAGCAGAGTCCCTGCTCCCCTCTCTCTCCTGAATATACTGCTTATATGTGCCAATCGTCCCCCTCTTCTACCCCGGCTCACAGGAGTGTTCTTTTCTCAAATAAAGTCTCTGTCTCCATGTGCTCTACAGGAATATTCCAACCCCTTCCAACAACCATGTTGCTCCCTTCCCTTCCCCCACCCTCTCCCCAGCCCAGCTTGCAGGCCCGCTGAGTAAAAAACCAAAACCAAAAAACCAAAACAAAACATTGTTCCATAGGAATGGGCAAATAGTTGAATAATGAAAAGTTTATATTCCCATAGTGTAATGTGGCTTTTCTGCTATATTTCTTCAATTAAGTGTCAAGCCCCTTTCCTGGACAGAGCAGATATCTGGAATGCAAATCAATAGGCTACCCTCAGGCAAGTAAGTTCAGCACATCATACAAAAAGGAGTTCCTAATACAAAATGGAGCTCACAATTTGATACAGACATATCCTGTTCTGTCACACTGACATGAATGCAATCATCAGTGGATAAACAGATTTCTTACAAGATGGAATGTCACACAATTCTTTCTCTTCTTAAACTGACATCAAAGTTCCTGTCATCTGCTTTGGTGCCAGTACCTCTCAAATTTTAATGTTAAAGAAAGAGAGACTTTTTTTTGTGAAGAAATGTAAAATATCTAACTAAACTTTGTTTTAAAAGTCCAGAAAACAAATACATAAATAACAACAGCGCCAGAAATTTATATATCAATATAACATGTTTTCTCTCTTTAAAGAGACTTCAGAACTATATGTATACATTCATTCACAATTAGTGTATATACAACAGAATGTCTAGGTTTTATATCAATGAGTTTGAGAAATCTCCATGAAGTTATATATCTAATTTTGTTTATGTAATCATTACCAAGGTCTTGTCCCTATGTTTTAAAATTATTTGTATTTGCCATGTGCAATAACATTTTAAAACATAAAATACTTGGCCTGTTAAGCTTAGACAGAAGAAACACAAGCTTGTCTCTTTATTAACTGAAGTAAAAAACAAACAAACTGAAAAATGTGATTATATAATGGATGGATGATGGCAAAGTTAATTGTGGAGAGATGAGTGTCTCTTTGTTAAGTATATGCACATACATATAACATAACTGATTTGATCATTGAAAGTATAAGAAGTCCTAAAACTTTATATGGGTTGGGAAAAATAATTGATATTTCTCTTTCCATTAATAAGGAGGCTAGTTATTTTAAATTTCAGGGCCTCTTCCTCCGTCCTTCTTTCTTTGTTCTCTGTGTTCTGAATAAGGAAGCACATATGTACTTCCTTTGTTGTGTTCTAGGAGTCAGGCATGCAGAACTTGCTGTGCATTTGGGGCACTTATATATCCCCAGAGAAATTTTCTGACTTCTTATCTCTGCTGACAGGCTGGTAAGATTTTTGGGTCTGTCTTTAAAATATATAGTCTTGCAGGACACATCTGAGATATAGCCTGCAGAAAATGATGGGCTGAGAGAATGAATAAAGTGTACATATGTATGGGTTCTTTCACATGGACAGTAATTCTTTTCTACTGTTATGTTTTGTTGAATGAATAGCACAAGCCATAGCTAAAAGAAGATCACATCGATAGGGTCTGATCTTGCAAATAAGTCTATAACTGGAGTCACACAAGTAGTTCTATTAAAATCAATGAACAACTTGTATGAGTAGAGTTGTTGTAACTGTGTTGGTCCCAGGGTGGGTAAAGGAATATCTTTTGCTGCACCAACTTCTGCTGGTGAAAGAGATCATCTTTTGAGATCTGAAGAAGAGCTTTGTGTAGCTCAAAAGCTCACTCTTTAACCAACACAAGTTGGTCCAGTAAAAGATATTACCTCACCCACCATGTCTCTTGTGAATGAGTAGAGGTACTTGCATGGGCATTGTCTGGGTTTGGCCCATGATGACCTATATTTTGATCTTTGCTTCACAGTTGTAAATCCGTAGTCAGTTCTCTCAACACCCCCATGAGATAGAAAGTGCAATTATCCCATTGTATGTTTGGAGATCTGACAGAAAAACGAAGTGTGGTGAAGCAACAACTTGCAGCCAGATATCCTGAGTCCCAGGCTAGGACCCTAATCACTTCATCATGCTTCCTCTCCAGTTACTCTGACTTTGCGCCAATATAACTGAGAGCAGTTTGTTTTATGATATTTACTTATTTTATAATCTAAAGTAATTTTAATAGAAAAGAGGAGTTGTTCTGTGTATGTAGAAACCACAGAGTAAATTTCCTTTACAAAATATTAGGTTTGTCTTGTTGGCTGTACTTGGGATTTCTATGTGTGTTTCTCATGCTCTCACTACTAAGGTAACTTTCAGTGCAGTAAGTGGACTAAAGATAATAGCATAACTGGAAAAAATGTAAAAAGCTTACAAAAGAGTAAGGATTTGGAAATATCTCTCTTCCCAATGTTACATTCCTTTATAAACAAACCAAACTTTAAATCTGTGTGAACTCCTTTCCTAAACTGAGTGGCAGTGTGAAACAGGGCCGGCGACAGGAATTTTGGGGCCCCGTACGGCAGATCGTACGCCCGCCCCCCCCGGTCTCCCGCCTCCCGCGGTGCCCCGCCCGCCAGTCTCCCGCCACCCGCGGGGTTCCCCCCCCGCCAGTCTCCCGCCGCCCGTGGGCCCCCCCTTCCAGTCTCCCGCCGCCCGCGGGGTTCCCCCCCCCCCAGTCTCCCGCCGCCCGCAGGGTTTCCCCCCCACCAGTCTCCCACCGCCCGCGCCCCCCCCCCGCCGGTCTCCCACTGCCCGTGCCCCCCCCTCGTCTCCTACCTCCCGCGGGCCCCAACCCCTGCATGCGCTGCGGCCGCGTGGCCGGCCGGGAGAAGCAAAGGGGGGCGGGGGAGGCTGCTGGGTGCCGGGGGAGGGGGACTGGTGAGCGCTGCAGCAGCTGCCCAGAGCCGTGCCTTGCTCACAGCCCCGGCGACAAGGGGGTACAGCTGAGTACCGGGCCCCGGACTTCAGGGGCCCCCCTGAAGTCCGGGGCCCGGTACAGCTGTACCCGTTGTACCCCCCTGTCGCGGGCCCTGGTCTGAAACCTACCAGAAAACAAGCGGTGGGGGGAAATGATATGAAATGAAATGGACAGTTGAAAGATGCGTAATTTTAAAGCACTGCTTTGTTTTTTAAAAAAGACTAAAGAACTTATTTCAAGTGTCATTGGATCAGAATGTGATTTTTTCTTTAGCTAGATGTTTGTTTCAGTATGTGCAATCTAATGCTGGGTAATAGGATATGAAATAATGTGTTATTTAAATTAGCATAGTTTAGCAGTCCAAAGCATTTTACTTGATAAGTCAGGACAACTCACTATTATGTTCTGCTTTACCTTTTTAACATTATATTAAAATAGATAAACTATGATAAATACCTAACTAGAATGCTAGTTTTGAAAGCATCAAGTCATTTCCCTTTCTCCCATTTGTCCCTTCTTCCTTTATCTCTTTCAGGAACAGAAATTGAGGATGGAATTACCTAAAAGTGGGAGAGGATATATATCTGATTTTGAATATTTTTGTACATTATTAAAATGTATTAGAGTAATAGTAATTTCTTACATTACTCTTTTAACTGATTTTTTAAGGAAAATATTAAACCCCAAAGTTATTTACCATTAAGATAACCAATATTGTCCTTAAAAATAAACAAAAAGAATAGAAGGAATGATCAGCATTCACAACACACTCCCCATTCGTACCTGTCCCAACCAGCGGACCAAGCGGTGATGAATCCTGGTGATGTGTCAACTGAGGCACATTGTGCATATGCTAAGAAGAACAAAGAAAAAGCAAAGCTCTTGGTTCAAGAGAAGCCATAACCGGAAAGTTCATTCTTTTTTCAGAAAATGAATAAGATGTTCAGCATATTCAAGTAGGGAAAAAAAGCTCTAAACTATAATATGGATAGCTACAGATGCCAAAATAAAGTAATCTGCATTGCAATCTAAACTTTGCTTATTTCTTATCACTCTTGTTGTGTATCCTGCAATTGCCTCAAAACCATATATTATAATGTGTAACATTTAGGTAATGTTAAACTAACGTTCCAATAATGTTTAATATGTAGCTTTTTCTTATTGCTTCAATCCAACCTTAGAAAATTTTACTTACTTACTCACTCTGGGCTGATGAATTTCACTGTTTTTGATGGGTGAGTAATGTTATTAGCTTTTTCACTGGATCATTATAGTTGAAATCAAGTGCCTTGCCTGGGCTAATACATATTCTTGACATTACTGCAAGGCTGCTTTACTCATGCTTTTTTTAATCATTGTAGATATACTTGTCCTCAAGTTGAGAGCTGAACAATAAAGATTCATCTACTTTGGGTTCTTTCACAGTCACAGCTGATAATTATGCAAGTTTTTTTAATATGGTAAATGTGCTTCTTACCTCATAATTTCCAGTAGTAGCTAACTGTTAATGAATCATCTGATAATCAGCAATGATTTATAAAATGTAGCAAAGGAGCTTTTATGGCGGTATTATACTCCTCTGGGGAAAGCTACCAGTTCTTACATTTTTAAAACAAAACTTTAGACTGATGTCTTTGGTAATTAGCCATCTAGAAGAAACCACTGGAACTAGCTGAAATAGACTGGGCAATCATGATATGCTCATCTTTTGTCCAGCATTTCCCTTAATTAAATTGCATTGCTTGCACAGCTGCAAAATAAACATGACTTTGTAACCCAGTACAGAGAGTGTCATAGATCCCCTTCTGTGTCTGACTCACAGAGGATATGGATCTCTCACAGCTCCGGACTAGAGTGCATTGGCCCTTTAGATCAAGTTGTAGCAGCTCAAGCAGTTTATAATTCAGTCACTACTTCTGGTGAAAATGGCAGTTTTTACATAGTAGGAGATCATCCAGGACTTCAATTCTTGTAGGCCACATGTGTCAAACTCAAGGCCCGCGGGCCACATCCGGCCCGCCATACAATTATATCCGGCCCGCGAAATCGTTTTATATATCTGTTTTTAATGGCCCTGTGATATGACGCCCCAATAACACACACTACAAATCCCATGATGCAGTGCAATTGCCGCCAACGGCAAGCCGCGGTTCAAGTTCGCGGTCTGTTGATGTATACAACGCTAATATCAAATCAAAGCTAGACCCCAACAATGGCCAAGAGAAAAATTGATTCTGAAAACCGAGGCTTTCAAAGCTGGTGGGAGAATGAGTATATGTTTACTGAAATTGCAGGTAAACCAGTGTGTCTCCTTTGCGGGAGTAATGTCGCTGTAATGAAGGAGTATAACCTAAGACGGCACTACGAGACGAAACATGAGAACAAATTCAAAAACCTGAGCGCAGGACAGAAGCTACAAAAGGTAGAGGAGTTGAAGAAGAATTTGACATCCCAGCAGACGTTTTGCACCAAAGCAAAATCACAAAGTGAAGCTGCTGTGAAAGCAAGTTTCATTGTGGCCGAAGAGATCGCCAAATCAGGACGGCCGTTTACCGAGGGGGAATTCGTAAAGAATTGTATGATGAAAGTGTGCGACGTCCTTTGTCCAGATAAAACGCGAGCGTTTGCAAATGTAAGCCTCAGCAGAAACACTGTTGCTAATCGGGTTTGTGAGATGGCGACTGATTTGAAAACACAGTTGATTGAAAGAGCAAAAGATTTTGTTGCATACTCCCTTGCCGTGGATGAAACTACTGACGCGACTGACACTGCACAGCTGGCGATATTTATCCGTGGTGTGGATTCCAATTTGTGCGTAACAGAGGAAATACTGGACATTAAATCGATGCACGGGACAACGAAAGGAGAAGACATCTTTGGAAATGTATTTCAAAGTGTAACCGACATGAAACTGCCGTGGGAAAAACTCGTTGGACTTACAACAGATGGCGCACCTGCTATGTGTGGTGAAAAAAATGGACTGGTGGGAAGGATGCGCTCAAAGATGCGGGAGGAGAACTGTGCCGGTGAGTTGACAGTGTATCACTGCATCATACACCAGGAATCGCTGAGTGCTAAAGTCCTAAAAATGGATCATGTGATGAACACTGTAACACAAACCGTCAACTTTATCAGAGCCCACGGTTTAAATCACCGCCAATTCCAGTCTTTTCTGCGGGAAATAGATAGCGAGTTTGGCGATATGCCATATCATACGGAGGTCCGGTGGCTAAGTCGGGGAAAAGTTCTCAAAAGACACTTTGAGCTGCGAGAGGAAATCTGCCAGTTCATGGACAGTAAGGGGAAAGACTGCACAGTTCTGCGGGATGAAAAGTGGAAATGTGAGTTGGCGTTCCTGGCTGACATAACGTCGCATCTTAGCGCTTTAAACCTTCAACTCCAGGGACGGGAGCACATAATAACCGATATGCATGATGCAGTGAAGGCATTTCAAGTGAAGCTGCGCTTATGGGAGACACAAATGCACCAATGCAACTTGTCTCACTTTCCCTGTTGCCAAGTAATACGGAACCAAGAAAGTGCCACAGTTTTCCCAAATGCCACCTTTGCTGAAAAACTCAGCGCGCTGCGCACTGAGTTCGCACGGCGCTTCAGTGACTTTGAGGCACAGAAAAGTAACTTCGAGCTGCTTCGCAACCCATTTGCAGTCGATGTGGAAACCGCACCTGTAGAAATGCAGATGGAGCTGATAGAACTGCAATGTAACGGGACACTGAAGGCAAAGTACGACGCTGGAAAGTCGATCCTGAAGCGATGCCGCAGCTCCGCCAACATGCGGCTCGAATCCTGTCCATGTTTGGCAGCACATATCTGTGCGAGCAGCTGTTCTCTGTGATGAAAATTAACAAAACGTCACACAGGAGTCGCCTCACTGATGAACACCTGCAATCGATCCTGAGAATCTTCACAACACAGAACCTAACCCCAAACATAAACGAACTTGTTGCAAAGAAAAGACTCCAAGTATCAGGCTCTGACTAAATAGGACAAGAAAATGGAATGTTGTGATTTGTTATGATTATACTTTTGCTTTAAATTCAATTTTTTATTTATATTTTCAGATTTTTTAATATTCCAGCATGTACAGATTTTGAATGTATTGTATTGACAGGATATTTTTTTATGAAGAGCAAAATATTTTAAGTTGAAATGTATTTATTTTGGAATGATATCCTGTATTTTGGTTCATATTAATGGTTAAAAAACATAAATATTTAGTCTGTTAAATAAATGGTTATACTGTTCGGCCCGCGAGTTTTGAGTTTTGGCCCCCTGTGCAATTGAGTTTGACACCCCTGTTGTAGGCCTTACATGTTCAGGATGTTTTCTATGATTACAGAAAGTAAATAAGCCACTGGTCAGTGGTGGTGGTTGTTCCCCATTCTGTGGCTAATCCACAGAGAATGTGAGACTGCTACCACCCCAGCCAGAACTGACAAAATGGGGAATAAGGAGGGACAACTGTACTATGGTCCAAAACAACTCTAATGTCTATATAAATACAGTGAAATGGGAAGGTAGGGCCCCATTAAAAGTAATGTACCTGGGGCTTTTCCCAGGTATAAAGCCTGGTTTTTATTTGCAGAAATGGTCAGAAAATGGTAAATATTTTCAAGAAAGAAAAAAAGAAAAATAAACATCGGCGGGGGGGGGGGGGTCCAAAAAGGCCATTTAAAACATAGACACACACCACTAGATGAAAAAAAGTTCACCCAGGTCTAACCAGGGACTTTGTGGTCCTCTATGTAGTCAAAAGAAAGGTGTGTTAAGGGCTGTAATTCACAGAAACATGCTACTTAATGGTCTATATATAATAATGGATACCATGATATCCAGTCATAAGAAAATATTGTTCTTAGTTGTCACACCCAAATGGCCTCAAGTCCCCTGGGGGGTCAGATCAGTATTCTATGTTGCTAACACTGTTGTAGGCATTACAAAGCATTCTGGGAAGGGTTAAAGGTATGGGAGTAGAACAGGGCCGGCGACAGAAATTTGGGGGCCCCCTACTCTAATAGTTTGCCCCCCCCAGCCTAGCCGGGGCCCCCCAGCCCAGCCGACATCGGCTGGGGGCCCCCCAGCCCAGCCGCCCCCCCCAGCCCAGCCAACAGCGGCTGGGGAGCCCCCAGCCCAGCTGCCCCCCCAACCCAGCAGGCGCTCCCCCCCCCAGCTGACAGCGGCTGGGGAGTCCCCAGCCCAGCCGGCCCCCCGCAGCCCAGCCGGCACTCCCCCCCCCCAGCTTACAGCGGCTGGGGCCCCCCCAGCCCAGCCGTCCACCCCAACCAGCCCCGCCACCCCCCCAGCTGACAGCGGCCGGGGGGCCCCCAGCCCAGCCGGCGCTCCCCCCCCCAGCTGACAGCGGCTGGGGGCTCCCCAGCCCAGCCCAGCCGCCCCCCCTCCCCAGCCCAGCCGGCGCTCCCCCCACCAGCTGGCAGCAGCGAGACCGGAGAGCCGGGGAGCAGCGAGAGCCTCCCTTGCTGCTCCCTCCCCCCTCTCCCCCGGACTGAGCCGCTGCTGCTGGCCGGGCTCTCTGCTCCGGCCGGGGACAGGCGCTCGTCCGGGGGAGAGCCGCGCCGGATGACTACGGGTAGAGCTGTACCGGGGTCCCCCTAAAGTCGGGGGGCCCGGTACAGCTCTACCCGTAGTACCCCCCTGTCGCGGGCCCTGGAGTAGAATGAAAGATTCCTCTGAAGGTTTCAGAGGCTGAGGGGGGAAAAGAACAGGTTAAGTTGAAAACTCAAACAGGCCGGAAGATAAGAAGCTGCTTGATGTTAAGGTCAAGAGACACAGACACAGTCTGTACTCCAGAGAAACTGCTTTTCAGTGAGAGACTGCTTTTTAGCCCCTGATGGCCATGGAAAATAAGAAATAAGAACTGAGATGAATAAAACTGAAGGGGTTGCAAAACAGCAAGATTGCGAAGGTCAGCGAATTGGGAATCAACAGTGTGCCACACGACCCTGAAGCAGATGTGTTTTGGGGAAGTCGAGGATGCTGCAGAAAGACGGGAGTGACTGGTGCAAAAAACAGAGAATAAGGGGAATGAGTGGGGGCTCCCCTGACTGAGATGCCCCCATGAACACCCAGACTTATAACCCTCCCGACAGTGGAAGCAAGTTGGAGATCTACAGCAAACCCCAGACGACTTGTGCACAGGGCAGAATTCTCGTCCATACTTTCCCCCTTCTTCTTACATTACACCCCGGCTTGGCCAGCCTTGGGTTGTGCGTGTGTGAGTATGAAAATGGTTTAGGGCTTGGGCACTAACATGTTTTTCTTTCCTTTGAGTGACGTGGGAGCATTCCCAACACTCACTGCTGTTATTTTGTTATTTTATTTATAAAATTTTAAAATGTAATCACTCTGTCATCCCCGCCCCGAATGATCTTGCGGCCTCAGCCTGACCAACTGAGGCACAGGCAGATTGGCAACAGAAATCTGTTACATAGCAACCGTAATAATGTTCAGAAACACCCAATAGAAGACTTTCTTTAATCTGTGGCTTTTGGGGAAGAATATATGACACACTGCATTTGTGTGTTTTCCATATATATATATAAAACAAATGCACAGTGATGCTGCTTAATTGTTAAGCACACAATGATATTTTCTTTCCCTGGTAATTTGCAATGGCTTCCTATTAATTTATGGGTAAAATCTACGTTTTAATTTACAAAGCCACACAAATGTGTCTGAGGGACTTGTTTTCTGCCCAACATAGAAGAAGCACCACAGTTGTGATCTGTAGTAGAGGTCAAGCTTGAACATCTCCAATTGAAATCATAGAGGCTTGCTGGTGGGGCATTGAGTTATAAGTGCTTCTAAGCAGGGCCGGCGACAGGAATTTTGGGGCCCCGTACGCAGATCGTGTGCCCCCCCCCCCCCGCCGGTCTCCCGCCCCCCGCCCCCTCCCCCCCCGCTGGTCTCCCGCCGCCCGTGGGCCCCAACCCCCACATGCGCCTGGCCGCATGGCCCCCGCATGCGCTTTGGCCCTGTGGCCTGGCCGGGAGAAGCAAAGGGGGGCGGAGGGAGGCTGCTGGGGGCCGGGGGAGGGGGCTGATGAGCTCTGCAGCGGCTTCCCGGAGCTGCACCTTGCTCACAGCCCCGGCGACAAGGGGGTACAGCTGCGTACTGGGCCCACCCTGGACTTCAGGGGGCCCCCCTGAAGTCCGGGGCCCGGTACAGCTGTACCCGTCGTACCCCCCTGTCGCCGGCCCTGCTTCTAAGCCCTAAAACTTTCTCTCCCTCTTGTATGCAATTATTGCTGAAATTGCTACAAGGATAAATATGATGGTGAATGGATGATGAAGTGGGCTTCAATAATTTATTAATACTGTATATTGACCTTGTTATTGGCAATTGTGCTCTATAAATACATGTGTTCAATAGAAAGCTGCAAGGAAAATCAAAGAGGAAGAAAACAATGGCTTAACATAAACCACCTCTCAGTAAACATTAAAGGTTGATAAGAGAATGCCTAAACCATTGGTTGTGAAGACTCTTCCTCTTGGCTCTGACCAATTTACAGAATGGGTTTTGACAAGCTGAGCCAAAGTACAGGAACTGGCGAGAACAAAGGAATGCTGGCTCTGTTAAAAGGATTTCTTTCTCAAGAGGGGAAGTAGTTGTTTGGAGGGATACCGCCACAGATGACGGTGCTAGAGTGTCTGAAGACGTTAGGTCTGCCTAGCTTACCATCAGGGGATAGTAAGACTTTTGATAAGGTAAACATGCATGCACACTGTTGTTTTAAAATCCCATTCCGCCAAATACTTTGTTCCTACAATAAACAATACTTTGGTTTTAAGAAGGCTGTTCAGTCACTATATTCATCACTAGTTACAGACTCTTGAACCCAGTCACCCCGTCAAGGTAAACATTGTTGATGTCCAAGTTATTGTGGCCTAGCCTAAGGTTAGGAGAACTGATTCCACCCCAGAAGAGGTGAAGTCACAAAGCCTGACACCTTGGGGAGTGCACTCTAGGAAAGAGGCAAAGGTGCAGTTAGCCCTGTAAATGTGACACACCCTATTAAAAAGTTTGAGAATTCTCGATCTACATGAGATGATTCAGTCAGTGAACTCTTTTAGAATGCAGACTAATGTACCAAATTAAATGTCATTTTTACAAGGTTGTACCCCTTTTTCATGTCTGAACATTTAAATCTCACAGGGTACTAAATGTTCCTTTTCTTTTAAAAAGTGAAATGTAGCTCTTTAATGAAACTGTCACACTTTTATTTTGGTCTGACAGGACAGTTACATCATTAACTGCACCAAGAAGCTTTTATAGCCACTAAATCTGATTCCGAGTTGTTACTTGTTCGCTAGTTGCCTCCAGCTACCATAGGCACATTTCTGCACTTTGCCACTTCATTCATTAACAACAAATCCTTGTTTCTGTAAAAAGAAAAAAACACTCATCATTTAAATGTGCCCTTGCTATCACTTTCAGAAGAGTACAAGCCAAAAGTTTTCAAAAATTATAAAGCAAGAAGGGACCATTGTGATCATCTAGTCTAACCAAATAACACAAGCCATAGAAATTTTCTAAATGAATTCCTGTTTGATTTAGAGTAAGTGTTTTAGAAAAAAAAAATCCACTCTTTATTTAAAAATTTTCACTGACAGAGAATAGAACAGAGAACATGGTAAATTGTTTCTCAAAATTGTGCCTCATTTCTAGTTCATATTTGTCTAGCTTTGACTTCCAACTACTGGATCTGCTGTATCTTTTTCTGCTAGATTAAAAAGCCGTGTATTATAAAATTTCTGTCCCCATGAATGTACTTATGAACTCTAATCTAGCCACCCCTTAACCTTGCTTTGATAATCTAAATATATGGAGCTCCTTGAATCCAGAGCTATAAGGCATGTCATACAATCCTTTAAAAAATCTCATGGCTCTTTACATAGAATCATAGAATATCATGGTTGGAAGGGACCTCAGGAGTTCATCTAGTCCAACCCCCTGCTCAAAGCAGGACCAATCCCCAACTAAATCATCCCAGCCATCGCTTTGTCAAGCCTGACCTTAAAAACCTCTGAACCCTCTTCAATTTATCAACATTATCTTGAAGTGTAGAAAACAGAACTGAATACAGTATTCCAGTAATGGTCACATTAGCAATATAATCTCTCTAATCCTATTCAAAATCCCCATTTAAGGACCACATTATCCCTTTTAGCCACAGCCTCATGCATGGAGCTTATTTTAAGCTGATTATCCATCATGACCAAGGTCTTTTTTCAGAGTCACTACATAACAAAACCTAAACTAATTTCCTCAGTACTATTTTCCCCCTACTGTTACTCACACCTTGTCAACTGTCTGAAATGCACCACTCTCACTTCAAAATTTATTTTTCCTCCCTTGGTATGCTGGTGTCAATTGAATTGTCTCCTTAGACTGACTTCACACTTGGTAAGACAACTCACATCTTCTCATGTATTTATACCCGCTCCTGTATTTTCCACTCTATGCATCTGATTAAGTGGGTTCTAGCCCACAAAATCTTATGCCCAAATAAATGTGTTAATCTCTACGATGCCTCAAGGATGCTTCATTGTTTTTGCTGATACAGACTAACACGGTTATCACTCTGAAACTTCCAGTATAGGCAACCATCCTGTAAGTATGGCCTACTTTTTTTGTTCTTCGATGTATATCCTTATATTTGAAAGGCATATTGTTTGCTGGTGCTCAGATTACCAAGCAGTCCAGATCACCTTGCATCGATGACCTGTCCTCATCATTCTTTACCACTCGCCCAAGCCTTGAGTCAGTTGCCAAAATAAATAAATAAATAAATGTTTTCTTTTAGATCAGGGCATGAATATTAAATAGTGCAGGGTTAAGAACCTGTTTCTGAAGGACCCCACCACAAACCCTACTGCTTGATGAAGATTCCCCAATTCTCAAAGTGTAATTTTTAATATCCAATAGTCAGTTTTTATGTGTGCCATGTTGATTTTGTATTGTTTTAATTTCTTAAACAAAATGACATGTGGTACCAAGTCGAATGATTTACAGAAGTCTAATTTTTTTTTCCCCTCGGGAAGGTTACATGAGAACTATCATTTTAATCCATTCCTCTCATATGTCATAACTTCTTGAAAATAATTATTTTCCAGCTGAAATTTTCCATGGTTGATTTCAGACCAGAGTTGGAGTCAGAGAGTCTGAGCTAAATTCATTCACCCATATTTGAATTATGAAAAGATTTTTTAAAAATCATTATTTTATAAATATTTAAGAACTTTTTGCTTTCACATATGTCAATTTTTGATGATCATTACATTCTAAAATGGAATTTATGGGCATTAATCTTTACTAAGGACAACTGCTTGCCCCTTCATTTCCTCCATATGTCTACCTTTCTAGACAAAGAGATAATATCTGTCTCTGATTCTTAATTTGAGAAAGCATTAAACTGATAACCACAACATTATTACCAGACATACATGCTTTTAAGACTCTTGATTCTTGGGTAACTGTTTCTATTGAAGACATGGGAAAAACTCCCACTAATTTCAATGGGAGCAGAGTTAGGTCACACAGCTCTTTGGAAAATTCTGCATATCTTTCATAATACTCCATCTGTATTGCACTATTCAAATTCATTGTATTGCATACTTTTCGAGTAAATGATGTTTAGGAACCAATGAAATCTATGCCACCAGAAATCTATGCAACATTACAAGATGTACGCAAGAGTGTCTAATGTTGTCGAAAGGATGGTCCCACTGGATGGGATTTTCAAAAGAGCCTAATGGAGCTAAGTACCCAGATCTCACTGAATTTACTTAGCTCCCTTTGGCTCCTATGAAAACCTCACCCAAATTGCGGTATTGAATAATAACATGTGTTTAGATAGTTAAACTATGGTTTTTCTCCTCCAAACTTGCACATACTTACATGCATGGGATCTGGTCCAAAGCTCATTGAAGTCACTAGGACTTCAATATGACTATTCATGTGAATAAAGTGAAGCAGGCTCAAGGCTTAAATCTTAGTGTATTCAAAGAGCCATATGATAGTATCAAGTTTAAGTAAACTGTCCTTTCACTTTAATGGGGAGTTCTGCTTAAAATAATGGTGTCTGCAAAATATGACTCCTGCAAAGGGACATACATAGTTAAGGCTATTACAGAGACAAGGGGGTGAAGTAATATCTTTTACTGGAGCAACTTCTGTTCATGAGAAAGACAAGCTTTGGAGCTTGCTCAGAGATCTTCTTCATGTCTGGGAAACAAACTCAATGTGCCAAAACTAAATACAAGGTGGAACAGATTATTTAGCATAAGTGGTTAACACATATTTCAAGGGACCATTCAAAGTGAAGTGGCCCATTAACACTCCTCCAGGTATAAGGAACAAAGGAAGTGGGAGGGGCTGCTAGTTGGTTACAGATTGTTGTAATAAACCATAAATCCAGTGTCTCTGTTCAGATGATTTAATGACATCTGAATTTAAACTCCAAGCCTTGTCTTTGGAAGGTGTTCTGCAGGTTCCCTTTGAGGATGAGGACTGATGATAGGTCAGAGTGATTTCTTTGTGAAAAGTGTTCACAACGGGTGATAGTGCCTTTTTATCTTTTAGCATTTTCCTGTGTGAGTTTATTCGAGAGCACAGTGATTGTCCGGTTTCAGCCCTGTAGTTGTTATTGGGGCATTTAGTGCACGGGACAAGGCACACCATACATTGTGATAGTCGTATTTAGGACCATGAAGAGCTCTGAAGAAGAGCTTGGTGTAAGCTCCAAAGCATGTCTCTCTCATCAACAGAATTTGATCCAATAAAAAATATTATATCACCCACTTTGACTCTCTATTATCCTGGAACCCACATGCTACAACAACTTTGCATAGTTAAGGTTACACAGTCCACTTTAATCTTTGCATTGCCTGACTTCCCAGCATTCAGCATGGTAACCTTAACCTTACATTGATGCGTAGTTTTGTATTTTATTTAATTTTATTTAAAAAATTAAAGCTTGTACCAATTTCTCAGTTGACAATACCTTTAAAAAACCACAAACCTGAATATCTCTGCGAAGCTGCAGTGTGGTACTTGAGTTTTACCATTTCACAGAAAATATATTCAAAACATAAAAGAGCTTTTTAATTCACTGAGGTGGTACAACTAAAAATTGGTTTTGAGAAAAGTAATAATAGGAGTGCCAAACAATTAAAGTTAGTGACAGTTCATGCTGAATGGAATATTTCATGTCAGTAAGACTAATAACAGATGGCTAAAATATGGTAAAAATGCTGAAGACAACCCTTAGGGAACATGTGACCAATCCAACTCCTATTGACTTCAATAGAAGATGGCTCAACCCCTGAATGGCACATAGAGTATATGGGGTGTTTATTGTCTAAGTTCCTAGTTCTCTTAGATACACAGAACTTTTTTTATTCATTTCAATTTTTGTGCTCTTTGAAATATTTGATATGCATGAGTCACATGATCTCTCTCTCATTTACACAGGAAATTTTTTAATTAGGCACCACACTAGCCTATTATTCTTATAAAGCAACTGTTCCGATTAAAAATATTCCATTAAAAATCTGTACATGATGTGCTGCATTATATTGAATAAGATACAAGAACAAATATTTACCGCATTATTTATTTATATTTCCCTTATTCTTGTATTTGACAACTTCTTTTCTAAAATAATAACTTAGACTCTCACCCCTCTTTCTCACACAGCTAAATACCATTTAATAACTTGCCTACCCATGGTACAATCACAATTTCCCTTGCAGTGTAGAATGCATTCAGAGACATCCCAAGAATGCTTAAGTGCCCAATTAGAGCCCAGTGCACACTATAAATCTAACTGTGACAAGGGTGGTTAATTGGTACAGTTAAGCATATCTATGTTGTAACTTTGTGTGGAATAGGATAACATGGTTATGGAGCAATAAATCATGGTATGCCTTCGGTCACCTTAAATATGTATGAAAAATGTGTATAAGCATAGTTAGAGGTATAAGGGCCTCATTCTCATTTGCATTGAGTGTCATTAGGACTTCCCTGGCAGTGCAAAAAGGTCTTAAGGTGGGAAGAAATTACATTTATAGTCACTTTAAAGCTGCTTTGCACTGCCAGAGTGGTGCTGTAGATTCAAAATGTCAGTCCTGTAACATGGGCAGTGGGAGAGGTTAGCCACCTCAAGGACAATCCTGTCTGAAACCCTATGGAAATTCAGGCAGCTAGCCCCTCCTGACATCTATGCATGACTACACTTCAATTTTTAGCATGCTAACTTGATCCAGCTCCTTAAGCTGGAAATCACACCTTCTAGCTTCAGTGTAGACATAGTCTCAGTATCCAGAAATACCACTAATTACAGCAATGGAGGATAGTGGCTGAGAAGCCTTGGGCTCTGAGCGATGAGACAAAAGGCAGGCTACGCAAAGAATGTACAATTTTATTGTTTGTACTATAAGAAAACTTAGTGCGACAGTTTCCCAGGCAGCATTGGCCGGAAAGTTACTTTGAAAACAGAATGTAGGAAGCACAAGGATAATAAATTGCACTTGACTCTCTGTGCTGGAAGATATTATCACTGAAATTTAGAAATTTAGAAGCCTGATTCCCAGCAAATTTAAAACAGAGAGAGAGAGAGAGAGAGAGAGAGAGAGAGAGAGAGAGAGAGAGAGAGAGAGAGAGATACACACACAGAGAACAAGTTAACATATTTATGGAAGGGATTTTTTTTTTATAATTACATTTCTAAAAAAAATTCAGCATCTCTATTATCCAGATAGCTGCCCAAATAAAACCAAAGGATACATGTATCATGTATTATCTGTATCTTTCTGGAAAAAATCACTTCATTGTTATACACTACCATAAGAAGCAATAGAATGTGTCCTATTGGACCACAAGAGAAATGTTTTAATCATCTAGAAGTCGTTTCCGTAGTTTACATTTTCCAGAGTTATAGTAATTTGTATCTTTAGAGGCATGTAAAGCATTAGCTTCAAAAATGAAAAGTTTAATAAATTGACCTGGTTATTTTGCGAGGCATTCTTTAAAATGTATGGAATTTCTTATGAAAGCAAAAATGCTATTAAAATCAGACTTTGTTGCACCATGTTAGTGTCTTCAAACATTTAGCTGCTGTTTTATATTGTCTAGTTTTGAAATTTGAACTGTGTTGTCTGATACTCATCAGATACTTACAGTCAGACAGAGTATTGGTTCTTGTTTCCTGAGCTGTTGAGTCTAAGAATGTAGTTAAGTTACTTTTTTTGATCTTATGAAAGGGAATGCTCACCACCAGTGCCACCTAGTGGTCAGGGAATGGTGTGGTAGGTTGTCTCCCTCTTCAATGTTCTCTTTCTTTCGATACAGTTTCTGTCTTGTGGGGGTCTGACCCTTCTTTTGTGGCTCAGCCCTCCAGTCAAGTTACACATTGCAGTCAATGTTTCTGGGATATGCAAAAGAAACTCCAATATGACAGTAGTCTTTTTTGTGCTTGCAAGGGATTCAGGACTTTTCGCTTTATTTCAGGGACTTGGAGACTGGACACGTGAATATTCAGGGTCTTCCCCAGCTGGATTCCCCACTGAAGTAAAGGATCCCTCCAGCTGGATTACACACTGAAGTGAAGGATCCTATTTCAGTCCCATCTTTTGGAGTTGGTAGGAGAAGGAGAACCTGGGCCTAGCCTCTCACAGGGCTCCAATCCAGATCCCAATGGCAGACAGCTACGTTTTGCACCTTGGGGTGCCTTCCTGGATCACTTCCTACCAAGGTTCCCCCCCTTTTCCTCAGGAAGTAAATTAGAGAGCCAAAAATATTTTTCTTATCTTCCCAGTCACCAGTCTCTCTTTTTCAGGCTTCATTAGGTCTATGTGGCCTGGACTCAGGCAACACGAGTTCTGGACTGTACTTCCCAAGAACAGAAGTAAGCTCACTTGCACTGTCCACATTCTCTGACTGGCTGTTTCCCTTTTTAAACTCACCTCCAGCTCCTGCAGGGTTAGCAGATGTGACTGGTTGGGTCTTTTGGGACCAGAGCTGCTCTTTAATACTTTGCTCTCCAGTGTGGGGTTGAAAATCCCATCACAGAGAAACAGTCCAAACTGCCCTGTTATAAACAGATTGAAAACTTGTTATGGGCTAAATTTAAATCCCATAAGATTTATCAGTGTGAACTCACCCTTCAACCAACATAACATAATCATAAGCCCCCATGTAAGATAAAAAAGATGTGTGTGGAACCACCCAGGAGCTTTTGTCTGAATGTTGTTTTGGGAAGTGGCATGTGGGAGATAAAACAGATCACACAGAAATGGAGAACAAACAAGAACAGAGAAAGAGGCAGAAAGTCTGCCCGTAGCCTGTGAGCACAGGGTGTCCCTGGGAAAAACTTGAGAGAGCACTTTTCGGATGTGACTAAAGAGGCTTGAGGGATGTAAACTCAGAAACTGTTCCTTTTTGTTTTGGTTCCGCCTCTGTTCAGAGGAGAATGACTTTGCACATTCATTGTAAATAGCCAAGATTGCATCAAATAAAATATAGTACTTCATCTATAGTACTTTCCTCTGGAACATCCCGAGGGCCCAGAAATTTTATGAGCTGCTAAGGTTGAAAAGGGGCTAAGGTTGAAAAGGGGCAACAGTTTTTTACTGATGTCTATAGCAGTTGGATTGGACCTTATGATTCATATTCTTTAGCAGATACATGGTCTCAGTTTAACAGGCAGTCTCCCCAAACTGAAATCCTTTTTTTGCTGGAGATTGTCAGGTGCTTCAGAGGGAATGAATAGAACATGTCTTCATCAAGCAATTCATCCCCTGTCAGCCATTCCCATCTTCTGGCATAAAGAGGTTAGGGACACTATCCCTGCCCATCCTCGCTAATAGACATTGATCCATGAATTTTAGTTCTTTTTTGAATCCTGTTATAGTCTTTACCTTCACAACATCTTCAGGCAAAGAGTTCCATAGGTTGATTGTGCGTTGTGTGAAAAAGTACTTCCTTTAGTTTGTTTTAAACTTGTTGCCTATTAATTTTATTTGACCCCCTAATTCTCATGTTATGTTAAAGAATAAATAACACTTCCTTATTTATTTTCTCCACACAAGTCATTATTTCATAGACCTCTATCATGTCTGCCTTTAGTCATCTCTTTTCCAAGTTAAAAAGTCACAGTCTTATTAATCTCTCTTCATATTAAATCTGTTCCATACCCCTAATTATTTTTGTTGCCCTTCTCTGTACCTTTTCCAATTCCAATATATCGTTTTTGAGATGTGACAACCAGATCTACACATGGTATTCAAGATGTGAGTGTACCATGGATTTATATAGAGGCAATATATTTTCTGTCTTATTACCTATTCCTTTCCTAATGATTCTGAATATTCTGTTCACTTTTTTGACTGCCACTGCATATTGAGTGGATGTTTTCAGAGAACTATGCACAATGACTCCAAGAGCTCTTTCTTGAGCAGTAACATGTTATTTAGACTCCATCATTTTATATGTATAGTTGGAATTATATTTTCCAGTGTACATTACTTTGCATTTATCAGTATTAAATATTATCTGCCATTTTGTTGCCCAGTCACCAGTTTTGTGAGATCCTTTTGTAGCTCTTCACAGTTTGATTTTCTCTTAGGTATCTTGAGTAGTTTTTTATCATCTGCAAATTTTGTCCATTTTTCAGATCATTTATAAATATATTGAACAGTACTGGTCTCAGTACAGATGTATGGGAAATATCACTATTTATCTGTCTCCATTCTGAAAACCGACCATTTCTTATTACCATTTATTTCCTATCTTTTAATGTTATCCATAAGAGAGCCTTCCATCTTATCAGCTTATTTTACTTAAGAGCCTTTGACGAGAGACCTTGTCAAAGGCTTCCCAGAAATCTAAATACGCTAAATCCAGTGGATCACCTTTGTTCATATGCTTGTTGACACCCGCAAAGAATTCAAGTGGATTAGTGAAGAATGATTTCCCTTTACAAAAACCATGTTGACTCCCCCCAAACAAATCAAGTTCATCTATATGTCTCATAATTGTTCAAACAATTCGCCTGATAGTAATGTTAGGCTTACTGGACTGTAATTGCTGGAATCACTTCTGGAGCCTTTTTAAAAAAATGTTGTAACATTAGCTATCCTCCAATCATCTATTACAGAAACTA
Organism: Sternotherus odoratus; assembly: GCA_032164245.1. NCBI lineage: Eukaryota > Metazoa > Chordata > Testudines > Kinosternidae > Sternotherus > Sternotherus odoratus. Next base: position 224,951,626 of record JAVMKO010000001.1, on the reverse strand, counting down.
CAGATATTAGTTATTAATTATTAGTTCTGCAGTTTCACATTTGAGTTCTTTCAGAACTCTTGAGTGAATACCATCTTGTTCTGGTGACTTATTATTATTTAGTTTATCAGTTTGTTCCAAAACCTCCTTGAATGATACCTCAATATGAGACAGTTACTCAGATATGTCACCTGAAAAGAATAGCTTTTGTTGGGAAACCTCCCTCACATCATCAGTCATGAAGACTGATGTAAAGATTTCTTTTAATTTCTCCACGATGGCCTTATCTTTCTTGAGTGCTCCATTAGCATCTCGGTCATTCAGTGGCCCCACCAATTCTTTAGCAGCTTCCTTCTTCTAATGTACTTAAAATTATTCTTTGGCTAGCTGTTCTTCAAATTCTTTTTTGTCCTGCCCAATTATATTTTTACTCTCCGTTTGTGAGCATTTATGCACTTTTCTATTTCTCTGAGTAGGATTTAATTTCCACTTTTTAAAGGATGCCTTTTCGTCTCTACTTTTTATTTTGTTGTTTAGCCATCATCCTCTTACTATATATATTTTAAAATTGTGATATACATTTAAATTGAACCTCTATTGTGGTGTCCTTAAAAAGTTTCCAGAGATTTTATTTTTGGCACTGAATCTTTTAATTTCTGTTTAACTAACTTCCTTATTTTTGTGTAGTTCCCCTCTCTGAAATTAAATGCTACTGTGTTGGTCTGCTTTGGTGTTTCCACCCCCACAGGGCTGTTACATTTTATTATGTTATGATCATTATTACCAAGCATTTCAGCTATATTCATCTCTTGTGCTCCACTTAGGACTAAATCAAGAATTGCCCCTCCTCTTGTGGGCTCCAGGACACAGAATGCATAGGTTCAGTGACAAACACGGTGTAATAATTATACATGTACAGCAGGCCCTGTATAATTCAGTTTTACTTCATAATTCATTAGAAGACTGTGATATTCATAAATACAACCACAACACTAATTCCTAGCAGCCCCCAAAATACCAGGTCCAGAGAGAGTATAGGCCAGCACACCACATTACTGTGGTGACCATTAAAGTTCTCTTTCAAGCCCTCATGAGCTTGGGGAGTAAAGGAGAGGCTACATTCCCCAGGATAACTTCTGGCATTTCAACATTGTCAGTGATAATCCACCAGTGAGGAAAACATTTCCCTGGTTGCAGCTTTCTCATCAGTTCTGTATTCTTAAAGATGTCAATGTCATGCACCTTCCCTGATGAGCTCACACTGATATTCATGAAGCACCCACCAGCTCTTGCATCACCATGGAAATATACCTCTCTATTGATGTACGCTGTGGCAAGGTGGGCTGGTGCCAAAGTAAGGATGTGCGTGCCATCTATCGCCCCACCACAGTTCAAGAATCCCATTGCTGCAAATTCAGCCACTGTGTCCTACACATTGTCCGGAGTCTCAGTCCTGCCTAGCAAGTGACAATTAATGGCCCTATATACTTGCAACTCTAAAACAATTGCCCACAGACTGGTAGCAATCCACCATTGAAAGCTAAATGTCATCACCCTTTATTTCTCAATCATCAGTGCAGCTCTTCTGGTGTCCATTTACTGGAGAGTTGGGATGAGCTTGGCAGACAGGTCCATGAATGTGGCCTTTCACATCCAAAAGTTTTTCAGCCACTGCTTGTCACCCCAAACCTGCATTACAATTTGATCCCATCATTCATTGATCATTCTTCAGGCCCAGAAGTGGCACTCCACTGTCTGCAACTGCTCAATGAACACCACCACCCACCTTAAATTGTTTTCCCTATGTCCTGTAGAAATCTGTCCTCAAAGGAATTATCATATCCTCCTTTTCTGTCATTCTTCCTGTGGCTCTGCAAATACCAGGGAGGTCATTTGTCCTGTGCTTGCAATGTTCATGAGAATAGTGCGGCACTCTGCAGGCATCATGCTTCTGTCAGACATGACTGACAACAAAAAGTGCCTCATGAGTTTGAAGGGTCTAAAAAAAGGCACACAAATGGTGGGCTATGGATGGTATTGTGGGACAGAGAAAGTTGCATATTCGGAAGTTGAACCTTTGTTCACATCACCATTGCGCGACTTGTTTCTGTCTCACCATACATTGTCAAAATTTCCCCAAAGTCAGTGAGCCAGACATTGGTGAATGGCACACTGGGATATTGATATACGGAGCATCCTATTGTGCATCAGCTGAAGCACTTGTGGTGAGTATGTGCAGTGCAGACGCAAGCAGCCAAGTGTGCATGCACACAAGTGATATTGCAACTGCAGCAATTTTATGCTTTTGCAGTTTGCATTGTAGGGTAGAAATGTGTCATTGTAAATGGGCCTTAAAGTTGATATGCATGGCCAGAGTAGAATAAAGGGACCTTTGTGTATATGAGGCATAAGGCAATTAGATTCATGATTTTTATTAAGAATCAGAGAGGTAGCCGTGTTAGTCTGGAATAGCAGAAGTAACAAAGAGTCCTGTGGCACCTTAAAGACTAACTAAAGTATTGAAGCATAAGCTTTCGTGGGCTAATACCCACTTTGTCAGTTTGCATCCGACGAAGTGGGTATTAGCCCACAAAAGCTTATGCTTCAATACTTTAATTAGTCTTTAAGGTGCCACAGGACTCTGTTACTTCATGATTTTTATTGTGTCTCCCATGAAATTACATTATTTGCTTTAAGTCCCAGATTCTGGAGGTATCTGATTTCATGAAAATCTTTCATCTTTCATTTAATCAAAAATAAAATGTCCATTCCTCATGTTTGCAGAGGAAAGCTTGAAAATGTGACCGCAGTGCACATAAAAAACTCAAACATCAGAAGACAAATAAAAGAACCCTAGTTGTAGCAGTAGTATTAGTCCTGTAATTGTAAGATTTTGGGGAGTTGATTCATGATTCCAGTTATTTGAATTGGGAATACTGTTAGATTCATCTCTAAATTTAGCTCCCTATGGTTTTTACACTGAAGAGCAAAAGACACTATCAGTGGTTAATACATAATTAATAAATGTACAATTTGATTGGATGAAATTATTAATGTATTTGTAAATGGCACCCAATTTCTCAGTACTTGGTGACAAGTTACTGAGTTACCCTGCAAGCTACATGCAAAAATTATAAGTTTCACACATGGCATTTTCAGTCACAATGAAAGGAAGAGCTACTCCTTGTAGACTGGCTGATTCCAGGTGGCAAGTCCTCACAGTCCAGCAGGAAGTAATGAGCTAATTAAAGTTCAGTTCTCCCCTCTAGTCTTCACAATGGATCCCTTGATATCTATTCTGCTCTTCTTGAATGCAAAAAAACCTGTCAAAGATGTCACTGGGATTTCTGCATCTGTAAAAAAGGACCAAAATATACCTAAAGAGCTCAGCTGATCATCTCAGAGAGGAGAATTTAACCAGAAAATGCTGAAGGAAGATTTGCACCACATTCTGCTTTCATCCAATGAGTAGAATTCCCACTGATGTGAGTGAGAGATTGGGGATGAACAGCAGGCATGATATGTCCCTAATTTTGTGGGTAAATATATTATCCTTGTTATCTCCATTTAGAATTTATACTGCTGCCCATAACTAGTGTCTCGACATCTTGAATTCCTGCCTGCTCTGTTGCTCCTAGAAGATACACAACACCCCGTGTGTGGGGTTTTTTTTAGTAGTTAGCACACTGGACTGTTTGTCTGGAGAGGCAGGTTTTTATTCTCATGTCTGGTACTAATTCACCAGATGCCTTTGAGCAAGTCATTTCACCTCTTTGTGCTCACCAAGTTGTAAAATGGGGATAAGGATCCTTCACATGGGTGTTTTAAGACTTCATTTATATTTACAAATTGGTTTGAGATGCTCAAATGAAAATAGCTAAACATTGCACAAAATAAGTTCGATTCTTGTACTAGCAATGGACTGTGTTTGGCACTGTATGCTACTCACAGACTGCACTATTGATTATGTACTAGAGGAAGATAGATTCCCTAAGCTTTGTAAAAATATTGTATTGTTTTATTCTCTTTATTAATGTGACAGCTGTAATCTAGTAAAGGATTTATACACATCTTTGCCAGACATCACATAAAATGAAACTCCATTTGCATTCAGACTCCCAATTGAAAATACCTGTTCACACCTTCAGAAAATGCTCACTATTTCACTGTGGGTACACTAGCGACTATACACTTTTCCATGCACATAGATGTGCCATAACCCCTCAATGTCCACATCTAACCCCCAGAACAGGGATTGGCAACCTTGGCATGCAGGACCACAGGGTAAGCACCCTTAGCAGGCCCCGCCGGTTTGTTTACTTGCCGGTTCACAGATCACAGCTCCCACTGGCCGCAGTTTGCTGTCCTGGTACAGTGGGGGCTGCGGGAAGTGACAGCCAGCACTGTGCCGCTTCCTGCAGCCCCCATTGGATCGAGGGGGAATTGGATTGGACGGTGAACCAGGGCCAGTGGGAGCCTGGGTAGTCGGCATATACGGGTGGTAAAAACGGCAGGTAAATAAAGCATCAGGGCCCGCTAAGGGTGCTTATTCTGTGGTCCCGCATGCCAACATTGCCGATCCCTGGCCTATGTGCTGGTATCGGAAGTTTGCATGTGCATGTACATGATCCAGTATCCAAGTATGCATGACCATGTAGACATAACCTGTGACACAGCAGAGATTTAATCAAGAAAAATGCATCCACTCAGCTGTGCATAGATTCATTCTGAAAAAATAAAATGAGGTGTTCACTGATGCCTTAAGACAGATTTATTGAGGCATAAGCTTTTATGGGTTAAAAAAAAACATCACGTCTTCAGATGCATTGAGTGAAAATTACAGATAAAGGCATAAATATATTGACACATGGGGAGTTAACTTACAAATGGAGAACCAGTGTTGACAAGGCCAATTAAGACAGTGATGAGGAGGTGCCAATATCAAGAAAGGGAAAATTGTTCACCAGCATCTCCACACCACACCAAGGAACCACTAACCAAGGAACCAATCCCTGCAACAAACCCTCTTGCCTACTCTGTCCCCATATCTACTCTAGTGACACCATCAGAAGACCCAACAACATCAGCCACACCATCAGGGGATCATTCACCTGCACAAATGCCTGCAATATATGCCATCATGTTCCACCAATGCCCCTCTGCCGTGTACATTGGACAAACCAGACAGTCTTTACGTCTATGTAAAAGAATAAATGGACACAAATCAGACATCAGGAAAGGTAACAAATAAAAGCCAGTAGGAGAACACTTCAATCTCCCTGGACATTCAATAACAGATTTTAAAGTAGCTATCGTTCAAAAGAACTTCAAACACAGAATTCAAAGAGAAATTGCAGAGCTACAATTCATTTGCAAATTTAACACCATTAATTTGGGCTTGAATAGAGACTGTGAGCTGCTGGCTGATTACAAAAGCAATTTTCCTTCGCTTGGTATTGACACCCCCTCATCAATTATTGGGAGTGGACCACATCTACCCTGGCTGAATTGTCCTTGTCAACACTGATTTTCCACTTGTAAGGTAACTCCCTTCTCTTCACATAACAATATATATTTATGCCTGTATCTGTAATTTTCACTCCATGCATCTGAAGAAGTGGTGGTGGGGGGGGGGTTACCCACAAAATACTATTCCCAAATAAATCTGTTAGTCTTTAAGGTGCTATTAACCTACTTGTCGCTTTTGTGGATACAGATTAACATGGCTAACCCCTCTGATACTTGGTGTTCACTAGAAATAAACGTCTGTGTGTATGTGTATATACTTAACTCTTTTGTTCACTTAGCTATATTATCTTTAAAATACCTTTGCCTGGAAAAAAGCTAAGGACTTCCTAGTGCATACACACACATACATGGTTTGTTTAATATTTTAAAATTAAGACATGCATTAATCATGAACATGAATGCGTTAAACATGAACACAACGGTGCAGTTTCATTACACCCTTGAAAAAATACTGATCATTTAGCCGAAGAAAATTTATGTTTAAAATGTATTTTTATTCATGAAAGTCAAATCATATGATTCTATTAAATGTTACCAAAGTATTTTATTATATATATATGGATACATTTATATCTATACATAAATGCATTTAAATTATGCATCCATCACTTTAAATATAAGGTTCTTATTGCAACCAACTTATTCTCAAGGTGTAGGATAAATATTACACACTTATCACCTTTAGAATTTTTTCTCAGATTGATTAAAATTTATGCTTACTGGCCTGAAGCCTATAACTAGGGGAATAACCTGTAACTGTTAAATGCAGCATCAAAGATACAATTTGTAAGCACAAGTTTATAAATGACAATTTAGCACCTTTCTATTCAATTTATTCCTACCTCAAGTAACCCAGGACAGTAGAATTTTTTTTATAACACATATAACTTAGATGAATGGAAAATGTTCAATATCCTTTAAAATGTATATGTTTATTTCTTCAACAAACATTCAATAGATTCCACTGTTGTAGTTCACTTTGAATAATATATATTTTTAAAAGATTGTGATATGTTTGTTGCAGAAATAAGGGTGCTTATGAAAATACAGTCCAATTAGTATACCTTCATGTTCCTTTGTGAGTAACCAAAACTGGGTAAATTGGAACCGCTCCATTAATCCTCCCCAACCCTTTCCCCTTTACCTGGGAGAGGCTTGAGAAAACAAAGAAAAACTCCTCACTTTTTCTGTGAGACTTGCCCGATCCAAACCAGGATCTATCCAATGGCAACAAGCAGTCAGAGTCTTAAAAGAAAGATTTTAATTAAAGAAAAAAGAAGGAATGTACAGAAATCAATAGAAAAAAATTCACTTGCATCACACAGTATCACTGCCCCCCTTCCTAGGGATTCTCCCTCTGCTAAAGCTTAACAGTATAAGGAACACAGTGGATCAATTATCAAGTGATACAGTTCAAGCATACAATTCACTTACTGCTGAACTTGACTTGTTAGAAGCTTATATATAGGTAGAGTAAAAGACATAGGTGTGGTTCATCCCATAGCCGGAGAGAACAGAGCAAGAGCGATAAACCGAAACTAAAACTCTCTTTGTCTAGAGGTGGATTAGCATCTCCAGTTCCTATTCCCCTCTCAGGTTACCTTCAGGTTAACCCTTTACTGGTAAAAAAGTAATTCTAGGGTACTTTATACTTATGACAACCTCACCATGTGTTTATGCAGTGATTAGCAGAATGGATCTAAAAAAAATCTGTAGGTCTTTTTTCTTACATTAATGTGGTAATGATGTAATAGTAGGACATGTACAATTAAAATGAAAAATAAGTCTAAAAGTGCATGCTTTAGTTAATTTATAGATTTTATAATATTACAATATATTTTAATAATTTTAAAGTAACTCTGTAATTTATTGTACTTCTGGTACACACAGACACTGTTTTTTAAGATTTTGTATTGGAATATCTTTTGTGAACTATTTTGGCTCTCTACAGCCATTTAATATTGATAGAAAATACACACTCTTGTTTTGCCTTTGTGAAGCCTGCTTCTGCTTCTATTTAAGGATGACATGATTTGTCTATCAGTGGATACATACCCTGCTAGACAGGTGTATCAGGGATAGTTCAGATAAGCAATTGGTTTCTGCACCATAGGCACTTAGATACCATGGACACTACAGAAAACCCTAAAATAAATACACAAAAAAAGTTCTACACATCTGTCTTGCTCTGACATATGTATACTCTCCTCTTGCATCTCCTGATAATCGACAGTGTTCTAAGAAGGGCATATTTTGTACCCAGTTCAACTCTGAAAGATATGTGGAGACTGAAATCGCATGGAACTTTTGCTATGCTTATTTTTCATTCTCCTTAGCAGGCCAGTACCCTCGGGGTCCCACTGGCAGAACTGATCACAAAGCCTTCTTGGTTGTGCTATTCCACTGCTAACATTGTGACAGCCTAGGTGGTATGTGAATAGCCAAAAAGCACATCAAGGGCTACATAACAATGCAACTGCTACTGCTTTATTTTAGAAACTAACCTCTTGGAGATAATAAACCTGACTCAATGGAAGCTATTATTGCAATCTCTCTCCAGCAGCAAGAGACAACAAGCCAGGATAATCACTCCCACTTATGGCTCAATACAGGTGCTGACAGAGGTATCCTATCATGATTACACTGAGTTCCAGGAAAGCACTAAACTCCAGAGAGAAGTAGCATCCATATTTGATGTGTGTAAAGGCCGGAATACCAATAACTGACAGTAACATAACAACTGTGGACATACTATACAGTGACATTTCTTATTTTATAGAGGCAAGTGTGGGTAAGTAGGGAAGTTTCTATTGTCAAGAAAGCTCTAGAACCCCAAAGCTGACATGACTGTAGCCATTAGGCTGTCAATATAGTAAATGAGGATTTGAGATACACTTCAAAATTAAGCGAAGCTTTCTGAAAACAATGAAAGAAATGCAAATGAAAACTGAAGGGTCTCCCTTGTGGTCGAGTGGCCCAGGCAGAAATGATTCCAGTGTTATCATCTTGTGTGATAAAAGCAGAGGGAAACACAGATAAAAGTACACTAACATTACTCTGTACATAATTTTTGATCACGAACAACAAAGATGGGGTATGTGACTTATTAGCATTTTTTTTCATTAAAACAATTTATTTCAAGAAATATTATTTAAGAAGAAATCCTCACCTGACAACCTACTTGAGCTGAACTGATCATTACTAACAATTACACAATATCCTCTTTTGAACTAGTAAAACAGATTGGCCAGGCCAGTGAATTGCATGTCCTACCAGTGAATTCTTGTAGAAAAAAGCCTTTGAAGGCTCATAAAGCTACTGCTGCTTAACTGGTGCCCATTAAGTTTGTGATGAAAAACACATCTAAAAAGAAAAGGTGAGAAAAGGGAAGTGGGAGTCAAAAAGAGAGCACCGTACTAGAACACAAGAAGGAAAAAAAATCACACATGGTGAAAAAGATAAACAAGGGTGTAAGGTAGCTCATATAAGGATTGCCAGAAAAAAGACTCACAAGTTATATTTAACCACCCTCAGGAAAAGTGCCTTCTCATAAGCTGGCCATCACCTACTTCAATTTGAGTCAGGACACATGTAGCTCCTCATATCAAGGACCCGATGATCCGACTTTGAGGAGTGATTTATTCCAGAGATCTCTGAGGAAGAATATCATTCTACCAGTAGGTTACTCTGCCGACGGTTTAAAGATGTAACAACCTTTTGTCCTTCACCACTGACACAGCAACCTCTCTTCACAGGTTTCATCCTCACAATTCACTGTGGATTACAGATGACCTGCAAATAAAGAAGGAAGAAGATTGAGTGTGTGTTTGAAGGAAGTCGTGGGTAGGCTCTGATTGATTTTGGTTAAAAAAAATCTTACTGTGTCAGTATCAAAGGGTGATAAATGGCTCTATGCCTCTATAACTACATATTGGGGATCTTTTATGTTTTGTTTTGTTTTGTTATTTAATTTGCAATCCAAGTGCCTGATATTCAAATTTAGTATCATCTGCAAATTTAATTAGCCTGCTTTATAGTCTTTATGCCCTGATATTATCAGTTAATGCCCATTTAAAAAAAGTCAAAAAAGTCAAGAATCCATGAATTACTAAGCATATTTCTCAAAAGCATTTCAGAGACTGAGAATTGAAAAGATGGAGAAGGAGGGATATTATTTTTCTTGAACCCTTTTTTTTTTTTTTTTGCTATAGGAGCTGACTGAGACTACTAAACGAGTAGAAAACAAATTCAGAAATTTTGGAGCACAAGAAAACTATAGCAATTAAGAAAAGGTGTTTGCTCATGAAGATTTATTGGTATATGATTTAATGGAGAGATGCCAAAGAGAGTAAAGACTTCTGTGTGCTAAGGCACAGGCCTTCATACCCTTGTATGCTAATTCATTTCTTGTAAGGGACTCGACTGGAAGGGACAGGGCATATATTCTGTATCCCACTGCAGGGTTTTCCAGGTGCTACCAGCTCAAGTGATGCTTCCCCCACAAGCTACACTTCTTTCCCAGGCAGGAAGGGAGTAGGAGACCCTTAAAAGTTCACAACCTCTTCAGTTTAAGACTTTTGAGGTTGCAGAGGGGAAAGAGGGCTGAGGCAGGAGGGATGTATTGTCTGTGGGAATTGAAAAGTATTATCTCTTTGAGAAACTTTCTAGAACACCTATTGAATTAGCACAAAATGCTTGCTTGAGAAATGCAGTGATACTACTGTAAAATATCATCGGCAGTCAATTCTTCTTCCTGACCAAAACATTGCCTGCTAACAGTATATTGCCTGCTGACAGTAAGCCTTATAGAAGCAACATGAAGAGTGTGGATAGTAGCAGATTTATATTTTGTGTCCAGTGCTCACATACTAAAGAGCACTTAACCAATAGCAGAGTATATTGATATGGCTGTTGGTGCCAATATGAGCGTTGTGGCAAATTACTCCCACAATATTGATGGGTCCTGCACTTTCTCTTCTTGTGGGGGGAATTCAGGGAGCCTTTTTCTTGCCTCTGAACAGGGTATTAACTGTCCCACTAGTATCCTAGAGGGGAGAAGGGGAGAGGCCCTGGGCCCGCCCTCTACTCCGGGTCCCAGCCCAGGGGCCCTGAGAATAGTGGTAAACCACTGGGATTAGCTACTCCTTCCCCTGGACTACTTCCCTCTCCTACTCTTCAGCTTGTGGGGGAGCTTTCTGCCCTCTCTCTACACAAGCCAGGTGTTCCTATACTTAGGGTCTGGGTCTTTTTTAGCTCACCGCAGCACCTCTCCAAACTCTCTCTGCTCCAACTCCTCCAAACTCTCTCTGCTCCAACTTCTCCAAACTGCTCTCTGCTCCAACGCCTCCAAACTGTTCTCTGCTCCAATGCCTCCAAACTCCTTCCAAACACCCACACCTGTCTGCCTGAGGTAGGGGTTTTTATTAAGGCCTTAATTGACAGCAGGTGCTCCTAATTAACCTGCTGCCTGCTTCCCTAGTCTACAGGGAGCCATGCCCTAATGAACCTGGAGCTGATATATCTCCCCTCAAGCACTCTGCAATAGCTCCCTGACCTTCCTCTATCACAGTGTGTATCCTAATACTCTCTGGACAGAGGACACAGACCAGACAGAAGCTCCAGATGACCAGAGGACACAGACCAGATGAACCAAAAATGAGTGTTGCACAAGCTATTCCAATAGAAACTGTAGCCTGATGCTTGCTCTCTCTCTGTCCGTCTCACACACATATGTTCTTTCCAACAGTCTCATTATGCTGGGGAGTGCCTTGAGTTTTTCAACCCCCTTCTGGATGCTTTTAGTCCTGGACATAATTATGGATAGAAGTTGGCTAAGTTAATGTTTTTTTGGCCACTATTGGAAGGTGTAGAGAGCTGGCAAGAGGCTTGTGGTTACTATTGTGCAGCCCAACTCCCTGCCGCAGACACAGTTCCACTCTTCTCTGGAGGTTATGAATGCCAGGTACAGAGCCACAAAGGCAATAACACAAGCCTTCAATGCTGCAGGTGTGTGTGTGTGTGAAAGAGAGATTGTTCATATAAGGATTGCTAATTTGTTGGGAATTTTTATTTGTTCATTTACCTTCCTTTTCTTTCCTTGTTTGAAGCAAGAGGTTCTGACTGGGGATGTCTATGAAGCAACTGGACACCTATGACTTGTGGAACTATGGCAGCAGGGCTGTTTTATTGCTGTATAGATGTCTGGGCTTAGGCTAGGAGCCCGGGCTCTAGAATCCTGTGAGATGGGAAGGTTCCAGATCTCAGACTCCAAAACAACAAAACAGTCCTGCAGCGCAAGCCCCATGAGCCCAATTCAGCTGTCTATGTAGACATACCTACTAAGGGTATGTGTTCACTACCCGCCGTATTGGCGGGTAGTGATCGATTTTCTGGCAATCGATTTCTCGTGTCTTATGAAGACACGAGAAATCGATCGCTCGCGGCGCCCCCGTCGACTGCAGAACTCCAGCTTGCCGGGAGGCACAGGCTGGAGTCGACAGGGGAGCGCGCTGCTGGCTGCCGCCGCCATGAGGACGGATGGTAAGTCGGCTGCAGATACCCAAACTTCAGCTACGTGATTCACGTAGCTGAAGTTGCGTATCTGCAGTTGATCCCGCCCCGTAGTGGAGACCAGCCCTAAGACCCAGAATACAACACATCCTATTGAGAGGGGTTATCTTATTTCTCAAAGATCACCTCAGTCCAGGATGGCCTTCGTGGCTCCCAAGACAACAGGCCAAGAGCCAGATGAGAAAAACAATGGCCTCCTGCCAAGAATTGGACTTAAAATGGGGAATACGATTGTACATAAAGCTCTCTCTCTCCAAAAAGAAAATCCCTGTTGCTATCTCTTACAGTGGTATCATAAAACTTATATTTGGACTTTTTCCTAAAGCCCCAGTCTCTGGAGTTACAGATTATTACATAATACTCTCATCTTTCAATTAAAAAATAAGAACATAAGAAAGGCTGTACTGGGTCAGACCAATGGTCCATCTAGCCCAGTATCCTGTCTATCGACAGTGGCCAATGCCAGGTGCCCCAGAGTGAGTGAACCTAACAGGTAATGATCAAGTGATCTCTCTCCTGCCATCCATCACCCCCCTCTGACAAACAGAGGCTAAGACACCATTCCTTACCCATCCTGGCTAATAGCCATTAATGGGGTTTACCTCCATGAATTTATCCAGTTCTCTTTTAAACCCTGTTATAGTCTAGCCTTCACAGCCTCCTCAGGCAAGGAGTTCCACAGGTTGACTATGCGCTGTGTGAGAGAGAACTTCATTTTATTTGTTTTAAACCTGCTGCCCACTAATTTCATTGGGTGGCCCCTAGATCTTATATTATGGGAACAAGTAAATAACTTTTCCTTATTCACTTTCTCCACACCACTAATAATTTTATATAGCTCTATCATATCCCCCCTTAGTCTCCTCTTTTCCAAACTAAAAATTCCTAGCCTCTTTAATCTCTCCTCAGATGGGACCTGTTCCAAACCCCTAATCATTTTAGTTGCCCTTCTCTGAACCTTTTCTAATGCCAATATATCCTTTTTGAGATGAGGAGACCACCTTTGTACACAGTATTCAAGATGTGGGTGCACCATGGATTTGTATAAGGGCAATAAGATATTCTCCATCTTATTCTCTATCCCTTTTTAAATGATTCCTAATATCCTGTTCACTTTTTTGACTGCCACTGCACACTGCATGGACTTCTTCAAAGAAGTATCCACAATGACTCCAAGATCTTTTTCCTGATTAGTTGTAGCTAAATTAGCCCCATCATATTGTATGTATAGTGGGGATTATTTTTTCTAATATGCATTACTTTACATTTATCCACATTAAATTTCATTTGCCATTTTGTTGCCCAGACACTTAGTTTTGTGAGATCTTTTTGAAGTTCTTCACAGTCTGCTTGGCTCTTAACTATTTTGAGCAGTTTAGTATCATCTGCAAACTTTGCCACCTCACTGTTTACCCCTTCCTTCAAATCATTTATAAGGTTGATACATTTCTAGCCTTATGAACGAAGCCTAAAGGAGTCAAGAACTGAAAAAAAAAATAAAAATAAACTGAAAAAACCCTGAAAATATATTTTCAAATTTCATGATTTTTAAGTCAATTTCACAATTTTTGGGACTTAACTCATGATGTTTGAACACTTGGGTTTAAAATACTGAAAATGTGGCTACTCTGTGTGTGCAGACAGAGATATTATAGGCACTGCTAGTATTGATGCTTACAGTTGAGGTTGCCCTTCATGTTGTCAGATTTTAATCATTGTGACTGATAATTTCCATCTTGCTCAGGCTAGAATTTTATTTTATTTTATTGCATTTTATTAAGTTTCAGCTAAAACAACTGAGAGATTTACAAGCAAAAATTAAGGGAACAAACCGTTGCTTTTCTATTAAATTATTTCTTACCACACTTCATTGAGAAGATCTAGCTTGTCCAAGGATTGGAGATTATAAATATAGAAGAGGATGACAGGTATGTGATATATTACAAAACTATGTTATGTGACAAATTAATGTCTCATGCCCTTTGATTGCCTTCATTGCTCTTTGCTCACTAATCTCCTCTGGAATTTATTTTGACATTTGAAACTCTCGAGCAGCTTCAAACTAATTTGCTTTCTTTAAATCAAGTTGCCACATAATTTTCTCCCCATCCAACTTTTCATAGATATTCAATTTCCTCCCCTTCTGGCCATCCCTCCCAGTCTGTCCCGCAATATAGATATATCCCTCAACAAGACCAGGGATGGGCAAGAGTCAGTCCTGGAGAAGTCTTTGTCACAAGTTTAAAGTATGATGTCTTGAAGCATTGCAGGGTTAGCAGTAGACATTTTGTGCCACAAAAATGATGAAATCGTCAACCTCCCATTGGGACACACAGGAGATGTGACATGGTAGGGATAGAAATGCAAGTCTGGATTATATGAAGTTTTAATGGTTCTCCCTGAGCCCTACACATTGGGAATTATTATAAGAAAGCATTTGACTTGAAAGATAGAGGGGAAAACAAAATAGTTCTAATAAAAGTATTAAAACTTAGTAAAATAATTGTGAAATATTTTAGGAGTGTATTTTTCTTTTGCCCCCCATCCCCAGAAAAAAACCGTAGGTGACACATCAACAATTAACTTTAGTCTGATGTAGCATAACATATTATTGACAACTGTTTGGTAAACTCTGCATAAGGTAACTATACCACACCATGCCAACAAAACATTCCATATATATATATATACATATATATATATATATATATGTAAATAATGGTATAAAGTGGTTGAGTTTAGTGGTCAGAAAGTATAGATGCATAAAGTCATTGGAACAGGGACTCAGACCTCCTGTATTCCAGGGCTGCACCTTGACCGCTAGGCTACAGAGTCATTTGCACCCTTTTGTTAGTCCGCCTACTTAATTGTTTATATTAAGTGGAACCATTTTAAAAGGAGAGATTGAAGAAGCCCCATTCCATAGCCTAGTGGTTTGGTCACTCGCCTGAGAAAAGTGGGATAGAGATTCAAATCCTTTCTCCATATCAGGCAGAGAAGGGATATGATCCTGGGGGTCTCCCACTGCCTGGATTAATGCTCTTACCATAGGACTAAAGATTATAAAGGGGGCTCTTTCTCCTTATTCCTTTTTGCAGGAAAAGGTTTAGGTGCCTAACACCAGAAGACGATTCACAGGTGTGAATCCCAAGCAGAGGTAGGTGTCTTACTGTCTTTGAGAGGTCAGGATTAGGCCATACCCCTGTCTTCGTTATTTCCTTCTGGCTAGTTTAAACAGTTCCCGTCTCAGGTTGCAGGCTTCTGTAAATCTAACCCTCCCCATGAATTGTTTAGGAAACCTAAACACCTTGACTCAGGGCCATGAATTTCCTCTGGCATGAGGGCTCCTATAAGCTAGACACTGTAGAACTAAAACTAAGTTCTTTTTGTTGATCTAAGATGAGATTTGCAGCTATTGAAAGCCATAGATCACATTTTTTGCCATCCCGGCAAAGTCCTAAGATATTGGCCGTGGAACGTGGAGCATTCTTACTTAAAGACAAAGTTTTTAGGTCATTTTAAATGATTAAAATATGAATTTGTTATAATTTCCCTCTTTCTGCAGAGATTATCCAGTTAGATTTATGATTCTAAAGGGAGCCTGGCTTCACAGGCAGAGGTAGAGAAGAATTATACCAATAACATTTTTAAAATTCCAAACATTAGTAATTTTTTCCATAAAATATATGATATGCACAGACTACATGACAGTGGAATGGTGTTTTACTGGTGTTCATTATGTAAGGAATGACTTACATAATGTATCTTGGTTTGTTCAGTAGTGAGTTATATCTGATAAAACCTTTATATCACACTATAGAATCATAGAATATCAAGGTTGAAAGAGCCCTCAGGATGTCATCTAGTCCAATCCCCTGTTCAAAGCAAGACCAATCCTCAACTAAATCATCCCAGCCAAGGCTTTGTCAAACTAGGCCTTAGAAACCTCTAAGGATGGAGATTCAATTCCCTTCCAGAGAAATAGTTTTTCCCCCTAATATCCAACCTAGATCTCTTCCACTGCAACTTGAGACCACTGCTCCTTGTTCTGCCATCTGCCACCACCGAGAACAGCTGAGCTCCATCCTCTTTGGAACGCTGCTTCAGATAGTTAAAGGCTGCTATCAAATCCCCCCTTCACACATCTCTTCTGCAAACTAAGCAAGCCCAGTTTGAAACCTATCATATATTCTTTCTCTCTGTATATCTCTCCAGTGTAGTCGACACATCTACTCACCAGGTCTGGCTAGCTTGCCAGTCCAAAGTCAAAGGCACAAGTGCCAGATACATGCAGGTATTAGTGTGCCATTGCAGATCTTGCAGCACGGGGTATGGGGAAGCTCAGAGATAGGAAAGATATCGACCCCAGAATCAAGGAAGAGACTTCATGGTTTGTTGAGGAGCTTTTAAAAAGACATTACCTTTAGACTCATAACTAGGTGGAATTTAAATAACACAAAGTAAAAAAAAATCAAACATGCTCCATAAGTGCATTTTCTCATATTCCCTCAAGCCTAGGCGTGGCCTTGTTTTGAGCACAGTGAAAAGATCTTTTGCTTCTTGTATATCAGTGAGTCTTTAAAAAGTCTGTAACTGGACATCCCCTTTACTAGTGCAATCAATCTTATTTCCCAGAAGAGCTGATAATGTATCCTCCATTTACTTAGAATTAAATGTAAAAGTTTGATGTATGCTAATGCATATTTCAGCTCAAGAGAAGACATATACAAAGCACACCCTGTCTCCATTTGTTCTCATGGTTAAAGTTAAGGAACTGTTGAATTATTCAAAGTCACATTAAGTTCAAAGTCTCTGATAAACTCCATAAACCTTACAAATTTGTCTTTAATTCTGATTTTCACTCCATCTATCATTTCTCCCTCCCAATCGTTGAATAGAATTTACTTTGACTAGAACTTTACTGCCAGTTTTAGCAACATACAATCGAATAGGGCAAATTATCAGCACATTTGCATTGTTGTTATGACTAAGCCATGTAACCCTCAGAAGCATTACTGGACTTCCATGGCCAAATCCCTTATATGGGGGCGGGGAGGTGTTCTTTTCCCTACAATCATTTCCCTGCATAGCATACCTATGCCAAATAAATGTATTTTGTTGTGTGGATAATTTGTCCCTTTGTCTTTAAAACTACACAATTAAATCAGCTCAGAATAGATCCTATCTGTATAATATATTTTAATCTACAGATGTTGCTTGGATTTGCATGTATGGACTAAAATTTATTTAGATGCATTTTACGATACAGTTGTATGAAATAAACTAAATGTGACAATGATAAGCACACCCAAAAAAACAACCCTATATTCAAAGAGTATGAGGACAGGACAGTTAATCAGGCAAAAGTCAGGAAATGAAATCTGAATTCTGTCCCTTGTCCATATGCATTAATATATATAGTCTTTATTTGTGTGATGATACTATTTCTCATAATACAATTCAGTGTCATACAACAGTGCCTATCTCATTCACTGTTACCTTCCATGATAAAGCATAGCATTAACAACAATGGGCAGAATTTTCTAATCTGTGTGCCTAAAGTTAGGTAAATAAATCTATATTTGTTAATCTAAATACATGACTTTTATTTTCAGAGGTACTAAGCATCCTTATCGCACATACTACAGGAAGGTCAGCACTCTTAAAAACCAGGATACTTTCACTGAGGTGCCTAAATATGGTTTAGGAGCCAAAAGTTGGAGCACCTATGGGTGGGATTTTCAGGAAATTCTGTGGGCAAAAGATGCCTAAATATAATTGAAAGTCAGAATTTGAGAATGTGAAAATCTGTGATACCAGTGAAAATCGAGCTCTATTAGACTAAAGGGACGAAAGAGTCTTAGATTACTTATATGACTGTTTTGGGCAGTGCTTGTTTTTTTTTTCTGTATTTGTACAGCACCTAGCAAAATGGGACATTATCCCAGGGCTGGGGTACAAATAATAACAATTAATACATCTTTAGGAGGAAGAGGTATAAACAGTAGAAAGGAGGTTTTTTATGTGATTTTGGATTCTTAGGCACTTGTTCAGTAAACCTGTTAATTAAGGGACATAATTTGCAGCTAAGTCATAAAATGAATATCTTGGCATCAAAGAGAGCTAAAGTCTTTAATCTTAGTACAAGAGTAGAAGGAGCAGGAGGAAAAGAGAGGCAATCCAAGTGCCAATATGAATTATAGGGGGGAAATAAACACGCAGAAGCTACTAATTAATGCTGCTAGAAGTATGAAAAATCCAGCCCATTGTGGATCAGGATAACAAGATTCTAAATGGCAAATTAAATATGCAAAGGCTCTCCATATCTGGTTAGCTGTTTCAGCTACCATCATTATGTAATCGGTATGTTATTCTTATTCCCTCCAATTATTTTTATATATCAAAGGTGTCTGACTCAAGCCTGGTCTACACAAGGTATATAACTATGTCAGTTAAGGATGTGATGTTTTTACCAATATAATTATAGTAGTGTAGCCTGTGATGAGGTGTATAAACACATCTTTCAAACTGAGGGGGTTAAGGAGAAACTCTGGGCCAGGTGGCCTTGTGCAGTCACCCCTGCAGAGCATGCTGCACCTGGAAGTAGAGCTTCAAAAAATCAGAAGAGATATGTCAAGGCAGGGAGAAGGACCTGCCCGAAGAGCTCCTGAAGAAGGGCAAGGCAGAAACCTTCCCCTGGAGAGGAAGAGCCTGCTAGCTGAGCCCAGTGCAGGATGAATGTTCAGCTGGTATCTTTTTCTCCCTAGACTGCAAGATTTGACAAGAGAGTCGGTCATAGAAATCTACCCAAGGAAGTAGCCTTACGGCGCCCCTGGGTACTGGATATTTGGTAACCCAGGAATCGGCAACCCTGGCAGGGCAAGCACCCTTAGCGGGCCCCACCGGTTTGTTTATTTGCTGGTTCACCGACCGCATCTCCCACGGGCCATGGTTCGCAATCCCAGTCCAATGGGGGCTGCGGAAAATGGCACGGTGCTCGATGTACCATGTCATACCATATGTACTATATGTCTTACCAGGATGTCTATAATGTAGTAGACCAAGATATAATATGAACCAATGACTGGAAGTTGAAGCTAAACAAATTCAGACTGAAAATAAGGCAATTTTTTAAATATGAAGAGGTAATTAACCATTGGGACAGTTTACCGAGGGTTATGGTGGATTCTCAGTCACTGATTATTTTTATGTCGGGTTTGGATGTTTTTCTAAAATATATGCTCTTGGTTATTTTCGGGAAGTTTCATGATCTTTTTTATACTGGAGGTCATGATCACAATGGTCCCCAAGTGCCTATATCTCATGAAAATATGGAACATATGGAACTAAACTACTGTGGTGCTTTTAACAATTTTACCTGAGGACAATAGGATGCAGTAGAACCTCAGGGTTACAGACATCAGATTTATGAATTGAGCAGTCAACCACAAACCTTATCTGGAATGGGAGTTACACAATCAGGCAGCAGCAGAGACAAAAGAAGGGGAAAAAAGCAAACACAGTACAGTGAAACCTCGATTTAACGGACTAATTCGGGTGAGGGGGTGTCCGTTAAAGCCGAAAGTCCGTTATTTAATAATTTTTTAAAATAATTAAATAACAGGACTTTTGGCTTTAACGGACACCCCCCTCACCCGAATTAGTCCGTTATATAGAGGTTTTACTGATCCCCCCGCCCGGCTCCCCGCTGCGGGGAGCCGGGCAGGAGCTGTCAACTCGCCCGCCCGGCTCCCCGCAGCGGGGAGCCCGGCGGGAGCTGTCGGGGGGGGGGGTTTGACAGCTCCCGCTGGGCTCCCCGCTGCGGGGAGCCGGGCGGGGGGATCAGTAAAACCTCTATATAACGGACTAATTCGGGTGAGGGGGGTGTCCGTTAAAGCGGGAAGCCGGGCGGGAGCTGTCAACTCGGCCGCCTGGCTCCCCTCTGCGGGGAGCCGGGCGGGGGGAGGGGGGGAGTTGACAGCTCCCGCCCGGATCTCCGCTCTGCGGGGAGCCGGGCAGCCAGGTTGACAGCTCCTGCCTGGCTCCCCGGGGCGGGAGCCGGCAGCCCCCGAATAACGGATTTCGGATGCATTGGAAATTTTGTCCGTTGCATCCGAAGTCCGTTAAATCGGGGTCCGTTAAATCGAGGGTTTACTGTATTGTATGGTGTTAAAAGTAACGTACTAAAAAAAATAAGGGAAAGCAACATGTTTCCTTCTGCATAGTACAGTTTCAAAACTGTTTTAAGTCAATGTTCAGCTGTAAACTTTTGAAACAACCACCATGTTTTGTTAAGAGGTACAATTATTTCAGAGTTATGAATAACCTTCATTTCCTAGATGTTCCTAACTCTGAGGTTCTATTGTAATCTCCTCATCTGGAAAGCTAATGTACATATCATGATGGTTAGAAAAAGAAAAGAGTTTGTGTCTGTCTTTGTCCATATTTCATGCTATCTGAGGAAATAACACACAAAACCGGCTTCTTGATTTGACACATCATATGATGTTAGTAAATGTGATTGTACATGGTGCAATAAAAATAGTTGACTTGTGCTGTCAGACTGTATGTGATAAGTGGAAAAGGAAATTATATGAAAAATCAGTTCTCATGTTATTTGAACAGGGCATGAGCTGACTGGATTTTCCATGGGAGGTGAATATAGCTAAGCAGGGAAAATGAAGCAAATCGAGGCCAGACATTTGGAAATATAAATATTTGAAAAAAATTAAATGAGATTTTAAAACTGGAAAAATAAGGCCAGACATGTAAGCGAAGTATCCTATTGCACTTTTCAGAAAGAGCAGTGGACATTGTGAGGATCAGATAGGAGATGTAGGCAATTGTAATTTATATATTGCTCTATTTGTTTTTGTGTTTTTATTTTACGTTTTAGGATTTGATTTCTCAGCATCTGGTTTCTACCACTGTAATCAGCAAGAAGAATTATTTTCAATGTTTATTAAACACACATAAAGAAAAGAAAAGAAAAGAAAAGAAAAGAAAAGAAAAGAAAAGATCACAACTTAATTTTTCAAATCAATAAAGTGTTTATTATGAACATTGCCCATTTGCTTTCCACTTCTCATCCACTATGAACTATTTAAGGCCAGGTTCCTGCAGTGATCTCCATATAACTAAAACTCTGATTCCAGACAGAACCCTAGGGAAGCCAGTGGGCTCCAGGGGGAGCAGGCCCATCCACCATTCTTTGAAAGATCAGGTCTCAGGATTTTAATGTAGAGAAGTGACCAACACAATTGGGATAATTTCAGCATTTTAAACAACATTCCTTTTTAATCCTATAATAATATTCTAGAATTTAAAGCTAAATGGACATTATTATTGAGAGCAGGATATCTTGTCCTTTTACATACATGTCCATTTTAATATCTATATATTCACTGTACACAGTGATAAATATGTGATAGCTATATATTGAGTGTGAAAGGTGAAATATATATTTTGTTGCAAATGGAGATAATGCCAAGACCTATTCATTTTACTCATGTGAGTAGTCCCACTGAAGTCAACAGAATTGCTTGCAAGAATAAGGCAAGAAGAACTTAGCCTATGGATGTTATTTAGCAGGTTATTATAAAAAATAAGGCTTACATTGAAGTCTTAGGAAAAAAATCTTGAAAATCTCAGGCAGATGAAACCAATAATGTGAATATTCATTATGATATCTATCAGAATGTGGAGTACATTTATAGGTCAATTTTATTTATTTGTTATGCAATTCTGTATTTATTTGTATTTTCAATGTGCCTAGGAGCCCCAGATATGGACCTCATGGTGGTAGATGTTGTACAGACTAGAACACAATGATGGTCCTTCCTACAAAAGCTTAAAATATATAAAACAAGAGGCAACCTGTGGATAAGAAAAAATGGAGGAGTACAAACAAACTAAAAGACAATTTTGGTCAGTATGTCAGATAGTGGTCTCGGCACACCAACAGCCTAATCATGGTATCGTGGGGTTTTTTTTTATGTGTTTTTCTTTTGTGTGTATGTGTGTGTGTATATATAGACATCACATAAATGCAAGTTCTAAGGAGGGTTTTGAAGGAAGATAATGAGGCATTTTTGCAGCTGTTTATAGAGAATTCCTCCCCAGAATGAAGAGGATCATGGCAGAAAACACAAAGATGCTTGTTTTAAAATGTAACTACCCTGTTTCCCCGAAAGTAAGACATCCCCCGAAAATAAGACGTACTTCCAGTTTTTCCTCTCGCTGTAATATAATGTAATGTAATTTTGGGAGCAAAAATTAATATAACACACTGTCTTATTTTCGGGGAAACACGGTAGTTGGCGATGGAAATTGTCCTTAATGACTATGGAGATGCAGGATTCAACATCTTGTTAGTGAACGAGAGGTGATGGGTAGGGTGTGGATAGTTCGTGAAGCACATTGAAAGTAATAGGAGAGAGAGCTAGAAAAGAGATTCAAAGAGAGGGCTGATATGGCCAAAGTGGCAAGATAGGAACATGACCTTTACAGCAGCATGCTGAATAGTATAATCAGGGGAAGATTGCATGTGTGTGAGACATTGGTCCACTGGCACTAGCTATTAAAGGGTTCATTGTTCCACAGCAGCGACTCCTAACAGGCCTGACAAACTCATAGTACATTGCTTTCATAATATTTATCCATAAAGAATATCATGTGAGATCTTAAATGAAAGCCAGTGTCACACTGATTGTGAATACTGTCATAAAATGTATGCACTGGTACTATATAAGATATTAGGTATGTACAGTGGAAATATATTCTTCTAATCTGTATTAAGGTAGAGTTGAAAAACAGGTTTCTGCCAGAAAAAGGATATTAATTCACCTGCCATCATTTGTCAAGGCCAAGGAAAACATAGTTGAGATATGAGATGATGAGAGGTTGAACATGAGAGGATGTGTTGGAAATCCCTTATCTAAGAGATGTTATAAGAAAGAATCTGTAAAATTTAGCCTTCATGTGGGGATTTACAAAGAGCTCCAAGTTGAAGATGACATCCAGATTATAGGCCAGAGTGGCAGGCAGTACGGTGGTGTTGTCCATAGTGACTGAGAAAGGAGGTTGGTGGGGTAAAGGGACTTGATGGGATGGCTTAGAGTCCTATTTTAGCCATGTTGACTTGGTGGCCAAACATCCATGAGGAGATGTCAAAGAGACAAAATAAGTTTTAAGTTTGGACAGGAGACAGGCCTAAAATAGAAAGGTAAATCTGTGAGTTATGAGCATACAGATGGTAGTTAAATAAGGAGATCCTATTAAGTAACTGTTGGAGAAGTAGGAGAACTGGTCATAAAAGCCAAGGAAGAGAAGACTCTGAGAAGATGGCTGACAAGTCGAATATCATGAGGATTGATTACTGGTTCTGAGATTTGGTAGGTGGGAGACTAGACACTTTGACAGGAATGAATAAATCAGATTAGAGAGGATCAAGAATGGAATAGAAGGAGAGGAATTGTAGGCAGGGCATCCAATGAGCTTAGAGATAAACGAGAGAAGGGAGATGGGGAGTTAGTTGGAGAGGCATTTTTGTTTTTAAGATTTGTTAGACTAAAGTATGCTTGTATTGCAATGAGAAAGAATCAAAGAAGAGCGAGGAGATAAGGAGAGGAAGAAGAATAATGAGAGTGAGCACTAAGTAGATCAGGAGATGAGCTGGGATGGGATCATTGAAGCAAATGGAAGGATTAGACGAGGACAGTGGAGGAGAAACTTCTACATCTGTGACATAGGACAAAGGAGAGAATTGTGAGGGAAAGCGGAGGATGTAGGTTACATTGTATTTTATCAGTTTTATCTTGGAAGAAGTAGAAGATCCTGTGCAGAAAGAAAAGTGGAGGCAAAAAGAGGAGATGATTTGAGGAGTGAGTCAAAGGTGATTTAAGAAAAATATCTAGAGAATAAATTACTAATGTGTAAAATGATAAACATATATAGAATACTAAGATTCTGGATGATAAATTAATCAATGATAACTACAACTTTGTGACATTGGGCATGCTATTTATATGTTGCAAACAATACAGATCAGGCCCAGTCCTGTAAGTGCTCTTTTTGAGAAACTGCCATTGAAATAAATGGGAGTTCAGGATTTAAAGAGATAATAGTATAGAACTCACAGTAAATTTTTGCAGGAACATTTAAATTGCCACAGCAGATCATACTGGTGGCCCATCTGGTCCAATATTCTGTCATTGAGAATGGTCAGATGCTTCAAAGGAAGGTGAGAGAACATTGCTTTACACAATTATGAAATAATCTGTCACCAGTGAAAGTGGCTTCCTAAGCTCCCATTTTAGCTTACTTTATGTCCTGAGGCAGGAGAGTTTAATATATTTTCCAAAATAATTGTGTTGAAATCCTGGCTGTTGGCAGAAGTTTCAGCAACCTGCTTGAACATGGATAGGAATGCCTGCTTGCTGTTTTCTGGGCCCATGTTAGGTAGAACAGGGTTCTGGCTGCTTGGGCACTCTTCTGAAGATCCACAGATTTTCCATCCAGGGCAGGTCAGTGAGATGCTGCAGCAGACACTCTTGGAACAGATCATTCCTTTCCTGGTACACCACTTGCACATCTTGCTTCAGTTATCTGACCCTTTGATTATATCCACAGCCAGGCAGCCTGGGTCTGCTGCAAGTGTTTCTGAGCTGTTGGTACATTGCTGCTTTTGCTGTGCCTGATTATGATGAATTGCTTTTGATGCTCCATCAAGTGCAGGATGTGTTCCCTGATACCTCCTAACCACAAGAGAGGTCTCAGTCACACCTCTTCTACTACATATTTATGAGATGTCCGTGGTGGTGATCCCCCGTCAAGTCAAATGGGGACCTCTCATGCGCGTCTCTTTTTTGAGCTTTGGTCTTGGGACTTGACAAAGGCAGCTGTGCAGGAGTGACTTCAAAATCCACTACGTCCCTCTTCCAGTCTCCTGAAGTCTTTGTTGCTTTAGGAATGGGCCCAAAGACAAGTAGGATCAAAGTCAAGCCACAGTCTTTGGATGCAAGTAGCTCAGAGAAACAAAGTAACAATCTTTTGCAGGGCAGAAATAAGAGTCCAAACCCTTTTGGTTCAAGGGCATCTTGAAAGCCAGGCTCAAAACAGCACACAGCTTACCTCCATCTCTCCCCCGCTCCTCCAAGAAAAAAAGAAAGAAGGTGCCTTTACACAGTTTACTAGCATGGGTGAAATAAACCTTACCATAGCCAACGCATCCAGGACTGCCTCCCACTACCATGAGTGTTCCAGCAGATTTAGCCTATTTTGCAGCCTGCTTAAAGAAGACTAAACAGTTTCAGTTCTTTCCTAGCCCTGTCTGTTATCCCTACCCTTCTAATGCAGGAGTTCTTCAATTTCCAGTCTTTGATATTCCTAGTCATCCCTATGACACAAAAGGATGGTACCCTGTCACAGCCTACAGTTTAGATTGCATAGTCATTGATGCAGTTACCATTCTTTCCCAGAAGTCTGTAACAAACCAGGCACTCATCTGGAGATATGTAAATAATAATAAAGTCATGGGCCGAGAGTGATGTTGGTTATTAAAGGGACTTGGGATGAGTGAAAGGATGTGTGTTTTTCATTTTCTCAAATTCAAGCTCCACTAAAGAACTTGGGCATAAAACCACAAGGCACTCCAAAACAATTCTCAATTTTTTGGCCATTACTCTTACTTATACAGTCAGGTTTGTCATATCCATTTAAAATAGTGCTGACTGGTGGTACTAAGACAACTATAATTGTTTCTAACAGAAATTGGTCAATATGCAGTTAACTGTTATGTTTTAATGGGTTAGGTGACAGCATGCATCCTTTGCAGAAGGGGATAACGACTCAGGTTCCTTGTCCTTATATCCCTCAGAGAAAAAAAAGTATAATCAAGTTTTAAAACTAAGATTAATCACTGAACCAACATGTTGCATCTTAATAATGTGTGCTAGATGTGCTGCTAAATCCAGTGGCGCAGTACTATATTACATGTCTAAAGTGTGTAAGATATTCATAGCATGTTGTATATTTCACTACTACCATCCATCAAATATAGCATATCTTTACTAAAAGAGGCACAGATTGAAATGTCAAACCCACAGGAATAAAGCTCTGATTTGGAGGAGAGAGAAATGCTAAATGACCCAGAACTGCAGTTAAAAGAAGCTTGAAAAACAAGCAGGGGAATAATAAATACAGCAGAATTTTTGAGGCACGAATCAGTAAGGAAACAAGACATATACACAGTTTTTGCAGGTAAAATGTTGTTGTTGTTGGCGTCCATTAGTCTCGGGAGACTATATGTTTATTGTGCAATAATATGTTTGATAGCTCATTAAATAATCATTTTTTCCAGTTTTACCTCTATGTATTTTGTGGAAAGCTGCATCGGCTAATGCTCCCTCTTCGCAGCCTAGCACACTGAAGAGTTGAAATGCCATCATGTGGCTCTTGGCAGCTACAGTAGGAGGCACTTCTAGCTCAGTTATGGTTTCTATAGAATCCTTAGTAGTGTATCTCATTTCATACAGATAACCTTGGCTGGGACAAACCAGTCAGCTTAATTGGACTAACCTTTTCACCTCCCACCTGGCTCTTACCTACTTTTCTATAACTGCCTGTTTGTGAACACTTCCACTGCCTGCATCCGACGAAGTGGGTATTAGCCCACGAAAGCTCATGCTTCAAAACTTTATAGTTAGTCTTTAAGGTGCCACAGGACTTTGTTAACTCTGCTATTCCAGACTAACACGGCTACCACCCTGATTCTTGACAGTAAGATGTGGTGTGTTGAGTCCTAGAGGGGATATTAAGCAGCAAATTAGAAATGGGTTTACAATATTATGTGGCAACAAAAGCCAACATAAAGTGGTCTGAATGCAAAGTGGTAACAGACCAAAGAAGCTTAATCCCCATCTTTGTGGCTCTCTGCATGCTACTGCATGTGGAATATTATATTCACTCCTGGGTAAATTGTTATCAGAAAGAGATTGAAAAACTAAAGGGAGTTCATAGACGGGCAAGAAAACTGAGCAAGAGACTGGAGGGAGTGATTTATTAGGAAATATTAAAAGAATTGAATGTATAAAGCTGGGTTAAAAGATTAAGGAGAAATATAGCAGTGCAAACATATGGGTGGGAGAGGATATTTTAACGTTCTTTACGGGAGGGTAAATTAGAATAAGTAGACACATTTAGAAAGGGGAAAATCAGGCTGGCTATTTGGAAAGATAACTGAGAGTGAAATATATTATTCTATGAAATAGTGAAAACTCCATTGCTTGACACATTTAATACTAGATAGAACAAAATAATTTAAATGTTGTGTAGAGAACAATTGTGCTTTGAGGGAGAGGGACAAGATTAGTTGGTTAATCTTTTTATTGGTATCTTTTACATTTCTACTTATTTAGAGGATTGGTAGACATTACTCAATATGAAAGATGCTAAAGTAATATAATAATAACTGTCTGACTAGATATTTACTTAAATGGTTACAGCTAGAGCATGTTAGATTTTTTTCTGAAGAAATATTTCAACAAAAATTAAAGAAAAATAAAAGTAGGCTGAATTTTTTTCATTTGGAATTCTTCAAGAGGAAAAAGGCTTTGTTATGTTCATTCACATCTTTTCTCTGGAATGTGTATTCTGATTCATTGGAGGTTTGATTTTATCCTCACTTCTCCAGTTGAGATCTCTCTGTATAACAGGTTGCTTCCTACTGGTGACATTTTTAGCAACATGTTGTCCCATTTTGTCTCTTTTTATGGATAAAGCCTTAATGATTCCTCACCAAATGCATGCGTGAGAATTGTAGTGATATTTAGGTCAGGTTTCTGAATCTATGAAATGTGTTTTCTTCTTGTTACAGTTAACGGATGTAGATGTTATGCACTCAATGAAATGGGTAAACTGATCTTAAATGCCATTAAAATAGTGATAAGAAAAGTGCATAAGGAGGAGATTTTAAGATTGTGATAGAACAGTTACAGGGACAGCAGATGGGAAGTGGGGTGATACTGATGGAGAGGGACTAGGCCAGGAACACATCTATATGCAAGAAGAGAAAGGAGAAGGGTAGGAAATCAATTAATTTAAATAAGACATAATAAAAGCCCAGATCTTTCTCAGTTCCCCCATGACTAATTGTATTGAGATTAAAAGAGGTTTCTAGAGGGAGAAAAGAACGTGGCTAGAACATTCTTGTGATTATTCTAATGAAAATTGTAAAGATTCCAAGTGCATTTGCAGATTGAAAGAGGCGTTTACCTATGTGTCCATACTGCAAGCTTTATTAGATAACACTTTCATTTATGGTAATACAGCCTAATCCAGGAAGGCACTGAGTGTTTCCTGTAAGTGATAAACACACTCGGCTCCCATAAAAGTAGGTGTTAAAGTCAATTAAAATTGAAGGTATTGAGCACCATGAAGGAGATGTTCAAGATTAGATCAGTAGTGTCTGGGGAGGTTAGCTTCACCATCACAATCCTCCCAACTCAGCCAACAAATGAATAGCATGAGTCCCTCTCACATGGTATTGAAAAGCCTTCACTTTCCGCTGTTTTTGGCAGATGAAGATTGCAGATGCCAAGATCTAAAATTGATTTTTTTCCCCTGAAAAGGATAGGGATGATTGTTTTTGGGTCAGTCATCTAATATAGGTTTGACTCCTTTGTTAGTCAGCTGGGAGTGCATGTGTATCTGCTTTAGGATCATTGTATTCCTGAGCTGCTGTATTCTTCTATATATCACGTTGTCTTTCAGTGAGAGGGATTTATGTTTTAGATGTTGAGGGAAAAGTTTCCACATGAGTTCTTTTGATTCCTGCCAATCCATTTAGATTAAACAGTTTAAGAGGCAGAAGGTTTTGAATATATTTCCATGCAGCACTCAGACACATCGATTTACACATTCTGAAGAGAATATAATAGAATGAGTATTAAGACATACATATAAATATATATATATATATATATAATCTATTGAAAAAACCAAAATTATTAGATTTCTAAGTGGCAAATGCATCCCTAATGTCAAAATTCAAAAGTGTTTTTGTTTGTTTGTTTCTAAAGTGCACATTAGGGAAATTGAATTATCTGGGTTTTTTTTGTTAATGTCAGGCTATCTGAGATTCATTTCAAGGTATTGTGTACACTACAACATCATTCATCATGGCAAGAAGGAAAGCTCAAGGATAAAATAACATAAAAAATGTGGACCCCTTCCTTTGCCCCACCACTGATATAGGGAGGAAATAAATTATGCTTACCCAATGCAATGCAAGTTCCTCAGTGTGTCAGTGCAGAAGGACGGCTGGTGTGTTGGGGGGAATTAGCCAAGGCTCTCCCCAGTTCCCACCTCATTCGGCCCTCTGCTGCCCACCAGTTGAAGAGGGGGATGCAGTGGCTCTGTAAAAGTTAATCCCCCTCTTATGTTTCTATCTGTGATGCAGGTAGCTTATTTAAGAGGTAATTTGGAAATCTTGTGTCCTGCATTACTGTTCTTGGCAAGCCACAATTTGATCGTAAGAAAGTTTAATCCTATGATTTATTACTACAAACTGGGCCATTTGATTAGAAAGGTATCAGGAACACAAAAACATCTACAGAAACTGTCATATAAACATTATATTTACGGCCTTGGGGAAGTTAGCACCCTGTCATTTTTATAGTTGCAACATAAAGTGCATTTTAAATATCAGAAATAACATCTTTCATAACAATTAAGAATGGGTGAAAGAACTTAGAAGTTGCCATTGCCTGGCAGGTTTCATGCGGGTTGACACATGAATGTAAGTATTACATGGAGAAGGATCTACCCTCACTATCAGTTTGGACATTTATAATAATTTCAATAATTCATGTAAAGGTCAAATGGGAACTTTCCTAATTTACAAATACTGAAGATGTGACAATATGGCAATATTAATATTCACATTATCAGGATGCACAGCAGGGCAAATGGGACACATGAACAGCTTCAAAAGAGACAGAGTTTAATCTGATTAAAAATGTATGATGAACACATTGAATAGCAATATCAATTTGTAAAAACCAAAACAACCTCTCTAATTTCCCTAGGGTATAGAAATAATAATACCTGAAAATGACATACATATTGTGGCAAAGCTCTGACCTTGTCCCTGTGGGTCCCGTGCTTCCAGGCGGTTTGTGCTAGCCTCAGAGGCTCACTGCAACCTTCTACATAACCCTTCTCTCTCTAGGCCAGGGTTACAGTCTACTGAGCCCTTTTCATCATAAGCCAGCAAAGGGATTGGTGAGAGAACTCCCACAGTCTCTGTTGTCCCTCTGGGTTTATTTCAAGACAGTTTAGCCTCCTGTCCTGCTAAGGGCCTGCCTTCCCCTTCCAGGAGGTGTTTCAGTAGTGGCAGCTGGGGGGAACCCGGGCCTGCCCTGTACTCCAGGCTCTGGCCCAGGGACCCTAATGGTAGCAGCTGTTGGCAGGCAACCTTTCACTGACAAAGTTGCTACTTTTCCCTGGGCCACTTCCCCATGGCTCTCCCGCTTCTCCCTTACCTCAGGTTACAGTAAAGTTTTCTCTCCTCCAGCTCTTTTTTCCTTGGCTCCCCCAAGAGACTGGAAAGGAGAGCTTTTAAGCAGTCTGAGTGAGACCTTGATTCGCTCCACCTGTCTCCATTAGCCTAACAGCCTGAACTGCACTTTTGCCAGTTAATTGGGGTCAGATGCCAGCATTAGCCTAACTACCTTAACTGGTTAATTGGCATCAGGTGTCTTGATTAGCCTGGAGTACCCTTTGTTTGGTTATCCAGGGAACCTGCTCATCCTGACGGTGATATACCTGCCTTCCAGTACTCTCCTATACCCTTCTGCTCAGACTCTGTCACAATATATACAGATAATTTATAGAACTAGCAGATTTGTGGGGTTTTTTGTTAAGTATCAAATTTAGATGCTTAAGTTTTCATATAAAGAAGGATTAATGTAAATTTAATACACAGAAAAAGCCACTATAAGTGAGATAATGTGCAGAATAGACTGTACTTATTTCCTGAATAGGTTAACCAGAGCCTGATTTACCAACAATAACAAGATTTACTTCCCCTGTTAGAGTCCTCAGCATCAATAAGCCTTCAACTTTCTTAAGGACTGGGAAGCCTTCTTCATACCTACAACAACTGACTCCTTTTAAAATCATAGTAATCTATCCTTTGACCTTGCAAGATGGGTTCTTGTTATTTTCAGCAGTGGATAAGCACAAGTGATCTTTTATTCTCAGAGATAAAAGCTCTTCAGCAGGAGGTAGGACATTAAAAGCAGTTGTGAAAGACTTGTGATCTAAGGAAAGAGCTGAGGTCTTGGATTTATCTATCTATATCAGAAACATATCTGACAGCCCTGGAATTGAAATCAGTATCTGAAACCAGAATACCCTCCTCCCTCCATGGAACTAGCTTTATAGTTTCTGTATAATCAGCATAGAATCTATGGTACAAATTCAGAGGCCTTCTTAACCTGCAAACACTGTTTATCCAATATACGGCCCAATCCAACATCCATCAGAGCTGGTGGAAAGACTCCCCTTAAAATCAGTAAGCACTAGATTAAACTCATAGTGTTCATGACTAAGTTCATCATGTCCCCCTCCCATGGGTGGTTTACAGAGAAAATAAGAGGTTGGTTTTACTACTACATGTTGCTACTCTTTAGTTTCTCTTTAGCCCAAATGGTGTTTCAATTCTGATCTCCCCACATTCGATTTCTGATTATAATATGTAGTGCAAGATTTTTATAGAGTGCAGGTACACAGGAGTTCAAGTATCCATTTGTAACATTCCACATTGTGGGAATTTAACCACTAGCACACTTATGTGATATTGGAGTATAAATTACTTAATAATAAAATAATAAATAAAAATAATGTGCAAAATTGATATTTTTTGGATCCAGTAAATGTCAGTATGAAAAGCAAGGGAGGGAAGATACTGATTCTCTAGCATCATTAATTCCAACTCCACAAAAAGGATTTTTTTAGGGTTAAGTATCCACACGTGGAAAGGAGTCAGGAGTGGGTTAGGCAGGACAGCCACATAGGTGGCATATCTTTCCAGCCCGCTCCCACCGAGCCCCATGGAACTTTTATGGGTAAATAAATGCTAACAATGCCATCATTCATTTACCTAGCTTTTCTACCTCCACGGTAGCATGAACCTATTTTTGAGATTACTGGTATAGTAACCAATGCAGGAAGTGACAGAAATTATTAGGGAGAGTGACCTTGAATGGATGACACTGATTTCCATGTAGCTTGGAGAATCCCCCATTTTCTAGGACTCAAATTCTCTGTTTCTTTCAAGGGTGTCAAAACTGGTAAAGGAGAATGTGCAAGAGAAACCTCACAACATTTTCTATATTTTCCAACTGACTAGCCATTCTTGTGCAAGATATATAACATTACTAGCGAAAATACCCGGCGTTGCTTGGGTCAGTCGGAGGTGGGGAGGGGGCAGAGAGCTGAGCGAGTGTGGGGTCTGTTGGAGAGGGGAGGGGGCAGAGAGAAAACCTGACACCCCCACCTCACCCCCCCGACCAAACGCGACACCCCCACCTCACTTACCCCTCGACCAACCCCGACTCACATTTTCACCCCCCCACCCAAACCCAACACCCACACCTCACCCCCCGTAGACCAAACCTGACACACCCACCTCACTTTCCCCCCCAACCAAACCCGACACCCCTACCTACCACCACAAACAAACCCGACACCCACACCTCACTTACCCCTCGACCAACCCCGACCCCCCTCCTCGCCCCCCAACCAAACCCAACACCCACACCTTACCCCCCCACCAAACCAAACACCCCCTGACCAACCCCAATACCCACACCTCACCCCTCACCCACCCCAACACCTTCCCACCCCCCCAGACCAAACCCAACACCCCCGGCTCACTTACCCCCCGACCAAACCCGACACCCCCACCTCACCCCCGACCAAACCCGACACCCCTACCTCACTTACCCTCTGACCAAACCCAACTTGGGTCCATCGGAGGTGGGGAGGGGGCAGAGAGCTGAGCAAGTACGGGGTCCGTTGGAGGGGGGAGGGGGCAGAGAGCTGAGTGAGTGCGGGGTCCGTTAGAGGGGGTATTATGACATCATAACTATGTCACAGAGAACAGCAGCTGCCCAGCTGATGTGATTGGCCTTTAAATAATTTCACCCCTGGGGGGCGTCAGAAGTGAGATTTGAAAATGTTTCGACTCTTACCCTGATTAGGACCCTAAGACCTCTAACTGTACCAAATTCCAAGTTTCTAGCTCAAATGGTGTGGAAGGAGTAAGCGCACGTACATACATGCATACACGTATACTCCATTTGACTTTTATATATATAGATTATATTTTAAATCAGCCTTGTATCATATTTTCATCTGAAACAATAAATGAGCTTATACCAAATTTATCCCGTGATTTCATTTAAGTAGTCACCAGGGCCGGTGTAAGCTTAATTGCTGCCTTAGGCAGCAGCATTTCGGCGGCAGCTCACACAGCCCCGTCCGCTTTGGCAGCATTTCTGTGGACACCTAGAAGCGCACAGCAGCCATGTGAGCTGCCGCCGAAATGCCTCTGAAACATCCAAAACACCACCCTTCAAAAAATTGTGCTGCCATAGGCAACTGCCTAGGTCTCCTAGCTCTTGCACTGGCCCTGGTAGTCACACTGGCTCTTGGCCTGTCTCAGTTACCCTACTAAATGCCAAGTGTAGTGGATAATAAAATGGAGGAGTACTTACATGGAGAGACATTGATACATTAACCTAATTAAACAATGTTACTTGACAGACAAATTAGGTTGAAAGTTCACCTTCTAAGATTTTTTTAATATACATTGAATTTGTAATTGAAAGGGAAATACATTATAATAATGTGTTACTTCTATTCACAACTAAATATTTAAATATGATATATTGAATATTGCATATTTAATATATTAATTATATATTTTAAGAAATATAAGGTTGAATGTAATTTATTATAAATATATTTAATATAATAGAGTTTAATATAAGGAAAAATAAATTCAAGTTCAGTTCCCAATTTTCTATAGGCAGATTTTATAGCCTAAAAACATATTAAACATAACAAAACTTTTTCAACATCATAGTGCTTGGATTTCCATGGAGATTTCATTGGCTTCTGCTTATTGATAGTCTCTTTAGGCAGCAACAGAGATTTCCAGATTAAGAATTTATCTTCGCCTACTTAATTAGAGCTAACCTACTTTCATCTACACCATTTTAGGGTTTTGATTGGAACTGCAAAGGAAACTATATATACAAATGCCTTAGAAGCTGCTATTATAGACTTTCTGATTAGTTCATTTTCCCCAGATAATTGTATTATTAGTAAAAGGTACTGTTAATGGGTAAGGACCAAAATAAGAAATTGATTGTAGTGGAATGTTATTTATCCAATTAGATAGTTTAGAATACATTTTTCTATGTGTGTATGAATTGCTGAGAAACAAAGGTATGTTGGTTATAATTTAGTGATGAATAACTGATGAGAGCTTAAGGCATAAGCCCAAACCATGCACTGAGAAGTGGGAAAGCGGTCCCTTTTGCCCATGTGGAACCCAATTTACTTCACCTGGGCTCTACACAAGCTCAGGGTCTGTTCATTTGGTTCTCCGTACAAGATTGGGGCCCTTAAGAATAAAGAGACACGCACATATAAAAATGAATCTCAGAAGTATAAGTGGTTTAGTTTAGATAATTACCTGAACTTATTTAAAAAAAAAATAAAACTTGGACTGGAAATTTCCTAAAAGCAAGCACACTTGTAACATTCCCAACACTTCTTGATTCTGTATTAACACACAATATTTACATGGCATAATCAGTGCTTCCATTTCCACTTTAAACCAAAGCCAGAAATGGAAGACGTGCATGAAAATGAGAATTTGAAAAAAAAATAAGTTTTTCCAAGCCTAATGAAAGGTTAAGATAATTCCATATCTTGTTATATCTAGGAATACATGTGTCACCTTAGAGACTAACTACCGGTAGTTTATTTCAGCATAATCTTTCATGGGCTATAGCCCACTTCATCAGATGCATAGAATGCAACACACAGAAGTAAGATTCATTTCTTTCTAAACAGAAAGAAAAAAAAGTTGTAAATTACCATACCAATTCTAAGAAGCTGTTTAATTTGGATGGGACATTATCAGCAGGAGAAAAAAAAACCTGTACTGAAAATTAAGTGGATCTGTGTCTGACAGTAGATAAAAATCTGTAAAAAACCCTTAACTAGGAAAATGCAATCAATTAATTAGTGTAATGACAAAGCTATTCAAAGTCCCTGTTTAACCCTTGGTTGATAATGTCCAATTTGCAAATTAATTAATTTGCAGGGACTCGCTGCTGCTCTGGAACTCAGGGAAGTGAGCCAGGGCAGCAAGGGGAGGCTGGGGGACACTTGGTTGCAGGGGGGGGCGGCAGGTAGGCCTGGGGGGGGAGGAATCTGACCCCAAACTTTGGTGGAGCCGGGTCCCTGGGCTTCTCCAAACCCCACCTTTGCAGGGCTGCTGGCCCTCTGCGCGCGCAGTACCAGTTCCTGGAGCTCACCGCTGCTGGCCACCTGGGAAGTCCCGGTGCAGCAGGGGCTGCTTGGTGCACCGGGCAGCGGGCGGGGAGGTTGGGACCAGTCCCCCAGGCAGGGCACTGCTTTTGGGCGTCTCCCAAATCTTGGCACCCTAGGTGATTGCCCAGTTCGCCTAGTGGTTACACTGGCTCTGAACCATGGCTTTCTACCCTCTTGATGTGAAAACTATATATTTATACCAATGTGCAATTTACATCACCTGTTAAGTCATCTTTGAATTTTTCTGTGTGTCTGCTAAATATTAATGGGGAAATTCATTCTATTCCATTAACTCAATAGACTTAAATGGGCTGATGTCAGGGAAAAATGTGGCCTTTGGTGCCAAGTTCTGCTCTCAAATATTCTGGATTTACACGGTCATAAATGAGAACAGATTTTGGTCCTTAGATATTTTTCACTAATGCTTCTGTCAGTCACCTCACATTGTGTTCATGATTTCATTTGTGTACATAGGCCCAGTGGTTTTCAGTAGCTGGTTTTTTATGCATTAGAAAGATAATTAGATATCCGTAAATAATAGATAACCAAAATAGTGATCTGTCAGTTTTCTCAATCAGAGTTAGCAGAGTCTGGGGAGCTAAATTTTGATTTGGTAATGGGCTTGTTAGTAAACAATTAAAATGTTAATGATCAGGGTTTAATAACATTTTTGCAGCTATTCACAAAAGAGTGGACTCGTATGTAGCGATGGGAAAAAAAGGGAAGCTTTATTTGAAGAATAAGAGATTGAAGAAAAAAATGAAGACTTGGAGGAAATGATTTCTCTAGATAAAATGCTGTTCCTGTTTCTAACAGAGAATAATAAAACAATGAGAAGTTTAATGTAGTAGGGGTTCCAGAAGGTGAAGAGATGTAAGAGAAGAAGAGGGCCTACATCAATTATGAAAGCAGCAGTGATGAATAATTCTGAACTCCATCTTTATAATGTGTTACAATATATTGTACATACTGGGCTAGCCTCAGGAAGGCTAGCTGGCTAACACTACCAAAGCACTGTACAATGTGTAACAGTTAGAATGATGAAGAGCAGCACAATTTAAAAACTGTCATAAATCTGAGTTGAGTTTCAGGGCTGAAAAAAACTTTTTTATCTAGATTACAACTCAATTCTTACATGTCAGCAGGCATTTATGGGTATTAAAATATGATAAAATATATAGAAAATATAATCTCAAAGTATGCATTCCTTTATCCTGCCAGACTGAGGCCACTAAGGACAAAAATCCATCTTTCTTTCTCCCTTTTATGTTACAGTAATTCTGGTGGTTTTGACCTGAAAAGTAGAATTCTTTACCTAGAGGGGTTTTTATATCTCCTTATGTTTACTTGGATATGCTTATTTTGTTTTCTCATTGTTAGTTATTACCACTGTGTGTATGACTTAACTAATGTTATCTTGTCACTTATCATTGCATTTATTTATGACTGATTATTTTTTTTTCAAACTGATTGTTTTCTTGTATAAACATATGATGCACACTCAAGAAAATTCAAAGTAACAAGAATCATACTGTAGTTTAGAAGAAAGAAAACAAGTTGCATTAAATGGAATTTTCCTGTTTTAAGAGAACTGAATGATCAATTATCATCCATTTACTAAAAAGCTTAATTTGCAATGATACTCGTCAATCATGTTTGGGATGACTATTGTAAGAGTGCCTTATAAAAAATACCCATGTATATAGATAAATGATTAGTTAATAGATAATGTTCCAATAGAACATTCTCATTAAAATGTAGCATTATTCATAGCTTTACTAGAACCAATACAATTTGTTCTTATGTTCACTGACAGTGGATTCCTTTGTGTCAGCTGTTTGCATCAGCTTTTAACAAAAGATAATGACAACTTGGATATGCAAGTTTGAAAATCTTGTTCATGGTCTCTTTTGAAAAGTATTGTATTCTGAGAATCAAAGGCATACTAGTACATTTGGATATATGGACTAGATTTTCAAAGCTATCTAAAGAATCAGAGAGGTAGCCGTGTTAGTCTGGAATAGCAGAGGTAACAAAGTCCTGTGGCACCTTAAAGACTAACTATAAAGTACAGCCACTGCTTGCATCCGACGAAGTGGGTATTAGCCCACGAAAGCTTATGCTTCAAAACTTTATAGTTAGTCTTTAAGGTGCCACAGGACTTTGTTACCAAAGCTATCTAAAGAATTCATATGCAGTGTCCATTAAAATTAATAGGAATTGGGCATCCCAATTCCATAGGCAACTTTGAAAATTCCAACTGTGATTGAAACTTTGTATTAATCTTCTGAAACTGTATATACATATGTACCAGTGTCTGTGTATAACTTGCACTGGTGTTTTTGAGGCAAACCATTCACAACAATTTGCCTATTGAGCATGTGTAGATGTTAATCAGCAAAGATGTACTTGGAGTCATTAGAGAGAACTAAAGTTCAGCTCGGAAATGTGTTTCAAAGACTAATACTATGTAACTATGACTGTGAATGGCAATCAAGGAAGACAATGCTGTTTTGTTTTTTAAATATCAGTTGGGGTACACCAACGTATGTGCCAAAATCCAAAGATTTGTGAACATAATGGCTAACTGGTTACAGGAGTTATGGGGCTCTGGGGAGAATAGTGGAACCTGATTTTTCTGTCAGACTCAAAGTTACAATTCTTGAACCACCTCTTAATAAAGAAATTGTCTAATGGTTCAGTCAGGCAGACAGCCTTCCCAATTTCTGATTTCAGGGACAGCCTACTTTTCCATTTGTATTCATGCCATAGCCTCATGATAACAGCAACAATCACAGATCCATAAAGTAAATAATATTTGGAAATTATAGTAAAAGAGCTATCTTTAAAAAGTATGCTGATATTTTTGGGGGGGAGTATGGGGGAGGAATCATTTGAGAGCCTGGACTCCTGTAGGTGCAGTTGGAACGAAAGAGGGTGACAGAGTGACCTTACTGCTTTCCAGGGACCATGAGCAAGTGCTTCAGATAAGTTGGGAACCATTCTTATAAAGCAAAAAGACTCAACTTGAGAGGGAGAGAGAAATTTCATTCCTGAAATTTGAGGCACTAAAGACAAAAGACTTTGCATATGTATGCTCTTACTTAACTAGTGTGTTTGTCATTAAAAATAGAGCTTGCCCAGCTACATATTTCACATTGATTAGTCTAACTGTGTTAATTTTCTGCTTAACATTTATATTGTGTATAAACAAAATCCATGGGGTTTGATGGAGGAGAATCCAGAGGAGTCCAGCTAGCTTAACCTGTACCCTCTCCAATTCTCCAGTCCCAAGAAGCAGAAGTCTGTATGGTTCCTATGGACAACTTCCACTGGGGGGAATGGGAAAGCATGACATAGTGGCAGAACTTCTACAGGCATACATTCTCTTTTGTGCACATACAGAGATAATGCATTGAGTCCAGAGTAACGTCTACAAGCTTTAATTAGCCTTCCATATGTAGGTAAGTATCACTTCACCATCATAGAATAACAGTCACTACCATAGTCAAACTTCATTAATTCATACAAATACTATCACTGGATTGTAAATTAAGCGTAATCTATATATATAAAATTCAAGTGGTGTATGTATGTATGTGTGTATGTATGTATGTATGTACGTATGACTGCGAACTCCTCCCGCACCGTTTGAGCCAGAGACTTGAAATTTGGTACAGTGAGGGGTCTTGGGGTCTAGATGCTGGTAAGGGTCGAAAAATTTTTGGATCTCACCTCTGACGCCCCCCAGGGGTGAAAGTCTTTCAGGGCCAATCACATCGGCTGGGCGGTTAGGTGGTGATGATGTCATAATACCCCCCTCCAACAGACACCTCACTCACTCAGCTCACCCCTCCCTCCTCCAACGGAACCCCGGAGATCCCTCAGTTCTCTGCCCCTCCCCCCTCCCAACGGAACCCCGGAGATCCCTCAGTTCTCTGCCCCTCCCCCCTCCCAACGGAACCCCGGAGATCCCTCAGTTCTCTGCCCCTCCCCCCTCCCAACGGAACCCCGGAGATCCCTCAGTTCTCTGCCCCTCCCCCCTCCCAACAGAACCCCAGAGATCCCTCAGTTCTCTGCCCCTCCCCCCTCACAACGGAACCCTGGAGATCCCTCAGTTCTCTACTCCTCCCCCCTCCCAACGGAACCCCGGAGATCCCTCAGTTCTCTACTCCTCCCCCCTCCCAACGGAACCCCGGAGAGCCCTCAGTTCTCTGCCCCTCCCACCTCAACCCCGGACTCCATCAGCTCTGTGCCCCCCCCCCACCTGCGAAGGTCCCCGGAATCCCTCGGCTCTGGGCCCCCTCCCCCCCTGCGACGGATCTGAGTTGGGTTTGGTGGGACAGTAAGTGAGGTGGGGGTGTCGGGTTCGGTCGGGGGGTGAGGTGGGGGTGTTGGGGTTGGTCAGGGGTGTTGCGGTTGGTGGGGGGGTGAGGTGGGGGTGTTGGGTTTGCTTGGGGGGGTGAGGTGGGGGTGTCGGGTTTGGTCGGGGGGTAAGTGAGCCGGGGGGGTGTCGGGGTTGGTCTGGGGGGGTGGGAAGGTGTCGGGGGGGTGAGGGGTGTGGTGTGGGTGTTGGGTTTGGTCTGGGGGGGGGAAGGTGTTGGGGTGGATGCCCAGACCAAACCCGACACCCCCCCCGTCTCACTTACCCCCCGACCAAACCCGACACCGCCACCTCACCCCCCCACCAACCGCAACACACCCTGACCAACCCCAACACCCACCCCTCACCCCTCACCCCTCACCCACCCCAACACCTTCCCACCCCCCCAGACCAAACCCGACACCCCCTGGCTCACTTACCCCCTGACCAAACCTGACACCCCCACCTCACCCCCCCCACACCAATCGCAACACCCCCAGACCAAACCTGACACCCCCCGGCTCACTTACCCCCCGACCGAACCCGACACTCCCACCTCACCCCCCCAAGCAAACCCGACACCCCCACCTCACCCCCCCACCAACCGCAACACCCCCTGACCAACCCCAACACCCACCCCTCACCCCTCACCCACCACGACACCTTCCCACCCCCCCAGACCAAACCCGACACCCCCCCGGCTCACTTACCCCCGACCGAACCCGACACCCCTACCTCATCCCCCCAAGCAAACCTGACACCCCCACCTCAACCCCCCACCAACCGCAACACCCCGTGACCAACCGCAACACTCACCCCTCACCCACCCCAACACCTTCCCACCCCCCCAGACCAAACCCTACACCCCCCGGCTCACTTACCCCCCGACCAAACCCGACAACCCCTCCTGACCCCCCCAAGCAAACCCAACACCCCCACCTGACCCCCCGACCAAACCCGACACCCCCCCCCCCCCGGCTCACGGTGCACTGTGTAGCACACAGATTATTAAATACACTGTTCGGTCGGGGGGTGAGGTGGGGGTGTCGGGTTTGCTCAGGGGGTGAGGTGGGGGTGTCGGGTTTGGTCGGGG
Source organism: Sternotherus odoratus (assembly GCA_032164245.1). Taxonomy (NCBI): domain Eukaryota; kingdom Metazoa; phylum Chordata; order Testudines; family Kinosternidae; genus Sternotherus; species Sternotherus odoratus. The sequence continues at coordinate 224,910,458 of JAVMKO010000001.1, read as the reverse complement.
GGTGAGGTGGGGGTGTTGGGTTTGTTTTGGGGGGTCAGGTGGGGTTGTCGGGTTTGATCGGGGGGTAAGTGAGCCGGGGGGTGTTGGGGTTGGTCGGGGGGGTGGGAAGGTGTCAGGGTGGGTGAAGGGTGGGTGTTGGGGTTGGTCAGGGGGTGTCAACTGTCTGCCCCCTCCCCACCTCCGACTGACCCGAGCAACGCCGGGCACTTATGCTAGTGATAATATAAAGTACAGAAGGCTCTTCAGTCAATTAGACAAAGGCATAACAAGAACTGATGGCTGGAAGTTGAAGTTTGACAAATTTAGACTAGAAATAAGGTGCAAACACGTAATGATACTGGTAATTAGCCATTGGAACAACTTACCCAGGGTTGTAGTGGATTCTCTGTCACTGGAAATTTTTCAATAAAGTTTGGCTTTTTTTTCTAAGTTACACTGTAGTTCAAACAGGAATTACTTCAAAGAAGTCTTATAGCAGGGGTCAGCAACCTTTGGCACAAGGCCCATCAGGGTAATCCTCTGGCAGACTGTGAGACATTTAGTTTATATTGACCATCTGTAGGCATACCCTACCGCAGCTCCCAGTAGCTGTGGTGTGCCGCTCCTGGCCAATGGCAGCTGTGGGAAGCAGTAGGACAGGGGGACCTGCTGGATGCCACTCCCTACATCTCCTATTGTCCGGGAACAGAGAACCACAGCCACTGGGAGCTGCGGAGGGGCTGTGTCTGCAAACGGTCGATGTAAACAAAATGTCTCATGGCCCGCCAGAGGATTACCCTAATGGGCTACATGTCAAAGGTTGCCGACCCTGTCCTATAGCCTGTGTTATGAAGGAAGTCAGACTGGATTATTACAATTGTCCGTTCTGTGTTTATAATCTATGGATATTCCTGTGCTCAGAATTACACAAAATTATCTAGCATGATGCCACACAGACTTATGTTAGATTCTGTTTTTGGATTATTTTTACAGCTTTTTTAATGCTTTGGGTGCCAATGATACTAACTTGAAGGTCTTAGAAAACAGAGTAGGCACAAGAATAGAATAAAGGAAACCAGAGAGGTTAGAAATATGGGCAGAAAATAACACTAAACAGCTATTCAATGGGTAGAAGACACCCAGATAGTGGCATTGCCAGATGAGCTTGCTATGTGATGTAGCAACAACAAATAGCTAATTTGATATTGGATTGAATCATAAGCCCTACTCATAAGGGAAGATGATGGTACAGTGAAACCTCGATTTAACGGACTAATTCGGGCAAGGGGGTGTCCGTTAAAGCCAAAAGTCCGTTATTTAATAATTTTTTTAAATAATTAAATAACAGGACTTTTGGCTTTAACGGACACCCCCTCGCCCCAATTAGTCCATTATATAGAGGTTTTACCCCCCGGGCGGGGGGGTTGACAGTTCCCGCCCGGCTCCCCGCAGCGGGGAGCCCAGCGGGATTTGTGAACCCCCCCCCCCCGCCCGCCTGAACAGCCCCCCGCCGGACCCCCCCCCGCCCGCCCGACGGGGGGGGGGAGCCGGCACGGGACTGCTTGGGCGATGGGCTCACCTGAAATTGACCAGGCAGCTGAGCCGATCGCCCAAGCAGCCCTGGGCGGGCTCCCCCCCCACCTGTCAGCCCGCCCGCCCGGCTCCCCGCTGCGGGGAGCCGGGCGGGGGCGGGGGGGTTTGACAGCTCCCGCCGGGCTCCCCGCTGTGGGGAGCCGGGCGGGAGCTGTCAACTCGGCCGCCCGGCTCCCCTCTGTGGGGAGCCGGGTGGGAGCTGTCAGCCCGCCCGCCCGGCTCCCCTCTGTGGGGAGCCGGGCGGCCGGGTTGACAGCTCCTGCCCGGCTCCCCGGGGCGGGAGCCGGCGGCCCCTGAATAACGGATTTCGGATGCATCGGAAATTATGTCCGTTGCATCCGAAGTCCGTTAAATCGGGGTCCGTTAAATCGAGGGTTTACTGTACTGTAGTTCCTTGGTACTGTTCCAGAGAGACTGCACCGGGATACTTACATAAATACTTGGCACATCAATATCCAAATGACCAAGAGAGTGTGGAGGGATTCAGAGAAGAACAATAAAATGGTTAGTGGGTCAGAGAAATGATGAATGAGTCAGGACCGGTTTTTTGTTTGTTTGTTTTTCCTTTCTCTTTCTTTCTCTTTGCTTTTTGGACTTTGGGTTAAACAAATTGCACAATATGATATGATAAAACAGAAATCCCCACCAAATGTTTATAATTCATTTCTATTTAATTCTCTGATTATAAAACATTTTAGGACAGGACATGAAGAACATCACCAAGGAACTATTAGGTAGGTAAAATGTACTAAGTAATTAAATTATTTTTTTAAGTTATCTTTCTTGCTCCCTCCACCATTAAATGAAAATGTGTGAGATCTAGGAAGAGTTAGGCAGACACAGAGTTGATGGTCTTGAAGCGCTCTCTCTCTCTCTGCCAAATTGTGAGGATTAGTGTGTGAAAAGGTAGATGTAATTGGGTTTCCTCCTATGTGAACACCCTCAGCTCATATTAACCAAACTTTCATGAGCATGGGCTGATATTCTAAGCAAATCAGATCTCAAGACCTGATAGTCTCTTCAAGTCAGTTTCATAATCTTGTTATATGATTTACTATAACATAGTAGTAACCTATATTTCAAAGACCCCCCTCCCCCCAAAAAGCTTTAGGTCAACCCTATGCATACTTGTGTCATTACGAAGGACACTATTTCTTTTGGGTTAGATTGTCCAAAAAATAATTTTGCAGGTCTACTCAAAATTGCTAAAACTGGAAGTGTTTTCTGATTCTGAACTGAGATACACCCACAACAATGGGACACATGCTGGTTACAAATGACTGAATATAAAGTACAAGTGTTTTAATTATTTCCCCCCACACATGCACCACATTTTAAATTGCTCTAGGTTTGAGTTGATTTTAGCTGACATTAAATATTAATACAGTAACTTTACAAGTATTGAAACTAATTTTCTTGAAACTTAGCTTTCATGCCAGGTTTCACTAAGAAATCAAGCCAAGATTGAAGACTCATACTGTACTATAACTTATTGTATAAGGATTTGTTTTTGTTTTAGTTTGCAAACCATCTATATTGTTAGATAAAATCTATATTTTATATTAGCCTAACTGAAGAAAGTTAAGGTTGAAATTTTAACAGTAACTCATCATTTAAATTTAAGTTCTTGATTTTTCTACTTTAATGTCTTATTAGCAGTAGTCTTTTGCATGAAATAGGCTTAGAAAGATATGAATATTTATGGTAGACTGTATTCATTAGAGTATTTTACAATATCTTCAACACTTTTCTCTTATGTTCTCTTCAGAGGGTACACTTAATGGGCTGGTTTGATTTCTGCTATTTTAAAAATAATAATATTGGAATGGTCTTTCTTGATCCACTATAAGAAATAAGTAGCATAATATTGTCACTTTGGCTAGTCTTATCAAAAATTTGTAGTTTAACTTTAATATGATTAACCCTAACTCTAAACCCTATCCAACACCTTTAATATTAAGCATTTTTTTTCTGAAGGCATTCATAGCTCCAGTATAGTAAATATAACTTTATGTAAGAGATGATATGATAAGTTGATTCTTCTCTGGGGGTATACAAATGTAAGTAACCAAATGGTTACAAGTTTAAGAAGGCTTTCAAAGATATTTTATGGTCAGAGGTTCTGACTGTATTTGTCTGAAGCAATATGTATTTTCAAAGCCACTGTTTTTCAAAATTATTTTTTCAAACTTCAAAAATATAGTGTATACATCCTAAATATAAATGTCCTCACTTGTTTCAGATGACATGGTAGCAATATTTTAAAAAATGGTAAATAGCTTCAAGCAAGTGCAAAGCATCTGGGTGATCATTATTACCATGTCTTAAGGGTTTAAGAGAAGCATTACCACATAAGTATTGTGATATTATGCCCTTTCAGTAGCTAGTTATTTAGATTGGCTATGTTGAATAACATGTGAACAATTGTGACTATCCATCACATCATATTATATTATTAACTTTCTATTATATTATCAAAGTTAATAATAATAATAAATGGAGATATACCAATCTCCTAGAACTGGAAAGACCTTGAAGGTCATCGAGTCCAGTCCCCTGCCTACACTAGCAGGATCCGCCTGCCTACACTAGCAGGATTGAGTACTGTCCCCTGACAGATTTTTTGCCCCAGATCCCTAAATGGCCCCCTCAAGGATTGAACTCACAACCCTGGGTTTAGCAGGCCAATGCTCAAACCACTGAGCTATCCCCCCACCCCCCAAGTTCAATCACAACTTATTTTTGTTGTGTTAATACTGTAATCACATTAGAGATTTTCATACTGTGTTACTCAAAGCAAATATTTAAACAATATAATATGATGAAAACCCACTAGAATAGATTAGATCCTTCTTTCATCGTATTTGTTACAGGAACACTTTCTGGAGAAAAGTCTGCTCTGTCGCACTGACGAAACCGTTTGTTAGTAAAAGAGAATGGATGTGATTAATTATGTTCTGTATTTATTTTTGTAAATATAGACTTCCTGCATTCTACCAGACAGTATAATACTTTATTGCCTAATCAGATTCCATCCAAACTAATGTTTTCTGATGTTGTCAGATCACCTGCCTCATTCTGAAATAAGGTTGGACTGTGAGAGGATGTATACTATTACTGTATGAGTCAATGATACCCATATAGAGGAAATTCCATTGCAAGTATAAATGCCAACACCATCCAAGAAATAAACCTATCAGCTGTAGAGAGCAAGGAGTGTTGTTGCCAGGGAGATATATAGATATTGTGAGGGCAATTAAACAAGTCATTTTTTAAAAAAAAATGATAGGAACAGCCATGATCTGGAGCTACTATAGGACAGTTACAACAAACTAACATTAATTAATTATTAATTTTCTTATTATAATAACAATCATTTTTCAGAAAAAAAATATTCCTATAGAATTGAAATAAGTATGATCACCTTTTAATAATTCTACAAAATTTAACAGAAATATACATCCATCTTACAAGATTCTATAAAATGATTAATTCCTGTAGAAAACATATCATTCTCCATTAAATTCTGTGGGGTTTTCGAGTAATTTCTATTGAACTATAATACATTTCTATAAAACTCTATTGGCTTACATTCAGTTCTGTAGGACTTTCTATAAAGGATATTATTGTATCTGACAGTGTGATAAAAATTTTAAAAAGCAGCTTTAAAACACGTGTGACTGAATATGCTGAGTCATCTACTTTTAGAGTTATTAGACTTAGAGAGGAACTCACACAATAAATGAAGAATTAGCAAAGCCAACAAAGTTAAATATGATCTAGATCAAGTCCAAACTAGCACAGCTATGACCAAACCACAAGGTGACTTTTTTTTTTGTCTTCCCATCTCACAAGCACCCTACTAAATGCTGATGGAAATATGTTGCATGTGTCACATTCTGTTAGCTCTTCAGAACTTTGCTGCATAATAACATATAAAAGAATTTCATTCCTCTGCACCACATGGATGAAAGAAATGGAAAAGAAAACACTGCTTCCTCCTTCTGCCTACCCCCATCTACACAATTGCATATTTTTACTGGAGGAATTGTGAACTTGTATCCATACAACTCCGTATCCATGCAACTGTCCTATGGAAGAATAAGTCTAATTTTGGATTCACATGAAAAAGAAGATATGGGTGTGATTAATGATCATTTCTGTGTTGAATGAAAGCAAAATATTTGGTGTATAAGATAGAAAATTGTTTGCATGATAAAATGGCCTGGGAGAAAAATTTAATTATAGGCTTCTTAGCCTTTATCAGAACTACTTCAGTCTTGGTCATAAGGGAGCAAGGAAGACAACATTAGAGAATTTGCACATCTTGCTGCTCTTTGCATACTAATAACAGACTCAGCTTTTAGAAAATGGCACTAATTCACTGATTAATATTCTTCTAGAAATATTTTCCCTTTAATCAATTCCCTTGTTTTGTACCAATTGTTGTTTATATTGTGTATATTATATTGTGTATCTAGAAAAAGGCTAAAAGCAAATCCTTAAATCCAAGTTTACTTCCATGTCCCCTTTCTCTAACTCAATTTTAAGAGTGGGAGATGTTTCAAATTTTAGTCCCCAATCCTTGCCCATCTAAGGCTGTATCTAACATTAGAACTAACCTGTTACCACAATTCTGTTAGCATGAGCTGCACATTTTTAGCATTTGGGGTCAAAATCTCACAAGATTGCAGCACTACTTAACCTGAATCCTGACCCTATTTAATCATCAATTCCAGATACAAATTAGCTCAGTCTGTATTCAGATCCATATGCTGCCCTTTGAGCCCATCTCCAATCACATTTTATCTATCTGATCTGTTGCATTGCAAAGTGATGGTGTTAAAGTACATTTGGGGCCCAGTTTATCTAAATAACGTAATATGACTAATTTTTATTTTCAGTCAACACATAAATATACAACCAGGTCCAGCAGGTAATGGCACTGGAGTTAAGATCAGAAGGATAGGGTTATACTACTGGCTCTTCCAATGATCTTCTGTATGTTCAATTACTGAATCGTCTGAGTGACTTATCTGGAGGAAAAGGCTCTCAGTGAAGCTCAAAATTCTAGAATTTTAACCATGAGACATACAAACTCCTGCCACAGGACTAAACACTCACATTCTATGAATGGTTTCAGAGATTGGAAATTCCCCTTGTTGTAAAATACCTGACAAGATCTTGAACGGAAACATAACAAAGAATGTATAGATCGGTCTATATTGTTGGCAAAATTTCAAGAATTCTGAAGCCATTGTCAGGTCATTATATAGGGAGAAGCCACTCATGAAGCTTGAGCTTGTGGTTTGATGCAGTCCAACAACAGTCTCATAATTATTTGTTGTTGTTACTAAACACCAATTTTACATCATCCCTATGAAGGTGAAGCATGTGCTTCTTATTTTTGCTGGCTTATAGCCCCAACTATCCTCCACTGCCATCAGTCCCACCACTTGGGAGAGCTAGCTCCCAAAAATCCTCGATTCAATTATAGTCAACATTCCTTGTTCCATCCACCTACTGTGCATCTGCACAGGGTACAACCACAAATCAGCCCTTTATAATAGAAAAAATATTTTCATATTCTTATTAGTCTGTCTTAACCCACTAAGCCCCTTAACAGGTCTCTTCATCTTAAATGATCTTTGGCAGTATGCGTACACTGCAATTAAAAACCTGCAGCTGACCTGTGCTATCTGATTCAGGCTTGTGGGGCTTGGGCTAAGAGGCTGTTTAATTGTGGTATAGACATTTGGGTTTGGGCTGAAGGCCAAGGTCTGTGAGCCTCCCCCCTTGCAGGCTCCCAGAGCAACAACTACACTATAATTAAACAGCCTCTTACCCCAAGTCCCATGATCCCTAGTCATCTGCCACAGGCCATCCACAAGTGTCTAATGGCAGTGTTTCATATTCTTAGAATATGTGTGAACTACTTACACTAAACAGTTTGTTCCACCTTGTATTTAGCTGTCACACTCTACGTACCTTTCCCCAATCTGAAGAAGAGTTCTGTGTAGCTTGAAAACTTGTCTTTCTCACCAACAGAAGTTATTACCTCACCTGCTTTGTCTCTCTTAGGCAGAGGTGAAAGTAAGGCGATACGCTCCAGTGCGCTGTACCAGGGCGGATTGTTGCCAGGGCCCCGCTGCTACTACCACAGGGCTCCGGCAGCAGGGCTCTGGGGATAATTTAAAGGGCCCCGGAGCATAGCGGCAGGTAGAGCTTGGGGCCCTTTCAATTGCCATCTGAGCTGGCCCCTCCTCTTCTGGTAAAGGTTCCACCTCTTCCAGTCAACCTCTCCCTCCCACCCCAGACTTCAGAGTACCGTTAAATTCTTTAAATTACTTTCACCCCTGCTCTTAGGACTTAAAGAAAGAAACATTGTCAAACTATGCAAGACCTGTAGTTTGAGTGTAACACTAAGAAATAAACAAACTCATGTAAGTTCCCTCTGAGGTTCAAATTTGATAAAGTAAATCATGAGTGACTTATAATAAGGGCTTAATGGGAGAATGAAAACATTTCTCTTCAGTTCTCCAGTGTATTCATGAGCAAAAGGAAAAAAAATGTTAAAAGAAGGTTTTGGAAAACCACCTAAAATAGCTCCTACACTTTTGTTTATATCTGAAATCTTCCCTTTTCCTAAGTATGACTAAAATCTAAGGAGAAAGCTAATGGAGAGAGGTTTGGTGATTTAAATGAGAATTTAAATGATGAGAATTTTACCTAAGGCCTGAATCAGAGCATCAAGATTTGGCCCCTATGGGTTAAAAAGAAAATTACTGCTATCAGGCTCTGTTTAAGGGGGAAATACAGTCTGCTTTATAGTTCAGGGGGAAATTACTGATACCATAAAGCAATTTAGAAATTTACCTAATCCAAAAACCTTTGGCTACAGATATATTTGGATTCTTGTGTGCATGATCGGAGGAAAGGGGAGAGTCAAGACAAATTATTGGATCATTTACATTTCAGAAACACTTTGCAAGACTCATAGTGAGATAGATTCATTTGTGGCTTAGGGAACGAACATAGCCAAAAATATCTACTGTCAGAAGCTGAGCTCCTATTAAAGAAAGCAATAGACTAGAGATTGCAACTATAATGGATGCTGCCTCTAGAGAGGGTTTGGAACTGCGGGGGAGATATTCCAGAGAACATCTCTGTGGGTGTTTCATAGCAAAACTGTAAAATATCCTTGTGGTGTCTATAGATGCTAAAGAGAAGGACATAATCCTCAAGAATGTAGCTCAACTGCAGTGTTGCAATTGTAAACAAAAAAAGCCAAAACAACCATCAGCCAACAATAATATTAATAAAAAAAAAACATTTCTAGCAACAGCAACAGAGAGAAAAGGAGGGAAACTGAGTTTAAAAGAAAAAGCAAAACAAATACTTTATATTTAGCTATGAGACTGTGATAGTGAGCAGAAAGCACTATCCTAGCAACTTGTGTACACAATAAAGCAGGACAACTGGGTCCCACCATGTTTCTATCTAGCAAAAATTATGTCTATAAAGATTTTTTTTTCTGAGTGAGGCCTGGAAAATGAGTTTTGCATGAAGTTTTTAAAGGGGTGTCTGAGAGTATACACAGGAGATGTAGCCCCAAAGTTTTGTACTAGAAATTGCACCCTGCAATGCTCTCCCCAAGTGAACTGCCCACACCACTTGCCCTGCATTGATTCTTTAGACCAACCATATCACACACAGAAGAAAAATAAGCAGTCACTTAACAGCAGTTTGTGGCTACTTGACACCACAGAAGCAGCATGCTTTCATTTTACACTGGGGTCAACTTCAAGTTTTGAGATTATGGAGAAAAAGAGATAGAGAGCCATTGGTCCTCCTATGGATGGAATCCATATAAAATATATCCCATTAATAACATTTATAGAATATAGATAAGCTGAGTCCATTTCTCACTGGTGCAAGTCTTGCAGAAGTGCAAATGAAAGGTATAATTTACCCTGCATACCTGTGAGAATTTAGCAGATGATCTGGAGAGACACACAGTATATGGTGGATACAGTCATTATCCAGGGGAGCCTGGCAACAGGTGCACATCAGAGATGGATCCAGGGATCTGGCACCATCCTTACGTTCCCAACTATACAAAGTAATTTCTGAATGTCATATTTAGGAGATAGTTTATCAGAGTAACACAAACACACACACACACACACATATTTCACCCACAAAAATATGAGAGAATTGCTTGGCAATATACTTTTCCCAATCTGTCTCATGTTTTTTGACTGCACTCATGTTCCTCTCAGGGAATGAGGAATCAAATGAGAACCAAATGAGAATCAAATCAGAAGGGATTATAGTCTATCAGTGTACAGGTCCCCTGTGATGCAAAACCTCTGTATAATGTTGTGGCACAGTAACCAGGCAAATGTTAGAATCAAACAGGAATGGTTAATTATGCTAATGATAAAATTGCATATGCACTAATTTGCATGTAACTGCAAAAAAAAATCCTCATATGAACTTTAGCTAAGGTTTTGTGTATATATTGGGCAGAAGTGCAAATGGGCATGCAATGCAGCCACTCTGTATGTGCTTGGAGATTCATCACTTAGTGTATCCCCTCTTTCAAAGACCTTTTACTTTGGTAGGGGCAATAAGTTAGAGGTGTTAAATTGGTAATTGCCCTTTTTCCCTAATCCATCCCTTCCAGCAGGCCTGGGAGCTTCCTATGTTATTAAGCAGGTTGCTCTCCTCCACTGATGTAGTAGATTTACAAGTGTAAATGCTAATCTCACACAAAACTTTATCAAAAATAAAGAATTTACAAACACAATAAATGCAATAACTAAGTGACAATAATAACTAATAGGAATATTAATATATAAGAATGAGAAATAAGTTAATTCTCATCATTTCCCCCCACTCGTCAGGTCTTATCTTTCCTCTAAATGTCTTCTTGATCATGCCTTTAACTTTCATGTTCTTCATTTACCACTCATCTCCTTGTTTTTATGGGTATGAGTGTTATAAATAATGAGATACCGTATTTTTCGCCCTATAAGACGCACTTTTTCTTCCCCAAAACGGGGGGGAAAAAGTTGGTGCGTCTTATAGGGCGAATGTCTTATAGGGCAAAAAAAAAAAAAAAAAGCGCCTCGCTCTCCCGTCCCCGCCGCGCGGGCGGGTTGCCGAGGTTCCCCCCTCCCCGCCGTGGGTGGGCTGCCGCGCGGCGGGGACGGGAGAGCGAGGCGCTTTTTTTTTTTTTTTTTTTGGTCCGGATTTTTTATTAAAATACGAGGGGGCGTCTTATAGGCCGGAGCGTCCTATAAGACGAAAAATACGGTAGATAGATAACTGCATTGTTGTTACGGATGAATTATCGAAACAGGCAAGTTATTTTGAAATTAACTGGGTGTCAATGTAAATCTATTCTACATCAGCTGCCCACTGGACACTCATTCCATACTAAGAGCTGTCTACTCTAAGCACTACATCGGTGCAGCTGCATCAATGCAGCAGCAGTGCTGTCGTGTGTCTGATGAAGATCTGCATGTCCATGGGAGAGAGCTCTCCTGTTGGCATAATTACTCCACCTCCATGAGAGGCGGAAGCTATGTCAGAGAGAAAGTATCTCCCAATGGCATAGTGCTGGTTTGGACAGCACTTAGGCTGCTGTAACTTGCCTTGCTCAGAGCAGGTGGCATTTTCACATCCCTGAGCAATGTAAATTATATCTGTTTAAGCAGTCGTGTAATCCTGTCCTCAGTGTACCTTTTCTGTAGTTTAGCTTAATCCACTTCCAAAGTTGATTGAGCTACCCTCGACATTTTCACTGCAGAATGAGAGGGTTCAAAAGGAGCAGCTTTTGCAGAATCAGTGTTAATGATTTAAATCAGCAAGCAAGAAACCTTGACTGCAATCGTTGTTATTAATTGTACATTGTATTTGTACTTTTTAATTATTTTCCTACATAAAGGTTGATTCTGATTGGTTGATCACCATTAAAACATGTTGATGTGAAACTAAATATAGCCTTTACACTAAATGTGGTGCTTTTTTTTGCTAGCCAGGATGATAAATACATGTATATAAACATAATGTAAATAATTATATCACTTAAATATACATTGTTTTCAGATACTTCAATTTTACATTTCTATTATGCTAGAAAATGATGAATGATGTATTCTTTATTTACTAGATGATCATTTTTTTCCTTGCGATTTGTGTCAAGCTCTACCTGAATGAAAAGCCAAATTGAATTAAAACTTACAAAAGCAGCTCATTTTTGTAACAAAACTTTACATGTGCTGGATATGTAAGAAAAAAAAGTTTATCAAAACATGTTTTGCATTTAAAACTAACTGATTTATTAAACAAAGGAATTATTATCTGTAGTTAGTGATTTGAAAGTCCTTCAGCATTTTAGAATTAGTCAATTTCATCCTTTTACACAAAAATTTTATTCACAGATTGGAAGAGGGGAAAAAAAAACTTTCCTGCTTTTTCAACCCCAGTCTGTTTCTTATATTTTGAATGTACTAGTGAGTGAGCTAAAATAGTTGAATAAACAAAAATGAAAAAAAAAATCTCTGCTCACCTGCAGAAGAGGCTACTAATGTCAAAAGCTGTCTTAGCACTTGTACAAAACCTGGTTCCAGGTTCTTAACTAATGACTTCCACCAGTTCAGTGATTTGTCTTTCTTTAAAACTTGGTAACAAATATATAGTATATTATATTACTTTTTTATTTAATTTCAGTTTTTTAATAGATTATGTAAGTTTAGAGCTTAATATAGATCAATTCAATTTTAATTTTACACAGTTTTTTAATTCTGTATTTAAGTTATATAAATATCAGTTGCAAATTAAGATAATATAATTTGTATTTCTTAAAAACATTGATTTTTTTTCCCATCTTGCAGTGATTTTTATGCATCCAATTGGTTCCCCATGAAGACAATCTTTTAGCAATGAAAACTCATTTTAAAATTGTACTCATTTGTTTTTATATATCATGTTGCTCTTGAAAGAAATAATAGATGTTGTATTAGAATACAATAGATGTTGTATTAGCAAACGAAGAGACCTGATCTGAGTCTTGGCATTGGAAAATGCATTAATTAAAGCAGGGAGAGGATTAAGTTAACTTGCCAGTCCTTGGGCTGGTCTTCACTGGGGGGGGGAGGAAGGAGGAGGGGATCGACTGAAGATACGCAACTTCAGCTATGTGAGTAATGTAGCTGAAGTCGGTGTATCTTCAGCCGACTTACCTGCCGTCCTCATGGCAGCGGCGGGCGGCGGCGCTCTGCCCCGTCGACTCCAGCTTCCACCTTCTGACAAGCTGGAGTTACAGGAGTCGATGGGAGCACCGCGGGCAATCGATATCTCACGTCTTAATGAGACACGTGAAATTGATCGCTAAAAGGTTGATCGCTACCCACCGATCCGGCAGGTAGTGAAGACCTACCCTTTGATTCAGACATTGAGCTAGAGATGATGAAAACACAATCAGGACCCCTGCATACATGCACACTCCCACTGAAGTCAATGGTACTCTGCACATGTGCAGTGTTTTAAGGTAGCAGGTTGTGATGTAGAATGTGTCACATATCCATTGGGTACAGTAAACATCCTAATGTTTGAATGTTTAACCAAAGTTTACCAGAACTCCTCCAACATCTCCCACCTAAATAAGGCTGCACCATAAATTCCAGAAGAATGGCTTTTCTGATGATAATTTTGTCACTTCTGGATCTGGTCCCAGATGGAAACCGCAATAGGAAATAAAGCACATTTAAACAATTCAGTCTACAAAACTGGCAAGAGTTCAGGACTGTTTCATCTCAAACCAGTTCACATATCCCTTGTTTTTATGTTTCCTTTTTCGGATAGCCAGTATTTAGAAACAAAGAATCATCACATAACCTTCTTGCTTGTAGATATATTATGCTGTAATTTAATCTTGTGAGACATGTCTAGCACGCTTTGTTAAATTGCAGGAACAGCGTCTTAAGGGTGCCTGTTAAAATCCATATGTAGCCACCTAAACAAGAAGCCTGATTTTCAAAAGTGATTAAAACAGTAAGAGATGCTGGGTGCCCAAATCTTTTCAAAATAGGCCCTCTATCTGGACACTGGATATGGTGTGGGGAGCTTTATTTTAGTCATCCAGGTTTGAATATGTTGGATCCATTCTTAAGATTTTCCACTAGTTCCAATAGTGGAAGAAGGGTGACCAGATGTGCCGATAAAATCGGGACTGTCCCGATATTTAACCCTTTGTCCCACGTCTCGATCGATGTATGATCAAGACCCCATATGTCCTGATATTTAAGGAAGGTGGCATGTGGGACGGATGAGTAGGTGAGTGGTGGGTGGGGGCTGTGAGGAGGCAAGCAGGGGAATGAGGAAGGATGAGGTTGGAGGGAGGGAGCTAGCAGGGAGGGGGCAGGACCTGGGGTGGAGGTGGAAGGAGCCTGGGAGGAGCAGGAGTGAACTGTGGGCATGGCCAACGGAACCCCGATTAGTTCCAATATTTTACTGTTGTGATCTGGTCACCCTAAGTGGAAGGGTGTTGAGATATACTTGAGTGGTACATCACCACAAAAAATAAAGCAACAACAACAAGAACAACAAAAACAGAGGGCTTTTAAAGGGAGTAGTCTAGAAATAAATATATATTGAAAATTCAGATTATTTGTATTTTATTTAACTATCCCATTCCTAGAAAACAGCTCCCAAAATGACAACAGTAGACAAGCAGTCAGGTCAGGTAAACTGACAAATGAAATAGCCGTGAGTGTCTCCTAAAATCTGGAGACAAAGATCCTTAGCTGCTGCAAACGTGTGTAGCTCCATTGGTATCAGTGCGCTACTGTGTGTCTCATTTCACCACCTGCTTTAAAACCATGTTAATTATTAAATAATAATAATAACAATAATAATAATAACAACCATCATCATCATCAATCTTCCCTGCCTCACAAGAGTGGTGTGAAGGCAATCTCAATAATGTTTCTGAAGTGCTCAGATGCTATAATGATGGGGGATATATAAAGTATCTGGATTTAGAGAGGGAGATTTTCATAGACACAGAAGGCAGCTAGCCACACTGAAAGCCAATGAGGTACTGGGGTCTAATTGCCATTTGTGCATTGGAAAATCCTCCCCAAAGATAATATTCACACAGCATTGTTTTTTTTCTAAATTAAAGAGAGAGAGATTGAGAGAGAGAGAGAGAGAGAGAGAGAGAGAGAGAGAGAGAGAGAGAGAGAGATTTCTTTAAGGTGCCTATTTTTCAGAGCCAAAATCAAAAGAATGCATAGTAACACAGAGAACAGTTTGGGGTTTCATGTGCATTGAGTTCCTGAATACTCTTTAATACTCTTTTCATTAAAGAATTAGACACTGTACATCTGAATAATCAAAAAGTACAAATCCTATCACTACCAGGCTCCATAATTTGTAGAAGTATTTATAGTTTCAGAGTTAACACTGTTAAAAAAAAAGAGAGAATATACATAAAATGATAGTATCCTTATTCAGCTCAATTACAATGCAAGGGAGTCCCCTGCTGGTAGGGTTTTATAAATGCAGTCAGTGCTTCAGTAGTCTAAGCAAGATATTTACCGGATGATGATCAGCAACAAGAGGCATATCCTGCAGTGGCTGCATCTCCATCTCCATCCTTTTATCTTTCGCTTCAGATAGTTCACAGAGACACCAATTGTACACATTCATATGCTTCAGAACCTAGTGTTTCAAGTTAGTACTGCTACTATGCAACATCCTACTTGAAAGAAAACAGCTTCTGAGGAGAAAAATGGTATTCATCCACTTCCCATGCTTAGAAATCTGAGGGTAAATGTTTAACACTTTCAAAACACTGAATGCTAATATTTTGCAGCTTCAAATGCCATTAGAAAGATGAGCAGATACTGTAGCTAGATGAAAGTCTAGAAAAACTCAAAAACTTAAAAAGGAATGAATGGCTTTTTATGTATACATCACAAAATATAAATAAAATCATTTCAATTTGATTAAACCATCTAAATGATATCAGGTGTGGGAGGTGTGTGTTCTATCAGACTTCATATATACATTTTTATTGTTTCTCCATTTACTTTGTACAATAACAAGAAAAATAAGAGCAGTTGGATTCTGAACAAATCTGTGCAAAGTGGGCCAGCTTCAAACCTGAATTAAGACTATTCACAATATTGCAAGTAGGATATAATTAGAGCCCTTTATTTTCAGTTGTTACCAATTTTTCTGAAATTTCCAAAGATTTTACAGAAGCTATGCAATTTTTACCAATTTTCATCCAAATATTGAACCACTAATGTAATTGAAAATACGATGTTAAGAAAATCTAATTCATTACATTAGGCAAATGTAATTATATTTATAATAAATTAGTCTAAATGTAAATGCAAAGTGCCTGTTAAAGCAATGTAATGATGTAGTGGTAGATCTACCCCCCGCCCCCCTCCCACATGAATATGTTTAGATGTTTATGCTGCTAGTATACAGTTCATAAAATAAACCATAGCATTAAACTGGTTTAACTTATAATACTCTTTCCTGTACTTGTTGTTTTTTTTCTGTCCTCCTGTCTCCCAGTATTAACTCCAATATGTATCCACAGTATTGTGAAGTTAATTTTTGCACTGATTTCCACCCATTTTTACTGATAACTTCCAGGGAAATTTTACACAAAATAAAAGCTGGAAAAAAGAGCCTTATGTACAATGAATGTAGTTACAATTTCATTATTACAGGCAAATAAAATTATCTGTCTTTTTACATTAAGTTGTTGAACCCTCTTTCTTCATCACTTAAACCAACAGAGGAAGAAAATGTCCCGGTAGGCAGATTATGCCATTATTGTGTGGATTTTCTTGCACCTTCTTCTGAAGCATCTGGTGCTGGCCAGTGTAAGAAGCAGGATGCTGGGCTATATGAACTTTTGATGTGGAATGGACTTCTTTATGTGCCTATATTTTCCCTGATTTCTTCTTCTTCTTCTTATCCTCTTCGCTCCTGGTGGAGCATAAGGCACCAACCATTCTTCTCCATTCACTGAAGATTTGGTTGACGTTTCTGTAGCATTCATTTTTTACATGCTGGGTTGCTAGCCCAATGCAAAACCCTCCTCCTTTCACATCTTGGGCTTGGGACCAAGCAATGGCGGAGTTTTTCCCTGATTTACCAGGGTTTTATTAGAATACTATTTAATTTCAAGAAGAAAAAGCATAGTATCAAATCTAAAAAACCCTAAAACAAAGCAACCCCCCCCCCCCCGAGTCTGAAAAGAACCAACAACAACATCACATGTTAAATAAACAGAAAGAGTAAAGCTGGCAGAAAATGTTCAAACATTCAGAATTTGGATGAAACTCTGTGCAAAAAGATTGGAAAAAAAATCCAGCATTTTCTGACCTGACCAGTACTAAAAAATGAGCAATTAGGGAAGATTCCATTGCTATGGCCAAACATTTGGCAACTGATGACTCCCAGGTGAAATCTTGCAGTTGGATCTGCTTCTGTGTAACCTAACCTTTGGAGGAGGGGTAGGCAACCTATGGCATGCGTGCCAAATGTGGCACAAGAGCTGATTTTCAGTGGCACTCACACTGCCCAGGTCCTGGCCACCGGTCTGGGGGTCTCTGCATTTTAATTTAATTTTAAATAAAGCTTCTTAAACATGTTAAAAACTTATTTACTTTACATACAACAATAGTTTAGTTATATAATATAAACTTATAGAAAGAGACCTTCTAAAAATGTTAAAATGTATGACTGGCACACAAAACCTTAAATTAGAGTGAATAAATTAAGACTCGGCACACTGTTTCTGAAAGGTTGCCAGCCCCTGCTTTAGAGTCAGACAAAAACATGTAAATCTAGACTGCCATCATGTGTAGGAACCACCGCATTGTGGATACACCTGAATTTATGAGAATATATATCTCTGTAGTTCAACATCTCTATTCTTATTTTTCATTTATTTTAGATTTCTTTTAAAATTTCAGTCTCCTGCATTTTTCATTGTTGAGTAACCAAAAGGGAATTGTTATGATGAGAGCTATGCATAAATATACCTGCTTGTTTTTTCAAAATACATTTCACACCAAAATTCTGGCAATCCTTCCACTTTTTCCCCCACCCCTCCCCATCTTTTTAGTCCTTCCATGAAACATTGAGGTGTGTGTTTTTCCTAGCATTATTCCCACACTATGGCAGGGTCCGCTTAGACTGGACACAATCAGTGATATGACTGGGGTATACTCCAACCGATGCGTCGTTCCATCTGTCATTGGAGGCATTATATATCTACTGCCAGGTGTTAAGCCTAAAGCACCGGGTATTCACAGGAGGTCTCCCATCCAAGTACTAGCCAGGCCCGACCCTGCTTAGCTTCCAAGATCCATAAAATGTTGAGGTAATGGCTATTTTTATTACATCAGAAAAAGTGTTGAAAAGACACTTTGGCATGAAACTTTCTGCTGAAAAAATGTTGAACCAACTAGGATAGTGAACCACTCTTCGGAACTTTAATTTTGTGAGACAAAAGGGTGGGGACAGAAATAGTGTCCAACACGTGTTGGATTAAATTCACCTATAGCGTAAACAGGCTCAACTCCAATGGCTTTAATGGAATAAGGAATTAATTTAGTCACTAGTCTACACAGAGATTTACACACAAATACTTTTTGTTGGTGAGTAGGAGGAAGAAGCTGAACTGAAAAGAGGCTAGAGATATAACTGACACTGGAAGAGAAGGGGCAGAGTATACAAAGGTTTGGTATATTTACACTTGCATGAGGAATTGGGCTTGTGATGATATCCGAAATGAATAGAATATAGAAACGTGAATGGTCATGGTCTTGGGCTTTGTATAGGGTCTACAAAAACACAGGTACGCCTGATTAGCACCCACCAATAGTGTTACTTTGCCATGTATCTGGATGCCCAGGCACATACTTCACTAAGCCCCTATTGTAGATGCATTTACCTAGGACAAAGTGGTAGGGCCAGCTGCATAGGTACAGTTAGATGGACCTCACAGATTTGCTTGCAAGTAGGGTATCAGTCACAGGACTAAAAATTAATGCAAAAATATAAAATTATATTAAGAAAGGGAAGCTGTAGTAGCAACAAAAGCAGTCTCCTTCACAAGAGGGTAGCCCAAACATTTCAAAGAACAAAACTTTCAGTGATAGACCTAATGTGCAATGTATAAAATTAAAGTAATGGGAATGAAAAGAAAGAGTGGGGTCAGAGTCACTCATACAAAGATGATTTATAGATATGAAGGATTGACCAAATACAGGTGCATGAACCTCACAGACGGGGGGGAGGTAAGAAATGGCTTATAGGAATATGGAGAATTTTGGAAGGTGACATTAAAAAACAAGGGGAGCACATTTATTCCATCTCAATTATTCATAACACATTTGTTCATTTTACTTATCAAATATTTTTTCTAGTAGGTAGTCATGCAAACTCATCCTAGTATGTAAATATCAAGTTTTTACATCATCGCCAGTTTCAACAGTTCTGTGGATCAAATGCTGCCCTCAGTTACACCTGTGTGAGCCTCCTGTCTTCAAATGATGTCCTCTGTTACACCTGCCCAATCCCAATGCCTTCAGACAGGACACACAGCCTTAGTTGAGGGCATTATCTGAAGACAATAGAGTTTCACATAGGACCCTTCAATAGGAATTTAGTTTACAGATCTGTGATGGTGAGGGAGTCAGCTCAGCCTCCAATGGCATATAACTTCAAGAAGGATGCAGTAGTAAAAAACAGCAAAACTTGCCTTTTTTATGAAACTAAACAGATATGATTTACATTCTCATTCTGGATGGGCAAATATATATGTTTTGGTTTCCATTTTATTGCTTACCTTTTCTTTACTTGAGTAGAATTATTGAAAGAATTTACCTTGCCCAAAGAGAAATTTCTGGCTATGCAAACTTAATACCCCTGCTCCCTCGATTTGAACATCCATTTAATATGGTATTACAGAGAATAGTCTTTATTTGTATCTTTTTTTTAAAGTTCAAATGTAAAGAACAAATTTTATTTTTAATATTATCTTTTATTCATTATCACCAAAGTCAAAAATCAAGGTACCAGATTTATATATGTACCTTTTGTTATACAAAGGTACAAACTTTTAGGTTAAAATCTGGAAATCGTAGCTTTTTCTTCTTTGCATTAGTTCTGTTCCAAGGTTCTTTCTTTGTTGTCATTTCAAGGTATTTCCCAGGAATTTTGGTTCTCTCCAAAGCATTTCTAGCAGCTGATTGCAACATATGTGCATCCATAAATGATTTCTCTGTAATGAGTATTCTGGTGTTCTGTTTCTCAATACTTGCTTGAGTATTCTTAGCCTTTGTTGATCTATGTCCTGTGAAAATATTGGTTACAAAGTTTATACTGTAAAGGGATCATAATTGAAGAGACACATTTTGAGTGAGTGGCCTTCATTTTCTTGAGCTGTAATTTGAAAATGTTAATGTTTGCAATTATTATTAATGGATAGTCTATTACAGCATCATAGATTTGATGGATGAAATTCAAAAAACAAAACAGGATAGTGTGTTAGACCAACATACAGTACTGATGCCTTTAGATATACTTTACACTTTCTCTGCTAATGTGTAAGAGTATATAGGAGTTAACATACACATTGAAGAACTGGAATATGGTGTAAAATGGCATTAATAAAGTAACAAACCATATTTCATTTTTTGTTCAGCAGTTAAGTTACATTAACTTATACATTGGCAGAGTAGTTATAACTACATGTATGGGAGTCCCTGTATGTATAACCTATTGTAATATACACCTCCTCATACATCAATTTATAATTTTTATAGCTGGCTGGAAAAGGACTTTTTATGTGGAAATTGTTACGTTTTTGATGAAAAATTAAAAACTGAATTTTGGGGCCATTTTTTTTCAATTCAGAAATGCTGACATGGTGCCTCATGGGAGCTGTTGTTTGGGTGTATCATACTCCCATTCTCCTCTATAGGCCAGGCTCCCTTGTCAGACTACATTTCCCATGATGCTTCACAGTCTTACCATATAGTTAGGAAAGGCAGTTGAATCATGGATATCCCTAGGGAGCCATGGTGCATCATGGGGAATGTAGTCCAGCTGAAAGGCCCAACCCATAGAAGCACAGAAATGTGCTGAATGAACCAGCTCTTGATTTGAGAGGAAATCAGCATAGAAATAGATTTTAACTTATTTGTAGAAAAGCATTTTTCATCCCTATACAATCCTCTGAGATTTCCTAGTTCTCTAAAATCATCCCAGTTTGCTCTGATATAATAGGCATCAAGATACTTTTATTTGTTCATCCAGCATCTTTGGCTACCACCAGAAGATGGGGTGTGGAACTTTGGTCTGATCTGGTATGGCTATCCTTGTGTTTTTATGTTCTTAACATGTGACTTTGTTTGGCCTAAAGAAAGGGAGAGAAGCAGTGGAAAGGAGATGCGAATTCTAGTTGGAATAATCTGTTTCTCTTCACAGCACACCTAGAAAGGCCTAAAAACATCCAGGTATAGGGTGACACAGTTATCTGACATGCTCAATAGCTGCTCTGAGGTTGTATACAAAGTTTTTATTGTTGGCAATCCACTTGGCAGGCTAGAGTCACCCTATGAGAATTGAGCCAAACAGAGCATAAGGAGAGTACATGTGGGAAATGTTATAAATATAGGAGTTAAAAACAGCCCTGTGGAATTAGCAGCTGAGTGATGCACAACCAGGAGATATGTCTGCTAAGACAGCTATCCTGTATAACTTTGGATACTAGTTAGTGTTATCCAGCTGTATGTACTAGGGAAAACTTCCATTAGGATAAAGTTTGGTCCTTCGTGGATAGTGTGTCTTATGGACATACAGAGAGAGCACTGGGAAGGGAGCATTTGTTACTTGTGGAGGCTACATACTCTATGGAGCTTAGATTTAGCTATTCAATTTAAACTGAGATTCTGTCTCAGCTAAAATGAACATTAGGTGAAGGTCTATAAATTCTTGCCTGACTTATCTGGGTATATGGGGGAAAGATAGTGCCCTGTACAGTGAGAGACTTATAGAGATCCAGGGAATTAATATTTTCTGTGCTGGACCCCAAATATGTACTACTTTGGATATGGCAACTGAGGGGACTGGTCAGCTGTTACCCAAGCCCTGGTATGCTTCTAGCTACAGAGCTTAGCAGAAAGTTTGTTTGCTGACAGAATTCTGAGAAGTTTGAAAAAAGCTGAGATGCTGCTATTTTTCACAAGCTCAGAAGAGTCCAGGTGACACACAGTAAATATTATCACCATTCTATAAAGACTAATCCTGGAGAAATCCTGTCTGAAAGATAATCAGAGGGGAATGTATGTATGCTGAAGTAGCAAGAGAGAAAGTCAGTATGAAGAACCAGGGTAGATATGCTGTCTAATAGTCTTTGTTTAATACATATGCATAGTCTTCCAACAACTATTTACAACATTTTCTGTGTATGTTAACTAGAGTTTGTTTACTAAGAAGCTGTACAATACTCTATCTTTGCACTTCACTAGGAATTGTTAATATCAGTGATCAAGGTTTTACATATAATACTCCTGAGGTTTAACTCCCTGAAATGCTTTCTGAAAAGTCCTGAAAAGACAGAATTCTGGCCTGTGCTGATTCACAGGACCTGCAAATACAGCTAGACCCTTCTTCTGCTCTATGGCAGGCTGTTCTCATTCCCTGAAGGTGCTCGCTATTCACCTGGAGGTAGAATGATTTACACATAGCATAAGGGGTTAATTGGGTTAGAATAAAAAGGGATTGTACTGGGCCCACTTTCGTTCATCTCCAGCATCTCCTGATAGACCATCTGATAATTAGATCACCACGTGGTCTGATGCTCCTTCCTGAAGTTGATCAACCTGCTGCAGCCTCTCTCATTCTTCACCTAACAAAACAAGCCAAATTCATTGAGTTTTCTCTCGTAAGGCAGGTTCTCCATTCTTCTGATCATCCTAGTAGCCCTTCTCTGCACCAGTTCCAGTTAAATGTAGTCATTAAAACAGTGCTGTGACAGCAACTGTTTACTGCAAGGCCAAGAGAGATGTCTGCTATGATGACTAGGTCCTAATCCTTGTTCAATGTACTTCCCATGGACATTTGTGAAGCTTGTATTATTACTTATAAGAACATAAGAACATAAGAACGGCCATACTGGGTCAGACCAAAGGTCCATCTAGCCCAGCATCCTGTCTACCGACAGTGGCCAATGCCAGGTGCCCCGGAGTGAGTGAACCTAACAGGTATGATCGAGCGATCTCTCTCCTGCCATCCATCACCCCCCTCTGACAGACAGAGGCTAGGGACACCATTCATTATCCATCCCGGCTAATAGCCATTTATGGACTTAGCCTCCATGAATTTATCCAGCTCTCTTTTAAACCCTGTTATAGTCCTAGCTTTCACAGCCTCCTCAGGTAAGGAGTTCCACAGGTTGACTGTGCGCTGTGTGAAGAAGAACTTCCTTTTATTTGTTTTAAACCTGCTGCACGCCAATTTCATTGAATGGCCCCTAGTTCTTCTATTTTGGGAACAAGTAAATAACTTTTCCTTATTCACTTCCTCCACTCCACTCATAATTTTATATACCTCTATCATATCCCCCCTTAGTCTCCTCTTTTCCAAGCTAAAAAGTGCTAGCCTCCTTAATCTCTCTTCATATGGGACCCGTTCCAAACCCCTAATCATTTTAGTTGCCCTTCTCTGAACCTTTTCTAGTGCCAGTATATCCTTTTTGAGATGAGGAGACCACATTTGTACGCAGTATTCAAGATGTGGGCGCACCATGGATTTGTATAAGGGCAATAAGATATTCTCCGACTTATTCTCTATCCCCTTTTTAATGATTCCTAACATCCTGTTTGCTTTTTTGACTGCCGCTGCACACTGCGTGGATGCCTTCAGAGAACTATCCACAATGACTCCCAGGTCTTTTTCCTGATTGGTTGTAGCTAAATTAGCCCCCATCATATTGTATGTATAGTTGGGGTTATTTTTTCCAATGTGCATTACTTTACATTTATCCACTTAGTACTTTTCCTCTGGTTTTGCTGCACCTATGTTACTCTATGGTCTGCTTAATGCACACTGGGAATGGGGAGAATTGAGGACTACTCCATATTTCATGAAACCACATTGACCCCTTTCTGGGACCTCTAGGGTTGCACCTAATTTCTATAAATATATACAGACAACCTTAGTAGCAGTGGGCATGGAAGAGAACTTGTCTATTAAAAAAAGCAAGTTTTTCCCTTCATAAAATATTACAAGAATGAGAAGGTAGCTGGTAGGCTCAGTAATACTGAGTCTGAAACAAAAAATAATGATGTCTGTAACTGTGCACTGAGATACATGTATGCAGCTCCCACTGAGAAACCCATTTTCTGAATGAGTTTTTGTTTCTAAATTTTAATGAATTTATACTCAAAAATCTTTTTTTTAATTTAAAGTGTTGAAATGAAAATGATTTTTTAAAAATTTCACCCAATCTGATAAGAGGTGGGGGAAAAAAGACAAGAAGTGGGATGGGAGAGCCCCAAATAACCAAAACATTTATTTTCTTAAACTGAATAGAAATTGTTTGTTTCACTTTGTTTAAAAATAGAAAAAATGGAAATTTCCATATTGTCCAAAAGCCACTTTATTCAGGAAAACAGATCAACAAAAAATGTGACTTGTCATAAAATTTTAAAGAAAAATGAGTTAGTATTTCATATTTTCAAGAAGCCATTTTTGCAATAATATTTTCTGATGTTGCTTTCTTATACTATTTGTCACATGGCACCTTTGTTGCTCCCCACTATACCTCATTGCCTGGTCAGTTTTTGTGCTCTCTCTCTCCCCCACACACCCACACACCAGGTTGTTACCCTTTCACCATGTATGTATTTATTCTTGTTTACAAAATATCACATTGTAACACAGTCATACAGCAAGAAGAGACTTCCCTGCATCCTTCACTCCTCAGCTCTGCCTCCCCTTCTGAGCTTCCCTTTGTTTCCTCTTCTTTCCAGTTATATCCTATCATTACATAGTTAGCCCAATGATGAGCAGGTGCTCATAATCCTACAACAGAAAGTGTTTAATTGCTCATGGCTGAGCCTGCAGCCTCTTCATTCTGCAGCAACATCAGTGAGCAGGATGCTACTAATAGTTCCTTGTGATAGTATTATACATGGAACCATGAGAATACATATAAGCTCGGGGCAGTCAAGCTGTGCTTACAAAGGGGCCTGAGCTATAATATTTGTATCAATAGTATGAGCACCCTGAAATTTTCTAGTTTGCATCTAAGAGGTTGGTTTCCATTGATCAAATATGAAGTTGCAAAGTATTGTTCTAAATATAGGTTCAGATTCTGAACCCTTTCAAAATTTGGGGATCTCAGACTAAGACTTTGTAGCCCTGACAATATGACAGTGAGAAATATCTAACTGTGTATGTAAGAGTTTGAATACACACAACAAATTATCATCTATAATTTGTAATATGGCAATGCCTAGAAGCCCCAGTAATGGATCAGAGTAATGGATTTTGAGCATTCTACACATAAAAAACTGTTTAAGTCTAAGATAAGAGACAAGAGTTTGATGAAACAAAACGGTAGTACAAAAAAATATTAAAACAATACTATTTACTGTGATAAGCAGCAGCCATAGGACACTTGCTGCCTGGCCGCACAAAGAGAAAGACTTTTTAAAACCTGCCTTAGATTATTGTAAAATGAGGCATTTATCATATAGATGCATGAGAACTGATACTTAAGAGTTTTATAGGTTATAATATTAGTGTAAGAGTGTCCTTCCCCTTTCTCTGTGCTCTGGGGTACAGAGGAGGGACTCTTCTATGCCACACCAAATAACTACAAGCTGCTTCCCAGCCTAAGTTAAGTCTTCACACCCCCAAACCTCCCACACTTTACCAGTAGGGAAATGGGGTTACCCAAGCTGCCACCATCCGAGTAAATCTCCAAGGCCCTGGAGAGGGGTACCCGGACTCCCCCAAACCCTCTTTTTCTCTCCCTGAGAAAAAGGGACCCTCACGCTGTTTCACTCTCCCTGACAGCCCAAGGCAAGGTAGCCACAGCACTCCGGTCTCACTCTCTGTGTGATTCCCAGATTCAAGGCTCAGATCACTTTACTAGCATTACCAGACAATTCTTATAGGTATAAAAAGTTTAATAAAGAAAAGAACAAGCATACACTTAATACACTACCCAGGTATAGAGTTTTCTAACCTCAATCTTCTTGCATAAACCAACTCCCCCCGCCTTGCTAACTACACAGATAGGGACACCAAGATCGAATGCAAGGTTATGCAGGATACGATCTTACTTACTGTTTTAGCTAGTTATGAAGACATACAGGGAAAGAACAAGGTTGGGGGTCCATAGCTGGACAAAGGGTTCTGAGTCAATCCAAAGCCCAGATCGAACTGAACTCCACTTCCTGGTCTCTCTGAGTCTAGCCAGACTCCTCTGATGACACTGCCCTCTCAGGTAACATTAACCCCACACAGGCAAGACAACACTCCACACTTATGACAATTAGTTTGATTTTGTAATTTTTCCAAGTGTAAATAATCTTTTTCCATTATATTGTCATGACGAGGTTACAATGAGAGCCAAGCTAAACTGAACAATGACTGTGTGGGAACAGAAAAATACCATGCAATTAAAAAACAAAAGAGAGATGAAAGTAAAATTATTAAACATATGTAGTAGACATTTTAGTTATAATTTGTGTTCTATTAAATAATGTATTACCAGAATAGAAACTAAACTACAGTTCTATTTTGAACTTCTCAAACATGAACAAACCACTAAGTCTCATTCTCCTGGCTTATGATACTTACAAAAAATGTAATTTCATTACATATGGGGTTAGGAAGGTTTACATTATTGTAAATATTAAAATAAAACATTTCAGATTAAATAAGGAAAAGATGTCAGAGCTGAACCTAATTTGATCCACATGATGGGAATTAAACCTGGAAACAAAAGAAAAAATTGCTGGGATTCATTAGTTGTGACTTCTTAAAGTAAAAACTATTGAAAACAATTAGAATGGGACTTCACAGAAATAGAAATATCATGTGGTGAAGCAAAAACTAAGTCTAATTTCATAAGTCTGAGATCCTGCATAAAAATTATAATAATATTTACCTTAATATTTCAGACATAATAGACATATCTACTTTTATAAATGTATCATTGTTTTATTTGTCAATAAGCTGCCATCCACTACTAGCACTGACAGGCAATAAAGTGGTTTGCACGTGAATAGCAATGACATAGGGAAATAATAGTTCAATGAAACAGTGAACAACTTCAACAAAATACAAAAAGCAAACTAGAATTTATGGCCTGAAAGACATAAAACTTTGGGGAATGGTGCCATCAGGTCAAAAGCAATAAATAAATACATATACATATATAACTCTATATAAGTCACTAATTTCAATTAAACTAATGCTAATGTCATAATGACCCGAGACAAAATTGAGATTAAACCAATAAAACCATATGTACCATACACAAGGATAATAGTCAACAGAGAATAGGAAGTATGCTTCAAATAAGAAAACAGGATCTGATCCTGCCATTATTTTGTATGCAGAAATTTCATTGATGAGCAATAGATATTTGGCTGCTTTTGTGTTATAGGCACATTAAAAAGTTGCTCATTTTGCTTTGTGCGAACTTCTTTTTTCAGTCTTCCTTCCTAATCAGATGCACTGATAACACCTCACTATCAAATATTTCTCTTTAGGTCAGTTAAAGCATAGAATTCCCTGCAGTTAAAGACATCTGAGAAATAAGACACATCTTATCTTATTTGCATGCACATCTGAGAGGCTGGGATCTAGCTGCTGGCAAGGAACAAAATCAGGAACCTTGTTGAAGTCTGGAGAAGGAATTGTTGGTTTCGTCACATTTTTTACACAATAAGCACTTTTTTTACACATTGGCACTCAGTGAAGATAATAAAAGTGATCAAAATTCAGTTAGAGGAGTGTGATTGCACATGATTCTATATTTCTCTCTTAATGATCCCCATATTCAAGTGGGAGCTATGTTCTATTTAAGCTAGTTACATTATACCCCATAAAGAAAATATTGCAATTAGAGCTTATTTAGCCATTTTGTGATAATGCATGAGGCAAAAGGGCAAAAATGCCATTTGTGTGTGTTTCTGTGGAGGCTTGGGGGCACATTGGGAGAACGTTTGAAGGTATTCATTTTTTGAAAATTTGCTCCTATGTTTGTCTGTCAGTCTTGATCTCTCATCTGCACCTTGAAATGGATGGGCAGTTATCTCGTAATAATATCCAAATGATTTTTTCTTTGGACACTGAACATGAAGCTCAAAATGTTTGTTGGATTATTTGTAGACCAAGGAGTAACCAATTAAAGTTACATCCCTTTACATCAAAGATATATA
Organism: Sternotherus odoratus; assembly: GCA_032164245.1. Classification (NCBI taxonomy): domain Eukaryota; kingdom Metazoa; phylum Chordata; order Testudines; family Kinosternidae; genus Sternotherus; species Sternotherus odoratus. The sequence continues at coordinate 224,882,370 of JAVMKO010000001.1, read as the reverse complement.
AATTCTCCTATTTGGAAAACTATTGCATATTCATTATGTTCCCTATTGAAGCACATTGCAAAAGTCCCATTCAAGACAGTGGGATTACTCATGCAAATAAAACCACACATACTTTGGTACCATGTAGAATTGGTGCTATGTGTGTCCTATAATTACTGTGTATACCTATACATTTATTACATTGGGGTCCTCCGTCTGGGCTGCTGTAGCAGTTAGGCTGCCTATAGACCCTGAAAAGCAGATTAATTATTTTACTAATTTGTAAAAGCCAAGGAAACATGAGGCACTGAAACCAATAACTATGTACCCTGGGGGGTGAGGGGGAATGGAGGCATATAAAGGAGGTCAAGCATGAAGAGAATCCATTAAAAATCCAAATTATTCACAACTAATAACCCAAAAGGTAAAACTGTCAGATGGAAACTAAGAGCCAAGGCCTTAAATAAAAATGAGGAAAACAATGAAAAGTCTCAGGATAATCCACTGGTGAGACGACTGGGCAAAAATGTAGTTAAAACAAACTGCCTTTATACTTTTTAAGGTACGTCACAAACAAATGCATGTAAAAAAAGTTGATAATAAATCTGTTAGTCTTTAAGGTGACACTGGACTCTTTGTTACATTCAGGGCTGGCGACAGGGGGGTACTACGGGTAGAGCTGTACCGGGCCCCGCACTTTAGGGGGGCCCCGGTACAGCTCTACCCGTAGTCATCCGGCGCGGCTCTCCCCCGGACGAGCGTGTGTCCCCGGCCGAGCAGTGAGCCCTGCCGGCAGCAGCGGCTCAGTCCAGGGAGGGGGGGGGGGGGAGGGAGGGAGCAGCAAGGGCAGCTCACGCTGCTGCTCCCGGGCTCTCGCTCCTAGCTGCGGCCAGCTGTCAGCTGGGGGGGGGGCGGCTGGGCTGGGGGCCCCCAGCCGCTGTCAGCTGGGGGGGGAGCGCCGGCTGGGCTGGGGGGGCCGGCTGGGCTGGGGGGCCCCCAGCCGCTGTCGGATGGACTGGGGGGGGGCTGGGCTGGGGGGCCCCCAGCCGCTGTCGGCTGGGCTGGGGGGGCCCCGGCTGGGCTGGGGGGCCCCCAGCCGCTGTCGGCTGGGCTGGGGGGGGCCCCGGCTGGGCTGGGGGGCCCCCAGCCGCTGTCGGCTGGGCTGGGGGGGCCCCCAAACTATCAGAGTAGGGGGCCCCCAAATTTCTGTCGCCAGCCCTGGTTACATTTATCTGGATACAGACTAACACGGCTACCCCTCTAAAAGAAAGTTAAGACACCCCACCTTGTATCTCTATCTTCTTGTGCATAATGAAGCATGTATTGGGCATGATTCTAGTCTCACGCTGCTTTTAAACTAGTGTGCACATATTGAAATCAATAGAATTACTTCCAATTTATCCTGGGGAAACTCTGATAAGAGTTAAACTGAGGATATCTATAGTCACAAACAGTTTCAGCTTCCTTCTTTCTGGTATTATCAGCCACCCCAGTGGACTATATTTGCTAAAATATCTAGGCATAAATTGCAGATGACCTTATTATTTTAACTCATTATTTCCTTGCTTTTCTATGTTTGGGCCTCCATCACTGTTGTTTGAATATAATGGGGTTCTAAACCTGTAGGTTATGTCTGCTGGAGGGATCCCTGGAGGTGTAAATAGGCCACAACCACCCAGTGTGCTCCCCATACTACTAAACAGGAGGTGAATCTGAGCTTGATCCCCATTACATGGTGGGGATGTCCTCGTGAGACTCCCAGAATACAAAAGGTCGAGAACCGCTAATATACAATATTTTGTTGCATGATTCAGCCTATTCCCAGTATAGACAAAAGATGTGTTCTCATGTCTGTCAATGAGGTAGGTAATAGTTAGCCCCAACAGAGATACATCAGAACCGGATAGCTAGATACAACTCCTAGATAGCTCCTGTTGCAGGTCAACACTTATATCCTACTTCAGTAGTGAGAATCAGCTAATGCAACTGAGTGTGCACAGCTTGCCTGCAGTAGATTTACATCCAGAAAAAAAATGAATATGAAATAATTATCAAGGGCCAGGAGGTAGAATCTTCTTCCTGAAAAAATATCCCCTTAGTCTCCATCAGAGTTCGTTTTTGTTCTGAGTCAGTGGCCAGGATAGTGTGTGGCTCCCATAAACTTATCACAATGGTTTTCAAGGAGGAGCTGGGTAAAACTTTTCTTGTGAACTACCCAGTAAGTCAGGCACCTAGTCAGGTGAACTAGTCAGGCACCATTGAGGAGGAAGAAGAGGAAGGTAAAGAAGAAGAATCTCCTATGGGAATCTCCTGCCAGATCTCTAACTAAATGATCCATCTCCACTGGTGAGTCTTTAAACCCAAAGGCCATTCTCTGGATTAACACAACCACCGATGACTCTCTTTCCTCTGGAACAATTAAAGATCCTGCCTTCTCCTCAGGAAGGTGCATTAGAAATCTAACTTCACTTTAGCTCCTCATCCTCCACGTTTTCTATAAATGCTTAGAGTCTCTCTCACTGGTTGAACCGGTTGTTCCCCATTCATCCCCTCTACTTAGAGTCCATAAATGATGTAGAAGAGGAATTGGATAATACAAACATGAGCAATATGTGGGTTCAAACTTGTATCTTACATTGACTAGCTCAAAGCAATTTTGATTCTTTTCATATTGAAATAATAGAAGATTAGGGTTGGAAGAGACTTCTGGAAGTCATCTAGTCCAACGCTCTGCTCAAAGCAGGACCAACCCCAACTAAATTATCCCATTCAGGGCTTTGTGAATCCGGGCCTTAAAAACCTCTAAGGATGGAGATTCCACCACCTCTCCAGGTAACTCATTCCAGTGCTTCACCATCCTCCTAGTGAAACAGTGTTTCCTAATATCCAACTTAGACCTCCCCCATTGCAACTTGAGACCATTGCTCCTTGTTCCGTCATCTGCCACCACTGAGAACATCCATCCTCTTTGGAGTTCCCCTTCAAGTAGTTAAAGGCAGGTATCGAATCCCCCCTCACTTATAAATACATTAAGTTAAGACAATCAGAGTTAATAATGGAGATCATAATGTAACTTTACCTAAGGCAGAAGAGTATGAGTAAAATGTACCTTTCCTTAGAACTAGCAAGGTGATTATGGAGAGTGCATACAGTAAACTGACAGCAAGAAGTCCACAGCAAGGTCTGTTCATTTATTATGTTTCCAACCATTAGCATGGGGTTTTTGAAATGTAACTAGAAATAGAATATTCTTAGTAACATTTTCCTCTTCATTGCATTTTTTAACTAAAAGTAAAACAAGTCACAATAATTTAAGATTGATGACTCCCTAGGCCAGATTATATAAAACACTGTGAGCATTGATTAGTCAGCATAGAGATAGGCTGTTTAAATAATTTGTTCTGCATTCATAAAAATGTAAAAGGGTTTAAATAAGTTTATAGAGATGACTGACTGTGTGTGTGTGTGTGTGTGCCAGGTCATTGTGGACAACATGGACTATTTTTTGGGGGAGCAAAATTGTATAATCTGAACTCCACTGAATTTAAACAAGTTTAGAAAATGTCACAATACATCATTTATATTAAAGTAGTACAGTGAAAAACTTGGGTTCTCAAAATATTTGCAGAGTTTATTTCTAATTAAAGTAAACCAGAAGTCTGACATGGATCTGTGAAACCATAAATGCAACTTTTCAGTTTTCTGTGCAAGGAAATAAAGTACAGGCATGCCGCGTCATATGCGAGGGTTCGGTTCCGTGATTACCGCATAAAGAGGAAATCGTGTATAGCCCAAACCCATTGAACTTAATGGCGGGGTTTTTTTGGGTTTTTTTTTCTTCCCCTATTCTTTCTTTTTTTTTTGCCGATCGCGTAAAGCTAAAATTGCGCATGTTAAATGCATGTGAGATGCGACTTGCCTGTACAGATAAAATTCCCTTGTTTTTGATGGAATTTAGCCATACAACTTCCACTGATATTAATGGAATCAACACAACTACATGCTACTTTGAAAATTTACAAATAAGTACTTAAGATAGACTCCTGTAGGAATACAGGAAAATCAAACTACAAATTGATAAAGAATATAACATAAAGTCTATGCAACCAGTCCTCTCCATACAAACCAGTGTGAAGAACAAAGTAAGGAACAAAAATAAGAACACAAGAACAGCCTTGATGGGTGAGACCCAAGGTCCATCTAGCCCAGTATCCTGTCTTCCAATAGTGGCCAATGTCAGGTGCCCCAGAGGGAATAAATAGAACAGGTAATCATCTAGTGATCCATCCCCTGTGGCCTATTCCCAGATTCTGGCAAACAGAGGCTAGGGACACCGTCCCTGCCCATTCTGGCTAATAGCCATTGATGGACCTATCCTCCATAAATTTATCTAGTTCTTTTTTTAATCCTATTATAATCTTCGCCTTCACAACATCCTTTGGCAAGGAGTTCCATATGTTGACTGTGTGTTGTGTGGAAAATGCTTCCTTTTGTTTGTTTTAAACCTGTTGTTTATTTATATCATCTTGCTCACACAGTGTAAGTCCAGTTTATACACTTGGGGCTAGATTCACAAAAGGAATTAACTGTCTAATTACTGCGTTAGGCACCTACATTCTAAAATCAGACTCCACTGAGATTCACAAAGCCCCTTCTCAGTTGCCACCATACTCTGTAGGTGCTGAACTCTCTTGGTGCCCAAATTTAAAAAAATGTTTCCTAGGTTTGTTTCTGCCCCTATACATGCATTGTGAAGGTACAGAAAATCTATGATATTTCTGTGACAAAGAAAATGAATCCAGCAATTCAAATGTTAAAACTTTGATAACAATTCTACCAAGCCTGGGGCACTTGCCTAAATATAGTTGATGTACTGATGTGGAATATCATTGTATGAAGTGGGAATATTTCTATTTGTGTTGTGACTGCATCATTTAAAACTCCTTGCCTACATTTCTTAGTAAAAATCGATTGGCAGCCCAAAAGATTCTGGATTACATGCAATAGAATTTTATGAAAAAGAATTTTGAGTGTCCTGGAGATATTTACTATAAAAATGCAGCTGAATGTGCAAACTTTCTAGCATCCTCTTACATGCTTCAGATATAAAAGATACTCAACCTTTTTGCCCCATTCCACCTCCTTACATCAGGCTACATAGTTTTCATTTAAACCAATGTCCCTCATTTCATTTAGTATGTCTGAGCCTGAGCACAAACCTTGTGACTTTTTAATATTTTAGAGTCAAACACTGGCAGTGTTAGGTGGGTTAAACTATATCAGTGTTGAAACTAGTGACTCAGCACTGAGGTTACTGCACACCCACCAAATTGGTACTGCACACTTGCTGAAAATCAGAATTCTAATGTGAAGAGGTGACTTTCAATTTATAAAGTGGACATTATTCTTTAAAAGACCAGGCTATTTTAATCCACTTTTTTCAAGAGTGCTTTTTCACTCAGACATTCACATATTCTAATGCCAGATGGGAACATTGTGATCTTCTAGACTGACCTACTATATAGCACAGGGTGTAGAACTTCCCCAAAATAACTCCTACACTCCTGCAGCATATCTTTAAAGGGAAAAGAAAAGTCCAATCTTGATTTAAAAGTTGTCTGTGATGGATAATCCACCATGACCCTTTGCAAATTGTTCCCATGGCTAATTACATTAAAACATTTATGCCTTATTTCTAGTCTGAGTTTGTCTGGCTTCAGCTTCCAGACCTTGGATCATGTTACATCTTTCTCTTCTTGATTGATGAGCCCATTGTCAAATATTTGTTCCCAATATAGGCACTTATAAACTGTAAACAAGTCATCTGTAACCTACTCTTTTTGTTAAACTTAATAGATTGTGCAAATTGAATCTATTGCTATGTCTATAAGGCGTGTTTTCTAGTCATTTAATCATTCCCCTGGCTCTGAATCCTCTCCAGTTTATCAATATTCTACCTCAGTTGTGGACACTGTCCCTGCCAGCAGGTATATGGGATCTTGGGGAGCAATTACCACACAGGTGGGGTACAAAATAAACTTTATTAAGAAAATGCAAAAATGGGGAAAATTCAATAGTGAGGGTATGGGGTTTGTTAAAATAGACAATTGGGGAGGGGTTTCTTTTAGTAAATGGGATAGGGGGTTTCAATAGTGGGGTACAATGCAGTGGGGTACAATACAGTTGGTAACCAATTAACACTGAAGTATAAATGTAACAGGTAGCTAACAATTTCTATGTAAAGAGTGTGTCACAGCAGCATGTAACCGACTAACAGTATGGGTAAAATGTGTTAAATAACCAACAATTTTAGGTAAAATGTGTCTCAGTGGTGTAAATGTAAAATGTGAGGTGTGTTAGAGAGAAAAGGGGTAACCAATGGGGTTTTATGCTAGAAAGAGAGAGAGAAGACAGGCTGTAAGTTGAAACAGCAGAGAGGAAGAGAGAGAGAGAGAGAGAGAGAGAGAGAGAGAGAGAGAGAGAGAGAGAAGTAAGGTTGGGGGATGGGGGAAGAGGAGCACGTGGTGGAGGGAGATTTAAACTCAGGGAGACACAGAACAGACAGGCTGTAAGTTTAAACAGCAGAGAGACAATTATACATAACACAGCAAAATCTTATCTATGATTTAACTTAACCAAAACTACACAAATTAGCAAGTAACAAAACACAATGCAACAATTCTTTAAGGCTAACTTACAGGGCAATTTCCTAAACCTAACTTAACTACAGCTATGCAAAATGAAATTACAACTTATCTAGACTAAAAGACAAAATCTAACCTAATGGGCGCACCTTATACTAGGGGTAGTTTCAGAGGGCAGAGTGGTGTGTGCCCAGGATACAGCTCCAAGGGGGGAGGGGGATTTAACTAGTGGTGGCTGCAAGCTGGCAGCCCAGGATACAGTCCAGGAAGGCACAGGCTTCTTTCTAGCAGCAAAGGCACTGCAAAGCAAGAAACAGATTACAGATACAGACCAAGGAGTTTAAGAGAGGTTTTAAGGCACAGACCAAGGTTTAGTTTGAGTCTGTGTGCTGGGGAAACAGAGCCAGCAGCTAAAGTAATAAAAGTATATAAAGATTCTTACCAGTCCCCAAGGCAGCAGCAAAGGCAGAAGCAGCAATAACATCAGAAGAAGCAAGGAGGGCTCGGTACGGTCTTGATAATCAGGAGGTCTCTCAGGCAGCAATTAGTTCTTCGTGGGGGGGGGGGTTTAAAAATGGGGGTATGCTCAAAAATAAAACGAGAGTGGAGAAAGGGCCCCCCAGAACCCCTGGCTGATCAGACCAGGTAGCAATGCAAGAACCTTTCTGATGTTTGTTTCAAAAATGCCTGTTCTTAAAGGCAAACTCAGGCAGTTTCCCCGCCAGTAATCCTGATAGGCTCCTTCTGTCATAGGGGAGGAGATATAGGGAAAAAACTGCAGGTGAGCATAGAGACATGCCTGGGCAGAGTCCTGGACCATAGGCGTGAGTTCCCACCTCAGGACTCAAAGCAAATGAGGCCTATGACTCATGCCCAGGATCTCAAAAACACATTAGGTCTTGCAGCTCTGGACATTGCCTACCCTACACCGAGCCCAGGTTTAACAAGGTGATAACAGGACCAACCCTTTGAACAGGGCAGTCGTCCCACTTAGCACGCAGCACAAGTGGCCATCCCTTTGTGAAGGGCAATGGCTCTTGGTAAACAACTTAAGGGGCCCTCCCTTTGAGAAGGGCAGTGGCCCTGGTAAACAACTTAACAGCCAGGGAGGGGTGGCCACAGGAGGAGAACAAAAACAAAATGGAGTAAGGGGACAGCTGTAAGAAACAAAATGGAATAGGGGGAAAGCTGTAACAGACAGACACCAGAACTGAACACACTATTTTACCGTGTTTCCCCGAAAATAAGACAGTGTCTTATATTAATTTTTGCTCCCAAAATTACATTACATTATATTACAGCGAGAGGCAAAACTGGAAGTATGTCTTATTTTCGGGGGATGTCTTACTTTCGGGGAAACAGGGTAGCAGTGTCAAATTCAGAGGTAAAATAACCTCTACTATTACTTAAGGTTCCCCTGTTTCTGCATCCCAGAATTGCATTAGCTCTTTTTGGCCCAAGCGTCACATGGGAAGCTCATATTAAACTGATTATTCATAACAACTGCAAACCCTTTTTCAGAGTCACTGCTTCCTGGGATAGAGTGCCCTATCTTGTAAGTGTGCCCGGCATTCTTTGTTCCCAGATGTATATATTTACATTTAGACATATTAAAACATGTATTATTTTCTAACACCCATTCTAACTGTAAGAGTGTCACCCCCCTTCTCTGGACCCTAGGTACAGAGAAGGGACTCTTTTTTGCCAGACCCACTAACTCCAGCTGCTTCCCAGCTTAAGTTAGGTCTTTACACCCCCAGCCCCCCACACTCTACCAGCTGAGTAACTGGGGTTACCCAAGCTGCCACCATCTGAGTAAATCTCCCAGGCCCTGGAGTGGGCTACCCAGACTCCCCCCCCAACTCTGTCTCCCTCCCTGAGAGCCGGACAGTCAGAGGCTGTTTCCCCTCCCCCTCCCCCTTCTCACCCTAAGGTAGAGAGAGACGGACTCCGCTCTTCAGCTCATGCACTGAGCTGGTCCCTATACCTACTCCCCTTCCTCCCTCCCCAGTCTGAAACCAGAGAGAACCTTAAGGGAAATAAACCAAACACTTTTTATAACTAAAAAGATTTATTAAAGAAAAGAGACTAGAACATGGACTTACAGTACACTTCACAATCTAGAGTCCTCTAACTTCCCCTCTGAAAAGGATAGAGACACCCTAAATAGGTACAGAACTTACGGAAATCAACATATTAGACTTACAGAACAGCTAATTAGGAATATAAGAGGGAAAGTTGAGTCCTTCTCCATAGCTAGAGACGAACTCCGGGACCCTTGCCCAAGCTGGCACGGCAGGCAAAACTGAAATTAAAAACTAAACTCCCTCCCTCCCTTGTGGCAGGAAAGCTCTTATGTCACTTGTTCTCAGGTAACATTAACCCTATCCAGCGCTTTACACTTATGACACTAACAAGCAATGTCAGATCACTCTGAATCAGTGACCTCTCCTCTTTATTACTTCTCCAATTTTGTATCATTTGCAAATCTTATCAGTGATGTTATACTCTCTTCTATGTAATCTCATGAGAAATGGGGCCAGATGCTCCATTCCTCTTTTTCTGTACTAAGGAGAAAAAATGGGAGAGAGAGGGGTATCAGTTGTTTTAAGAATCATAGGATCATAGAATATCAGGGTTGAAAGAGACCTCAGGAGGTCATCTAGTCCAACCGCTTGCTGCTCAAAGCAGGACCAACCCCAATATATCATCCCAGCCAGGGATTTGTCAAGCCTGACCTTAAAAACCTCTAAGGATGTAGATTCCACCACCTCCCTAGGTAACCCATTCCAGTGCTTCACCATCCTCCTAGTGAAATAGTTTTTTTCTTAATATCCAACCTTGACCTACCACACTGCAACTGACACCATTGCTCCTTATTCTGTCATCTGCCACTACCGGGAACAGACTAGCTCCATCCTCTTTGGAACCCCCCTTCATGTAGTTGAAGGCTGTTATCAAATCCCCCCCCCCTTCACTCTTCTCTTCTGCAGACTAAATAACACCAGTTCCCTCACCTTCCCCTCATAACTCATGCGCCCCAGCCCTCTAATCATTTTTGTTGTTCTCCACTGGACTCTCTCCAATTTGTCCACATCCTTTCTGTAGTGTGGGGCCCAAACCTGGACACAATACCCAGCTAGGGCCATATCAGTGCTGAATAGAGAGGAATAATCACTTCCTTTGATACGCTTGCAATGCTCTTATTAATGCATCCCAATATGCTGTTAGCCTTCTTGGCAACAACATATCCAGCTTCTCCTCCACAGTAATCCTCAGGTCCTTTTCTGCAGAACTGGTGCTTAGCCAGCCAGTCCCCAGCCTGTAGCAGTGCATGGGATTCTTCTGTCCTATGCGCAGAACTCTCCACTTGTCTTTGTTGAATCTCATCATATTTTTTTGGACCAATCCTCCAATTTATTTATCCTCTGGACCCTATCCCTACCATCCAGCATGTCCATCTCTCTCTCCAACTTGGAGTCATCCATTACTTTCTGAGTGTGCAATCCATCCCTTCCTTCAGATCATTAATGAGGATGTTTTAATAAAGTGGCTCTAGGACTGACCCCTAGGGCACTCCACTTGATACCAGCTGCCAGCTAGATATCGAGCCATTGATCACTACCCATTGAGCCCAACAATCTAGCCAGCTTTCTATACAACTTATAGTCCATTCATACAATCCATACTTTTTTTAACTTGCTGTCAAGAATACCATGGGAGACCATATAAAAAGCTTTACTGAAGTCAGGATATATTATGTACTCTGCTTTCTCCATATCCACAGAGCCAGTTATCTCATCACAGAAGGCAATCAGGTTGGTCAGGCATTACATGCCCTTGGTGAATCCATTTTGACTGTTCTTGGTCACCTTCCTCCCTGCCAAGTGCTTCAAAATGGATTCCTTGAAGACCGGCTCCATGATTTTTCCATGGACTGAGGTGAGTCTCTGTGGTTTCCCAGATTCCTCTTCTTCTCTTTTCAAAAGAAGGACACTATATTTTCCTTTTTCCAGTACTCCAGGATCTCCCCCGATTACCACATGCTTTCATAGATAATGGCCAATGCCTCAGAAATCACAACAGCCAACTCCCTCAGCACCCTCAGATGCATTGTATCTGGCCCCATGGACTTGTGCATGTCCAGCTTTTTAAAATAGTCCTTAGCCTGTTCTTTCACCACTGAGGGCTGCTCACCTCCTCCGCATACTGTGCTGCCCAGTGCACCAGTCTGGGAGCTGACCTTATCTGTGAAGACCAAAGCAAAAATTAAAAAAAACAGAACACATTGAATATTTTTCTATATCATCTGTCACTAGGTTGCCTCTCCAGTTCAGTAAGGGTCCCACACTTTCCCTGACCTTCTTCTTGTTGCTAATATACTTGTAGAAACCATTCTTGTTACCCTTCACATCCCTTTTTATCTGCAACTCTAACTGTGCTTTGGCCTTCCTGATTACACCCCCGCTTATTTGAGCAATATTTTATTCTCCTCCCTAGTCATCTGTCCAAGTTTCCAATTCTCATAAGCTTCCATTTTGAGTTTAACTCAACAAAGATTTATCTGTTAAGCCAAAATGGTCATGTCATAACCATAAGGGTAGCCTAAAATTCCTCCTTTTCTGTAAGGGGTTAAGAAGCTCAAATAACCTGGTTTGCACCTGACCAAAAGGATCAATGGGGACAGAAGACACATTCAAATCTGGGAGGGGGGAGGCTTTGTTTCTGTGCTCTTTGTATGTGTGTTTTTGGGAGAAAGCAGAAAAGCATCAGGTCAGCAACTCTTCTCCTATCAACCATCCTATAAGTCTCAATATTGCAAAAAGAGTAAGTAAGCCAGGCAAGGCATGTTAGTTTATATTTGTTTTCCTAACTTGTGAATTTTCCCTTTGCTAGAAAGAGGTTTATCACTGTTGTTTGTTTGTAACTTTGAAACTAAGACTAGAGGGGTTTCCTCTATGCTCTTTATGTTTTTTTTTGTTACTCTGTAAGGTTACCTATCATCCTGATTTTACAGAGGTGATTCTTCTTACCTTTTCTTTTATTAAAATTCTTCTTTTAAGAATAAGACTGATTTTTCCATTGTTTTAAAGATCCAGTGGGTTTGGATCTGGCTCACCTGTACAATTGGTGAGGGTTTTATTCTCAAGCCTGTCCCACGGAGGGGGTGTACAGCTTGAGGGGATATTTTGGGGGAATAGGAACTCCAAATTGTCCTTTCCCTGGTTCTTTGTCTAATAACTTGGTGGTGTCAGTGATACTTTTCCAGGACAAGGAATTTGTGCCTTGAGGAAAGTTTTTAACCTAAGCTGGTAAAAATAAGCTAAAGGGGTCTTTCATGTGGCTCCTCACATCTGTACCTTAGAGTTCAGAGTGGGAGGGAGCCCTGACACGTTGCTTGCCATATTTTCTATTCTTTCTGCACATAGGGATGGTTCATTTTTGCTCTGCCAGTAAGACACATGCATACCTTCCTAATTCTTGCCTCAGTACAGTTGCACTCATCACAAAACTGATTCCCCCAACAAGTCTGCTATGGTTAGAGATGCCAGGTTTCCAGTTTTTGACCAGAATGCTCAGTCGAAAAAGGACCCTGGCAGCTCTGGTCTGCACAGCCAGGCTAAGACAGGCTTCTGGCCTGCGATGGCAACACGCAGTTCCTGGAAGCATCCTGGCTCCTACATGTAGGGGCAGCAAGAGGCTTCTGCAATCTGTCATCACCCAAAGCACTGGATCCACAGCTCCCATTGGCCGAGAACCAGGTGGTGGCACCTGGAGACAGGGCAGCCACATAGAAGCTGAAGCCAGGGCTGCCTGAGGTAAGCACCGCCCAGAGCCTACACCCTTGATCCCTCTCCAGATTTCCAAACCCCTTGATCCCATCCAGGAGCACCCTCCTGTATCCCAAACCCCTCATCACCAGCCCCACCCCAGAACCTGAATCCACAGCCATAGCCCTCACTCCCCCTACACCACAACCCATGCCCCAGCTTGGTGAAAATGAGCAAGTGAGTGAGGGTGGCGACAGAGGGACGGGGGATGCAATGAGCAGGGGGTGGGATCTCGTATAAAGGGCAGGGCCTCAGAAGAAGAGTAGGCGGGGAAAGCTGTTTGGTTTTGTGCAAGTATAAAGTTCGCAACCTAGCTACGACCCAGGCCGAGAGGAGGTTTAATACAGACTCATTAGGCCAGCATCACACCATCCAGACAACCCATGGCATCAATTGTGGTTTTGAGTAGATTGCGAAAGAGTTAATTTACATCAGAGTGATGCAAAGAGGTTACAGTCTAAAGGAAAACCAAGGCCAGTGACATAAAAAAATTCAATATTCAGAGAAAGTGTGGTCCAGAAATCTGTTCTTTAAAAAATGTTTTTTGACGGGAATGAAGATGCAGTTAGGAAACATGGAATATTAACATGAATCTCAACTGAAAATGCACAGATGTCAGAGACTGGCATTAGAGTGAACAGATTAGTCAAAAGGGACTACTGCAAAATGAATTGTTTTTATTCTCAGTCCTGAGAGATTAAAATGTACTTTTGTTTTTGGCAAAATCAAATCTTGGCATTAGTCTTTTTGTTTTAATTGCTTCATAATATATAAATGAGAGTCCATTGAATTTCACTCTGCAGAATCTGTAATGGAAAAATACAAGTTGATAAACAATGCACAAAAAATATGAAACAACCATTTTCTCTGTTGAATGTAATGGTCTTCAATGGGACATAACACTAGGCTATTTTTGATATTGTGTATTCAGTAGAGATCCAATGATATATTACTATTCATAAGCCATAATACAAGAAATAATAATAATAAGGTTAAATCTGACTTTGTGAATGAAGCATAAGCAACGTTTATACACATACAGTACAGACCAGTAGAATTCCTATAAACAGCACTAGGAAGTGACTCTGTATTATTGGTTATCAGTAGAAAGCACAAATATATTATTCTGTTCACATCAGAGTGCTTTTAAAGTAATATGGGGGAGGGATTTTGTGACTTCAAATCATGGATTATTGATTCTAGAGTTTGGCACTAAAACGCTGTTTAGATTTTTTTTTCCCCCAACAAAACCTTTTTACTGTTCTACCTGTTGGATACACAAAAAACAAAGATGGAGGTATGAAAGCATCTTTTATGAGAGGTGTTAGTGCTAAAAATATCAACATTTTGGAGAATTAGCTGTGTATCTCTTGCTGCTTGTATTTGCTTAGCATTGGTGACCATTGCAACACCTGAATCACCTTGTGGATAAACACATTGTTCTTGAGGTTTTTAATACCTTATTATGTATCATACAGATATGCACAAATTCAGATTTTTGGGTGTTTATCCAAAGTGAACTGCAATTTTTTTTCAACGGATTTGTCTTACCAGTACAGAATGGAACTATTCACAAATAATTTTGACTTATGGAGCCCAAAGCCAACATATGACCATAGATCACAGATCTCTCAGTATTATCTTATCTGAGTGATCATTGGTCTTCCATGACATCCACAAAACTTGATCCCAATTACCAGGCAGATTTTTAAATAAGTGCATGATTGGTTTGGGCATCTTGTACCATTCTTGTTCCTCAATATATATCTTTTCAGTGTGCCTCTCCAACGGCCATGTGAGGCATATGCAAACTGGTGATGATTACTGGAGAACTTCATATAACATAGGAAATTCCCTTGAAATCCATACTAGTATGCAGCATGGAGTACTGAAGGGTAATTAGCAATGAGACAGCTGCCACATATTTAGGAGCTATATTAAGACCTCATTACCATAGTTCAGATAAAAAAAAATTAGTTAAGAAAAAATACAGACAAATCACCCATAGATATGAAACCACTGGAACTTTTCTGCTGAATAAATAATTTAGTTATGAATATTTACCCCAGAGATAATCATGTTTACAACAGATCAATGCATAAGTCAAGTCCTGTCCATCTTCTCTGTCCAAAATGATTATTAGGGATCAAATAGAGGATTGATTTTTTAAAGTAGTTTTGAAGATAATTATGGTCTGATTATGGGAAACATAACACTGGAAACATAGGAAGCTCATGAAAACATGGGCTATTTTGTATGCTCATGCAGCTGTCGTTGGAGAGAGGACGCCATACAGCTCTGTAGCTGCCCTTCAAAAATTATACACATGGCTGGTTCATATTTAATTCTGAGTTGGGAGTGATGGCAGATTATGTATTATTAATAATTTTGTCATCACGAGCTGCAGGGGAGTGGCAGTTAGGTGAAGTAAACCACCAATCTGTCCAGCTTCCTTCATTTATTCATGCATAAATTGTTGCATGCTAATTATTTGTACTGTAATGGAGGTGATTAGTTGATACCTCTAATATCACTATATTATTAACTCTTGGCATGACATAGATATGTGCTTTATTATAGCTGTATACCATGCAACTATAATTTGTAAAGCCAAATTTTCTGAGAACTTAGAAATTGGATGGCACATATCCCAGTGATAACCCAATCTGGTGATATTCTGAACAAAAAGAGCTCTCAGCCATGCTTTCAGCTGTTTCCATCACTTCACACTGACTCAATGGACATTCTAGCTTTCAGACGGTATACAGACAGGTGATAATCCTGAATCTTATTATATACTAGCATAAGTGCCCGGCGTTGCTCGGGTCAGTCGGAGGTGGGGAGGGGGCAGACAGTTGACACCCCCTGACCAACCCCAACACCCACACCTCACCCCTCACCCACCCCGACACCTTCCCACACCCCCTGTCCAACCCCAACACCCCCCGGCTCACTTACCCCCCGACCAAACCCGACAACCCCACCTGACCCCCCCAAGCAAACCCAACACCCCCACCTCACCCCCCGACCAAACCCGACACCCCCACCTGACCCGCCGACCAAACCCGACACCCCCACCTCACCCCCTGAGCAAACCCGACACCCCCACCTCACCCCCCGACCGAACAGTGTATTTAATAATCTGTGTGCTACACAGTGCACCATGAGCTGAGGGGGGGGGGTCGGGTTTGGTCTGGGGGGGTAGGAAGTTGTCGGGGTGGGTGAGGGGTGAGGTGTGGGTGTCGGGTTTGGTCTGGGGGGGTGGGAAGTTGTCGGGGTGGGTGAGGGGTGAGGTGTGGGTGTTGGGGTTGGTCAGGGGGTTTTGCGGTTGGTGGGGGGGTGAGGTGGGGGTGTCGGGTTCGGTCGGGGGTAAGTGAGCCAGGGGGTGTCGGGTTTGGTCGGGGGGTAAGTGAGCCAGGGGGTGTCGGGTTTGGTCTGGGGGGGTGGGAAGGTGTCGGAGTGGGTGAGGGGTGAGGTGTGGGTGTTGGGGTTGGTCAGGGGTTTTTGCGGTTGGTGGGGGGGTGAGGTGGGGGTGTCGGGTTTGCTTGGGGGGATGAGGTAGGGGTGTCGGGTTCGGTCGAGGGTAAGTGAGCTGGGGGGTGTCAGGTTTGGTCTGGGGGTGGGTGGGAAGGTGTCGGGGTGGGTGAGGGGTGAGGTGTGGGTGTTGGGGTTGGTCAGGGGGTTTTGCGGTTGGTGGGGGGGTGAGGTGGGGGTGTCGGGTTCGGTCGGGGGTAAGTGAGCCAGGGGGTGTCGGGTTTGGTCTGGGGGGGTGGGAAGGTGTCGGGGTGGGTGAGGGGTGAGGTGTGGGTGTTGGGGTTGGTCAGGGGGTTTTGCGGTTGGTGGGGGGGTGAGGTGGGGGTGTCGGGTTCGGTCGGGGGTAAGTGAGCCGGGGGGTGTCGGGTTTGGTCTGGGGGGGTGGGAAGGTGTCGGGGTGGGTGAGGGGTGAGGCGTGGGTGTTGGGGTTGGTCAGGGGGTGTTGCGGTTTGTGGGGGGTGAGGTGGGGGTGTCGGGTTTGCTTGGGGGTGAGGTGGGGGTGTCGGGTTCGGTCGGGGGGTGAGGTGGGGGTGTTGGGTTTGCTTGGGGGGGTCACGTGGGGGTGTCGGGTTTGGTCAGGGGGTAAGTGAGCCGGGGGGTGTCGGGTTCGGTCTGGGGGTGTTGCGATTGGTGGGGGGGTGAGGTGGGGGTGTCGGGTTCGGTTGGGGGGTAAGTGAGCCGAGGGGGTGTCGGGTTTGGTCTGGGGGGGTGGGAAGTTGTCGGGGTGGGTGAGGTGTGGGTGTTGGGGTTGGTCAGGGGGTGTCGGGTTTGCTTGGGGGGTGAGGTGGGGGTGTCGGGTTCGGTCGGGGGGTAAGTGAGCCAGGGGATGTCGGGTTTGGTCTGGGGGGGTTGGAAGGTATCGGGGTGGGTGAGGGGTGATGTGTGGGTGCTGGGGTTGGTCAGGGGGTGTCGGGTTTGCTTGGGGGGGTGAGGTGGGGGTGTCGGGTTCGGTTGGGGGGTAAGTGAGCCAGGGGGTGTCGGGTTTGGTCTGGGGGGGTTGGAAGGTGTCGGGGTGGGTGAGGTGTGAGGTGTGGGTGTTGTGGTTGGTCAGGGGGTGTTGCGGTTGGTGGAGAGGTGAGGTGGGGGTGTCGGGTTTGCTTGGGGGGGTGAGGTGGGGGTGTCGGGTTTGGTTGGGGGGTAAGTGAGCCGGGGGGGTGTCGGGTTTGGTCTGGGCACCCACCCCGACACCTTCCCCCCCCAGACCAAACCCAACACCCACCCCTCACCCCTCACCCCCCCGACACCTTCCCACCCCTCCAGACCAACCCCGACACCCCCCGGCTCACTTACCCCCCGACCAAACCCGACACCGCCACCTCACCACCCCCCAAGCAAACCCAACACCCCCACCTCACTTACCGTCCCACCAAACCCAACTCGAATCCATCGTGGGGGGGGCGCCCAGAGCCGAGGGATTCCGGGGACCTTCGCAGGTGAGGGGGGCACAGAGCTGAGGGATCTCCAGGGTTCCGTTGGGAGGGGGAGGGGCAGAGAACTGAGGGATCTCTGGGGTTCCGTGGGGGAGGGGGGAGGGGCAGAGAACTGAGGGATCTCCGGGGTTCCGTTGGAGGAGGGAGGGGCAGTGAGCTGAGCGAGTGAGGTGTCTGTTGGAGAGGGGGTATTATGACATCATCACCACCTAACCGCCCAGCCGATGTGATTGGCCCTGAAAGACTTTCACCCCTGGGGGGCGTCAGAGGTGAGATCCGAAAATTTTTCGAACCTTACCAGCATCTAGACCCCAAGACCCCTCACTGTACCAAATTTCAAGTCTCTGGCTCAAACGGTGCGGGAGGAGTTCGCTGTCATACGTACATACATACATACACCACTTGACTTTTATATATATAGATATTATTTACACTTTGTATTGTTAGACCTTTTGACCCAAGCAGTTAGGTAAAGTTAATGTTTTGCAGTTTCTTCCAGTTAGGAACATAAGAACAGCAATACTGAGTCAGACCAAAGGTCCATCTAGCCCAGTATCCTATCTTCCGACAGTGGCCAATACCAGGTGCCCCAAAGGGAATGAACAGAACAGGTGATCATCAAATGATCCATCCCCATTACCCATTCCCAGTTTCTGGCAAACAGAGGTTGGGACACCATAGCCATTGATGGACCTATCCTCGATAAACTTATCTAGTTCTTTTTTAAGGAGGAGAGGCTGACGATGATACGTATTTTCCTTGGCACAATTGTTTTTATTTACAATGAGCATGCAAACTCATGTTTCCCTGAACAAAGCAGGAAGCTAACAATAGAGAATTGTTTCTTTGTTTAAAGCCCAAAGCCTCTTCAGCCAGCATTAAACCCAGAAGCATCATCTGTAAGCTTCTCTCAAGGTCATATACCATGTTTGTACAGGTTATGGCTTTCCCTGTGATGTTGACTCCTCTCACAAACACACACACACACACGCATGCACACATGTCAAACAATACTCAGGTCATTCAAATTCCAGGGCTACCTTGCATTTGGATTTGTCTGAGGCAGAGAGATGTTCCTGTGTTTTGGCTTTGGAGACTATTATTTCTGTTATTTCACACTTATTACCAACTGATAACAAGGTTTAACAAAACCCATTACAATATTATGGCAGAATTGAATGTCCCCATAGTTTAAAATCAAATTTCAATTAAAGGATATCAAAAACTTAAATGTTTTTGAAAAAATCCAGATGAACAGTTTACAAAAAAAGAAAAAAATTCCCATTTTTGATTAGTTGTATTAAGAATATATAAGTATAGTTCACTTTTATGGTGTAAAGTGTTCCTGAATGGCCACTGGGAAAAGTTATGAGACATAGTTGAAGTATTGAGCCCATATCATAACCCTTACTTATGTGAATAATCTTTAGGCATTGAAATTGATAGGTCTACTCTTAAAAGCGATGATTATTGATACGCATAAGGGTTACATTATTTGACCTTTATTTAGGAGTTTCAAACAAGCTGAACCATCACAGAGATAGATGAATTCCTCCTTATATGAAGGACATATGCCCCCAGAGTAGAACAATATAGATTATTATAGTTTCCCTTTTATATATCACAGTCTGCCTTCAGGAAGTTCATTGATCTTCTTTGTTCCTGAGCTACAATAGATTGTGGCTTTTACTTTATAGTGACATTTTTCTGTATACCTCCAGAGAGGCCAAGATATTTGAAATAGAGATAAAAACACGATTAGTACACAAAAGACAGTGTAAGAGAAGAAAATGAAATATGTCTTTTCATTGTAATGCACAGAATGCTTATATATTGGAGGATCAAAAGGAGTTTGATATCTGTAGAAGATATAGTAGTACATGGCTGGAACACAATGTCTTCAGAACTGATACTGAAGATGAACAACAGCTTAAAGGAATGGCATGTAGTATATACAGAATTTTCAAGAAGTGTATGAAGAGCAACAGTGTCTTTCACAATTATTTTCAACACAGAATATATATTTCAGCAGACGGCCATCCTTGGCAATGTTCTTTCATTGTACTGATTTCTCATGTGAATTTTTTTCTCTCTCTAACCTATAGCACTTGCATGATATAACTGTCTATTGTGTATACTAATTGCTTCATTTTGTATTTCACGTCTTCAAGGTCAACCACTAGCCAAGCAGAGGATAAAGACTGTGTGATGTGAACATTACTGTCTCATGTGAATAAATGTAAGTGTATGACATTTTTTGTCTTATTTATTTCTTTGAGACTGCTGAAATTATGTCAGAGAACAAAGACATTCAGTATTATAAATGTAATTACATAAAATGTTCCTTGACAAATGGGAATTCTAGGTTGTTGTTGTTTTTCCCTGCAGTTGATAGTGGATGGTTAAATTGAACCAACGTGTAGATTTTAGGGAACGTCACTATTAATGATTCAATACAGTTTTGCCCCTATATTAAGTCAAACTGAAAGCTCTCATCTTTTCAATATGGAGTTGCATAGGTACTAAACTAAGTAATTTATTATCCCTAATTATTTTACTCTAGGGTTATCTTAAGAAATTATTGGGAGTTTTTTCATTGACTTCAAAGGGTTTTGGATCATGGTCTGCAAGACCATGTATGACTGTTTGAATGTTAAAGGTCTTGGTAGTGATTTAGAATTTAACACAACAATATTAGCATTCTATATCCTTTCTATAAATAAACTTGGATTATTCCTGTTTCTTGTATTGAGTTGGGACTCATGAGATGTTGATTTACTTCCTTGCTCTGCAACAAGGAAAAGTTGTGGCTGAAAAGTGATAAATTACTAATATATTTTCTACAACAGATACAAGCGGTGACATCCTAGACCCACAGAGGTCAATCAGAAAACTCCCATTGACTATGGTGGGCCATGATTTCACTTAAGAATGTTTGATGGGTGTTATTCTGAGATGATTAATCATAAATGAATTATATGTATAACACAGCTAAGTCCCAAAAGTATTAATATCAAGTATATTATGTGGTGTACAGGATCCACTGTGACAACACATCCTTTGGAAGACTACTCAAATGAGTCTTCAATGATAGGCATCTACAAACAGGCACCAAGATGTTGTTTTACAAGGCAGTTGTCATCCCCACCTGTCTCTATAGGTGTGAGACCTACAGATGACATCTCAAGCAGCTGGAGTGATTCCAGCAGCATGCCTCAGGAAGATTCTCAGAATCAACTGGGATGGACAATGCACTAACATCAGCATTCTTTCTGCAGCCAATATCAGCATCATAGAAGTGCCAATCATGAAACACCAGCTCCTCCGGGCTGCCCACTGTCTACCTATGCCTGACACTCGCCTCCTGAAGTAAATACTCTTTTCTCAGTTAAGTGAGGGAAGAAGGGCTCAGGTGTTGTTCCAGCTTTGAGCAGGAGGTTGGGCTAGATGACCTTCCGAGGTCACTTCTAACCCTAATCTTCTATGATTCCATGTGTAGTATATGCCAATCAAAGGAGCACTTTTGTATCTTTGCTGGCATATGAATTAATTTGATGATCTATTGGCACTGGATTAAGTCCTATGATCTAAATTAAGTATCCATGTAACTCCATGTAACTAAGCTCTTTTTTTGGCCACCAGATTTATTTTAAAACCTTTGCTCTTCAACCAAATCGAATAGCATTGACTTCAGTGGATTGAAGCTGAAGATCTTTCTTTATGTATAAACATTCCAGAAACAGTAATGAATGTAATTATTCAACATGCCTATGAGATTGGAAAATATTATCATGATTTTATCAACTGGAAGCCGAGTCACAGAGATTAAGTGGCTTGCCCAAGGTTACGTTGGAAATCTGTTGCACAACTGGGAAGTGAATTCACATTTCCTGAATTCCAACCCAATACCTTGAACAGAAGCCTATTCTCTGTCTCGTTATCTACTGTAGGGTATCTCCTCTAAAAAAATGGAGTTCTTTAAAGGCATGGTATCTACAAATAGCTACAGGCTGCTGGTGTGCAGACAACATAGCTCATTGTGGTGGTCCATATTGTCCCATTGTTTCCTTGTACTCCCCTATCTGTCTTTGTCTCCATCTTTTTTTTTTCCTGGTCTCTTACTTATATTATAAACTCTCTGGGGTAAACTGTCTGTTTTGTTTTGAATAGTACCTAGCACAATGAAGTTCTGGTCCTTAATTAGTCCTTCAAAGCACTGTGATAATACAAATAAATAATATGTTGTGCTATTTCCCTGCTCAGGCATCCAAGTCAGAAGCAGGGTGGAAGGAGACAATTACAATCACATTTTACACTTACCTCAACACTCATCTCAGAATGAAATCACACTATCCTAATGGTTCACATAACCAAAACCATGGATCCAAACTTCAGAACGCTAAGTATGCATTTCTACTAGTACTTTAATAATTAGAATCATAAAGTTGGAAGGGACCTGTAGTGACCAGAAGATTATTGTGACGGCAACCAGCAGGAGGCGTAGTTACACTTCTGAGTCAACTCCAGGAGAGGGCGTAATGGTGTTATCAGTTTGAGAATGGCCTTGCATTCTTGTTATCTGTGTGTGTCTGAGAACAGTTTCCCAGCTGTGTGAGTGTTTACCCCGTCTGCGTGAGAATGAATGCATGGGAAAATAGATGGGGAAACTGAGGCAGGACAGCGTGTAATCAACAAGTGCTAAACAGCGTGTAATCAATCAATTAGCTTGCTGCTTGCTATTCATGGGACATGTGTATGTATGAGATGCAAATGAGCCTGGGTATATTTGTGTTGGCACACCCTTGTTTGTTGGGCTTCTTCTCTGGACATCGCTTGGGTGTGTCAGATCTCCTGTATCGCGGCAATGCTGACCGGGGCCCCCAGCACGGTGATGCCGCACCCTTCAATAAACTCACCACTTCCCATCTAGCCATCTGTGTGTGAGCCTCGTTTCTCCCGGCTACGAGATAAGCACCCCGCAACAGGACCTCAGGAGAGCATCTAGTCCAACCCCCTGCTCAAAGCAGGACCAAACCCATTTTTTGGCCCATATCCCTAAATGGCCCTACTTAAGGGATTGAATTCACAGCCCTGAGTTTACAAGGCCAATGCTCAAACCACTGAGCTATCCCTCCCCCCAAGAGATGCTGTGACAATTAATTTATGTTTATACAGAATTTGAAAAATGAACAGTATGTAATAAAGTCCAGCTATTGTATAATAAACAATGATGCTCTGTCTAGTTATAATTTTATAAAATGTAAGTTGTAACATGTTAAAGTGAAATAAAGTGAAGCAAAATAATAGAAAGATATTACAATGGAACTTTAACTTCCCTCAAGTATTTCTAACTGGAAAAAAATAGAAGGAACTCATAGTTTGAAATGTTTCCCCCTTTCCAGACTACCTGGATATTAATTTCAAGTTGTACATTGAATTGACATCTGAAGCTAGATGTTTGTCTTCATTTATCGCTGTCTTGCCCTTTTTAGTCAATTACAGTGGAGCAATCTGGGTATAAAATGCAACCAAAAGAGAACTGACAGAATTTTACATGCAAATGACTATATCCGGTGCAAGTACAGTAGAGAATCAGACCTATTCATGTTTAGCACTGGCTCTTAAAGCTTAAGAATTATTAGCTTACATTGCACACTTGAGACTAAATCCTTAGACATGCTGATTATCTAGAACTCCTATTGATTTCAAAAGGAACATGGGATCTGTTGTAGAAAAGGGAAATATCCAATAGATTCAGTATTTATTGTTTTATAAAATAATTCAATTTTAACAGGGGACAAAGTCTGCAAAAATTTCTACAAAAAAAGCCCAAATCCAATGAATACACCTAAACTAAAATAACCTGCTGCTTGTTTTAATCTTATTTGTTATATACATTTGCAATGTCAGGATAGGTTTATTCATAGACTGATAGATCCCAAGGCCAGAAGGGACCATCATGATCATCTAGTCTGACTTCCTGTATAACACAGGCCATTGAACTTCCCCAAATAACTCCTAGAGCTTGTCCTTTAGAAAAAAAATATCCATATTTATTTGAAAATTGTCAACCGTGACTCTTGGTAAACTATTCCAATGACTGATTACCTTCACCATCCAAAATGTATACCTTATTTTCAGTCTATCAATTTATAGACCAGAATCAGAACTTCAGAGATTCTTCAGTTACTGCGTGAGCCCTCTAAGAAGTCTCAGATCCCAAAATATAAAGAGTCTCTCTCTCTGGCTTCGTCTACACTACCAGCTGGATCGATGCATAGAGATCGATCTATTGGGGATCAATTTATCGCATCTCATCAAGATGCAATAAATCGATCCCCAGAGGCACTGCCATCGACTCCAGAAGTCTAGCACACCAAAAGGCACAAGGCAGAGTCGATGGGGGAGCCTGCTGTCAACCACTGCCACCGTGAGTACGACAGGTAAGTCAACCTAAGATGCGTCGTCTTCAGCTATGATATTAACGTAGCTGAAGTTGCATATCTTAGGTCGACCCTGCCTGCTAGTGTAGACCAGCCCCCCCCCCTCCCCCCTCTTTCTGCCAGGAGGAGCCAGCAGCAGACAGGGCCTGGTTCAATATCTAGGGGTTTATTTTCAACAATACAACACAGAACTGGCTCGACCCCTCCCCCCTCGCATAACCATGGAAAAATACACACCACCTCTGGATGCCTCTAAGAGGCAATATTTCCCACTCGTGAGCCCCAGGTCTGAGTATAGAAAAGAAACTTTTAATGAAAGGAGGGAAGTCACACAACATTAATTAGGGAAAATGCCACAAGCGGGATTCAGAATCATAGAACTGTGAGCAAAACACCCACTCCACAGGGTGTGGAAAGTGCTCTCCACCTCATGTTCTTGAGTTCTAAACTTCCTTTTTTGTGACCCTCTCTGCTCCCTCACCATACTCCATTCACAGTGGTTGTCCTTGGTTAGTAAGGATCTAGGATTGAAAGGCGCATCTGTGGGAGTTCACCTCCTGCCTGGGGAAGAAGGCACTTTGCTTGCTCCACCATCTGAGCACTTGTTCTGGCTGGCTACCCTACCAGAGGCTGCTTCTCACCACCTGGCCACCCTGCCAGCCACGGTTCCTCATTGCGAAGACAGCCACTCATTCTGCTCACTGCCTCACCAGCCACTCATTTGCTGGCTGACCGTCAGCCACCGTTAACCACCTTCTGCTGTCACCAGCCTCTCAGATGTGAGCACTGCACAACACTCTCTTAGTAATTTTCAGCTCTTTGCAGGCTGGACAGAAACAACACCCAATCTCAAGTGATTTAAGCTCTCAATAACATTTAGCTCTTAGCAGGATAGGCAGAAACACAGTCCTACCACAACTGACTTCTGCTCTGATTGAGCATTTCACATAACAAAGAGACTCCTAATGAAACCTATGTATCTCTTTCTTTGAACAGGGTGGAGAAAAAGGTTAAACCAGTCCAGTGACCCAGTGGGAGAATTCAAGCTTCCTGGCTGGGACACCTATCCCCATCCCTCTTACTTTCACAGAGCTCTGGCATTCTGGCTTATAGAGGTCCCTTCAGCTGAGGGTGTCCCCCTCATTTTTAATGTAATATATTTTATAACATTATTTTATTTTATTTTATTAATGTATTTTAATATAACAATGACAATACTTTGACAACAGCATTTCACTACCCCTGCATTCAGTACTAAAGTGATTTGTAACCTAACACCAGCCAAAATTGATTACTTTGAGCAGCATTGCTCTATCTGCTGGATATCTAAGCAAATTAGGTGTGTTCATGTAAATACAGTTTGCTCCTGAAGTCTATCCCTTTCCCAGCTAGCTGTCAGAAGTGAATTCATTCAGTTCATTCAGACAGTGCTTGTACACATATAGCATCTGTAGAGCAACATTCAATAGATGCAGTTGTAGATCCATAAGCCATTTCAAGGTCTCCTATGTGAGGTTGTGAGTATCATTCAATTCCCTATTTAATCCATGTTTGGGGCTCTGTATTATGATGTCTTCAATGGTTTGGATGTTCTCACCTCAGTCACAGGAAGGAGGATCTTTGATTTTCCATCAGAGAAGCACCAGCATTTCTTCTGTCCTGCTGCTCAGCTGTGGATGTTCAGGATAATCTATCATCCATCCCCCAAGAATAATCCATGGTGCTTGCAGGGGGATAGCAGGCTTTTTTTTCAAATCAAGGAAGGACATAGGAGAAGCAGAAGTTAGTCATCTCAATGGATATCAGGAATTGTCCTTGCAAAGGAATTTGCAGTTTTCTTCTACCTTCATCCCAGAAAATACCTAATAATAACAGAGAAAGGTACCAGAATATTTTGGCGGGTAGATTTGGTTGTGCCTTATGGAGTTATGTTGGGAAGAGTGGGCTCTTAGGGGTCATTTGCAATTCTTGGGCTAGTACTAATGGACAATGGACCACCAAGAACCAAATCTGTAATTTATGGGCCAGTTCATATACCTGTATAGCTTCATTAACTTCACTGCATTGATCATTATTA
Organism: Sternotherus odoratus; assembly: GCA_032164245.1. Classification (NCBI taxonomy): domain Eukaryota; kingdom Metazoa; phylum Chordata; order Testudines; family Kinosternidae; genus Sternotherus; species Sternotherus odoratus. The sequence goes on along the minus strand of JAVMKO010000001.1, from coordinate 224,856,432 downwards.
GCTGATGATCTGTCTGTTAACTTCCGTGTCATTACTTCTAATTTCAATTGGTATAAATGAGAATAGAATTAGGACCACTTCTTTTAAAGCTACCTCCTTTAAATTGAGGGATCATGAAGCATTGGTTACTAATGTTCTCTGTCATTTCTTTTGGTAGATATTAGATTTTTAACGCTTATTTCAACAAGGTGACTTCAAAAGCATTTTAAACACTCTTCCAATTACAACTACAAAATGAGTGGCAGAGGGCCATGACAAATGGCAGCTTTTGAATTTCAGTATTATTTTATATGCATCTCTGCTGCCAAGGCTAAAGTTGTAATTAAGTGATAATCCCACAGCAGCATCAGGTGTACAAGGGAGTAAGAGTTTCCTAGGCTCATGTTTATATAGGCCGCTATGTGCATTCCTGAGTTATGCAGTGTCTCTATGGAGGTTATCACAAATCTATAACAAGTTTCAATAAAGAACTTAATAAGCTAGATAGAAAAGATTTCTTTATGGCCTTTTTCTGAATACCTTACCCAAGCTAAACTTCTATTGAAGGGAAGGAGCCATCATTGTTCCAAAGCTCCTTTCTGAATGCCACTTTCCATTTATTTCTGTCTATTTTTTGCAACTCCCTCCCCTGTTCCTTTATTGTAACCAAAGTATAGCACAACAAAGGCATGTGGGGAAGGATTTCAAAGGATGTGTCAGATTTCTCTACAGGGAAAGTTTTCTTGTCATCTTACTTGGTTGTTTTTTTGTTCTTGAAGCCCCTAAATTCAAGAGGAGGTGAGATCTAATTTTTAGTGTGCTTTGATGATTAGTGTGTAGTGTGCAGTGCTTAGTCCCTGCTTTCTGACAGTTTCCCTTAACACAAAGTTCTGATAAATGTGCTATGGGAAAATAAAGCTAAAGGAAGTGTGAAACTACATGGTCTGTTTACCAGCAACTTGTACTTGTAATATAATGATGCCTCCTAAGGGCCTGAACCTGTAAGGTGCTGTGCACTGCACCTTACAGGATTGAGGCCAAAAGGAGATGTTTGTGCTATGTCTTAATGCCCCATAAACAACTATTTTGTAATTTTTAAAGATACAGAAAAAGAGAGTGGACTGAAATTTACTATTCCATTTTGTCAGTGTATTTTTTTTCTTTTTGACTCACTGTAGCTATTATCTGAAAAAGTGATAACTCAGAACTGGTGTCACATCTGGGACACTGACCAATGTACAGGAAGCATACATATGAATCCTGACAATAAGGGATGTGAGCACCTAGTAGGAGAGTTGTAGGAATCAAGCAGAGAAATTATGATCTAGGAAGATTCCCATGTGCAGTAATTCCAGGGATTTTTTTTTAACTTTCATAATAGTTTATATTCAACTCCATCTGAATGGACTTAAATGATAGGACCAGTGGCTCTCATTATTTATTGTCATACTTTTATTGCCCCATAACAGTAAGAAAAAGAAAATAACAATTTAACAACCATAAAGTTCTCAGTTGTGGTAAGCATACACTTTAAGGGAGTCTCTCCCAAGACCTCATAGTTTATTTAGTCAGCACAAAAGTAAGGAATATATAAAGCTCAGCTTTCTCTCTTGCTGCTCCCAAGATGTTAAGCAGAAAAGAGAAGAGCCAAATGTCATATGGTGGAAATTTTTCCAACAGAACATTTTTTATTGAACAATTGCTTTTGACCAAAATGAACCCCAAAAAGATCTGGCTTCTATTTTTCCTTTAAGAAGAAGGCAGAAAATCTTGGATTTTTTTAACATTTCCTGTGAACAATAATGAACATTGTGCAATCAACTCTCTACAATGGTAATAAGTTACGGGACAAGAATAGAATATCTTTGCTATCTGTAGGTACTGTATGGCTTACATTTTTTCAGCAATGGTGGAAAAAATGAATGTGTGTGTAACAATAGTACTGAAACTACCTAGATTTAACATTGTGACAGTAAAACGGTGGCTGAATTCATGCAGAAAGTAGTAGCTACTTCCATGGCCAAGGAACTGAAAGAAAATCTTATAATAAACTATTATTGCCACTTGTAATAGGCAGGATAATTTTGAAGTCTATGGTTGGTTGATGTTCTTTTTTTGCTGCTGTTGTGGAGCAATGAAAGTATAGCAAACAACTAGCTTCTGTGTCCCAGTAAAGTCTTACTTTTCTTTGAGTATCCTATGAATATCAGAATTATATTCCTATATGTTAATTAAGAAGAGACCAAGACCTCAGCTACACCAATGGAAATCTAGATGAACTCCACTCTTGGTGTGCCTAAGAATGGAATTGGTCCCTTTGTATTGTGTTTGCAGCTTAAGATATTCAAGAACAACGGAGAGCTACTTCAGAGCTGTCACAGACCATAGCCGAAGAGTGTCGAAGGTAGCTGAACTCAGTTTGTACCTTTATGATTTTAAGAGCTATGAAAGCTTCTGATTCCTGGAATATTTGGAGGGAGAATAGACATTATGATATTGAGCCACCACTGCTGCAAACACCTGGAAGCAAATGTAAAAAAGCATGAGATGGGAGTGGGGGGGAATCTGACAGTGAAAATAATGTTTCATATTTTTTTTTTGAAACGTTTGCAAGCCTCCTCTGAACTTTCACAGCAAAGTAACTACACTCCATTTAGGTCATCCGTGATTTAATTTCTTTCTTAATCCAACATAGGGATAAACCCTGATGGATGCCTTAAATTGTTATTGGTTTTATGAAAGTCACTTTCCCGGCAGGTTCTCGGCACCTTTCACTGTTTGGTTTATTTCACTCTTTTAGTCTTTTTTACAAGGTGATATCAATTGAGTAATTTCTCATTTTCTATTACAAAAAGGCCAAGTTTTGCCATTTACCCTTTCTATTAGTATACTCAATGGGACCACTTGCAGAGTAAGTTACTACTCAAAATCAGTAAATGTGGCAGCACCTGGCACATGGTGATATACTAGCAAACACATGCTCTCCATGAACCATTTAAACTGAATGAAAAACAGAGCAGAAAATGAGGACCAGAGACAGGCTACTTTCTTATTATGGTGGATCTGAAGGAAAATTGTATTGAAAACTAAATGTTGAACATGGTAGGAAACAATATACAATTTATTTATTTTTTCTTTACCACTGTTTATAATAAACTTGGGACACAGGTATCTTGCACACATCTCATTCGCTGATATTGCTGAAGCATACATTAAAGATAGCAATATATGTTAATAAAAGTGTGGGGGAGGGGAAGGGAAATAAAATTAAAGGAACTAAAAATACCTACACCTCTATTAATCCCATGTCATATTTTTCACCATTCATACCCTTGCCACCAATCAGACACACTATTGCTGCTCCCTCCATCTTCTCCTAGAAAGTCTGTTAATAGACCTGTACAAAATGTAAGGTTTTTGGCTATCATAGCAGCTGTCATATCCTCTATCATCAACTTCCAGTTCATCTGGATTCAGAAGTTGAGTCGCTTCCATTTTTAGATTTTGAATAAATCTGAAAACTCCAAGCAAAATGTAACTCAACTCACCAAGTTTTCCTTGGTTTAAGGTTGAACTATAAATCCCTCCCTGAAATGATGGGGTGGGAAAGGCATGAAGTGAAACTTGCCCAGTGCTCACAGAAAAGTTTTCTCACCATCAAGAATCGCTTTTAGGTTTCCAATTAACAAGTTTCACCAGATTATGAAAGTCTTTTGCAACTCTACTAGTGACTGGCAGAAAAGATGGCTTTCTAACTAATGATGAAATTCCCTGTGTTATGCAAGTGATATTAACCCTCACTTTTGTGCTGTGAAACTGGTTATTAGCCTGGCTTTCTTAACTACTTCTTGCACATGCTCTTTTACAAGTGCACAGAATTGCAGATCCCATTCAGGTCACTGAGACATGTATGTATCTCTCTCTCTTTGCCCATCACCCCCCAGCCAGGGTATGGGCTACCAACTGGTGTTGGTGTTTCAGTAGCAATTGGTTCACTTATGGGGTGGAGTTGCTAGCCCCACGGCCAAGTTAAGCCTACAGCACCTGGTATTCCCAGGAGGTCTCCCATCCAAGTACTAGCCAGGCCCAACCCTGCTTAGTTTCTGAGATCAGACAGGATCAGGCATGTTCAGGGTGGTTTCACCATATATTATGTATCTATCAGGCAGGCAAAATTAGGTACCTAATCTAAAGTACACAAATTTTACCTTAAATTGTAAGAATCCACAAACTAAGAATGGACACTGAAATTATCTGGGGCATAATGTAGTGTACTAGCTGACATTTTAGGTCCACTTCAGTAGTAACATATGCTACACTCAGGAGAAATTGCTCATTAAAAGGTTTGATATTCTGTTTAGGCATAGAATATGGAAAGTGGAAATGTGGAACTGGAACACTGTAAGGGGGACATGGGACAGTATTGCCTCAGACACAATACCTTCTGAATTGTCAGTGGCTACACACCTATTACATGCATAGTACAATCTACCTGATCAATGCATGTAGGAGAAGGAAGGTATATCCTGACTCTTACCACCATCCCTCTTTCAAAGTGTACATAAAGGGAAGCAGGAGGGATCATTCCTGGTTCTCATTTTTATGCAGAATCTCCCCCATACAGGGCCACAAAAATAAGGAATGGTCCCTGTGCCCCCCCTAACAGCCATGCACATTTTTATCAAGTCAACCAGGCAAAATCTGTCCCAAATGAATGTGACACTCACCAACTGATTTACAAAATAAATGTTAATAACATGCTGATGATGTGGAAGGGGCAACTGTAGCAGAAAAAATCACTCAGAGCCCTTATGGATTCCCAGCAATGTAAAGGACAGGTAGTGTCTGACTATCAGAGCATATTATTAAATTGTTAGAAATCAATTTATACCCTAATATATAAGACTCGCCAGCAATTTCCAGTGTTTTTAGCTCACACTTTAATATCTTTTTTTGTTTTGCTACAGGTTCTTCTAAGTTTCTTTTTTGTTATCAGTCTATCCATGTTTCCTCACAACATCAGTGCCCAATTTTGCAAACCTCTACAAAAGGAGAGCCACATACAATCAGCATTTGAAATAAACAGCCCTTCAGCCAGCACAATAGTTGTCCCTCTGATGGTCTCCTGTGGTGAAGTCCTTCCTAGCTTAAAGAAATCAGGATCCAAGGTGCCAGAACCACTACACTAATTTAAGAGTTGTTAATGGGTCGATGGAGGAAGAAGGGACAGATACAATTTGCCTTATTACTCGACTTACTCCTGTTTCTGTGAAAAAAGGTGCAAGTCTTCCTCTGACTCATTTTTTTTTCTCTTTAGGAAGAAATTAGTCATTTTTTTTCTGCTCCTTCTTCCCTCTGAGGAGAAAGGAGAGAGAGCCTTGGTGAATCTGGAGCTAAGCGACTTGCCAAAGGTCATTTTGGGAAGTTTGAGAAAGAGTGGGAAATTGGACCTGGATCCAGAGTGCTAAATTAGTATTCTAATCACTTATCCTTCCTTGTACTGCTGGCCAATGATTAAGCAAAATATCAAGTTTGATACTTGTTATATTTACACCAAGTGACATTAGATAAAAAACATAATGTAGGGTTGCACCATAACATGATTTAAGTTTCTCGATTTAAAAAAATAAAGACATAAGAACCAAAGCAGAGACACAATGCAGGATGCACCTTAAGGCAGAGAAGTATAACATACCACACCTTGCTCTAGGCTGGCTCTTTGGAAACTGACTTCACCTAGATTACACACTTCCCTACAGAGCTCCCTAATCTGCAAGCAGGACCAAAGACACACTATATCACTATGAGGATGATGAAGCACTGGAATGTGTTACCTAGGGAGGTGGTAAAATCTCCATCCTTAGAGGTTTTTAAGGCCTGGCTTGACAAAGCTCTAGCTGGGATGATTTAGTTTCTGTTGGCCCTGCTTTGAGCAGGGGATTGGACTAGATGACCTCCTGAGGTCTCTTCCAATCCTAATATTCTATGAATCTATGATACATCTACACTATAAGTTAGGAGTGAGATTCCTGGCTCATGGAGACATATTTGTGCTAGCTGTCATTAAACCAGCATGCTAAAAATAGTAATGTAATCATGGTACCATGAGCAGTGGCATGTGCTAGCCACCCTGAGTAAGTACCCTTGGGATAAAAGAGATTTGTGCTCAGAGTTGCTAGCCCATGGCACCCGTCACCACCGCCTATACTACCATGGTTATGCTATTATTTTTGGCACAGTAGTTGGATGAGGGGTAATGTGAGTATGTCTTCACAAACTGGGAATCACATCCCAGGTCCAAGTATAGATATAGCTTTAATTCTTGGGGGGAGGAGATGCAAACAGTCATATAATGTCTCAATTTCTTAATGATAAACACAAAAAGTTAAATAATGTGTAAAAAGTGCATGCAGTAGAGAGAAATGTATCTGTATCATTTCATTCAACTTCATATTAAAATGTTCTGTATAATTTCATTCAATTGAATTTATTCTGAGTCCATATTATCAATTAACAAATTAAACTAAATATGTTATATCCTGACTTTTTAATATAAATCTAAGCCCTCCATTAAACATGGGAGAGGGGGGACAAAAACAGATAAATGGCAAAGTTCACAAGGAATATTATTCCCAGATTTCCATTTAATGATTTCATTTATTAATAGGAATTCTGCATTAAATACTAAGTGAGCCTACATGAGACTTTTCCACTGAGACTTTTCCACTGATGCAAAATTGGGTTTTTAACTAAATGAATGGATTCATGGAAAGTGTGTGCTTTATGTGAAAAATTATGATTATGTCAAAACAAAAATCCAAAGTCTTCATTTTTCTGCCCACCCCAAATAAATAAATAAATAAATAAATAAATAAATAAATAAATAAATAAGGACTGTTGGACCATAAATTTTCTATTTTCATGTTTTGGGTTTTTTTCAGTTTAAATCAATTTTTTTATCATTTTTGTTAATTTTTTGACAGGACAGTTTTTTTCCAACAAGCTCCAGTGATAATGCCTGGCCTAATGGCCCTTGCTGTTCTGGAAGGATTGATAGGGATGAGAGGAAGTCACATTTAAAGCAGTAGGGTTTATAACTTTATTGAAAAAACAACACTACACAGCACCTTAAAGGTCACATTTAAAAAAAAATCAAGTACACTGTTAGTATTTTCATCTGCATTTTGTAAACCCCCCCCCCAATATTATGAAAAATCAGTAATATTATGGTTACCTGTTTTTCCCGTCTAGTTTATGTTCCCTCTAGTCGCTATCACTGAAGGGATTTTTGGGATGGCTCTTAAATGCAAATTGCTCTCTCTCTCAACACAGTAAATGAAGCTTTTTTTTAAAAAAAATACATTTGTAACCCTCTCTCGGAGATGAGGATTGCAAATGAGTCAATTGAAATGCAGCATTGGACTTCTCGGCCTTAGATTAATCTTCTGAGATAAGTGAAAAGAAGTTCTTATTCACCTAGCTAGCTAATGATTTTCTCAAAGAGCCCATTTGATTATTTATTATTAAATTCCCATACATCCAGTTGTCTTAGTTACTTATATGGTTCCATTACCATAGTATCTTAGTGCCTTTATATCATTAAGTTGTTTATCCTCCAACATGCCTGTACATTAGAAAAATACTATTATCCCATTTCATAACTGGGAAACTGAGGCCCAGAGGCCCAGTCCTCAAAACTCTTTAAGCGCCTAACTCCCATGGATTGTAAGAGGATTGATTTCAATGAGAGTGAGGTGCCTAAATGTCTTTGAGAATCTGTGCTAAGTGACCCATGGTTGCAAAGAGCAAGAAGAGTAGGAGGTATGATTACTGGGTAGGGTTTTTTTAAATTATTTATTTATTTATTTTAACACAGCTATGTAATTTTCTTCTAACGTCTCCTTTTCTCAGCATTCCACAAGTACACTCCCTTCTGCAGGAAAAAAAAAATCTTCTCCGGCTATTACCTTACTTCTGGCTCATGTCTGTGAGTTTTAGTTGTTGTAATGAGGCAGAGTAGCCTCACTTGGATGGAGCTTTGCCCCCTGAGATGAAAGTGAAGGGATGGGATAGAAAGTTTAAGAGGGAGGCCTTGCAGCTCAGTTGGGTTGGAGCCAGATGTCTCTACCTAACTGCAGAACTCCGGACCAGAGACGGAACTGTGTAGCGCCTTGTTGTGGAGGAGATGGACTGTGGAGAGGAGTTGTTGGGACTGCCACCCACCCCAAGGAGTTGAAAGAGCTATGGACTAGGAGCCATGCCAAGGAAGGGCAGTAGGAAGTAGCCCAGGGGAACCAGACATTAGTCCAGTTGTGTGGCCAAGAAAGTTAGTGTGTTTTAGTGGCTTCCCCGCTGACCCTGGCCTGGATCCCCCTTTCCTCTGCTGCCAACCCCACCCCCAGGGAGACGGCCTACTCCCCAACTTGAGGGTCAGAACTCCAGACTGTGTTTGCTATCTGTGACAGCCTGAAGATACAGATGGCTTGTGGCTCTGCCCCAGAGGGTCAGAGCCCCTGCCTAGACTGTAAATTGCTGTCTTCCCCAGCCAGGAGACTTTGGACTAAAGACTGTTTCTTGTTTTGTCCTGTACAGAGGGCCAGAGCTATAAAAAGGGTGAATTGTTGCCTTCCCAGCCAGGAGGCTCTGGAGAAAAGACTTCCCCCTTGCTCTGCTCTGCCCAAAGTTCATAGCCCCCAGACTGTGTTAATTGCTGTCAGCCTCCGCCAAGAAGCTTAGGCTAAAGACTGCTCATTGCTCTGCCCCACCGAGAGGGCCAGAGCTAAATACTGCAGATTACTGCCAGTGTATCCCACACACCAATGTTAGGCTAAATCAAAAGCACGTCACCCCTTACCTTGAACTCCGGGTAAAGCGGAGCTGGAGGTAAAAGCTCATAAGCTGTCAGAGACCAATGAAGAGGTAAACAAACAGCCATTGATCAACGGGGAACATTCCCGCTCCCTCCTCTCGGGGGAAGGAGAAGATTCAGTTTATTTTAAGACATCATGAAAGATTTATAGGATAGAGACAGAAGAGGAGTCATTCACAGAAGAGGTGTGGTCTAAGTTAATGCATTTTCCAGGGGCATGCGTACTGTCAACAATTACATAAACCAAGGGTCCATGACCTGGGTCATCATCTGGTCTCTAAGACAATGGATCATTCTACAGCTAACGAGTCCTACAGATACAATGTTTGAACAGAATGTGAAATGAACACATTCGCTAGGCTAGGCAAAAGTAACCAATACATTACCTTGAGCTACAAGCAAAACAGGTTACAGCAGCAGTTATTACAAGAACTCATTGTTCTAATCAAAATACATAGTCTGATATAGACCACTAAGAGATACTGACACAGGCACTTTTGTCTACCAAGCACATAACTGAGAGGTGCACATTTTTAACCCATTTCTAACCCAACACCAAGACCACTTAGAGAGATAGATAAAATGATTCTGCTGTACAGCCTTAGCTAACAACCACTTGGCTCATGCACTAAGTTCCAGAGGTGTCTGGTTCAATCCCAACAACTGGGTTCTGTTGGTATGACACCTGCAGGAGGCAGGGCAATGTACTGTAGGCTGCTCTGCCCTGAGCAGAGGGCCAGAGACAGCCTGTTAATTGACTGTTTAATGTGTGAGGCAGAGTGGCCTCCTTCTGAGTCTGTCAGAGAGGGATGACCATAGAATCACTACACATATAATGAATCCAAAGACTTAATCTACATATAACTACTCCATCTTCTTTAGCATCCTGAAGATATTAATTATATTGTCCTAACCATTTTTCTAGTCATTGCAATCCCCATTTACCAGGTATTTTTTGCATCAAGTTAAACCCACTTAAATCTTTTATCTGTTAATTTGTTATCTATGCCCCCTGTTTGTACTCTCGTTTGCCCCAGAATCCAGTAATAAACAAGATTTTGTTAGGAAAATGGAACATTCAGCTGTGTTTTAAGGATATCATCAAACTGTACAGTAGAGGAAGGAGGATAATCCTGGGAAAGAAAAGTGACATTTATTTATTTTCAATACACTCTGAATAATCACAAATAAGGTTCTGGCTACTGGTCAATTTGGGGCCACACAGGCATTTTATCATTTTTTTTCTAAATTCTTTTCCTGATTTTACAACCCTTAGGCAGCCAAGGAAGACATTCCACACTGCACATCTATTTGTTTCTTTCATATTGTGCCTCACACCTTGTATTTTGAAGCTTGAGCACTCATGTAATCCAGAAATCAGTAACAGGCATCATTCTGCATGGTTATGTAGGCCTATGGGACCAATTTGAGCTAACTAGAGCCTGGACATTGCACATATCTTTGGTCTTTGAGGGCAGCACCTTTGAATGTCCTCACTGCTCACCATCCTGTAACCTTTATCTAGGTGTCCTGTTTTTATTTTGCTCCAGAGCCTTAGAAATAATGTCCAATTCACTATGGATATAACACAGTAATCTTGCCTCACCAAGTGTTCTTTTGAGCCTGGGCACAGGTAAGTACTAAAACTGCTTCAGCCATCTGTCGTTTTCTGATCCTGGAGTAGGGCTGGCAGAAGGGGATACTGCAATAATCATTGCCTATCCCACTCCAAAGAGAAACACCAAAACTACAAAACCATGAACTGAAATGTCTCATTAGTATAAAACATAAAGGGGCACTCCCTGTATTCTCACCTGTCCACTTTATTCCATTCCTGTTGTGCACAAGTGCCAAATTGCTGCCTTAAGTCAACTGGGGATCCTCACATCTATTGTAATATTATGTCAGGAGAGTAAGGGACTAGCTCCAGAGCATCTTTTCCATGACATATATTGAAGACTGTGTTGGAATTGCAAGCTATCACTTGAAGGGTGCATCTACTCTGCAGATGGAAGTGTGGCTCCCAGCTCGGGGAGACAGGCATGTGGTAGATTTTCTTATGCTAGCTTACTAACAAAAACCATGTAGGTGGGTGTTTCAATGGGCCAGATACCTGAGTACAAACCTGCCTAGACCCCAGCCAGCCAGCCATGGATTTAGGAGACTAGCCTGAGCCGTTACCTGTATTAACACCAGCTATACTGCTACTTTTAGAGCTCCACATGAGCAAAGCTAGCACCTGTCTACCCAAGTTGAGCAGCTCACTCCCAACTGCTGTGTAAGAACATAAGAACAGCCATAGTGGGTCATACCAAAGGTCTATCAAGCTCAGGATCCTGTCCTCTCATAGTGGCCAATGGCAGGTGCCCCAAAGGAAATGAACAGACAGGTTATCATCAAGTGATCCATACCCTGTCACCCTATCCCAGCATTGGGAAAACAGAGGCTAGGGACACCATTTCTTCCCACCCTGGTTAATACCCATTGGTGGACCTAGCTCCCTTTTGAACCCCGTTATAGTATTGGCCTTCACAACAACCCCTGGCAAGGAGGTCTGGAGGTTGACAGTGCATTGTGTGCGTTTGTTTTAAACCTGCTTTCTTGTGTTTGTTTTAAACCTGCCACCTTTTACTTTCATTTAGTGGCCTCTTGTTCTTGTATTATGATAAGGAGTTGTCATAAGTGTGGAGTGTTGCCTTGCCTGGGTGGGGCTAATGTTATCTGAGAAAGTAGTGTCGTCAGAGGAGTCTGGCTAGGCACAGAGAAGCAGGGAGTAAAGTTCAGTTCAATTTGGGCTTTGAATTGACTCAAACCCCTTTGGTCCAGCTATGGATCATCCATCTTGTCCTTTCTTAATATGTCTTCATAACTAGCTAAAACTGTAAGTAAGAATTGTATCCTGCATAAAAGCTTTGCATTTGACCTTGGTGCCTCTTTCTGTGTATTTAGCAAAGACAGGGTGAGAAGTTTGTTACGCAAGAAGAGTGAGGTTAAAGAATTCTGTACCTGTGTAGTGTCTTAATTGTATGCTGTATTCTCTTGTCTTTATTAAATCTTTTTAGTTATAAAAAGGTTTGGTTCTTCTCATAAAGGAATCCTAGCTTTGGATGGGGCAGCTCAGGGTGAGTGAGGGCTGTGTCTAAGTCTCTCTCTGCTTTCAGGTTGGAAAGGGAGGGGGGAAGAGGATTGTGTCTCTTAGGTTGAAGGTACGCTGGAGTGAAGTCTCGGTGTGGTTTTTTTCTCCCAGACAGAAGGGAGGGGTTGGGAGGGTTACTCTTGGGGGGAGTCAAGGTTCCCTACCCCATAGTCTTGGGGTAAATACTGAGTGGTGGCAGTGATACCCCAATTTCCCAGCTGGTAAAGTGGGAGAAAGACATAAGTTATTTGGAGTTATTTGGTCTGGCTTAAAAGAGTCCCTTCTCTGTACCCAGGGTTCAGAGAAAGGGGTTGGACACTCTTACAGGAGTAAATAACACATTTACTTTCTCTATACTACTTGTGATTTTATAGACCTCTATTATATCCCTTCTTAGTCACCTCTTTTTCCAAGCTGAAAAGCCCCAGTCTTATTAATCTCTCCTCATACGGAAGCCATTCTATACCCCTAATAATTTTTGTTGCCCTTTTCTGAACCTTTTCCAATTCCAATATATCTTTCTTGAGATGGGGCGACCATATCTGCACGCATGTGGATGTACGTTGTGGGTGTGGGTGTACGGTGGATTTATATAGAGACAATATGATAGTTTCTGTCTTATTACCTATCCCTTTCTTTATAATTCCCAACATTCTGTTTACTTTTTTGACTGCTGCTGCAGGTTGAGTGGATGATTTCGGAGAACTATCCACAGTGACTCCAAGATCTCTTTCTTGAGTGGTAACAGCTAATTTAGACCCCATCATTGTATATGTATAGTTAAGATTATGTTTTCAAATGTGCATTACTTTGTATTTATCTACATTAAATTTTATCTGCCATTTTGTTGCCCAGTCACCCAGTTTTGTGAGATCTTTTTGTAGCTCTTCACAGTCTGCTTTGGACTTAACTGTCATGAATAGTTTTGTATCATCTGCAAATTTTGCCACATCACTGTTTACCCCTTTTTCCAGATCATTTCTGAAAATGTTAAATAAGACTGGGCCCAATAAAGCTCTCTAGGGGACACCACTATTTACTTCTCTCCATTCTGAAAACTGACCATTTATTCCTATCCTTTGTTTCCTATTTTTAATGAGTTACCAATCCATGAACTTTCCCTTTTATTCTTTGACTGCTTACTTTGCTTAGGAGCCTTTGGTAAGGGACCTCAAAGGATTTCTGAAAATCTAAATACACTATATCCACTGGATATCCTTAGTCCTGATGCCTGATGACCCCCTCAAAGAATTCTAGTAGATTGGTGAGGCATGATTTCCATTTAGAAAAACCATGTTGATTATTTCCCAACAAATTATGTTCATCTCTGTGTCTGACAATTTTGTTCTTTATGATAGTTTCAATCAATTTGCTCAGTACTGAAGTGAGGCTTACTGGCCTGTAGTTGTCAGGGTCAACACTGAAGCCCTTTTTAAAAATTGGTATCACATTAGCTATCATCCAGTCACTTGGTACAGAAGCTGATTTAAATGATAGGTTACAGATGACGGTTAATAGTTCTGCAATAGTTAATAAAAAAATCAAATTTATGTTCCTTCAGAACTCTTGAGTGAATTGAATCAGGTCCTGAAGTCTAATCACTGTGTAGTTTATCAATTTATTCCAAAACCTCCTCTAATGACATCTCAATTTCGAACTGTCACCCAAAAAGAAGGACTCAGGTTTGTGAATCTCCCTCACATCCTCAACAGTGAAGACCAATGCAAAGAATTTGTTTAGTTTCTTTGTAATGGCCTTATCGTCTTTAAATGCTTCTTTAGCATCTTGATCGTCCAGTGGCCCGACTGATTGTTTTGCAGGCTTTCTGCTTCTGATTTTTTTTTAATTGCTATTACTTTTGAAGTATTTAGCTAGCTGTTCTTCAAATTCTTTTTTTGGTCTTTCTAATTACATTTTCACACTTCATTTGCTAGAGTTTATGCACTTTTCTATTTTCCTCATTAGGATTTATCTTCCACTTTTGAAAGGATGCCTTTTTGCCTCTCACTTCTTCTTTTACTTTGTTTTTAGCCACAGTGGCTCTTTCTTAGTTCTCTTACTATTTTTTTTTATTTTTTAATTTGGGCTATACATTTAAGGTGAGCCTCTATGTCTTTAAAAAGTTTCAACGCCACTTGCAGGGATTTTACTTTTGGTACTGTACCTTTTAATTTCTGTTTCACTAACCTCCTCGTTTTTCTGCAATTAAATGCTACAATGCTGGGCTGCTGTGGAGTTTTACCCGCCACAGGGATGCTAAATTTAATTATATTATGGTCACTATTACCAAGTGGTCCAGCTATAGATTAACTCAAAGACCTTGTATATGCATATAAGTTACATATGGATACTTGGTGCAGTGAAAGGTTCTGTCAAGGAGCAGGCAGCAGAGAAAAGCTCCAGCTCCTCCCTGCAATGGTGACACTACACTGCTAAAAATAGCAGTGTAGTCATGGGAGGCATTACTTGAGCATGTAGAGAGCTGTGTAGGATACATACATAAGTTTCTGCTGTGTCTTTACTCACCTAAGCAGTGCTTTATCATGTGAAATGCTATTTATACCTGTGATAAGGGGACATGCAATGTCTGCACTCTATATGCTGCCATAAGTGTAGCTTGAGAGTGGGAGGGAAATGGTTTCCTGGTCATGCTTCTAGGCTGGAAGTCTCTTCAAGAAAGCATGCAACCACAGTCAGTATGATAGGGGCCAGCTTAAAGCAAGGTCAGCAGAGTTGTGCTTCTGTGCCTTAGGGAGCAGCCTGTTTTCCCTCTGTGTTGAGGGTTCTTCCGAATTCTAAGAAATAAAATAGGGTTACTTTGCAAACTTCCAGCAAGTGTATTTATTCAATCCAACTTCTCTATGTGTATGCTGTGAGCAAAGCACTCCAACAGCTCCTGAACCTTTTCCAGCAAAATGTTGATTTGGGCTTGTTCTTAAAGTATACGCAGTCCCTCTAAAAATAAGATTTTAAGAAGATGTTATTGTCTCATGTCTTCATTCAGTTTTCAACAACTAATTAAAGAAAAAGTTGCGTGAAAAAACTGACAGAACAAATGCAATTTTGGTAACAAAACAACTGAAGACAGATCCTTAGGCAGTGTAAATTGCTGTTACTCAGGGGAATTATGCTGATTGATATTAGAAGATGATCTAGTTTCTGACATTGTTATAACCGCTACAGTAAAGCTGTATAATTGGAAAGATTGACATTCACTTGAGCTCTTGTTTTCAAATTATGCTGATTATGATGTTGCCACTTCCTGAGTTTTTGTAGCTATTTTCTAAAGTCATGTAATCATGTTTTAGATTTTTCATTGGGATTTCTTATCAAAGCATCTGAGAATGTTATCAGCTTTGATGAATTTCTC
The DNA here is from genome assembly GCA_032164245.1 of Sternotherus odoratus. Lineage (NCBI taxonomy): Eukaryota > Metazoa > Chordata > Testudines > Kinosternidae > Sternotherus > Sternotherus odoratus. The sequence continues at coordinate 224,841,078 of JAVMKO010000001.1, read as the reverse complement.
ATCTGAAGGTCCAAACTGGGAGGAGTGGTAGATATTCTGGAGGGTGGGGATAGGATACAGGGGGACCTACACAAATCAGAGGATTGGGCCAAAAGAAATCTGATGAGATTCAACAAGGACAAGTGCAGAGTCCTGAATTCAGGATTGACGAGTCCCATGCACTGCTACAGACTAGGGACCAAATGGCTAGCCTGCAGTTCTGCAGAAAAGAATTTAGGGGTTACAGTGGACAAGAAGCTGGATATGAGTCAACAGTGTGCCCTAGTTGCCAAGAAGGCTAATGGCATTTTAGGATGTATTAGTAGGGGCATTGCAAGCAGAGCGAGGGACCTCCTCATCCCTTTCTATTCAACACTGGTAAGGCCTCATCTGGAGTTCTGTGTCCAGTTTTGGGCCCCACATTACAAGAAGTGTGTGGAAAAATTTGAAAGAGTTCAATAAAGGACAACAAAAATGATTAGGGGGCTGGAGCACATGATTTAAGGAGAGGAGAGGCTGAGGGAACTGGGATTATTTAGACTCTGAAGAGATGAATGAGGGGGGATTTCATAGCTGCTTTAAACTACCTGAAAGGGGGTTCCAAAGAGGATGGATCTAGACTGTTCTCAGTAGTGCCAGATGGCAGAACAAGGGGCAATGATCTCAAGTTGCAGTGGGGGATAGGTTAAATATTAAGAAAAAAAAGTTCACTAGGAGGATGGTGAAACACTGGAATGGGTTACCTAGGGAGGTGGTGGAATCTCCTTCCTTAGAGGTTTTTAAGCTCAGGCTTGACAAATCCCTGGCTGGGATGATTTAGTTGGGGATTGGTACTGCTTTGAGCAGGGGGTTGGACTAGATGACCTCCAGAGGTCCCTTCCAACCCTGATATTCTATGATTCCAGATTCTATGGTTCCCTGTGAGTTAATGTTCTTGTGGAACCCAGCATCATAATGGGGCTTTAAAACATCATTTGTTCTCTTGTTGTGAAATGTGCTTTTCAATCCTTTGCATTGCCAGATACAAAATAAATATGAAACAGAGCTCAATAAATGTAATACTTTTTGATCAACAGATGTGTCAGATCTGAGAACTACCTAGCTGCCTTTCTTTCCCCCTACTTACTGTTCTTCAATTGTTGCAACGAAATGGTGAATAAAATCATTGCCATTAATAAAATGTTGTACTCAACTCTGCTTCATTACTTCAAATGACAGATCATGTTATGATGGCACCTTTCAAAGAGCAAGCATTTTTAAATATCTTGTCAGAAAACACTTCAATCTATCAGATGATTAATTTTACAGTCTTCCTTGCCATATTATACAGACACATCTATGTGTGAGGAACACTGCTCTGTAAAAATGTGAGTGATCCCATAAGAAAGTAGCAAAATTGTATGTTTCCCCGTAGGGTAATTCTGATTAATGTTGCGTAGGACTGTTAATTTTAACTAACATCAGTGACAAACAGAAAGCTAACATATTCGAGCACTGTATTTTAATGTAGCTCCAATTGCCAATTCAATTAACTCAATAGGTGTTTAATTGAAACATTTGTTTCTTCCCATAGATAATGTATTAATATGTTCTTGGAAACCAGTGTTTTGACTTCCATCATTTTGAAGATGCATACTTCAGATGAGTAGTGCAGTTCAACTATGCTAGTGAAATCTCCTTTCAGTTAAACAAAAGAAGAACACTTATCAACACTGACAGCATATAGATCTGTGACACTTAAAGAATATAAGCAGAATAACTCACAGCTAACGATCTTTGATAATAAAAATAAAGCAAACAGGACTTCATTCAAAATACAATCTTTATAATTGTTTTTGGCAGCATTTGCAGAAGGATGTACTGCTGTACTAGTATTGTAAGCAGGGTCTGAATTAATGCTGTCCTGAAACTGCTCCGCTTCCCGTACCCCACACTGGACTGGAGCTGCGAACCATGGCCAGTGGGAGCCATGATCAGCCGAATCTGCGGACGCAGCAGGTAAACAAACCGGCCGGGCCCACCATGGGTGCTTATCCTGCAGGGCCGTGTGCCAAGGTTGGAGGGGGAGTTGTTGACCTGGTGCTTCTCTGCTTTCCCCGAGAACACACACAGAAAGAGCACAGAAACAAAGCCTTCCCCCTTCCCAGATTTGAAAATATCTTCTGTCCCCATTGGTCCTTTTGGTCAGGTGCCAGCCAGGTTATCTGAGCTTCTTAACCCCTTACAGGTAAGGAAGAATTTTAGGCTACCCTTATGGTTATGACAGCAAGATATTCAGCTGACAGAGTGGTGTTTTGCTCATTGTAATCAACTTGGCTGGTGTTGGGTCAGAAATTATGTTAGTATTGAATCCAGGGGTAGTGAAATATGATCACCAATGTTTGTAATTATTGGGGAATACAGAAAAGAAAGACTGCGCTTAACTTATCCCAAAGGAGGGAGCCACTCTCAGTTTAAAGAGCCTCAGATGGACAATGGCTCAAATGTCAGAGCCTTGTGAAAGTCATAAAGGAGAACAGGATTGGCTCTATGCCAGCAGTCTGCTGTAAGACTGATTCAACTTGTTTCTCCTCACTGTTCAAAAAATAATGCTAAGTGGGTTTTGTTAGGAGCCTTCTTTGTTATTTTTAAATTGCAAGGCAGCTGATGGGAGCAGTGACCACCCTGGTGTTTATACACTGATAATGAGAGGAGAATTTATGTATATGTATAAATATATGGGTCTACACTGACCAGCTATACCTGTGAGTGGGGTGTTAAAGTATTTTTATGGATAGTGCCTGTGATGTTTTTCTTAGATTAATCCTGGGTTACTTTGATTAAACAAACTCTTTCAACCTCAGGCTCTGTGCTTGTGAGAGGGGAAGAATTGCCTTTTAGAGGAGCCCGGTGGGTAGAGTGAAGTTTTCCCAGGTTACTGGGTGGGGGCTCGAGACAGTTTTGGTTATATTGTTGAAAAGAAACCCCTAGATATTGAACCTGGCCCATCTTGCTGTCCACTGCTACTGACTGAAGGGTTACAATATTACAATGCCATTAATATAGTTAATATTTTAAGTTGTAATGGGTTTCATGAAAAACACTCAAAATTATCATTTATCGAGAAGATAGTTATACCTTGAAAAATAAGGAATTCACATTCCTGCCACTTTTTCACTCTCTGCACGTATGCACAGAAAATCTTGAGAGATATGATCAACCAGTGGGTTTCACTGATATATTTTCATGCTGTGCAGGGTCCTTATGAATTGCAATTGCCTGCTTTCAATCCAGCTGTGAATAACCATCTAACCTGCAGATGAAATGTGGAGATCACAAAATTGGGGTTTGAAACAGCACATGCTTCACTTTGAGTTTGAATGTGCATAAATGAATGGGAAGCAGTGGGCTTTGACTGGTACAGATATGTTCCTACCCTGGTAATTAGTCTATGGTTTCCTGAAAGTTGAAAGTCACTGTTTAGTTATGTTAGGATGAAATGTAGAAAATAGAAGTAGAAAGCCTAAAGAGCATTGGAGAAACAGGAACCTCTGGTGATCTTATATGAAATGACATCTCATCACTGGCAGGTTTGCCAATCACTAAATAATTATACTTCTGCAAAATAATCAACCAACACAATAGAAAATAATCCATAGCAAATCCCCTTGAAGAGCTAGAATCTACTGTAAATATAGAATACAGCAAAGCTGCAAGCCATGCAGCTGGAGAAGGAGAGGAAGAATGGGCCTGTCAGACAACTTGCTGTAGAACTGGGACTCCAGCTGATAGGACTCACATTCATTTTCTTCCACAGGCTATAAACACACTTTTGTCCCTGGAAAACTACTAAGAGGCATCCAGTTTATAGCTCTCATGGATCTGATCCACTGAGATCAACAATAATCCTTCCATTGACTTCAATGGATTAGACCTGCAGAGAACTGGCTAATTCTAAAGGTAATTACACTGAACTCAATTTGTGCATGCATGCAGGGAAATTTTTAAAGACCTTTCTATACTGCCATGTTTTGAAAAAGCATTCAGAGGCAGCTCACTGGGGCTCAGTTCTCATATATCAATGATGCTTGTGCCTACAAAGAGTGCATTACTGTATGAAGGGGTAATATTTCACTCCTGGTTGCAAAATGCTATGGTAACTGTTGGATTTGTTAAAATAATCGCTGGTTTATAAATTTTTCATAAGAGTGTCATTCCATTTTCAATTCTTTCTTCCCTTCTAGATTACTCCAAAGCAGTTATATGTTCACCACTTGCATGGGTGCCTGATGTTCTTGAGGATAATAGAGAACTTGGGGATGTCCCAGAAGTTGGATAGGAGGGAATCTTTTATCCACATATCTGCAACACCTCTCTGTTCATAGGAAGAATAAATGTTGGCAGTGATTTCACCTGCATATGCAGAGTATATTGCTATTAAGGTAACTTCCTGGAAAAACTCCAGCCTAAATCATGCAATAGACTAGCAAATAAGGGCAAATGCACTAAGGAAAACACTGAATATCCAAGTGGGAGCAAGGAAAGCTTTATATCATTCAAATGGTATGAATGATACCATTCGGGGAAAAATAAGGGAGCAGAGAGGTTTAGTCTGGGTTGATCAGGCCCGGACCGAATGTGAAATGCCTCTGAAGCTTTTGGCGCCAATTCTCAGAATAAAAAGGGCTGAGAGGAAAACAACCTCAGTGCCTGATTGGGCAGGTGTAAATGAGGGCCCTGATACCAGGCAGATCAGTCGCATGCCTGGAAGGTGTGCTTATCATAGGCATAGGTGGCACCCTGATGCCTATTTTCGCCGAGCAGAGTTCCCAGCTAAAAAAGGCAGGGGACACAGACCCAAGCAGCCGGGACAACCGTGCAGTTTGACATACACATGGGAGCTATATTTAACAGTATCCAGGTCCCAAACCATTTGGCTACTCAGACTCTCCAGTGATGGGGCTATATAGAGTGTAATCTAACTCCCATTGAAGGTAATAGAAAGACTCACTGTCATCAGAGGGCTATGGATCAGGCCCTTACAGAGTGAGAGAGTTGGTGTCCTTCATACCTTAAACCAGTTCCCATTCATGGTCAGTAGTCATTCCCCATATATGCAAAGGGTCACAACCCAGCAAGCAAGACTCATTGCAAGATTGTTAAGGCCCTTTGTATCACGAAGCCCAAATGCGTACATTTCAGAGAACCTTTCTTCACCAGGTTGAAGGTTAAGTTACAAAGTCTTTCTGTCTCCCCTCTAACTTCTGTGGCTAGCCAGTCACCACATCTCCCTCCTCTTCACCCAATGTCTTATCCTCAGTTATAGTTTGTGATCATTTTGATCCTAAAGGACATAAATGTGTGACCATATCAGGTAAGTTTTCATTAGCATTTCAACAATGCAACATTTGATGTGGTGCACCCTCTGTAGGGGGGAAGGTAGTAACATTTGTACAATGGTTATTGTCCCCTAGATCATTCAACATCCTCCTGTCTAGCACAGGAGGTAAATTTACTATCTTGGAACATACCATTTCAAAATCACTTTTGATCTTGTCTGCACCATAGCTAGTCAAAAGGAGCAGGTTGTCTGGATACTAGATTGCATATCAATTACCCTTGGCTGGAGGTATTCCTCTTACCAGTATTTCTATTCTATATCAAATGGAAATGACTGACAACTTGAAGTTTGCATGTCGTAGGTGGGTAAGGAGATAGACAGGTAAAAGTTTGAATTCTACCTGGAAACTTACTATCCACTAGTGTAGACCCTTGAACTTCCTTGACCATGGAATTTGGTTTTCTTGATCACAGGATATTTTTCTGGGAAGAAGGATTGCTAAGCTGAGATGGGAGTCCACCTATCAAGAAAGGGGAAGAGGATCTTCAGATACAGACTGGCTACACTAGTGAGAAAGGCTTTGAACTAGGTTTGATGGGAGTAGAAGACAAAACCCCTTACTACAGATAAGTCAAAAACACGGAGACCTTGGAGAAGAGTCAGAATCTGGGAGGAATATGGACCATAAGGAAGAGATGAGCAAAAATGTAGAGGGGAAATCAAAGCAGTAATTTAGATGTCTGTATACTAACGTGAGAAGTTTGGGGGAAAATAAGAAAGAAATAAAAATGCTAGTTAATAACCAGAATTATGACATAGTTGGCATTAAGGAGACTTGGTAGGATAATACAAATGGCTAGAATATTGGTTATAGATTGCTTTAGGAAGGACAGGCAGGGGGGAAAGGAAGGAGATGTTAGCTTATATATCAAAAATGTATACAGTTGGACAGAGAGTGAGATAGAAATAGGAGACAGACTTGTTGAAAGTCTCTTGGTAAAGATAAAATGGGTAAAAAAACAAGGATAATGTCATGGTAGTGGTCTACTGCAGATCAGCTAATCAGGAAGAAGTTCTGGATGATGCTTTTATCCAAAGCACAGGACTTGGTGGTGATGGGGAACTTCAGCTACCCAGATATCTGTTGCGAAAATAACATGGCAGGGCACAGATTATCCAATGAGTTCTTGGAATGTATTGCAGATAATTTATTCATTTCAGAAGATGGAAAAAGCTATGAGTGGAAAGGCTCTTCTAGATTTTATTTTGAGAAATACGAAGGAACTGGTTGAGAATTTGAAAGTGGCAGGCAGCTTAGGTGAAAGTGAGCATGAAATGATAAGAGTTCATGATTCTAAGGAATGTTAGAAGGTAAAATAACAAAATTAAATTAATGGATTTCAAGAAAGCAGACTTTAGCAAACTCAGGGAGTTGGCAGGTAAGATCCCAGGGGAAGCAAGTCTAAGGGGAAAAACAGTTCAAAAGAGTTTACAGGTTTTTTTCAAGGAGACATTATTAAAGGCACAAGAGCAAACAATCCCACTCAATAGGAAATATAGGGAGCATGACAAGAGACCACAATGGCTTAACCAGGAGATCTTCAATAAATAAAGAAAAGGCTGAACTGTCCAATTGTGGTCTGGTTCCTAATAAAAAAATAAAATAAAATGAGCTTATAACTAAGGTGGCAAATCCAGTTGTGAGGTATGAAAGACTAACAGCTACCAAAGGCCTCTGCTGGAGTTGGGTTTGACTGTTGGTAAACTGAAACTCAGAAAAGGAGTCCTACAACAAGTGGAAACTAGGTCAAATTACTAAGGATGTGATTGCCCTTTGAGGGCCAGTTTACCGACTCCAAGCCATCACCTCTTTTGAAGCAGAGTGTCTCCTTCCAGACTAGTGGGTAAGTCAATGTGATTTCCCAGCAGGTTTGACTGAGATTCAGCACCTGTGGTTGACTATCTCTTCAGGGCTATAAAAGATCACAGCAGTTACATACCAACCTTCAAAAAGCAAACTGCATTTTTTCTTAGGTCAAAAGTTTACAGAGAAAACATACAAATATAAGAAGCTCTGTGCATGCTTCAAGCTTACCAACAGTCAAACCCAACTCCAGCATAGGCTTTTGGTAGCTGTCAGTCTTTCAAATCTTAGTGATAAACTCATGTCAGTTTTTTTAGTTCGGAACCAAACCCCAACTGGCCAGTTCAGCTTTTTTCTTTATTCATTTTGAGCCTTTGATCTGCAGTCTTCTGGAAGGGGTAATGGCCCATTCCTCAGGAGTTAGGTTCAAAGGGGCTGGAATTTGTAAAACAGCATTGTGGAATGTGCCTTAACTACTTCCCCATGGATTCCCCAGGAAGCCCACTTATTGTACCAAAAGTCCATTCCTGTCTGGCACATTTCAATGCTGTTTCAACTCTATACTTCCTTAGGCTCTCATTATCACAGCCCAGGACACAGACTGGATTGTGAAAACAGCCACACAGGTCTGGCATAGGTAGGGCTTTTCCATGGGGATGCTCCACCCATGTTAGCCTAATCTGGGCTAATTTGGCAGTGAAGACACAAAAACCTTTAGTTCTGGAACCAGCATTAACATGAAAGAAGAAAAGTAACAAGTTGGAAAACTTATTAAAAGAGGAAAAACAAATGAAGCGATGTAGAAATAAAAGGATCACAGGCAATATTCCAAAAATATTTTATTTCAAAATACTATTGTGTCCACTCAAATCATTTTGATAGCGCCCATTAAATTAAAAAAAAACTGCTTTGAAACTTATAGAAATGCAAACAAGCTTTGACACTAGAAAACACTGATTTTTTTTTCCAATTTGATTTAAGAACAGACCAATTTAAGCAAAAATTGGCATACAATTAAAACCGATACTCTTTGTGCCAAATTTCAGCTAAGAGCAGATTTACCGCCAAGTTATAAACCCCTTAAAGATTGCATTATAATGGGACTGCTGGGGTGTCCTTAATTATAGTAGTGCTAGGGGCATTTCTATGGTAAGCTGAAAAATGCAGTCTAAACTGATGTGAGTTCACCCCACTAGAGTTTCAACTACAGCTGTGTGAAGTGACTAGTTTTTGCTCTGTGCAATGTGTATTAATTTAGATTTCAGAAACATTATGATGCATTCGTACAAAAAGCTCTAGGCACCTTAACAATTAATTAAACATAATTATGACTTCCCAGCAGCATTACAGGTAGCCAATTAGCTCAGACAACCAGCAGCATTAAAAACTCAGAAACTGATAACCACAACCATTCAATAAATCACAGCAACAGAGAAGTTCCCTTTCAGCCCACCCTGGACATACCCACAATCTTCTCAAACTGTCTAGTAAGTGAGTTTTGCTGCATATCCTGGAAAGGTATTAAGTTCAGGATGTTATGGAGCAATGACTCAACTCTGCTCTTTGACCCCTATCAAGCATTCATCACTTTAAGAATGTGGATTCAGTGGGCTTAATCACATACCTAAAATTAAGTGCATGCATAAGCAATTTGCTGGTTTGGTGGGGAAGAGCTCATCATCATGAATAATTGAGCCATAAATGAGCAAGTTCCAGAGTCACCAAAAATGCCCTGCCATCAGCACTCCCCTCTTTTATATGGCTGTATGCTAACATGAAAAAATCAGTGACTTTCTACCTGGTAAAACAATTATTTTTGCCCAAATGTTGAAATGAGAGGATTTTTCATTGGATTTGCAAGGGATTTTGTATCCTCTTGTTAACTGCCCTCAGCAACACTGGGGCAGGGACAAGTCTTTCAAGGATTATTTATCTCTTCTGCTTCAGTCAACTAATAGCTTGTTATTTACAGATGAAAAAGCTGTTTCAATTCAAATGCAAGCCTGGTAAAAATGAATACAAAATGGACAGGCAATAATGTGATATGACTGAACTTTTCCTATCTACTTCATATTGAAGTGTCAAGAAAACAGATGAGCAACTTAAGCTCCATAATGGAGAGCTTCAAACAGACCAGCAACCTTTTTAGCAAATGCTGATGCTTATAGGAGAGAGAGGGGCTTGGGATAAAGAAATTCAGCTTTTATTGGAAGCACCTGGCTGTACAAATATAAAAAAGATATATGACAACCGGGTTTTTGTACTTTCTATTTAATATCAAATATACTTGATCCCAATGGAGGTTTTCCCCACCTTTCATTCCTCTAATAATCTTCACCATTTCTGCTATTTTTTCTTGTTAGCTGATTTTTGTTGTAAATTTATAGTGTCCCTGCTCTATAAGCTCATAAGATGTACAGGGAAACCTGCTCAAGCTGTCAACTACAGATCAAGATCACCTGTTTTAAGGGCTATAATAACTCCGTCCTTGCTAGACGTCTGTCTCCACTATATTTCCTCCATAAAAATTACACTACCAGTTATGGCTGGAAAAAACAGCCACTCTGATCATTATCAGGTTTCACATAGTTTTCATCATTATTTTATGAAGTTTGATTTATTAATTTCAAGAATTCAGTGGGCTTCCAGATAATCCATTTCCACACAAAAAACTACTAAATTTCAGTTAAGATTACTTAAATGTCTTTCCTATCAACACAATCATTAAAAAATCCAAGAAAAGACCAGTTGACACAACACCCACATGCTCAGCAACTTCAATTCACATGCCTCAACCAGCAATCATCATAGTACTAAAACACACTTGTAAACCCTCTTTACATTCTGATAGGTGACCAACCACATTGCATACATTCAATACTTCACAAGTACTCCAACACAGTTCCTGAACTCTGACCTCATACAGTTTCACATACAAATAACTCAGGACTTGTCTATTTCCTATATAGAAGTATAAACAATGTGTCTAAAAGTTAAGGACCTGACTCTTCTCGCATGTGAACCAATGTTAACTCCATGGGCTTCAATGGAATTGCTCCTACTTTGCACCAATGTGAATGAGAAGAGAATCAGGCCTTATCTGTTTATATTGCTCCAGTGTCATAGGTCACATTGTCTTTCTATCCCTAATGTTTTACATTGTTAAAGTTTTTCAGGCTGCTGTCATCTTCAGTGTTTTCTCCTGTTGGCTGTATGTCACAACATGTTGCTGGGTTCAATGAAGACATTTTCATCACCATATCCATGCCTTAAATCCTGAAGAGATATGTTGAAGAGTAATTGCTCTGTCCTGTTTATGACAGTATCATACCATCAGCATTCTTTTGTATCATTGCTGTTGGCAGGATTAAATTAGAAAACATAAATGCACTCATTATAGTTGAAAAGCTTAGAAAAGAAAATGTTTAAATTGCAAGGAACTAACCTTAATCATACAAGTGAAGTTTCACTTTTAATATAGCCCATACAGACTGCCTAAATGTAACCATTGCCTGTTCTATTTTGGACATCTAATTAGATACCATATTACATTTTTGCTAAATATTCTTGGGTCTTAAAATGGAGATGTAATGAAGCTTAAAATTCTGAACACTTCATTCTTTTCCTAGAGGTGGATAATTTGCTGTAAAGCCATGTGCAGAATATTCAAAGAGTCTGATGTGACATTACAACCTTAACGCAGCCAGTATCAATGGTGTTCTCCTTTTTATGTATTTGATATTATCTATTAAAACAGTTTACATATACAATAAAAAGGTATCCTCACATTTAAAATATACTTACATGTTAACCAGAATTAACTTGGTTGTATTTTACTATTATTACTGAACATTGTGACAAAGGTAATGCCTCAACTAGGCCAGGGCTCCATTGCACTAGGTTTTGTACAAATACATTCTAAATGACAATCCCTGACCCAAAGAGCTTGCATTCTAAAGAGAAAGAAAAAAGGCAAAGGCACCTTCAGTTTCTATAATGCATGGGAGTTTTAGTTATTCTTTATTCCATAATGCTGTATTATCACAGTTAACTATGATATACAGGAACAAGAAAAAAAGCACTAGTATTGTAATAAACATATCAATGGGTGGGGCTTGCGGTGAATGAAACTGATATAAAACTAATATAAAACAAAGTGCTATCTGGTAAATCACAAGATGGGGTACTGGTTTAGGCCTGCTATTGACCACCAAATCAGACAAGAGAACTGGATATGTAGCTTCTTAAACATCTATCTATAATGTGTAGAGAGAAAAATTGTGAATTCATGGGAGATTTCATTCTATTGTACATATGCTAGAAGTCTCATGCTGCCACTAGTCAAATATCTTTGAAGCTTCTAAAAGTTATGTATGATAATTTTCTAACACAAAATATTGAAATCAGGTTGGTGTAACTAAACCTCAATCTGCTGGATAAAAGGTGCTTTCTGAACCATTAATGTTGATTTTAAATGAATTATGGAACATTAGGGAAGTTTCAGAGGACTGGAAAATAGGTACAAAATTCAGTGTTATTATTTCAAAAGTGTAAACAAGATTACTCAGGAAATTATAGGCACGTTACTCTGATATATACCCTGGGCAAAATCATGGAAAGGCTGATATGGGACAAAATCACGAGAGAATTTAAAGATGGTAGATTGGTTAATGGCAATAAACATGGTTTTATGGAAAGTAGGTTTTGTTAAATAATTTTGATATCCTTTCATTGATGGGATTACAATTCTGGTTGTTAAATGTAGCTGTTGGCTTCAAATACGTAGATTTCTATGAGGCATTTCACTTATTCTCACGTCATCCTTTTTTTTTAATGTCACTATATATAATCAACTAGCATAAGTGCCCGGCGTTGCTCGGGTCAGTCGGAGGTGGGGAGGGGGCAGACAGTTGACACCCCCTGACCAACCCCAACACCCACACCTCACCCCTCACCCACCCCGACACCTTCCCACCCCCCCTGACCAACCCCAACACCCCCCCCCGGCTCACTTACCCCCCGACCAAACCCGACAACCCCACCTGACCCCCCAAGCAAACCCAACACCCCCACCTCACCCCCCGACCAAACCCGACACCCCCACCTCACCCCCGACCAAACCCGACACCCCCACCTCACCCCCTGAGCAAACCCGACACCCTCACCTCACCCCCCGACTGAACAGTGTATTTAATAATCTGTGTGCTACACAGTGCACCATGAGCCGGAGGGGTGTCGGGTTTGGTCTGGGGGGGTGGGAAGTTGTCGGGGTGGGTGAGGGGTGAGGTGTGGGTGTTGGGGTTGGTTAGGGGGTTTTGCAGTTGGCGGGGGGTGAGGTGGGGGTGTCGGGTTCAGTCGGGGGGTAAGTGAGCCAGGGGGTGTCGGGTTTGGTCTGGGGGGGGGGTGGGAAGGTGTCGGGGTGGGTGAGGGGTGAGGTGTGGGTGTTGGGCTTGGTCAGGGGGTGTTGCGGTTGGTGGGCGGGTGAGGTGGCGGTGTCGGGTTTGGTCGGGGGGTAAGTGAGCTGGGGGGGGTGTCAGGTTTGGTCTGGGCACCCACCCCGACACCTCCCCCCCCAGACCAAACCCAACACCCACACCTCACCCCTCACCCACCCCGACACCTTCCCACCCCCCCAGACCAACACCGACGCCCCCCGGCTCACTTACCCCCCGACCAAACCCGACACCCCCACCTGACCCCCCCAAGCAAACCCAACACCCCCACCTCACCCCCCGACCGAACCCGACACCCCCACCTCACTTACCGTCCCACCAAACCCAACTCGGATCCGTCGCGGGGGGGGGCAGAGCCGAGGGATTCCGGGGACCTTCGCAGGGGGGGCACAGAACTGATGGATTCTGGGGTTCTGTTGGGAGGGGGGAGGGGCAGAGAACTGAAGGATCTCCGGGGTTCCGTTGGAGGAGGGAGGGGTGAGCTGAGCGAGTGCGGTGGCTGTTGGAGGGGGTATTATGACATCATCACCACCTAACCCCCCAGCTGATGTGATTGGCCCTGAAAGACTTTCACCCCTGGGGGGTGTCAGAGGTGAGATCCGAAAATTTTTCGACCCTTACCAGCATCTAGACCTCAAGACCCCTAACTGTACCAAATTTCAAGTCTCTGGCTCAAACGGTGCGGGAGGAGTTCGCTGTCATACATACATACATACATACATACATACATACACCACTTGACTTTTATATATATAGATGTAGCCCTTACTAAATTGATTAACAATTGGGTAAATGATAAATGGAAAAAATAATTGTAAATGGGGAATTGTCATGTTTCCAGAGGGACTGGACAGGGATCTGTTCTTGGCCCCATTCTATACAATATCTTTGTCCATGGTCTGGAAGAAATATAAAAAAAATGGCAAAATGATAAATAATGATGGGGACAGGTCAGTTATACAGGTCAATGTGGTTTATTTGAACAGCATGCATTTTAACAGAGACAAATATAAGGTTGTATATCTGGGAACAAGGAATGTAGGCCACATTTGTAAAATGTGGACTGAATCCTGGAAAGTTGTGACTAAAGAGGAGTTTGGAATCATGATAGACAATCAGTTGAACATCAGGTCTCAGGGCAATACAGTAGTTAAGAAGAAAAATGTGTGATTCTTGGATGAATAAGCAGGAGTAGAGAGCTAGGATATTTAAGTATAGTATACAGTGAAACCATAACTGTAATCCTTTGTCCAGTTCTGATGCCCATACTTCAAATAGATATTGACAAATTGGAAAGAGTTCATAAAAATGTTACAAAAATGACCCAAGGTCTAGAAAATGTGCCTTATAGTGAGAGTCTAAAGAAGTTCAATCTATTTAGTTTATGCAAGAGAAAGTTAAGTGATGACTTGATCATGGTCTACATAGGGAATAGATTTCTGATGATAGACAGCTCTTTAATCTATCATAAGAAAAACAGAACGAGATTCCATGTTGCAAGTTGAAGTTAGACACAGTCAGGTTAGAAATAAGATGCAAAGTTTTAGAGGCATATTAACCCATAGAACCTAAAGAGGGTCTCCATTACTTGAAGTCTTTAAATTAAGACTGGATATCTTTTTAAAAGACATGCTATATCTCAAATAGACTTTACTGGTTTGATGAAGAAATTATTGGGTGAGGTTCTTTGGCCTCTGATAGGCAGGAGGTCATACTAGATGATAGTGACCCTTTCTGAACTGAATCTATGAATTTATGAATTTAAAATACTACTCAGTAAAAGGACTGCTAATTTTTACAAACTACTCATCATTATGAAATGTATGTAACTAAGACTATGTATGTATTGGACATTCCTAAAGGAACATTAGGTTGCCTTAAAATTATAGGATATAGTTTTATATTTTAGAGAATAGGATGTTCAAAAGCACTCAGTGTTGGTCAGTTTCTGCTCCTATTGAAATCAATGGAAGTTTTACCATTGATTTCAATGGGAGAAAAGTAAGTGGTTTTGAATCTCGCAATATCCATACTGTTTTATTCACCTATACTCTGTAGCAATTTAGAATGTTATCACTTTTGCGTGTTTGCCTAATTTAAAATAACTAAATATGCTTTTGAAAACATACATGAAGAAGGCACTTTTCAGCCACCGGAGAGTTTTATGCAGTGTGCACTGATACAGCAGAAAGCACACAATCCTGATGGTGTAAGACAGCACTGTATTTTGGCAAATGCTAAAAGCTAAGGTACTTACAATTCCTAAAAGTTGTTTCTCCTAATTTTGAGACCACATGGACCCCTACACCAGGAAACTACAGAAGAAAATGGCTCTTCTTACCACTTCCCACACTCCCTCAGAGAAAAAAGCTGGGAGAAAGAGAGCAGCAGGATCTTCCGATAATTGCAAGGGGAAGGTGAATGCATGTTGTTCCCTGCCACATAACTTCCAGACCATTTAGACGTATACCTAACATTACTTCTAACAATTTGCTTTTAGGGTGGTTGGTCTCTTAAAGCCAGATTTTTCCAGCCCCTTAAGTATGTGTCTATTGGAAGAAAGGTCTCAAAGAGTCTTGTGCAGTTCATAAAAAGGCTAGGCAGAACTGCAGTCCCTTAGCTCAATGGAGTACAGGGTCTGGTCCCTCTTGATTTCCAGTGGCCAAATTGGGGCCCCCAAATTCTGCCCATTAAAAGTTGTTGTGTTTTTTTTCCCAAACATTAGTAGGGATTATAAAAGCACTTCACTCAGATATCAGCTGTTCTTGACTCCAACACAGGAAAAAATACAATACTCTGTGAACATCCAGGTAACAAGCGACTGATGATCATTCCTTTCTGGACTGCATCATAAATCAGCAATGATTAGTTGATAGAACATAAAGTTACTGCTCAGAGGAAACAGGATAAAAGAGAATAGGCTACCTTCCACCATCACTCTAGTATAATGATGGTCATACAGAGTTATCAGTGCTAAGTGCTAAGTTCACATTTCTTGCAGTGTTTTATTAGCAGAAGTAAATATGTCATCCAGTTATGATGCTAGCTTTTAAACTTAGCACAGGAAAACATCCTAAAACGTATATAACTAAAAATATCTTAATTATACAGTTCCCTTTTTTATTGTTTGCATCGCCTACAATATGTGAGTAATATTTTCAGTTAATTTCAATGCAAGATTTTGAAATGGAAAGATAATAAACTTTGCATACTATAAAAAATAGCAGAACATTAAGTTACCAGCTATAAAACATGACATTAAAGTTCTTTTACACTGCCGTGTGCTCAGGAAAAGTCAGTTTGTTGCAAATGTTTTTAAAGTTATCTTCTAGCATGACAAATTTGGTTCATTGAGTTTAAGACCCAGGAAATGGAGTATTTCCATGACTGAATGGAAACTACCAGAAGCACCCATTGTTAGAGATACAAAAACTGCATTCCTGAGGAAAGGCACTACACAGTCTGCCAAAATGAACTACTACCCTTTAAAGGGGTAATTTCACAAACAGATTTTCATTAACAGGAGGCAGTAACAACCTGAACAGCTTGATTACTATCTGTGCTTCTTTGGTTGGATGATAACTTTAATGGTCCCAAGACTCCTCTGATTTAAACACATTAATAAAAAAGGTTGCTGAACAAAGCTGAGATGTAAACTTACAATGCAAAGTATTTTCACAGTCTCCAAATACAATGAAAAGCAAGCATTAGATTAAATCAGATTGGCCTTGATTTATTTTTAGTCATATCTAAAGTAAAATAACAATTTTATTAAGAATAGGTTTTTAAATTACATATCTATTGTAAAGCTCACTGTATACTCAGGCTATCCTATTACTTACTTCAAGAATCATCCCATTCATTGGGAATTAAAATTTGTTTTCTACCTGCTGGATTTTCTGGGCCAATAATTTCCTTGGGATTATTGCCAATTATACTCTTAACACAGCACATTTAAAATTAGGAATAACAAATTATTCACTTCTATTCATCAATGACTAATTTTCCATGACATTATTTGGTAATTATACTCTCCTGGGAAGAACAGCATAATTACTTGGACACACAGTATATTTTCCTTTTTATATAAACAATCTCTGAAAGTCCTTAGATAGTGTATCTAACAAATATACTCTGTAAGAATATGAATTTCTCTTGACTTTGCTTCCAGACAATCAGAAGAATCTCTTTAGTTTCAAATCATAATTCATTCCTTCAATATTTTATTTCTAGACCTCAAGATGTCTTCTACATGGAGCTAAGTAATTTCCTCTCAAAGCATGCACATAACTGATAAAGAAACACTCATAAAAGAGAGAAATTTTCCCATGGCTAGGACTTATCTGAATCTTGAAAAATAATAGGTAGAAAATACAGGGTGATTATTTATTAAACTGCAATCCGTGAACCATCAATGATCTAGAGAATCTTTCTCAGTAGTCCATAATGATGACACATTGTGAAACATAAAAGACCGATAGGGACATTAAAAGAAGGTTGTCTTACCAACTAGCCACAGTAAAAATAACAGTGGTATAACATCTTAATGAAAGAGCTTTTTCTTTTTTTACTCTGAAGACTTATTTGTGACGGGGGGTTCAAGGGCTTGTCAGTAATTTATATTTCCTCATAATTGAATACCGATAAGACAATTTTTCTAAAAAGGCAAATCCATGCTCTCTTTGACTTGATAGGACAGAAGCTGAGTATATTAGGCATATGAATGTGATCTCACATTCATAGACAAAACCATGAACATGCAAACCAAGAATCAACCTTGATAGGTAAGCAGTTTCTCAGAAAGTGGCAAACAAAGTGGCCTTTGAAATGCTGAACTTGGAGATAGGAAGGCTGAAGACAAAGACAGAGACAAAGAGGTAATGAGGATCAATAGTCGTTGTCTGGGGGACAACACATTAGCATTTCATTCAGGCAATATTCTTGATCTCCTTTTTGTTATTGCCGATTTAACATCATCCCAATATGATGATTAACTCTAACTCTTGGGACTAGATAAGCAAGTTGGATGGGGAATAGGGGGGACATAAACATAGCACACTTTCACTTTCTCTCTGCGTGTGGGTATATATACACCCTTACACCACATCAGTGTCTCCCGTTGGTGAAAGGAAGAGAGAAAAAACATCCTGTTGCTTAGTGCATTACTGGCAGGCGCTCAGATATGATAATGGTAAGGAAAATATAAGAATTTATATACAATAGAACACGTATAGCATTTCCTGGGGCAGTTTTCTGTTTTTCATACATTTTAATGACAACAATTGAAATGTAATTACATATGAAATGATGTTTCATTTACTCATATACTGAAATGAAGAACCTCTTATATGGTATCTTTTCCTATTTTAGCAATGAATTTCACAGCTGAATTGCTGATATAGTTTATCAACAAGATCCCATCAGAAATATAGCAGGTGTGAACAAAACACACTGACTAGAGGAGGGAGCTAAGAGGAGGACTCTTTTCTCTGAGACACACATGTGCAATTCCTATTAATCAGAAGCAAAAAACTGATTTTCCCTAGCAGCTTAGCTATGCATTTACAGTATTTTCATTGCAGGCAAAGTGAAGAATGCAACCTCTACTTAAGGTTTCAATTTTAAAAGGTTATTTTCAGATACTTAGAGCTTTGACAATCTATTTTATTATTAAATAGATGGAATTTGTTGAGTTTACGATTCAATCAGGAGCAAATTATTTCCTTGGAAACTTGAGTTAAAGGGTTTCTGCTGTTTTTTTTTTTAAAGTAGAATTTTTTTTTTTTTTTACAATTTAACATAAGTGCTTGCATACTATTTTTGAACAGCTGTTGAACTTGAATGATACAATACCTGTTAGAAATTTTAAATTTAGCAGGGACATTTGATGACTTGTGAAAATAATTGTTTTCATTTGTCTGATTTAAAAGGTTTTAAAAAAATCCTTTGTGTATGATAGATAGATGCATTTACAGATAGATGACAACAATCAATGGTCCACCAACACTTCATGCACATCATACATATGTGTGCCTATAAATTCTGAGATTTCCATTTAAATGCTGACATTGAACAATTACACGAGGGTGATGTGCATGTGTAAAAAGAATATAATTAAGAAATTGATTTTAAGATGAAAGTGTATCAAATATGTTCAGTTATGGAAATTGTGTGTAAGGAGATGTGTTGTGATTTTCTGGGACAACAAATGCAGCGGTTCTGTGTGGAGGAGGACTATTACCAGTTGGAGGTAGAGGGAAGGCGAAGGCAAATCAGACATCAGTAAGAACATCTGTGCAGGGGGAAGGGCATTGGCTATGGGAATATGGTGTGTGAAGGACTAATGCTCCAGTCCTGCAAAGTTACTGAGCTGTGTACAATGGGACTGGAGATCCAGCTCTGCACAATTCCTGCATTAGGGCGAAGTAGCGAGTGAGATCTGTTAAGGAAACATTACTGTAGTTGCCAGATTGTGTTGAGTGAGTATTAATGGGGTCAGGGAAGGGTGGGAGGAGGCGCAGGCTGTGCAATTATGAATGGTTCTTCATATTGTAGAAAAAGTGGTATTTTATGATAGAATATTGTATAATTTCAATAAATATGTTACTGTCTTCTATTTGTACCATAGCCCTCCTTACAACATGCCACAAATGTATATATACATTTATGACATTCTGCTGAATTATCTGAGAAATAATCTGATGATTAAATAAAACACCAAATCATAATGCTCAAAAGAGGGAAAAGATTATTCCAGTGTTTCCTGATTTATAAATGCTTTGTTTTGAGAATTCAGCATTCACATCATGTAGTTTTTCATATGAAATTCTACCTTATTCTGTCCTATTTATGAAGTGACAATATCTGTAGTACCTAGGAGTCAAAACACAGTACTTGAGAAGTCATATAGAAATAGCATTTAGCCACTTCCATTTGGAATTTGTCTGCTGTCTTTTCCCCTCTTTTTTCATACTTTTTTCATTCTCCCCCTATCTTTTTTGTTAGTATGAGAAAGCTTCTGCCAAAAGATGAGTTTTGTTACAATTAAAACTATCAAATTTAAAACAAAGCAGTAGTTTAACTTGATGATGTAACACAATGCAATCTAAATTCAAAGGTTTTTCAATCAAGAAAAAGTCAATAGTAGTTAATTTGGTGCTTTTTTATTTCAGAACATGGATTTTAGTTTTGAATTCTGTATGAAATTTTTTCTCACTCTATCTTATGTCCATCACACTGCATTGTTTATTATGGGTGAACTTTCAATTGGATCCTAGTTCAGGGTTCCTGCTAAACTCCATATCAATTACAGCTGCCTTATGTTTCATTCTAGTTCATATTTAAGTGATTATGAGAGAGCTAAGTACTTGAATGAGGCACACACAGAATTTTAATCTCTAACCATCATAATATTCTTCTTTACAGTCCAATGGACTCAACATCCAATCATCTTTACATTTGGTGGAAAGGAGATTTTAAATAATCCCAAATACTTCAACATCATACTTTCTCCATTATAATTCAGTTATGCACAGGACAAAAGGGCAAAAAACAGTGCTAACAAGTGGTATACCTGCTTCTCACCAGCAGCAAACTCCTATCATAGAAAGCAAACTTTCAAAATGTATGAGAAAAAAATGATTTATTTTAAAACACTAACTTTTATTATATCCTTATCCCATGTGGATGTCATTTGAGTATGGTTATTCTGTGCTCAGTTTTATGGTAAAGTAGTCTGACTTTTCTAACATTTTAGTGATTTATGAAATATGCTAAGTTATTGTCAATTTTATTATTGGAGGCAAATCTGAACCAAATGAGCAGATACAAATTAAATAAAAATAAGTCCACAGTCTTTTGAGTTATGATATGTTTAATATATAATTCTAGATCTCTAGAAACAATTGGACACTATTTTTATGAGTGTAATTAACCATTGGAACATCTTACCTAGAGATGCAGTAGAATCTCCATCATTTGAAATCTTCAAATCAAGATTGGATTTCTTTCTAAAAGGAGGAGACTCGGGCTCTATATCTATATCTTGTATCTCCCCTTCCTTCTCCCATATTTACATGGACAACTTCAAATACCCACAACTGCCTCAAAAGACTCATCGGATTGAGTTGAGTGAATGCTGGTGCAGCAGAGAGGTGAGAAGAAATTGTCAAATATGGGGGTTGAATATTTCTGATCAATTCACTATGAGCACACTCTGGTTGTGTTTGTGCTTATAAACATATACATTATAGAATTTTACTAGCAGGAATGTTAACTTCAAAGTCTCAAGCACAAATATTTAAAAAATAGAATTTTAAATGTATGTGTGTAAGTATTTGCCCCAGAGTTACTTGCCCATTCTCATCCACTCACGGAACTAAAACAACTACCCGTGACTTGGACTCTTTTTCTGCTCATGGGCCACATGACCACAATCTCCTCAACCCATTTCTAGTGCAGAAAAAAATCATCCATTATGTTATTAAAACTAAGAGTTGTGGGAGTGGGGGAGAAAGAGGAGACCAGAGGAATGAGACAGGACCTCAGGTCCAGTCTCTGGAGAGCTATGGCAGCTACAAGAGTTACACTGTAGTTAGAAAGGCAGTGTGGGAGGTGAGAAAAAACAATCATTTTTTTGTCCGAAATTTGATATGAAAACATGTGCTAAACTGTACCAAATTAAGATGAAAGATTTCTCCCACTGGGTACAAAGATAAAACCACAAGATTGTTTTAGATTATTAGCTAACCTGGATAGAGGTGAAAGGCTAATGTCAACTACATTTTTTACAATAACAAAATAGCACTTGGATTTAAATAAAAGACAAACTTTCAAAGTAGTATCCTTACTGAATAACTGGATTACTTAACAGGTCCATTTAATGTGGTGTCAACAAGTGCTCCCTCATTAAATTCTGACTTGGGTTTTCAGTAACCCATGATGAGTCATTAAATAATCAGATCTATTTGTGCATAGCTGCAGTCCGCAACACCTTTTTCATATAATTATCTATTTTTGTAGATGGGATGTGTCTGCATATTTACACTAATCACAGTAATCCAATATGAATAGATAATATAGACTAATACTGAGTTTGAGTTCATGAGGAACCTCAATCCCTGGAAGCCAACTCTGTAAGTGATATTAAAATTCATCTCACTTCCTTTGCACCTACAGCAGCTGGTAAAGTTGTTCTTTGATTTGCAGGCTGACATGATTACCTCAACACTGTGCTTTACACCTGGGAATTAATACTAATGAATTTAACATGTATCAGTATTTCATTTCATATTTACTTAATGCCTTAAAAATCTCTAGGCATAAAGCTTGATCCTGAAAGGAGTTGGGAGTTGTCCCCTGCAGTTGAAGTCATTGGAGTTAAGGGTGGTCACTTAAAAAGAGAGCTCAGCTCTTTGCAGGGTGGAAACCATAGAGTATATTTCCAGGGCAGCTACCCTAGAATGATTCTGGTTTGCTCACAGTAACTCTTATCACCTCATGGGAAAATAATGAACTCTTTCTCTAAAAGCAATGACACATAAAGAAAAGATAATTTTTAAATTGGAACCTTAATGAGACCAAAGCTTAGAGCAGTACAGCAAGAAAGCTTTATCAAAGTCAGCAAAAATAGGTGCTTGTTCTGTTCTAGGCATAAGCCTAGGTCTTGCAAAAAGACATTGAAAACAGTAGTTGAAGTGGATGGAAAAATCATCTGGGCCACAGTTTTCTGGGTCTTTTTAAAGTCTGTCCCCCCTCCCCCATTAACTTAAATGAAAGTATAAAACAACCAATATATCGGTGATTTAATTAATCCCAAAAGAGAACATTTCTACACACCTTGATACTGTAAAATGATTCTTTATTGATAACTGTCACAGGATACATTCCCCCTAGGTCATAATTTAGATCAGCCTCAGAGTTGTTGTAAATTGTGTCTAATTATGATGAACCCATAGGTGGGGACTACAAAGCACAGTGTGCTCCAGCCACAGCTCCTCCTCAAGCAGGCATCCCCTTGACATGCATGACCCTTTGAGATTTTTGCCACAGACTTAAATGGGAGAACAGATTTCATACATAGATTATTTGGGCTATCTCTACAACAGTATGCTTTTTACAAACCAAAATGAAGATGATTATCCTTTTGAGATGCCTTTCTGTCTGTAGTATGATTAATAGAAAGGGGAAGAGGGGAGATTGGATTACAGGAGAAACCCAGGTTCGTCAGGGACCAGAAGCTCAGAAATGCAAGCGTGGTTCTGGGACACATAGAGCAGAGCTTCATTCTGAAACACTGATCTCTCGGCAGGCTTATTAAAGTTCTGTTTCTGCCTACTTGTCAGAGCACTGGTTGCTAGTGAAACACCACACCACATTAAATGGACCTGTAGAGTAATCCAGTTATTCAGTAAGGATGCTACTTTGAAAGTTTGTCTTTTATCTAAATCCAAGTGGTATTTTGTTATTGCAAAAAATGCATTTGATATTATCCTTTCACCTCTACAAAATCCAGATTAGTTAATAATCTAAAACAATCTTGTGATTTTATCTTTGTACCCAGTGGGAGAATATTTCCTCTTAAAAAGCCTCTGGCAGACTTGAGGGAATCCTGTCCCATGAATAAGTGACATTAACAGAACTTATTCCCTCCTCCCCAACTATAGAATAAATAATCTCTGAAAGTTACAAAAGAAATACAGAACCTGATTCTGTTACCCTTACTCCCTGTTGGTGTGATAAATGAAGGGGGGAAGTAGCTCCCTTTATGGACACCCAGACAGCCAGTAGCTATAAAATTCCTCTTTGTAGCTGTTCTCTAATTGTTCTGCCTGTAAAGGGTTAAAAAGTCTCATTGCTATGCATAGGTAAAAGGAAGTGAGTGGGCACCTGGACAAAGAACCAAAGGGAAGGCAAGAACCTTTTAAAATTGAAAAAAGACTCCCCTTTTGTCTCTCTGTTGTTGTTCCCCCCAGGAGAGGTAGACAGGGAAGCAGCTATGCTGTAAGAAGCTTGAGATACATAGGAAAACATCATCAGTATCATACCTAGAAACAACTCATTTTAACCCTCAGATATGTAAGTAGATCAGGAAATGTTTAGGAAGACACAATTAGGTTATCCATTTTATTTTGGTTTGGTTTGTGGATTTCTCTGTGCTAACCTGAGGTGCATTTGTTTTGCTTGTAAACTTTAAGCTGGACCTGAAGAAAGCTATTCTTGGTACGTAATTCTTATAGTTGATCTTCTAAAATCTAGCAATAGTTTGAATTCCCAGAATATTTTCTTTATTTTTTTTTATTAATAACATTTACCTTTTTTAACAACAAAATTGGATTCTTGTGTTTTAATAAGTTTGTGCAGATGTTGTTTAATTAGCTGGTGGCAAGGCTGATTTCTTTTTTTTTCTTTCTGAGCTCTTCCATGGGGGCGGGGGGTGAGGGTTTCAGGGTACCCACAGGAAGTAATTCCCTGGGCTCTCAAAGGGGTTCTGCACTTGGGTGGTGGCAGCATCGACCAGTCCAAGATCAGAGAAAAGCTGTAATCTTGGGAGTTTAATACAAGCCTGGCATGGCCAATATTATTTTTTAGAAACCTTGCAGGCCCCCACCTTCTGCACTTGGAGTGCCAGAGTGGGGAATTAGCCTTGACACTTGGACATATAGATTACTATATAAATGCAATAGATAACTAAATTAATACATTTCTCACCTTAGGACGAGCCTTATTTGACAAGCACTGTCAATGGTTTTTCTATGTACCAGAATAATATTTTGCATTGCACCATCTTCATATATGTCAGATTCTCAGTTGATTTAAATCAGTGTATCTCCATGGTCTTAATGGATTTCTGCTGATTTAGATCAGCTGAAGATATGGCGCCTGGTATATACAATAAATAAGTAAACAAACAAATAAATAAAGAAATGAGAAATTGTTAGTCCATTCAGTTCCTCTAGGTCAGGAAGAGCAAGTCAGTCACTAGCTTGGCACCCATGAATCACTTCTGCCTCAGGCAGGAATATGAAAAGATTAATCTTTTTTTAAGAAAAACTAACCTGACCTTAGCCTGCCATAAGAGAAAAACGCCAGTGTTATAATAAAGTATTAAGGTTTTGCATGGTAAGTTTGATACATTTTGTGAGGAAGGCAGATCTAAAAGCATAGGAAAAAGAAAAGGACAAAATGGTTAAAGTTGAGATATGATAGAGAGGATTTTTTTAAATTCTCAGTCTTTCATTTCATCACTATCTTCAGCAAGTGAATTTATTCTGTATTACTGAATCCTGGTACACTTGCAGGAAGGACAAGGAGATACAATAAATGAAACTCATTGTTCTGTTGTGGAAAAACCACAGTACAGTTTTCTAACCTCAGGATGTGTTCTCCATCTAATGGATGATAATTATGTACAGTCTACTAGGAGAGTTGGTTCCTCTTGTCCATTCATTAGTTCAAATTAAAAAGGGGATCTGGAAAGAATCTTGCCACTTAAAACAATTTTAAATTACTAATAGGATGGGAATTTCAACTTTTAGAATCCTGACTTGACAGGAACACAGCTTTCAGTACCTGTGCCATTCATGCATCCATGATGTCTTTGTTATATTAGAACATTCTATTTTGAAGGGTGAGGCTGAATTTTTAGGTTCAGCCTTATAAATGTGAGTGGCTCATAGTTGTCTGGTCCTAAGAGTAACAGCTGGAAGGGATTGTGACTTCATAACGCCTCCACTGTGCCTCTCTTCCCTGCAGATATGGGGGAGTAAATTAATTACCTTATCCTTTTTCAGGGTGCAGCTCTCCCCACTTGTGCCAGGCCAGCATATATGGGTAAAGGGGAATACAACTGTCTCAGCTACCACTCTTCCCACTCCTCCTCTTGCTCTAGTTTGCATGAAAAGCATCCAGAATGGTCTCTTCTCTCGGCTTCAAGCTGCAATCTGGGCAGTTCTAATGCAGTTGCATGGGGAGCGTGGCCTTCCTCCCCTTTTAGCCCTAGATGGTTCAGGGCCAAAAAAGGGGTTTGGGATATTCCAAAAAAGGGGTTCAGGATATTCCAGTCCCAAATATAAATGAAACTTCTGCCTGATGAAACATAATGTTTTAGGGTCTAACTCACTGGCCCTCTGTTTAAAAATAAATCCTACTCAAATCATACCCTTATTGCATCTTATTTTTTCCTTTCTTTTTCTATTACACATCAGCCTATACTTAACAGGAAGAAAATTTTAGCTCATCATTGTTTTAACTCAAAAACAGCAATGTAATGAGCAGGGTATGGTCAGAAATAGGGGGTCAATTGGATGTAACAAAAATGGTCAGATAGATTTTGTTTTTCTGGGGTGTATTACATTTTATTCAACCTTCTAGCTCATAATTTGAAAACCTAGTGCCTACAGCTTGGCTCCTAAACCGATATTTACACTTTCCCAGAGAAGCAGTCAGTTAACATACCCAGAGCAGATTAGAGAATGAATCTTTTTTTCTGGCATTCTAATTTGATTTTCTGCTTAGAACATTAGTCTAGAAAAGAGAAAGTTTGTTAAGGAATTCATGTCCATAATTCAGGACTCTTATTCCCTTCACATTGATTGGTAGCACTTTCTTCAAGAAAGGAGTCCTACTGATTACAAAATGCTATTCTCCAATACATATGGACCAATGGTTCTTAACTTTTCCATACAGTGATTCCATATTACAATACAAAAAGAAAACTAGCTATAGAGAAAGAGGGTAGTTATATGACTCATTGAAATCTGTTTATATCCCCTAGAAAGTGAACCCTTGATAAAATGTATTGAGTTCTTATTAGTGAGAACATACTGATGTATTATCCCTCACGGTCAATACTTCATTCTCAGCTCCATTAATCATGATGTTCACTTCAGCTTAAGTGTCCATACTGCAGGAGTATGGAGACTATGTTTAGAGAAGCCAGCTAAAGGCTTCCTGAGAGCAACTCAAACAGAAGGGTGTTCCGGAAATAAGTGTGTCTGTGACCTCCACTTCCACCTCATATCCAACACACTGGCCAGCAGATTTGGTCATTGCCAAATGGTAGGAGTATATGCAACATCCTTTAAAGGAGTTGTAGCAAACTACTTCCCTACCCCAGCCCCAGAAGAGCAAGGAATGTTTCCTGATAGTCCTCCCCACATCCACGACAGGACCATCCTGTTCTAGTCCATAATACATATTTAGCTACTCCTACTTCCATTAGACTGGGAACATATCTACTATTAGGGGATAACATTTATTTTGCTATCACCAGCATGGATAGAACAATATAAAATACATATGCAATATCATTATTATCTTGAAATCTGTTATATCTATTACACAGCTGAAACCATTTTTGTCTACACTGTACATGTCTACACTCTATCTACCAAGATTGAATTGGAGTTAAAAAACCAGGGGGAAATAGGCTCTTTCAAAAAAGTCTATTCAGAGGGTTAGATTGTCAGGTTCTAATTTGTAATTCTCCTTTTGAGAATATCAGAGGCCCTTATTGCATCTGAAAGGTTTAATTACTACTATTGCAAGGGTCATCACTAACTCACTGCAGGGAAAAGGAAAAGTACGGAGCTGCTAAATAAAAGATAGCGGTTGGAATTATTTTTAAAAGGAGAATTATGACAAAAGTACTACTGTTCTCTAGGGTGAAATCTTCATGTCTCATCTGAATCTCACCTCTCATTCAGAATGAAATGTTCTATCTATTTTCTGTACTTAATGTCTTTTGAAATAGTCCCATAATTCAAAGTCTTTGTTACCTGCAGTTCAGCTCTAGCTGCACTTTCAGAACTGAGAGCCTGTAAATGGGGAAATTTTATACCATTTTTTAAAAAAAATAGATCTGAATGAATAGTGGGAATAGTTTCAACAAATATTTAACCATATTCAAACAGAAATTTCAGTTTGGGCCTGTTCACCAGCCTTTCCTATTTCATTTATTTGAACATCTGGATACGCAAGAATTACTAGCACATAGGCTCATAAAACTTAATACGTTTACCAAAACTTTCACCAAAAATATATTTAGGCTAGTATATTCAGTTGGAGAACTCATGGTTCACACTGGGCTGGTTATTTACATAAGTTGTCTATTCAAGGAAGAGTCACAATGCAACACAATTTATGTAACTAACCCAAACAGTGCAAATTGTAACCAAATCTATAATCTGAAGTTCTTACAGTGTGGGTTAGTTACAGAAGTCAAGTGCAAACAGTTTATGCAGATAACAAACAGTGCACATTTCAAAATGTACATTTGTAATAAGAGCCATAAGAATAATGCATTTTTTTATTTGCCTGCAGTTCCAAAAACTCTAAAAAATCATTTTGGGTTTAACTTATTTTCATTTAGATAATTTAAAAATATTTTTCAATTGTTTTTAATAAAATGACATTTCAAAGTGATAAACTGAAAAATCAAAACTTTTGATTTGAAAATGTTTATAACAAAATATTTTCATTTTTTTATTTAAAAACAATTTGATGAAATTGACACAAGCTTAAAACTTTTACTCCAATTTATATGTAGTATTCATGTTGCACTATGTCTTTTAGTTAAGGTAGCAACTATCGAGTTGGACATATATGCCTAGGATAATGCTGCTCAGTTTGTGCACCTATATTCCTGCAGGATCACAACTGTTTGGGCAGGTTGGGCCTAACAATCAGAGCCATAGGGGTGACCAGGCCTGGAGGTTAGAACAGAGCTGAGGCAGAATATAAAATCATGGCCATGGGACAATCAGGGGGCATAGTTACAAGCAGAGGTGAGAGTCAGAGCCAGGGATTGGAAGCAGAATGCCAGAGTCAATTCATGAGCCAGAGAGATGGGCAGGAAGCAGACCTGGGGGGTTAAAACTGGGGGAGTCAAGAATGAAAAAGAGCAGGAACTGGAGCAGTCTCAAGCACAGTTTGGGCAGGAGCAGTCATAGAGTAAATGGAAGCAGGGGCAGAATCAAGCACAGCTGCAGTGTGAAACACAGTGAGCTCTGGCTGCTGCTGGGTCCAGTAGAAGCTGAGCACTGCCCCCTCACCAGTCAGAAAGTTTGATAATAAGGAATTGTTAGGACTGGAAGATATTGTAACCACTAGAAGGCGCAGTTACGCTTCTAAGTCAACTCCAGGAGAGTGCATAATGGTGGTATTAGCTGAGAATGACCTTGCTATTAATGAGATGAGTATGTATGAGATGCAAATGAGCATGGGTATATCTGTGCTGACACACCTTTTTGGGTTGGGCTTCCTCCTTGGGCTTCTTCATCGCCCGGGTGTGTCAGTCATCTTGTATTGCGGCTGTGCTGGCAGATTAGCCCCCCAGCACGAAATGCCGCCCCCTCCAATAAACTCACCACTTTCCAACTAGCCACCTGTGTGAGGCCTCGTTTCTCCCGGCAACGAGATAAGCCCCCTGCAACAGGAATAAACACGTTGATTGCCAAACATAGGATACGTGATACTGTGGATATACCAAGTTAGCAGTGAGTACATAAGAGTTTATGACTGCTCATAAGAATAACTTAAATAGATCTCCCGATGTACAATCAATTCTCCATCACAATTCAATGTTTGATGTGCCTTCTAATCAAGCAATGCAAATAATCCGCATTAAAGGATAAATGGGTTAGGTTATTATATATATATAGCATCAAGCATAAATCAAATCACAGCAGTCAAAGCAATAATCTCAAATGTGATACAAACTAACAAGCTTTCTTTTTTTCCAGGCTAACAATTCCTCCCTGCTGGTACATATTATCTCTACATGCATGATTCTTGCAATGTATCCTGAGTGGTACTAATTGCATGCCTAGGCAAATTGTTCAAGGGATTTTTGAGCAGCTCACGTCTCCAGAGATGCACTGAACAGGACCAGCACCCAGACACCCACTAATCCATACCCTTAGCTACCAGGTCAGTAATAAAGGCTTTAGCAGTTTCTGTGACAGTCAAGGGTGTCGTACTCCTCAACAGCATATAAAGTGGATTCAGGCACAGCAATTTTCTACTACTATAGATGTTCCACCAGGAGCAAAGAGGATAAGAAGAAGAAGAATGTCCGACAGAATGATTGCACATCAATGGCCATAGACTTCACCCTAACCCCTAGCAGTTGTCTTGTGAATGTGTGCCACTGGAGCACAGGTAAACAGGCCAGAGAGTGTGGATGGTGTGACACAAGCCATCACCACCGAAAAACAATGTTCTGTGTGTTCTAATGAGGGAGAAAAATGTTTACAGTGATGGGAGAGTGGCAAAGAGACAGCTGTGTGACACTGGTTGTGAGAGTCACAGATGTGCAAGTAAGCAGCTCACAACTGAAATTATAATAGTTTCATGGAACGTTAGGACTCCGTGCAACAACTCTACGACCAGCTGACCTGAGAAAGGCACAGCACTTGTTGCAAGAGTACTGGTCATCTATAAGGCTGACATTTCTCCAGTCAGTGAAATCAGACTTTCTGACAAAGGACAACTTGCAGAGATTGAGCCAGGGTAAACATTCTTCTGGCAAGGTTGCCTATCCTCACTGAATGTTGACCTTACCACTAGCATCTTCATTGCTTCCAAGCTCAAAAGTCTACCTAAAGGAAGAAGCGACAAAGAGTCCTGTAGCACCTTATAGACTAACAGATCTTAGGGATCATGAGCTTTCTTTGGCTAAGACCCACTTCATCATCTGAAAGCTCATGATTCCTAAGATCTGTTAGTCTATAAGGGGCTACAAGACTCTTTGTCACTATTGTGGATCCAGACTAACATGGCTACCCCTCTGATACTAAAGGAAGAAGTTATTGTCTTATGGTTCTATGATTACCATTAAAACACGTTGTCATCACTTATTCTCCTACCAAGACAAATGCCAATAATGAGAAAGAAAAGTTCTATAGTGACTTAGACAAACGCATCATGTCTACACTGGCATTAGATAAAGTGATTATCATGGGTCTTTAATGCAAAGGTTTGGAACTAATCGGCTACCCTGGGAGCCTGTCATCAGACAGCATGGAAATGGGAAAGAATTGCAATGGAATTCTGTTACTTAGTGAGTATGTCAAACAGTAATTAGTGATTTTTTCCACCTATCAGACAAAAACAACACATAACAGATGCACCTAAGATAGGCTGACCAGATGGCTTGATTTTATAGGGACAGTCTTGATTTTTGGATCTTTTTCATAAATAGGCCCCTATTACCCACCCACGTCCTGATTTTTCACACTTGCTGTCTGGGCATCCTAACCTAAGATCCAACAATGGCATCTTATCAACTACACTTTTGTCTGGTATCTAGATCTACAGAATGTACAAATGACTGTAACCATGCACAGGGAAGACTGGTGGAAAAACATTGCATGATCTGCTCCAAACTGTTATTAGTAGTTTAACCAGTGTTTTGCAAATCATCATGAAGCCAATCAGATAGCTCAACATAAAGAGATTACCAGATGAAGCTACTTGAGAATAGCTGTGTAATAACATTACAGCTGGCTTGACTGCTAGTGCTAATCTAAACAGCAAGTGGGCAATTCTTCATGACATGGTATATCAAGTTACTCTTGCCAACTTGGTTATAGCAAAACGATGTCATTAGCTACAACTACACTACCCGCCGGATCGGCAGGTAGTGCTCGATGTATCAGGGCTCGATTTATCACTTCTCATCTAGACATGATAAATCGATCCCCGAATCAACGCCTGTACTCCACATTGGGAGGAGGAGTAAGCATTGTCGGCGGGGGAGTGGCCGTGGTCAACCCACCGCTGTGGGGACAGCCAGGTAAGTTGAACTAAGATACTTTGACTTCAGCTATGTGAATAGCATAGCTGAAGTTGTGTATCTTAGTTCAAACCCCCTCCCTAGCATAGCCCGCCTATTACGACTGGTTTGGTAAGAATGATATAGAAATTCAATAGCTACTCACTAAAAAACATGAGATGCATTGTCAAATACTTGTGTCCAATGTCCCTGTTTTTTACATAATATATAATGTCATCCAATCTGTTGTTGGAGACATACAGGATCACTGGCGGTACGTAAAAGAAGGTGAAATCAAGGGCTATCCCGACTGTCATAAGACAAAATATGTCTGTGCTGTATTGAAAAACATATATTGCCTACACATACTGCATCAGTGACTTTGAAGGGTGCTGACACCCTAAAGCTGATAGACAAATAAGCAATCCTTCAGAAATGGTGACATTTCAATGATCGTTTGAATGTATTATCCAACATCACAGGCAAGGCAGTAATAAAAGTAGTGGATCAGCTAATATGTAATGAAAACATAGAGGCAGGCCCATTCCTTGGCACAGTCGTAACTGCAATAAGTGCCAGGAAGGAGTTCAGGGCACCCAGGTTTGATGGCTTTTCTGCAGACATATTTAAGTATGGAGGAGATATTCTGCAGAAGCGAGTGCATGGATTATTTCTCAATATATGGAGTACTAAAGATGTACTGCAAGACTTCAAAGACACAACCATTTCCACCATATACAAGAGGAAAGGAAAGTCCAGTTGTGGCTACTATCACAATATCTCATTTCTCTCCATTCTCATTACATTTCTCTACAATCTCATTTGATTGTCTGCTAAACAAGATTGCTAATTGTGTGGTACCAGAGTCGAAGTGTGGTTTTAGGTCAATGTGAAGAGTGGCAGACATTATATTTGTACAGATACATTATGTTAGATACAGGAGAAATGCAAAGAACAGCAACAGGATCTGTACACAGTCTTTATTGACTTGGCTAAAGCACTCAACATTGTTAGTAGACCTGGGCTTTGGCAATTATTATGTATATTTGGTTGTCCAGAAAAATACACTAACATTTTGGGGATATTTCATGATGGAGTGCTGGATGAGTCTGCACAGGTGATTTTTTGTCTGACCAACTTCTTATTACTAATGGTATTAAGCAGGGTTGTGTAATTGGTCCACTCTTTTTTAATCTCCTTTCTGCAGCAGTTCTCTATTCTATAGAGACCTTCATGCTATCTGCATATGTTTCTGAGCCTCTGAAAAATTATTAAATCTGAATAGGCTGTGATCTTCCAAGAAGGATTTTTGAAGCTATTGTTCATGAACTGCTTTATGCTGATGACTGTGCTCCAGAGGCACATACTCTAGAAGTCAGATAATTGATTATAAACAGATTTGCAGAGTCTGCAGAAAAATATGGGCTGGCAATCAGTCTGAAAAAGACAGATTTCCCTGTGTCAGGGAAACCCTATACAAAACCCAAAGTCATCATCAGCAACACAGCTGAATGCTGTTACAAACGTCTGCTGCCTTGGCAATATATTATCAAATGATATCACCATAAATAAGGAGCTGACAAGTTGTATCAACCAAGCCAGTTTATCATTTGGCAGACCATCAGGCAGAGTCTGGCAGCAACATGATATTAAACTTTAAACCAAAGCTTGTCTATAAACATCTATAAAGCAGTTGTTCTGTCCAACTTGTATGTGTGTGAGAGCAGGACCTGCTACAAGCATCACATGAAGTTTCCAGAAAAAGTACATTTATGACATTTCCATGCCATACTCTCTATCAAATGGCAAGATAAAGTTACCAATAATGAGTTCTAGAACATAGTCACTCCACAAGGATCAAAGCCATGCTTATCACATCACAGTTATACTGGGCTGCTCATGTTTTGAAGATGGACGACACCAGAATGCCAAAGCAGTGCTATATGGTGAACTAAAAGTGGGCAACTGCATACAAGGCAGCCAGAAGATGCATTGAAGCAAAACTAGAAACAGTGTAACATTGACATTTACAGCAACAGGTAGATCAAGCTCTCAAGCAGTAGTCAATGTTGGGGTTACCCAGTTCAAGATTAATTGTTATGTGGATCTTGAGGCACAAAGGTTGAGTCATAACAGTGGCATACTCAGCAGGCACAGACTGTAATCCCTTCCTTGGTTTCAAGCCACCTACGCACTTCAGGAGGAAAGGAGTGCCACTCATGCAAGGGTCTTTTTAGTCACAACTGAAGTCACAAGATGAAAAACCATCATCAGTGCCATCTTCAGTCACACGGGACAACAAACACCATCTGCACAAAGTGGTCTTCATTGTAGCATGAGTACCAGGATGATTTTATACCATTACCAAGCTCCTGTGAATCCGGCAAAAGCATGTGCTACTGGATACTGTAGGGAGGAAGTGATATATCTGGTGAGTGAGGGGCAGGAGGGTGGAGATCATTGTAGTGCAGGTTGCCAACAGCCCCTTTAGAACTGTTGCAGCCATCATGTACATTAGCACAGTTCTTGTGGTTGTTCTTATTTATGAAATGGGGCAGTTTAATCTTTCAGTCCTCAGTATCAAGAAGGTCAGTGAAACTCAATAAGGTTTCAGTCAAGGCCAAATATTAGAAATAGCTGACCTGGAATAACTCAGTTATCACTCTGAAACAAACTATTGTTTTTGCTTGACTAGCAAATTAGAATTGTATTTCTTCCAGTCATGTTCATAGGGAAAGATGCAGGTAGTCAATTTTAAGCATATTGAACATTCTCTCTTATTTAATGTTGATTATTTGGTATTAATTCCTTAATTCTTGTAATGAAATTGAAAAGGGTAAGGGAATTCAACAAACAGGTAAGGGCTATTATGGATAGTGGTTAAAGTAAAAGGGCTGAATATTTCAACCTATAATTTTTCCATTTTGTAAAATTAAGTGGAAGCATACAAAATTTTCATTCAGAAATAGTTTATTACTAAAATACTTGGATGTATTACCATTCATAATAGCAGGTACTAATTACCCTGAGGTTTTTCTCTTGGCCCAATAAAAATGGGCAAGTGCAAACACCTTGGTGGCATAACTATACAATTATTTGCATAAACTAATGTATTATTGTTGTTTATTATTAATCTTGCTATTCATGATTCTGCAGAAACACATTTACTTTCAGTAAAATATTAGCTCATTAGGAAAATGCTCTCTTTAATATCTTTATCTTTATTTTTTTTTAAATCAAACCTTGAAATGTATAAAGTTACGGATTTAATACATAAAGGAACAGATTGTGGCTGTTCAGCACAACCCTTGTTTGAGGGCACTTCAGTACACACAGATACAGAGACCTCCAGGGACTGTTCAGGAGCCTTCTACCTGAGAGATATTTGAGGGATACAGAATGCATATCGGAATATACTGTGGGCATCCCAGGATTTAAGGGGTACAGACATCCCCTTTCCCCCCACTGATGGAATATACCTCTGTATTCACACCCAACACACTATTGTGATAACCTTTGTAAAGGGTGTGCCTTGTGAGGTATCATTTGAAAACTCATAATTTGCTGGTCAGTGTTGCCTTGATAAAATATGTGTGGCAACATTGTTGGTGAAGTTATAAGATTTCCCTGTTATTAACACATGCCAAATCCCACAGCCCTGTCGAAACAGAAGTTGGTAACCAAGTCTGACTTAAATACAGAAATGTGTGCTTGGCTTAATGTGAATTTAAGCAGTAATCAGAGTGATCCAGCAGAAAAGGAAACAAAGAAAGCTCTAAGAGGTGAAAAAAGCCAGCAGGAAGTATCCTTCCTCACAGACTCTTTGTATCTAAGTCCTCTGTTGGAAATGTTTTTCTCAAGAGAGGGCTTGAACTATAAAAGCAGGGTCAAACACCCAAAAACACCTGTCTGCATCTCTTCCTGACCATTCAATTCACTTCACCTGAGAAGGCAAAAGGAGACAGCCATTGGTCTTCGGGGGAGGAGGGGTCCCCACCTGAAATTTGGTCAGTAATTTTCTGGCGCATGTGATGAGAAAATTTCCTTTTCAACTAAGATAATTGTGTAATTAGATTCTAGAAAGCATTTTATCTTTATTTTGGAACTATTTCTGACTTTTATGCCTCATTACTTGTACTCACTTAAAATCTATCTCTGGGTAATTAATAAACTGGTTTTAATGTTTATCTAATCCATTATGTTTAAATGGAAGTGCCTGGGTAACTTTGAGATAATAAACTGGTATATTATTCCCTTAAAGGAATAACAGACCTAATGTGTTTGTCCTGTCCAAGAGGAGGCTGGGAGAAAATATGGGCACTGGGGTGTTTTGGGACACTCTGCAGTATAACCGAGACTCTTAAGAGCTAGGGTGTAACTGGTAGGCCGCGGTTACACTCAGAGTGTGGCTTGCATTCTGGAAGGCTCTTTTTGAGTGGACCAGGTGGGAGCTACTTCAGCAAGGAATTGTAAGGCACCCAACTGTGCAAGGAAGGGTGACACAGACTCCCCCACCTCCACATACACACAGTGGTCTGAATTGTACTATAGTGTGTCCCACCCATGCTGATTGATCTGGTTCATCTCTGCTAGCCTGCACATAAAGGGGAAAAATCCATGCCTCTTCTTATGCCCCACTCACTTCAGGACACCTTATGACCCCCCCCCCCTTCCCCCAGAAAAAAAAAGGCTCAGTAAAAACACTGCTCTCCTGGTAGTACAGGGGCTAGAGATCTGCCAAGCCCTCACATGGGCTGTGTAAGTGGGAAAGAGCTCCTTGCTTGCTCCTCTCACATTCCTATGGTCCCAGTGGCCTAATGGATAAGCCAGAGATTGTGGGTTCAAGTCCCACCTGGATTGTAGAACTATTCCCATTATTGAAAAGTAGAATTTAGTCCATAATGAACAACAGCACTAATTATCAAACCACACCTTTTCTGGCATAAGGGAATCATCATCATAGGGCTGGCCACAACTACACACAATTCAGAGGCCTAAATTGATTAAGAGTATTTTATTGAATAAGAGGAACTGAGACTGAAACCAAGCCACATTAGAAATTGAGGCAGAGGCTGGAGTAACTGCTATTACTTTTGTGAAAAGTGACATTTTCATCACTAATGATTCAAACGTGATCACCAAAGTGTGCATCTTTAATGTACCTACTGTGGCCCTGAGACTTATCACTCTGCACCACTTTAATTGTACTTATAGCCTATAGGATTAACCTGCTTGCTTGTATATATATATATATATATAAAGAATATTGGACCAGGACAGCGAACCACGGCCAGTGGGAGTGGGAGCTGTGGTTGGCGAACTGGCTAGTAAATAAACTGGTGGGGCCCACTAAGGGTGCTTGCACTGTAGTCCCGCATGCCAAGGTTGCCGATCCCTGTTCTAATCATTCCTGACATTTTGCATATACTATGTTTCAAAAACATAAGACATTTTGTTTTCTGGAAAAGGATTGTCATGCTGGGTAAAACCCACCTATTTTATTAAGTGAAGGACACCTGGTGATCTTCAGAAAATTTCAGATTAAATTATCCTTTTTATTGTGTCTAAAAATGTATTTAAGTAGCATACACTTTGTTTTACTCCTTACTTAATCTGAACAAGAAATACTTGAATGAATATTTTATGAAATGTAAAACTGTTTACCACAGCAAAACTCTGGTGTAAGTAAAATGCAGTTCTAGTCATATAAGGTATTACTTCAAGCAATCTTCTATTCTTGATTTTTTAAAAACAGGGTTGTTGGGTTTTTTTGTACATTAATGTGCTCATTGTATTGGATGGAGGAATTAGAAAATTACTATGATACATGGTACAAAGTGCACAGAGTGCGGGAAATGGAACTGTATATTAGATTACCTACTCCAAATGTATTGACAGATATAACAGCATTACTATTTTCAGTCACTTTAGCCAACCTGCCAGACTTTATTAAATGAATTAAATGCAAGTCATTTCAAGAAGGGGCATCCAAGAACTTTGACATCAAAATTCACTAATGATACTTGAATATCATAGCAAGTTTTACATCTCAGGAGAGCCCATTCTTTCCCCCACCTCTTGTCCTGTTCTCCTCTGTCTCTTTATGTTTCACATGTCTGTTGCCATACTTTCTAGCTGCCTCACACTGGTATACTCTTCAGGTTTCATAAAGACTGGCATTAAGTAAAGGTGTGACCTATGTTTAATGAAGAGAATAACAACTCCTCTACTGGCACAACGCCATTTAACAAATCAGCATTGCTTAAAGTAATGGAATACCAGGACAGTGCACAACTTCCTTAAGAAAAGTTTATGAATATTACAAGTGCAACTATGATTCCACTGACAGAAGTTAGTAGTTTGTCTTATATACATACACAGATAAATAGTATCTACATATATCTTAAATGTGTTTCTGTGAGACATGTCAGTGGTTACAATCTAGCATAACTCTTCCCCAATTTATCCCCCCGCTAAAAAAGCTTCAGATATTTGTTTTACAAGAGTTGCTTTAAAACTTTGCTCTACAGTTTATTTATATCCATAATGTTTTAATTTATTCACTGATTGCAGCAGACTAACATAACATCTCTAAACAGATAGCAAAATTCAGCATAACTGTTTTTAGCTACCCCATTTACACTATAGTATTGCATCAAACGTTTTCCTTGTTGCTAAAATGCAACTTCATTTACACTCTCCATGGAAGGTGACAAATCTGGTGTAACCTTAATCAGCAAGATGGAAATCAACTTTGTTTTAGATTAAAAATAATGGAAGAAATATGGATCCATAAACCTCTCATTAATGGCCTGATCCAAATGGAAAGACACCCCCCCCCCCCAGGTAAGCACCTTTGATGGGCCCGGCTGGTTTGTTTACCTGCCACGTCTGCAGGTTCAGCCGATCGCGGCTCGCAGTTCACCACTTCCCACAACCCCCCATTGGATCGGAGTGATAGTGATATTGACATAACTATTTCGCTCCTCTTACTAAACTTTATTGCTTCCCAGGGTGAGAGCCCAGGAAGCATTTAATGATCTGTCACCAGGAGCAAGCCACAGGAGACTGAGCTGATTTCCAAAAGCACGATACCTGTTGTAGAAAGAATGGAAGGAAAACTAAGTAATTGAAATGAAATTGCTGCTGCAGTTGCTTTCATTTAGCTTTTCTTTGTTTGAGAGCTGCCTGGAGAAGCTGGAGGGACTGTTTAAGTGTCTTTCTGCAACATGTTTCCTGAACTGTAAAAAGGAGATAAGGACTGAACAGATACACAGTATCAAGTATTCAGAGTTTATTTTGCAAATAGCATTCGTGATCAGCTCAAAAGGATGAAAGAATTTAGAACAGACAGAGTTACCTAGAGACAAAAAAGCTTCCCAGAATGCCTTGCCTTTT
The DNA here is from genome assembly GCA_032164245.1 of Sternotherus odoratus. NCBI lineage: Eukaryota > Metazoa > Chordata > Testudines > Kinosternidae > Sternotherus > Sternotherus odoratus. The sequence goes on along the minus strand of JAVMKO010000001.1, from coordinate 224,802,289 downwards.
TGCACTTTACTGAGGAAATTCTTTCTGGTTCTCCCCAGAGTGGGACCTTTGGAAAAGACATCTCAGCTGCTAATGAATCGCTATTTTACTACTTTCCGTAGGAACAGTGATCAGTGTGGCATGAGAGTTGCTAGCAAATGGACAGGGGATGAGTATACAATCACAGGTAGCAAAGTGCACTCTGGGTGAGTTACTCTCAGAGTACATTGTTTGGATTGTCACATAAATACTGGGATCGTCAATATTAGACTTTAGCTTTCTCTTATATCTTCATCTTTCCCTGACTCTTACTGAAATTACAAAGCTGGTTTCTCTTTCTCCTTGGGATTGGAGAGTTTTGGTGTAATATACTCAAACAGCGTGTGAACATCGGTGGGGGGCTGCAAATAATAAAGAGCAAGCTGAGTTGTTGTGTGAAGATAGTGTTATTATGGAGAAACAGTTTTGTATGTCCATACAACTCCAGTTAGAAGCCTGTGAAGCTGTTCAAGTGAACCCAGCCAAAACAGGAGCTATAGAGCCTGCAGGGGAAAGTTTCCAAAGGCAGTTAAGGTTAGAATGTGGACAAGAAAATATAATTACTGTAGTAAGTGTGTTTCTTCTTTGATCATTGTGTGTCTTGTTAGTGAAGGCTAGACACATAGAACATCAACAGTGGTTGTGTACTTCCCACTCCTAAAAGTCACAAGTGTGTGTTTGACAGAAATTACACCCCATAAGGCTTATGAAAATATGCTTATTAATGTGTATATATATATATATATATATATATATATATATATATATATATATATATTTCTCTGTAAAAGTTACAATCTATTGAATCTATTCCTCCTATTTGTATGCATGTATCATTTTTGTGTTTGAAGTTATAAATATTGACTGTGTACTTGCTTGATTTTTAAGTAGCCTAAGTAAAAGAATTTGGACATCTTCTTGAGAAAGGAATGTGCAAGTTAAGTGTCCAGTCAAGAAGCACTTAATAGACAATAGAGTTTGGGAGGCTCCAGTTCACATAAGAAGTCTACCTGAGGATGTTCAAGGTAGCATGTTAGATGGCCGCTACCTGTAAGTTCTGAGCCATTCATGTGTCATGCATGTGAATTGCCCATGTGACTCCAAATCTCCATTTTGTAACTGGACTCTACAAGGGAGGAGTGTCAACCAGAAAATAAAGTCTATTTAACCCCTGGGAAACCCCTCCATTTTGTCTTTAGCTAGCTCAAGAGATAGGCTCTTCATCCCCAAGGATACCTGAAAGAAACTGGAACAAAGGACAGTAACTACAGGATGAAGTGAGTGATTGCTGGACCCAGACTAGAGGAGACTAGTCTGTAAAAGGGAGCTTACTGGAACAACACTGAGGGTGAGGTTTTATCTGTATTCAGTTTTCTTATTGTATCAGGTTTAGATTTGCATATTTTATTTTATTTTACTTGGTAGTTCACTTTGTTCTGTCTGTTACTATTTGGAACCACTTAAATTCTACTTTCTGTATTTAATAAAATAACTTTTTACTTAGTAATTAACCCAGAGTATCTATTAATACTGGGGAGCAAACAGCTGTGCATATCTGTCTGTCAGTGTTATAGAGGGTGAACAATTTCTGAGTTTACCCTGTATAAACTTTATACAGGGTAAAACAGATTTATTTGGGGTTTGGACCCTATTGGGAATTGAGCATCTGAGTGTTAAAGACAGGCACACTTCTTAATCCGAAAGGGGTTTCTGTGATCCAACCCATCACAGTGTGTTCATCTGGTGTTGAGATGACACCATCGCAGGAGAGACATGTAGTCTCAGCCATTGTCAAAAATTCCCACAATGGAATCAGAGATCCAAAAATATCAAAGGTGCAATAGGGTCAGAAAAATGACAAGTAAGTACTCACTAGCTGGCCATAAATTACATAAAACACTGGAGGGGAGAGACCTTAATTTTGTAGGTTTGTTTTAGGTTTACAAGGGGTTGGGTGGGGCTTGAATAATCAGAAAAATGCATTATGTATTTATGGACAGCCCCTAAGTGTTCTCTGGGCTTTGGTCAAAATTCTTTCTGGGGTCCAGGTCTCCCCTCTAGAGGGTACTCCTTTAGCATGTGCTCATCTTCCAGCTCTAGTCAGTGAGCTGGAAGCTGCTCCAGCAGATTTGGTCATTTTATCACCTTCAGTCTCTCTTCACCAGTGACTCTCTGGTCATCCTCAACCTCCCTGTCAGGTGATCAGTTCACAGGTTGCCATGCCCCTGGAGACCAAATTGAAAAACTGGTTTGCTGGGGCAGTTGCAAACTCATTGATTAAGGTGCTTTCCCATGAATCAGAGGGCCATCAAGGTTTAACCACCCTCCATTGCGAGCTCTGTGTCATTACCCCTTGAAATTACATTCCAGGATGGTGTTAAAAAAGACAGCTGATGGGCAAAGTCATCCTTACATTCAAGACGGAGGACTGCAGCTAGAGAAAGATACATATAGACTAGGGTTTATAATCACAAATAGAATTCATAAATTGATATAGACTTCCCAAATCATCACATGCAATGGTGCTACTATTACAAAGGCCACATTAACCTGGGGAGTTGTTCCTAAAAAATAATGGCACAATATGACCACCATTACAGTGAAGTTATACACAGAATTTTTCTTGTTAGATGCAGCTGAGTTAAGGAAGAGGGTTACACAAGCTGTCAGATCGCCCCTATGTCTGAGAATTACTTAATTTTTAAAAGGGTTTCTTTTACATCATTTATTTGAAATAACTTTAAATGCCAGTTTTGATCTCATATATACTAATGAATAATGCCTCTTTTAAAACCTGGTATAAATTCAGAGTCAGGCATAACAGCCAGAAATAAGAACCCAATCTTGAACACAGTAGTGAGGTATGTGGTACATGGACGTCAGTGGGTCTACTCATATCACTAACTGCTGCAAGATGAGGGACTAAATATTAGTATTTCTCTAATATAGTGGTTTCCAAACTAGGGTTTGTGAACCCCTGGGGGTTCTCAAAATGTTACAGAGAGTTCTGGGGGGGGGGGGAGGCGGACCCAGGCAGCATGTGGCCAGCAGCCTGGAGTCCCTGGACTTCAAAGAGTTAAGCAAATCAAAGCAAGCATATCTATCACACTGAGGAGATTTAAACTTCAAAACTCCTTATAAGAAATGGAAAGGAGGTTGATAATTTTTGCTATTTTAAAAATTAAATAGGCAGCTAGTATTGTTTGTAAAATTATTATGAAGAACAATTTTAAGCTTTGTTGTAATGTGTGTGGTTTGTCTGGACTGCTCAAGACCTGAATGCTTGTGTAGGAGGAACACTTTGAGTTGGCTTCCTAAATACCTTCATGCTGTTTCACATCTGATACTCCTTGATGAAACCTAGGAGCCTTGTCTTATAACAGGCTTATTCAAAGTGATACAAGCTTGGAAGAGTGTTGCCATTTCATAATGTAATAAAAATACTGTAATGATTAATAATTAATAATAATGTGTAATAAACCAGTCAGAAAAACATTTTATATTTCCACTATCACTGATTTTATAATTTATACTCAGGTAAAGGGGAAACTCCCTGGAAATACTCAGTTTTAGGAGAGGGTTTGTGAGATGATATTTTAATGAAAGCGGTTAACAGGTGTTAAAGTTTGGGAACCACTGCTCTAATACATACTTCAGCAACTGCATCTAACATAAGTATGTCTTGCATTAAAAATGGAGGATTTTGTACTTCAAAATGGTCTGTGACAAACTGTGAAATGTTAAAACATTCAAAATAAGATGAACAGTCTGGGAAAGATCTGAATAGCACTCATTTTATCTGAAACATTTTAATACACTATAGCATTATTGTATATATATGTACAAATACAATAAAAAAAATCATATAGAAATCAGCTAAGCACCTTTTCCGCCCTTATTTTTCACATCATTCACTATGATAATGCTGTCTCTCTCAGCAAGCTAACCAATCCTGAAAAATAAATGGTTTCTGAGGCTCTAAAGTTTAAAGAACAGTGAATCCAATAAATCTTGTTTGTCAGTACGTACTGCATGAATAGAACCTATTTGCCAATGCATCAGATAAGATAATCCTCGTCTTTCATACACATATGAGGTTGGGGAATTGTAAAGATAAAAAAGTAATATGGCACACAATGTCCAGTGTCTTATTTATTTAATGAAACTTACTAATGCAACATGACAAAGATGTCTGTATCAAGCATCTTACTTGATTTCTAATTCCCACACCGTGTCCAATGTAAATGTTAATTCATGCAACAACTACCTGAAGAGCATAATGGAAAGAGGTGGAAGGAGTCTTTTTTGTTTATTTTTTAACTTATTAATTGCCTATCATATTTGTAATTGTGAGTGGTGTATTTGCAAGACAAGCCATTCTCTTTAGATGAGAAAAATCCAGCAACTTTTTTGGAAAGATGGGAATTGGTAAATGATCTGTCTGTTTGGTTTTTTTCTCTTTCTAGCTTTGTTAATCTGCAAATAAAGACAAAGATATAAACAACTGTGCCAGGCATCTAACATTTTTATAAGATCCAGTAAGATATCTGAATAGAACAAGCAATTAACGTATGATTAAGTGTTTATATACAATAGTAAATGTTGGGATATTTTAGGGTTAAGTATAACAATAAGATGCTAATGTGCTGATATGGTATTAGGGGACAAAGTCATATGTAGGCAATATTTCTGTGTCTAAATAATAAATTACAGATTATTCAGCATTATTTTTTCTAGTACATAAATTGCAAATTCTTCTTTGTCTAAATATGTTGCCGGATTCTGAGCAACAGAGAAGGGAAGAAAGATTAATAAAGGTGCAGCAGCAGGAGAAATGCCCTTTGTGTGAAAGAAAGTACAAGGAATGTTATTTTTCCCTCCCTCCCTTTCCCAGCTACATAAACCCGTCTTAGAGCCCCTTCCTCCCTCCCCTGAGAGCTGCTAATGAAGAAGAGTTCTGGCAACAAATTGTTGCAAAGAAATGTATCTTCAAGGTGAAGGTAAGATGTAACACTATGAGTAATGGATAGATGTGGGTTTACTATTGGTGGGTGTTTCAATTATGTAATAAGGGTTTTGGGGGAGATGTAATGGATGTAGGCGTGTTCATACTAATCTGACCAAAAAGAGTGTGTTGTAATCAGTTCCGTGCTTGCTGGACACTTGGGTCCAAGAAAACAAGAATGATAATAAAGAAACCTGTACTCATATCCGCCTCTGAGTCACCCTGCTCCTTTTTCTTCTAGCAGTAAAGATTCTTTATTAACTATATAACACTGTAAACATTGTTTCCTTTCGCCAGGTGTCTTTTAACTTTAATGCTTTAATATAATGTTTTAAAAATCCAGGATTTTTTCCCTCATCTTTGAATTCATTGCATCCTCCAAGATACTGTCTTGTGTGACATAGGTAGATGTCATTTAAAATTGATTTTACAGAGCATGCTTCTTCCACCCTTGTGCACATTGAGTGTACTTATCCACAGAGTCATTGAAGTTAATGAGAGTACTTGCATGAGTAAGTACTAATCATATGTAAGGGCTACAGAATTAGGTTTACAGTTCATGGTTTTTATGTATGTATACATGGTTAATAACTCCAGGTCACTGGAAATGTATGACTACTGAGCCTTTCAGTGGATTGGAATTGCACATTTTCCATTATATGATTCATTTCAGATACCTTCTCCACTTTATATTTCAAGTGTCACTCACCACCTCTGCTAGTTATATAAAATGAATTGTCCTGTTTTTCAGGACTGCAAGCTTGAAATGGTGAAGATTTAGGTAACCCATGTTGTACTGAAAATGATAGTACTTCTAATAGCAGGTGTGACACTATGCCCCATATTCTTCATAGAAATATTGTTATAATATGATTTTAGCATATCTAAGATGTATTTATGCAAGATGGGTCATGAGAGGTATCATTGTAAAGGTTATGATTTGCTGTATATGATTATTCTATTTGTATGCATGTATTGTTTCTATATCTGAAATTAGGGATATTGACTATATATCAATTACAAGTGGGTATACACCTGGGGAATGCCCATCAAACAGAATGCAGTCACTCTGGATGGGCCATGAGGAAGAACAATAGGTTTTTGAAGATGCTAAGCTCCCACCTTCCTGAGAAGTTTCCTCTGCAGAGTCATGCAATAATGTCACCTGGTATTGGACTCCATCAAAGAATACTAGTATTTTTTCACTGAGAGTGGTGGGAATCACTGGAAAACACAGCAGTGGCAAGAAGTGGCTCAGTCAGCAGCAGGAGTCTCTGCTATCCCCTAGGCCACACAAAGGATTAAGGCGAGGCACCCCAACATTTATAGGTTCAGACAAACCATTTATGTACCACTGTTGTACTAACATAAATAAAAACTAGAAAAATCTTATAAGAGGAACATGGCAAAGAATGACATTTATTGCAATAAAAGCAAGAAAGTAACACAATACCAAATTACTTATTTCTTGTTATAACCCATAATTACACACATACACTCATGCTTTCATTCCTAAGAGTTCTGTGAAGTTGTTAAAGTACAAGCCTAAGAGTCGCTTGTGCCGAGTTACTGGCCAAGTAGCCTGGACATGGGGACTGAGCCTAGCCTTTGTCCGATGTGCATCAAATGCTCCTGGAGGGTGGTAGGAGAACCAGACTCAACATCTTATTATTTTTATTCAGTTCTTATAGAGATTTTCTCCCATGCAACCCTATGGAGGATGCTTTGTCACACAGCAAGGGTTCTGACCTGCCCTTTGGGGTCATCTGGTCACCTTCACCTTGCACATTCTTCAGCCCAATGATGTGGGAACTGTAATGCTCAGGCTGGCACTGGTACCTCTTTCATCTCCTATTTCCCCATGCACACATTCACACAAACATGCTTATTCTCTATTTCTTTTACCTTCACATCTACTTCATACTTTTCCCTTTAATTATCATCCTCCCTTCACATCCATCTTCTAACACTTCCACTAAAACAATTAACATCAAGATAAGAAAACACATAAAAACATAATAAAACATTCAAGAAAGGCATAGTCCTTCAAAGCCACAATAATTATCTAGTAAGGCTTTTATCTTTTCCCTTTTTGATTTGATATAACTATTTCGATTCAGGCTAACACCATTTTATGTGTTTCATGACCTTTGGTTATTACCTCCTCTTGTACCTTGATCCAGGTGTCTCAAGCAAAATATTCCTATTCATTACTTCTGTCAAAACCCTCTTATCTTGTATTGGGTCTGGAGGTACCATGCTAATCTTTTGGAGTATGTTCACACACAGATCCCATATCTGCTGCTTCATAGGAATGCCTGTGTTCTAGCAACACTAGGAATACCTTTGCCAGTGTCATGTATTGGACAGTAAACTTGTAAGCATCTGCTTTAATACATGGCTTGACTTTGGTCTAATTTTATGGATTATGGTTCAGGTCTCAGATTTTACACCTGATCTTACACCAGGTGTCCCGATTTTATAGGTACAGTCCCATTTTGGGGTCTTTTTCTTATATAGGCTCCTTTTACCCCCTCTCCTCCCGCACACACACTCCTGTCCTGATTTTTCCACGCTTGCTCTGGGCTCTCTTTCTCGTACACTTTGATATGCCTTGTCCCATTCAGGTCAATGCCTCTTAGCTACAGCTCTGCTGTTTAAGTATTTTTCTGTATTGAAGACGATCTCTTCCTGCAGAAAATAAAATCAAGTGTTCCTGTTTCCAAGCATGTATTCTTTATTAGCTATAATACAGTATGTGATAAGAATCATTGCTCTCATTATAAAACAAGATTGCTTGTATACTGACTCATACTTATAAATAAGTTTTGGTGTCGGACAGATTTGTTTAGGCCTTTTTCATCCAGAGGTTCCTTAGAGTGTTGTTACCTTTTGTTGTGTTCTTTTTAAAGTCCACAGAAGACTTACTGGATCCAAGAAGACTTGTTGGCTTTGACATAAGATCAAAGATTTCTTCAATACATTTATTTTTGTGGGGAGTGACATTGAAGTAAAAACTGAAAGCAAGAAATGAGTGTCTTATGGTATACTGAATGATATAAGAAAATAAAAGCTGCCATATTTTTCAATGGGATAAAGTATTATTCAAAGACAAACAAAAGCTTTTATTGTTAAGAATCCAGCTGCAAAGGAGGGGATAAAAGCATTCTCATACACACTTATTAAATTCACATAATAGTCCAAATACTCAAAGGGGCCTCAATTTAGTCTCTATTTGTAAACGTGCAACCTTTTCATCTCATAATCTTGAAGCACAAATTAGAGCAGCCCTAAGGCTGCTCTATCGATGCCAGCAGTAGAAAGCAATTTTTCAGAATGTTCTGACAATCCAGCCAAGTCTCCAGAACATGCCACACATAGAGCGTTGGCAGGAGCAGGTGGAATTTAGGAGACTCTACTGGTTTTATGTTGCTTGGAGCGTTCCGTATAGAAGGAGAAAACACAGCTATTCACCCCCTTGTTCTGAAAAAGCAAAGCACATGGAGTGGAGCAGAAGGTTTGGATATGTATACATAGAGCACATTCATGTTTGATAGTCACACATTTTGCATGTAAATAGAGCTTATATGTGTGGAAAAATCTGTGTGCACATGGTTGTATACACAAAGGTGCACGGGACCAAACAGCAATTACAATTTGAAGATGTGGACCAAATATTTTATAATTCCCTTCTTCAAGGATAGCATGCACAAATTCATATATATGTGCTTTCACATACACATTTTCATCTACAAAAATTAAGAACATGGAAATCTTGGCTCTGTTCAACCTATAAACAAATGCTAATTCAAAAGCCCCTCCCCTTCTGATTATTTTTATTTCTATTACAATAACATGTAATAATGGCATCAACCAGGTCACAAGCCTGTGCAAACATATACTAAATGGCAGTTCTTACCTGAAAGACCTTACAGTATAAAATACATGGGCATTTCTGAATTTTGTAATTAAAGTGCAAAAGTCTGCATATTTGTGTAATGCAAATATGCATTATGTATTTGTGTAATGCAAAATGTATTTGTGTAATTCAAAATTTAAAAAGTATTGGAATACGATGTGATGAGTTTAATAACTACAGCTTCAAACTATTGTTCTGAAGTGGATTGCAACATTTTGATGCAGATTGTAGCATGCTGAAGCGGATTGTAGCATACATCTTTTTAGTGTCCTTATTGAGCTAGAAATTCAGATTATATAAATCAGTGTAGATCCAAAAAATAACTGGATCAATCCTGGTTCACACCATCTAGTGTAATCTGGACCATTTTCTTCATTCATGTAGATTTGAATTTTCAAAGGAACCTAAGGGAGCTCCTGTTGAAATTGTATAGAATTTACATACCTGATTTCCTTAGGCTCCTTTACAAATTCCAGCCATAATCACTCCAGATATAAAAACTTCTCAATGTCCTTATCACAAAGTACTGTCTGCGTTGTTTCCAAAGTGAACTGCATCTGAAACATGTAATTAAAATTATTAAACATTTCAAGGACATCTATATATTGACTAGTCAGTGCTTGGAAATCTTATAAATTAATTTTTCACTATGATCTCTATTTATTTGAAGCTTTTTCATTTTTAATTCCAGCAAGATGTCTTCAACAAAATATAATCAATATTCTCTTTACTGCTGTCATTTCAAATGTAACAACATCTGGGCTGGTTTTTACCAAACATTTTAGAAGTTGTTAATTAAATCCTTACTTGATAAGTTCAAAGAAACAAAGCATGTGAAAAAGAAATGTAAATAATGCTCAATCAACTGGGTTTTTTCGCTCCCCAGTAATGGTTATGAAAATAAATTTCTGTTGCATATTTCAGCTAAGATCTGGGTTGTATATTGAGGAATCCCAACAGACTGAAGTAAGCACATGCTTTACATTGCATGCCTGATAAGCATTATGCCTCCAGGATATGTCATTTGACTGCAAACATACTAGACTTACATTCTGAATAACTCATGATTATATTGATGTCCCATACCAGTATATTGAGAGAGAGGTTCCGATGGGAAAACCGCAAAATAAAATTTCAGAATCAGTTTACTTCCATATTTTGTAGACTAAGAAAATACTTGGTCATACATCCAAGAAAATCCTAAAGGAAAACAAAATCTATAGACACTTTTTTCCCCTAAAAGACCTTCTTCAGTGAGATGCTTCCCAGTGTGTAGCTGTATCTTTCATTAGCCTTGGATCAAATGTAAAATTGACGTTCTGACCACTGTGATAATTAAAGTTTCTACCAATTTTTTCACAAGAGAAGTCACATTAATCCTATGTCCTAGCTAAATTTCAATCTGGATAATTACATTCTGCCTGTCCTTTACTTTCTACTGACCGTTCACATCCTGTCCTAAATTACAAGGTAGTGTTGAGCTCTAAACACCATTTGCATTCTATCCCAGCAGTAACTATGTTTCAGTGATGGACAACATGATTCCTGAATATTTGTAAGACACTTCGGGATACTTTGATGTGCCACTTCCTCGATAAGAAGAAAAAACAAAACAGTGATACTCGACAGCAGGAGGAAAGCAAGATATTGCAAACTGCAGTATGGCCATTGTTATTCTGCCAGTTTAAAAGAGTTAGTTGTCATAAAAGCATGCTGGAGAAGTATCCAAGAAAAGGATTCCCTACACTAAGAAGTTTCAGTAGACCCTGAGAAACTGTAAAGAAAGATCTTTTTAGTGAAGAGTCTGAATTACCACTTTTTGTTTTTTTAGAGCAAGACATCTTTGAAAGATAGCCTCAGATTTTCCAGATTGGAGTCAGGAATTTGAAAAAGCTTTTAATTTTGTTTTTGTTTTGCTTTTCCTTATAATAATGAGAGCAATGCAATTCTGGCAGCTTGCTGTATTTAGTTCACCACTTTCACTTTCCATTATAGGGATAAAAGTCCCTATAAAAATAAATTCCAGATTATTTATCATTGATAAGAAAATGGTTTGGTGAGATGGTTTAGATTTGAATTCCTCCGGCAATGAAATCCCTGACACATTATCCTAGTAAAGATAAAAAGGTATTACACACAAAAAAGCAGCCAATGCAAGATGACACAGGAAATGAGAGAATGGGAATTAATTATAAAAATGTGTAAAATACTGAAAATTTCCTCAGGATCTGAAGGAATCATGTTTAGAAGTGAAGCCAACTGGAGTGGAGGGAAGTCAGCACCTTATGATGACTGATAACAACCAGCAATTGCACCTCTTCATCTAGCCCCCCGATCTTGTAATGAACTGTGCAGAGATAGAACTGTGCATGCAAACAGAGCTCCTCTCACTTATCGAGGGCTCTGAGTGGGTGCAAGCATTTGCCTGTCTCCACATAGTATGTGCCCGGATCAGGACTCATAGTCAATTACCGGTTCCGTGATTCTAGAGATCGAGTACCTCATAGTCAATTACCGGTTCCATGATTCATCTAGTTCCATGTTCACTATTTAAGTGAATTTACATTAAAGAAGAGGATATCTTACCCCAGTAAAAATATCACTTTCTTGTAACCATGATGTGCCACATCTATATGTGATATGAAATGAATTTTTCAAGTACTGAAAAATAGTAAATGTCAATCTCAGACTCCAATACGAGCCCAAACCAAATATATTTTGTTATTGTAAGGGATCCATTCTTAAACAATTCTTCACAAAATGATGTTTTGCTGGCTTTCTCAGCAACCACTGAGGACGTGACAAAATAAGCTAATCATTCAATAACTCTTTACAATGGATTATATATTTTATTAGCTTTATACGATATGTTTATTTGGTAAACTGTAGTCCAGAAGCTGATGCATTTATCAGATCCCTTATCTGCAATCTGGTCATTTCAAAGTGGATAGAAAATCTGTTGAAAACCACAGAAAGAAAGACTGATGTATTACATTGAAGCCATGAGCATGATATTCAAAGCATCTGTGTATTCTGCATATACTTCTCAGCATCAGCTTAGTTATGCAAGGTACCTGATTCTATCCCAGAAATGAAGGCAGTATAGTTTAGGTTACAAGATGCAACTCTATAGATGTAAGGAAACTGTTAGCGTCATTCTTTTGAAATCCCTACTTTGAAGAGTATAAAACTCAGCAATAAATATGAACTCTTAAATTCCACTTGGCACTGGAATTCTCACTCTGCTGTCATTTTAAAAGTATCTAAATTGTTTTGGCTTAATTTTAGGAAAAAGCATGCTAGGAACTAAGCCCATATCAGCCACCTGAGTGACAGTTTCAGAAAGTTATGACCAACAGAAAATAGGGGGTTAAATGGTAAACAGGCAACTTTAACAATAGTTTTCACTAAAATTAGAGCTGCAATAAGATAAAATTATTATTATTATTATTTCTTCTTTGCGTTACAATAGGACCTAAGATACCTAAGAAAATATCAGAGCTCTCTTGTGCAAGCCTTTTCACAAGTAAAGAAAAAGAGAGTCCCTGCTCCAGATTGCTCATAGTCTGCAAACCTGGATTTGGATCAATTTTCTGTATTTTCTTTAGATTAATATATACAAAAATATTAACACTTTCTGATCATATCTGAGAATTAATCAGCATCTTAAAAATGAGAGAGAGAGCACTTGCAATTTATTCAAGTATTTAAAATTAGCATTCTGGTAATTTAGTATATTTCAATATGTTTGCAGTTGATTGTATTTATTGTTTTATTAGGTGGTAATGTTGGCAGTTATATTAGTAATTTACATGATTTAAGACAGTGGATGTTTTATAAACCTATTATCTATTATTCCAGTTTTGTACAGATTAACTCCATACATGCTTGGTGAAATATGATATTTTCTCAAGTCATATGTATAGCTTCTTGTATTAAGAGGAAAATATATCCCAAAGATTCTATAATTTCCATTGCAAGTCTCAAAGTAGATTCTAGTTATGTTGTCCAAAATGTTCAATTAAAAGTCCACAAATTTAAATATTCCCTGTTTATGTCAATGGGAAACAAACTCATATTAAGTGCAAAAGTAATTTGCATACAATAAGCTTTTAACAGAACAAGCTTTTTTCTCAGTAGACTTTGGAGTAGAGAATTTCCAGAATAAATTTCCATATCCACTGTTAGGATTTTGTGATTCCCAGTAAGTCAGAGGCCAGGCAGAATCAAGGATTTTTGATATTTTATTCAATTCAATTCGATACAATGTGCACATGGAGGGAGAGCCCCTGCTAACAAGAAGCAGCCTGAGTTTCTCTAGCTGGAAGCCCCTTCTCTGCACTCCAGAAGGTGAGCTCACCCCCTCTCCCTCTGGGTGGTGAGTGATTCCAGAATGTTCCAGAATGTTCCTAGGGGGGTGAGCCACAGCATGACTCTCTATACACATGTACCTTTCAAATAACATTTTGCTTAAACTGAACACAAACATACCCTTCACCACTAAATCCTCCGGGGACACACACAGTCATGGGTCTCTGTCCTCCTCCCATTAAAACCAGTGACAGTTTTTAGCCCAGGTGTACGTGGAACAACTTTTTCATCTTTCTGGATGAAAAAGAAATAATGGATATTTGGTGTAGTGGACAGTGTTAATGACCTCATTATGCTGCTTATACTGCATCTGGAGCTTTGCTTCTGGCTTTTCTAGTCAATAGGAATTCACCAAACAGGGCAACACTGTTTGTAATAGAGCTGACATACCACACATAAGAAAAAACTACATACTGGATTGTACTTTAAGGGCATTAAATTCTGTATTGGTTCTGATCTTACAGCACCTGTGTGAAGAGAACTCCCACTGACTTTAATGGCATAATTACTGTGTTTTGAAAGCACCTGTAGAATTTTCAAGAAGAAATTCCCAATATAAACTTCAGCTATTATCAAGAACCTCTGACTTGCCACAGTGGATCAGAGCAGTGATCCATGTTATCTATCTCCAACAACAGCTAGATCCAAATACTTCAGTGAAAGAAATCACACAATAGGCAATAAGTTTGAAGAATAGTTTGGATAAATCGATGGGATGGATGAGAGAACATTCTGATGATTATTTGTCCAAACAGTTTTCCCTATCCCTTGACTTTAAAATAATATACGCTGATTTCCCTCTCTTGGCTCTTTCTTATCCCTGATACCAGTGGAGTTATTCCTGATATACCTCTGCAACTGAGAGGAGAATCAGGCCGTTTATTTATATTGATATGTCTCCGATACTTCATTAATATCAATGTGTGTGGTGCAGAGAGATTAATTTTTGATCACTTTAAAACAAAATGCATATTGTGCCAGTTGCAAATGTACGTAGATGGCAATAGCACGGTCCGAAAAGGCATAGAACACAAAGGAGCACTTAGAAACTGAAGATGTTGTAATCTTCAAGAAAGAAATGAAAAATCACAGCATGATTCTAAGTGGGAAGAATCGCCAGTTTGTGTTAACCTGTCTGACTTTGCACAGAGGAATTGTGTGGGGAGGAGATAAGGTAAATGAAAATGGGATTTGCAGCAGATATTTAGAAGAAGAAATATGGTATATGAAGTAAAGTGTATAAAGAATGAGAAACATGCAGTAAAAAGAAAGGGTCAGATTCTGTCCATTAGTACACCCAGTGCAGCTAAGGTGTGCAAACAAATGTGGCTTTCAGAAGTATGAGTGCAAATCTAGAGTAACTCCTTTAAGGTAAATAAAGTTACTCTGGGTTAACAATGGTGTAACAGAGCAAAATGAAGCCTATAGGTCGAGATGTTCAGGTGGTTTAAGTTGGCACAGTTACACTGAATTTTGTGACACAGTGCCAGTGTACACCAGACAAAGATCTGGCGGGTAGGGGTGGGAAGATGGGTTCTATTAGAGTTGGTCATAAAGTTTTCAACAAAAATGTTTTTTCATCAGAAAATGTCACTTCATTGAAACCATTTTTTTTTACAGTAATGTATCCGTTTCAACAAAACTTTCTAAAATCCAAGATGAAATTTCTGTGATAATCACAACACCCTCAAATAGTCAATATCAGATTGGATAGATGCTCACCCAGGACACAAAGTAGGGACTCAAACCTGGGTCTCTTATGTGATAACGCTGTGAGCTCTCCAAACTATTCTGTCATGTCTCTCTTGTGTTCTCAATTTTCAAGGACAATTTTGAAAGGCCTCAGTTTCATGGCAACGTGGAGCAAGACCTCAACATTTTTCAGAAAATTAAATGTTTTCCAGCTAGTCCTAGGAATCCAGTGGGGGGTACGGTTATAAAATGTAAGTTTTATTTTGTATTGACTTTAAATGTCTCTGATAATATTCCAGGGATGGCTTCCAGAAAGGGAAAAATTGTCAGCAGAGCTTCCCCGCTG
Organism: Sternotherus odoratus; assembly: GCA_032164245.1. NCBI lineage: Eukaryota > Metazoa > Chordata > Testudines > Kinosternidae > Sternotherus > Sternotherus odoratus. The sequence goes on along the minus strand of JAVMKO010000001.1, from coordinate 224,786,938 downwards.
CCAAGCACTAGAAGGTGAAAAAAGATGTGGAAGGGGTCCTCTAGACCGAGTCACAAAACTGGTTAATGACCCTTATTAGCTACCATACAGTCATTCATTTTTTGTTTAAATGTATTTTACTGCTTGACTCCATTTGAAAGAATATTCCATCTATTTACTAGTTGAAAAAAGAAAAAGCTCTCAAGTTATTATTACATATGCTGTGTCTATTTTACTGAGAATTATATAATTAGTTCTGCTAAAATAAAATTAAATTCAGAAATAGTGCTTCTATGTGCTAAATATATAGCCTTATATTTTACAGACTTGTGTGGATATTATCTGGTTGATGAGGACCAGAGTCAAAATGCCTGTTACTGAAGGCTGACTTGCAAATATTTCCAGATAAGTGAGTAGCCCAAGATGCATTATTTTGTACTTGAGAAGGATGAGTTGTGATTCTGGGACTTCATCTATTTATATGCTATGACTACTTGGTGTGTGACCATTATGTAGTAGCAGAATCAATCCTAAAAACTATCATGACAGAATAATCATTACAAAAATGCACTTCCATAGAGAATGCCCATCACTGTTTAGATTAAAGGCACAGTTCTAGGAAGGATAAGTCTTTCTTACTCTAGCCCTTACAATCACATCTAAAGCTAATACAAACCTGGTTCCTCTGGCTGTCAATACCTATTTCTTTTTTAAGTAATCACTTCATTTGCTACAGATTTCTAAAGTAATTGAAGAACTTTCTCTAAAGGATGGGGATGTTATGAGATTGTTTCATCTTTATGCCATGCTGGTAGTATGCTGTTTTCGTAATGAAGGTTATATTCTATGGGAAGAACAGATGTTTCATATATTTAAAAGAATAAGTATAGAAACGAAACTGACTTCCAAAAATACATTTCAAACACAATCTTAGTGCTGTAGCTACTGCTACTATATAACTAAACAAATGAAAAGAAGTGAAACTTGTCCTACTGCTGTTTCTGTTGATGTGACTGGCAGGGAACATAATTAATAACGAATCTAAAAAACAAAAGTTGAAGCCAAAGAATTTCCTCTCAAATAAAAGTATACTAGAGTTTTTTCTATTGCAACAGTTTCTTTTTTTCTGAAACCTCCCTATTTCTCTGTATACCAGTACATGTCCTACCTGTACTCTCTAAATCTTTTATGGAGTGCTGATGGGTTTGTGTCTTCTATATCATTTTTTCTTGCAAATCACTCATAGAGGCATGCAAGACCTGTGCAAGAAGTCACCTGTCATAATTCTTACCTCCATCAACAGAACACCTGGAGTGTGACCAGCCAGTGATGCAGTTAATCAGATGGCAGAGACAAAGATAGGTGATCACAACTTTTACAAGTAGGATTGACGATGTCCATGTAATTACTGAATCCCACTGAAACAGGGACTGGGATGAATGGGGGTGATAACTGATGGGAAATCGAGACTACTGAAGTCAGTCAATGGACTGTACAGGTATGTGAAATATTGTTATGTGTGGAATGGAGACAGGATAGAACCCAGATGATGCGGTAATTATTCATGAGAGCGGGACTTCCCCTCTCCCACAAATAACTGTCCCAATAGAGCTCCGTATGTATACTTAAACTCAATGCTCTGTATGAACATGACCAGAGAAAATTGTATATAAACATTGCTACATAATAAATATTGTTTCCAATGGTTTGCATCTTTCTTCTGCAGGCAAATAGGAATCAGGTATTTTAAATTTTGAGATCCATGGAAGTAACTAAAAGTAATCCTCTTGTTTAATGATCTGTCCTGCTTTCTGTTTATAATGGTTAAGTCAGGATAAAGATAACATATTGTGACCCGGGAAACCAATCAAACAGCTTGAATATTGTCCTGGGAATCTAAAATAATAGAAGGAATGCTCACAGTGAGCTGCATGTGAGCAGTCTGCTGACTGAAATTTATGTATTAATCTTGAGATGAATGGCCTGCAATGACTGCTAGTGAAAAGTAGGTCAGTTTCAGGTTTCTTTCACTTTCACAGAACAGGTGCAATTAACTATTCAAATTGTAATTCAGCCTTGCATAAACACTAACTTTTGATGTCAATTAACAGGGAAAATTAAACACATGCAATTACTTTCAATGCATTGGAACAGATGGATTATTTTCACCCCTTCTCTCTCTCTCTCTCTCTCTCTCTCTCTCTCTCTCTCTCTCTCTCTCTCTCTCTCTTTCTCTCCCTCATTTGCTTTTGGGTTTTCTTTTAATAGAATTTAAGAACATTTTCTAAAAGTGGAGACAACTGCCATCTATTGGCTTTTTCCTCTCTTTTCTCTAATTTTCTGGTGCTATTGTAAAGCCTAATTCTCATCTCTACATTAGAGTATAGTATTTCCACCCGTCACCATTGTATCTGATCATCTTTCAAATAAAATTGATAATAAATATGAAGTCTGGAGTGGACTTCACAGAGTCTTTTTGATATTCCTTCCTTTTTGGAGTAAAGCTGTGGTTGATTGTATTTTGGTGGGAGTTTATTGGCTAGAAATAGTGTAGGTGTTGTAAGTATCATGTGACTACACCAATTTACACTATGTAAGGATCTTCTCCCAAATCTGGATGTTCTTGTCATGGCCACAGGAAAAATGGTTCTTATTCAAGGTGGAAAAATGTGAAGTTCTGTATCTCTAGTGCTGAATGCAGTGATTATGCTTACACTTAATACTGGGGAAGTTTGGCTAAGGACAGTTTATCCACATAGAAATATAATACCTATTTCCTGATTTGAAAATACTTCTTGACAAGCAATAGATGACTTCAGTTGGAGGTTTGACTCATTGGAAAGTACATGACAGAGCCCCTAAGCTATATTTTGGAAAAAAAAAAAGAATCCATGCATTTAATGTCCATGACACAGTTCCTTCCCATCTTCCATCCTCTCTGTTGGATCACGTTTGTCACCATTCTTTGTACCTGGAAATCTTCCCCAAATATTCACCAAATTCTGGAGTGAGGCATAAATATACTGACACTGCAGAAGTTAAAAATATATGAATTTATGGTGAAATTGTATGAGAAGAATAGGGTGTAAGAATGAGGAATAGGCTCACTCCTGAGCCTTCTTGAGTCCTTGTGCTTATGTGTGTGTTCATTGAATAAACTTTAGGGGATACTTTTTTAAGTATAGGAAATTATCTGCTTGTGTCCATTAACACAGGATTCTCTGCACCTTCAAGTCTTTAAACCATGGATTGAGGACATCAATATCTCAGACATAGGTTAGGGGTCTCAGACTGCAGGAGTGGGTGGGTGAGATTCTGTGGCCTGCATTATGCAAGAGGTCAGACTAGATGATCATAATGGTCCCATCTGATCTTAAAGTCTGTGAGTCAAGTCTATAACAATAATAGGGGTCATGTATCTAAATCCTCATGGTTGAAATGCATAGAAAATGCACTTCAAAAGGTGTTTAGGCTGCATGAACACTTTCCTTCTTAAAAAAACCTGGTCCTTCAATTGTACAGACAGTCACATACATAGAAAACACAGTAACTACACTGGATTTTAACACATTTCTGAGAGCGAAAGGTGTGTGAGTGTGTGTGTGTGGGGGGGGGGCAAAGAGTGTAAAAGGACAACCAGTTACCAAAGTTTCCGGTAGTTATATGAATTCTTTTTTTAGAAGTAGTCTTTCTAAGTGGATTAAATAGTTTCTGTTATAAATAAAATAGTTAGCTCTCCTCTAATGTTGTGAGAATGATTCTTACTAATCCAGTTTATTAAATTTAAAAAGGGAGTGGTTGCTACTTAGCTCCAAAGTTTTCCATTAGCCAGAATGCTGACAGGCTGAGAAATCCAATTATATTATATTTAACCTAAGCAGTGAGTAAGCTTCTTACTGGTTCTTCTTCAAACATCTACTTTTCTTCCAAAGGAATACATGGCTGGATCAGAATGATTATAATTCTTTCTTCAATTATTTTGAACTGTGTTTTTTATGGAAATTGTCACACTATTTTAATATTTGCTCTTCCTTAATCCTCTTTTAGTGCCAGTCACATGCACATATGTACATGCTCGTGATTGTGTAATTTCTTTATCTTTATTCAATACAAGTATAAATTAATTTCTAAAAGACTAAAAAATAGAAGCCAGCTATATTATATTATATTATATTATATTATATTATATTATATTATATTATATTATATTATATTATATTTATTAATCAACAGTCACTTTTGATATATTGATGGAATCCATAGAAGTGAAAGATAAAGTAAAGTTGAATCCAGTGAAGCTGAAGGATACTGTAAAGCTTGCAGCTGTAGTTCTTAAAAAAATTCTGTGCAGTTCTAAAAAGTAGAAAAGCAATATGTGCTAATTCACATCTGTCATCTTCAATTTAAAGTGATTTATATGCTTCTTGGAAAATAAGTAGTTGCTTATGGCAGGGGTACCAGTATTTGTCTTTGACGAATTGATCAAAAGCTGAAGGAATATCCTTGGCAAAAGTGATATGAAGCAGCAGCAGGTAAGATGGTTAATAGCTATCAGTTTAGGGGAAAACAAAATGTTAAAATAACATTCATACATTTTAAAAAATGGAAATTCAGGAAATATTACTTTAAGGAAAATTGTCTAAAAAAAATTAACTGGCAGTGGGTCCCACTGGTTTGTTTATTTGCCGGTTCTCTGATCGCGGCTCCCACTGGCCTCGGTTTGCCGTCCCCGTCTAATGGGGCTGCGGGAAGTGGCACGGTGCTGGTCGCGACCCCCAGATTGAGAACTGCTGATCTAATAGATACATCTGATACAGCACAGGACTAAAGCATGGATCACTCCAAAATAACTTTTTTCTCTTATGTCTGCATATATAGGATTAGCTGATGACAGGCATTTTGTACTCTAATTAAAGAAAAAAAAATATGGTGATGCCTTATTTACTTTTTTTTTTTTAGGTTTATTTGTCTTTTCTTAAAGTAGAAAACTGGTCTTTTGGAACAATTCAGTTTTGATGAGAGACAGCTGTGGAAAGGCTGTCATATCCTTTATTAATACACCATGGTTTGCTTGAGACATTGAAGGGTTTTTTTCCCCTACTTTTAGCACTTCCGTAAAGAATTTAAAATAACCAGTTCAGTGTTTGAACACGGTAAATTCTATCCTTTAAATTCAAATTACAGTCCATCTGACCTTAATTAAAGCAGAAGTTGAAAAGAAGAAATTTAGTAGAGCATAATTACATATTTCTTATAAACATTTTACTATTCGGGAAGTAACTTGAATCAATAGCAGTGTAATAGAATATATCATGTGAAATATGCATCAATTTGAGGACTGACTTAAGTAAGATAACAAATCTCATCAAGATTATGTAAGTATTCTTTCTGAATTTTTCTCTGTCATCTTTGCCTTATTAAATCATGAAATGTTGCCATTTAATATCAGTTTTCCTTCTATTCTACCACTAGTTACTCATTATAGTTATGAGTACATATAACTTTTGGTACCATGTTTTCTCCTGAAAACCTATTACTGTATGTGTGATTCAAAATCCTCTGGATTCATTTAGAATTTAGAAACAGATCCTCAGTTTGTGTAATGCAACATAGTTCCATTGACTTCAGTGCATCTACTCTGATTTGCACTGATGCCTTCTCTCTACAAGAAAATTGGGTAGGCATAATTACATTGCTAAGAGGTGTGAAAAATCCACACCCCTGAGTGACATAGTTTAAGTTGATTTAAGTCACAGTGTAGGCAGCACTAAAATGACAGATTTTTTTTTCACTCACCTAGCTATAGCATTCTGAGAGGTGTTTATGTGAGTTGATGGGGTAAATAGTGGCTATACTGAAGCTCTACAGTGGTGCAGCTGCGTCAGGTGTGCTCCTGGATCATTTTAAGTGTAGACAAACTTACACTCACAATTTGGTCCTAAGTGTTTGCTTTCTTCCCATTGTGCTTTCCTTTCAATTGCCAGACTCAGCTCAATAGGATGGCACTTTTAAACATGCAACTTGCTTGTAAAATATGAAATGCACATTCATTAAACCTGTTCCAATCTTATCACAATTTATTTTCATTCCTCAAATTATACAAAATCTTTTCAAATATAATAGAAATCTAAACAATTAATGTGGGGTCTCCAAAAATATTTGGAGTAATATGGGAACATGATCCCTTGAGATGATTATTTAAAATCATTCAAGAAGAGGTAGAAGTGAACAGTACATCACATACTCTTTTAAAGTTAATAACATTGTAACGATTAGGTTAAAAATTATGTGTTGTTCAGCAAAAATACTCCTATACACTCTATCCACTTTCCTACTCCTCTCCCACCCTCCTTTTCTATTCCTAGAGCTTTCATTTCTTTGCACTTTCCTCTGAGTTTAAAGTCTCCTTCTACTTTCCACTCTTAGACTTTGTTTCTTACAAGGACAGTTAATGTCTTTCAGAAACCATTCCAAAATACCTCACACTGACAGTAAAATTAGTACAAACGCTCCTGGTGAGGACACACACTACCAGCATAAGGAGTATAGGGTGGATATATAAAACCAATGCAATTACTGTGGCTGCAGTAGGTGAACATAACTTGGGTCAATTTAATTTTGTAGTGCATACTTTCCCTAAGTTACTCCCAGTTATACTGTATGAGTGTTATAGACAGAGACTCTTGAATTACACTGCAGAGCATCAGCAGCAAACTCCCAGTCCCAGACTTTCCCCAGAAATGTACATTTTATACTGGCTAGCTCTTTCCTATACAATTCAAGTTCACATAAAGTCTGTCACTTTATTAATAGAAATGATATGCAAACATCCTATTTTCTCAAATAGATTTTCACAAACACTTCAATTCAAATGCACTGGTATAGATCACACAATAAAACATGTTTATTAACCACAGAAGGATAGATTTTAAGTGAATGCAAATAATGAGGTACAAGAGTCAGAATAGGTTACAAGAAAAATAAAAGTAAAGCTCATCTAATGCCTAATTTAACAAGATAAGTGAATTCAAAGCAAAGTCTCTTTCACCAGATTTCAGCACTCTTACTGGCAGGATTTCTTTCAGTCAGCATCTTTTTGCCAGCCCAATGCTGCTTCCTTTGTTCTTCTGGTAGAGGGAAAGGGAGAGTTCATTTAGAGCAGGGGTGGGGAACCTATTTTTCTGTCAAGGGCCATTTGGACATTTATAATGTCATTCGCGGGCCGCTCTCCCCCCCCCCCCCCCGCCCGAGGAAGCCCAGACTGGCAACTGGAGCTGAGACCCCAGGTGGCAAGGGGCCAGTGGGGGAAACTGCAAAGCAGTGGCCCTGCACTGCTTTGGGGTTTCCCCCGCTGGCCCCTTGCCAGCTGGGGTCCTGCCGCCTGCCCCAGTCAGCTCCCGCTATCAGCCTGGGTGTAGGGGGTGATCTTCATTTACCCCTGCCCAGCCTCCCCCATCTAACCGCCTTCCCTCCCTTACCCCTGCCTGGCCCGGCCCATCCCACCGAACCTAACCTCCTCCCCCATCCCACTCCCAACCCAGCCTCCTGTCCCCCCATGCCTGACCCGCCCAGCCCAGCCTCCCCCCCACCAAACCTCCTTCCCTCCCGCACCCATGCCTCGCCCACCCCGCCCAGCCTGGCCTCCCCCCCCCACTGCTCCCTTGCCTGCCCCCCAGCCCAGCCCCCTTGCCTGGCCCCTTGACCGTCGGCTCCCCGCAGCTCCTCCTTTCACCGCCCGGCTAATGGTGGCCGTGCGGCGTCGGCAGCTCCCCCAGACTCGTGCGTCCCTGGCCGGCGTTTGCGGTGTGACCCCGGCCCCGCTGCGGGCTGGACAAAATGATTTGGTGGGCTGTATAAGGCCCACGGGCTGGAGGTTCCCCACCCCTGATTTAGAGTGTCTACTCTCCCATCTTATAGTTCTTTCTCTTCTTTGAGAAGCAGCTGAAGGCCTTTGTTTCCCCTCCTGACTTTTCATAAATCTAATTCTCCCATCTGTTTTCTATTTCTTGCTGCTCCCCCTAAACTTTGTAGGATATAATATAATTTTCTATATGCTGACACAACTTCGCCCCCTGATTTTTCTGAAATGACACCCCTGCATATGACTAAGATGAGTAACTCTGTGATCTTGTGATCCTAACTCTTTGTCTAACTCACTCTGTATCCCCCCTCTATGTTTTTATCCTTACTTTACATATTTATAAAATCTTGATTGCAAGATCTTTGGGGAAGTAATCCATCTTATTGTTCTTATTGAGTACAATAGCACGTTTTAAAAGAATAATATTCAATTAATAATTCACCAACTGATTCATCTTTCAGATCACCTTCTTCTGGATGAAACCCTAACCCTATTTAAGTTAATGTAGGTTTTGACATTTACTTCAATAAGGCCAGGATTTCATGATCTGTATCTGATGGACTTTTGAAGTAATATTAGACATGAAATCCTGGCATTGTTGAAATTAATTGCAAATCTGCTATTGACTTCAATGTGGTTAAAACTTTAGCCAGTCAAGGCTGGCCTTATGGGTGGGTGATGTGTGTCACTGCCCAGGATACTGTTGTCCCAGAAGCAGTGTATGTGTGACACAAGTTGGTAGTTCTGGGATGCAGAAGTGGGGGGGTAAGTGGGGGTGAGTCTGGGGCTGAAGACCCCAGACAGCTGGGCCAAAGGCATGTGATGATGCCTGGACCTGCCCGCCTATCAGGGAGGCTCAGGCAGCCATGTTTGCCTCTGTGGAACCAGAGGCCCTGCCCCTGAGTCAAGTCTTCCTGTGGGAAGTTTGGTCAGGGCACCATTTTCCCTAAGGCCATTTTCCCTGACCTTGATCTATAAGTACATAGTAATGTGTGCAGCCCAGCTGAAGTGTTATACTGCTGTGTAATCCAGATAAAATGTAATAATAAAGAAATAATACAGAGATATGAAAATTCATTCCTTTACTTAACACTACAAACATTTGAAAGCAAAGTCACTTGACAAACTGCATCTTTCACCATCATCAATTGTAGTTATAGGCTTTTAAAATTATAAATGCAACTGTTATAAATGCAGCAAGCAAATAAGTCCATGTTAACTTAGGAAAGATCTTCAGCTATGTCAAGTGACAGAAGTATAGTATGTGAAGAAAACAAGAAATAAATAAATAAACCACACATTAATGAGGTTCTTCATTTTCTTTTCTCCTTCAGGAAAAAAATAATTTAATACAAAAGCAGATGAATATAACATTTTTAATATTTTAAGAATGTCAGGAAAGTGTGTTTTCTTCCAATTTATTTCAAATTATTTTTCTTCCTTTTCTGTAAGAAAAAAAAGATTTTGTTAATAATCAGAGTTAGCATAAGGTATTGATGTCTAAACTGACAACTTATATCAATATCAAAATGTGTAGAGACATCTTATAAACCAAGCATAGACGTGGATTTCAGCAAAAAATGAAAATGTGCATAGGTGTTATAACGCCATCCTCAGAGTGTTCAAGAAAAATGCTAAAAATAATGTGATTCAGAGCAGGAAAAGTAGCACTTGGGTTATGTGTTTAAGATGAATTCTTGGCACTGATAGAATGTTGATTAACTGAATGCTTCTTTTTTGCTCTGGTAAAATGGAAAAATCCCCAAAGCCAATTGATAGTGTAATGACCTGTCTTTGGTTGCAATTTGTTGCTGCTACTGAGGAAACTTATGGCATCAATACTATTTACATTTAATAAAAACAACACTCATTTTGTTGCTATTTCTGAAGACACAGTCAGTGTCTGCATTTGAGTTTCAAAACAAATAGCAGATTCTTAACAGGTGTCAAGGAAAACAGCTCCACTGAAGTCAATTTTTACCAGATGTCCCAGGCAGTTTAGTGTTCCATACTACCACCTTTACAGATGTCAAGTAGTTCCTTACTACACAAGTCATAGTGGTTTCAGTAGGATTACTTGCACAGTCCATTTAGCAAAGCACTGAAGTATATGCTTCACTTTGGGCATGTGCTGAGTCAATGGGACATACTGCTTTTCTGACGAGAAATGGATTTAGGCATATGTTCAAATGCTAGGCTGGACTGGGTCCTAAGGTATTACTGAGTGTGAGAGTGGCAGAGTGGGCCTTAAGGATGCAAATGAGAACTATTCCTTTTTTCTGCCCCCACTCAGGAGTGAATATACATCTCCATTGGAGTTTGGTGGGAATAAATGGTGGACTTCACTCCAGATTGCCCCCTAACTCTTCCAGTCCACAAAGTGAAGAACTCTTACAGGTTCTGAGTGTTCAGAGATGGCAGGGCAAGTGTGGATTGAACAGTGCCAAGGAAACAATTGGCCCCTCCCTCATCACATGCCTTTATATCCCTGATTGTTTCAGGATGACACTTCAGCATGACAGTTGCAGTGGGGGAGGTCTAGGTTGGATATTAGGAAACACTATTTCACTAGGAGGGTGCTGAAGCACTGGAATAGGTTACCTAGGGAGGTGATAGAATCTCCATCCTTAGATATTTTTAAGGGCTGTCTGAGATGATTTAGTTGGTTTTGGTCCTGCTTTGAGTAGGGGGTTGAAGTAGATGACCTCGTGAGATCTCTTCCAACCCTAATCTTCTATGATTCTTATGTTTGTTTTTAAACCCTGGGGAATTGTGGCACAGTGGCCATCAAGGGGGGCCTGGGTAGCCCAGTAAATGCCACAGAGAATTTCATGACAATCCAGTATAGCATAATTCAGAAGATGATGGCTAAGGGGAAAGTCAGTGATTCCAACATCTCTGCAGCAAAACAAACACGGTGCCTAGATGTTGGCAGAACAGCTGCAAAGAAGCTTCACATCAGCCCATTCATGAGTTTAGTTTGGAGGGGAGAATTGCATATCTGAAACCCCTTTGTTCTCTAACCACTAGTCCAATGCATGTAGAGTGGATTTAACCTCAAAGAAATATATTTCAAAGTTAAGTCATGTAATTATATTTAAGACATGGAGGCAAAATATGGATGCCTCAAATGTTTTCCTTTATTTCTTTGTTTAGTTACTTGTCTAGTATTCCTGCTGAAGAAGAAAGCCATAGTTATAATTAAGTTTAAGGGAGGAAAAGGCAGTTTAATCTGAATTAGCATCTCTTTAGTTCAGTTAGAAGGAAAACAACATGACGATAATGGGTTATGTTAGTATTGTTCTCCTGTGTGGATACTTCAAATGGATTTGTTTCTGTTTTAATTTGTAATGCATAAAGCCATCGGATCAGCATTTGGGACATATGTGAAGCAAAGTTGTAAGTGCAGCTTGTAAATGAAAGCTAGGGAAAAAAAGGTGGAAGGAGCTACTAGAGCTTGTTTGAGAAAAGTATTAGGAACAGATTATTGAAAATGGAGGCATATGCAACAGAAGGTAATCATGACATGACTTACAATGTTAGTTGAATATTATGGATGCGGTTAACAGTTGGATAATTATCCGCTGGGTGTGCAGAATTTCTAGAGCTTATTCTTAATGAAGTGACTCAGACTGCAGTCACTTTATGCCACAACAATAGTAAAAAGTAGAACAAAGCCAGTATAGTCAGCCATGGAAGTATCCTCCAAGAGTAGAGAGCTCTTTGATGGTGTAGAAGTGATGTCAAAGTTGTAGCCTGAGAAAAGGCACACAGCTATTATAGAGGTAACAAAGTCCTGTGGCACCTTAAAGACTAACTATAAAGTTTTGAAGCATAAGCTTTCATGGGCTAATACCCCCTTCGTCGGATGCAAGCAGTGGAAGTGTCCAGAGGCAGGTATAGAAAAGTAGGCAAGAACCAGGTGGGAGGTAAAAAGGTTAGTCCAATTAGGCTGAACCAGCTTGTTATCTCCGATCAGGGAGGGTGGGTTATTCTTCTAGCATTTGAATGGGGAGTGTGAACATGGAGAGAGGAGAAACTATTTCTGTAATTAGCAAGCCATTGTAGGTCTTTGTTCAATCCAACATTGTTTGTGTTGAATTTGCAAATGAATTGTAGCTCTGCAGTTTCCCTTTGCAGTCTGGACTTGAAGTTTTTTTGCTGCAGTATGGTGACTTTTAAATCTGTAATTGTGTGTCCAGGCAGGTTGAAGTGTTCTCCTACAGGTTTTTGTATATTGCCATTCCTAATATCTGATTTGTGTGCATTTATCCTTTTTCGTAGGGACTGTCCAGTTTGGTCGATGTACATAGCAGAGGGACACTGGTGGCATATAATGGTATATATGACATTGGTTGATGTGCAGGTGAATGAACCAGTGATGGTATGGTTGATGTGGTTAGGTCCTGTGATGGTGTTGCTGGTGTAGATATGTGGGCAGAGTTAGCATCGAGGTTTGTTGCATGGATTGGTTCCTGAGTTGGAGTTATTGTGGTGCAGTGTGCTGTTGCTGGTGAGAATTTGTTTAAGGTTGGCAGGTTGTCTGTGTGCCAGGACTGGCCACATCAACCATACCATCACTAACACAGCTACCTCTCTGATTCTTGACAGCTATTATACTGATTCCTCAGTGCTGTAGTGGCCTCTTTATGCCATTGCAGCTGTGTCAAGTTAGGGAAACCTTTAGCTTATACACCATTTGATTATATAAAATGAGATGGGAATATATATATATATAAACTCTTTAAAAGTTTGGAGGGTAATAAAATATAAGATGCCTGTATCTATAGCAGAGGATAGATGTATTCATATATTATTTTTTCTGTGATTCAGTGTAAAGAAATAAATCCTCAGTAGCTATTCTAAGACCACCCTCTCCTCAGGGATGGAGTCAAAATTTCTGCTCAGCCCAATACACATATATAGTCATCCAAATTGTATGAATGGCTTTTGGAGATCCATTCGGTATCTTTGTTAAGTAATGAAAGCCAGTGAAGAAGTATAATGGGTCCCAGAATACTCTGGCACATTATAAACCTGGGAAATGTAGCTCACCTTTGTATATTAAGACCTGACATATCCTTTCATAGAGAAACAACTACCTCAATTTGCAAATATGTTATCTATCTCAAAGGGGAGCCCTTCCGTTAGGGTTTTTTTCCCCAGATACCAGCAGAAAATATTTAAATGAAAATGGGTTAAGCAGAGTATAACCAAAAAAGATATAGGGGTCCCCGGAATTTGTCTGAAAAGAAAGTAAGAGAAACTAAATCTGTGTTCTTTAAGAAAGAGAAGATTAAGAAAGGATCTAAATGTAGTACTGAACATTTGATAAGAAGAAAGAGGCTAGATTCATGCATTAGTATAAAATAATCTAGCTGATAATCAGTGGATTCAAAAGATGGAAAATCCTGCCTAACTAACCTACAACTTTTTTATGAGCAAGGCTGATATTAATTTATATAGATTTGTTGTGACAGAACTGTATTTAATATATTCTTCAGCTATCTTGTGGACTTAACTCCCTTCTTCTCCTCCCCCACCCTTCGCAAAATTGAAGCAAGGACACCACATAGGAATAATTTGGCCTTGTTTAGGCAGGCAGAACAAAAACATCTGCAAGCTGCAGTTTTACTGTCTGGGATAGATAAAGTAAAAGGATTCATATAAAGGTTTAGGATGCTCAGACCTTACTTTGTGAGGGTGGTGGAGGGTTTGTGTGTGTGCATGCTTGAGACCTAATAAAGAGTCATTTTACGTAAAAGCATTCTTATTTGAATCAATCATATAACAGATGGAAGAGCTGTGTCTCCTTTGATTTATTCCTGACACCACCTGGAGAAAAAGAGTTAAATTACCAATGCTTTGGATTCTGAAAACCGTTGGTAACAGATTTGGAGAAATCTTTCAACAAGGTTCTGCATGACTGATTTCTGCTTAAGATAAAAGCATAACCTGAAATTTCAAAATTAAAGGCAACAAAATGGAGTTAAAAAATATCAGTGAGGCAGAGGACATTAATGCAATTAGGCATGTAAAACCATGGGGAAAATATTAACTAGAGTCTCATATACTCTATTTACGTATGTTAAGTATCATTTTTTTCTCCTGCTCATCTAAATTAGCCTTTTATAATTGGTATAGTAATTTCCACCTTTTTATGTTTTCTCTGTGTATATATATCTTACTTATGCATTCATTCTATGCATCCAATGAAGTGGGCTATAGCCCATGAAAGCTTACCCTGAAACAAATTGGTTAATCTGTAAGGTGCCACAAGTACTCCTTGTTTTCTTTAAGTATATGGAAGATTACACTAAGTCTGTCCCCTGGTATATGAGAAAATTGAGAGGGATAGTGCTAGTGGAAATGTGTGAATAATTGAGTTTTTAATTCACTGGCCATTCTGAAAAACTGAAAAAAAATATTTTGTTTTGGGTTCACCCAAAATATTTCATTTTTTTTCTATATTCAACAAACCAAAAAGTTGTAGAAAAATATTTTTGGGTCAAACACAACACTGTTTCACACAAAATAAAATATTTTGTTTGTTTTTTTAAAACTTCTTGAACTAAAATTGAACTTGTTTAAAATCAAAATGTTTTATTTAGAACATGTTGAAATGAAACATTTCAAATTTTAAATATTTTAAAACAAAAAAAAATTGCCTAAGTAATTAGTCAAATTCTATATGAATTTCCAAAATGTTTCATTTGATCTGAATCTGTATTTTCCAAGAAAAAAAATTGTTTCAGATGGAAAATTATATCCGGAATTGGATGGTGCCTCTTTGACTATCATTTACAGAAAAGCATGGCTCTTTCTTGCTCCGGGCACTGACCATTCCCTTCATAGTAATATTTGTCCCATAACATTTGTTGATTGATTAGGGATTTCAAGTTTCATGGGGAAAATATTCTTATCTTCCATTAGCTAGTCTAACATTTACCTTTTTTTCAAATATCCATGACTGTAGTGATCACTTAGAGTGAAAGCTGACTCTCAGTTTGAGAAAGGTGCTATGGATTTTGACCCCAAAACGTTAACTCTTGTAATATGTTCTGAGAAATATTTGTGTCTTCGTCAAAATTGTTGTTTTTCCAAAGAGCCAGTTTTCTAATCAGTATGTCCTATTCCTCTCTGTATAAGTTTATTAAATGCATAGAATGGAACAGAGATAAGATGAAGTGGGTTATAGCCCACAAAAGCTTATGCTGAAATAAACTGGTTAGTCTCTAAGGTGCTACAAAGTCTTCCTCATCTTATTTACGGATACAGAGTAACACGGCTGCTAATCTTAAACCTTTATTAAATGAGTACTCAAAGTCTTCTGCAGACTGAAAGCAGCATTTAGAAACCTTATCTGAACTCTGTCTTTGCTACCTAATCAAAGCAGATTTGGAAAAAAAATATGTATGTGTCTAAGGAACTGAATATTTTGTTGAATAGAATGTATTGCAAAGGGATGACATCTGCATCATCAAGGGCAGAGTGTTATTGGATGTTTAAGCTGCCAGGCATCATAAAAGAAATTGCCTGCTGAAGCTATGTAATGTATGTCATGTGATGCCATACTGGATATAATGTAACAGTATCAGACACAGTGATATAATTAAAGAATAATATTAACCTTTGTGCCTTTTTAACTAAGCAATGATTCAGTTCCCAAGTAGATAAACGATGAAGCTGAAGGCCACGTAGTTTGTCCCCAGGGGTTATTGCAAGGAAAATAGCATATGACTACCCTTGTCACCGTTAGACTATAAATGACATTTAAAAGGCAATTTAATTTTTTTTACATTCACTCATCAATCTAAATGGCACGTTTAAGACTCACATTTTAATTAGTTTTAATTAAAATCACAATTTTCTTAAATAATTAAATGTTTTCATTTTATGAGAAAATGAGGATGGGTTTGCAGTGAAGATGTCTCTGGGAGAAATGCTACTTCCATCTTTCTTAACCAAAGTCCAGTTGTAAAGAAATCATCAAATGGTACCGCTGCAAAGCCACAGACGCCTCAGTGTTTGGGAGTGAAACCAGAGAGACATTTTACTCAGTCACATTTTTGACACCAGGGAATTCAACTGTGTTGCTTTCATGGGTACATTCTGAAGGCAAGATCAGTGCAGCTAAGAAATGATCCAATCATAGAGACTTGAATCCAGTCCCACTGAAATCAATGGCAAAACTCCCGTTGGGATCAGAACTTCACCATCAGGCTTTTTACTTAAGTATGGAAAAAACTGCTAAGAAGAATTGCACCACAATCAACAACATAATTAAACAATCAAAATTTGGTGACTCTCAACAATATTACATTTCCTTTGTTTCTTAAAAGAAAAAAAAAGCCTGGTGAAATGTATTGATATTTAAAGGATCTACAAAGTCTCTGACACTGACTTGCAAAATTACACTTTGTGGAAAAAGAAAAGTATAATTGTAGGGCAAACCAATTTTTCGATGGTGATGCATTTAAAAACAATGTCTAGGGAAAAGAATCATAAAAGTAGAGATTGCTTTATGATACTTTTAGCTTGCTAAAATAAGGATGCAGCTGCTATATTTGATCTAGAGTCATCTGAATATCTTCCCTGAAATATTAGAACTGATTTGAGATTGTTTCAGCTACGTAGAAGTCAGACCCTGTTATATTTTACCATACATACTAATGGATAGAGCTCTGACCTGGACTCAGGAGACCTCAACTTTATTTCAGGTTCTGCCACAGGCCAGCTGAGTGGAATTTGTCAAATCACTTAATCACTCGGTGCCTCAGTTTCCCTCTTAATAAACTAGGGATAATAATTCTTTTGTAAAGTTATTTTGTACCTCATTTGTAAAATTCTTTGAGCCCTACCCCCCCCAAATAGTAAATATATATATGATTTTTTTCCTCTCCCAAACTTTTTGTTTGTTGATTATCTACTTAGATTGTAAAGTCTTTAAAACTGAAACCTTCTCTATCTGTATATTTGTACTGCGCCAAAGCACAATGTGACCTGGATCTTGACTGAGACCTCTGAACTCAATAATAAATAATTCTAACATACAAGTCGTTATCATTCCAATATGATCCAATTGTTTTGAACATACTAAGCAGGGTGGTGTTTTGTTTGTTTGTTTGGCTCTTTTATCTCTGCTTCTGAATTCTGAGTTTGAACATGTTTATAACAAATTGGTGTCCTCCCATTCACACCACCTGGGAACCACAAGAGATTTCATTTCTTCTTTTTCAAAGCACTTCCCAGTGTCTTGTTTCTAAAGTGGTGTGAAGTATTGCTGCTAATTATACCTGCTATCTGTTCCTCAGAAGACTTCACACCTTGCTTAAACTCCCAGCTGTATTTATACGATAGTTCATATTTGATATAAATGATCTTTTTTCAAGCTCATACTTTACCAGTTTTTAGTCCATTACCTCTAATTCTTTCTTCTGAATCTTAAATAATCCTGCAGATTCTCTTCCTGGTGCCCTACTTTTTAAATCCACATTCTTCTACTTCTTTGAAACCTCACTAAGGGCTTGTCTGCATTGGCACTTCACAATGCTGCAACTTTCTCGCTCAAGGGTGTGAAAAACACCGCCCTGTGCACTGAAAGTTTCAGCATTGGAAAGTGCCACTGTAGACAGTCCATAAGCACTAGGAATTTAGAAGTGTCTGATTCCTAGTTCTGGATTTATGTCTCCAAGCCATACTGCCCACTAGTTCATTAAATGCCATATCAGTCATTTCATATCTAAAGAACAAACACTTGTAGACATTTTGTCTTGATATAAAAACATTTGCAGGAACCTCAAAATAAGGTTTTTGTTTTTCTGTTTCCAGACATTGTTTTATTAATAAGTGGTAATATTCTAGTAGCCCAATGTGCTGGGCACTGTCTACACACACAAGATGACACAATCCCTGGTCCAAGCCCCTCTGGACCTGTCACATGTATGAAGTGCCTTAGAATTACTGTTTTACCTGTGAAGGGTTAAACCTGAAACAGGAGAGGGAATGAGGTATCGGAGCTGCTTATACCTGGCAGACAAAGCGTTTAGTTTCACTTTTGTTCCCGGGTTTTTGTGTCTATTTTTTTTCTCTGTGGCTGCTCGAAGTTGGTCTGCATTCCCTGGCTATGGGGAGGAATCATATCTATGTTTCTATTCATCATTTCAATAACCTGCTAAGAAAAACAAAAGTCTGTCAGTAAGTGTATTCTTAAATTGTATCACTTGTAATCGATCCACTGTGTCCTTAGACTGTTAAATTAGCAGGGAGAAAACTTCCACGGGAGGGTCTCCATGAGGGAGTAATGCTAAAAAGTTTAGTATCTATGGATTTCTGTAAAGTAGTTTATGCTTTTCTCTTTTTCTTTTATTAAAATCTTTTGGTAAAAACCATCTGGTTATTTCCATTGGAGTGATCCTAGTTTGGATCAGGCTCATCTCACAGCTAATTGTGTTCTCAAATCTCTCCCAGGTAAAAAATGGGGAGGTGTTACTATCAGGGTTCCAATGTGCCCCACCCCATAGTTTTGGGGACTCATATTGGTGGTGGCAGCGATTTCCAAGCCCCAACTGGAGAAGTTTGGGTTTTGGGGGAAAAGATTTAACCTAGACTGGTAAAATGAGCTTGGAGGGTGATTTGTCTTTCACGTGGGGTCCCCACATCTTTACCCTAAAGTTCAGGGTGGGGGAAAATAACCTTAACAGGACCATATCCAAAATTGCTGTGATTGACATAGCTTCATTAATTATTTCAGCTGGGGATCCTCTCCTGTAGTCAGGAATTGCTTGTGAGAAAGGTGGCAGTACCCACTTAACTCCACACAAACTGGGTAGAGAGATGCAAGAGCCTGATTGAAGTCCCTCCATTTGCATGAGGAGGAGAAGGAATTTGAATGTTTGCCTCACATTGTTCAGATGAGAATAATCTCGAGGCTATAGGGTCATCTCATGATTTCTCTCTTGCCCAACATATATTTAAATACTTATACATGGTGGAAGAGCTTCAACTCAGAGAAACCCCTGCTGGCATATTATGTACCCCACCAGTTAGGGCAGCTTCCTGAGAGGTAGAATACCCCCCCATTCAATTCCCTTTTCTCTATCAGGCAGAAGAGGGAATTTAAATGAGGTCTCCCACATCCTTGGTTAGTTCCATAACCACTGGGCTATGGGTTCTGAGGGATGCTTCACAGGTGGCTGTTTTGTATGGAGTTAGACATTTTCTGAAAATGCCTATTTGATTGTGCCCTGCCGGTCAAATTGGCGGGACAATGCCTAGTTTCAGGCCTATCAGTGCTTAGGCATGGGATAGACACCTGGGCACCTATATTGCAGATGCAGAAACATAGGCATCTAGGGGACTATAAAAGTGGAAATTTATGCACCTCAAGGAGTAGGTGACAATGGAGTGAGGGTTTTGTGATTGCCAGTGGCACCTAATTTGTGGACGTAGGAAGTTAGATACCAAAGCCTTTTGTGAATTTATTCCTAAAAAGATAAGCTGCTTGAAAAAATTAAGGGGCAGAGATACAATTCACATATGCACATTTAAAAAATAAATTAATATCATTTATACCCGATTGGACTTCATCATGTTGTTTGTGACGTTGTTGTAGCCATGTTGGGCACAGAAGTTGTTCCAATAAAAGATGTTATCTCACCCACCTCTTCTGAACTTCATCATGTCTAGTATTTGTTGGCCAATCTCTAAAAGAAATAAAAGAAGTTATCTTATATCTTAAAAAGGGGTTTAAAAGAGAATAGTATTAACTCCTACTTCATTGCTAAATTCATTGCTATTTTTCAGCTCTGTAAATTTTTGTTAAATGAGAAAATACTGAAAATAATACATTCACTACCATGCAAATCATATTCTAAAGAAGAAGGTGTGGCATCTGAAATAGATTTATGTATGTGGTATGCTGTATTTTATGTCTCTGCATTTCTCTTGTACCTAGATTGATTGCATAGACTCCAAAAATTAGAACTTGTGTTTAGAGCAAATGAACAAACAATTTATCTTTGTCACACACAGAAAACAAACAAAATTTGTGGAAGTTATATATTGAAAGAGATGAAGGAAAAGCAAATAATCTTATCACCATGCATGGTCAAAACTCAAAAGGTTATTTAAAATTTCTTATCTAAAACCTATAGTTCAATTAGACAGAAGATACCTTCCATCACCTGAGTTTCATACACTTAGAGATCAGAAGTTAATTAAAGAACACTCATAGATTTTTTTTAGTTTTATGTACTTTGAAAATCCTTTTAATGAGTACATTTTAAAGGATGTTTCTTTTTTGACCCAAAGATCTAGAGGTCTGAAGCAGAAGAGAAATAAATATGTAAAGAAATTAGATAAATCCCATATGGTTCTATGTAGATGACCTTAGAGTTGGTGCTGTAAACAGAAAAATGCTGGAAACTATTAAATTAATAATTAAGGGTACAAGATAACAATTATTTAGGGCCATAAATTGACATCCATATTCATGCCATATGGCATGTAACTTTATAAATAGTGTCATGGAAATGATATGAGCTAAATTTTGTAGTTAATTACTGTACTATTCAGCATGAGTAAGGGGGTCAGAATCTGGTCTTAGCTATTTACTGAATAGTCACACATTATGCTGGATCTAGAAAGATTTTAAATAATTTTCCCATGTTGGAAACAAACAATGTTGAGAACCCCAAAAAAGGTCACTTACAGTAATTGCACTTTCAAATCAACAAAATCTGACCTGCCTGTTTTTTCACAGACGTCTCAATCTTTCCATCTTTTGGGGAAAAAAAATGCAAGTGTTTGTTGAATTAATTTATAATCATCAATGCTACGCAAGGATATATTTTGCAGGCACGTCACTCACATGAGTTCTTTCTTTGGAATATCTGTATTTGCAATTTGGGTTGATGAAGCCATTCACACCTTTTCTTCATGTGTGGGCAACTTCTGAGAGTAGCTGTTGTAGTCCCTAAATGTGATATTCCTGCATGTGCCACATTACTTGACACCATTCCAGTAAGTCACCGTGTATGTTCTGCCACTGCCAGCTCAAATCCAACATTAACTAGATATACATAGAATTAGAGAGGTAGCCGTGTTAGTCTGGAATTGCAGAAGTGACAGAGTCCTGTGGCACCTTAAAGACTAACAAAAGTATTGAAACATAAGCTTTCGTGGGCTAATACCCACTTCCAACGAAGTGGGTATTAGCCCACAAAAGCTTATGCTTATGCTTCAATACTTTAGTTAGTCTTTAAGGTGCCACAGGACTATCTGTCACTAGATAGACATAATATTTTTAGGCCTCTGAGAAGGCCATGCAGCTGCCCATTTGCAGTTTTACTGTGAGAATGGAAGGAAGGGATAAGAAGCGAAGGGTCCGTGAAAACTGAAGGAATGTTTGGACAGCCTTGGATTTATCTGTCTCTGACATGTAAGTTTTGTTGTGGTATGATTTGAAATGCTTTTCTGATAAGGAGAATAATGAATTGTTATTAGCTGTTGCTAGGGAAATGGTTAGCCTATTAGGGGCTATTATGAGTTATGTCCTTTGTCTGGAGAAAGCTTATAAAGAGTTTAGTTAGAAAGTGTTTCAGATTCTCTGAACATATGGTGACAGCATATATTTGTATATGTGCTTAAGATATAACGTACAGCAGTTTTAGGTAAAAGCATTCTGGTTTTCAATCATGTATCAGGAGGAGGAACTATGTTCCCCCATTGATTTATTTCTGATACCGCCTGGAGAGACACGGCTAAGTTATCTCTGCTTTGGGTTCTGAAAACACTGGGTAACACTGTCACAAAAGGGATTGAATTGGGAACCTCTGGAGCTAAAAGTAAGAGTTACTATAGCTTGAGCTAAAGTGCCAAGACCCTGAAGCCAGTGGCTGTAACAACTCATATCACTTCTGGGTTGGTACAGAGGGGGGATTTGTAACCCACTGGTGGGTTACACAGCCAAACCCCTGGAGCCTACACCAGCAGTGCAACCAAGGTAGTCATGATGTCCTTGTTGAGTCAAGGCTGCTAGTTGTACTATTTAGGTAAAAAAAACGTAGGCCAGCTCTTCAACTGATATAAAACAGCATTGATGTTATTCTAATTTACACCAGGTAAGGGGCTGGCCCAACAGGTTTGATCAGAACTCTGCAGTCTCTGTGGGAGATTCTCCTTACTTCTGCTCTCTTTGCAGGTTGCATACCTCATCTCACTATGTTGCTGCTGTTCCTGTAGTGTTTGGAGGAGAAGGAATCAACTGGGGATAGAAAAATCATTCTGTGTAATTCCTAATACTTTTGCAGACCTGCTGGGAGACCTGTTCTAGGAATGAGAGACAGATTCTGGCAGCAGGGAGTATGGTAGGTTAAGATTGTATGCAGAGGTCAAATAGCCCTACTTCCCAGAAACACTACTGCCTTTCTCAGCTTGTATCATTTACAGCTCACCTCCCTAGCTACTGGTTGACCAGACTCAGATTCTTAGTGCCCTCTCTGCTGTTTTTGCCGTCTACCCTCTGTCCCCTGATATTTTGTGTTCTATTAATTATCTTACCAGCTGGCTGAGGAAAACAATTGAAATGATTGACTGAAGCAGGCAGGGGATGAAGCTAGCAATAAGCATCATTACAGCACTTCTGTTTACCACTGGCTAGCTGAGGTCTGACATTTCATAATAATTGCTCTCACAATCCTGAGTTAATTTATCATGTGATAATGTCCCAATGACATCATCACAGAGCACTATGTGTCAGTGCATCGAGGATGGACTCTGCCCCCTGCTATTATCCTGTATTTTGGTCCCTCTGGTACTTTCTGGAAAACTGAACAGGCCCACAAACACTCAGCATGCTATCTTGGAAATTGGGCTAAAACCAGGCCTGGGACAATGTTATGGTGACCATACAGCAAATATGAAAAATTTGGATGGTGGGGAGGGTAATAGGAGACTATATATGAAAAAAAAAAACACCCCACAATCGGGACTGTCCCTATAAAATCGAGACGGTCCCTATAAAATCAGTGTCAGCACTGCTTATGCAGCTTAAGCAGTCACTTGAAAATCACTCTTTAGGCTAAATCAGTTAATTGGTAAAGGCCAATTAAAATAGTCATTGTAACAGAGTGCATCCTAATTTAGTGGCATATGTTGTATTTGTATGTAGTGGTAGAATCTCTTAAATAGTTAATTTGATTGAATCACTTTATGCATACTAAAAAAGCTAATTCCTGTGGGATCCATTTGCAGGGTTTATCAGAGAAGCAGCTAGATATTTCAAGGAGTCAATTGGTCAGTTGCAGTGGTCCACAAATCCATACAAATGGGAAGTAGGAAACATGCAGGAGCTGTGAAATCATCACAATCCAGGTACCAGGTGACTCATATCTTTTATTCATTTGCAGACATCTCTGAGAATCCCCACTGCGTATTTAGTGAATCTTTACTAATGATCTATATCAATCTTTCATACAACTCTAGTTAGTCACATCCATGGCTTTTAAAAAAGATAATCAAAGCTTTATATTCTGTCTTTTTAAAAAGATACTTGCTGCTTCTGGAATGGTGTGATATTGTATACCATTTTTTTGTGTATATTATATGACAAAGCCAAATCATGTCCCTTGGTTTTATGATGTATACAAAAATAGGAAATCCCTGGAATGCAACTGGAGATGGAACTTTTTTTCAAACTAATTAATTATTATAAATAAAAGTCAGTGATAATCATGTCACATCACCAAATAATATCTAAAAATTATTACTACTAGTAACATT
Organism: Sternotherus odoratus; assembly: GCA_032164245.1. NCBI lineage: Eukaryota > Metazoa > Chordata > Testudines > Kinosternidae > Sternotherus > Sternotherus odoratus. The sequence goes on along the minus strand of JAVMKO010000001.1, from coordinate 224,763,315 downwards.
AATAATTAATAACTTTGATATAATGGTATGTTTTATGCTTTCAGTTTTTAATATGCTGATCTTTGTTGACCTGTGAAAAAGTAATTTAATTAGATAACAAAGCTCTTAATACAAATATACTAATTATACTCCATTCAAAAGTTATTAATGTTAATTTTGGTGATAAACTTAATTCTCACTGAATCAAAATAACAGACTTGAATCAGAACAGTGAGTCAGGTCCAACAAGTATATGAATATATTCTGCATCACATTTTGAAAGTATCCTCCATGGGCATTCATTTAGGGATGCACATATCTGAGATCAAATCAACTGTATGCAGAATTGTGGTGCTAACTCACTTGTGCCTGAAAATTATATAACTTAATTTATACTTAACTTATAACTTAAGTAACATAAGTAAGTAAAACCCATTACCATCAATGAAAAGGAGCAGAGAATTTCAGACTCATTTTTCATGGGTATAAGTGACCATACAAGGAGCAAAACACTGAAAAATCAGATCCATACTGGGCTAACTTGGATTTGATTTGAGCATGCAAATAGCATTTAAACATACAAATTCATTCTTTTGTACCTGCAGGCAAATGCACATTCTAAGTTGCATGTAACCATAGAGATGTCACTTTAAATATTAGAACCTTTAAGGTTTACTTTTTGTATAGCTTGCTTACGATCCATAGCTACATTACATAAACACATAGGTAAAAACCACTAAATGGTCAGGAAATGGAAACCCAAGAGCCTCAGCTGAGAGCAGGAAAGAACCAAATCTGCAGAATCTATGTAATTTGGGGGCATATACTTCTTTATTACTTAAAACAAGATAAAAAGGAAAGCTTAATTCAAAAGATGCATGACTCCTAGACTTCCCATTCCATTAATGGGGGCTGGGCCAATAGGGAGGGAATGTACTGACCTAAGTGTACATAGGATTTGGTGAGGGAAGTCTTGTGACTCTCTGTTTCTATGCAAACAGCCCTGTCTCCATGTCTGTCTCAGCCATTGACAGTATGACTAGGAGAGTTGCTAGATGATTGCTCTGCTGCCACGTGTGCCCCTTTGACTCCCTGACGGAGTCAGCAGGGCATACAGAGCAAGTCAGTGCTGGGAGGCTTTAGCCAATTGTATACACACATGTTTCTGAAAGGAACATTGACTGACAAGTTCCCTGGCTCCCTACCCTCCCTTTACCTTTTTATGTCTCTTTCCCTAACAAAAACCCAGACACGTGGAACTGGAATGGAGTCTCACAACAGCTATTTGGCTTGTGGTTGGGGAAAATATGTCACATAACTCCCTTTACCCATAGGAACATGCTAGCCCAGTATTTCAGAGCTTCCAGGTCTGCTTGAGGGATGTGACAAATTGGAATATCCCACAGGTGCTGTGATCCTGAACTTCTCGCCATAAAGCAAAGCCCACCATTTGGGCTGACCTGACCAGCAATTGACTCCCAAAAGGAGAAGAAGGAGCAAATGCAATACACTACCTCAAGCCTCCCTTTGAAATACTTCCCACAGGCAGGATTCATACGTAGTTTGGAACATGTTGATGAATGACGAAGTTTCACAGGGCTTAGTCAAGTCCTTAGTGTATAGATACAAGAGTAATAGTGTTGCTTTGATAGGATTAAGTGCTATTTATAATTCTGCATTTCCAGGCATTTCAGTAATGACTATAATTCTGTATTTATATTGATTTTCTTTTGCGATAAGAAACATATTCAATGATTATTTACTGACTTTGTTGTTTGCTGTTATTCTTTATGGTCTTCAAACCCTGCCAGCCAATTAATATTCTTTATCTCTAAGAAAGCGAGTTCTTTTTATCCCTAAATAAATGTGGTTTTATAGCAACACTCAAAACTTCCATTATTTTGGAGGCAACTGTATGATTCCATTATGTTATAGACAAGATAGACTTTGCTTGTGAATTCATAGATCTGACTGCAACATATTCAGCAGTTATTTAGGGTTCGGCTTATTGCTGTCAGCTTCAGTTTCCTGTTCTCCTCTGCTAAAGAAAAGCATCCACTCAACATAGCTGAAAGCAGAATTATTATTTTTTTTGTGTATATTCAGGTACATTCATTCAACACCAGAAGACTAAAATCTAAATATCTGGAGAGACTATAATGAATATATTTATTTCTTAGAATGGATATCGACTCTTCCCTTTATGGCCCAAGCCAGGGTGAGAAAATAAAGAGGGTTTTGTGAGGATTAGATCACATACTATGGATGCAACCCTGCACTCCACACATGCTATCCTACCCTGCTTGGAATATCAGCAGCTGCCATTTTATCTCTGTATGTGGATATTCCAGACTGTAATAGAAAGAGAGAGCCTGAGATATGAGCCTGGTATAACAGGTGGTAAATAACCATGTCAGAGAGGCGATACATAACTTGTTTGTGTCAATGTATACAAGAATGGTCACAGAGGGGGTGTCTTTGTATAGCCAAGAAGGGAATGGAGAGTCCCAACAAACACTGAGCCAAGTTCATTGTAATGGGTATTGTAATGAGGGTCAGTAGGCCCCACCAAGCAGCCGGGGCGGTTGGGGCTACTACCCCTTTGGGACAGCCTTGGTCACACTTCCCCGTTACTGGGGAATTAAGGTAGGGAGGTGTGCCATCCCTAGTCAGCGGCGCGCCCCTCAGGCAGGGGAGTGCTGGCCAAGAGTCCGTGGCGTGCCCTCAGGCAGGGGAGCACCGGCCAAGAGTCTGTGGCGCGCCTTCAGGCAGGGGAGCGCCGGCAAAGAGTCAGTGGCGCGCCCCTCAGGCAGGGGAGCGCCGGCAAAGAGTCAGTGGCACGCCCCTCAGGCAGTGGAGCGCCGGCAAAGAGTCAGTGGCGCGCCCCTCAGGCAGGGGAGCGCCGGCAAAGAGTCAGTGGCGCGCCCCTCAGGCAGGGGAGCGCCGGCAAAGAGTCAGTGGCACGCCCCTCGAGCAGGGGAGCGCTGGCAAAGAGTCAGAGGCACACCCCTCGGGCAGGGGAGCGTCGCAAAGGGTCCGTGGCGCACCCCTCAGGCAGGGGGAGCGCCAGCAGAAGTCTGGGGGTGTACCTCAAAGGTGAGGGGTGTTGTACAGAAAACTACACAGGATCTTTTCAGGGGATAAGATAACAATGTCACGTTTATTATAATACAATAAGCAATAGCTAATATTTGATACCTATATGTACACAACACACACACACACCAGATATTCTACAGCTGCTATATAGTTACCCGTCCTGAACATAGCGTGAGTCCATGGCTTGGGTTCACAGCTTGAGATCGTAGCTTGTGGCGGCTAACTGGCCAAGAGAGCCTGGCACAAGGAGGGGTTGGATCTCTGTCGGGTGCGCACCGATACCCCTTGGTGTTGGCAGCAGAACGTTACCCAAAGTCTGCTAGCTCACCCAGCCTTTTTATAGGGTTTCAGTTTGAATTTAGAATCTGTAGGTCTTGCTGTGTCATGCTGCCTCTGGGATTTGTTGATTGATTACCCGTCAATTGCAGACATGACTTTCAGCCTGGGACCTGGCTTTGATGTTTCTTCAATTTGGACTTTTGTTCTTTTTCTTTAAGGTAGACTTCTTTTGCTTTATTCTTCAGTGGTTGGTGTTCACACTTTTTCATCAGGAGGGGCTGGAGGTTGATTCCATCATCCATGCATACCTCATTCACACATCTAAACTAATTAGGTTACATCAGGGTTTTGCAGACAAAGTGGAGTGAGCATTTTAAAATGGAGTTTAAGACAGGAGTAAAAAAAATGGAGTCTGAGTTACAATATGGAGACAAACACAATATGGTGACCTGAACAATTTACAAACAATTTCATTTCTCAGTTCTACAGGGGGCACCAGCAGGACTCTGGGTCGTTTGCCGCGGGGAGCTCCAGATCTCCTTCGGCGTCCGCTTCCGTCGGCCACGGGGTGCTGCAGGGCTCTGGCAGTTCCCCAGGGTACTCTGCCCCCGGCAGCTCCGGTTCTCTCTCCATGGTCGCCTCTGGCAGGCATGGGTCCCCGCTGAACTCCGGCAGTCCCTCGGGGTACTCCGCAGCAGGCAGTTTGGGAAACCCCAGTCCTTCCTGCAGAGGAGGGTTCCCTGGGTCCAGGGACTCCCCTGGCTCAGCAGCAAGGTATGGAGCGAGCAGCCCACGGCCTGCGTCTGTCTCCCTCCCTAGCGCAGCCCTGACTGAGCTAGGGGCCCCGCCCTTTATACTTCCTGTTCCACCCCTCTTCTTCCTGGGGGTGGGGCCAGCTTGGTCTGGGCCTGCCCATTCTGGCTGAGAGAGTGTTTCTTTACCCTCCAGCTCGGAGGGAGGCCACAGTGCCTCCCTACAGTATACCTGTGCTAGTGTACCTGTAGTACATATAGGACATGAGGACCATGATTCATTAATAATAAGCCTGGCCAACCCCCTTAATACTGAACTGAGTCTGTGATCTTCTTGGGCAGTTCACTTGAGGTCTGATGTATGGGCTATCGACCCAGAGCCAGTACGGCACATAGATCCAGAAAAGAGCAACGAGAATAATTAAAGAACTAGAAGACATACCTTGCAGTAATGGACTTATAGAGCTTGATCTGTTTAGTTTAACAACTATAAGGTTAAGGGGTAATTTGATTGCAGCCTGTAAGTACCTACCTTTCTATCAGAGAAAGTTATAACATGATCTAATGACTGGAAGGTGAAGCTAAAACAAATTCAGATTGGAAAAAAAGGTATACATTTTTAACAGTGAGGGTATTTATCCATTGGAATAATTTATCAATGATCATGAGGGTATTTAATCCTTGGAACAGTTTATCAGTGGTCATGGTCTCCATCACTGACAATTTTAAAATCAAGATTGAATGTTTTTTTCCCCCTAAAATAAATGCCCTACATTTTGTTTTCAGGAAGTTCTATGACCTGTCATATAGGAGGTCAAATAAGATGATCACTATGGTCCTTTGTGGCCTTGGAGATACATCCAGAGTGAGGGGCAGTGCAAAACTACACCACCATATGAGGGCATTGGAAGACATTCTGCTTCATAAACTCCCAGTAGACTGACATTGTGAATTATTTCTACTACAATACCATCTACAGCCTCCAATCTCATTGTACATGTACATAGTAAGAGGGATTGTGTGCTCCAAAGTCACAGAGAGATTAAATAGCTTGTCCAAGGTCATACAGGAGATCTATGGTGGAGAAGAGAAATTAACCCAGATCTCTGGAGTACCAGTTTTGCATCTTAAAGCTGTCTTCCCTTAATCTCTGCAGTACCCTGTGATAGTTTCATTCTGTCAGCCAGTGAGAAAATAGGGTTACTGTGATGGCTTCATCTCCTACACATGCTTCCCTGGGCCTTTTGGGGCACTGTTTGCCTGCATGAGAGTAAGTAGGGACTGCAGTAAAGTCTGCCCTGGATGTGGAACATGCAAGGGGAGAAAACACTTCTTGCTCCCTCCTCCAATATTATTATAGCTAAGCACAATCTGGCTTATGATATGTTACTCTTCCCAGAACAGCTTTGTGATCCACTGAAGACTTGACAGAGACATGCACTGAGGGACATGCTGAAATTTCCCTTGTAGAGCTTCTTCTCGAAAACAATAGAATAAAAAATTAACATGAAAATCATGACATGCCATTTATAAATGAATATCTATTCATGTGTACATCCAGTTGTTCAAGTCTTTAGGAAATCTTCTGGATGAAAGGTGCAATATACATGTAAATTTTTATAATTGCATTCATTCACTGTTTTTATTACAGAGTCAAGAGTATTATTTAAAAGCAATGAGAGTAGGTAAATCACGTCACGCCATTCAATGTCCATTTTACATAGAGACGCCTCAAATTAATCTTCCCATAATTACAAGACAAAAGTGGTACACTATCCAATCCCAAATCCTTCTTTCCAAGGGGCCCAGTGCTGTGGTAAGACTTCCTTACAGATGCTGGGTGCCCTTCATTTCTGTCTTTCCCAATGGGAAAGCATCAACGGGCTGTACAGATTCTATGGTAATGAACATGTAATAAGAACAACTAAAATAGAATAGGTGCTGATATACTACATGAAATATTATCTCAGTTCCCCCACAGGAATTGCTCAGCATCTTGCAGTATCAAGTCCATGTCATCACAGATGACTGAACCTCTTTTAAAAGTAATATCATTGTGCTACATACAGCTGATCGCCATATTTGGGGTCAGGACAGAATTTTCCTCTAGGGCAAATTGGCAAGGCCCTGGAGGTTTTTTGCCTTCCTCTGCAGCAGGGGGCATGGGTCACTTGCTGGAGGATTCTCTGTACTTTGAAGTCCTTAAATGAAGATTTGAGGACTTCAATAGTTCAAATATAGATGAGGTATATTGTAGGAATGGGTGGGTAAAATTCTGTGGCCTGCGTTGCAGGAGGTTGGACTAGATGATCATAATGGTCCCTTCTGACCTTAAAGTCTATGAGTCTATAAGCCACATTCTTCTCTAACTCACTTGCTCTCAATGCATCTTCACACATCAGTGAAATTGCACTGGTGTTCCTGAGAGCTGAACGTGGGCCAGGCAACATATTAACTTATATAAAAGCAATCTAAGCAATAATTTTCTCAATATTAGCTAGTTCACACTTTGTTTGAATATATTCTATACTATTACATATTCATCAAGTCATAATTATGTTTTAGAATTGTTTCCAATAATGCTGCTCTTTAGAGAAGGTCAAGGTATTACTTTCATAGCCCAGGTTCCCATTCCTCAAATGTTTCAAATTAATTATTTGTTGTGACCTTTCATATAACTTTTAATCCAGATGCATAACTAATTAAGTAAAATTGCTTATAAATGAGTTCCTAAATATTATAGATTCATAGATTCTAAGGCCAGAAGGGAACTTTGTAATAATTTAGTCTGATCTCCTGTACAGCAGAGGCCTGAGAATTTTCCCCAAAATAATTCCTAGAGCCATGTTTTGGGTTGATGTCTTGGAATGGTTTTTATTACTGATCCCAGTGTGGTTAGTTTGCAACTTTGAAGTTCTTCAAATTCAATCTTTTTACTTGCTTGCTTTCAAGCCATATTACCAATCATTCTGAGCCCTTCTGTATTATTTCTTGGGCATCACTGGTTGCAACTACAAACTTCATGGTTTAGTATCCTTTCTAAAATAATTTAATGAATGTGCTTTTTATTCCAGCTTATTAGTGAAGATACTAAATAAGACAGAATCTAACAAATACACAATTTGGTTGTCTCCTGCAACCATAAGGGTCTGGGGTGTATGCAGTCTTGGTTAGTGGTCACAGCTAGGTTGAGGTCTGCCCACCAGAGATGGGAGTCACCAGGCAAGAGTTGGAGGAATCACAAGGTAAGATCCAGTAAACAAGAATCAAGGTCAGAGTCAGAGGCCCGTGATAATATAGAAAGGCCCTGTATTTGGCCGCAAACATTACTGTAACAGATTAAATGGCACAAGCCAAGTCAAAATCTCTAACTAGAGAAGCAGCACTGTATGGAATAGCAAAGTTCACCAAAGTTTCAAGCAACCACAGAAACACAATCAAACGAGATGCACATAACCTGGTTACAAGCTATGATCTTACACATAAAGGAAGCACCCATGAAAAGTAAGAGAGAACACATAAGTTAGGTCAGCTAAATATAAACATATACGTCATAGATCATATTGATGTTCTGGGAGTACATGATTAAAGTGAATACAACTGACAGACTGATCTTGAGAAATTATGTGGATAATTGTCAAAGAGAAGTACCTTCTGTCACAATCATGAAGCATCAGATTGTATTCAAGCACTGAACTACCTACTAATTGTAGACAAGCCATTTGATGTTTTACAGAGGCTTTATTGAAAAATAAATTAGCTTTAAAAAACAAAAATAAAAAGGCAGCATAAAAACCTCTCCACACCATCCTTCACTGCTACATATATCTCCTTGGCAAGTCCTACTTTTGTTTAAATTCAGCACTGATCAAGTTTGAAGACACCAAAATGTGAGGAGAACAGAAGTTAGACATGATGCGATTTAGAGAAATTAGATCAGCAAAACTGTAGTTACTAGGAGAAAATTCAGTAGTCAGGGAGTGGAAATAAACAGCAGATATTAAATGGGGAACAGCTACACCCATTTATTAAAGTGAGTTTACTTTTATCATGTCCTTAATACTATTCGTTGTGAGCCATTTGCTCACATAACCAAGCCCACCAAGGCCTATAGGTGCTGCAGCAATGATAAGATGTGAAATCCTTACAAGGAATCCCTCAAAAATGTTCCATCTCGGAGGGTAGTAAATGTGACAGTCCCCAAGTAAAACGCTCTTCCCCTTCCTCTCCAGTCAAAGCTATTTTTGCAAAGTAACAGCATAGGAAATCACTTACATTTAATTCAAAGTTGAGATTCCCCTTTATGGAGAGGAATAACTTGACTACCAGAAAATCTCAGTCTTCTAAAGCAGTTCACAGTAAGAACATTTTGAGTTTTGAATACCTTGAGAGCAGTGAGAATAATTTTAACATTAACAGTAATTACCCATTGGAACAACTTACTAAGGGTTGTGGTAGACTCTCCATCAGTGGCAATTTTAAAATCAAGATGGGATGTTTTTCTAAAATATAAGTTCTAATGCAAAAAGAAATTAATTCAGGGAGGTTCTGTAGCCTGTGTTACACTGGAGGTCTGACTAGATGATCACTATGATCCCTTCTGGCCTTATAATCTATAAATTTACAAGTACCAGTATCATAGGTGTCAATTGATCTGATTTTTATTATAAATGAAATCAGATTCTATGGACTCTAGTTTCTCAGATAGAAGTGCTTTTTAAAATTATATGGTTAAGAATTAAGAGAGAAAAAAACAGTCATTCACATTTTTAATAGGAATTGCCACAACATGGAAAAAGACGTTATGATCCACATTGTAAATTATAGACATATCATATAATATTTTATATTTCTATAAAAGTCTGTAATGCTCCAACAGGTATTTTAGCCTATTTTAAAAATTTTAGAAATCTTATAATTCTCAGTGCAAAGTTATTTATTTGGTAAACTGTGTTGTTCCTTCAGATTTCTCCTCCCTTCTTTCAGGAAAGGGATTTCAGGGTTATGCTCACTTGTCTAAGCAATGTCATGTGAAATTTTTTTTTTTGTTCACACACAAAGAGCAAAACTTTCAGTTTGGTTCATTTTTATTTCAAAGTAAGGAAGAGAAGACATGATTGTAGCACAGGTAATCATATCCATGCTAGATTTTATCTAGAGCATGGGTAAACACTAGTAGTGAAGACATGGTGGCTCAGGCTTGTGCAATGACTAGCAGTCCAAGGATCCAAGTACTTGGGGTACCTGGCAGACAACAATTTGAATGTCAAGTCCAAGTTCAAACCATCATCACCAGATCAACTTTACTATTGTTACTCATGCTAGCTGGATTAAAGCTACCACGGATGTATCAATAATGCCTTCACTTGCAGTATAGACATATTCTAATAGAGAGAGCAAGAAAGAGCTAGTGTGTACCTCACTCTGTAACAGCCATCTTGCATTGACTGGTAGCACTGCCAGATATGCAAAGCCAGATATGCAAGCAGGCTCTTTACACTCAAAGGAGTAAAACACAAAATTATAACATCTGATTTACGTACTACACACCATGGAACATTTACTTGTTCTTTCTGGTCTGGCCTTTCACTCACTGTATCACCTATCATCTCCATATGCAGAGCCCCTAGCCAATCATGGCATTTAACTTGCTTGATGATGTGATCTAAACCAGTTGCTCAGAGAAGTTCTGGAGTGATGTGATTCATACTCCTTCCTTCTCACCCTTTCTCCAGAGGCCCAGTGACAGTGTCAGCCTTTGCTGCCTGAGGTGTGCAAGCCTAATTTTGGTCTATCAAGCAACTGTGTGATGTGTGCTGAGCCTTTAGGTTGGCCATAGTTATATAATTAACCTTCTCAGAGACATTTCTTAATGGTAGATGAGTTCCTCTTCACTGATTTATGAACAATCTATAACACTATTTACTGACCACAAAGCTGTTGTTTATTAAGGATAACAAAGCAGATAAAGCAGAGACCCTATTTCCTAATTAACAGGGTAACTTGACTTTGAATTGGTATGAACCACTGTACAGGTTTGATCCACCTTTGAAAATAATAATCTGTAAATTCTGTCATTTTCCAATGTTTTCCAATTGTGTTTTAAGCATCCTCATCCTTGTTTTTGTTTTTAAAAATATCAGAATTAACAGTCAGGTTTTTTTAATTAGAAATTAATAATAAAAATAATGGAGGAATTAAGATTTATCTCAGCATTTACTAGAACAATTTTCTTTCATTGTGTATTCGTTAATTTATACTTTTAACACTGAGCCAATTTTCATGCTGTTTTCTATATAGCTGGGTCTGCCTTTTAATGGATATTACCACTAGACTATTCCACAGAGTAATGGAAGGATATTTCAGAAATTATTTATTGAGTCATGAAAAAAAAAAGAATGTACAAGGAAAAATATTTTAAAAATATTGCTAGGTGATCTGGTCTTTGACACTTGGTATTAATTTATATTCATTTATAATAATTAGGCACAACCTCTAAAACAATAAAATAAAAATGATTAATCAGAAACTGAAGTTGTTTGTTAATTATGATCCATTGAAACATTTTATATTATGGCATAAGCTTTTACATTATCTTCAGCTTGCAAGGCTAATGCTAATTACAATACAGATTAATAGCTGTCAAGTGTGTCCTACTTTCAGTGTAAATGAATATAAATTAGCCTGATATTTTGGAAATAAATAGACTACATTGCTTATTGAGTGCTTTTAACTCTTACATATATATACAGTTATAGCATTCAGAGCAGCCATTATACTTCTCTCATTTATAAAGAGAATAAAATCCTTTTCACATAACATTACATGGAAAGGCAAAGTAAAGTAACCTTGGCTCAAGGCTAATAAAACAGTGAGCTCTGTAAAAGGCAGTGGACAGCTCTTGCTAACTTGATTGACATTGGCTTATATACAGTTTATATTGTCAGCTATTTATTACTATCCGCAGAATGGCCGATATAATGCTAATCACAGCAATAAGCAAACTAATTTATATGTAATAAACTTCGATACCATCCTTGTTATTTCTTCTTGGGCTCATCTCTTGTTCATTGCTAAACAAGCCCATATTTTAAAAATTTGAAAGTTCCCATTAGTCACAGGTGTCCTTGGGTATTTCATATCTCTGCCATTGAAACTAAAAATGACTTACTTCGGCATAGTAGATAACAATGTAAACCTGCCTAACGCTCTCCAAAGGTATCATTAAATGCAACTGCAGTTACCACCATCCTTGAAAATTACTTTCATAATCCACAGAGTAAAAGCTAAGATGTATGGTTGTATGGGAGGGCAGGGGGAGTTGAGAACTAATTTGGAAAGAAATTGAAAGCCGAGACAGTGTGTCAGCGTGTGAGAGATTTATCATTTTTTGTATCTCTTCAAGTAGTATAAAATAGGTTTGATCAGCCTCAAATGACAGTAATTTCTATGCTTTATGCTGCATCCTACATTTTGTCACTTAAGTCTGGCTTCTGCCAATCCCAAATGGTTGTGCACAATGGGAGGGAGTAAGAAGCTGTGATTCCACAAGGGGGAAATAATGAAAAAATTCAAAATGTCTTTAAAAATCTGCTTTATCTAAACTGGGACCATGAATACTAAAATACTTGATTCATTTGGTTTTTATGTGACATCACTACATGATGGAGTTAAGATTGTTTGGATGCCTTAATGTTGCATTTCCTTACCTTAAAATACAGTATTTGATTTCTATTAAATTTATCCTTAACTCTGAACTTTCTGAGACTAAAATTTTTGGTTTGGGGGTAATTACGGCATCGATCAGCGGTACTAACCGGAGCCACCGGGGTCTCTTTTCAACTGGGCATTCCGATCGAAAACCGGACACCTGGAAACCCTAGTTACAAGCAGTTTATGGTCTATCGGTGTAAACAAACCCAGTCCATATGGATATCTGTATAAGTTCTCTCATGCCCATCACTTGCCAGGCACTCCTTTTCAATCTGCTCATATCATTTTTCTGCTTCGGTGAGTGTGCAAGAACAAAATGCCACTGTCTTCCACTCAGATCCATGTAGTTGCAACAATACACGACCTAAATCAGAGCTGCTTGGAACTGCTCTGAGCTTTATGTGTTTGTTCACACCACAGTGCTTGAAAACTGGAGCTGTTTACATTATTCCTTTTATCTTCATACTTGCTTACTTTACCAATATTCCTGAATGCTGGAGCAATTTGAATTTATCCTAAAGGGGGATAATTGTAGTCTCATGTCAGTGAAAGAGAAAGTCAGTGGGTTCAAAAGAGGCAGAAGGTCTGCTCTTCATATTGAATGAGGCCTCTCTCACTTTCTGCTGGATTGTAAACTGACAAGAACATTGATGTGAAGGTGATTATAAATAGCCATACTGGGAAAGTTCAGCAAAGTTTAAAGATTGCTTCTCAACTGATCTTCCTAAAGTGTCTGTGTCACTCATCAAGGAAGCAGTTAACAAAACCAGGAAGTCACCAAAGTTCAGATGCTCAGCTGTGCAGCTCCACTGAACTTAATGGAACTATCCCAATTTTCACCAGTGGAAGATCTGACCCATGACAGAAATTCAATAATCTTTTGTTGAGTTGTCTTTTCTCAAAGCTTTAAACTGAGTTTTTGGTCCCAAGATGGGTGAGAGTTAAAAGTAAATATAAAATTTTCTTATCAGTGGCCTTGAAAATGCTTGTGACATTCTTTGTTTCTGTGCAAATCAGAATTCACTAGAATGATTGATATAAAAAATTAATACAAAACCTGGTACTTCTATCAAGAGATCTATTGTATTGCTAAGTACAAAATTCGCTTTTGTGTTTCAAAAATATCATGGCATGAATGGAATAGGTCTATTCATACAGCTCACATATTAGTACTATTGCTTTGTAAGCGATGCTGGTTTATAATGTTATATAATGTTAAATTTACAAACATACTGTTTTAAGAATCCATTGGGGGAAATGCAAGGCGTTGCACAGTTTAAAAGGAGATCATGTTAGGAAACATTTTGAGAGTACCAGGACAAATCACAATCCTTGTTCCAACTTCTTTCCTAAAATCTCTTTGTAACTCTCACAGTCTCAGTCTGTGTAAGGATTTCAGTTACCAAAGCTTCATTTAAAGAATCATCTTGACTCTTCCACAGTCTAATGGTGCCTTATAACATCTAAATGCAAATACACTGATCTCCATTGCCTATTCTGACTTATTTTATACAACCTCTTGAAATTTTCACACTAGTCCTACTTCTAGGTCTTTATTGTGTATGTTATCCTCAAATTACTCAGGAAACATTGTTATGTTTACTTATGCTGAAGTCCCAGACATCTTTTTAAAAAGATAGCTAAAGACCTTTAGCCATTATATGTTAACATAACCATAAAAATGTAACACATATATTTTCACTAAGGCAGCTCAAAACACTTCAGTGCCACTGAGTGGAGCACATTAGAATCAAGTACTGTAATTCTTTAAAATATTCATTACCTGTTCTTAACTGGTGTATAATGATGCTGTTACTTTGGCATATTCGTCTCTAGAGAAGGATGCATTTCTATGGTGAGTAAAATGATCCCTGTATATCATTTGTACCCATATTTTTTTGAAAAAGAATGAAGTACTTTGACCTCATTATGCATGAAGGGCAGCAAACTAGTATATTACTCATATATGCTGTAGTGGATCAGATAATGAGCGTTCAGCACCTTAACTTCAGGTAGGGTGACCAGACAGCAAGTGTGAAAAATCGGGACAAGGGGTGGAGGGTAATAGGAGCCATATAAGAAAAAGACCCCAAAATTGGCATTGTCCCCATAAAATTGGGACATCTGGTCATCCTAACTTCAGGATTAAGCCTTTGGGCCATTTAATAGCACTATATATATATATAATCACTGTCCATGCTTCCCCTTTATAGTCATTTAGTTAGTGCATTTCACATGTTTGTGTGGGTTTTTCATACAGCAACAGGAGACAGAAAACATTTTATTAGAAGAAAGAATAAAGGGTAGGTATAGTAACCTGGAAATACTTTTAACTCATTGTAGCAAGGAGGCATGGCCTCCCTCAGAGATTCACAGGGAGGAATGGCCACACTCTCCCTGATGGGTAGAACCATGAAGTCCAGACCCATAGCCCCAGAAACAGAGGGGCGAGACAGGAACAAGAAGTATTAAAGGCAGGCCCTGCAGCTCAATTACACTGGATCCACAGAGGGAGACAATGGCTTCCTACCTGCTGATGGAGCAGGAGCCCATAGAAGACTTCTACTGTTCTGAGGCCTCGCCAGAGCCACCAGAGCTACCAGGCACATCTGATGCTGAGAGGCTGTTTGGACTGTCACTGGCAAATGTATCCCATGGAGACAGAGGATACATTGCAACTCGAGGGCAGGGGAGGAAGTTGCCCAGGGACAGCTGAGTCTAGTCTAGTTGCATTGCTGTCTGAAACCAGATCAGTGTGTTGTGACAGGATTCCCTGTCGACACAGTGGTGAAACACTCCTGCACTGTTAGGGCCCTGGGCTGGAACCTGGTGGAGTAGGATGGGCCTGAGTCCCCTTACCCTCTGCTGCCAACCACACCCCTGTGGTAGCAGCCTCCCCACTGTAGGCCAGTAGGCCTGTGCTAGTCTTCCATCTTCCAGAACTAGTTTGCTAGACCCTTTACTGTCCTGCCATGCCTGAAGGCTTGGCTCCTAGATTATCTACAGTTCTTCCTTGCTTGAGGTCCAAAAACCATTAGACTTTTTGGGGGCTCTACCCTGTCTGAGTGCCTGAGCCTCAGAGATGGATTATTGCCTTATCCAGCTAAGGGGGCCTGGGCACCAGAGACAGTTAATTTCCGCCTCTCAGATTGCCTTAATAGGAATAGGATACTAAGGGGAGATGGCAACCCTCCAAGATTAACAGGGAGGAACAGCCACATACTCCCACAGTTACTGTTTTTTAACAGACCACATTATAAACCAGATAATACTGGATCATTCTTCACCATCATGCTTGACAAAAAATAAATGTTCATTAACTTCCTATGTTTACTAAGCACTTTAAGTGCAAAAATGAAATATTCACAGAGCCCTTCTCACACAAAGTGTAAGAGCAAAATTCTCAGCTGATATAAATGGTGTAGCTCTATTGGAATCAAGTCCTATTGGAGTATACTGCTTTACATTAGTTCATAATCTGTCTCCCTTAGAGTCTTTGCTGGGCTGGGGATTAGGCAGAGTAGGAACTGAAAGGGGGCCAAACATTGCCACAACTTCCTTCCAACTTTTTATACCTGGGAGCTGATAGAAACTGGAGTAACATAGGGTTGAGTCAAGCCCAGTATCTCTGTTTTTAAACAGATTGAAAACCAATAAGACTTTAAAGATGAAGAGGAAATTGGGACACAGACAATCCACGTCTATATTCCATAATTTAGTTTAACTCCCTATCCAAATGTAGAATTGTAAACGAGCACTGAACCATAACAATGCCAGTTAAGCAGAAGAGTAACTATAACAGGAACATCCTCAGTTTATCTTCTATTTGAAAATTCTCAGGGGAAATATTTTCTTATAAAGAGTAGACAATGCATGTATATTTATATGTTATCATGTGTATTACACATGCTTATATTCCAGTGTATGTTGGCTGCCATGTGAATCTGTAATAAGGCAGCTCAGCAAATTTTTAATCATCCCTGGGTTAAAAACAACAACTTTTGCCTGACAGAGAAAAATATTGGTATGACTTTTTTCTAGGTTAAGTTTGATAATACAGTCTTAAATATCACTTCTTTCCAGATGGACCAGAATTAATGTCAACAATGTAAGGTACTATGCTGTTTAGAGAATTCTTTATTGAATCAGACAAGATGAGAGAGAAAACTGCTGACATTTCCACTGTCTTGACAGCATCTGTTTTTCCAAAGTATCCAAATTTCTTGATAAAATCAGCCATTCTTGATACTAATCAATGCTTTCTTTTTTATGATTGTGTCTTTTAATCTTCAGGCATTAGTTTGCCTTAATTTCAGTCTAACAGTTTAAATCTGTAGATAATTCATAATGTGTAAAATCCAGCTTTGCATATGTAACCTTAAATTGCTGGTTTTTAAGAAGAAAATGGGCAAAAACGTATTGATTACACTTCCTTTTTCAGTTTCATGCAATTTACTTAAAGGAAAGGACAAGGAAACCTGCTATCAGTTTTTATTAAACAAATACATACTAGCAAGTAAAGATTTAAATGTCTACTGTGCAGTAATGGAGCCTATAAAACATGTCTTATGTTGCACCTGTCTATTATTTTTGTTTTGTCAAGTGAGTTATCTTAACATATCCCTGAAGAGAGAATTCTCAGTTGAACTCTATTTCTCTTTGGTTTTAAGAAGCATAAAGTGATATGTTAACACAATTAATTTGTAGTCTTCATTCAGAGTAAATGTCTGAGAATAACTTATTGAACTATTCACCCAGCTCTTGTCTCACCCATTTTGAGTCACCCCTAATTTGAGCTACTTTTTTATTTATTATAAACCTCTTTTCTTGTCCTTCTTTTGTGCTTCCAAAGGCTCTACTACAGGCTAGAAGGAGATATGCATGGTCCTGAATGGAGAATTACTAGATCTTTTTAATGTTAATTTTTACTGTGCCTTCTTTTTTTCCTCTCCACAATCCTGCAAGAAACATAGATGTGCCACACAAATCTGTGAAATGTCATCTACTCCTCTGTCTCTGTCAATCAGCATACCCTTCACTGTCTGAACATGCCCAAAATGGGGACCAAGAGTTGTCCCCTGAGCAGTGATCAGTACCTCGTTCTGGCCTTGTGGTTCAGAACTGAGTGATCATCAGTGAGGCAAGGAACAGTAGTAGGTAATGGAATTCAAGAACAGGTGGCAGGATGATGGGAGAATAGAGGAGCCTGTCAAGGAGCATGAGAATAAGCCAAAATGTAGGATATTCCTGATCTGCCACCTTAAACATGATTTCCTATCTAGTATAATAACTTTTCTGAAGCAGTGCATGAATAGTTGTGGTTGTATATGGAAATCTATCTGTTTCAGTACATTAAATATTTAAGTAAGTTGGAAATAAGGTGTTAAGGTTCTATTTCCCCCCCCCTCTGAACTCTAGGGTAAAGATGTGGGGACCCCGCATGAAAGACAAATCACCCCCCAAGCTTATTTTACTAGCTTAGGTTAAATCTTTTCCCCAAAAATCCCCCGCAGTTCACTGTCCTGGTCCAATGGGGGCTGCGGGAAGTGGTGGTCAGCACTGCGCCGCTTCCCGCAGCCCCCATTGGACTGGGACAGTGAACCACGGCCAGTGGGAGATGCGATTGGTGAACCGCCAGGTAAATAAACCAGCGGGCCCACTAAGGGTGCTTACCCTGCGGTCCTGCGTGCAGAGGTTGCCGATCCCTGGTCTACCCCAAGGCTGTGCTGGCCCCGATGCTTTTCAACCTGTACACAACCAGCCTTTTAGCCATTACAAAGGATTTTATATCTTACTAAGATATGGATTTTACTGGAGGTTCTCTTAAAACTAGTTCTTCAGATAGTCAGAAGTAAAGAAAGGGACATTCTTTGTCCAGCTAACTGGAAGAAGAAAGGTATGGACAGAAAGGACAGGAAGACTTGGAAGCAAGTTTTTTTAAAAAAACTATGGTAATTAAAATGTGTATTTTAGATAAGGGTGATCTTTTGAAAGATTTAGTTAAAAACAATATGCTTGAAGATTCAAGCATTTAAGGCTAAAGATGATTTGCATCTAAATATCTATGCAAGGGTTTTTTAGAGATGTGATTTTATAATCTTCACCAACCCACTAATTAAATATTTTTAAAGCAAATTTTAAACTAAGATCCTGTCGAGTGACATGTTCTGAGTAAATATTACAGTAATGCCCAACTATTTTTGTGAATAAATTCAGAAACTGACAATATATACCAGCGGTTCTCAAACTATTGAGAGCCACGACCTTTTTTTAGTTTCTTCAGCGGTGCAGTGGACCCTTGTATGTCTGCCAAAAAGCAGCCAAATTGATTACTTCCGCATTTGGCGGCTATTTTTGGTGGACTTGCTGAGCACTCCCGAAATAGCTTGGCATGTCCACTGAAAAGCCGCCAAATGCGGAAATAATCAATTTGGTGGCTTTTCAGCAGTGGCGGGAGCTCGTTACCCCCCTGGAAGTGCTCGGCGACCCAAGGGGGGTCCTGACCCCTGGTTTGAGAACCCCTGTGGGGTTGGCAGAAGGGTGGACACTAAGACCCAGTGGTGCCCGAACAGCTGTAGCTGTGCCACGTTGACTGTGGGTGGGAAGGGAGAAAAAATTCCGGACACCTGCAACTTTTTAAAAAAACCTCCTGGACAGTGATTTAACCCCCCAAAAGTCAGACATGTCCAGGAAAAAATGGACACATTGTAACTCTAGGTCTGCAAATGATGTCAGAAACCAGTTTCTTATAGCTGAGCCAACCACACTTGTACCCAGCTTTGATTTACCACACCACCCTTCTGAACTGATTTTGAACAGGCAAGGGTCAAGATACAGCCAACCTTCACTCCTGGGACCAACAAGATTATCCCATATGTGGCTATGGCCAAAGAGAGATAATGTCACATCACTGATAATTGCCCTCTGACCAGATTTGATGGTGGTCTGCACTTCACCAATAAGGGCATATTGGCTTGGAAATCTCTGCATGTGATAAGAAGATCACAGCGCTCCCTTCTGGACTTGGAATCTATGAATCTATGAAACAGTTAATTCAGCTGTACCAGTACAAGATTCTTTTTCCTTTCAGAAAGAAAGATAAATCAGCCATACAGAGAGGCCTTCATTGTTTCACAGAGGATGGCTTGAGAAGGGGCTGAGGCTTCATTAGATATTTTTTTCTAAGAAGAGCTGTTGATTGATTTTTAAAGAATGGAAACAAATAGTCAGCTATTAGGGAAATATTAAAATACCATCTGGTCAGAATGAGGCTGTCTGGTATTTTGAACATTTGGGTGGCAAGCTGGAAGAGAAGAATATAGTATTTATTTTAATCTAGAAAGGAATGGCCACTCTATTTATCAAAGAAGTAGGCCTATTTTGTCAGATTATAAATGATCATCTTCGGGTCATTGTGCCTTACTGATGTCCTGCTTACTCAAGAAATCTTGGTGTCTTCATTATGTCTGTAATTCTCCTGCAATAAAACTGACTAGTGGAGATAAACCATCTGCCTTACCAGGGCCATCCCATCTTTATGGTGTCAGAAGAAAAGATTGTTAGAGTGGAAGTTAAGGAACGAGCATGCATTAAAGTTTTTGACATTCTGATCTTGCTGTGGCAATCACCCATCTCTAAATCAAGTAACTAAAATAGGGATTCGGTATTCCTCCTTCCTGTCTCTGTATTTGTACATGCAGCAATAAATTCAACAGAATAAAGGGGAACATTATGTATTAGCTATAGTACACAGTTTACTTTCCTACTGTGGAATATATAGCATCTGCAATGCAGAAGAGGCTCCCAATTTTACTATCCTAAAAGCACACTGCTGTGCTGGTAAAGGAAATTCATCCAATATTTCTCTGAGCAGGACTGAAACCCTGAGATTATATATGAATTCTATCAAGGGTGACCCCAAGAACCCCAACTGGCAGAGGACACTAATGTATACAGGGAACCCTTAAGTAAAGAATGTCATGGAAGCTATGTAACAAAAGCCTGTGTCATAGTGGTCAAAATAACAATGGTGACATGTAGGTACAACAAATATATGAGCGTTATTATATGTTGTGAAAATTATGTTCTCTAGGTTTGTAGTTAAAACCTACAGTCAAAGGTACCCTGTCTTGACACAAACTCCTCTAGATAGAGGATAGGAGACATTTATCTGTTGGGAGGACCAATGTGTATTGTATGTCATTCAACCGGAGTTTATCAGCATTCTAAGTCAAATGCAGCATTCTCTCCTGTAAAGGGAAACAAACTTGTTTGTCTGAGCAATTGACTGAGCATGAGTTAGGACTCGGTGGACTTGCAGGCTTTACAATTTCAAATTGTTTTATTTTTTAATGCATTATTTTTTGTACATAATTCTACATTTGTAAGTTCAAATTTCATGATAAAGAGATTGCACTATAGTACTTGTGGTGGGTGAATTGAAAAATATTATTTCTTTTGTTTTTAGAGTGCAAATATTTGAAATAAAATAAATATAAAGTGAGCACTGTATACTTTGTATTGTGTATTGTAACTGAAACCGTTGTATTTGAAATTGTAGAAAACATTGAATATTTAAATGTTATTCTATTATTATTTAACAGTGTTGTTAATTGTGTGATTAATCACAATGATTTTTTTTATTCTTGCGATCAATCACAATTATTTTTAATTGCTTGACAGCCCTAGTTTGAACCACTAGCTAAGTGTTCATTATTTGATTTATCTATGAAGACAGCCTTTCTGGTAGAGATCACTTCTGCCCAAACTATAGGAGAGTTGAGGGCTTTATTGGCAGACTCCCCCATGTTCTTTAGGGAGAAAATGTCACTCTAAGACTCCAAGATCCTAACCAAAAGTGTCCTCAGAATTTTACATTTATTAAACCATTCATCTCCCGGTTTTCTTCTCAAAACTGCCTCAGACTATTCAAGAAGCCATAGTCCAGTGATGGCGAACCCGTGGCACGCGTGCCGCTGCTGGCACGCCGAGCCGTCTCTGTGGGCACGCTGTGACTACAGTCATACACTGTAGTCACGGCGTCGGCTCCCGGAGACTACATCTCCCACAGTTCTCTGGGGAGAACCCTCCCCAGAGAACACTGAAGCCACGCCCCCCGCTCTATCACCTGACACACGGACGTCACAGGAGCGACTGGGGCAGGGGCCTCGCTGGAGTCGGGTCATAGCAGCATGACCCAGCGAACAAGTAAGCGCCGGGGGAAGGCTGGGCTGGGAGCGGGGGTAAGCGGTGTGGGGGAGAGACTGGGCTGGGTGGGTCAGTTGGGGGGGGGGTTGGAGGAAAGGAGGTTTGGGGGGGAGAGACCAGGCTGGGTGGGTCAGTTGGGGGGGTTGGAGGAAAGGAGGTTTGTGGGGGAGAGACCTGGCTGGGTGGGTCAGTTGGGGGGGTGGGAGGAAAGGAGGTTTGGGGGGGAGAGACCAGCCTGGGTGGGTCAGTTGGGGGGGGTTGGAGGAAAGGAGGTTTGGGGGGGAGAGACCTGGCTGGGTGGGTCAGTTGGGGGGGTGGGAGGAAAGGAGGTTTGGGGGGGAGAGACCAGGCTGGGTGGGTCAGTTGGGGGGGGGGTGGGAGGAAAGGAGGTTTGGGGGGGAGAGACCAGGCTGGGTGGGTCAGTTGGGGGGGGGGGTGGGAGGAAAGGAGGTTTGGGGGGGAGAGACCTGGCTGGGTGGGTCAGTTGGGGGGGGGGTTGGAGGAAAGGAGGTTTGGGGGGGAGAGACCTGGCTGGGTGGGTCAGTTGGGGGGGGTTGGAGGAAAGGAGGTTTGGGGGGGAGAGACCTGGCTGGGTGGGTCAGTTGGGGGGGTGGGAGGAAAGGAGGTTTGGGGGGGAGAGACCAGGCTGGGTGGGTCAGTTGGGGGGGGGTGGGAGGAAAGGAGGTTTGGGGGGGAGAGACCAGGCTGGGTGGGTCAGTTGGGGGGGGGGGAGGAAAGGAGGTTTGGGGGGGAGAGACCTGGCTGGGTGGGTCAGTTGGGGGGGGGGTTGGAGGAAAGGAGGTTTGGGGGGAGAGACCTGGCTGGGTGGGTCAGTTGGGGGGGGTTGGAGGAAAGGAGGTTTGGGGGGAGAGACCTGGCTGGGTGGGTCAGTTGGGGGGGTGGGAGGAAAGGAGGTTTGGGGGGAGAGACCAGGCTGGGTGGGTCATTTGGGGGGTGGATGGGAGGGAAGGAGGTTTTGGGGGGAGAGACCGGGCTGGGTGGGTCAGTTGGGGGTGGGTGGGAGGGAAGGAGGTTTGGGGGGGAGAGACCGGGCTGGGTGGGTCATTTGGGGGGTGGGTGGGAGGGAAGGAGGTTTTGGGGGGAGAGACCGGGCTGGGTGGGTCATTTGGGGGGTGGGTGGGA